>JAYESD010000003.1:216315175-218831841 GCA_036927565.1 Tuctoria greenei | reverse complement strand
GTGTTGTTGGACACGTGTCAATACCGGAGATTCCCTCTGTCTGGGGTTAGGTCCGGGGGTGCCATATTAGTATTCTGACTGGAGCTTCCCATGTGTGGGTGATAGCTCCGGTCTTGTGATACACGTGGTGGCCCTGGGACTAACCATGTCGGGAAGCAGGTCCGGCTATGCCTGACATGTGGGGCCTTCGGAGATCTTCAAATCTGGTAGATGGAGTTTCCTTGTGATCTTTGCAATCACAAGGGGTATCCGGTACGGAGGGTACCGACAAACTCGGTGAGTCCATCGATGATCTCTTTGCTCGCTTTAACAAAATTCTCAGTAACTTGCATAGTGTCAATGTTAATTTTTCTAATGCTGAAAATGCTAGGCAACTTCTTAGTGCATTAGACATGTCAATCTAGGAGATGAAAGTTACATCTATTCGTGAATCTACTGTCATGAGTACACTTACTTTAGATGTGCTTTAATCTAAACTCAAAACTCATGAAATTGACATCTTATCACATAAGAACCCAAATAAGTCTATTGCATTTGTCTCACAACGTGATATGCCTAGCTTCGGCCAATCATCATCTTGCAATACTCTTGCTTTGTTGTCCTCACTAACCATGGAGCAGATCAAGGAATTTCCAGAGGAGGAGCTAGCACTTCTCTCTACTAGGTTCTCAAAAGCATTGCAAAATGTGAGAACTAGAAGGAGAGGAAGCTCCGGACCTCAACGATGCTTTGAATGTGGTAAGACAGGACACTTTCGTACAGAATGCCACCTTTCAGGTTCTACTTCCCAGGAAGAAAAACAATCAAGGACGAAGCACTCCTCAACAAATGATAAGAAGAAGAAGAAGAAGAAGGGCTTTACAGGTCACCAACTGGTGAACAGTTTTATCTCCGCACTCCAGGAACTTGGCTCAAGCGATGTGGACATTGGAAGTGACGAAGATGAAGATGATTTGGCCAACTTATGCTTCATGGCGGCCAAAACAAGATCAAGATAAGTCAGGAGGATGCAGAACACAACAGTGACGACGATGAAGTATGTTCTACCTGTAATAAAATGTGTGATACAATTTCTCGTGCAACTATTATTGTTAAGAAAAAAGACAAAAATCTTATGGATAATGCTGCTAAAATTGAATCACTAGAATCTGAAATCAACCATTTGAAAACATTGATTCCTAGTGATGATTCATGTCCCTCGTGTGATTTAATCTATGAACAATTGTCCACATTAAAAACTGCACATTCCTCTACTCTAGATAGACTTGAACTTGAAATTGAAAAGAACAAAAAGCTTGCTGCACTTGACATTGGAAACTTAAAAGATGTTTCTTGTTCTACAATTGATTTGCATTGTTCTAGTTGTGATGATCTTAAAAGAAACTAAAAGATGATATGAATGAAATTTCAATATTAAATAATGTTTTACGTTCTCATGAAGTTAAATATTATTTCAATTGCAAATTAAAAGGAAAAACTTCATGTGAAAATTGTCTTGATCTATCCAATAAACTTGATAACATGTACAGGACATTAGATCGATTTTGTAATGGGAATAAGAACCTAAACTTCCTGTTGAATTCTTCCAAGTCTTGCAATGATAAAACTAGTTTAGATTTTGATTCTCATGCTCATGCTAAGGCACATCCACCTAAAATTGTAAATTCATTAAGAAGTGGTTTGATTCAAACAGTTCCTAAACAAAAAGAAGTGGTTTTCAAATCTACAGGAGTGTTGTCTAATTCGGTTTCAAATAAAAATATTGCTTGCTCATCTAGACATGAACACAAAGTTAAATTTCATTGTACCTACTGTGGTAGAGATGGTCATGTCATAGATTTTTGTTATAGACTAGCTAAACAACAGAAAAGGGAAAGGATGATTGCTAGATCTCATAACTTTCATGCAAAATTTGCTGCACATATTAAAATGAATGCCAAGAACATGCAACCTGCTGTTATGAGTCAAAAACATGCAAAGTTTACCTTCAGGCCTTCTGTTTTTGCCTCCGGAACTACTGATTTTTGTGCTACACAAGTAACACCTTATAGGTCAGTAGTTAAGAATAAAAAACCTCAAACTTTGACTCATAGACCTGCTGCAAGTCATAGACCTGCACAGCTATTTGAAATGCCTTTTGACTAACCTCAGTATTGAGTCATCGATGTATTGTGCTTCTATGTAGGTTACATGCTTGAGGAAGGAGAACATTTGGATTGTGGATTCAGGTTGCTCACGCCACATGACCGGTAACAAAGAATGGTTCTCCTCCTTCTCTTTTGTGTCACGTGTAGAGAATGTTAGTTTTGCTGATAATTCTTCAACTCATATAATTGCTAAGGGTTCGGTTAGAGTAAATGATCACTACACTTTGAAGGATGTGGCACTTGTCAAAAATTTAAAATACAACTTGTTTTCCGTTTCACAATTGCTAGATGAAAATCTAGAAATTATTTTCAATAAAAACTGCTGCAAAGTTGTAGGTTCAAATAGTGAGCTTATTTTTAACATGTCTCGGTTTAGAAGAGTTTTTAAAGCTGATTTTGATATGTCTTTCTCTAAGCATAGGTGTCTAGTTGCTAATGATTCAAAGGACTTATATTTTTGGCATCGTAGACTTGGTCACGTAGGCTTTGATCACCTAACGCGTGTTAGAGCTCTTGATCGCATATGTGGGCTGCCTAAGCTTAAAGGGGGCAAAGAAATTGTGTGCTCTTCTTGTAGACATACTAAGATGGTTGCAGGTTCACATACTCCTCTCACAATGATCATGACAACTGAACCGGGTCAACTTTTGCACCTTGACACCGTAGGACCTTCACGTGTTCAATCCTTCGGAGGTAAATGGTATGTTCTTGTTATTGTTGATGATTATTCTAGATACTCTTGGGTTTACTTTATGGCGTCTAAGAATGAAGCTTTTAGTCACTTTAGAACTTTATTTCTTAGATTATTAATTGATCACCCAGGATATTTAAAAGCAATTAGAAGTGATAGCAGAACTGAATTTAAAAATCAATCTTTTGATCACTTTTGTGCTGGAAATGGAATAGATCATCAATTTTCTTCATCATATGTACCTCAACAAAACAGTATTGTAGAAAGAAAGAACAGAACCTTAGTTGAGATGGCTAGGACTATGCTTGATGAATATCAAACTTCTAGGAAATTTTGGGCTCATGCGATTGCAGCCGCTTGTGATGCCTGAAATCGTGTTTTCTTGCGCGCTAAGCTAGGTAAGACACCATATGAGCTCCGGTTTGGACATAGGCCTAGTGTTATGCACTTTCGGGTCTTTGGTTTGCAAATGCTTTGTTAAAAAACATGGTAATCTTGATAAATTTGAACCTAGATCCATTGATGGCATGTTTCTTTGTTATCCATCTCATACTAGAGGCTATCGTGTGCTTTTACTTGACAATAACAAAATTGTGGAGACTTGTGAAATGTATTTTGATGAATCTAGCCAAGGTACTAGCTCAAACATTGCAGGTCCAGATCCATATCCGCAGGAGGAGAGCATTTTTGTTGAAGATGAGGAAGAGGTGGATCTGCTGCTCGAAAATTCAGCAGCTAATGACATTGTTTGAGCTCCTGATTTTGATTCACAACCAGCACCGACGACCACCATGCTGGTCCAGATCCTCCTCAAGTCAAAAGATTATCGATTTGTGATGAACATGAAGAAGAAGAAGAAGCTTGTGAAGTTTCCACTCCCCTCCGTGTTCTCAAAATTCATCCTCCACAACAGTTTATTGGAAGCTTGCACGAACGAGTTACACGGTCCAGGTTTTGCGATCCAAACTCTCATTCTCATTCTGCTTTTGTTGCTTGTTTTGAACCCAAAGATATATCACACACACTCACTAATGAATCTTGGATTATTGCCATGCAAGAAGAGTTAGAAAATTTTGAAAGAAATAATGTTTAGAAACTTGTACCTTCTCTTCAAGGTCACACTTTAATTGGAACTAAATGGGTGTTTAAAAATAAACAAAGTGAGGATGGGGTTGTGGTTAGGAATAAGTATAGGTTGGTTGCTCAAGATTTCACTCAAGTTGAAGGTCTAGATTTTGATGAAACTTTTGCTCCTGTTGCTAGATTAGAAGCCATAAGAATTTTGTTAGCTTTTGCTGCATCTAAAGGTTTAAGCTATATAAAATAAATGTTAAAAGTGATTTTCTTAATGGCTACATAGATGAGGAGGTTTATGTCAAACAACCACCGGATTTTAAAAATTCAGATTTTCCTAATCATGTTTACAAACTGTCCAAAGCCTTGTACGTCTCAAACAAGCCCCTAGAGCATGGTATGACAGGTTAAAAATATTCTTACTTGAAAAGGGGTTTACCATGGGCAAGGTTGATAAAACTCTTTTTGTGCTTAAGCATGGCAATGACTCATTATTCGTTCAAGTGTATGTGGATGATATTATCTTTGGTTGTGCTTCTCATGATCATGTGTCCAAGTTTTCAGCTATGATGAGTTCAGAATTTGAGATGAGTATGATGGGAGAACTCACGTACTTTTTGGGGCTGCAAATCAAACAAACTAAGGAGGGTACCTTTGTGCATCAAACGAAGTATACAAAAGATCTCCTAAGGCGCTTCAACGTGGACAAAAACAAGCCTCTACGGACACCAATTGGAACAGCAACAACACTTGAACTTGATGAAGATGGTGAACCCGTGGATCAAAAAGAATATAGAAGCATGATCGGATCACTTTTGTACCTCACAGCATCAAGATCGGACATACAATTCAGCGTATGTCTTTGTGCACGATTTCAAGCTTCCCCACGTGCTTCATATCGTCAAGTCGTCAAAAAGATTCTTAGGTACTTACATAGAACTCAAGAATTTAGTATTTTTCTTCCTTCTTCCTCAACCGTTACTTTGAAAGTTTTTTTCGATGCTGATTTTGGAGGTTGTAAGATTGATAGGAAAAGTACTTCCAGTACTTGTCATTTTCTTGGTAATTCACTTGTTGCTTGGTCCTCTAGAAAACAAAATTCAATTGCACAATCCACAGCCGAATCAGAATATGTAGCTGTTACTAGTGTTTGCTCACAATTTTTTTGGATTGTTCAAACATTTAAGGACTATGGGGTTGATCTAGATAGTGCTCCACTGTTTTATGATAACACTAGTGTCATTTGTATTGCTAAAAACCATGTGCAACATTCTAGAACTAAGCACATTGATATTAGGTAGCACTTTCTCCGTGATAATGTTGAAAAAGGAAACATTGTGCTTCACCATGTAGATATTGAACAACAATTGGCTGACATTTTTACAAAACCTTTGGATTTCACTCGTTTTTGTTTCATTCGTAGTGAAATAGGGGTTATGCATCCTCATGGCTTACATTGAGGGGGAATTTTCAAACTTGAGAAGTCTATGTGTGAATCTGAAATTAAAATAATATGAGCATAGTATTTCATACATATGTGACTTTGTGATTCCTTTACATACTAAAAGTTCTTACTACATTACTCGTGTTATACATTTTGTAGTTTTTGCCATGTCTAGTAATTGGAATAATTACTTGCACTAAATCTGGTCATGGTTGAACTTTCTTGCTGCTTTGAACTTGTTGTATGCTCACAAGTGTTTTTAATCACAAAAAATTAATCAAGTAATCAACTCACATGTTGAGTTTTTTGTGAACAAATATAAGTTGAGAAAAGATCAAGAGAATATGCATGCATCGCACTTCTTCTTTTGAGATGGCTTATCATTGCACTTAGATATGAACTTGGAAGAAGTTGTGTATGACTAAAACCATGTCCTTAATCTTCTGACTGTCAAATGATATAGGCTTGGCTTGGTTGGGTAGAATAAGCCAGATGCGCATATAATCTCTTGCAAATATCATATGATCTAAATTTGTGCTTTGTAAAATAATAAAATGCAGCAACAAGTGTCACACTTTCAGGTTTTGAAATAGTTAAGTTTGTGATATCATGACTTGCTTAAATTAAAAATTACATTTGATCTCTAGCATGGCTTACACTACTTTATGTATCTCATTGTTGTGATAGTGTAAGTTACTTGATAGTATGACTTGGATGAGCTTTGTTTTATATGTATATGTTATAATATGTTCATAACAATTAAAATTTCTCTTTTAAATCTTGTTGAATACATCGTCAAAGGGGGAGAGATAGATGGTGAATTATGCAAGGAGGAGAAATATGTATAGGGGGGAAATTTATTTCTATCTCATTTGATTTTCAAAAAAAAAAGGGAAAATTGTTCTTAAAACTTTTCATGTCAATTTCGGACTTAAATGGTGCTACCAATGCATTCATCAGGGGGGAGATTGTGAGACTTATGTGTGCTGAATACATTGGCTTTGACAATAAAAGTTTTGAATAATGCCATAACATCTTTTTAGCAAGGTCCGACTCTAGCTCCGAGCTTCTGCAAGGTCCGACAATAGGTCCGACTTTCTTTGTCTATATCCGACATGTTTTTAGGTAGCTCCGGTGAGCTTTGTCTTTAGCTTTGACATGTCTTTGATAGCTCCAGCATGTCTTTCTTAAGCTCCGATATGTTTTGCTAGGTCCGACTTATGTTGGTTAGCTTCGACATGTTTTTCTAGCTCCGACTTTTGGGATGACTAGTTCTGACTAGTTTTGGTAAGCTCCAGCGCTAGGTTGTACTAGCTTTGGTAAGCTCCGGCTCAATCTCCGGTTAGCTTTGACTAGGTTCGGAGCTTGATCGCAATGTTTCTGCTTTTATCTTGCAATGTTTCGAACTTGCTTTATATTCTTAGAAAGGTTGCTTAGTATTCTTTTACTAAGTTTTGGTGTGTTTTGGTGGTTAAGACTGATATCATTTTGCTATGGTTAGCAACATGCTTATGTGAGGTGCTCACGTAAGATATTGTCGTTTCGGAACTAACGAGAGTCAAGTCGAGGACTTGTGCTCGGAAGTATTGGTTGTTTGTTCATGTGCAGGTGTTGCTTGAGTTAAAGACATGGCTGATGACGGGGTCCATTGAACTAGTCTTTGGGAGAAGATGAGGTTCAACAACCAAGTTCAGGAGAAATTGTGGTTGAGTTGATCGGGAGGTTCCGCGGCATGTTTGAATCAAGAACAATGCATATGAAGGTATCGTGGACGTCATTGGAAGATGTTTGCATGTGTGCAAGGAGTGCATGGACGTGGCTACATGGTTTCGAGGCGTGATGAAGAGATGTGGACATATAGAATTGGTCGGAAAGGTCCAACCGACTAGGTTATCGACTCAGGTTGCGACTGAGTCGGGTTTGACTCAAATATGGAAAGATTTGAGTTGGTTATGATAGGATTTCGTGTGGGTCACGAATTTGAGTTGTTTTAGGAATGTGGGATACGTTTCTAAGGTGTTTGGAAGTCTTAAGATTGCTTCTATCTGCGTATAGAAGAGTGCTAAGCAATTATGGAAAGTTTCGATTTGTGATCTAAGTAGGATTAGAGTCCTAGTTGAGATTGGGTTGGCCTAAGGGCTGGTTATGTAAGCAAGGGAGACCAAAGCTCGTGGTGCACGACTTTGGGGCTGTTCCTCTTGTGTTCTATTGAATAAAATTCGTAGTTTGAAAGAACTTTTGTGCCTTGTTCGTCCGACTTGTTCCAGATAAGTTTTACTCATCGAGTTTCTGGACAGCACTACCTTTCGTCGGTGGTTTTATCATAACTCGAGTTTTACAGATCCAATTGATGTGATTCTTTTTGGGTTGTCTTCACAACTTGATTATATATTATCTGTCAAAATTTCACGGTCATTGGATTTGTGGTTTCTGATATACACGAGTTTTTTTGCAGCGTTCCAGAACTGTTTTTCTCGGGTAGGACAGATTGACCTTTGTTCGATCTTTCGATCATAACTTGAGTTTCTCTCGACGGATTTGAGTGATTCTTCTTTTGTTTTCTTCGTGATTTGATTCTCTCTGATATATATCACTTTTGTCCCGGTGAAACACGTTTAGATTAGTCTCACACACGATTTCTTTAACAGATCGTTTTTCTGCCGAAGGGGTTGGGATTTAATTGTTTCCACTGTGTAAGATTTTTTAAATCTACCATTCACCCCCTCTCTAGTAGCTTTTCACGTGCTCTTTGATCCTACAGTCTGGAGGTTATCAAAACCAACAGCTCAGCCTGCTGAACTGAGTAAAGGGGGTGAGACCAGCACCTCGAAGCTGGCGGTCCCGGTGGCCCTGTTACCATGGCGTTCACCAAGGGTCGTAGGTGTTGTCGGAAGCTCCGAGCAACCCAGCACGCAAGACTCAGATACTCAAGTTAGCTCCGATGCATGGATCTCAGAGATTCGGAGCTACTTGAAAGACAATATCCTTCCTGAAGACAGTGTATCCGCTGACCGGATTGTCAGATTGGCTAAAAGATACACGTTGGTAGAAGTGGATCTCTACCGACGTGGTGCCAATGGCATCCTAATGCGGTGCATTGCAAGGGAAGAAGGGTGCGATCCTCGCGAAAATCCATGGAGGCGAGTGCGGGAACCACACATCTTCTCGCACGCTGGTCAGTAAAGCCTTCCAGCATGGATTTTACTGGCCTACAGCACTCCAGGATGCGGTTGAGCTAGGGAAGAAATGTGAAGCATGTCAGTTCCATGCAAAACAGATTCACACACCGGCTCAATCACTACAAATGATACCTCCTACATGGACATTCGCTGTGTGGGGCATGGATATCTTGGGACCTTCCCAAAAGCCGTTGGAGGTTACAGGTTCCTATATGTCGCCATTGACAAGTTCACCAAGTGGCCAGAAGCAACTCCAGTAGTAACAATCAACAAACAATCAGCAATCAAGTTCTTGAAGTCCATTATATGCAGATTTGGAGTTCCAAACAAAGTCATAACTGACAACGGAACTTAATTTACAAGTACTGCATTCTAAGAATATTGCGAAGACCTCGGCATTCAACTTGGCTACGCTTTAGTAGCTCATCCAGCAAGCAATGGCCAAGCCAAGAGAGCAAATGCAGAAATCTTAAAAGGGCACAAGACGCACACATATGAGCACTTGAAAAAACACGGAGCTAACTGGATTGAAGAGCTTCTGTCCACACTATGGGCAAATAGGACAACACCTAATCGGTCAACTGGGAAGACTCCATTCTTCTTGGTGTACGGAGCCGAAGCAGTCCTTCCTCCAGAGATCACCTTGGGGTCCCTCCGGGTCTGGACCTTCGACGAAGCCACGCAGGACCAGCTCCGGGGTGAAAACATTGACCTCGTCGACGAGGGAAGGAGCCAAGCAGCTATTCGGAATGCACGCTATCGCCAAGCGCTCCGGGGCTATCATCAAAGGCATGTGCGTGACCGACAGCTTGAAGAAGGCGACCTGGTGCTCCAAAAGATACTAACCCGTGAAGGGATGAACAAACTTTCCCCCAGCTAGGACGGTCCCTTTCGAGTCATTAAAGTATCCCGACTAGGGTGCGTTCGCTTGGCAACTGATGATGGGATCCCACTTCCCAATCCTTGGAACATCGACCACCTCCGAAAAGCGAAAATTCATAGCGATGGTGGATGACGCCGGAGCTACTAAGCTCCGACATCTCCCAAGATAGGTCCGTTGTCAACATCTAATATGTTGATGCCAGAGCTACCAAGCCCCGACCATTCCAGGGGGCCTGTCTTTGACGCTTCAAAATTGAAGACTTCGGATTTAAATCTACAAGTGTGAAGCAACCAAGTCATCAACATACTGTCATAACCTTTGGTACATATACACACCTCAACTGTACACATGTACCAGGGTGTAACACCCTCATTTTCATGCATCATGCCCTACATACATTCATATACATGTTTAACATTAATCCACATCAAGAGGAACGAGTTTAAAATTGATTTGGAACATTTAAAATTGATTTGGAGCAAAACCGCACTTAAAATGCTGAAAAGTGCGAACTAGTCCAATTTTAGTGAGGACTAGTCCGATTTCTCTCTGACTAAAAATGGACTTGTCCGTTTTTGCTGCGGACTAGTCCGATTTTGCCTCTGGAAACTTTTGGACTTGTCTGATTTTGTGCGGACTAGTCTGATTTTCCAAGAATCCTTGAAAATTTGCTAAGTCCCTGGACTTTTCCGGACTAGTCTGGTGTTCCAACAGACTTGTCTGATTTCCTCTCTGACTAAAGTCGGACTTGTCCGGTTTTAGGCCAGACTTGTCCGATTTTCTCTCTGGACATTTCCGGACTAGTCCGGTCCTTTTCGAACTTGTCTGATATTTCGCGACTCCAAATTAATCCTTTGTTTTATGACTTGTTTCTTGGGTTTCACGTTAAGTGGGCCTAGGGACGTCGTGCCTAACTCTTTTAGAGCCTCTGAGGGACTCTAAACCGGCCTCTACTCACCTCAAACTCGAAATCCATCTAACCCTAACCTCCATCTCTATATAAACAGCTCCACCCCTTGGCTTGACATCTATTTGCCACTTTTCCACCCCACCCAAACCCTAGTTCGTGGAGAGCCGCCACCAAGGAGGGAGGAGGAGATCCCAAACAAGAAGAAGAAGAGGAGGAAACGAAAGAGGATCAAGATCTCCACCAAGCTTTCGTTCTTCATCACCAATTCATCTTCAAGTTCATCACCAACCCTAGATCATCAAGATCCAAGTGTTGCCTCCAAGTTTCTTGATTCATTGGAGTTATAAACACCTGGTATACCTTCTATTTTCTTTTGCTTACGTGAATTCGACCCCAAATCTCCAAATTCACGTCGATCTAGAAAACCCTAGTTCGCTAGTTCTGCGAAGTGCGTACTAGTCCGGCCTTCTGCAGACTAGTCCGATTTTGCTAACTAAATTGCGCTAAATTAATTCCCAAAATAGATCTAATCAACTACAAACCTGTATAAACTTGTTAAAAACTATTAGAACTAATTAGTGATCATTAAAAGCAATCTATTAACAAGGTCTACCTTGCATTTGCATTAATCATGCATGTCATGTCATATTGAGTAATATATGTGCACTCTTTGATTGTGTTTCTTGTCTTATATGTTTATTGTGCGGATTAGACGTATTTGCGCTAGAGAGTGCCGCAGAGGATCTACAGCACCAAGAGTTTGAAGGCTTTGACCCTAATCAACCGCAAGAGCAAGGCAAGTGTCCTTGAAGCATATTGATCCTGTTTTAAAATAAATGTTTTGTTTGCAAAACTGCATGCTTGTGTCAATTTGATGGAAAATCCTATAGTAGGAAGTTTACTAGTTTTGTTGACCACCCTTGTCACCTGGAATATATGGTGGAGAGTCGGGAATGGCATTTTAACTTTTGCTTTGCTTAATCAACTGAGATGGGAAAACAATTATACCACTCAATTTAATTATGCATGGATGAGATTATGGTTAACATGAACTGGTTAATATGATATGGTAATGGGTGATATAAGCAAGTCTGGTATGTGGATGGGTTGGATGTTATGGTGGTTTTGCTTGCTTTAGATCTAAGGACCGGTTCGTGGAGCGACCATCCAGGATTTACAGTGCCACCACGAGGCCAAGTATAGGTGCAGCGTAGCTGATTAATTAGGGTTTTGCTAGTGCTATTTGGACCATTAAGGATGCTCGGGGAAGGGGTAGTCGGATTGGGTTTGTTGATGATTGGTGGGACTACCCTGGGATCCGAATGGCTCAAGAGGGGGCCCTTGGTTGAAGATGTGCTCAGTTGAAGACATCGCCACATATGAAACCTTAGTGGGGTCTAAATAGGCTAGTAATCCCTTTGTAAAGGCTACTTTGTGATCTCTTGGCCACACACCTACGGAAGTGTGAGACGGCATAATTGAGATTCTATAGTCATCGAAAGGTGATAAAATCACAAACACGTGGATAAAGTGGTACAAACTATGCAGAGTGTGTCTAAAACTATCATGATAGCCGTGCTCCTGGTTATGAGCAACCTGGACCCTCACATGATTAGACGGAACTCAGTATTGAGATGGTTATGGTTGGTATTATGGTTATAAATGGTTATGAATTGAGTTCTGGAATTGAACATAGATATTGGTATATGATGATGGATATGGAATATGGACTGGCATTA
Source organism: Tuctoria greenei (assembly GCA_036927565.1). Taxonomy (NCBI): domain Eukaryota; kingdom Viridiplantae; phylum Streptophyta; class Magnoliopsida; order Poales; family Poaceae; genus Tuctoria; species Tuctoria greenei. The sequence goes on along the minus strand of JAYESD010000003.1, from coordinate 218,819,774 downwards.
TGATGATTATATGGTTTATGATGGGTTTATTTCATATATATGTAATATATTGCTTTTCAAATGTTTTAATGTACTTTTCAGCACTCAACCATTATTATATTCGTCATTTGAATCAGCCACATGTCATACTTTCCACACTTGTTGAGTACGATATGTACTCACTCTTGCTATCCCCCTCAACAGTTGCAGGTCAGGATTGGGAGTTTAATGGCGATAATGCGAAGTTCTAGGCCGTGTCTACCGTCAGCTTTCCTGTGGTGTTATTTTGGAGCTGCGCATACACTATTGCTTATGCTGCCTAGATGTTTAGTTTGCTTATTTAGTCTATTGTCGCTGCATTAGTGAACTTGTAATTAATATTCATTAGAACTTGTATTCAAGGATAATATGGTTTGTGTAATAGAATTTGGTTAATTAATCTTGTTCTGTGGTAATTTTTTGTATACTCTTTTGTGAATGCCCTCGTATTGTGTGATGAACATCTTGGGCACACATATGCGTTCACTTGGTTCATTTTTCAGAACCGGGTGTCACAGATTGGTATCAGAGCCACAAGTTAACCGTAGGACGCAGCCTAGATAAAATGGACACTTTAGAGCACATAAAAGCACTCAGGAATCGATGTATTTTTGCTTGGTGTGTTATTGCTATATATATTGCTTGCTTGTGTGCTTAACAGAGGATTTTGGGATGCTTTAGCATTGCCATGTCCACGTAGGCTAGTTAGTTGTCTAGTTTCATATCCCTTGATGCATATAGTTGGAGACGTTTTCTAATTCTTACCTATTGCTTTTCTCCAGATGGTGAGGACTCGCAACCAGAGGGATGCTAATGATGAGGAGGAGAACCATGGAGCACCTCAGAACAACAATGGACAAGGACCTGCTCATGGAGCTATTAATATTGAGCAGCTTTTGGCTATGCAAAACCAGCTCATGCAGACCATGATACAGACTATAGGACTGCTGCAGGCTGGCAACATCAACCATCAGCCCCACATGCCTCCACCAGCACCCCCGCCTCCTCATAACCGATTGGGAGAGTTTATGAGGACTAGGCCGCCAACCTTTGCTCAAGCCGTTGACCCTATGGATGCGGATGATTGGCTCATGTCCGTGGAGAAGAAGCTAGCTATTGTCCAATGCAGTGACCGGGAGAAGGTCTTATTTGCTTCTCATCAACTAGTTGGAGCAGCTGCGGATTGGTGGGATTCTTATTGCAATGCTCATGAGAATCAGGAGAGGATCACTTGGGCGGAATTTAAGGAGAGTTTTTGTTCTCATTATGTGCCGGAAGGTGTCATGATTTTGAAGAGGCAAGAATTTGAGAACTTGAGGCAAGGAAGAATGAGCGTGGGTGAATACCTCAATAAATTCACTCAACTCTCGAGGTATGCCCCAGAAGATGTTAGTCGGGACAGCCAGAAGCAATACTTGTTCATGAGAGGCCTCAACAATGAGATCCGAGTGCAATTGCTCAATTGTGACTATGCAAAATTCCAGAAGCTTGTGGACAAAGCAATTGTGGTTGAGAACAAGATTCGTGAGATGGATCAAGACAATAAGAGGAAGGCTCCATATCAAGGACAGCAACAAGGAAGTAATGTGCGCCCTCGCTTTGCACCTCCTAATGCGCCATATTACAGCTCTTCTGTTCCTGCTCAACACCCTGATTATGCACCGCGCCCAACTCAGTTTGTGCAGCAGCGCCCTATTATGCAAGCACCTAGGCCTCCAATGCCTTATGCACCTCGTGCCAACTATCCTGGTGCCAATGCTCAAAACCAAGCTTGTCCCAATAATTCTGGTGGGGTTAAGAAGTGTTATACTTGTGGAGAAGTGGGACACTTTGCACATCAATGTTCTAAGTCAGGCCTTGGTCAAGGAAGTAATACGCCGAGGCAAAACCCGAGACCCAATGGAGGACAACTGCAAGGAAGTCATGGACAGCAGAATTTTGCTCGTGACAACGTGAACCATGTCTCTACGGAGGATGCTCAACAAGCTGATGACGTGGTCATTGGTATGTTTCTCGCAAACTCCAACCCCGCGACTATGTTATTTGATTCTGGAGCATCGCATTCATTCATTGCATCGAAGTATGTTGCCAAGTATAGTTTGTCTATCTCTCATATGAAGTTTACTCTGTTGGTTAAGTCTTCTGGAGGAGAGATGAGGACAAATATAGTATGTCCAAAAGTAAGCCTTAGAATAAGGGGGGTAGACTTCTCCGACAACCTCATTGTTTTAGACTCTCAAGGATTGGACATTATACTTGGTATGGACTGGTTGAGAAAGCATAATGGAGTTATTGAGTGTGTCACGAAGACGGTGAAGTTGACTAATGAAGAAGGGATCACCGTAGAATTTGAAGCATCTCAAACCACACCGAAACGATTGGAGCTGAATCATATGGACGGTGTTGTAATTGAGGAGATTCCGGTGGTGTGTGAATTTTTGAATGTTTTTCCGGACGAGTTGCCAGGTATGCCACCTGATCGAGACATTGAGTTTGTTATTGATTTAATACCTGGAACTGCACCTATAGCTAAGAGGCCGTATAGGGTGCCTCCTATGGAACTAGCGGAGCTCAAGAAGCAGATTCAAGAGCAACTAGAGAAAGGTTTTATTCGCCCTAGTTCTTCACCTTGGGGAGCGTCTGTGCTGTTTGTGGACAAGAAGGATAGAACCCAAAGGATGTGTGTAGATTATCGAGCTCTCAACGAGGTAACAATCAAGAACAAATACACTTTGCCACGCATAGAAGACTTGTTTGATCAGATGAAGGATGCTTGTATCTTCTCTAAGATTGATTTAAGGTCAGGATACTTTCAAATGCAGATTAGACCATTGGACATACTCAAGACAGCTTTTAGGATGCAGTATAGATCTTATGAGTACACTGTGATGTCATTTGGTTTGACCAATGCGTCTGCCTACTTTATGTACCTCATGAATAAGGTATTCATGGAGTACTTGGATAGGTTTGTTGTGGTGTTTATTAATGACATTATGATCTACTCGAAGGATGAGAAGGAACATGAGCAACACTTGAGGCTTATGTTGCCAAAATTAAGGGAGCATCAATTGTATGTCAAGTTCAACAAGTGTCAGTTTTGGTTGAAAGAGGTGTCTTTTTTGGGTCATATCATCTCAGGAGGAGGAGTATCGGTTGAACCCAGAAAAGTGAGAGACGTGTTGAAGTGGGAACCACCGCAAAACGTAAAGCAAATAAGGAGTTTTCTTGGAATGGCTGGATATTATCGTCGGTTCATCAAGGACTTTTCAAAGATAGCCAAACCAATGACGGAATTGCTAATGAAGGGAAAGGATCTCCAATGGACTCAAGCTTGTCAAACCAGTTTTGAGGAGTTGAAGAAGAAGTTAACAACAGCCCCAGTTTTGATATTGTCGGATGTAAGCAAGAGTTTCGATATTTATTGCGACTCATCGAGACAAGAACTTGGATGTGTGCTCATGCAAGAAGGTCAAGTGGTCGCCTATGCATCAAGACAATTGAAGAAACATGAGTAGAATTACCCAACGCATGATTTGGAATTTGCAGCTGTGGTACATGCGTTGAAGATTTGGAGACACTATATTCTTGGACATAGGTGTGAAATTTATACGGATCATAAGAGTCTTAAGTATATTTTCACACAAACAGATCTGAATCTGAGGCAACGGAGATGGTTGGAGCTCATCAAAGATTATGATTTGGGGATCAACTATCATCCGGGAAAAGCCAACGTAGTGGCCGATGCTTTGAGTAGAAAAGGAGTAAGTAATCAGCTCACAGTTCGAGAGTTGTCATCCGAGTTATGTAAGGAGTTCGAACGGTTGAACCTTGGATTCGTAAATGAGATGGAGATGATAGAGTTAAACCCAACCTTAGAGCAAGAAATTTGGGAAGGTCAAACTAAGGATGAGGAACTTCAAGAAATCAAGGAAAGGACCCAAGACGGGAGAGAATTCAGATTCAATGAGGACGAACATGGTACTTTATGGCTTAGGAAGAGAATCGTTGTGTCTAATGTAAAGCATATTCAGGAGACAATAATAAAAGAGGCACATGACTCACCATACTCAATTCACCCCGGTTGTACGAAGATGTACAAAGATTTGAAGACTTGCTATTGGTGGGATAGCATGAAGAAGGACATAGCTGAATACATAGCATTGCGTGATGTGTGCCAACGAGTCAAGGCGGAACATCAAAGGCCAGCTGGACTATTGCAACCATTGAAGATTCCGGAGTGGAAGTGGGAAGAAATTGGAATGGACTTCATAGTTGGTTTACTGCGTACTCAGTCCGATTATGACTTAATTTGGGTAATTGTGGATCGGTTAACTAAGTCAACCCACTTTATTCCCGTCAAGACCACCTATAATAGAGAGAAATTGGCGGAACTGTACATGGGAAGAATAGTATGTTTGCATGGAGTTCCAAAGGAGATAGTCTCGGATAGAGGTTCACAATTCACTTCCAAGTTTTGGCAAAAATTGCATGAAGCTTTGGGAACGAGGTTGAATTTTAGCTCAGCATATCACTCTCAAACGGATGGACAAACCAAAAGGACCAATCAAATTTTGGAGGACATCTTAAGAGCTTGCGCTTTAAAACATGGGAAAAATTGGGACAAAAGCTTGCCATATGCAGAATTTTCATACAACAATAGCTACCAAGCAAGTTTGAAAATATCACCTTATGAAGCGCTTTATGGAAGGAAATGTAGGACACTTTTATTCTGGAATGAGGCAGGAGAAACTCAAATATTTGTTTCGGATGTGTTGCAAGAAGCCGAAAAGCAAGTCCAAATAATTTGTGAGAACTTGAGGGTTGCCCAATCAAGACAAAAAGCCTATGCGGACAATAGGAGAAGGGAAATAACTTTTGAAGTGGGAGATTTTGTTTACCTCAAGGTGTCACCAATGAGGAGTCATAAGAGGTTTAACATAAGAGGCAAGCTAGCATCTCGATACATTGGACCATTCAAGATTTTGGACAAAAGGGGAAAAGTAGCGTATAAGTTGGAGATGCCAACTCATCTTTCAGATGTCCATGATGTGTTTCATGTTTCCCAGCTCAAGAAGTGCTTGAGAGTACCGGAAGAACAAGTGTCAATGGAAGAATTGGAACTAGAGGAAGATTTGACTTATGCCGAACGACTCATCAAAATCTTGTAAACCAAGGAGAGAGTCACAAGGAACAAGGTTATTAGATGGTGTAAAGTTTAATGGTAGCACCACACAGAAAAAAAAAAAGCAACGTGGAAATTGGAGGATGATCTCAAGAAGGAATTTCCCTATCTTTTCTCTTCCGCATCGAATCTCGAGGGCGAGATTCATTTTAAGGGGTAGGTTTGTAACACCCTCATTTTCATGCATCATGTCCTACAAACATTCATATACATGTTTAACATTAATCCACATCAAGAGGAACGAGTTTTAAATTGATTTGGAACATTTAAAATTGATTTGGAGCAAAACCGCACTTAAAATGCTGAAAAGTGTGGACTAGTCCGATTTTAGTGAGGACTAGTCCAATTTCTCTCTGACTAAAACGGATTTGTCCATTTTTGCTGCGGACTAGTCCGATTTTGCCTCTGGAAACTTTTGGACTTGTCCAATTTTGTGCGGACTAGTCCGATTTTCCAAGAATCCTTGAAAATTTGCTAAGTCCCTGGACTTTTCCGGACTAGTCCGGTGTTCCAGCGGACTCGTCCGATTTCATCTCTGACTAAAGTCGGACTTGTCCGATTTTAGGCCAGACTTGTCCGATTTTCTCTCTGGACATTTTCGTACCAGTCCAGTCCTTTTCGGACTTCTCCGATATTTCGCGAGTCTGAATTAATCCTTTGTTTTACAACTTGTTTCTTGGGTTTCACGTTAAGTGGGCATAGGGACGTCGTGCCTAACTCTTTTAGAGCCCATGAGGGACTCTAAACCGGCCTCTACTCACCTCAAACTCGAAATCCATCTAACCCTAGCCTCCACCTCTATATAAACAGCCTCACCCCTTGGCTTTGACATCTATTTGCCACTTTTCCACCCCACCCAAACTCTAGTTCGTGGAGAGCCGCCACCAAGGAGGGAGGAGGAGATCCCAAGCAAGAAGAAGAAGAGGAGAAAACGAAAGAGGATCAAGATCTCCACCAAGCTTTCGTTCTTCATCACCAATTCATCTCCAAGTTCATCACCAACCCTAGATCATCAAGATTCAAATGTTGCCTCCAAGTTTCTTGATTCATTAGAGTTCTAAACACCTGCTATACCTTCTATTTTCTTTTGCTTACGTGAATTCGACCCCAAATCTCCAAATTCACGTCGATCTAGAAAACCCTAGTTCGCTAGTTCTGCGAAGTGTGGACTAGTCCGGCCTTCTGCAGACTAGTCCGATTTTGCTAACTAAATTGCACTGAATTAATTCCCAAAGTAGATCTAATCAACTACAAACTTGTATAAAGTTGTTAAAAACTATTAGAACTAACTAGTGATCATTAAAAGTAATATATTAACAAGTTCTACCTTGAATTTGCATTAATCATGCATGTCATGTCATATTGAGTAATATATGTGCACTCTTTGATTGTGTTTCTTGTCTTCTATGTTTATTGTGCGGATTAGACGTATTTGCGCTAGAGAGTGCCGCAGAGGATCTACAGCACCAAGAGTTTGAAGGCTTTGACCATAATCAACCGCAAGAGTAAGGCAAGTGTCCTTAAAGCATATTGATCCTGTTTTAAAATAAATGTTTTGTTTGCAAAACTGCATGCTTGTGTCAATTTGATGAGAAATCCTATGGTAGGAAGTTTACTAGTTTTGTTGACCACCCTTGTCACCTGGAATATATGGTAGAGAGTCGAGAAGGGCTTTTTACCTTTTGCTTCGCTTAATCAACTGAGATGGGAAAACAATTATACCACTCAATTTAATTATGTATGGATGAGATTATGGTTAACATGAACTGGTTAATATGATATGATAATAGGTGATCTAAGCAAGCCTCGTATGTGGATGGGTTGGATGTTATGGTGGTTTTGCTTGCTTTAGATCTAAGGACCGGTTCGTGGAGCGACCATCCAGGATTTACAGTGCCACCACGAGGCCAAGTATGGGTGCGGTGTAGCTAATAATTAGGGCTTTGCCAGTGCTATTTGGACCATTAAGGATGCTCAGGGAAGGGGTAGTCAGATTGGGTTTGTTGATGATTGGCGGGACTATCCTGGGATCCGAATGGCTCAAGAGGGGGCCCTTGGTTGAAGATGTGCTCAGTTGGAGACATCGCCACCGGTGAAACCTCAGTAGGGTCTAAATAGGCTAGTAATCCCTTTGTAAAGGCTAAATTGTGATCTCTTGGCCACACACCTACGGAAGTGTGAGACGGCATAATTGAGATTCAATAGTCATCGAAAGTTGATAAAATCACAAACACGTGGGTAAAGTGGTACAAACTCTGCAAAGTGTGTCTAAAACTATCATGATAGTCGTGCTCCCGGTTATGAGCAACCTGGACCCTCACATGATTAGAGGGAACTCGGTATTGGGATGGTTATGGTTGGTATTATGGTTATGAGTGGTTATGAATTGAGTTCTGTAATTGAACATGGATATTGGTATATGATGATGGATATGGAATATGGACTGGCATTATGATGATTATAGGGTTTATGATGGGTTTATTTCATATGCATGTAATATATTGCTTTTCAAATATTTTACTGTACTTTTCAGCACTCAACCATTATTATATTCGTCATTTGAATCAGCCACATGTCATACTTTCCACACTTGCTAAGTACGACATGTACTCACTCTTGCAATCCCCCCCCAACAGTTGCAGGTCAGGATTGGGAGTTTAATGGCGATAATGCGAAGTTCTAGGTCGTGTCTACCGTCAGCTTTGCATGTGGTGTTGTTTTGGAGTTGTGCTTTACCCTATTGCTTATGTCGCCTAGCTGTTTAGTTTGCTTATTTAGTCTATTGCCGATGCATTAGTGAACTTGTCATTAATATTCATTAGAACTTGTATTCGAGGATAATCTGGTTTGTGTAATAGAATTTGGTTATTTAATCTTGTTCTGTGGTAATTTTTTGTATACTCTTTTGTGAATGCACTCATATATGTGTGATGAACATTCGGGGCACACATATACGTTCACTTGGTTCATTTTTCGGAACATGGTGTCACGCAGGGGGCCAACAAGACACGGCACAATATACTGAAGACAAAGGGAAATTCAAGACAAAAAGGAGGATTTCATTAATCAAAAGAATTGGATTACAAAATAGAGATTACAAGGGACAAAGGGAGAAAAAGTCCTAGCTACTGGAGGATCTAAGTCCTATGGAAAAATGAAGCAACCTTCTTAGCAGCTTCTTGGACACTAGCCCTGGCGACATCCTCCTCCTCCGCGATGATTCCTTCAAAGAGCGGATCAAGGGAGAATTGGGGGTCTCGGCTCCGGTAACTTGCCAAGACATACTCGGCGACGTTCTTGGCCAAGGATTTACCCTCCATCTCCAGTTGATCGGCGATGACATCACCCATCGCGTTGAGTTTGCTGCCAGCAGAGCCAAGTGCCGCCAGCTTCTGGTCCAGCTCCTGTGTCGGGTTCTCTGGGCGTATTGGACTAAAACCAAGAGGCATGAGGGCCCTGTACGCACGCCCCAGGAAGTCCCATACCATCAAGGACTCAGTCACCTTCGAGCTCCGAAGCTCCTCCAGTGACCTCCGGACGGCCGCAAGCTCCGAACCTTCACGGGCAAGCCGCTCGGCTAAGTAAGAAGTATACGGATAGCTTCTAGACGAGCGATCGGAGCAAATGTTTCTCCAAAGTCTAGTCCTTCAACTTGCGAGAAACCCTTGGCCACAAGTCTTGCCTTGTTGCGGATCACAACACCGTTCTCGTCTTGTTTTTTGCGGTACACCCACTTTGTTCCGATGACCTTCTTGTCCTTGGGTCGCTCCTCCAACACCCAAACTTCATTGCGGATGAAGTTGTTGAGTTCTTCTTGCATGGCCATTACCCAATTTGGATCTTGGAGTGCTTCCTCAATGTGAGTGGGTTCTACACATGAAACAAACGAGTAGTGCTCACAAAACGTAGCGAAATAGCGAGAACGTGTACTTACTCTCCTTGACGGACTTTCAATAATTTAATCAATCGGATGCGCCTTGGAGATGCGTCCATGCCTCATAAGTGGTTGTGAAGCACTTGGTGGTGGTGATGTGTGTTGCCCTTCTTGTGGTTGGACTTGATCATGGACTTCTTCTTCTTCTTGATGTTGTGTGGCTTGTGAATCTTGTGTCGGCAATGGATCATCTTTTTCTTCTTCGTCAACTTGAGGTGCCATAGATGTGTTGATGTTGGAACTTGAAGCTCCCCCTTGATCATGGCTCTCCTCAACTTTAGGCTTGATGTCTCCAATGGTCATGTTCTTCATAGCTTCTCGTAGAGGCTTATCATCTATTTCATCATGACCAAAACTCTCCTCTTGGGAGCCATTAGTTTCATCAAACTCAACATCACAACTTTCCTCAACTAAACCGAAGGTTTGGTTGAATACTCGATATGCTTTTGAGTTTGATGCATAACCAAGAAAGATACCAACATCACATCTTCTTTCGAACTTACCAAGCCTTTTCTTTCATTAGATGTAGCACTTGCACCCAAAGACTCGGAAATGGGAGATGTTGGGCTTTCTCCCAATGAGAAGTTCGTATGGAGTCTTTTAAGTAGTCGATGTAGATAGACCCGATTTGCGGTATGGCACGCCGTGTTGATTGCTTCGGCCCAAAACTTCTCGGACGTGCCATAGTCATCAAGCATTGCTCATGCAAGAGTGATGAGAGTCTTGTTCTTCCTTTCAACGACACCATTTTGTTGAGGAGTGTATGTGGCTGAAAATTCATGCTTCGCGCCTTCACGATCACACCACTCTCCAATGTTGTAGTTCTTGAATTCGGTGTTGTTGTCACTCCGAACCTTGATGATGGGAAGTTGAAATTCCCTTTGAGCACGGTTAGCGAAGATCTTGAACACTTCCGGAGTTTTACTCTTGTCACCTAGAAACAAAGTTCAAGCATAGCGAGAGTAGTCATCAACTATAACAAGACAATAGAGATTACCACCAAGACTTTGATATGTGGACGGTCCGAAGAGGTCCATGTGGAGCAACTCAAGTGGCTTGGAGGTTGACACCATTGTCTTCATCGGGTGATGTGAAGCAACTTGTTTCCCGGCTTGATAAGCGCTACAAAGCTTGTTCTTCTCAAATGTGACATCCTTCACGCCGGTCACCATCTCGAGCTTGAATGACTTCTTGAGCTTGCTCATTCCAATGTGAGCTATGCGCCGATGCCATAGCCAACCCAAACTCGTCTTGGTGAAAAGACAAGTGGTCAAGCTAGCATCCTTGTCGGAGAAGTCTACTAGGTAGAGATGTCCATGCCTAAACCCTTTGAAGATTAGTTCTTTGCTTATCTCACTAGTCACAACAACATCATTCTTGCTAAAGGTGCACGTTAGTCCAAGATCACATAATTGTGCAATAGAAAGCAAATTGAAACTAAGTGACTTAACATACAATACATTGGAAATAGATAAATCATTTAAAATTGCAATCTTACCCAACCCAAATATCTTCCCCTTAGAGTTATCACCAAAGGTGACTTGTTCATGATTGCCGGGGTTCTCTATGGTGGTGAACATATCATCGTTGTCGGTCATATGTTGAGTGCATCCGCTATCGAGTACACAATGCTTTCCTCCGGCTTTGTAGTTCACCTACACACATGAATTCAATTTTTTATTTTAGGCACTCAAGCTAACTTAGGTCCTTGTATGTGTGATACAAGTGTTTTTTGGACCCAAAGTTGCTTGAGAAGCTTCCCCTTCATGCCTTTCATGTCCTTGCCAATGAACCTTGCTTTCACCTTACCATCTACTTTACTCAAGAAATAATAGTGATCATTAAAGGTAGACTTGTAGTTAGTAGGAAATTTTGGAGAAGGCGGGTTAGGAAGAGGACACTCCCTTGTATGGTGACCGGTGACCTCACAATGTTGGCAATAGGAACCAACTTCCTTGATGAAGCTTGTTCTAAGCTCCGGTGAGGGCACCTTTCCTTTGTTAGGCACCGGGAAGGATCCAAGTCCTCTCTTGTTGAAGGCCTTTGCTTGTTGGAAGTGGATTTCTTTGTGCTTGACTTCTCCCTTAGATAGTCTTACTACACTAGTGCGGAGACTTTCAATTTCATCCATCAAATCCTTCTCCCTAGCATTCTCTTTCAAAGGCAAAGACTTATGCAAGACATTAGTGGCATGAGAAATAATAGATACCTTATCATTAAGGGTTTCTTTCTTTATAGTTTTCAATTCTTGATCAAGAACTTCATAAGTAAGGTTAAGTACTTGATGCTCTTGGATTAACTCATTGTGCTTTCCCAAGAGTGCTTTGTGTGCTAAGTCAAGCTCATGATGATCTAGCTTGATTTGAGTCTTATCCTCCTCAACTTGCTTGACATGAGATTTGAGCGTGTCATGCTCTTTAAGTATGCTTTCATACTTGTCAAGCAAATTGAGGTTAGCACTCTCGAGTTTAGCACGAGCTTCTTCAAGAGCATTGACCTTACTCTTTTCCCTCTTAATGATAGTGTGGTATTCATTTATCAATGAAGCTAAGTCATCGGGGGAAAGCTCATCATCGCTAGAGTCATCACATACCTTGGTGCTACCTTTTGCCATGAGGCACATGGGAGGTGGACGAAGAGATGAATCATCGTTGTTGGCAATGGCAAGGCCGGTCAAGCTTTCTTCTTCAACTTCACTCTCTTCATCACTAGATTCTTCGTCGGTGATCCATTCATTTACCTCACACATGAACACCTTTTGTGGGCCTTTTCTCTTCTTTGGAAAGAGTTTTGCCTTTTTTCCTTTGTCATGCTTCTTCTTCCCAAAGAATCTTGGCTTAGGCTTGACCTTTTCTTCGTCATCCTCACTATCCTCAAGCTTACGATACTTGTCCTTGTGGTTCTCTCTTCTTTTGTCCGGTTTTGGACAATCATAGGAGATGTGGCCTTGATCACCACAATTATAGCAAGTCTTGTTGTCATCTCTCCTTGGTAGAAATGCTTTCTTTTTGGGATCAAAGGTGTATTCCTTCTTGGCAATATTAGAGTTCAAGCGAGAGAATTTTCTCATCATCAATGCGAGCTCATCATCATCATCTTCACTTGATGTTTGCTCTTCTTCACTTGAGCTAGGCTCGACCACTTTCTTTTTCTTGAGATTTGTTTTCTTGGTGGAAGCCTTTAGAGCAATTGTCTTTGAACATGACTCCTCCATCATCTCAAGCACACTCATCTCATGAGCGTGAATCTCTCCAATAAGTTCCGAAACTTCAATGTGATCAAGAGATTCTTTTTTAAGCATGGAGTTGATGGTGTTGTATTTTGGCTTAGGAAGAAGCATAAGAATATTGCGGTTGATGAGTCCCTTGCCAATAAAAGCAATATCAAGAGCATTAATTTCCTCAATAAGCACATTCAAGCGAGAAAACATTTCATTGACATTTTCATGAGGTAGCATTTTGAACTCATCATATTTGGCCTTAAGCATATGATACTTTAGTTCCATAACACGAGAAGAACCCTCATGAATTTCAATCAAGCAAGCCCAAATTTCACAAGCTTTTTCTTTGCTAGCAATCCTAGCAAACACATCTTGACTAATGCATTCATAAATAGCATTTCTAGCTTTTACATCCCACTTGACTTGATCACCCATATAATTATGCTCACCAAACTCCGCATGGGTCGCTTCTCATACCTCGGGAGCAATAGCCTCTAGATAAGCACGCATGTGTGCTTTCCAATAGGCAAAGTTCTTGCCCTCGAAGATGAGAACCAAACCCCCAATCTTGGCCATTTTAGCTCTCTAGCGGTGAAGCTAGAATGATCTAATGAGCAACTTTGCTCTGATACCAATTGTAAGGATCGAATGCCCAAGAGGGGAGTGAATTGGGCTTCTTTTCAAAAATTAAAGCAATAAAAACTTAACTACTAAAAATCTAATTCTCTATGCAAACAACCTATGCATTCAAGTGAATAGTAATTTTGCGGTATATGAAATGCATAAGTGTAATGGGAAAGAAAGAGTGTGCAAACTCCCGAGGAGACACAAAGACACGGAGATTTATCCCATGGTTCGGCAAGATTGTCAAGACCTTCCTACATCCACGTTGTGGCACCCACCAAAGGGTATAGCCACTCTCAAGTCACCGAGACCAGGGATCTTCATTAAAAGTCTCCGTTCAACAACTCCGACAAGGTGGAGCTCAAGCCTTGTACAAGTTTGAACCTTCGGCCTTCCACAACCGACTTGGCAAGGTCCGGAAGGCTCTCTCCAATCACCGACTGTTACATGGTGAATGCAATCACCAAGAGACACTCCCTTACAGCTCTCACTACACTAGAGACTCCAATCACCAAGAATGGAAGCACACAAGCATCATCTCTAGCAAGTTCTAGCCTATCTCTTGGTGTACAAGTGGTGTAAATGATGTAGAAGTGGTAGCTCAATGTCTTGAATGTTTGGCAATGTGTAGAGTAGCTTTGGGTATCAAGACTTGTCGAAATGACCGGTTGAAGGGGTATAAATAGCCAGCTTCCACGAAATAGCATTTGGAAAAGTAGGCTGGCATCACTGTTCTGCGAACATCGGATGATCCGATGTTCTCCCTTCAGTTGTCATCGGTCGAATCCAAATTAGTTGATGTCACTGTGTCAGATATGACTGTTGATCGACCGATGTAACACTTGCCTCATCATCGGATGATCCGGTGGCACTTGATCTAGAATGGTCCAGAAATAATGCTTACTAGAGTGATTGATCGATGTGTTATAATTGTACATCGGATGGTCCGATGTTACACTTGGTCTAGGGAAATTGCTTACTGAATGATCGACCGATGTAACACTTGCTTTATCATCGGATGATCCGGTGTGTACTCAAGTCTGAGGTCTTTTTCAACTATTGAGCCAACTCGATCGATGTAGTCTTTTCTGGATACATCGGATGATCCGGTGAGTTGATTTTGTCTGCTTCGAGTTGTTCTAAGTTATTCTTTTGGAATTTGTTCGAGTGACCTCTTAGACATTGGTTTGAAATGTTCTTCTGATGATGACCAAGTCTTGAGCGCTGTCAATTTCGATGGAATAAATTTGACATATGTTCTTTTTCTTTTAATCTTCATAAAAGTCGATCGACCTTGTAAAATATTTTGTTGAGGGGTCTCCAATTGTATTCAATGAGCAGTAGATTATACACATATAGAGTTCATTAAGTGTGATGAGTGATATGAGAGACCTTGCATCCATAAAATCATTAGTAATATCCAACGGTTGTCATTAATCACCGACCCATACCTCATGGGGGCCTAGATGCTTTCAACGTGTACAACAGCCCCGAACCTAGCCCCCGTCAGAGAGGAGCTCCAGTACCGTCACATGTACAGCAACCCCGGACCTACCCTTCCGCATGGGAAAGCTCCGGATCTACAGCCTCCGGACCTTCAACACCAACAGAAATACAAGCTGATCATGACTATTACAGATATTCAAGGATGGTTAAAGCGGCAGTTACAAGGTCTGATAATGTGTCATTAATGTCAGATTAATGACACACGATCAGTGCACCGTTAATAAGGGTAACGCTGCCATGAAGGCTCGTTACCACACTATTAATCGTACTTAATACCCTTTAGACAGTATATTAGATCATTAAGCACGTCAGGGCCACATGTCGGGCCAGACCAGCTTTGTAACAGTCAATCCTTAGAACTATAAAAGGACTGCATCGCGCGAATATGAGGAGGATCCAAGCTGATTCAACATGACCCTAGCGAACGCACTCACTCAATACAATTACACAAACCCCGTGGAGTAGGGTGTTACGCTCAGGCGGCCCGAACCACGTAAATCTCTGAGGTCACCATCTTGATCTTGATCTTTGCGTGCCCCAACCATAAAAGAACCTCCGCGGGCTGCTTATCAGCAGGTCCGGGGAAGTGTCGTATTAAACACTTCAACAATAGTGATTCAGTTACTCGGTTTGATGATGCATTTAATATACTAAATTGGTGGCAAGATCACAAGAGAACATATCATGTTTTGTCCATTTTAGCTAAGGATATAATGATTGTCCCTGTTTCTACAATATCTTCGGAGTTTGCGTTTAGTTTGTGTGGCAGGATTATTGAAGAGCGTCGACGGAAACTGACTCCGGAGCACGTGGAGATGTTGTCACTGCTCAAAGATTGGGAAGAAGGAGATGCAAGACAGCAACACCATATCGTCGACCAAGACCTCGAAGAAAAAATGGCAAATATGTTCCTCGACGATGCTTCTCAATCTCAATCTCAGAACTAGTGACTCAATGAGCAATGCCATGCCAGTGTCCAATGATTGTGTCATTGTTTGTTTAAACTTGAAACTTGCTTAATTGTAGTATAGATCACTAAAAGAGTTGGGTTGTACTCTTTTTCCTTTAGGGTTTTATCCTCTAAGTTGAGGTTTTACCTAAAGGTTTTTAATGAGGCAACCAATTTGTTAATAAACAAATCTTTAAAGCTTTGGTGATCTGAATTTCGAATTTGAATGTATTTTGTCGAAGTACATGAAATCTGTCAAATTTGATATATGTATATGGTTATGTGTATTTTGAATGTATTATGTAAATTTGGGCATCGGGCTAGCCCCGCACGAAAAGCACGGTCTGGACCCGGCACGGCCTGGCACGACTAAACTGGGACCGGGTCGTGTCTGGGCCTAGGGACGGGAAACCATGAATATGATATGCAGTTTGTCCATCTAATCACTATCCAAGCAAAAGAAGTTGAGATTATCCAAGCAAATTTGAGGGCTGCAGACATGTGTATCTTTCCTCAAGCTAAGTTTTAGAATTTAGATCATCAGTTACTTTTTTTAGATGATGGGTAAAGTCTCGACCTTCCCCTCTGAGGAGGTTATGGTCAATTTATTATAAGCGAGTACAAATGCAGACACTCACGGCATATTGTCGAGAACAAGGCAACAATAACTGGATAACTAAGCACACGACTGTGAGCCAGACTTCATAAGCCAATATTATGGCACGTTCATCCTTTCACATTTTTCGTAAGTGCATTCCAGATCTAGTGCCCATGACTTCCTCTGTAGAGTATCTGCATTTAATACTGTGAAATTCAGTCTGAAATTCGCCCTCACCAGGAGTTGAACTCAAGACTTAAGTAGTGCTACTCAGAGTACTTAACCACTAGGTCAAGCCCCCTTTCACAGATCACCAGTTACTAACTTTCCATGTAAGTATCATCACATGCAAACTGCATATGCAATCTGATGTGATGGAACGCTCCATAGTTAATTTGCATTTATCAGAGAACTATCATAGTAAAAAATATCAGCATTCCAAGAGGCGTTGCAAGGCATCCGCCTAGGCACGCTTAAGCGCTCCGCGTGGCCCCTCCGCCTTGCTTAGGGGGGTAGGCAGCCGCGAGGCGGTGGAGGAGGGGGTGGGGAGTGGGGACGTGCAGATTCGCGACGAGGATGCGGCCGGAGGAGGCAGTGGGGGTGTGCAGATCCATGACGAGGATGCTACTGGAGGGAGCCGGCGATTGCAGATCCGCGCATGGGAGGGGGTGCTCCGGGGGCGGATCCAACTGGAAAAAGAGAGGCTGGCTGCCAGTGTGCGGCGTGCGGGAGAAAGGTGCGGGACAGCAGGCAGAATCAGCCACGGGAGCGGCTGGCTATGTCTCGGCTGGGCCGGGCCATGTGCGGGAGAGGTAAACGGGCTGGGCAAAATCAGTCAGGACAGTAAAATATGCATATATTACTGTATTTCAGGAAAAAAGAATAATGTAAGTACATCACGCCTAGTAACACCTAGGCGTTGCCTAGGTGCACCTAAGTTCTAGGCGGAGGGTCACCGCCCGCCTAGCCCCTTTTGGAACCCTGAAAGATACTATCATAGTTATTAAGGCGATAAGGCGACTTAAGGCGATGGACCCCCTTTTGACCTTTTAAGCGATAAGGCGTAAAGCGAGGCAACGCCTTAGAAATATATAAAAATAGAAAAATAAAATTTAGAAATACAAAATTGTATGCATATACATAATGTTCTGGGCAGATTTCCCTTGGCCCACTTCTCCTCTCTATGTTAGCCAAGCCCATTGTACAGCCCAGTAGCTGTTTATACGCCAGCAGAACTTCCGATGCCTTCGTCCTCCAGTCCAGCACTCCTGATACCCTCGTCCTCCTGCTGCGCTAGGGTTCCGCCCCTCCCCCCACCCCGCCGCCGCCCCCACCACCCCACCACTGCCCCCACCCCTCCCCCCACCCCACCACTGCCCCCACCCCTCCCCCACCCCGCCGCCGCCCCCAGTCCTCGCGGCCGCCCAGATCGACGACGACCTGACCGTCCTGCACGATTATTTCCTTCGCCGGCCCGGATCTGCACCGCCGCCTTCCTCCACGGTGCGCCTCCTTCCCCTTCTCCTGTTGCCGCCTCCTTCCCCTTCTCCTGTTGCCGCCTCCTTCCCCTTTTCCTGCTTCCGATGCCACCCTCTCTTCCAGCCAACGCCGCCTAACGCCGTCGAACAGAGCAGGGGGAATCGGTAAGGCGTCCCGCCTTAGCCGCCCCGCCGACGCCTTACAGCGCCCTAAGACGCCTTAGGGACGCCTTATTCCTAATTCTAAGGCGACCAGGATGCCCCGTCAGCTAATCCCGCCTTACCGCTTAAGCGTCGCATGGGGCACCGGCTGAAGACTCCTGTCCAGGGATTATTTCTAAGTAGAAGCGGAACCGATCAGGATGTCCAGGTGCGGTTGATAGTAATAGATATAATAGAGTTGGAGTCTATTAGAGTTTGTCAAATCGTAATGAGTCAAGGACTCTTCCTGTACCTGGCTATATATTGCTGGCCTAGCCCCCAGCCGCAAGTATCCCATCACAAATAATAAGTCCAGAAATATTATTTGCGCCCAGAACAATTAGACCTCGCCTAGTTCATACCAGAACTCACCAACTCCCCTGATCAACAGATTCTGCACGGAAAACTCTTCTGTCCAGAACAGGAATAGCAGATCAAAACTGCTATTCCCCTCTGCTCCCTGTGCCTAAGCTTTCCCCTCTCTTTCTCTCTTTCTGACTTGGTCCAATGCCCAGGAGGTGTTCTGCTGATCTGGTCAGACCCTGATCAGTACCAGCAGACCTTCTGTGCCCAAGTCAGGAAAGAACAAAGTGTCCAGGACGCCAGAGTTACAACAACTGAGACCATCTATTGAGGAAACCATCCAACGAACTCAGGAAATGGTATAAGAAGATCTCAAAAGGCACAATGCACCTGTACCACAGCAGCTCCTAACAAGGCAAAGAAGACTCCTTTGATGCTCATGGCCTGTAACAATAACTTAGTAAGGGCCATCGTCAAAAGATACAAGGAAGAAACAAAGCATGGTGTGATCATACCTTTAGCATTAGTAGAAGCAAAGATGGAGCAAATAGAAGCACATTCATCTTAATCGAGACAGCTCCACTGCAGAAAGAGCGATAGCAATTAGATGTAAACAACTAATTTCTATTGAAGAGTATGCCAATTTGGCAATTTGAAACAAATATGCAGCAGATGCATGCAATTCACTGCACTCGATTGGTTCTCACCTGAAAACTATTAAACCAAGGTACCACTTGTGATTGTTGAGACTTATCCGTCTCTTACGTGCTCAGTCACGATCTCTTGATCGGGTCACTCGCGCCGCATCATTCGCGCATGCAGCAGTATCATGCAAACGGCCTCCGCCGGACGTGCTCGCTCACGCTCGCATGCAGCCTGGCTAGCAGGCGTTCTGTTACTGCCCTGTGGTGTATAAATTGTACCCGATGATTCATTGAATAGATGAGCACTTCTTTCCTATATGGTATCAGCCTTTCTACGATCTACACAAACTCGCACTCAGATCAGCTCCCTGTATTTTTCTTGGCTATCCTACCGAGTCCAAAGGGTACAGATGTTACAACCCGGAAACACGACGGGTCATCACATCCCGTCACGTAACCTTCGATGAAAAAGTGTTTCCTTTCAGGTTCAAAACGGAAACAAAATCGGAGGAACAATCAACGGCATCTCCTCCGCACGTCGATCCGATTATTCTGCTTCCGCATCCAACGCAACGACGTCCCTATCTACAGCAGCCCCGACGTCCTTATCCTTCGAGGACTCCTCCTCCCAAAGCGGCCCCGATCACATCCCCAGCCGGAGCTATCGGTACCACAACAACCGGTTCGTGCGAGGGTGGCACACTGCATGCATGCATGCAGACACCGGGAGCACCAAGTGATGAGTCGTCCGCAGTTGGCCCAAGCGTTGCTGCTGCGCCACATGCAGACGGCATGTCCGCCGGCCCCAACGTTGCTGCAGCACCCAACGTCGGCACATCCGTTGTGGGTCTGACTCCCGACGTGACAAGTCCATGCAACATCATCACACAAGACATCAATCCTCCAGTGCCTCGACACCACATGGTCACCCGAGGCAAAGTAGGTATCCATATGCCTAATCCTCGGTATGCGACCGTGGCGACCTGCGCTCCACCGCCTGCGCCAACTTCAGTTCGTGCAGCACTACAGGATCCTCTTTGGCGCCGAGCCATGGAGGAGGAAGTCGAAGC
Source organism: Tuctoria greenei (assembly GCA_036927565.1). NCBI lineage: Eukaryota > Viridiplantae > Streptophyta > Magnoliopsida > Poales > Poaceae > Tuctoria > Tuctoria greenei. The sequence continues at coordinate 218,800,047 of JAYESD010000003.1, read as the reverse complement.
CCTCCAAGCAAACAATACATGGACACTGGTGCCGCGCCCACCAGGTGTCCACGTTATCTCCGGCAAGTGGTTGTTCAAAAATAAGCTTCAGGCCGATGGTGCTCTCGAACGCCGCAAGGCGCGATGGGTTGTTCGCGGGTTCCATCAATGGCGGGGGGTCGACTTCGACCAGACCTTCTCCCCCGTTGTCAAGCCCGGAACAAATCGTACTGTGCTGCACATCGCCGCCTCACGCAACTGGCCGGTGCATCAACTTGATGTCAAAAATGTGTTCCTCCACGGAAAATTGACGGAACGTGTCTAGTGTGCACAGCCGACGGGATTCATTGACAAGAGGTACCCAGATCATGTTTGTTTGCTGACCAAATCGCTCTATGGTTTCAAACTTTTGCTGCAGAACTACACCTGTTCGGGTTCAAGGCAACAAGTTCAGATTCATCCTTGTTTGTGTACAAACAGGGAAACAACATGGCGTATCTATTGCTCTACGTCGACGATATTGTTCTGACTTCCTCTAGCACCATTCTTCTGCAACACATCGTCAATCATCTTGGCAACAAATTTGCAATGAAAGATCTCGGGCCTCTACATTATTTTCTCGACATACAAGTGAAGCGCACTGCATCAGGATTTTTTCTCTCACAATCCAAGTATGCCGAGGAGATCCTACATCGAGCAGGGATGTTAAATTGCAAATCTGCACCTACGCCGGTTGATACGAAGCCCAAGACATCAAGTTCAGAGGGTGCCCTCGTTGCTGACGCATCATTCTATCAGAGTATTACTGGAGCACTCCAGTACTTAACTCTGACTCGACCGGACATCACCTATGCAGTACAACAGATGTGCTTGCACATGCATGCACCCGGTGATGTACATTGGGCCCTTGTCAAAAGGATTCTACGATACATCAACGGCACTCGTCAGCACGGTCTACAGCTTCGTTCTTCGCCAAGCAACAAGATCATTGCTTACTCCGACGCCGATTGGGTCGGGTGCCCGGACACCCGTCGATATACATCTGGCTATTGTGTCTTCCTCGGGGACTCCCTCGTCTCTTGGTCTTCAAAGAGACAGTGCACCGTCTCTCGCTCAAGCGCCGAGGCGGAATATCGCGCTGTAGCGAATGCAACAGCGGAGTGATGCTGGCTCCGTCAACTCCTCAACGAGTTGCACATCAACGTCCCGACAGCAACCATTGTCTACTGCGACAATATCTCGGCGGTATACCTCTCTCAAAATACGGTACACCATTGGCGCACAAAACATGTCGAGATTGACATACACTTCGTTCGCGAAAAAGATGCCCTTGGAGAACTTCGCGTCATTCAAGTGCCTTCGCAACTGCAGTTCGCCGACATTATGACGAAGGGACTGCCAAGACCCATATTTGAAGATTTTAAGCGCAGTTTATGCATCACATGTATAGATGCACAAACTGAGGGGGGGTGTTGAGACTTATCCGTCTCACGTGCTCAGTCAGGATCTCTTGATCGGGTCACTCGCGCCGCATCATTCGCGCATGCAGCAGTACCATGCAAACGGCCTCCGTCGAACGTGCTCGCTCACGCTCGCATGCAGCCTGGCTAGCAGGCGTTCTGTTACTGCCCTGTGGTGTATAAATTGTACCCTATGATTCAATGAATAGATGAGCACTTCTTTCGTATAGTGATAAACAATCAAAACCATGGCAGCGTGTAGCAATGTTGTTGCAAAGCAATCGTTGAAAAGGCGGAGTACAAAGATGGAATGAACTCTCTTGGACAAACAAAGCAAACCTAAAGCCCACCATGGAAGCTGTCATCCTCATCAGAAAATAGTGAGGGATCAGTGACAGCATTGAAGAGGCAACTATGAGAACAAAGAAGACCAAGCATTCCCAATTGAAACTTGTCTATACACATATTGTACAGGTTATTATAAAAACAACGGAAGAGCTTCTCCATTTTGCATTCATACCACTTCAGTCTTGAGGTAGAGCAGCAGAACAAGACTCAGGTTAACAATGTACACGACTCCAAACAAAATCTGCAGGTAAGCAGCGGCAAGAATTCATCCTTGTTAGCACAGCCGAGCAGCTCACCACATGAGAGGCGAGACTCTAAGAGATGAAACAAGCCATGACGACACACAGATTTGGCTGTGAGGTGACCTGAGCAGGGAAAACTTGGCCGCTGGTGATGAACTTAACGGCGGTGTAGACATAGAGGAAGCCGGCCGGGTACACCAAGGGCCCGGTGTCTCCCTCGATCTTGGTGTAGTCCCTCTCCCCCTCCAGAAAAGCGTCCACCTTTCGCACCAAACACACACACCGTGAACAGCCAAGATCACTCCTTCATCCTAAACTCGAAATTTTCACCACCCAAGAAAATTGACGAATTAATCTAGTACCTGAGACAAGTAAGCGTCCCAGTCGATCTTGGTGTCTACACGGTGGTCAATAGGATCGAGGGTAAGACCGCGGCAGCGGAGAGAAAGAAAGGGAGCACGTTTCGTGTTCAGGAGTACGAACAGGGAACGAAGGCAATGATGAGGCCGAGGAGCGCGGCGTCGGCGAGCAGCAGGAAGGCTGCGAAGTAGAGCGGCCTCCAGCCAGCCGAGCCGGACGGCGGCTTCTCCACCGCCCCCGGCATGGTTGCCGGCGAGCTTGAGCTCGAAGCCTGGAGCCGGCCAGCCGGGCGGCAGATCCAGCAGGGGGGAGAGGAAGACTCGGACTTCCGCCGGGTCCACCAACGCAACTCAGCACAACCAACCGCCGATGGGCCGCCGCCACTCTGGTAAATCTGGGCTTCTTGGCCGAGTGGAGCAGCTACGGGCCATAGGCCTTGTTTGTTCGTGTACTTTCAGGTCCATTTCGAGGAACCGTCTCCTTCGGTACAGGCCATCTGCAGCTCGAACCGAGTAACCACGGCCCACGGACCGTTCCAGCCTTCGAAAGGCTACGGGCCATACACCTAGTCTTCATGCATTTCCTTTATCGGCCCATCTGGAGTCGCCATCTACGACGCATCGCATCATCCCCCACAAATGTTTTCGATTTCGACGGCCATTTCTATCCATCTGCGTTCGCTTTGGCAGCCACCATCTTACCCTTATTCGTATCTCATGGGTCATGGCTGGGCGCGTGTTCCTTTTCTTTGTCATACATTCGGCCGGTGTTTGGTAGAGCAATCATGGTTCAAGGTCGCAACCGCTCGATTGGTTCCCCTGACTCTGATCATGAAGCGCCGATCAAACGAGATGAGAGCAATTTGCCCTTTTTAAAAGGAGTAAACTATCTACTTTCTGTCTGTCCGCTTATCTTCTCCTCGGCGAGCAATCATTTTGACTGGTGTTGGCAGTTGCAGCGTGAGGCTGGAAACTGGCGTCTAGCCATTACTCTCATCATCACAAATTATTTGTCGTTTAAGACAATAATTCTAGTTCATAATTCTAGTACACAATAAACTAAAATTATTATCCTAAACGACAAATAATTTGGGGTAGAGAGAGTACTAGCTTTAGTTTTCAGAGCAGCTGTAGTGGTGTACTGATACCCTAAGACTATGGTTGACACAACAACCAACTTCTTAGCAAATTTAAGCATTTGAGCTTCCAAACGCATAGATTTTCGTCAAACTTTTCAAAAAAAAATCCCGAAATGAACTAACAACCAATTTGTTAAAAAACGGTCTTGAACCAGCTTTTAACGTTTTCCACAACTAGTGATACGAAACTACCCGTCAACTTCAACAAGAATTACCCACAATTGCCATCATATAAAAAACGATCCTAAGGTTATCCGTATCAGCACCCTCTAAAACATACTCTGTACACTATTCTCCTTCTACTTTTACAGTACGTACTCTAAATTGGGAATGACTAGTATGCAATCACATCTATGGTGCAAGCATGCAATCATTTATCATCAACCATTGGATGTATATCTTAGGGTGGATACATTTTTTCACTTAACCCCCTCCACCACATGAAGGGAGTTAAGTGAAAAAACGCAACCATCCTAAGATGTACATCCAATGGTTGGGAATGGATGATTGCATGTTTGCACCATAGATGAGATTGCATACTAGTCATTGCCCTCTAAATTACACTACGAAAATAAAGTATCCAGTATGTTTTACAGTGGCACTGCGGATGGTCTAACACTCGTCCTCCCGCATCCACCCCTATAACGCCCGTTCCCGCGCCGCCTCTCGTTCGCCCGCAGCGCTCCTCCGATCTGGCCTCGATCAGCTCCCCTCCACCCGGTGGCGTCTCGCGGCCAAGGCTGGTGCTCCCCCGCAGCCTGGGCTTGAGCTGGTGCTGGGCACGGTGATATGGGACTGGATCCTGTTTCCGCTCTCCGTGGTCGTGGTCCTCATACACTTTTTCCTTTTTCAATTCCCTCCCGATCCGCTCCTCGGTTTGCATGATCCGGTCGAGCGATCTGGATCCAGGAACTAACACCCAGAGCCTTGCTTGCTCGAGTCATTCCTGTGTAGGAGCGCAGCGGACTTGCCGTTTGATGTTGTTGATGTTCTGCTGCTGTTGTGCGAACTGACGTGATGTTTTTCTGCTCCGCAGATGGTCATTAGGGCGAGGAACTTGAGGAGAAATTTGCAGTACATCCAGGCAAAGAGCTTTAAGGCATGCGAAGTTTATTACAACAACGAGGTAATTTAGTTTGCAGTACCTATATAGTTCACTAAGCTCAATTAAACACCGGTCTTTAGTAAGCTTATCCTATTTAGTAGGAATAGAGAATGCAGGGACATTAGATATTGCAACATGAATCATACAAAATTGTTGAGTTGCCATGGCGGACCGGCTCATGGAATTATTGTCACTCGACATGATGCTTGGAGTATTGCTACATGAATATCATAGTATCTGAATAGTTCACTAAAACCAATTAAGCGAGGATTAGCTAGTCCTCAGTAAAATGTGTTGTTTTTAAAATTAGGGTGCACAAACAGAAGATATTGCAATACAAAGTTGTTGAATTGCCACGATGTACTGACTCATGGTACATAATCTTAAGTTAATATTATCATGACGATCTCTAATGCGATGTAGGAAAACAGGTTACTCATGTTCCTTTTGGTAGTGCTTTAAAGAACTTTGCAATAGCAAAACTTTGAGCTGATTATGTTTGCGCTCTCATTATAACACCCTTAGGTGGTTTATTCTCTAGAAGGCTCATGTCCTCCACCGCCAGGGGTGGACCCAGGGGGTATGTTGGGTGAGCCCTGGCATACCATGGGCCAGCCAACGCATGCATGGAGTTGCCATGTCCATGGTACAACTGATTTCATGGATAGAACGATCCTGCAGTCCAGCGAATTTTTATGGCAGCTCATGATAGGATTGCATGAAAATTAGCAATTCATGTGTCAGAATCTTAGTTTATTAGTATTTTGTTACTTTTATCTTCTTTCTTATTAATACATTTCCAAAATAAATAAAATGTAGAATTTTATTTTATTTGTATTTTTTTACTCTCATCTTTTTTATGTTACTTCTTTTCAAAAATGGTTGAGTTTTATTTTTAGCCGACTCCAACTTGTTTAGGACAAAGGTTTGGTTGTTGTTGTTGTTGTATGGATTCACTCGCGATCTAGTCTAGCTTCACCACCACAATTTTTTCTAGCATCCAGATGTGGTTTGTCGCCAGCAGCCACAACAGGGATGGCAGCAGGGAGGAACAGGTCTCCACATGCATGCTGAAATGATTGAAGCTATGTAATTTGTTAAAATTTAGACTTATGATGATATTTTTTAATTGTATACTAAATTTTGTCAAAAAATTACAGCTTTTTATTGAATTGGCAAATAGTTTTGTTGAATTGCATGTATTTTTCGGCATACCCTTCAATAGAATCTTAGATTCGCCACTGCCCACCGCCAGAAGAACTGCATGAAAGAGCTCGGAAGAGATAGGAAGATTGAATGGAAGGCAGTCGCACATTCATAACTAGAGAGCATCATTGATCATAAATCCAACTCTAAAAATTTGGATAAAGTAAACATGTATGTTACTTTGGAGGTTGATATTGAACAGCGTGTGGCCTTGATCTGTAACACCATTTTGTTGCTGTTGTGGTAATAACATTTAAGTGGGTTGTCGTGATGCTTCGTTATTTCTTTTGGAAGTTGATATTGAACAGTTGTGTGGTTCTGATCTGTAACACCGTTTTTCTTCTTTGAAATGCATGTATAAATACTCTGTTTAGATCTCATATGTACATGTTCTTCTCATTAGTATATATTTGGGCAATCGGCATGTTCTTGGATGATCAGAGTATCTGTAAGACTCATTGTACAAAGGTATCAATGACCTGCCAATCCCTTTTGTTTCCACGGAAACAATGCCAATAAAAAGTTAAAAATGATAGCATGGCAACAATTGGGAGCGCCCATCTGTAATCATATTGTATTAGACACATAAATATTAATATAATTTATATTTTGGATAAAAATTTATTTTATGGTTTAGAGGTCTATGTTACATTATTTTATCATATGTATGAATATTTTCTTGAGAGAATATGTATGAATACTTAATAGTATGTATCATGTCGCAAATAAAATAGGCAGTCCAATAAAACATAACACAAAAGTAACTCATAAGTAGTAAACAGAAAAGTTAGAAAATCGTCATGGGCAATTTAGATATTTCTCATTCTACAATAGCAAATCAGCACATTTAAAAGCAGACTGTCAAACGCATTTGATGATTCCAGCACGTCACTCGTGACGGACGCCTTTCTCCAATCGAAACATTTGACACCATGAATCATCTCTCCCCTTTGGTCCGGATGCCGATGACGTTGACACAAGCAAAGATGAAGGAGGAGGAAGAAGAAGACCCGTCTGCCCGAAAGGCCGAAAGCCGCCAAAGTCTCACTTGTGCGCCAGTCCTGCCGCCGCCGCTGTGTCACACAGCTCACTACGAGTAGTACATAGCGGCAACGAAGTACGGCAGCGCCATTAGTGGAGACGTAACCAAAGGGGGCACGAACGAGTACGGGATCCCGGGAAGATTCAATCGGTACCACCTTTTTGCAGGAACGTGGTGGCGCGGCTATTTTAAGCGCCGGCTCCAGAATCAACTGCGAGAAGCCAAGAGAGCACGGCCAAAAGATGCAGGGCGCCGCGACGGCCGCTCTCCCCTCCTCCCGGCTCGGCGCGTGCCGCGCCCGCGCTGCGCCACGCCGTACCGGCGTCACCGCCGCCAGTTCCGCGCCCGTTGATTCCCGCGGGGACGCGATGACGCCAGTCCTCCGCGTGGTTGGCGGAGGACGCGGGCTCCGGCCTCTGTCGCTGCTGTCGGATGGCAGAAGAGACAGGACCACTGCTTCCGCGTCGGCGGCAGCGGCGTCCGCGCCGGCGGGAGACGCGACGGAGAGGGGCGACGTTGCGGAGACGGTGCAGCTCGGCGCCATGATCGTCGCGTGGTACCTGCTCAACATTTACTTCAACGTCTACAACAAGCAGGTCCGCCATTTCGCTACTCGCAAGAACCAAGATTCCCTCTGCTCCGTTCACCATCCCCTTGACGACCGTCTCTGTTCCCTAACCGATCCGCTTCGCCGTTGCAGGTACTCAAGGCGCTGCCGTTCCCGTTGCCGTATACCATCACCGCCTTCCAGCTCGCGTTCGGCTCACTGCTCATCTTCTTCATGTGGGCGACAGGGCTCCATCCCGCGCCCAGACTCTCCCTGGCACAGGTGAGGCCACTCTTGCTCTTGCCACCAGGGGGAAAAAACTTAAGCCTTTCGTTTGCTGCATCGCGATTGCTAACTTGTCTGCATCTTTTCGTGACCGCAGCTGGGCAGGATCGTGCCGCTGGCCGTGGGACACATGCTGGGCACGGTGTTCACCAACATGAGCCTGGGCAAGGTCGCCGTATCCTTCACGCACACCATTAAGGCCTCCGAGCCCTTCTTCACCGTCCTCCTCTCCGCGCTCTTCCTCGGCGAGGTTCGCTACCTGTTGCGACATCGAATTCCTGCTGATTCAGTCGATCTCCACCGTGAAATGAATCGAGAGGAAAGTTGAGATGCGATCTCGCGCGCAATGTTTGCTGTCTCGCCTGCAGGTTCCTTCCCTGCCGGTGCTGGGCTCGCTCGTGCCCATCGTCGGCGGTGTCACCTTGGCGTCGATGACTGAAGTTTCGTTCAACTGGTCAGTGTGCTGTCAGCTATTGTTGGAATCATTGGCTCATTCAGAACAATTCTTTACCCTAATTATTGTTGGAATTCTTCATTGTGATAGTGGTACATCTGTAAAAACTCTAATCCTACTTTAATATATGCCAGAGCTCCTGGCCATTGTCCTTCAAAAAAATGATTAGGAGAACCTTAACACGCTGACTTCGTGTAAAGCAGGATTGGGTTCTGGAGCGCCATGGCGTCCAATCTGACCTACCAATCAAGGAATGTACTTAGCAAGAAGCTTCTTGGCGGTGGTGACAAGGTGAACCCCCCCCTCGACATCATCACTAGCACGTTAAGTTTAACTAGCAATTAGTAACAGCAAAAGAACCTGTCGTGATGCAGGAAGCTATGGATGACATAAACCTCTTCTCTGTAATCACTGTACTGTCGTTTCTCCTTTCTTGTCCTCTGATGCTGTTTGCCGAAGGCGTCAAGTTCACGCCGGGATACCTCCAGAGCACGGTGAGCCTTTCCAGAATTCTGACAAACATATTACTCCCATGTTCTAAAATAAACGATGTTTAGGACAACTAATTTAGTTCAAATTGCACTAGATTTTTTAGAACAAGGGTGTACCTTTTAAAAAAATAGTTGTCGTCTCTCCCGAATTATGCACTTACCAGAATCTCATTTTGGCGTGCAGGGACTGAACCTCCAAGAACTCTGCGTCAGAGCAGCACTTGCCGGGCTTTGCTTCCATGGATATCAGAAGGTGGGGAGAATAATCACATCCATGAACTAATAACCTCATCTAGACTCCAGAAGGACTGGTTTTTGATGCATGATCTTGCTTCACAATGGCAGCTCTCGTATCTGATCCTGTCGAGGGTGTCACCCGTGACCCACTCTGTCGCCAACTGCGCGAAGCGTGTGGTTGTGATAGCCTCGTCCGTTCTCTTCTTCAGGACCCCGATCTCGCCTGTCAATGCACTTGGTAACTTCTGATCAACTTACCATTTTCTCAGATTTGCTGCTACTGCTACAAGATCTGAATCGAATAGTTGTTTTTGCGAGTAATGAAGTCATGTTTGGGTTGTCCTTGCTGCAGGAACTGGTGCTGCTCTAGCCGGCGTTTTCCTGTACTCTAGGTTGACGAGAACAAAGCCGAAGGGTGCATAAGGAGGGCTAATCACAGTATAGTTCTTGGAAAACAGAAATTCTTGTATACAGGTGTCTTTAGGTATAAAGATTAGATCGGGATATAGTCATAAAAAATGAATAGCTCAGCTTCCGCACCAATTGTACGCTTGTACAGAAGGGCACAAGCTACAGCAGCTCATTTGCACAGCTGCAACGAACTTCAAATAAATCCTCGAACTTCATGGGGCGTCAATACGTCATACTTGACCATAAACGACGCGTGTGCACATCTTGCGTGGCTCACCTCTACCACGGCAGCAAAGATGTACAGCTTTTTCTGATTCCTGACCAAGCTGGAGAAAACTTGCATCAGCAGAGACACGCATTGGCAGAATGAATGTTTAAAGCATGAGGCATTCAGTTTCAATAGAGCCATAACGAAAGCATGTACATACCGTTTGGCATAAGTTGTACATAAGATTGAACGAAACATAAGTTATCCATGGCTTCGACCAAAAATTCATCCGCATGTGGTTTGTCTCCCATGATTGGATTATAACATTAGGAGGTATACTAGCAACGAAGTCAAGCTTCAAAGCTTTACAAACTACCACCAAGATGCCAAACAGTATAAGGTGTTCCCCAAGCGTCAGATAGCATAACAGGACATCATTAGACCAAAACCCACATCCTAAGACAAGTTCCGGGACATGTCCAGATTTAGGCGGGCAAACAAAATAATATAATTTTGTTAGGGAACTTCATCTACTTTGTTTTGCCACCATAAAAAAGCCAGGTTGCACGTAGGAGATGCAACTACCAGTTGGAGACTCCCAGAGCCTTGCTTGGAGGACTCCTGCTCCTAGCCCGAAATCCGTCATTGTTTGACCTGCTCTGATCCCTGGCACCTGATCCATAGAACCTGCCAATTGATTGAAGGATGAAGTCAGTAAAGATACATTCCTTGTGGACGCAATCACATCTCAGACAACTAGCAATTTTTTTTAAAAAAAAAATTAACAATTGACAGAAAAAGGCACAAGAATGGAAGAGGGAAAAGTTACACAATAGGTCCGCACAGCATGGAACATAATAAATTCATAGACTGTATATTATTCTATGATTTCAAATAACCTAGTATGGAAACTCCAATGGCTATGAACATGCTTCCATTTCATGTGAGGTTCAGGCATACAAGGCAAACTTGTATTCATAAAAGGGTACCTTTCATGAAAGCTGAGACCACTGCCGCATTGATCGTTGCTCGTGCTGTTATTGACAGTGGCAATTAAGTACTCAGCAGGATACAGAAGCTACAAACATGTGTCAAATGATAAAATAAACATTTATATACTCACCTCGGAGCAAAGTTTGCACCGCCACCAGTCTGATTGTTGCGGCTGCTGTTATCAAAACTGCAAAGTGAAAATCTTCATCAAGTTGGTACTCAAGCCAAACAGCAACAACAAAGCCTTTGTCCCAAGCACGTTGGGTAGGCCAGATATGAAACCCAACAATTTTAATTCTTTTTTTTTGCTAAAGAATTTTTACTAGGTTTCATCTCCATAAAAATGGTTAGGTGTAGTTGGCTAGTTGCTGATTCGCCAAGCCTACCGCGACCCCTCCTCTATTACATGGGCTTGGGACCGGCTATGTTAGGACAACATAGGCAGAGTGTGGAAGAACGAATCACTCAAATAGAAACAGATACAAACCTTGAATGAAAGCTTGAACCACCCCTAGCCTGATTGCCAAAACTACTATTGCTGAAGCTGTCAGATGATCTTTTAGCATAACCTGAACCATACCCCTGAGCACCATAAGAATCATCAGAAGATGCCCACCGACGTGATCTTCCACCATACCCTCCACGAAGAGCCATCTCTTTTAATTGTGACGGTACAGATTGGTCGGCACCCTCCAAAATCTTTACGAGGTCTGAAGCATATTTTGCATCCTGGTCACCGAAGAATGTATAGGCAGATCCTGTGGCACCAGCCCTACCTGTCCTTCCAATTCTGTGGACATAGTCCTCCACACCCGTTGGGAAATCATAGTTAACAACAATTCTGTGACAAGAACATTTAGAATCAGTCAGCAACATTCAAGAATTTATGGATAATTAAATTGTATGCCCAGTCACAATTATTATCAGCATCACCATATCGATAACCTTTTCCCAGTTGTCAGAGACTTATGCCCTATTTTGGAAGAAGCAAAGATGAAGGTCGAACCTGATATCCTTTACGTCTAAGCCTCGAGCTGCCACATCTGTGGCAACAAGGACTGGGCACCTGCCACTTTTAAAATCACTCAACACTGAATCTCTCTCGGGCTGTGATTTATCACCATGAATAGCAGCAGCACCATACTGCCGTGACAGATTCCGGGCCAGCTGATCACACATCCTCTTTGTGGAGCAAAATATTATGATCTTGGATCCAGGCTCCTGTGAACGTAAGATTTGTTCAAGACGTCTTGATTTCTCCCCATGTGAGATAACTTCCACATGCTGCAGCAATAAAAGGCAACATCAAAATGCTGAAATGGTGTCTTGGTCAACAAAAGAAAATAGATTCATACCTGAGTGATAGACTTATTTGCAACCAGCTGATCAGTGTTCCCAATGTTAACTTGAATGGGGTTGACCATAAAATCTGCTGCTATTTTTCTAACCTCTTTTGGCCAAGTGGCAGTGTACATAAGAGTTTGCCTTCTAGATGGCACCTGTTTCACAATTTTTCTTATTTGTGGCTCAAATCCCATATCAAGCATACGATCAGCTTCATCAAGAACAAGATATGCTACTTGACGCAGGCTAACTTTGTTCATTTCTAAAATATCATTCAATCTTCCAGGAGTTGCAACAACAACATCAGCACCACGCTCTAAATCTCTTAGTTGAGGGCCTTTTGAAGCACCTCCATATAGGCACTGCAAGAAACGGAGTCCAGATTAGAAAATATACCATCATAAAACTGTTATAAAACTAAATGGAACAATCTAATTCATAATTCATAAATAAGTAGAATTTTGTAATATGGTTAAAGGTGTTGTGTGATATTTAAAGGTATGAAACACATTCTTGATCCAAGGTGAAAGTAGCATGGTGAAGTAAAAGGTACAAGAAACAATAGGACAGCATACAGCAGAAGATATCCTTGAAGATCTGCCAAACTTGATGGCTTCATCTTGAATTTGTGTTGCCAGTTCCCTGGTTGGAGACAGAACTAGTACAGTTGGACCTTCCCTTGAATTTTGCTGTAGGCGTTTCAGAAGCATAAACCCTGGAAGGAGATAACCAAGTGTTTTTCCAGAACCTGTCTTTGCTACAGCAACAATATCACGACCCTTTAAAGCAATAGGCCATGACTGCGCTTGGATAGGAGTTGGTGCAGAGAACCCTGCTTGTTGAAACTGGAAGACCGCAGATTCATTGCAGATGAATTACCAGTGTAATTATAAAAGACTAATATACTATTTTGCAAATTACCAGTGTAATTATAAAAGACTAATCTAATATTTTGCGAAGGGCAGAAAAGCTCATGAAATACACTACTTTGCAAAGAAGTCAAGACAAATGCCTGTGACAGTAATACTGTATGTTAAGAACAATATAACAGAGGGGTTGTTTCAAACCACAGGAGGCTGGACAAGACAACAAACAGGTCAATCCCGACTTGGATTGTTGACTTGAAGAGCCTGCTGAAAAGAAAGTGCACCTAAATCATGGCATAGGCGGAAGGATGCACTATGGCAACCTAGTCCCATCAGAGAGAGATACAAGGAAGCACAATAACATTGGCAGACATTGTGACCATACCTCCCTTAGCATCTCCAATGGAAAGCCTGTGGAATGAAATGTTGTAAAAGGCACTGGAGCTTCATTACCCTGGTCACAAAAGGAATGGAATAAACAAACAAATAGCATGCAAATAACAAGTAGGAGTGCTTGAGGGAGTATGATTAGTTGAAACTATACAACTATGGTAATCTCATGCTTAGCACGATATGCTTCTGGCGACATGTGGTTTCCATTGGCAGCCTGCGAAACTTGACCAGTGGACAGCACACTTTGTGCAGGATTCGATCCGGGTGCAGAACGTGGCTGGAAACAAGATAGGACGTTAAGAGGAGAACAAGAAACGTACATCAATTAAGATCATGCTCTTCTGAAGACAGTATTTTGGCCTTTTCCATTAGTCTGTTACTATTGTAGGTTTATTGTACAGTGCAGTATGAATACATAAGTGATCCACATGCACAGCAGGTAACTGAGGACATTCTGCATGCACATTCCTACAGCTTTGGAATGCCATAGAAAAAAAGGACGGCATCTCTTGACACATTGATCTTCGTATTACTACTTCTCCCTTCTAAAGAATGGTGAAACCAGCAACCAATCAGAAAAAACACATAGTTTAATCCTTAACTGTTATAGATATCCTCGTTCTACACCACACTAGCAACACGGATGGGGCAAATGCAGCACAAAATACAACACAGAACATGTGACTGATAGGAAAATGAAGGGAAAACAGTGCACCTCCGAGCGATTCATCCTTGCCCTGTCATCGGCACGAGGCACATTCTGTGAGAAGCTCGCTCCAGCTTCGGCGTGCGGCTGAAACACCAAAGAATCCAGCAAATGTTAATTCACAAGGGAAATAAGAAAAAAGGAGACCATCTTGCAGACCTGGACCTCGCAGAGAGCCACTTTCAGACATAGGTAGGAGGAGAGGAAGAAGGTAAAGGTTTATTCGTTACCTCGGAGGGCGCGCTGCTCCTCGCCCAGTCCTCGGGCCTGCCATATCCAGGCGGCTGCGGCTGCGAGGAGGAGGCGGGGGGCGCAACGGGCGCGGGCGCGACCGGGGCGGGGCGCTCGTACTGGACGGCGTTGGTGTCCGGATTCCAGAAGTAGAGGTACCCGGTGTTGCCGTCGATGAGCGCCCTCCACGGCTTGGACAGCGTCGGATCCGGCGGGGCGTAGCGCGGGCCCTTGGACGACGTCGCTGCCGCCGACGCCATCCCGTACCGCTGCCTTTCCCCTCACCAAAAACCTGTACCCCACCATACCACGCCATGATTTCAGATCAAAATAGGAAAAAACGCACCACAGCGCGAACGAGATGCAATGCAGTGCGGTGCGCGACGGGAGAGGTAAGCGGGATAGGAGCGAGGGCCAACCCGAACGATCGGCGCGGAGGAATGCGAGGTCCCTGCGGCGGCGGCTGAGGACGATGCGATGGGGTTTCCCTTCCTCGTCGCCCAACCCTCTTTGCTGCCCTCCGGTGCTGTCGGGGATGATTAAAAAGGTAAGGAGGGGGAGCGGAGGCGCCGAGGACGAGTCGCCGCCAGGACAGTGTGTGTTTGTGGGAGAATGTGTAGGGGGACGACAGCTGTTTGGTGGGACCCGCGGCAGCGCGGAAGGCCGCGCCGCTGCTCGTCGTGGCAGGAAGCCCAACGTGGCTTACCTTATGCCCACTTGGGCCCAGCAAGGCTGTGCAGTGGCCTTGGTTCTACTTTCACCGCTCGAGGAATTTTTAGGTTACAGTTGCAAATAATGGAAAGATCCGGTATGGATGGGAGAAATGTTTCTTATTTCAGATAGAATCACTTGAAACGGTAAAAACCAGAAATGTTTAAGAAAAAAAACATCTTAGAATAATTCACTTTTTGACTTATGGAAATGAAACACTTGAAAAGATGTTCCACATCCGGAAACACCTCAAACTACCGTAACTAAGTCCAAGTTCCAAAGAAACTACAAAGATTTGTCACCCCCTACTTACCCTATTGCTTTGCACCTCGATACGAAAAATCTTTGACCCTCAAGCCATAACCTATTTTTTAGTTCAGCAATCTTCAAATATGATGTCTCTATATACTACCAGCATTGTATTTGTATAAAAAATGTATTGAATTCACTTATGTTGAGTGTGACTGCTTCTCTGTAATAAAATCACGCAATAACCGAGGGTAGTTGGGTCGATTTATACCTGATCATCTTTATACTGAAACTAAAACCAGAAAAGTAGTTCAACAATTTCTAAAACAATTATTTTTCATGTTGAGAACTATTTTTAAATTAAAACTGAAATGTTTTTTATTCTAGGTGAATCTAAAACTGTACCAAATGATTTACACCCGTACAATTGTAGGACCAGATATAATTTGAGAACCTTTCTATTCATTTTTCTTTAGAAAAGAAGCTGATTTGAGACTTAGGTACCTTTAAAAACTGCAGAAGTTCTATGAATCAGTAATGCTAATTTTTAATCTGCTAAAATTTAGAATACTTTCTTAAACACTAAACTTATTTTATCAACAACTTGTTTGAGCAGTCAAAAATAAGCTAGTTTCTGCATAAATTTCAACTGTGCCAGATAGAACCATACAACATAGCTTCCATTTCAAAGATTGGCGATCACAATTCTAGATATGCATGGACCATTTTCGACCAAAAACAAGTCATTTTTTCTTAGTAGGTGGTCGTTTCCTTTATCGGTAAGAGGTCCTAGTTACGAACACCTCACATTGTGGACCCGAACGAAATTTAACAGCTCTGGTCAGAAACCATACCTGTGAACTGCTGCTCCACGAACTGGAGACACTGCTTAAAATGGTTCAACCATCAAGAACCAACAGCTAGCGGTGTTAAGTACTATTATCTTCTCGATCAATACAAATCACAATTATGTCTATAACTACTAACTCACTGTTACACACCTTTCTTTTTGCTTTCATAAACCCGACAAAGCGACCAAGTCAGGACCTCTCTAACATTACATGATTACTACTACAGCTCTCTAACCGGCATGTAAAACAGGCCTTACACGAGTGAAAAACAGTATGACAGACTAAACCATCATTACCTGATCTGTGATCACCTACACCTATGTCATTCTTTCTCCTCTACAAGAAACAATCGTGTTATTCATATGGAAACATTTGCGCTACTCATACAGACCACCTTCCTCCCACATGTCCACAAGGAAATCCACCACCTCCTGCGATTGCATGATCTAGGTTTAAGGGAATGCCACACATTGACTGGTAAAATAAAAAGCAATATATCTTACATGGAGTGGAACCGGTCGAGGAAATGGTTTATTTGTTACAAGCACAGTCTCAAATGCTGCATTCCAACTGCACAGACAAAGTGGATGAGCTTTATCATACACCATGATAAAATTCATCAAACCTATAAATACATCATCAGAAAAAATTCATCATTTATTTTTAACATACTCTGGGTGATGAAATCGGAAGTTAGCATCGATATGAAACAAAAATAAAGAAGAATGAATATATTCTGCTTCAAATACATCTCAGCTGATTATCTGCGTCCTTTTGTGAAAGGTGAGAAGCTGCCAGCCCATTACATTCACTATTGTTACTTATGAAAGTTTCATTTACTACATTTGCCTTTAGTGGTTAAAACTAGGCAAAATTGCTGTGATATCACTAAGAATGTATGGGTGTGCTCCCGTACCATTACTCTTCCTTGATTTCAAAAGTAGCACTGGGTTTTGCTCCGTTAACGTCTAGCACTCTGCAATATGATCTTGTATGAACGACTCAGATCATAAGTACAAACTGTCTGCCAATAATCCAATCCCTTCCTCTGTGAAACCTGACAAAGCAAGGACAAGCCAAGGTGGCCGCTCGTCGCCGCAGAACATGCGGTGATGTGTGCCCGTGCTCACAGGCCATCACCGACCATCAGACGCAGGAGCACCACTGAGTGGCGTCAAGCGTACCTAAGAACGTGAATTCAAATCTTCAAGTGCGCAAGCTTGGTTGCCCCACCCCCACTACAACAGGACAAAAATACCTGCAAACGGTGTCCTGTTCTTTTTGTGTTGGCTTTGATTTTTTTACATGCAATGACGCATGCTTTGATTGGAATCTTGATTTCTTCATCGCTTGTCCTCTTGCTCCACACTTTGCTTTGCTTGTTTGCTGCTGATGAAGACAAGAGGCAGTGGGCGTGCGCTTTTCTAGCTAAGACATGACGCATGAAGCTAGGGACAGAGCATCGCGGCTGGGAGGTGCAGAAAAAAGATGAGCAAGAGGTTGAAGACGAGCTTGGATCTGTTTGGGCAAGTTAGATGGGGCTGTTCGAATGTTGCTTGACAGAGTGCTAAACAGAGCAAGGATGTAGAGGATTTGAGTGCTAAATCTGAAATCTGGAAAATAAATAGTGGTACTAGAGCAAAACAGTTCATTTTCAGTGCTATCACATCTATTTCGCGTTAAAGTTTCTTCTCTATGTCTAGTGGGAAAAAATGCATCGACAAGAAAGTGAAGCAATAATGCTGTGTAGAACTTAAAGTCACATAAACATACCAGGTCCATCATGCCCCTAATTAGATGTCATTCTAATCCCTTAACAGGTTCCATATAATTAAATAAAGTAAGGGCGGCAACTAGAAACTCAAAATATTGTGAAGTTTCTAGGGCAGAAGACTGTACAGCATGCAAAGAACGACATTGGGCTCCTAAGTGGAAGAAAAATGTATAGTGTGTGGCATGAAAGAAAGTGACCTATACTAATAGAACACAATTGGAAGAACAAAGGGAACATGAAATCAACAAGAGCAGTACACAATGGAGATTGGAAATCAAATCACTTTGATTAAAAAAGAGAAAAATGTGCTAGAGGTACATGAACTTGTAGTGGTGTGTCACTTGGGTCCATACTTCTAAAACGCATTTAGAGGTCTCTAAACTAATTAAGAGTGTCACTAGCAGTCCAGCGCACGCATGACGCGATCACATGGCGTACATGTCAGATGACACGTTGGATATGTTATTTTGCAATTAGGCCCGCATAGATGTTGATATTGACGCGGCATCTTTGCCACTTGGAGGCGAGGCAGGTGTAACATCCCAGTTTTCATAAATTAATAAAGTAAGTTTATAACAATAATCTCCAATATATATATATATATATATATATATATATATATATATATAAACATATACACATGGTCACAACCAAGTACAAAAAAAGGGAATAAAATAAATAACGAAACAATGAAAATAAAATAGTAAATTAAGTTTATACTATAATCACCGTTACGTAAACAAAGAAATAATTAAAAGGTGGGCAGAAACCACGCCGTCTTTCCTGACCATGAGAACCAAACCAGACTCGATCGAACAGTCAAGTCCAAACCATTTTTACCATCACCCCTCTTTTTCCTCTTTATTTGCAAGCCAACCGTCTTCTCCTTTGACCAGCAGCAACAGCTATTAGACAGGGCAGCCAACCCACGTGCACTTCCAGGCTCATTGTCAAGCTCTTACCCAATAGCCAATCCATTTCTCCTAAATTGCAAATAACCCCTGCACCTTTTCTTCTTCCTCTGAACCAGCGCAGCAGCTGTTGTCATGGCAGCAGCCAAGCGTGTCTTCAACCTTTCTTCATCCTCCCGAAAATCTCTGGAACAACAGTGCCACATTAATGTCGCTGCTCACAGGCGCCAATAATCACTGCTCACGCCATCATCGCGCTCTGACCTTGACCGAGACACTGCCCGACTCATCGCTCCATCGTTGTGCTCCGCGAACCGCGGCTGCAGCATCGCGGTGATGGAGTCGCGCCGCCCGCTAGCCGACGGTGACTTGGCCGAGCGACGAGACGTCTCGTGCAGAGCGGCCAGTGTAATGATTTCCTTTTTGCACGTGCTCCCGCGGTCATCACGGCAAGCCAGCTCGCCGCCCTTATCCCCATAGCTAAGAACCTTGCTCGTCCTCCTCCCTTTCCTGCCGGCTATAAAACGACGCCCTTGCGCCTTGCGTTGAGCCACCCAGCTGAGCTCCGACGTCCACACTGGTGGCGTGCGTCGATCTCCGCCGAGAAGCCTCTGTTGTCTGAGCCACACCCAAGGTGAGCATCCCCGACCTCTAGAACACCTCCCAGACATGATTCTGAGCCGTGTTGCCCTGTCCTTTGAGCTAGCACCGAGCAGCACCTGCCATGGCCACTGTTCTCCGAAGCTACTCCAAATCTCTTCGCCTCCGCCTAATTTTCCACATCCAGCGAGCGAGCCAGAGGCTGCACGCGCGATTTCTTTCTCTCTGGTCTCCATCTCTCCTTTTTTTTTGCCGATTGAAGCTCTCAGTGAGCACTCATGGAGTTGGAGAGAGAAGCTAACCGAGGTAGACGAAGGTCTCTGTTTTTCCCTCCGTGAGCTAATGCATTAGTTGGTCTTAATACTTAATTAAGCATCTGGCCCACAACCCATATCCTCACATCCAGTCCAAAGCACAACAGACTGTCAGCCCAAAAACCAAGCCTGAGAGCAACTTTTCAGTGGCCGCTAGTGTTAATTAATTATTTTCGAAATTAACTCAGCAACTATATTATAAAATCCGTAACTCACTTAAACAAACTCCGTTAAACATGATTCTTTTGAAAATTATCTAAAATCATAATACATTTAATACGATAATTTTTGTATGATGTATAGATATATTGTTTGGTTTGTATGTTGTTTGTCCGCGCGTGTCGGCGCAGAGCCAGTGCCGGAGGAGAACCCGGAGGAGACCAGAAGTTTGACGTCGCGAACGGTAGTGAAGGCAAGTTTCATGGAATCCTTTTTGCTCATGTCGCACCTATGTGAGGATTATTCCTTGTTAGCCGTATGATAGATTATGCAATTGCGAGTATTTTACGACTTGAGTGATTGAGGGAAGCCATACTAGTTTTCATGGTTGCATACTGAGATGGTAATATTATGTGATGATGATGTTATACATTAGGGGAGAGTATACATCAGTTGAGACCGGGGCAGACTGGTCAGTGTTGGTGTAAGGCTACCGTGGTGATAGACTTATGACTGTGGTTGGTGTATGGTGGCTACCCTGGTGAGCCTTAAGGACCGAGTTGTTTTGACATCTCACCTGACTTCTTTTCGTGTGATCACATGATCCTGTATAGGCAGGGCGTAGCCTAATCCCAGTGGCTAGCCCGACAGTCGTCCACGGTGGATGGTTCGTGGGTGGAGACTCGGCTGAGTCATGACCTGGGGTTTGAGGGCGACTAGACTGGGTGATGTTACGACTGGGTGTCGGTTATGACGAACTATCGTGGATAGTTCTGTGTATGTGGGTACAGCGTACAACCTCTGCAGAGTGTAAAATCTGTTCGAATGGTCGTGTCCTCGGTATAGGATGGATTACAGTGTGGTCCTGACAACTAGAGAGCTACCTGTTGTGAGATTGAGATGATGGATATCTCGGGATGAGATGTTCGGGTGCATCGGATTGTATTGTTATTTGTTCATCGCATGTATATTGTTGCATCCCCTCCCATAGGGTGAGGTGGAGCTTGCTGAGTACCTTTGTACTCAAACGTTGTTATATCTCCAGAAGATCCCGACTACGTGCCGGAGGACTTCGAGTAGGGACGCATCCACACCCAAGCTGTGAAGGTGGAACCATGGGCGATGAAGAGCTACTTGTTTCCGTTATGTTGACTATTATCGTTATGTTGTTAGCTATTCTCGTTTTTATTCACAAGACTATGCCGTTGTAATAAAGCTCTGTATGATTTAGTTCCACTTGTGGTGTAATATATTGTACCGAACATCGTTCTTGGTATTATATTACATGTTGAGTTCCGATCTGCGGATCGGAACACTTCAAGTGGTATCAGGGCCATATTTGGCTGTAGGATGCGGACCCTAGTATGTAAGTGACTGTAGGAGACCGTAGAAAGATTTTATTGTAGGAACCTTTGGACTTTAGAGCCTTGGTCATAGGTTTTGTTCTTATCTAATCCTGGTGCCTTGTTCAAAGCCAGATGGCTGATGACCATATCACCACCTTCTGCATCAATGAAGACGGCTTCCCCAAGGTGCTCTACGCCGCTACGACTCGACTTGGTATTCCGGACCGCCCGGAGTATGTGGGCCATGAATTCATAGAGCATGGCACTGAGAGCTGCGAGGTCACGGTGCACATTGGTGCCAGTGACCGATTCCTCGAGATGAAGCCATGGAATGTTACCGCCACGGGATGCTCTGAAGTACCTGTGCCACATGTTTGACTGGCATTTGGGTTCCACACCCATGAAGTACTTCCCAATTTTGGATCGTAGTCCCCCCGCGTGGATGGCAAGGATCCGCAACTTGGGAGGTTTCGGGACGACCGAAGATGACCCCACTATTGTCGCCATGTCCGGCTATTTACTGAGCCTGGACGACTTGTGCGACCTGCTCAACCAACGCGTGAAGACCCTCATCAAGCGCGCCAGAGACCTTGGAGACCCATTGGCGAAAAGCTAAGCTAGCGTTGGCAAAGGCTGAAGCCCGTGCTGCCACAGCGGAAAGCCGTGTCGCGTTGGCCGAGGAGAATCTTAGGGAGCAGGCCGACCGCCACAGCGAGCATCTTAGGGGTGTCTACCTCGTGGACCGAGCCAAGCGCAAAGATTGCCCTGCTGGTGCACTTGTTGAACCGCTTACCTTGGCAGGAGTTCCAATGTTCCATCTGTCCAATCCTCGCAGGAGGATTTGTGGGCCTGTGCCTCCCACTCCTCCTACATCGCCCCGCGAGGCTGAAGATAAAGATTTCGACGACTGTAGTGTAGAACCCAGTAGTCAGGCAGATGTTTCGGCCGACCCTTGAAGGGACGGACTTTGGGATGACTTGCCCCAATGTATCATGTACCCGTTTGCGTTGATGAATGCATGTTTGGTGTGTTGCTTGCAATGTTTGATGTTTGTGTGCCTTGTGTGGTATAAAATAAATATATAGTAATAAATATTAATAAGTGTATATATACATACACGTGAACAAATAATTAAAATGAATAAGTAACTAAGCTGCAATGTAACACACGTAATACACCCTAATAACGCATTCCTAAATAAAGAAATACTATTAAAAATAAATTGTCAGCTAATCCCCCCTTTCCTTGTCACAGATGTCTCGCTGCTCGATCCAAGTTAGAAATGGACAGAATGTGGATCAGAATCTCCCAGAGATTCCTCTTGCGCCCAGCCGAAGGCGTCAGTGAGCAGTACACCCAGCGTGGAGGCACCACTTCCACAACCACCACTTCCACAAGCACCCATCCCACAAGCGCCACTTCCCCAAGCGCCTGTCTATGACTTGACTACTATCCTGGACCATCAGACTCGACTTCTTGAGATGTTGGCCACCACACTTGCTGGTCAGGGCAACAATGGCATCAACAACCATCAGCCAGCACCCCAGAACAACCACCAGATTGCAGACTTCAGCAGGATGAACCCACCCAAGTTTGTTGGATCTGATGACCCTATTGAGGTAGATGATTGGCTGAGCGAGATAGAGATGAAGCGAGAGGTTGTTCATGTGAATGAGTTGGATAAGGTTTTGTTGGCAGTACAACAGCTTAGAGGACCTTCCTTAGCTTGGTGGCAGAGTTACAGGGAAATGAATGCAGAGGACAAGACAATGATATGGGATGAGTTTGTGAGACTGTTCAGAGATCACCACATCCCTAGCAGTATCGTGAAGATGAAGCAGGCAGAGTTCAAGGACCTTCAGCAGAGGGGTATGACTGTTACAGAGTATCTTCACAGTTTTACTAGCCTGTCCCGCTATGACCCCAATGCAGTGGACACAGATGAGAAGAAGCAAGATGCCTTTCTTCGTGGCATCAACTCCGAGATCAGAACTTTGATTGGAGCGTCTATTTACCATGATTTCAACACAATGGTAAACAAGGCTATCACCACGGAGAAGAACAAGAAAGATGAGATGCAGGAGAGGAAAAGAAAGTTTGAAAGCAACAAGATGTTCCAACAAGCCAAGTCTCAGAGGACTCAGCAGTCATCCTATTCCGGACAGAGGACCCAGCAGGTTGCCTACTCAATACCAAGGCAGCAGCAACAAGTTTACTCAGGTCAGATGACTCAGAGTGGAGTTTCTTACAGAGCATCAGCCACCACATTCAGGCGACCAACACAGTCTGCTAAGCCCCAGGGCTCCTTCCACCCACATTAGTCTGGAGTGAGTCGTATGGGAGACCAGAGGATTTGCTTTAAGTGTCATGAGCCTGGTCACATTGCTGTGAATTGTCCATATAAGAATCAGCCAGCGCCCTCAGTCTACTCCAACTCAGTTAATGGACCAAGGCAACCAGCTGGAGGTAACCGTGGAGCACCCTCTAGGCCGCAGCAATCCTTCAGAAAAGCCACGGTGATTCACATCTACGTTGAGGAGGCCGATGCAGCACCCGGAGTGTTACTCGGTGAGTATTTGGTTCAGTCAGTCTTAGCTATTTGATTCTGGTACATCACACTCTTTCATATCATCACACTTTATAGAGGCACATGATATATCTGCAGTGGCTCTTAAGAGGCCTTTAATAACCAAATCCCCAGGAGGTTATATACCCTGCCGCTTAGGAGTTAACAACCTCCCTTTAAACCTAAGTGGGGTAGTATTTTTGGTTAACCCATTAGTGCTTGACTCCCATGGAATAGATGTGATCCTTGGCATGGATTAGATGGTCAGGTGCAATGGGAGTATTGCTTGTGCAGAAAGGATGGTGACCGTGACAAACCATGAAGGAAAGACCGTCACCTGCCAAGTCCAGTCTAGCCCATCTGAGCCAGTGATAAATCACGTGAAGGCTGAAACACCTCAAGAAATACCGATAATCAGGGATTATGCTGATGTGTTCGCAGAAGAATTGTCAGGCATGCCACCAGAAAGGGAAGTGGAGTTCTCCATTGAGTTAGTTCCGGGAACTGCTCCGATCGCCAAGAGACCTTAAAGGATGGCAGCCCCAGAACTGACGGAGCTAAAGAAACAGTTAGATGAGTTGCAACAGAAAGGATATATTAGGCCTAGTGCATCACCATGGGGTGCACCAGTCCTCTTTGTGGAGAAGAAGGATAAAAGCAAGAGGCTCTGTACGGACTACCGAGCACTTAATGCGATGACTATCAAGAACAAATATCCTCTACTCGGATAGATGATCTGTTTGACCAGTTGAAGGGAGCCAAGTTCTTCTCGAAGATTGACTTGAGATCCGGATATAACCAAGTGAGGATCAGACCTGAGGATATACCCAAGACAGCATTTGTGACTCGTTACGGGCAATTCGAGTACACAGTGATGTCTTTCGGGTTAACCAATGCTCCTGCTTACTTCATGACTCTAATGAACCGAGTGTTCATGCAAGAGCTAGACAAGTTTGTCGTTGTCTTTATTGTCGACATTCTTATATATTCACGGAGTGAGGAAGAACATGCACAACATCTGCGAATTGTTCTAGAACGACTTCGAAGTCATCAACTATATGCCAAGTTTAGCAAATGTGAGTTTTGGTTGCGGAAAGTCAGCTTCCTTGGACAAGTTTTGATAGCTGAAGGAGTTGCAGTCGATCCAAAGAAGGTTCAAGATGTATCATCTTGAGAGCAGCCAACATCGGTTACGCAGATTCGTAGTTTTCTAGGTTTGGCTGGCTATTATCAGAGGTTCATTGAAGGATTCTCTAAACTTGCCCGACCAATGACATAATTGCTCAAAAGGACAAGAAGTTCGTTTGGACTGAAGCATGTGAGTGAAGTTTTCAAAAGTTGAAGGAAAGGCTAACAACAACACCAGTGTTAGTCCTGCCAGATATTCACAAGAATTTCATCATTTATTGTGATGCTTCAAGACGGGGTCTCGGGTGTGTGCTAATGCAAGAAGGTCGAGTGTTAGCCTATGCCTCTCGCCAGCTAAAGCCACACGAGCAGAATTACCCGACCCATGATTTGGAGTTAGGTGCAGTAGTGCATGCTCTAAAAATTTGAAGAGACTATTTGATCGGAAACAAATGTGAGATCTATACAGACCACAAGAGTCTCAAGTATATCTTTACCCAATCTGACCTTAATCTTAGGCAACGAAGATGGTTAGAGCTAATCAAGGATTATGATTTGGAAATCCATTATCACCCGGGTAAAGCAAATGTGGTAGCTGATGCCGTTAGCCGGAAAGTCTATTGCCATCACTTAGTGACTGAAGTGCCGCAATTGTGCGATGAGATGTTGAAGTTGAACCTAAGTGTTGTACCTCACTCTTACAACTACAACCTTAGTGTTCAGCCAGTTCTTAATGAACAGATCAAGAAGGCCCAACATGAAGATGAAAAGTTATTGGAGATCAAGTCACTCACCAGTGAAGACAAAGCACCAAATTTTAGAGTTGATAGAGATGGGGTTTTGTGGTTCAAGAAACGGTTATGTGTGTCGGCACAAGGTCACTACCGGAACACCATTTTGGACGAAGCCCACAACTCTGCATACTCTATTCATCCTGGAGCCACCAAAATGTACTTGGATACTAAGGAGAAGTATTGGTGGATTGGTATGAAAGGTGACACAGCAAAGTTTGTGGCCCACTGTGATGTGTGCCAAAGGATTAAGGCAGAGCATCAGAAACCGAGTGGCCTACTCCAACCGTTACCGATTCCAGTTTGGAAATGGGATGAAATAGGGATGTATTTCATCGTAGGCTTGCCAAGAACCAAGAATGCTAATGATTCTGTATGGGTAGTGGTCGACCGCCTCACTAAGGTCGCACACATTATTCCTGTGCGCACTACCTATGGTGGAGATAAGCTGGCCAAGTTATACATAGATCGTATTGTGAAGCTTCACGGTGTGCCCTCGAGGATAGTCTCAGACTGAGGTACTCAGTTCACGTCAAGGTTCTGGAAAAGTCTTCAGAGAGCACTTGGCACTAAGTTAGACTTCAGCTCAGCATATCATCCTCAGACCGATGGGCAAACAAAAAGGATCAATCAAATCTTGGAGGATATGTTGAGAGCTGCGATACTCACCTACGACAAGGATTGAGAAGACAGTTTACCCTATGCCGAATTCTCCTACAACAACAGTTGTCAGACGAGCATCAAGATGTCACCGTTCGAAGCCCTTTACGGAAGGAAGGGTCGTACACCACTCATGTGGTCAGAGGTTGGAGACCACATTGTGGAGCGACCGGACTTCATCATGGCAACAGAAGACAAGGTAGCAGAAATTCAAGCAGATATAAAGGCAGCTCAGTCACGTCAGAAAAGCTATGCAGACAAGAGGCGACGTGAACTCAGCTATGAAGTCGGAGATCACATGTACCTTAAAGTATCTCCGATCCGCGACACGCGCAGGTTTCAAGTACGTGGGAAGTTAGCACCACGGTACATTGGTCCTTTTCCAGTCCTGCAAAGAATAGGAGCAGTAGCATACAAGATCCAATTACCTGAAGAAATGTCAAGTGTGCACAACGTCTTTCACGTGTCGCAATTGAGAAAATGTTTGTGAGTCCCGGAAGAACAAGTAGTACAAAGCACCCTAGACCTCCAGGATGATTTGCGCTACCAAGAAGTGCCAGTAAAGATTTTGGATACAATTATCCGAGGAACACGGACAAGCTCTGTCACACTTTGTCGGGTCCAATGGAGCAGGCATTCGAAATGAGAAGTTACTTGGGAGAGAGAAGATGCATTGCGCTCAGAGTTTCCCCATCTCTTCGAAGACCAACCGAATCTCGAGGACGAGATTCAATCTAAGTGAGATAGGTCTGTAACATCCCAGTTTTCATAAATTAATAAAGTAAGTTTATAACAATAATCTCTATAAACATATACACATGGTCACAACCAAGTACAACAAAAAGGAATAAAATAAATAATAAAACAATGAAAATAAAATAGTAAATTAAGTTTATACTATAATCACTATTACGTAAACGAAGAAATAATTAAAAGGTGGGCACAAACCATTGTTCATTAGTCGTCCGATTAGTCGCGATTAGTCGGGCTTATCGGTAACCGCATCACGATTAGGGTGAACGACTCGATTAGAGCGATCAGAATATTAGTCGTCCGATTAGTCGTCCGATTAGGGCGACTAATCGGCCGATTAGCGATCAGGCTAGTCTGGACGATCAGGTCTGGGAGGGAAAATAGAGTTGGACCTTTACAGTGGCCCATTAGAGTTACTATACCCTGTATCCCCGTGTTCCCTCCCCGTCTAACCGACTCCTATCAGCGACCGCTTCCTTCCCCTACTCTGGAGCCGCCGCCCGCATCCGCTCCGACTCCGGGGCCGCTGGAGCAAGCCGCCGTCGCCCGGAGAAGTGGAGATCCCCTCACCGGCACTCGTCCCCCTCCTCACCGGCGCCTTTCCTCCTCTTTCCTTGCGCCTCTCCTCGTCTTCCCGTGCGCCTCTTCTATCTCCTCCTCCATGAGTTCGTCGGAGAATGGTAAGTTTCAACCCTCCCTCCCCTGTTTCTTGTTTGCTGTACACTTGAGTTCCTCCGATGGTTTGCTCTGATGGTTCCTCTTATGGTTTGCTGTACATATGGAAAGTTGAAATCTGCATATATGAACCTGCATATGCTTGTTCAGACTTGTACACTTGATGCACTGATGCTCTGATCATGATTTGTACACTTGATGCACCTGCATATACTTATTCAGATTTGTACACTTGATGCACCTGCATATATGATCCATGTTTTGCTGTACATGCCAAGGTTCATGCTGCCCTGCACCCTGCTATCATTGTTCATTACTGAATACTGATAACATGCTATGCTTGATAGTTGATCCTGGTCTGCTGAGTTATGTTATTTTTCTAAGTTGTTCAAGGCTGTCATGCTTGTATTGCAAATGTAGATTGTGCTGCAAATTGTTAGTTGAAGTATGTTATGCAAAACTGATATTTGTGTATGTTATATGTATATATATGTTGACATATATATAGTGTCGACTAGATATGTCGTCCAAAATATCCAGGACGACTAGAGACGACTAGGGGGTCGACTAGGATCGACTAATCGCCCTTATCGACGACTAATCGATCTAGTCGCCCTAGTCAGTCCTTAGGCGACTAGGGTCGACTAGATGACTAATGAACATTGGCAGAAACCACGTTGTCTTTTCTGTCCATGAGAACCAAACCAGACTCGCTCGAACAGTCAAGTCCAAACCATTTTTACCATCACCCCTCTTTTTTCTCTTTATTTGAAAGTCAACCGTCTTCTCCTTTGACCAGCAGCAACAGCTATTAGACAGGGCAGCCAACCCACGTGCACTTCCAGGCTCATTGTCAAGCTCTTATCCAATAGCCATTCCATTTTTCCTAAATTGCAAATAACCCCTGCACCTTTTCTTCTTCCTTTGAACCAGCGCAGCAGCTGTTGTCATGTCAGAAGCCAAGCGTGTCTTCAACCTTTCTTCACCCTCCCGAAAATCTCTGGAACAACAGTGCCGCATTAACGTCGCTGCTTGCGTGCGCCAATAATCACTGCTCACGCCATCATCGCACTCTGACCTTGACCGAGACACTGCCCGACTCATCGCTCCATCGATGTGCTCCGCGAACCGCGGCTGCAGCATCGCGGTGACGGAGTCGCGCCGCCCGCTAGCCGACGGTGACTTGGTCGAGCGATGAGACGTCTCGTGCAGAGCGGCCAGTGCAATGATGTCCTTTATGCGCGTGCTCCCGCGGTCATCACGGCAAGCCAGCTCGCCGCCCTTTATCCCCATAGCTGAGAACCTTGCTCGTCCTCCTCCCTTTCCTGCCGGCTATAAAACGACGCCCTTGCACCTTGCATTGAGCCGCCCAGCCGAGCTCCGACGTCCACACTGGTGGCGCACGTCGATCTCCGCCGAGAAGCCTCCGATGTCTGAGTCGCACCCGAGGTGAGCATCCCCGACCTCTAGAACACCTCCCTGACATGATTCTGAGCCGTGTTCCCCCGTCCTTCGAGCTAGCACCGAGCAGCACCTGCCATGGCCGCTGTTCTCCGAAGCTACTCCAAATCTCTTCGCCTCTGCCTAATTTTCCACATCCAGCGAGCGAGCCAGAGGCTGCGCGCGCGATTTCCTTCTCTCTGGTATCCATCTCTCCTTTTCTTTTTGCCGATTGAGGACTCATGGAGTTGGAGAGAGAAGCTAACCGAGGTAGACGAAGGTCTCTGTTTTTCCCTCCGTGGGCTCATGCATTAGTTGGTCTTAATACTTAATTAAGCATCTGGCCCACAGCCCATATCATCACGTCCAGTCCAAAGCACAACAGGCTGTCAGCCCAAAAACCATGCCCGAGAGCAACTTTCCAGTGGCCGCTAGTGTTATTTAATTATTTTCGAAATTAACTCAGCAACTATATTATAAAATCCGTAACTCACTTAAACAAACTCCGTTAAACATGATTCTTCTTCTAAAGATCATCTAAAATCATAATACATTTAATACGATAATTTTTTTATGATGTATTGATATATTGTTTGATTTGTATGTTGTTTGTCCGCGCGTGTCGGCGCAAAGCCAGTGCCGGAGGAAAACCCGGAGGAGCCAGAAGACCAGGAATTTGACGTCGCGAATGGTAGTGAAGGCAAGTTTCATGGAACCCTTTTTGCTCATGTCGCACCTATGTGAGGATTATTCCTTCTTAGCCATATGATAGATTATGCATTTGCGAGTATTTTACGACTCGAGTGATTGAGGGAAGCCATACTAGTTTCCATGGTTGCATACTGAGATGGTGATATTATGTGATGATGATGTTGTTATACATTGGGGGAGAGTATACATCAGTTGAGACCGGGGCAGACTGGTCAGTGTTGGTGTGGCTACCGTGGTGATAGACTTACGGTTGTGGTTGGTGTATGGTGGCTGCCCTGGTGAGCCTTAAGGACTGAGTTGTTTCGACATCTCACCTGACTTCTTTTCATGAAATCACATGATCCTGTATGGGCAGGGCGTGGCCTAATCCCAGTCGCTAGCCCGACAGTCGTCCACGGTGGATGGTTCATGGGTGGAGACTCGACTGAGTCATGACCTGGGGTTTGAGGGCGACTGGACTGGATGATGTTACGACTGGGTGTCGGTTATGACGAACTATCGTGGATAGTTATGTACATATGAGTACAGCGTACAACCTCTGCAGAGTGTAAAATCCGTTCGAGTGGCCGTGTCCTCGGTATAGGATGGGTTATGGTGTGGTCCTGACAACTAGAGAGCTACCTGTTGTGAGATTGAGATGATGGATATCTCGAGATGAGATGTTCGGGTGCATTGGGTTGCATTGTTGTTTGTTCATCGCATGTATATTGTTGCATCCTCTCCCGTAGGGCGAGGTGGAGCTTGCTGAGTACTTTTGTACTCAAATGTTGTTGATATCTCCAGAGGATCCCGACTACGTGCCGGAGGACTTCGAGTAGGGACGCATCCGCACCCAAGCTGTGAAGGTGGAACCATGGGCGATGAAGAGCTACTTGTTTTCGTTATGTTGACTATTATTGTTATGTTGTTAGCTATTCTCGTTTTTATTCACTAGACTATGCCGTTGCAATAAAGCTCTGTATGATTTAGTTCCACTTGTGGTGTAATATATTGTACTGAACATCGTTCTTGGTATTATATTACATGTTTGAGTTCCGACCTGCGGGTCGGGACGCTTCAGCAGTGGAGGCGTGAAGTCTTCCTCGAGCATAGGCGAGGCAGGGGAGGCGCAAAGTCTTCCCTGAGCAGAGGCGGCACGGCGTCTTCCTGGAGCAGGGAGGCGGGGAGTCTTCCTCGAGCAGAGGTAGCGCTGCGTCTTTGGTTCGCGGAGCAGGGCAAGCATCTTTGGTGGAGCTGGGTGGCGCGGCGGCACGGTCGGGCAGGCAGGCGGGTGCCGTTTCAATGGGCTGCAGGATGTCGTCCTCAGGCGTGTTCCAGAGCCTCGACGTGAGCGCGCTGGAGGACAACCTCAACATCTGCAGCCCGCTCGTGGCTAAGCCCTGTAGGATGAACGTGCCCAACCCGCTCGTGCTTGACCCCAACGAGTACACACACCGTGGCGGAGACAACAATCACCAGACGAGTAGTCGCGGAGTGGAAGTGCCTAGGAAACGGCGCTTCTTGAGCGCTGCCTCTGGCTCGACCAAGTCCAGCAAGCTCACTACCGGCAAGATGGTGACGTTGGGGCCAGAAAGCAGCCTTCAGTCGGAAGACTTGGTCGGCGGCGCTTACGATTTGCTGAGCAAGGCGACGCAGATTGACCCGAGGGTGTTCGGCATTGTGTACCGGGCTTCGGTGGGGCAAGGCAGGGTGGTGGCCATCAAGAAGCTCGTGGCCATGGTAGCCTAATTCGTGCTCCCGTCATAGCCTACTTCGTGCTCGACACCTCTCCCGTCGTAGCGCACAAGATCGAGTGTGGAGACGGCGCGACAACAATGGGGGGGGGGGGGGGGGGGGGGGGGCTGCGGCGGTGGGGGTTTCGGGATGGAGGTGACGCGGGCAACGGTGGGGGAGGCAGGGAGGCGGTCAGAGAAGACAGTGAGGGGTAGCGGAGGGAGCGGAGCGACGCCCAGCTCGAATCACCAGCGACCGATGCCCGACGGGGGGGGGGGGGGGGGGGGGGGGGGGGGGGGGGGGGGGCTGCGGCGGTGGGGGGTTCGGGATGGAGGTGACGCGGCAACGGTGGGGGGGGCAGGGAGGCGGTCAGAGAAGACAGTGAGGGGTAGCGGAGGGAGCGGAGCGACGCCCAGCTCGAATCACCAGCGACCGATGCCCGACGGGAGACGGGAGCTCTGCTCACCAGATGGATATAGTTCTACAGAATGTAATAGGAGTAATCGTGGGGAGTTAAAAGCAAAATGAAATATCCAACATGTCCATGTCCTTAGCGCCGACGTGTACGCCACGTGGGCATGCCACGGGTGCGCTGGACGGCTAGTGGCATTCTTAATTAGTTTAGGGACCCCTAAATGCATTTTAGAAGTTTATGGATCTAAGTGACACATCCCTGCAAGTTCATGTACCCTCAGGACATTTTACTCTATAAAAAATCCACCAGAATGAACTCAATCTTTGTAGAAGAAAAACATGTGAATAAAAATGGAATTAGTTTCATTTCTTTACGGATTCAAACAAATGGACATTGATCTTGATAGTATAAAACAAGTATTATATTTAATGTAGAGTAAAAGCACACCAGTGGTCTTTAACCTTGTCTTGAGCTGTCATCTAGTTAGGGGTGGGTGTGGTTAACCGAAAAAACCAAACCCGGACCAAACAGAAATATGTGGTTAAATTCGGTTTTCATTTTTGTGTATTTCGGATATTAAAATTAATTCGGTTTTCACGTCGTATTAACCGAACTACTGATTTACCAAATTATCTGCAACCGAATTATGCAGTTATGACTTTTTTTTAGATCATGTTCAGTTATCAATTCGTCATAGCCAAAATTTTCCTTAACCGAACCGAATTAACCGAATGCCCATCCCGATATCTAGTACCCCAAACTCCTAAAATGCATATTTAAGCCCCTAAACTTTCTGAAGTGTGTCATCTAAGTCCAAAATTTTGGAAATACCCTTATATTGCTGATGTGGCTCCTTGTATGCACAACTTGTCATTTCTTAGAGTCTGTTTGGTACGGTTCCAGATTCACACAGAATCAGAATCATTTCAGTTCCACTCCAAAATTGGTTTCAGACTATGAAACAGAATCACCTTACAAATCGTTTGGTTATTTTCTTGTTTTAGTTTTAGGAAAGCAGAGAGAAAGGTTCAAATGACCAATTTACCGCTGCTAGGAAATCATACAACTACTTTATATCAACTATCATCGCATCTCTATATCAACTATCATCTATTTTATATTATATCATACACCTATTTTTTCTTTTTTTTTCTCCCTTACATCTTCCTTCCTATTTTTTCCTTCTCGTCTCTTTTTTTCCCTTTATATTCATTCCTTTTTTCTTTCTTTTCTCCTCTCTTTTTTCTCTTTTATTTCTCTTGTATTTTCTCCTCTGGTTCCAGGTTCCAGAAGTTTCCCGACAAAGAAAAAACTTATCCGAGAAAGGAAAGAAGATTCCCGGCAATCCGGCACCTACAAATCGATATATGGAAAGAAGATTCCTGGCAGTCTGGCACCTACAAATCAATATTCCCGACTCCTCGGTCGCTGCTGGCTAGCTCCTTCCCGACGCAGCTCTCTGCACTCGACCTCCTCACTGTCCTCCCAGTCTCATTCTCCCTCGCGATGCCTAGCTTGTTGCCCCTCTCCCAGCTTTGCTTTCTCGACGACCATCGCGTCGCCTCGCTCGCCGCTCCTCTTCCGTCCTCGTCGCCTCGCTCGCCTCATGCTCAACGTCGGATGCCGCCCCCGCGCCGAGCGGCGCCGCGCTCGTCCTCACTGCCACGCTTCTCCCTCGTCGTCGAGCCTTCGCACCACCAGTCAGAGGAGTCGTCGATCGATTCGTGCCAGGTCTGCAGGAAAACGCGAGTGGTGGCGGCAAGGCTGGGAGAGGGGCGACCATGGCAAGGCGTGCAATTTGGGCCAAGTCCGAGCCATGTTTCAAACCGAAGTCCCGATTCAACCAGCAGAACACCCTTTCGGGTGTTTAGCCGGTGCAGTACTCCTACTGATTATGTTTCCCGCTGAATCCTTTCTCCATTTTCGTTGTTTGGATCGGCTTCAGGTGTTTCAGGGGAATCAGAACTGATTCTGTGCATCCAAACAGCCCCTTAATCTATTATAGTGCCATGATACAGTCAGAGTCAAATAGGGGCATCAATTATGAATTGTGATCGTAACAACTAATTTGGGGACAGAGAGTATAAAAATCATGCTCAATTAGAAGCCATGTTATCAGCCATAGGGATATCTTTGAGACTTTGAACCCAGATGACAGTTTAGCAAGTTTAGAGACTGAAATATGCATTTTGAGAGTCGGGGACCTTTTGACCCCTTTCTCTCTTAAATATAAGTAACTTTCCTACATTTTCGTGAAAAGAGAAGTTTGGGAATCTAGATGGCACCTGAGACAAGTTTAGGGACCGCCCATGTATTCTAATCTGAATATATGTGTCCGAGAAAAGGTTTTAGAGGTAAAACAATTTGGTTGAATATGCATATTCATAAGCCAGCTCATTTTCCCGCACCTCAATACCGGTTCACGAACCTGCTTCACCTTCGGTCGCAGCCTTTTAATTTCAGTCCACTCCTCCCTAGTCTGTTCCCAAAGAGTGCGTCCTGCAATAGTATTTGACATGCAACTGAGGTTCCTCTCAATATGTCTTCAGTTTCGATTGTTATTCAGAAAATATAACAATAATGACTACGGAATAGTTTGTGTACTCAAATATTTTAAAACGAAATACAGCCAGAAGATTTGGCTGGCACAGCAGGTCCTAACAGCTTTCCCATCACCAAGGTACAACATTTGTTCCCTACTCAAATTTCTTACAGGCAAATCTGATTGCAAAACATACCAGATGTAGTGTAGGAAACAGTGGCTTAAGGCATCCAAATAAATTTCAACTTGGAACCACAAAATAGAAAAGAATCAAAGATATGGCAGTACGATACACCATGCATTTATGGCACTGATAGTCACAGAGATCAATCTGAATATTGAAACTACACCAATCCAAGGTAGTACAAGTACAACCAAACCTTTGTCCAAACAAGTTGGGGTCGGCTAGAAATGAAACCCAACAATTTTGAAGAAAAGTAATAGAAAAATAAGATGAAAGTAAAAAAAATCTACATTTTATTTATTCTAGAAATGGGTTAATAAGAAAGAAGATAAGAGGACAATAGAAGGTAATGATAAAAATACTATTTACTGGAAAGGACAATAGAACATGCTCTGCCTATATTGATAAAGAGGAAAGAATATGAGTACAACCAGAGACACTGGTTTAGAGAAGATTAGCTGTTTTTTTTTGAAAAAAAAAACATGAACAAAAAAGGGCGAAAGGCTATTCGTTAATAACTCTATTCACAGGGTAAAAAATAAGCAGAAATAAAGAACCATCACCATCAATTTCTCAGCTGGAAGCAAAGGTATGGAGTGATAGCGCAAAAAGCATAAGCAAAGTGCTTTTCCTAGCACCTAAACTACTTAGTTTGCGATATTTACAATTACAGTAGAAGGTAGGACATAGTTATGTCATTCAAAACAAAGATCAAGATACACCTACAGTGCCATAGGTGACATGTCTGCAGTGAATCACTCAATGCTGTGAAACGTGGTGGAGGGAACCTCCCTGACTGCGCCTAGGGCTGCGCAGGGGAGAGGAGAGGAAGAGGGAGGCTTGACTGTTGCTGCGCAGCACGTACCGCGGAGGGGGAGGAGAGATGTCACGGCGGCTAGGGTTAGGGTTTGAAGCCACGGTGACCCAAGGAGAAGAACAACCCTAATGGGGCAATTCTTATTTCCTGGATGGAGCTTACATGAGGGAGGGGGGCTGCTTATATAGGGGGAGGACCCCCCTGCGCGCCCCCCCTGTACAGATCGGTTGGGGACACCCCCCAACCGATCAGGACTCTATCTCCTTATTTATTTCTATTTAAACTCCTCTCAATCCTATCTCCTTATTTATTTCTATTTAAACTCCTCTCAATCTAATACTTCCTAATTTAAACTCACCCTTATCTCTAATTTCTTTATTCTTTAAACTTTCCTTAATCTAATAAATCTTCTAGAAGATCTTCAGCCTTTCTTGTGCGGCTGGGCTGCAGCAGTGCCGTTGTGGGCGTCGTGGGCCCCACGTCGGCCATATTGGCGGCCCACGAACGCATCCACAACATTTCCCCCCTTCCCGACAAAGAGCTCGTCCTCGAGCTTGAAGGTGGGATGCTTCATCTTGAAATCTTCTAATTGTTCCCATGTTGCATCGGCTTCAGAATGTCCTGCCCACTTGACAAGCAGTTCCCAGACTCCTCTGTTCAAGCGCGTTCTTTGTATCTTTTCAGGCGTAGGTACAACACGCCCATGGAGAAGAGGTGGTAGAGGCACCACCTGAGCTGGAGCAGGACCCTCAAATTTCTTCAACAGAGATACATGGAAAACATCATGTATCCTGGCTTGGGAAGGTAGCTGGAGTTTATAAGACACAATCCCGATGCGTTGAATAATCTGATATGGTCCAAAATATTTTGGTCCAATCTTTGATGGAGGCGCCACTATAACTCCCACAGCTGTTCTCTGATGAAGCCGCAACCAAACCCAATCACCAATTTGAAATTCCACCTCCCGACAGGACTTGTCTTCATAGCTTTTCATGGTGACTTGTGCCTGCACAAGTCTGTTTTTGATTTCAGCCAAGAATTCATCTCTATCTTTGAGCTGCTTGTCAACGGCAGCTACCCTGGACACACCTTGTTGATATAAAATAATGGCTGGAAGGTCCCTGCCATAGACCACTCTGAACGGCGAACATTTGAGGGTCGTCTGATAAGAGGTGTTGTAACAGTACTCTGCCCATGGAAGCCATTGCAACCACGACTTGGGTCGGTCACCAGCCAAGCAGCGCAAGTACATGGTGATAACTTTGTTGACGATCTCAGACTGGCCGTCAGACTGCGGATGGAAGGCGGAGCTGAGCTACAGACGTACGCCAGCCTGTCGGAACAATTCCGACCAGAACAAGCTGGTGAAGACGGTGTCGCGGTCGCTGGCGATAGAGCAGGGGAAGCCGTGAAGACGTACGATGTCGTCGAGGAACGCCCGTGCCACTGATGCAGCACTGTACGGGTGGCTCAAGGGAATAAAGTGGGCGTACTTGGAGAAACGGTCCACTACTGTCAGGATCACTGATTTCCCTCCAACCTTTGGAAAACCTTCGACGAAATCCATGGAGATATCACTCCAGATTTCCGAAGGTACAGGAAGAGGTTGTAGAAGCCCGGCTGGATGTAGATGGTCTGTTTTATTGCGCTGGCAGGTGGCACAACCACGAACAAACTCCCGAACCCTGCGTAGGAGCGAAGGGCTGTAGAATGATAGGCGCAACCGGTATGCCGTCTTCTGGATGCCCTCGTGACCCCCATCATGGGCCTCAGCCAAGAGGGAGGGCCACAGGCTGGACATCTCGGGAACAAAGAGCTTCCCTTTGTACAAGAGAAGGTCGTCGCGCTCAGACCAACCATCTGGTGCGGCTCCCTCCTGGAGATGGGCGCGCAACTGTTGCGTCTGCTGGTCCGCGACGATTTCCGCGCGAAGTGAGTCGAAGAGGTGGAAGGGTGGCGCTGAGATGGCGTGGATCGCCACGTCTTCCTCATCACGGCGGGACAAGGCGTCAGCTGCCCCGTTCAGACGTCCCGGCCTATACTCAACCTGCAGATCATAGCCAAAAAGCTTGCTCACCCAAGCATGTTGAGGGATTGTCGTTAGGCGCTGATCCAGGATGTACTTCAGACTGAAGTGATCAGTCCGAACAGTGAAGGGACGACCCCACAAATAAGGCCGCCAGTGGCGTACAGCCTTCACAAGGCCGATTAGCTCGCGCTCATAAGCCGGTAGCTTCTGGTGGTGAGGAGCTACGGCGCGGCTGAAGAAGGCGATGGCACCGTCACCCTGGTGCAGGACCGCCCCGAAGCCGGCGCCCGATGCGTCGCAGTCGACGACGAAGCGCTTGTCGAAGTCCGGCATCTGAAGTAGAGGTGCTGTCATCAGCGCCTGCTTGAGCTGCGAGAAGGCATCCTGCGCATCCTCGGTCCAGCGGAACGCCTCACGTTTGAGGAGGGCGGTGAGGGGCGCAGCCACCGCGCCATACCCCGCAATGAACTTGCGGTAGTAGCCAGTGAGTCCGAGAAAGCCTCGCAAGGCTCGTAGGGACCGAGGTGTCGGCCAACGCTCCACAGCCTCCACCTTTGTCGGATCCATCGCCACGCCCTGGGAGGAGATGATGTGTCCCAAGTAGGACACAGATTCCTGGCCGAAGAAGCATTTGGATTTCTTGAGAAATAGCTTGTGCGCCCTCAGTGTCTGGAACACCTGCTTGACGTGTTGGAGGTGCTCGGCCCATGTCCTGCTATACACCAGAATATCATCAAAGAAGACAAGTACAAACTTCCTGATGTACGGGTCAAGAACGTCGTTCATCAATGACTGGAACGTGGACGGCGCATTGGTGAGGCCAAACGGCATCACCAAGAACTCATAGTGGCCTCGATGAGTTCGGAATGCCGTCTTGTCGATGTCGCCCGGGTGCATGCGCACCTGGAAGTATCCGCTGCGGAGGTCGAGCTTGGTGAAGAACCTCGCGCCGCGGAGCTCGTCCAGTAGCTCATCGACCACCGGAATTGGGAACTTGTCTTTCAAAGTTCGGGCGTTGAGCTCGCGGTAGTCGATGCAGAAGCGCCACGTGTCGTCGGCCTTTCGGACCAACAACACCGGTGAGGAGAATGCGGAGGTGCACTCCCGGATGATGCCCTGGCGAAGCATCTCGGCGCATTGCTTCTCAATTTCGTCCTTGAGAAGCTGGGGGTAGCGGTACGGCCGGACAGCTACTGGGGCTGTGCCCGGCAGGAGCCTGATGCGGTGGTCGTGGCGTCGTGGAGGAGGAAGGCCGCGTGGCTCGTCGAAGAGGTCCTGGAAGCTTGCCAGGAGGGCGCCCATCATGTCGGTAGATGGTACCAGGGAAGCACACACAAGGGATGAGCTGCGCAACCCCGTCCAGACCACCTCGCGTTCTCCGCGCCACAACTTCATAGTGAGGTTCTCAAGGTTCCAGAGGATGGGTCCCAAGGATCGCAACCACTGAACTCCTAGAACGAAGTCGAAGCCGTCAAGTGGTAGCGCGTAGCATGTGACGTCGAAGCGATCCCCTGCAATTTTCAAGGGTACACGTGGACATATGCCGGTGCAGGAGATAGAGTCGACGTTGGCGACCCGAACGCCGACGCCTGCCCGCGGCAACATCACCAGGCCGAGCTCCTTAATGAGGGGTTCCTTGATGAAGGTGTGAGTTGAGCCCGTGTCCACCAGTGCGGTGAACAGCTTGCCACGGACGTCGACCTGGAGCTTCATCGTATTGGCGAGGTCGATGTCGGTTAGCGCGTGTAGCGAGATGCCCAGGTCGGCAACGACTGCATCAACATCGGTGTTATCGTCGTCAAGCTCCAGGAGGAAGATGCCCTTGCCGGCACACTTGTGATCCGGCGTGTACCGCTCCGGGCAGTGATAGCATTCTCCGCTTGCTCGTTTAGCAGCCATCTCTTCCGTCGTGAGACGCTTGAGGCGCGGACGTGAGGATGCCGTCACTGAAGATGTCGGAGCAGGTGTAGCAGAACCACCACCAGAGGCTGTATTCGCAGCACGTGACACAGGGGAAGGGCGCGTAGAGCGTTGAGAGGCGGCGCCCTTCAATGCCCCGATGTCCATCGATGTCGCGAATTGTCGTTCGAAGGCCCTGGCCAGACTCATAGCCGTCTGCAGGTTTGTAGGGCATTGCAGTTCCACACTAGTACGAAGTGGATCGCCTAGGCCAGCCGTGAACAGGTTGATCTGGTGTCGTTGACTGAGATCTTGGCTGCGGTTGAGAAGGATCAGGAACTGACGTTGGTACTCCTCAACTGTACCGGTTCGACGGAGATCTTTAATCTCAGCCAAGTCGTTGGAGCGGAGCGGGGGTCCGAAGCGCATGTTGACGAAGTCCGCGAACCGCTCCCAGGACACGACGCCGCACTCCCGTTCCATTGCGATGAACCAGTCAGCCGCGGAACCCTCCAGGTGGAGAGACGCGATCCACACCTTTTCTTCGGGCATCGTTCGTGTCCCGCGGAAGTATGCTTCGCACTTGTTGAGCCATGTCAGAGGATCAGTTTCCCCGTCGTATTTGGGAAAACTGATCTTGTGACGGTACCGCATGCCGTCCTCAGGAGCAGCACGCCCCTGGTTGCGCCGGAAGACGTGGCCGTTGTCGCCCCCAACGTCGCGGGGGCCGGTGCTGCCTCGCGGTGTGTGCTGCAGATCTTCCTGTTCGGAGTTCTCCGTCTCCGGGGTCTTCTCAATGCGTGCAAGGCGCACGTCATGGCGATCCAAACGCTTGTTGATGGAGTCGATCTGCCCCATCATCTGGCTCATCATCTTGCCCAGATCTTGGAGAGTAAAAGTCCCAGAATCGTCCGTAGGGCCGGACATGGTCGCTGCCCCGGTGTCTCTGGATACCAATTGCTGTGAAACGTGGTGGAGGGAACCTCCCTGACTGCGCCTAGGGCTGCGCAGGGGAGAGGAGAGGAAGAGGGAGGCTTGACTGTTGCTGCGCAGCACGTACCGCGGAGGGGGAGGAGAGATGTCACGGCGGCTAGGGTTAGGGTTTGAAGCCACGGTGACCCAAGGAGAAGAACAACCCTAATGGGGCAATTCTTATTTCCTGGATGGAGCTTACATGAGGGAGGGGGGCTGCTTATATAGGGGGAGGACCCCCCTGCGCGCCCCCTGTACAGATCGGTTGGGGACACCCCCCCAACCGATCAGGACTCTATCTCCTTATTTATTTCTATTTAAACTCCTCTCAATCCTATCTCCTTATTTATTTCTATTTAAACTCCTCTCAATCTAATACTTCCTAATTTAAACTCACCCTTATCTCTAATTTCTTTATTCTTTAAACTTTCCTTAATCTAATAAATCTTCTAGAAGATCTTCAGCCTTTCTTGTGCGGCTGGGCTGCAGCAGTGCCGTTGTGGGCGTCGTGGGCCCCACGTCGGCCATATTGGCGGCCCACGAACGCATCCACAACACTCAAGCAAAACTGAACAATAAGTTTCAGAAAAGAATTACCAGGATTAACAGATTCAGGGAGCCCATGACTGCTTCCAGATTCAGGGAACATGAGCTTAGGACTGCTTCCAGATTGAGGGGGCAGGAGCTTTCCAGATTCAGTTATCAGGAGCCTATGACTGCTTCCAGATTCATGCTGATCAAGGTTCCAAGGGGCTGTCTCAAAAGGAGAAATGCCCCTTAGATCTGTCTGTGAAATGTCAATGGCGGTTGTACTCCAAAACGGCTCTCCCACAGTGAGTTGGTCATAAGTAATTAAGGTCTTTGACAGCTCCCCTAGTTTACTTACAGTCTGACCACAGCAGCCAAAACAGCCGCTGCTCTGTTTGGAAGGAGTTTGAACATGCAGAAAATTAGCATAAATAAATATCAAAGCATGGGTAAATCTGGAAAGAAGAACATACTCCAAATATACAACCTAAAAAGACATGGTCACCTTCCACCTCCACAAGCAGGTGAAAAGATGAGACCAGTCCACTACCGCATCTAACAACAACTAAATAGGTCACTGAGAAAATGTGATGAAACAAGGTGCAGACAACTAAATGAGTAAATTACTTATCACTCATCAGTAACTGCCACGAAGCACTGCCATACTGTAGCCCGAATAAAACATACTCATCCTCGTGTTCTAGAAATCATAATCCAACTAGTGCAACGGATATGCGCCCATCCGTATATGTGTACATCCGGTCCCTGCCACAAATCCCGACTTTTCCGGCCCGGACTAGGCACCGCACGACAATTCTCGGCACAGATCGTACCCTACCGCGGGAGGGGGGATTTAGGGCGAAGGCGACGGGAGAGGCGGGAGTGAAGCGAACCTACCCGGAGCAAAAGAAGAGGCAGGCGGAGGAGAGCGACCGCGGGATGCTGCCCCAGTCCCGGCGATCGCCGACGTCAACGTCCCAGTCACCGACCCTCGACGCCGATCCGCCGCCGCCACCGCCACCGCCACCGCCACAGCCGTCAAGGGTCCCCATGCCGCACGCTTCTCTCGCGCAAATTTGGTTCGAGCTGGCTTTGGTTGAGAGGAGTGATAGGGGATGGGCCCGGTTCGGCGATGATGGGCGGACTGATCCGATGGTCGTGACAGAGCGCCGTGACGTGGACGACTCTTCGACATCCACGGCGGCTTCACGTCTCGCCACTTCCCGTGTGTGTCTCTGCAACCAGAACAAACAACTGCAAGTCTTGAGTTTCCTGCACACAGCCACAGCAAAAACAGAAAGGTCCTGCGTGTCTACTCTTGCCACTCCCAGTTTTGATCCCAACCCAAGAACACAATTCTTGCGGCCATTGTCCTCTAGTCAGGTCTTCCTTGAACTTACTCTTTCCTCCTTCCATCTTCAAATATTTATCATAAGTTAGTTCTGAGAAGCAAGGTGGCTCCACGGACAGGCCTCACAAAATTTTTGCTCCCAATCTGTTCAAGCAGGCAAGGTTCAAAAGCAAACAGTGGCCAAAGTGTTAAACTTAAACATACTTAGGATCTTAACTAGCCACTAAGTATTCGGAATTAACACAAGAACAGAGGGCTAATAAGCAGCTCGTCATGCACCTTTGCTCGTACCTGATCTGCTCGTACCTGATCTGACCTTGGTGCAGATTGATGAACACAAGACATGGAGAAGACTTTGACGAGCAGCACCTGAGGAAGAAGACGGAGGTTGTGGCGGCGGTGAAGTCTTAGGAGGACATTTCTCACGTTTCTCCCTCCATGTTGATCGGTCTGCTGAGTTGTTAGACTTGATTAGGCCTAATTAATCTCGTCACTTAATTAGTCATAATCCTAAGCTTATATAGGAGAGGGAGCACGTGAGGGGGGCTCCCAACAGTTTCGGTTGGGATGGTTGAAAGCATCTAGGCCCCTATGAGGTATGGTTTCGGTGATTAATGACAACCATTAGATTTTACTAATGAATTTGTGAATGCAAGGTCCCCATAATTACTCAATAAAATGAAATTAATATGTCACTGGAGACCCCTAACAATCAATGTATGAGATCAAATCAATGATATGAAGACAAGAAGTGAAAGCTCTTATGTCAAAGTCATTCAACTTTAAATTGACAACATTCAATGCTTAAAGATCATCAGAAATGCCTTTGCAACAAATGTCAAAGAGGTCAATCGAGCAAGACACAAAAATTCACTTAGAAACAACCCGAAGCAAACAAAATCAACTCACCGGATCAACCGATAATTCCTCAGAATAACACATCGGTCGAGTTGGTTCAACTGAAGAAGAAGACCTCAGAACAAAGTACTCACCGGATCATCCGATGTGAATGGC
The DNA here is from genome assembly GCA_036927565.1 of Tuctoria greenei. Classification (NCBI taxonomy): domain Eukaryota; kingdom Viridiplantae; phylum Streptophyta; class Magnoliopsida; order Poales; family Poaceae; genus Tuctoria; species Tuctoria greenei. The sequence goes on along the minus strand of JAYESD010000003.1, from coordinate 218,756,898 downwards.
TCAGTAACATCAGTCCATCAGTACAGTTTGCAAGATCATTGGACCAAGTGTAGCACCGGATCATCTGATGTACAGAGAAGCACACATCGGTCAATTACTCCAGTAAGCATCAAGTTTGAGTTAATTCTGGAGAAAGAGCCACCGGATCATCCGATGAGAAGACAGGATCAACATCGGTCTAACAACGGTCATATCTGACACAATGACGTCAGCTAAAGTAACTTGACCGATGATAACTAAAGGGGAGACATCGGATCATCCGGTGTTCACAGTAAAGTTCTGTCAGCCTACTTTTCCAACGGTTATTTCGGGGAGTCTGACTATAAATACCCCCTAATCCTGTCATTTCGTCAAGTCTTGATCACCAGACACTATCAACACATCCACAAGCATTCAAGACCAAGAGCAATCACTTCCACACCATTTCGATCACCTTTACACTAAGATTTAGGCTAGAACTAGCTAGAGAGAGAGCTTGTGTGCCTCCATTCTGGCTGAGTGGACTCTCTAGGATAGTGAGAGAGCCTCAAGGCAGTGCCCTTGGTGTGTGTAACTGTGAAGTGACTTCCGGAGCTTGCCAAGGCGTTTGTGGAAGCCCGGAGGATCAAAGTTGTACAAGGCTTGAGCTCCACCTTGCCGAAGTTGGCAAACGGAGAGGAATAGTGAAGATCCCTCGTCTCGGTGACTTGGGTGTGGCAAAACCCTTCGGTGGGTGCCACAACGTGGATGTAGGAAGATCTTGACGATCTTGCCGAACCACGGGATAAATCCTCGTGTCTCCTCGGAGTTTGCATCCTCCTCCTTTCCCTTACGTTTATGCATTTTACATTCCGCAAAGTTCCTATTTACTTGAATGCATAGATAGTTTGCGTAGGGAATTGGTCTTTAGGAATTAAGTTTTATTGCTTCGATTTTTCAAAAAGAAGCCCAATTCACCCCCCCCCCCTCTTGGGCATTCGATCCTTACAATTGGTATCAGAGCAAGGTTGCTCATAAGATCATTCTAGCTTCACCGCTAGAGAGCTAAAATGGCCAAGGTTGGGGGTTCGGTTCCTATCTTCGAGGGCAAGAACTTTGCCTATTGGAAAGCACACATGCGCGCTTATCTGGAGGCTATTGCGCCCGAAGTATGGGAAGCGACCCACGCGGGGTTTGGAGAACACAATTATGTTGGTGATCAAATTAAATGGGATGCTAAAGCTAGGAATGCAATATATGAATGTATTAGTCAAGATGTGTTTTCTAGGATTCCTAGTAAAGAAAAAGCTTGTGAAATTTGGACTTGCTTAATAGAGATTCATGAGGGTTCTTCTAGAGTCAAGGAACTTAAATATCACATGCTTAAATCAAAATATGATGAATTTAAGATGCTACCTCATGAAAATTTCAATGAGATGTTCTCTCGCTTAAATGTGCTTATTGAAGAAATAAATGCTCTTGACATTGCTTCTCTTGGCAAAGACTCATCAACCGTAAGATCCTCATGCTCCTTCCCAAGCTAAAGTACAACATCATCAACTCCATGCTCCAAAAAGAGTCACTTGACCACATTGAAGTTTTGGAGCTCATTGGAGAAATACATGCTCATGAGATGAGTGTACTTGGGATGATGGAGCAATCATCTTCAAAGACAATTGCTCTAAAGGCCTCCGCCAAGAAAACAAGCCTCAAGAAGAAAAAGGTGGTTGAGTCTACCTCAAGTGAATAAGAGCAAGCATCAAGTGAAGATGGTGATGATGAGCTTGCATTGATGATGAGAAAGTTCTCACGCTTGAACTCCAAGATTACCAAGAAGGGGTACACCTTTGATCCCAAGAAGAAAGCATTTCTACCAAGGAGAGATGATCGCAAGACTTGCTACAATTGTGGTGATCAAGGCCACATCTCCTATGATTGTCCAAAACCGGACAAAAGAAGAGAGAACTACAAAAATAAGCATCGCAAGCTTGAAGAGAGTGATGAGGATGAAGAAGAGGCCAAACCCAAACCAAGAGCCTTTGGGAAGAAGAAACATGACAAGGGCAAGAAGGCAAGGCTCTTCCCAAAGAAGAGAAATGGCCCACAAAAGGTGTTCATGTGTGAGGCAAATGAATGGGTCATCGACGAAGAAACAAGTGATGAAGAGAGTGAAGAGGAAGAAGAGGCTCTTCCCAACAATGATGATGCACCTCTTCATCCACTGCCCATGTTCCTCATGGCAAAAGGTAACACCAAAGTATGTGATGACTCTAGCGATGATGAGCTTTTCCCCGATGATTTAACTTCTTTGATAAATGAATATCATGCTATCATTAAGAGGGAAAAGAGTAAGGTTAAAGTGCTTGAAGAAACTCGTGCTAGAGTTGAGAGTGCTAACCTTGATTTGCTTGACAAGTATGAAAGCATACTCAAAGAGCATGACACGCTCAAATCCCATGTCAAGCAAATTGAGGAAGAAAAGGCTAAAATCAAGATAGATAATCATGAACTTAACTTAGCACACCAAACATTCTTGAAAGAGCACAACAAGTTAACACAAGAACATCAAACACTTAACCTTGCTCATGACATGTTTGATCAAGAGTTGAAAAATATGAAGAAGCAAACTCTTAATGATAACATATCCATTACTTCTCATGCCATAATGCTTTGCACAAGTCTTTGCCTTTGAAAGCTAATGCTAGGGAGAAGGACTTGTTGGAAGAAATTGAGAGTCTCCGCACTAGTGTGGCTAGACTTTCAAAAGGAGAAGTCAAGCACAAGGAAATCCTCTTCCAACAAGCAAAGGCCTTCAACAAGAGAAGACTTGGATCCTTCCCGGTGCCTAACAAAGGAAAGGTGCCCTCACCGGAGCTAAGAACAAGCTTCATCAAGGAAGTTGGTTCTTATTGCCAACATTGTGAGGTCACCGGCCACCACACAAGGGAGTGTCCTCTTCCTAACCGACCTTCTCCAAAATTGCCTACTAACTATAAGTCTACTTTCAATGATCACTATTATCTCTTAAGTAAAGTACATGGCAAGGTGAAGGCAAGCTTCATCGGCAAAGACATGAAGGGCATGAAGGGGAAGCTCCCCAAGCAACTTTGGGTCCCAAAAACACTTGTATCACACATACAAGGACCTAAGTTGGCTTGGGTGCCTAAAGTCAAAAATTGAATTCATGTGTGTAGGTGAACTACAAAGCCGGAGGAAAGCATTGGGTACTCGATAGCGGGTGCACTCAACATATGACCGGCAATGATAGTATGTTCACCACCATAGAAAACCTCGGCAATCATGAACAAGTCACCTTTGATGATAACTCTAAAGGAAAGATAATTGGGTTAGGTAAAATTGCTATTTCTAATGATTTATCCATTTCTAATGTTTTGTACGTTAAGTCACTTAGCTTTAATTTACTTTCTATTGCACAACTATGTGATCTTGGACTAACATGCACATTTAGCGAAAATGATGTTGTTGTGAGTAGTGAAACAAGCCAAGACATAGTCTTCAAAGTATTTCGGCATGGACACCTCTACCTAGTGGACTTCTCCAACAAGAATGCTAGCTTGACCACTTGTCTTTTCACTAAGACAAGCTTGGATTGACTATGGCACCGACGCATAGCACACATAGGGATGAGCAAACTCAAGAAGTCATTCAAGCTTGGGATGGTGACCGGCGTGAAGGATGTCACATGAGAAGAACAAGCTTTGTACCGCTTGTCAAGCCGGGAAGCAAGTTGCTTCACACCATCCAATGAAGACAATGGTGTCAACCTCCAAGCCACTTGAACTACTCCACATGGACCTCTTCGGACCGTCCACATATCAAAGCCTTGGCGGTAACCTCTATTGTCTCGTTATTATTGATGATTATTCTCGCTATGCTTGGACTCTATTTTTAGGTGACAAGAGTGAAACTCCGGAAGTGTTCAAGACCTTCGCCAACCGCGCTCAAAGGGAATTTCAACTTCCCATCATCAAGGTCCGGAGTGACAAGGGCACCGAATTCAAGAACTATAACATTGGGGAGTGGTGTGATCGTGAAGGCGTGAAACATGAGTTTTCGGCCACATACACTCCTCAACAAAACGGTGTCGTTGAAAGGAAGAACAAGACGCTCATCACTCTTGCACGAGCAATGCTTGATGACTACGGCACGTCGGAGAAGTTTTGGGTCGAAGCAATCAACACGGCGTGCCATGCTGCAAATAGGGTCTATCTCCATCGACTACTTCAAAAGACCCCATACGAACTTCTCATTGGGAGAAAGCCCAACATCTCCTACTTTCGAGTCTTTGGATGCAAGTGCTATATCTACCGCAAGAAAAGGCTCGGTAAGTTTGAAAGAAGATGTGACGTTGGTATATTTCTTGGCTATGCATCAAACTCAAAAGAATATCGAGTATTCAACCAAACCTCCGGTTTAGTTGAGGAAAGTTGTGATGTTGAGTTTGATGAGACTAATGGCTCCCAAGAGGAGAGTTTTGGTCATGATGAAATAGATGATGAGCCTCTACGAGAAGCCATGAAGAACATGACCATTGGAGACATCAAGCCCGAAGTTGAGGAGAGCTATGATCAAGGGGGAGCTTCAAGTTCCAACAACAACACCTCTATGGCGCCTCAAGTTGACGAAGAAGAGAAGGATGATGCATTACCGACTCAAGACTCACAAGCACAACAACATCAAGAAGAAGAAGTCAATGATCAAGTCCAACCACAAGAGGAGCAACACGCATCACCATTGCCAAGTGCTTCACAACCACTTATGAGGCATGGACGCATCTCCAAGGCACATCCAATGGACCAAATCATTGGAAGTCCGTCAAGGGTGTAAGTACACGTTCTCGCCATTTCGCTTCATTTTGTGAGCACTACTCGTTTGTTTCATGTGTAGAACCCACTCATATTGAGGAAGCACTTCAAGACCCAAATTGGATGATGGCCATGCAAGAAGAACTCAACAACTTCATCCGCAATGAAGTTTGGGTGTTGGAGGAGCGACCCAAGGACAAGAACGTCATCGGAACAAAGTGGGTGTACCGCAACAAACAAGACGAGAATGGCGTTGTGGTCCGCAACAAGGTAAGACTTGTGGCCAAAGGGTTCTCGCAAGTTGAAGGACTAGATTTTGGGGAGACATTTGCCCCGGTCGCCCGGCTAGAAGCCATCCGTATACTCCTTGCCTTTGCATCACATCATAGTATTAGACTTTATCAAATGGATGTGAAAAGTGCCTTTCTTAATGGTTACATTAACGAGCTTGTTTATGTTGAACAACCTCCCGGGTTTGAAGATCCGAGGAATCCTAATCATGTGTATAGGTTGCACAAGGCACTCTACGGACTCAAGCAAGCACCTAGGACGTGGTACGAACGACTACGGGATTTCCTCATCATGCAAGGATTCAAGATCGGGAGAGTGGACACTACACTCTTCACCAAGGACATCAACAGAGATTTGTTCATTTGTCAAATTTATGTTGATGATATTATTTTTGGTTCAACTAACGAAGCTTTTAGCCATGAGTTTGGCAAAATGATGTCTAGGGAATTCGAGATGTCAATGATTGGAGAGCTCAACTTCTTCCTTGGATTTCAAATCAAGCAACTTCAAGAGGGGACCTTCGTCTATCAAGAGAAGTACACCAAGGACCTCTTGAAGAAATTTGAGATGGGAGATTGTAGCTCAAGAAGCACTCCAATAGCAACCAATTGTCATCTCCACGCGGATAAGGACAGTAAACCTATTGATCAATCTAACTACCGTTCTATGATTGGTTCATTGCTTTACCTTACCGTATCTAGGCCCGATATCATGTTTATTGTATGCTTGTGTGCTCGCTTTCAAGCGGCACCTAAAGAATCGCATAGGAAGGCGGTCTTTAGGATACTTAGGTATCTTAAACATACCCCTAGTGTGGGCTTGTGGTACCCTAAAGGTGCAAAATTCCATCTTGTGGGATACTCGGATTCAGACTTTGTCGGATGCCACGTGGATCGCAAGATTACCTCCGGTGGGTGCCACTTTCTTGGGCGTTCCCTAGTATCTTGGTCAAGCAAGAAGCAAAATTCCGTCGCCTTGTCCACGGCGGAAGCGGAATATATTGCGGCCGGTGCATGTTGTGTCCAAATTCTTTATATGAAGCAAACCCTTTTGGACTTTGGCATTAAACTTGGTTGTGTGCCCCTCCTTTGTGACAATGAAAGTGCGGTTAAGATAGCTAAAAACCCCGTTCAACACTCCCGCACTAAGCGCATTGATATTCGCCATCATTTCTTGAGGGATCATGAAGCTAAGGGAGACATCTCTTTGAGAGGTGTTAGGTCTGAAGAACAATTGGCGGATATCTTCACTAAACCACTTGATGAGAAAACTTTTTCTAGGCTAAGAAGTGAATTAAACGTGCTAGATGCATCAAACGTCATGTAAGTTGCCATGATCATGTAAGAATGCATATCATATAGGTCTTGCCTAACTCTCAAAGGATAGGGGTGAGCAAGAGTTAGCTTGGGATGGTGGTTCTTTTGGGTTTTCCCAAGGCTTGGAGAGTAGCTCTCCCTGAAGAAGCCTTTGAAAGGTTCAAATTTGGCAAGATAGATTTACTTTATGCCTTGCATGATGCCTGCCATATAGACTTGCACTCATATTTAAATTTCTTGCACTATAATTTGTTTGGCATTGCATACGGTAGATTGTCACAAAGGGGAACCCACCTCATGAGAAAGAGACTTGTTTGAAATGCAATATCTCAACTCATATAAGGTGGAAAGAACAAAATGTTAGGTGCGTTAATGCCTAGAGGAACATGCTTTAAAGAGATAGAAGTCTTCATACTCTAGCTCACAAAGCATGGGCCTTACATTTTATTTGGATAATTTTCCTCCTATTTTTCTCGATGTTCCATTTGCTTTAAGGCCTAGCCAAGTTATTGGCATATTAGCATTTTTGAGGGGTAAGGGGTTGCCCAAAAAGTCCTAAGACATGTGTTTCTCTTTGCTTGTTTGTTTGGTCAAAGGACATATATGGGATGTTTTTGTTCTGCTCTCATCAGATTATTCGATGCCTAGGTCAATCCCTCATCAGATCAATTGGTGTTCAATCTCCAAGGGCCAGTTCAGTCAGTATCTCAATTCAACCGATGCGTTCATCCTGAAAAACATCGGTCGATCCGGTGTTCACTCTTCTGGAACTGTGCCAAATTCCACCGATGCTACTTCATCCCACGTCGGACCATCCGATGTCAACATTCCATTTTTGAACACCCTTACCGTACCATTCGACCGATGCTCCCATCCTTCAACGTCGATCCATCCGGTATCAACGACACTTTTCTGAAAAAACTTATTGTGGCATTCGACCGGTGCATCTATCGTTCATCATCGGTCCATCCGGTGTTAAAAAGACGGCTAGGGTTTGGGACCCACTATTTAAACGGTCGTACGCCTCCTTCTCTCTCTCTTCCCGACCCCGTCACCTTCCACCGCAGCCGCCCGTCGCCGCCCGCCGATCTCCGGTCGCCGCCTCACGCACCGCCACCGCCAGATGCTGCCGTCGCCCTCCGGCCGCCGCCGCTCGCCAGCGCCGTCGCTCTCAACCGCAGCTAGTGTCCTATGAGAGGAGTGCCTACGTGGAGGTCCGTGTGTTCTACGCCACCCTCTACGTCTCTGAGGGCAGAAGATCGATTGACTTCATGTTCATGGGACAGCACTATCACCTGACAAGGCAGACGATGGCACAGCTGCTGGGAGTGGACTTGCACGACACCTGCGTGCATGAGAGGGTCTACAGTCTGGCAGATCCACCGAGGAGGCCGCTCACTGGAGGAGTGGCACCACCGCTGGAGGAGATCCGTTCCCTGTTTGGTCCTACCTTCTCTCCTGACCAGCCGAGAGTACCGGCCTTGTTGACTCCAGCTGCGCGCACAGTGCACCTCGCCTTGCACCGCACGCTCCTGTCGAGGTCTGGTTACTTGGAGGGGTTCACCAGGTTACAACAGACTCTCCTGTTCTACATCATGAACGGGATGGAGTTCGACATAGTGGACGTCCTCATATGCGAGATAGAGGACGTGATCACGGACGGAGTGGGCATGATGAGGCAGCTCGTGTATGGACACTGGATCAGCTACCTGCTCACCATGATGGTCCCTGAGGAGTCCGCCGTGCATGATCGCCTCACTGACGAGAGCGTCACACGGTTTAGCCACTACCATGCTCCAGCTCCTGGAGACTGCTGCCTTGGCCGTCCAGTCGAGCGTCAGGTCAGGGCTCGCCTTTCTAAGGAGGACTGGTCGGACTTGGAGAAGGAGGATGAGAGGCTAGCTGAGGCAGAGGCATAGGGTGAGGACCTGCAGCACATCTGGTCTGAGAGCGACACCGACGATAGTGTCGAGGAGTACTTTCCACCTCCTCCCTCACCCAGGCAGCACGACGCGGAGGCTGGAGGCTCTACAGTGCCATCACCTACTCCACCTCCCGTCACTGAGGCACATGTCTCTCAACCGTCAGAGCTGACTTCGCTCCTCCAGCAGATGGTTGAGCAGCAGCGTTTGGACAGGCTGGCAGCTGAGCAGGCCCGAGCGGAGCAGGCTGCCCGCCTCCTTGAGCTCCAGCAGCAGCAGCAGGAGATGCAACGTCAGATCGACCATGAGAGGCGTGAGGACACTGACCGATTGACTGAACTCATAGACCAGATGCAACAGCGCACCCTCGACCAGCAGCAACAGACGCAACAGGCGATGATGGGCATCCTGGGGTTGATCACCAACCTCTACACCCAGACCGGGATTGCCCTCCCATCGCAGCTGCTAGGAGTCGCTCCACCACCACCAGTACTGGCTCCAGCTGCCGCTCTAGTGCCGTCTACGCCGAATCCCTCCTTCAGCATGTCTCCACTTCTAGCTCCTGGTTCTCCGTCTCACTCCCCGCTGCCGGCTATGACCCTGTTCCAGCAGACGCTGACCTCCGTCGTCAGTGCCCCTGTTCCAGCAGCTCCTTCACAGCAGGCACCGACGGTGGCCCCTACGGTTCCGGCAGCTCCTTCCACCGCTACTCCAGCCAGCAGCTCCGACGACGGCGACGGTGACCAGTTCGTCATCGCGCCCAGTACTCAGGATCCTTAGGCACTCGAATCCCTTTTTGGTGTCTTGATGCCAAAGGGGAAGAAGAGTTAGAGGAGTCAGGGGGAGGTCTATTTAGTCTCAGGGGGAGTGTCTTAGACTCAGGGGGAGTCTTTCTTATGAGTTATCTTTTGTAATTGGAGTTTATCTATATTATCTTTTGTAATTCGATGCTTTTGCTACTCATTTTGTGTTCATTGAGTACTCTTATGTTAATTAATCGATTGAGCTTATTTGGTGTTACTCACTTATTCACACTTGAGTTATTGATTGATTTTGAGCTTTCAAATAATAAGTGTGATATCTTGTATTCATTGCATATCCTTTAAGTTTCATTCCTTTAAGTTTCATTCTATCAAATTCATTACTATTGCACTTTAAATTGTTGTGTTGTCATCAATCACCAAAAAGGGGGAGATTGAAAGCATCTAGGCCCCTATGAGGTATGGTTTTGGTGATTAATGACAACCATTGGATTTTACTAATGAATTTGTGAATGCAAGGTCCCCATAATCACTCAATAAAATGAAATCAATATGTCACTGGAGACCCGTAACAATCAATGTATGAGATCAAATCAATGGTATGAAGACAAGAAGTGAAAGCTCTTATGTCAAAGTCATTCAACTTTAAATTGACAACATTCAATGCTTAAAGATCATCAGAAATGCCTTTGCAACAAATGTCAAAGAGGTCAATCGAGTAAGAAACAAAAATTCACTTAGAAACAACCTGAAGCAAACAAAATCAACTCACCGGATCAACCGATGATTCCTCAGAATAACACATCAGTCGAGTTGGTTCAGCTGAAGAAGAAGACATCAGAACAAAGTACTCACCGGATCATCCGATGTGAATGGCTCAGTAACATCGGTCCATCAATACAGTTTGCAAGATCATTGGACCAAGTGTAGCACCAGATCATCCGATGTATAGAGAAGCACACATCGGTCAATTACTCCAGTAAGCATCAAGTTTGAGTCAATTCTGGAGGAAGAGCTACCGGATCATCTGATGAGAAGACAGGATCAACATCGGTCTAACAACGGTCATATCTGACACAATGACGTCAGCTAAAGTAACTTGACCGATGATAACTAAAGGGGAGACATCGGACCATGTGGTGTTCGCAGTAAAGATCTGTCAGTCTACTTTTCCAACGGCTATTTCGGGGAGACTGGCTATAAATACCCCCTAATCCTGTCATTTCGTCATGTCTTGATCACCAGACACTATCAACACATCCACAAGCATTCAAGACCAAGAGCAATCACTTCCACACCATTTCGATCACCTTTACACCAAGATTTAGGCTAGAACTAGCTAGAGAGAGAGCTTGTGTGCCTCCATTCTGGGTAAGTGGACTCTCTAGGATAGTGAGAGAGCCTCAAGGGAGTGCCCTTGGTGTGTGTAACTGTGAAGTGACTTCCGGAGCTTGCCAAGGCGTTTGTGGAAGCCCGGAGGGTCAAAGTTGTACAAGTCTTGAGCTCCACCTTGCCGAAGTTGGCAAACGGAGAGGAATAGTGAAGATCCCTCGTCTCGGTGACTTGGGTGTGGCAAAACCCTTCGGTGGGTGCCACAACGTGGATGTAGGAAGATCTTGACGATCTTGCTGAACCACGGGATAAATCCTCGTGTCTCCTCGGAGTTTGCATCCTCCTCCTTTCCCTTACGTTTATGCATTTTACATTCCGCAAAGTTCCTATTTACTTGAATGCATAGATAGTTTGCATAGGGAATTGGGCTTTAGGAATTAAGTTTTATTGCTTAGATTTTTCAAAAATAAGCCCAATTCACCCCCCCTCTTGGGCATTCGATCCTTACAATGGTGTTCCGATCAAACACCAGGAGAGATCTAAACTGATTGAGTCGGTTACTCTTGTAACCAACTCCTAACTCTCCACGTGATCAACTCTAACATTCTGCCCCTTGATCACGGGACTAAGAAACTTATTAACACAAAACTAAACTGAAAGTATATCTCCTCATGTTTGATATAAAGGACACGACGAATCGGAAACAGGCAGTTACATACTGCTTGACACGGCGATCACGTTACATCTCACACTTAGAAACATACACTAATTCTGAGTTTGGCCCCTAAGTATCCAGGGAAACATAGGTTCTTCCTTAAACCCATGTGTGTTATGTGTTCACAAAACACATTGGGTAGAAGTCCCTTTTGTATGCGATACCTCGAGGATTCGCATGAATCTAATTGCTCAATGCTAAGTATGATCTTGGATATGCTTCTTTACAACACACAACTGATATCAATGTGTTTGACTACACATTTGACTTGTTGCCTTAGAAGTACGAATAACTTACGTGGTTTATGTTGTCTACCACTTCTTAGCCTGAGTTTTCTTATTTTATCTACTCAGCGGCCTCATCACTAAGTTGGTGTGCATCGAACATGATGCAGTTACCTGTGGTTTGGAGCTTTTTCCACAATAAAGCTCCATCTGCGAGTGTTATTTTCTGATGTGGATTTTACTACACATCTCGCAGGAACTTAGTTTTACTGATCCATGTTTTTTCTAATAATACTAAACTTATCATGAGGCCTGAATTTCTTGCAAGGCTACAAGTTCATACAAATCTTCAGTCCAGCGGTCTGGATTGAATTTATTAATGCCAAAAACAATCCGGCAGACTATGTCAAGGTTGATTAATGAGCAAACTGAGAGCTTTTGACAGCAGAAAGCTTCGAAACCCATTTTATTCGATCGATCTCTTAGTGGTTTCTATACTAATTAACCTTGACTTTTCTGAGCAGACGAATTTTTGTTCGCACACATACCGTACTACTAAAGTACACTCTCATGTATGCCTAATGGTCACAATACCCCTTAGTGTCGAAATCAGAGGACAACTCTTATTGTTATCTAATGGTAGACTGACATTATAATCAACAACAGAATGTCATCTACAAAAGCGAGAAAAGTCAATTTCTCGTTCTAAACTAAGTGAAAATTGATTTTGTCCTCATAATACTTAGTATAATCCAAACTTACTAGTTTACTTATAGAGCTTGTGATACCTTGTATCTCATATGTTCTTTTTGCTTAAATGACAACTCTTCAGTTATCATACAGACGTTCTCTTTTAGATCCCAATTGAGAATCGTCATTATTACATCAATCTGATGTAATACTAAGTCATAATGTGCTGCTAATATTGTACTGATTCTGAATGAATCCTTAGTTGAGACAATTGAGAATGAATTAATGTAATCAACATTTTCTTAATAAAATTATTAGCCACAAGTTTGTCCTTACTATTCCTAACCTTTCCTTTTGGAGTCACGTGTTTGTGTAGACTCTTGAGAACCTACTAATTTGGCTCCATTAGGAAGGTTCACTGAGTTACAGACTTTATTGGCTTACTTATGTCTCATTTAATCCTATATGGCTTGACACCATTCGAATGGATGATAGCTTCATATATGTTAGTTCAAATGAGGTGAGATCAGCCTTCATTTGAATATTGATCTCTCAACGAGATTCACTTATTCACGCATTATTTACTAATTGAGGCAGTTGTTGCTCTTCATCATAGATGACTAATTTAATCAAAATAGAAAACTAAGACGTCCTTTGCAAGAGGAGTTTTACTTAATTTCGCCACTGAAGAGCTAACAAAAGACGTTGAGTCAACAATAACGAGATATGTTGACTTAACAACAACACGTATTGCGAAGAATGGTTCTTGAGTCATAGAGGTGGATCTTGCATCCGCTTCTCGTCAAAATCATTTACTCGACTTACGTTGCTCCCCCTAATCTTAGCATATATTATTTCCATAAACTTAGTGTCGGTCAAGATAATAGAAACAATATTATCTTGCTGAATAACCATCAAGATGGCTTGCTAATGTTTGAGCTAATTGACTTAGTGACAACCTCATTAAAGTTTTAATGAGAGTTTATGTCATGTCCTTGTCTAATATGGTGTTTTAAAACACCAACTATTTAAAATTTCGATTTAGCATGTGAATAGAGGTTTGAGCCTTGATTGTTTAGCTAATCGACTAAGTTTAAGGACTTCACTGATTTCTTAGTGAACACGGGGTACGCCGATTGTAGTACCCCCCTCACGATCGGATTCTAATCTTAGTGTTTTATAATATGCATCCATTTGAGTAGGAAGTTCTTAACAGGGATAATCGATTGAGAAATGAAGCGTTCAATTCTCCCCGTCAAAATATGGCGTTATCGAAAGAACCATGATTTCGAAGATGTTTCACGACTTATTCTTATGCGCTTACTGAAACTTGTTCATTTTGAGAGAAAATTTAGTTATAGAATCATGCGAGGATTATGAGAATGTCTCGTTGAAAGACAAAACTCAACTTATTCAGACAAGTATATCAAGGTGACATACTGAACTTAGTTGTCCAAGCAAGATTACTAAATCAAATTCCTTTAAATAGAGGGTAAATAATGAACTGAGAACTTAGTGAAACGTAAGTATAAAGCCATCTTATGTTTCTAAGGGAGTTCATGTTTGGTTTCTACTTTTTGCTTCATGACCATTAGCGACTTTAACGGTCCTAATCCCTCTCCTGAGTATCCTCCTGTAATACTAAGTCGCTCATAGCAATGAGCTTTCTCTAAAATCCACTAACTTTGCTTAGTGTTACAAATGCTATGTATTATTTTTCACGTAGGCTACTTGACAAAACGTATCATTCATAATTATCCGTCATTCTAAGTATGTGCACACGCACAACACTTCTATTTTGTTTCTTAGTTACAAGTTTCTTTGTGCGAATACTTGCATCAACTTAGTATAGTCAGTAAACTAACCTTTTGTGCTAATGGAGGTTCTAAGAGGCAGTGTCACATTAGGAAATTGCTTTCCGAATGTGCTTACTAATTGAATCATCAAACATATCATGTTTAATGACTCGTTAAATACGATCAAGATCGTACTTAAACTAAATGCTTTCATCGTTACGAAGAAAACATACTGAGTTTCTCCATCTCGTAAGACGGAAAACTAAACCTGAGTACAATGTTTAATTGAGTATGGATGATTCAACTGAGTGAAATACTTAAAGAATGCATAAACTGAAATAAAACTTAGAAATAAACAGACTAAAGTGTTATGTTTTGACTTTCACGTTGGCTACTTGGCAAAACATAACATAACTGATAACATAGTAAATTTTGTCTTTCACATTGGCTACTCAAGCAAAATTTTCTATGGACCAATATGAATAATAGTAGCTGAGATGAATTGTCGTCTTTTATTGTTAAAACAAAATATAACATTCAAAATATCTGAGAAAACATAGTAAATTTTGTCTTTCACGTTGCCTACTCGAACAAAATTTTCTATGAACTGATTCAAAACACTTAACTGAGGTGAAATGTTGTTTTTTGTTATTCCAACAAAATATGACGCACAAAACAACTTAGGAAACATAGCGAGTTTCATCTTTCACGTTGGCTACTTGAACAAAACTTTCTATGCACTAAATAACTGAGTTAAATAAAAAATGTTGTCTTTTATCGTTCACGTTGGCTACTCGAACAAAAATACAACATTCATAATTGAAAGCATGACAAATTTTATCTTTCACGTTGGCTACTCAACAAAATTTTCATGCAACTAAATAACTGAAAACATAGTAATTATCAAAATTACTATGCATAAAATTAATAATCTGATATCATAGCAATTTTATCATTCACGTTGACTACTTAACAAAACTACTATGAATACTTAGTAAACTGAGTGCATAGTATAAATTTGTTATACAACAAATATTACTATGCAATACTGAGTACACAGCGGAAGCTTAATATCTGAGTGGTCATACTTAACAACATAATAATTTCACAACAAAATAATGAACTAAATAAATCAACTAAAAAGATACTTAATTTTAGTGTAATAATGCTAAATTAATAAAATAATAAACAAACATTAGAATAGATATTGATATACACTAAAATATTCTCAAATACTTAATTAATCTAAGTCATTTAATTTAACTTTGGCAGACTGAAAAGATTTTAGCCCATACTGAAATCTCTGAAAAATAGATTGAAAAGTGAAAAACCCACTATTCTAATTTTGGCCCAAAAGCCTTTAGTGTGGCCCAAAACCCACTTAACTAAAATTCACAAAAAATATGTGAAAAGGATAAATGAAAAACCAGCCCAACCGGGTCTGTTCACTACTGAGGTGGCCCGAAAGCCCAAAACTTATTCTCAGAAAATCCCTTAAAATTGGAAACTCGGCCACGAAAGCCCAGCCTCCGCGCTGAATAGGCCCACGGTCTGCTGAAATTTTCTGGCGAAAATCAGCCAAAAATAAAAGGGCGGCCCAACCAGCCCCCTAAAGCGCTCGCATGGGCTTTGAGGCCTGCTGCACACGCCAACACAAGCCCACCGTTCAATTACGATCTAACGGCTGCCAGCGGTTGGTCCATATCTAATAGGCCTGATCTTAGCTGCCCAAGCTTGATCGTGCGGCTGCAAATCGAGGTTCGGAGATACTTAAGCGATTTCTGATGAAACCCTAATTCATTTGAGCCCTCGTCCGTTCCCTTCTTCCTGACAAGGCAAGAGAGAGAGAGAGAGAGAGACCGTCGGTCGAGTGCTTGCCATGGTGGCGGGAAAAGGGCTCCCGCACTGCCGCATCCTCCACACCGTCGTGCGAGACTGCCGCAGGGCAGCTCTTCGCGGTGGGTGGTCGTCGGACGGTTGCCTTCGAAGGGGACCTCACCGCCTCGGTTCAGGGTTGCGCCCTACCCACGGCGAGGCTGAGATCTGGTTGGCACCGTCGACGAGCCTTTCGTCGGTGTGTGCATTCACCACGAGGTGAGCACGCTGCCATCGAACGGTTCGTGCGGTGCCCCTACAGCTGGTGGATCTAAGTCGAGCCGAAGCTCGTTCTTCCCGGATCCTCGGTGGAGGGCGTCGGTGATTTGCTGCAGCCGCCGATGTCAAGGAGTCCGAAGACCCGATGTAGCACGGGCGTGCGACGTCTTAGGGTAAGATTTCCACCATCTAACCCCCTTCTAAATCCTTGTTTTCTGATTTTCTAATTTGAATCTGAGTTCAACCGAATTCGAGTTTTTATTTCGAATTCGATTCTTATTTTGATCCGAATTGGATCCTGATCTGGAATTAGAACCCTAATCCCCCTGAGTCTTAATCTTAGTAAATTTGCTCAAATCAAACTTAATTTTATTCACCTCCTTCTAATCTGTTTCTTAATCGAATCTTAATCTCAACTTGAAACCCGAAAGTACTTGTGGTCTAGGCTAGCTCTGATGCCAATGTTAAACTTAAACATGCTTAGGATCTTAACTAGCCACTAAGTATTCGGGATTAACACAAGAACAGAGGGCTAATAAGCAACTCGTCGTGCACCTTTGCTCGTACCTGATCTGACCTTGGTGCAGATTGATGAACACTTCGGTGAAGACATGGAGAAGACCTTGACGAGCAGCACCTGAGGAAGAAGATGGAGGTTGTGGCGGCAGTGAAGCCTTAGAGGACCTTCTCCACATTTCTCCCTCCATGTTGATCGGTCTGCTGAGTTGTTAGGGTTGATTAGGCCTAATTAATCTCGTCACTTAATTAGCCATAATCCTAAGCTTATATAGGAGAGGGAGCACGTGAGGGGGCCTCCCAGCAGTTTCGGTTGGGATGGTGTTCCGATCAAACACCAGGGGTGATCTAAACTGATTGAGTCGGTTACTTTTGTGACCAACTTTTAACTCTCCACGTGATCAATTCGAACACAAAGAACTAGCAAACTTCAACTGGATCAAGAACTTGGCCTCCCTCCATATAGAGGAACTTCTTGATGAATTCGTTCTTCTCTTCCAGGCCCTAATTGAGGTCTCTCTCACTGAGAACAGAGATACCATTACATGACGATGGACTTTTAATGACAAATATTCCGCAGCCTCGGCCTATGACATGCAATTCATGGGTAGCATGGCCTCCAGCTGGGCTACAATCCTTTGATCCGCAAGAACTCAACCCAGATGCTGCTTCTTTGCGCGATTAGTTCTTCACAACAGAGCTATTACGGCAGACAACCTTGCGAAAGGAACTGGCCCCACCAAACCTCCTGCGCCTTATGCCTTTCTTTTCCGGAGACTGCTGATCATCTTTTATCCTACTGCAACTTCGTGGAGGAAAGTTGGCGCAAGCTGGCTCAGATTCTTGACCTTCCTCCCTCACTGCACCAGGCTGTCTTGGATGGCGCTGAAGCATGGCTTCAATTTCTTGCCACTGCGGGTAATAAATCCCAGTCAAATTGTGTTGTTGGCTTTTCTTCTTTTGGTGACAGGTTTGGAAGGAGAGGAATCGACGTATCTTCCAGAACAAGAACTTTTGCCTCTGCAGGTTGCTCAATTAGTTCTGGATGAAATTCGCTTGCAATCCTTGGCGTTCAACGCCGAGCTCACTTAAGACAGCTTTTGAGTTTTGTTCTTTGGGAGAGGGGATGCCCCTCTCCTTCCTTTCTGTTCCTGTGTTCTTTTATCTTGATTTTAACTTAGATTACGTACTCTTAGGATGTAATTTCTCTTCTCTTAATGCATGGGCAGAGCTCCTGCCATGGTTTCAAAAAAAAAAACAAATACTCCTTCCATTCCAAAATATTATCAATCTCTAGTTCAACTTTAAACTAGAGAGATAAGTATTTTGGAACGAAAGATATATTTAAACTAATCGGTGATAAATATTTAAAGACGGATGAAGCGTACAGATAAGATGCGACAAGAATCACGATCGTCACAAAAGCAGCACAATATGAACAGCAAAAACAGTTGAACAAACAATCATTTAAGTGCTTGAGTCTCATCTTACAATGGCACTGCAACGCAGCTACCATAAACATGCTAAAACACAGATGGACGACACAATTTGTATGCAGTATTAGTAAACATCAATCCTTCCTCTTATCTTCCAACCATGCACACTGCACTTATTATTACTTCCTGAGTAGTAACTACAGCAAAACCAACATTATATGAACTTCTGAAACTTAGTACCTGAAAACACAAGGATACCAAACTGAGGCCGGACAGGAGAAATACGTGATGGTGCTTAGAGCTGCCCTCTATGTGGTGAGTATGGGTGGGAGGTAATCTGACTTGCCACCCAGGACACGTGCACGTGTGTCCGGGAAGAACTCCATCCCCGGCAGCTCTGTGACGGTGCCGTCTTCGCTAATGCCGATGGGGTAGCTAAGCAGGTGTCCAGGGAGGTCCTGCTCCAAGTCATCATTGGAGTACATGTCCCAGTACTTCTCTGCGATCTTGTTCACCTTCCTCACACATTCCAGGCTCTCAGGTCTCTGGAACACATCATCCAGCATTCCCAGGTGCTCATACCACAACGCCATACGGAAGCCATGGACCTGGCCACGGGCTGGCTGTCTGGTCGACAGGTAGTATGGCTGGTACGCGCCCATGGCGATTTCTGAGTCCCTAGCACCATCCATGGACCTCTGGTTGATGTTGGCAGACCCAACAATGATATATTCATCATCAACTGGAATAAAAAAAAGATGTTAAGTAGCTTGATCAATATTTGTACCTTTTTCAAGCAATGTTGTGCAGATATTATATTCTTATTTTTTTTCAAACAGAAATTACATTCTCAATTCTTGGCTATGAAAAGTAAAAAACATGTAACTCGTTCAATAAAAGTATAGAATAATAGCAGCAATGCAGCATAACACATTTTTTCTGAAATATTCAGTCTTCAATTGCTTCTGACGCTCTTGAAAATAGTTATATGTTTACTTGAAAATAATCCGTTAAACTGGTTTCACTGCTCTCCAAATATTCTACGTTGATTTGTCTCTTTTTTCCCAACATAAGTACAATACAATGCATGCTTCAAAACAACATTAAATATGCTCATGAGTCATGAATCATGAAAAATATGGAGGATGAAGTAGAACTGACTCAGTACCTATCATCATTTTGGTGTGAACATAGATCATGAACCTCCTAGCCTCTTGAGCTCGGATGTAATCAGTGTCAGGTTCTGGCTGTTCCTTAGGTTCATATTCACCCTCCTGCTTCACCTCACGATTACCTAAGCAGAAGAAAGTGAGGTAATCCCTGG
Source organism: Tuctoria greenei (assembly GCA_036927565.1). NCBI lineage: Eukaryota > Viridiplantae > Streptophyta > Magnoliopsida > Poales > Poaceae > Tuctoria > Tuctoria greenei. Next base: position 218,737,697 of record JAYESD010000003.1, on the reverse strand, counting down.
GGTTTGCTTCAATTCCCTTTGCTTGGAGGGCTTGAATGATGTCAGTGTACATCATATCCATTGTTCTCCTTTGCCAGTCAAGGATTGCTTGAACAGAAGCACTTTCTGGAACACCCTCAGGCCACATTGGCACCACAACATAAACAGTAAATCGTTCCCCAGCTTCAATCTTGCTGACAATCTTCATTGCAAGCTCCTTCGGGATCAAGTGAAGAGCACCAATTTCTTCCGGCTTGATACCTTCTGGCTTCCAGCAATATGAACTTCCAAGGAAATACTGGTTCTCGATATAGATGAAGTTCTTTGCCCTCCGGATAGCATGTATGTATGCATCCTGGATGCTCCTGTCAATGATTTGATCCTTTCCACTAACAAGCCCGGACCGTGCAGCATCTTCAGGAGTATCAGGGAAGCCGAAAGCAGCACCACCATCAATGGACCTGAAGAGCTGAACATTCCATGTTTCCTTGTCCTCCGCGAACATGACAGGAGAAGGGGGAATAATAATGTCAGAAAGATCCCTGAGATTTACAAGGAGGTCCTTACCACCCTGCTTTCTCCATCTCTGCTCGAAATTATAAAGAACATCCCAAGCAATTGGCCCTTCCAGTCGTGAATGAATATCATGCCATGGCTCTCTCGGCCCACCTTTCGTGATTGATGAAGTGAAGTTTGGCTGGTGGAAGTCATCATGATGGACAGTGTCGAGTGTCCTGAACAAGGAGTGATACTGAGTGTCATATCTTCCATCACAGAGGTCAATGCCACCAACAAAGCTGACTATCCTCCTTTGCTCGGAGCCCTGGTTTGGCATCTCATGGTCAACAACTACTATCTTCTGGTGGTGGGTGAACATAGTTGATATCTGCAGATCCTGAACAATGCTGCTTGAATTATCAGGGTTGCGTGGGCACAACACACAGTGGACATCCGTGCCATGGAAGAAGTTTGCAGTCTCCTCATCATGGGTGGCCATCAAGCCATCCCTTTTCAGCAAGCCAACTGAAGTCCTATCATCCCAGACCAGCATAAGGACCCTGACACCTTCACTGGCCTTCCTCTTAAGCAACTCTCCAAGAGTAACATCTCCGCCAGGCTTGGGCCGGTTGGTGTCCCTGATCAAGGTGATTTCAGTGTAGACAGACCAGCCGGTGATGTAGATCAAATGCTGTGCATTGCTGATGGCATCAAAGATATCCTCCCAGCACCTGTGAGGCTCATAATTCTTTCCGTCTGCAAGGGGGATCCTGGGAATGAAGTTGTCCGGGACATGAGCATCCTGGTACAGAGTGACCTTACACCCTTGCCTCTGCGAGAAGAAGGTGTACGGAACACCAGGGTACTTGGTGCTACGGACACCCCTCGCCCAGTTGCGGTCCTTGGTCACATCAAAGTACTGCAGCTTGACATGGATCTTGCTCTCACCAACAGGCTCGCGGTTCTCGTCGCAGACCTCAAGCCACCTATCAATCTCCTCACCGTCCAAGAGCTCTTGGACCGGCAGGTACGCCCTCCCGATGAGCGAGGCCCCGATCGACTGGTCGACCTTGACGGTGAAGATGACGTCGGCGGCCAGGTGGGCGCAGTAGATGTGGAAGGACTCGTACCAGCGAGGGTTGACGGGCTCGTTGGCTATCATCCGGGTACGCCCGACCCGGGCTTTCTCGAGGTCGATGGTGGCGTACAGCGTGGTGCTGCCTTTGCCCACGCCGACGGTGTCCTGGATCCCCTCCACGAACTGTTCAGACACAATACAACCAGGACGTACGTCAAGATCTTATCAATTAGGTGGAGCGAGAAGCAACGCGGTGCCGTGAAACTCTAGATCCAGCTGATCGTGATATGATCAGAATTGTGATGGTGCACTGACCTTGCGGATGAACTTGGGGGCGCTGCCACTGGCGCGGTGCGAGAGCCCGTCGGCCTCGAAGATGGTGGCGTGGAGCGTGCCGTGGAGCAAGATCTGAGCCATGGCTCCCTCCTCCTCCTCCTCGTCCTCACTAACACGAGCCTGTCAGCAGTCAGAGAAGACAGTAAGCGAGCGAGCGAGCTAGCACGCGGATCGAGCGCCGCAACAGCATGAACCAGAGCAGCAAAAACAGACAGCACCGACAGAATGGGCCGAGGGACGGCAGATCTGAGCGGGGCTGCAGCCTCGCTCGACCACACCACCGGCTCAAGAACGACGAGGGTTAAGAGAGGCTTACCGGCTGGTTCGCAGGCGCGAGGCAGTGCTGTGACGATGATGGCGAAGGCTTTGATTATGGAGAGGGAACCGCGTGGAGGGAGGCAAAGAAGCAAGGCGATGGGGAGCCGAATCGCCGATCCGATCAACAAGTGTGGGATTATAAAAGTCACGGGCGGGATGGATCAGTGGATCGAGGGATGAGAGAAGTGGCGCCGGTATGGGCTGGGGCGTTGTTTTCCACCAAGTGCTGGGCAAGCCGCGTGCGGTGTGCCGAGAAGACGTGTGCACGTCGCCGGGGAACTAGCACCGCCGGCTTCCAACGCGTCGACTCGCCAGGCGCGGATCTCGTCGAGTAAAATACAGTAATCCAGGTCGTCCCCATCATCATCCTCGTCAACGCGCCTTGCATGTATGCCGACGACACCGTCCACTTAAGTTAACCCGTGGCGTGATCCGTCCTCCTGATGCGACGTGCTTGTCGTAACATTTGGGTTAAGCCCGTCGGACTGACTTAAGTGGAGGGTGTAAGCCTGTCACCGTCCCTTTCACCTCGTCAGCTTCGAGAAGGGTAGAGCTGAAAAACGTTACCACGGTGTGTGCGGACGGCGGGTTCCGTGCCGACTTCGTTGAGGGAGGCGGCCTCTCTCGGCTCGCGTGCATCCACCGCGTGTCGGGGCTTGGCTCGACCAATGGAGAGCTGTCGGCGTTTCAAAATCTTGATTCGGATAAAAAGAATCATACATACTGCATCTGTAATATTTCTTAGCTCAAAAAAGGAACATATTACAAGCGTTCAAGATTTTAAAAAACTAAAATCTTCTACAAAAGCAATGCGTAAGCGAAAAAGCACACGAACAAAGGCATGAACGTAAGCACGTCAAAATAAAAAGATGCAAGTGCACAAAAAAAGTGTGCAAGTAAATGTGTAATGTAAAATGCGTATAGTAATAGCGAATACAGAGTTAATTCACCTCCTCGCAGAAGGCTTTGATGGTCTTTTTATAGGAGGACGAGACAATCATATCTAACGACATTCCTCATGGCAGGGTCGAAAAGTGCGTGTTTTATGCATCCGGTCTATCTAAGGTGCGAAAAGCTTCAATCTTGTGATATGGAGCGAATTTGGTTCAGCGAAGGGTGACCCGATCTTCACGACAGAAGGTTCACGAACAAGATAACTTGCTGTAGAAACAGCACGGATAACTAACTTTATACCTAACCAAGATTGGATGCGATCAAGCGACGGGGAGAGAGACACCAAAACCGCGAAGACTTCGACTCGATCTTCGAACGACCGCAGAACCACAACCGGAGCTAATCCACACAAGACGGGGCAACCGTACTGGAACCCGCAAAGCACGAATTAGTGGATCTCAGAGAGATCTCTTCACAATTTTAAGAAGAACAAGGAAGAACAAGGGTTGAGTAAGACACTCAAGCAGCTCGGCTGCAAATATCACTGTAATAATCTTAATTCATCAAAAAAGTCCTTCTTGGCTTACAAAAGAGGGGTATTTATACCAACAACTAGTGTAAAAATAGATGTGAACTGAAAAAGCCATGTGGGAAGGTGGAAGGCCAACTGGCTTGATCATTCATGCAATGGTCATCAATTTCCCGCATGTCTTCTAGCCTTTTGAGTGGTCTTCAAGTGTTTTAATCATAACTCCATCTAGGGACATCCAAAAGACATGGGACCAGATGCGTTAGAAAGATAATTTGATAACCTTTCACATAATGTGTAGCATGCTTCACGAAATATTGTAGAGTGATACAGTTTCTCACGGAAACTTGGATATCAGGCTGACTGTTGATCTTCTGAACAGTCTGCACCAAAAGCACTCGGTTGCCAAGCTGGGAGATCTAAAGCACTCGGCACTTAGTGGCATTAAAAAGTTGACTTCAACACCTTTCCAACAAGTACTCATGTACCTTCACAGCTTCTATGAATCAAGAGATATGAGTGTTTCTTCATGACAGTTCTGCCAGGCCGAACTGGTTCGACGTAGTTCTCCTCTCTGGTTCAGTCTTGGCGTGTCCTTGTCATCCTCCTTGGTGAACTTGAGTAATAGAAACATGTATGATTTAGGAAGTATATAATTCTCATTAATAAATGGAATTTCACAAAGTAGCGCGTGCACCTCTTGTTGTAGCTGTTTAGCTCGGCTACGAGTAATTGATCCATTGAAAACATGAGCTGGTGCAACTTGACTTGATGATTGTTCCATCTTGCTTGATGTAGTCGGTATACTTGATGGTGTGGTCGGCGTGGGCATATCATCCACCCCCCTTGAAAAAGAGTCGTCCTCGACTCTTTCAATCCAAAGAATGGAGAGAGGTCGGTCACATTGAAACTGATACTTACACCATAAGTACTTGGCAGGTCAATTTCATAAGCGTTGTCGTTGATCTTGAACAGAACTTTGAATGGTCCCTCAGCCCGGGGTTGCAACTTGTTCTTGCGCAGCTCTGGAAAACGATCCTTTCGAAGGTGCACCCAAACCAAGTCCCCTGGTTCGAACAACACCTTCCTGTGACCCTTGTTAGTGTGCTTCTCATACTTCTTGGTCATATTTTCAATATTGGCCCGAGCCCTATCATGAATGTTCTTGACAAATTCAGCTCGCTTGCTTGCATCGAAGTTCACATGTTCCTGCATGGGTAAATACAAAAGATCTATGGGAGCACTGGGTGTGAATCCATATACAATTTCAAATGGACAAAATCCAGTGGTTGAGTGTACTGTCCTATTGTATGCAAACTCAACATGTGGCAAGCTTTCTTCCCATAGTTTCAGGTTCTTCTTAAGGGCAGCTCGGAGCAACATTGATAGTGTTCGATTCACAACTTCAGTTTGGCCGTCCGTTTGCGGATGACATGTTGTGGAGAACAACAGTCTTGTCCCAAGTTTGCCCCATAATGTCTTCCAAAAGTAGCTCAAGAACTTGGTGTCATGATCCGACACAATGGTACGTGACATTCTATGTAGTCGCACGATTTCCCAAAAAAATAATTCAGCAATATGGGAAGCATCATCGCTCTTGTGGCAAGGAATAAAATGTGCCATTTTGCTGAAACGATCAACCATGACAAAAATTGAATCCCTTCCCCCTTTGGTCCGTGGTAACCCAAGAACAAAATCCATTGAAATACCCTCCCAAGGTGCATTAGGAATAGGAAGGGGAGTATATAAACCATGAGGGTTCATACGAGACTTAGCTTTGTGGCAGTTTTCACAGCGAAGAACATGTCTCTCTACATCTCGTCGCATTTTTAGCCAAAAGAAATGGTCAGCCAGCACTTGCTCCGTCTTCTTGGCTCCAAAATGGCCCATAAGTCCACCTGCATGAGCTTCCTGCACGAGTAAAAGTCGAACAGAGCAATCTGGAATACAAAGTTTGTTAGTGCGAAATAAAAATCCATCATGCACATGATACTTTTCCCATCCTTTGCCATTACGGCACTTGGCATATGGTTCAGCAAAGTACAAATCAGTGGCATATAATTTCTTTATACTTTCCAATCCGAGAATTTTAGCATCAAGTTGTGTGAGCAAAGCATGACGTCGAGATAAAGCATCAGCTACAATATTGTCTTGACCTTTCTTATATTTGACAATATAAGGAAAGGACTCAATAAATTCACTCCACTTACCATGTCGTTTATTCAGTTGTAGTTGTCCCTTAATATGTTTCAGTGATTCATGGTCTGAATGTATTACAAATTCTTTAGGATAAAGGTAGTGTTGCCAAGTTTCCAAACTCTGAACGAGAGCATATAATTCTTTATCATAAACTGAATAATTCAAAGTCGGACCACTTAGCTTTTTACTGAAGAATGCAATTGGTCTCTTTTCTTGCATAAGCACGCCTCCAATCCCAACTCCACTTGCATCACATTCAATTTCAAATGTCTTGTTGAAATCTGAAAGTGCAAGGACTGGGGATGTTGTGAGCTTTCTCTTTAATTCTTCAAAAGCCTTTTGTTGTGCTTCTCCCCATTTGAAAGGTACGTCTTTCTTGGTCAGCTCATTGATTGGAGCAGCGATCGTGCTGAAATCTTTCACGAAGCGCTGGTAGAAACCAACAAGTCCAAGGAAGCTTCTCACTTGGCTCACATTCTGTGGGGGCCTCCATTCGTGTACAGCCTTGACTTTTTTCTCAACATCCACCTCCACGCCTTGTCCTGAAACAACAAAACCAAGGAAAACTACCTTGTCGGTGCAGAAGGTGCACTTCTCAAGGTTAGCGTACAATTTTTGTTTACGCAGGACAACAAGTACGCTCTAGATATGTGCAAAATGTTCTTCAAGAGTCTTGCTGTAGATTAGGATGTCATCAAAATAAACCACAACAAATTTACCAATGAAAGTTCTAGGCACATGATTCATTAACCGCATAAATGTACTAGGTGCATTGGTTAAAGGGCATCACTAACCATTCATACAATCCAAATTTTGTTTTAAAGGCTGTTTTCCACTCATCTCCTTCTTTCATATGAATCTGATGATAGCCACTTCTTAAATCAATTTTAGTGAAAAAATTAGCACCACTAAGTTCATCAAGCATATCATCTAAGCGAGGAATGGGATGCCTATATCTTACTGTGATGTTGTTAATTGAGCAACAATCCACACATAGTCTCCAAGACCCATCTTTCTTAGGCACTAAAAGAACAGGGACAACACAAGGGGAAAGGCTTTCCTGTACATACCCTTTTTTCATCAATTCCTCCACTTGTCGCTGAGTTTATTTTGTCTCCTCTGGGTTGGTGCGGTATGCAGCCCTGTTCAGAAGTGACGCACCAGGAACCAAGTCAATTTGATGCTCGATCCCTCTCTTAGGTGGCAGTCCTGGTGGTACTTCGTCCGGAAAGACATCTTCATATTCCTGCAAGACATTCAAAAGAGTACTCGGCAGGGTAGAGGGTAAGGCATTAGTAGAAAGAAAAGTGTCCTTGTACATAAGTACAGAGAACATGGCATCGGGTTCACTCAATGCTTTGATATCCTCCTTCCTAGCCATCATTACTAAACCTTTTTTTCCCGGTTTTTGGGTTCCTTGAAGCTATGGTGTTTGATTTGACTGTGGACACTCTTCCTTACTATTTTTGTGGCTCACTCACAAGTGGTGCTCGCTCTCGCGCTGTTTCTTCCTGATATCATCCTTCAAAATTTCTTCCGGTGTCAAAGGAAGCAAGGAAATTCGCTCTCCTTTGTACACAAAAGACAGCTTGTTGGTCCTTCCAAAAATCTAGACATCACGATCATATAGCCATGGTTGACCGAGCAGAAGCTGGCAGGCTTGCATAGGTACCACGTCGCACTCCACATGATCATTGTATTTACCGACAGAGAATAGTACAGTCATAGTATGACTGACACGTAGCGCACCACAATCATTAAGCCATTGCATCTTGTATGGACTAGGATGACGCCGTGGTTTCAGTCCCAATCTGTCCACCAATTCTTGGCTAGCAATATTGTTGCAGCTGCCATTATCAACGATGATGCGACACACCTTATCTTTGATTATTCCACGGGTATGGAACAAATTATGTCGCTGCCCGTTGTCTTCCTTTTCTACTGTTACACTAAGCACTCGTAGAGAAATAAAGCAATTATGTTCTCCTTCTTCAGGCTGGATCTCATTCCCTTCCTCCTCAATTTCATCACATATCAATCCAGCATCTTCTGGATCACTCTCGGATTCCCATTCACCTTTCTCATTCAACAACATGGCCCTCTTGCTTGGGCATTGGGCAGCAATGTGCCCACGGCCGTGGTATTTATGGCATACAATTTCTCTGCTTCGAGAAGAAGATCTAGCTCCTGAGACATTGTTGTGGGCTGTTGAACTTGCAGCTGTTCGCTGCTGAGTTGTTGGTGATGACGCGGTGGAGGCTGCCATCTTCGATGGAACAAATGATTGAGAAGACTTGGCTGCAGCCCCTTGAGATCGTCCACCACCATAGGAAGTACTTGACTGCTATTTGCGCCATGGGGCAGTAATAGAATAACTGGCATAAGATTTTCCACGTGACTCTTGCTGAATCTTTTTCTCTATTTGCATAGCTTGATCAACAAGATCCTGCAATGTACGATATAGAAACATCTCCACAAAACCAAAAATTTCTTCATTAAGACCTCCTAGAAATCTTTCCATTGTTGACTCTGCATCTTCTCTTATTCCAGCCCGCACCAACAGTAGCTCCATCTCCTTGAAATACTCATCAACTGATCTCTTCCCTTGCTTTAACATTTGCAACCGGTTCCTGAGATCACGCTGATAGCTAGATGGCACGAATCGCCTTCTCATCACTTACTTCATCTCCTCCCATGTATTAATATATCCGCGTCCCAAATCACGTTGATTCTCCTGCACTTGGTTCCACCAAGTGAGAGCGTATCCAGAGAATTCCACCGAAGCAAGATTCACACGGCGCTGAGCCGAAAGATTGTGTACTTGGAATATTTGATCACACTGCTCATCCCATTCAAGAAATTCATCAGTATTCTCCTTTCCAGTAAACTTTGGAATACTCAATTTGACACGAGCGATGTTATCTGGGTTTTCATGAGGATGTCAACCACGATGGTATTCCCTTTCTTCAAAATCAACAGGCTGGCGATGATGACGCCAATCAAACCTGCCTTCTTGACCAAAAGGATTTTCATCATCATGAGATCCTTATTCATGATCTTGATCTTCAAACTCTTCGTCTTCAAAATGCACGCGGCGACCATCAGCATTGCACCTATGTGCGCGACGCCCACCATGGTAATTATTAAAATCAGCATTGCGCCTATGTGCGCGACGCCCACCATGGTAATTATTAAAATCAGCATGGTGACCACCACCAGATCCATCAGGGCCATGTCCGAAGTGATTGAATCCATGGCTGAAACCAGAATTCTCGTCGCTGGACTCCTCTCGATGACGATCCTCTTGATCACGACATGCTCGACGTCCTCCAGCCGTAGGAAGACGCTCATCGAGGAGCCTGCCCATGGCCTCCATGAGTGAATCAGCCATGCGACGCATCTCATCCCGTGAGACAGGGGGTTGCCTATCACCATGGTGTCCACCAGGAACACTTGAATCTGAGTCTGCCATGTTAGGAGCATCAAGAAAAAGAAATATATATATATATATATATATATATGGACACACTCGATCTCACCTTTTATTTACCCAAGTTCTTGCCTGATCTCAAGAACTGTGATGGTGCTGGTGTGACAGCTTCAACGGAGGTGGTAAAGAGACCGTAAGGAGTACAAATCGAAAGTCCCGGTTCAGGTTTTGGTGGAGCTATAGGTGGCCGAACAAGGAGGGCTACGGTACTGCCAATCAAGTGAAAAGATGTGCTCAAAATATATAAAAAAATTGCTGCTATCAAGATTACCACCAACTTGGATATGAAAACTTAAAATTTCAACACCCAACCGTAACACAAAATTCTTTAGAATCTTTTCGCTTGTGCTCTTTTTTTTATTACTGTATTCTTTCTTTCTTTCTTCCTTTGACTCTTTTTTTTACTCTTTTTTTAACACTAACAGGGGTGCTGATTACAAAAAATGAACCTACCGTGACAACGATAGCTCTGATACCACATGATATGGACCGAATTTGGTTCGGTGAAGGGTGGCCCGATCTTCACGACAGAAGGTTCACGAACAAGATAACTTGCTATATAAACAACACGAATAACTAGCTTTATACCTGACCAAGGTTGAATGCGACCAAGCGACGGGAGAGAGACACCAAAATCGCGAAGACTTCGACTCGATCTCCGAACGATCGCAGAACCACAACCGGAGCTAATCCACACAAGACGGGGCAGCCGTACTGGAACCCGCAGAGCACGAATTAGTGGATCTCAGAGAGATCTCTCCACAAGTTCAAGAAGAACAAGGAAGAACAAGGGTTGAGTAAGACACTCAAGCAGCTCGGCTGCAAATATCACTGGAATAATCTTAATTCATCAAAAAAGTCCTTCTTGGCTTACAAAAGAGGGGTGTTTATACCAAAAACTAGTCTAAAAATAGATGTGAATTGAAGAAGCCATGTGGGAAGGTGGAAGGCCAACTGGCTTGATGATTCATGCAATGGTCATCAATTTCCTGCATGTCTTCTGACCTTTTGAGTGGTCTTCAGTGTTTTAATCATAACTCCACCTAGGGACATCCAAAAGACATGGGACCAGATGCGTTGGAAAGATAATTTGATAAACTTTCACACAATGTGTAGCATCCTTCACGAAATATTGTAGAGTGATACAGTTTCTCACAGAGACTTGGATATCAGGCTGACTATTGATCTTCTGAATAGTCTGCACCAAAAGCACTCGGCTGCCAAGCTGGGAGCTCTAAAGCACTCGAAACTTAGTGGCATTAAAAAGTTGACTTCAACAACTTTCCAAAAAGTACTCATGGACCTTCACAGCTTCTATGAATCAAGAGATATGACTGTTTCTTCATGACAGTTCTGCCAGGCCGAACTGGTTTGACGTAGTTCTCCTCTCTGGTTCAGTCTTGGCGTGTCCTTGTCATCCTACTTGGTGAACCTGAGTAATAAAAACATGTACGATTTAGGAAGTATATAATTCTCATTAATAAATGGAATTTCACAAAGTAGCGCGTGCACCTTTTGTTGTAGCTGTTTAGCTCGGCTACGAGTAATTGGTCCATCGAAAACATGAGCTGGTGCAACTTGACTTGATGATTGTTCCATCTTGCTTGATGTAGTCGGTATACTTGATGGTGTGGTCGGCGTGGGAATATCATCTTGACTTTTTGGTCTCCAAATGACGGAGTTCTGTATCTGGAGTACCAAACATACGAGACCCGATGGTATGTGACCACTATGCAATTACAGACTTAAGCTATCCTCCGTTCGCGGAGGGTCACCACTCAAGGTTGGGGTATCTTACCCGTCCAAGTCCAATCGAGACGTCGCGCGAACGATTCCTCCCGGGCTCGATCCCGGGAGAGACGGGTAGTTAGGGACATTTATGATGGACGGTGGGAGCTTTAACTTCGACAGGAGGATGAACCTGCGATGTGATCTGTTGCAGGATAAGCCTGTCATTTGTTCCATCCATCATCAGAGTGGCGGTAACTTCACTCACAAGACAGTGCCTTGGAGACCACAAGGAAGCCAAGACTGAAGCTTTTGACAGACTGGATAGGTAGAACGAACACTGTAAAAGCAATCCCACTATGAGGAACGTAGGCTAGATAGGACGGCTTCACTCCCCTATAAAAGGACTCCCAATGCCTTCAGTGGGGGAAGGGGAAATTCACTCTGTATTCGCGGTTACTGTACGCATTTTACTTTCTGCATTCTTTACGCATTTACTTAAGCACTTTTCCTTTGGTGCTCTTGCACCCTTTTTCTTTGACGCACTTGCGTTCATGCTTTACTTTTATACGCCCGTGCGTGTTTATGTTTACGCATTACTTTCATAGCAGTTCTTACTTTCTTAGAGTTCATATACTCGAACTAGGCCTGCTTGTAATCTGCTCTCTCGCCTTTTGAGCTAACAAAGATCACAAAAGACTCTCTGGACGTAGGGTCGTTTTTGCCCGAACCAGGATAAATCTCTACTTCTTTGCAGCTAGTCATATGTAGACGAACGTGATTCAATGAAAATATTCTAGTCGATTTCCGAAACGCCGACAGTTGGCGCGCCAGGGAGAGGAACGCCATTGCGCGTTCTCATCAGCTTCGTAAGGCTTCATCGACACCAGGAGCATCGCTGGTAGCCCTCGAGGGATCAACAACATCGATATCGTCGACAATGTTGTTGGCATTTCTTAACACCACAGATCATCTCTGGTGAGAGATGAGATCCGCAAGCGCACAGAAGATACCGTTGTGGCATTTTAATCAAGCGTATTTCTAAAGGTATCGTGTTTATCCCAAAGAAAGACATTGAAGTAAATTAAACACTATTCTTGTAATCAATACATAGGGTACTAAGTAATTATCAGAACAGGAGTAAGATAATAGAGGTAGTGTGACATACACCTAAGCAATCTACTGTAAGGGTAAAAATGTTCTAGTGAAGGTCAAGTTAGATTTGAAGCAACTCCTACCGTGCTCTAATTACTCATATATATAGCCTATTAGTGTACGCATGAGTATGCTAACGATAAATACTAGGGCTTAGTGGTCCAATATATCAAGCACGGATTTACCTTTGACAACATCAGGACGATTCTCGTCTCAAGCCTGTGGCATAGCTGAACGTGTGGGATTACGAAAGATGGACAAGGTTGTCACCACCTGGCGCCTACCCCTATAACCCGTGGGCCTACGAGACATTCAATGCTACTTAACTATCTAAGCACCACACTTACACATTAAGTAAATATCTTAAGAGCCTAGATACAAACATCATCCTAAGGCAATGACAAACCTAAATATCATTGAATCAATGTTGGATCCAAGCACTAACATATTCATATTAACATAATCATATTATTACCTAATTAGACTATAGTGGTGGTGTATAATGTTTATGGTAACAAGATACAAGCATTATGACTAGATCATAATAACATCTACACTTAGCACATGCATGTACTCTACAATCAAACAAGAAACGCTTTGTCCAAGTATATGAATAAATAAAGACTAATCACAATATATTATTATAAAGTAATAAAATAAAGAAAAGATACATGAGCCATACCTTTCTCAATTTGGACTTGAGACTAGAGGCTACTCTCTACAGCCTAGCCTCGACTAAGGAACTAGGAGAACTAGCGTATGCAAGAGAGAATGCTTGAGTGGTGTGTGAAGTGAAGTGAGGCCTCTCCCTCCTATTTATACATGGAGTAGAGGCGGTTCCCGCCACCAAAAGCGCGTGAATCTGTCACCATCGTTTTCAGCTCACCGCAAGAAGTCAACACGTAGAAGCTGACTGCGATTGGTGCTCTTACCAAGTCGGCCGAGCCCCCAGGTCGGCCGACCTGGTCAGGGCACCAATCAAGGTGTGCTTCCTCCAGGTGGCTGACAGGTGGATCCCCTGACCATTTCGGGGCGCTACGCCGTTGGATGCCCTCAGATACTTCTATAGGTGGGTCATTTGATCCATATGCTGCCACATGTCAGTGGGTGATTGACTGGGAAGGTATTCTTTAGGATTCCTCTCTTGGTTTCACTTCAATTCTGTATAAAATACCTACATGCACCATTTTCTCCAAGTACAAGTGGAACTAAGTTATTTCTAAAAGAATTACATGTAAGAAATGTATACTCCATCACATAATTGAGATTATTGATGGTCGAAATTGGTACTTAATAACCGTCAACAAACTCCCCAAAACTTATCCTTTGCTCATCTCGAAGCAAAGTTAAAGACTCAGGTTGTTGATCAGGAGTTGCTACTATGCCCTATGCTTCAATAGTACCATGCATAATTAAACATTCTAAAGGGTATTGAAAAAATTGCATTGGTACTCACCCTTTACCTTAGTCCTCATGGGGCTTTATCCTTCTCCTATCCTTTGGTGGTTGAAAGATAGAACAATTAACAAATCATGCATTATTCTTAATGTCTAAGTTCCACTCAAATATCAAAGAATTTCAAATGATTTTCAAATGAGGCATAAGTTCCTCAAATGTTACTCTCAATCGCTCCTTTGTTTAAGTGGAATTTTTCTCACCAAGGTAATGCCTTTCTTGTCCTAGATCTAAATAAATAAGGTTTTGTGGATCTTGATATGGAACAAGAGTAGGCATATTTGCAATACATATATTACTAAGTCAAAAGAGGAAGCTTTAGGAGAAAATAAATAATACTTCTCGATCAAGATTGCGCAAGTGTGGTGGAATATTTGTGGTGGTGGAAGATGACTCCTTTTTATGCACTCTCTTTATTGCAAGGATGAAGCATGGCCACTTATTTTTCTTTTTTTTTTCTTTTTTTTTTCATGCGCATTCCTAGAGAGCATGTTTTATTCCTTTTCTCCTTTTTTTCGTAGCCATGTCTTATACTCCCTTTCTTTTCAAATAGAATTGAAGAGAGTTTATGACATTGAATATATGGAGTATATTGTTGAGGTGAAAAATAGAATGATGGAAAATTTGCTAACTTCCGGTGTAGAAGTTTGGCACGTCCACGTGTGTAATGTTGATCATGCACTACAGGAATCCCGATCAATTACGTCGGCCAATATAACTTTCATCAGCTGGCCGACGAAAGTTAGTTTACTTACATCGGTTGCTTGCAATAGACGTAAGTTCACTAACTTTCATCGGCTGTCGACCCGCAACCGACGTAAGTTAAGAGGCCGACAGCAATACACCTCAACTTACGTCGGCCGGGATCCACAACCGACGTAAATTAGAGGCTGCCGGAAGTTACCGTTAAGTTACGTCGACCTTATGCACAACTGACGTAAGTCTACCTGACTGACGTAAGTAGTTGAATTTAACCTACCCGCACGCCTCTTCTTTTTTCTTTCCCTGCCGCTTCATTTTACTTGCCCCGCTGCCACTCCCGACGCTACCACAGCGGCCGCCGCGCCCCACCGCGCCGCTCGGGCCACGCCCGACGCCACTGCCGCACACGGCCACACCACACCGCGCCGCCCCAGCCGCACCCCGTCGCGCTGCCCCACCTCCAGAGTGCTGTTGTCTTGTCGCTAGGTAAGGCCCCCCCACCCCCCACCTTCAGCCGCCCTGAGCCCCCCCACCCTCCCCCTCTCCGAGCCCCCCCCCCCCCCCCCTTCAACTACCGACCTCCACCCCTCACCCTCACCCCCTCCCCCCCACCACCCTCACCCTGCCCCCCACCCTCACCCCCCTCCCCCTCAATTCAAGTGTATCAAGTTTCAATCAAATTCAAATTTGAAATTGAATTTAATTGTTTTAATTATGCTTAAATTGCTTAATTGTTTATTTAATTATGCTTAAGTGGTTAATTTGCTTAATTTACTAAGTGTAGATTATGCTCAATTGGTTTAGTGTAGATTATGCTTAATTGGTTTCAATTATGCGCCGAGCTCGACCACCGTGGGGAGGGCAGAGATGGGGGCGACCGTCCGTCGGTGTGCTACGGTGCGGGGGTGACCGGCGTGAAGGATGTGCGATGGGGGCACCGAGCTTGGCGCCATGTGGAGGGCAGCATCGGGGGTGACCGGCTGTCGGGTGGCGTGGCGTCAGGGTTGGCTGGTGGCTTCAGAGAGAGAGAGAGAGAGAGAGAGGAGGTGGTTGCAGGGTTGTGTGAGGAAGATAAGAGAGGTGGGTCGTGTGGGCCGGGGTATATCCCCTACCGCACCGGCACCGCGCACTACTGTGCCCAGCCGCTCCCCAGACACGAGTTGGAGATGAGCCTGTAGGTGGTGCACGCCCCGAGTCAGATAAAGCCTCACATTTTTTCTAAGAAGCAATGGAAGAACTATGTTTCTGTGGAACCATCGTCATTGCCTAGGGTACTCGCGTGTCCTGCATCTCCTGTTGTCGGACTCAGACCACATGCACATCGTCGTCAGCATGGGTTCTGACGCGCCGGCCCGAGACTTCAATGTTGTGCAGGTGCACATGGAGCTAAGGAAAAGGCCCAAAAAGTCCAAGATGTTCGTCCAAAGCAGTCCAATCCAGTCTAGTCCGTCCAGTGACTGTTGGGCAAATCCAAAGCTTATTGTGCTGAGCAGGATGGGCTTTACTCCCCTAGGGCCCGTAATTATGCCACACAGATGAGCTTAAATTGGGTACATCTGGATGAAGCACCGTGAGTTCATGACTGGATGTCCGACAAAAATCCTCACACACTTCACATTTCACAGGGAAACGGGCTAGTTCGATTTACACCGGACTAGTCTGATATCCTCACTGGACAGATTCGGACAAGTTCAGCTAAAGCAGACTTGTCCACACTGGACTAGTCCGATAATGTATGGACTAGTCCGATAATGCCTCTGACTAAAATCGGACAAGTCCTCCAAGTGCGGACTTGTCCTATATTCACTAAGGGCATCACCACACCGGACAAAGTCCGAAAACCATTCTGACTAAAATCGGACAAGTCCGCTCCTAGCCGAACTAGTCCAATATTCCTGGACACTTAGGGTTTCCTGCACGCCACACACCGGACTAGTCCGGACTCCACCTCAGACTAGTCCGGACCTTCGAAACCCTAACGGTAACTTTTGAAAACCCTAATATAAATAGATGTGCACGACCCTACTATCAAATCTCTCGACCCCCTGCGCCGTCACACCCTCCAAGAGCTTAGAAAACACATCTCTCCACGCAATCCAACGCAAGAAAGATCAATCCCTTGAGGATTCACTTTGGATAAAAGGAGAGACACGATTCTACACTTTTGAGCTCTTGGGTTTGATCTCTAACACACTCCCGCAGTTTCATTACTGATCTTATGAGTGTGTTCTTGGTGGTGTTTGAATTGTAATCTTGGAGAGCCCTCAACTTGTGAGAAGGCCCCTTGAACTTGGTGATTTGCCCCTTTGTGATAGTAGAAAAAGAATTGGGCTTCGTGGCAATTCGACGAGGTTAGGGTCAGTGAAGACCCGGTCATTTCGTGGGCTCCTCAATGTGGATGTAGGTTGCCTCTGTGGGAACCGAACCACGGGATAAAATCGTGTGTCAAACTTGCTCTTAAAGTTTCTCATATCGTATTCTAGGGTTTGATTGATTTTGTCCATCTTATGTTAGAACATTCATATCAAAGCTAAATTGCACTACACTTAACTTCATTGAATCAATACTTGCAAGTCACATACTATTTTCTGCTGCATACCGTGCTTGAATTGAAATCATCGATTGAACTTGATCAATCTATTCCCCACGCACCGGACTAGTCCGCACCATATCGGACTAGTCCGATATCTCAGGATTTGATCAGTTTGTTAAGTGTTGCAGGTTCCGACTAAATTTCAAAAAGGCCTATTCACCCCCCTCTAGGCCACATTCAGTTCCTTTCAAAAAAATGGCCAGACACATGAGATGGCACAAAGAAGGTGAGCATTAGAACAATGGAGTCATGGCACATCCATCCGATGGTGAGGCATGGAAGACGCTGGACCAGTTCAATCCAGAATTTCGTTGTGAAGCGAGAAATGTTCGCATTGCGTTGGCGACAGATGGGTTCATGCCGTTCAGCACAAATTGCACACCATACTCCTGTTGGCTCGTCTTTGTCATTCCTTACAATCTTGTATCGGCTTTTTGCATGAATAATGAGTTCATGTTTCTTAGCCTCATTGTTCTTGGGCGGAATCATCTAGGGTCACGTCTCAACGTGATGTTGAAACCGTTGATCGAAGATTTGAAAATATTGTAGACAGAAGTCAAAGCGTACGACTGTTACAAGAACATAAATTCAACCTTCGAGCTGCTTATTTGTGGTCCATCCATGATTTTCCAGCATACGACATGTTTTCTAGATGGAGCACTCATGGTCGGTTGACGTGTCTGATATGTGCTTCGGATACCAATTGCTTTCGACTTATCCATGGAGGTAAGATATCTTACTTTGATTGTCATATACGTTGGCTGCCTCCGAATCACGTGTTTAGACAACAGAGGAATGTCTTCAGAAAGAACACTGTTGTCACTAAAGGACAACCAGAACGTCTTAACGTGTTAGAAATATCTGATATATTGGATAAATTAGTGCCAGATGAGGGTCGTCCTGGATATTTCGAATGTTACGGAGATGGACACAACTGGACTCACATATGTGGACTTTGGGAGCTACCGTATGTGAAGTCATTGATTTTAAGGCACAACATTGATGTCATTCATCAAGAGCATAACATGGCCGAATGTGTCATAAGAACATGCATGGACATGACGGGCAAAACAAAAGACAATTTTAGGCTCGAAAGGATCTCGCCGAGCTTTGTAACCGTCAAACTCTTGAGCTCTTCGAAAATGGTGGTAAACCACACACTCCTTTCTATCTTCGACCTAAAGAAAAGAAAGAAGTTCTTGAATGGTTGCAAAGTTTGAAATTCCCAGATTGTTATGTAGCTAGTCTGAGACGAGCCGTGAATGTGAAAACAGGAAAGCTCATTAGGTTGAAGAGTCGTGATTATCACATAATCATGGAAATACTTCTGTCTGTTATGTTTTGAGGCTATTTTGACAATGCCGTGTGGAAGGTGTTAGCCGAGCTTAGTCACTTCTATAGGCAACTCTGTGCTAAAGAAATCACGCCAGAGATGATGACTAAGTTGGATAAGGAGATTCCAGTACTATTGTGTAAGATGGACATTTTTTTTCCTCCAGGGTTCTTGAATCCAATGAAACATCTCTTAATCCATCTTCTATTTGAAGCAAAAGTTAGCGATCCCGTGCAATATAGGTGGATGTATCATATCGAAAGATCACTCAGATATCTGGAACCAATGGTTGGTAACAGGGCAAGGGTTGAAGGTTGCATTGCTGAAGCTTTTACTCTTAAGGAAGTAGGATATTTCTCAAGTGTTTACTTTGCAGAGGAACACAATGTCAATACTTCGGCAATGCATCACAATATGGATGAGCAACCTCCTTGTAGCGATCTCTCCATTTTTGCAACAAGAGGCACTACTGTTGGTAGTTACACTTCCCACGACGTTAGCGAAAAAGAAAGGTGTGTTGCTTTCTTCTACATGTAAGCTAATATGGATGAAATGGAGGAATATTTCAAGTAAGTGTTTCTCCTTCATTTATGCTTTTAAGCATATTTTGCAGCACCTCTATTCTAAAAGGTCCTCTTTTCGTGCAGTAAGTTCGACAAGCAAAATTGGAGACATAGACATCAACCCACAAGGAAGCAAATAGAACAGATGCAACGGGAAGGAATAAACAGGGGATCCAATTTTCTTTCCTAGTTTTGAGATCATGTAACGTTTTCTCGTTAACTTATCAATATTAACAACATTTTCTTATAACGTAAGAATATGAGCTGTTGCCTAATAACTTCATATCTTGGACAGTGCAAAAAAGATGCCAACGTCCATGAAGATTTGCGACAACTATCCTATAGAGTGGTTAACGTTAGAAGCTATGGTCGATATGACGTCAACGGTGGAGGTAAGTAATTTAAACTACCGTTGTTAAATTTCATAGCATTTCAATAATATATATCTCCTAATATTTTGCAATGGCAGACTCTTGCTCGAAACACCGGTCAGGATATCGAGATTCCTGCGCTTCCGCCACAGCAGACCCCAGATCTGGTAATAAACTATTTCTTTCATATTGGTGTATTCATTTCAGTATTTTACATAGGGAGATAAGAAAGTAGAAAATATAGTGGGAGAGAGTGGTATAATGAGAGAAAGAGAGGGAGAGGAAGAGAGTGAGAGAACGAGAGAGGAAGAGAGTCAGAGAATGAGAGAAAGAGCGGGATATGAAGAGAGAAATTGTGACACAAATAGAGGGAGACAGTGAGGGACATGAAGAAAGAGAGAATGAGACAAAGAGAGTGAGGGAGAAGAAGAGAGTGAGAGGAAAGAAAGAGATAGAGGGAGAGGGAGAGGAAGAGAGAAATTGTGACACAAAGAGAGGGAGACAGTGAGGGACAAGAAGAAAGAGAGAATGAGAGAAAGAGAGTGAGGGAGAAGAAGAGAGTGAGAGGAAAGAAAGAGATAGAGGGAGAGGGAGAGGGAGAGGGAGAGGGAGAGGAAGAGAGAAATTGTGACACAAAGAGAGGGAGACAGTGAGGGACATGAAGAAAGAAAGAATGAGAGAGAGTGAGGAAGAAGAATAGAGTGAGAGAAAAGAAAGAGATAGAGGGAGAGGGAGAGGAAGAGAGAAATTGTGACACAAAGAGAGGGAGAAAGTGAGGGACAGGAAGGAAGAGAGAATGAGAGAAAGAGAGTGAGGGAGAAGAAGAGAGTCAGAGGAAAGAAAGAGACAGAGGGAGAGAGAGAGGAAGAGAGTGAAATGATGGAAATTGTAACATGTTTAACTCTAATTTTCTTTTGTAGGGTTCAGAAACAGTGGCGCAAACTCCTTCGCCACACCTACAGGCACCCGGAGGGACGCGCCGAGAAGATCTCGGAGCCAGAGGTAGTGGAGGGGCTAGCGTGTAGCCTGGTGAATGTTTTGAAACTGTTTTATGTTGTTGTTGATATTTTGAATGTTTTGTCAACTGTTTTATGGACTATTTGTGTATATATATGTTTCAGTATTTGTCTGTGGAGCTCGCCATCGTGTGAGGTAGTCAGTTTCTGTTTTTTTAAATGAAAATGTAACTTATGTCGACTATGGCTGGGACGACGTAAGTTATCCCAGTTTAACTTAAGTCGTTCAGACCATACCGACGTAAGTTATAACACTTAACTTACGTCGGTCATGCTACATCGATGTAAGTTAGACCACTTAATTTCATCACCTGATTCGCTGTCGACATAAGTTCGCCGGCCCAGCCCGTGGCCCATCCCGGTAAGTAACTTACGTTGATTGCGGAATATCAACAAAAGTTAGTAACTTATGTCGGCGGCCAACGTAAGTTACCTTAATCACGTACAAACTACTTCGTCGGTCGAGCATCGATGTAATTAAGGAAAAACCAACATAATTAAGTAACTTATGTCGGTTTCGACCTTAATTACGCGGGCCCTGGACGATGTAATTGATCGGGATTCTTGTAGTGATGGAGGTATGAAAAGATTCTCACATGGGTCTATACTAATTTGACAATGTGAAAACAAATAGCATATGCATGAGGTTTACCAATTTAAATTATCATATGGCTTTGGTAGGAAATTCAAATCAAACGAGGAACTTCATTTCAAATCAATTTGGAATTTTTTCGGAGATCAAGTTTCACTTTGATCAGGAAACTAGCAGCCGTATATTGTATATCATATCTCACAACAACCAAGAATTGGATCATGCTTATGCTACCCACAATTTCTAAGTTCTAGGTGAAGTATTTACAGCCAATAAACTCAATAGTTGGAGAATATTAAATTGTAACTTAGTACTAAGGAATAAAAAAATAGAGCAACTACTCATCATTTCAACTTATGAAGAAATCAAACATTCTTACCACACATATTTTATTTTATTGAATCCTATCCTAAGTGTCTTTTTTAGATGGAATTTATGTGAAAAGGGGAAAATGAAATGCAAGGTGGGATGTGATACAAGTTACCTCAAGTGGGGGTCCTTTCCCAAGCTTGTTCTTGGTCAAGATCTGCGATAAGGGTTGAAACCCTAATGACTAGTCCGACCATTGACTCTGGAATAGTCCGGCCTGTGAGGACCACTGATGTCATCCTTGACCAACCACAAAGCTCCCCGCCAACTTTTGAATTCAAACGGTCACCAAACCACAAACTAGTCCGTCCAACAACAGACTATTCCGATCTCACTCAGAACAGTTTGTTCCGGTTGAGAGCGGACAAGTCTAACTCATCGGACTAGTCCGGCCCCTGGGGGCGGACAAGTCCGGCCGTCTAGGACTCAGTCCTACATCCATCTCCAAGTCCTTAGTGGACTAGTCTGTCAAGGGACGGACTAGTCCGAACTCAGTTAGGAACAACTTTTCCAGACTAAAACGGACTAGTCCGGCCACCATGGACGGACTAGTCCGGTCCTTCCGGACTTAGTCCTAGAATGACACAGGCACACTCACCACGGACTAGTCCGTCCCCTAACGGACAGGTCCGACCTTACACATAACACTTTGGTCTGCCTAACATCGGATCAATCCGATGTGGTCGAACTAGTCTGACCTTCCTGTCCGAACAAGTCCGGCCCTGTCCTTAGGGCTACTTCAAATCAACTCTCAATCTGATATAACTACTTGAACTATGAGCTCTTAGGAGATTCTAACACTTTGAATCATTGAACACACTCAATCTAAGTGATTAAACTCGACACAAAGAATTTAAACACTCAAGTTCTATTCTTTGAGTTCTTCACATTTTCTTCTCTTTTTCCTTTTTTTGAGTGCATCCAATGTTGTCCATCCTTCAATCATCTATGCATACACTTGCAAAGCTCATTAGTCCCTTAAGTGTTGTCATTAATCATCAAAACTCACAGAGATTAGCCTAGATGCATTTTCACTTTTTCTTGTAGCCATGTCTTCTACTCCCTTTTTATGTAATGAGTTTTGGAGAGAATACTAAGCATAAATGATATGGAGTTTCTCTTTTTATTGTGGAATGAAGGTATGATGGAAATTTGCTTACTTCTAGTGTAGAAGTATAGCTTGTGCAATTTAAGTCTTGAATTCAAAAAGTAATGAATGAAATCTCACATAGGTCTATACTAGTTTGACAAAGCTCAATGTGATAAGGTCTATCAATATAATGTATAATATGGCTTTGGTGGGTATTTCCTATCAAATGAGGATAACTTAAATCTTTTTAGAATTTCTCCGAAATCTTTTTAGAATTTCTCTGAAACTAGGAATAGCATCCCTATTACTATATCATATCTCACAACAACTTAGAATGTATTAAGCTTTTGTTACCCACAATTTCCAAATCAAGGCAAAAACAATTTTAGCCAATGAGAGCAATATGTTGGAGAGTAGTAAGTTGTAAACTAGGGACTTAGGAAAATTAAAACAGAGCAACTATTCATTATTTCATCTATGTGAATTCCAAGTCATTCTTAACGCACATCTTTTACTTTATTTGTAAATAAAATCTATCCTACTTTTTTTTTAAATGCAAGGTGGATGATGGGTAAGTGGAAAATAAATATGCAAGGGGTTGATACAATTTGTGGGGGTCCTCCCCCAAGCTTGTTCTTCACTCACCTCCGTGTTGAGGGTTGAACTCTTGGTGATAGAAGTATGACAAAAGTTGATGAAGTGAGCGTCCATGTGTTGTTGCCAGTCTTGGGTACCTTGGACATGCCCTTGGAGAGTGTTGTAGATGTCACCCATCGTTACCTCAAGCTCCTTCATACGTCTAGAGAGGTCCGCCATTCCTTGGCTATAGTCTCGATGACTTCTAGTCGAAGTGGAATGACATCTTCTCATAGATGTTGGAGGAGAGCTGCTAGAGCTTGAAGTGGATAGGGGTGTTTCCCATGTAGCACCTAACCATCTATGCCAAGACGTACCTTCAGCCTCATACGAAGGAGGTTGAGTCCATCCGGGTGCATCACCCTTTGGGTTCTCTTCCTCTTCGTACTCATGGACCATGGAGGTTGTCAGAGGTATGGCCGCTCTCCTTGTATGAATTCTAGTTACCCTGTCAGATACATTACTTCTTTCGGCTTCCTCGATGGGAAGGAGGTAAATGGTTAGCCTCCGACATTTGTACAAATGATAATCCAGGTTAGGTAACCGAATTTCATCGACGAAGCCGGGATAATAAAATATCAAAAAGCCATCTTGATCATGCTTAAGGGTATGTCCTTAAACTAAATAATATTCATAAATTAATTCTCTTTCATTTTCAATATATTCAAATGAAGAATATTCTAGTGCTCCTACCCTAGTAGCAATACGGGTAATCAATGAAGTGCATTCAATTGGCCCTACCCTTGGGATGTAATCTAACCATTGTGTCATCATGGCAATAACTGGAGCAACTTTTATCTTTTTTAATCATGGCAAATAAAATTTTTAGCTCATCATCACAAACTATCCTTACATCTCTTCTAGGGAACATATTCATAGCCACCCATCTATGCATGAAGCGTAAAGTAGGGTTGTGCTGGTAGCTATTCCTAGGTGCACTACACCTGACCTCACCAGTTAAGTCTTGCCAAAAACTTTGTTTGTTAAACTTAGGCAAAGTGTCTAAATCTAGCAAACCACGTTTATGGAAGCCTAGGATTTCACGTAATTCTTTACATAGAATGTTGTATTCTTTTTAAAATAATCTAAAAGTAATACCATCAAATCCTATTTTGAGTGTGCAAAGGAATTGTGTGGAGAGAAGGCGTGAACCTTTCTCCTCTATGTGAGCAAAAGTTTCCCATCCTAATGCATGCCAAATGGAAAAGAATTCAGAATCCATAGCTATTTAGGAGATCAAATCCAGATCATAAGCTTTTGTATGAGAAAACCCACGATCTTGGAGGAGCTTGCGTGCTTGATCTTCAACTTCACTCTGGATGTTGAGGTCGTTGTCATGAAGAAGTTGGTGTGGGTTGCTCCTCTCACCCATGGGAGTGTTCTCTCCTACACTCCTCCTCTGTGAACTTGTGCAGCAACAGAAGAGGGGCATGCACTTGAATCTCCATCATGGCTTGAGCTTGCAGCCTCCTTACTCTTTCCAAACAACCTCTTCATTCCTTTCATGGCCACAAAAAGCAAGAACACAACAATGCAAAAACTCAAAAGAGGTGATGTTAGTGAAAACAAAACCTCGACGAATTTTCCCTTAAAAACTTGAGAGCAAATTGCAAATGCAAACAAAAGAAAATCTTTTTGAGTTGGGAATTGATCAAGAGCACTTCAATGAAGAGCAAGAAAAATAATGTGAGCAAAAGTGACTTTGGGGATGTATGAAATGAGGTGAAGTGTGAGGAGAAGAGCTCCTCACGGCCACCAGTTATAGTGTGCAATCCCCAACAGTCACTAGGGAACCAAATGTAGCCGTTGGAGGAGATAGAGCCAAAATGGTTCTTTCCCCAGGTCGGCGGAACAGGGGGGTCGGTCGACCTGACAGGTGCCCCCCCTGTTCCCCCTTTTGGCAGGTGTCCCCAACGGCTATGGAATTAACACGTTGATGAAATACTACTTTTGCAGCTTAGAAAATTTGTTTTCCAAATAAAAACTTTTTTTTTTCAAAACCTAACAATTTTCTTTTTGTGAAAAATAAAGAAATAAAAATGATAAGTGAGAATATAAGATTCTCAACTTACTAAGAAAACCAAATATGCAGTGGGGAAAATCAAACTAAATGGGGAAAATCAAAAAAAAAGAGAAAATAAAAACAAAGAAAACGATAACTACCAATTTAACCTATTGGCTAGGTCTCACCACCATCCGATGAGATGGATGTTCCTCCTTCTTCATTTCTTGACATCCGACCCAGAGGGATGGGCTTAGACGACTTGTCTTGCTTCTTCCGCCATTCCTTTTTTGGCAGCTTGGTGGACTTGGGCCTTTGGGGAGGCCCGGATTTCTCTGTCTTCTTAGGGTGTCGGCGTAGACGATAAGACGAGTTTTCTGAATAGATCAAATTCCTCATGAATGCAATGAGCAGGTCCACCTTTGGAGGTGTGATTTCGACCTCTTGAATGTGTTTAACATTTGGCCTATACTTGATACGGATCATGGAGCATTGCTCCAACTTTGGGCAGAAGTTAAACTTCTCCTCCTCGCCATTGATATGGAAGTGGATTTCTCCAGCTCCCACATCTATGCGAGCCTTCGCGGTGCATAGGAACGGGTTCCCAAGAATGAGCGACGTATCCTTATTGTCCTCCATGTCGAGCACTATGAAATCCACGGGCGTGAAGCAATCTCGGATTCTCACCAGAACATCTTCAGTTATACGCACCGAATAACAGAATGAAGAATTAGCCAGTTGGAGTTGCATTGGTGTTGGAGTAAGCTCCGTGAAGTTTAGCTAGTCGAAAACCACCTTGGGCATCACACTCACGCTTGCTCCAAGGTCACAAAGGGCCTTGTCAAAGTGGTGTGCCCCAATGAGCATGAGATTGTAGGACATCCTGAGTCCTTCAACCAGTTGCCTCCTTGTAGAGAAATCATGTTGACATTTTCCACAAGGGATTCAGGCTATCCTGGCATCTTGCCATTCTCCACTGGAGGAACAACAGCTGCTCGTTGAGCCAACTAAGTTTCCAACATATTGTTGAAACTCAATTGATTCTTGAAGGCTGAGGATAGTCCTTCAATCTTGGCATTTATGCTCTCTAGGGTCTTGTCATTGGCCGATAACTTCTTGGATATAGCCTCATTGATCTTCAGCTGGCCAATGGAAAGTTCTCTCAAGTTGGGTTGATTTCCATTGTTGCCATTGTTGTTGTACCCTCCTTGAAAGAATGGGCGTGGTTGGCCCCACCCTTGACCACCTGGACGATAGCCATTGTTGTTTCCATTGTTGGATATGTTTAGGGTATCCTCATGGGTTTCTGGGTAGTCATTGCCCAAATGGACCGTGTTGCCACCGACTTCACAAGTGATGTGAGAGTCTAAGACATAGGCATTACCACATACCTCACCATTGCCTTGCCTATCAATCTTCTTCATTAGGAGGTCCAATTTGGAAGTGATCATGTCCACCTCCTTCAAGGTGTGCATGCCTCGCTAGCAGGTATGGAGACGCTCGTCGCTCCAACCCATGTTTGAAACCATCTTCTCAATCAAATCTTTGGCTTTGGGCACCGTCAATGAGAAGAAGGCACCTCCAGCAGCAGCATCAACATGGTCATAGGCGGAAGGGATAAACCCATTGTAGAAGTTTTGGATGATGAGCCATTCATCCATCCTTTGGTGGGGATAGGCTAGGATGTACTCTTGAAGCCTTTCCCAAGCTGCGGGAATAGATTGTTTGGCATCTTGCTGGAAGCTGTAAATTTTTCCACGTAGGGGCATTGGTCTTGCCCAACGGGTAAAACTTGGAGAGGAATGATCTAGAACATTTCTTCCAAGTATCTACATCACTTTGATTCGCGCAGAACCACTGTTCGCTCTCCCAAGAAGAGAGAACAGGAACAACCTAAGACAGACAACATCAGGAGATACGTCCTTAATCTTAAAATTGCTGCAGATCTCAAGTAACTGTTGCAGGTGAGCACTTGCATCCTCATTAGCCTTCACACACAATGGGTTGGCTTGCACCATAGTGATTAGGCCAGTCTTGATCTCAAAGTTTATGTCTCCCGTGTAACAGTGGGCCCAACAGACACATTGTTAGTAGAGGGAGCCAAAATCTCATGATGGGTATTCTGGGCCATTGGTGTTTCGGTTGTTGGTGTGGTTGTGCTAGCTTGCTTTGCCGCTTGAAGCTTATGAGGAGTAACAACACGAGGTCGATCTCTTAGAAGGGATTCAGGATGTTCAACAAAGTTTTCCAGTAAGCGGAAACCAGACATACACTACCCTATTTTCACATAAAATGCAAAAACAAAGAAGGGTCATCCTACTAAAACCTACGAGGGTCCTATCCTATTCACTCAATCATGTAATATTTTGGCTACCTTCCCCAGCAACGGCGCCAGAAATGCTTGTTGATATTTCCTACGCACTACTAACAATTCATCCCTAGCAGTGGTGCGATAAATGCTTGTTGGTAGGTTTTGATTCTTAAATGTACATCCGCAAGCACACACAAACTATCGATGTAGCGTTTCCCCTTTTAAGAGTATTCCCAAAGGTTGTCATTTATATTTTCCCAAAGGAAGGCTAGGTGGAAGCAAAGCAATCATCAAATGGAGAGGCTAGGTTGGTCAAGGTAGGGTTCTAGCAAGGATGGATAAAGGGTAATTGAGGTAGTGTGACACACACAAGAGCATCCTATACTAAGGGGATAAATGAGGTAATAGAGGGACTAGGCTAAGAGTTACGTAGATACTCCTACTATGCTTCTAATGTACATATACATAGCCTAAGTTAGTTACTGATGATTATATTAATTATGAATTCTCATACTAAGTGGATTAACACATCGGGCACAGGTTTACCCCTAGCAACACTAGGCGACTCCCGCCAAGAGCTTGTGGCATAGACGAACATGGAGGATTACAAAGGACAGATAGGGATATCACCACCTACTGCCTACCTCTTCAATCCATGGGTGTACGAGACATTCAACACTACTCTCTATCCTATCACCATGCTAGCATATTAAGTAATTACCTTAAGAGCCTAGACACAATCCATCCTAAGGCAATGAACTGTATCATCGTTGAACCAATGTTAATTCATAGCATAAGTGATTCATATTAACATAGTCATATCATAGCTAATTAGACTATAGTGGAGGTTTATAGTGTTTATGGTAATGTAATGAGAATGGTATAGCACAATCATAAATATTATTCCTACCACATACATAGAATCCACAATCAAACATGAAACGCTTCATCCAAGTATATGAACAATAGTAGACTAAAGATATCATATTTATTATGAATAAAGTCATAAATACAAATAGGAATATTGGAGATATAGCTTTCCCAATTGGTAAGAGACTACTTCTACTCCTCTCCTACTTGGTCTATGGACTACAAACTCTCCTCTCTACAGCCTATACTCCTCTAAACCTATGGAGAGTAGTGAATACAATGGACGGATACTCAAGTGGTGTGTGTCGAAGTGAGGGGTGAGGGGTCCTATTTATAGCTTGGAGAAGGGTCGGTTCCTGGAGAAGGGTCGGTTCCTGCCACCAAAAGTGCATGAATCAGTCACCCATGACCTCTTCAAGCCGGGAGGAGCCAACACGTGGCGTTTGACCGCGTTTGGCGCCAAGACCTAGTCGGCCGACTAGGGGGGTCGACTGACCTGTTCTTGTCCCCGTTGGGGTTGTGCTTCCTCCAGGTCCCTGCCAGGTGGGTCCCATTCATTTATATGGGTGCTACACCGTTGGATGGCCTCATATACTTCTGTTTGTGGGCCATTTGATCCATGTGGTGCCACGTGTTGTCGCTTGATTGGCTGGAATGATATTTTATAGGATCAATCCCCTTGTTTCACTTCATTTCTGCATAGAATCACTGCATGCACTACTTTCTCTAAGGACAAGTGAAAATAGGTTAAATAGAAAGGTGATGTGTGCAAGAAATGACAATTCCTTCACATACTTGAGTTATATTGACGGGTGAAATTGGTGTATAACAGCCATCAACAATGTCCCGACCACATAGGATGCTTACTAGTTTCGTTTAGTTTTATTCCAAAATTTTATTTCATTAAGTTTAGGTTCAATAATGTAAGCATCCCCTTATTTGAGTTCAATAAAAGGAACTTACCGCTTCCTCTAACCCGGTAAAGTTCCATCTTTAGTTTATTTTGTGTGAATAAAGAATTCAGGGAACAAGTGTGGGGGAGGTACCCCAAATTCGCAAAATCCCGATGTGCAAAAATATCGTTGCATCTCAAAACACGTCGCAACCGATTATACGACTCATCACGCCGAAACAGAGCAACGGAGAGGCCAGAAGGGGGTCAGCCGAACCCCCTGGACGACCGACCTAGTGTGGGCTCCACATGACTTCATTTCACTTTTCAAATTCAGTTTGGATCTCCTACCCCTAAATATGAATGCTACGTTACTATTTGAGTTGATTTGATATTTAATACTGAATATATGAAGGAAATACAACTCAACAATTAACATTTAAAACTTGGTAGTCAAAATTTTCTTGAGCTAAAAATTTGAATACTTTATATTTTAATTTATTGCCCTGTTTATGATTCCCACAAGCATAATAGGAAAACATGCCATCTAAGTATTTAACTAGTGTGATATGGTAAATGAGTTACTTGAGGAGATATCTCCTCACTTGAAATTGATTTTGATATTTGCACAATTTGTAGTCTTGAACTTTGCCTGATTCTCCCATTGGAAATTTAAATACCCACCACAGCCATATGATACAAATTCCCGAAAACCACATGCATATGCCACTTTGCCTTTCATTGAACTTTGTCAAACTCGTGACCCAATTGAGTGACATGCATCAACTTTTGACTTAGAAATTCTTGTGCACCCTATTCATGCAAAATTTCTCACATTGCGAATTTGCATCCACCATTCATCCATCCAATAAAGAAAACTCCATACATTTTGGTCATCAAAATCTCTCTAGAAAAATAAAAAAGAGTAGAAGACATGACTACGGAATTAAAAAAAGAGAGAGAGCATCTTCTCTTTAAAAGAGGAAGCATGCCAAAAAAAAGAGAAAAAAAAGAGAGTAGCCATGTTTCATCCTTAAAGACAGAAAATCATGGAGTCCATATGTATCCATTCCATTCATGTGCACAAGGATTTCCTTTGTCAATTTGTTTGTTCCATAAGTCTCAAATAGGATCAAGTTTTTGACTTAGTAATACATGAGTTGCAATGTATGCCACATTTATCCCTACCAAGCTCCAGATATAGCCATATTTAGTATAGGGACAAAATTGGCACAACATGCCAAGGTGAGGATAAAAACACTTTGAGAGACTTGAGAGATTCCAAATGAGAGATAAGGGCAATTGTTCCTTAGACCTTTTGAATGTAGCAAATCGTCAAATCATTTCGGCAAGGGAAGATCCAAGAGGACTACATCCCAACCATTCCACTCTTCAAACACCCAATATTGATGTGGTAGCCACACTCCACAAAGGGAATTCATGAGTTGAGGTATGAGTTGAAATATCTAGTATTCCCTTATAAGCCAATTTATGATAGAAACTTAGTTTTTTCTTGCCTTCACTCGAGGACGAGCAAAGGACTAAGCGTGAGGGAGTTTGTTGATGGTCCTTAAGTGCCATATTTAGACTGTCAATTCACCTCATAATGTGCACAAAAGAGAAACAACGTAGTGGTAGGGTTAAAAACTAACCAATTCCACAAGTGTTGGTGTTTATTTGTATGCAGGTGAATTTAGACCCAAAATACCAAGACATACAAGGAGTAATCCATAAAATTGGGATTCGACAAATCAAGCGATGCCACGAGTCATCACATGGATCAAATGGCCCACAAACAGAAATATCTGAGGCCATCCAATGGTGTAGAACCCATATAAGGGGATGGGACCCACCTGGCAGGGACCTGGAGGAAGCAAAGCCCCAACGGGGCTGAGACCAGGTCGGCCGACCCCCCTAGTCGGCCGACTCGGTCGTGGCGCCTTTCGCAGTCAAACACCACGTGTTGGCTCCTCCTGGCTTGAAGAGGTCATGGGTGACTAATTCACGCGCATTTGGTGGCGAGAACAGACTCTTCTCCCCCCTATAAATAGAACCCCACACCTCACTTCACCCATAGACAAAAAAGTTGAGAATAGAATACAACTCCTAAGGTTTAAAGTAGTCCTATAGGTTGCCAAGTAGAAGGAGGGTGTTGTGAGTTTAGGAGAAGGAGGCTTGGGCTTGTCAAGTCCCTCTTCTACACTTGTACCACTACAAAGGTGTTATTCAAATCAAGTAATGCTTTGTGAATTCAATTCAAGTTTGATTCTCAATTCATAATAATTTGCACAAGTAGTTACTTGTGAGTTCATTGCTTTAATTTATTAGAGGATCTAGTTGTAGCTTTGTGTTCGAAACAACTAGAGTTGTGATTTAGAACGTAAGCGTGATGCTTATGTTAGAAATCACCAGTAAATATCTCGTTGACCCACGGGTTGAAGAGGTAGGCAGTAGGTGGTGACAACCCTATCTGTCCTTAGTAATCCTCCACATTCTGCTATGCCATAGGCTCTTGGCGGGAGTCACCTAGTGTTGCTAGGGGTAAACCCGTTCCCGAAGCAAGCAACTACTGCAAATTCCTTTGAATTAGAATCAATACTTTTAATTCCTCTCTCTTCCTTACCTACCAAACAACTTCGTGTCCTTAGGTGGATTAGTTCGTAAGATTACACACACGTTCCTTGGATTTGATACCCTTGGAATACTCTCTTAAGGGGAAGTGCTACACGACAATTTTTGTGCGCTTTCGGATTTTTATCTGTGATGTAAGGAACGTCAATAGTGCTCAATGAATTTTAAGATTGATTTTAAGACCCTTACCCCTATGCAAATACTTGAGCTCTTGGGATCTGTCTCTCACACACATCCTATACAATTAAGTCTACTTTGCGCTTCATATATTAATGGGGCCTTTCTTTTTCTTCATCACTTCATTTTTCACTTTTTGAGTGCACCAAACTATCTAATATGAGTTGACCTACATTCATCTCAACAAGTCCATTAGGATCTCATTCGCTTGTCATCAATTGTCCAAAACCCACAAGGAATTGCCTAAATGCACTTGTAAGGATCGAAACGCCCAAGAGGGGGGGTGAATTGGGCTTTCTTTCAAATTTTAAGACAATTAAGCACTTAACAACTTAAAGCTCAATTCCCTATGCAATTAAACTATGCAATCAATATAATTTAAAGTTGCGGAATGAAGATTGCATAAGAGTAAAAAGGGAGAGGGATGCAAACGCTCAAGGGACACGGAGTTTATCCCGTGGTTCGGTAAGATCACAAGGATCTTCCTACGTCCACGTTGTGACACCCACCG
The DNA here is from genome assembly GCA_036927565.1 of Tuctoria greenei. NCBI lineage: Eukaryota > Viridiplantae > Streptophyta > Magnoliopsida > Poales > Poaceae > Tuctoria > Tuctoria greenei. Next base: position 218,705,379 of record JAYESD010000003.1, on the reverse strand, counting down.
AAGGGTTTTGCCACTCCCAAGTCACCGAGACTAGGGGCTTCTTCACTATTCTTCTCCGTTCGCCAACCTTGGCAAGGTGGAGCTCAAGCCTTGTACACTTTTGGGATCCTCCGGGCTTCCACAATCCTCTTGGCAAGCTCCGGAAGTTGCACACACCAAGGGACACTCCCTTGTGGCTCTCACTATGCTAGAGACTCCAATCACCTAGAGTGGAGGCACCCAAGCACTATCTCTAGCTAGTTCTAGCCTATCTCTTGGTGTACAAATGATGAGTAAATGATGTGAAAGTGGTAGCTCTCTTGCTTGAATGCTCTAGGATGTGTAGAGTATGTCTGGGCTTCAAGTCTTATCGATTTGACAGGTTGAAGGGGTATAAATAGCCAGCCTCCACGAGATAGCCGTTGGAAAAGTAGGCTGACATCACTTGTCTGCGAACACCGGATGATCCGATGTCTCCCCTTCAGTTGTCATCGGTCAAACCCAAATTAGCTGATGTCACTGTGTCAGATATGACCGTTGTTAGACCGATGTTGATCTGTCTTCTCATCGGATGATCCGGTGGCTCTTCCTCCAGAATTTTGCTTGATCTTGAGGCTCACTGGAGTGATCGACCGATGTATGTCTTCTTCACATCGGATGATCCGGTGCTTCACTTGGTCCAACAGTGTTGCAATCTGTGATGATGGACCGATGTCACAGAGCCACTCACATCGGATGATCCGGTGAGTGCATTTGTCTGAGGTCTTCTTCTTCAATTGAGCCAACTTGACCGATGTAGTCAACTCATAGAACGTCGGTTGATCCGGTGTGTTCAACTTGTTGACTTCGAGTTGTTTTGAGTTGTTCTTTTGGAATTTTGAACTTGTGACCTCTTTGACATTTGTTTGAAATGTTGTTTTGATTGTCTTCAAGCATTGAGTGATATCAATTCAGAGCTTTCACTTCTTGTCTTCATATGATTTGATTTGATCTCATTCGTTGATTTTATATGGGTCTCCAATGTAATTTTGATTTTATTTGATTGAGTGTCATTGAGACCTTGCATTCACAAATTCATTAGTAATATCGAATGGTTGTCATTAATCACCGAAACCGTACCTCATGGGGCCTAGATGCTTTCAATCTCCCCCTTTTTGGTGATTGATGACAACACAATAATTTAAAGCGCAATAGTAATGAATTTGATGAAAATACTCAAGTAGATATGCAATGAATACAATATCAGACATTAATCAAGGAAATGAAAAAATATGGTGCAAAAAGCTCAATCGATTAAAATCATAAGTAAATGAGACAAGCGACAGAGTGCTTAATTAAAATTACAAAAGAGTACTCAAGCATGAATACAAAAGATAAACACACACTCACACACTCCCCCTAAACACGTACTCCCCCTGAGACTGCTACTCCCCCTGACTCTCCTACATCTTCTCCCCCTTTGGCATCAAAACACCAAAAAGGGATCAGAACGCCTACTGACCCTGAGAGCTAGGCGCGAGGACGAACTGAGCACCGTCGCAGTCGTCGGAGCTGGAGTCGCCGGTCGAAGGAGCTGCCGGAGCGATGGGGACTGGAGGGTCCGCTGCCGGTGCTGGAGGGGAGGGAGCAGGTACTGAAGAAGCTGGAGGAGCTGGAGGAAGTGGAGCGCTCACCACGGACGCCGGTGTCTGCTGGAACAAGGTCGTCGCCGGCAGTGGTGAGTGAATCGGTGCGCTAGGTGCCAGAAGTGGTGACATGCTGATCGAAGGGATGGGAGTAGTAGGCACCTGAGCGACACCTGGAGCCAGTCCCAGTCCAGGCTGCTGTGAAGGAAGGGCGATCCCGGTCTGAGTGTATAGGTTGGTGATCAACCCTAGGATCCCCATCATGGCCTGCTGGGTCTGCTGCTGCTGGTCGAGGGTACGGCGGTGCATCTGATCGACCAGGTTGGTGAACCGGTCCGTATCCTCTCGCCTCTGACGGGCGATCTCCAGCTGGAGCTCCTGCTGCTGCCTCTGCAGCTGTGCTAGGTGAGCAGCCTGCTCCGCCCTGGCCTGCTCAGCAGCGAGCCTGTCCTGACGCTGCTGCTCGATCATCTGCTGAAGAAGGGAGGACAGCTCCGACGGCTGTGACACCTGCGCCTCGGACACAGGAGGTGGTGTCGGTGGCGGAGCAGCTGAGCCTCCTGCCTCGGCGTCGTGCTGTCTCAGTGAGGGTGGGGGTGGAGGAAAGTACTCCTCAACACTCTCGTCTGTGTCGCTCTCGGACCAGACGTGCTGCAAGTCTCCACCTTGAGCTTCTGCCTCAGCCAGACGCTCATCTTCCTTCTCGAGGTCAGACCAATCCTCCTCAGTCAAGCGGGCCCTGACCTGGCGCTCAACTGGACGGCCAAGGCGGCGGTCTCCAGGAGCGGACGCACGGTAGTGACCGAAGCGGGTCACGCTCTCGTCAGCAAGTCGGGCCTGTGCTGTATGTCCTTCTGGCACCACCATAGAACAAATATAACTGATCCAGTGCCCGTATGCTAGCTGCCTCATCATGCCCACTCCATCTGTAATGACGTCCTCCATCTCGCAGAGAAGTATGTCTATGATATCAAAATCCATCCCGTTCATTATGTAGAACAGGAGGGTCTGCTGGAGACTCGTGAACCCCTCCAAGTAGCCTGACCTCGGCAGGAGCGTGCGGCGCAAGGCGAGGTGCACAATGCGCGCAGCTGGGGTCAGGAGTGCTGGGACTCTCGGCTGGTCTGGAGAGAACGAGGGGCCAAACAAAGACCGGATCTCGTCGAGCTGCGGTGCTACCCCTCCAGTAAGTGGCCTCCTCGGTGGATCTGCCTGCCCATAGACCTTCTCGTGTATGCTAGTGTCGTGCAGGTCCAAGCCAAGAATGTGCCCCAAAGTCTGCCTCGTGAGATGGTAGTGCTGACCATTGAACATGAAAGCAATGGATCTTCTGCCCTCTGAGATGTACAGGGTCGCGTAGAAGACACGGACCCATTCTTCCACATACGCACTTCGCTCATAGTCCAATAGCTCCACCAAGACTCTGTATCGCTCAAAGAAGGGGCGGACATCAGTTTCCGCTGCCACTGCAAGCTGCCTCCAGTCCAAGTGGTTGTGCTGAAAGAGCTTGTGCCCCCGGCGCTTGTAGGTCTCATAGAGAGACGCCTGGGTGACAGTCCAGAAGCGACTGTCAACAAGCAGCTCTCGGGGCTGTGGGAACCACTCCTCAAGAAGAACACTCCATCTGAGCTTACGGAGTTGCTTCGCCTTCATATTCCGGTAGTCCACAAGGCGGACTCCTTCACCGACCCGGACGGCCGTGTCCACCTCATGGATGTCCCTCTCAGCCTCCCTGTCCTCACGACGGTCGGCAGCCGTCGGTCTCGGACGAGGAGCAGCCTCGACGTGACCTCCTCGAGTCCGGGCTGAACGCCGGCGGACGAGAGGCGCAACCGGCTCCTCTTCGGCGTCGGAGTCGTCGACCACGGGAGGCGGCCTTGGACGGGCCTCGCGAATCCTCAACGAACCCCCATGGCCGCGCTCACGCTCCTCGGCGGCGCGAGCGGCCATCAAGGCCTTCTTCTCATCCTTCGAAAGTTTCCGCTTTTTCGCGGCGGGCTCCGCGATCGCTTTTCCCTTTCCTTTGCGATCACGACCCATCTAGGCGACGGAGAGGAAGGGTTAGCAACGTTGAAAACGAACGATGACAAGATAATCAACGAGAGACGTCGCACGGCACGGAGCTCACCTTAGCGACGATGGAGCTCGGGAAAACCTAGCGACGGGGGCCGGAGAAGACGTGGAGATGCTTCGACGGAGGGAGAGGTGCGGTGGCGATGGTGCGTGGGCGCGGGTGGAGCACGGCGGCGGTGCCTACTGCTGCGGCGGCGGCGGCTGCTGCGGAAGTGGTGCGGTGAGCGGGCACGGGCGACGGCGGCGCGTGGGGAGGCAGCGGCGGCGGTGCTGCGGGTGGAGCACGGCGGCGGCGGCGCGAGGGAAGGGCGGCGGCGCGCGGGAGAGGTGGCGGCGCGGTGAACGGTGGTCGGCGGCGGCGATCAGGGCGTGAGGCGGCGACGGCGAGAGAGAAATCGGGAGAGAAAACGAACGGCGGCGGCGCGCGGGTTTAAATAATGGGGCCCAAACCCTAGCCGTTTTTTAAACACCGGATGGACCGATGATAGATGTAGTGAACGTCGGTCAATTGCAACAGTAAGGATATTCAAGAATTGCTGTTGACATCGGATGCACCGACGATTAGGGTTTTGAACATCGGTCGATTAACACAGTAAGGGTGTTCAACCGAGTGATATTGACACCGGATGATCCGACGTTAGAGGGAGGTAGACATCGGTTGAATAGATCACAGTTCCAGAAGAGTGAACATCGGATGGACCGATGTTTTCCAGGATGAACGCGTCGGATTATATGAGGTTCTGACAGAGTTGGGCTTTGAGGATTGAACACCTATTTGACCGATGGGGGATTGACAGGGGCATCGGATAATCCGATGACAACAGAACGAAAACATCCCATATATGTCCTTTGACCAAACAAACAATCGAGGAGAAACACATGTCTTAGGACTTTTTGGGCAACCCCTTACCCCTCAAGAAGCTATTATGCCAATAGCTTGGCTAGACCTTAACACAAACGGAACACCAAGAAAAATGGAGGAAAAATATCCAAATAAAATGTAAGGCCCATGCTTTGTGAGGTAGAGTATGAAGACTACTATCTCAATGAAGCATGTTCCTCTAGGCATTAACGTACCTAACATTTTGTTCTTTCCACCTTATATGAGTTGAGATATTGCATTTCAAACAAGTCTCCTTCTCATGAGGTGGGTTCCCCTTTGTGACAATCTACCGTTATGCAATGCCAAACAAATTATAATGCAAGATATTAAATGAGTGCAAGGTTATATGGCAGGGATCATGCAAGGCATAAGATGAATCTATCTTGTCAAGTTTAAACCTTCCAAAGGCTTCCTCAGGGAAAACTATTTCTAGCTCACCCCTATCCTTTGGGAGTTAGACAAGACCTATATGATATGCAACCTTACATGAACATGGCAACTTACATGACGTTAGATGCATCTAGCACATTTAATTCACTTCTAAGTCTAGAAAAGGTTTTCTCATCAAGTACGGGAATGGGGTTTTTAGCAAATCTAACCGCACTTGCATTGTCACAAAGGAGAGGCACATAATCATACAAACATTCATTTGGCATGACATGGGGCCTAGATGCGGAAAGATATAGCAATAGACTATTTATGGAATGGTAATTTGATTTGACAATAGGGTTACCGTCCATATCCGCGTTGGGCTCCCATTCTCAACTTTCTTCAAGAGGTCCTTGGTAGATTTTCTTTGATGGTGGAGGTCCCCTCTTGAAGTCACTTCGTGGATGGTTACGTGTTCTTGACTTTAGGCACCCAAGCTAGCTTTGGTCCTTGTATATGTGATACAAGTGCTTTTGGGACCCAAAGTTGCTTGGGGAGCTTCCCTTTCATCCCCTTTACGTTCATGCCAATGAACTTTGCCTTCACCTTAGCACCTACTTTGCTCAACAAATAATAGTGATTCTCAAAGGTAGATGTATAGTTAGTCGGCAATTTTGGAGAAGGTCGGTTAGGTAGAGGGCACTCCCTTGTATGGTGACCGGTGACCTTGCAATGTTGGCAATAGGAGCCAACTTCCTTGATGAAGCTTGTTTTGAGCTCCGGTGAGGACACCTTTCCTTTGTTGGGCACCGGGAAGGATCCAAGTCCTCTCTTGTTGAAGCCTTTGGCTTGTTGGTAGAGAATTTCCTTGTGCTTGTCCTCTCCCTTGGAAAGTCTCACCACGCTAGTGCGGAGACTTTCAATTTCGTCCATCAATTCCTTCTCCCTTGCATTCTCTTTCAAAAGCAAAGACTCATGGAAAGCATTAGTAGCATTTGAAATAATGGGTACCTTGCCATCACTAGTTTCTTTCTCCTTATTTTTTAATTTTAGTTCAATGGCTTCATAAGAGAGGTTAAGTGTATGATGCTCTTGAACTAACTCATTGTGCTTATCTGAGAGCGTTTGATGAACTAAGCCAAGCTTATGATTGTCTAGCTCAATTTTAGCCTTATCTTCTTCAATTTGCTTGACATAGGTTTTGAGCGTGTCATGCTCTTTAAGTATGCTTTCATACTTGCCAAGCAAATCAAGATTAGCATTTTCAAGTTTAGCATGAGCTTGTTCTAGCGCCTTGACTTTGTTCTTTTCCCTTTTAATGATGGTGTGATATTCATTTATCAATGAAGTTAATTCATCGGGGGAAAGCTCATCATCACTAGAGTCGTCACATACCTCAATGTTACCTTTTGCCATGAGGCACATGGGAGGTGGAGGAAGAGGTGAATCATCTTTGTTGGCAATGGCAAGTCCGGCCAAGCTTTCTTCTTCTTCTTCACTCTCTTCTTCACTTGACTCTTCGTCGGTGATCCATTCATTCCCCTCACACATGAACACCTTTTGAGGTCCTTGTCTCTTCTTTGGAAAGAATTTTGACTTTTTTCCTTTGTCAAATTTTTTCTTTCCAAACGTTCTTGCCTTGGGCTTAACCTCTTCTTCTTCATCACTTTCTTCTTGCTTTTGATGCTTTCCCTTGTGGTTCTCCCTTCTCTTGTCCGGTTTTGGACAATCGTAGGAGATGTGGCCTTGTTCACCACAATTATAGCAAGTCTTGCTACTTTCTTTCTTGGGGAGGAAGGCTCTCTTGTTGGGATCAAAGGTGTATCCCTTCTTGGCAATCTTGGAATTTAAGCGAGAGAATTTCCTCATCATTGATGCAAGCTCATCATCATCATCTTCGCTTGATGTTTGCTCTTCTTTGCTTGAACTAGGTTTGATCATTTTCTTGAAATTTGTTTTCTTGAAAGCATTGAGAGCAATTGTCCTTGTAGAAGATGAATCCTCCATCATCCCAAGTACACTCATCTCATGAGCGTGAACCTCCCCAATTAGCTCCGAAACTTCAATGTGATCAAGTGATTCTTTTTGGAGCATTGAGTTGATGATGTTGTACTTTGGCTTGGGAAGGAGCATGAGGATCTTTCGGTTGATAAGTCCCTTGCCAAGAGAAGCAATATCAAGAGCATTTATTTCCTCAATGAGAACATTTAAGCGAGAAAACATTTCATTTACATTTTCATGAGGAAACATTTTAAATTCATCATATTTAGATTTAAGCAAGTGATATTTAAGTTCTTTGACACGAGAGGAACCCTCATGAATTTCAATTAAGCATGTCCAAATTTCACAAGCTTTTTCTTTACTAGCAATTCTAGAGAATACATCTTGACTAATGCATTCATAGATGGCATTTCTAGCTCTAGCATCCCATTTAATTTGATCACCAATATAAGTATGATCTCCAAATCCCGCATGGGTCGCTTCCCAAACTTCGGGAGCAATGGCCTCTAGGTAGGCACGCATGCGTGCTTTCCAATAGGCAAAGTTCTTGCCCTCGAAGATAGGAACCGAACCCCCATTCTTGGCCATTTAAGCTCTCTAGCGGTGAAGCTAGAATGATCCAATGAGCAACAAGGCTCTGATACCAATTGTAAGGATCGAAACGCCCAAGAGGGGGGGTGAATTGGGCTTTCTTTCAAATTTTAAGACAATTAAGCACTTAACAACTTAAAGCTCAATTCCCTATGCAATTAAACTATGCAATCAATATAATTTAAAGTTGCGGAATGAAGATTGCATAAGAGTAAAAAGGGAGAGGGATGCAAACGCTCAAGGGACACGGAGTTTATCCCGTGGTTCGGTAAGATCACAAGGATCTTCCTACGTCCACGTTGTGACACCCACCGAAGGGTTTTGCCACTCCCAAGTCACCGAGACTAGGGGCTTCTTCACTATTCTTCTCCGTTCGCCAACCTTGGCAAGGTGGAGCTCAAGCCTTGTACACTTTTGGGATCCTCCGGGCTTCCACAATCCTCTTGGCAAGCTCCGGAAGTTGCACACACCAAGGGACACTCCCTTGTGGCTCTCACTATGCTAGAGACTCCAATCACCTAGAGTGGAGGCACCCAAGCACTATCTCTAGCTAGTTCTAGCCTATCTCTTGGTGTACAAATGATGAGTAAATGATGTGAAAGTGGTAGCTCTCTTGCTTGAATGCTCTAGGATGTGTAGAGTATGTCTGGGCTTCAAGTCTTATCGATTTGACAGGTTGAAGGGGTATAAATAGCCAACCTCCACGAGATAGCCGTTGGAAAAGTAGGCTGACATCACTTGTCTGCGAACACCGGATGATCCGATGTCTCCCCTTCAGTTGTCATCGGTCAAACCCAAATTAGCTGATGTCACTGTGTCAGATATGACCGTTGTTAGACCGATGTTGATCTGTCTTCTCATCGGATGATCCGGTGGCTCTTCCTCCAGAATTTTGCTTGATCTTGAGGCTCACTGGAGTGATCGACCGATGTATGTCTTCTTCACATCGGATGATCCGGTGCTTCACTTGGTCCAACAGTGTTGCAATCTGTGATGATGGACCGATGTCACAGAGCCACTCACATCGGATGATCCGGTGAGTGCATTTGTCTGAGGTCTTCTTCTTCAATTGAGCCAACTTGACCGATGTAGTCAACTCATAGAACGTCGGTTGATCCGGTGTGTTCAACTTGTTGACTTCGAGTTGTTTTGAGTTGTTCTTTTGGAATTTTGAACTTGTGACCTCTTTGACATTTGTTTGAAATGTTGTTTTGATTGTCTTCAAGCATTGAGTGATATCAATTTAGAGCTTTCACTTCTTGTCTTCATATGATTTGATTTGATCTCATTCGTTGATTTTATATGGGTCTCCAATGTAATTTTGATTTTATTTGATTGAGTGTCATTGAGACCTTGCATTCACAAATTCATTAGTAATATCGAATGGTTGTCATTAATCACCGAAACCGTACCTCATGGGGCCTAGATGCTTTCAGCACTTTCAATCTCCCCCTTTTTGGTTATTGATGACAACCATATAAGATTTCACAAAAAGAGTAAAAATTGATTTTCATAAAGTTTGCATATCTGAGAATAAAAAATGAGTAACAATAACTTCTCACATATATGCACTCTTTATGGTGGGGTGCCTATGGAGTGTGTGATCAAATGATGTGATGAGCAAAAGATAAGAACTTAGCAATCATAGCAGCAATCATCACATTAACATTAAACCAAGTATCACACATTAAGTAAAGTAGGCACATCCATAAGAGATTACAATAATTTGAAATTGAGATACATGTCCTCGATCACAAGTCCTTAAGGCTACAAAATAATCTACTAATCTCAATCTCCCCCCCTGCCATCAAGGCACCAAAAAGGGAAAAATTGAGTGGAATCACTCATCGCGGCTGTCTCCCTCACTCTTGGTTCTATCTTCATATTCTTCTTCATCTTCAGGTGCTTGTTGAGGAGGAGGAGGAGTGGAGATGCCAGCTAGTCCAAATGAAGACAACTCTTGCTCTGAAAGTGGTGCTATCTCTGTGATATTTTCTTTAGAATCTTCTGAAATCTGAGGTGACCCCACTGGCTCCATTTCTAACTTCTCACAAATTGCTTTGATGTTGGCCTTCACATATCTTTGATGCCTCTTACTCGCCAGACTCTCTTTGCGCTGCTTAATTTCCACTTTGCGGCAGGATGCAAAGATGGATGAGAGCATTTTCAGCACACCACTAGAGGACTCTCTAGAGGGTGGAGGAGCTGGAGTAGCAGCTTCAGTTCTTGTGCCTTCATGAGTCCTCTTAGATCTTTGTTCCTCTGCAAGTGAGGTAGGAGCAGAGGGGACAATGTAGATTGTAGGCTTCTGGGGCCTGAGACCAGTGTGAGGAACATCCTTTACATACTCAAGTCCTGACATCTTCTCAATCATATACATGATATAGGGTGCATAGCCACAGGACCTGTTAGCGGTGATGGAGATGTTCACAATGTCATTGTAGATGTACTCAAAGACATTGAAGGTCCTTCTCTTGCTTATCACCTTCATCAATGTCCTTAGTTTCCCTTGAATAGTTCCTGCATCTCCCTGCTTGGGACCTATGGTCTTCCTGAGGATTATGTTTAGAACTGCAAAGAATGGCTTCAAGTATTTGGTAGTTGGAGTCTTGTGAGGCATTATTGTATCATATAGGAAATCAAGCTCATCTTTATGTAGGGGCTTCAAGTTGTGAATGATGATATAATTCTCCAAAGAATCTTCAAGATGAAGAATTCTAGCAAACTCCTCATAAGTGATACTGTGCTTGGGTCCATGTGTCATCCATATCATTTTGTCACCATCATCACGAGCAAAGTATAGAGTGGAATAGAATTGAGTGATGACTTCATTGTAAGCTTGGTATCTCTTGGACTGGAGGTAAGTGATATTCACCCACTGACTTTCAATCACTGGTTTCCTCATCTTCATATATACATGATCATAATAGTCATCATGGAAATTGCTCCATAATCTGGGGCCAGCTGACTGTTTGGGCTGCTCATAAACTTCCATCATTCTGAACTTGTCATCCAATGTTGCAGTGAGTAGGAGCCTTCATCTTCAAAGGGCTAAAAGGACCACTAGCCAGTCCTTTGCCCTTGTTGAGACTCTCTTGGGTGCCGAAGAACTGCCAACACCTTCCTTGCTCAGGGGCTTCTTCACTACCACTCTCCTCTTATTAGGAAGTACTTCGTCGGGAGGAGAGGAGTGAACATTGTGGTTGTGGTTTTCTTCATAACCCTCTCTTTTGCTCTTTAAACTCTTGCACGATCATGCTCTTCATCATAGTCAAAAGAGTTGTCCTCGAAACCTGAAGACATCGTGCCTGATAGAGGAATTCAAGGGTTGATAAGAATTGATTGTAGACTTTGTGCAAATAAGAATTTAATGGTTCTGATTGTCAGGATACCGGACATGTACGTTTTTAGAGTGCGGACTTGTCAGAGCACCGGACTTGTCCGCACTTGAATACCAGACTAGTTCGGACTGACATAAGAACCCTAACTTCCTATTTCCAACAAATCTAGCTCGAATTGATTCAAAATGAGAGGGAAACAGTAGAAATACATCTAGAAGAGTAATGTATGCCCTAAGAATCAAGAAAAATAAGCAAGATTTGAGAAAAGGTGAGAACTAGGGTTAAGTGAGATTTTACCGAAAAAGTTGAAGCTTGAAGTTGAAGGAGCAGAGTAGGGTCTGGATAAGTCCGGTCTGGGCAAGCTCCGCGCCTAGGAGAGGATTTCCCTTGGATAAATCTTCAATTTTGATGGCTGGATGCAAAAATTGCCTTGGGAGCTCACAGTAGAAGAGAGAGAGAACAAAAGCGATTGTGAGATGAGGGGGATGAGCTCCTGGCGGCGGGCTAGGCTTAACCCCGATAGATACGGACTAGTCCGGCTGCAACCGGACAAGTCCGGTACGCCGGACCAAGGCCGAACTAGTCTGAAACAATGAACTAGTCCGTTGTCCAACGTCATCAGGACAGAAAGAATTGAACAACTTGATTTTGGTTGTTTGATCTAATAGTGATCTAAAGGACATCATTTCACAAATAGTCCCGATGAACATGACCAATAAGCAATCAATAATCATACAATGGCCATAATTCACCAAGATTCACTAATTTAAATAGTTTTTGATGAGGACATCACAACAGCGGAGGCGCACATTGAACTGCAAGGACCAATCACAAGAGCACGAGCACGGCTAATAAATCAGCAGGTGAACTCTTTCCTAACTTCCTTTGCATGTGAGTTTGAGAATAGATTGCTATATGATGATTTAATTGTTATTAGGAACAATGGAGAAAATCAACAAGTGAATGGAAGAGGCCTTGGGAACATGGACAACCTGCTAGGATGGCCACAAGTTGATGGAATCAATTTGCAACTCGGACTTGAGTTCAACTCGAAGTCCAGGAGCATTCCACCTTAAAACAGATGCCCAGGATGCATACGGACTTAGTTTTTGACGTTCCACATATGCACAAAAAGAGGAGAAGATAAAATTTCTACTGGGTCTGGTCAGACCTCAAAATTCCTCCGGAGTCATTAGGAATCATCGAAACAAGTCGAGTCCAGATTTCTATCCGGTGCTGCGCCACCGAATCGGGCCTTTGGGCCTTGTATCCCATATGAGTCCATTAGGGACACGTCTAAGCATGTTTAGGTCGAACCATAGCCTTTAAATACTTCATTCGCCGGTCATATTCGATGGGTTTTGCTTAGAACAATAATACCGCCGTTCTACGGTTTGTGATACCCCAACTTCGCGATTGCAGATTGTGTCTTCGACGTTCTTGCTTGTGTTCTCGGTTGCACTTGCAGAGATTAGCCTTCTTGGCAAGGTCAAGCGTGTGCAGTACGGTTGATAACCAATGGAGCAGTGGTGTAGTGATTGCAGGGGTACTCGAAGTGCTTGAGTGCCGTGGATCATCAACATCGAGTTCTCCACCCCAATCAACTTACCTTTTGGAAGATCGGGCCTAAACTACTCATCAATTTGTATCAGATTTCCAGGTTGCCCATTAGGTATCTTTGTTTTACTTCCATTAGATTAGTTTTGTTTCATACCTAGAGTCCACAGAAAAGCCACAAAAAAATTAAATCATTTTTACCGCTTCCTAGACTATAGTGCCTACAGTTTTGCTTTTCAGTTTGCATTGTTGAGTTTGCATTCGTGTGGTTGAGTCTTGTTGCTAGTTTAGCTTTGTGTGTTGGGTCCTAGTTATTGTGTTTCGTCCTTGTTTTCTTGCTGTTCGATACCTATTCCACAATCTCTAAACAACAAACCGAACCACCACGTTCATCGGTTTGCCCTAGCTAGCCACCTTGCGTGAACTCCCGCATCGCCAGCCCTAGATTAGGTGACAAACCTTTGTGCCACTCATCCTTGAATCATCACACACCACCCCATTAGTTGCCATGCAAATTCTCGATCGTTTTCACATCTGATTGCGAGTTCTATTCTCAAATCGAGTTGGAATCAACATAAAAAAACGTAACTCGGACAACCTACCTCAAAACGACCATAACTTTCGCATACGAACTCGAAATCGGGCAATTTTTTTTCAAATTGATCTACGTGAAATTTCACATCTGGTTTTCAGCCGCTTCGCCGCGTTCGGCAAAAATTAGATTGCCCAAATTCCCCTCGGAAGATAGGCTATCCGACCTCCGAAGTTTCAGCACAACTTTTAAAGAATCTTCTTGATTTTCAATAGGTCGCATATTACATTCAATTGAGCCGCAAATTTGTGTGCTTCATATTTTTGTGCTCCTGAGTAAATAAAACATATCAGAAAAATATTACAAAAAAGAAAAAATAGTGAAGAGCACGCAATTAAAACAATTGGTCTATACTACTAGTGATGTGGTTGTTGGTTATATCATTCTGTCTTCCTTTTGCCTTTCTACTTCCTTGTGTTGTGCTAGGCCCTAGAGCACTTGGTTGACCAGCAACAATTTCCTATGTTGAATACTTATTCAACTTTGTTTACCTGTTAATGATTTTCTGCTAATTGCCACCATATTGTTCCATCCAAGCTCCACCTTTCTCTTGAGCAAAACAGGTACCTTTGCAATCACCCCACACTTCATTGGTTCATCTCACTGTCCACACCACCTGTTGTGTCGGTAAGAACACTTGTAAGAGCGTGGTAAGACGCTTGAGCGAGAGAGATTGTTTTCTTCCACCTTTCACATTGTCACTGTAGTTCATAGGGATAACATATTTTTGTTGTCTTTTGTTTCCTACTAATAATGGCAGGAGAAGATAATGATGACGAATGTGTTCAACATGCTGAGTTACGTGATATGATGAAGACCATGACAAATATGTTCGCCAAATACAACATATCAACGTAGGAGTCATTGGCGAACTTGACTCGCCAACTTGATGACCTTGCTCTCCGGATGAATACTTTTGAGGCTCGATTGCCTCTCGCTGGAAGACATGAAGAAAATGCTTATGATGATATGGAAGATCACAATAATCAGCCAAGACTACCACTTTATCATTGAGGTATGGGAGGTATTAATCATCATAATAATTATAATCGTCCTCCTGATGATCCTTTTGCTAAAGTGAAATTTACTATACCCTCTTTTTCTGGCGCTTATGATGATGAGACTTATCTTGATTGGGAGATGACTGTAGAGCAAAAATTTAATGCCCATCTTATTCCTGAACAACATAGAGTTCGTCAAGCCACTAGTGAGTTTAAGGACTTTGCTATCATATGGTGGAATGGACTTGTTAAAACTAGAACTTATCCTCCAACATGGGATAGATTAAAGGAAGCTATGCGTGTTCGATTTGTTCCTCCATCTTTTCAGCGGGATCTTCATAAAAAATTGCAGCGCTTAGACCAAGGTAACATGTCCATGGAGGAGTATTATCAAGAGTTACACAAGGGTATGCTGCGTTGCGGGGTAGTAGAGGACATGGATGATAAAATAGCTCGTTTTTATGGGGGGTTGAGGCGTGGAATTCAGGACATTGTTGATTACAAGGAATATGATACTATTAATAGATTGTTTCAACTTGCTATGTTGGTAGAAAAAGAATTGCAGGGCCAACAACAACAACAACAACGCACGAGGAGCAACTTCACGCCGCGTTCGACGTCTACACCGTCCAAAACAGTACCATCTTTGACCCCCGTGCAGTGACTACACCACCCAATGGCGGCCAATGAACTACACCTGCTGCTCCACCTTCTCGTGTGCCGGAGGGCAGCAAGGCGACATCATTCGAGCCTTCGTCGTCCACTCCTTCTATGAGTCATACTTCTGACATTAAGTGTCACCGCTGCCAGGGACTTGGTCATATGATGAGAGATTGCTCGAGCAAACGAGCATACATAGCACGCGACAATGGTAGGTATGATAGTTCTTTGGGATGAATATTCTCTTGCTACTGACTTTACAGATACAAATGACGAACACACCAAAGAAGAGGTACTTGGTACAACGGCGATGAAGAACTATAGGAGCATCATTGTGCAGCGTGCCTTGAGCTCCAAAGTGGAGGCCGATGACAAGATACAACAACACAACCTCTTCTACATGTTTCTCGTTGTCAAGGACTGCCATGTACAAACTATAATTGATGGAGGAAGCTACAATAACTTGGTGAACACGAATGTCGTCAAGAAACTTGATTTGATAAGAAGAGCACACCCTCATCCATACCACATTCAATGGTTCAACAACAGCGGTAAGGTTCGGGTAACACAAACAGCGAGAATACATTTTTCAATTGGTTCTTACCATGATTTTTCTTATTTTGATGTCGTTCCTATGGATGCTTGTTCTCTTTTATTGGGTCGTCCTTGGAAATTTGATACAGATGCTATTCATCATGGTAGAACTAATAAATATACTCTCATGCATAAAGGAAAGAAAATTACTTTGCTCCCCATGACTCCTGCTGAAATTGTGAATTTTGAGAAGAGTAAAATTTGTGATGGCAAATCAACAAAACTAGAATCTGAAAAACAGTCATTAAGTTAAAATCACCATCGTTGCTCGCAACTAAATCTGACCTTGCTGATTTATTTGATGCTAACGGGATGTGCTATGCTTTAGTATGGAAAGAAGCCATGTTTTCACTTCATGAATTGTCTATTGCATTGCCCCTGATGTTGCTAACCTTTTGCAGAAGTTTGAGGATGTGTTTCTCTCTGAGATACTCCCTGGTTTACCACCCATGAGAGGCATTGAACACAAGATCGATTTGATTCCAGAAGCAAGCTTGCCAAATTGTGCAGCATACGGGGCGAATCCTGAGGAAACTAAGGAAATTCAGCGACAAGTCCAAGATCTTTTGGACCGCGGGTACATTCGTGAAAACCTTAGCCCTTGTTCTGTTACTGTTCTTTTGGTTCCTAAGAAAGATGGTAGTTGGCACATGTGTGTTGATTGTCGAGCGATTAATAACATCACCATTCGATATCATTATCCTATTCCTCACTTAGATGACATGCTTGATGAATTGAGTGGTACTATCATTTTCACAAAAATTGACTTGCGTAGTGGTTACTACCAAATTAGAATGGCATTAGGAGATAAATGGAAAACTGTATTTAAAACCAAGTTTGGACTTTATGAGTGGTTAGTCATGCCTTTTGGTTTAACTAATGCACCCTTCACCTTTATGCGATTAATGAACAAGGTTTTATGTGCTTTCATTGGACAATTTGCGGTGGTTTACTTCGATGATATCCTCATTTACAGCAAGTCATATGATGAACATCTTGATCATTTATGTGCTGTTTTTACTGTTTTGAGAGATGCACGTTTGCTTTGTAATCTCAAAAAATGCGTCTTTTGCACCAATTGAGTCTCGTTTCTTGGCTATGTTGTTTCCTCGCAGGGAATTGAGATGGATGAGGCAAAAATTGAAGCGATCACTAGCTGGCCAGCCCCAACAACTGTCACGCAGGTTCATAGTTTTCTTCGTCTTGCAGGTTTTTATCGCTGTTTTGTGCGGGATTTTAGCACCATTTCAGCACCTCTACATGAGATAACAAAGAAGGGAGTGCCATTTCGATGGGGCGAACAGCAGCAACAAGCTTTTGATGCTCTCAAATCGAAGCTTACACAAGCACCATTGCTACAACTTCCTAATTTTGACAAGACCTTTGAGCTAGAATGCGATGCAAGCGACATTGGTATTGGAGGCGTTCTCATACAAGGAGGTAAACCCGTTGCTTTCTTTAGTGAAAAACTTCATAGTCCTTCTCTGAATTATTCTACTTATGATAAGGAATTGTATGCCTTAGCGCGAGTACTACAAACTTGGCAACATTATCTTTGGTCTAATGAGTTTGTCATACATTCCGATCATGAATCATTAAAGTATCTTACGTGTCAAACCAATCTGAATAAACGACATGCTAAATGGATTGAGTTCATAGAGTCGTTTCCATACATCATTAAGCATAAGAAACGGAAGGAAAATGTCATTGCCGATGCATTATCTAGACGTTATACCATGCAGTCCCAACTTGATCGTAAAATCTTTGGTTTGGAAACAATAAAAGCATTATATCCTACTGATTTGGACTTCAAATATGCTTTTGAAAATTGTAGAGAAGGAAGAACTTGGAATAAATATGTGCTGCGAGAGGGTCTCCTCTATCGTGCTAACAAGCTATGCATTCCAGCTAGCTCCATTCGTCTACTACTTTTGCAGGAAGAACATGGAGGAGGTTTGATGGGACATTTTAGAGTGAAGAAAACTGAAGATGTGCTGTCCACACACTTCTTTTGGCCAAAGATGAGGCGTGATGTTGAGCGCTACGTGTCACGATGCACTACTTGCAATAAAGCTAAGTCTCGCCTTAACCCACATGGTCTTTATATGCCTCTTCCTGTTCCTAGTGTACCTTGGGAGGATATTTCTATGGAATTTGTTTTGGAATTGCCTACGACTAAGAGGGGGAGGGATAGTATTTTTGTAGTTGTTGATAGTTTCTCCAAAATGACACACTTTATACCTTGTCATAAGAATGATAATGCCTCACACATTGCTGATTTATTTATGACGGAAATTGTTCATTTACATGGTGTGCCAAATACCATTGTTTCTGATCGTGATGCAAAATTTTCAAGTCATTTTTGGAGAACTTTGTGGTATAAATTGGGAACCAAGTTGCTGTTTTCAACTACATGTCACCCACAAATGGATGGACAAACCGAGGTAGTTGATCGTACTTTATCGTTGCGGGCTGTCTTGAAAATAAATTTGAAGTTGTGGGAAGAGTGTTTACCACATATAGAATTTTCTTACAACAGACCCGTTCACTCCATGATGAAGGTAAGTCCATTCCAGGTAGTGTATGGTTTTAATACCCGTGCTTCTATTGATTTACTACCTTTGCCTCCTTCTGAAACTATAAATTTGGATGCTACACAACGATCTGAATTCATTCTTAAGATGCATGAAACTACAAAGAAAAATATTGAAAAGATGAATGAGAAGTATAGGATTGCAGGTAGTAAAGGTAGAAAAGAAGTAAAACTCAAACCAGGTGATTTGGTGTGGTTACACTTGAGAAACGAGCGATTCCCTGACTTAAGAAAATCTAAACTTATGCCACGAGCTGCTGGTACTTTTAAGATTGTTGAAAAGATTAATGGTAATGCATATAAGCTTGAGTTGCCTCCCGATTTTGGGGTTAGTCCCACATTTAACATTTCAGATTTGCGACCATACTTGAGAGAAGAAGATGAACTTGAGTCGAGGACGACTCCAATTCAAGAGGGGGAGGATGATGAGGACATCACAACAGCGGAGATGCACATTGAACTGCAAGGACCAATCACAAGAGCATGAGCACGGTTAATAAATCAGCAGGTCAACTCGTTCCTAACTTCCTTTGCATGTGAGTTTGAGAATAGATTGCTATGTGATGATTTAATTGTCATTAGGAACAGTGGAGAAGATCAACAAGTGAAGGAAAGAGGCCTTGGGAACGTGGACAACCTGCTGGGACGGCCATAAGTTGATGGAATAAGTTTGCAACTCGGACTTAAGTTCAACTCGGAGTCCAGTAGTAGTCCACCTTAAAACGGACGCCTAGCATGCATACAGACTCCATTTTCGACGTTCCACATATGCGCGGAAATAGGAGAAGATAAAATTGCTAATGGCTCTGGTCCCATCTCAAAATTCCTCCGGAGTCATTTGGAATCGTCGAAACAATTCGAGTCCAAATTTCTGTCCGATGCTGCACAACCGAATCGGGCCTTTGGGCCTTGTATCCCGTATGAGTCCATTAGGGACGCGTCTAAGCGTGTTTAGGTCAAACCCTAGCCTTTAAGTACTGCAGCCGCCAGTCATATTCGGTGGGCTTTGCTTATAACAATAATATCGCTGTTCTACGGTTTGTGAGACCCCAACTTCGCGATTTCAGATCGCGTCTTCGATGTTCTTGCTTGTGTTCTCAGTTGTACTTGCATGGATTAGCCTTCTTGGCGAGGTCAAGCATGTGCAACACGGTTGATAACCAACAGAGCAGTGGTGTAGTGATTGCAGGGATACTCGAACTGCTCGAGTGCCGCAGATCATCAACATCGAGTTCTCCACCCCAATCGAGTTACCTTTCGGAAGATCGGGCCTAAACCACTCATCAGTTTTCAAGAGAAAATCGAGATATGGGACAAATTTTTGCAAAAATGAGTAAATTTGCAAATCAAAATCAGGTATGCAGTGTTTCAAGCCACATTTTGAGAGTCAAGTATATTTAGATCATTTCTTAGCTCACAAAATCACTTTTCATCTAATGGCTTGGTGAAAATATCTGCAAGTTGTTTTTTAGTCCTAACATGTGAGATTACAATGTCACCTTTTAATCAATGATCTCTTTAGAAATGATGACGAATATCTATGAGCTTAGTTCTTGAGTGCTCTACTGGGTTGTGTGCAATTTTTGTAGCACTCTCATTATCACATAGTAGTGGATTATGGTTTAGATTGTAACCATAATCCCTTAGAGTTTGTCGCATCCAAAGTAGTTGTGCGCAACAACTACCGGCTGCAACATACTCTGCTTCGGCTGTGGAAAGAGCAATGCAGTTTTGTTTTTTAGATGACCATACAACTAAGGATCTGCCAAGAAATTGGCAAGTCCCCGACGTGCTCTTTCTATCGACTTTGCATCCTGCATAGTCGGCATCAGAATATCCTATCAAGTTAAAGTTGGATCCTTTGGGATACCAAAGGCCCAAGTTGGGTGTGTGCACAAGGTATCTTAAAATTCTTTTTACAACTATTTAATGGCACTCTTTAGGTGCGGCTTGAAACCTTGGACACATACAAACACTAAGCATGATATCTGGTGTAGATGCACATAAATAAAGTAATGATCCAATGGACCAATATACCTTTTGATCCACATTTGGACCATTTTCGTTGAGATCAAGATGTCCATTAGTTTCCATGGGTGTTTTGATGGGCTTGGCCTCGTTCATATTGAACTTCTTGAGGATGTCCTGCGTGTACTTGGTTTGGCTTATGAATCTGCCTTCTCTGAATTGCTTCACTTGGAATCCCAAGAAGAACTTTAATTCGCCCATCATTGACATCTCTAATCTGTCTGTCATAATCTTGCTAAATTATTCACAAAAAGACTTATTAGTAGAACCAAAAATTATATCATCAACATAGATTTGGCATACAAATATATGATCATCAAAATGTTTTGTGAACAAGGTATAATCAGCTTTACCAATTTTAAACCCATTTTGAGTTAGAAAATCTCTAAGGCACTCATACCAAGCTCGAGGAGCTTGTTTGAGGCCATATAGAGTCTTACGCAGTTTGTACACATGGTTGGGGTACTCCTGATCTTCAAATCCTGGTGGCTACTCCACGTACACTTCCTCCTTAATGGGACCGTTGAGGAAAGCACTTTTGACATCCATTTGATACAGCTTAAAATTATGGTGAGTAACATATGACAATAAAATACAAATGGACTCAAGTCTAGCTACAGGAGCGAAAGTTTCATTGAAATCCAAACCTTCGACCTGTGAGTAACCCTTCATCACAAATCATGCCTTATTTCTTGTTACCACTCCATGTTCATCTTGCTTGTTCTGAAAGACCCAATTGGTTCCTACGATGTTCGCCTTTGGTATTTCTACAAGCTCCCACACTTCATTTCTTTTGAAGTTGTTCGGATCCTCTTGCATTGCAATCACCTAATATGGATCCTTTAGTGCTTCTTCTACCCTGTATGGTTCCATAAAAGAGACAAAAGAGTAATATTCATAGAAATTAGCTATGCGAGATCTAGTGGTTACTCCCTTAGCAATGTCTCCAATGATGTTGTTGACAAGATGATCTCTTTGTATACTCTGATGTACTCTTGGATGAGGAACTTAGTGAAGTTATTTGCACTTCATTTTCTTCATTGTCAATGTCTCCCCCTAGATTATTGCTTCCTTTATTATATTGATCTTCTTGATCTTCCTGATCTTGATCTTGTGCATGAGCTCCCCCTTGATCATTGCTTTCTTGTTGAGGTTCATCTTGTGCACTTGAGTCTTGTTGTTGTTCTTGAGGTTGAATATCATCAAGTGCCATCCTCCTCAACGCTTGACATGGAACTTCTTCTTGATCTAGCACAAACTTATAAACTTGCTCCACTTGGGAGCCGTTAGTTTCATCAAACACTACATCACGTGCAACCTCAACAAGGCCAGAGACTTTGTTGAAGACACGATAGGCGTAGGCGTTTGAATCATAACCAAGCAAGAACCCTTCATCATATTTCGAAGCGAACTTCAAAGTCCTAGATTTCTTGTTCAAGATAAAACATTTACATTGAAATACTTTGAAAATGAAACGTTCGGTCTGTTACCAGTGAGTAGCTCATATGGCGTCTTATTCAAAAGTAGGTAAAGATATAGCCAGTTTGTTGCATGACAAGCGGTGTTCACCACTTCAGCCCAAAACCGGTTTGAAGTTTTGTATTCATCCAACATTGTCCTAGCCATCTCGATGAGTGTCCTGTTCTTCCTTTTGGCCACCCCATTTGGTTTAGGGGAGTAAGGTGCCAAAAATTCATACTTTATTCCTTCTTCTTCTAGGTACTCCTCAACTTGTGTATTCTTGAACTCCGTTCCATTGTCACTTCTAATGTTCTTTACGGTTGAGGATAATTCATTCTACGCCCTTTTCAGAAATTTCTTGAGGATTCCCTGAGTTTCTAATTTATCATATAAGAAAAATACCCAGGTAAATCTAGAAAATCATCAGCAATGACCAATCCATATTTGTTACCGCCGATGCTTATATAAGCAATTGGACCAAAAAAGGTCCATGTGTAGAAGTTCCAGTGGTCTTGAGGTAGTCATCACGTTCTTGGCGGGATGTGGTGCTCCAACTTGTTTTCCCGCCTGGCAAGCGCTGCATGGCCTGTCTTTCTCAAAAACAACATCCTTTAAACCTCGGATGTGACCACCTTTTAGAAGTTTCTACATATTTCTCATCCCAACATAGGCTAGCCGACTATGCCATAGCCACCCCATGTTAGTTTTAGCAACCAAGCAAGTGTTGAGTTTAGCTTTATATTTGTTGAAGTCAACAAGACAAATCTTTCCCTTCAATATTCACTTGAATGCAATCGAGCCATTGCTTCTTCTAAAAATGGTCACACCCTCATCAGTGAATAAACAATTATAACCTTTGTCACACAACGCTACCAAGGACCTTTCCTTGGTTGTTGTCTCCAAAGTATATCCCTTCACTTGGATCCGCATTGCGCTCATACTCCACGAACATACTCCTCTCTCCAATCATGTGATTAGTGCATCAACTGTCCAACACCCATTTTGATCCACCGGAGGATTAGGCCTGCAAAACAGAATTATTTCTTGGTTTTAGGTACCCAAGCTTGCTTGGGTCTTTGCAGGTTAGTCACAAGAGTCTTGGGCACCCACACACAAGTTTTTGAGTTCTTGTGGTATGGCCCTGCATATTTAGCAAATACATGTCCAAATTTGTTTTTCATGAGTACATAGGAGGCATAAAAAGTATGGAATAGTATTTGTAGTTCTGATTCACGTGATGTTTCCTTAACAAAAGTAATTTGCTTGTTAGCATGAACATTGGTAGACATGTGTTTATTTTTGTTAAACCCAAGACCATCTTTGATGTTAGGAGGTCTAGTGACCATATATGAACTACGTGCATATTTGATCTTTTCTTTGTCAAAGATGCCACTTTGGGATGGATGTTTAGCATGAGAAGTAGAAGAATCAAGTTTAGCAGCATTTTTCTCAATGGAACATGTGCAAGTTACATATGTTGTCAGACTTACACCTTTGGAAGGTGAGCTTTTGGAGGAGGAGTCACTTTGTTTGATTGACTCAACTTGCACTTCAAAAATCTTGTTAACCTTTGACAAGTTAGCAAGTTAATCCTCTATTGCATTGTGTCAGTCTTCTAGCTTTGAGTAAGTTTCCTTACTCAAGGCTAGCTCATGCTCAAGTGACTTGCTCTTTTCCCACTCAAGCTTAAGGAGTTTCTCAACCTCTTGATATCTCTTCCTTTCACGGATGAGCATATCTTCTTGTCGGTTGACAAGCTCCTCCTTCTCAACAATTTCATCTGACAACATTTTCATTTTCTTGAATGCAGTTTTACTTAACTCTCTAAACATCTCCCCATTTTCACTAGAGCTGTTAAAATCATCAATAGAGGAATTTAGCGAGGGAGGTGTGAGTCGAACCTTTTTCTTTCCTTCCTTAGCCATGATGCAACTGTGATTATGAGTCTCCCATCCTCCCATGTTCGGAAAGAGCGTAGACCTCTTGGTAGGCTTCTTGATGGCAATGGTGGCCATCTCGTCTTTTTCATCGGAGTAGGACTCGTCGTTTGAGTCCCACTCCTTGCCAATGTGCGCCAGGTGATCTTGTCTCCTTTTCTTGAAGATCTTCTTCTCTTGAGGCTTCGCTTCCTTCTTCTTTTTGTTTTCTTCATAAGTGCAGTCAACCATAAGGTGATCATACTCGCCACAGTTGTAGCAGGTATGTTGAGCCTTGGATTTTCCTTTTTCTTTGCTCTTCCCATCACTCGAGTTGCTGTCCTTCCTTTTTTTCATCACACCCTTGAATTTCTTGATGAAGAGTGCCATTTCCTCATCATCCAAATCGGTGCTTACATCACTTGTGTCTTCATCATCTTGTGCTTCACGAGCTTCCTTTCCTTTAGGCTTGGAAGTTGCCTTGAGGGCAATGTCTTTCTTCTTGGAGGAAGTAAGCTCAGCTAGGTCTTTGATGTATTGGGCCTCCTTCTCCATCATCTCATGGTTGATAATTTTTCCCAATAGTTCATCCGGAGTCATTTGTGAAACCCCGAGCTTTCGTGGATCATGGAGCACAAGCTGACGTTTCTTGGCATAAAGGCTCTGATCATTCTTTTGACCACGTCATGGTCAGTCTACTTCTTGCTTCCTTAGGCGCAAATCTTGTTTATAAGCGTCTTCATTCTGTTTTACATGTCTTGATGTGATTCACCTTTCTCAATGGCGAACCTCCCCCAATTCTCCTTCGGGCATTTCAATTTTTGCCTCTCAGACTGACCGATTTTCTTCATGTGCAGTTTTGAGTGTATCCCAGATTTCCTTGGCACTTTCTAGTTCATTGAACTCTTCTCGGCTTAGAGATGAAGTGATCACTGCAACATCTTGTGCGTTGCGGTCAATTTCTTGTTCATGTTCCAGAGTGAGTTCATCGTCTATATCTGGGATACCTACATATGTACACACAATATGCCAAAGACTGGGATTCAAGGAGATTAGATGCATTTTCAAGTTGTATTTCCACATGGTATAATCGTTTCCGTCGAACTATGGAGGTTTTCCCATGGGAATGGAAAGATAATGATTATTTGAATTGAGACGATTGTAATTGTAAGGATATCGGGAGTAGTCGTGATGACCACTCCCCGTTGTCTTCTCGTCTTCTTTTCCTTTTTGACTTAGGATTTTCTTCCATAGAAGTGCCTTGAGGTGACACACTTCTTCATTGAAAGTGCATCTAGGCATCCCTTGTGGGTTTTGGATGATTTATGACAAACAAATGAGATCCTAACAAATTGTTGAGATGAGCGCAGGTTTTAATGAAATTATAAAGAAAGCGCAAAAAAAGGAGTATGAGGATCAATATGGAAAAGAGCTCAAGAGTTGAATAGATAGATCATTGTGTATGGAGTGTGTTGGAGACACACACCCCAAGAGGTCAAGAAAAAGAAATCTCACTCACTACACAATTCACAGGAAAACCGGACTAGTCCGATATCACCACAGACTAGTCCGATATGTCTCTGACTAGAAACGAACAAGTCTTCCCAATGCGGATATGTTTGCTAGTACACCTATTTTCACATCATTGGACTAGTCCGATAACTTCACGGACTAGTCCGATATCTTTCTGACTAAAAATGGACAAGTCCGCCCCATTGCAGACTTGTCCTCAGGACATCTCATTTTACGCAAAAATGGACAAGTTCGATATCATCATGGACTAGTCCGAAAACTCTCTGACTAAAATCGGACAAGTCCTCCAACTGCGGACTTGTCCTCAATTCTACATGAGGTTCACCACACCAGACTAGTCCGATATGTGCCGGAATAGTCCGAACACCTCCAGAGACCAAATCGGACTAGTCCGCATATTTCCGCACAAGTGCGATATATCAGAACACTTAGGGTTTCCCACACGCCACACACCAGACTAGTCCGAAGTCCACCACAAACTAGTCTGGACAACGCAAGCCCCAACGGTAACTTTTGGAAACCCTAGTATAAATAGAGGTGTACGGCCCTACAACCAACTCTCTCGACCCCCTGCGCCGTCACACCTTCCAAGAGCCTAGAATACACGTCTCTCCACACAATCTAACCCTAGAAAGATCAAATCTTTGAGGATTGGTCATTGATCAAAGGAGAGACTCGTTCTACACGTCAAGCTCTTGGGTTTGAATTTCTCGCACACTCACGTTGTTTTATTGCATATCTTTCAAGTGTGTTTGGTGGTGTTTTCAATTGTAAATCTTGGGGAGCCCTCAACTTGTGAGAAGGCCCCTTGAACACGGTGATTTGCCCCCTTTGTGATTAGTGGAAGAGAATCGACCTCCATGGCGATTTGACGAGGGTAGGGTTGGTGAAGACCCGATCTTCTGTGGACTCCTCAACGTGGACATAGATTTCCACTGTGGAATCGAACCACGGGATAAAAATCTTGTGCCATACTTATTCTTACTTTTCATCATATTCTAGGGTTTACTCGATCTTATACAACTTACATTAAAACATTGAAACCAAAGTTAGTTTGTGCCATACCTAGTTTCATTGACGTAATACATTCAAGTTGCAACTTGATTTCCGCTGCATAGAGTACTTGAATTGAAATCATTGATCAAACTTGATCAATCTAGTCCGCACACACCGGACTAGTCCTCTCCCTACTGGACTAGTTCGATTTTTCTGTATTTTATCAAGTTGCAAAGTGTTTCAGGATCCGACGAAAGTTTAAAAAGCCTATTCACCCCCTCTAGGCTACATTCAATTGGTATCAGAGCGGGACTCTTCAAAAGAGACTCATCGCTCGAAGAGAAGATGTCGAACATTAAGGATGTGCTCAAGAACTTCAACCAAGATAAGGTTGATGATGAAGAGACTCAGAAGTTAGAGAAGCTCCTCGACGCCATCTAAGACTACGAGGATGATGATGACGAGACACTTGAACTCAAGGCACTCCTAAGGAAGAAGGCACTCTCCAAATGGAAGATTAAGTTCGAGGATGAAAAGAAGAAGAAGGGGAGTAGTCACACCAACTACTCCCGATATCCTTTTAACTATGATCGGTTAAATTCAAACAATAATCATTACGTGTCTATTCCTCTAGGGAAAGCCCCATACTTTGGTGGCAATGATTATTCAATGTGAAGGCAAAATATGAAAATGCATCTCATATCACTTAACCCCAGCTTGTGGCATATAGTGTGTACAGGGATAGATATACCGGATGACGATGAAGAGCTCACATCAAGCCAAGAACAAGCTATTCATTAGAACACTCAAGCTGCAGCTATCATAACATCCTCACTGAGTCGAGACGAGTTCACCAAGGTGGATGGACTCAAAATTGCTAAGGAGATATGGGATGCTCTACAAACCGCACATGAAGGCGATCATCATGTGCGAGAGGCCAAGATTGAAATGATCGAAGGCGAATTGGGAAGATTCGCCATAGAAGAAGATGATTCACCGCAAGATATGTACATCAGTTGAAGAATCTCATCAACAATTTTCGAGCATATGGAAGCAAGAAGTGGAATGATCATGATGTGGTGAAGCTAGTTCTAAGAGCCTTCATGCCTCGCAATATAACCCTATGCTCGATGATTAGAGAAAGTCCCGGGTATCAGAAAATGACCCCGGATGAACTGCTTGGAAATATTATCAATTTTGAGATGATGGAGAAACAATCAAAGCATGTCAAGGAGATTGCCGACCTTACCTAGGCAAAGAACAAAGGAGTCACTTTGAAGTCCACTTGTAAGCCTATGACAAAAGAAGCTCGAGAAGCTCAAGAAGAAGACGACAACGACAATGAAAGTAGTGACATTGATGAAGAAGATATGATCCTATTAATGAAGAAATTCAAGAAGATGATGAAAAAAATACAAGGTGGTAGATCAAATGAAGGAAGACATAGAGATAAACCAAGACCGAAGATGAGGCGTGCTTGCTATAACTGTGGCGAATGCGACCACTTCATAGTTGATTGTCCTCATGAAGAAAACAAGCGGAAGACCAAGGACAACAAGCCTCAAACCAAGAAGATTGGAGCAGCTCGAGCAGGCGCACCTAGGGAAGGAGTGGGACTCAAAGGATGATTCCTCATCCGAAGAGGAAGAGGAGATAGCTACCATAGCTGTCATGAAGCCTACCAAGAAATCCACCCTCTTCCCAACCATCAGCACATGGAAGGACACCGATCATACATGTCTAATGGCCAAGGAAGGTAATAGGAAGGTAACAACCAAATCGTCCTCCTTGCATTCTTTTTCTAGTGATAGTGATGACTCTAGTGATGATGAAGATATGCTTGTTGGTGTAGATAAGAAAACTACTGCTAATATGAAGTTTTTAATGGATAAGCTTGTTGATAAGGAGGAGCTAGTTGATTGTCAATAACATATGATCATCCTCCAAAAGGAAGAATATTGTAAGATCAAAAGGCTCCTCGAGCTTGAAAAAGAGCAAAGCAACTCACTAGAACTTGAGTTAGCTTCAAGCAAGGAAGCTTGTTTGAAGCTAGAAGACTCAAACATGGCTATCAAGGATGAACTTGCTAACTTAACCAAAGTTAACAAGATCCTTGAGGTACAAGTTGCGTCACTGAAGTCAAGTGGTTCTTCATCCTCTTCAAGCTCACCTTCTCAACTTATAAAATATGAAACTACTATTGCTTGTGAATGTGCTAAAATTGACACTAACTTGAAGGAGAAGTCAAACTTGACAAAGGACAAGCATGCTTCCTGAAGTGGCATATTTGACAAGGAGAAGGTCAATACTTGGTCACAAGACCTCCTAATGTCAAATATGGCATTGGGTATTCTTATGGTGAAAAGCAAAATGCTAGAAACCACAAGAATAACAAGGAATACATTGCTTTTGTCAAGGGAAACACCTCTCAAGTTAGACAACTTAATAATGTTGATAAAAGTAACATTGTTAACACATATGAGCAACAACTCTTGTTTAAAACTTTTGATGCATCATATGTTCTTATGAAAAGTAATTTTGGTAGAGTTTATGCTAAACATGTTGGACCACGCCATAGGAACACCAAGTCCCATGTGTGGGTGCCCAAATCACTTGTGACTAACCTCAAAGGACCAAAGAAAGCTTGGGTACCTAAGACCAAAGCGTAATTTGTTTTTGCAGGCTTACTCCTCCGGTGGAGCAAAATGAGTTCTAGATAGTGGATGCACCAACCACATGACCGGAGAAAGAAGGATATTCGTTGAATATGAAGAAAATGAAGATCCAAGCGAAGGCATCTATTTTGGCGATAACAATCAAGGAAGGGTGCTCAGTACCGAATGAATGATAACTCGGTTGCATTCAATGGTATGTTAAAGGGAAAACTTTATCTAGTTGACTTCAATAAAGATAAATCCGAACTTGACACATGCTTGATTGCAAAGACCAACATGGGTTGGCTGTGGCATAGACGGCTAGCACATGTTGGTATGAGGAATCTTCAAAAACTTCTAAAAGGTGATCACATCCGTGGTTTAAAGGATGTTGTTTTTGAGAAAGACAGGCCTTGTAGCACGTGCCAAGCCGGGAAGCAAGTAGGAGCACCCCATCTCGCGAAGAATGTCATGACAACAATGAGACCGCTCGAGCTACTTCAAATGGACCTATTTGGTCCAATTGCTTACATAAGCATCAGTGGTAACAAATACAGTTTGGTAATTGTTGATGATTTTTCACGCTTCACGTGGGTTTTCTTTTTGCATGATAAATCAAAAACTCAAGGAACCCTCAAGAGGTTTTTCAAGCGTGTCCAAAATGGATTTTCATTGAAGATCAAGAACATACTAAGTGACAATGGGACGGAGTTCAAGAACACCCAAGTCGAGGAATACCTAGATGAGGAGGGGATAAAACATGAATTTTCAGCACCGTATTCCCCTTAACAAAATGGAGTAGTCGAAATGAAGAACCGAACACTCATTGAGATGGCGAGGACAATGCTCGATGAATACAAGACTTCGGGCCACGTTTGGGCCAAAGCGGTTAACATCGCCTGTCACGCCATCAACCGGTGATATCTCCATCATCTACTCAAGAAAACATTGTATGAACTACTCACGAATAGAGAAGAAGCTCCATGTCAAGCGTTGAGAAGAATGGCATTGGACGATGTTCGACCACAAGCGCCACCTCCAAATGCGAATTAGGAAGACGAAAGACAAGTGGAGGTAAATGATCAAGGGGGAGCGTCTACACAAGATCAACCTCATGAAGATCAAGATGATCAACAAATCAATGAGGGCAACCATCTAGGGGGAGAAGAAGATGATCATGAAGATTCAAGACCACAAGTGCCACATCCAAGAGTACATCAATGCATCCAAAGAGATCACCCCATCGACAATATAATCGGTGACATCCAAAAGGGAGTAAAAACTAGATCTCGTATAGCTAATTTTTGTGAACATTACTCTTTTGTATCCTCTTTGGAACCACACAAGATTGAGGATGCATTGAAAGATCCAGATTGGGTTGTGGCGATGCAAGAAGAACTGAACAACTTCAAACGGAACGAGGTGTGGGAACTTGTCGAAAGACCCAAGTTCAACGTCGTCGCCACTAAATGGGTCTTCCGCAACAAGGAAGACAAACACAGGGTGGTGACAAGGAACAAGGCGCGACTTGTGGCCAAAGGGTATTCACAACTCGATTTTTCTCCCGTAGCTAGGCTTGAATCGATTTGAATATTACTTGCATATGTTACTCACCATGATTTCAAGCTCTATCAAATGGATGTGAAAAGCACCTTCCTCAATGGACCAATCCAGGAGGAGGTGTACGTGGAGCAACCTCCCGGATTCGAAGATCAAGAGTTCCCTGACCATGTGTTCAAACTGCGTAAGGCTCTCTATGGCCTCAAACAAACTCCTAGAGCTTGGTATGAGTGCCTTAGAGATTGAATGAAAGTGGATTTAAGATTGGCAAAGATGATTACACATTGTTTACCAAGCATTTTGACAATGATCTATTTATCTGTCAAATTTATGTTGATGATTTTATATTTGGTTCAACTAACATATCCTTTTGTGAAGAATTTAGTAAGATTATGACAGATAGATTCGAGATGTCTATGATGGGAGAATTAAGATATTTCGTAGGATTCCAAGTGAGACACAAAAGGAAGGGATGTTCATAAGCCAAACCAAGTATATTCAAGACATACTCAGGAAGTTTGGAATGGACAAAGCGAAGCCTATAAAGACTCCTATGGCAACAAATGGACACTTGGATCTCAATGAAGACGGACCAAACGTGGATCAAAAGGTATATCGCTCCATGATTGGCTCCCTACTTTATTTATGTGCATCTAGGCCTGATATTATGTTGAGTGTATGTTTATGTGCAAGATTTCAAGCCAATCTTAAGGATGTCATTTGAAATCCGTAAAAAGAATCTTGCTATATTTAGTTCACACACCTAACCAAGGCCTTTGGTATCCTAAAGGTCCAAAGTTCAATCTCATTGGATACTGCGATGCAGATTATGCCGGATGCAAAGTAGATAGAAAAAGTACCTCCGGTATGTGCTAATTCCTAGGTAGATCCCTAGTTTCTTGGTCCTCCAAGAAACAAAATTCCATTGCCTTATCCACAGCTGAAGCGGAGTATGTTGCAGCAGGGAGTTGTTGTGCACAACTCCTTTGGATGCGACAAACTTTAAGGGATTACGGTTACAATATGAGTCGTATCCCGCTCCTTTGTGACAATGAGAGTGCAATTAAGATTGCCCATAATCCCGTTGAGCACTCTAGAACTAAACACATAGACATCCGACATCACTTTTTGAGAGATCATTCAATGAAAGGCGACATAACCATTTCCCATGTCAATACCGAAAAACAACTAGCTGACATCTTTACCAAGCCACTTGATGAGAAATGTTTTTGTGAGCTTCGAAATGAACTAAATATCCTTGATGCTCGAAACATGGCTTGAAAGCTTGCATACCTGTATGGCATCTTCAAAATCTATTGATTGTGTTATAAAAATCATCTCTCTCTATTTTCTCCGAGAACTATGTTTATTACTTGATCTTGGTGAATTATGGTCATAGCTTGATTGTTGTATGTTTACTGATCATATTCATCAAGATTATTTGTGTGTTTTGCCCCCTATTCTCTTTGTAAGCACCTTCGAATATATACGAATGGTCTAACTAGTTCAGTTCTGGTGACCACGCACTAGTCCGTAGTTACCCGGACTAGTCCGCACAATGCAGACTAGTCCGCAGAGTTCCGGTAATCCGGACTAGTTCGGTCCGACCACAAACATTGTAGACTAGTCCGCAGAGTTCCGGTAATCTGGACTAGTTCGGTCCGACCACAGACTGGTCCAAATTTTTGACTCCATAACCCTAGGGCCGCCAAAACCTAATCTTCTTCATCCTCACAACTCACCTCACATTCTCTCTCCTCACTCAAGTGCCCCCAAGGTGATTTGGCAATTTCTCCACCAAATCTTCTCGAATCTCCTTGGGAAACGATCTTCATCGCAAGGGGATCAAGGACCCAAGACTTGTCCGCATCAAAAACTTCTCCAACTCCGCAAATCGAAGGATTTGGTAAATTTCCTCCCAAACCCTAGAACCTTCGATTTCTTTTGTTTTGGACCAAGTATCTTAGCTCCTCTAGTCTATACATGATTCCTTGGTGTATTTCAACTATCTCTAGTCACTTTTGCATTGAGAAACTCCATTGCCTTGTAAGTTAGGGTTTGAGCAATTGAATGTCAGACTAGTACGTTCTCATTGCGGACAAGTCCGGTACTCTAGACTAGTCCGCACTTGAGCACTGGACAAGTCCGATTTTTGACTGGACACAAACCTAATTTCCTTCTACTTAATGCATTCCCTTGCCATCAATACTTATCTATGTCATGTATAACTTCCTTGTCAGGACAATGTCGAATGAAAACATCTCAGACTTTGAAGATGAGATGGATCAAGATGTGTTGCCGCGAGTCACGGAGTCTCGCGCTAACAAAAGGCAAGAGCATGCTGCCAAGCCTTCGCCCACTCCACCTAGGATGAGGTGGAAGGTTGCATCCAATAAGACAGCTTCGAAAGCTCAATATATGGTTGGTTCTAGCTCAGCGGCTCATCGCCAATCCAAAGGTAAAGGTAAAGGGATTGCCTCTGGCCCGATTGGCCCTCTCAAGATGAGTGCTCCAAGGCAGGGTTATATAGACCTCTCAGAAGAAAAATTCAATTGCAAGGGGAGTGATGTAGCTTGGAAGCTGAGGAAAGTTGATGCATACATCAGTAGCAAGAAGGCAGCTGATCCTAGATTTTGGAGCAACTTTCACGTGGACTACTACAGTTTCGTGTATCTGCAGATGAAGACTCCAGTAGTCCGCATCCAATGGATTGACTGGAGCCACTTTGAAAGAAAAAGTTGTGGTGCTTTTTATGAAGTGGTACAGGCTGCACAGAGGCATGGCCTCAAGGACTTGCTTGCTTTCAGATATAACTGGAATGATGAGGTCATCGCTCAATTCTTGGTGACTTGCTTCTTTGCTGGTATGAAGAAGAGAGAGTGACTTGGATGACTCACGGATCCAAGTACACTGTGACATATGATGAGTTTGCTAGGCTGCTGCACCTTGGCGACACCAACAACAATGAAGTGATTATTCATAACATTGGGATTTTAGAGAAGGACAAGATGGACTTTCTCTATGATACCCGTATCAAGTACAATCCTCCCTCAACCAAGAACATGAAGCCCTTCTTCACGGTTCTCAATAGGGTGCTTAGGAAGACAATTGCTCCGAAGGATGGAGATGCAGGGAGTGTCCAAGGCTACCTGAGAACATTGATGAAGGTGATTAGCAAGAGCAGGAAATTTAACATCTTTGACTACATCTGGAATGACATGGTGAATATTTCCTGCACCCCTAACCATTCCTGTGGCTATGCGCCTTATATCATGTTCATGGTAGAGAAGGTCACAGGGATTGAGTTTGTGAAAGATGTTGAACACACAACCTTGAGGCCCTAGAAGCCTCCCCAAGCCACTCTCCCAGCTGCTCCAACTCCTATGTCAAGTGAAGAGGCTCCAAGGAGAGCTCAAGGAGATGCAATTCTTGAATCTAACACTAGGGCCCCTCCTCACAAAGGGTCTCCTAGTGGCATTATGAAGTACCTGGTTGCTATTTTTGGCTCTTGCCGCAAGACTAAGGTGAAAGTTCATAAGTTGAACAAGGCAAGTAAAGAGGATATGAGATACATGAAGAAAAATGTCAAAGCCAAATGCCAGAAGCTAGAGATTGTATCTCCCTCTGAGCTTGCATACTTCGGCATTGGGGGCACGACAAGTGGTTCTCATCCTCCTCCTCCTCCTCCTCAGCCTGATGATGAAGACAACGAGAGGACCGACAACGAGGAATGAGTTGACGACAACTTCTGATCCCTCCTCTCCTTCTTTTTGGTGCCTTGATGCCAAAGGGGGAGAGATTGATGGGGAGTCACTAGGTCCTAGCAGTAGGTTGATAGATGAGAGCTCCATTTGTGTTTATTTTGGGTTGTAAAACTTTGATTATGCTCTCTTATGCTTTTGGGCATGTGTTGTGAAACGTGACTATGTTATGCTTATGATCTATGTCTTATGCTCTGAATTTGATATTCATGCCTAAAAATCTTGATGTTGTTATGATTATGCCATTTACCACATTCACATCACGATTACTGCTAACACACACTTAGTTTTGCACCCCACCATAAAGAGTGCACATATGTCCTACGTCTGCATTGCCTATTTTGTTCCAAGTTCATATGTGCACACTTTATGAAAATCTGAATTTTATCATATTTGTGAAATCTCAATTGGTTGTCCTCAATCACCAAAAAGGGGGAGATTGAAAGTGCATCTAAGCATCCCTTGTGGGTTTTGGATGATTTATGAAAAACAATGAGATCCTGACAAATTGTTGAGATGAGCGCAAGTTTTAATGAAATTATGAAGAAAGCGGAAAAAGAAAGGAGTATGAGGATCAATAAGGAAAAAGCTCAAGAGCTGAATAAATTAAATCATTGTGTATGGAGTGTGTTGGAGAAACACACCCCAAGAGATCAAACAAATGAAATCTCACTCACTGCACAATTCACAGGAAAATTGGACTAGTCCGATGTCACCGCAGACTAGTCCGATATGTCTCTGACTAGAAATGGACAAGTCTTCCCAGTGCGGACTTGTCCACTAGTACACCTGTTTTCACATCACCGAACTAGTCCGATAACTCCATGAACTAGTCCAATATCTTTCTGACTAAAAATGGACAAGTCTGCCCCAGTGCAGACTTGTCCTCAGGACATCACACTTTACACAAAAACGAACAGGTCCGGTATCATCAGGGACTAGTCCAAAAAATATCTCACTAAAATCGGACAAGTCCTCCAACTGCGGACTTGTCCTCAATTCTCTACATGAGGTTCACCACACCAGACTGGTCTGATATGTGTCGGACTAGTTCGAACACCTCTAGAGACCAAATCGGACCAGTTCACATATTTCTGGACAAGTCCAATATATCAGAACACTTAGCGTTTCCTACACGTCGCACACCGGACTCGTACAAAGTCCACCACGGACTAGTCCGGACATCGCAAACCCTAACGGTAACTTTTGGAAACCCCACTATAAATAGTGGTGTACGGCCCTACAACCAACTCTCTCGACCCCCTGCGCCGTCACACCTTCCAAGAGCCTAGAATACATGTCTCTCCATACAATCTAACCCTAGAAAGATCAATTCTTCGAGGATTGGTCATCGATCAAAGGAGAGACTCATTCTACACATCTTGAGCTCTTGGGTTTGAATCTCTCGCACACTTGCGTTATTTTATTGCATATCTTTCGAGTGTATTTGGTGATGTTTTCAATTGTAAATCTTGGGGAGCCCTCAAATTGTGTGATGGCCCCTTGAACATGGTGATTTCCCCCCTTTGTGATTAGTGGAATAGAATTGTCCTCCATGGCGATTAGACAAGGGTAGGGTTGGTGAAGACCCGGTCCTCCGTGGACTCCTCAATGTTGACATATATTTGCTCTGTGGAATCGAACCACGGGATAAAAATCTTGTGTCATACTTGTTCTTACTTTTCATCATATTCTAGGTTTTACTCGATCTTATACAACTTACATAAAACATTGAAACCAAAGTTAGTTTGTGCCATACCTAGTTTCATTGACGTAATACATTCAAGTTACAACTTAATTTCCGCTGCATAGAGTACTTGAATTGAAATCATTGATCAAACTTGATCAATCTAGTCCACACCCTACCGCACTAGTCCGATTTTTCTGTATTTGATCAAGTTGCTAAGTGTTTTAGGATCCGACGAAAGTTCAAAAAGCCTATTCGCCCCACTCTAGGCTACATTCATTCATCATCGTGTTGATTTTCCCTGAGTATAT
The DNA here is from genome assembly GCA_036927565.1 of Tuctoria greenei. NCBI lineage: Eukaryota > Viridiplantae > Streptophyta > Magnoliopsida > Poales > Poaceae > Tuctoria > Tuctoria greenei. The sequence continues at coordinate 218,669,613 of JAYESD010000003.1, read as the reverse complement.
CGAAGGCTTTTGTATCTTGTTCTTCTTCGGGGTTGAGTACCTTCAGGATGTCGTTGTTCTTGTCAGAGGCCATTGATCTCTCCGAGCAGCGAGTCTCATAAATGGAGAATCTGCTCTGATACCAATTGAATGTGGCCTAGAGGGGGGTGAATAGCCTTTGAAAATTTCCTGCACACTTAATCAAACTGTCAAATACTTGAGTGACCGGAGTTGTCCGATTGGTGGAGCGGACTAGTCCGGTGTGGTAAAGTGCTGTGATTATTTAAGTATTGATTCAGGAATTAGATGTTATCGCAGCGTAAATTGAACAACTATTGAGATCACTTAAATTTACAATCAATATTGCAAAGTTATGCATGGAAAGCAATTGTAATTTCGTTTACAATATTGATCAACTTAATGCCCTAAGTGATGATAATGCAAAAATAAAGAAGCACACGGGACAAGATTTTTACCGAGGTTCGATCTCACCAAAGAGATCTACTCCTCGTTGAGGAAGCCCACACAAAGCTGGGTCTCTTCAAACCCTTTTCCTCATCAAGTCACCACACAAGGCCAACTTGATTCCACTATCACGGGTAATTACCGAGTTGGTAGGGCAACCTCACACTTTGAGGGCTCCCACAAGAATTACAGCGAAAAGATGATCAAATACACTCAAAAAGATTACAAGTGATTGTACGAGTGTAAAGAGATCAAACCCCAAGAGCTCAATGAAGCGTAGACGACAATATCCCAATCCCAAATCTGGATACTCAAAGATTTTCACTTTTGAAGACCTTAGATGTGTTGGGAGATGTGTTTTCGTGCTCTTGGGACAAGTGGTGGTGCTAGGGTTTGAGTTGTGAATAGTAGAATACGTGAGTTATGTTTGTGGCGTTGTGGATCTCCTCTTTATAGTGTTTCCAAAATTGTTACCATTAGGGAACCCGATGGCCGGACTAGTCTGTACTGGGGACCGGACTTGTCTGGTGTGCTGTGTAAAATAGGCGTGAAATGTGCAGCACACTAGAAACCCTAAATTGTGTGAGGTATGCCGTACTAGTCTGGTAGGTGTTTGGACTTGTCCGGTGCCCTGAGTATTGGAACATCAGAAACTTTCTCGGACTAGTATGGTCCTCAGACGGACTTGTCCGACATGATGTGTTATGGAATATCAGAGAGTTCAACGGACTAGTCCGATCCTTGAACAGACTTGTCCGGTGCACAATGTACTAAGTTTACAGAAAGTTGAATGGACTAGTCCGGTGCACTGTGTATTGAGGTTCCAGAAAGTTGATTGGACTAGCCCGGTCCATGAACGGACTAGTCTGGTGAATTGTAAAGTGAGACAACAGAGAGTTGTACGGACTAGTCCGGTCCATGAATGGACTACTCCGGTGCACAGTGAATTTTAAGACCCTTAACCCTACGCAAAGACTTGAGCTCTTGGGATGTGTCTCTCACACACATCCTATACAATTAAGTCTACTTTGCGCTTCATTCATCAATGGGGCTTTTCTTTTTCTTCATCACTTCAATTTTCACTTTTTGAGTGCACCAAACTGTCTAATATGAGTTAACCTGCATTCATCTCAACAAGTCCATTAGGATCTCATTCGTTTGTCATCAATCATCCAAAACCCACAGGGATTGCCTAGATGCACTTTAAAAAGGTATGGATCTTATATTCCTATTTGTATTTGTATCTTTGCTCTTAATAAAGATGTTATCTTTAGTCTTCTATTGTTCATATACTTGGATGAAGCGTTTCTTGTTTGATTGTGGATTCCATGTATGTTGTAGGAGTAGTATTTATGATTATGCTATACCATTCTTATCATATCATCATAAATACTATCAACCCCCCACTATAGTCTAGTTAGCTATGACATGTTTATGTTAACATGAATCACTTATGCTATGAATTAACATTGGTTCAACGATGATTTACTTCATTGCCTTAGGATGGCTTGTGCCTAGGATCTTAAGGGAATTACTTAATATGCTAGCATAGTGCTAGGATAGAAAGTAGCGTTGAATGCCTCGTAGACCCACAGATTGAAGATGTAGGCAGTAGGTGGTGACAGCCTTATCTGTCCTTTATAATCCTCCACGTTCGGCTATGCCACAGGCACTTGGCGGGAATCGTCCTTATGTTGCTTGGGGTAAACCCATGCCCGATGTGTTAATTCATTAATCCACTTAGAATGAGAATTCTTAATTAATATAATCATTCATAACTAACTTAGGCTATGTATTTGTACATTAGAAGCATCGTAAGAGTCTCTACCTAACCCTTAGCATAATCTCTCTTTACCTCATTTATCCCCTTAGGATAGAGTGCTCTTGTGTGTGTCACACTACCTCCAAATCTCATTTATCCATCCTTGCTAGAACCCTACCTAGACCATCCTAGCCTCTCCATTTGATGTTTGCTTTACTTACATCTATCCTTCCTTTGGGAGAATATAAATCACACTCTTTGGGAATACTCTTAGAGGGGAAATGCTAAATCGATAGATTCCGTGCACTTGTAGATTTACATGTGTAATCTAAAATCTATTAACAAGCATTTCTAGCACGGCTGCTAGGGATGAATTGTTAGTAGTGTGTAGGAACCGACATTAAGCATTTCTTGCGCCATTGCTGGGGAAGGTAGCCGAAGTATTGCATGATTGAGTGAATAAGATAGGACCCTGGTAGGTTTTAGTAGGATAACCCTTTTTTGTTTTCGCATTTTATGTGAAAATAGGGTAGTGTATGTCTGGTTTCTGCTTGCCGGAAAACTTTGTTGAACATCTCGAATCCCTTCTGAGAGATCGATCTCGTGTCGTTACTCCTGAGAAGCTTCAAGCGACAAAGCAAGCCAGCGCAACTACACGAACAACCAAAACGCTAATGGCCCAGAAGATCCTTCGTGAGTTTTTGGCTCCCTCTGCTAACAATGTGCCTATTGGGCCCACTAATAACATGGGAGACGTGAACTTCAAAATCAAGACTGGCCTTATCACTATGGTGCAATCCAACCCATTTTGTGGGAAGGCTAACGAGGATGCAAGTGCTCACCTGCAAAAGTTCCTTGAGATCTGCAACACTTTTAAGATCAAGGACATATCTCCTGATGTTGTCCGTCTTAGACTGTTTCCGTTCTTTTTTCTTGGGAGAGCGAAACAGTGGTTCTACGTGAACCAAAGTGCTATAGACACTTGGGGGAAGTGTTCTACATCATTCCTTGACATGTTTTTCCCATTGAGCAAGACCAATGCCTACGTGGAAGAATTTCCAGCTTCCAGCAAGATGCCAAGGAATCTATTCCCGAGGCTTGGGAAAGGCATCAAGAGTATATCCTAGCCTGTCTCACCATGGGATGGATGATTGGCTCATTATCCAAAACTTCTACAACGAGCTGATCCCTTCTGCCTGTGACAATGTTGATGCTACTGCTGGAGGTGCCTTCTTCTCATTGACAGTGCCCAAAGCCAAATATTTGATTGAGGTGTCAAACATGGGATGGAGCAATGATCGTCTCCATATCGGCCAGCGAGGCATGTACACCTTGAAGGAGGTGGACATGATCACTGCCAAATTGGACCTCCTCATGTAGAAAATTGATGGACAAAGCAATGGTGAGGTATGTGGCAATGCTTACGCCGTAGACTCTCACATCACTTGTGAAGTCTGTGGCAACACGGGCCATTTGGGCAATGAATGCCCAGAAACCTATGATGATGCCTTATATGTAGCCAACAATGGAAACAACAATGGCTATCGTCCAGGAGGTCAAGGGTGGGGTCAACCACACCCATTCTTTCAAGGAGGGTACAATAAAAATGGCAATAATGAAAATCAACCCAACCTGAGAGAACTTGCCATCGGCCAGTTGAAGATCAATGAGGCTATATCCAAGAAGATGTCGGCCAATGACAAGACCCTAGAGAGCATTAATGGCAAGATTGAAGGACTATCATCAGCCTTCAAGAATCAATTGAGTTTCAACAAGATGTTGGAAACTCAGTTGGCTAAACTGGCAGCTGTTGTTCCTCCAGTGGAGAATGGCAAGATGCCAGGATAGCCCGAACCTCCTATGGAAAGTGCCAACATGATTTCTCTACAAGGAGGCAACTGGCTAAAGGACCCTGGATGTCCTACAATTTCATGCTCAATTGGAGCTCACCACTTTGACAAGGCCCTTTGTGACCTTGGAGCAAGTGTGAGTGTGATGCCCAAGGTGGTTTTCGACCAGCTAAACTTCACGGAACTTACTCCAACACCAATGCAGCTCCAACTGCCTGATTCTTTAGTTTGTTATCCGATGGGTATCGCTGAAGATGTTATGATGAAAATCCAGAATTGCTTCATACTCGTGGACTTCTTGGTGCTCGACATGTAGGTAGAGAAGGATACACCACTCATTCTTGGGTGACCATTCCTAAGCACTGTGAAGACTCGCATAGATGTGGGAGCTGGAGAAATCCACTTCCATATCAATGGCAAGGAGGAGAAGTTTAAATTTTGTCCAAAATTAGAGCAATGCTCCATGATCCGTATCAAGTATGGGCTGAATGTTAAACACATTCAGGAGGTCAAAATCACACCTCCAAAGGTGGACCCACACATTGCATTCATGAGGAATTTGATCTATGCGAAAAACCCATCTTATCGTCCACGCCGACACCCCAAGAAGATGGAAAAGTCCGAGCCTCCCCAAAGGTCCAAGTCCACCAAGCTGCCAAAGAAGGTATGGCGAAAGAATCAACACAAGACGTCCGAGCCCATCCCTCCGAGCCCGGATGTCAAGAAATTAAGAAGTAGGAATGTCCATCTCATCAGACGGTGGTGAGACCTAGCCAATAGGTTAAATTGGTAGTTATCCTTTTCTTTGTTATTTGTTTTCTTTATTTGGTTTTCCCCATTTAGTTTGATTTTCCCCACTGCATATTTGGTTTTTCGTAGCAAGTTGAGAATCTTCTATTATAAACTATCATTTTTATTTCTTTATTTTCCGCAAAAAAATTGTTGGGTTTTGAAAAAGGAGTTTTTATTTGGAAAACATTTTTTCTGGGTTGCAAGAGTGGTAATTCACCAACGTGCTAATTCCATATCCATAGCCGTTGGGGAGCCACCTACCAAAAGGGAGAACAGGGGGGCCCACTTGTTAGTAAGGCTGACCACCCTGTTCGGCCGACTAGGGGAAATAGCCATTTTGGCTCTCTCTCCTTCAACGGCTACATTTGATTCCCTAGTGACCGTTGGGGAGCACACACTATAAATGGTGGCCGTGTGGGGCACTTCTCCTCACACTCCACCGCATTTCATACCTCCCCAAAGTCACTCTTACTCACACTGTTTTTTCTCACTCTTCATTGAAGTGCTCTTCATCAATTCCTAACTCAATTTTTTTTTGCTTTTGTTGCATTTGCCTATGCCACAGGCTCTTGGCGGGAGTCGCCTAGCATTTTTGGCACCCCTGCTAGGGATGAATTGTTAGTAGTGCGTAAGAACCATCAACAATCTCTGAGTTAGGACCTCTCACCAAGAGCCTGTGGCATAGCCAAACGTGGAGGATTACAAAGGACAGATAGGGCTGTCACCACCTACTGCCTACCTCTTCAATCTGTGGGCATACGGGACATTCAATGCTACTCCCTATCCTAGCGCCATGCTAGCATATTAAGTAATTACCTTAAGAGCCTAGGCAAAATCCATCCTAAGGCAATAAACTAAATCATCGTTGAAGCAATGTTAATTCATAGCATAAGTGAATCATGTTAACATAATTATATCATAGCTAATTAGACTATAGTGGGGGTTTGTAGTGTTTATGATGATATAATGATAATTGTGTAGCATTATCATAAATACTACTCCTACCACATACATGGAATCCACAATCAAACAAGAAAAGCTTCATCCAAGTATATGAACAATGGAAGACTAAAGATAACATCTTTATTAAGAACAAAGTCACAAATACAAATAGGAATATGAGAGCCATACCTTTCCCAATTGGAAATTGGAAAGAGACTCCTTCTACTCCCCTCCTATTTAGACTATGGACTAGAGACTCTCCTCTCTATAGCCTATACTCCTCTAAACCTATAGAGAGTAGTGGATACAATGGATGAATACTCAAGTGGTGTGTGTTGAAGTTAGGGGTCCTATTTATAGCTTGGAGAAGGGTCGGTTCCTGCCACCAAAAGCGCGCAAATCAGTCTCATTGTGACCTGGGCACCACAAGGAGTCGACACATGGAAGTTGACCGAGTTTGGCGCTAGGAAGGGTTTGACCGAACAGAAATGTTGACCATTTTGGAGTGCTTCCTCAGGGTGACTTCCAGGTGGGTCCCATTGACTGATATGGGTGTTAAACCATTGGATGGCCTCAGATACTTCTGTTTGTGGGCCATTTGATCGATGTGGTGCCACGTGGTGTCGCCTGATTGGCTGGAATGATATTTTATAGGATCCATCCCCTTGTTTCACTTTAATTCTGCATAGAATGCCTGCATCCACTACTTTCTCCAAAGACAAGTAGAAATAGGTTAAATTGAAAGGTGATGTATGCAAAAAATGATGTTTCCTTCACATAATTGAGTTATATGGACGGGTGAAACTGGTATATAACAACAGTCAACAAACTTCCCCAAGCTTATCCTTTGCTCGTCCCGAGCAAAGTCAAGACTTTAGGTTGATGATTAGGAGTTGCTACACTGTCCTACTTTTCAAAAGTACCATGTGCACAACAAAATACTCTACCTAGTATTGCAGAAATTGGCACGGTACTTCACCCATCTTAAGTCATTATGGGGCTTATGCCATCTCCTATTCATGGGTGGTTGAAAGATAGAACAGCAAATGGAGCACATATACCCTAGAAATCAAGTTCCAGTCAAATTCCAAGGAGTTCAATTTAGATTTAAGTATCTCAATTTGATTCTCTCAAGTCTCTCCTTTGTGTGTAGTGGAAATATATTCTCACCAAGGCATTTTGCCTAAATTCATCCCACCTCTACATAAGGCTTGTATGTGGAGCTTGGTAGGGAATATAGTAGGCATATTTGTAACACATAATATTGCTTAGTAAAAAGAGTAAGCCTTAGGAGAAATCAATTCAAAATAGTTTGATTCAAGACTTGTGCATGTGTGACGGAATGGAGTGGATGTGGATCTTGAGATGACTCCTTTTTGAGTGGACTCCCTTATTTTGCAGGGATGAAACATGGCTAATTTTTTTCTCATGCTTATGATGTAAGCATGCATTTTTCTTTTTCTTTTTCTTGTAGCGATGTCTTCTACTCCCTTTTTATGCAAGAAATTTTGGAGAGAGTACTAAGCATGAATGATATGGAGTTTGTCTTTTTATTGTGGAACGGTGTTATGGTGGAATTTTTGCTTACTTCTAGTGTAGAAGTATAGCATGTGCAAGTGAAGTCTTGAATTTGAAAATTAATGAATGAAATCTCACATAGATTTATACTAGTTTGACAAAGCTCAATGTGAAGACAACTAGCATATGCATAAGGTCTATCAATGTTATGATTCATATGGCTTTGGTAGGTATTTCCAATCAAATGAGAGTATCTTAAATCTTTTTAGAAATTCTCCAGAAATCTAAGTTTCACTTTCAAAATAGGAATAGCAGCCCTATCACTATATCATATCTCACAATAACTTAGAATTGGATTAAGCATTTGTTACCCACAATTTCCAAATCAAGGCAAAAGCAATTTTAGCCAATGAGAGCAATATGTTGGAGAGTAGTAAGTTGTAAACTAGGGACTTAGGAAAATTAAAATAGAGCAACTATTCATCAGTTCATCTATGTGAATTCCAAATCATTCTTACCGTATATCATTTATTTTATTTGAAAGCAAATCTATCCTATACATATCTATATTTATTTTGTATTTTTTAAATGTAAGGTGGATGATAGGTGAGTGGAAAATAAATATAGAAGGGGTTGATACAATTTACCTCAAGTGGGGGTCCTCCCCCAAGCTTGTTCTTCACTCACCTCCATGTCGAGGGTTGAACCCTTAATGACGGAAGTATGCCACGAGATCGGCTTGTTGTTGTTGTAGCATGGAGTTGAAGTTGGTGAATTGAGCATCCATTTGTTGTTGCCAGTATTGGGTACCTTGGACATGCCCTTCGAGAGTGTTGTAGATGTCACCCGTTCTTACTTCAAGCTCATCCATACGTCTAGTGAGATCCGTCATTCCTTGGCTATAGTCATGATGACTTCTAGCTGAAGAGGAACACCATCTTCTCATGGACGATGGAGGCAAGCTGCTAGAGCTTGAAGTGGATAGGGTTGACTCCCATGTGGCACCTGGCCATCCATGCCAAGACAGACCTTCGGTCTCATACGATGGAGGATGAGTCCATCCGGGTGCATCACTCATTGTTTTCTCTTCCTCTTCGTACTCATGGACCATAGAGGTTGTCATGGGCATAGCCGCTCTCCTTGTACGACTTCTAGTTACCCTGCCAGATACATTACTTCTTTCGGCTTCCTCGTTGGGAAGGAGGTCAATGGTTAGTGACCTCATGGCATTTGTACAAATGATAATCCGGGTTAGGTAACCGAATTTCATTGACAAAGCCGAGATAATAAAATATTAAAGAGCCATCTTGATCATGCTTAAGGGTATGTCCTCGCACTAAATAATCTTCATCAATTAATTCTCTTTCATTTTCAATATACTCAAATGAAGAATATTCTAGTGCTCCTACCCTAGTAGCAATACGGATAATCAATGAAGTACATTCAGTTGGCCCTACCCTTGGAATGTAATCTAATCGTCATGTAATCATGGCAATAACTAGAGCAACTTTTATCTTTTTAATCATGGTAAATAAATTTTTCAGCTCATCATCACGCAGTATCCTTACATATCCTCTAGGGAACATAGTCATAGCCACCCATCTATGCATGAAGCGCAAAGTAGGGTTGTGCAAGTGGCTATTCATAGGTGCACTACATCTGACCTCACCAGTTAAATCTATCCAAAAACTTTGTTTGTTAAATTTGGGCAAAGTGTCCAAATCTTACAAACAACGTTTATGGAAGCCTATGATTTCACTTAATTCTTTCCATAGGATGTTGTATTCTTTTTGAAATATTCTAATACTATCAAATCCTATTTTGAGTGTGTAAAAGGCATGAACCTTTCTCCTATATGTGAGCAAAGTTTTCCAATCCTAATGCACACCAAATGGAAAACAATTTGAAATCCATTCCTATTTTGGAGATCAAATCTGGATCATAAGCTTTCATATGAGAAAACTCACGATCTTGGAGGAGCTTGCGTGCTTGATCTTCAACCTCACTTTGGATGTCGAGGTTGTCGTCATGAAGAAGTTGATGTGGGTTGCTCCTCTCACTCATGGGAGCGTCCTCTCCGACACTCCTCCTCCGTGAACTTGGTGTAGCAACGAAAGATGGGCGTGCACTTGAATCTCAACCATGGCTTGAGCTTGCAGTCTCCTTCCTCTTTCCAAACAACCTCTTCATTCCTTTCATGGCCACAACAAGGCAAAAACTCAAAAGAGGTGATGTTAGTGAAAGCAAATTCCTGACGAATTTTCCCTTGAAGAACTTGAGAGCAAATTGCAAATGCAAATGAAAGCAAATCTTTTTGAGTTGGGAATTGATCAAGAGTACTTCAATGAAGAGCAAGAAAACACTGTGAGCAAGAGTGACTTTGGGGAGGTATGAAATGAGGTGAAGTGTGAGGAGAAGAGCTCCTCACGGCCACAATTTATAGTGTGCACTCCCCAACGATCACTAGGGAACCAAATGTAGCCGTTGGAGGAGAGAGAGCCAAAATGGCTCTTTCCCCTAGTCAGCCGAACAGGGGGGTTGTTCGACCTAATAGGTGAGCCCCCTGTTCCCCCTTTTGGCAGGTGGCTCCCCAACGCTATGAAATCAGCCCGTTGGTGAAATACCACTTTTGCAACTTAGAAAAATTATTTTCCAAATAATAACTCCTTTTTTCAAAACCCAACAATTTTATTTTTGTGTAAAATAAAGAAATAAAAATGATAGTTGAGAATATAAAATAATCAACTTGCTAAGGAAAACCAAATATGCAGTGGGGAAAAAAACCAAATGGGGAAAACGGAATGAAGAGAAAATAAAAATAAAGAAAAGGATAACTACCAATATAACCTATTGGCTATGTATCACCACCGTCCGATGAGATGGACATTCCTCCTTCTTCATTTCTTGTCATCTGGGCCCAGAGGGATGGGCTCAGATGGCTTGTCTTGCTTCTTCAACCATTCCTTCTTTGGCGGCTTGGTGGAATTTGGCCTTTGAGGAGGCCCGGACTTCTTCGTCTTCTTGGGGTGTCGGCGTGGACGATAAGGCGGGTTTTCCGCATATATCAAATTTCTCATGAATGCAATGAGCGGGTCCACCTTTGGAAGTGTGATTTCGACCTTTTGAATGTGTTTAACATTCACCCCAATGCGGATCATGGAGCATTGCTCCAATTTTGGGCAAAAGTTAAACTTCTCCTCCTTGCCATTGATATGGAAGTGGATTTCTCTAGCTCCCACATCTATGCGAGCCTTCGCGGTGCTTAGGAATGGGCGCCCAAGAATGAGCGGCGTATCCTTCTAGACCTCCATGTCGAGCACCATGAAACCCACAGGTATGAAGCAGTTCTGGATTTTCACCAGAATATCTTTAGCGATACCCGTTAGATAACGGACTGAAGAATCGGCTAGTTGGAGCTGCATTGGTTTTGGAGTAAGTTCCGTGAATTCAGCTGGTTGAAAACCACCTTGGGTATCACACTCACACTTGCTCCAAGGTCACAAAGGGCCTTGTCAAAGTGGTGTGCCCCAATTGATCATGATATTGTAGGACATCCTGGGTAAATGTGGCCTAGAGGGGGGGGGTGAATAGGCCTTTTGAATTTTAGTCGGAACCTGCAACACTTAACAAACCGATCGAATCTCGAGATATCGGACTAGTCCGGTGCGCGCAGACTAGATTGATCAAGCTTGATCGATTATCTCGATCCTAGACTGTATGCATCGGAAGAATACTTGTAATTGAGTGTCACACTACTATGAACTAGGATGTATCACAAGTTAATCTTATATTCAATGTTTCAACGTAATGTAAACAAGATTGATTGAAACCCTAGATTGATATGAAGAGTAAGAACGATGTGCGCAAAGTAAGAACACAAGTTCTTTATCCCGTGGTTCGGTTCCCACAGAGGCAACCTACATCCATGTTGAGGAGTCCACAAAAGGACCGGATCTTCTCCAACTCTACCCTCGTTAGATTGCCACGGAGGCCAATCCTTTTCACTAATCACAAAGGGCAAATAACCGAATTCAAGGGGCATTCTCACAAGTTGAGGGCTCCCCAAGATTACAAGATGAACACCACAAAGAACACACTCTTAAGATCATAATGAAAACCACATGAGTGTGTTAGGGAATCAAACCAAGAGATTAATGAGTGAAAAAACCGTGTCTCTCCTTGGATCCAAAGTGTATCTTCAAAGGATTAAGCTTTCTTGCATTGGATTGTGTGGAGAGATGAGTTTTCCAGGCTCTTGGAGGGTGTGACGGTGCAGGGTGTCGAGAGTTATGAAAGTTGGGCCGTGCACACCTATTTATATGGGGTTTCCAAAAGTTACCGTTAGGGTTTAGAAAGATCGGACTAGTCCGGTGTGCTACGTGTAGGAAACCCTAGGTGTCCCGAAATATCGGACTTGTCTGAAGTGAAGGCGGACTAGTCCGATTTGGTTCTAGAAATCTTCGGACTAGTCCGATGAGTATCAGACTTGTCCGGATAGGTGAATCCCTAAGTGAATTTGGGGAACAAGTCTGCACTTGGAGGACTTGTCCGATTTAGGTCAGAGAGATTTCGCACTAGTCCATGCTAACATCGGACTTGTCCGATTGACATCAGAAAGATATCGAACTAGTCCGTGGTGTTATCGGACTTGTCCGATTTCGTGCAACTTGTGAAGTGTTTGGGGGACTAGTCCGCACTAGGGAGGACTAGTCCGATTCTAGTCAGAGAGATATCGAACTAGTCCGTGGTGATATTGGACTAGTCCGGTCAGTAAAAAACTGGACTATGTGGACAAGTTTGTGCAATGTGTGAGATTATTTGTGCTTGAGGTCTTGGGGTGTGTTTCCTTAACACACTCCATACAAAATGATCTACTACACTTGGTTCTTGAGCTCTTTCCCGCATTGCTCCTCATTCTCCTTTCTTTTTGGTTCTTTGTTCATTCTTTCATTAGAACCTGTGCTCATCTCAACAATGTGGTTAGGATCTCATTTGCTTGTCATAAATCAACCAAAACCCACAAGGGACTCCTAGATGCAATTTCAATATCCCCCTTTTTGGTGATTGATGACAACCAATTGAGATTTCACAAAATATGATAAAAAGTTGAGATTTTCATAAAGTGTGCACATATGAGTTTGAAACACATTAAGAAATGAAAACATAAGTCATATGTGCACTCTTTATGGTGGGATGCAAAACTAAGTATGTATAAATGATGATTATGATGAGAATGACATAATTGACATCAATATATCAACAACACGCATATATGCCATTTTTAGAGCAAGATCACAGGTTTCATAATTATCTTCATAAGCAGTTCATAACAATGCATCACAAGACCAAAAGTACCAAAAGAGCATGATATAAGTCTTACAACTCACAAAGAGACAAAAGATACAAAAGATAGCCCTCCTCACAGCCTACAGCTAAAGCCTAAGAGTCCCCCCCAATCTCTCCCCATTTGGCATCAAGACACCAAAAAGAAGGAGAGGAGGGATCTAAGGTCTTCAAGCCTCGCTGTCGGTCCTCTCATCGTCATCATCTTCATGCTCGGGCTGAGGAGGAGGAGGAGGAACGGTACCACTCGAGTACCCAATGCCAAAATAGGCAAGCTCGGAGGGAGTCAAGGGCCCGAGCTCGATGAAATTAGAATCAGAATCATCAGAAATGACTGGAGATCCAATGGGTTCGATCTCCAGCTTCTGGCAAATGTGCTTCACATTCTCTTTGACGTACCTCATAACAACCTTCCTCCTCTTGTTTAGCTTATGAGTGTTCACTTCCGCCTTCTTGCAAGAGGCAAAAATAGCTGACAAGTACTTTAAGATGCCACTTGGTGACCCCTTTTGAGAAGGGGCCCTAGTGGCGGGAGCAGCCCTAGCATCTCCACTAGCTCTCACTAGAGCCTCTGCACTGGTAGCAGGAGAAGAAACAGCTTGAACACTTGCTTGTTAGGCTTCTGGGGCCTCAAGGGGGTGTGCTCCACATCCTTGACGAACTCGATGCCTGTGACCTTCTCAATCATAAACATCAGGTAGGGGGCATAGACACAGGATCTGTTCGGCATGTAGGAGATATTGACCATATCGTTCCAAATGTAGTCAAAGACATCAAACTTTCTATCTTTGCTTATGACCTTCATCAAGGTCCTGAGATATCCCTGAACACTTCCAACATTCCCATCCTTGGGGGCAATGGTCTCCCCGAGGACCCGGTTGAGCACCATGAAGAAAGGCTTCATGTTCTTGGTGGAAGAAGGATTGAACTTCAAGCTTGGGTCATAAAGAAACTTCATCTTGTCCTTCTCAATGACACCAATGTTGTGAATGATCAAATTGTCATTGCTGGAGGTGTCAAGATGGAGCAATCTTGCAAATTCGTCATAGGTGATGGTGTACTTGGATCCATGAGTCATCCAAGTCACCCTTTCTTCCTCATCGCTTTGAAAGTGGCATGTCGCATAGAACTGAGCAATGACCTCGTCGTTCCAATTGTTCCGGAAAGTGAATAGGTCCTTCAAACCATGCTTCTTGACTGCCTTGACCACCTCAACTAAAGGTGAGCAACCCTTCCTCTCAAAGTGCGCCCAATCTATCCATTGGATGCGCACCACTGGGGTCTTCATCGGAAGATAGACAAACTTGTAAAAGTATGCATGGAAGTTACTCCAGAACCTCCCATCAGCAGCTTGCTTGGGTCGGCTGTAACAATCCACATTTCAAAACTTTGCAGCCGTGTCGCTGCCCTTGCCATGGAATTTTTCCTCAGCGGAATCTCGGGCCACTTTCCTTGGAGCTCACATCTTGAAGGGGCCAATCGGGCCCGTGGCAATCCCTTTTCCTTTGCCCTTAGCTTGGCGAGAGGTTGCCGAGCTAAGGCCTGCTGCAGCCGCACCCTTAACTTTCGACGCACATTTCTTCGCGAGAACCTTGCATCTAATCTGCGGAGGGGAGGGTGCCGGCTCGGACGGGCACTCTTGGCTCTTCTTGCCTTGGCCCATCGGGGACCAAAGCAAGGCTTCTTGGTCCATCTCAGCCTCGAAGTCGAAAATTTTGTCGTTTGAGCTCGACATTGTACTGAGTATGGATTACACAAGGTATTGATGAGAATAGATGACAAGGAATTGCATTGAGGAATAAGAAGTTAGGGTTGAGTTCAGAAAAAATGGACTAGTCTGGTGTACAGGCACGGACTAGTCCGGGTGACCGGACTTGTCCGTGCATGGACCGGACTAGTCCGGTAATCAACCTCTAAAACCCTAATTATGAGACAAATGGTGATTCCTAATGCACAAATAGCTTAACATCAATGTAATACATCAAGGAAGCATGTATTAGGTGAAAGTAACTAAGCTTTTTGATCAACATCAAAGAAAATAGCAATTTCTAGGGTTTGGGAGGAAAATTTACCGAAATTGCTTGAATCTTGGAGATATAGGGGTTGAAGGAGCGAACAAGTTCGTGGTCTTCAATCCCTATGCGAAGGAGATCGATTTCCACCCAAACTTGAGGAGTTTTGATGGAGGAAACACCAAATCGCCTTGGGGAGCTCGAGCGTGGAGAGAGAAAGCTTGAGGCAATTTTGAGGGTGAGGAAGATTAGGGTTTGGCGGCGGCTAGGGTTATGGACACGAAAAATCGGACTTGTTCGAAAGTGATTGGACTAGTCCAAACTTTTCCAGAGCCTATATCGGACTAGTCTGGACCTACAGTCACTCTGCGGACTAGTCTGCATGGGCGGACTAGTCCGGGCAACCACGGACTAGTCCGTGGTCACCAGGGAAGAAATGCTTAGCCCATTCGTATATATTCGAAGGTACTTGTTAAGAAAATAGGGAGGCAAAGCAAATCAATTAATCTTGATGAATATGATCAGTAAGCATTCAACAATCAAGCAATGATCATAATACACCAAGATCAAGTAGTTGACATCATTTTTGGAGAAAATTGAGAAAGATGATTTTCACAACACAATCAATGAATTTTGAAGATAGCATTCAGGTGTACAAGATTTCAAGCCACATTCCGAGCACCAAGGATATTTAGTTCATTTCGGAGTTCGCAAAAGCGTTTTTCATCAAGTGGCTTGGTGAATATATCGGCTAGTTGCTTTTTGGTATTGACATGTGAAATGGCTATATCTCCCTTCATTGAGTGGTATCTCAAAAAGTGATGCCGGATGTCTATGTGTTTGGTCCTAGAGTGCTCAACGGGATTATGGGCAATCTTAATAGCACTCTCATTATCACAAAGGAATGGAATACGGTTCATATTGTAACCGTAATCCCTAAGAGTTTGTCGCGTCCAAAGGAGTTGTGCACAACAACTTCCGACTGCAACATACTCCGCTTCGACCGTGGATAAGGCAATGGAGTTTTGTTTCTTGGAGGACCAATAAACTAGGGATCTACCTAGGAATTTGCATGTACCGGAGGTATTTTTTCTATCTACTTTGCATCCGACATAATCTGCATCGGAGTAACCAATGAGATTGAATTTGGAACCTTTGGGATACCAAAGGCCTAGGTTGGGTGTATGAACTAAATACTGCAAGATTCTCTTTACGGCTGTCAAATGACACTATTTTGGGTTGGCTTGAAACCTTGCACACAAACATACACTCAACATAATGTCTGGCCTAGATGCACATAAGTATAGTAGAGATCCAATCATGGAGCAATATACCTTTTGATCGACGTTTGGTCCATCTTCATTGAGATCCAAGTGGCCATTCGTTGCCATGGGAGTCTTTATAGGCTTCGCCTTGTCCATTCCAAACTTCTTGAGTATGTCTTGAGTGTACTTAGTTTGGCTTATGAACGTCCCTTCCTTTTGTTGCCTCACTTGGAATCCCAAGAAGTACTTGAGCTCTCCCATCATAGACATCTCAAACCTATCTGTCATAATCTTATTAAATTCCTCACAAAAAGATTTGTTAGTTGAACCCAAGATAATACCATCAACATAAATTTGACAAATAAAGAGATCATTGTCAAAGTTCTTTGTAAACAATGTATAATCTACTTTACCGATCTTAAAACCATTTTCAATTAAGAAATCTCTAAGACACTCATACCAATCTCTAGGAGCTTGTTTGAGGCTGTAGAGAGCCTTACACAATTTAAAGACGTGGCCGGGAAACTCTTCATCTTCAAATCCGGGGGGTTGCTTCACATACACCTCCTCCTTGATTGGTTCGTTGAGGAAGGTGCTTTTCACATCCATTTGATAGAGCTTGAAATCATGGTGAGTAGCATATGCAAGTAATATTCTAATAGACTCAAGTCTAGCTACTGGAGCAAAGGTTTCATCGAAATCCAAACCTTCGACTTGTGAATACCCTTTGGCCACAAGTCGTGCCTTGTTCCTTGTCACCACCCCGTGTTCGTCTTGTTTGTTGCGGAAGACCCATTTGGTGCCGACGACGTTGAACTTGGGTCTTTCGACTAGTTCCCACACCCCGTTCCATTTGAAGTTGTTGAGTTCTTCTTGCATGGCCACTACCCAATCTGGATCCTTTAATGCATCCTCAACCCCGCGCGGTTCCAAAAAGGATAAAACGAATAATGCTCACAAAAATTAGCTATGTGAGATCTAGTAGTTACTCCCTTTTGGATGTCACCGATGATGTTTCGATTGGGTGATCCCTTTTGACACATTGGTGTACTCTTGTGTGTGACACTTGCGGTCTTGAGTCTTCATGGTCATCTTCTTCTCCACCTAGATGGTTGCCCTCATTGACTTGTTGATCATTTTTATCTTCTTGAGGTTGATCTTGTATGGAGGCCCCCCCCTTGATCATTGGCCTCCATTTGCGGTTCATCTTCCTCGTGCACATGTAGAGGTGGCTCTTGTGGTCGAACATCTCCTAACGCCATTCTTCTCAATGCTTGAAAAGGAGCTTCTTCTATATCTAGCACACATGGATCAACTTGCTCCTTTTGGGAGCCGTTAGTTTCATCGAACACTACGTCACGTGCTACTTCAACAAGTCCGGAGGTCTTGTTGAGGACACGATAGGCGTAAGAGTTCGAATCATAACCAAGCAAGAAACCTTCATCGGACTTCGAAGTGAACTTTGAAGTCCTAGGATTCTTGTTCAAAATATAGCATTTAGAACCGAAAACTCGAAAATATGAAATATTAGGCTTGTTACTGGTGAGTAGCTCGAGCGGTCATGTTGTAGTCATGACGTTCTTCACGGGGTGAGGTGCTCCAACTTGCTTCCCGTCTTGGCACGCGCTACAAGGCCTGTCTTTCTCAAACACAACATCCATCAAACCTCGGATGTGATCGCCCTAGAGGAGTTTTTGAAGATTACTCATACCAACATGCGCCAACCGTCTGTGCCATAGCCAACCCATGTTGGTATTTGCAATCAAGCATGTGTCAAGTTCGGCTTTATCTTTGTTGAAGTCAACAAGGTAAAGCTTTCCCTTTAACACACCCTTGAATGCAATGGAACCATGACTCCTTCTAGAGACGGTCACACCCTCATTAGTGAACAAGCAATTATAACCTTTGTAATATAATTGAGATATGGATAGCAGGTTATAATCTAAGGAATCAACATGTAACACATGAGAAAGAGTATGTTGAGATGATATAGCAATTTTACCGGTACCGAGCACCTTTCCTTGACTATTGTATCCAAAATAGATGCCCTCGCTTGGATCCTCATTTTCTTCATACTCAACGAACATCCTTCTTTCTCCGGTCATATGGTTGGTGCAACCACTGTCTAGCACCCATTTAGATCCACCAGAGGAATAAGCCTACAACAACAAATCAAGCCTTGGTTTTAGGTACCCAAGCTTGCTTGGGTCCTTTGAGGTTAGTCACAAGGGATTTGGACACCCACACATGAGATTTGGTGTTACCATGGCGTGGCCAAACATAATGAGCACAAACTTTACCAAACTTACTTCTCACTAGAACATAAGATGCACCAAAGGTTCTAAATAGCAACTGTTGTTGTTTATAAACAGAACCAGTCCGGGTTACCGGACTTGTCCGGAGGTCCGAACTTGTCCGTGCCGAAGCCGGACTAGTCCGGTGTTCCTGTGTGTTGATTTTGTTGGACTTCCTAGCTTGAGAGTAATTTCCCTTCATAAAGACAATGCTCTCCTTGTTATTCTTATGGATTCTAGCATTTTTCTTTCCGCCATAGGAATACCAATTCCATATTTGACATTAGGAGGTCTTGTGGCCAAGTATGCACTATGTGCATATTTGACCTTCTCCTTGTCAAATATGCCACTTTGGGCAGGATGCTTATCCTTGGTAGAGGTTGACTTGTCTTTCAAGCTAGTGTCAACTTTACCACATGCACAAGTAGAAGTAGTTTCAGTTTTAAGGGGTTGAGAAGACGAGCTTGAAGAGGATGAAGGGTCACTTTGCTTGAGTGAATCAACTTGTACCTCAAGGATCTTGTTAACCTTGATTAGGTTAGCAAGTTCGTCCTTGATTGTAGCATTTGAGTCGCTTAACTCCAAGCAAGCTTCCTTGCTTGAAGCTAACTCAAGCTCTAGTGACTTGCTTCGCTCCTTTTCAAGTTCAAGAAGCTTGTCAAGTTCAAGATATTCCTCCTTCTGGGAGATAATCATATCTTCTTGACAGTTTATCAACTTATCCTTCTCAACGAGCTGATCAAGTAGAAATTTCATTTTTGCAGCTGTTTTCTTATCTAAGCCAATGGGCATATCTTCATTATAACTAGCAATTTCACTATCACTTGAATAGGAATGCAAGGAGAAGGATTTGGTTGTTACCTTTCGTTTACCTTCCTTTGCCATGAGGCAAGTGCCGTTCCCCTTCCATGCACCGAGAGTGGGAAGAGAGTTGATGAGGACATCACTTCTATGGATACAAACAACACTCCATTGAACATACAAGATGCAATCAATAGAGTTCATACACAACAATTAATTTTAGAGGTGAACTCGTTCTTATATATTTCCTTTCATGTTTTTGAGCATAGATTGCTACTTAATGATTTAATTGTGATTAGGATCCATGGAGAGGTTCAAGGAGTACTTGGAGGAAGTATTAGGGACGTGAAAGACCAGAGAATTCGTTCAAAAAAGATGAAAACCGAACCAAACTCCAAATCGTATCCAACTCGGAGTCCAGGAGCTGTACGCACTAAAACGAACGCCCAGGATGCATACGAACTCCGTTTTGGGCGTTATACATATGCACAGAAAGGGGAGAGGATAAACTTTCCAATGGATCCGGTCGCATGTCAAAATACGTTCGGAGTCGACGGGAATGGTCAAAACAAAATTAAGTGCATAATCTGTCAGGGTGCTGCGCCACCGTATTGGGCCATTGGGCCTTGTATCAAGTCTAAGTCCATTATTTTCGTGTATTAGGGTTAGTTCACGACCCTAACGCCCCCTTGGACGTACTCCCACCTATATATACGCCATAGTAGCCGCCATAGACAATTGGGTTTTGCTTAGATTTATAATATCGCCGTTCTTCGGTTTGTGAGACCCCAACTTCACGATTTCAGATCGTGTCTTCTACGTTCTTGCTTGTGTTCTCGGTTGCACTTGCAGATATTAGCCTTCTTGGCGAGGTCAATCATGTGAAGCACGGATGATAACCAATGGAGCGGTGGTGTAGTGATTGCAGGGGCTGTTCGTGTTCTACTCGAGAGCCTCGGATCATCAACGTCGAGATCTCCACATCAATCGACCTATCCATTACCTTTCGGAAGATCGGGACTCATCATCCTTTTCCTATCAATTGGTATCAGATTTCCAGGTTGCCCGTTAGGTAATTTATCCATCCATTACATTAGTTTTGTTATTCATACCTAGAGTCCACAAAAAAAAAGCCACAAAAAAATTGCAGTTTAGTAGATCTATTCATTACTTTGTCCAAACCACCATTGAGCTTTTGAAACTTTCGTTTTCATTTTAGTTTTGTTGAGTTTGTGTCCATTGTTGAGTCATATTTCTAGTTTAGAAAGTGTTTTTAGTCTTAGTTTGAGTTTTGTATTGTGTGATTCATCCTTTTGAATTACGTCATCACGTCCAGATTAGATTTGCCTCTGTCCAGTTCGGTGTTTTCATCATATCTCTCTCATACGAACTCGGATTTTAGAGTTCTTGTACTTTCTGAAAAGCTTAAGAAGTTTTAACTTTCTTATTCATCATTCTCCCAGAAAATATAGTTATCGATGTCTAAATTGCATTAGATCAGAATCTGTTATTCGTCTAGAAATTCTGAACAGTCTGTATTTCGGGGGCAATATATCCCATTGTTCTTATCCAAAATAGATCTTCCATATACTGAAATTAAAGAGGAGAGATAGATCTATAATATTTCTGTTCAAAGTTTTTAGATTTAGGGACTATAAAGGTGCTTAATTGTCCTTAGAACATTGAGCAGAAAATCTGTAACAGACATACAAGATACCTTTGAGTGTTTGCATTGTGTTCTTTCTTTGCAGCACATTCTGAAAAAAAAGGAAGAAAAAAGAAAAAGGCAAGTGCAAAAGAAGATACAAAAGCCGAACAAAAAAGGAAAAAAAACAAAAAAAACAGAAGTGCTTGCATTCTTTGTGTCATCTAGTTTTGTCTCATGTCTTGCTAGCTTGAACTACTAGGAACATATTTAGGCCAGCAACTTTGACAAGTACTTTGGACACTTACTCAACTTTACTATCTGATTTCATTATTGCTAATTCTTGCTACATATAAAGTGCCATCCAAGCTACAACTTACTCTTGAGAAGAATCGATACACCTTTGCAATCATCCCACGCTTCATTGGTTTCTTCATACCGGCCACCGTTTGCCACCTGCAGTGTCGGTAAGAACACATGTAAGAGTGTGGTAAGATGCTTGAGAGTGTGTGATTCCACTTCCACTTTGCCATTATCCTTTGTAGTTGATAGGGATAACATATTTTTTTTGTTGTCTTCAGTTTGCTACTAACGATGTCAGGTAAAAGCAAGAATCATGCATTATATGCTGAGATGATGGATAGGATGAAGACGGCAATGAAGTTGCTCACTAAAAATCAAACATCAACCAAGGTTTCACATGACATTCAGACCACCTTTACAACACCTTCCATAAGAAGTAATTACATTCTCCCATCTCTTCCTTCTTATGATGGTTTTGGTTATGATGAATATATTACTTGGGAAATAGAGGTGGATAAGTTTTTTGGACAATGTCATATGTGTGAGAGGAGAAAGATTAGAAATGTTGCAAGAGCATTAGTAGATTGTGCATTAACTTGGTGGAACAATTTAAATGAATTAGAAAAACCTCGAACATGGAAAGAGACGAAAATTCTTATGCGAGAAACTTTTGCTAATGTATCTATGTGCAAAGAAGAAATTCAGCAATTTGAGGAGAAATTTCTTGTTGTACCTTCTTTTGTGTCTAACATTTTGCAGGACAATATAGAAAATAATATAGATGATGCAAAAGAGAATGAGGCTTTTGACAACACTTGTGAAATTTTAGATGGATCAACTCATAATGCACTCGAAATCACTGCTGAAAATGGTAAGGCAAAATATTCTACAAATACAGAAGATGAGAAGTTTTTGGATGTTCTGAATTTTTCCACCAATCATGCTATTTTCGAGGAGCAACTATTAGAATCGTTTATTTATACACCATTGTCACATGTTGATTTTCCTGCTGATCGTTGCGCTAAGGAAGTGTTGTGTGCTGATAACTCTATTATACATATGCAAAAACATGTTAATGTACAAGATGATTGTGTTTTGGATTCACCTATTTGTGCTGAAATTCATAATTTGATCACCGCTACTGCTGAAAATGATGAGCTGAAATTTTTATCTTCTCTAAATACTTTGGGTTATATTGAATTTGACACTCTTTGTGATCTAGATATCGTAGAGAATAGAATATTTTACCAATCTGAATTGCCTTTGTTAAGTAGAAATATTTTTCATGCTATAGGCAACTATGAAGATCGTGGTGAATTTATGGTGCATGAAGTATTCATATGTTCCATTGTGCAAGATCCTTTTGTGCTGCAATAACATGGTCAAGTAAATGAATGTACTAACGCTAATAATGTCTTGTCAAGTTTTTCTAGTATTTTTTCCTTGCAGCAGAGACAACAAAAGCATTATTCACTACGGTTGTGCATTATGGACAACACTCATTCTATCCCCAAAGCAATACTTTTTGCTGGACATACGGGCAAGCCGAGAACATCTTGTCATAAAGAAGGGGAGAACGATGAGATCATGCACATTATTATTGCACCTACAAACATGACACAATGTTTATTTGTTTGGGATCCTGGCTCAAGTGAATATGCACTCTTATTTGATGGGCAAGATTAAGATGACACACTATGTCGGCCACCACCTTGGCCTCCTCCATTCATGCATACAAGAAGATTTGATGGCGTTGCACATTTGGACCAACACATGAGAGGAGATGAACTTGAGTCGAGGACAACTCCAATTCAAGAAGGGGAGGATGATGAGGACATCACTTCTATGGATACAAACAATACTCCATTGAACATACAAGATGCAATCAATAGAGTTCATACACAACAATTAATTTCAGAGGTGAACTCGTTCTTATATATTTCCTTTTATGTTTTTGAGCATAGATTGCTACTTAATGATTTAATTGTGATTAGGATCTATGGAGAGGTTCAAGGATTACTTGGAGGAAGTATTAGGGACGTGGAAGACCAGAGAATTCTTTCAAAAAAGATGAAAACCGAACCAAACTCCAAATCGTATCCAACTCGGAGTCCAGGAGCAGTACGCACTAAAACGGACGTCCAGGATGCATACAAACTCCGTTTTGGACGTTCTACATATGCACAGAAAGGGGAGAGGATAGCCTTTCCAATGGATCCAGTCCCATGTCAAAATACGTTCGGAGTCGACGGGAATCGTCAAAACAAAATCAAGTACAGAATCTATCAGGGTGCTGCGCCACCGTATTGGGCCATTGGGCCTTGTATCAAGTCTAAGTCCATTATTTTCGTGTATTAGGGTTAGGTCACGACCCTAACACCCCCTTGGACGTCCTCCCACCTATATATACGCCATAGTAGCCGCCATAGACAATTGGGTTTTGCTTAGATTTATAATATCGCCGTTCTTCGGTTTGTGAGACCCCAACTTCGTGATTTCAGATCGTGTCTTCTACGTTCTTGCTTGTGTTCTTGGTTGCACTTGCAGGTATTAGCCTTCTTGGCGAGGTCAATCGTGTGAAGCATGGTTGATAACCAACGGAGCGGTGGTGTAGTGATTGCAGGGGCTATTCGTGTTCTACTCGAGAGCCTCGGATCATCAACGTCGAGATCTCCACATCAATCGACCTATCCATTACCTTTCGGAAGATCGGGCCTAAACATACTTATCAAGAGTGGACTTCTTGGATGTCTTCTCGATGGCTATGCTAGCCATCTCCTCTTCTTCTTCAAATGAGGACTCATCATTTGAGTCCCACTCCTTCCTAAGATGTGCTTGTTCATATTGCTTCTCCTTCTTCTTGAAGAATTTCTTGGGTTTAGGCTTTGTTTCCTTGGCCTTCTTCTTGTTTTCTTCATATGGGCAATCAACCATAAAGTGGTCATATTCACCACAGTTAAAGCATGCCCGCCTCAACTTCGGTCTTGTTTTTTCCTTGTACTTCTCTTCACTTAGTTTAGCCCCTTGCCTTTTCTTCATCATCCTTTTGAATTTCTTCATGAATAGTTTCTTGTCATCTTCATCCAAGTCGCTGCTCTCATCGCCGCTGTCCTCTTCTTGTTGAGCTTCTCGAGCTTCTTTAGACAAGGGCTTGAGAGTGGAATTTAAAGCGACCCCTTTCTTCTTTGCCGAGGTGAGATCGGCAATCTCCTTGACATGCTTTGCTTGCTTTTCCATCATCTCAAAATTGATGATCTTCCCAAGCAACTCATCCGGGGTCATTTTCTTGTACCCGGGGCTTTCTCTAATCATCGAGCACAAGGTGACATTGCGAGGCATGAAATCTCTAAGAATGAGCTTCACCACCTCGTGGTCGTTCCACTTCTTGCTTCCGTATGCTCGAACCTTGTTGATGAGCGTCTTTAGCCGATTGTACATGTCTTGTGGCGACTCATCTTCTTCGATGGCAAATCTTCACAATTCGCCTTCAATCATTTTGATCTTCGCCTCTCGCACATGACGATCGCCTTCATGTGCTGTTTGCAATGTATCCCATATCTCCTTTGCAATCTCGAGTCCATCCACCTTTGTGAACTCGTCCCGACTAAGTGATGAGGTGATGACTGCAGCAGCTTGGGCATTTCGATGGATTGCTTGCTCTTGGCTAGGTGTGAGCTCCTCATCATCGTCGGGGATATCTATTCCTGTAACCACAATGTTCCACAATCTTGGATTGAGTGAGATCAAGTGCATTTTCGTGTTTTGCCTCCACATTGAGTAGTCATTGCCATGAAAGTGTGGGGCTTTTCTAAGTGGAATAGATAGATAATGATTGTTCTTAGAATTTGAGCGATCATAATTAAAAGGATATCGGGAGTAGTCAGTGTGACTACTCCCCTTCTTCTTCTTCTCGTCTTCGATCTTCACTTTTCCTTTGGAGAGGGTTTTCTTTCTTAGGAGCACCTTGAGTTCCAGCGTCTCCTCATCGTCATCCTCGAAGTCTTGAATAGCCTCGAGGAGCCTCTCAAATTTTTGGTTCCTTTCTTCTTCATCCTTCTCTTGGTTGATGCTCTTGTATACGTCCTTCATGTCCGACATGTTCTCTTCGAGCGATTAGTCTCCTTTTGAAGAGTCCTGCTCTGATACCAATTGAATGTGGCCTAGAGAGGGGTTGAATAGGCCTTTTGAATTTTAGTTGGAACCTGCAACACTTAACAAACTGATCAAATCCCGAGATATCGAACTAGTTCGGTAGAGTGCGGACTAGTCCGGTGCGTGCGGACTAGATTGATCAAGCTTGATCGATTATCTCAGTCCTAGACTGTATGCAGCGGAAAAATACTTGTAATTGAGTGTCACACTACTATGAACTAGGATGTATCACAAGTTAATCTTATATACAATGTTTCAATGTAATGTAAACAAGATTGATTGAAACCCTAGACAGATATGAAGAGTAAGAACGATGTGCGCAAAGTAAGAACACAAGCTCTTTATCCCATGGTTCGGTTCCCACAGAGGCAACCTACATCCACGTTGAGGAGTCCACAAAAGGACCGGGTCTTCTCCAACCCTACCCTCGTCTGATCGCTACAGAGGCCAATCCTTTTCACTAATCACAAAGGGCAAATAACCGAATTCAAGGGGCCTTCTCATAAGTTGAGGGCTCCCCAAGATTACAAGATGAATACCACCAAGAACACACTCTTAAGATCACAACGAAAACCACAGGAGTGTGTTAGGGAATCAAACCAAGAGCTCAATGAGTGAAAAACCGTGTCTCTCTTTGGATCCAAAGTGTATCCTCAAAGGATTAAGCTTTCTTGCGTTGGATTGCGTGGAGAGATGAGTTTTCTAGGCTCTTGAAGGGTGTGATGGCGCAGGGTGTTGAGAGTTATGAAATTTGGGTTGTGCACACCTATTTATATGGGGTTTCCAAAAGTTACCGTTAGGGTTTAGAAAGATCAGACTAGTCTGTGATGGACACCAGACTAGTTCGGTGTGCTGCGTGTAGGAAACCCTAGGTGTCCCGAAATATCAGACTTGTCCGAAGTGAAGGCAGACTAGTCCGATTTGGTTCTGGAAATCTTTGGACTAGTCCGATGAGTATCGGACTTGTTCGGATAGGTGAATCCCTATGTGAATTTGGGGAACAAGTCTGCACTTGGAGGACTTGTCCGATTTAGGTCTGAGGGATTTCAGACTAGTTTGTGCTAACATCGGACTTGTCCGATTGACATCAGAAAGATATCGGACTAGTCCGTGGTGTTATCGGACTTGTCCGATTTTGTGCAACTTGTGAAGTGTTTGGGGGAATAGTCCTCACTGGGGATGACTAGTTCGATTCTAGTCAGAGAGATATCGGACAAGTCTGTGGTGATATCGGACTAGTCCGGTCAGTGAAAAACTAGACCGTGTGGACAAGTTTGTGCAATGTGTGAGATTATTTGTGCTTTAGCTCTTGGGGTGTGTTTCCTTAACACACTCCATAAACAATGATCTACTACACTTGGTTCTTGAGCTCTTTTCCGCATTGCTCCTCATTCTCCTTTCTTTTTGGTGCTTTGTTCATTCTTTCATTAGAACCTGTGCTCATCTCAACAATGTGGTTAGGATCTCATTTGCTTGTCATAAATCAACCAAAACCCACAAGGGATTCCTAGATGCACTTTCACTGGGTCCTTCAGCCCAGTTGCCTCCTTGTAGAGAAATCATGTTGGCACTTTCCACGGGAGGTTCAGGCTGTCCTAGCATCTTGCCATTCTCCACAAGAGGAACATCAGCTGCCAGTTGAGCCATCTGAGTTTCCAACATCTTGTTGAAACTCAATTGATTTTTGATGGCTAAGGATAGTCCTTCAATATTAGCATTAATGCTCTCTAGGGTCTTGTTATTGGCCGACATCTTGTTAGATATAGCCTCATTGATCTTCAGCTGGCCAATGGCAAGTTCTCTCAAGTTGGATTAATTTCCATTGTTGCCATTGTTGTTGTACCCTCCTTGAAAGAATGGGCGTGGTTGACCCCACCCTTGACCTCCTGGACGATAGCCATTGTTGTTTCCATTGTTGGCTAGGTATAGGGCATCATCACGTATTTCTGGGCAGTCATTGCCCAAATGGATCGTGTTGCCACAGACTTCACAAGTAATGTGAGAGTCTAAGGCATAAGCATTGTCACATACCTCATCATTTCCTTGTCCATCAATCTTCTACATAAGGAGGTCCAATTTGGCAGCGATCATGTCCACCTCCTTTAAGGTGTGCATGCCTCGCTGGCGGGTATGGAGACTATCGGCGGTTTGAACCGGCAGATCTCCCTACACTACTAAAGTGATAGAGGAGTTTGATGTTCGGTGTGGGCGCGCGGAGATTCAAGAAGGTGAATAGGAATTGACTCAGAAGACACAAGAATTTACGTGGTTCGGGCCGCCTGAGCGTAATACCCTACTCCACGGTGTGTTGGTGTTGTATTAGCAGTAAGAGCTTGTGACGAGCGTATGAGGCACATGTGTATGTGTCCCCCGTGTGTATCGTTGGCCTGTCCTTTTATAGTACAAGGGTGGGCCGTCACAGGTTAGCCTGGCCCGACATGTGGCCCCGGCGGTTACTAGTATTGATACACGTTTAATTGCTCTTAATGATCTTGTACCGGGCTTTGACAGCACCATTACTGGTGTTAAGATCGTCCGTTTAAGTGTCATTAGTATGGCATTAATGACACTTAATCGGGTCTTGAAGTCCTTGGCTCTCCTTTGAAGATCCAGAGCCGTTGCGGGGTCTTCCGGGGGTTAGAAGTTGAAGATCCGACGATTGGACACGTGGCAACTCCGGAGCTTGCTGTGGGAAACAGGTAGCTCCGGGACTACCCGACATGTGTCAGGTCTGGAGCTTCTCTCGGTCTGGGGTTAAGTATGGAGGTGCCGTTTCGGTACATGGCCCGGAGCTTCCCCCTTGTGGTGGTAGCTCCGGTTTGGTAGTACACGTGGCGACCCAGGGATTAACCATGTTGGAGAAGCGGGTCCGGTTATGTCTGACATGTGGGCCTCCGAGGGTCTTCAAACCAAGTAGATGACTTTCCTTTGAGATCTTTGTAACCTCAAGGGGTGTACGGTTTCTAGGGTACCGAAAGTGGCCCCCTGGACCTACCTCCGAGGAAGATCACTGGGGTGAAGTCATTCCATCGGAGGTGGGTCCATCCTCGTGACTCTTGAACTGAGTCTTCAAGGGTCTTTGAAGGTGCCGTTGGCAGGGATTTATAGTTAGATTCCCGCCGCGTGGCGCACCTTGTGCGGCAGATGAGATCTTTGACGTGCGGATCTCACGCAATTGAAGGTCGCCGGTTCCCGATACGAAAACCGTATCGGTTCCGCGCGCCTTGTCAGGCCGCCGCCTTTGGGTTTCCCGCCTCGTGATGACAACCATTCGCCTGGGTAAGAGCCTCGACTTGATCGTCGGGGTGGTCCCGGGCCCTCTTGTCATCGGCTGGGTGAAATTTTTAAATGCTATCTTCGATTTCCTTGCGGTTTCCATCCAAGCGTTGCGAGGGCTTACTTAAGAAGGAAAGCGTGCACCGTCGGGAGTTCTTTACGCCTCTCAACTGATCTTGCGCTCAAACTCCCAACTCGTGCTTCGCTCTTCTTCTCTTGCCTAGCCGTGCCACGATGGAGTTGGGTCTCCGCGAGAGTCGTTTGAAGACCGACGGCGATTTGAAGAAGGTCCGGGCCCTCATGGGGTGGTCCTCGGACTTCTTCAACTGCTCAGTTCGTGCTGGTGGAGAGCTCCCCTTCGAGAAGGAGCACGCCGGCGAAATGGTGTACTTTTCCTCGTTCGCCATGGTGGGATTGATCCCGCCTTTTTCTTCCTTCTTCTTGATGCTGCTAGACTTCTATGGTCTGCAGCTATACCACCTTGGCCCTCACTCCATTCTCCTCGTGTCTATCTTCGTTCACTTCTGTGAGATGTGAGTGGGCATCCCCCCTGCATCGAACTCTTCCGGACCTTCTTCACCATCCACACCACCGGCCGGAGCAATGAGTACCTTGGCTTCTACTACTTCGTGAAGCGCAAGAAGTGCCCATTCAAGTACCTCCGGTCGTTTCCTTCTGGGAAGTGGGATGACTGGAAGAAAGATTGGATAGTCGTCAGGGTGGAGGAGCACGAGAGGCTGGAGCTGCCCGATAGTCTGCCCGGCATCGACACGACGATTTGGAGTGAAGCTCCGGTACTGGCGGAAGCTTTCAACCCCGCCTTGACCAGGATCCGCCAATGCGTGGAGGGAGGATTGACTCCTCAGACGGTATTTTGCAATTTCCTGGTCAACAGGTGGGCACCGCTGAAGAGGAGGGAGAAGCTCGCTTGGACCCTCAATAGCGTGATGGACGACGACCGGGTTGAGACCGGGTTGAAGTCCAACATGGTGGAGAAAACCTTGGAGTTCCACCTCAAGAAATTCCAGCACGGCGTCAACGTCGACGGTGATGACTTGACTCCCCCGTCGGCCTTCCTCCCTCTGAACGTGGAAGTGGAGTTCAGCAGGGAGCTCCGGCGAAAGATGCCCGTACTTGACGACCTTGGTGTCGTCGAGAGAAGATCAACCACCCGGGTGGCGATCCCCGGAATGCCCGAAGATGGCTCCGTCCCTGCCCCAAAGCCAAGGGTCGAGGTCGTCGGCAAGGGCAAGGAGCTGGCGGATGAACCGGAGAGCCGGAAGAGGAAGCTGCAGCATGCTGACGGAAGGTCCGTCAGGCCCGCTACTTCCGCCTCAGTTCCTTCTCCCCGGAGGGGAAGGTCTTCTACCACCGTGGCGACTGTCCCCGTAATGGGGTCCTCCCGGAACGAGACCGTTCCTGCAGTGGGGTCCTCCCGGAGCGCGTCTGTTCCCGCGGTGGGATCCTCCCGGGGTGCTAGCTCCGGGCGCACGACTCCGACACCTGGGCCGGTGGAAGCCTCTAGGTCCGGGGGTTCTTCCCGATTGAGGAGAGCCTCGACCCGGGAAACGCCCGTGGCTGCGACAAGTTCTGGGGGGCCTTCTGGAGCTTCTACGCCGACTATGGCCAGCCCGGAACGCCCGGGAAAAAGGTTCCACGCAAGCTGGTGCGGAAGCCTCCCAAGGTAATTTTTAATCTTTATCTTGGACAATTATTTAATTGTAGCAACTGTTTGTTAATTTTCTTCGTTCATCATCTGCAGCGTCCCCAAGAAGGGGAGTGAGGCTCCACCCTCAGCCACAGTGTCTGAGGCCGTGAGGGTGGGAGCTTCTGCTCCTGTCTCGGTGCCGCCCCAAGTGGTGGCTGAGGCTGCGACAGCTCCGGCGCCGGCTGTCGTGGTCATGGACCTCGACTCGTCCCCATAAGTTCCCGTGGTAGCGCCGGACCATGGGAGTGAAGATGCGCTAGCGGCAACTGTCTCGGAGGTTGAAACTCCGGGTCCTGGTGCTGCAATGATGGAAGCTCCGGCTGTTGAGCCGGAGGAAGTAGTAATCCCGGCCTCTGAGCCGGAAAGTGTCGAAGCCCCGGCGGTTGAGCCGGAGGTGACTGAAGCCCTGGCATGTGAGCCGGAAGTTGAGGTAGTTTCGGCAGTTGGGCCGACTACCTCTGAAGCACCGGCCGTTGAGCCGGTTATTGTTGGAGCTCTGGTCACAGGGCCAGTCGAAGTTGAAGATCTTCCGGCTCCTGAGCCGGTGGTTGAAGAGGTGATGGAGATCGAGCTTCCCTCAGAAGAGGTGCCCAGACCGGAGCCAGTAGCAGCTCCTACTCCGGAAGCGACGACGTCGGAGGTACCTGCGGCCGAGCCGGAGTGCCCAAGCGAAGTCGCTGGCCCCCTGCCCGAGGGGGTGAACGAAGACTTGGCGGCGGGGCCTTCCTCGATGGCGACTGAGGCCATCCCGGAGGACGGCCCTAGTGCCTTGGAAACTCAAGGGTCCACTCTTGTGGAGTGGGACCCAATTTTTGTATCAGAAGACCCGCTGGAACCAGCGGAGGAGACCCCAGCAGGTCCGGAACTCATCCCGTTGTCGCTTTCTATTGACAACGCATGTTCCAGTCTGTGTCAAGTCCAACTGGCCTTCTTCCACGATAGCAAGGCTCTTGAAGAGGAGCGCCAAACCCTTAGGCGGTGGCGTAACCGGCTCTACTTCGAGACCAAGCTGGCGCAGTCGAGGTTAGCGGATGACAAGGAGTGGATCAAGCGGGAGAAGATCCGCCTGGAGTACTGGGGCAAGTTGCTGGATGACATGGAGAGTATGACTCGGGCCCTTGACGCTCAATCCCAGGAGATTTACAATTAGGCCAAAGCAGCCAACAGTGCGGCCAAGGAACGCCACGAAAGGCTGGAGGTCATTAACACTGCACTCATCAAGCACCGAGAGGCACTTGAAGAGAGGGAGAAACGGCTCGAGGATGAAGAGCAGAAACTACTTGAGCTGCGGGATGATGTCCTGAGTAGGGAAGAGGAGCTCGCCGAGAAAGTAGCTCTGGCTGACAAGGGCCTCGAGGAGCGCACTAAGAAATTGGAAGAGCGCTACCAAGAGGAAGAGGAGAAGACCTGGGTGCAAGGGCAGGAACTCTACGAACAAGAGTGTGCCCTTGTTGCCCGGGAGAAGAAAGTGAGGGGTAGGGAGAAGGACTTGGTTGACCGCCGGAACAAGATCCACCTCCGGGAGGAGGAGCTCGGAAAACTCGAGAGGCGGGTTGCTAAAAAGATTCAGCAAAACGCCAAAGAAGTTGAGCGCCTCGCCCGTGAGAATTCCGAACTGATGGCGGCCAGGAGATCCCTGGAAGAGATGAAGGGCTTGAGGACTGCGGACTCCCAACAGATTTGGGAGTTCCTGGGTAAGTCCAACGACGCGCTGGCACCGATGGGTTTCAACCCTGTGCGCCCGGATGATCCGGAGATGGAGCCGGACCTAGCGCTGCAGGCGTTGAGCGCAGCAGGTAGCAAGCTCTCCAAGGTGGGCGATGTCATCACGGATCAACTGGAGGTTGAGGGGCAATCCCTGGCGAAGAACGTCGCAGAGTATGTGCTGACGTGCTACACCAGCCGGAACTCCCAATTTCCTCTGGATCCGGTGCTTGAAGGCCCCGTCGAAGGAGAAGGCGAAGCTTCCCGAGCCAGCGTATCGGAGGTCGCCCAGAAGGTCGCCCAATTCTTCCATAGGGTCTAGGACCATCTCTGTAATTCTCACTTGTATTTTCTCTTCTTCTTCCTCAATTTTGTAATCCCTTGTCTCCAGATGTAATCTCTTGTCTCCAGATAAATGAAATCCCCAAATTTTTGCAAATTTCACTTTTTGTCTTTAACACTTTTATCTTCACTTGGCCCCCTGGTAGATGTACACAATTTGATTGTGAACATGTACCAAAAGGATATTGTGTTTTGTTGAAGACTCATTTGCCCCGAACTTATAGAATTTAGGTCCAAAGTCTTCGATAGTGAATGCCCCCTGAGGTTGTCGGAGCTTAGAAGCTCCGGCATTGTCTATCACTGGAGCTTGATAGCTCCGACAATAGTCTCTATCAACACGTAAAGCATCGATATTTGGTCCTCCGGGGTGTCGGAGCTGAGTAGCTCCGGCAGTGACCTTTGCCAACACTTGGTTTGTTGGCAGCAGACTCCATTTATGGGGTCTTCTCACCATCTTTTATTCAGCGTCGACGGCTGGTCCCCTTAGGGGAGTCGGAGCTTATTTAGCTCCGGCTTTTCTCCATCAACGTAGACTTTATTTTTCCTGCACACTTAAGCCAAGAAAAATAGTAAAATTCGTTCCTTGTCTATAACTTCATTGCGGCTTATGATTCTCAAGAAGACTTCAAGTCAAACGCGATTTTAAATACAACCGAATGTGTTGTCTTTTCTTCTAGATTCAACTGTCCATGGACCCGCCTTACTTCAGCCTGCCGGGGTGTAGGTAGAGTGGCGTACTTTGGGTGCTTGACCAGGCTAAGTCGATAGCACACTCCAGCCCTAGATTGGCTTGGCGGCTTTCAGGCGAGTTGGCCATGAACGATATTTGAATCCAAAAGAACTGACAATACAACTCGAATCGTATATAAACCGGTCGAACTAAAATTTCTTAAGAATTGCACGTCTTCATTATAGACAAGAAAGAGAAAAATAAAAATGTCGAGCCTGTACAAAATAAATGCATGTGGAGTCTATTTCACATGAAGATGTCTTTCATTATAGGTCCGGGGTACAGGGGAAACAAGTACACTCTTAGGGTATGGAACCAAGCTGAGTGTGTTTCATTTCTTGTTTGACCCAGGGTAGTTAGCCGCACTTTTAGTCCTGAGACTGTGACAAGTGTTGCATGAACTTTGTGGATCTTTCGGGAAAGGTCCGGCTGCTCTCCCGGAGGAACTACCTGACTCTGTACAATGACTCTATAACATACACCCCAAGTTACTCAAAACTCACCTCCGTGGTATTAAGTGTAGAACTTACGGAGGTGCTCGATGTTCCAAGGATTTGGGAGAGGTGTCCCATCCTCAGTAGCCAAGCGAACGCTTCTGGGACGGGATACTTTAATCACTCGGAAGGGCCCCTCCCAGCCGGGGGAGAGTTTGTTTAACCCTTCTCTGGATAGTATTCTCCGTAGCACCAGATCGCCTTCCTCGAGCTGTCGGTTGTGTACATGCCGCTGGTGATAACGCCGTAGGGCTTGGCGATATCAGGCATTCCGAACAGCTGCTTGGCACCTTCCCTCCTCAAGGAGGTCTAGGTCTTCACGCCGGAGCTGGTCCTGCGCGGCTTCGTCGAAGGTCCGGACCCGGAGCGAACCCAAGGTGATTTCTGGAGGAAGGATTGCTTCAGCTCCGTACACCAGGAAGAAGGGTGTTTCTCTAGTTGACCAGTTTTGAGATGTCCTGTTGGCCCATAAAGTGGGCAGAAGCTCTTCGATCCAGTTGGCTCCATGTTTTTTCAAGCACTCATAGGTGTGCGTTTTGAGTCCTTTAAGGATTTCAGCATTTGCTCTCTCAGCTTGGCCATTGCTAGCTGGGTGAGCTACGGAGGCGTAGCAAACTTGTATGCCGAGGTCTTCGTGATATCCTTGGAATGCTGAGCTTGTGAATTGAGTCCCATTATCAGTGATGATTTTGTTTGGGACTCCAAATCTGCATACAATGGACTGTAGAAAGTTGATAGCAGATTGCTTGTTGATTGTCACAACTGGAGTTGCTTCCGGCCACTTGGTGAATTTGTCAATGGCTACGTACAGGAACTTGTAACCTCCGACGGCTCTTGGGAAAGGTCCCAAGATGTCCATCCCCCACACGGCGAAGGGCCATGTAGGAGGTATCATTTGTAAGGGCTGAGCTGGTTTGTGAATTTGCTTCGCATGAAATTGGCATGCTTCACATTTCTTCACCAGCTCAGTTGCATCCTGGAGCGCTGTAGGCTAGTAGAAGCCATGCCGAAAGGCTTTACCGACCAACGTGCGGGAAGATGCGTGGTTCCCACACTCGCCTTCATGGATTTCTGCGAGAAGTTCGCAACCTTCTTCCCTTGTGATGCACCGCATTAGGATGTTGTTGGCACCGCGCCGGCAGAGATCCCCTTCTACCAGCATGTATCTTTTAGCCAATCTGACTACCCGGTCAGCGGATACATCATCATCAGGAAGGATGTTGTCTTTCAAGTAGCTCCGGATCTTCGAGATCCATGCATCGGAACTAGCTTGAGCTTTTGAGTCTTGCGTGCTGGGTTGCCCGGAGCTCCCGGCAGCACCTACGACCCTTGATGGCTGCTATGGTAACAGGGCCATCGGGACCGTCAGCTTCGGGATGCTGATCTTGCCCCCTTCGCTCAGTTCGGCAGGCTGAGCTGTTGGATTTGACAACCTCCGGACAAAGATTCCGTCAGGAGCTGGAGCTCCAGTTGACGCTTTGGTCGAGAGTTCGTCAGCTTCAGCGTTATGGGCACGCTGAACATGGTGGAGATCTAGGACTTCAAAATCCTTCTGAATCCTCTGGACTTCAAGGAGGTAAGCAGCTAACTGGAGATTATTGCAGGAGCATTCACCCTTCACCTGCTTGATGATGAGCTGTGAATCTCCTTTGACCAGCAGTTGCTTGACACCATATGACAGTGCCACCTTTAGTCCGTAGATGAGTGCTTCATACTCTGCCATGTTGTTGGTTGCCTTGAAGTCAAGGTGTACCATGTATTTCACCTTCTCCCCAGTCGGTGCAAGGAGAAGGATTCCAGCTCCGGCCCCCTGCTTCTGCATGGAGCCATCGAAGTAGAGGGTCCAATGAGGCTCGGTGAAGGTTGGAGCTTGATGCTCCGTCTTCTGCTCACTGGGGCCCCCAGGATTTGATGGAGAGGGAGTCCATTCTGCCACAAAATCTGCCAATGCTTGACTCTTGACTGCTTGTCTTGAAATAAATTCAAGATCAAATTCAGCCAATTCCGCTGCCCACTTTGCAATATTCCCAGTTGAATTGGGATTATGGAAGATTGCTCGAAGTGGGTAGGAGGTCACCACCGAGACTTTGTGAGCTTGGAAGTAATGTCAAAGCTTCCTGGAGGCAATAAGAACCGCATAGAGCATCTTATGCACCTCTAGGTATCGAGTCTTGGCATCATGTACTACTTCACTAATGAAGTACACCGGGCGTTGAATGGTCCGGACCCTCCTGGAGGGGTCCGAAACTTCCTCTTCATTGATCCGGATCATCTCGGAGGAGTTCGGATTTTCTTCGGGCACCTCCGGGTTCTGGCTGGAGGAACCCGGAGCTTCTTCGGAAATGACTTGGAGCCTCCCGGAGGGGTCTAGGTCTCCTGAAGCGACTTCTTGTGGGTTCGAATCTGGGAGCTGGGACCCAGACTCGCTTTCAGGAACCTCCGGACCTTCCCGAAGGGGTCTGGATTCCTGAGTGTGGGGTAGTTCTGGTCTCTCCGCAACCAGAACCATACTGATGACTTCGTCAATAGCTGAAATATAAAGCAACAAAGGCTCACCAGGGTATCTGATCTATTCTAGGTAGTGGGAATGGATCCTTTGGACATGCCTTATTTAATGTGGTGTAGTCGATGCACATCTGAAGTTTCCTGCCGGCCTTAGGCACAACGACTGGGTTCACCAGCCATTTTGGATGAAAGACTTCTCGGATAAATCCGGCTTCGAGTAGCTTCTTCACTTCTTGTCGGATGAAGTTCTGCTGCTCTACGGATAGCTTCCGAGGTTTCTGATGCACATGCCGGGCATCGGGGTAGATCTTCAGATTGTGCTCAATCACTTCCCTGGGGATCCTAGGCATTTGTGACGGTTGCCAAGCAAACACGTCAACATTAGCCCAGAGGAAAGTGATGAGCGCGAGTTCCTATTTGTCGTTCAATCCTCCCGATATACGGGTGGTCTGAGCGGCATCGGAACCAATTTGGACGACTTTGACGGGAATGTCGGTGTCGCCGCTTGGTTGCACACGAGGTGCAGAGGTCGAGCCTCGTTAACGAATGCTCGGGGGTTTTGGAGTTTGCTCCTGCCTGGAGTCCTCCTCTTGCGCCGTGGTGAGTGCGTGGAGTTCTTCCAGAGCAGTTACTCCGGCGGTACGATCTCCGCGGATCCGGAGAACGCCTACTGGTGTTGGCATCTTCAACACCAGGTATCCATAATGAGCAGCTGCCATGAATTTGTACAGGGCAGGTCTACCCAAGATGGCGTTGAATGGTAAGTTGATCTGAGCGACGTCGAAGACCAACTTCTCGGTGCGATATTTCTCCCGGGTCCCAAAGGTGACGGGGATAGTAATAGCTCCGAGTGGGGTAAAGGCCCCCGGACCTACTCCGGAGAAAGGTCAAGAGGGATGGAGATCCGAAGGCCGGAGCTGAAGCTTAGTGAAAGCTTCGAAGCTGATGAGGTTAAGCCCCGAACCTCCGTCTACCATGACATGGTGGAGCTGGATGTTATTGATGGTAGGAGATACCATCAAAGGTAACTGACCTGCTCCAACCATGCTCTGCGGGCAATCAGAAGCATCAAAAGTGATGGAGGTGTCCATCCACTTTCGATGAGGTTCCGGCTTGACTGTAGGGGCTACAGCGGCCATATCCCGCCGCATAGTCTTGATGACGCGACGAGAGGTGATATCCCATGACCCAACGAAAATGGTGTTCATGGTCTTCCGACGCTCGTTGTCAGAGATGTCAGAATCATCATC
The DNA here is from genome assembly GCA_036927565.1 of Tuctoria greenei. Classification (NCBI taxonomy): domain Eukaryota; kingdom Viridiplantae; phylum Streptophyta; class Magnoliopsida; order Poales; family Poaceae; genus Tuctoria; species Tuctoria greenei. Next base: position 218,632,481 of record JAYESD010000003.1, on the reverse strand, counting down.
GACGGAGGTGTAAACGGCCTTCAAGACCTTTTTGGGATCCTGAAACCCTAACTCCTCTTCAGCCGGAGCTTCGTCGACCTTTTGCTTTCCTTCCCTCTGTCGGAAAGGAGATCCTTCCCGGCGCTTGTTGTAGCGCTCGACAAGGTTTTGGACCTCCCGGCAGTCTTCCAAACCGTGGCTGCCCGTTTTGTGAATGGGACACCACACTTTGGGTTTGCCACCGTCTTCAGAAGACGGTCAAGGTCGCTTCTCGGGGCGTGGCCCCCGGCCTCCCGGAGTTGCAGCAGCTGCAACGTTGGATGTGCCGGCCGACGGCTTTTTCTTGCCGTTGGTCTTCTTTTTCTTCTTGCCACCCCCGGAGGTAGCGGCTTCTTCTTTGGAGGATTTCTTGTGATCCTCCGAGGCTGGTTTGGAGTGCATTTCACGGCCCTCCGCAGCTCTGGCACATTTGTCTGCCAAGCTGAAGAGTTCCGTGACGCTGGTGATCTCCTTAATCGCCAGCTTCTCCAACATCTTCTTATCCCGTACGTCCTGTCTGAATGCCAAAATGACAGAGGCGCTAGAGATAGAAGGGATAGTGTTTCGTACCTGAGAGAACCTTTGGATGAATGACCGCAAGGATTCTCCCCCTTTTTGCACGACCGCAAAAAGGTCTAGTTCAGTGCCTGGTCGGGTGTATGAACTCCCGAAGTTGGCAGTGAACTGACGGCACAGCTCCTCCCAACTGTTGATTGAGTTGGGTGGAAGGCTCATAAACCAGGACCTGGCGGTCCCAGTTAAGGCCACTGGAAAATAATTGGCCATCACGGCCTCGTTTCCTCCAGCTGCCAAGATTGCAGTGGAGTATATCTGAAGAAATTCGGCGGGATTGACAGTCCCGTCGAATTTTTCCGGCAGATGAGGCAGGAACTTCTGTGGCCATCTAACCATGCGCAGGTGCATGGCCAGGGCTGAACAGCCTCCTCCTACTCCTTCAAGAGTAGAAAGGTCCTGAGCTTCCCGTCTTTCACGGGCACGCTCAATATGGACCCGGCCATCCTGCTCCTTCAAGAGTAGAAAGCCTGGATACCGTGTGAGTACGTCGAGCCCCGGAAGGCAATGACGTCACTTGTTGGGATGCAGCACGTCTCCTACTATTGGAGACATGCGGACCAAGTCTTCCGGACAAAGTCCGCTGCTGCGACGAGGCTCGTCCTGAAAGAGGAGGACCCTGGTTGTTGAGGCGTTCGGCTGCTGCTGCAACCAAATGCTCCACATCGGCCCTCCACTGCTCCAGTGCATCCCGAGATGCATCCGGAGGTGGTGGACGTTGGAGAAGAGCACGCGCTGCATGGAGCGCGTGTTCCGGGTTGTCATGATTTGCTGACGCAGTAAGCGACGCCGGCGCACCATCATGTTGCCCAGCACAATTTGCTGGAGGAGACGGTGGTGGTGGGAGTGTGACTCCTGCTGGTGCTGAGGCTCCTGCTGGTGGCTGCCTGTTGGAGGGATTGCCCCCAACAGCCTGAGCAGCAGGTTGACCATTGGATGATCCAGCAACTGAGTTCACCATTCTCGAAATCTCAGGCGCCCCTACCTGGCACGCCAACTGTCGGCGGTTTGAACCAGCAGATCTCCCTACACTACTAAAGTTATAGAGGAGTTTGATGTTCGGTGTGGGCGCGCGGAGATTCAAGAAGGTGAATAGGAATTGACTCAGGAGACACAAGAATTTCCGTGGTTCGGGCCGCCTGAGCGTAATACCCTACTCCACGGTGTGTTGGTGTTGTATTAGCAGTAAGAGCTTGTGACGAGCGTATGAGGCACGTGTGTCTGTGTCCCCCGTGTGTATCGTCGGCCTGTCCTTTTATAGTACAAGGGCAGGCCGTTACAGGTTAGCCTGGCCCGACATGTGGCCCCGGCGGTTACTAGTATTGATACACGTTTAATTGCTCTTAATGATCCTGTACCGGGCTTTGACAGCACCGTTATTGGTGTTAAGATCGTCCATTTAAGTGTCATTAGTATGGCATTAATGACACTTAATCGGGTCTTGAAGTCCTTGGCTCTCCTTTGAATATCCGGAGCCGTTGCGGGGTCTTCCGGAGGTTAGAAGTTGAAGATCCGACAATCGGACATGTGGCAGCTCCGGAGCTTGCTATGGGAAACAGGTAGCTCCGGGACTACCCGACATATGTCAGGTCTGGAGCTTCTCTCGATCTGGGGTTAAGTCTGGAGGTGCCGTTTTGGTACATGGCCCGGAGCTTCCCCCTTGTGGCGGTAGCTCCGGTTTGGTAGTACACGTGGCGACCCAGGGATTAACCATGTTGGAGAAGCGGGTCCGGTTATGTCTGACATGTGGGCCTCCGAGGGTCTTCAAACCAAGTAGATGACTTTCCTTTGAGATCTTTGTAACCTCAAGGGGTGTACGGTTTCTAGGGTACCGACAGAGATGCTCGTCACTCCAACCCATGTTTACACCATCTTCTCAATCAAATCTTTGGCTTTGGGCACCATCAATGAAAAGAAGGCACCTCCATCAGCACTAGGACGACTCCCGTCAAGAGCCCGTGGCATAGTCGAACGTGGAGGATTACAAAGGACGGATAGGGTTGTCACCACCTATTGCCTACCTCTTCAATCCGTGGTCTACGAGACATCCAACGCTACCTAAGTATCCTAGCACCATGCTAGCATATTAAGTAAATACCTTAAGAGCCGCGACACAAGCCATCCTAAGGCAATGAACTAAATCATCATTGAACCAATGTTAATTCATAGCATAAGTGATTCATGTTAACATAATCATGTCATAGCTAATTAGACTATAGTGGGGTTTGGTGGTGTTTATGATGATATGATAAGATGGTATAGCATAATCACAAATACTACTCCTACCGCATAATGGAATCCATAATCAAACAAGAAACACTTCATCCAAGTATATGAATAAAAGAAGACTAAAGATAATATCTTTATTATGCATAAAGTCACACATATAAGAAAAGATACATGAGCCATACCTTTCCCAACTTGGACTTGGGACTAGAGACTCTCCTCTCTATAGCCTAACTCCACTAAGGACTAAGAGAACTTGTGTATACAATAGAATGATGCTCAAGTGGTGTGTGTGTTGAAGTGAGGGGTCCTATTTATAGCTTGGAGAAGGGTCGGTTCCCATCACCAAAAGCGCACGAATCAGTCACCATTGACTTCTTCAAGCCGGGAAGAGCCAACATGTGTTGTTTGACCGTGTTTGGCGCCAAGAAGGGGTCGGCCGACCTGGTGGTTCGGTCGACCTGGTGGTTCGGTCGACCTGGTCCTGGCTCCAAACGACCAGTTCTTCCTTTAGACGACTGACAGGTGGGTCCCATTCTATGATATTGGTGCTACACCGTTGTATGGCCTCGGATACTTCTTTTTGTGAGACATTTGATCCATGTGGTGCCACATGGCAACACCTTATTGACTAGGATGGTATTTTATAGGATCCATCCCCTTGCTTCACTTCAGTTCTGTATAAAATGCCTGCATGCACCAATTTCTTTAAGTACAAGTGGAAATAGGTTAAATAGAAGGGTGATGTGTGCAAGAAATGATAATTCCTTCACATAATTGAGTTATATTGACGGGTAAAATTGGTATATAATAGCCATCAACGATCCCCACATGTCCAGCAGTCTCGGACCTTCCGACTTTTCTTGGAGTTAGGGCTCCAGGTCTACCACATGGCTCGCAGTGCAGGGCTCAGCCACCTTCACGGAATCGGGCTCCGGTGCTACCACACATCCTGCAACTTGCCCTGACCAGTAGGTTTTGAGAGTAAATGGGCGATGCACCTTGTAAAAGTCATGCATTGAAGACACTCGCCTTTGCACGATGTGGTGCACGCTTCCAGTCAGGTATCGCTATGTCCAATCACGTCGCAGTGAAGATGCCGCAGGCCTACCTCGCTCCGCCAAGTGGGTAGCTTATGATGACAAGATAGATGGACAGGACATTCCCTGCCATCATTAATGACTACGCATAGCCACTGACGTCCGATACAGCAAGACGGCTGGTCTTCAAGCCGTGGTCAGAGGCAACTTATGCGAGAAGCCTTAGATCTTTGGGATAAGATGCTCCGGGGCCACCTATCAGGCTCGACCAGACCGCCACTGTTACAAGGGATCCAATCTTTTACACTCACACACACACTCAGACACTCAAGCAATATGAACCTCACCATGGAGTAGGGTATTACGCTCCGACGGTCTGAACCATATAAAACCATCGTCTCACCATAGTTCCTCAACCGGCAACCTCACATGAGACTAAGCCTCTGCCGATCAAAGAACCTGCGTGGGTTGCTCTCTAAGCAAGTCTGAGGAAGTGTCGCATGAACACTTCAGCAACCGTGGATTGTGCAACTGAATTTTGTTTTCTAGAGGACCAAGCAACAAGTGAATTACCAAGAAAATGACAAGCACCCGAAGTACTTTTCCTATCAATCCTACAACCCCCAAAATCAGCATCGAAAAATGTTTTCAAAGTAACAGTTGAGGAAGAAGGAAGAAAAATGTCAAATTCTTGAGTACCATGTAAATACCTGAGAATCCTTTTGACAGATTGACGATGTGAAGCGCGTGGAGAAGCTTGAAACCTTGCACAAAGACATACGCTGAATTGTATGTCCGGTCTTGATGCCGTGAGGTACAAAGGAGATCCGATCATGCTTTGATATTCGTTTTGATGAACGGCTTCACCCCCTTAATGAAATTCAAGTATTGATGTTGTTCCCATTGGTGTCCGAAGCGGCTTGCTGTTTTCCATGTTGAAACGCCTAAGGAGATCTTTCGTGTATTTTTTTTTTGATGCACAAAGGTTCCCTCCTTAGTTTGCTTGTTTTGCAGCCCCAAAAAGTACTTGAGTTCTCCCATCATACTTCAAATTCCGAACTCATCATAGCTAAAAACTTGGACACAAGATCGTGAGAAGCGCAACCAAATATAATATGATCCGCACACACTAGAATGAATAGTGAGTCATTGCCATGCTTAAGCACAAAAAGAGTTTTATCTACTTTGCCCATGGTAAACCCCTTTTCAAGTAAGAATGTTTTTAACCTATCATACCATGCTCTAGGGGCTTGTTTGAAACCATACAAAGCTTTGGACAGTTTGTAAACATGATTAGGAAAATCTGGATTTTCAAAACAGGGTGGTTGCTTAACATAAACCTTCTCATCTATGTAGCCAATAAGAAAAGCAGTTTGACATCCATTTGATCTAGTTTGAAACCGTTAGATGAAATAAATTCTAATAAAATTCTTATGCCTTATAACCTAGCAACAGGAGCAAAAGTTTCATCAAAATCTAGACCTTCACCTTGAGTGAAACCGTGAGCAACCAACATAGCTTTGTTCCTAACCACCACCCCATCCTTACTTTGTTTATTTTTAAACACCCATTTAGTTCCAATTAAAGTGTGATCATGAGGTGGAGCTACAAGTTTCTAAACACTATTTCTTTCAAAATTTTCTAACTCTTCTTGCATGTCAATAATCCAATATTCATTAGTGAGTGTGTGTGATATATCTTTGGGTTCAAAAGAAGCAAAAAAAAAAAACAGAATGAGCATGAGAGTTTGGATCAGAAAACCTGGACATGTGACTCATTCATGCAAGCTTCTAATAATTCGTTGTGGAGGATGAGTTTTGAGGATCCGGAGGGGAGTAGACACTTCACAAGCTTCTTCTTCTTCATGTTCATTACAAACCGATGAGCTTGTGACTTGAGGAAGATCTGGACGAGCAATGGTGGCCATTGGTGGTTGTGAATCAAAATCAAAAGCTGGAATGATGTCATTAGCAGCTGAATTTTCGAGCAACAACACCACTTCTTCCTCATCTTCAATGAAAATACTCTCCCTTGCGGATCTTCATATTGACCTGCAATATTAGAGCTAGTACCTGGGCTAGCTTCAACAAAAGAAACCTCACAAGTCTCCACAATTTTGTTAGTGTCAAGTAAAAGCACACGGTAGTCTCTAGTATGATATGGATAACCAAGAAACATGCCATTAACAGATCTAGGTTCAAATTTAGCAAGATTACCATGTTTCTTAACAAAGCATTTGCAACCAAAGACCCTAAAGTGTGTCACACTAGGCCTATGTCCAAACCGTAGCTCATATGGGGTTTTTCCTAGCTTAGCACACAAGAAAACAGGATTTGAGACATAACAAGCAGTTGCAATTGCATCAACCCAAAATTTCTTAGGAGTTTGATATTCATCAAGCATAGTCCTAGCCATCTCAACTAAGGTTCTATTTTTTCTCTCTACAACACCATTTTGTTGAGGTACATATGGTGAAGAAAAATGATGATCTATTCCATTTTCAGCACAAAAGTGATCAAAAGATTGGTTTGTAAATTCAATTCCATTATCACTTCTAATTGCTTTTAAAGATCCTGGCTGTTCAAGTAAAAGTCTAAGAACTAAACTTCTAAAGTGAATAAAAGCTTCATTCTTAGATGCCACAAAGTAAACCCAAGATTATCTAGAATAGTCATCAACAATTACAAGCACATACCACTTACCTCCAAAAGATTGAACACGTGAGAGACCTATAGTGTCAAGGTATAATAGTTGTGTCAGTGCTGTTGTCATGGTCATTGTCAGCAGAGCATGTGAACCTACAACCATTTTATCATGTCTACAAGAAGAGCAAACAATTTTTTTGTCCCCTTTAAGCTCAGGCAGCCCACGTATGCGATCAAGAGCACTAACACGTGTCATATGATCAAAGCCTATGTGACCAAGTCTATGATGCCAAAAATATAAGTCATTTGAATCATTAGTAACTAGACACCTATGCTTAGAGGTTGAAATATCAAAATCATCTTTAAAAACTTTTCCAAACCTAGACATGTTAACAAAAGCTCACCTTTTGAATCTACAACCTTGCAACAATTTTTCGTGAAATTAACTTCTAGATTTTCATCTAGCAATTGTGAAACGGAAAGCAAGTTGTATTTCAAATTTTTAACAAGTGCCACATCCTTCAAAGTGTAGTGTTTATTTACTCTAACCGAACCCTTGGCAATTATAGGAGTTGAAGAATTATCAGCAAAAGTAACATTTTCTACACATGACACAAAAGAGAGGGAGGAGAACCATTCTTTGTTACCGGTTATCTGGCATGAGCAACATGAATCCACAATCCAAATTTTCTCCTTCCTCAAGCGTGTAACCTACATAGAAGCACAATACGTTGATGACTTAATTCTGGGGTTAGTCAAAAGTCATTTAGGAATCCAGTACTCTTCATCATCGCTATTATGTTCTGGGCTCCATGCTTAATCTTGAGTTGACCGCCATAAAACACATATTTCCTAAGTGTCTTCATCTTTTCTAGAGTCTACATCTCTCGATCAAAGTTCTTGAAGTGCAGAAACAAAATTGTTTACCAATTGGCGACTTGTAAAAACCTTCCTATTCTTCTTGTTGTTTGCAGAGGAGGACTTGAACTTTGTTCGCTTCTCATCACGGGGAGTATAACTGAAAGATTAGGGCAATTTTTACGAAAATGTCCAAACTCACAACATTTGAAGCATCATCGAGGTCCACCACTTCCTCTCCTTGTAGTTCTCACATTTTGCAATGCTTTCGAGAACCGAGTAGAGAGATGTGCTAGCTCCTCCTCTAGAAACTCTTCAATCTGTTCAAGGGTTAGAGAGGATAGCAAAGCAAGTGTACCACATAATGAAGATTGACTAGAACTAGGCATGTTATGTTGTGAAACAAATGCAAGAGACTAATTGGGGTTTTTACATGATATTATGTCAAGTTCATGAGTTTTCAACTTAGAATATAGAACATCTAAGGTAAGTGTACTCATGACAGTGGGTTCACATATAGATGTAACTTTCATCTCCCAAATTGACATGTCTAATGCACTTAATAATTGCCTAGAATTTTTAGCATCTGAAAATTTAACATTGACGCTATGCAAGTTGCTTAGAATTTTATTAAAGCGAGCAAAGAGATCATTGATCGACTCACCGGGTTGCATCTCAAAATGCATGTAATCTTTCTTCAACATGTCTTGACATACCTCCTTGATTGTATTTGTCCCTTCGTGGTAGTCGCATTGTGCTTTCCACACGTCATACGCAGATCAGAGGTGTGCAACACGATCGAAGTCGCTTTGTGGCAATCCTTGTATGATCAAGTTTCGTGCCTTGTTGTTGTTGTCGACGTCTCTCATGTTTGCAACCGTAACTTCATCATTTTAAGGCATGAAAAAGCGCTTGAAGACCTTTTCCCATATTTTGAAACCTTGCGCCTGTATGTAAGCCTCCATGCGAGCCTTCCAAACCTGAAAATCAATACTATTGACTACACAAGGTTTTGCGGAGTATTTCTCCATGTTGATTAGCAAGAACACGTGCAAATCACAAATATTAGAGCACCGTGACACTGGTACCAATTGTAGGATCGAAGAGTACGTGAAAATCTACTAGAGAGGGCGGGTGAATGGTAGATTAAAAACTTTTGCGCGGAAGCTACAAAAACCCCTCAACAAAAAATCAATTTGTTAAAGAAATCATGTGTGCGACTATTTTCGGCGTGTTCAACCGTGACAAAACAAGTATAGATTGTATAAAATCTAGTCATGGAACCAATACAACAAGAATAATGTGAAAACACTAAGTAGAACTTGAGATATGATCAAAAGACTAGGTGAAGGTCAATCTGTTCTACCCGATTTAAAAACAGATCTGCAACGCTGCAAATAAACTCGTGTAGATAAAAACCACAAATCCAATGACCGTGAAGTTTACACATATGACATAGAATCAAATTGTGAAGACAATCCAAAAAGAATCATGTCAATTGGATCTGTAAAGCGCGAGTTATGATCAAAAAACCGAAGCAACATCGATCTGTCCAAAAACTCGGATAGAAAAACTTGTCTCAAGCAAGTTGGACGAACAAGGCACAAAAGCTCCTCTAAAGTAAAAACTTTTATTTAAAGAAACACAAGAGAAACATTTCAAAGTTATGCACCACAAGGTTTGGCCTCTCTTGTTTATATAACCAACCCTTAGGCCAACCCAATCCTAACTAGGACTCCTACTCCTACTCAGTTTCAACCGAAACTTTCCATAACTACTCAAGACTCTTCTATACGCATATAGAAGCAATCTTAAGACTTGCAAACATCTTAGGAACATCCTAAACATTCGTAAAACAACTCAACTTCGTGCTCACCATGAAATCTAACCATAACCAACTTGAAACTTTCCATATTCAAACCATAACCACCTCAGCCGTAGTCTAAGGCATAATCCAGCCAGTTGGACCTTTCCGACCACATCTTCACATCCATATCTCTTCACCACGTCTTGGAACCATGTTTCCACGTCCATGCACCCCTTGCACATGTGCAAACACCTTCCAATGACGTCCACAATACCTTCATATGCATTGTTCTTGACTCAAACATGTTGCACGACATCCCAATCAACTTAACAACAATTCCTTCCGAACTTAGTTGTTGAACCTCATCTTCCCGCTAAGACTAGTTCAATGGATCCCAACACCAGCCATGTCTTGACCTCAACCAACACCTGCACATGAACAAACAACCATTCTTTGCGAGCCCGAGTCCTCGAATTGACTCAAGTTAGTGCGGAAACCACAACACCTTATGTGAGCACCTCACATAAGCATGTTACAAACCATAGCAAAATAATACCAGCCATAACCACCAAAACACACGAAAGACTTAGCAAATGAATACTAAGCAAATATTCTCATAAGCCAAAAGCAAGTTTGAAATATTGCAAGTTAAAACAGAGCAAAACAAGACAACTCAACTCAAAATGAAAACTCTGCACAGTAACTGTTACTTCCACATAATGAAAGTTTGGACAATCCAATACCATCAAGGGTAACATTACTTCCAGAAACACATTGAAAAGTTCGGACAATCTAGACATCGACAGTAACGACGTTACTCCCAATATGCACTAAGACAAGTTCGGACAGTCCTAACCATGTTAAGAGTAAATGTCACTCCCAAAAACATATTTGTAAAGATCAACCGTGTGGGCTCACTTGCAGCTCATGTAACTGAATGTTCGAACAATCCAAAGTGAGAAACACGTGCAAGTCACGTGAGGAAAAGTTCGGACAATCCGAAGTGGGTGTTTCAGCAATATTCAAAACTTTGAATATAAATCCTCACTTTTGTTCTAATTGCCAATGTGTTCAGCACACATAGGTCTCGTAAATACAAAGTTTTATTGATATAAACAACAGAAGTCTTTTATAAGACTCAATATACAACTGAAGATAATACTCATCGCTAAACTCTCAACCCAGCTATGCAAAAGTGTACTCGTCCAACCCGGGGACGCTACACACTAGCAGAACACATGATAGCGTTCACAATAGCGTGCAGGGCTCCCACTCGGCGGTATACCTTTACCGGGGCATCGCCTCATCCTCGGGACCTTCATCATACATCTCACATGCAACAACCTAATATAGCAACCATGAGCACGGTGGCTCAACAAGACTTAATCGACATGCCTAAACATGAAACTCTACATGCACGGATACTTAACATAGAAATTAATATTGCAATAAAGGACTCGCCTACATGTTGATCCTTATTTTTCATGTTTACTAGCAACAGGTTAAGGGTTCATACAAAAGTAACTTAAGTGAGCATATTCTATAACAATCATAATTGCAAAGCAATTAGAATTCAATACATCATATTCTTCTGACTTCTTTAGTATTTACTACATCATGACACAGTGAACAACAATACTTGATCCTTAACCACGAGGGACATTGATTACAATCAATAACACTCGGATTGCACGTCACGCACACACGTGCATAAGAAGCGTGCGGTGCTTCTCACGACGTCACACGCAACCACCTTTAACAAGAAACTCAAACGTTGAACTGATCCCACCATCTCAGGTAGAAGGTTGCTACACGGAGCGTGTCTGCGCCCGCTAGTGGATTTACACCTTGCTGCCCCTCAACCCACCCCTAAAGACAGTGGGCTATGCCTCGATGCCCAAGTTATCAAGATACATTGGTTTCCTATGGCCCATATACCCAGTATGCCTTCCGGTACAATTCAAACTTGCTCAACGAGAGCGCACACGGATCGGTCCACAATCGACACAGGTAGGGCTATGCACGTGAGACCCTGTCTCACTACTTCCTACCCCGCTTCCCTATCTCAAATTCATTTCCATAAGTCATTCTCGACATAAACCAACCCGTGTGATATAAACCCTATCTCGCGAGTAGATTCCAACTACTCGGCTTCTACTAGATTCCTTACAAACTAGCATGGAATTTCTATTTGTCGAGTTGTAAACCTAACCAATACTCCATGGGGTTTGTGGGTCATGCAAGTGGAGTAGCAAGCACCTTAGCCCTAATGCACAAAACTCACCCTATACTCATGTGATACAAATTAAACTTTGCAATAGTGATTAAATGCAAACTGAGGCTTGCCTAGCTACGAGTCAGATGTAAGTTTGCTTCAGATGGTATCCTGTCCAAGTCCTCCAGCTCCTCCTCGATCTTGGTCACTATGTGATATACAAAACATAGATGCACATGAGTTATTTTGCAACTACGTAGCTTCTAAACACAGTTTTGGGTAGTAAAATATTTTAATTGGCTTTTGGACTTTTATAGTGGATACTAGGTTCTAAGATGAGGATCTGGGCAAATAATTGAGGCTCTTCATAAAAGCTTGTTGTCTCTTAAATTCTAGGAGTGTTTAGGCTTATCTGAAGTTTCATTCAGAATCTGGAGCTTTCACATGGGTAAGAGTGAGTTTTCTGGTTAGGGTTGGTCCCACTAGTTATTGCAAAATTTGTTCACAATTTTCTGAGCTTGCTACAGGGAGATATTGAATTTACAAGTTGGAGAGGATTTCTGAAAAAAGGTTCTGTTGATTTTTAAATTTCCAAAGAGCATAGGGCTTTGGAACACTGTTTGACCAAGTAAATTAAGTTCAATGAACTTTTAATTTATACTGGAGATCAAATGTATTTGAATTAGGGTCCTGACTAAAACTTCCAGTTATCAAAACAAGAATAATTAATTTCCCAAGCAATTAGCTCAAAGAAATTAATTATACAAATACTGGGAATATCATGTCCAACAAATTACACCACTGTAAAGTGTGGGTCAATATGAGTCTAATAGAATTTATTTGGAACAATTTGAGTAAATCTACTAGCAGAAAATGATTTTTGAAGTTTGGTAGAAATCTGGAATATTTCATAAATGGAAAACTTTGAATATTCAAACCTGGTCCCATTTTTTTGAATTCGAAGACTCAGATCTGGGTGACACCAGGGCTACTGAGTTCACCTGTGCCAACACATGGGATCCTGCGCCATAGATTGATCCCGCACTAGGTGCGTCCTCACTGACGGTTGGGGCCGCAACGGGCTTTCTTCAACCTCGAGCAAACGACGCACCATCGCCCGAGACGGGACGCGCTTGCCGCGAGGCTGCGCAGACCTCCTCTCACTGTGAGGAAGAAGGTACCCTAGCACTCCTTTTTGCTTTTGAAGTCAGCTCGCGAGATGGCCTGTGTCGCTAGTGCGACGGGGAGCAGAGGAACGGAGCTTGCCGGCAACCAACGTGAGCTTCAGGAAACCTTCAAAATAACAGACAAGCACGTAAGGAAACAAAGAACGAGGGTTGGGGAAGATCAAAGAGAACCGTGCGCTTCACTTTGGAGCTGTGAGCTCGCGCAACTGACGGATAGAAGGTGTTGGGCGAGCAGAACAGAGGCGGTGGCGCTGTGTGCTTGCAGGAGAGAGGAACAGAGAACGATGAGGAAGCAACCTTGCTGCTCGGCCAGAGAATAGATAAGGGAGCAATGGAGTGGGCGAGCAGCAGTAAAGGCTCCTCGCCACAGAGCTGCTTGCTTGTCGGGCTGGCGAGCAGCAGCGGCAAAAGATCGTGAAACAGAGTCGGCAATGATTGTGTGAGGCTGCCATGTGGGACCCAAGGCAATTCCTTCTTATTCCTCTCGGTTCAAGAAATTCCCCGACCAAACTTGGGTCAAAAATCATCAAAATTGACAGATAGCCTCTGAGAAATATCTAGGATTTGATATTGAAATCACATTCTTGATTTGACCAAGTTTCAACTGAAATTCAAATTTGAATTCGAATTCAAATGGATTTTGATGAACACCTTGAATTGAATAGTAAATAGCCTTCAGAAGCTATGAAATTTGCATGGGTTCTATAAGGAATATTTGGAGTCTATTGGTGAACCCAAATTTCTATTTTAACTTTGTTTGAATTTATTAATTCCCTCCTTTTAGGGTTTTAATTCCTTTCATATCCTTATTCCCTTTTTATTTCTTTTTCTCCTTCTCACTTGTACTAACTCAAAGCTGAATTCAAAGTTTGAAAACTAGGGCTTTTACATCCTTCTCCTCTTAAAAGAATCTCGTCCCGAGACAAATAAAAGAGACGAAGGAGGAGAGGTTACCGAATATAAGATGATAGCAAGTCCGGATCATTTGTTCGGAGATAATCCTTGTGAGACCTATGTGTGCTGAATACATTGGTTTTGACAATAAAAGTTTTGAATGCTGCCGTAACATCTTTTTGGCAAGGTCCGACTCTAGCTCTGAGCTTGTGCAAGGTCCGACAATAGGAACGACTTACTTTGTCAAGGTTGAAAATGTTTTTGGGAAGCTCCTGTGAGCATTGTCTTTAGCTCCGACATGTCTTTGTTAAGATCCAATATGTTTTGCTAGGTCCGACTCTTGTTTGTTAGCTCTGACATGTTTTTCTAGCACCAACTTTTGAGTTGACTAGTTCCGACTAGTTCTGGTAAGCTCCGGCGGTAGGTTGTACTAGCTTTGGCAAGCTCCGGCACTAGGTTGTACTAGCTTTGGTAAGCTTCGGCGCTAGGTTGTACTAGCTTTGGTATGCTCCGGCTCAAGCTCCGGTTAGCTTTGGCAAGATTCGGAGCTTGATCGCAATGTTCCTGCTTTTACTGTGAAATGTTTCGAACTTGCTTTACTTTGTTGGTAAGATTGCTTAGTATTCTTTTACTAAGTTTTTGGTGAATTTGGTTGATATGGATAATATCGTTTTACTGTGGTTTTGCAACATGCTTATGTGAGGTGCTCACGTAAGGTGTTGTGTTCGGAACTATTTGAGTCAAGTCGCGGACTTGGTCTCATACGGATTGATTGTTTGTTCATGTGCAGGTGTTGCTTGAGTTCAAGACATGGCTAGTGACAGGATCCATTGAACTAGTCTTAGGGAGAAGATGAGGTTCAACAACCAAGTTCGGGAAGAATTGTGGTTGAGTTGATCGGGAGGTTGCGCAACATGTTTGAATCAAGAACAATGCATATGAAGGTATCATGGACGTCGGTGGAAGATGTTTGCACGTATGCAAGGAGTGCATGGACGTGGCTACATGGTTTCGAGGCATGATGAAGAGATGTGGACGTAAAGAATTGGTCGGAAAGGTCCAACCGACTAGGTTATGGACTCAGGCTGCGGCTGAGTCGTGTTTGACTCAAATATGGAAAGTTTTGAGTTGGTTATGATAGGATTTCGTGTGGGTCACGAATTTGAGTTTTTTTAGGAATGTGGGATATGTTTCTAAGGTGTTTGGAAGTCTTAAGATTGCTTCTATCTGCGTATAGAAGAGTCTTGAGCAGTTATGAAAAGTTTTGATTCGTGATTTGAGTAGGATTAGAGTTCTAGTTGAGATTGGGTTGGCCTAAGGGCTGGTTATATAAGCAAGAGAGGCCAAAGCTCGTGGTAGACGACTTTTGGGGCTGTTCCTCTTGTGTTATATTGAATAAAATTAGTAGCTCAAAGGAACTTTTGTGCCTTGTTCGCCCGACTTGTTCCAGACAAGTTTTTCTCGTCGAGTTTTCACAACACTACCTTTCTTTGGTGGTTTTATCATAACTCCAGTTTTACAGATCCAATTGACATGATTCTTTTTGGGTTTTCTTCACAACTTGATTATCTTTCATCTGTCAAAATTTCACGACCATTGGATTTGTGGTTTCTGATCTATATGAGTTTCTTTGCAGCGTTCCACAACTTTTTTTCTCGGATAGGACAGATTGACCTTTGTTCGATCTTTCAATCGTAACTTAAGTTTCTCTCGACGGATTTGAGTGATTCTTGTTGTGTTGTCTTTTTGACTTGATTCTCTCTGATATCTATCACTTTTGTCATGGCAAAACACATTTAGATTAGTCTCACATACGATTTCTTTAACATATCATTTTTCTACTGAAGGGGTTGGGATTTAATTATTTCCGCTGCGTAAGATTTTTTAATCTACCATTCACCTCCTCTGGTAGATTTTCACGTGCTCTTCAATCCTACAATAGGTATCAGAGCCACTGTGCTCTAATCTTTATGATCTGCACGTGTTTTGACTAATCATCATGGAGAAATACCCTACCAAACTTTGTGTGTTTAGTGGTATTGATTTTCAGGTTTGGAAGGCACGTATGGAAGCCTTCATCCAGGCTCAAGGCTCCACGATATGGGAGAAGGTATACAAGATTTACGAAGTGCCGTCAAACGATCAAGTTACAGCTACAAATCCGAGAGATGTCGACAACAATAACAAGGCTTGGAACTTTATCATACAAGGATTAACTCAAAGCGACTTCGACCGTGTTGCACACCTCCAATCTGCATACAATGTGTGGAAAGCACTTTGTGACTACCACGAAGGATCCAACACGATCAAGGAGGTAAGGCAAGACATGTTCAAGAAAGAATACATGCGCTTAGAGATGCAACCCAGTGAGTCTATTGATGACCTTTTTACTCGCTTTAATAAAATTTTCAGCAACTTGCGTAGTGTCAATGTTGATTTTTTAGATGCTGAAAATGCTAGGCAATTGTTAAGTGCATTAGATATGTTAATTTGGGAGATGAAAGTCACATCTATTCGTGAATCTACTGTCATGAGCATACTTACTTTAGATGTGCTATATTCCAAGTTAAAAACTCATGAAATTGACATAATATCACGTAAGAACCCCAACAAGTCTATTGCTTTTGTTTCTCAACATGACATGCCTAGCTCTCGTCAATCTTCATCTTGTGGTACACTTGCTTTGTTGTCTTCTCTAACCCTTGAACAGATTGAGGAGTTTCCAGAGGAGGAGCTAGTACTTCTCTCTACTAGGTTCTCAAAAGCATTGCAAAATGTGAGAACTAGAAGGAGAGGAAGCTCTCGACCTCAATGATGTTTCGAATGTGGTAAGACAGGACATTTTCGTTTAGATTGCCCTAACCTTTCAGGTCCTACTTCCCGAGATGAAAAGCAAATAAGGACGAAGCACTCCTCTGCAAACGATAAGAAGAAAAGATGGATTTTACAAGAGGTCAATTGGTGAGCAGTTTTATCTCCGTACTTCAAGAACTTGGCTCAAGCGATGTGTACATTGGAAGTGACGAAGATGAAGATGATTTGACAAACTTATGCTTCATGGCGGGCAAGTCAGATCAAGTATGGAGGAGGTTGAACACAACAACGACAATGAAGAGGTATGTCCTACTTGCGAAGAAATATGTGATTCTATTTCTCGTGCCACTGTTATAGTTAAGAAAAAGGACAAAAAGCTTAGAGACAATGCTGTTAAAATTGAGTCACTAGAATCTGAAATTAATCATTTGAAATCTTTGATTCCTAGTGATGATTTTTGTTCCTTATGTGAATTAATATATGAACAATTGTCCTCATTAAGAAGTGCGCACACCTCCACACTTGATAAACTTGAGTTAGAAATTTAAAAGAACAAAGAGCTTGCTGCACTTAATGATAAAAACTTGAAAGATGCTAGCTGTTCTACAATTGATTTGCATTGTTCTACTTGTGATGATCTTGATAAGAAACTACAAGATACTATGAATGAAATTTCTATATTGAACAATGCTTTACGTTCTCATGAAGTTAAATATTGTTCCAATTGCAAATTAAAAGGAAAAACTTCATGTGAGAATTGTCTTGATCTACCCAATAAACTTGATGACATGCATAGGACATTAGATCGGTTTTGTAATGGGAATAATAACCTAAACTTGTTGCTGAATTCTTCCAAGTCTTGCAATGATAAAATTGGTTTAGGTTTTGATTCTTATGCTCAGCTAGGGCACATCCACCTAAAATTGTAAGAACATTAGGAAGTGGTTTGATTCAAACAGTTCTTTAATAAAAAGAAGTGGTTTTCAAATCTGCAGGAGTATTGTCTCATTCGGTGTCAAATAAAAATGTTGTTTGCTCATCTAGACATGAACACAAAGTTAAATTTCATTGTACCTACTGTGGTAGAGATGGTCATGTCATAGATTTTTGTTATAGACTAGCTGAACAACAGAAAAAATAAAGAATGGTTGCTAGATCTCATAACTTTCATGCAAAATTTGTTGCACATGTTAAATCAAATGATAGGAACATGCAACCTGTTGTAATGAGTCAAAAACATGCAAAGTTTGCTCCCAAACCTACTGTGTTTTGTGCTACACATGTAACATCTGATAATTCAGTAGTTGGGTACAAAAATCCTCAAACTTTGGCTCATAAACCTATTGTTTTGTCTCAGCTTTCGTGTGTTATTCCTGCTGGACGTCGTGTGACTCAGTACTGGATTCCTAAATGCGTTTTGACTAACCCCAGTTATTGTGATTTTATGTAGGTTACACGCTTGAGGTAGGAGATCTTTTGTATTGTGGATTCAGGTTGCTCACGCCACATGACCGGTAACAAAGAATGGTTCTCCTCCCTCTCTTTTGTGTCATGTGTAGAGAATGTTACTTTTGCTGATAATTCTTCAACTCCTATAATTGCTAAGGGTTCGGTTAGAGTAAATGATCACTACACTTTGAAGGATGTGGCACTTGTTAAGAATTTGAAATACAACTTGCTTTTTGTTTCACAACTGCTAGATGAAAATCTGGAAATTATTTTCACTAAAAATTGCTGCAAAGTTGTAAATTCGAAAAGTGAGCTTATTTTTAACATGTCATGGTTTGGAAGAGTTTTTAAAGCTGATTTTGATATGTATTCCTCTAAGTATAGGTGTCTAGTTGCTAATGATTCCAAAGATTTATATTTTTGGCATCGTAGACTTGGTCACGTAGGCTTTGATCA
The DNA here is from genome assembly GCA_036927565.1 of Tuctoria greenei. NCBI lineage: Eukaryota > Viridiplantae > Streptophyta > Magnoliopsida > Poales > Poaceae > Tuctoria > Tuctoria greenei. The sequence continues at coordinate 218,614,299 of JAYESD010000003.1, read as the reverse complement.
TCTCACACGTGTTAGTGCTCTTGATCACATACGTGGGCTGCCTAAGCTGGAAGGGGACAAAGAAATTGTGTGCTCTTCTTGTAGACATGCTAAGATGGTTGCAGGTTCACATACTCCTCTCACAATGATCATGACAACTGAACCGGGCCAACTTTTGCACCTTGACACCGTAGTACCTTATGTGTTCAATCCTTTAGAGGTAAATGGTATGTTCTTGTGATTGTTGATGATTATTCTAGATACTCTTGGGTTTATTTTATGGCATTGAAGAATAAAGCTTTTAGTCACTTTAGAACTTTATCTCTTAGATTATCAATTGATCACCCATGATCTTTAAAAGCAATTAGAAGTGATAACAGAACCGAATTTTAAAATCAATCTTTTGATCACTTTTGTGTTAAAAATGGAATAGATCATCAATTTTCTTCACCATATGTACCTCAACAAAACGGTGATGTAGAAAGAAAGAACAGAACCTTAGTTGAGATTGCTAGGACTATGCTTGATGAATATCAAACTCCTAGGAAATTTTGGGCTGATGCGATTGCAACCGCCTGTTATGTCTCAAATCGTGTTTTCTTACGCGCTAAGCTAGGTAAAACACCATATGAGCTCCGATTAGGACATAGGCCTAGTGTTACACACTTTCGGGTCTTTGGTTGCAAACTCTTTGTTAAGAAACATGGTAATCTTGATAAATTTGAACCTAGATCCATTGATGGCATGTTTCTTGATTATCCATCTCATACTAAAGGCTACCTTGTGCTTTTACTTGACACTAACAAAATTGTGGAGACTTGTGAGGTGTCTTTTGATGAAGCTAGCACAGGTACTAGCTCAAACATTGCAGGTCCAGATCCATATCCGCAGGGGGAGAGCATTTTCATTGAAGATGAGGAAGAAGTGGTGCTGCTGCCCAAAAATTCAACAGCTAATGACATTGTTCCCTATCATGATTTTGATTTAGATCCAGCACCGATGACCACCATTGCTGGTCCAGATACTCCTCAAGTCACAAGCTCATCGATTTGTGATGAACATGAAGAAGAAGAAGGTTGTGAAGTGTCCACTCCCCTCTGGGTTCTCAAAATTCATCCTCCACAACAAATTATTGGAAGCTTGCACGAACGAGTCACACAGTCCATGTTTTGCGATCCAAACTCTCATGCTCATTCTGTTTTGTTGCTTCTTTTGAAACCTAAGATATATCACACACACTCACTAATGAATCTTGGATTATTGCCATGCAAGAAGAGTTAGAAAATTTTGAAAGAAATAATGTTTGCAAACTTGTACGTCCACCTAAAGGTCACACTTTAATTGGAACTATATGGGTGTTTAAAAATAAACAAAGTGAGGATGGGTTGTGGTTAGGAATAAGGCTAGGTTGGTTTCTCAAGGTTTCACTCAAGTTGAAGGTCTAGATTTTGATGAAACTTTTGCTCCTTTTGCTAGATTAGAAGCCATAAGAATTTTGTTAGCTTTTGCTGCATCTAAAGGTTTTAAGCTATATCAAATGGATGTTAAAAGTGCTTTTCCTAATGGCTACATAGATGATGAGGTTTATGTCAAACAACCACCGGGTTTTGAAAATCCAGATTTTCCTAATCATGATTACAAACTGTCCAAAGCCTTGTACGGTCTCAAACAAGCCCCTAGAGCATGGTATGATAGGTTAAAAACATTCTTACTTGAAAAGGGGTTTACCATGGGCAAGGTTGATAAAACTCTTTTTGTGCTTAAGCATGGCAATGACTCATTATTCGTTCAAGTGTATGTTGATGATATTATCTTTGGTTATGCTTCTCATGATCTCGTGTCCAAGTTTTCATCTATGATGAGTTTAGAATTTGAGATTAGTATGATGGGCGAACTCACGTACTTTTTGGGGCTGCAAATCAAGCAAACCAAGGAGGGGTACCTTTGTGCATCAAACGAAGTATACAAAAGACCTCTTAAGGCGCTTCAACATGGACAAAAGCAAGCCTCTTCGGACACCAATAGGAACAACAACAACACTTGAACTTGATGAAGATGGTGAACCCGTGGATCAAAAAGAATATAGAAGCATGATTGGATCACTTTTGTACCTCACGGCATCAAGACCGGACATACAATTCCGCGTATGTTTTTGTGCATGGTTTCAAGCCTCCTCACGTGCTTCACATCGTCAAGCCGTCAAAAGGATTCTCAGGTACTTACATGGAACTCAAGAATTTGGCATTTTTCTTCCTTCTTCCTCAACCATGACTTTGAAAGCTTTTTTGGATGCTGATCTTGGGGGTTGTAGGATTGATAGGAAAAGTACTTCCGGTGCTTGTCATTTTCTTGGTAATTCACTTGTTGCTTGGTCCTCTAGAAAACAAAGTTCAGTTGCACAATCCACAGTTGAATCTGAATATGTAGCTGCTGCTAGTGCTTGCTCACAAATTCTTTGGATTGCTCAAACACTTAAGGACTATGGGGTTGATCTAAATAGTTAAGTTTGTGAGATCATGACTTGCTAAATTGGAAATTACATTTGATCTCTAGCATGGCTTACACTACTTTATATATTTCATTGATGTGATAGTGTAAGTTACTTGATAGTATGACTTGGATGAGCTTTGTTTTATATGAATATGTTATAATATGCTCATAACAATTAAAATTTGTCTTATAAACCTTGATGAATACATTGTCAAAGGGGGAGAGATAATATACGATTTTTTAAAGATAAGTATGCAAGGGGGAGAAATTGATTACACATTGCACATATTCACAATTGTTTTTGGCATGATTCTTTTCAGGGGAGAATTTTTTTCTCAATTTATCTCTGTTTTACAAAGGGAGAGAAACTGTTTTCAAAACTTTTAATGTGAATAAGCCAATGTTCGGATCCTAAGTGGTGTTGCCAATGCATTCATCTAGGGGAGATTGTGAGACCTATGTGTGATGAATACATTGGCTTTAACAATAAAAGTTTTGAATGCTGCGGTAACATCTTTTAGCAAGGTCTAACTCTAGCTCTGAGCTTCTACAAGGTTCGACAATAGGTCCAACTTGCTTTGTCAAGGTTCTACATGTTTTTGAGAATCTCCGGTGAGCTTTGTCTTTAGCTCCGGCATGTCTTTGTTAAGCTCCGATATGTTTTTCTAGGTCCGACTCTTATTGGTTAGCTCTGACATGTTTTTCTAGCTCCGGCTTTTGAGTTGACTAGTTTCGACTAGCTTTGGTAAGCTCCGGTGCTAGGTTGTACTAGCTTTGGCAAGCTCCGATGCTAGGTTGTACTAGCTTTGGTAAGCTCCGGCGCTAGGTTGTACTAGCTTTGGTAAGCTCCAGCTCAAGCTCCGGTTAGCTTTGGCAAGATTCAGAGCTTGATCACAATATTCCTGCTTTTACTAAAAAATGTTTCAAACTTGCTTTACATTGTTGGTAAGGTTGCTTAGTATTCTTTTACTAAGTTTATGGTGCATTTTGGTTGATATGGCTGATATCGTTTTACTGTGGTTTTGCAACATGCTTATGTGAGGTGCTCACGTAAGGTGTTGTGTTCGGAACTAATTTGAGTCAAGTCGCATTCTTAGGCTCGTACGGATTGGTTGTTTGTTCATGTGCAGGTGTTGCTTGAGTTCAAGACATGGCTGGTGACGGGATCCATTGAACTAGTCTTATGGAGAAGATGAGGTTCAACAACCAAGTTCGGGAGGAATTGTGGTTGAGTTGATCGAGAGGTTGTGCAACATGTTTAAATCAAGAACAATGCATATGAAGGTATCGTGGACGTCATTGGAAGATGTTTGCACGTATGCAAGGAGTGCATGGATGTGGCTACATGGTTCTGAGGCGTGATGAAGAGATGTGGATGTAAAGAATTGGTCGGAAAGGTCCAACTGACTAGGTTATGGACTCAGGCTGCAGCCGAGTCGTGTTTGACTCAAATATGGAAAGTTTTGAGTTGGTTATGATAGGATTTCATGTGGGTCACGAATTTGAATTGTTTAGGAATGTTGGATATGCTATTGAGGTGTTTGGAAGTCTTAAGATTGCTTCTATCTGTGTATAGAAGAGTCTTGAGCAGTTATGGAAAGTTTTGATTCGTGATTTGAGTAGGATTAGAGTCCTAGTTGAGATATGGTTGGCCTAAGGGTTGGTTATATAAGCAAGGGAGGCCAGAGCTCGTGGCAGATGACTTTTGGGGTTGTTCCTCTTGTGTTCTATTGAATAAAATTCATAGTTGAAAGGAACTTTTGTGCCTTGTTCGTCCGACTTGTTCTAGACAAGTTTTTCTCGTCGAGTTTTCTGCACAACACTACCTTTCTTTGGTGGTTTTATCATAACTCGAGTTTTACAGATCCAATTGACGTGATTCCTTTTTGGTTGTCTTCACAACTTGATTATCTACCATCTGTCAAAATTTCACAGTTATTGGATTTGTGGTTTCTGATCTACACGAGTTTCTTTGCAGCGTTCCAGAACTGTTTTTCTCGGGTAGGAAAGATTGACCTTTGTTCGATCTTTCAATCGTAACTTGAGTTTCCCTTGACTGATTTGAGTGATTCTTGTTGTGTCATCTTTGTGACTTGATTCTTTCTGATATCTATCACTTTTGTCATGGTAAAACACGTTTAGATTAGTCTCACACACGATTTCATTAACAGATCGTTTTTCTGCCGAAGGGGTTGGGATTTAATTGTTTCCGCTGCATAAGATTTTTTAATCTACCATTCACCCCCCTCTGGTAGCTTTTTACGTGCTCTTCGATCCTAAAATCCTCATTTTCCCATGTTGCTTCATCAGTGGTATAGTTACTCCACAAGACTTTGTAAAACCATAAAGTCCGGTTGCTTGTGGCACGAGTCTTTTCATCGATTATCCGTATCAGATACTCAGAATATGTGAGATCCAGTTGAAGAGTTTTGAGATCCTCCGTGCCGATTTCAGCTGGGGACTTGAGACATTTCCGCAGCTGTGAGATGTGGAAAACATTATGAATTAAAGCGAGCAACAATGGTAACTCCATATGATAGGCCACGGGTCCGCATTCTTCATTGACGGCGAACGGACGATGAATCACGGAGCAAACTTTCCTTTCACTCTGAAATGATGAATTCCTTTAATCAGAGAGACTCAAAGATAAATGTGGTCTTTGATGTCGAAGTGGAGAGGGTGAAGTCTTTTATCCGCATAGTTTTTCTGACGAGATTGAGCAAACTTGAGATTGGCTTGAATTACTCGCACTCATTCCTCGTCTTTGTTCACAAGATTAATACCATATATCACTCACTCACTAGAGATTCACATCACTTGAGTGGTGTACGACATTTCTGAAAGTTGCCTAGAGGGGGGTGAATAGGCTAATCGACCTGCAAATGACTTAATAAAACGAGATTAAATCACAGGGGGCGGACTAGTCCGGTCTGGGGGCGGACTAGTCCGGTCAGCCTGCGTGAAGAACCCTAAAAAGTGTTTCTAGCAAGTTTTAAGGGGATTTTCTCGAGGCTACAAGTGAGGATATGTTTATGACAAGTTTAGAAACTATCAACACAAGAGTGAGTCAAGTTTCAACAAGATTAAGCAAAGAGAAACACAAAACAAAACTAGCAACCCTAGAACGGAATATTCGATGAACAAAGTGCGAAGAACACAGAGACACAAGGATTTTATCCCGACGTTCGATTCCACACAAGAATCTACGTCCCCGTTGAGGAGTCCACAAAGGACCGGGTTCACCAACCCTTCCCTCACCAAGTTTACCGCACGGGCCTAACTTGGTTCTCCACTAATCACAAGGGTGATTACAAAGTTCATTGGGGCTTCTCACAATCTGAGGCTCCCACGCCACAAAGATGATCAACAACACGAAACACACTCAGCACACAGCTCACAAAGACTCAATGAGTGCAAGAGATCAAATCGGGAGCACAAGCGCGATGTTCTTCCTCTTCTCCACCTCACTAAACCCTAATCCACTCAAGAATTAGTTTTAGAGGGAAAGTAGGCAAGAAAGAGGCTTAGGAGTGCTCCAAGTTGGTTGTGGCGGCGCTAGGGTTCTGGTCTGTTCAAGAGTTTTTTCAAAAGAACCCAGGGGACCTCTATTTATAGAGGTCCCAAGCCCATACTGCTGACTTCAGCAAAAGGGCGGACTAGTCTGGCCTCAGGCCCAGACTAGTCCGGCCTAGGGGACCACTAACCTCCTGTCAGGTCCCGACAGCTGACACGCTATCATCACACTACCTGCCAAACTTCAAATTCAAACGGTCACTTCAACAACGGACTAGTCCGGTCACCACCGGACTAGTCCGATCTCACACAGAGCCTTTTGCTCTGTGTGAAAACGGACTAGTCTGAGGACCACGGACTAGTCCGGCCCCAAGGGCGGACTAGTCCGGTCCTCCCAGACTTAGTCACAAAAGCACCTTCAACTCGCCAACCCGGACTAGTCCGGCCCCATGGGCGGACTAGTCCGTTCTCACTCAGGACCTCTTGGTCCGGACTCAAACGGACAAGTTCGTGGTTTTGGCACTTAGTCGCCAAAACCCACTCACTGCTACCCGGACTGGTCCGGCCACGAACGGACTAGTCCTATCTCAGTCAGACCCTTCTGGTCCGGCCGAATACAGACTTGGCCGGCAAGGGGCGGACTAGTCCGGCCACCTGCACGGACTAGTCCGGCCCTACTGCCAGACTACTTATCCACTCTTTTCTCTCAAGGGGTTTGACCTCTAAACCACTTTGAGCTCCCAAACTTGATCTCAATGCACTTTACACACGCACCCTCCTATTTCTGCGGCTAGTCTAACTCAACACGCTAGAAACCCTAGTTTCTACGCTTCGGTTTGACTCCGTTTCCTTCCTTTTCCTTTTTTAGGGTTTGCGTCTCCGATCGAGTCCACACCTGTGCTAAGATCACTTGAGCTCATTAGCGACTTAATTGTCGTTATCAATCATCCAAAACCCACGGGGAACCTAGATGCACTTTCAATCTCCCCCTTTTTGGTGATTGATGACAACACATTAAGTCCTTCAATAATTAAGAGTATTAAAATTGGTTTTCATAACTTGTGTGCGTATGAATGACTCCCCCTCAATGTATGCAACATGTAAAAGAGGTGGAGGAGATCTTTCATACCCACACACGTTATGGTGGGGTGCCTACGTGACGTGCTCAACAATTGTGACAAGACATAAAGAACATCAATATAAACAAAAGATTGATACTAAGAACATTATATTGATATTAAACAACATTATCAGGTCTTGCACAAATGTAAACATCCAAATATCATGAAAGTATTACAAGACAAGTCCACAAACCACAAGCACACCCACAAAAGATTAACCCTTAACTCTCCCCCTTTGGCATCAAAGCACCAAAAAGGAAAAGAAGGGAGGAAACTAAGACCTAAGAACTAGTCCTCGTCTTCGCAACTTCCACTCTCCGTGGCCTCGGAATCTTCGACGTCTTCCTCATGATCATCGGCGTCGTCGTCGTCGTCGTCGGAGTTCCTTGCCGAGGGAGCAGCCCGAGAGGAGCTTCCATCCTCTTGGAGCTGGGCGAGCTCATTGGCGGTGAAGTTGGGGAATGGAGTGATCTCCCCATCACTCACCTCCGGAGAGGACATCGGGACCTCCAGCTTGTCGCACACCGCCTTAAGATATTTTTCCTGGCGCTTGTGTGCCCTTTGAGCGCGGATCTCTTGCTTCCGACAGGAAGTGAAGATCGCCTTGAAGCATTTGAAGAAGGCACTCATTGATTGAGGCAGAGGCGGAGATGGAGGTACCACGGGGCGAGATGGAGGATTTGCATTCTTGCGACGAGGAGGAACAGGTACATTCGGGGGCTTCTGAGGATGAAGCGGGCGGTGCGACACGTCCTTGACGAAGGTCACGCCCGACACCTTCTCGATGAGGCACATGATGTAGGGGGCATACCCGCAAGCACGGTTGGGGGTATGCGAGATGTTGAAGATGTCGTCGAAGATGTAATCGACGAGGTTGAACTTCTCTTCCCCATCAACTAGAAGTAGCAAGTGCCTCAAGTTCCCTTGAATTACCCCAGCATCACCGTCCTTTGGTGCTATCGTCCTTCTGAGGATTCTGTTCATAATGCTGTAGAAGGGCTTGATGTTGCGGGCGAGACCGGCATCAAATGGAACGTGACTTGGATACATATATGCTAGCTCTTCACGGTCCACGGCCTTGAGGTTAGAGATTATAATCTCATGATCCATGTGTGCCTCAAGCCCTAGAATCTTGGCAAACTCTGCGAAAGTGACTGAGTACTGTTCACCATGTGTCATCCAAATAATTATTCTGTCACCTGAGGTGGTGAAGTAGATGGTGGAGTAGAACTGCAGAATCACTTCGACGTTCCAGTCATACTTGAAACCCATGATCTTCTTGAGGTCATGGCGCTCAGCAGCTTTGATGACAGCGTCAAAAGCAGAGTGTTGCTTTTTGGCCATGTAATCCCAGTCAACCCATTGAGCTTCTATTACCGGCTTCTTCATCTGCTGATAGACTAGCCGGTAGTAGTCACAATGAAAGTCACACTAGAACCTGGGATCTGCCGTGCTCCTCTCAAACTTGTAGACCTTCTCGGTCCTCAGCCTCCTGGCCTTTTCAGCCCCTTTTCCATGAAACACATTGGCAGACAACTCCTTCTTCCTGTTGGGGTTCCTTTCTGGTGTGTCAACCTCAAGGGGGCCAATGGAAGTGGCCTTCCCTTTCTCCTTGATCACCACACCTCCAGCTGCCTTCTTTGCTGACATCTTGACAGCTGGCTTCTTCTTCGTCGGCTCGACAGGAGCCGGAGCCTTTCCCTTCTTAGGGTCACGCTCGACCCTAGGCTCAGCTTCCATTTGGGTTGGCTCCTTGCCCTTCGCTTTCTCCCCAATGGTGACGAGCTTCTTTCTCTTGGGTGCATTGGCTTCAGCAGCCCTGGAGTTGTGAGCCTCCCTGTCTTCCCTTTTCTTCTTCCGCAACTCATTGAGGGACTCTGCGGTTGCTCTAGCTATGGCTTCTTCCTCGTTGTAGATGCTTGCGGCAACTTTGGAGGCTTCAAGTGCCTTCAGCCGTCTCTCTTCCTTTGCCTTTTGCACTTCTATGAGCGCAGCCTTGGTCCTTGCCTCGACAATTTGAGCTTTGGTTCGCCCCTCGGGGTTGAGACGAGAAGGGGAACGCTCCGAGTTCGACATGCTGCGGAAAGCATAGAGAAAGGAAGGTGTGAGTCCAAGGAGAGGGAGCATTGCGGAAAAGATCTCGAGAAAAGACTAGAAGTAGGGTTTGCCCTGTGCAAACCGGACTTGTCTGCCCCAGGGGCGGACTTGTCCGCCTGGGACCGGACTAGTCCGGGTTGCGCAGAGTGAACCCTAACCCTAATCGATTCATCGAAAAGTCATCGAATCAGCGCGCAATACTCCTAGACTATGATCGCAAGGGTATATGGACCAACATTAATGAAGGTGTTCCTATCAAAAACTTTAAGAATCAAGAATGGGGCTAGTTTTTGAAGAACGAGGGAATACCTTCTCAAATCCACTAGAATCGACGAAATCGGAGATGGATCGCGAATGTGGAGCGCGGGGAAGTGATCCCTCACTCCCAAAGACTCCGATGCGTGGATTGTATTCGAGATTTGGTAGTTGGAGCGCAAAATCGCCGATGGGGGGCGGTTGCTAGCGCGTGGAAGTGAGAGAGTCAAGTGAGAGAGGGAGAGGAGGGGTCTGGGCCGCCTGGGGGGTTTAAGTCCCCAAGGGCCGGAATAGTCCGGTTGAGGGGCCGGACTAGTCCGGTCCGCGGACCAGACTCAGACTAGTCCGGATCCGGACTTGTCCGGTTGAAAGGCGGACTAGTCCGGTGTGCGGAACAGCCGCAGACTAGTCTGGATCCGGACTTGTCCATCCACAAGGGCGGACTAGTCCGGTCTGACTGGGCTGAAAAGTGATGTTTTGACCTGCACACACACTATTGGTCCTTATGGATAACAAGCAACACAAACATGATAATAAAAGAAAGAATGCGATAAAAACATGATCAAATCCCAAGAAAAAGTTTTCTCAAACAGATTTTGAAGAGAAATCACGATAGAGAAGAGGTTTTCGAAATGGCTCAAAAAATGTGAGGAATGTGGTTTAAGCCACATTCCTAGAATCCAAAATGTTGAGCTCACTTCTTAGCTCACAGAAACGCTTCTCATCAAGAGGCTTGGTGAAAATATCCGTGAGTTGATGTTCCGTCCTCACATGAGAAATCACAATATCTCCCTTCATTGAGTGATCTCTCAAGAAATGATTACGTATTTCTATGTGCTTGGTCCTAGAGTGCTCCACTGGATTATGGGCTATTTTGATGGCACTCTCGTTGTCACACAAGAGTGGAATGTTGCGCAAGTTAATCCCATAATCCCTAAGGGTTTGTCGCATCCAAAGAAGTTGTGAACAACAACTTCCGGCAGCAACATATTCCGCTTTGGCGGTGGAGAGAGCAATAGAGTTTTGCTTCTTGGAGGACCAAGACACTAGAGATCGACCCAAGAATTGGCATGTACCCGATGTGCTCTTCCTATCAACTTTGCACCCCGCATAGTCCGCATCAGAATATCCAATGAGGTTAAACTTAGATCCTTTGGGGTACCAAAGTCCTAGGGAAGGTGTGTGTACTAGATATCTCAAGATCCTTTTAACGGCGGTCAAATGACAAGCCTTAGGTGCCGCTTGAAAGCGTGCACACATACACACACTTAGCATGATATCGGGCCTAGATGCACAAAGATAGAGAAGTGAACCAATCATAGACCTATATAACTTTTGATCCACACTTGGACCATCATCATTTAGGTCTAGGTGTCCATTTGTCCCCATAGGGGTTTTGATGGGTTTTGCCTTATCCATGTCAATCTTCCTTAGAACATCTTGTGTATACTTAGTTTGACTTATGAATGTCCCTTCTTTGAGTTGTTTTACTTGAAATCCTAGAAAGAACTTCAACTCACCCATCATGGACATTTCAAACCTCTCCGTCATTATCTTGGAGAACTCATCACAAAACACCTTATTTGTGCAACCAAATATGATGTCATCCACATATATTTGGCACACAAAAAGATCTTCGTTGAAGTTCTTTGTGAAAAGGGTATAATCCGCTTTGCCTATCCTAAAACCATTTTCAACTAGAAAGTCTCTTAGGCACTCATACCAAGCTCTAGGAGCTTGCTTGAGGCCATAAAGAGCCTTTCGCAATTTGTAAACATGGTTAGGATAGTCTTGGTCTTCAAACCCTGGAGGTTGCTCTACATAAACTTCTTCCTTGATTGGGCCATTAAGGAATGCACTCTTAACATCCATTTGGTAGAGCTTGAAGTCATGATGAGTAGCAAAAGCTAGTAATATCCGAATTGACTCAAGCCTAGCTACGGGGGAAAATGTTTCATCAAAATCCAATCCTTCAACTTGTGAGTACCCTTTTGCCACAAGTCGTGCCTTGTTCCTAGTTACCACGCCATGCTCATCTTGTTTGTTGTGGAACACCCACTTGGTTCCAACAACATTAGCTTGTGGGCGCTTGACAAGCTCCCAAACCTTGTTCCTTTCAAAGTTATTGAGCTCCTCTTGCATGGCAACTACCCAATCCGGATCTCTTAAGGCATATTCAACCTTATGGGGTTCCAAGGATGAGACAAAGGAGAAATGCTCACAAAAGTTTGCAACACGTGAACGTGTTGTTACTCCTCTTGTGATATCTCCTAGAATGTTGTCAACGGGATGATCTCGTTGAACACTTTGATGAACACGAGGATGCGGAGGTTGAGCTCTTGAATCACTTGCTTCATCTTCTTCACTTTGGTCTCCCCCTTGATCCAAGCCTCCCCCTTGATCTTCATTCCCATTATCATTTTGGGGAGCATCTAGTGGATCTCCAACTTGTCCAATGGGGGTTTGACCTACTTCATAATGATGATGGTCACTTGGGCTTTGAGATGGTTCTTGTGGGCGAACATCTCCAAGTGCCATTTTCCTTAGAGCTTCTAGTGGAGGTTCCTCTTGATCAAGGGCATGTTGATCAACTTGCTCCACTTGAGAGCCATTGGTTTCGTCAAACACCACGTCACGTGCTACTTCAACAATTCCGGAGGATTTATTGAACACACGGTACGCATGAGTGTTTGAGTCATATCCAAGCAAGAAACCCTCATCGGACTTTGAAGCAAACTTCGAAGTCCTAGGCTTCTTGTTGAGGATATAACACTTGCTACCAAAAACACGAAAGTAAGAAACATTGGGTTTCTTACCAACGAGAAGCTCATAAGGAGTCTTCTTGAGGAGGCGATGAAGGTACAATTGGTTTACGGCATGGCAAGCGGTGTTAACCGCTTCCACCCAAAACCGGTCCGATGTTTTGTACTCATCTAGCATCGTCCTTGACATCTCAATAAGCGTCCTATTCTTTCTTTCGGCAATTCCATTTTGTTGTGGAGAATAGGGAGCGGAAAACTCATGCTTGATGCCCTCCTCATCTAGGAACTCTTCTACTTGCATGTTCTTGAACTCGGTGCCATTGTCACTCCTTATACCCTTTATCCTTAAGGTGAACTCATTTTGAGCTCTCCTTAGGAATTTCTTGAGGACACCGGGGGTTTCACTCTTATCATGCAAGAAGAACACCCAAGTATATCTAGAGAAGTCATCAACGATGAATAGACCATACTTGTTGCCACCGATGCTAATGTAAGCAATGGGGCCAAAAAGATCCATATGGAGTAACTCCAAAGGTCTAGTTGTCGTCATGACATTCTTAGAGGGGTGTTGAGCTCCTACTTGCTTTCCTGCTTGGCACGCACCACATGGCCTATCCTTTTCAAATACCACATCCTTTAGGCCACGAACGTGCTCTCCTTTAAGGAGCTTTTGAAGGTTCCTCATTCCAACATGGGCTAGCCTTCTATGCCAAAGCCATCCCATGTTGGCTTTCACCATTAAGCATGTGTCAAGTTGAGCTTTATCCGTGGTAAAATCCACAAGATAGAGCTTTCCCTTGAGCACTCCCTTAAAGGCTATTGAGTCATTACCCTCTCTCAGAACATTCACACCCTCACTAGAAAAAACACACTTATATCCTTTATCACAAAGCTGTGATATGGATAGGAGATTATAGTCTAGGGAATCAACATGCAAAACATTAGATAAAGTATGCGAAGGGGAGATAGCAATTTTACCGGAGCCAAGGATTTTCCCTTGGCTATTATCCCCAAAGAAGATTCCTTCACTTGGGTGCTCGTTCTCCTCATACTCTATGAACATGCTCCTCTCTCCGGTCATATGGTTGGTGCATCCACTATCCAACACCCATTTCGATCCGCCGGAGGAGTAAGCCTACAAAACAAATTTATGCCTTCCTTTTAGGTACCCGAGCGGAGTTGGGTCCTTTCACGTTAGTAGTTAGGCATTTGGGCACCCACACGCAAGGCTTGGGGCTCTTGCGGAGTGGCCCAACATATCTAGCAAACACCTTGCCATATTTGTTCCTCATAAGCACATTAGATGCATCAAAATCATGGAATAGAGGATGTGGTTCAGATTTAGGCATATTGTTGCTAGAGCGTGAGTTCTTTTCAATTTTAGGTGTGGATGAACTCCCCTTAACAAAGACAATCATGTCTTTGCCATACTTGGAGGTTTTGGCGTTATGCCTTCCACCTCTAGTATAGCCAAGACCATACTTGACATGGGGAGGTCTTGTGTTGGTGTATGCACTTCGTGCATACGCCACCTTCTCCTTGTCAAAGATGGCACCCTTAGGTGCTTGCTTGCCTTGTGCTGAGTTGAGTTCATCCTTAAGCTTAAGGATTAAGTTAGAGCACTTGCAAGGCGGGGTTGCATTGGATGAGGCCATTGAGGAGGTTGAGCTCTTAGAGGAAGAGGCTACATTGTTCTTGAGAGACTCAACTTGAGTCTCAATGATCTTGTTAACTTTTGACAAGTTCCCAAGTTCATCCTTGAGCTCAATTGTTTTCTCCTCAAGACTTGAACACGTTTTCTTACTTAGAGCAAGTTCGTGTTCCAATGCCTTGCTCTTCTCTCTTTCGAGCTCAAGGAGCTCATCAAGCTCTTGACATCTCTCCTTCTCAAGGATGAGCATGTCCTCTTGTCTATTGATGAGATCCTCCTTCTCAAAGATCTCATCCATAAGCAATTTCATCCTTCGCAAGGTGCTTTTGCTTATGTCCTTAAACATGCGTTCATTCTCACTAGCACTATCAAATTCATCTTGTGAGGAAGTTGAGGAGGAGGGATGAGACGTTACCTTTCTCCTTCCCTCCCTTGCCATAAGGCAAGTAGGTTTGTAGTCGTTGTTGAGGTTGGGGAAGAGCTTGCTTCCCTTGGAGCTCCTCCCGATGGCTATGGTAGCCATCTTCTCCTCTTCTTCTTCGGAGGAGGACTCATCGTTAGAGTCCCACTCCTTCCCCAAGTGGGCTTGTCCGGAGGGCCTCTTCTTCTTGTAGAATTTCTTATCTTGAGGCTTGCCCTCCTTCTTCTTCTTTGCTTCTTCATGTGGGCAATCAGCGATGAAGTGCCCATACTCGCCACAATTGTAGCAAGACCTTTTTGATTTGGGCCTTGCTCTTTCCTTCCCTTTACCCTCATGGTTGATCCACCTTTCTTCCTTCTCATCATTCTCTTCAATTTGTTGATGAAGAAGGCCTCTTCCTCACCGGTGTCGAGGCTCTCCTCATCACTTTCCTCTTGCTCCTTTGAAGAGGGTGTTGCCTTGAGTGCAACGTTCTTCATCTTGGAGGCGGTGAACTTCTGAAGGTCGTTGTAGAAGAGCGCCTCCTTCTCCATGATCTCATGATTGATGATCCTGCCAAGGACCTCCTCCGGGGTCATTTGAGTGAACCCCGGGCTTTCTCGAATCATGGAGCAAAGAGCGACGTTCCTAGGCATGAATGCCCGGATCATCCTCTTCACTACCTCGTGGTCGGTCCACTTGGTGCAGCCATATGATCGGCTCTTATTGATAAGTACCTTCAACCGGTTGTACATGTCTTGGGGGGATTCACCATCCAAGATGGTGAATCTCCCAAGCTCTCCTTCGATGAGCTCGATCTTGGCCTCCTTGACCACCCGATTTCCTTCATGCGCCGTCTTGAGGGTGTTCCATATGTCTTTGGCCACCTCAAGGCCATCGACGCGGTTGAACTCATCTCTTGAGAGGGATGAGATAATCACACCCGCAGCTTGAGCGTTGCGGTGGATGAGGATGGCTTATTCTTGAGTGATGTTGTCCTCATCCTTCGGAATCTCCACCCCGGTCATGACAATTTGCCACAACGCCGGGTTGAGTGACACGAGGTGGATCTTCATATTGTGTTTCCACATCCCGTAATCAGTTCCATCGAATTGGGGAGGTTTCCCCAATGGGATGGAGAGGTAGTGGTTGTTGGCGGCAAGGCGTTCATAGTTGAACCCTTGTCGGTTGTAGTTGACTCCGCCACTATCACTTGATTGGTTCGACGGATCGATCTTGGAGATGTTTAGCTTCTCCCGGAGCTTCGCCTTGAGTTTGCGAGTCTCCTCATCGTCCGTTGGCTTATCTTGATAGGCCAGCGTCTCCTCACGGGTTGCCTCGTAGTTGCTGCTCGATGCGTCGTCATTCACCACTCCGGCCATCTCTCCGAGCTGTTAGACTCTTTGTGGAGAGTCATGCTTTGATACCAATTGAAAGTTGCCTAGAGGGGGGTGAATAGGCTAATCGACCTGCAAATGACTTAATAAAACTAGATTAAATCACAGGGGGCGGACTAGTCCGGTCAGCCTGCGTGAAGAACCCTAAAAAGTGTTTCTAGCAAGTTTTAAGGGGATTTTCTCGAGGCTACAAGTGAGGATATGTTTATGACAATTTTAGAAACTATCAACACAAGAGTGAGTCAAGTTTCAACAAGATTAAGCAAAGAGAAACACAAAAACAAAACTAGCAACCCTAGAACGGAATATTCGATGAACAAAGTGCGAAGAACACGGAGACACAAGGATTTTATCCTGAGGTTCGATTCCACACAAGAATCTACGTCCCCGTTGAGGAGTCCACAAAGGAACGGGTTCACCAACCCTTCCCTCACCAAGTTTACCGCACGGGCCTAACTTGGTTCTCCACTAATCACAAGGGTGATTACAAAGTTCGTTGGGGCTTCTCACAATCTGAGGCTCCCACGTCACAAAGATGATCAACAACACGAAACACACTCACCACACAGCTCACAAAGACTCAATGAGTGCAAGAGATCAAACCGGGAGCACAAGCGCGATGTTCTTCCTCTTCTCCACCTCACTAAACCCTAATCCACTCAAGAATTAGTTTTAGAGGGAAAGTAGGCAAGAAAGAGGCTTAGGAGTGCTCCAAGTTGGCTGTGGCGGCGCTAGGGTTCTGGTATGTTCAAGTGTTTTTTCAAAAGAACCCAGGGGACCTCTATTTATAGAGGTCCCAAGCCCATACTGCTGACTTCAGCAAAAGGGCGGACTAGTCCGGCCTCAGGCCCAGACTAGTCCGGCCTAGGGGACCACTGACCTCCTGTCAGGTCCCGACAGCTGACACGCTATCATCACACTACCCGCCAAACATCAAATTCAAACGGTCACTTCAACAACGGACTAGTCCGGTCACCACCGGACTAGTCCGATCTCACACAGAGCCTTTTGCTCTGTGTGAAAATGGACTAGTCTGAGGACCACGGACTAGTCCGGCCCCAAGGGCAGACTAGTCCGGTCCTCCCAGACTTAGTCACAGAAGCACCTTCAACTCGCCAACCCGGACTAGTCCGGCCCTACTGCCAGACTACTTATCCACTCTTTTCTCTCAAGGGGTTTGACCTCTAAACCACTTTGAGCTTCCAAACTTGATCTCAATGCACTTTACACACGCACCCTCCTATTTCTGTGGCTAGTCTAACTCAACACGCTAGAAACCCTAGTTTCTACGCTTCGAGTTGACTCCGTTTCCTTCCTTTTCCTTTTTGAGGGTCTGCGTCTCCGATCGAGTCCACACCTGTGCTAAGATCACTTGAGCTCATTAGCGACTTAATTGTTGTTATCAATCATCCAAAACCCACGGGGAACCTAGATGCACTTTCAATTTCTGACCATAGAGAGCTTCATACGGTGCCATTATTATAGGAGAACCCCGCCAATGGTAATTGATCATCCCAATTTTTTACCATGGTGAATGGCACAAGCGCGTAGCATATCTTCGAGTACTTGATTGACCCGCTCAGTTTGACCACGGTCTACGGGTGATATGAGGAGCTTCGGATCAGTTTCGTCCCCAACAACGCGTGCAGATGCTCCTAAAATTGAGCAACAAAAAACGCACCGGATCTGAAATAATCATGCGGGGAACTCTGTGCATGCACATAATTCTTGCCATATATAACTCCGGATACTTCTGAGCATGATAGTTGGTGTTGACATGAATAAAGTGAGCTGATTTGATGAGTCGGTCCACTATCATCCATATCAAATCATGCTTGTGGAACATGATAGGTAATCCAACACTGAAATTCATACTAATATTCTCCCATTTGCATGCAGGAATGTTTAATGATTGCAGATGTCCGACTTTCCTCATATGGTCGGCTTTCACGCACCGACACGTATCACAGTCGGATACGTAGTTTGCAATTTTCCGCTTCATCCGAGTCCACCAAAATCTTGTTTTTTTTATCTTGATACATTTTATTGCTGCCCATGTGAATAGAATACTTGGAAAAGTGAATTTCATCCAAGATTTTCTTCTGAAGTGTCATATCAAGGTGTACCACTATACGGTCTTTGAACCATAGAGTACAATGTTCATCCCTCCGAAAGCTTTTCATTTATCCATTTTTCATTCTCCTCCAAATGTGCGACATACCCACCTCTTTCTTCTGAGCTTCCATAATATCCTCTCGTATGGTAGGAATGAGAGCAAGATTATATAACGCTCCATATGGAACCAACTATAAACTCGGCTCACCCTCTTCCATTAGAGTAATGGACAGATTATTGATGTGAGACTTGCGGCTTAGTGGCATTGGCAACCACATTCGCCTTGTCAGGATGGTAGTGAATCTCAATCTCATAATCTTTGATTAGCTCTAACCATCGTTGTTGCCGCATATTCAACTCCTTCTGACTGAAAATATATTTCAGACTTTGTGATCGGTTTAGAGCTGTACTAGATTGCCTAGTAAATAATGCCTGCACATTTTTAATGCGAGCACCACGGCAGCGAGGTCAAGGTCATGAGTTGGATAAATGTTGCTCATGATTTTGGAGCTGCCGTCGTCCATATGCGATCACGCGGCCTGCTTGCATCAATATGCAGCCGAGACCAATGCCAGACGCATCACAATAAATGTTGGAAGTTTTGTCGTATTCGGCTGAGCTAGCACTGGGGCTGTTGTGAGACGTTTCACCAACACCTGAAATGCATCCTCACATGCCTTGCTCCAAATATATTTAGTCCCCTTTTCCAGCAGGTCCATCATTGGCTTAGCAGTTTTTGAGAACCTCGGGATGAACCTCCAATAATATCCCGCTAATCCGAGAAAGTTGTGAACTTGATGTATGGACTTTGGAGACTCCTATTTCTCCACTTCCACAATTTTACTTGGATCAACAGTGATGCCCTATGCTGAAATAATATGTCTGAAAGCATCTAGGCCCCATGAGGTACGGTTTCGGTGATTAATGACAACCATTCGATATTACTAATGAATTTGTGAATGCAAGGTCTCAATGACACTCAATCAAATGAAATCAAAATTACATTGGAGACCCATATAAAATCAACGAATGAGATCAAATCAAATCATATGAAGACAAGAAGTGAAAGCTCTAACTTGATATCACTCAATGCTTGAAGACAATCTAAACAACACTTCAAACAAATGTCAAAGAGGTCACAAGTTCAAAATTCCAAAAGAACAACTCAAAACAACTCGAAGTCAACAAGTTGAACACACCGGATCATCCGATGGGCTTGGAGTTGACTGCATCGGTCGAGTTGGTTCAACTGAAGAAGAAGACCTCAGACAAATGCACTCACCGGATCATCCGATGTGAGTGGCTCAGTGACATCGGTCCATCACCACATATTGCAATACCATTGGACCAAGTGAAGCACCGGATCATCCGATGTGCAGACTTACACACATCGGTCAATCACTCCAGTGAGCCTCGAGATCAAGCAAAATTCTGGAGGAAGAGCCACCGGATCATCCGATGAGTAGAGAAATCAACATCGGTCTAACAACGGTCATATGTGACACAGTGACATCAGCTAATTTGGCTTTGACCGATGTTAACTGAAGGGGAGACATCGGATCATCCGGTGTTCGCAGAGAAGTGATGTCAGCCTACTTTTCCAACGGCTATCTCGTGGAGGCTGGCTATTTATACCCCTTCAACCTGTCAAATCGAAAAGACTTGAAGCCCAGACATACTCTACACATCCTAGAGCATTCAAGCAATAGAGCAACAACTTTCACATCATTTGTTCATCATTTGTACACCAAGAGATAGGCTAGAACTAGCTAGAGATAGTGCTTGGGTGCCTCCATTCTTGGTGATTGGAGTCTCTAGTGTAGTGAGAGCCATAAGGGAGTGTCCCTTGGTGTGTGCAACTTCCGGAGCTTGCCAAGAGGATTGTGGAAGCCCGGAGGATCCCAAAAGTGTACAAGGCTTGAGCTCCACCTTGCCGAGGTTGGCGAACGGAGAAGAATAGTAAAGAAGCCCCTAGTCTCGGTGACTTGGGAGTGGCAAAACCCTTCGGTGGGTGCCACAACGTGGATGTAGGAAGATCCTTGTGATCTTACCGAACCACGGGATAAACTCCGTGTCCCTCGAGCGTTTGCATCCCTCCCCCTTTTTACTCTTATGCAATCTTCATTCCGCAACTTTAATTTATATTGATTGCATAGTTTAATTGCATAGGGAATTGGGCTTTAGGTTGTTAATCTTAATTGCCTTAAAATTTGAAAGAAAGCCCAATTCACCCCCCCCCCTCTTGGGCATTTCGATCCTTACAATTGGTATCAGAGCCTTGTTGCTCATTGGATCATTCTAGCTTCACCGCTAGTGAGCTTAAATGGCCAAGAATGGGGGTTCGGTTCCTATCTTCGAGGGCAAGAACTTTGCCTATTGGAAAGCACGCATGCGTGCCTACCTAGAGGCTATTGCTCCCGAAGTTTGGGAAGCGACCCATGCGGGATTTGGAGATCACACTTATATTGGTGATCAAATTAAATGGGATGCTAAGGCTAGAAATGCCATATATGAATGCATAAGTCAAGACGTATTTGCTAGAATTGCTAGTAAAGAGAAAGCTTGTGAAATTTGGGCATGTCTAATTGAAATTCATGAGGGCTCATCTCGTGTTAAAGAACTCAAATATCACTTGCTAAAATCCAAGTATGATGAATTCAAAATGCTTCCTCATGAGAATGTTAACCAAATGTTTTCTCGCTTAAATGTGCTCATTGAGGAGATTAACGCACTTGACATTGCTTCTCTTGGTAAGGGACTTATCAACCGCAAGATCCTCATGCTTCTACCTAAGCCCAAGTACAACATTATCAACTCAATGCTCCAAAAGGAATCACTTGACAACATTGAAGTCTCGGAGCTCATTGGAGAAATTCATGCTCATGAGATGAGCGTACTTGGAATGATGGAGGAGTCATCGTCAAAAACTATTGCTCTCAAGGCTTCAACCAAGAAGACAACTCCCAAGAAAAAGAAAGTGGTTGAGCCTAGCTCAAGCGAAGAAGAGCAAGCAACAAGCGAAGATGACGATGATGAGCTTGCGTTGATGATGAGAAAATTCTCACGTCTAAACTCCAAAATCGCAAAGAAGGGATACTCCTTTGATCCAAAGAAGAAAGCCTTCCTCCCAAGAAAAGATGAAAACAAAACATGCTACAATTGTGGTGATCAAGGCCACATATCATATGATTGTCCAAGACCCGACAAGAGGAAGGACAACCACAAAGGAAAATATAGAAAGCTAGAAGAAAGTGATGAAGATGAAGAAGAGGTCAAACCCAAGTGCGCCTTTGGAAAGAAGAAATTTGACAAGGGCAAGAAAACCAAGCTCTTTCCAAAGAAGAGAAGAGGGCCTCAAAAAGTCTTCATGTGCGAGGCAAATGAGTGGATCACGGATGAAGAGTCAAGCGATGAAGAGAGTGAAGATGAAGAAAACTTGGCGGGCCTTGCCGTCATCGACAAAGACAACTCACCTCTTCGTCCACCTCCTATGTGCCTCATGGCTAAAGGTAACTCTAAGGTATGTGACGATTCTAGCGATGATGATGAGCTCTCCCCCGATGAACTAGCATCTATGATTAATGAATACCATGTCATCATAAAAAGGGAAAAGAGCAAGGTTAAAGCACTTGAACAAGCTTGTGCTAAACTTGAGAGTGCGAAGCTCGATTTGCATGACAAGTATGTAACCATACTTAAAGAGCATGACACGCTCAAAACACATGTCAAGCAAATCGAGGAGGAAAATGCTCAAATCAAGCTTGATCATCATAAGCTTGACTTAGCAAACCAAGCACTCTTGGGAAAGCACAATGACTTGGTTCAAAAACATGAGATGCTTAACCTTGCTTATGAGGCAATTGAACTAAAAATGAAAAACATGAAAAAGGAAACCCTTGATGGCAAAGTATCTACTATTTCACATGCCACTAATACTTTGGATAAGTCTTTGCCTTTGAAAGCAAGCCCTAGGGAGAAGGAATTGATGGACGAAATTGAAAGTCTCCACACTAGTGTGGTGAGACTTTCCAAGGGAGAGGACAAGCACAAGGAAATCCTCTACCAACAAGCCAAAGGCTTCAACAAGAGAGGACTTGGATCCTTCCCGGTGCTCAACAAAGGGAAGGTGCCCTCACCGGAGCTTAGGACGAGCTTCATCAAAGAAGTTGGATCCTATTGCCAACATTGTGAGGTCACCGGACACCACACGAGGGAGTGTCCTCTTCCCAACCGTCCTTCTCCCAAATTGCCTCCTAACTACAAATCTACTTTCCATGATTATCACTATCTCTTAAGCAAAGTAGGTGGCAAGGTGAAGGCAAGGTTCATCGGCAAAGATATTAAGGGCATGAAGGGGAAGCTCCCCAAGCAACTTTGGGTCCCAAAATCACTTGTATCACACATACAAGGACCTAAGTTAGCTTGGGTGCCTAAACTCAAAAACTAACTTCATGTGTGTAGGTGAACTACAAAGCCGGAGGAAAACATTGGGTACTCGATAGCGGGTGCACTCAACATATGACCGGCAATGATGGTATGTTCACCACCATAGAGAACCCCGATAATCATGAACAAGTCACCTTTGGTGACAACTCAAAGGGGAAGGTAATTGGTTTAGGTAAAATTGCTATTTCACATGATTTGTCCATTTCTAATGTACTATATGTTAAGTCACTTAGTTTCAATTTACTTTCCATTGCACAACTATGTGATCTTGGACTAACGTGCACCTTTGACAAGAATGGTGTTGTAGTAACTAGTGAATCAAGCAAAGAACTAATCTTCAAAGGTTTTCGGCATGGACATCTTTACTTGGTGGACTTCTCCAACAAGGATGCTAGCTTGACCACTTGTCTTTTCACTAAGACAAGCTTGGGTTGGCTATGGCATCGACGCATTGCTCACATTGGGATGAGCAAGCTTAAGAAGTCGTTCAAGCTTGGGATGGTGACCGGTGTGAAGGATGTCACGTTTGAGAAGAACAAGCTTTGTAGTGCTTGTCAAGCCGGGAAGCAAGTTGCTTCACACCACCCAATGAAGACAATGGTGTCAACCTCCAAGCCGCTTGAACTACTCCACATGGACCTCTTCGGACCATCCACATATCAAAGTCTTGGTGGTAACTTCTATTGTCTTGTTATCGTTGACGATTATTCTCGATATGCTTGGACTTTGTTTTTAGGTGACAAGGGTGAAACTCCGGAAGTTTTCAAGACCTTTGCCAAACGTGCTCAAAGGGAATTTCAACTTCCCATCATCAAAGTCCGGAGTGACAACGGCACCGAGTTCAAGAACTACAACATTGGGGTGTGGTGTGATCGTGAAGGCGTGAAGCATGAGTTTTCGGCCACATACACCCCCCAACAAAACGGTGTCGTTGAAAGGAAGAACAAGACCCTTATCACCCTTGCAAGAGCAATGCTTGATGACTACGGCACGTCGGAGAAGTTTTGGGCCGAAGCAATCAACACGGCGTGCCATGCCGCAAATAGGGTCTATCTTCACCGACTACTCCAAAAGACCCCATATGAGCTCCTCATTGGGATAAAGCCCAACATCTCCTACTTTAGAGTCTTTGGGTGCAAATGCTATATCTACCGCAAGAAAAGGCTCGGTAAGTTTGAAAGAAGATGTGATGTTGGTATTTTTCTTGGTTATGCATCAAACTCAAAAGCATATCGAGTATTCAACCAAACCTCCGGTCTAGTTGAAGAAAGTTGTGATGTTTAGTTTGATGAGACTAATGGCTCCCAAGAGGAGAGTTTTGGTCATGATGAAATAGATGATGAGCCTCTACGAGAAGCCATGAAAAACATGACCATTGGAGACATTAAGCCGGAAGTTGAAGAGGGCCATGATCAAGGGGGAGCATCAAGTTCCAACATCAACACCTCCATGATGCCTCAAGTTGACGAAGAAGAAGAAGAGAAGGATGATCCATTGCCAATGCATGATTCACAAGCCACACAACACCAACAACAAGAAGAAGTCCATGATCAAGTCCAACCACAAGAGGAACAACAAGCTTCACCACCGCCAAGTGGCTCACAGCCACTTATGAGGCATGGACGCATCTCCAAGGCTCATCCAATGGACCAAATCATTGGAAGTCCTTCAAGGGGCGTAAGTACTCGTTCCCGCCATGTCGCCTCATTTTGTGATCACTACTCTTTTGTTTCGTGTGTAGAACCCACTCATATAGAGGAAGCACTCCAAGATCCAAATTGGGTGATGGCCATGCAAGAAGAACTCAACAACTTCACCCGCAATGAAGTTTGGGTGTTGGAGGAGCGACCCAAGGACAAGAACGTCATCGGTACGAAGTGGGTATACCGGAACAAGCAAGACGAGAATGGTGTCGTGGTCCGCAACAAGGCAAGACTTGTGGCCAAGGGTTTTTCACAAGTTGAAGGACTAGACTTTGGAGAAACATTCGCCCCGGTCGCTCGGTTAGAGGCTATTCGCATACTCCTTGCTTTTGCCTCACATCACAATATAATGCTTTATCAAATGGATGTTAAAAGTGCTTTTCTCAATGGCTATATTAACGAACTTGTTTATGTTGAGCAACCTCCCGGGTTTGAAGATCCGAGGAATCCTAACCACGTGTATAGGTTACACAAGGCGCTCTACGGGCTCAAGCAAGCACCTAGGGCGTGGTATGAACGTCTAAGGGATTTCTTGGTCATGCAAGGTTTCAAGATCGGGAGGGTGGACACTACACTCTTCACCAAGCACATCGACGGGGATTTATTCATTTGTCAAATTTATGTCGATGATATCATTTTTGGCTCAACTAACAAATCTCTTAGCCATGAGTTTGGCACCATGATGTCTAGGGAATTCGAGATGTCAATGATTGGAGAGCTCAACTTCTTCCTTGGATTCCAAATCAAGCAACTTCAAGAGGGGACCTTCATCTATCAAGAGAAGTACACAAAGGACCTCTTGAAGAAATTTGAGATGGGAGATTGTAGCTCAAGAAGCACTCCAATGGCGACAAATTGCCATCTCGACGCGGACATGGACGGTAAACCTATTGATCAATCTCATTATCGTTCTATGATTGGCTCATTGTTATATCTTACCGCATCTAGGCCCGATATTATGTTTAGTGTGTGCTTGTGTGCTCGCTTTCAAGCGGCACCTAAAGAATCGCACAAGAAGGCGGTCTTTAGGATACTTCGGTATCTCAAGCATACCTCAAGTGTAGGTTTGTGGTACCCCAAGAACGCTAGTTTCCATCTCTTTGGATACTCGGATTCGGACTTTGCCGGATGTCGTGTGGATCGCAAGAGTACCTCCGGTGGGTGCCACTTACTTGGGCGTTCCCTAGTATCATGGTCGAGCAAAAAGCAAAATTCCGTGGCTTTGTCCACCGCGGAGGCGGAGTATATAGCGGCCGGTGCATGTTGTGCCCAAATTCTATATATGAAGCAAACCCTTTTGGACTTTGGAATCAAAATTGGTTGTGTGCCTCTCCTTTGTGACAATGAAAGTGCGGTTAAGATAGCTAGAAACCCCGTTCAACACTCCCGCACTAAGCACATTGATATTCGCCATCACTTCTTGCGTGATCATGAGGCTAAAGGAGACATCTCTTTGCAAGGTGTTAGATCCGAAGAACAATTGGCGGATATCTTCACAAAACCACTTGATGAGAAAACTTTTTCTAGACTTAGAAGTGAATTAAATGTGCTAGATGCATCCAACGTCATGTAAGTTGCCATGTTCATGTAAGGATGCACATCATATAGGTCTTGTCTAACTCCCAAAGGATAGGGGCAAGCTAGAAGTAGTTTTCCCTGAGGAAGCCTTTGGAAGGTTCAAACTTGGCAAGATAGATTTACTTTATGCCTTGCATGATCCCTGCCATATAAACTTGCACTCATTTAATCTCTTGCACTATAATTTGTTTGGCATTGCATAACGATAGATTGTCACAAAGGGGAACCCACCTCATGAGAAGGAGACTTGTTTGAAATGCAATATCTCAACTCATATAAGGTGGAAAGAACAAAATGTTAGGTACGTTAATGCCTAGAGGATCATGCTTCAAAGAGATAGAAGTCTTCATACTCTACCTCACAAAGCATGGGCCTTACATTTTATTTGGATATTTTCCTCCATTTTTCTTGGTGTTCCATTTGTGTTAAGGTCTAGCCAAGCTATTGGCATATTAGCTTCTTGAGGGGTAAGGGGTTGCCCAAAAAGTCCTAAGACATGTGTTTATCCTCGATTGTTTGTTCGGTCGAAGGACATATATGGGATGTTTTCGTTCTGTTGTCATCGGATTATCCGATGCCTATGTCAATCCCTCATCGGTCAAATAGGTGTTAAATCCTCAAAGCCCAACTCTGTCAGAACCTCAAATGATCCGACGCGTTCATCCTGGAAAACATCGGTCCATCCGATGTTCACTCTTCTGGAGCCGTGATCTATTCAACCGATGTCTACCTCCCTCTAACGTCGGATCATCCGGTGTCAACATCACTCGGTTGAACACCCTTACTGTGATATTCGACCGATGTTCAAAACCCTAAACATCGGTCCATCTGATGTCAACAGCATTCCTTGAATGTCCGTTCTGTGGCAATTGACCGATGCTCACTTCACATATCATCGGTCCATCCGGTGTTTAAATAACGGCTAGGGTTTGGGTTCCACTATTTAAACACCCGCGCCGCTGCCTCTTTCTCTCTCCCCGACGCCTCGATCCCCCGTGCTCGCGCCGCCGCCTCTCCCTCGCGCCGCCGCCTCTCCCTCGCCTGCAGCGCCGCCGCCGGCCGCCGCCGCCGTCCCTCTGCTCGCGCCGCCGCCGCCGGCGACTCCCGCACCACCACTGCCCGCGCATCTCGCCACCTCCGCCGGCAGCCGTCGCCGCCGCCGCCCTAGACGCCGTCGCCGCCACTCACCACCGCGCCCAAGCATCGCCGCCGCCTCTCTCCACCGCCAAAGCTGCTCCACGCTCACACCACCAACGTGCGCCATCTCCGATCATCTCCACCTCGCTAGGGTTTCCCGGTCCGTTGCGCTTCACGCCCCGTCGTCGACTCCGTGCAATCTCGTGATCGCGATGGCTCGTGACCGGAAGAACAAGGGCAAGGCCGTCGCGGAGCCCGCCGCGAAGAAGCAGAAACTATCCAAGGAGGAGAAGAAGGCTCTAATGGCCGCTCGCGCCGCCGAGGAGCGTGAGCGCGGCCGTGGGGGCTCCCTGAGGATTCGCGAGGCCCGTCCAAGGCCGCCTCCCGTGGTCGACGACTCCGACGCCGAAGAGGAGCCAGTTGAGCCCCTCGTCCGCCGGCGCTCAGCCCGGACGCGTGGGGGTCACGCCGAGGCTGCTCCTCGTCCGAGACCGACGGCTGCCGACCGTCGTGAGGACAGGGAGGCTGAGAGGGACATCCATGAGATGGACACGGCCGTCCGGGTCGGTGAAGGAGTCCGTCTTGTGGACTACCGGAAGATGAAGGCTAAGCAACTCCGGAAGCTCAGATGGAGTGTACTGCTTGAGGAGTGGTTCCCACAGCCCCGAGAGCTTCTTGTGGACAGTCGCTTCTGGACTGTCACCCAGGCGTCTCTCTATGAGACCTACAAGCGCCGAGGGCACAAGCTTTTTCAGCACAACCACTTGGACTGGGGGCAGCTTGCAGTGGCAGCACAGACTGAGGTCCGCCCTTTCTTTGAGAGATACAGAGGTTTGGTGGAGCTATTGGATTATGAGAGAAGCGCGTATGTGGAAGAGTGGGTCCGTGTCTTCTACGCGACCTTGTACATCTCAGAGGGCAGGAGGTCGATTGCCTTCATGTTCAATGGTCAGCACTACCACCTCTCGAGGCAGACCTTGGGGCATATTCTTGGTGTGGACCTGCACGACACCAACGTACACGAGAAAGTCTATGGGCAGGCAGATCCACCAAGGAGGCCACTTACTGGAGGGGTAGCACCTCAGCTGGACGAGATCCGCTCCCTGTTTGGGCCCTCGTTCTCTCCAGACCAGCCGAGAGTTCCAGCTCTCCTGACCCCAGCTGCGCGTATTGTGCACCTCGCCTTGCGCCGCACGCTCCTGCCGAGGTCAGGATACTTGGAGGGGTTCATGAGCCTGCAGCAGACCCTCCTGTTCTACATAATGAACGGGATGGATTTTGATATAGTGGACATACTCCTCTGTGAGATGGAAGACGTAATCACAGATGGAATCGGCATGATGAGGCAGATGGTCTATGGGCACTGGATCAGTTTCATTTGCTCTATGGTGGTGCCTGAGGGACATTCAGCACAAGCCCGGCTAGCTGATGAGAGTGTGACTCGCTTCAGTCACTATCGTGCCTCTGCTCCTGGCGACCGTCGCCTTGGTCGTCCAGTTGAGCGCCAGGTCCGGGCCCGTCTGTCAGAGGAAGACTGGTCCGACCTAGAGCGGGAGGACGAGAGGCTTGCTGAGGCTGAGGCTCAGGGGGAGGACTTGCAGCACGTCTGGTCCGAGAGCGACACAGATGAGAGTATCGAGGAGTACTTCTCTCCGCCTCCACCCTCACCGAGGCAGCACGACGCCGAGGCAGGAGGATCAGCTGCTCCGCCACCGACACCACCTCCTGTGTCCAAGGCGCAGGTATCACAGCCGTCAGAGCTGTCGGCACTTCTCCAGCAGATGATCGAGCAGCAGCGCCAGGACAGGCTCGCAGCTGAGCAGGCCAGGGCGGAGCAGGCTGCTCACCTGGCACAGCTGCAGCGGCAGCAGCAGGAGCTCCAGCTGGAGATCGCCCGTCAGAGGCGAGAGGATACGAACCGGTTCACCAACCTGGTCGATCAGATGCACCGCCGTACCCTCGACCAGCAGCAGCAGACCCAGCAGGCCATGATGGGGATCCTAGGGTTGATCACCAACCTTTACACTCAGACCGGGATCGCCCTTCCTCCACAGCAGCCTGGACTGGGACTGGCTCCAGGTGTTGCTCAGGTGCCCACTACTCCCATCCCTTCCATCAGTATGTCACCACTTCTGGCATCTAGCGCACCGATTCACTCACCACTGCCGGCGACGATCTTGTTCCAGCAGACACCGGCGTCCGTGGTGAGCGCTCCACTTCCTCCAGCTCCACCGGCACCTGCTTCCTCTCCTCCAGCACCGGCAGCGGACCCTCCAGCTCCCGCCGCCCCGGCAGCTCCTACGTCCGGCGACTCCAGCTCCGACGACGGCGACGGTGCCCAGTTCGTCCTCGCGCCCAGCTCTCAGGGTCCGTAGGCGTTCTGATCCCTTTTTGGTGTCTTGATGCCAAAGGGGGAGAAGATGTAGAAGAGTCAGGGGGAGTGGTAGTAGCAGTCTCAGGGGGAGTGTGTGTGTAGGGGGAGTGTGTGTGTGTGCTTATCCTTTGTATTCGTGCTTGAGTACTCTTTTGTAATTTTTATTAAGCACTCTTTCGCTTGTCTCATTTGCTTATGATTTTAATCAATTGAGCTTTTCGCACCACAAATTTCTTTTGCGTTTTACAAAGCTTAATGTGTCCTATGCTGTATTCATTGCATACATACTTGAGTATTATCATCAAATTCATTATTATTGCGCTTCAAATTATTGTGTTGTCATCAATCACCAAAAAGGGGGAGATTGAAAGCATCTAGGCCCCATGAGGTACGGTTTCGGTGATTAATGACAACCATTCAATATTACTAATGAATTTGTGAATGCAAGGTCTCAATGACACTCAATCAAATGAAATCAAAATTACATTGGAGACCCATATAAAATCAACGAATGAGATCAAATCAAATCATATGAAGACAAGAAGTGAAAGCTCTAACTTGATATCACTCAATGCTTGAAGACAATCTAAACAACACTTCAAACAAATGTCAAAGAGGTCACAAGTTCAAAATTCCAAAAGAACAACTCAAAACAACTCAAAGTCAACAAGTTGAACACACCGGATCATCCGATGGGCTTGGAGTTGACTGCATCGGTCGAGTTGGTTCAACTGAAGAAGAAGACCTCAGACAAATGCACTCACCGGATCATCCGATGTGAGTGGCTCAGTGACATCGGTCCATCACCACAGATTGCAATACCATTGGACCAAGTGAAGCACCGGATCATCCGATGTGCAGACTTACACACATCGGTCAATCACTCCAGTGAGCCTCAAGATCAAGCAAAATTCTGGAGGAAGAGCCACCGGATCATCCGATGAGTAGAGAAATCAACATCGGTCTAACAACGGTCATATCTGACACAGTGACATCAGCTAATTTGGCTTTGACCGATGTTAACTGAAGGGGAGACATCGGATCATCCGGTGTTCGCAGAGAAGTGATGTCAGCCTACTTTTCCAACGGCTATCTCATGGAGGCTGGCTATTTATACCCCTTCAACCTGTCAAATCGAAAAGACTTGAAGCCCAGACATACTCTACACATCCTAGAGCATTCAAGCAATAGAGCAACAACTTTCACATCATTTGTTCATCATTTGTACACCAAGAGATAGGCTAGAACTAGCTAGAGATAGTGCTTGGGTGCCTCCATTCTTGGTGATTGGAGTCTCTAGTGTAGTGAGAGCCATAAGGGAGTGTCCCTTGGTGTGTGCAACTTCCGGAGCTTGCCAAGAGGATTGTGGAAGCCCGGAGGATCCCAAAAGTGTACAAGGCTTGAGCTCCACCTTGCCGAGGTTGGCGAACGGAGAAGAATAGTGAAGAAGCCCCTAGTCTCGGTGACTTGGGAGTGGCAAAACCCTTCGGTGGGTGCCACAACGTGGATGTAGGAAGATCCTTGTGATCTTACCGAACCACGGGATAAACTCCGTGTCCCTCGAGCGTTTGCATCCCTCTCCCTTTTTACTCTTATGCAATCTTCATTCCGCAACTTTAATTTATATTGATTGCATAGTTTAATTGCATAGGGAATTGGGCTTTAGGTTGTTAATCTTAATTGCCTTAAAATTTGAAAGAAAGCCCAATTCACCCCCCCCCCTCTTGGGCGTTTCGATCCTTACAATGTCCCAGAAACAACACTTGATTGATCCAAAACTCGCACTTGCTGAATTTCGCATAAAGCTTGTGATCTCGCAATCGTTGAAGCATGATATGCAAGTGTTTGGCATGTTCCTCCTTCAATTTAGAATAAACCAGGATGTCCTCGGTGAAGACCACAACAAACTTGTTCAACTCCGGCATGAACACTGAATTCACGAGATAAATGAAGTGAGCTAGCGCGTTGGTAAGTCCGAACGACATAACAAGATATTCATAGAGCTTGTATCTCGTCAAGAATGTCGTCTTCGGTATATTCTCCGCTTGGATCTTAATTTGATGATATTCAGACCGTAGATCCATCTTTGAGAAAACCTTAGCACCACTATTTGATCGAATAAGATGTTGATGCATGGTAGCAGATACTTGTTCTTGATCGTCACGGCATTGAGCAGATGATAATCCAAACATAGACGTAACATCATGTCTTTCTTCTTCACAAATAATGCGGAACAGCCCCAAGGTGAAGAACATGGGCGTATGAGACCTTTGTCCAGAAGGTCCTTCAAGTACTCCTTTAATTCCATCTTGTACAGTCTTCGAGAGATAGGCATGGTTCCTGGAACAAGTTCAATATTGAACTCAATATCTATGTCCGGTGGCATACCCGGCAAATCATCGGGAAACACGTCCGGATATTTACGGACCACATGAATGTCCTCGAGCTTTGGGGCCTCCGTGTTATATGTGGCTGAAATTTCTTGGATAAGGCGGTCCAGAACAAGTGTGTGTGGTTCATGAAGTGGAGAGTTTAAATGAACCACTCGTGGAACGATGTCAAGAACAGCACCATGGCGATTTATCCATGACATTCCTAATATGACATCGAGCTTTTGACCCTCTAATATAATTAGAGAAGTCAGAATATTTCCACCCATATTAAGTTGTTCTTTATGGACTTTCATGTCCGCTGCTATCTTCCCACATGGAGAGCAAATAAAATATGGACTTTCTATGGGACTGATAGGTAATTGATACTTGATGACATATGATTGGCTAATCAAGTTATGGGTGGCACCGGAGTCAAAGAGTATGACTACAAGATGATCAAGTAGAGAAAACATACCCGTGAGGACGAGTTCACCTTCCGGCACATCTTTGATAGCTATGTGGTGGACGTTGCCGGGTTTTAGTGCTGGTTTCTTGGGTTGGTTGCGGGGCTGAGTTGCACCCTGATATTGTGCCTGTCCGCTGCCTTGTCGCTGCTCGGGGCAGTCCCTCGCTAAAGCCCAACACGGCCAAACGTTTAGCACGTGTATTGTGTCGGGTTCCCGCTGATTTGCGGATGGAATCCCAGTGCACGTGGTGGAGGTGGATACACACGCGGGACCATCTGTTGCTGCTGCTGCTGCTGCTGCTGTGGGAATGGCGGTCGGAAGCTTGGCACGTTGAAAGATCGATCGCGGAACTGTGACAGTCGCGCTGGTGGCTGCTACCTCTGACCGGATGGTGAGCGATATAGCAAGCGGTATTTCTATGGAGCACCACCACTTCTGCTAAATGGCGCGCTTCATTTCCTCTTGTAAGAAACGAGCTCGCGCTGAGCATCCTTCTGTACTCGCGACATTGATGATGTCGTTGAAGGTGCCGCGGTTGCATTGTGCGAGTTGGACTTTCACCTTCGGGTTCAAACCTCGGAAGAACGTATCTCACTTTTTATATTCCATCCCAATATAATCTGGCGCATATTGCGCCAGATGGTTGAATGCCTAGGAGTACTCATGAGCACTCCTCCTGCCTTGTTTCAGCTCTAGGAACTTCTGAAACTTCCTCTTCATAATACCAGAAGGTATATGGTAGGCACGAAAAGCCACTCAGAATTCTTCCCAAGTCATAGAATGCCTGGCCGGTAGCGAGGCGATGTAGTTCGCCTACCACGCACCAGCGGCTCCGTGAAGCTGCTGCGCTGTAAACAGCGTCTTTTGGTGTTTGGAGCATTGAAGCAGCCCGAACTTCACCTCGATGGTGCAGAGAAAGTTGTCCGCCTTCAAAGGCTCATCGGCCTCCGTGAAGACCGGTAGATGTGTCGCCGAGAAGTTCGAGTATGAACTCTGTTGGGGATGGCATTGCCCATTGCCTTGTCGTCCCCTTTGACGGGACAAATTTTGCACTAATGTCCACATCAACTCGGTTTGCTCGTCGCGTGAGCCGAGCACTGCGGCAACAACCTCCACGAGACTCCTTGGAAGTTCAGGTGGTGGTGGTGGAGGAGTTTGTTGCTGCTGCGTCGTGGTTTGCTCCGGTGTCGGATATTCATCACCACGACCTTGGCTGGTGCTTCCCACCTCGTGCGTCGAGCGTGTACGTACCATTCTGCATCCACATGATTCCGAAATCAGCAACATGTTTGTTTACTTTCCAGTCCATACAATAGTAATGCAAGAATAGATCAAGTGACATGCATAACATTCACACATATTTATAAAGTGTAAGCTTTATACAAAATACAACATCCCTGGACCATTTTACCATAGAGAGTTCCAAAACAACGAACTCCATGGATGGAAGTTCTTTTCGACTATCGTCAGTCATGACGGGACGTTAAGTGTGTTAGCATACGTGTATCTTTGCTATTGTAATAAGACACAAACATGGCCGTCGACTGACATGGTATTTCAATTACGTCACATACTCGATTCCAACTCAGCATGTCGAATAACAGCTGCTGGACACGAGATATAACACAAGAAATTGAAACTAAAGTTGAATTTTGAAATTCAAAACTGGTTTCACTGTCCAGTTTCTGGTCCAGCTGACCAGTCTGGAGAGATTTAAACTTTTTGACCAGTTAGATGCAAAATCTTGACTGGAGTTCCACAACAACGTTGTAGTACACTCAATTAACTTTCCAGAATGTATCTATTTGCCCCCATAGCATTTCTGCTTGGCAATATTTGGCTTTTGCAATTCAACAGTTTTCTGGAAAAAATTCAGCAGCACCTTCTTGTTTATTGCTGATTTTGTCCACAATTTCCAGATATAAAAACAACAAAAATTGCAAAAATCATAAAGTACAACATTGTTACACACATCCCCAGGATTCCATATATGTATTACATGAAGCCATTAGTTGACTGTACTAAGAGATATGATAGAAACAGTAACAGGATTCAAAAACTGTCCACTCTCTGTCAAGATTTGGCAGACTTTGGAATTTTGAAATTTTTGTTAGTTCACAGGGGCATTCTGATCTGGGTTTGGACATAAGAGTTTTAGAATACTCTCTAAACTTTCCAACCATGAATTGTAGGCCTTCAGTGGTGATTTGTACAGGGAGTTATGCTATTCCAAAGTTAGGCATTCTTCTGTCCAGTTCACAGTTTGAATCAGGAACTTGGCAGATTTGTTTCAAATGAACTTTTAAAGTTTTAAATCTTGAAATCTGCCTTGGAGCTGAAAATGAATCTTGTGGAGGACTTCCTCAAGTTTAAAAATCATATGCTCGCTGACCGCAGCGACCACATGATTAATTGGCAATCTGTTAAAAACGCTCCAAAACGGAGATTACAAAATCAAACTTATTTGTAAGTGAAATTTTTTTACTTGTTGTCGAGTCGCACCTCCGGCATGGATATCATCGTCGACGTGCCTGATGAAACTCGAATGCAATGCCGGTACAACACCCTCACTAAAAAATCATAAGTGAGTATTCCGGCATACCTCTCAACGGTGGCACTAATGATGTTCACGCAATGATTTCTACACAAGCTACTTAAAATGCAGTTAGTGTACCTGCCGAATACACCCAATTTACAGAACACACATTATGGTGCCATACGGTAGGGCCCACACAGGCACAGTCACAATAATATATATATATATATATATATATATATATATATATATATATATATATATATATATATATCTTGCACATTCGTCCCGTATCATTCCATACGGGCCACCCCGAGCTGAGCCACGTCTCGAGGTACATGACTAGGTTTTCTTCCACCCGACGGGGGTCCCACGTCTTTGCCTAATAATGCACCAATATGAGGTGCTTTCGCATGTTTCTTAAAATACACACTACATGCTTTCAACTGCACGATAGGTGGCCACATAATTTATCTCTTGCACTAGGGATTTATGTTGCGTATGACCCTATGAACATTTAACGTTCAAGATCTGCATACTTCACGTTTTTGACCACACGATGGGGTATCCTCGCTTTTGCCTGAAGCACGCCGGGGAGCAACAATTGACAGTCGTTAAATACTTAATATGACCGTCAATTCACTGCATAAAGATTATAAAATGGAGAACACAACATAGTGGTAGGAGTAAAAACTAACAAATTCCATAAGTGTTAGTGCATATTTGTATGCAGGTGAATTAGGCCCCAAAATACCCAAGCATGCACGAAGCAATCCAAAAAGTTTCCATTCAACAAATCAGGAGATGACACATGGCATCACATGGATCCATGACTCATTCCCAAGGAGATCCAATGGTGTTTCACCCGAGAAGGGGGTCAGGGCCCACCTGGAAGTCAACCCGAGAAAGCATTGCTGAGGGGGGACCAGGACCAGGTCAGCCGACCCCCTAGCACCAAACTCGGTCAGCTTCCACGTGTTGGCTTCCTGTGGCTCCTTGATGACGATAACGACTGATTCACGTGCTAATTTTGGTGCCAAACCAACTAAACTCATGTATAGATACTCCCTTACTCCCTCACTTATCCACACACCACAAGTTTAAGAATAGTACTTCACTCATATGGTTTAGAGCTGCCCAAGTAGCCAGCCAAGTAGAAGGAGCGTGAGGAGGAGCTAGGAGAAGGAGGCTTGGGCTTGTCAAGTCCCTCTTCCACACTTGTACCTCTACTGAGTTCTGCCGGAATCGAGTAAGAAATTTCCGTGAATTTGATACAAGATTGATTTCTATTTCATAGTGGTTTGCTTACGTAACATCTTATGGGTTCACCGCTTTAATTTATTAGAGGCTCTAGTCGTATCTTTGCATTCAAAATGATTAGAGTTGTGAACTACAACTTAAACGTGGTGCTTAGGTTAGAATTCATCAGTGGATATCTTGTAGACCCACAAATTGAAGACGTAGACATTTGGTGGAGACAACCCTATTTGTTCATAGTAATCCTCCATGTGCGTCTATGTCATAGGCTCGTGGCGGGAATCGTCTTGGTGTTGCCAAGGGTAAACCCGTGCCCGAAGCAAGTAGCTGTCGTGGACTAGATTTCAATCCATTAAATTCCTCTCAAATCTTTGCCTACCAAAAAAGTTGTGTGTCCTTGGGAGAACAAGCTAGAAGATCTCACACACGTTCCTTGGATTTTATACCCTTGGGAATACTCCTTAAGGGGAAGTGCTACAACGGTATTTTTGTGCGCTGGCGGATTATTCTGTTTTCGTAAGAAATACCAACAAGCATTTCTGGTGCCATTGTCGGGGAATGGTCGCTATTGATCTTCGAGCCTTGTTCACCCTCGTATGTATCTTCTTTTCTTTATTTCTTACCTTTTTACCACCAAAATGGAGCATCCCACCTTTCTTTCATATTCTGCCGCAAAGGGCGAGTTCTGCGAGCCACCGCCATCGGTGAAACCTATTTGCTCAACCAGCTATGAACTCTGCCCTGGCTTTATAGCCATGGTTCAGGAACAATCCTTCACAGGAATGGATTGTGAAAACCTTTACCACCATCTGTAGGAGTTTGAGCAATTGTGTTCCTGCCTTTTTATTAAAGGCATGACACAAGAAACTCTCAAATAGAAGTTGTTGAAACAACGGTACACCCATAATGTTGGGAAAACCAACGGTGATTGGAGAGAATTATGAGACAAATTTTGTCTTGCTTTCTTTCTAATATCCCGAATTGTTTCTCTACGAATGGAAGCACCAGGCTTCCAACAGATGGAGAAGGAATCAATAGGTGTAGCTTGGGATAGGTTTTCGCTTTTGTGGAATTTCGGCCCAGATTTGTTAATCCCTGAT
Source organism: Tuctoria greenei (assembly GCA_036927565.1). NCBI lineage: Eukaryota > Viridiplantae > Streptophyta > Magnoliopsida > Poales > Poaceae > Tuctoria > Tuctoria greenei. The sequence goes on along the minus strand of JAYESD010000003.1, from coordinate 218,577,549 downwards.
CTGTTGTTATTGCAACATTTCTTCATGGTACTTAATAAAGAATCTGCCATATATCTCGATGTTACGGCTGGAGGGTCTTTCCTCCATAAGACACCGGAAGAAGGTAAGGAACTTCTAGATCAAATTATAGAAAATGTATCCTTCATTATGGGTCTTAACGAACCTCCTGAGGAGGAATCCACATCGAGTATCAAGGACACTCCTATATCCAAGGAAGAGCCAGAAACATGCCCATCACCTTCCTTGCCGGCAGAATCCTCTCTCAAACCTAAACCGTCGAAGGATGAAGAAATTCAATCTTCAGAATTCCCGTTACTTCGAGGAAGAGAGTTTTGAAGATTATGGAAATACCTTGAAGTACTATTACCAAAAGAAGCCATCGTTGCCTCCAACTCCACATGACTCGCCTGATGGAGTATTTCTCCAAGACACAGTCATGGAGTTGACCTCTATTTTGGGTTCAGAATGGATGACAAAGGTTGAGAACTCACCCGATATCCTTTGGATGACCTCACCCTTAGCCACCATTATATGTCATATTAGAGGAGGAACAATGCAAGTCCTTTATAATCCCTATGTTGGAGCAAATATTATTTCTGATACTTGTTCTCTCGCCATTTTGGGGCGATGTACCAGTGGCAACAACACAAAAATCCTTCCGAGATACATTTGGAAATATTTTTGAAGGATATGGGATTTTGCAAGGAGTGTCAGTAAGACACAAAACTGTTGAGGTCCTCCTTGATTTTCATGTGTTCGAAGTACAAGAATTAAACATTATGATTGGGGTACCCATTGAGAAATTTCTCATGGAATTTCCCTCTGAAGGAAACCTCAACATAAATCCTGGAGGCAACACAATTTTCATTCTCATTCTGCGTTCAGAGAACATATCTACAGAAAAACCCTCCAAGATGGGCCAATCGAGGAGGTTAGGACTCTTCATTATTTTGAACCTTCTGAAGTAGAAGGAGAAGAGAATTTCATCCAAGAAGAGGATGAACTAGGAGACATTTGAATTGCCAAAGGAAGATCCTACACCCAAACCTCCTATTGAGCTCAAAATCTTGCCTCCAGGCCTACGCTATGCTTTTCCCAACGAAGATTTGGAAGCCCCTGTCATCATAAGTGACAAGCTTTCAGATGAGGAAATGCTCAAACTCATAACCTTGTTAGAAAAGCATAGGACTATTTTTGGCTACTCACTCCAAGATCTCAAGAGCATCAGCCCTTCTCTTTGCACCCATTTCATTCCCATTGACCCAGAGAGTACCCCCTCATGAAAGCCTCAATGAAGGTTGAATAATGTGATGCATGAGTTTGTCAAAGAGGATGTCTTGAAACCCCTTCATGCCGGGATTATTTTTCCCGTGCCTCATAGTGAGTGGGTTAGCCTAGTTCAAGTAGTGGCAAAGAAGGGGGAATGACGGTCTTTCAAAATGAGAAGAATAAATTAACTCCTCAACGAACTGTCACAGAATGGAGGATGTGCATTGATTATCGAAAACTCAACATGGCAACTAGGAAGATCTTTTTCCACTACCTTTCATCGATGATATGTTGGAATGATTGGCAAAACACTTCTTCTTCTGTTTCCTTGAAGAATATTCAGGCTATCATCAAATTCCCATCCGTCCCGATAATCAAAGAAAGACCACATTCACATGTCCATATGGGTACATACATGTATTTTGGACTGTGTAATGCACCCGCTTCCTTTTAGCAGTGCATGATGTCTATCTTTTCTGACATAATTGAGAAAATCATGGAAGTTTTCATGGACGATTTCTATGTCTATGGAAAGACTTTCAATCAATGTCTGGAAAATTTGGACAATGTCTTACAAAGATGCCAAGAGAAGGATCTGGTGCTTAACTAGGAAAAGAGCCAGTTTATGCTCCATGAAGGAATCGTTCTTGGACACTTAGTGTCTGTCGGAGTGTTGATCCGGCAATTCTCCCGGTACTACCGTTGGTAGTCTACGGAGTTTGTAGTTCGGTATTGGGTGCGCAGAGATTCAAAAGACGATGCCAAATAGACACAAGGATTTATGTGGTTCGGGCCGCTTGAGCATAATACCCTACTCCACGAGGTGTGTAGTTGTTGTATTGGGTATCAAAGCTGTGTATGGGAGAGGTATCAGAGTTTAAAAGAGCCGTCCCTTGTGTATCATCGACCAGTCCTTTTATAGTACAAGGACTGGTCGTTACACCGTTAGCCTGGCCCGACATGTGGCCCTGGTGGTTACTGATGCTTAATACACAATTAATGAGGTTAATTACCCTTAATAGCGTGGTAATGGGCCTTGACAGTGCCGTTACTAGTATTAAGAGCCTTCCGATAGTGTGTCGTTAATATGGTATTAATGACACTTAATTGGGTCTTGAAGTCTTTGATTGCCCCTTGAAGGTCCGAGCCGTTGGGGGTCCACCAGTCTGATTGTTGAGGCTGAAGGTCCAGCAGTTGAACACGTGGCAGCATCGGAGCTTTCCATCTGGGACGGGTAGGTCCGGTGTAGATGTACACGTGTCAGTACCGGAGCTTCCCTCTATCATGGATTAGGTCTGGAGGTGCCGCACAGGTGTTTAGCCCGGAGCTGTCCCATGTGTGGGATGTAGGTCCGGCTGCAGTATACACGTGGCGGCACTGGGACTAACCATATATGGGAGGCAGGTCCGGTCCCGTATGACACGTGGGGCCTTCGTAGGTCTTCAACTCAGACAGGTGAAGTCCCTTTGGTCTTTTTGTAGTCCCAACGGGTATACGATACACAGGGTACCGACAGTGTCTGAGAGGGGGATAGAGGTGGACAAATAAAAAAATGAAGTTATTGAACAACTTCCACGTCATGTCAACATAAGGGGAATCCATAGTTTTTTAGGTCATGCGGGGTTCTATCGATGGTTTATCAAGGATTTCTCCAAAATTGCTAGACCCCTCACAAACCTATTAGCTAAGGATGCTCTCTTTGATTTCGATGAGGAGTGCCTTAAATCCTTTGATGCACTCAAAAAGACACTTGTCTTGGCTCCAATCATCCAACCTCCTGATTGGACGCTTCCATTCGAAATCATGTGTGATGTTAGCTATTTTGTTGCTGGTGTGGTCCTAGGCCAAACAAAAGATAAAAAGCATCATGCCATAGCCTACGCTAGCAAGACTCTGACAGGAGCACAACTTAATTATACCACTACAGAAAAGGAGCTCCTAGCAGCATTCATTGCTATCGTTAAGTTTAAGTCCTATTTGGTTGGAGTTAAGGTCATTTTCTACACAGACCATGCAGCCTTGAAATTTTTTCTGACAAAAGAGGACACTAAACCAAGCTAATCCGATGGATTCTCCTACTCCAAGAATTTGATTTGGAGATTAAAGATAAGAAGGGAGTAGAGAATTTCGTTGCGGATTATCTCTCATGTATGGAAGTCATACAACACATGTATGTACCCATTAATGACTTCCTATGTGATGACATGTTGGTTAAGGTGACCGACTCTTACCCTTGGTGTACGGATATTGTGAATTTCATGGTCATGGGGTACGTACCACCAGGGGAAAAACAAAAGAGGCTCATTTATGAGAGTCGTAGACACCTATGGGATGACCAATATCTCTATCAAGTATGTGCCGACTGCCTTCTTAGAAGGTGTGTCCCCACAATCGAAGGCACCGAAATCATTAAAAAAATGCCATGATGGCCCCTATGGAGGCCATTACGGTGTTTACCATACTCAAGCAAAGATCTAGCAGAGTGGATTCTATTGGCCTTTGTCGGTACCCTAGGTACCATATACCCCTTGGGATTGCAAAGATCTCAAGGGAAAGTCATCCACTTGATTTGAAGACCTTCGGAGGCCCACATATCAGACATGTCCGGACCCGCTTCTCCAACATGGTTAGTCCCAGGGTCGCCACATGTACTATCAAACCGGAGCTACCGCCCGCAAGGAGGGAAGCTCCGGGCTATGTACCGAAATGGCACCCCCGGACCTAACCCCAGACCGAGGGAAGCTCCAGTGCTGACACGTGTCGGGTAACACCGGAGCCATATGTTCTCCACAGTGTGCCCCGATGCTGCCACGTGTCCAACCGTCGGATCTTCAGCCTCTAACCTCCGGAAGACTCCACAACGGCCCCGGATCTTCAAAGGGGAATCAAGGACTTCAAGACCCGACCAAGTGTCATTAATACTGCATTAATGACACACGATCGGACGACCTTAATTACCAGTAACGGTGCTGTCAAAGCCTATAACTCGATCGTTAAGGGTAATTAAACGTGTTGAATGTATATCAATATCAGTAACCGCCAGGGCCACATGTCGGGCCAGGCTAACGTGTAACGTCCTGCCCTTGTACTATAAAAGGACAGGACGACGATACATAGGACAAGGCTACACACACGTTCCATAGACGCTCGGTACAAGCTCATACAACTAATATAACACCAACACACCCGTGGAGTAGGGTATTACACTCAGGCGGCCCGAACCATGTGAACCTCCGTGTCTCCTGTGTCATTTACAATTCACCTTCTTGAATCTCCGCGCGCCCACACCGAACATCAAACTCCTCTAACACTTTAGTAGTGTCGGGAGATCTACCGGATCTAAACCACCGACAGTTGGCGCGCCAGGAAGGGGGCGCCTGAGATTTCATGAATGGTGAACTCAGCTGCTGGATCATCCAATGGTCAACCCGCTGTTGAAGCTGTTGGGGGTAATCCCTCCAATATGCAACCACCAGCAGGAGCCTTAGCGCCAGCAGGAGTCACACTACCACCACCGCCGCCTCCACTAGCAAATCAAGCTGGGCAACGCGATGGTGCACCGGCGTCCATCACTGTGTCAGCAAATCATGACAACCCGGAACACGCGCTCCATGCAGCACGTGCTCTTCTCCAACGCCCACCACCTCCGGATGCATCCCGGGATGCACTGGAGCAGTGGAGGGCCGATGTGGAACATTTGGTTGCAGCATCAGCCGACCGCATCAGCAACCAGGGTCCTCCTCCTTCAGGAAGGTCCACGTAGCAGCGGCAGACCTTGTCTGGTAGACTTGGTCTGCACGTTTCCAATAACAGGAGACGTGCTGCATCACAGCAAGTGACGTCATTGCCCTCTGGGGCATGACGCACTCACACGGTATCCAGGCTTTCAACTCATGACCTTCGGGCGGAGCTTGATCGCCGATACCGCCAGCAGGACGATCGAGTCCATATTGAGCGTGCTCGTGAAAGACGAGAAGCTCAAGACGTTCCTGCTCCTGAAGGAGTAGGAGGAGGCTGTTCAGCCCTGGCCATGCATCTGCGTATGGTCAGGTGGCCACAGAAGTTCCGGCCTCATCTGCCGGAGAAGTTCAACGGGACCGTTAATCCTGTTGAATTTCTTCAAATTTACTCCACTGCTATCTTGGCAGCTGGAGGAAATGAGGTCGTAATGGCCAATTATTTCCCAGTGGCTTTAACTGGGACCACCAGGTCCTGGTTTATGAGCCTTCCACCCAACTCCATCAACAGTTGGGAGGAGTTGTGCTGGCAGTTCACCGCCAACTTCGGGAGTTCATACACCCGACCAAGCACTAAACTGGACCTTTTTGCAGTCGTGCAAAAAGGGGTAGAATCCCTGTGATCATTCATCCAGAGGTTCTCTCAGGTACGAAACACTATCCCTTCTATCTCTAGCGCCTCTGTCATTGTAGCATTTAGACAGGGTGTACGTGATAAGAAGATGCTGGAGAAACTGACGATCAAGGAGATCACCAGTGTCACAGAACTCTTCAGCTTGGCTAACAAATGTGCCAGAGCTGCAGAGGGCCATGAGATGCACTCCAAACCACCTCCGGAGGGCCACAAGAAATCCTCCAAAGAAGAAGCCGCTACCTCCGGGAACGGCAAGAAGAATAAGAAGACCAACGGCAAGAAGAAGCCGTCGGCCGGTACATCCAATGTTGCAGCTGATGCAGCTCCGGGTGGCTGGGGGCCACGCCCTGAGAAGCGACCTCGACCGTCTTCTGAAGATGGTTGCAAACCCAAAGTGTGGTGTCCAATTCACAAAACAGGCAGCCACAGTTTGGAAGACTGCCGGGAGGTCCAAAACCTTGCCGAGCGCTACAACAAGCGTCGGGAAGAATCTCCTTTCTGACAGAGGGAAGGAAAACAAAAAGTCGACGAAGGTCCGGCTGAAGAAGAGTTAGGTTTTCAGGATCCCAAAAAGGTCCTGAAGGCCATCTACACCTCCGTCGACGACGATTCCGACGTCTCTGACAACAAGCGTCGGAAGACCATGAACACCATTTTTGGTGGATCATGGGACATCACCTCCCGCCGCGTCATCAAGACTATGCGTCGGGATATGGCTGCTGTAGCTCCTACAGCCAGGCCGGAGCCTCATCGGAAGTGGATGGACACAGCCAATACTTTTGATGCTTCGGACTGCCCTCGAAGCATGGTTGGAGCAGGTCAATTACCTTTGATGGTATCTCCTACCATCAATAACATCCAGCTCCACCATGTCATGGTAGATGGAGGTTCGGGGCTTAACCTCATAAGCTTCGATGCTTTTACCAAGCTTCAGCGCCGACCTTCGGATCTCCATCCCTCCCAACCTTTCTCCGGAGTAGGTCCGGGGGCCATTACCCCACTCGGAGCTATTACTCTTCCCATTACCTTCGGGACACGGGAGAAGTATCGCACCGAGAAGTTGGTCTTCGATGTTGCTTAGATCAACTTACCCTTCAATGCCATCTTGGGTAGGCCTGCCCTGTATAAATTCATGGCAGCTGCTCATTATGGATACCTGGTGTTAAAGATGCCAATACCAGTGGGCGTTCTCCAGATCTGCGGAGATCGTACTGCCGGAGTAACTGCTCTAGAATAACTCCATGCACTCACCACGGCGCAAGAGGAGGACTCCAGGCAGGAGCAAGCTCCAAAACCCCCAAGCATTCGTCAGCGAGGCTCGACTTCTGCACCTCGTGTGCAGCCTAGCGGCGACACCGATATCCCCGTCAAAGTCGTCCAAATTGGTTCCGATGCCGCTCAGACCACCTGTATATCAGGGGGATTGAACGAAAAATAGGAACTCACGCTCATCACTTTCCTCTGGGCTAACGTCGACGTGTTTGCCTGGCAACCGTCACAAATGCCTGGGATCCCCAGGGAAGTGATTGAGCACAATCTGAAGATCTACCCCGACGCCCGACCTGTGCATCAGAAGCCTCGGAAGCAATCCATAGAGTGACAGAACTTCATCCGACAAGAAGTAAAGAAGTTGCTCAAAGCTGGATTCATCCGGGAAGTCTTCCATCCAAAATGGTTGGCAAACCCAGTCGTTGTGCCCAAGGCCGGCGGGAAGCTTCGGATGTGTATCGACTACACCACACTAAATAAGGCATATCCAAAGGATCTATTCCCACTACCTAGAATAGATCAGATAGTGGATTCCACCTTCGGGTGTGAATTACTGTGTTTCCTAGACGCATATTCTGGGTATCATCAAATCAAAATGTCTAGGGAAGATGAAGAGCATACTTCTTTCATCACAGTAGATGGATTGTACTGTTATACGGCCATGCCATTTGGTCTCAAAAATGCAGCTTCAACCTTTGTACAAGCTATGTACCAAACCTTTGAAGAACTCATTAGAGACAATGTGGAAGTGTATGTCGACGACATCGTGGTCAAGGTCAAGAACAAGGAGTCACTCCTAGACACCTTGCAGGTTGTCTTCGATAAGCTGCGGGTCACCCGCACAAAGCTAAACCCAGACAAGTGTGTCTTCGGGGTTAGCTCCGGAAAACTTCTTGGTTTCCTAGTAAGTCACCGGGGTATAGAAGCTAATCCGGCGAAGATCAAAGCCATTGAAGACATGCGGCCACCAACCCGCATCAAAGATGTCCAAAAGCTAACTGGATGTCTAGCAGCCCTCAGCCGGTTCATTTCAAGACTGGCGGAACAGGCACTCCCCTTCTTCAAGTTATTGAGGAAGTCCAGACCATTGGTCTGAAGAAGCATAAAAGGCATTCCAGGAGCTGAAACAATTCCTCACCACTCTACCAATTCTGGTAGCTCCGAACCCTGGTGAGCCTTTGTTGCTTTACATTTCAGCCACTGACGAAGTCATCAGTATAGTCCTGGTCGCGGGGAGACTAGAGCTACCCCATACTCAGGAATCCAGACCCCTTCAGGAGGGTCCGGAGGTCCCTGAAAGCGAGTCTGGGTCCCAGCTCCCAGACTCGAATCCACAAGAAGTTACTTCAGAAGACCCAGACCCCTCTGGGAGGGTCCAGGTCGCTTCTGAAGAAGCTCCGGGTTCCTCCAGCCAGGACCCGGAGGTCCCCGCAGAAAATCCGGATCCCTCTGGGAGGATCCAGGTCAGTGAAGAGGAAGCTTTGGGCTCCTCCGGGAGGGTCCGGACCATTCAGCGCCCGGTGTACTTCATCAGTGAAGTACTACATGATGCTAAGACTCGATACCTAGAGGTGCACAAGCTGCTCTATGCAGTTCTTATTGCCTCCAGGAAGCTTCGCCATTATTTCCAAGCTCACAAAATCTCGGTGGTAACCTCTTACCCACTTCTAGCAATCTTGCATAACCCCAATTCAACTGGGAATGTTGCAAAGTGGGCAGCGGAATTGACTGAATTCAATCTCGAATTCATTTCAAGGCAAGCAGTCAAGAGTCAAGCATTGGCAGACTTCGTGGCGGAATGGACTACCTCTCCATCAAACCCTGGGGGCCCCAGCGAGCAGAAGTCGGAACACAAGGCTCCGGTCTTCACTGAGCCTCACTGGACCCTCTACTTCGACGGCTCCATGCAAAAGCAGGGGGCCGGAGCTGGAATCCTTCTCCTCGCACCAACCGGGGAGAAGATGAAATACATGGTACACCTTGACTTCAAGGCGACCAACAACATGGCAGAGTACGAAGCACTCATCTATGGACTAAAGGTGGCACTGTCATATGGTATCAAGCAACTGCTGGTCAAGGGAGATTCACAACTCATCATTAAGCAAGTGAAGGGTGAATGCTCCTGCAACAATCTCCAGCTAGCTGCTTACCTCCTTGAAGTCCAGAGGCTTCAGAAGGACTTCGAAGTCCTAGATCTCCACCATGTTCAGCGTGCCCATAACGCTGAAGCTGACGAACTTTCAACGAAAGCGTCAACCGGAGCTCCGGCTCCTGACGGAACTTTTGTCCGAAGGTTGTCAAAACCAATAGCTCAGCCTGCCGAACTGAGCGAAGGGGGCGAGATCAGCATCCCGAAGCTGACGGTCCCGATGGCCCTGTTACCATGGCAGCCATCAAGGGTCGTAGGTGCTGGCGGAAGCTCTGAGCAACCCAGCACGCAAGACTCAAATGCTCAAGCTAGTTCCGATGCATGGATCTCAGAGATCCGGAGCTACTTGAAAGACAACATCCTTCCTGACGACGATGTATCCGTTGACCGGGTAGTCAGATTGGCTAAAAGATACATGTTGGTAGAAGGGGATCTCTACCGGCGCGGTGCCAATGGCATACTAATGCGGTGCATCACAAGGGAAGAAGGATGCGAACTCCTCGCAGAAATCCATGGAGGCGAGTGTGTGAACCATGCATCTTCCCGCACGCTGGTTGGTAAAGCCTTTCGGCATGGCTTTTACTGGCCTACATCACTCCAGGATGCAACTGAGCTGGTGAAGAAATGCAAAGCATGTCAATTTCATGCAAAGCAAATTCACACACCGACTCAGCCCCTACAAATGATACCTCCTACATGGCCCTTCGCTGTGTGGGGGATGGACATCTTGGGACCTTTCCCAAGAGTTGTCGGAGGTTACAAGTTCCTGTACGTTGCCATTGACAAGTTCACCAAATGGCCGGAAGCAACTCCAGTTGTGACAATCAACAAGCAATCTGCCATCAACTTTTTGCAGTCCATTGTATGCAGATTTGGAGTCCCAAACAAAATCATCACTGATAATGGGACCCAATTCACAAGCTCTGCATTTCAAGGATATTGCGAAGACCTCGGCATTCAAGTTTGCTACGCCTCCGTAGCTCACCCAGCAGGTAATGGCCAAGCCGAGAGAGCAAATGCTGAAATCCTTAAAGGACTCAAAACGCGCACCTATGAGCGCTTGAAAAAACATGGAGCCAACTGGATTTAAGAACTTCCGCCCATTTTATGGGCCAACAGTACATCTCCAAACCGGTCAACTGGAGAGACACCCTTCTTCCTGGTGTATGGAGCTGAAGCAATCCTTCCTCGGGAAATCACCTTGGATTCACTCCAGGTCCGGACCTTCAATGAAGCCACGTAGGACCAGCTCCGGCGTGAAGACCTAGACCTCCTTGAGGAGGGAAGGTGCCAAGCAGCTGTTCGGAATGCCCGATATCGCCAAGCCCTACGGCGCTATCATCAGCGGCATGTACACAACCGACAGCTCGAGGAAGGCGATCTGGTGTTACGGAGAATACAATCCAGAGTAGGGTTAAACAAACTCTCCCCCAGCTGGGAGGGACCCTTCCAAGTGATTAAAGTATCCCGTCTCAGAAGCGTTCGCTTGGCTACCGAGGATGGGACACCTCTCCCAAATCCTTGGAACATCGAGCACCTCCATATGTTCTACACTTAATATCACAGAGGTGAGTCTGTAGTAACTTGAGGTGTATGTTATAGTGTCATTGTACAGAGTCGGGTAGTTCCTCCGGGAGAACAGCCGGACCTTCCCCAGAAGGTCCGTAAAGTTCATGCAACACTTGTCACAGTCTCAGAACTAAAAGTGTGGCTAGCTACCCCGGGTCAAACGAGAAATTAAACACGCTTAGCCTGGTTCCGTACCCTAAAAGTGTACTCGTTTCCCCTGTACCCCGGACCTATAATGAAAGACATCTTCATATGAAACAGACTCCACGTGCATTTATTTTATACAGGCTCAACATTCTTTTTTTTTATTTTTCTCTTCCTTGTCTATAACAAAGACGTGCAATTCTTAAGAAATTTTAGTTCGACCAGTTCATATACAATTCGAGTTGTATTGTCAATTCTTTTGGATTCAAATATTGTTCATGGCCCACTCGCCTGAATGCTGCCAAGCCAATCTAGGGCCGGAGTGTGCTATCGACTTAGCCTGGTCAAGCACCCTAAGTACGCCACTCTACCTACACACCGGCAGGCCGAAGTAAGGCAGGTCTAGGTACAATTGGATCTAGAAGAAAAGGCAACGCATTCGGTTGTATTTAGAATCACGTTTGGCTTAAAATTTTCTCGAGAATCGTAAGTCACGACAAAGTTATAGGCAAGAAACAAATTTTACTATTTTTCTTGGCTTCAGTGTGCATGAAAAATAAAATCCACGTTGATGGAGAAAAGCCAGAGCTAACAAAGCTCCGACTCCCCTAGATGGCTTGTAATCGATGTTAAGCATTGAAAACGAGCATCACTGGAGCAACCAAGCTTCGATAAAGCTAGGGGGGCCAGCCGTCGACGTAAAATAAAAGATGGTGAGAAGACTCCACAAGTGGAGTCTGCTGCCGACAAGCTACGTGTTTGCAAAGGTCATTGCCGGAGCTACTAAGCTCCGACACCTCGGAGGGCTAACTATCGATGCTATATGCATTGATAGGGACTATTGCCGGAGCTACTAAGCTCCGACGGTAGTCAATTTGACCTCAGGGGGCCTTCACTATCGAAGACTTCGGACCTACACTCTACAAGTTTGAAGCAAATGAGTCTTCAACGAAACACGATATCCTCTTGGTACATGTTCACAATCAAATTGTGTACATCTACCAGGGGGCCAAGTGAAGACAAAGGTGTTGAAGACAAAAAGTGAAATTCACAAAAAACTTGGGGATTTCATTCATCTGAAAACAAGGGATTACAAAATTGAGGAAGAAGAAGAGAGAATACAAGTGGGAACTACAGAGATGGTCTTAGACCCTATGGAAGAATTGGGCGACCTTCTGGGCAACCTCCGACACGTTGGCTCGGGCAGATTCGCCTTCTCCTTCAACGGGACCTTGAAGCACCGGGTCCAGAGGGAATTGAGGATTCCGGCTGGTTTAGCACGTCAGCACATATTCTGCGACGTTCTTCGCCAGGCATTGCCCCTCAACCTCCAATTGGTCCGCGATGACGTCGCCCACCTTGGAAGTTTGATACCTGCCGAGCTCAATGCCTGCAACGCCAGGTCCGGCTCTGGCTTCGGATCATCCCGGCGCACTAGACTGAAGCCCATCGGTGTCAGCGCGTCGTTGGCCTTGCCTAGGAACTCCCAAATCTGTAGGGAGTCTGCAGTCCTCAAGCCCTTCAATTCTTCCAAGGATCTTTTGGCCGCCACCAGTTCAGAATTCTCACGAGCGAGGCGCTCAACTTCTTTGGCGTTTTGCTGAATCTTCTTAGCAACTCGCTTCTCGAGTTTTCCGAGCTCCTCCTCCCGGAGGTGGATCTTGTTCCAGTGGTCAACCAGGTCCTTCTCCCCGCCCCTCACTTTCTTCTCCCTGGCAACAAGGGCACACTCTTGCTCGTAGAGTTCTTGCCCTCGCACCTAGGCCTTCTCCTCCTCCTCAATGCAGCGCTCTTCAAATTTCTTGGCGCGCTCCTCGAGACCCATGTCAGCCAGAGCCACCTTTTCGTTGAGCTCCTCCTCCCTCCACAGGATGTCATCCCGCAGCTCTAGGAGTTTCTGCTCTTCATCTTTGAGTCGTTTCTCCCTCTCCTCAAGTGCCTCCTGGCGCTTGATGAGTGTAGTGTTAATGGCCTCAAGCCTTTCTTGGCGTTCATCGGCTGCACTGTTAGCTGCTTTGGTCTACTCATAAATCTCCCGGGATTGAGCATCGAGGTCACGAGTCATACTCTCCCTGTCATCCAATAACTTGCCCCAGTATTCTAGGCGGACCTTCTCCCGCTTGATCCACTCTTTGTCATCTGCTAGCCTCGACTGCGCCAGCTTGGTCTCGAAGTAGAGCTGGTTACGCCACCGCCTAAGGGTTTGGCGCTCCTCTTCAAGAGCCTTGCTGTCGTGGAAGAAGGCCAGTTGAACTTGACGCAGACTGGAACAGGCGTTGTCAATAGACAATGACAACGGGATAGGTTCCGGACCTGCTGGGGTCTCCTCCGCTGGTTCCAGCGGGTTTTCAGATACAAAAATTGGGTCCCACTCCACAAGAGTGGTCCCCTGGGTCTCCATGGCACTAGGGTCGTCCTCCGGGATGGCCTCAATCGCCATCGAGGAAGGCCTCACCGCCAGGTCTTCATTCACCTCCTCAGGCAGGGGGCCAGCGACTTCACTAGGGCACTCCGGCTCAGCCGTGGGTACCTTCGACGTCGTCACCTCCGGAGCAGGGGCCGCTTCTAGCTCCGGCCTGGGCACCTCCTCCGATGGGGGCTCAAGCTCCGACGCCTCTACAACAACCGGCTCGGGAGCCGGAAGATCTTCATCATCAACCGGCCCTGCGGCCAGAGCTCCAACAACGACCGGCTCTGCGGCCGGTGCTTCTGAGGTAGCCGGCCCAACCGCCGGGACTTCCTCAACATCCGGCACGCACGCCGGGACTTCAATCACCTCCAGCTCAACCGCCGGAGCTTCGACAATTTCTGGCTCTAGGGCCGGAATTACTGCTTCCTCCGGCTTAACAGCCGGAGCTTTCATCATCTCAGCACCAGGACCCGGAGCTTCAACCTCCAGGACAGGTGCCGCTGGCGCATCTTCTCTCCCGCGGTCCAGCGCTACCACGGGAGTCTCTGGGATGAGTCGAGGTCCATGACCACGACAACTGGCACCGGAGCTGTCGCAGCTTCAGCCACCACTTGGGGCAGCACCGGGACAGGAGCAGAAGCTCCCGCCCTCACAGCCTCAACTGCTGTTGCTGAGGGTGGAGCCTCACTTCTCTTCTTGGGAACGCTGCAGATGATGGACGAATAAACTTAAAAAATAGTTACTACAATTAAACAACTATCCAAGGTAAAGATTAAAAATTACCTTGGGAGGCTTCCGCACCATCTTGCGCGGAACCTTTTTCTCGGGCGTTCTGGGCTGGTCATAGCCGGCGTGGAAGCTCCGGAAGGCCCCCCGAAACTCGTTGCGGCCACGGGCGTTTCCCTAGTCGAGGCCCCCCTCAATCGGGAAGAACCTCCGGACCTAGAGGCCTCCACTGGCCCCGGTGCTGGAGTCGCATGCCCGGAGCTAGCACCCCGGGAGGACCCCGCTGTGGGTACAGTCGCCGCGGTTGTAGAAGACCTCCCCCTCCGGGGAGAAGGAGCTGATGCAGAGGTGGTAGGCCTGACGGAACTTCCGTCGGCATTCTCCAGCTTCCTCTTCCGGCTCAAGGGTTCTTCCGCCGGCTCCTTACCCTTGCCGATGACCTCAGCCCTTGGCTTCGGGGCAGGGTTGGAGCCACCCTCAGAAGCTCCAGGGATCGCCACCCTAGTGGTTGATCTTCACTCGACGACACCAAGGCCGTCAAGCACAGGCATCTTCCGCCGGAGCTCCCTGCTGAACTCTACTTCCATGTTCAGAGGGAGAAAAGCTGATGACGGAGTCAAGTCATCACCCGCGACGTCGATGCCGTGCTAGAACTTCTTGAGGTGGAACTCCAAGGTTGTCCCCACCATGTTGGACTTCAGCTCGATCTCGACCCGGTCGTCGTCCACCATGCTGTTGAGGGCCCAAGCGAGTATTTCTCTCCTCTTCAGCGGTGCCCACCTGTTGACCAGGAAGTTGCAAAACACCGCCTGAGGAGTCAATCCTCCCTCCACGCATTGGCGGATCCTGGTCAGAGCAGGGTTGAAGGCTTCCGCCAGCACCGGAGCTTCACTCCAGATTGTCGTGTCGATGTTGGGGAGGCCTTCAGGCAGCTCCAGCGTCTCGTGCTCCTCCACCCGGACGACTATCCAGTCCTTCTTCCAGTCATCCCACTTCCCAGAGGGAAACGACCAGAGATACTTGAATGGGCACTTCTTGCGCTTCACGAAGTAGTAGAAGCCAAGGTACTCATTGCTCCTACCGATGGTTGGACGGTGAAGAAGGTCCGGAAGAGTTCAATGCAGGGGGGATGCCCACCCACATCTCACAGAAGTGGACGAAGATAGACACAAGGAGAATGGAGTGAGGGCCAAGGTGATACAGCTGCAGACCATAGAAGTCTAGCAGCATCAAGAAAAAGGAGGAAAAAGGTGGGATCAACCCCACCATGGCGTACGAGGAGAAGTACACCATTTCGCCGGCGTGCTCCTTCTCAAACGGGAGCTCTCCCCCGGCGCGGACCGAGCGGTTGAAGAAGTCCGAGGACCATCCCATGAGGGCCCGGACCTTCTTCAGGTCACCGTCGGTCTTCAAACGGCTCTCGCGGAGACCCAACTCCATCACAGCACAGCAAGGCAGGAGAGGAAGAGCAAGCACAAGTTGGGAGTTTGAGCTCAAGATCAGATGAGAGGCGTAAAGAACCCCAAACGGTGCACACTTTCCTTCTTAAGTAAGCCCTTGCAACGCTTGGATGGAAACCGCAAGGAAGTCGAAGATACCACTCAAAAATTTCACCCAGCCGATGACAAGAGGGCCCGGGACCACCCCGACGATCAAGTCGAGGTTCTTACCCAGGCGAACGGTTGTCATCATGAGGCGGGAAGCCCGAAGGAGGCGGCCTGACAAGGCGCGCGGAACCGATACGATTTTTGTATCGAGAACCGGCGACCTTCAATTGCGTGAGATCCGCACGCCAAAGATCTCACCTGCCGCACACGGGATACGCCACGCGGCGAGGATTTAACTCCAAACCATCGCCAACGGCACATCCAAAGACCTTTGAAGACTCAGTTCAAAAGTCGAAGGATGGACCCACCTCTGGCGGAATGACTTCACCCAAGGGGTCTTCCCTAGAGGTGGGCCCAGGGGGCCACTGTCGGTACCCTGGGTACCATATACCCCTTGGGATTGCAAAGATCTCAAGGGAAAGTCATCCACTTGATTTGAAGACCTTCGGAGGCCCACATGTCAGACATGTCCGGACCCGCTTCTCCAACATGGTTAGTCCCAGGGTCGCCACGTGTACTATCAAACTGGAGCTACCGCCCGCAAGGAGGGAAGCTCCAGGCTATGTACCGAAATGGCACCCCCAGACCTAACCTCAGACCGAGGGAAGCTCTGGTTCTGACACGTGTCGGGTAACACCGGAGCCATCTGTTCTCCACAGTGTGCCCTGGTGCTGCCACGTGTCCAACCGTCGGATCTTCAGCCTCTAACCTCCGGAAGACTCCACAACGGCTCCGGATCTTCAAAGGGGAATCAAGGACTTCAAGACCCGACCAAGTGTCATTAATACTGTATTAATGACACACGATCGGACGACCTTAATTACTAGTAACGGTGCTATCAAAGCCTATAACTCGGTCGTTAAGGGTAATTAAACGTGTTGAATGTATATCAATATCAGTAACCGCCAGGGCCACATGCCGGGCCAGGCTAACTTGTAACGTCCTGCCCTTGTACTATAAAAGGACAGGACGACGATACATAGGACAAGGCTACACACACGTTCCATAGATGCTCGGTACAAGCTCATACAGCTAATATAACACCAACACACCCGTGGAGTAGGGTATTACGCTCAGGCGGCCCGAACCACGTAAACCTCCGTGTCTCCTGTGTCATTTACAATTCACCTTCTTGAATCTCCGCGCGCCCACACTGAACATCAAACTCCTCTAACACTTTAGTAGTGTCGGGAGATCTGTCGGATCTAAACCACCGACAGCCTTCAATGTATGAAGACACCAAAGAATTCATTTACCGATGGTTGAAATGCCAAAAGCACCGAGGAATCACTGCTCGTAATGCAAGGCCCCTCACATATAATCTCCAAGTCGAACTATTCGATGTGTGGGGTATTGACTTCATGGGACCATTTCCAAAGTCCCATAAGTGCGAGTACATTCTGGTGGCCGTTGATTATGTGTCAAAATGGGTAGAGGCAGTGCCTTGCAAAAATGCCGAGTTCCACGAGATCACATTCTCGCGCTTTGGCGCTCTCCAAATGGCCATAAGTGATGGAGGGTCTCATTTTATTCATAAGACCTTCCAGAGCTTTCTAGGGGAGCTTGGAGTTCAATATAATATTGCTATTCCCTACCACTCACAAACAAGTGGTCAGACAGAAACATCTAACAAGCAGATAAAGAATATTCTGCAAAATATTGTCTTCAAAATGGGAACGGGATGGAAGTAGAAACTACGCGATGCATTGTGGGCATATCGAATTGCCTACAAGACAACCATTGGCAAGTCTCCATTCCAACTTGTTTATGGGAAGACATGCCATCTTCCTGTAGAGTTGGAACATGGAGCTCATTGAGCCATGAAACGATGGAACATTCTTGATAAGGCTAGAAGGCACCGTTTGAGGCAGATCTCCAAACTTGAGGAATGGAGGGATAAGGCGTACCATAGTGCCAAAATTCATAAGGAAAGAACAAAGAGATGACACGACAAACGGATTACACCGTAGGAGTTTAAGCGTGGAGATAAAGTTCTTCTCTTTAACTCCATGGTAAAACTCTTTGGACATGGGAAATTACGAAGTAAATGGGAAGGACCATTTATCCTAATAGAAACTTCATCTCATGGAGCCATCACACTCCAAGATGATGAAGGCCATCTATTTAAGGTAAATGAACACCGTCAGTCGATGTGATAAAATTAATCAATTTTCATGCCATTCTTCTAAATTTCACATAATTCCTCGAAGTCCAACAAGTGGGCACATTAGAAAAGTCATCCATATGGCCCACAAAATCCGAACCAATCCCTAGGTGCTACCACTTTTTTCTTATTTCCACCATGCCCAAGTCCCATCTTAAATTCCTATTTGATTTTAGGGTGCTAGTTTTTCAGTTTCAATTTTCATTCAACTACCCTCATTATGAGTTCAATAAAATATAATTTACCGTTTTAGCTAACACCAGTAAAGTTCCTTTGTTTTATCATTGCATTTGTGTTCAAATAAAGACTCCAGGAAACAAGTGGGAGGGGCGAGGGGTCCCTCCGTGATCTCGCGACGTTTAAATCACACGTTTCACTCGAGGACACGTCACAAGCAAACACGCGATACGATACGACAAAGCGAAGCACCAGGGGAGCCAACCATAAGTCGGTCGACCCTCTTGCTCGACCAACCTGTTGGTGGCCCCTCTCAGGTCCGTTTTGCTACACAACATCAGTTTGAATCTCTTATCCTGTGCTCTTGGTGATTCAATGCAATGTGAGTTAAAAATTTTGACACATTCGTGAAAATTCAAATTAAAATCAACTCTAGAACAAACATTGCAAATTGCTTAAATATGAGACTAGTATACTTCGTATTTTGATTTCGCTACCATGTTTCTGGACCCATTTCATTAAATTAAGACAACATGTCATCTAAGTTTTTGATTGGTGTGATATGGTGAGTAAATTGAACCCATGGACAAACCCATCCTTGATTGAAATTGATTTTGAATCTTGCACAAAGTCTTAAGGTTTGCCTTCCTCTCTCATTGGAAAATAAATACCCACCAAGGCCATATGATGTAATTATTGAAAACCACATACACATGCCACTTTGCATTTTCATTGAACTTTGTCAAATTCTTGACCCTATTGAGTGACTTGCATGAAATCTTTTGATTAGGAATTTTCTGTGCTCATTCTATCATTGTCATCCATACACCATCAAAAGATACTCCATAAAAATTATTGCAAAATCACCTCTCATTAAAAAGTTGCATAAAAGGAGTAGAAGGCATGGCTATAAGAGCTCTAAAAAAAGAGCCAATAAGTAGCCATGCTTCATCCTTGCACAAAAAGAGAGTTATCAAATGGGAGTATCATCAACATTCATCATCCACAATCCACCCATAATATGTGCACAAAGTTTTCTTTAGTCATTGATTTTTGTTGCATGGTCTTCTCATACGGATCTCATTTTTGACTTGTAATATATGAATTGTAAGTGTGCTACTATTTATTCCTACCAAGCTCCACAAAAATTCATACTTAGTTATAGGGACAAAAGTGGCAAAGTTATGCCAAGGTGAGGATTCAAACACTTTGAGTGACTTGAGAGAATCCAATAGAGGAGGAAAAGACATTATCCTTTTGATATTTGAAATATAGCAATTTTTTAAGTTATTTCAGTAGAAGGAAGTTCGGGTGAGATACACTCAACCGTTCCACCTCTCAAACGCCCAAGATGATGTGGTACCCACACCAAAAAGGGTTCATGAACACATGTATGGATTAAAAATACTTTGTATGCTTCTTTCATATTCATAGCAATATCTATCTTTACACTTAGTTCTTCTTGCCTTCACTCGAGGATGAGCAAATGACTAAGTGTGGGGGAGTTTGTTGATGCTCCTTAAATACTAGAAAGTGCATTTAGGCATACCCTTGTGGTTTTTGGATGATTAATGACAAACAAACGAGATCCTAATGAAATTTGTTGAGTTGAAAGCAGGTCTATGGAGAATAAAAATAATAGTGCACATAAACGTGAAAATGAGGAACGAGAAGGGAAGAGCCCAAGTGAAGAATTGAAGCGCAAAGTAGTTGTTAATGTATAGGATGTGTGAGCGAGACACATCCTAAGAGCTCATGACTTTGCGTAGAGAGTAAGGGCTAAATCAACAAGCTAAGCAATTCACTAAAGCAACAGACAAGTCTGTTCACCAGCAGACTAGTATGATTTCCTTTCTGTTTCCATATGGACAGGTCTGAAAATGGGTCGGACAACTCCAGTTAACTCTCTATTGTTTGCACGAACAAGTCCAAAAATGCAGACTAGTCTGTCAACATCACACAAACTTCACCTTGCACCTGATAAGTCCATTTCATACGAACTAGTCCGACTTGGTTACTGGAATCACAGCGGACTAGTCTGGTTCACTCACAGTAATTAGGGTGTCGGTTGTGCTGCATGTTTCACGTACATATCACACAGCACACCAGACTAGTCCGGCCGTCAGAATCCCTAATGATAACTTTTTGGAATGTTTATAAATATGTGATCCACGACCCCATAACACACAAACAAAGAACCATAACACTGTTACATGTCCCAAGAGCACAAAAATACTCTTCTCCACACATCTAAAGACCTAAAAAGTTCAATCTTTTGGGAATCAAGATTTGGGAAAGGGAGAGCGTGTCTACGCATCGTTGAGCTCTTGGGGTTTGATTTCTCATACACTCTCGCATTTCTTGTAAATCTTTTGAGTGTATTTGATCTGTTTTCTCACTGTAATCTTGTGGGAGCCCTCAGCTTGTGAGGTTGCTCCATCGACTCAGTGATGACCCTGTGATAGTGGAACTCAATTCGGCCTTCGTGGTGACTTGACGATGTAAAGGGTTGGTTGAGACCTGGCTCTATGTGAGCTCCTCAACGAGGACGTAGATCTCTTTGGTGAGATCAAACCTCGATAAAAATCTTTTTTCTCGTGTGTTCTTGATCTTTACTTTTCGTAACTGTCACCATCTAGGGTTAAACTTGTAATCATTTCATATTTTGTATTTCTCAAAGAACATAGTTGCCATATTCACCTGTTAATCACTTTGAAGTTGATTTACCTTTTTGCTGCTATAGTGTTTGAAGAAAAAAAATTCTTCGTAGGTGTAACTAGAACACCGGACTAGATCGCACCATATACCGGACTAGTCCAGTCTTCCTGTTATTTGACAATTCGGTTAAGTGTTGCAGGAAAAAGTTTCAACGCCTATTCACCCCCCTCTAGGCTACATTCAATTGGTATCAGAGCTAGGCTCTCCATGGAAAGACTCACCGCTCGGAGAGACAAATGGCCGATAACAAGACCAACGAGATCCGTAAATGCCCGTCGTCGAAGACGAACATGACACCAAGGTGTTCAATATGCTTAAGGACTATGAGCACGACAATGATGAAGTGCACCAGCTGAAGGCACTCCAGAGAGAGAAGCTTCTGCCAAAAGGGGAAGAAGGAAGATGAGAAGCCAAAGGGGAGTAGTCATCAGGACTACCCCCGATATCCTTTTAATTATGAACGTTTAAATTCTGACAATCATTATATTTATATCCCCATGGGAAGACCTCCACATTTTGACGGCAATGATTATACAATGTGGAAGTACAATATGAAAATGCATCTCATTTCCTTAAACCCCAATCTATGGCATGTTGTGTGTACATGTATAGATATCCCAGACAGCGCCGGTGAACTCACCCAGAGCAAGAACAAGCAATTCACTACAATGCACAAGTCGTTGTTGTGATCACTTCATCCTTGAGAGGAGAAGAGTTTACCAAGGTGGATGGACTGAAAAGTTCAAAGGAAATATGGGATACCTTCAAGAATGTGCATAAAGGAAATCGCTCCATCCGCGAAGCAAAAATCGAAATGCTTGAAAGAGAATTTGGGAGATTTGCCATTGAGGATAGTGAATCCCCTCAAGAGATGTAAAACCGAATGAAGGCACTTATCAACAAGATATGTGCCTATGGAAGAAAGAAGTGGACCAATCATGAGGTTTTCAAGAGGATGATAAGGGCATTCATGCCCTGCAATGTCACCTTATGTTCAATGATAAGGGAAATCCCGGGGTTCCACAAAATGGCCCCCGATGAACTATTGGGCAAAATCATCAATCATGAGATGATGGAAAAGGAAGGTCATTGTGTGAAGAATCTTGTCGTGCTCACCTCATCAAAGAATAAGGAGGTGGCCCTCAAGGCGACTTGCAAACAAAAGGAAAGAGAGTCCATAATGTGCAAGACAACGAAGATAGCGACGATTTGAGCACAAAAATGGATGACAAAGAAGTAGTCCTCTTCATAAAAAGGTTTAAAAGAATGATAATGAGAAAACTCTAGTGAAGGCAAGAGCAAGGATAAAGACAAGTCCAGATCTAGGAGGTCATGCTATAATTATGGTGAACATGGGCAGTTCGTAGTTGATCGCAAAGAAGATGACAAGAAAAACAAGGAAGCTAAACAACATGACAAGAAGACATTCAAGAAGAAGAAACATGTAGGCCAAGCACACATTGGCAAGGAGTGGGACTCAAACAATGAGTCCTCCTCCGAAGACGAAGATAGGGTGGAAACTATTGTCATCAAGAAGCCTTCAATGAAGTCCACTCTCTTTCCAAATGTGGGAGGATGGAAGGACTCAAACCATACTTGCCTCATGGCAAAGGAGGGCAAGAAAAAGGTCATATCTAAAACCTCATCTTTACATTACTCTGATGATGAGTTTGATAGCAGTGATGAAAATGAACACATGCTTAAGGGCTTAAGTAAAAGTACATTAGCTAAAATGAGATAATTGTCGAATGAGATATTTGAAAAGGAGGATCTTATCAACTGACAAGAAAATATGTTCATCCTTCAAAAGGAGAGATATTTTGAGGTTGAAAAGGCTCTCGAGCTTGAAAAGAAAAAGAGAGAAGCACTTGAGTGTGAACTAGCCTTGAGCAAGGAAACTTGCTCAAATCTAAATGATTTGAATGTTGTACTTAAGTATGAACTTGTTAACTAGACAAAAGTTAACAAGAACCTTCAAATACAATTTGAATCACTCAAGCAAGGTGCTCCCTCCTCCTCTATGAGCTCATCTTCTTCAAATAACGAGTCCATTCCATCTAAGACATGTAATTGTGCTAATTTGGTTCTTGACCCGAAAAATGAGTTTAAAGTGTTACAAAGCAAACATTCACCAAAAGGTGGCATTTTTGACAAGGAGAAAATCAAGTATGCAAAAAGTGCATACTTGGTTACTAGAGATCATAATGTCAAGGATGGCCTTCGATATTCTCGTGATGAAAAGCGGAATGCTAGAAACCCCAAGAATAACAAGGAATAGATTGCTTTTGTCAAGGGAGACTCAAATCAAGTTGAGAACATCACATGTTCCTTCCATTCATGAAAAAGCTAAAAATGGACCAAACATTATGTTTCATGAGTCTAATGCCTCATATGTACGGTTGAAAGTGGCGCGGGCCGTGCCGCTAACCCATCGGGCCGTTTTGCACCGCAGCCCACATCTTCATTTTTGACCGGCCCGCAAAAGAATTGCGGCGCCGCTAGGCCAACCGCGTGCGCCCGCCGGGCACCGCTCCAACCTGCGACCTATCTGCTAGGGCACACCGCCGGAGCCGGATGAAAGTGTCGTACGGTCTGCCGCAGCCGCACGCTGCTGCGCCTGCCGGAGACAAGGTCGTCCACCTCCGCTCGCACCCCGACCCCCACACACTTAGCTGATTCTGGGCGTCACCCAGCTCCTCCCGCGCCTGCCCCACTCACCCGCAATCCCACATCATCAGCGGCAACGCTCCAACCACTGCAGAAGCAGCCACGGCCTCTGCGCCCCCATACAGCTTGCACAACCTTAACTGCCGCCCCATGCCCCTTGGCGGGCTCGCGATGAGGGCACCACCGTCACGCTTGCCGACAGCAAGAGCATCATGCAGTCTTATGCTACGAGGCTCCAACGCCATCGAGGTATTCGTCTTGCCGAGCTAATGTAGCTGTTGGAATGAGTGAAAGTGATACTTTTCCCATCATAGAATTATTTGTGTTGTTGTTTCAACTTTGTATTTCTTGTTCAGATGGTCTCCTTCAAACCAATTTGCTGCTGTTGAACTTATTCAGATGGTCTCCTTCAAGCGATACAATACTTGAAGCTTGTGAACTTGTGCTTCATTTTGGACTTGTTACCTGTTATGCCAGTATTAGCTAGGAAGTCATCTGTTTAGTGATGAATACTGAATGTCTGAATGATACATAAATTGTGCTTAAACGAACTGGTTCGATCGTGTCTGCAAGTTATTACTACACTTGTTTTCCTATCGCTGGCTGGATGTCTGAATAATCATGCCTGTGTTTACTGTCAGTAGAATCAGCGAATCATGCCTGTGTTTACAGCTCTATCGCCTGTGTGTAAAGAATTCTTGCGGAATAATCTTGCTGTAAATCAGGCAAGAAATAAACAAATGTAAAGAATTGCCTATGTGTAAAGAATTGCTTGTCACAGAGCAGCTTTGGAAATAATCATGCTTGTGTTTACTACCAGTAGAATCAGCGAATTGGCGAGCTGAGGCAGGTTGGGCCAGCTGGCGAGCGAAGCTAGTGGGCTGGCCAGTAGGCGACTTGGCAAGCGAGCAACAAATGACCAACGCAGGCTGGCGAGCGAGCGATAAAAACGCGGAGGCGGGAGAACGCAGCGCCGCTTCGCGCCGCAAAATTTTTGCGGGAAAAACGTGGGTTGTAGGGGCTTCCGCATGGATTCCGCGGCGCACGCGGCGGCTGGGCGGACAGCCGCAGCCCGCCCCACTTTCACCCCGACTCATATGTTCTTATGAAGAATAAATTTTATCATGTTTATGCGAAGTATGTTGGGCCACACCACAAGAGCTCAAAATCTTGAGTGTGGGTGCCCAAATATCTTATCACTAACATCAAAAGACCTAAGCAAGCTTGGGTATCTAGAACCAAAGCATAATCCTGTTTTGTAGGTGTACCCCCTCCGGTGGATCCAAAGAGGTGCTTGATAGGCACCAACCACATGACCGGAGGAAAGAAAGGTATTCATGGGGTATAATAAAAATCCAAGTTCATCTCAACCCGAACCATGATCACAAGACTCAAGTGTACAACAACTGGATGAGCAGTGATCAAGAGAGAGCCTCTATATAAGAAAAAGCTCAATATGTACAAGATCAACTTCAACAAGATCAAGATGATCAATATAACAATGGAGGCAGTGATCAAGGGGGATATGAATAAAATGAAGAAGAAAAAGAGGATACAAGACCATAAATGCATCACCCAAGAGTGTGTCAAGAACTTCGTCAAAAGTACAACATGGATAAAGTCAAGCTCCAATGAGAACCAGCTTGCATTCCCACCTCGATGAAGTTGATTCAAATATGGTCCAAAGAGGTATACTGTTCTATTTTTGGCCCTATCGTTTCTTGGTGCATCTAGTCCATATTAAACTGGTATATCACCCTTTGTTCGGTAATTTATTGTACTCGTGTGTATCTAGGCCTATTATCATGTCAAGTATATGTTTTGTGTGTAAGGTTCCAAGATGCTCTGATTTTGACATGTGGCTTGAAACATTGCATATCTGGTTGCTAGGAGTATAGAACTTAAAAATTCCAGCATGATTGAGAAAATTCATCCCCTGTCTCGATTTTCTCTCGAAAACTATTTCAATTATTGAATTTTTGTGAATTATTTCCATTGTATGATTGTTGATTGCTTACTGGTCAGATTCATCAAGATTATTTGTGAAATGATGTCCTAAATATCAATATTAGTTCACATTCCCAAAATCTTTTTTGATTTGTTTCAAATATGTCTAGTTGACCCGGACTAGTGCTTGGTCAACACCAGACTATTTTGTTGCTACGGACTAGTCCGGCTGTGATCCGGTGTACCAGACCAGTCCGGTCCTTGTGCGGACTAGTCCTCTTCTATCGGGCTAAACCCTAGCCCACCGCCAAATTCTCTCTTCTTCCTCCTCATGATCCCCATTGCACTCTCTCTCCTCAAGCGAGAGCTCCCAAGGCGGAGTTGAAGTTTCCCCACCGAAATCAAGTTCTTCTCTGCGGAAATCACTTCCATCGGTGCGGAGTTTCCTCCTCCGAACTAATCTAGACACATACTCTGCTCCTCCCATATGGTTCTTTAGATTTTGGTAAAAATCACTCCAAACCCTAGTTCTTACTTTTTCTCAAGTTTTGCTCACTTTCCTTGATTCATATGGAATACATTGCATTGCCATATGTGTTCCTATTGTACTCCTAGCTTTTTGCATCAAGTTTGCTTAGATTTGTAGAGATATGAAGTCAAGGTTCTACGGTCAAACCGGACTATTCCAGTCCCTGAAGCGGACAAGTCCGATCACCTAGACAAGTTCGTACTTCGGCCCCTTGATAGTTTAAACATCTAAATTCATGTCTAGAGGAAATATAATTCACATTATTCTTACCATACCTTGTACTCATTGTGTCAGGCATGATGTCAAGCTTGTCGGACTAAAGCATGTTCGACTATGAAGCCGAACGCGACTGCGAGAGGGTGTCTAGGATAAAAGAATTGAGGAGCAAGAAGTGACATGACCATGATGCCTATGCCTCTCCTCCTAACTCTGTGCTCCCAAGAAAGAGGAAAGTGGTCGTGAAGAAGCCATCAAGCAAGGATGGTGTCGGTGCCAGCTCAACGGTGCCAAGGAGAAGTGATAGCAAGGGCAAGGGCCTTGCTAGTGGACCCATTGGTCCACTCAAAATGAAGCCACCTGTACAAAGAAATAGACAGCCCTCAGAGGATGATTTCACTAGCAAAGGCAATGATATGGCTGATAAGCTCAGAAAGATCAATGTCTATGAACAGCCAAAGCAAGCGGCTGACCCAAGATTATGGAGTCACTTCCATGCAGATTTCTATGAGAATGTGTATAGGAAGATGAGGACTCTGTCTATCGTGAGCCAATAGGGGGATGTGGCATATATGGAATCAAAGTATTGCCAGGTCTATCATGAAGTCTTAGAGGCTTTGGAGAGACATGGTCTGAAGGATCTCATATCCTTCAAATACAATTGGAATAATGAAGCCATCACCCAATTCTACTCAAATTGCTACTTCTCAAGTGATGACGAGAAAGAAATCACACGGATGACACATGGATCAAAATACAATGTCACGTATGAGGATTTCACTAAGATACTCCATCTTGAAGACACTTCTGACAATGAGATTGTCATTCACAACTTGAAGGGGATAGAGAGGGATGAGCTCACATTCCTCTATGACACAAGAATGCCATAAAAGCCACCTACCACAAAATACATGAAGACATTCTTTGTGGTGCTGAACAGGATCTTGAGAAAGACCATTGCTCCGAAGGATGGAGATGTAGGGAGGATCCAAGGATGACTAAGGTCCTTGATGAATGTAATAAGCTAGAAAAAGACCTTCATTGTGTTTGAGTATATCTACAATGATATAGTGAACATTGCAATCACTCCCAACAAGTCATGTGGCTATGCGCCATACATAATGTACATGATCGAGAAGGTGATCAACCTTGAGTTTGTGAGGTATGTTGAACATGCCGATCTTAGACCTCAGAAGCCTACAGCCTACACAGTCCCCACTGCACCTCTCTAACCTGCAAGGGAACAAAGATCAAAGCAAGCACATGAAGGCACATGGGCTCCAGCTGCTACCTCCGCTCCTCCACCCACTAGAGGGTCTGCAAGCGGTGTTCTGAAGATGCTTTCTTCCATCTTTGCATCCTGCTCCAAAGTGGAGGTGAACCAACACAAGGAAAGCTTGGCAAGGAAGAGGAACTAGAGGTACATGAAGGACAATATCAAGGCTATCTGTGAGAAGTTGGACATTGAACCGGTGGAATCTCCTCAGATCTCTGAAGACTCAGCAAAGGACTTCACAAAGCTCCCACTCTCACAGAACAAGAGTTGGCTTCCTTTGGACTTGGTGGTGTCTCTATTCCCCCTCCTCCTCATCAGCATGAGCATGAAGATGAGGACATGACCGAGAGTGAGAGAGGGAGTGACGGAGAGTAGCTCCTCACAATTTTTCCCTTTTTGGTGCCTTGATGTCCAAGGGGGAGAGATTGAGACTAATAGTATATTTTTTAGCCTTAAGGACTATTGATCAGAGACATGTATCTTTTTGTGCTTTGAGTTTCAAACTATTGTAATTTCTATTTGGATGATGCCTATTTTTCTTAACATGTATGTGTGATGCTTATTATGATATTTTTGTGATGGTTGGTCATTATGATTATTGTATTTTCGATTATGCTCATCACAATATTTGCTCACACACTCAATAGGCACTCCACCATAAAGAGTGCATATATGTGAAAAGTATTTCTTGATTCACATTTGGTATTGTCGGTACCCTGGGTACCATATACTCCTTGGGATTGCAAAGATCTCAAGGGAAAGTCATCTACTTTATTTGAAGACCTTCGGAGGCCCACATGTCAGACATAACCGGACCCGCTTCTCCAACATGGTTAGTCCCAGGGTCGCCACGTGTACTATCAAATCGGAGCTACCGCCCACAAGGGGGAAGCTTCGGGCTATGTACCGAAATGGCACCCCCGGACCTAACACCAGACCGAGGGAAGCTCCGGAACTGACACGTGTCAGGTAACACCGGACCTATCTGTTCCCCACAGTGTGCTCTGGTGCTGCCACGTGTCCAACCGTCGGATCTTCAACCTCTAACCTCCGGAAGACTCCACAACGGCTCCGGATCTTCAAAGGGGAATCAAGGACTTCAAGACCCGATCAAGTGTCATTAATATTATATTAATGACACAAGATCGGACGACCTTAATTACCAGTAACGGTGCTGTCAAAGCCCATAACTCAGTCATTAAGGGCAATTAAACGTGTTGAATGTGTATCAATATCAGTAATCGTTGGGGCCACATGTCGGGCCAGGCTAACTTGTAACGGCCTGCCCTTGTACTATAAAAGGACAAGCCGACGATACATAGGACACACTCTCCGAAGACACGCTGACTTTACACTCTCAACTGACGTTGAGCTCATACATCCAATACAACACCAACACACCCCGTGGAGTAGGGTATTACGCTCAGGCGGCCCGAACCACGTAAATCTTCATGTCCCTTGTGTCACTCGACATCTCACCTTCTGCAATCTCCGCGCGCCCATACCGAACCTCAAACTCCTCTAACACTTTAGTAGTGTCGGGAGATCTGCCGGATCAAAACCACCGACAGTTGGCGCGCCAGGAAGGGGGACAGGAGATTTCAAGAATGGTGAACTCAGCCGCTGGATCATCCAATGGTCATCCCGCTGTTCAAGCTGTTGGGGGTAATCCCTCCAATATGCAGCCACCAGCAGGAACCATGGTTCCAGCAGGAGTCACACTTCCACCACCGCCGCCTCCAACAGCAAATCAAGTTGGACAACGCGATGGTGCACCGATGTCAATCACTGCGTTGACGAATCTTGACAACCCGGAACATGCGCTTCATGCAGCACGTGCTCTTCTTCAGCGCCCACCACCTCCACACGCATCCCGGGATGCAATGGAGTAGTGGAGGGCCGATGTGGAACACTTGGTTGCAGCAGCAGCCGACCGCATCAGCAACCAGAGTCCTCCTCCTTCAGGACAGGCCCCGTCGCAGCGACGAACCTTGTCTGGCAGACTTAGTCTGCACGTTTCCAACAACAGGGGACGTGCTGCATCACAGCAGGTGACGTCGTTGCCCTCCGGGGCACGACGCACTCACACGGTATCAAGGCTTTCAACTCATGACCTCCGGGCGGAGCTTGATCGCTGATATCGCCAACAAGACGGCCGAGTCCATATTGAGCGTGCTCGTGAAAGACGAGAAGCTCAAGACATTCCGTCTCCTGAAGGAGTAGGAGGAGGCTGTCCAGCCCTGGCCATGGATCTGCGTATGGTCAGGTGGCCACAGAAGTTCCAGCCTCACCTGCCGGAGAAGTTCGACGAGACCGTTAATCCTGTCGAATTTCTTCAGATTTACTCCACTGCTATCTTGGCAGCTGGAGGAAATGAGGCCGTAATGGCCAATTATTTCCCAGTGTCTTTAACTGGGACCGCCATGTCCTGGTTTATGATCCTTCCACCCAACTCCATCAGCAGTTGGGAGGAGTTGTGCCGGAAGTTCACCGCCAACTTCGGTAGTTCTTACACCCGACCAGGCACCGAACTGGACCTTTTTGCAGTTGTGCAAAAAGGAGGAGAATCCCTGCGATCATTCATCCAGAGATCCTCTCAGGTACGAAACACTACCCTTCTATCTCTAGCGCCTTTGTCATCGTGGCATTTAGACAGGGACTACGGGATAAGAAGATGCTGGAGAAACTGGCGATCAAGGAGATTACCAGTGTCATGGAACTCTTCAGCTTGGCTGACAAATGTGCCAGAGCTGCGGAGGGCCGTGAAATGCACTCCAAACCAACTCCGGAGGATCACAAGAAATCCTCCAAAGGAGAAGTCGCTACCTCCGGGAGTGGCAAGAAGAAGAAAAAGACCAACGGCAAGAAGAAGCCGTCGGCCGATGCATCCAATGCTGCAGTTGCTACAGCTCCGGGTGGCCGGGGGCCACGCCACGAGAAGTGACCTCGACCGTTTTCTGAAGACGGTAGCAAACCCAAGGTGTGGTGTCCAATTCACAAAACGGACATCCATAGTTTGGAAGACTGCTGGGAGGTCCAAAAACTTGTCGAGCGCTACAACAAGCGCCGGGAAGAAGCTCCTTTTCGACAGAGGGAAGGAAAACAAAAAGTTGACGAAGCTCCGGCTGAAGAGGAGTTAGGTTTTCAGGATCCCAAAAAGGTTCTGAAGGCCGTCTACACCTCCGTCGACGACGATTCCGATGTCTCTGACAACGAGCGTCGGAAGACCATGAACACCATTTTTGGTGGATCATGGGACATCACCTCCCGCCGCGTCATCAAGACTATGCGTTGGGACATGGCTGCTGTAGCTCCTACAGCCAGGGCGGAGCCTCATCGGAAGTTGATGGACACAACCATCACTTTTGATGCTTCGGGCTGCCCTCGAAGCATGGTTGGAGCAGGTCAGCTACCTTTGATGGTTATCTCCTACCATCAATAACATGCAGCTCCACCATGTCATGGTAGACGGAGGTTCGGGGCTCAACCTCATAAGCTTCAAAGCTTTTACCAAGCTTCAGCTCCGACCTTCGGATCTCCACCCCTCCCGAACTTTCTCCGGAGTAGGTCCGGGAGCCATTACCCATCTCGGAGCTATTACCCTCCCCGTTACCTTCGGGACCCGGGAGAAGTATCGCACCGAGAAGTTGGTCTTTGATGTTGCTCAGATCAACTTACCCTTCAATGCCATCTTGGGTAGGCCTGCCTTGTACAAATTCATGGCAGCTGCTCATTATGGTTACCTGGTGTTAAAGATGCCAACACCAGTAGGCGTTCTCCGGATCCGCGGAGATCGTACTGCCGAAGTAACTGATCTGGAAGAACTCCATGCACTTACTACGGCGCAAGAGGAGGACACCAGGCAGGAGCAAGCTCAAAAACCCCCGAGCATTCGTCAGGAGGCTCGACTTCTGCACCTCGTGTGCAGCCAAGCGGCGACACCGACATTCCTGTCAAAGTCGTCCAAATCAGTTCCGATGCCGCTCAGACCACCCGTATATCGGGGGGATTGAACGAAAAATAGGAACTTGCACTCATCGCTTTCCTCCAGGCTAATGTCGACGTGTTTGCCTGGCAACCGTCACAAATGCCTGGGATCCCCAGGGAAGTGATTGAGCACAATCTGAAGATCTACCCCGATGCCCGGCCTGTGCATCAGAAGCCTCGGAAGCAATCTGTAGAGTGACAAAACCTCATTCGACGAGAAGTGAAGAAGTTGCTCGAAGCTGGATTCATCCGAGAAGTCTTCCATCCAAAATGGCTGGAAAACCCAGTCGTTGTGCCCAAGGGGCGGGAAGCTTCAAATGTGTATCGACTACACAACACTAAATAAGGCATGTCCAAAAGATCCATTCCCATTACCTAGAATAGATCAGATAGTGGATTCCACCTCCGGGTGTGAATTACTATGTTTCCTAGACGCATATTCTGGGTATCATCAAATCAGAATGTCTAGGGAAGATGAAGAGCATACCTCTTTCATCACAGTAGATGGATTGTACTGTTATACAGGCATGTCATTTGGTCTCAAGAATGCAGCTTCAACCTTTGTACGAGCTATGTACAAAACCTTTGAAGAACTCATTAGAGACATGGTGGAATTGTATGTCGACAACATCGTGGTCAAGGTCAAGAACAAGGAGTCACTCCTTGACACCTTGCAGGCTGTCTTCGACAAGCTGCGGGTCACCCGCACAAAGCTAAATCCAGACAAGTGTGTCTTCGGGGTTAGCTCCGGAAAACTTCTTGGTTTCCTGGTAAGTCACCGGGGCATAGAAGCTAATCCGGCGAAGATCAAAGCCATTGAAGACATGCGGCCACCAGCCCGCATCAAAGATGTCCAAAAGCTAATTGGATGTCTAGCAGCCCTCAGCCGGTTCATTTCAAGACTGGCGGAACGGGCACTCCACTTCTTCAAGTTATTAAGGAAGTCCGAACCATTCCAATGGTCTGAAGAAGCAGAAAAGGCGTTGCAAGAGCTAAAACAGCTCCTCACCACCCTACCGATTCTGGTAGCTCCGAACCCTGGTGAGCCTTTGCTGCTTTACATTTCAGCCACTGACGAAGTCGTCAGTATGGTCCTGGTTGCAGAGAGACCAGAACCATCCCATACTCAGGAGTCCAGACCCCTTCAGGAGGGTCTGGATGCTCCTGAAAGCGAGTCTGGGTCCCAGCTCCCAGACTTTAATACACAAGAAGTTACTTCAGAAGACCCAGACCCCTCCGGGAGGGTCCAGGTCGCTTCTGAAGAAGCTCTGGGTTCCTCCAGCAAGGACCCGGAAGTCCCCGAAGAAAATTTGGACCCCTCCGGGAGGATCCGGATCAATGAAGAGGAAGCTCCGGGCCCCTTCGGAAGGGTCCGGACCATCCAGCGCCTAGTGGACTTCATTAGTGAAGTACTTCATGATGCCAAGACTCGATACCTAGAGGTGCATAAGCTGCTCTATGCAGTTCTTATTGCCTCCAGGAAGCTTCGCCATTACTTCCAAGCTCACAAGATCTCAGTGGTGACTTCTTACCCACTTCGAGCAATCTTGCATAATCCCAACTCAACTAGGAATATTGCAAAGTGGGCAGCGGAATTGGCCGAATTCGATCTCAAATTCATTTCAAGGCAAGCAATCAAGAGTCAAGCATTGGCAGACTTCATGGCGGAATGGACTCCCTCTCCATCAAACCCTGGGAGCCCCAGCGAGCAGAAGCCAGAACACAAGGCTCCGGTCTTCACCGAGCCTCACTGGACCCTCTACTTCGACAGCTCCATGCAAAAACAGGGGGCCAGAGCTGGAATCCTTCTCCTCGCACCAACCGGAGAGAAGGTAAAATACATGGTACACCTTGACTTCAAGGCGACCAACAACATGGCTGAATATGAAGCACTCATTTATGGACTAAAGGTGGCACTGTCATACGGTGTCAAGCAACTGCTGGTTAAGGGAGATTCACAGCTCATCATTAAGCAAGTGAAGGGTGAATGCTCTTGCAACAATCTCCAGCTAGCTGCTTACCTCCTTGAAGTCCAGAGGCTTCAGAAGGACTTCGAAGTCCTAGATCTCCACCATGTCCAGCGCGCCCACAACGCTGAAGCCGACGAACTCTCGACGAAAGCGTCAACCAGAGCTCCGGCTCCTGACGGAACTTTTGTCCGGAGGTTGTCAAAACCCACAGCTCAGCCTGCCGAACTGAGCGAAGGGGGCGAGATCAGCATCCCGAAGCTGACGGTCCCGATGGCCATGTTACCACGGAGCAACCCAGCACGCAAGACTCAAATGCTCAAGGTAGTTCCGATGCATGGATCTCGGAGATCCGGAACTACTTGAAACACAACATACTTCCTTACGATGATGTATCCGCTGACCGGGTAGTCAGATTGGCTAAAAGATACACGTTGGTAGAAGGGGATCTCTACCGGCGCGGTGCCAATGGCATCCTAATGCGGTGCATCACAAGGGAAGAAGGCTGCGAGCTCCTCGCAGAAATCCATGGAGGCGAGTGTGGGAACCATGCGTCTTCCCGCACGCTGGTTGGTAAAGCCTTTCGGCATGGCTTCTAGTGGCCTACAGCACTCCAGGATGCAACTGAGCTGGTGAAGAAATGCGAAGCATGTCAATTTCATGCAAAGCAAATTCACACACCGGCTCAGCCCCTACAAATGATACCTCCTACATGGCCCTTCGTTGTGTGGGGGATGGACATCTTGGGACCTTTCCCAAGAGCCGTCCGAGGTTACAAGTTCATGTACATTGCCATTGACAAGTTCACCAAGTGGCCGAAAGCAACTCCAGTTGTGACAATCAACAAGCAATCTGCTATCAACTTTTTGCAGTCCATTGTATGCAGATTTGGAGTCCCAAACAAAATCATCACTGATAATGAGACCCAATTCACAAGCTCTGCATTTCAAGGATATTGCGAAGACCTTGGCATTCAAGTTTGCGACGCCTCCGTAGCTCACCCAGCAAGTAATGGCCAAGCCGAGAGAGCAAATGCTGAAATCCTTAAAGGACTCAAAACGCGCACCTATGAGCGCTTGAAAAAACATGGATCCAACTGGATTGAAGAGCTTCCGCCCACTTTATGGGCCAACAGGACAACTCCAAACCGGTCAACTGGAGAGACACCCTTCTTCCTGGTGTATGGAGTTGAAGCAATCCTTCCTCCGGAAATCACCTTGGGGTCACTCCGGGTCCGGACCTTCGACGAAGCCACGCAGGACCAGCTCTGGCGTGAAGACCTAGACCTCCTTGAGGAGGGAAGGTGCCAAGCAGCTGTTCGGAATGCCCGATACCGCCAAGACCTTCGGCGCTATCATCAGCGGGATGTACACAACCGACAGCTCGAAGAAGGCAATCTGGTGCTACGGAGAATACAATCCAGAGAAGGGTTAAACAAACTCTCCCCCAGTTGGGAGGGACCCTTCCGAGTGATTAAAGTATCCCGTCCCGGAAGCGTTCGCTTGGCTACCGAGGATGGGACACCTCTCCCAAATACTTGGAACATTGAGCACCTTCGTAAGTTCTACACTTAATATCACGGAGGTGAGTTTGTAGTAACTTGAGGTGTATGTTATAGAGTCATTGTACAGAGTCGGGTAGTTCCTCCGGGAGAAGAGCCGGACCTTTCCCAGAAGGTCCGCAAAGTTCATGCAACACTTGTCACAGTCTGACTAAAAGTGTGGCTAGCTACCCTGGGTCAAACGAGAAATTAAACACACTTAGCCTCGTTCCGTACCCTAAGAGTGTACTCGTTTCCCCTATACCCCGGACCTATAATGAAAGACATCTTCATGTGAAACAGACTCCACATGCATCTATTTTGTACAGGCTCAACATTTTTTATTTTTCTCTTTCTTGTCTATAACAAAGACGTGCAATTTTTAAGAAATTTTAGTTCGACTGGTTCATATACGATTTGAGCTGTATTGTCAATTCTTCTAGATTCAAATATTGTTTATGGCCCACTTGCCTGAATGCCGCCAAGCCAACCTAGGCCGGAGTGTGCTATCAACTTAGCCTGGTCAAGCACCCTAAGTACGCCACTCTACCTACACCCCGGCAAGCCGAAGTAAGGCGGGTCCAAGTACAATTGGATCTGGAAGAAAAGGCAACGCATTCGGTTGTATTCAGAATCACGTTTGACCTAAAACTCTCTTGGGAATTGTAAGCCGTGACGAAGTTATAGGCAAGGAACGAATTTTACTATTTTTCTTGGCTTCAGTGTGCAGGAAAAATAAAAAATCCACGTTAATGGAGAAAAGCCGGAGCTAACTAAGCTCCGACTCCCCCTAGGTGGCTTGTAATCGATGTTAAACATTGAAAACGAGCATCACTGGAGCAACCAAGCTCCGGTAAAGCTAGGGGGGCCAGCCGTCGACGCAAAATAAATGATGGTGAGAAGACCCCGCAACCGGAGTCTGCTACCAACAAACTACACGATGGTAAAGGTCACTGCCGGAACTACTAAGCTCCGACACCCCGGAGGACTAACTATCGATTCTCTACGCATTGATAGGGACTATTGCCGGAGCTACTAAGCTCCGACGATAGACAATGCCGAAGCTTCTAAGCTCTGACAACCTCAGGGGGCCTTCACTATCGAAGACTTCGGACCTACACTCTACAAGTTCAAAGCAAATGAGTCTTCAATAAAACACAACATCCTCTTGGTACATGTTCACAATCAAATTGTGTACATCTACCATGGGGCCAAGTGAAGACAAAAGTGTTGAAGACAAAAAGTGAAATTCACAAAAATTTGGGGATTTCATTCATCTGGATACAAGGGATTACAAAATTGAGGAAGAAAAAGAGAGAATACAAGTGGGAGCTACGGAGATGATCCTAGACCCTATGGAAGAACTGGGCGACCTTCTGAGCAACCTCTGACACATTGGCTCGGGCGGCTTCACCTTCTCCTTTGACGGGACCTTCAAGCACCGAGTCCAAAGGGAATTGGGGATTCCGGCTGGTGTAGCACGTCAGCACATACTCTGAGACGTTCTTCGCAAGGGATTGCCCCTCAACCTCCAACTGGTACGTGATGATGTCGCTCACCTTGGAGAGTTTGCTACCCGCCGAGCTCAGCGCTTGCAACGCCAGGTCCGGCTCCGGCTCCGGATCATTCGGATGCACGGGACTGAAGCCCATCTGTGTCAGCGCGTCGTTGGCCTTGGCCAAGGACTCCCAAACCTGTAAGGAGTCCGCAGCCCACAAGCCCTTCAGTTCTTCCAAGGATCCTTTGGCCGCCACCAGTTCAGAATTCTCGCGAGCGAGGCGCTCAACTTCTTTGGCGTTTTGCTGAATCTTTTCAGCAACTCGCTTCTCGAGTTTTCCGAGCTCCTCCTCCCGGAGGTAGATCTTGTTCCGGCGGTCAACCAGGTCCTTCTCCCTGCCCCTTACTTTCTTCTCCCTGGCAGCGATGGAACACTCTTGCTCGTAGAGTTCCTGCCCTCGCACCAAGGCCTTCTCCTCCTCCTTAGCGCAGCGCTCTTCTAATTTCTTGGCGCGCTCTTCGAGGCCCTTGTCAGCCAGAGCCACCTTTTCAGTGAGCTCCTCCTCCCTCCTCAAGACGTCATCCCACAGCTCTAGGAGTTTCTGCTCTTCATCTTCGAGCCTTTTATCCCTATCCTCAAGTGCCTCCCGGCGCTTGATGAGAGTAGTGTTAATGGCCTCAAGCCTTTATTGGCGTTCATCAGTCACACTATTAGCTGCTTTGGTCTGCTCATAAATGTCCCGGATTGAGCGTCGAGGGCGCGAGTCAAGCTCTCCCTGTCATCCAATAACTTGCCCCAGTACTCCAGGCGGACCTTCTCCTGCTTGATCCATTCTTTGTCATCTGCCAGCCTTGACCGCGCCAGCTTGGTCTTTAAGTAGAGCCGATTACGCCACCTCCTAAGGGTTTGGCACTCCTCTTCAAGAGCCTTGCTGTCGTGGAAGAATGCCAGCTGAACTTGACGCAGACTGGAGCAGGCGTTGTCAATAGACAATGACAACGGGATAGGATCCGGACCTGCTGGGGTCTCCTCCGCTGGTTCCAGCGGGTTTTCAGTTACAAAAATTGGGTCCCACTCCACAAGAGTGGTCCCCTGAGCCTCCACGGCACCAGGGCCATCCTCCAAGATGGCCTCAGTCGCCATCAAGGAGGGTCCCGCTGATGAAGTTCCGACCTCTGGAAGTGGTTCCGAAGGACCAGCCGCCAGATCTTCGTTCGTCCCCTCGGGCAGGGGGCCAGCGACTTCATCAGAGCACTCCGGCTCAGCCGCGGGTACCTCCGGCGTCGTCACTCCCGGAGCAGGAACTGCTTCTGGCTCCGGCCTAGCCACCTCCTCTACTGGGGGCTCGAGCGCTAACGCCTTCGCAACGACCGGCTCAGGCGCCGAAAGATCTTCAACAACAGCCGGCCCTGCGGCCGGAGCTTCAACGGCAACCAGCTCGGGAGCCGGAAGGTCTTCAACATCAACCGGCCCTACGGCCGGAGCTCCAACAACGATCGGCTCTACGGCCGGTGCTTCAGAGGTACCCGGCCCAACCGCCGGGACTTCCTCAACATTCGACGCACATGCCGGGACTTCAATTACCTCCGGCTCAATCGCCAGGGCTTCAACAATTTCCGACTCTGGGGCCAGAATTATTGCTTCCTCCGGCTCAACAGCCGAAGCTTTCATCATCTCAGCACCCAAACCCAGAGCTTCAACCTCCAGGGCAGGTGCCGCTGGTGCATCTTCTCTCCTATGGTCCGGCGCTACCACGGGAGTCTCAGGGGATGAGTCGAGGTCCATGACCATGACAGCTGGCGCAAGAGCTGCCGCAGCTTTAGCCACCACTTGGGGCGGCACCGGGACAGGAGCAGAGGCTTCCGCCCTCACAACTTCAGCTGTTGTGGCTGAGGGTGGAGCCTCACTCCTCTTCTTGGGAACGCTGCAGATAAAGGATGAAGAAATTTAAAAAACAGTTACTACAAAAAAACAACTGTTTGAAGTAAATATTAAAAATTACCTCGGGAGGCTTCCGCACCAGCTTGCGCGGAACCTTTTTCCCGGGCGTTGTGGGCTGACCATAGCCGCCGCCAGCGTGGAAGCTCCGGAAGGCCCCCCAGAACTCGTTGCAGTCACGGGCACTTCCTTGGTCGAGGCCCTCCTTGACCGGGAAGGACCTCCGGACCTAGAGGCCTCAACTGGCCCTGGTGATGGAGTCGCATGCCCGGAGCTAGCACCCCAGGAAGACGCCATTGCGGGTACAGTCGCCACAGTTGTAGAAGACCTCCCCCTCCGGGGAGAAGGAGCTGATGCAAAGCTTGCAGGCCTGACGGACCTTCCGTCGGCATGCTGCAGTTTCCTCTTCCGACTCAAGGGTTCGTCCGCCGGTTCCTTGCCCTTGCCGACGACTTCGATCCTTGGCTTCGGGGCAGGGTTGGAACCACCTTCGGAAGCCCCAGGGATCACCACCCTGGAGGTCGATCTTCTCTCGACGACACCAAGGTCGTCAAGCACTGGCATCGTCCGTCGAAGATCCCTGCTGAACTCTACTTCCACGTTCAGAGGGAGAAAGGCTGATGGCGGGGTCAAGTCATCTTCCGCAACGTCGATGCCGTGCTGGAACTTCTTGAGATGTAACTCCAAGGTTGCCCCCACCATGTTGGACTTCAGTCCAGTCTCGACCCGATCGTCGTCCATCACGCTGTTGAAGGCCCAAGCGAGTTTTTCTCTCCTCTTCAGTGGTGCCCACCTGTTGACCAGGAAGTTGCAAAATACCGCCTGAGGAGTTAATCCTCCCTCCACGCACTGGCGGATCCTGGTCAGAGCAGGGTTGAAGGCATCCGACAGCACCGGAGCTTCACTCCAGACTGCAGTGTCGATGTTGGGGAGGCCTTCGGGCAG
Organism: Tuctoria greenei; assembly: GCA_036927565.1. Classification (NCBI taxonomy): domain Eukaryota; kingdom Viridiplantae; phylum Streptophyta; class Magnoliopsida; order Poales; family Poaceae; genus Tuctoria; species Tuctoria greenei. The sequence goes on along the minus strand of JAYESD010000003.1, from coordinate 218,538,466 downwards.
CTCCAGCTTCTCGTGCTCCTCCACCCGGATGACTATCCAGTCCTTCTTCCAATCATCCCACTTTCCAGAGGGAAACGACCGGAGGTACTTGAATGGGCACTTCTTGCGCTTCACGAAGTAATAGAAGCCAAGGTACTCATTACTCCTACCGGTGGTATGGACGGTGAAGAAGGTCCGGAAAAGTTCAATGCAGGGGGGATGCCCACCCACATTTCACAGAAGTGGACGAATATAGACACAAGAAGAATGGAGTGGGGGCCAAGGTGGTATAGCTGCAGAACATAAAAGTCTAGCAGCATCAAGAAAAAGGAGGAAAAAGGTGGGATCAACCCCACCATGGCGTACGAAGAGAAGTACACCATCTCGCTAGCGTGCTCCTTCTCGAATGGGAGCTCTCCTCCGGCGCGGACCAGACGGTTGAAGAAGTCTGGGGACCATCCCATGAGGGCTCGGACCTTCTTCAAGTCACCTTCGGTCTTCAAATGACTCTCGTGGAGACCCAACTCCATCGCAGCACAGCAAGGCAAGAGAGGAAAAGCGAGCACAAGTTGGGAGTTTGAGCGCAAGATCAGATGAGAGGCGTAAAGAACTCCAGACAGTGCGCGCTTTCCTCCTTAAGTAAGCCCTCGCAACGCTTGGATGGAAACCACAAGGAAGTCAAAGATACTACTCAAAAATTCCACCCAGCCGATGACAAGAGGGCCCGGGACCACCCCGACGATCAAGTCGAGATTCTTACCCAGGCGAACGATTGTCATCATGAGGCGGGAAGCCCGAAGGCGGTGGCCTGACAAGGTGGGCGGAATCGATACAATTTTCGTATCGGGAACCGGCGACCTTCAATTGCGTGAGATCCGCACGCCAAAGATCTCATTTGCCGCACACGGGATATGCCACGCGGCGAGGATTTAACTCCAAACTATCGCCAACGGCACATCCAAAGACCTTTGAAGACTCAGTTCAAAAGTCAAAGGATGGACCCACCTCTGACGGAATGACTTCACCCAAGGGGTCTTCCCCAGAGGTGGGCCCAGGAGGCCACTGTCGGTACCCTGGGTACCATATACTCCTTGGGATTGCAAAGATCTCAAGGGAAAGTCATCAACTTGATTTGAAGACCTTCAGAGGCCCACATGTCAGACATAACCGGACCCGCTTCTCCAACATGGTTAGTCCCAGGGTCGCCACGTGTACTATCAAACCGGAGCTACCGCCCACAAGGGGGAAGCTCCGGGCTATGTACCGAAATGGCACCTCCGGACCTAACCCCAGACCGAGTGAAGCTCTAGAACTAACACGTGTTGTGTAACACCGGACCTATCTGTTCCCCACAGTGTGCTCCGGCGCTGCCATGTGTCCAACCGTTGGATCTTCAACCTCTAACCTCCAGAAGACTCCACAACGGCTCCGGATCTTCAAAGGGGAATCAAGGACTTCAAGACCCGATCAAGTGTCATTAATACTATATTAATGACACACGATCGGACGACCTTAATTACCAGTAACGGTGCTGTCAAAGCCCATAACTCGGTCATTAAGGGCAATTAAACGTGTTGAATGTGTATCAATATCAGTAACCGTCGGGGCCACATGTCGGGCCAGGCTAACTTGTAACGGCCTACCCTTGTACTATAAAAGGACAGGCCGACGATACATAGGACACACTCTCCAGAGACATGCTGACTTTACACTCTCAACTAACGTTGAGCTCATACATCCAATACAACACCAACACACCCCGTGGAGTAGGGTATTACGCTCAGGTGGCCCGAACCACGTAAATCTTCATGTCCCTTGTGTCACTCGACATCTCACCTTCTGGAATCTCCGCGCGCCCATACCGAACCTCAAACTCCTCTAAAACTTTAGTAGTGTCGGGAGATCTGCCGGATCAAAACCACTTGAGCCCGGCAAGATCTTCCTGTTGGGCAAGACTAATGCCCTACACGGAAGAATTTCCAGCATCCAGCAAGATGCTAAGGAGTCTATTCCCGAGGCTTGGGAAAGGCTTCAGGAGTACATCCTGGCCTGTCCCCACCATGGGATGGATGACTGGCTAATTATCTGAAACTTCTATAGTGGGTTGTTCCCTTTCGCCTTGACCATGTGCATATTGTTGCTGGAGGTGCCTTCTTCTCATTGACGGTGCCCAAAGACAAAGACTTGATTGAGAAAATGGTGTCAAACATTGGTTGGAGCGACGAGCGCCTCCATACCCATCAGCAAGGCATGCAACCCTTGAAAGAGGTGGACATGATCGCTGCCAATTGGAACTCCTCGTAAAGAAGATTGATGGACAAGCCGGTGGTGATGTGTGTGGCAATGCCTATGCCCTAGACTCTCACATCACATGTGAAGTCTGTGGCAACAAGGGCCATTTCGGCAATGACTGCACAAAAACCCATGAGGATGCCCTATACGTAGCGAACAATGGGAACAACAATGGCTATCATCCAGGAGGTCAAGCATGGGGCCAACCACACCCATTCTTTTAAGGAGGGTACAAAAACAATGACAACAATGGAAATCAACCCAACTTGAGAGACCTTGCCATTAGCCAACTGAAGATCAATGATGCTCTATCAAAGAAGTTGTCAGCTAATGATAAGACCCTAGAGGATATCAATGCCAAGATTGAAAGACTATCCTCGGCCTTTAAGAATCAATTAAGTTTCAACAAGATGTTGGAGACTCAGTTGGCTCAACAGGCAGCTGTTGTTCCACCAGCTAAGAATGGCAAGATGCTAGGACAACCCGAACCTCCCGTGGAAAATGTCAACATGATTTCTTTACGGGAGGGCAAGTGGCTGAAGGACCCTGGATATCCTACAATATCTTGCTCGATTGGGGCTCAGTACTTTGACAAGACACTTCGTGACTTTTGAGCAAGTGTAAGTGTGATGCTCAAGGTGGTCTTCGACTAGATGAACTTCATGGAGCTTACTTCAACACCAATGCAGCTCCAACTGATTGATTATTCAGTCCATTATTGCTGAAGACGTTCCAGTGAAAATCTGGAATTGCTTCATACCCTTGGATTTTGTGGTGCTCGACATGGATGTCAAGAAGGATATGCCGCTCATTCTTGGGCGCCCGTTCCTTAGCACCGCGAAGGCTCGCATAGATGTGGGAGCTGAAGAAATCCACTTCCATATCAATGGCAAGGAGGAGAAGTTTAACTTTCACCCAAGGTTGGAGCAATGCTCCATGATCCGTATCAAGTATGGGTCGAATGTTAAACACATTCAAGAGGTCTAAGTCACACCTCCAAAGGTGTATCCGCTCATTGGATTCATGAGGGAATTAATCTATGCAGAGAACTCGTCTTATTGTCCACGCCGACACCCCAAGAAGACGGAGAAGTTTGGGCCTCCCCAAAGGCCCAAGTCCACCAAGCCGCCAAAGAAGGAATGGCGCAAGAAATAAGACAAGCCGTTCGAGCCCATCCCTCCGGGTTTGTATGTCAAGAAATGAAGGAGGAATGTCTATCTCATCAGATGGTGGTGAGACCTAGGCAATAGGTTAAATTGGTAGTTATCTTTTCTTTGATTTTCCTTTTCTCTTCCTTTGTTTTTCCCACTTAGTTTGATTTTCCCCACTGCATATTTGAGTTTTCTTAGCAAGTTGAGAATCTTATATTCTCAACTATTATTTTATTTCTCTATTTTTCACAAAAAAAAAATTGTTGGGTTTTGAAATAAGTTTTTTATTCGGAAAAAAATTTTTTCTAAGCTGCAAATGTGGCATTTCAACAACGTGCTAATTTTATAGCCGTTGGGGAGCCACGTGCCAAAAGGGGGAATAGGGGGCCCACTTTTCAGTTCGGTCGACCCCCTTGTTCGGTCGACTAGGGTAAGTGTCATTTTGGCTCTGTCTCCTCCAACGGCTACATTTGATTCCCTTGTGACCGTTGGGGAGTGTACACTATAAATGGTTGCCGTGAGGAGCACTCTTATTCACACTTCACCTCATTTCACACCTCCTCAAAGTCACTCTTTGCTCACATTATTTTTCTTGTTATTCATTGAAGCACTATTGCTCAAATCCAACCCAAAAAGATTTTCTTTTTTTGCATTTGCAATTTTCTCTCAAGTTCTTCAAGGGAAAATTCATCGAGAGTTTTGCTTTCACTAACATCACCTCTTTCGAGTTTTTGCTTTGTTGTGTTCTTGCTTGTTGTGGCCATGAAAGGAATGAAGAGGTTGTTTGGAAAGAGGAAGGAGGTTGCAAGCTCAAGCCATGGTGGAGACTCAAGTGCACATCCCTCTTCTGTTGCTACACCAAGTTCACAGAGGAGGAGTGTATGTGAGGACACTCCATTGGATGAGAGGAGCAACCCGCGACAACATCTCCACGACGACGACCTCGACATACAAAGTAATGTTGAAGATCAAGCACGCAAGCTCCTCCAAGATCGTGAGTTTTCCCATTCGAAAGCTTATGAATCGATTTGATCTCCAAAATAGGTATAAATTCCAAATTCTTTTCCCTTTGGCATGCACTAGGATGGGAGAATTTTGCTCACATAGAGGATAGAGGTTCACGCCTTCTCTCCATGCAATTCTTTTGCACCCTCAAAATAGGATTTAATGGTATTTCTTTTAGATTATTTCAAAAATAATACAACATCCTACGGAAAGAATTAAGTGAAATCCTAGGCTTCCATAAACGTTGTTTGCTAGATTTAGACACTTTGCCTAAGTTTAACAAACAAAGTTTTTGGCATGAATTGACTAGTGAGGTTAGATGTAGTGCTCCTTGGAATAGCCACTTGCACAATCATATTTTACGCTTCATGCATTGATGGATGGCTATGACTATGTTTCCTAGAGGAGATGTTAGAACAGTACATGATGATGAGCTGAAAATTTTATTTGCCATGATTAAAAAGATATAAGTTGCTCCACTTATTGCCATGATGACACAATGGTTAGATTACATTTCAAGGACAGGGCCAATTGAATGCACTTCATTGATTACCCGCATTGCTACTAGGGTAGGAGCACTAGAATATACTTAATTTGAATATATTGAAAATGAACGAGAATTAATTAATGAAGATTATCTAGTCCAAGGACATACCCTTAAGCATGATCATGATGGCTCTTTGATGTTTTATTATCCTGGCTTTGTCAATGAAATTCGGTTACCTAACCTGGATTTTCATTTGTACAAAAGTCGTAAGCTAACCATTGATCTTTTTCCCATCGAAGAAGCCCGAAGAAGTAATGTATCTGGCAGAGTAACTAGAAGTCGTACAAGGAGAGTGGTCATGCCTCCGACAACTTCCACGGTCCATGAGTACGAAGAGGAAGAGAACCCAACGGGTAATGCACCCGGATGGACTCAACCTCCATCGTATGAGACCAAAGGTCCGTCTTGGCATGGATGGCTAGGTGCCACGTGGGAGCCACCCCTATCCACTTCAAGCTCTAGCAGCTTGCCTCCAACGTCCATGAGAAGATGTCGTTCCTCTTCGGCTAGAAGTTATCATGACTATAGCCAAAAAATAACGGATCTCACTAGACATATGGAAGACCTTAAGTGAGAACGGGTGACATCTACAACACTCTCCAAGAGCTTGTCCAAGGTGCCCAAGATTGACAACAACACATGGACGCTCAATTCACCAACTTCAACTCCACGCTACAACAACAACAAGCCGATCTCGTGGCATACTTCTGTCATCAAGGGTTCAACCCTCATCACGGAGGTGATTGAAGAACAAGCTTGGGGGAGGACCCCCACTTGAGGTAAATTGTATCACACCCATTGCATATTTATTTTCCATTCATCCACCATTCACCTTGCATATAAAAAAGGGTAGAGTGGATTTACTTTCAAATAAAATAAAAGATGTGTGGTAAAAATGGTTTAGAATTCACATAGATGAAATGATGAATAGTTGCTCTGTTTTAATTTTTCTAAGTCCCTAGTTTACAACTTACTACTCTCTAAAATATTGCTTTCATTGGCTAAAATTACTTTTGCCTTGATTTAGAAATTGTGGGTAGCAAAAGCTTGATCTAATTCTAAGTTGTTGTGAGATATGATATAGTGATAGAGATGCTATTTCTAGTTTGAAGGTAAAACTTAGATTTTTGGAGAAATTCTAAAAAGATTTAAGTTATTCTCAATTGATTGGAAATACCTACCAAAGTCGTATGATATTTTTACGTTGCTAGAACTTATGCATATGTTATTTGTCTTCACATTGAGCCTAGTCAAACTAGTATAGACGTATGTGAGAGTTCATTCCTTTCTTGTTTAATTCAAGACTTCACTTGCACATGCTATACTTCTACACTAGAAGTAAGCAAAATTCCATCATACCATCATTCCACAATAAAAAGAGAAACTCCATACCCTTCATGCTTAGTACTCTCTCCAAGTTTATTGCATAAAAAGGGAGTAGAAGACATGGCTACAAGAAAAAAAAATGTATGCTTACATCATAAGCATGAGAGAAAAAAAGAAAGAAAAAAAAAGTAGCCATGTTTCATCCCTGCAAAATAAGAGAGTCTACATAAATAGGAGTCATCGCAAACATCCACATTCACTTCCACTCCATCACACATGCACAAGTCTTGAATCAAATAGTTTTGAATTGATTTCTCCTAAGGCTTGTTTTTTCTACTTAGCAATATTATGTGTTGCAAATATGCCTACTACATTCCCTACCAAGCTCGACATAGAAGCCTTATTTAGTGGTAGGATGAGTTTAGGCAAAATGCCTTGGTGAGGAAATATTTCCACTACACACAAAGGAGTGACTGAGAGAATCAATTTGAGGTACTTAAATCTTAATTGAACTCTCCAGAATTTGAGTGTAACTTGATCTGTTGGTATGCTTTTGTCCATTTGTTGTTCTATCTTTCAACCATTCATGAATAGGAGAAGGCATAAGCCCCATAATGACTTCAGATGGGTGAAGTACCATGCCAATTTTTGCGATACTAGGTAGAGTACTGAATGTGGCCTAGAGGGGGGTGAATAGGCCTTTTGAATTTCCTGCACACTTAATAAAATCGTCAAAACTTGGTTGGCCAGACTAGTCCGGTCGTGTGGGCGGACTTGTCCGGTGTGCTAGAAATATGTGTGTTGATCGGGTGTTATTTGGGAAACTAAATTTCTTCAGCAGCGGAAATGAGAAGAACTGATATTTTTGTTTGAGATTAATGTAAGAATGCAAGTGAAAACTTATAATTGCCTTAGATTGATGTTTAGCACTCAAGTGATCTAATGAAAAAAATGTAAAGGAAATAAGGCGCAAGACACATGATTTTTTCTCGAGGTTCGATCTCACCACGAGATCTACGTCCTCGTTGAGGAAGCTCACACAGAGCCGGGTCTCCAACCCTTTCCCTCTTCAAGTCACCACGAAGGCCGACTTGATTCCACTATCACGGGTAATCACAAAGTTTGTGGGACACCCTCACACGTTGAGGGCTCCCACGAGAATTACAACGAAAGAAGTGATCAAATACACTCAAAAGTATTACAATGCAGAGTATGAGTGTAGAAAGATCAAACCCCAAGAGCTCGCAATGAAGGAACGACGATCTCCCAATCCTGAATCCAAGTGTTCAATTGATTTCACTCTTTTTGCACTTTAGATGTGTGGGGAGATGTGTTTTGGGCTCCTGGGACGAATTGGCGGCACTAGGGCTTGTGTTTGCAGCAGTATATGTCGTGTATATCTTTTGGAAGGTCGTGGATTCTCTATTTATAGGTTTTCCAAAAAGTAATCGTTGAAAAACCCTAACACCGGACTAGTTCGGTGCAAGTCCGGACTTGTCCGGTCTCAGTGTACTTTGAAGTCCAGAAAGTCTGCCAGACTAGTCCGGTCCAAGCTCGGACTAGTCCGGTGCTGTGTGAAGGTGAACTCCAGAAAGTTCAACGGACTAGTCCGCGGACTAGTCCGATCTCCACAGAAGGGAGACTCCAGAAAGATCAACAGACTAGTCCGGTGAACACACGGACTAGTCCGGTCTCTCAATATGAGAGACTACATAAAGTTCAATGGACTAGTCCGGTGGACACACGGACTAGTCCGGTTTCCCAATTTGAGAGATTCTAGAGAGTTAAACGGACTAGTCTGGTCCATGATCGGACTAGTCCGGTGCATTGTGAATTTTAAGTAATTTTTAATTTAATTTTAAGCCCTTACCCTAGCGCAAAGTTGTGAGCTCTTGAAGTGTGTATTTCGTACACTCCCTATACATTCAAACTCTAATTTTGATCTTCCAAGCTCCATTAAAGTATCCCTCTTTGGACACCACTCCATTTTTCACCTTTTTGTATGCACCGAGCTGTTTCACTTATCTGTCCTGCAGTCATCTCAATAGTTTCATTAGGATCTCATATGTTTGTCATCAATTAGCCAAAACCCACAAGGGATATCCTAGATGCACTTACAATCTCCCCCTTTTTGGTGATTGATGACAACCATTTGAGATATCACAATTGAGAATAAAAAACTTGATTTTCATAAGGTGTGCACATATGAGAATAACGATGAATCCACAAAAAGCTTCTCACATATGCACACACCTTATGGTGGGGTGCCTAACAGGTGTGTGATCAACAAGGTGTGATGAAGTAAAGGTAATCAATAATGAGCATAGAGATAATCATTCAAGCAACAATAAGCATCACACATAAGAGAAGAAATAGTGCATTACAAGGTTTTAAAAATAAGTACATGTCCTTGATCACAAAAACATAAAGACACCAACTAGAGATGGTCTCAAACTACTAGTCTCAATCTCTCCCCCTTTGGCATCAAGGCACCAAAAAGGGAAAAATTGAGGGGAATCACTCATCGCCACTCTCTTCTTCAGTCTCGGTCCGGTCCTCATCTTCACCACCATCATCATCATTTGCCGGAGCAGACTCTTCCTCGGAGTCCTCGAAGGCGGGCGGGGATCCCACCGACTCAATCTCCAGCTTGTCAAAAATAGCTTTGATGTTGGCATTGACATATTGTTGATGCTTCTTCTGCCTAACTTCAATCTTGCGGCAGCAGGCAAAGATAGAGATGAGCATTTTGAGCACACCACCGGAGGGTTCATGGGCAGGTGCAGAGCTAGGAGGAGAAGCTGAAGATCTTGTGGCATTCACATCCCGAGTTTGTTTAGTGCTCCTCTCAGCTTCAGGGGAGGGAGGTGCATCAGGAGCCGAGGGTAGAGTGTACTCGGTGGGCTTTTGCGGTTTCAACCTCGTATGATGAACATCCTTGACAAACTCAAGTCCAGTAACTTTCTCAATCATGTACATGATGTATGGGGCATAACCGCAAGATCTGTTTGGAGTGATTGAGATGTTCACAATGTCATTGTAGATGTATTCAAAGACATTGAACGGTCTCCTCCCACCAATGAACTTCATTAGGGTCCTCAAAGTTCCTTGAATAGTCCCCGCATCTCCATCTTTTTGGGCTATTGTCTTCCTCAAAATTCTGTTGAGGACCACATAGAAGGGCTTCAAATACTTGATAGTGGGAGGGACATATGGCATCCTTGTGTCATAGAGAAATTTGAGCTCATCCTTCTCCAAGGGTTGCAGATTGTGGATGACAAGATCATGATCCAAAGTGTGCTCAAGGTGGAGGATCCTTGCAAATTCATCATAAGTGACACTGTACTTGGAACCATGAGTCATCCAAGTAAGACTGTCTCCATCACCTCGAGCAAAGTAGAGGGTAGAGTATAATTGGGTGATGACCTCATTGTTCCAGTCACACTCAAAGGCAAACAGATCCTTCAAGTTGTGCCTCTCCAGGGCCTCAACCACCTCACGAAAGGCAGGATATCTATTCGACTGTAAGTATCCAACATTCACCCATTGACTCTCTACCACGGGATTCTTCATCTTCATGTACACATGCTCGTAGTAGTCGGCATGGAAATTGCTCCAAAATCTTGGGTCTGAGCATTGCCGAGGTTAATCATACACATTAACCTGCCTGAAGCTATCGGCAAGCTCACCCCCTTTTCTGGTGAAATCCTTACTCGAGCGCTGCCTGTTGCAATGACTTGGGTTCTTCATCTTCAGGGGTCCGATGGGACCACTAGCAAGCCCCTTTCCTTTGTTGAGAGTCCTCTTTGGCCTTGAGGAGCTCTCGCCATCTTTTCCTTGGGCCTTCTTAACAATCACTTTCCTTTTCTTGGGCAAATTATCGTTGGAGGGTGGAGAGTGCACATTGACATCATGTCTTTTCTTCATGTACCTCTCATTGGATCTCTTCCCTTTTTCATGTTCAGCTTCTTCATCAACGTGGAAGGAGTTGTCATCATAGCTTGAAGACATTGTGCCTAATAAAGAGTTCATGGATTAGACGAGAAAGAACCAAGAATTGAAAGAGATGAGAGGATTCAAATGTCAGATACCGGACATGTCCGGTTTCAGAGTGCGGACTTGTCCGGTGCACCGGACTAGTCCGTATCTGGGAGCTGGACTAGTCCAGCCTGGCATAAGAACCCTAACAACACCTATGAATCACAGCTTCTATCTAAGGATGCAAGAGGGCATGAAAGAGAGAGGAATACATCTCTGAAGCTAATGTACTGCCTTGGAATCAAGGGAAACAAGCTAGAACTTGAAGAATTGAGAGTTTGATTTTAGGGAGAAGTTTACCGAGATTTGAAGATTCGCGTTGAAGGAGCACGAATCTGTCCGTATGAGTTCGAAGTGGAGTATCAACTCATCGAGGGGAGGATTTCCCATGGAGAAAACTTTAATTTTGATGGCTCAACTCGAAAATCACTTTTGGGGGCTAGGGTTTGAGAGGTGAGGATTCAACTCAAAGTGGAGGGAGGTTTGAAATTTGGGCCGGCCAGCTGCTTATATACGCGGCTGACCGGACTAGTCCGGTCAGAGGATGGACTAATCCGGTGCCCCTGGAAAACCTAGGAAAGAGGGACTGTCTAGACTAGTCCGGTGGCAAACCTGACTAGTCTGGTGTCACTGGAAAAATTAAGTATTTAGAGATAACTAATAGAGATCCAAGGACAAGTTTTGCAAATAATCTTGGTACTTATGACCAGAAGGAAATCAACAATGAAAAGTGGTCATAAACTCCAAGATTTCTTCATTAAAATTAGTTTTCTTAGAAGAAAAAGAGGTGAGGGGCAGTTTTAGCAATAAAATGTAACATTTGAAGTATCAACCAGATGTGCAACGTTTCAAGCCACATTTCGAGAGTCAAGAATATTAAGATCATTTCTAAGCTCACAAAACCTTTTCTCATCCAATGGTTTGGTAAAAATATCAGCAAGTTGTTTTTCAGTCCTAACATGTGAAATAGCAATGTCACCTTTTAATGAATGATCTCTAAGAAAATGATGACGGATATCTATGTGCTTAGTTCTTGAGTGCTCTACAGGGTTGTGTGCAATTTTTATAGCACTTTCATTATCACATAGAAGCGGGATATGGTTAAGATTGTAGCTGTAGTCCCTAAGGGTTTGTCGCATCCAAAGTAGTTGTGTGCAACAACTACCGACTGCAACATATTCTGCTTCTGCTGTGGAAAGAGCAATGGAGTTTTGCTTTTTAGATGACCAAGAAACTAGGGACCTACCAAGAAATTGACAAGTCCCTAACGTGCTCTTTCTATCGACTTTGCATCCTGCATAGTCGGCGTCGGAATACCCTATCAAGTTAAATTTGGATCATTTGGGATACCAAAGGCCCAAGTTGGGTGTGTGCACAAGTTACGTTAGGATTCTTTTTACCGCAATTAAGTACACTCTTTAGATGCGGCTTGAAACCTTGCACACAAGCGAACACTAAGCATAATATCTGGCCTAGATGCACATAAATAAAGTAAGGAGCCGATCATGGACCGATATACTTTTTGGTCCACATTTTGACCGTCTTCATTGAGGTCGAGATGTCCGTTAGTGGCCATGGGTGTCTTGATGGGCTTGGCTTTGTCCATATTGAATTTCTTGAGAATGTCCTGTGTATATTTGGTTTGGCTTATAAATGTACCTTCTCTTAATTGCTTCACTTGGAATCCCAAGAAGAACTTCAATTCGCCCATCATTGACATCTCGAACCTATCTGTCATAATTTTGCTAAATTCTTCACAGAAAGATTTGTTAGTGGATCCAAAGATAATGTCATCAACATAAATTTGACATACAAATAGGTGATCATCACAATGTTTAGTGAAAAGTGTATAGTCAGCTTTACCAATTTTGAATCCATTTTGAATTAGAAAATCTCTAAAACACTCATACCAAGCTCGAGGAGCTTGTTTGAGGCCATAGAGAGCCTTACGCAGTTTGTAGACATGGTTGGGATACTTTTGGTCTTCGAATCCTGGTGGCTGCTCCACATAAACTTCCTCCTTGATTGGACCATTTAAGAAAGCGCTTTTGACGTCCATTTGATACAGCTTAAAATTATGGTGAGTAGCATATGCCAATAAAATACGAATGGACTCAAGTCTATCTATAGGATCGAAAGTTTCATCGAAGTCCAAACCTTCAACCTGAGAATAACCTTTGGCCACCAATCTTGCTTTATTTATTGTTACTACTCCATGTTCATCTTGCTTGTTCCGAAAGAACCATTTGGTTCCAACTATGTTCGCCTTTGGTCTCTCCACCAGCTCCCACACTTCATTTCTCTTGAAGTTGTTCAGCTCCTCTTGCATTGCAATCACCCAGTCTGGATCCCTTAAGGCTTCTTCTACCCTGTATGGTTCCAGAAAAGATACAAAAGAATAGTATTCACAGAAATTTGCAACTCGAGATCTAGTAGTTACTCCCTTAGCAATATCTCCAATGATATTGTTGACAGGGTGGTCTCTTTACACGCTCTGGTGTACTCTTGGGTGTGGAGCTTGTGTAGTTGCTCGTTCTTCAATATCTTCATGTGCATTGTCTCCCCCTAGATCATTGCTTCCATGATTGTCCTGATCTTCTTGATCTTCCTCCTCTTGATCTTGTGCAAGAGCTCCCCCTTGATCATTGCCTCCGTGTTGAGGTTCACCTTGTGCATTTGAGTCGAATGTTTGCTCTTGTGGTAAGATATCACCAAGTCCCATTTTCTTCAATGCTTCATATGGAGCTTCCTCTTTATCTAGCACACACTTATCAACTTGCTCCACTTGTGAGCCGTTAGATTCATCGAACACTACGTCACGTGCTACTTCAACAAGGTCGAACACCTTGTTGAAGACACGATAGGCATAGGCATTCGATTCATAACCGAGCAAGAATCCTTCATCGGACTTTGAAGCAAACTTCGAGGCACTCTATTTCTTGTTAAGAATAAAACATTTGCAACCAAAAACTTTAAAATAAGAAACATTAGGCTTTTTACCGGTAAGGAGCTCATACGGAGTTTTCTTCAGTAGTTGATGGGGGTACAGTCGATTCGTGGCGTGACAAGCGGTGTTCACCATTTCTGCCCAAAATCGATCTGATGTCTTGTGTTCATCCAACATAGTTCTGGTCATTTCGATCAATGTTCTGTTCTTTCTTTCGGCCACTCCATTTTGTTGAGGGGAGTAGGGTGCCGAGAATTCATGCTTTATCCCTTCTTCATCGAGAAACTCTTCAACTTGGAGGTTCTTGAATTTTGTCCTGTTGTCACTTCTGATGTTCTTTATGGTTGATGAGAATTCGTTCTGAGCTCTTTTCAAGAACTTCTTGAGGATCCCCTGAGTTTCTGATTTATCATACAAGAAAAATACCCAGGTAAATCTTGAAAAATCATCAACAATTAATAAACCGTATTTGTTACCGCCGATGCTGAAGTACAAAATTGGACCAAAGAGATCCATGTGGAGGAGTTCCAGCAGTCTTGCGGTAGTCATCACATTCTTGGCGTGGTGTGGTGCTCCGACTTGTTTTCCTGCTTGACAAGCGTTGCACGGCCTGTCTTTTTCAAAAACCACATCCTTAAGACCACGGATGTGACCACCTTTTATAAGTTTCTACAGATTTCTCATCCCAACATGGGCTAGCCGTCTATGCCACAGCCATCCCATGTTGGTCGTAGCAACCAAGCAAGTGTTGAGTTCGGCTTTATCTTTGTTGAAGTCAACAAGATAAAGCTTTCCCTTCAACATTCCCTTGAATGCAATCGAGCCATCGCTTCTTCTAAAAACGGTCACACCCTCATTAGTGAATAAACAGTTGTAACCTTTGTCGCATAGTTGGAATATTGACAAAAGGTTATAATCTAGAGAATCTACATGTAAAACATTGGATAATGTGTGTTGAGCAGATATTTCAATGTTACCGCTACCAAGGACCTTTCCTTGGTTGTTGTGTCCGAAGTATATGCCTTCACTTGGATCCTTGTTATATTCGTACTACACAAACATACCTCTCTCTCCGGTCATGTGATTTGTGCATCTGCTGTCTAGCACCCATTTAGACCCACCGGAGGAATAAGCCTGCAAAGAAGAATTATTCCTTGGTTTTAGGTACCCAAGCTTGCTTGGGTCCTCTCAGGTTAGTCACAAGAGTCTTGGGCACCCACACACAAGTTTTTAAGTTCTTGTGGCGTGGCCCTGTATATTTAGCAATGAATTTTCTATGTTTGGCTTTCATAAGAACATAGGAAGCATCAAATGTACGAAACAATATTTGTAAATCAGATTCATGGGATTTTTCCTTAACAAAGACAATTCCATTATTAGCATGTTTGGGAGTAGACATGTGTTTGTTCCTGTCAAAACCAAGGCCATCTTTGACATTTGGAGGTCTAGTGACCATATATGCACTGCATGCATATTTGATCTTCTCCTTATCAAAGATGCCGCTTGGAGGGGCATGCATATTATGAGAAGTTGAAGTATTAGAAATAACATTCTTCTTACCATAGCAAGTGCAAGTTCCGATTGTTGTCGAACTCATATCTTTGGAGGAAGAGCTCTTGGAGGAAGAGGAGTCACTTTGCTTGAGCGACTCAACTTGCACCTCAAGGATCTTGTTAACTTTTGACAAGTTAGCAAGTTCTTCCTTGATTGCAATATGCGAGTCTTCTAGCTTTGAGTAAGTTTTCTTACTCAAGGCTAGCTCAACCTCAAGCGACTCGTTCTTCTCTCTTTCAAGCTCAAGAAGCTTTTCAACTTCTTGATATCTCTTCCTTTCACGGATGAGCATATCTTCTTGTCGGTTAAGAAGTTACTCTTTTTCAAAGATTTTGTTCGACAACATTTCCATTTTCTTTAGAGCAATTTTACTTAGTCCTCTAAACATTTATTCATTATCACTAGAGCTATCAAAGTCATCAATAGAGGAATTTAGCGTAGGAGGAGTGAGTTGTACCTTTTTCTTGCCTTCCTTAGCCATAAGGCAAGTGTGGTTGTTCATATCCCATCCTTCCATGTTTGGTAAGAGTGTGGCCTTCATAGTAGGTTTCTTGATTGCGATAGTGGCCATCTCTTCTTCTTCATTGGAGGAGGACTCGTCGTTTGAGTCCCACTCCTTGCCAATGTGAGCTTGATGGCCTTGTCTTCTCTTTCTGAAATTCTTCTTTTCTTGAGGTCTTGTTTCCTTCTTCCTTTTGTTTTCTTCATAAGGGCAGTCCATCATGAAGTGACCATACTCTCCGTAGTTGTAGCAAGTGTGTCGAACCTTGGATTTTCCTTTATCCTTGCCTTTGCCTTCATTTGAGTTATTTTCGTGTCTTCTTTTCATCATTCGCTTGAACTTCTTGATAAAGAGTACCATTTCTTCATCATCAAGATCGGTGCTCTCGTCGCTTGTATGCCCATCGTCTTGATCTTCACGAGTTTCTTTGAGTTTGGGTCGGCGTGTTGCTTTGAGAGCAATCTCTTTATTTTTGGAGGAAGTGAGTTCGACCAAGTCTTTGACGTATTGTGTCTCTTTCTCCATCATTTCATGATTTATGATCTTCCCCAACAACTCATCGGGAGTCATTTTGTGAAACCTGGGGCTTTCTCTAATCATTGAGCAAAGTGTGACATTTCTTGGAATGAAGGCTCTAATCATTCTCTTGACCACCTCGTGATCCGTCCATTTCTTACTTCCATAGGCACGAATTTTGTTGATGAGTGCCTTCATCCGGTTGTACATGTCTTGAGGTGATTCGCCTTCTTCAATAGCAAATCTCCCCAACTCTCCTTCAAGCATCTCGATTTTAGCTTCACGAACCGACCTATTTCTTTCGGGAGCTGTCTTGATTGTATCCCATATTTCCTTTGCACTTTCTAAGCCATCGATCTTGGTGAATTCCTCTCTACTTAGTGATGATGTGATCACAGCGACGGCTTGTGCATTTCTGTGAATCTCTTGTTCTTGTTCTGGGGTGAGTTCTTCATCCGTGTCCAGGATACCTATGCCAGTGCAAACAATGTGCCACATACTAGGATTTGAGGATATTAGATGCATTTTTCATGTTGTACTTCCACATGGTATAGTCACTTCCGTCAAACTATGGAGGTTTTCCCATAGGAATGGAAAGATAGTGATTGTTTGAATTGAGACGGTTGTAGTTGTAAGGATGTCGGGAGTAGTCGTGATGACCACTCCCCGTCGTCTTCTCTTCTTCTTTTCCCTTTTGTCCTAGCAGTTTCTTTCTCGGGAGTGCCTTTAGTTGTCGCACTTCATCATCATCGTGTGGGCTCTCTTTCAGCACATCAAAGGCTTTAGTTTCTTGTTCCTCCTCATTAATCTTCATCTTCGAGATATCGTTGTTCTTCTCAGAGGCCATTGATCTCTCCGAGATGTGAGTCTCGTTAGTGGAGAACCTTGCTCTGATACCAATTGAATGTGGCCTAGAGGGGGGTGAATAGGCCTTTTGAATTTCTTGCACACTTAATAGAATCGTCAAAACTTGGTTGGCCGAACTAGTTCGGTCGTGTGGGCGGACTTGTCCGGTGTGCTAAAAATATGTGTGTTGATCAGGTGTTATTTAAGAAACTAAATTTCTTCAGCAGCGGAAATGAGAACAACTGATATTTTTGTTTGAGATTAATGTAAGAATGCAAGTGAAAACTTATAATTGTCTTAGATTGATGTTTAGCACTCAAGTGATCTAATGAACAAAATGTAAAGGAAATAAGGCGCAAGACACATGAATTTTTCCCGAGGTTCGATCTCACCACGAGATCTATGTCCTCGTTGAGGAAGCTCACACAGAGCTGGGTCTCCAACCCTTTCCCTCTTCAAGTCACCACAAAGGCCGACTTGATTCCACTATCACGGGTAATCACCAAGTTTGTGGGACAACCTCACACGTTGAGGGCTCCCACGAGAATTACAACGAAAGAAGTGATCAAATACACTCAAAAGTATTACAATGCAGAGTATGAGTGTAGAAAGATCAAACCCCAAGAGCTCGCAATGAAGGAACGACAATCTCCCAATTTTGAATCCAAGTGTTCAATTGATTCACTCTTTTTGCACTTTAGATGTGTGGGGAGATGTGTTTTGGGCTCTTGGCACGAAGTGGCGGCACTAGGGTTTGTGTTTGAAGCAATATATGTCGTGTATATCTTTTGGAAGGTCGTGGATTCTCTATTTATAGGGTTTCCAAAAAGTAACCATTGAAAAACCCTAACACCGGACTAGTCCGGTGCAAGTCCGAACTTGTCCGGTCTCAGTGTACTTTGAAGTCCAGAAAGTCTGTCGGACTAGTCCGGTCCAAGATTGCACTAGTCCGGTGCTGTGTGAAGGTGAACTCCAAAAAGTTCAATGGACTAGTCCGCGGACTAGTCCGATCTCCACAGAAGGGAGACTCCAGAAAGATCAACGGACTAGTCCGGTGAACACACGGACTAGTCCGGTCTCTCAATATGAGAGACTACAGAAAGTTCAACGGACTAGTCCGGTGGACACACGGACTAGTCTGATCTCCCAATTTGAGAGATTCTAGAGAGTTAAACGGACTAGTCCGGTCCATGATCGGACTAGTCTAGTGCATTGTGAATTTTAAGTTAATTTTAAGATTATTTTAAGCCCTTACCCCTGCGCAAAGTTGTGAGCTCTTGAAGTGTGTCTTTCATACACTCTCCATACATTCAAAATCTAATTTTGATCTTCCAAGCTCCATCAAAGTATCCCTCTTTGGACACCACTCCATTTTTCACCTTTTTGTGTGCACCGAGCTGTTTCACTTATCTGTCCTACAGTCATCTCAATAGTTTCATTAGGATCTCATATGTTTGTCATCAATTAGACAAAACCCACAAGGGATATCCTAGATGAACTTACAAGTACTTTGTTGTGCACATGATACTTTTGAAAATAGAACATTGTAGCAACTCTTGATCATCAACCTAAAGTCTTGACTTTGCTCGGGACGAGCAAAGGATAAGCTTGGGGGATTTTGTTAACGGCTATTATATACCAATTTCACACGTCAATATAACTCAATTATGTGAAGGAAATATCATTTATTGCACATATCACCTTCCTATTTAACCTATTTCCACTTGTCCAGAGAGAAATAGTGCATGCAGGCATTTTATGCAGGAAATAAGGTTAAAGAGGGGGAGCATTCCTATAAAATATCATCCCAGCCAATCAAGCATCGACATGTGGCACCACATGGATCAAATATCCCACAAACAGAAGTATCTGAGGTCATCCAATTGTGTATCACCTATATCAGTAAAGGGGACCCACCTATAAGGGACCTGGAGAAAACACAGCTCCAACGGAGCCTTGACCAGGTTAGCTGACCCCCCTAGTTGGCCAACTAGGTCTTGGCGCCAAACTCGATCAATCTACACATGTTGGCACCTCCTGGCTTCTTGAAGATGATGATGACTGATTCGCGCGCAATTAGTAGCTGGGACCGACCCTTCTCCACCTATAAATAGGACCCCATACCCTAACTTCACATACATACCACTTGAGTATTCATTCTACTGTATCCACTATTCTACATAGGTTTAGAGGAGGTTGGGTTGTAGAGAGGAGAGTCTCTAGTACTTAGTCCAAGTTAGAAAGGAGTAGGAGGGGTCTCTCTCTTTCCAATTCTAAATTGGGAAAGGTATAACTATCATATTTCGATTTGTATTCGTGACTTTGTTCTTATCTTTAGTCTTCTTTTATTCATATACTTGGATGAAGCATTTCTTGTTTGATTTTGGATTCCATGTATGTGGTAGGAATAGTCTTTATGATCATGCCTTAATGTCATTATACTATCATCATAAACACTATAAACCCCCACTATAGTGTAATTAGTTATGATATAACCATGTTAATATGAATAACTTATGCTATGTTTCAACATTGTTCAACAATGTTTAGGTTAGTCATTGCCTTATGATGGCTTGTGTCATGGCTCCTAAGGTATTTACTTAATATGCTAGCATGGTGCTAGGATAGTTAAGTAGCGTTGGATGTCTTGTAGATTCATGGATTGAAGAGGTAGGCAGGAGGTGGTGACAGTCCTATCTGTCCTTGTAATCCTCCACGTTCGGCTATCTCGTGCCCGATGTGTTGAACAACTTAGCATAAGAATTCACCATTGACATGATTATTAGTATCTAACTTAGGCTATGTATATGTATACTAGAAGCATTGTAGGAGTAACTCCCTAACTCTTAGGCCCTGTTTAGTTTCGCTTTTTTGTATCCCGATTATCCGGTGAGCAGTCTGCGGTACAATTAAGCAACTATCTAAAGAGGTTGGAGTGTTTGGATAACTTGATTATTTTTTGTTGCTTACTGCTTAACTGCGTGTAAAATGACCTGGATGCCCTTGAATAAGTGATAACTTGTCAATCAGCTGTTCAGGTTGTTTGTTCCGTCCGTACGTGACTGTAACGAAGTCCATTTTTGTATTCCTTTTTTATTCAACCGCCTGCATGTGACAAGTGCTTACGAAGTTCATTTTTTAATCTTTTTTATTTCAACGCCTGTACGAAGTGCTAACAAATTACATTTTTTTATTTCCAACAGGTGTACGGTTGGAATTGAGCTGAATGATTTTTTTCCAGCTCCTGGTACAGTACCGTCAATACTTAGATGTAGCTGGTTAAATAAAAAGAACAGATATAAAATACACTCAAACAATAATTTTTCTCAATCTTATCAATTATGTAGTACAATATTTATTCATGCAACATTGCAGCAGCTATAGAATCACGTAAAGCACCCATATCACTCTCATCACCTAAAGTAGAATTATCGTCTACTCCAGATTAACAATCTCCAACATTAGTGCTCTGAATATGTGATTCAATATCTAAATCATGGATGGAATTTTCTCTAACAAATTATTAAGAGCCATGCAAGCAATTATAATTTTTGACTACTTCTCAATAGGATAGCTAGGCAAGTGCAATAGAATGCGCCACGTCATTTTCAACACTACAAAAGATCGCACAATCACATTTCACAGTGATGAATGTGCACGATTGAACACTTCTTTTGATCCCACCAGTTGCTGATATTGTCATTCATAAACATGGTACCTTTATCCCTTATAAGGTGCAAGATACCCTTTTTTATTAGGATATCCAAAGTCCACAAGATAATACTTCCCTGCATAAATATATAAGTGGTATACCATTGCATAAACAATAATAAAAAATATTACAAGGAGAGACAACAATTCATACCATTTGGCGGATGTGGAAATAGTTCATTGTATGTGATCAAAGTATCCAAAAAAACTCTTGTGTCATGCACAGATCCAGGCCAACCAGTTACTACAAATATGAACTTCATATCAAAATCACATACCGCCATAACATTCTGTGAACAATAACCATGTCTTTCAATATATTTTGGTTCTTCACACTCTGGAACGGTAACCGGTATGTATGTACCATCAATTGCACCAATGCAGTCTTTAAAATGAGGCCAGAACCTTGATTGTAACTTTCGATGAACAGTAGTAAATTGTGGATCCTTTGGTTTTATAATGTCACAACCCAATCTCACAATAGATTCTAGAACATCTAAAAATTTTCTACTAACAGTCTCCAATGAATGGCCAAATTTATTCTTCACCTGTCTAAATGATTGAGGTGCACCACAAGTCCACAAAAACATACCAAGGTCTTCTTTTGTACACATCCTTCTACTTGATTGCAACCTATAATTATGTATTAATGTTTCATGAAGTTGTAGAAAAACTGACCTTGTCATCCTGAACATATTGTAGCACTCTTCTGAATTTTGAAGTTGCAATTTGACCCACTGAATTCCAGTCATAACAGGAATATTTGTATTAACTTCTTTCTTATTGCCACTCGAGCCTGCACCCATGTACTCCAAAGCTAAATATGCCACCATAAATCATCATCATCATTACTTCCATGATCGACAGTAGAATACTCATTAGATGTACTTATAATTATCTGTAACACAATTTCATTGCAAAATTAAATGTTAATAATAATTAAAAACTCAACATATAACAAATGACATATGAAAAATAACAAAATATCAAACACATCACACATAACAATCATAAACACAAATGTCTTACACATAACACTAATGTCAAACACATAACACTAATGTCTCACACAAAGTGCATAAACATAAATGTCTCACACACGAGACGCATAAAAATATTAAACACTAATGTTTTTTACTGTTTCCCATGCCCTCCTTATCCAATTTAACCTCGCATTTGATGTCTTAAAAGTAATGAACATATAACGATTCTCTTTGCTTTTAAGAAGTTGTGTTGCATAATAATATTCATCACTGTCTTCTTCAACACCATCCTTGATGACTTGATCCATCATGTTAATAATCTCTTCTCTCACAACGTCAACAACTTGAGGTGTTACTGCATTATTATTTGAAGTCTTCTTCTCATAAGCTTCCACCAGTCGCTTCACATAAACATCGCTCATGTTTATTTTCTTCTTTCCCTTAGGAGAGCATAGTGCTGGCCTTTTTCCACTAGTAACATTGACTCTTTGATCACCTTGTGTCTCACCCACAATCCTATCCTCGACATCATCATCAACTTGACCAGTTCCACCTGAACACTAGTTGTAGGAACAAATGATGTCTCGTTTGTAATGCTAATAGCATCAAACATGATTTGCATTTGATCCTCATCCTGTAGTGGCAAATCTTTAAATGTTATACATCCTGGCATGGCCTGGAAATACAAAATTAGTCTTATTACATAGAACTAATTATGCACAAATGTACTGTATGAACAGAAAAGCAATGTAGACTCACATTATTTTGCTCTTGCCACCATGCATCATCAGCCAAGATACAACCTATTGTAGGATCTCTTCCAAATCCAGTAGCTCTCATGTTTAAAGTCTTCCATTTAGTATATTTCTTTTTCAAAACATCCCACCTATTTTTCATCTGACTTTCATTGTATGCACGTTTAGTATGTTCATCAAACTTTCCAACAAGATTTGCATAACCCACACTATTAAAACAATGTTGCGGGCGATTGTGGGCAAGAACTTCTTCAACACAAATTTCATTGAAACCTTTAGCGACAAAAGCATCCCATTTTGCTACAATCTTTTGTGGCTTTTCCACCTATAATATCGAAGATAAATACATCAATCAAGCAATTCAATACAAATTCAATGAAATGTCCAGTAACCCACACTATACAAAGATATTGTCTTCCATGTTCAATATTTGAGCTAGTTAAATTACTACTGCATAAATCTAGAGAAACTAGGAGACCTGGAAACAAGGTCAATTTTTTTCTCATAGAAGTTAAACAAGAGTCAGAATCAAAGGCACTTGGGATTCCAGAAAAATATATAATGGAGGATTAACCATGATGATTTGCAGTAGATTAGCAATTATACAGTACCACACAATGTACTACTTTCTTGATCACACCAAAATTCCAAGACAAGATCAACCATCCTAGACCAGTTGTGTTTCAGTGCAAAATACACAATTGAACTCAGAAAGATTCATGCATGTATAGAAAAAGCACAAGTGTAGATTATATGTAAACCTTCAGATATGGCATTATGGGGCGGAGGCGGCGTGAAAGCAACTGAGCAGAGCAGGGGCCAACTGGGAATTACCTGAGTAGGGATCCAAAATTGGTTGAATCAATAGATCAAATCTTCAAAGAATGGAACAATGTGAATAACTGGTCTGGACACGGGAGATTCACTCACCTGGGCGCGCGGCTCCTTGCGTCGATAGTGCACGGCTCCTGGGCATCGACGTGGGATGGTGCGCGGCTCTAGGGCGCGGTATGCTCCGGGCACGCGGCTGCTGGGCGCAGCACCGGGCGCGTGGCTCCGGGCGCGGCACCGGCCAGCGTCGCCTAGGCGCACGCGTCGGGAGTCGGTGTCGCCAGAGACGGGAGGATGGTGGCGCCCGGGAGAGACGAACGGGTGGAGGGGTAGCAGTGGAAAAAGTGGATCGCTTAATTTCAGATGGGTCTCCCACCTTGCGTTCTAAGTAATCGAGTTTCCTGTTGTTTTTTAGGCCTCTTCATTAAGCGGCTTAGGGGCTAAGCAAGATTTAAGCAATGCGTTTCGGTAGGGTTTTCGCTTTTTTCATTGATAAGCGGATTTTAAGCGTAAACAAACAGGGTTTTAGCCTAATCCCTCTTTGACCCATTTATCCCTCTTAGAATAGGATGCTCTTGTATGTGTCACACTACCTCCACATATCTATTACTCATCCTCACTAGAACCCTACCTAGACGAATCTACCCTCTTCATTTGATGACTGCTTTACTTCCACTTAGCCTTCCTTTGGGAAAATATAAATGACACCCTTTGGGAATACTCTTTAAGAGCAAATGTTACATCGATAGTTTTTGTGCGCTTGCGGATTTGTATCTGTGACGTAAGAAATGTCAACACTCATGACTTTGCGTAGAGAGTAAGGGTTAAAATCAACAAGCTAAGCAATTCACTAAAGCACTGGACAAGTCTGTTCACCAGCGGACTAGTCCAATTTCCTTTTTGTTCCCATACGGACAAGTCTAGAAATGGGCCACACTAGTCAGGTTAACTCTCTGTTGTTTGCACGGACATGTCCCGAGATGCGGACTAGTCTTTCAATATAACACAAACTTCACCTTGCACCAGATAAGTCCGTTTCATACGGACTAGTCCGACTTGGTTACTGGAATCACAACGGACCAGTTCAGTCCATCAGGGACTAGTCCGGTTCACTCACAATAATTAGGGTTTCAGGTGTGCTGCACATATAACACACATATCACACAGCACAACAGACTAATCCGGTCCCCAGAGCGGACTAGTTCGACCGTCGGAATCCCTAACGATAATTTTTGGAATGTCTATAAATATGTGATCCACAACCCCATGACACACAAACCAAGAACCCTAGTGCCGTCACACGTCCCAAGAGCACAAAAACACTCCTCCCCACACATCAAAAGACCTAAAAGTTCAATCTTTTGGGAATCAAGATTTGGGAAAGGGAGAGCGACGTCTATGCATCATTGAGCTCTTAGGGTTTGATCTCTCATACACTCTCGTATTTCTTGTAACTCTTTTAAGTGTATTTGATCAGTTTTCTTACTGTAATCTTATGGGATCTCTCAACTTGTTAGGTTGCCCCATCGACTCAGTGATTACTCTGTGATAGTGGAACTCAAGTCGGCCTTCGTGGTTACTTGACAACGCAAAGGTTTTGTTGAGACCCGGATCTGTGTGTGATCCTCAACGAGGACATAAATCTATTTGGTGAGATCAAATCTCAGTAAAAATCCTTTGTCTCGTGTGTTCTTGATCTTTACTTTTCGTAATTGTTACCATCTAGGGTTAAACTTGGTTAAACTTGTAATTGTTTCATATTTTGTGTTTCTCAAAGAACCTAATTTCCATATTCACCTTTTAATCACTTTGAAGTTGATTTACCTTTCCACACCTATAATGTTCGAAGAAAAACACAAAAAAATAGTGAATCCTTTCGTAGGTGTAACTAGCACACCGGACTAGTCCGCACCTTACACCGGACTAGTCCATCCTTCCTGTTATTTGACAATACTGTTAAGTGTTGCAGGAAAAAGTTTTAATGCCTATTCACCCCCCCCCCTCTAGGCCACATTCAATACTAAATATGACCGTCAATTCACTGCATAAAGATTTTAAATGGAGAACACAAACATAGTGGTAGGAGTTAAAACTAACAAATCCCATAAGTGTTAGTGTATATTTGTATGCAGGTGAATTAGGCCCCAAAATACCCAAGCATGCAGGGAGCAATCCAAAAAGTTGCCATTCAAAGAATCAAGCGATAACACATGGCATCACTTGGATCCATGACTCATTCCCAGCGTATCTGAGGAGATCCAATGATGTTTCACCCGGGGAGGGGGTCAGGGCCCACCTGGAATGCACCCCGAGAAAGCACAGCAAAGGGGGGGTGCAGGACCAGGTCGGCCGGCCCCCCTAGTCAGTCGAATTGGCCCTATCACCAAACTCGGTCAGCTTCCATGTGTGCTTCTTGTGGCTCCTTGATGGCGGTAAGGACTGATTTGCGCGCTAATCGTGGTGCCAAACCGACTGAACATGTGTATAAGGCCCCCTTTGGCATAGCTCCACAGAGCTAATTTTCTGTATTCACTTCTGATTATCTGATGAAGTGATTCTCTATGATTTCCTAAAATAAACTCTCAGAATCAGGACAGAGAATCACTTCACAGAATCAGGAGAAGCTACTTTTTTTAGGTCCCCTTTGGTAGAGCTTCACGGAGTTGATTCTCAGGGAGAATCGGGGAAGCTGTACCAAACACTTTTTTTTGGAAGAAGTTATTCTTGTATGATTCTGAGAAGTGATTCTCTGAAATAAACTAAGGGTCTGGGAGCTAAAAAAAGTAGCTTCTCCTGATTCTGTGAAGCAATTCTCTGTCCTGATTCTGAGAGTTTATTTTAGGAAATCATAGAGAATCACTTTCAGTTACAGAATCACTTCATCAGAGAATCAGAAGTGAATACAAAAAATCAGCTTCATGGAGCTGTGCCAGAGGGGGCCTTAGCTCCCAGGCCCTTAGTTCATTTCAAAGAATCACTTCTTAGAATCAGACAAGAATCACTTCTTCCAAAAAACAGTGGTACAACTTCCCTAATTCTTTCTGAGAATCAGCTATGTGAAGCTCTGCCAAAGGGGACCTAAATACTCCCTCACTTCTCCACACACCACAAGATTGAGAATAGTATTCCACTCATAAGGTTTAGAGCTACCCAAGTGACCATCCAAGTAGAAGGAGAGTGAGGAGGAGCTAGGAGGAGGAGGCTTGGGCTTGTCATCCCTCTTCACACTTGTACCTCTACAAAAGGTCTGTTGGGATTGAGTAATAAATTTTGGTGAATTCAATACAAGTTTGATTTCTATTTCATAGTAGTTTGCTTACGTAACTGCTTGTGGGTTCACTGCTTTAATTTATTAGAGGCTCTAGTCATAGCTTTGCATTCGAATTGATTAGAGTTGTGAATTAGAACTTAAGTGTGGTGCTTAGGTTAGAATTTATCAGTGGATATCTTGTATACCCACATATTGAAGAGGTAGACAGTAGGTCGTGATAGTCTTATCTGTCCTTAGTAATCCTCCACGTTCGTCTATGCCATAGCTGTCGTAGACTACTAGGGCCTAGACTTCAAACCATTGAATTCCTCTCAAATACTTTCCTACCAAACAAACTATGTGTCCTTGTGAGAACAAGCTAGAAGATTTCACACATGTTCCTTGGATTCGATACTCTTGGGAATACTCCATAAGGGGAAGTGGTACAACAGTATTTCCGTGCGCTTGCTGATTATTCTGTTTTCGCAAGAAATACCAATAGCAGCATTTCATATGTTCCCAGAACTATGAGAAGGTTCACATACTCATATTAACTCCCATGCCAAGCCATGGGTGACAATCATCGTACTGCCTCTCGTACGAGGGAGCTTACCGCAATTGATCTGCTTGCAGTGGTGTACCTTACCTCTTACCTGATCTTGAAGTGTTGTTACAAAATATAATAACACGTGTTAGCTTTACCACCTTAAATAAATAATACTATAATAGACCTTATATGGGCATAGAGACTAATTCTCACTCGACTACTTCTAAGTTTTCATAATAAGCTCTTTTCAAGTGTGCGGCTCTGATACCAGGTTGTGGGGTTTGGGTCCATACATTCCAGGATCACAACGGGTGGTGTCGTGCGATGCGGCACCCAACAGCACACATGAAAAGAATACAATAAAATACAAAGTTTTATTGATATAAACATCGGAAGTCTTTTATAATACTTAATATATAGCAGAAGATAGTACTCATAGCTAAACTCTTTGCCTAGCTATGCAAAAGTGCAGTCGTCTAGCCCAGGTATGCTACACACTAGCAGCACACAAGATGGCATTCACGGCGGCGTGCAGAGCTCCCACTCAGCGGCATACTTCGACAGGGGCATCGCCTCATTCCTCGGGCCCTTCATCATATGTCTCACCTGCAACAACTTAATATAGCAACCATGAGCACGGTGGCTTAGCAAAACTTAACTGACGCGCCTAAACATGATACTCTACATGAAGAGATACTTAACATAAGAAGTAATATTGCAATAAAGGACATGCCTACATGTTGATCCTTATTTTCAAGTTCACTAGCAGTAGGTTAAAGATTCATACAAAAGTAACTTTAGTGAGCATATACTATAGCAATTAGAATTCAATACATCATATTCTTCTGGCTTCTTCAGTATTTACTACGCCATGACACGGTGAACAAGCGATACTCGATCCTTAATCGCGAGGGACAACGATTGCAATCAATAACACCCGGATTGCACGTCACGCACACCCATGCGTAAGAAGCGTGAGGTGCTTCTCACGATGTCATAGGCAATCACCATTCACAAGAAACTCAAACCCCAAATTGGTCCCACCATCTCAGGTAGAAGGTCCCTACACGGAGCATGTTCTTGCCCACTAGTGGATTTACACCTTGCTACCCTCAACCCACCCCTAAAGACAATGGGATATGCCTTGACGCCCAAGTTATAAAGTTACATTTGTTTCCTGGTGCCCATATACCCAATATGTCTTTTGGTACAGTTCAAACTTGCTCAGCGGGACCGCACACGGATCGATCCTCAATCGAGACAAGCAGTGTTACGCACGTGAGACCCTATCTCACTGCTTCCTACCCCGCTGCCCGGTCTCAAATTCATTTCCATAAGTCATTCTAAACATAAACCAATTATGTGCGATATAAACCCTTCGCGAGTAGATTACAACTATTAGGCTTTTACCGGATTTCTTACAACATTAGCATGGTATTTCTAATTTGTTGAGTTGTAAACCTACTGAATACTGCATGGGGTTTGTGAGTCATGCAAGTGGAGTAGCAAACACCTTAGCCCTAATGCACAAAATTCACCTTATATGTATGTGATACAAATCAAACTTTGCAATAGAGATTAAATGCAAACTGGGGCTTGCCTGGCTGCGAGTCATATGCAAAGTTAGACTTAGGAGGTATCCTGTCCAAGGCCTCCGGCTCCTCCTCAATCTCGATCACTATATGATATGCAAAATATAGATGCACATGAGTTATATTGCAACTATGTACACAAGCTTCTAAACACAGTTTCTGATAAAAAAAATAATTGGCTTTAAGATTTTTACATTGGATACTAGATTCTAAGATGAGAATTTGGGCCAACAACTGAGGTTGTTCATGGAAGCTTGTTGTCTCTAAAATTCTAGAAAGTTTAGGCTTCTCTGAATTTCCATTCAGAATTTGGAGCTTTGACATGGGTAAGAGTGAATTTTCTGGTTAGGGTTGGTCTCACTGGTTCTAACAAAATTGGTGTCACAATTTTCTAAGCATCCTAAAAGGAGATATTGAATTTACAAGTTGGAGGGGATTTCTGAAAAAGGTTATGTTGATTTTTGAATTTCCAAAGAGCATAGGGCTTTGTAACGCTGTTTGAGCTCGTATATTTAGTTCAATGAACTTGAAATTTTTAGTGGAGATCAAGTGTATTTGAATGATGGTCCTGAACAAAATTGGGAATTCTCCAACAATCAAAACATGAGTAATTAATTTCCCAAAAAATTAGATCAAATGAATTTCCTTTATGCATTTTTCCTTTGATGCACTTGTGCCTGTGCCTTACTTTTCATACGCATGTGTGCGTTTTTGCTTACGCTTTACATTTATAGAAGTTCTTAATTTCTTAGAGTTCATATACTCGAGCAAGGCTCGCTTGTCACTTTTTTTCTCTTGCCTTTTGAGTTAACAAAGATCACGGATAGACTCCCTTGGGACGTAGGGCCATTTTTGCTCGAAACGGGATAAATTTGTTGTCTTTGCAGCTAGCCATACGAAGACAAACATGATTCAATACAAATTACTAGTTGGTTTTCGTAACTCCTGTAACATTCTCATTTTCATCCATCATGCATTACATACATTCTTATACATATTTAGCATTAAGCAACACGAAAGGAATAAATTTAAACTAAATTATAATCATACAAGATAATAAAAACCTAATGTAGTGCGGACTTGTCCGAATTTGGACCCCGGACTAGTCTATCTAACTCTCTGTTGTTCTCCCTGGGTAGGGAAAACTTGTCCGGTTTGGATCCCGAACCAGTCCGGTTTTGCTCTTTGTTGTCTTTCCAGACTTTTCCGTTAATGCTATGGACTAGTCCGAGAATGTTTCTGATGTTTTCCTAAGTCATACCCCGTACTTGTCCGACCTAGCACCGGACTTGTCCGTTCAACTTTCTGTAACTTCGATATACCTCCGAACGGACTTGTCTGGCTTGATACCGGACTTTACCCGTTCAACTTTCTGCATTTTCAATGGACTAGTCTGGCCCCTAGCAGACTTGTCCGGTGTGCTCGACTTGGATTCAGTCTTTTACTCCACGACTTGTTATTGGGTATTTACCTTAATTGGTCCCAAGAACGTCGTGTCCAACCCCTGTGGAGCCCATGTGGGACCCCTACACGGCCTCCACTGCCTTAAACTTGAAATCCATCAAACCCTACCACCTCACCTCTATATAAACACCCCAACACCCACCCCTTCACCTTTTTGCCACAATGGAAGAAACCTCAAACCCTAGTTCGTGAGAGCCGTCGTCAAGAAGAGTTCATCGTAGCCAGGACGAGGGAAGGAGGAAGGAGAAGGATCAAGCAAGATCGATCTTCGTCAACTCATCGACATCATTGTCAATTTTGCACCAATTCTCCATCTTCTTTGGATCTAGACATCAAGATCTCGAGTTTTGTCAAATTCTCGACCCTTGAATTGTTGAATTCAAGGTAATTACCTTAGATCATCTTTCTACGTCAATCTTGGTCCCATAATTCAACTCAAACTATGCTCTAATTGGAAATTTGCCAAAAACCCTAGCCAAGCGAACTTGTCCGGTCTAGTGCGAACTAGTCCGATTGACTTTCTGGTCTAGGGCGGACTAGTTCGGTCCCCAGTGTGGACTTGTCCGGCCACCTAAATCTGAAACTGTTGAAGTAATCCTAATTTGACTCAAATCAACTCGAAACTTATTCTAACATGTAAAACTTAACTGTAACTAGTTAGTAAACATTAATAGCAACTTATTAACAAGTTTCACCACATAATTGCATTACTCATGCATATCATAGCATATTGAGTAATAAATGAGCATTTATTGATTGTATTGTCTGTTTCGTATGTTTATTGTGCGGAATAGAAGGTTTTGCTCTAGAGGGTGCTATTGAAGACCTCCAGCACCAGAACTTTGAAACTTTTGACCCTAAAAGTCTCAAAGAGCAAGGCAAGTGTCCTTGATCATTTTGATCCTATTTTTAAATATTTTGTTTGCAAGACTTCATGCTTGTGTCAAATTGATGGGAAACTAATGATAGGTGTTTACTAGTCTTATTTGACCATTCTTGTTGCTTGAAATACATAATAGAGAGTCGGGAAGGGATTTTTACCTTTTTGCTTCGCTCTAATTAATTGAGATGGGAAAACAACCAAATGACTTAATTATGAACTAAAGGATGATGAGCACTGATGAACATGGATAATTGGTGACACGGGACTTGGGAGATCTAAGCGACCATGGATTGTGGACTGGGATGGATGTTATGGTGGTTTGCTTGCCTTAGATCTAAGGACCGTTTCATGCGAGAATATGCCAGGACAACAGTGCCACCATAAGGACAAGTATGGATGCGGCGTAGCTAAATAATTTGGTGTGCTGCTGGTACTATATGGACCACTAGATGGTGCAGGGAACGGGAGTCGAGGAGGACTACCCTGGGAACCGCATGGCACATGAGGGGGCTCGTGGGTGGGAGAATGGATATTCAAGCCTGCTGGTGAAACCTTAGTGGCTCCGTACATGCTAGTAGTCCCTTTTGAAAGGCTATTTTGTGATCTTTTGGCCACACACCAATAAAAGTATGATAAGGCATAATAGAGGTTCTTAGTCACCGAATGGTGATGAAATATAACGAACATGTTGGTAAAGTGGTACAACCTTTGCAGAGTGTTAAAAACTATCATGATAGTCGTGCTCCCGGTTAAGAGCACCTGGATGACCTACATGATTAGAGTGGAACTTGGGATTGGTTATGGTTGAGATGTGGTAATTGAATATGGTTCATGTCGATGGTAAGAATTTGGCTTTTGGATGGATAATCATTAAAGGATGTGATATAATGGTAATTGATGATATTGGACTCATAATTGGTAGTTATTGTGATATGATGGGATTACTTCACACAAACAATGTAGGATGATATTTTCATGTTTTAAATGTACTTTTCCGTAAATAGCCATTATTTATTATCATTCTTTGTTTAAGCTACATGTCATTATTTTCCCACACTTGCTGAGTACGACGTGTGCTCACCATTGGAATTCCCCCACCTATAGTTTCAGGTGATGTTTGGGAGTGCCCTGAGGATAATGCAGAGTACTAGGTCGTGTGCTGCCGTCGACTTGTCTGTGGTGTTGCTTAGAGCCGCGCTACCCTATTTGCTTGGCTTTGCGCGGTTTGCTTAGTTTAGATTATTTCCGCTACGGAACTTATTAATAATGATCATTAGAGCTATAATTTGAGGATTATTTAAATATTGTAATAAAAGTACTTAATTAACTTGTGTTGTGGTAATTTTCTGCATATCATTGTGATGCACTCGTGTATGTATGTTGAACATCTTGGGCACGCATATGTGTCGCACTTGGTTCATTTTTGGAACCGGGTGTCACAAATTGGTATCGGAGGCACAGGTCGACTATAGTATGCAACCTAAATAGAACAGACACTTCAGAGCATATAGGAACACTCAGAAAACATTGTGGTTTGTTTGGTGTGATGAATGCTATGTAATGTTTGCTTGTGTGCTTAGTAGAGGATTGTGGGATGCTTTAGCGCTTGCCACATCCATATAGGCTAGTACAGGTAGTTGCTTAGTTTCATATCACTTGATGCATATAGTTGGGGACATCTTCTAAATTCTTCTATCTTTGTTCTTTTCTTCAGATGTCGAGGACTTGCAACCAGAGGGATGCCAATGAGAATGAGGAGAACAATGGAGCACCTCAGAACAAAAATGGACATGGACCTGAGGCTGTCAACCTTCAGCAGTTGTTGGTTATGCAGAATCAACTTATGCAGACCTTGAGACAGCTGCAGGGTAATAATCAGAATCATCCCCACATGCCACCACCGCCACCCCCACCGCCTCATAACAGGTTGGGAGAGTTTATAAGGACTAGGCCGCCTACCTTTGCTCAAGCCAATGATCCCATGGAAGCTGATAATTGGCTAAAATCTGTGGAGAAGAAGCTCGCTATTGTCCAGTGCAATGACTGGGAAAAGGTTCTCTTTGCTTCCCATCAACTAGTTGGAGCAGTAAGGATTGGTGGGACTCCCTAGGCAACACCCATGAGAATAAAGAGAGGATCACTTGGGCTGAATTTAAGGAGAAATTTCGTTCTCACTTTGTTCTCGAAGGTGTTATGATCCTAAAGAGGCAAGAATTTGAGAACTTAAGGCAAGGAAGGTCGAGTGTGAGTGACTATCTCAATAAATTCACTCAACTCTCAAGGTATGCTCTAGAGGATGTCAATCGGGACAGCCGCAAGAAGTATTTGTTTATGAGAGGCCTAATAATGAGATTCAAGTCCAATTACTCAATTATGACTATGCCAATTTCCAGAAGCTGGTGGACAAGGCCATTGTGGTTGAAAACAAGGTCCGAGAGATGGAACAAGATGATAAGAGGAAGATGTCACACCAAGGGCAGCCACAGGGGAGCAATGTTCGTCCTCGCCTTGCGCCGCCAAATGCGCCATATTACAATCCCTCCACTCATGTTTATCGAGCTACTTATCCTCCATGCCCAAACCACCACCAGCAGCGCCCTGTTATGAAAGCGCCTCTCCAGCATGCGCTATATACACCACACACTAATATGGTGAATAACCCTCAAGGTTAGCAATGCTCGAGTTTCTCTGGTGCTTCGGGCAGCAAGTCATGCTATGTTTGTTGAGAGGTTGGACACTTTGCAAGCTAGTGCCCCAAAAGGAACTATGGACAAATGAACAATGCACCAAAGCAGAATCCACGGCCAAATAGAGGAGCACCACAAGACAATCGTGGGAAGCAGAATGTCACTCATGGCAATGCGAATCACGTCTCTACTGAGGAAGCCCAGCAAGCTAATGATGTCGTGATTGGTATGTTCCTTGCAAACTCCAACCCCGCGACCATTCTATTTTATTCTGGACCATCTCATTCATTCATATCATCGAAGTATGTTGCCAAGTATAATATGACTATAGCTCATTTGAAACACACTATGTTGGTAAAATCTCCTGGCGGAGAGATGAGGACAAATATAGTGTGTTCGAGGGTAAGTATCAAAATAAGGGGGGTAGACTTTCTTGTGAATCTCATTGTCCTAGACTCCCAAGGGATAGACATAATACTTGGTATGAATTGGTTGAGCAAGTACAATGGAGTGATTCAGTGTGCCGAGAGGATTGTGCAGTTGACGAGTGAGCATGGCACCCGTATTGAAGTTGAGACAACCCAACCCGCAACGGATAAAGCAGCACTAAGTCATGTGGAAGGTGTGACATTGGAGAGCATTTCGGTTGTTCGTGAGTACCCAGATGTGTTCCTGGATGAGTTGTCGGGTATGCCACCTAACCGTGATATTGAGTTTGTTATTGATTTGGTACTTGGAATTGCACCTATAGCTAAGAGGCCATATAGGATGCCTCCTATGGAGTTAGCAGAGCTTAAGAAGCAAATTCAAGAGCAACTAGAGAAGGTTTTCATTTGCCTAAGCTCCTCGCCTTGGGGAGCACCAGTGCTTTTCATGGACAAGAAGGATGGATCCCAAAGGATGTGCATGGATTACCGAGCTCTCAATAAGGTGACAATCAAGAACAAGTATACATTGCCCCGTATAGAGGATTTGTTCGATCAAATGAAGGGTGCTTGTGTTTTCTCCAAGATTGACTTGTGATCAGGTTACTTCCAAATGAAGATTAGGTCATCGGATATACCCAAAATAGCTTTCCGGACACAGTATGGGTCTTATGGGTACACCGTATGTTGTTTGGTTTGACAATGCACCTGCATACTTTATGTACCTCATGAATAAGGTCTTCATAGAGTACTTGGATAAATTCGTCGTGGTGTTCATTGATGACATTATGATCTACTCAAGAAGCGAGGAGGACCATGAGGAGCACTTGAGGCTAACATTGCAAAAATTGAGGGAGCGCCAATTATATGCCAAATTTAGCAAGTGCCAATTCTGGTTAAGGGAGGTGTCATTTTTGGGCCATATTATCTCAGGAGGAGGAGTATCGGTTGACCCAAGAAAAGTGAGGATGTGCTGAAATTGGAGCCGCCGCAGAATGTGAAGGAAATCCGGAGTTTTCTTGGAATGGCTGGACCGTCGGTTCATCAAGAATTTTTCCAAAATAGCCAAGCCCATGACTGAACTGTTAATGAAGGGGAAAGCATTCCAATGGACTCAAGCTTGCCAAAATAGCTTTGAGGAATTGAAGAAAAGGTTAACAACACCACCTATGTTGGTATTACCAGATGTGAGCAAAACTTTTGATATCTATTGTGATGCATCAAGACAAGGACTTGTATGTGTGCTCACGCAAGAAGGTCAAGTGGTAGCCTATGCATCGAGGCAATTGAAGAAACATGAGCAGAATTATCCCACACACGATCTCGAACTTGCAGCCGTAGTGCATGCCCTAAAGATATGGAGACACTACATTCTTGGTTATAGGTATGAGATTTATACGGATCACAAGAGCTTCAAGTACATATTCATGCAAATGGATCTGAATTTGAGGCAACGAAGATGGTTGGAGCTCATCGAGGATTACGATGTGGGAATCAACTACCACCCAGGGAAACCTAATGTAGTGGTTGATGCATTGAGTAGGAAAGGAGTGAGCCACCAACTCATGGTTCGAGAGTTGCCATTCGAGCTATGCAAGAAGTTTGAACGGTTGAATCTTGAATTTGTGAATTAGACAGGAATAATAGAGTTAAATCTGATCTTGGAGCAAGAAATGTGAGAAGGTCAGACCCAGGATGAGGAAATTCAGGAAATTAAGGAAAGGACTCAGGAAGGGAGAGAATTTAGATTTGATGAGGATGATCAAGGTACTTTATGGCTTGGGAGAAGAATTTTTGTGCCTAAGTAAAGCATATTCAGGAAACGATATTAAAGGAGACACATGACTTGCCCTACTCAATCCATCACGGTTGTATGAAGATGTACAAAGACTTGAAGACATGTTATTGGTGGGCTAGCATGAAAAAGGACATAGCCGAGTATGTAGCTTTGTGTGATGTGTGCCAACGGGTCAAAGCTAAACATCAAAGGCCAGCTGGATTATTGCAGCCATTGAAGATTCCGAAGTGGAAGTGGGAAGAAATTGGCATGGACTTCATAGTTGGATTACCGCGAATCCGGTCCGGCTATGACTCAATATGGGTTATTGTTGATCGGTTGACCAAATCATCTCATTTCATTCCCATCAGGACAACCTATACCACCACAAAGCTAGCTGAATTGTATATGGAGCATATTGTATGCCGACATGGAGTTCTGAAGAAAATAGTCTCCGATCGAAGTTCTCAATTCACCTCTAGGTTCTGGCAGAAACTACATAATGCTATGGGTACAAGGTTAAATTTCAGCTCAACATATCACCTGTACACCGATAGACAAACCGAGAGGACAAATAAAATATTAGAAGATATGTTGAGAGCTTGAGCCTTGAAGCATGGACGCAGCTGGGACAAAAGCTTGTCGTATGCTGAATTTTCCTACAATAACAGTTACCAAGCCAGCTTGGAGATGTCACCATATGAAGCACTATATGGAAGGAAGTGTCGGACACCCTTGTTTTATAACGAGACAGGAGAGAACCAAATATTTGGGCCTGATGTGTTGCAAGAGGCTGAAAAACAAGTTCAGGTGATCCGCGAGAATTTGAGGCCTGCTCAATCAAGACAAAAGAGCTATGCGGATAATAGGTGGATAAATTTAGCCTTTGAAGTGAGAGACTTCATATACCTCAAATTGTCACCTATGCGAGGTCATAAGCGATTTAACGTCAGAGGCAAGTTGGCACCTCGCTATATTGGACCATTTAAGATTTTGGCCAAACGTGGAGAAGTGGCATATAAGTTGGAGATACCAGCACATCTTGCTGATGTTCATGATGTGTTTCATGTTTCTCAGCTCAGGAAGTGCTTAAGGGTGCCATAAGAACAAGTGTCAATGGAAGAATTGGAATTGGAGGTAGATTTGACTTATGTGGAGCAACCGGTCAAAATTTTGGACACCAAGGAAAGGGTCACGAGGATTAAGGTGATTTGATGGTGCAAAGTGCAATGGAAGCACCATGTAGAGTCAGAAGCAACTTGGGACTAGAAGATGACCTCAAGAGAGAATTTCCCTATCTCTTTTCTTCTACATCGAATCTCATGGCGAGATTCATTTTAAGGGGGGTAGGTTTGCAACACCCTCATTTTCATCCATCATGCACTGCATACATTCTTATACATGTTTAGCATTAAGCAACACAAAAGGAATAAGTTTAAACTAAATTATAATCATACAAGCAAATAAAAACCTGTTGTAGTGCGGACTTGTCCGGATTTGGACCCCGGACTAGTCCGTCTAACACTATGTTGTTCTCCCTGGGTAGGGCGGACTTGTACGGTTTGGACCCCGGGCTAGTCCAATTTTGCTCTTTGTTGCCTTTCCGGACTTTTCCCTTAATGCTACAGACTAGTCCGAGAATATTTCTGATGTTTTCCTAAGTCATACCCCGGACTTGTCTGGCCTAGTACCAGACTTGTCCATTCAACTTTTTGTGACTTTGATATACCTCCAAACGGACTTTTCCGGCTTGATACCAAACTTATCCATTCAACATTTTGAATTTCCAACGGACTAGTCCGGCCCCTAGCGGACTTGTCCGGTGTGCCCGACTCGGAATCAATATTTTCCTCCATGACCTGTTTTTAGGTATTTACCTTAATTGGGCCCAAGAACGTCGTGCCCAACCCTTGTGGAGCCCAAGTGGGACCCCTGCATGGCCTCCACCGCCTTAAACTCGAAATCCATCACACCCTACCACCTCTCACCTTTTGCCACAATTGAAGAAACCCCAAACCCTAGTTCGTGAGAGCGATCATCAAGAGGAGTTCATAGCAGCCAGGAGGAGGGAAGGAGGTAGGAGAAGGATCAAGCAAGATCGATCTTCATCAACTCATCAACATCATCGTCAATTCTCCACCAATTCTCCATCTTCTTTAGATCTTGACGTCAAGATCTCGAGTTTCGTCGAATTCTCAACCCTTGAGTTGTTGAATTCACGGTAATTACCTTAGATCATCTTTCTACGTCAATATTGGTCCCATAATTCAACTCAAACTATGCTCTAATTGGAAATTCGCCAAAAACCCAAGTCCGGTCCAGTGTGGACTAGTTCGATCGACTTTCTGGTCTAGGTCGGACTAGTCCGGTCCCCAGTGCGGACTTGTCTGACCACCTAAATCCGAAATTGCTGAATTAATCCCAATTTGACTCAAATCAACCCGAAACTTGTTCTAGCATGTAAAACTTAATTGTAACTGGTTAGTAAACATTAGTAGCAACTTATTAACAAGTTTCACCACATAATTGCATTACTCATGCATATCATGGAAGATTGAGTAATAAATGAGCATTTATTGATTGTATTGTCTGTTTTGTATGTTTATTGCGCGGAATAGAAGGTTTTGCTCTAGAAGGTGCTGTCGAATACCTCCAGCACCAGAACTTCGAAGCTTTTGACCCTAACCATTCTCAAGAGCAAGGCAAGTGTCCTTGATCATTTTGATCCTGTTTTTAAATATTTTGTTTGCAAAACTGCATGCTTGTGTCAAATTGATGGGAAACCCATGATAGGTGTTTACTAGTTTTGTTTGACCATCCTTGTCGCTTGGAATGCATAGTAGAGAGTCGGGAAGAGCTTTTTGCCTTTTTGCTTCGCTCCAATTAATTGGGATGGGAAAACAACCAAATGACTTAATTATGAACTAATGGATGATGAGCATTGATGAACATGGATAATTTGGTAACATGAGACTTGGGAGATCTAAACAAGCATGGATTGTGGATTGGGTTGGATGTTATGGTGGTTTGCTTGCCTTAGATCTAAGGACCGGTTCATGTGAGAATATGTCAGGACAACAGTGCCACCACAAGGCCAAGTATGAGTGCGGCATAGCTGAATAATTAGGTGTGCTGCTGGTATTGTATGGACCATTGGATGGTGCGGGGAAAGTCGAGGAGGACTACCCTGGGAACCGCATGGCACATGAGGGGGACCGTGGGTGGGAGAATGGAGATTCAAGCCTACTGGTGAAACTTAGTGGGTCCGTACATGCTAGTAGTCCCTTTTGAAAGGCTATTTTGTGATCTCTTGGCCACACACCAACGAAACTGTGTACGAGCACTTGGATGACCTACATGATTAGAGTGGAACTTGGGATTTGGGATGGTTTGGAATTGGTTATGGTTGAGCTGTGATAATTGAATATGGTTAATGTTGATATTAAGAATTTGGCTATTGGATGGGTAATTATTGATGGATGTGATATAATGGTAATTTATGGTATTGGACTCATAATTGGTAATTATTGTGATATGATGGGACTACTTCACACAAACAATGTAGGATGCTATTTTCATGTTTTAAATGTACTTTTCAGAAAATAGCCATTATTTATTATCATTCCGTGCTTAAGATACATGTCATTATTTTCCCACACTTAATGAGTACGACATGTGCTCAACCTTGCAATTCCCCCACCTACAGTTTCAGGTGATGTTTGGAGTGCCCTAGGGATAATGCGGAGTACTAGGTTGTGTGCTGTTGTCGACTTGCCTGTGGTGTTGCTTGGAGCCGCGCTACCCTATTTGCTTAGCTTTGCTTTGTTTGCTTAGTTTAGATTATTTCCGCTGCAGAACTTATTAATAATGATCATTAAAGTTGTAATTTGAGGATTATTTGAATATTGTAATAAAAGTACTTGATTAACTTGTGCTATGGTAATTTTATGTATATCATTTGTGATGCACTCGTGTATGTGTGTTGAACATCCTGGGCACGCATATGCGTCGCACTTGGTTCATTTTCAGAATCGGGTGTCACAACTCTGACAAGGCCTATGTTCAAACCAAAGCTCAAATGGGGAGTTTGATATTCATCAAGCATAGTCCTAGCCAACTCAACTAAGGTTCTGTTCTTTCCTTCTATAACACCATTTTGTTGAGGTACATATGGTGAAGAAAATTGATGATCTATTGCTTTTTCCGCACAAAAGTCATCAAATGATTGGTTTCTAAATTCAATTACATTATAATTTATTATTGCTTTTAAAGATGTTGGATGGTCAAGTGAAAGTCTAAGAACTAAACTTCTAAAGTGACTAAAAACTTCATTCTTAGATGCCACAAGGTAAACTCAATAGTATCTATAATAATCATCAACAATCCTAAGCACATATTGTTTACCTACAAAAGATTGAACATGTGAGGGACCTACGGTGTCAAGGTGTAAAAGTTGTCATGGTTTTGTTGTCATGTGGTCATCATGTGTGGAGCTTGTGAACCTACAACCATCTTAGCATGTCTACAAGAAGAGAACACAATGCCTTTGTCCCATTTAAGTTTAGGTAACCCATGTGTGAGTTCAAGACCACTAACACATGTGAGGTGATCAAAGCCTACGTGACCAAGTCTGCGATGCAAAAACTATAAGTCTCTTGAATAATTAGCAACTAGACGTCTATGCTTAGAGGATGAAATGTCAAAATCAACTTTAAAAACTCTTCCAAACTGAGACATGTTAAACATAAGCTCACCATTTGAATCTACAACCTTGTAGCAATTTTTAGTGAAACTAATTCCATATTTTCATCTAGCAATTTTGAAAAAGAAAGCAAGTTGTATTGCAACTTCTTAACAAGTGCAACATCCTTCAAAGTGTAGTGATTATTAACTCTAACTTAACCCTTAGCAATTATAGGAGTTGAAGAATTACCGGCAAACGTAACATATTCTACACGTGACACAAAAGAGAGGAAGGAGAATCATTCTTTGTTACTAGTCATGTGTCGTAAACAACATGAATCCACAAACCCAATGTTCTCCTTCCTCAAGTGTGTAACCTATATAGTAGCACAATACATCGATAACTCAATATTGAGATTAGTCAAAAGGCATTTAAGAATTCAGTACATTTAGGAATTCAGTACTGAGTCACACAATGTCCAGCAGGAATAACACCCGAAAGCTGAGAAATTACAACAGGTTTATGAGCCAAAACTTGAGAATTCTTGTTCCCAACTACTGATCTA
The DNA here is from genome assembly GCA_036927565.1 of Tuctoria greenei. Taxonomy (NCBI): domain Eukaryota; kingdom Viridiplantae; phylum Streptophyta; class Magnoliopsida; order Poales; family Poaceae; genus Tuctoria; species Tuctoria greenei. The sequence continues at coordinate 218,497,609 of JAYESD010000003.1, read as the reverse complement.
CGAGGTATGTTATGTGTAGCATGAAAAAAGGTAGGTTTGGGAGCAATATTTGCATGTTTTTGACTCATCACAAAAGGCTACAAGTGCCTAATATTTGGTTTAGCATATGCAACAAAGTTTGCTTGATTGCTATGTGACCTGGCATGCATTCTTTCCTTTTTTAATGTTTTTTAGCTAGTCTACAACAAAAACCTATGGCATGACCATCTCTACAACAGTAGGTACAATGAAACTTAACCTTATGTTCATGTCTAGATGAGATTAACATATTTGTTTGCACCGAATGAGACAAAACTCCTTGTAGGATCGAAGAGAACGTGAAAATCTACCAGAGGGGGGTGAATGGTAGATTTAAAAACCTTATGCAGCGGAAACAATTAAATCTCAACCCCTTCTGCAGAAAAACAATATGTTAAAGAAATCGTGTGTGAGACTAATCTAAACGTGTTTCACCGTGACAAAAGTGATAGATATCAGAGAGAATCAAGTCACAAAGACGACAAACCAAGAATCACTCAAATCCGTCGAAAGAAACTCAAGTTACGATTGAAAGATCGAACAAAGTTCAATTTGTCCTACCCGAGAAAAACAGTTCTGGAACGCTGCAAAGAAACTCGTGTAGATCAGAAACCACAAATCCAATGACCATGAAATTTTGACAGATGATAGATAACCAAGTTTTGAAGACAATCCAAAAAGAATCACGTCAAATGGATATGTGAAACTCGAGTTATGATAAAAACCACCAATGAAAGGTAGTGTTGTGCAGAAACTCAATGAGTAAAACTTGTCTGGAACAAGTCGGATGAACAAGGCACAAAAGTTCTTTCAAACTACGAATTTTATTGATCAAACAACAGGAGGAACAGCCCCAAAGTCGTGCACCACGAGATATGGCCTCCCTTGCTTATATAACCAGCCCTTAGGCCAACACAATCTCAACTAGGACTCTAATCCTACTCAGTTCTCGAATCGAAGCTTTCCATAACTGCTTAGGACTCTTCTATACGCAGATAAAAGCAATCTTAAGACTTCCAAACACCTTAGGAATGTATCCCATATTCCTAAAACAACACAAATTCGTGACCCACACGAAATACTATCATAACCAATCAAATCTTTCCATATTTGAGTCAAACATGACTCAGTCGCAGCCTGAGTCCATAACCTAGTCGGTTGGACCTTTCTGACCAATTCTTTACGTCCACATCTCTTCATCACGCCTCAGAACCATGTATCAATGTCCATGCACTCCTTGCATATGTGCAAACATCTTCCAACGACGTCCACGATACCTTCATATGCATTGTTCTTGATTCATACATGTTGCCCGACCTCCCGATCAACTCAACCACAATTCCTCCCGAATTTGGTTCTTGAACCTCATCTTCTCCCTAAGACTAGTTCAGTGGATCCTGTCACCAGCCATGTCTTGAACTCAAGCAACACCTGCACATGAATAGACAACCAATACTTTCGAGCACAAGTCCTTGACTTGACTCTTGTTAGTTCTGGAACTACAACATCTTACGTGAGCATAGTCCTAGCCATCTCAACTAAGGTTTTGTTCTTTCTTTCTACAACACCATTTTGTTGAGGTACATATGATAAAGAAAATTGATGATTTATTCCATTTTCAGCACAAAAGTGATCAAAAGATTGATTTTTAAATTCGGTTCCATTATCACTTCTAATTGCTTTTAAAGATCTTGGGTGATCAATTGATAATCTAAGAAATAAAGTTCTAAAGTGACTAAAAGCTTCATTCTTAGATGCCATAAAGTAAACCCAAGAGTATCTAGAATAATCATCAACAATCACAAGAACATACCATTTACCTCCGAAGGATTGAACACGTGAAGGTCCTACGGTGTCAAGGTGCAAAAGTTGACACAGTTCAGTTGTCATGATCATTGTGAGAGGAGTATGTGAACCTGCAACCATCTTAGCATGTCTACAAGAAGAGCACACAATTTCTTTGTCCCCTTTAAGCTTATGCAGCCCACGTATGCGATCAAGAGCACTAACACGTGTTAGATGATCAAAGCCTACATGACCAAGTCTATGATGCCAAAAATATAAGTCCTTTGAATCATTAGCAACTAGACACCGATGCTTAGAGGAAGACATATCCATATCAGCTTTAAAAACTCTTCCAAACTGAGACATGTTAAAAATAAGTTCACTATTTGAATTTACAACTTTGCAGTAATTTTTAGTGAAACTAATTTCTAGATTTTCATCTACCAGTTGTGAAACGGGAAGCAAGTTGTATTTAAAATTTTTAACAAGTACCAAATCCTTCAAAGTGTAGTGATTATTTACTCTAACTGAACCCTTAGCAATTGTAGGAGTTGAAGAATTATCGGCAAAAGTAACATTATCTACACGTGACAAAAAAGAGAGGAAGGAGAACCATTCTTTGTTACCGGTCATGTGGCGTGAGCAACCTGAATCTACAATCCAAATGTTCTCCTTCCTGAAGCGTGTAACCTACATAGAAGCACAATACGTCGATGACTCAATACTGGGGTTTGTCAAAAGGCATTTAGGAATCCAGTACTGAGTCACACGATGTGCAGCAGGAAGAACACACAAAAGTTGAGATAAAACAGCAGGTTTATGAGCCAAAACTTGAGGATTTTTGTACACAACTACTGTCCTATGAGATGTTACATGTGTAGCATGAAAAACAGTAGGTTTGGGAGCGAACTTTACATGTTTTCGACTCATTACAGCAGATTGCATGTTCCTATCATTCGGTTTAGCAAGTGCAAGAAATTTTGCATGAAAGTTATGAGATGTAGCAATCATTTTTTTCCTTTTTCTGTTGTTTAGCTAGTATATAACAAAAATCTATGACATGACCATCTCTACCACAGTAGGTACAATGAAATTTAACTTTGTGTTCATCTCTAAATGAGCAAGCAACATTTTTATTTGAAACCGAATGAGACAACACTCCTGCAGATTTAAAAACCACCTCTTTTTGTTTAGGAACTGTTTTAATCAAACCATTTCCTAATGACTTTACAACTTTAGGTGGATGTGCCTTAGCATGAGCATGAGAATCAAAACCTAAACAAGTTTTATCATTGCAAGACTTGGAAAAATTCAGAAGCAAATTTAGGTTCTTATTCCCATTACAAAATCGATCTAATGTCCTATGCATGTCATCAAGTTTATTGGACAGATCAATGCAATTTTCACATGAACTTTTTCCTTTTAATTTGCAATTGGAACAAAATTTAACTTCATGAGAACGTAAAGCATTGTATAATATCAAAATTTCAATCATAGCATCTTGTAGTTTCTTATCAAGATCATCACAAGTAGAACAATGCAAATCAAATGTAGAAGAGCTAGCATCTTTCAAGTTTTTGTCATTAAGTGCAGCAAGCTCTCTGTTCTTTTCAATTTCTGACTCAAGTTTATCAAGTGTGGAGGTGTGCGCACTTCTTAATGAGGACAATTGCTCATATATTAAATCACATGAGGAACAAGAATCATCACTAGGAATCAAGGATTTCAAATGATTAATTTCAGATTCTAGTGAATCAATTTTAACAGCATTGTCCCTAAGCTTTTTGTCCTTTTTTTCTTAACTATAACAGCGGCACGAGAAATAGCATCACACATTTCTTCACAAGTAGAACATACCTCTTCATTATCGTTGTTGTGTTCAGCCTCCTCAATACTTGATCTTGACGTGTCCGCCATGAAGCACAAGTTTGCCAAATCATCTTCATCCTCATCACTTCCAATGTCCACATCGCTTGAGCTAAGTTCTTGAAGTGCGGAGATAAAATTGCTCACCAATTGACGTTTTGTAAAACCCTTCTTTTTCTTCGTATCTTTTGCAGAGGAGTGCTTCGTCCTTGTTTGCTTTTCATCCCGGGAAGTAGGACCTGAAAGGTTATGGCAATCTGAACGAAAATGTCCTTTATTACCACATTTGAAACATCGTTGAGGTCCGGAGCTTCCTCTCCTTCTAGTTCTGACATTTTGCAATGCTTTTGAGAACCTAGTAGAGAGAAGTACTAGCTCTTCCTCTGGAAATTCCTCAATCTGTTCAAGGGTTAGAGAAGACAACAAAGCAAGTGTACCACAAGATGAAGATTGAACGGAGCTAGGCATGTCATATTGAGAAACAAAAGCAATGGACTTGTTGGGGTTCTTACGTGATATTATGTCAATTTCATGAGTTTTTAACTTGGAATATAGCACATCTAAAGTAAGTGTACTCATAACAGTAGATTCACGAATAGATGTGACTTTCATCTCCGAAATTGACATATCTAATGCACTTAACAATTGCCTAGCATTTTCAGCATCTGAAAAATTAACATTGACACTACACAAGTTGCTGAGAATTTTATTAAAGCGGGCAAAAAGGTCATCAATAGACTCACCGGGTTGCATCTTGAAGCGCATGCATTCTTTCTTGAACATGTCTTGACTTACCTCCTTGATCATGTTGGATCCTTCGTGGTAGTCACAAAGTGCTTTCCACAAATCGTATGCAGATTGGAGGTGTGCAACACGGTCGAAGTTGCTTTGAGTTAATCCTTGTATGATCAAGTTCTGAGCCTTGTTGTTGTTGTCGACATCTCTCAGATTTGTAGTTGTAACTTGATTGTTTGACAGCACTTCGTAAGGCTTGTACAACTTCTCCCATATTGCGAAGCCTTGAGCCTGTATGAAGGCTTCCATACATGCCTTCCAAACCTGAAAATCAATACCACTAAAGACACAAGGTTTTGCGGAGTATTTCTCCATGATGATTAGTCAAAACACGTGTAAATCACAAAGATTAGAGCACCGTGGCTCTGATACCAATTGTAGGATTGAAGAGCACGTGAAAAGCTACCAGAGGAGGGGGTTAATGGTAGATTTAAAAATCTTACACAGCAGAAACAATTAAATCACAACCCCTTCGGCAGAAAAACGATTTGTTAAAGAAATCATATGTGAGACTAATATAAACGTGTTTCACCATGACAAAAGTGATATATATCAGAGAGAATCAAGTCACGAAGATGACACAACAAGAATCACTCAAATCTGTCGAGAGAAACTCAAGTTACGATTGAAAGATCCAACAAAGGTCAATCTGTCCTACCCGAGAAAAACAGTTCTGGAACGCTGCAAAGAAACTCGTGTAGATCAGAAACCACAAATCCAATGACCGTGAAATTTTGAAAGATGATATATAATCAAGTTGTGAAGACAACCAAAAAAGAATCATGTCAAATGGATTTGTAAAACTCGAGTTATGATAAAACTAACGACGAAAGGTAGTGCTATGCAGAACCTCGACGAGTAAAACTTGTCTGGAACAAGTCGGACGAACAAGGCACAAAAGTTCCTTCAAACTATGAATTTTATTGATCAAACCACAGGAGGAACATACCCAAAGTCGTGCACCACGAGCTTTGGCCTCCCTTGCTTATATAACTAGCCCTTAAGCCAACCCAATCTCAACTAGGACTCTAATCCTACTTTTCACGAATCAAAACTTTCCATAACTGCTTAGGACTCTTCTATACGCAGATAGAAGCAATATTAAGACTTCCAAACACCTTAGGAATGTATCCCATATTCCTAAAACAACTCAAATTTTTGACCCACGGGAAATACTATCATAACCAACTCAAATCTTTCCATATTTGAGTCAAACACGACTCAGTCGCAGCCTGAGTCCATAACCTAGTCGGTTGGATCTTTCTGACCAATTCTTAATGTCCACATCTCTTCATCACACCTTGGAACCATGTAGCCACGTCCATGCACTCCTTGCATACGTGCAAACATCTTCCAACGATGTCCACGATACCTTCATATGCATTGTTCTTGATTCATACATGTTGCGCGACCTCCCGATCAACTCAACCACAATTCCTCCCGAATTTGGTTGTTGAATCTCATCTTCTCTCTAAGACTAGTTCAATGGATCCCTTCACCAGCCATGTCTTGAACTCAAGCAACACCTGCACATGAATAGACAACCAATACTTTGGAGCACAAGTCCTCGACTTGACTCTCGTTAGTTTTGGAACTACAACATCTTACGTGAGCACTTCACATAAGCATCTTGCAAACCATAGAAAAATGATATCAACCATATCAACCAAAACACACCAAAAACTTAGCAAATTAATACTAAACAATCTTTCCAAAAATGTAAAGCAAGTTCGAAACATTTCATAGTAAAAGCAGGAACATTGCGATCAAACTTTCAATTTTGCCAAAACTAACCGGAGCTTGAGATGGAGCTTACCAAAGCTAGTACAACCTAGCGCCAGAGCTAGAAAAACATGTCGGGGCTAACCAACATAAGTCGGACCTAGCAAAAACATATCGGAGCTTAACAAAGACATGCCGGAGCTAAAGTCATACCTTGCTAAAAAGATGTTATGGCAGCATTCAAAAAATTTTATTGTCAAGGCCAATATATTCAGCACACATAGGTCTCACACTCCTGCAGACTTAAAAACCACTTCTTTAGTTTAGGAATTGTTTGAATCAAACCACTTCCTAGTGACTTTACAATTTTAGGTGGATGTGCTTTAGCATGAGCATGAGAAACATAATTTAAACCAGTTTTATCATTGCAAGTCTAAGAAGAATTCAGCAGCAAATTTAGGTTCTTGTTTCCACTACAAAACCCTCTAGGCCTTGTTCATGTCACCAAGTTTTTTGGATAAGTCTAGACTATTTTCACATGAAGTTTTTTCTTTTAGTTTGCAATTAGAACAAGATGTAACTTCATGAGTGTTTAAAGCATCATTCAAAGCAATAATTTGTTCTCTAACATCATATAATTTCACATTAAGATCTTCACATCTAGAACAATGCAAATCAAGTGTAGAACATCTAGCATTTTTCATGTTTTTATCATTAAGTTTAGCAAGCTTTTTGTTCTTTTCAATTTCAAGCTCAAGTTTAACAAGTGTGGAGATGTGCACACTTCTTAGAGAGGACTATGGTTCATAAATCAGATCACAAGATGAACAAGAATCATCACTAGGAATCAAAGATTTCAGTCGATTAATTTCATATTCTAGTTAGTCTATTTTAGCATCATTTTGCCTAAGTTTTTTTCCTTTTTCTTAGGTATAGCAAAAGCACGATAAGGGCCATCAAAAAGATCTTCGTATGAGGGACTTACATATTCATTGTCGATAATTTTTTCAGCCTTCTCCATGCTTGAACTTGAGTTGCTTGCCATGAAACACATATTCGCCAAAGTGTCTTCATCACTTCTGGTGTCCACATCGCTCGAGCTGAATTCTTGAAGTGTTGTGAGAAAATTGTGCATCACTTTGTGTATCGATGAATTCCTCTTCTTCTTGTTGTTGTTTGTAGAGATGGGCTTGAATTTAGATTGCTTTTTTTCATGGAAAGTAGGACCTGAAAGATTAGGGAAATCTGTACAAAAATGTCTCGTCTTACAACATTCAAAGGATCTTTACAAAACACCACTTCCTCTCCTTCTAGTTCTCATATTTTGCAACATTTTTGAGAACTGGGTAGAGAGAAGTGCTAGCTCCTCCGAAACTCTTCAATTTATTCAAGGGTTGGAGAGAACAACAAAGCAAGTGTACCACAAGATGAAGATTAGCTAAAAGTAGGCATGTCGCGTTGTGAAATAAATGTTAGAGACTTGTTGGGATTTTTACGTGATATAATGTCAAGTTCATGAGTTTTTAACTTGGAATATAGCAAATCTAAAGTGAGTGTACTCATTAAATGGATTCACGAATAGATGTAACTTTCATCTCTGAAATTAACATGTATAATGCACTTAAAAATTGTCCATCAATAATCTGAAAAATTAACTTTGACACTACGCAAGTTGCTGAGAATTTTATTAAAGCGAGCAAACAAATCATATATCGACTCACAACGTTCCATCTCTGAATGTAGCCTAGAGGGGGTGAATAGGCTTTTTGAACTTTTGTTGGATCCTGAAACACTTAAGAAATCGATCAAATATAGAGAGATCGGACTAGTCCGGTATTGTACGGACCAGTCTGGTGTGTGCGGACTAAACGATCAAAGTAAATTGACAACTCTACGTCTAGCACACTATGCAGCGGAAATCAGATTACAAGTAAAGTGTATTTAACCAATGAATCAGTATATTGCAATGATCAAGTATGATATTGTCGAAGTTTAGCAACGACACTTCCCCCGGTAATACAAAAGTGTATCCCGCAGAGGTTCTTATTTCGGTTAGGGCACGCAGAGATCAGGATCAAGATGATGATACTATAGATTTACGTGGTTCGGACCGCCTAAGCGTAATACCCTACTCCACGGGGTGTGTGTGTGTGTGTTATTGTATTGTGGAGCACTAGGAGGCGTAGTGTATGGCTCAGTTGAGATGCCCATTGTATCGTGCGGCTCGGTCCTTTTATAGTCCAAGGACTGACTGTTACATTGTTTGCCCGACCCAACATTTGGCCCTGGCGTGTTTAATAGCCTAATACACTGTCCATGAGCATTAAGCATGGTTAATAGTGTGTTAACATGCCTTAATGGCTATGTTTTCTCTATTAAGAGCACTCTGATTGTGTGTCATTAATACAGCGTTAATGACATGTAATTAGGTCTTGTAACTGCCGCTTTAATTGTCCTTTGAATATCTGTGCTGGAGGAGATCTGTCAATGTATTTGTTGATAATAAGGTCCAGAGGCTACACTTGTGGCAGCTTTGGAGCTTCCCCTTGCGGGGAGGTAGCTCCGGAACCACTATACATGTGTCGGCACCGGAGCTTCCCTCTGCTGAGTGTTAGGTCTGGGGTCGTTATACACGTGTAGATCGCAGAGCTTTCCTGTGTTGGAAGTTTAGCTCTGGATTTATATTACACGTGTCAATCCCCGGAGCTACCCATATGAGGGATGCGGGTCTGGTGTAATATGACATATGGGTCCTGAGGAAACCTTCAGCTTTGATGGGTAGAACTCTCTTGCACTTCTTGCGGTACCGTGGGGTACCTGGTATGCAAGGTACCGACAGTGGCCCCCGGGCCCACCTCTGGGAGAAATCCTTTGGGTTAAGTTATTCTACCAAAGGTGGGTCCATCCTTGATTCCCGCGCTTCGACTTCAAAAGTATCCAAATATGCCATTGGGGCGATGGTTCGGGGTTAAACCATCGTCGCGTGGCTTGTTATGAATGCGGCAGATGAGATCTTTGAGTGCAGATCTCACGCATCTGAAGGTCGCCTGTTCCCAATACAAAAACCGTATCGGTTCCGAGCACCTTGTCAGGGTGCCGCCTTTGGGTCTCCCACCGTCCATCAGGACAACAACTCGCCGGGGGTAATACCCTGGATCTCTTCGTCGGGGTGGCCCCGGACCCATTCATCATGGACGGGGTAGATTTTTGAAATGTGACCCCACTCTTGTTGCGGTTTCCATCCAAGCGTCGCGGAGGCTTACTTAAGAAGGAAAGTATGCGCGGTTTGAGGACTCTTTTTGATCAAACCTGCGCTCAGAGCCTCCCAAACTTTTCCTAGCTTTCTCTTCCTTCGCTCCACTTTGCCGTGATGGAGTTGGGTCTTCCCAAGAGCCGCCTCAAGAGCAAGGACGATTTGATGAAGGTCTGTACCTATATGGAGTGGTCTCGTGACTCCTTTAGCCACCTGATCTGCGCTGGCGAGCTGCCGTTCAAAAAGGAGTGTTATGGTGACATGGTGTACTTCTCTGCGTACGCCATGGTGGGATTGATCTCACCTTTTTCAAACATTCTTTTAATGCTGTTGGACTTTTACGGTCTCCAGCTGTACCATCCTGGCCCCCATTCTTTTCTGCTAGTGGCGACCTTCGTCCACTTCTGCGAGATGTGGGTGGGTGTTCCCCCCTACATCGAGTTGTTTCATACCTTCTTCACCATTCACATCACCAGCAAGGGGATTGAGCTTCTTGGCTTCTACTATTTCATGAAGCGCAAGAACTACCCTTCAAATACTTGAAGTCATTCCCTTCCGGCAAATGGGATGACTGGAAGAAGGATTGGGTCATCATTGTAGTGGAGGAGCACGAGAGGTTTGAACTGCCCCCAAGGACTCCCCAACGTTGATACCGACGCTTGGAGTGTAGTTCTGGAGCTGTCAGATGCCTTTAATCCCGTCCTGACCAGGATCCGAAAATGTGTGGATGGTGGAGTGAACCCTCAGATTGTCATCTGCATTTCCTGGTCAACAGATGGGCTCCGCTGAGGAAGAGGGAGAAGCTCGCCTGGGCCCTCAACAGCGTGATGGATGACGACCGGATTGAAACCGGTCTGAAGTCCAACTTAGATGACAAAGCTCTGAAGCTTCATCTCAAGAAATTCCAGCATGGGATAAATGTCGACGGCGACGACTTGGTTCCACCGGCTGCTTTCCTTCCTCTAAACATGGAGCCAGAGTTCAGCATAGAGCTTCGGAGGAAGATGTCGGCGCTTGATGACCTTGGTGAGGTGGAGAGGCGCCCGACCTCCAGGGTGGTACTCATCGGAGCTTCCGAAGGAGGGCCTGCCTCCGCCCCGAGCCGGCGGGTTGAAGACATCGGCAAGGGCAAGGGCAAAGAGCCAGCCGAACCCTCCAGTGAGAAGAGGAAGCTGAAGCATGCTGATGGGAGGTACGTCAGGGTTGCTCCCTCTACAACGGCTCCTTATCCCTGGCGGAGGTTTTCTGTGGCTGCACCTTCACCGACGAAAGCTTCTTCAAAAGGCGCTAGCTCCAGGCAGTCAACCTCGGCCTCAGTGCCGTCTAAGAGCTCCAGGCCTGGGAGTTCTTCCCGACCAAGAGAAGCTCCGGCCGAGAGGACACCGGCTGCCGCAAGTAATCCTCAGCTGAGGTCTAAAGACTTTGTCTCACCAAACTTGGTGGGCTCTGGCTTCGGGCCTCAGAAGAAGAGGTTCCGAGGTGACTGGGACGGTAGCATCCCTAGGTAAGCATCGAGTGCTCGCCTTAAAAAGCTAGTCTTGTTTTTGTTGTCTCTTTAATCCTCTCATCCCTTTATTTCAAGGGTGTTGAAGAAAAGGTCAGGAACTTCGACATCTCTTGTAGCGACCATGACTGCGCGTGCCGAAGCTCCAGCTTCGACCACCGAGCCTCCTCCTCAAGTGGTGGCAAAAGTCACGGCGGCTCCGGCGCCAGCTGTCATGGACTTGGATTCAGAGTCCTCACCGGAAGCTCCCGTGGTAGCGCCGGACCACGGGGGAGAAGTCGAAGATGTACCTCTGGCAACATTGTTTGAGGTTGATGCTCGCGAACTGGAGATGTCAGAAGCTCTGGCCGCTGAGCCAGAAGTCATCGAAGCCCTGGCTGCTAAGCCAGAGGCAATTGAAGCCCCGGCCATTGAGCCAGAAATGGTTGAAGCTTCGGCCCTTGGGCCAGAAGTTGTTGGAGGCCCGGTGACTATGCCAGAGATGCTTGAAGCTCCGGTCACTAAACCGGAAGTGACTGATGTGTTGGCGTCTGAGATGGAGGTGGTAGGGGCATCGGATGAAGCTCCAGCCGCTGCCCCGGAGATAGCTGCCCCGGAGGTGTCTGGACCAGAGCTGAAGCAGCCTGAAGAGATGGCGACAGGTACTCCACCCTCAGAGCCGGTAATTGAAGATCCAGAAGCAGCGCCTTCGACTTCCAGTCTGGAGGTGGGAGTTCCCCCATTAGGTTCTTCCTCTGCTACTGTCAAAGGGCTTCCAAAGAGGGGCCCTAATGCTGCAGGAGCTCAGGGGACCACCCTTGTAGAGTGGGACACTATTTTTGTGATGGAAAATCCTATGGAGCCTACGGAGTTGGTCCCAGCAGGTCCGGAGCCTATCCCTTTGGCGTTGTCCATAGACAACGCCTGCTCGAGCCTCCAACAAGTCTAGATCGCCTTCGATCATGAGAGCAAAGCCCTAGAGGAGGAGCGCAACACCTTGAGGCGTTGGCGCAACAGACTCCACTTTGAGACCAGGGTTGCACATACAAGGCTGGCTGATTAGAAGGAGTGGATCAAGGGGGAGAAGGCCCGATTGTAATACTGGAGCAAACTGCTGGGGGAGAAGGAAGTTGCCATCAGGGTGCTCGACGCTAACTCCAGGGAGATCCTTGAGCAAGACAAGGAGAGGTGTGATGCTACTGATGAGCATCACGAAAACCTCAATGAATTGAACGACGTCCTCTTGAAGCACCGAGCGGACCTTGAGGCAAGGGAAGAGAAGCTCCTGGAGCAGTAGGAGGATATTGTGAAGAGGGAGACGGAGGTCACCCAGAAATTGACTCTGGGTGAACAAAATTTAGCAGATCGCAACAAAAAGCTGGATCTATGGAGCAAAGAGGAGAAGGAGAAGTATTGGAAATTGGGGCAGGAGCTCTCGAAAAGAGAAGCTGATGTTGCCACCAGGGAAGGGAAAGTAAGAGGCAGAGAAAAGGACTTGGCGGAAAGGCGGAACCGCATCCACCTCCAAGAGACAGAGCTGACCGATCGTGAGAAGCAAGTTGCTGAGAATATGCAGCAGCATGCCAAATTGGTCGAGCGCCTCGCTCTGGAGGGTTCGTAGCTTACGGCCGCCCAGAAGTCACTGGAGGAGCTATGGAGCTTGAAAGAGACTCAGTCCATCCAAGTATGGGACTTCTTGGGACAAGCCAACGATGCGCTGATGCCACTAGGCTTCAGTCTTGTACGTCCGGACAATCCAGAGCTGGACTTGGACCGAGCGCTAGTGGCCCTCAATGCTGCTGGCAGCAAACTCGATGCGATTTGCGACGTTATTGCGGACCAGTTGGAGACAGAGGGAAAATCTCTGGCTACAAACGTCGCAAAGTATGTACTGACGTGATATGTGAGCCGAGATCCCCAATTCTCTTTGGACACGGTGCTCAAAAGTCCCGTTGCTGAAGAGGAGGATGCCGCCAAGGCCAGTGTCCAAGAAGTTGCCAAGAAAGTCACCACATTCTTCCGCAGGACTTAGATCCTCCAGTAGCTAGGACTTCTTACTTTTGCCTTCTGCTGTAATCCCAATTTTGTAATCCAGTGCTTCTATTTAATGAAATCCACTTTGCCATGTACTTCATTTTATTGTTGTTTTGTCTTCAATATAATGTGCTCTGTCTTATTGGCCCCCTGGTATATGTGCACAATTGAAGTGTGTACATGTACCAAAGGATTTGACAGTATATTGATAACTTGAACGCTTCGCACTTGTAGATTTTAGGTCTAAAGTCTTCATTTCTGACACGTCGACGGCAAGCCCCCTGGGATTGGCGGAGCTTGGTAGCTCCGACGGTACCCATCACGAACGTATAAAATGTCAACAGCGGGCCCCCTAGGATTTATTGGAGCTTAGTAGCTCCTGATGTCATCGCACAAATAGTTGAAGGTAGGCCAAGCTCTGACATTACCCACCATCAACGTATAAAACGTCGACGACGGGCTCCCTCGGAGGATGTCGAAGCTCAGTAGCTCCGGCATTGTCCACCATCAATATGAATTTTTGTTTTTCCTGCAAATTAAATACAAGAAAAGAGTAAAATTTGTCCTCTTGTCTATAAATCGTTTGTGACTTATTATCCTTATTTGAGTTTTAAATCCGAAGTAACTCGATATGGTAACAAGTATATTGATGTAATCTTTCCGGACCCATATGCTATTTTAGTAGTCACCCTACTAAGACCTACCGGGGTTTAGGTAGAGTAGCATCCTTAGGGTGCAGGACCAGGCTAAGTCGATAGCACACTCTGGACCTATGTTGACTTGGCATTCAGGCAAGTAGATTATACAGCATGTTTAAGATCCAAAGAGATCAACAATATAACTTGCAACGCATATGAATAACTTGGGTAAAAACTAAAAAAGAATTGCACAACTTCATTATAGACAAGAAGGTTAAAAACAATAATTTGATAGATCGAGCCTTGTACAAAAATAAATGCACGTGGAGTCTATTTTTACACAACAATGTCTTTCATTATAGGTCCAGATTACAGGGGAGACAAGGACACACTTAGGGTGTGGGACCAAGCTAAGTGTGTTATACATCTTGTACTAACCCAGAGCAGGTAGTTACACTTTTAGTGTGGTGACTGTATGAAGTGTACTTAAACTTCCCGGACCCTCCCAGAGGGATCCGGATGTTCTCCTGGAGGACCTACCCATTTCTGTTTAGCGGCTCTATAACATATATTGTGTGTAATTACAGGCTCACCTCCGTGATTCTAAGCATAAAACTTACGGAGGTGCTCGATGTTCCAAGGATTAGGAAGTGGAGTCCCATCCTCAGTTGACAAGCGAACGCATCTGGGATGGGATACTTTGATCACTCGAAAGGGAACTTCCCAGCTGGGGGAAATTTTATTCATTCGTTCACGAGTTAGTATCTTCCGAAGCACCAGATCGCCTTCCTCGAGTTGTAGGTTACGCACATGCCTTTGATGATAGCGTCGGAGCACTTGGCGATAACGTGCATTCCAAACAACTGCTTGGCACCTTCCCTCGTTGATGAGGTCAAGGTCTTCATGCCTGAGCTGGTCCTGGGTGGCTTCGTCGAAGGTCTGGACCCGGAGGGACCCTAAGGTGATCTCCGGAGGAAGGACTGCTTCAGCTCCGTACACCAGGAAGAATGGAGTTTCTCCAGTTGACCAGTTAGGTGTTGTCCTGTTCGCCCACAATGTGGACAGAAGCTCTCCGATCCAGTTGGCTCCGTGCTTTTTTAGGCGTTCATATGTGCGCGTCTTGAGTCCTTTTAAGATTTATGCATTTGCTCTCTCGGCTTGGCCATTACATGCTGGGTGAGCTACTGAGGCATAACTGAGTTGAATGTCGAGGTCTTCGCAATATTCTTGGAATGCAGCACTTGTGAATTAGGTTCCATTGTTAGTTATGACTTTGTTTGGAACTCCAAATCTGCATATAATGGACTTAAAGAACTTGATTGCTTATTGCTTGTTGATTGTCACAACTGGAGTTGCTTCCGTCCATTTAGTGAACTTGTCGATGGCGACATACAGGAACCTGTAACCTCTGACGGCTTTTGGGAATGGTCCCAAGATGTCCATGCCCCACACAGCGAATGGCCATGTAGGAGGTATCATTTGTAGTGATTGAGGCGGTGTGTAAATCTGTTTTGCATGGAACTGGCATGCTTCACATTTTTTCACTAGCTCAACAGCATCATGGATTGCTGTAGGCCAGTAAAAGCCGTGCCGGAAGGCTTTACCGACCAGCGTGCGAGAAGAAGCATGGTTCCCACACTCGCCTCCATGGATTTCCGCAAGGAGCTCGCGGCCTTCTTCCCTTGCAATGCACCGCATTAGGATGCCATTGGCACCGTGCCGGTAGAGATCCCCTTCTACCAACGTGTATCTTTTAACCAATCTGACAATCCGGTCAGCAGATACACTGTCTTCAGAAAGGATATTTTCTTTCAAGTAGCTCCAGATCTCCAAGATCCATGCATCAGAGCTTACTTGAGCTTCTGAGTCTTGCGTGCTGGGTTGCTCGGAGCTTCCGGCAGCACCTACAACCCTTGGTGGATGACATGGTAACAGGGTCACTGGGACTGCCAGTTTCGAGGTGCTGGTCTTGCCCACTTTGCTCAGTTCGGCTGACTAAGTTGTTGGGTTTGACAACCTTCGGATGAAGGTTCCGTCGGGAGCCGGAGCTTCGGTTGAAGCCTTCGTCGAGAGTTTGTCATCTTCAGCGTTATGAAGGCATTGAATATGGTGGAGATCCAGGACTTCGAAGTCCTTCTAGAGCCTCTGGACTTCAAGGAGATAAGCAGCTAGTTGAGGATTGTTACAGGAGCATTCACCTTTGGCTTGTTTGATGATGATTTGTGACTCACCCTTCACCAACAGTTGTTTGACACCATAAGATAGTGCCACCTTGAGTCCGTAGACGAGGGCTTCATACTCTGCCATGTTGTTGGTCGCCTTGATATCAAGGTGAACCATGTACTTGACCTTCTCCCCAGTTGGAGCCAGGAAAAGTATTCCAGCTCTGGCCCCTGCTTTTGCACGGAGCCGTCAAAGTAGAGAGCTAGTGAGGCTTGGTGAATACCGGGCCTTGGGTTCTGGTTTCTGCTCATTGTGGCCACTGGGGTTTTATGGAGAGGGTTCTGCCACGAAGTCTGCCAAGGCTTGACTTTTGATTGCTTGTCGTGACACGAATTCGAGATCAAACTCGGCCAGTTCCGCTGCCTACTTTGCAATGTTCCCAGTAGAGTTAGGGTTATGCAAAATAGCACGCAGTGAAAAAGAAGTTACCACTAATATTTTGTGGGCTTGGAAGTAGTGATGAAGCTTCCTTGAGGCAATAAGAACTGCATAAAGCAGCTTATGCACCTCAATGTATCTCGTCTTGGCGTCGTGGAGTACTTTGATGATGAAGTACACTGGTCGATGGACGGTTCGGACCCTCTCAGAGGGGCCAGGAGCTTCCTCTCCATCGACCCGGACCCTCCTAGAGGGGTCCAGACCTTTTTGCTAAGTTTTTTGGACCCTCCCAGAGGGGTCCATAACTTCTTCTTGTTCGACCCAGACCTTGTTAGAAGGGTCCAAATAATCTTGGTCGGTCAGGTGAATCTCCTCAGGTGAATGAGGTTGATCTCCTAGTATTTTGCCTTGAGGTTCCGTTTCTGGGGGCTGGGACACGGACATGCTTTCAGGTAACTCCGGACCCTCCCGGAGAGGTCCGGGCTCCTAGACTAGACGTGGCTCCGGTCTTTCTGCGACCAGGACCATGTTGACAACTTTGGTGGTTGCCAAAATGTAAAGCAATAAAGGCCCACCAAGATTCGGAGCTACCAAGATCGGTAGTGTGGTGAGGAGTTGTTTCAGCTCTTGAAATGCCTTTTCTGCTTCTTCAGACCAATGAAATGGTTCGTACTTCCTCAAGAGTTTGAAGAATGGAAGTGCTCGCTCTGCCAGTCTTGATATGAACTGGTTGAGCACAGCTAGACATCCAGTTAACTTCTGGACATCTTTGATGCGGGCTGGGGGCCGTATATCTTCTATAGCCTTGATCTTCGCCGGATTTTCTTCAATTCATCGGTGATTCAACAAGAAACCTAGGAGCTTCCCGGAGCTAAACTCGAAAACACATTTGTCTGGGTTCAGCTTGGTGTGCGTGGTGCGCAGCTTGTCGAAGACAGCTTGTAAATTGTCAAGGGGTGACTCCTTGTTCTTGATCTTCACGACAATGTCATCGACGTACACCTCTACCAAGTCTCTAATTCTCTCTCCAAATGTTTTGTACATAGTTTGCACAAATGTTGAAGAAGCATTTTTAAGACCAAAGGGCATGGCAGTATAATAGTACAAAACATCTACTGTTATGGAGGCAGTATGTTCTTCATCTTCCTTAGACATTTGGATTTGATGATATCTGGAATATGCATCTAAGAAACACAATAGCCCACACCCAGAGGTGGATTCCACTATCTGATCTACTCTAGGTAGTGGAAATGGATCCTTTGGACATGCCTTATTTAAGGTAGTGTAGTCGATACATATCCGAATCTTCTCGCCGGCTTTGGGTACAACAATTGGGTTTGCTAGACATTTTGAATGAAACACCTCCCGGATGAATCCAGCTTCGAGCAACTTCTTGATCTCCTGTCGAATGAAGTTTTGCCGCTCGATTGATTGCTTTCGGGGCTTCTGGTATACAGGCCATGCATCAGGATAAATCTTCAGATTGTGCTCAATCACCTCCCTAGGGATCCTAGGCATTTGTGACGGTTGACAGGCAAACACGTTGACATTAGCCTGGAGGAAAGTGATGAGCATGAGTTCCTATTTGTTGTTCAAACCTCCCGATATATGGGTAGTTTGAACAGCATCAGAACCAATTTGGACGACTTTGACGGGAACGTCGGTGTCGCCGCTTAGTTGCACACGAGGTGCGGAGGTAGAGCCTTTATGATGAATGCTCGGAGGGTTCGGAGCTGGCTCCTTACCAGATGCTTCCTCTTGCGCTGTAGTGAGGGCATAGAGTTCTTCTAAAGCAGTAACTCCTACAGTACAATCTCCGCGAATCTGGAGAACACCCGCAGGTGTTGGCATCTTCAACACTAAGTAACCATAATGGGCAGCGACCATGAACTTGTACAGGTCTAGCCTACCCAGAATGGTGTTGAATGGCAGACTGGTCTACGCAACGTCGAAGACCAACTTCTCAGTTCTGTAGTTCTCCCGAGTCTTGAAGGTCACTGGGAGTGTGATAGAACCGAGGGGAGTAATGGTCCCCGGACCTACCCCATAGAAAGGTTGAGATGGGCAAAGATCCGAAGGACGGAGCTGGAGCTTAACGAAAGCTTCAAAGATTATTAGGTTCATCCCTGAACCTCCGTCCACCATTACATGGTGGAGTTGAATATTGTTAATGGTGAGTGACACCATCAACGGGAGTTGGCCAGCTCTGATCATGTTGTGGGGGCAGTCCGAAGCATCGAAAATGATGGGAGTGTCCATCCACTTCAGATGAGGCTCCGCCCTAGCAGTGGGAGCTGCCACGGCCATGTCCTGCCGCATTATCTCGAGGATGCGGCGAGAGGTGATGTCCAAAGAACCACCATAAATGGTGTTCAGGGTCTTCTGGCGCTCGTTGTCAAAGGCGTCGGAATCGTCATCGACAGTGCTGTAGACAGATTTCAGGACCTTCTTGGGGTCCTGGAAACCTAGCTCTTCCTCAATAGGAGCTTCGTCGACTTTTTGTTTTCCTTCCCGCTGACGGAAAGGAGCTTCTTCCCGACGCTTGTTATAGCGCTCGGCAAGGTTCTGGACCTCCCGGCATTCTTTCAGGCTGTGTCTGTCCGTCTTGTGGATCAGACACCACGCTTTGGAACTGTTGTCGCCTTCTAATGAAGGACGAGGTCGTTTCTCGGGGCGTGGCCCCCGGCCACTTGGAGCTGCAGCAGCCGCAGCGGTAGGTGTGTCGGCCGACGTCTTCTTCTTGCCGTTGGGCTTCTTTTTCTTTTTGCCACTGCCAGATGTAGTGGCTTCAGTTTTGGAGGACTTCTTGTTGGCCTCCGTAGCTGGCTTGGAGTGCATTTCATGGCCCTCCACAGCTCTAGCACATTTGTCTACTAGGCTGAAGAGTTCTATGACGCTGGTGACTTCTTTGATTGCCAGCTTCTCCAGCATCTTTTTATCTCGAACACCCTGTCTGAATGCAATGATAACAGAAGAGCTCGAGATTGAAGGGGTAGTATTCCGTACCTGAGAAAACCGTTGGATGAAGGATCGCAGCGATTCCCCCGTTGTTTGCTTTATAGCAAACAGGTCCAATTCAGTGCCAGGTCGGGTGTAAGAACTCCCGAAGTTGGCAGTGAATTGTTAGTATAGCTCCGCCCAACTATTAATGGAGTCGGATGGAAGACTCATGAACCAAGACCTTGCAGTCCCAGTTAGAGCCACTGGGAAGTAATTGGTCATCACAGCCTCATCGCCCCCTGCTGCCAGTATAGCAGTGGAGTAGATATGAAGGAACTCGGCGGGGTTGACAGTCCCATCGAATTTTTTCAGCAAGTGAGGTCGGAACTTCTGTGGCCATCTGACCATGCGTAAATGCATGGGGAAAGCAGAACAGCCTCCCCCTACTCCCTGAGGAGCAGGGTTGTCTCGAGCTTCTCGTCTCTCACGAGCACACTCAATATAGACACAGTCGTCCTGCTGCCAGTAACGAAGATCAAGTTCCGACCGTAGGTCGTGATTCGGAATCCTGGTGATGGTGTGGGTGCGTCGTGCCCCGGGAGGCAGCGAAGTCACCAGCTGGGATGCAGCACGTCTCCTATGCTATGAGACTTGTGGACCAAGTCGGCCCGACAAGGTCCGTCGTTGTGATGGTGCTCGCCCCAAAGGGGGAGGACCTTGATTGCTGATGCCAGCAGTTGCAGCTGCAACCAGATGGTCAACGTCAGCTCTCCACTGTTCCATAGCACCCTGGGGTGCCCCTGGAGGTGGTGGGTATTGTAGGAGAGCTCGTGCGGCAACGAGCGCGTGCTCAGGGATGTTGTTTGTCGATGCAGTGATCGACGCAGATGCCCCATCTTGTCGTCCAACATTGTTTGTCGGAACAGATGACGGTTGTGGTGCCATAGTGCCTGCCGGAACAATGGCACCTGCTGGCTGCTGCACGTTGGAGGGATTGCCTCCAGCAAGTTGTTCAGCGCGATTGCCGTTGGAAGATCCTCTGGCGGAATTCACCATCTTGAGATCTCGGGAGCCCCTACCCGGTGCGCCAAATGTCAAAGTGTAGCAACGACACTTCCCCCGGTACTACTAAAGTGTAGCTCGCGGAGGTTCTTATTTCATTTGGGGCACGCAGAGATCAGGATCAAGATGATGAAACTAGAGATTTACGTGGTTTTGGCCGCCTGAGCGTAATACCCTACTCCACGGGGTGTGTGTGTGTGTGTGTGTGTGTGTGTTATTGTATTGTGGATCACTAGGAGGCGTAGTGTATGGCTCAGCTGAGATGCCCCTTGTATCGCACGGCTCAGTACTTTTATATTCCAAGGACTGACCGTTACATCATTTACCCGGCCCAACATGTGGCTCTGGCGTGTTTAATAGCCTAATACACTGTCTATGAGCATTAAGCGTGGTTAATAGTGTGTTAACATGCCTTAATGGTTGTGTTTCCTCTAATTAACAGCGCTCTGATCGTGTGTCATTAATACAGCGTAATGACACGTAATTAGGTCTTGTAACTGCCGCTTTAATCGTCCTTTGAATATCTGTGCTGGAGGAGATCTGCCAATGTATTTGTTGATGATGAAGGTTCGGAGGCTACACACGTGGCATCTTTGGAGCTTCCCCTTGCGGGGAGGTAGCTCCGGAACCACTATACACGTGTCGGCACTAGAGCTTCCCTCTGCTGGGGGGGTTAGGTCCGGGGTTGTTATACACATGTAGATCGCGGAGCTTCCCTGTGTTGGAAGTTTAGCTCCAGATTTATATTACACTTGTCGATCCCCGGAGCTACCCATATGAGGGATGCGGGTCCCGTGTAATATGACATGTGGGCCCTAAGGAAACCTTCATCTTTGACAGGTAGAGTTCTCTTGCACTTCTTGCGGTACCGTGGGGTACCCGGTACGCAGGGTACCGATAGACACAATGTTGAAAGGTGAATTTCACAACACTAGACAAAACCTAGATATGATGAAAAGTAAACAAAGATGCACGAGACGCGATTTTATCCCGTGGTTCGATTCCCACGAAGGAAACCTACATCCACGTTGAGGAGTCCACAGAGGACCAGGTCTTCACCAACCCTACCCTCGTCGAATCGCCATGGAGGCCGATTCTCTTCCACTAATCAAGAAGGGGCAAATAACCGTGTTCAAGGGGACTTCTGACAAGTTGAGGGCTTCCCAAGAATTACAATGACGAACATCACCAAACACACTTGAAATTTATACAATAAACAACAAGAGTGTGCGAGAGATTCAAACTCAAGACTCAAGATCATTTGGAACAAGTCTCTCCTTTTGATCAATGCTAATCCTCAAAGATTTGATCTTTCTAGGGTTAGAATGTGTGGAGAGATGTGTATTTTGGGTCTTTGGTAGGTGTGATGGCGCAGGGGGTCGAGAGAGGTGGTTGTAGGGTCGTACACCTCTATTTATACTAGGGTTTCCAAAAGTTACTGTTAGGATTTGCGATGTCCGGACTAGTCCGTGGTGGACTCTGGACTAGTACGGTGTGCGACGTGTGGGAAACCCTAAGTGTTTAGCTATATCGGACTTGTCTGGAAATCTGTGGACTAGTCCGATTTGGGCTTTGGAAGTGATCGGACTAGTCCGGCACAAATCGGCCTAGTCCGTTGTGGTGAACCTCATGTTGAATTGAGGACAAGTCCGCACTTGGAGGACTTGCCCGATTTTTGTCAGAGAGTTTTTGGACTAGTCTGTGGTGATATCGGACTTGTCCGGTGTCATGAAATATTGTGGGGGCTAAGGAGAAGTCTGTAGTTGGAGGATTTGTCCAATTTTAGTCAGAAGATTATTGGACTAGTCCGTGGCGATATCGGACTAGTCCAATGCTGTGTAAACTGGAGTACTTGCGGACAAGTCCGCACTGGGGACACTTGTCCATTTCTAGTTAGAGACATATCGGACTAGTCCAGTTTTCCTATGAATTGTGCAGTGAGTTAAATTGTTTGATAACTTGAGCTCTTGGGGTGCGTTTCTCCAACACACTCCATACACAATGATCTAATCTTTTCATCTCTTGAGCTCTTTTCCTTTTGATTCCTCATTTTCCTTTCTTTTTGAGCTTTCCTCCCAATTTCTTTAAAACATGCGCTCATCTCATCAATTTTGTTAGGATCTCATTTGTTTGATATAAATCAACCAGAACCCACAAGGGATGCCTAGATGCACTTACAATCTCGAAGCGCATATACTCTTTTTTGAACATGTCTTGGCGTACCTCTTTGATCATATTGGATCCTTCGTGGTAGTCGCATAATGTTTTCCACATATCATACATAGATCGGAGGTGTGCAACACGATCGAAGTCGCCTTGAGTCAATCCTTGTATGATCAAGTTTCGAGCCTTGTTATTATTGTCGATGTCCTTCATGTTGGTAGCCGTGACTTCATCATTTGATGGCATGAAAAGGTGCTTGAAGACCTTTTCCCATATGGCGAAGCCTTGTGCTTGTATGTAAGCCTCCATGTGAGCTTTCCACACCTGAAAATTAATGTCATCGAACAAACAAGATTTTTCGGAGTATTTCTCCATGTTGATTAGCAAAAACACATGCAAGTCAAATAGATTAGAGCATCGTGGATCTGATACCAATAGAAGGATCAAAGAGCATGTGAAAATCTATCAGAGGGGGAGTGATGGCAGATTAAAATATTTTTATGCGGAAGCTCCAAAAACCCCTCGAATGAAAATCAATCTGACAAGGAAACCGTGTGTGCGACTATTTTCAACGTGTTCAACCATGAGAAAAATAGTATAAATTTTAGAGAATCAATTCTTGAAACTAATGCAAAAAGAATCACGTGAAAATAATGAGTAGAACTCAAGTTATGATCAAAAGGTCGAGCAAAGGTCAATCTGCTCTACCATAGTGAAAAACAGATTTGCTACGTTGTGAAAGAAACTCGTGTAGATCAAAATATGATTGTGAAATCTTAAAAAAAAAAGATAGATAATTGAGTTTTGAAGAAAAAACAATAAGAATAGCGGCAATTGGATCAGTAAAACCGAGTTATGATTGAAACATCAAAGCAACGTCAGGATGCGCAGAAACTCATTGAGAAAAAATTGCCAAAAACAAGTCGGACGAACAAGGCACAACAGCTCCTCTAAAACTACAAATTTTGTTCAATGAAACACAAGAGGAATATCCACAAGTCATGCTGTCGATGATCCCTGACACCCTTGCTTATATAACCAGCCCTAAGGCCAAACAGTTCAAGCTAGAAATCCTACTCCTACTTAGATTCAACCTAAACTTTCCATAATTGCTCAAGACTCTTCATACACAGATAGAAGCAATCTTAAGACTTTCAAACATCTTAGAAACATCCCACACATTCTTTAAATAACTCAACTTCGTGCCTCATATGAAATACATCATAACCAACTCAAAACATTCCATAAAAAAACCATAACCGCCTCAGCTTGAGTCTGAGCGTGTTATATAGTCGGTTGGACCTTGCCGACCATATCTGCTTGTTCATAACTCTTATCCACGCCTTGGAATAATGTTGCCACATCCATGCACCCCTTGCACACGTGAAAACACTTTTCAAAATGTCCATGATACCTTCATATGCATTGTTCTTGACCCAAACATGTTGCGTGACCTCCCGGTCAACTCAATCAAAATTTATCCCGAACTTGGTTGTTGAATATCATCTTCTCTCTAAGACTAGTTCAATGGATCACCATCATCAGCCATGTCTTGACCTCAAACAACACTTGCACATGAACAAACAACTAATTCTTATGAGCAGAAGTCCTCGACTCGACTCACATTAGTCCAAAAACTACAACACTTTATGTGAACACCTCACATAGGCATGTTGCAAAATATACCAAGATATTGTCCACCATGATCATCCAAAACAAATAAAAAACTTAGTAAATTAATACAAAGCAAACCTCTCATAAGCCAAAAAACAAGTTTGAAACATTGCAAATAAAAAACAGAGTAGTTGAAATAAAACATTAAGATCGGACAGTCTGAAGTGATTTGTGCACTAACTGTTACTCCTAGTATACATTGAATTAATTCGGACAGTCCAAACTGATAAAAAGGTAATTGTTACTCTAATATATATTGAAAGTTTGGACAGTTTGAACTCATTAAAAGGTAACTATTACTCTCGATACACTTTGAAAATTTTAGACAGTCTGAACTGAGTTTCTTAGACATATTTAAAATTTTGCATTTAAACTCTCACTTTTAACATAATTGCCAATGTATTCAGCACACATAGGTCCCACAATAGTTCAGTGTGAAGGGAAGGAGGGTGTTGCTGGCTTCTTATCAACTCCATGGACCAACAACTGATCGGTGAACGCCAATGCTGCAGCACCCCATGACCCAAAGAATATCACTTGGGAGGAGACCAATATCAACTATAGAAAATCACTTTGTGCTTGAGGGTGAAATCCAAGCCAAGCACCATGATTTCCTCATTCTAAAACAGGGTCATCTGAGTGTGCGGGAGTACCTCAACAAGTTCACATAGCTATCCTGCTACGCATTTAGGGTGTTGACACGGACACGAAGAAACAATTTTGCTTCATGAACAGACTGGACAAGGAGCTCAAGTATTATGACAGTTTCCAGAAGTTGATAGACAAGGATTTCGCTATGGTCGAAGGTGAACATTGAGTTTCATGGGAGTCTCAACAGTCCGGTGATCAGTAAGAGAAGCTCAATCAAGAAGATCCTTAATGTACTTCTCTTGAGATAGATGGATTCCCTCAAAGGTAGAGGATACCTCACTCTCGAGAAAGTAACAGAGAGGACCATGATCGGACATAAGAAAATGCTCACTAAGACAAGCCTTTATGAATGCTATGTAGTCATGGTCGTCTCCAATGATGATCATATCATCAACATAGAGAAGAAGAAGAGTTCAACCACAAGACGAGGTATGCACAAAGAGCGTAGGATCATGAGCACTGCAAGAAAAAAAACAGGCGATCATCAACATGAATAGTTGAAATCAAGCACGAGGAGCTTGCTTGAGGCCATAAAGAGAGCGACAAAGGTGACAAACCATACCCTCAAGAGATGGCTGCATGTAAACCTCCTCATGTAACTCGCCTTTAAGAAAGGCATTCTTCACATCAGGCTCGGAGATGGACTAGCCATGAACGGATACCACAACAAGACGAGTGCGAACAACGTTAATATGAGCAATTGGGGCAAAGGTCTCATCATAGTCACATCCATGTTCATGTTGAAACCTACAAGGGACTAATCAAGCCTTCTAACACTCAAGAGAACCATTAGAGCGGGTCCTAACCTTATAAATGCACTTACATATGATAGGGCAAACACGTGGGGGACATGGCACAAGTTCCCATGAGCCAGCACACTCAAGAGCAGTAATCTCCTCAGTCATCGCATGTTATCATTCTGGATGAGGAACAAAATTACAATACATAGTCGATTCAGAAACAACAGTAGCAGCAAAGCTAGAAGGAGAGTAGCGATCAGGCGGCTGACAAGAGCAACAGCCATGTCCAATAGGCTCTTCAGACGAAGAATCATTAGCAAAAGATGATTCCTCAAAAGAAGAGAGCACATCAGAAGAAGCAGGCTAAGTTGGAGAAGATGAGTCATCAGAGGAAGATGACTCAACTAGAGTAGATGGCTCATGAGAAGAAGACACAACTCGCCGAGTATAGATCTGTGTCACATGAGGCTTCATAGTATAGTCAAGGACCATAGAAGAAGGCTGAAAAGAAGACATTGTGGGACGTGACACTAAGTGTGAGGGAGGTACACTAGCAATGGAGGTATTCGGAAGGAATAGGAACGAAGCACCAGAATCAAGAATTTATGGACGAGTACGTGGAGCAAAAGTGGAAGGTGGTCTCTCAGTGGAAGACTGAGAAGCAGCAGCAAAATTGGGAGGTGCGGAAGGCTGAGTTAAAGAACCAGCAACTCCTGATGGTGTAGAGATAGCAAAGCGACGAAGAATCATAAGTAATTGCACATCTGTAGTGGCAAAACTCACATGAGAGCCTCCAGTACTAGCACCACCAACACCCTATGAAGAACGTCGAGCTTGAACGTTCCTCTTCCTGAAACAATATGCCTCCACATGTCCATCTTTGCCGCAATAGTCACAGTGAAGACCTCCACGCCCTCCAGATGCAGAAGGAGGAGCGATTGAAGAAGTTAATATCGATGGAGGAGCAGTGTGTCGAGGAGTCGAGGAACAAGTAGCAAAAACTGAAGAAGACTATAGCAGACTAGCAGCACGAAGACAAGTCTCATCATTATAAACGCTAGCCAGAACATCCATAAGAAAGACACAAGGGTGATAAGCAAGCAACTGAGCACGAAGAGGCTCAAACTCATCACAAAGACGAATTAAGAAGTCATAGATGCGTGAAGCTCAAGTGCATCCTTCTGACTTTGACAAGACTAACAGGTATTGGGTGACAACAGAGGACCAAGGTTGTCAAGGTGACGCCAAATATCATACATCTGAGAAAATAAGTCATCAATTGTAGCACCCCTTCCGTAATAGTTGGTCCTTGCTCCTCATGAATAGCAGCAAGATAGGTAGACTGACTAGTAGTCTCACAACGATATCGTATAAAAGCCCAGATCTGATGTCGCATACTCAAACTCAGCTATATCAGCAGCTAAATGATCCTTCATACTAGTAGCAAGAATAGCACTAGTCCGAGCATCCTCATCAAACCATGTCCTGTACATACTCAACTGAGACTCATAGGAACACAGTCGAGTCTCATAATGTGGAAGTAACTTCTATTTCTCATGCGATTCCGTTGCATCTTATCCATTCAACTGATGTGCGGAGAATATAGTCTATCCAGGAAGAATTGCAGCAATTCTTCAATCCTAACGAAGTCATTTCGGAAGAATCCAGTGAACAACAATGATTACTTAGGATCAGCTTGCGAATTTGTAGCACCGTAGTAGAATCATTACCAATGACAAATAAAGGAATGTCTCATTGGCCCTTGTCGATGCATGGTACAAACGCTCCAGTCTCAGTACTCTTCTTGTGAATAACAGGCTTTGAAGGAGCAGCAGGACAGGGTGGGCATTTGATATCACTCGTGAGGAACTCCCAAAGTCACAGACCACACATATGTAGATGCATGCGGCAAACCCAGTCACGATAGTTGGTGTCATTGAAAGCACCGGATATCGCAAGATTGATACACTGCTAGACTGTTAATGGTCATTATATAACAATTTTGATCATCAATATAACTCAATTATATGAAGAAATAAATATTTCTTATACACATTATAGTTAGAAATAACCTAGTTCCACTTGTATTTGAAGAAAATAGTGCATGCAGGTATTTTATACAGAATTGAAATGAAACAAGAGGATGGATCCTATAAAATATCATCCCATTCAATCAAGTGCTGACATGTGGCACCACATGCATCAAATGACCCACAACAGACGTATCCGAGGCCATCCAACGGTGTATCACCTATATCAGGGGGACCCACCTGTCAGGGACCTCGAGAAAACACAGCCCCAATGGAGCTCTGACCAGCTCGGTCGACACCCCCCCCTAGTTGGTCGATCTGGTCTTTCCTTCAAACTCAGTCACCTTCTACGTGTTGGCTCCTCCCGGCTTGAAGAAGTCGTTGATGACTGATTATGTGAAGGAATAAATATTTCTTACACACATTATAGTTAGAAATGACTTAGTTCCACTTGTACTTGGAGAAAATAGTGCATGCAAGTATTTTATATAGAATTGAGCTAAAACAAGGGGATTGATCCTATAAAATATCATCCAAGCCAATCAAGCGCCAACATGTGGCATCACATGGATCAAATGACCCACAAACAGGTGTATCCGAGGTCATCCAACGGTGTATCACCTATATCAGTAAGGGGGGCCTACCTGTCAGGGACCTGGACAAAATACAGTCCCAACAGAGCCCTGACCAGGTCGCCCGACCCCCCTAGTAGGCCGACCTGGTCTTTCCTCCAAATACGATCAGCTTTCACGTGTTGGCTCCTCCCAGCTTGAAGAAGTTGATGACTGATTTGCGCACTTTTGGTGAAGGGAACCGACCCTTCTCTAGCTATAAATAGGACCTCTCACCTCTCACCTCTCACTTCAACACACACCACTTTAGCATCATTATATTGTATACACTAGTTCTCCTAATTCCATAGTGGAGGTTAGGCTGTAGAGAGGAGCCTCTAGTCCCAAGTCCAAATTGGAAAAGGTATGACTCATGTATCTTTTCTTGTATTTGTGACTTTATGCATAATAAAAATATTATCTTTAGTCTTCATTTATACATATGCTTGGATGAAGCGTTTCTTGTTTGATTGTGGATTCCATGTATGTGGTAGGAATAGTCTTTATGAACATGCCTTAATGTCATTATACTATCATCATAAACACTATAAACCTCCACTATAATCTAATTAGTTATGATATGATCATGTTAGTATGAATAACTTATGCTATGTCTCAACATTGGTTCAACAATGTTTAGGTTAGTCATTGCCTTAGGATGGCTTGTGTCATGGCTCCTAAGGTATTTACTTAATATGCTAGTATGGTGCCAGGATATTTAAGTAGTGTTGGATGTCTCGTAGACCCACGGATTGAAGATGTGGGCAGTAGGTAGTGACAGTCATATCTGTCCTTTGTAATCCTCCACGTTCGGCTATACCACAGGCTCTTGGCGGGAGTCACCCTAGTATTGCTAGGGGTAAGTCTCTGCCCGATGTGTTGAACAACTTAGCATAAGAATTCACTATTGATATGCTCATTAGTATCTAATATAGGCTATGTATATGTATATTAGAAGCATTGTAGGAGCAACACCTCAACTCTTAGTCTAATCTCCATTAGGACCCATTTACTCTTTAGAGTAGATTGTACTATCAACTTACCCCTGTCTTGATAATTGATTAGTATCTTCAAGCTTGATCATAAGAATAGTGTCTACTTTACTTCATTGCCTTCCTATGGGATAAATATAATACACTTAGGAATACTTTTGGGTCACATGCTACACGACAGTTTTCATGCGGTTGCAGATTTTTATTTTTGACGTAAGAAACGTCAACACAGACGAAAAAGCCATTCTCATTGGACAACCAGTGATGGCTAGAGCGCAAAATAAGCAGCGACATGCAACGGTAAGAGCGTAAAAGAAGAGGCGGCGCAAGGTGCAATTTGTTTTACTACTACCTCGCATCATGGCTCGGATCGAGTTGGCCATTGATGGAAGAATCGAAAAGGCACATATCACGGATGCGGCGGAAAGGCACGGATCTCGGGCGCGGCCAGCCCAGAGGCGAATTGATCTCCACATTGCGGCCTCGGAGATGGTGGTGCCTCAGACCGAGCAGGCGATCAAAGGCTTCGAATCTTGATGCCTTTATCGGTGGCAGCGGGAAAGCAGACAGCAGTAGATCGAAGAAGGCTTAGGGTGACGGTAAATCTCCTTGTGCAGATCGACCCGACACAACAGAGTACACAGGAATCCATGAATTTTGCCCAGCGCAGAAGCGGCAGATCGATCCTGGCGAGAGAGCCGGCGCGAGAGAAGCTGCCCAAGACATATGAAGAAGACAACACCGGAAAAAAAAATCCAACGCAAAAAGAAGTGCCCGACGGGGGCAGCACAGAGAGAAGCGTCGGGATCAACTCCTAGGGTAGTAGGGAAAAATTAACTCTAGGTTTTAGCTCTGTACCATATTAGAAATTATTATAAAGGAAGGAGATTCTAATATATAGAGTATAGGAAGATTACAAATATGTAGAAAACCTCTCATACAATGGAGAAATAAGATATATCTCTAACACCAAGAACACAGTTCTTGCGGCCATCGTCCTCTAGTCAGACCTTCCTTGAACGATGATATGTAGTACTATACAGTGTACAGATATGGTGCAATAAGAGTCACGATCATCATGAAAACAACACAATGAAATAGATGGAAGTTTTTTTTAAAAGATATGGTCCGAACACTATAGGCAGGAGCTGCCAATTCATTAAGAAGGAGGGTGGGCACCAGGGATCGAATCCTGTCGGCTCGGGTGGGAACCTCCCACGCTGGCCAACTAAGCCGAAGCCCTTTCTCCAAAATGTTAGACCTTTCTCCAAAATGTTAGACCAATCTAGGAAAACTAGATGGTCTTATATTAAGAAGAAAATAGGCACTCAAATTTGCTTTCAAGAGGATTTGAGCTTGGATGGTCAAAATGTACACTCACATTTCTTAACCAACTGAGTTAAGCTCAGTTCCTGAAATAGATGTAAGTAACATCAATAATTCAACAATGGACAGTGACAGCAGTTGAACAAACAATCATTTAAGTGCTTGCGTCTCATCTTACAAATGGCACTGCAACGCTGCTAACGCAGCCACCATATACATGCTAAAACATATATTGACGACACAATCTGTATGCAGTATTAGTAAACATTAATCCCTCCTCCTATCTTCCAACCATGCACCCTGCACTTATTATTACTTCCTGGGTAGTAACTATAGCAACACCAACATTATCTGAACTTCTGAAACTGAAGTACCTGAAAACACAACGATACCAAAGTGATGGTGCTTCCTGCTGCCCTCTATGTGGTGAGAATGGGTGGGAGGAGATCTGACTTGCCGCCGAGGACACGGGCACGTGTGTCAGGAAAGAACTCCATCCCCGGCAGCTCCGTCACTGTGCCCTCTTGGCTAATGCCAATGGGGTAGCTAAGCAGGTGTCCAGGGAGGTCCTGCTCCAAGTCGTCATTGGAATATATGTCCCAATACTTCTCTGCGATCTTGTTTACCTTCCTCACACATTCCAGGCTCTCGGGGATCTGGAACACATCATCCAGCATTCCCAGGTGCTCATACCACAACGCCATACGGAAGCCATGGACCTGGCCACGGGCTGGCTGCCTGGTCGATAAGTAGTATGGCTGGTACGCGCCCATGGCGATTTCTGAGTCCCTAGCACCATCCATGGACCTCTGGTTGATGTTGGCAGACCCAACAATGATGTATTCGTCATCAACTGGAATAAAAAGAGAGATGTTAACTGGCTTGATCAATATTTGGATCCTTTTCAAGCAAAGTAAGAGGAAATTTTGTGCAGAGATCGTATTCTTAAGTCTTTTTCAAACAGAAATTACATTGTCAATTCTTGGCTATCAAAAGTAACAAACATGTAATTAGTTCAATAAAAGTATAGAATAATAGCAGCATCTGACATTTTCATTCTGAAATATTCAGTCTTCAATTGCTTCTGACGCTTTTGAAATAGTTATTCGTTTACTTGAAAATACTCTGCTAAATTGGTTTCACTGCTCCCCAAAATATTCTATGTAGAATTGTCCCCTTTTCCCAACATAAGTACAATACAATGCATGCTTCAAAACAACATTAAATTTAAATATGCTCATGAGTCATTAATCATGATAAATATGTAGGATGAAGTAGAACTGACTCAGTACCTATCATCATTTTGGTGTGAACATAGATCATGAATCTCCTAGCCTCTTGAGACCGGATGTAATCAGTGTCAGGTTCGGGCTGTTCCTCAGGTTCGTATTCACCCTCCTGCTTCACCTCACGGTTACCTAAGCAGAAGAAAGTGAGGTAATCCCTGGGGTTTGCTTCAATTCCCTTTGCTTGGAGGCCTTGAATGATGTCAGTGTACATCATATCCATTGTTCTCCTTTGCCAGTCAAGGATTGCTTGAACAGAAGCACTTTCTGCATCATGCTCAGGGTACATTGGCACCACAACATAAACAGTAAATCGTTCACCAGCTTTAATCTTGCTGACTATCTTCATGGCAAGCTCCTTCGGGATCAAGTGAAGAGCACCGATTTCTTCCGGCTTGATACCTTCAGGCTTCCAGCAATATGAACTTCCAAGGAAATACTGGTTCTCGATATAGATGAAGTTCTTTGCCCTCCGGATAGCATGTATGTATGCATCCTGGATGCTCCTGTCAATGATTTGATCCTTTCCACTAACAAGTCCGGACCGTGCAGCATCTTCAGGAGTATCAGGGAAACCGAAAGCAGCACCACCATCAATGGACCTGAAGAGCTGAACATTCCATGTTTCCTTGTCCTCCGGGAACATGACAGGAGAAGGGGGAATAATAATGTTAGAAAGATCCCTAAGATGCACAAGGAGGTCCTTACCACCCTGCTTTCTCCATCTCTGCTCGAAATTGTAAAGAACATCCCAAGCAATTGGCCCTTCCAGTCGTGAATGAATATCATGCCAAGGCTCTCTCGGCCCACCTTTCTTGATTGATGCAGCTGTGAAGTTTGGCTGGTGGAAGTCATCATGATGGACAGTGTCAAGTGTCCTGAACAAGGAGTGATACTGAGTGTCATATCTACCATCACAAAGGTCAAGGCCACCAACAAAGCTAACTATCCTCCTTCGTTCGGAACCCTGATTTGGCATCTCATGGTCAACAACTACTATCTTCTGGTGGTGCGTGAACATATATGATATCTGCACATTCTGAACAACGCTGCTTGAATTACTCCCTCCTTCTCATATTATTTGTCGTTTAGGACAAAGATTTTAGTTCATTTTGAACTAGAATTCTTGTCCTAAATGACAAATAATATGGGAAAGAGGGAGTATCAGGGTTGCGTCCGCACAGCACACAGTGGACATCCGTGCCCTGGAAGAAGTTTGCTGTCTCCTCATCATGGGTGGCCATCAAGCCAGCCCTCTTCACAAAGCTAAATGAAGTCCTATCATCCCACAGCAGCATAAGGACCCGGACACCTTCACTGGCCTTCCTCTTGAGCAACTCTCCAAGAGTAACATCTCCGCCAGGCTTGGGCCGGTTGGTGTCCCTGATCAAGGTGATTTCGGTGTAGACAGACCAGCCGGTGATGTAGATCAAATGCTTTGCATTGCTGATGGCATCAAAGATATCTTCCCAGCACCTATGCGGTTCATAGTCCTTTCCGTCAGCAAGGGGGATCCTGGGAATGAAGTTGTCCGGGACATGAGCGTCCTGGTACAGAGTGACCTT
Source organism: Tuctoria greenei (assembly GCA_036927565.1). Classification (NCBI taxonomy): domain Eukaryota; kingdom Viridiplantae; phylum Streptophyta; class Magnoliopsida; order Poales; family Poaceae; genus Tuctoria; species Tuctoria greenei. The sequence continues at coordinate 218,464,374 of JAYESD010000003.1, read as the reverse complement.
ACACCCTTGCCTCTGCGAGAAAAAGGTGTACGGAACACCGGGGTACTTGGCGCTACGGACACCCCTCGCCCAGTTGCGGTCCTTGGTCACATGAAAGTACTGCAGCTTGACATGGATCTTGCTGTCACCAACAGGCTTCCGGTTCTCGTCGCAGATCTCGAGCCAACTATCAATCTCCTCACCGTCCAAGAGCTCTTGGACCGGCAGGTACGCCCTCCCGATGAGAGAGGCCCCGATGGACAGGTCGACCTTGACGGTGAAGATGACGTCGGCGGCCAGGTGGGCGCAGTAGATGTGGAAGGACTCGTACCAGCGAGGGTTGACGGGCTCGTTGGCAATCATCCGTGTACGCCCGACCCGGGCTTTCTCGAGGTCGATGGTGGCGTACAGCTTGGTGCTGCCTTTGCCCACGCCGATGGTGTCCTCGATCCCTGCCACGAACTGTTCAGACACAACCAGGAGGGACGTAAGGATTCTATTAATGATCTGTCTAGATTTAAGGTGTTAGTAATTTAAAATATTTCAGGCAGTACTTAACAACTAATTATCATCTTTAACCACTAATCATTATAATTAATCATGAATCTTTAATTATATATGTTAATTAACCATAAAATTATTTTGATTAATTATTTTACAATTAACATAACTCTTACAAATTACGAATTAACAATTAATAAAGAAAGAAAGAAGATTAAGTGGTTGACACGAATCTTAAAAAAATATAACCGTCGTCTGAAAAATTGTTAGATTTCAAACACATGAGAAATATCATTTCTCTTTTATTAATTAGGTGGAGCGAGAAGCAACGTGGTACCGTGAAACTCTAGATCCAGTTAACCGTGTTGCGATCAGAATTCAGGCGCTGATCCAGGAAGTCGGGGGGCCTCCAGCCTCCTACCCGCCCCCCACCCCCCACATCACCACCCCAAACCCTCCACCATTTTTAGCTGCAGGGAAGAGGATTTGAGCAGAGTGAAGGTTGAAGAAAGAGTTTGTACACGTTTTGGGCCGGTAATTTTGTGTTTTGTAAATTTGGGCCTAGACTAGATGTAGCGCACAACACACACAGATACTGCTAGGAGTGGGTGGGGGCGACATGAGGCCCAGCAAAGGCCCATTCTCGAAACCTAATAAAATTCAGAACAATTACATCTATTGAGCAAAAGGTCAGCGAACCAAGCAGAGCGGCAAGCGGGCGTGTGACGGGGGGTGCATGGTGGTGTGTGGACAGCGAAGCGGTGGGCGTCTTACGCGTCGGGCAGGGCGCGATCGCGCGGCAGGCGGTGCACAGCGGGCGTTAGGGTGGCGCGTGTCGCTACATCGGGGAGGGGCGCAGCTAGGGCCTCGCGGCTTGCTTTACTCCAAGTCTCCATTCTTCAATGGCTGTTACATTTAGTTGGATTGCTCTTCTTTGTTATCTTTGTACCAAACAAAAAATGATTGAATCTTGTGTTCCAGAAATGGTGTCCACGGAGTGATAGTAGTAGTCTTGATAACGGCAAGCGTGAAATTGGTGCTGGAATAAATGGGCTTGACCCAATATTAATTTTGAATTATTTTTTTTTAAAAATTTCAAAGGTCTATTAGAGCAAGAGAGTGTGGTACTAAATTTTTAATCGCACATGAGAAGTTGGAAGGAAGCAATTCCTACATATAAAAGAGGTCGTTCTTCTACTTCTTGGGTGAGAGAGAAGAGGAGAAGAGAGGGATGACCCACGCGTGCTCCTCCTCCTCCTCGCCTCGTCTCGCCTCGCCTCCTCGCGCACATGCGCGCGCGTGTTCATGTGAATTTGAGTCTCGAGCCGAGCCTAACTTTTATATTTTGCAGCAAATTTAATTAGGCTTTTGCGCTTCAGAATTTTGGACCTCCGAGACTGAGTCCAAGTAGTTAAAGACGGACGCGTCTACAACTCCCGAGTCGGTTCTGGTGCGGATCCTCCGGATTGCAACCAAACCGCCTCTCGAGGACTTTATAAATACGGATGTGCGCGGCAGGACATATCATCCCACGATCAGATCATGGGAGTAGGTCTCTGGAGCCGCTCGCCCTTGCGATCCTGCACTAGAAGAGGGCGAATATGATTTTTGGGAAGCGCTCCGCACGACTGCTCGCTTTCTTCTTCACGGGTCATCTACCTAGGAGATCGAGCGCTACTGCTCAACGTCACCATCAACATCTTCAGCGACTGTTTGTCGTCAGATCTATAGCGATTCCTCTGGCTTTAAATCGGTATGCAATTATTCTCGTTCGGTCTATCTGTCGGTGTTTATTGCTGCTTCTTCCGTGTGTTTCATTCAGAATTATTCAGTAAATTGCCTCTATTTTGTAACAATCTAAAAACCTTATTTAGGCAATTTCCTGAGTTGAACATGATGACTTTAGACAATGCACTGAGGCTAGAGAAGTTCTCTGGTGTGCACTTTAAGATGTGGCAAGTTAAGGGCATGCTCTGGCTCGAGTCACTTAAGATCTTCTGGGTAACCGAGGGGAGACTTCAAGGTCATTTGTCCGTTAAAGAACAGACGAAGTTCGAGGAAGCCAATTCAGCCCTGAGCGGATGTATTTTAAGTGTTCTTAACAATAAACTATATGATGTTTATCTAACTGTCACAGATGGAAAGGAGCTTTGTGAAGCACTTAACGCTAAGTATGGTGCGGCCGCTGCGGACGGTGAACTGTACATCATAGAGAATTTTCATGACTACAAGATGGTTAACAATCATTCCGCAATTGAACAAGCTCATGAAATACGGTGTCTCGCGAGAGGGCTCCACCTCCTCAAGTTTCCTTTACCTGACAAGTTTGTGGTTGGGTGCATTATTGTAAAGTTACCTCCTTCATGGAGGAACTTTGCCATAGCTCTCAAACACAAGAGACAGAAAATATCAGTTGAAAACATGATAGCATTTGTTGATGTTGAAGAGAAGGCACGGGCTAAGGACGCTATTGAGAAAGATGTGAGGGTCAATCTGGCGCCAATACTAATATGGTGCAGAAACCCAATGTCAAGAATAAAAGGAACAATAAGTCTCAATTCAAGCCAAATAAAACTACTACTTTCAAGAAGAAGAAGTCAAACAGAGTCAATAATGGCTCTTGCGATATCTGTGTCGAGCAGAGACAGTTTTCCAATGATTGTCCTGACAGGACAGACTGTAGTTGGAAAAAGTATGTCAACATTGTGATGTCTAGAAATGTGGATAGGTACAATAATTCTTTTACTGTTCTTTCTATTTCTCAAACACCATCTTGGTGGTTTGATACGTGTGCTAATATTCATGTATATTCTGATATGTCTTTGTTTACTTCTTACCAGTTCATCCAGGATTCCGCCGTCCTAATGGGGATGGTCACATGCTTCTGTTCGTTGTGTTGGCACAGCCGATTTGAAGTTCACTTCCAGAAAGATTGTTCAGTTGAAGAACATGAAACATGTCCCTACTATGAACAAGAATCTTGTTAGCGGCTACCTTCTATGCAGAGATAGGTTTAAATTAGTTTTAGAGTCCAATAAAAATGTTGTGTCTAAGCATGAACAATTTATTAATAAAGGCTATGAATGTGAAGGCTTGTTTCACTTTTCTCTTTTGGAGTTTAATAATAATTCAGTGAACCATATTTGTGGCATTGTTAATGATGATGCGAGTGTTTGACATTCTCGTTTATGTCACGTTAATTTTGGTTTAATGAATCTGTTATCTAGTCTCAAATTAATTATGGAATTCACCGTTGACGAAAGCTCTAAGTGCCATAGTTGAGTGCAATCAAAGCAATCTCGAAAGCCTCACAAGGCAATCGAAGAGAGAAACTTGGCACCACTAGAACTCATACATTCTGATCTATGCGAGATGAACAATGTGTTGACAAAAGGTGGAAAGAATTACTTTATAACATTAATAGACGATTATACTAGAATCTTTACTTGTTGCGAACTAAATATGAAGATTTAGACTACTTTAAAATCTATAAATCTGAAGTAGAAACTCAATTAAAAAGAAAGATCAAACGTCTTAGCTTGGATCGTGGGGGCAAGTATTTTCACAAGATTTTTGATGATTTTTGTGAGGAACACGACATTATACATGAGAGAACACCTCCCCATTCATCCCAATCAAACGGGGTAGCCGAGAGGAAAAACTGCACATTGTGTGACTTGACAAATGTCATGTTAGACACATCCGGTTCTAAGGCATGGTGGGGGGAGGATCTATTGACTTCATGTCATGTACCAAACCGCATTTTAAACAAGAATAAAGAGAAAACCTCTTATGAGTAGTGGGTTGGGAGAAAACCATTACTTTTATACTTGCGTACTTGGAGATGTTTGGCAAAGGTCAATGTTTCAATTACTAGAAACGCAAGTTGGTACTAAAGACAGTGGATTGTGTCTTTCTAGGTTATGCTCATCGGAGCATCGCTTATAGATTTTTAGTAGTTAAATATGAGGTATTTGATATGCATGTTGATACTATTATGAAATCTCGTGATGCAATATTTTTTGAGAATATATTTCCTATGAAAGATATGCATGACACTGGTAGGATTCTAAAATTTGTCCTGAATCCACCATAACTAACGAGTTTCTTGATACACCATTTGAAAGTGTTTGAGGGGAAGAATACAATGAAATAACTCAGTCGAGTAAGAGATTAAGGATTGCAAAATTCTTTGGTGATGATTTTATTGTATACCTTGTGGACGATACTCCCAAATCTATAGCAGAGGCATATGCATCACCTGATGCAGATGACTATATAGAAGTAGTTCATAGTGAGATGGATTCAATTCTTTCTAATGGAACTTCGGAGTTAATTGAACGGTCGTACAAGTGCAAACCAGTAGGTTGTAAGTAGGTGTCCAAGAATAAGCTCAGGCCTGATGGTACTACTAAAAAGTACAATGCAATACTAGTTGCAAAGGGCTATATTCAAAAGGAAGGTGAATACTATTTTGACACCTATTCACCTGTCATTAGAATGACGAGAATTCGTGTACTACTTTCTCTGGTTGCCTCTTATAGTCTAGTCATCTATCAAAAGGATGTGAAGACAACTTTCCTTAACGAAGAGTTAGAAGAGGAGATCTATATGGAACAACCTTATGGGTTCGTAGTAAAAAGTGAAGAGAGAAAGGTGTGCAAATTGTTGAGATCCTTGTATGGTCTGAAACAAGCACCTAAGCAATGATATGAGAAATTTGACAGTACTTTTACATCTGTAGGCTTTGTCATTAATGAGGCTGACCGGTGCTTGTACTATCGCCATAGTGAGGCAATAGCATTATATTATGCTTGTATGCAGATGATATACTTATTTTTGGTATGATCATTAATATAATTTTTGAGGTCAAGTCTTTTCTATCAAAGTGTTTTGATATAAAAGATCTGGGAGAAATTAATGATATTTTGAACATTAAGCTGAATAAGGATGAGCGTGGGATTACTTTAACTCAATCCCACTATGTTGAAAAAATCTTGAACCAGTTCGCCTTTATGGATAGTAAGATTTCTCCAACACCTTATGATACCAGCGTGATGCTTAGAAAGAACAAGAAAGAGTCAAAAGGTCAACATAAATATTCTCATATGATTAGGTTCACTCATGTACTTAGCAAGTACAAATCATTCTGATATCTCATTTGTTGTGAGCAAACTGAGCAGGGCCATGTCAAACCCAGGTATAGATCATTGGCATGTACTTGAAAGGGTTATGCGCTACTTGAGAGGTATAATGAGTTATAGAATTCACTATACTAGGCATTCAGCTGTGCCTAAGGGTTATATTGATTCGAACTGGATCTCTGATGTTGATGAGTTGTATGCCACGAGTGGATACATGTTCACTCTAGCTGGTGGCGCTATATCATGAAGGTCTTGTAAACAAACCATTTTGACGAGGTCAACCATGGAAGCAGAACTCACTGCTTTAGAGACAACAACTACAGAGTCAAAAATGACTGCAAGAGCTCTTGATGGATTTGTCTGTGGTTGAGAAGCTATTATCGGCAATCCTTATGAACTGTGACAATTAAACGGTGATTGCTAAAGTGACCAGTTCTAAGAATAACGCAAAATCATCAAGACACATCAAGAGACGTTTAAAATCTGTCAGGAAAATGAAAAACTCCAGAGTTATTATTGTTTCGTACATACAAACTAATAAAAAACTGGCAAATCCCTTTAGGAATGGTCTATCACGTAATGTGATAGAAAGTGCATCGAGGAAGTTGGGTTTGATACCCATAGATGTGGCACCATAGTGGTAATCCATCCTATGTGATAGGAGATCCCATGAATTAGGACATAGGAAAACAAGCTAGTGGTTCACTCAGGAGAGTACTTCTTTTAGACCCTCTCTATGTGAAGATGCACACTTGTACTCTCCAACTGTAAGGCAGGTTGGCAAGTTGTCATAATATATTTTTATTGGCTATGTGTAACAAAGATGTCGTCCTATAGGGCAATCTTGGAAGAAACACACTTATATGAGTTCTGACTGTCTAATATCGCAGTGTGTGAGACTTGGATGATCTCTAAAAAGCTTATGAAGAGATCAGAGGGTACGACACATATGCTCCACCTGCGGGGTAGACTACTAGTAGGCAAGTGCTGGTAATGGTTTTTGGATGAAGTCAGTTCGCACAATACATGCAATTTAAGGCATAGTCCATTGTCCAAGTTATGAGCTAATGTCTTAAGGACTAGGTAGAAGTAACAGTCTCTGATGAAACACTAGTATATCAAACAAAAAATGAGAATGAGCCCTTTTCTAATGGTTTTGAGATCTGATGGGGATTTTTAGAATAAATAGGTTTGACCCAACATTAATTCTAAATTAATTACTAGAAAATCTCAAAGGCCTATTAGAGCAAGAGAGGGTGATGCTAAATCTTTAGTTCCACATGAGAAGTTGCAGGAAAGCAATCCTTACATATAAGAGAGATTGTTCTTCCACTCCTTGAAAGAGAGAAGAGGAGAAGAGAGGGGTGGCCCACGCACGCTTCTCCACCTCCTTCTCGCTCGCTCGCCTCGCCACGCCACGCCCCGCCTCCCGCGCGCGCATGTGTTCGTGTGAACTCGAGCCTCGAGCCGAGCCTAGATTGTATATTTTTGCAAAAAATTTCATTGGGCTTTTGGGCTTTCGAGACTGAGTCCAAGTAGTTGGAGGCGGACGCGTCTACGACTACCGAGTCAGTTCCGGTGAGGGTCCTCCAGATTGCAACTGAACCGCCTCTCAGAGACTATAAATACGGGCGTGCGCGGCAGGGCAGATCATCCCACGATCAGATTGCTTCTTCCCACATTCGCCTTTCTTGCGCCGCCATCTAGTCTACTCCATCCCGAGGGCCGGCATGCACTGATGACCGAAAAGAGCAGGTCTCCAGAACAACTCGCCCTTGCGATCCTACACTGGGAGAGGGCAAATAAGGTTTTTGAGAAGCACTTCGCGCGACTGCTTGCATTCTTCATCACGGGTCGTCAACCGAGGAGATTGGACGCTGCTGCCCAATGTTGCCACCAACGTCTTCAGCGACTGTTCGTCGTCAGATGTACAACGGTTCCTCCGGCTTTAAATCGGTACGCTATTATTCTCGTCCCGTCTATCTGCTCTGTTGTTTTCATGTGTTTCTTCCGAAATTGTTTAGTAAATTACCTCTATGTTCCGACAATTGGTAAGCTTGATAACTTATTATGATCGTATGTTGCTATATATGAGTTGATTCCCTGGCTGATCATAGATACCTGGTTCTGGTTCCTGGTGATAACTTCTGACAAGCCATATAAAATGGCCAGCTGGTAATAATTTTATTGGCTAATTAAAGAGAACTCAAAATTGAGTAGTCAACTTGATAATTAGAGCACGATTAAAATAATTTTAAGACAGGAGTATCATGAACCTAGCAATCTGGATGTCTATTAGCTTGATAAAATTTGTTTGGATTTGCTATTCACTACAGGAATCTGCGAATAGGGCGTCGACTATATGAGTGTCGGTTGTCTATAGAAACCGACACTCATACGATAAAAGCGTCGGTGAACCGACGCTTTTAACCGACTAAATCCGACGGACGCATTTAACGTATAAATGCGTCGGGGCCAACGCTCCTATTATTTATGAGCGCCGGTTAAAAAAAACCGACACTCTTAATAGTAAATGCGTCAGCCACATATACCGACACATATAAAATTTTATAAGCGACGGTACTCTTAAAACCAATGCACTTACTTCCTGACGTCACAAAAAAAATGGTTCGGCCTCGTTTCCATCGCCCACGATAAGACCGATGGACAGGATCTTGACCCAACGTCTTGCGCGCCGCCGACCGCACGCCGCCTGCCGCCGACCGTCGCCGACCGTTCGCCGCTCGCTGCCAACCGCACGTCGCCTACCTCCGATCGCACGCCGCCTGCCGCCGACCGCACGCCGCCTCCCGCCGACCGCGCGCCGCCCGCATGCCGCCGACACGCCTCCCGCGCACATCGCGCCCGCCACCGTCCGCGCGCCGCCTGCCGCCACCCGCGTGCCGCCTCCGCGCCGCTCGCGCACCTCCCGCGCGCCGCCCACGCGTCGTCCGTGCGGCTCGCTCACGCCTGGAGGCCGCATCCACGGAGCTGCGCGTGGTGGGGAGTCGTGGTGTTGAAGAGAGAGAATGAGAAGATGGGTTCACGGGAGTTGTGTCACATGGGAAGATATACAACGCGGACGGGCGGTGGGCGGCAATATAAAAAAATTTCGGGACGGGCACGCGGAGTTGGCGGGAATATAAAAAATTTTGTATGGGCGCGGCCGCGGATTTTCGCCGGAATAAAAGTGTCGGTTAAACCGACACATTTATTAAAAGCATCGGTTGCACCGACACGTTTATTAAGTGCGTCGGTTTTTTAAGTACGACCGACACATTTAGTATGGTGTCGGTTTTTTAAACCGACACACTTAGTCTATTTAAATGCGTCAAGACCGACGACTTTAATTAAACCGACACCTTATTCATCGTTTTTTGTAGTGATTATTGATAACAATATGAGATTGTAAACCTATGTAGCTTATGCTTGTGGCTCTACGTCGCTGACTCATTTGTCATTTGGACCTTGTCTGCCCTAACTCTAGGACAGTTGGACTCTTCTCCTTCTGACTCGCGAATTGGCGACTAGCAGCTGGTGACGAGGGCATGCGCAGGCGGTGAGGGCCGAGTGCAGCGAGCTCGTCACGACAACCGGGAACGACGCACGCGCGATGGCCGAGTGCGGCGCGGCTCGGCACGGGTCACGAGGCCCGAGTGCAGTGCGGTACGGGCGATGAGCGCTGAGCGTGGCGTGACATGGGCGGCGACGAGCTCGGCCAGGCGGCGACCCGAGAAGTAACGGTATGTACTTCAGCCCCCTATATGTTTCTCCTGGATCCGCCACTGTCAGAATTGTAATGGTGCGCTGACCTTGCGGATGAACCTGGGGGCGCTGCCACTGGCGCGGTGCGAGAGCGAGTCGGCCTCGAAAATGGTGGCGTGGAGCGCACCGTGGAGCAAGATCTGAGCCATGGCTCCCTCCTCTCCTCCTCCTCCTCGCTACCACAAGCCTGTGAGCAGTTAGAGAAGCCAGTGAGTGAGCTACCACGCGGATCGAGCGCCGCGACAGCATGAGAGTAGCAAAAACAGACAGCACCAACAGAATGGGCCGAGGGACGGCATATCTAAGCGGGGCTGCAGCCTCGCTCGACCACGCCACCGGCTCAAGAACGACGAGGGTTAAAAGTAGGCTTACCTGTTGGTTCGCAGGCGCGAGGCAGCGAGGCCGTGCTGCGACGATGATGGCGAAGGCTTTGATTATGGAGAGGGAAATGCGTCGAGGGAGGGAGGGACGGAGGCAAATAAGAAGGCCATGGAGATTATAAAAAGATCTTTCTAAATTTCAGTACTCTCTCCGTTTCAAAAAGTTTGTCGCTTTGTAGTTCAAAAATAAATTACAAAGCGACAAACTTTTTGGGACGGAGCGGATACCTAATTACTACCATTGGTCATTAATCCTTATAATTAATTATTAATCTTTAATTTTATAGGTTCATCAATTATAATTTTTATTTAATTGTTTTACAATTACATAATCTTACAAATTACGAAATAATAATTAAAAATTAAAAAAACTTATCTACAGTGCTGTTGTCGTGAAACCAGCCGCCGGTTCAGGCGCCTGTTTTACATGATTCCCGTTATGAAAAAGTCACGAGCTGGCTGGATCGAGGGAGGAGAGGAGTGGCGCCGGTACGGGCTGGGGCGTTGTTTTCCAGTCAGTGCTGGCCAAGCCGCGTGCGGTGTGACGAAGAAGACACATGTGTAACAGCTTCTGGGTGGGTCACGCCCTGCCGCGGGTTCCAGGTCAAGTCTAGACCGCTCCCTGCCCAACCTTTTGTTCGATAGCGTGTAGAACTTTCCACCATGCGTGCAGCCATGCAGCTGGATATTATAATCAACTAACGCCGGCGGCTAACGGCAATTTCAGCATGCAACCGACGTGCCGATTTAAATACTACCCCGGCTTTCCTTTTCGGGTGGACGTGGTTACTGTGACCGGTCAGCGTCAAAATGTGATCACACCAGGTTACTATAATGCGTACGTCTAAACTTCGGCCGTATGAAATCAGTGAAGATCTTAGATGATGGGAAATTAACTGCTAATCACCGTCATTAACTTTTACTCGTTGTAATTAACAATTTTTTCTATGAATTATTCTTTAACAAATTCATTTTGGTTGACTATTGGAAACGATTATAATGCAATCAACATTCTGATGCAACTGTGTAAATATCCAATGACTACCGTATTTTTTCAATTAAACTCTACCATATGGTAACATAAATGCAACGGGCAAACACTATTCTTAGGTGAGAAGACTTAAGTGTAAAAATGTAGTAGTCATTGGATGGAGATCGTGTGTTCCAAAATTAATTTTTGCAAGAATGCATCAGAATGTTGATTGCATTCTAGTTGTTCTCTTGATTATTTTACAATAAACATAATCCTTACAAACTAACATATTACAGGCAACAATTGCTGTGCAATATGGACTCTTGTGCAAGCGTGCAATCCGTGAATCTCAGCCATTTGACGGACATCCAAGAGTGGCTGACATTTTACACATAAATCCTTCCACCTATCTGTGTAAAGGAAAGGATCTATGTGTAAAATAGTAGCCACCTTAGATGTCCTTCTGATGGCTGAGTCACGGATTGCACGCTTACATAGGAGTTCAGATTGCATAGCAGCTGTTGCCATTAAAAATTAACAAAGTTATTAACATTTCTTCTTTCTCAACAGTCATCGCCCAGCGCCGTCGACGCTCGTCGTGCTCTCTTTGCGTTGCGCCGCCTGCAGTGTTGCCGCTGCAACGCATCGCGCGCCGCTCGTTGTGTTGTCGCTGCACTGCGCTGCCCGCAGTGCTGCCGATATGCCGCATTGTGTGGTGCTCGCCAATGCACTGCCGTCGGCCGCCCATGCAACGCGTTGCCGCCAACCGCTCGTCGGCGCCGCGCCACCAACCCACCGTGGCGCCTGTGCAACGGGGCGCCGCCAGACAACCACATCGCTAGGTTACGGGAAGAAGACAACGGAAGTCGAGTGTTCGAAAAAAAGAACGGGAGTCAAGCTAGGGTTACCGACACCAATGTTGAATCAAACCGGTGACCCACAATGTCGACTGAATTTTCCTTAGATCTCAGGCATCTAAAATATAATTTCTCCACTATAATTATACGTATACCACTGACTAGCTATCATTTTGGATTCACACTACAGGAAACACAATTATTTGTGACAGCAAAAAAAAATGTGACGGCCGGTCTTCACAAATAGACTAACTTACAACGGCTGACACTGAGCCGTAGCAAATGAAAGAGGTCGTCATAAATAGATGTTTAATTTGCGACGGCAGACCTAGTGGTCATTGCAAATTGAAGATAACTTGCGACGGCCAACATTAAAAACATCGCAGGTTACCTAAATTGTGACGGCCAACTCTAAGGTCGTCGCAATTCAGCAGGCCATCGCAAATAAAGGGCATATACCCCCGGCCCGACTCTCCTCTCCCTCACTCGCTCGCTCCCGATGATGCCGCCTCCCTCGCTCCCGCCGCCGGACACTGTCGCTCAACGCTGCTGGATGCCGGTCGCCCCCGACGCCGGATATCGTGTCGCCGCATCCCCGAGCCCGACGCTGCCGCCTCCCGTCCCCGACACCGCCGCCCCGGCGCCGCCACCGCACACCACCGCCGGCCGCCCACACCACCGCCGGCTGACACCCCAACGCTACCACCCGCCCCAAGCCACCGTCGGCTGATGTCCTCCTAGGTTAATTTTATGTTTAGTAGCTAGGTTTAATCATGGTTGTCAATCATGCTTAGGTTAATCATGTTTAGGTTAAATTGATATGTTTAGATAAATTGATATATTAAATTGACATGTTTATTGATAAACTGATATGTTTAGATAATTTATAGGTTAAATTGATATGTTTAGGTTATTTTCTTCTTGTTTAGATAAATTGATATGTTTAATCATTCTTAGGTCAATCATAGTTGATATGTTAATTATTTTATGTAATTAAACGGGCTTTGTCTTGGCCCGGCCCGACACAGCCCATTTAGGGTCTGTCACAGCCCATTTAGTGGTAATGTATTCGTCGGATGGGCACGAAGGCAAAAAATGACGGTGATGACAGCAAGATCTCGCGTGTGGACGGCGGGCCTCAGCGGGGCGGTTTCCTCCGGTTCTTTCCTCCTCTCTTGTTCTTTCCTCCTTCTCTCTCGTTCATTCCTCTCTCGTAAATGACTCAAAAATGAAATATCAACGTAACTTGTACAATATGCATTGCTCGTTTCGAACCGGTCTGTCTAACATGCGTTAAGCATGTGAGGCGTGTCGGTTCGGAATTATCTCTTTTTTGGACAGTCTGGGAGTGACCGAGGGGGCGTGGCTTGTGAAGAGGCGCGGGTCTAGATCCAGACAATATTTCGACGGCATAACCCATTTGTTCTCTGTTGCACCATTTTCGGGCGTGCAGTTAGAGAACAGCGAGGTTATGCGTCCGAAATTCCGTCCGGATCCAGACCGCATGTCTCGTCATAAGGATGCCCCCTCGGTCATTCATGGGTGGATTTAGGACCTATCCTTTAAAATAGATGTAGGACTGTAACATCAAATAATGTATGAAATATCATCAATCTCTCTCTGCCTTTATACTACAGAGTCAAACAAGGGTGAAGACCGCAATTGGATGTATATTGGTTGGAAGAACATATCTAGTGGTCACTTGGATGAGTGGTTCGCCAAGTTAGATCAATTTTTGGATCGAGCATTTTTGTTGTCAACGAATGATAAGGTGTGATGCTCATGTACGAAATGTCGAAACACTAAGTTTTTGAACAGAATGGAACTTTCGGTGCACTTGTGTCGAAACGGTTTCACGCCAAATTATGAGGTGTGGACCTTCCACGGTGAGACTAAATCTCGAATCATATAATAAGTGGATGAGGATGATGATAGCACGGAGGTTGATATGATGGATGAGATGCTAGAAGCTATAGAAGCAGATCATCCTCCTACAATGGGGGCAGACGAGTTCTTCAAGCTTCTCAACATATTAGAACAACCATTGCATGAACACACAGATGTGACCATCCTTGCTTTCAAGACCAAATTTATGGCAATTAAGTCTAAGTACTTCTTCCCCCAACAACTGCTACAACGATCTCATTAAATTGATCAGTGATATCATTCCACAACCTCACAAAGTGGCTAAACATATGTATCAGTCAAAAAAATTGATATTTGGTCTCAGTATGAACTATGAGAAAATTGATGTGTGTCCAGACAACTGCATGTTATTATGGAAAGAGCAAGCCAACGTGAATAGGTGCTTGAAATGTGATAAATTGGGATACGCCGAAGTTGCTAATGACGATGACGATAATGTGATGACAGATGTCGCACATAAGCAGCTTCGTTACTTATCCATGACACCTCAGTTGAAGCGGTTGTTTCTTTCAAAAAAGAACTGCAGGACACATGAGATGACACAAAGAAGGTGTACGTGAGAACAATGAATTATTGATGCACCCGTCCGACGGTGATGCATGGAAGGCGGTGGACCGTTTCGATCTAGATTTTGCTTATGATGCGAGAAATATTCGCATTAGGTTAGCGACGGATGGATTATCACCGATTAGTACAAACGCCGTGACATACTCCTGTTGGTCCGTCTTTATCATTCCGTACAACCCGCCACCGACTTTTTATGTGAAGTACGAGTTCATGTTCCTCGGCCTCATTGTGCCTGTGCCGGATCATTCTGGGTCACGTCTCAATATTATGTTGAAACCGCTGATCGGTGAATTGAAAATATTGTGGACAGTAGTCAAAGTGTACGACTATTACAAGAAACAGACATTAAACCTTCAAGCTGCTTATTTGTGATCCATCCATGATTTGCTGGCATACAACATGTTTTTCGGATGAAGCACTCACGATCGTCTGACGTGTCCGATATGTGCTTCGCACACGGATTGCTTTCGACTTACTCATGGAGGCAAGATATCTTACTTCGATTGTCATAAATGTTGGCTGCCTCCGAATCACATGTTTAGGCAATAGAGACATGTCTTCATAAAGGACACTGTTGTCACCAAAGGACCACCAAAACATCTTAACGGATCAGAAATTTTTAATATGTTGGACAAACTGGTGCCAGATGAAGGTTGTCCTGGATATTTTGTAAGTTACGGAGAGGAACACAATTGGACTCACATATGTGGACTTTGGGAGCTACCGTATGTGAATTCGTTGATTCTAATACACAATATTGATGTCATGCATCAGGAGTGTAACATGTGCGAAGGTATCATAAGCACATGCATGGATATGACGGGCAAAACAAAAGACAATATAAAAGCTAGACATGATTTGGCATGTAATTGTCCAACTCTTGAAATATCCAAAAGTGGTGATAAGCCACGTGTTTCTTTCTATCTTCGACCCTAAGAAAAGAAAGAAGTCATGAAATGGTTGAAAACTTTGAAATTCCTATATGGTTACACAGCTAGCCTAAAACGGGCCGTGAATGTGAACACTAGAAACCTCACTAGGTAGAAGAGCCATGATTATCACATAATCATGGAAAGACTCCTACCTGTTATGTTTCAGGACTATCTAGATGATGCGGTGTGGAAGGTTTTAGTCGAGCTCAGCTATTTCTAGAGACAACTCTGTGCTAAAGAAATCAAGATAGGAATTATAGATAAGTTACAGAAGAAGGTACCAATACTATTATGTAAGATGGAAAAAAATCCATCGAGTTTCTTGAATCCAATAAAACATCTGCTTATCCATCTTCCATTCGAAGTTAAAGGGTGCGTTCCTGTGCAATACATGTGGATGTATCACATTGAAAGAATGCTACGATATCTGAAATCAATGTTTCGCAACAGGGCAAGGGTGGAAGGGTGCATCGCTGAAGCATTTTCTCTTAAGGAAGTAGGATACTTTTCAAAAGCTCTAGTAAATGTTATTTCTGATAATTTTGTTAACGTTATTTTAACGAACAACAAATATGTGCAGTGCCACGTGAGCTGGTTGCAAAGTCGATCCGATGCATATCGGGCCCATTGTATGTACAGGGCTAGCGATGAGTTCAAAGCTATGTCCAACAAGGCTCGAGAGTGCAGGGGGTCAAAGGGAAGCACAACCATGACCAAGATAACCACTTGCGTTTAGCTAAACGCATAAGTGTGTCTAACTTATGTTTATATTGATAATATATCGTTCGTACTAACACGTATTGACAAGAGCGCGAGATGGGGGTGGCATCGACCCCTGCCGAGGTTTGGAAGAGAGGTCACATGGACCCTTCTCAGCCTGAGGGGTGCAGTCAGGTCGTAGCCGAGCAGCTGGTAAGTTTACAAATCATTCAAATTAATTCTATCTATATAGATTGTAAGACTAGGTACGGGAAGGAGGCTCTGATGATACACGGCCCAAGTTTCGATTGGGAGAATGAATCAATCGATCATGAAGCCGCGTATGCAGGCGGAGGTGGCAAACCCACGAAAGGTGAGTTGGTAATTCCTTTTATCATATTCAATTCAAGATATTTCAATTTCATATTTTAATTCTTTTTTTTTGTAGGCTCGCCATATTCAACGGAGTTATCGACTCGAGGGTCGCACGATCTTTGAGAGGCAGCTCCACGCAGGCTTCGTCGGCAGGCTCGAGTCGCCGTGCCCCGCAGTTGGAGACTCTCGCTCGTTAGTCTGAAGAGATGTGCAAGCAGCAGGAGGCGCAGAGGGCGGCATTGGAGGCGTTAGAGGGTGGTGATGGAGGCCACCATCTCCAACCAGCAAGCTTGCATGGCGCAGATGTGGGAGGTCATGGAGCCATAGAGGAGGGCGATGGACGTAAGTTAAAGTAATTAAATTCATAGCATTATTAATAATATGTAATAACCCGTAATGTTTGCAATACAGACACTATTTCAAGCCCAGGGATTCCAGGGATTGCAGCTTGACCTACCACCACTGCCGCTGCCGCCGCCACCGCCACTGATGCAGCCACCGCCGTTGGCGCACACTTCTCCGGCTTTTCATGTAATCATAAATATTATTACATAGTCTTAATTCATCAAACATAGCCAAATCTAACTCAACTTATATATTCTACTCTTACTTAGTCTTAATTCATCAAACATAGCCAAATATAACTCAAATTAGCTAAAGTAAGCTCAATATGATTAATTCTAGCTTCTTTAATCAATTCTAGTCAAAAATGAAGTTTCAAACTAATAAACATGTCTAACTACTTACATGTATTGAAGGGATCGGCGACAGAGGCTCAAACTCTGTCGCCCTCGATACTAGCGCCTGGAGTGACGTGCGTCGATGACATTATGGACTCCAGAGGTAGTAGAGGGGCTATTGTACATCCCCTCTAGTTTATTTCTTGACTTTGTGGTGTGGTGCAAGAACGTTGTGCTATGTATATGATGTTTGTGTTGTATGGATGCTATGTGCTGCATTTATGTGATGCTATGGATGCTATGTATATGTTATGTGTATCTGGCCATCGAGCCGAGTCAGTATTTTCTGTTTTTATTGTAAAAAAATTAAAAACCTTATTTGTGACGACTTTTATACTGTACCATCGCAAATAAACCTTAATTACTTGCGATGACCAGCGCATGTCGTTGCAATTAAGCCTTAATAAGTAGTAACAGCCATGTCATGCCGTCGCAAATAAAGCCCTTAATTGCGACGGCCAGGGCAGGACATCACGAGTTAACGGAACGAGCCCAATCTGTAGGGCCCGAGCCCTTATTTGCGACGTCCATGGACACTGTCGCAAATAACATAATTTGCGACGGTGGCTGTCGCAAACAACTTTATTTGCGACAAAAAACGCGCGATGGTCGAAAACCTTCACAAATAAGAAAAACTGTCACAAATAACTTATTTACGACTGTTTTGGCCGTCGCAAACCGTCGGGATTACTGTAGTGTCACAGTGCAAATTGTACTGTAATAGATTCAAGGAACATGATTTTTATTGCATGGTCATTATTGTAGTTGTCCATGCATTAAACCAGTTGATTTTTACGTTGAAAGTGACGTTTCATGGCTACGTGCTTATATGAGCCGCTAACATATGGAGGGAAAACACAATACTGTATCATGATATATATATACATATATATATATATATATATATATATATATATATATATATATATATATATATATATATATATATATATATATATATATATATATATATATATATAGACACACACACGGTTTCAGTCCCTCAGGGTACCTTGCACATGTAGTGTAGTATTTTTCTACAGACCGGTAATGGTATTCCCCCCGCTTCAAAATAAATGGCGCTCTTTTATTCCGAACAGAAAGAATAGTATATCCAAGGTATGGCAAGTGCCAATATAGGTCAATGCGGACGCGGATCGTCTGACTTAGCAGTTTTACTGCTCGCGGTGCAGTAGTTGTGCATCACCGTTCGTTCTATGTTGAACGCGGATGCCTGGCTTGTGATCTTTTATCTTATGAAGATGGTACAACAACAACAAGCAAACATTTGTCCCAAACAAGTTGGAGTCGGCTAGAAATGAAACCCAACAATTTAAAAAAATAATAATAAATAAGTTGAGAGTAAAAAATAGAAATAAAATAAAATTTTACATTTTATTTATTTTAAAAATAGATTAATAAGAAAGAAGATAAGATTAACAAAACTAAGATTTTGGCACATGAATTGCTAATTTCCATGCAGTCCTATCATGAGCCAAATCTCTTGGTATGTTCCGCTCCTTTAAGTATCGTTTCACCGCTTCCTGTCATGTGAACCTTGGTCGACCTCTACCTCTTCTAAAATTTTCTCTACTCTTTATAATCCCGCTGTTAAGCGGTGCTTCTGGAGGTCTCCGCTGGATATGCCCAAACCACCGTAGGCGATGTTGGACTAGCTTCTCCTCAATCGGTGTCACTCCTATCCTATCACGTATCACCTCATTCCTAATTTTGTCTCTTCTTGTGTGATCGCACATCCACCATAGCATGCGCATCTCAGCAACACTCAATTGTTGGTAAAAAATTAGAATCAACCGACAAATTTTAGTAGAAAGACCTGCTCCTATTTTTCTTTTGTATTTTTTCTCATATAAGCGACCAAAAAATATATCCAATTTAGTACAATATTAGTTGTTGATAATATGATATTAAATTGGGACTAGTATGCTCATCTTGTCAAGCTTTTCTTTGTCTTAAAAAAAGTCAGCTAGGCACAAATTTTATTTTTGATAATGATGCTAATAAGAGTATTACGGTGGCACGTTCCAAATACAAGAACACTGAGTTGTATTATCAAAATTTATTTTTTATAAATGATGCTAATATTTTTTATAACATCGATAATACAACAAGACTGAGATGTATATTGATGGTATCTTAATCGACACGGCCAGTGAATAGGTTATTTGGAACGTGCTGCCATAATATTTTTATTGGCATCATCATAAAATAAAATTTGTGCCAAGCTGACTTTTTGTAAGGCAAAGAAAAACTTGACAAAAAGAGCATACTACTCCAATTTAATATCATATTATCAACTTTTAAATTGTATTAAAAAAGGAATTATCTTTTGATCGCGCATAAGAGGAAAAATACAAAAAGGAATAGGAGCAAGTCCTATTATTCGATAGAAATTAAAAATCCAACAGTTGATTTAATTTCTCACCGTCTTCATTCGATAAAAGGCCACAAGTCCGGCATCCGCGTCTAATATGGAACAAACGGTGATGCACAGCTACTGCACCGCCGTGCAGTAAAAACTCCTAGGTCAGGTGATCCGCGTCCGGTCAATGCATGCATGCGTCCTTTTTTTTGTTTGATAGAAGCGTCTACCTCAGCAAGTTGGGACCTTACTTGTGTTCGTCTTTCTTCTTCTTCCCGCCTCACGTATTTAAGAATGGAAAGAGTAGGTTTCTAGAGTCTATTTTATGCGCCTATTTAGACATGATATGAGAAAGGTGTACTCTCCCCTCTGAGGTAAATATGCTCTGTCATCCAACCCCTAAATCCATTGATTTCATCAGTGTATAAAACGGGACACTTCATGCGACGACAAAGAGTCCTTGATCTAGCAGCCAATTATGACCGCACACCTACTTGTCCACAATACCGCGCGGCCTGACATCCCAGGTACAGAAATGATTTGAGCTCTGCAAAGCATTCAAAAGCCCGCATCGTCTTGTCCACGATACCGCGGTCCGGCGGCCACGAGACAGACCATCCTATTCCAGACGCGGCCAGCCATGCACGCAGTTTCAGACCGGCCGGCAGTCCGTGCCAAGTGACCAAGTGGCCGGGGGCAAGTCTGTATTCCCAACCTCATCCTCTCCCCTTCTCTTGAGAGTTGAGACTAGGGACTGCAGCTACCGGCACCCTTTGCCCTAGGCCCTAGCTATACCGTACCTCCTGCTCACCAGATGCAGGCATGGTTCAAATAATGTAGATGCCACTTGTTTATGGTGTGATCTGTGTTTGTTCCAAGGTTCAATAATGGATCTGCTGATTTATATGTTGATGGATGTCCCTGGTCCACGTCGTCAATGGATCTGCGTAAGAAGCTTAAATGGTACTATAGCTCGTCACAGAGAAAACGTAATCCTGTTGCTGTTCATGCATGGGCCACCTCGAAATCCCTGCCTCGCAGCATTCGGATGCAGAAGCGGTCGCTCGTCGCTCCCGCGCAAAGGAATCCACAACGGCCACCCGAGCTCCCACGAAGTTTTTGCGTAACCAGGTGCCGCGCTTCCATTCGGTATCGATTGGAGACAGTGATTTTTTGGTAACCTGCTCACCGGGTCACGAATACCCAAAGGCCTGTATGGGTACTTTCTTTTTAGGTGGCTCCGTCGTTGGAGTCAGCTTTACTAAGCAAGAACCAGGAGTAGATTCAATATACACTGCTAATCAGTATGGAACCATGCGTGCATGGACGCCAACCGCCTGACCGAAACCATCAGTCCAGAAAAGCTTAGGAAGAGACGACTGACCAGGCAAGGCGACCACGGAGTACTGACTAGCCTTGCATGCACATGGACCTAATGGTTCTTGGTATGGTGTTAGAGGCTTAGATGTGACTATGTGAGACGATTAGTATGCAAATGACTTTTTAGTGTAATGGTACAGTTTTTTTAGGCGCAAGATATTTATCCTAGAGTCATTGTCGCAAGACCCGCGCGTGCTATCTGTCGGCGCAACGTTGGCTCCCATCATGAGGTCGTCGGACTCGCGCCTTGTTGGAGCATGCGTGCTCGCACGCCTTGCTGATGTCATTAGTCCCCGGCCCTCTCGGAGTTGTGCTGGTGGTGTGGTGCCACAGTTTGATACTGATTGTTGTGTATGTCTTCTTCCTAAGAAATGAGAGAGATGTGAAAGGGGGCTTGATTTAGTGGTTAAGTACTTTGAGTAACAGGTCCTGATTTCGATTTCTGGTGAGAGCAAATTTCAAACTAAATTTCACGGTATTAAATGCAGGTGCTCTACAGAGGAAGTCATGGGTGCTGGATCTGGGATACACTTACGAAAAATGTGAAGGGATAAACATGTTGTAATATTGGCTTACAAAGTCTGGTCCACAGTCATGTGTTTAGTCATCCGGTTATCATCGCCTTGTTTTAGACAATAGATTGTGAGTGTCTGTATTTGTACTCGTTTGTAACAAATTTGCTATAACCTCCTCAGAGGGGAAGGTCGGGACTTACCCATCATCTAAAAAAAAAGAAATGAGAGAGATGGTTTGCCTTTAGTATCTAGCCAAGACTTCATAGGTTCCATTGAAAGCATGGTCGAGGCTAAGCTTCTCATCTTCTATGTTCTTCACTCAGTTTGTTCATCCGAAGTCGAATGTTACTGCAAATGCTATCATCTTCTCCAAAAAGAAGACCGGTGACGGGCAGTTTCTACATAATCTTTGTTGATGGTTGCTTCGACGATCGAAATTCATCAAGTTTGAGATTGTTATTGCCATCCTACCAAAAACATAAAAAAGAATTTGGTGAAGAACGATTCCATGGCTCAGCAGTAAGAATGGGTGGTGGTCACTTAGTAGTTGGAGGTTCGATTCTTGTATCTGACACCCCATGCTCTCAGCGGAGCATATCCTCATAAATAAATTTCAGTTAGTACCTTTTGCGCGTGGAGCCGCAATGGAAGGGTGACATCTCTGTGCATGCATCGGATTCTGATGATCTCTTCGGAGATTCGATTTGAACACTAGTGTAGTCATAGGGTAGATCGTGTGTGTTGTGCTGTGTGTATGAAGCATGAACAAATACTACTGTTGTATCTAAGAGGTTTAAAAACAAAACAAAAAAGACATTGTTTTTTCATTTAAACCTTTTCACCCGACAACAAATGTTCACAATTTTTTTTTCAATGATCTTTGCTATATGGAGACGTGAAAAAACACAGTAATGGTAGGATCATGACCGTGTGATCAAAGAGAATTGTTTATATTACATCAAATAATTGTTTGTATTCTAGTCACCTCAAATTGTTCTTTTTCTTTTCTTTGGACAGTGAAGGAGCTTGAACTTAATTTGAAAGGGCCGGCCATTTGAACCGAATCTTAGGTCTCGTACAGCGCAAGACGTACCCGATGACATGCTTGAATCCACTACAGGAATCCCGACGATTTGCGACGGCCAGGGCCGTCGCAAATAAGCCGAATGCCGTCGCAAATAAGCTATTTGCGACGGCTTTCCTTATTTGCGACGGCTTCTAGCCGTCGCAAATATGGCGTCGCAAATAGCTTATTTGCGACAGCCTGGCCGTCGCAAATAGCTTATTTGCGACGGCTGGGAGAGGCCTTCGCAAGTTATTGCTGCGGGCTGGTGGGCCCCGCAAAATTATTTGCGACGGCCTAGCCGTCGCAATTAATGCTTATTTGCGACGGTCAGGCTGTCGCAATTAAGAGCGTCTATTTGCGACGGCCGGGCCGTCGCGAATAAGTTCAGTGGGCAGGGCCCACGTGTCCTCCTCCGGGACCCACGATGCTATTTGCGACGGCCTGGCCGTCGCAATTAATGATTGTTAATAACAGTGGTTTAATTGCGACGGCATGGTTCCTTATTTGCGACGGCACTGTATAAAAAGCCGTCACAAATAAGGTTTTTTATTTTTTTTAAAAAACAGAAAATACTACCCGGCTCGATGGTCAGAATCACAACAAACACAATATACACAATATATACACAGCATACACACATCATCACAATCACAAACTAAAATTCCGATACATCTCACATCGTCATCAACAAAGTAAATAAAAGGGCTCACTCGCCCATCTGACCTCCGGAGCCACCTCCGAAGTCGAAGTCATCGTCGTCGCGCCTCATTCCAGGCGGCGGTAGCGAATGCGGCGGCGTTTGTGCAGCCGTCGCGGATCCCTGCAATTAATAAAACTTAGAGTTAGAATATAAATGCATCAACATCTCTCTCCCTCCCTCTCCCTCTATCTTCATCTAGATCACCCTCTTCCTCTCTCTTTTCATTTTTCTCTTTGTCTCTCACTCTATCTTTCTTTCTCACTCCATCTCTCTATTGCTATCCTTTTCCCCCTATCTTCCTCCCTCTATCTCCATCTACATCTCCCTCCCTCTATCTTCCCCTCTCTCTATCTCCATCTACATCTTACTCTCTCTTCATTCCCATCCTACTCTATCTATCTTTCACTCTTTCTTCTGTCTCTATCTTTCTTCTATCTCAATCATTTTCTTCTATCTAACTATATCTCTCTCATCTATCTCCATCTTATTACGCTGGAGAAGAAGGATTACATAAAAACTTACCTGACCCGCTGAAGAAGGATCGCCTGGGAGGACCGGTAGCTGGATTCCCAGACCCTGCGCCCGAGCGATGGCCTGTCATTGCAAACACTAAATGCTACCTATTAGTAAGTCATTTACGCTGAATTAATGAGAATTTTAGTTTTTATTTTGTTACCTCCATTGCTTCCCGCATCTGCGCCAACGCTGCTGCCTGGGTTTGGATCGTGGCCTCCATCGCCCTCCTTTCCTCCTCATGTCGCCTTTCGTTTTCTTCTACAGTCTCTCGGAGGAACTGCATCACAATGTCCCTCTGCGATACGCGGCGACCTCCCGTGCCCAAAGCCTGCGTGGAGCTGCCTCTCGCAGGTCTCCCCGACCTCGAGTCGACAACTCCGTCGAATATGGCGAGTCTATAAAAAAAAAGAGTCAGTAATATGAAATTGAAATATCTTGAATACTTTGAATTGAAAACGATAAAATGACTTGTAAACTCACCTTCCATGTGCTTTTCCACCACCGGTTGCATACGCGGCTTGAGGATCGATCAGTTGACGTTCCCAATCGAAATCCTCGCCGTGTATCTTCCTAGCCTCCTCCCCGTACTTAGCCTGCAAAACAATAAAATCGTGTAAGTTCAACAATCTATATAGTTATATGTAATATGAATGGTTTCTAAACTTACCAACCGCTCGGCTGCAGCCTGACTGCACCCCGTCGGCTGAGAAGGGTCCCTGTGACCTCTCTTCCAAACCTCAGCAGGGGTGGGCGGCACCCCGTCTCGCGCTCCTGTCAATACGTGTTAGTACGAACAATATATTATTAATATATAAACATAAGTTACACACACTTACCATGCGTTTAGCTAAACGCAAGTGGTTATCTTGCCCGTGCCTGCTCTTTCCCTCCACCCCTCTGCAGTCTCGAGCCTTCCCGGACTTAGCTTTAAACTCGTCGCTAGCCCAGTAGCGACAAAGGGTCCGAAATGCATCGTTCCGACCCTGCAACCAGCTCACGTGGCCCTGCACATAGTTGAAAATCGTTAAAAGTACCATCGAGGACATTATCAGAAAAAAATACTTACTACACTCCACATACCTGCGCGTACTCCTCCTCCGTCAGGTGCCTCTCGCTCTCTTGCCGGAAGTGTAACACGTGCTGCTGGTTCGCCTTCAAGTGCTCATTAATAATTTGAACACGGGCGTTCGACAAAGCTTGTCGAAGCGCCTTGGCAGCGTTGAAGTGAAACACTCGCCTCGCATCCTCAAACATGCGATGGTCGTCCGGGTCCTCTAAAATATATCTTGCCTGCGATAAAGAATATATTGAAGAGATGTGCACTAAAAGAGTTTAAGAGTTGTAACCTAGAAACTTTTTTAACATACTTACCATAAAATCGGCCCATACGGCCTCCTGAAGGTTGCCGTGCTCCTGGTGATGGACACGTGCGTAGTCCTCCCACGAAAGAGCAGGCACTCCGTCGATGACCCCGGGATAGTGCAAACGCACTAAAGGACACCGTTCACCGGTCTCTGGTGTTTCTCACCGGTGAAAGACAAGTCGTCCCAAGCCCTGTAAGATATTTATTCATTCATTCATTACTTAAGTAATCAAAAGAAACTAAAATTGAAAACTATAATTTTTATTACCTGTCTCCGACTGGACGAATCACGATCCTCTGTGAAGGGACCGCAGGAGGACTGACAAAGTGAGTCCTCCTCGTCCTCCGCGTCTGCTGGGGCGCCACGTCAGGTGACCCAGACGGCTCCTCACCAGCCGAGTCAAAGGCCTCAGGAACAAACTCATCGCCAGCCGGGGGCTGGCTGGCCGAGGGCTGGCTCGCCGAGGGCTGACTCGCCGAGTGCTGGCTGGCCGAGGGCTGCCTCGCCGAGGGCTGGCTCACCGAAGGCGCCGCAACCTCTGAGTCAGCCGGTGAGGACTACAACATTCAAATGATTCATAAGTAAGTTTAATGTGAATTTGAATTTAAATAATTTGTCAAAAACAAGTGACATTTACCTGTGATGAAGCTCTAGAGCTGGTCTGAACGTGCCCCAGCAGCTGAGAGCGTCTGCTGCCAGTCGACGAGGCACCAACGAAAGCGTCCTCAGGTCTAGAGGGGTAGAACCCCCTCGTCGGCGGCACCTTCTTACCCTTCTTTGACGCCATCCTATTGTAATTAGATAATTAGTAAATATGCAAATAAAATATATAAAATTCATGTTACTATCTTCAAGAAAACATTACTTGTAGTCACTTTCAAAATTCATCAACATCATTGTCATGTGCCTGTGCCCTACTCCTTAAACCATCCCAACGATCTTCCATCGTGGCATGTTCTAATTTTCGTTTTCGCGTATCATCTGCCTCTACATCTTCAACGTCTTCAACATCTCCAACTAATTGATCGAGTCCTGCACCAAGCTCGACGATAAAAGTGTCTGGCAACTCTTCTTCTTGGTACACTTCTTCAACGTCTTCGCTATCATGGTAACCATCATCCCCAGGAGTATATAGCCGCTCACAAGGATTCACCTTATATACCACCCACCAAGCACTGAGCTTCGTGCATGGATAAGGTAGATAATACACTTGTTCAACTTGATGCGCAAGAACAAATGTATCGTAACCTCGTAGTCGGTCCTTATGTTTCACTTCCACCATTCCAAATTGGTTTTCTCGAGTTCCATGAGTACGATCAAACCAGTCACAGTCAAAGAAGACAACTCGAAGGGTCTTATTTCCGGTAAAAGTAAATTCAAGGATTTTGTTAATGATACCATAATAATCGGTTAAATTCCCTTGAGTGTCCATTGCTCTCGTCACAACACCGGAATTTGATGTTGCCGCAAGAGGACAATGAGCTTCAAAATGAGTTATACGGAATCGGAAGCCATTTACGTCATATCGACCATAGCTTCTAACATTCACCAATCCATAAGATAGCTGCCGCAAATCTTCATGGACATTGTGAGTCTGACACTGTTATAAAAGACGAGAGAATATTATATAATACTTCTTTAATAATAGTAATTTATAATACATAGAAGACGAGAGAATATTACATATTCTCGAAACCAAGATAGAAAACTCTGTCCCCCATTTATTCCTTCCTTTCGCATCGCTTCTACTTGTTTGGCCGTAGGTTGATGCCTATGTGGCCAATATTGTCCGTGGAACTCGCTGAACATGAAAAAACATCTTTTAGAGTACATGTGTAGCAAAATATGTAGATTAGCATAAACATAGGAGAAACACTTACTCGAAGTATTCCTGCATGCCTTCTATATTTGCGTACATGTAGAGTAAAGCAACAGTCCTTTCCTGTTCGGATAGCACGTAGGTCGTGTAGCTACCAACGGTGGTGCCTCTCGTTTGAAAAATGGAAAGGTCGCTTAGAGGGGGTGTTTCGTCCACATTGTACCGCATCGCCGAAGTATTGATATTGTTTTCTTCCGCAAAGTAGACACTTGAAAAGTATCCAACTTCTTTAAGAGCATATGCTTCAGCGATGCACCCTTCCACCCTTGCCCTGTTGCCAACCATTGGTTTCAGATATCGTAGCGCTCTTTCAATGTGATACATCCACCTATATTGCACAGGACCGCCAACTTTAGCTTCGAATGGAAGATGGATAAGCAGATGTTGCATTGGATTGAAGAAACCCGATGGAAAATTTTTTTCCATCTTACATAAAAGTATGGGTATCTCCTTCTCTAACTTATACATCATCCTGATCTTGATTTCTTTAGCACAAAGCTGTCTATAGAAATAGCTGAGCTCGGCTAAAACCTTCCACACCGCATCATCTAGATAGCCTCAGAACATAACAGGTAGGAGTCTTTCCATTATAATGTGATAATCATGACTCTTCAACCCAGTGAGGTTTCCTGTGTTAACATTTACGGCTCGTTTCAGGCTAGCTGCGTAACCATCTGGGAATTTCAAAGTTTTCATCCATTTCATAACTTCTTTCTTTTCTTTCGATCGAAGACAGAAAGAAGTACGTGGCTTTCCACCACTTTCAGAGATTTCAAGAGTTGGACGGTGACAAATGTCTGCCAAATCTAGTCTAGCTTTATAATTGTCTTTCGTTTTGCCAGGCATATCCATGCAAGTGCTTATGATACTTTCGCTCATATTACGCTCCTGATGCATGACATCAATGTTGTGCATTAGAATCAACGACTTCACATATGGTAGCTCCCAAAGTCCACATATGTGAGTCCAATTGTGTTCCTCTCCATAACCTACGAAATATCCAGGACGACCTTCATCAGGCACCAGTTTGTCCAACATATCAGAAATTTCTGACCCGTTGAGACGCTTCGGTGGTCCTTTAGTGACAACAGTGTTCTTTCGAAAGACATGCCGCTGCTGCCTAAATATATGATTCGAGGGCAGCCAACGTTTGTGACAATCGAAGTAAGATATTTTGCCTCCATGAGTTAGTTGAAAGCAATCCGTGTCTGAAGCACATATCGGACACGTCAGACGACCGTGAGTGCTCCATCCGGAAAACATGTCATATGCCGACAAATCATGGACGGACCACAAATAAGCAGCTCGAAGGTTGAATTTCTGCTTTTTGTAACTATCGTACGCTTCGACTCCTGTCCACACGACTTTCAATTCTTCGTTTAGTGGTTTTAACATCACGTTGAGACGTGACCCAGGATGATCAGGTCCAGGTACAATGAGGCTGAGAAACATGAACTCGTTATTCGTACATAAAGCAGGTGGCAGGTTGTACGGAATGACAAAGACAGGCCAACATAAGTATGGTGTGGCATTCGTACTGAACGGTGAGAATCCGTCTGTCGCTAATCCGATGCGAACATTCCTCGCATCACGAGAAAAGTCTGGATCGAAACGGTCTAGCGCCTTCCATGCATCACCGTCGGACGGATGCGTTAAAAATTCTTTGTTCTCACGTTTACCTTCTTTGTGCCATCTCATGTGTCTTGCGGTTCTTTTTGAAAGAAACATCCGCTTCAACTGAGGTGTCACAGGCAAGTAACGAAGCTGCTTATGTGCGACATCTGTCATCACATTATCGCCATCGTCATTAACAACTTCGACATACCTCGATTTACCACATTTCAAGCACATCTTCTCATTAGCGTGCTCTTTCCAGAATAGCATGCAGTTGTCTGGGCACACATCGATTTTCTCATACTTCATACCGAGACCAGATATCTTGATCTTTGACTGATACATATCTGGTGGCGCTTTGTGAGTTTGTGGAAGGATATCGCAGATCAATTTCATGAGATCATTGTAGCAGTTGATGGAAAAAAAGTACTTGGATTTAATTGCCATAAATCTAGTTAAGAAAGCAAGTACGGTCACAGCCGTGTGTTCATGCAACGGCTCTTGTGATTTCTTCAGCTCCTCGAAGAACTTTTCTGCCTCATTTGAAAGAGGATCCTCCGCTTCAAGAGCTTCTAGCATCTCATCCATCCTATCAACCTCTGTTATATCATCATCCTCATCCACTTCGGCTATGACTCGAGAATTAGTCTCGCCGTGAAAGGTCCACACTTCATAATGTGGAGTGAAACCGTTTCGACATAAGTGAAACGAAAGCTCCAATCTTCTCAAAAACTTGGTGTTCCGGCACTTTGTACATGGGCACCGCACCATATCTTCCGTTGACAACGAAAATGCTCGATCCAAAAATTGATCTAACTTGATAAACCACTCATCGGAATGACCACCAGTTCTGCTCTTCCAGCCAGTATACATCCAACTGCGGTCTTCACCCATGTTTGACTCTGCATTTTAACGCGAAAGAAATTGTCGTTAATGTATTGTTGTGTTATGTCACGGCCCTACAACCTAGGCAGATAGATCCTAAACCCACCCAAGAGTGACCGAGCAGAGCGTGCCCATTACGAGACGCGTGATCCGGATTCGAACGAAATTTCGGCAGCATAACCCCGCTGTTCTCCACTACACGCCCAAAAATGGTGCAGCAGAGAACAACAGGGTTACGCCACCGAAATCTCGTCCAAATCCGGACCCGCGTCTCGTCACAAGCCACGCCCCCTCGGTCACTCCGAGGCTGTCCAAAAAGGGAAAATTCCGAACCTGCACGTCTCACATGCCAATGGCATGTGAGACGTGCCGATCCGAAACGGGTAATACATTGCTATAGGTTACGTTGCTCATTTTCATTTTCAGGTCATTTAAGAGAGAGGAAAGAACTAGAGAAAGAGTGAGAGGAAAGTTGGTCTTAGATGACAATTCCACATCCATTTCCACCGTCCACGCAATCGCGGGTCATTGACGTCCTTACCAACCCGTTCGCTTCCGTGTCGACTTGACGCATACGGTACCACTACAATGGTCTACACGGCACGATCACACTTATTACGTGTCGTGCCCTTCCGGGTTGGTCCGAGCCGACATAAAACCCCTTTATTTATATATATTAAGTAGTCACTCAAGAACATTATATGAATGCACTAAAGTCCAAACATACACTAAACAGAATAGAAATTCAGAATGACAGACCAAGCTATAGACAAAAATATATAAAGCATATAAAGCATTTACAAAATCTAATTATGCATTTACTACAAAATCTGAATAAAAAACATATTAGCCACAATGGACAAGTGTGAAATCACAAGTGTAATACAAGAGAGCATATAAAGCATATTAGTCAATTATGCAAGACAAAAAACATATTAGCAAAAAAGATAGCCTAAAATCCAATCCATTTTTTGGATAGTGGACTAACTCAACCTGGCCAGGACCTGGACTAAACCCAAACCCAATCCATTTTTTCTGTATCAATCAACCCGGCCCAACCCAGCCTATAAAATAAACATACAAAACCAATGGCGACGATGTTCGCCGCGCAGGCACCAATGTTTTCAAGTCGCCTAATCGACCCTAGTCGCCTAAGGGTCGATTAGGTCGATCAGGATGATTAGTCATCGATTAGGGCAACTAATCGATCCTAATCGATGCCTAATCGATGTTCAGCTGTCCTCTATTTTTTTAGAGATGTAACAAGTCGATAAAGAGCAGGGGAGAGGCGGAGACGGCGAGCATGGGAGAGGCGGAGGCGTTTCGCAGGGGAGGGGCGGCCATGCAGTGACCAGACGACGGCGGCGGGCGTCGGCGAAGACTGGCGGCGGCGGACGCGGAGTGGTGACAGAGGTTGGAGACTGGAGGCGGGCACCGAGCGGCTACGGAGGTGGAGGGGCAGCGGCGTCGCACAGAGGACGGGCGTCCCTGCGATGGCGGCACACACGGGTGGTCAGACGGCTGGCGGCGTTTGGAGCAGATGAAGGGCGAAGGCGGCTTGGAGTTGGGTCGAGGTGGAATGGATCGGACTGGACCTGATCTGTTTAAGTCGGATGTACGTGAACCGTCGATCTCGATCTGACGGTCCACATTGTAGATGGGCTATATAAAACTGTATCCCAACTTTACCCTAACCCTAACTCCTCACTTCACTCCTCTACGGCGGCGTGACGGCGCTAGCAGGCGGCGGCGATGGCGTCCAGGCCCGCGGCGGCGGCGATGGCATCCAGGCCCTTGGCTCTCGGGATTGCAAACCAGCTCACAAATAATGATCACATCATTTTCCCATATGCAACCATTTTTTGAATACAACCATTAACATATTGCAGTTTTTGAATACAACCATTAACATATTGCAAAATCAACAAAAGCAACCATTAACATATTGCAGCTCACAAGAGGGCGAGGATGTTTTTCAATTGAATAATGATAAACTGCATATGGGTACAAAAACTTATTTGATAAACTTAGAGATTAAACTGCATAATGATAAACTTAGAGACTAAGCTAGAGACTAAACTGCATAATGACAGTAATCGCGGGCACTTACAGTGGGCCGGTGCTGGGGCAGCGACTGCGGGCCGGCGGTGGGGTGGCGCCGCGGGCAGGGCAGCGACGCGGAGGGCGCGGACGGCCGGGGCGGCGGGGGCGCGGCGACCCAAGGCCGGGGCGCGGAGGGCGCGGACGGCCGGGGCGGCGAGCCGGGGCGCGGAGGGCGCGGACGGCCGGGGCGGCGGGGGCCGGCGACCCGAGGTCGGGGCGGCGAGCCGGGGCGCGGAGGGCGCGGACGGCCGGGGCGGCGGGCCAGCGGCGGCGGGGCGGCGACGGCGGGGCGGGGGCCGGCGGCGGCAGGGCGGCGACGGCGCGCGGTGGTGTCGAGCGGTGAGAATGAAACGAGATTGAAGTGTCGGGTCAGGATAAAGGCCCCTATTTGCGACGGCCATTTTAATTGCGACGGCCGGACCACGTAGCCGTCACAATTAATGTTACTTGCGATGGCCCTTTTAGCAGCCGTCGCAAATAAGAACTTATTTGCGACGGCTTCCTTATTTGCGACGGTACTAGGGTTCACCGTCGCAAATAAGTGGCTATTTGCGACGGCTCCGGTGTTGGCCGTCGCAAATAAATACTTATTTGCGACGGCCATGTTATTTGCGACGGCCAGTGGCGGGCCGTCGCAAATTACTGTATTTGCGACGGCTGGCCGTCGCAAATGATCGCTTTTCCTATAGTGATCATGGGCGATGCCGAAGCATGGTGGCAGCCTGGCAGGACGCATAAGTGACCTTTCTGCATCATAATATCAGAGACGGATGATTCGTCCGGCAATGCACGCATGCAGTACCTATGTAACCAGGAACCGGCTAGGATCCAACAGGTTCAGAAGATTTCATCGTATAGTATACTCATCGCCGCGCCTTGCCTGTCTACCGACGACACCGTCCACTTAAGTTAACCCGTGGCGTGGCGTGGCGTGCCCCCGTCCTTCTGATGCGACGTGCCGACGAGCGTATTTGGATTAAGCACCCATCGGGTTGACTTAAGTGGACGGTGTAATTAAGCGTAGCACCGTCCCTTTCGCCTCGTCGGTGGGCTGGACGGCGGATTCCAGTCAGCGTTAGGCCGGGCCGTGCCGACGTCGCTGAGGAAGACGGCCTCTCTCGGCTCGCGTGCATGCGTCCACCGCATGCCGGGGCTTGGCTCGACGAATGGAGCGTCCTCTCGTACAACTCCGTAACTTCAGAACCCAGATCACCCAGCTCCATCTCCACGGCCCAAGCTGTCCAGGCCACGCCACCTCATCGACTCACCGTCACCAGCCGTCGTTTTCGCAGCTATCCGTAGCGCGTCCTGGATGAATCTTCGTCGTGCGCAGTTTGTCACCTCTTGCTTAGGTCACGGAAACATGTAATGTACTCCTACCGTCTTCGCTAGCGGAGCTAGCGAGTTCAATGCTTGATCATTGCTAATAATGCGAGTTCAGAAGCAGAAGTTTGCCGCACAAGGTTTGCTGTTAGTGAAGGTTTAAGTAATTCTTGTCCAAGCAAGCATTATGCATGCTTTGAGGTTACCATCAACCATTTAATTGTTGATTGTATGTAGTGGGCTGCTGTGCGTGGTTGCGATACAACAGCATCTGCAGAGTGTCACTTTTAGGATTAAAATAACATCATGCTAGCCTGAGATGCCTGACCAATTGAGCCAATTCATTGACGATGATATTAAAATACCATACAATGAACTTTGAGTTCAACAAAGGGCATTTGGTCTAGTGGTATGATTCTTGCTTAGGGTGCGAGAGGTCCCGATTTCAATTCTCGGATGCCCCATTTTTTTTGCCTTCCTATAAAGTCTCGTCGCGACAACAACGCTGGTGGTCGAAGCAGCAGGCGGCGGATGAGGACGGCGTTCCTGCTCGTACACAGTGAAGGCCATCGGACGCGGTGAGCCTCGAGCTCGGGGACGCGTGCCGCAACGATGTGTACATTGCTGCGCAGCTGGCGCCCAGCCAGACGGAAAGCCACAACGTCCTAGACTTCCATGCGTATGGGGATGGCAAGACCGCAAGACAGATGATGCAGAGGTAAGAGCACAACCCTACGAGTCCTGAATTTATTTTTCATAGACACTTTGTGTTCAATTACATCGCAATGCTGCGTGTTGGTTTCTGTCTTCTCTGGCATCAGGCATTCTTCAGGACATGGAAGGCGGCCTGCTGCAACGATAAAAGGCAACCGATCATGCTTATTCCTGGAGGAAGGACGTTCTTGCTGATCTCAGTTAGATTTGATGGTCCCTGCAAGTCACTAATCACCGTACAAGTAAGTAACAATCATCGCTGGTTTGCCATCCTGAATAAACCACCTGTACTGTAGTAGCGCGTACGCGAAGCGACGCATCTGAACTGGTAACCTAACCTGCAGCTGGATGGCAGGATCATGACACCAAACAAGACTTGGACGTCGGCACAAGGCAACCTT
Source organism: Tuctoria greenei (assembly GCA_036927565.1). Taxonomy (NCBI): domain Eukaryota; kingdom Viridiplantae; phylum Streptophyta; class Magnoliopsida; order Poales; family Poaceae; genus Tuctoria; species Tuctoria greenei. The sequence continues at coordinate 218,430,693 of JAYESD010000003.1, read as the reverse complement.
GTGACCTTCTACAGGGTTGACAACTTGACGTTGGACGGGAACGGCGTGATGGACGGCCAAGGTGCCATCTGGTGGGATTGCTATAACCAAAAGGTTAGGTTTCAGTTATTTGACTGCATAGCAGTTTACACCATCCTGTTATCATCCTTTTCTTGATGCAAGATTCTGTTATCATCCTTGGCAACAATCTGATTAGCTGTTTCTCACTTTGTCAGAGATGCCACTCCCGGCCTATTGTAAGCAGACACATTATATCCTTTGACTCGGTTTCGGAGCCAGAAACCTTGTGGTGAGAAACATATCTCTGACAGGCAGTGCAAACAAGCACTTGACATAGTTCCACTGCAGCAAGGTGCAAGTGAACAAGGTCTCCATAACCGCGCCTGGCAATAGCCCTAACATGGACAGCATAACCATGGCATCATCCAACGTCTCTGTCGGTACCTTACGTATTAGATACCCAATATACTGCAAGAAACACCAAGGAGTTTCACTCGTCCGAGTTGAAGACCTCTGAAGGCTACATGTGCTACACAGCACTGGACCCACCTTCCTCGTTCGGCTAGCTCCGGCACTGCCACGTGTAACACAAAGCCGGACCTAACTTCCCTTGTAGAGAAGCTCCGGTCTTGCCACGTGTCTAGTGACCCCGGATATAACCCCCAGTAGAGGGAAGCTCCGGTGCTACCATGTGTATAGTGGCTCCGGACCTACCTCCCCACGACGGGAAGCTCCGGAGCTGCCACGTGTCGAGCCTCCGGACCTGAGACAGCAACGAAGAGACTAGCGGATCTCCAATGGCGCGAACATTCAAGGGACATTTAAAGCTATAGTTACGAGACCTGATTGTGTGTCATTAATACTATATTAATGACACACGATCATAGGACTCTTAACAACGGTAACGCCGTTGTTAAAACACGTTATCATGCTGTTAATTGCGCTTAATATTCATAGCTCGTGTATTAGGCAATTAACTACCGCTAGGGACACATGTCGGGCTAGGCTGTTGTAACGGCCAGTCCTTAGACTATAAAAGGGTTGTGCCGCACGGTACATTGACAACTAAGCTCACACGCTCACAAACGCCATACACTCATACATACAACAACACATCCCGTAGAGTAGGGTGTGTTACGCTCAGGCAGCTTGAACCACGTAAAATCATCGTGTCACTGTCTTGTTCATAATCTCACGCGTGCCCCAACCAATCAAGAACCTTCGCGGGCTACGATCTAGTAGTACCGGGGGGAAGTGTCGACCGCACACTTCGATATTTGGCGCGCCACGAAGAGGGCACTTGAGATTTCAAGATGTTGAACTCCGCCGCAGGATCATCCAACAGCAACGCTGAGCAACTTGGTGGAGGGAATCCCTCCAACGTGCAACAGCCTGCGAGTGTTGTTGTCTCGGCGGCCGTCGTACCACCACCACCACTTGCTCAGGATAACAATGTCGGACAGCAGGATGGGGTCCTCGCGTCAGTCACTACATCGACACACAACAACACTGAGAACGCGCTAATTGTTGCGCGTACTCTTCTCCAACGCCCACCGCCGCCAGGAGCACCTCAGGGTGCCATGGAGTAGTGGCGTGCTGATGTGGAACATCTGGTTGTAGCCGCAGGCAATGGCCTCAGCAACCAAGGTCCTCCCCCTTCAGGGCAATCACCTTCTCAACGTCGGATCTTGTTTGGAAGACTTGGTCTGCAAGCTTCACAACACCGGAGGCGTGTTGTGTCTCAGCAGGTGACGTCGCTGCTTTTCGAGGCACGTCGCACTCACACCGCGTCGAGACTCTCAACGCATGATCAACGGTCGGAGCTTGACCGCCGTTACAGACATCATCATAGCTGCGTCCACATCGAGCGTGCTCGCGAAAGGTGGGAGGCTCGGGAAAACTCTCCTCTCATGGGAGTAGGGAGCGGCTGTTCAGCCCTGGCCATGCACCTGCGCATGGTCCGCTGGCCTCAGAAGTTTTGGCCTCATCTGCCGGAAAAATTCGATGGGACTGTCAACCCCACCGAGTTTCTCCATATATAGTCCACCGCTATTCTCGCGGCGGGTGGCAATGAGGCTGTGATGGCCAACTGCATTCTGGTGGCTCTGACTGGGACAACTAGGTCGTGGTTCATGAGTCTTCCGCCTGACTCCATCAACAGTTGGGCGGAGCTATGCCAATAGTTCACTGCCAACTTCGGGAGCTCCTACACCCGACCTGACACAAAACTAGACCTTTTTGCTGTACAACAAAAGTCAGGAGAATCGTTGCGATTCTTCATCCAACGGTTTTCTCAGGTACGAAATACCATCCCTTCCATTTCCAATGCTTCTGTCATTGTGGCATTCAGACAGGGTGTCAGAACCAAGAAGATGTTGGAGAAGCTGGCGACAAAAGAAGTCACCAGCGTCAAAGAACTCTTCAGCTTGGCCGACAAGTGCGCCCGAGTTGCGGAGGGCCGTGAAATGTACTCCAAGCCAGCTCCGGAGGCTAACAAAAAGTCCTCCAAAGCTGAAGCCACCACCACTGGTAGTGGAAAGAAAAAGAAAAAAAATCCAATGGTAAGAAGAAGTTGTCGGCCGGCACACCTACTGTTGCGGAAGCTGCAGCTTCGGGTGGCCGGGGGCCATGCCCCGAAAAGCGACCTCTACCTTCGTCAGAAGACGACGGTGGTCCAAAGATGTGTTGTACAATCCACAAAACAGACAAACACAATCTGGAAGACTGCTGAGAGGTCCAGAACCTTGTTGAGCACTACAACAAGCACCGGGAAGAAGCCCCTTTTCGTCAGCGGGAAGGAAAAAAAAGTCGACGAAGCTCCGGCTGATATGGAGCTAGGCTTCCAAGACCCCAAGAAGGTCCTGAAGGGTGTGTAAAACACAGTCGATGATGATTCTAACATCTCTGACAATGAGCATCGGAAGATCCTCAACACAATATATGGATGGTCTTGGGATATCACTTCCTGCCGCGTCCTCAAGACTATGCGGCGAGAGATGACTGCTGCATCTCCTACCGCTAAGGCGGAACCACATCAGAAGTGGATGGACACTCCCATCACTTTTGATGTTACAGACTGCCCCAAAAACATGATCAGAGCTGGCCAACTACCGTTGATAGTGTCTCCAACCATCAAAAACGTCCAGCTCTACCATGTTTTGATAGATGGAGGGGCAGCGCTCAACCTCTTGTGCTATAAAGCGTTCTTGAAGATCCAGCTTTGACTCTCGGATCTTTGCCCCTCACTTCCATTCTTCGAGGTAGGTCCGGGGGCCATCAGCCGTCTCAGATCCATTACACTCCCAATAACCTTTGGGACTCGGGAGAACTACAAGATCGAGAAGCTGGTCTTCGACGTCGCACACATCAGCTTGCCCTTCAACGCCATCCTAGGCAGGCCTGCCTTGTATAGGTTCATGGTCGTAGCTCACTACGGCTATTTGGTGTTGAAGATGATGACACCTTCGGGTGTTCTCTGGATCCTCGGAGATCGCACTTCGGGAGTCACTGCACTGGAAGAACTTCATGCGCTTGCAACAGCGCAGGAAGGAGCATCCGGCAAGGAGCTAGCTGCTCAACCTCCGAGCACTCTTCACCGAGGCTCAACTTCTGCACCATGCGTGCATCCAAGCGGCGACACCGACGTACCCGTCAAAGTCGTCCAAATTGGTTCTGATGCTGTCCAGACTACCTGTATATCTGGAGGTCTACACAACAAATAGGAACTCGCGCTCATCACTTTCCTCCAGGCGAATGTTGACGTGTTTGCCTTTAAACCGTCACAAATGCCTGGAATCGCTAGGGAGGTTATTGAGCACAGTCTGAAGATTTATCCCGACGCACGGCCAGTACACCAGAAGCCCCGGAAGCAATCAGTCGAGCGGCAAAACTTCATCTGATAGGAAATCAAGAAGTTGCTCGAAGCTAGTTTCATCCGGGAGGTTCATCATCCAAAATGGCTGGCAAACCCAGTCGTTGTACCCAAGGCCGAAGGGAAGCTTCGGATGTGTATCGACTACGCCACCTTGAATAAGGAATGTCCAAAAGATCCATTTCCACTACCTAGAATAGATCAAATAGTGGACTCCACCTCCGGGTGTGAACTATTGTGTTTTCTAGATGCCTATTCTGGTTACCATCAAATCCAAATGTATAGGGAAGATGAAGAGCACATTGCCTTCATAACAGTAGATGGATTGTATTGTTATACTGCCATGCCTTTCGGTCTCAAAAACGTTGCTTCAAATTTTGTGCGAGCTATGCACAAAACATTTGGAGAGCTCATCAGGGACTTAGTGGAGATTTATGTCGATGACATCGTTGTCAAGGTCAAGAACAAGGATTCACTACATGACAACCTACAAGCCGTCTTCGACAAGTTGCGCATCACGCGCACCAAGCTAAACCCGGACAAATGTGTCTTCGGGGTTAGCTCCGAGAAGCTCCTCGGATTCTTGGTGACTCACCGAGGAATTGAGGCAAACCCGGCGAAGATCAATGCCATTGAAGACATGCGGCCCCCAACCTGCATCGAGGATGTCGAGAAGCTAACTGGATGTCTAGCTGCGCTCAGCCGGTTCATCTCAAGACTGGCGGAGCGGGCATTACCCTTCTTCAAGTTATTGAGGAAGACCAGGAATCCATTGGTCCGAAGAAGCATAAAAGGCGTTCCAAGAGCTTAAACAGCTCCTCACCACACTACCAATCCTGGTAGCTTCGAACTCTGGTGAGCCTCTACTGCTTTACATTTCTGCAACCACAAAGGTTGTCAGCATGGTCCTGGTCGCGAAAAGACCAGAGCCATCTCCAATTCAGGAGCCCTGGCCCTTCCAGGAGGGTTCGGAGCTACCTGAAGGCGAGTCTGGGTCCCAACCCCCAGGCACGGATCTTCAAGTCGAAATGCTAGAGGATCAACCTCTCTCATCCGAAAGAGTTCACATGGCTGATCAAGAAGATCTGGACCCCTGCGGGAGGATCCTGGTCGAACAAGAAGAAGTTACGGACCCCTCCGAGAGGGTCCAAGAAGCTCAACAGGAAGGCCCGGACCCCTCCGGGAGGGTCTGGGTTGAAGAGGAAGAAGCTACGGGACCCACTGGGAGGGTCCGGACCGTCCAACGCCCAGTGTACTTCATCAGTGAAGTACTTCATGACGCCAAGACTCGATACATTGAGGTGCATAAGCTGCTTTACACAGTTCTTATTGCCTCAAGGAAGCTTTGTCATTATTTCCAAGCTCACAAGATATCAGTGGTAACCTCCTATCCACTGCGTGCCATACTCACAATCCCAACTCTATTGGGAACATCGCCAAGTGGGCAGCGGAGCAAGAAGAATTCGATCTTGAATTCCTGCCACGACAAGCTATCAAGAGTCAAGCCTTGGCTGATTTCGTGGTGGAGTGGACATCTTCTCCATCAAATCCTGGTGGCCCCAATGAGCAGAAGCCGGAACCCAAGGTCCCGCTCTTCACCGAACCTCACTTGACTCTATACTTCGACAGCTTCGTGCAGAAGCAGGGGGCCGCAGCTGGAATCCTTCTCCTCGCTCCGACCGGGGAGAAGGTCTAATACGTGGTGCACCTTGACTTCAAGGCGACCAACAACATGGCAGAATATGAAGCTCTCATTCATGGGATCAAGGTGGCGCTGTCATATGGTGTCAAGCAGTTGCTAGTGAAGGGTGACTCGCAACTCATCATCAAGCAAGTCAAAGAAGAATGCAGCTGCAACAACCCACAACTTGCTGCTTACCTTCTTGAAGTCCAGAAGCTCCGGAAGGACTTCCACGTCCTGGATCTCTGTCATGTCCAACATCTCAATAATGCTGAAGCTGACGAACTCTTAACGAAGGCTTCAACTAGAGCTCCGGCTCCCGACGGAGTTTTTGTTTGGCAATTGTCAAGACCAACTGCTTCGCCTGCCGAACTAAGCGAAGGGGGCGAGACTGGCACCTCGAAGCTGGCAGTCCCGATGGCCATGTTACCATGGCGTCCGCCAAGGATCGTAGGTGCTACAGGAAGCTCCAAGCAACCCAACATGCAATACTCAGAAGCTCAAGTTAGCTCCGATGCATGGATCTCGGAGATTGAGAGCTACTTGAAAGACAATATCCTTCCTGGAGACGGTGCATCCCTTGACCGGATCGTCAAATTGGCTAAAAGATACATGCTGGTAGAAGGGGATCTCTACCGGTGTGGTGCCAACGGCGTCCTAATGCGGTGCATTGCAAAGGAAGAAGACCGCAAGCTCCTCGCGGAGATCCATGGAGGCGAGTGTGGGAACCACGCATCTGCCTGCATGCTGGTCGGTAAAGCCTTTCGGCATAGTTTCTACTAGCCTACATCACTCTAGGATGGAGTCGAGTTGGTGAAAAAGTGTGAAGCGTGCCAGTTCCACGCGAAACAAATTCACACCCCAACTCAGTCAAATGATACTTCCTACATGGCCATTCACTGTGTGGGATATGGACATTTTGGGACCTTTCCCAAAAGCCGTCGGAGGTTACAGGTTCTTGTACGTCGCCATCGACAAGTTCACCAAGTGGACGGAAGCAACTCCAGTTGTGACTATCAATAAGCAATCAGCTATCAAATTCTTGAAGTCCATAGTCTGCAGATTTGGTGTTCCGAACAGAGTCATCACTGACAACAGAACCTAATTCACAAGTGAAACATTTCAAGAATATCACGAAGACCTCGACATTCAAGTTAGCTACGCATCAGTAGCTCACCCGACAAGTAATGCCAAGCCGAGAGAGCAAATGCAGAAATATCGGAAGGACTAAAGACGCGCACTTATGATCGCCTGAAGAAACACGAAGCCGACTGGATTGAGGAGCTTCCATCTGCACTGTGGGCGAGCAAAACAACACCTAGCCGGTCAACTGGAGAGACCCCCTTCTTCCTGGTGTATGGAGCTGAAGCGGTCCTTCCTCTGGAGATCACCATGGGGTCGCTCCGGGTCTGGACCTTCGATGAAGCGGCGTAGGACCAACTCTGGCGTGAAGACCTTGACCTCGTCGACGAGGGAAGGTGCCAAGCAGCTGTTCGGAATGCACGTTATCGCCAGGCGCTCTGGCGCTATCATCAAAGACATGTGCGCAATCGACAACTCGAGGAAGGTGATCTGGTGGTGCGGAGAATACTAACTAGTGATGGGATGAACAAACTTTCCCCAAGCTAGGAAGTTCCCTTTCGAGTGATCAATGTTTCCTGTCCCGGATGCGTACACTTGGCTACAGAGGATGGGATCCGCTTCCCAATCCTTGGAACATCAAGCACCTCTATAAGTTTTATACTTAGTTTCACGGAGGTGAGTCTGTAATTACACTCAATGTAAGTTATAGAGTCTATACACAGGGTCGGGTAGGTCCTCCGGGAGAACATCCGGACCCCTCTGGGAGGGTCTGGCAAGTTCAAATCCCACCTAGTTTAGTCCCAGTATTGAAGGTGTGGCTTACCTACCCTGGGTTAGAACAAGATGTATAGCACACTTAGCCCGGTTCCGTACCCTAAGTGTGTCTTTGTCTCTCCTGTAATCCGGACCTATAATGAAAGACATTGTTGTGTAAAAGTAGACTCCACGTGCATTAATCTTGTACATGCTCATTTTCTTTTATTATCCTTTTCCTTCTTGTCTATAACAAAGTTGTGCAATTCTTTTTGAGCTTTAGTCCAAAGTTTTTCATATATTGTACAAGTTACATTGTCAATTTTTTCGGATCTTAGCATTGCTAGATGGTCTACTCGCCTCAACGCCAAAGCTATTGTCAGGTCCGGAGTGCGCTATCAACTTAGCCTGATCAAGCACCCTAGGTACACCACTCTACCTACATTCCAACAGGCCTCAGTAGGGCGGGTCCAGAAGGCATTCAAATCTGAGGAGATTTTAGTAATGTACTAGTTATTATATTGAGTTCCTTTGAATCTAAAATTCAAAATAAGAACAGTAAGCCACAAAGGAGTTATAGATGAGAGGATGAATTTTATGGTTTTTCTTGTCTTTGATGCTCAAGAAAAATGAAAACTCATGATGATGGTGGACGATGCCAGAGCTACTAAGCTCTGACATCCCTCAAGGGGGCCCGCCGTCGATGTTTCTAACGTTGAAAGTGGGCATCCTATGAGCTAACAAGCTCCGACAACTCCCATGGGGGTCTGTCGTCGACGTGAAGCATAATGACGATTCAAGCAAAGATGGTGAAGAAATCACCCCGAGGGGATTCGCTGTCAACGTATTTTATGTTGATGGTGGATATCGTCGAAGTTGGGAAGCACCAACGACCCCAGGGAGCCCACCGTCGACGTTTCATGCGTTGACAGTGGGTGTCGTCGGACCTATCAAGCTCCGACAGCCCTAGGGGCCCGCTGTTGACGTTTCATACGTTGACAGTGGGTGCCGTCATACCTATCAAGCTCCGACAATCCCAGGGGTCCCGCCGTCGACATTTCACGCGTTGACAGTGGGCGTCGTCGGACCTACCATGTTTCGACAACCCCAGGGGCCCGCCGTCGACATTTCACACATTAATAGTGGACGCAGTCGGACCTACCAAGCTCCAACAACCCTAGGGGGCTCGCCGTCAACGTTTTATGCATTAACAGTGGGCACCGTCAGACCTATCAAGCTCCGACACCTCCCAGGGGGTCTGCCATCGATGTCACAAAGGGTCTCTGGAGATGTCAGAAGTAAACTTCAGACCTAAAGGCTAAGCGTTCTAGCTACAAGTTCGAAGCGTTTAAGTCATCAAGACATTGTCAAACCTTTTGGTACATGTTCGCAATCAAATTGTGTTCATCTATCGGGGGCCAATAAGATAAAGGACAATGCATTGAAGACAAACATAAAATGGAATTCATTCATTCAAAGAGTGGATTTCATTCATCGGATGCACTGGATTACAAAATGAGGATTACAGTAAAAGGAAAAAGGAAAAAGTCCTAGCTACTGGAGGCTCTAAGTCCTATGGAAAAACGAGGTAACCTTCTCGGAAGCTTATTGGACGCTGGCCCTGGCGGCATCTTCCTCTTCGACGATGGGTCCTTCGAAGATCAGATCTAGAGAGAGTTGGGGGTCTCGGCTCTTGTAACATACCAGAACATATTTGGCGACGTTCTTGGCCAGATATTTCCCCTCCGTCTCTAGTTGGTTAGCGATGATGTCACTCATCGCATCGAGTTTGCTGCCAGTTGAGCTAAGTGCCACCAGTGTCTGGTCTAGCTCCGGTGCTGGGTTCTCTGGACGTACCGTACTGAAGCCAAGCGGCACCAAAGCTCTGTCGGCATGCCCCAAAAAATCCCACACCTTCTGAGACTCATTTGCCCTCGAGCTCCGTAGCTCATTCAGTGACCTTCTGGCCGCCGCAAGCTCCGAACTCTCCCGGGCGATGCGCTCGACCTCTTTGTAATGTTGTTGAATGCTTTCAACCACTTTCCTTTTGCGGTCACCGAGCTCCATCTCCTGGAGGTTGATGCGGTTTCCCCGTTCAGTCAGGTCTTTCTCTGTGCCTCTTACCTTCCCCTCTCTGGTGGCAACATCAGCTTCTCTCTTAGAGAGCTCTTGCCCTAGCTTCCAGTGCTTCTCCTTCTGCTGCTTGCACTGCTGATCAAATTTCTTGGTGTGGTCTGCCAAGTTTTGCTCTCCCAGAGTCCGGTTCTGGGCGAGCTCCCCCTCTCTCTTCAAAATATCCTCCTGCATCTCCAGGAACTTCTCTTCCCTCTCATTGAGGTCCGCTCGGTGCTTCAGAAGAATCTCATTCAAAGTGTTGAGGCTGTCTTGACGTTCGTTAGCAGCATCATTACTCTTTATGGCATGCTCAAGAATTTCTCGAGACATAGCGTCGAGGGCCCTGATGGAGGCCACCCTTTCTTCCAGCAACTGGCCCCAATATTCCATCCGGGCCTTTTCCTTCTCGACCAACTCCCGTTGATCGACCAACCTTGTCTGCGCCAGCTTGGTTTTGAAATGAAGTTTGTTGCACCAACTCCTTAAGGTGTGGAGCTCTTCTTCGAGGACCCTGTTGTCATGGTCGAAGGCGAGCTGGACTTGACAGAGGCTGGAGCAGGCGTTGTCGATAGGCAACGCCAAAGGAATAGGCTCCAGGCCTGCCGGGGTCATCTTCTCTGGCTCCAAGGGGTCTTCAAGTACAAAAATTGGATCCCACGCCACAAACGTGGTCCCCTGCGATCCTGCGGCACTAGGGCCGCCCTCGGAAGCTCTTCTGCTTCTATCGACGCCGACGAGGTCCCACCGAGGGAACTTCAACCTCCGGGGATGATGCCAAAGGTCCCCCTGCCGGATCTTCAACCGATGGCTCTGAAGGTGGAGGGCCCGCCGCAGACTCTTCTAGGCGCTCTGGCTCGAACATGGGCGCCTCCGGAGTAATCGCCTCCGGGGTGGATGTTGAAGCTTCGTCCGGAGCCCCCACCACCGATGGCTCAGGCGCCGACACTTCCACTGCATCCGGCTCAGGTGTCGGAGCTTCAATAATCTTCGGCACAGAGGCTGTAACTTCGGGCACCTCCGGTTCGACCGCCGGATCTTCAACAACTTCCAGCACAGGCGCCGGAGCTTCCGTCACCTCTGGCTCAAACGTCGGAGCTTCCGCCATCTCCGTCTCTTGCACCGGAGCTTCAATCGCCGACACTGCAGCCGCTGGCGGATCTTCATCAACTTCTCCCCCGTGGTCTGACACTACCACGGGAGTTTCTAGCGTATCCTTTGAATCCAAGTCCCCGACAGCTGGTGCCGGAGCTACCGTGTCTTCTGCCACCACTTGGGGAGGCACAAGGGTTGAAGCCAGAGCTTTCACACGTTCAGCCTCAGTCGCTGCAGTAGGTGCCGAAGCCTCATACTTCTTTCTTGACACCCTAGAAGCAAAAGATCGGGAAAATTAAAAACATGATAGAGACAAGATTAGCACCTCAACTTAAGATGACAATCCTTACTTGGGGATGCTACCGCCCCAGTTGCCGCGAAATTTCTTCTTCTGAGGCCCGAAGTCAGAGCCCACCAGATACGGTGAGGCAAAAACCTCGGACCTCGACCGAGAGCTGGCCGCAGCAGCTGGGGTTTCTCAGTTGGGACCTCCATCGTCTAGGAAGGACCTCTGGACCTGGAGTCCATAGATGGAGCTGGGACCGGAGTTGATTTGCCGGAGCTAGCGCCCCTGGAGGACGCTGACACCGAAGGAGGCATGGCCTCCGAAGATCTACTGCGCCAGGGAGAAGGGGCTGTTGAAGTCGGAGTTGACCTAATGATGCTTCCATCAGCATGCCTCAACTTCCTCTTCCGGCTGGAAGATTCGGCCAGCTCCTTGCCCTTGCCCTTGCCCGCGTCATCAACCTTCTAGCTTGGAGCAGTGGGGGCCACCCTCTTTGAAGCTCCGGGGATTGCGACCTCGGAGGTACTGCATCTCTCCACCACCCCGAGGTCGTCCATCACTGGCATTCTCCTTCGAAGCTCCCTACTGATCTCTAGAACCATGTTGAGAGGCAGGAAGGCAGCCGGCGGGGCCAAAGCATCTTAGGAGATAGCTCCGTGTTGAAACTTCTTGAGATGGTGAATGTGGCCTAAAGGGGGGGGGGGTGAATAGGCCTTTTTGATTATTAGTCAGATCCTGCAACACTTAAGAAATTGATCAAATCCCGAGATATCGGAGTAGTCCGGCAAGTGCGGACTAGTCCGGTGTGTACCGACCAGATTGCTCAAATTTGATCGATTATCTTGATCCAAGGATGTATGCAACAGATATATACTTGTAATTGAAGTGTCACACTACTATGAACTAGGATGTACCACAAGTTAATCTTATATTCAATATTTCAACATAAAGTGAACAAGATTGATTAAAATCCTAGATAGATATGAAGAGTAAGAACAATATGCGCTAAGTAAGAACGCAACACTTTATCCCGTGGTTCGGTTCCCATAGAGGCAACCTTCATCCATGTTGAGGAGTCCACAAAAGGACCGTGTCTTCTCTGACCCTACCCTCGTCGGATCGCCACGGAGGCCAATCCTCTTCACTAATCACAAAGGGCAAATAACCAAATTCAAGGGGCCTTCTCACACATTGAGGGCTCCCCAAGATTACAATATGAACACCACCAAGAACACACTCTTAAGATCACAATGAAAACCACATGAGTGTGTTAGGGAATCAAACCAAGAGCTCAATGAGTGAAGAATCGTGTCTCTCTAATGATCAAAAGCGTATCCTCAGGTGATTGATCTTTCTTGCATTTGATTTCGTGGAGAGAGGTGTTTTCTAGGCTCTTGGAAGGTGTGACGGCGCAGGGGGTCGAGAGTCATGAGAGATGGGCCGTGCACACCTATTTATATGGGGTTTCCAAAAGTTACCGTTTGGGTTCAGGAAGATCGGACTAGTCCGTGGTGGACACCGGACTAGTCCGGTGTGCTGCATGTAGCAAACCCTAGGTGTCCTGAAATATCGGACTTGTCCGAAGTGTGAGTGGACTAGTCCGATTTTGGTTCTGGAAATCTTCGGACTAGTCCGATGAATATCGAGCTTGTCCGGATATGTGAAACCCTAAGTGAATTTGGGGAACAAGTCCGCACTTGGAGGACTTATCCGATTTAGGTCAGAGGGTTTTCGGACTAGTCCGTGCTAATATCAGACTTGTCCGATTGACATCACAAAGATATCAGACTAGTCCGTTGTGTTATCGGACTTGTCCGATTTTGTGCAACTTGTGAAGCGTTTGGGGGACTAGTCCGCACTGGGGAGGACAAGTCCGATTCTAGTCAGAGAGATATCGGACTAGTCCGGTCAGTGAAAAACTGGACTGTGAGGACAAGCTCGCATTGTGAGGACTTGTCCGATCTAGTACAAAAAGATATCAGACTAGTCCGGGGTCAGTCGGACTAGTCTGGTCCTGTATAAATTTGTGCAATGTGTGAGATTATTTGTACTTGAGCTCTTGAGGTGTGTTTCCTTAACACACTCCATACACAATGATCTACTACACTTGTTTCTTGAGCTCTTTTCTGCATTTCCTCTTATTCTCCTTTCTTTTTGTTACTTTGCTCATTCTCTCATTAATACTTGTGCTCATCTCAATAATGTGGTTAGGATCTCATTTGCTTGTCATAAATCAACAAAAACCCACAAGGGATTCCTGGATGCACTTTCAATCTCCCCCTTTTTGGCGATTGATGACAACTAATTGAGATTTCACAAGATATGATAAAAAGTTGAGATTTTCATAAAGTGTGCATATATGAGTTTGAAACACATTAAGTAATGAAAACATGATCCATATGTGCACTCTTTATGGTGGGATGCCGAACTAAGTGTATAGAAATAATAATCATGATGCGAATGAAATAATTGACATCAACATGTTAACAACAAGCATATATGTCATTTTTAGAGCAAAATCACAAATTTCATCAATATCTTCATAAGTAGTTTAAAACATTGCATAACAGGACCAAAACTACCAAAAGAGCATATTATAAGTCTTACAACCCACAAAGAGACAAAAGACACAAAAAATAGCTCTCCTCGCATCCTACAGCTAAAGCCTAAGACTTCCCCTCAATCTCTCTCCCTTTGGCATCAAGACACCAAAAAGAAGGAGAGGAGGGACCTAAGTTCTTCAAGCCTCGCTGTCGGTCCTCTCATCGTCTTCATCTTCATTCTCTGGCTGATGAGGTGGAGGAGGATGAACGGTACCACTCGAGTCCCCAATGCCAAAATAGGCAAGCTCGGAGGGAGTCAAGGTCCCGAGCTCGGTGAAATCAGAATCATCAGAAATGACTGGAGATCCAATGAGCTCGATCTCCAACTTTCGGAAAATTTGCTTCACATTCTCTTTGACATATCTCATATCGGCCTTTCTCCTCTTGTTTAGCTTCTGAGCTTTCCCTTCGGCCTTTTTGCAAGAGGCAAAGATGGCTGACAGGTACTTCAAGATGCCACTTGGGGACCCCTTTTGAGGAGGGGCCCTAGTGGTGGGAGCAGCCCTAGCATCTCCACTAGCTCTCACTGGAGCCTTAGAATTGGAAGCAGGATAGGGAGCAGCTTGAACACTTGCTTGTTGAGGCTTATGGGGCCTCAAGGGGGTGTGCTCCACATCATTGACGAACTCGATGCCTGTGACCTTCTCAATCATGAACATGAGGTAGGGGGCATAGCCACAGGATCTGTTCGGCGTGCAGGAGATGTTGACCATATCGTTCCAAATGTAGTCAAAGACATCAAACTTTCTGTCTTTGCTTATGACCTTCATCAATGTCCTGAGATATCCCTGCACACTTCCAGCATGCCCATCCTTCGGTGCAATGGTCTTCCTAAAGACTCTGTTCAGCACCACAAAGAAAGGCTTCATGTTCTTGGTGGAAGGAGGATTGAACTTTGAGTTGGGTTCATAAAGAAACTTCATCCTGTCCTTCTCAATGACGCCAATGTTGTGGATGGTCAAATTGTCATTGCTGGAGGTGTCAAGATGTAGCAATCTTGCAAATTCTTCATATGTGATGGTGTACTTGGATCCATGAGTCATCCAAGTCACCCTTTCTTCCTCATCGCTGGCAAAGTGGCATGTCGCATAGAACTGCGCGATGACCTCGTCATTCCAATTGTTCTGGAAGGCAAATAGGTCCTTAAACCATGCTTCCCGATTGCCTCGACCACCTCCACAAAATGTGAGCAACCCTTCTTCTCAAAATGCGCCCAATCTATCCATTGGCTGCGCACCACGGGGGTCTTCATCAGAAGATAGACAGACTTATAAAAGTCTGCATGGAAGTTACTCAAGAATCTCCCATCAGCAGCCTACTTGGGTCGGCTGTAACAATCAACATTCCTGAACTTGGCAGCCGTGTCGCTGCCCTTCCCATTGAACCTCTCCTCAGCGGGATCCCTGCCCCCTTGCCTTGGAGCTGACATCTTTAGAGGGCCAATCAGGCCCGTTGCAATTCCTTTGCCCTTGCCCTTTGCTTGGCGAGCACTTGCCGAGCTAGGGCCACCTCCAGCTGAAGCCTTGGAGGCAGGATTCTTTGCGAGCACCTTCCGTCGAGCCTGGGGAGGAGAAGGAGTCGGCTCGGAAGGGCGCTCTTGGCGCTTCTTGCTTAGGACTGTCGAGGACTAAAGCACGGCTTCGTGGTCCATCTCGGCCTCGAAGTCAGAGATTTCGTCGTGGGAGCTCGACATGGTCCCGAGAATGGATTTCACAAGGTATTGATGAGAATTGATGACAAGGAATTGCATTGAGGAATTAAGAAGTTAGGGTTGAGTTCAAAAAAAAAACGGACTAGTCCGGTGTATAGGCACGGACTAGTCCGGTCGACCGGACTTGTCTGTACATGGACCGGACTAGTCCGATATTCAACCTCTAAAACCCTAACTATGAGACAAATGGTGATTCCTAATACACAAATAGCTTAGCATCAATGTAATAACAAGGAAGCATGCATATGGTGAAAGGAACTAAGCTATTTGATCAACAACGAAGGAAATAGCAATTTCTAGGGTTTGGGATGAGATTTTACCGAAAGATCTCGATTCTCGGAGATGTAGGGGTTGAAGGAGCTGACAAGTCCGTGGTCTTCAATCCCTAAGCAACGGAGGTCGTTTGCCACCAAAATCTGAGAAGTTTTGATGGAGGATGGTGGAAATCGCCTTGGGGAGCTCGAGCGTGGAGAGAGAAAGCTCGAGGCAAGTGTGGGGGGTGAGGAAGATTAGGGTTTGGCGGCGGCTAGGGTTATGGACATGAAAAATCGGACTTGTACAACAATGATCGGACTAGTCCGAACTTTTCTAAAGACTCTATCAGACTAGTCCGTGGTCTGCCGGACTAGTCCGTCCTAACCATCACTCTGCGGACTAGTCTGCACGGGCAGAGTAGTCCGGGCAACCACGTACTAGTCCGTGGTCATCGGGAAAGAAACGCTTAGCCCATTTGTATATATTCGAAGGTACTCATTAAGAAAATAGGGAGGCAAATCAAATCAAATAATCTTGATGAATATGATCAGTAAACATTCAACAATCAAGCAATGACCATAATTCACCAAGATCTAGTAATTTACATAGTTTTTCGAAACAAATGAGAGAGATGATTTTCACAAAACAATCATCGAATTTTGAAGATAGCATTCAGGTATACAAGATTTCAAGCCACATTCCGAGCATCAAGGATATTTAGTTCATTTTGGAGCTCGCAAAAGCGTTTTTCATCAAGTGGCTTGGTGAATATGTCGGCTAGTTATTTTTCGGTGTTGACATGTGAAATGGTTATATCTCCCTTCATTGAATGGTCTCTCAAAAAGTGATGTCGGATGTCTATGTGTTTGGTCTTAGAGTGCTCAACGGGATTATGGGCAATTTTAATAGCACTCTCATTATCACAAAGGAGTGGAATACGGCTCATATTGTAACCGTAGTCCCTTAGAGTATGTCGCATCCAAAGGAGTTCTGCACAACAACTCTCGGCTGCAAAATACTCCGCTTCGACCGTGGATAGGGCAATGGAGTTTTGTTTCTTGGAGTACCAAGAAACTAGGGATCTACCTAGGAATTGGCATGTACCGGAGGTACTTTTTCTATCTACTTTGCATCCAACATAATATTCATCGGAGTAACCAATGAGATTGAATTTGGAACCTTTGGGATACCAAAGGCCTAGGTTGGGTGTATGAACTAAATACTGCAAGATTCTCTTTATGGCTGTCAAATGACACTCTTTTGGGTTGGCTTGAAACCTTGCACACAAACATAAACTCAACATAATGTCTGGCCTAGATGCACATAAGTAGAGTAGAGATCCAATCATGGAGCGATATACCTTTTGATCGACGTTTGGTCCATCTTCATTGAGATCCAAGTGGCCATTCGTTGCCATGGGAGTCTTTATAGGCTTCGCCTTGTCCATTCCAAACTTCTTGAGTATGTCTTGAGTGTACTTAGTTTGGCTTATGAACGCCCCTTCCTTTTGTTGCCTCACTTGGAGTCCCAAGAAGTAATAACTCTCCCATCATAGACATCTCAAACCTATCTGTCATAATATTACTAATTTCCTCACAAAAAGATTTGTTAGTGGAACCAAAGATGATATCATCAACATAAATTTGACAAATAAAGAGATCATTGTCAAAGTTCTTTGTAAACAATGTATAATCTACTTTACCGATCTTAAAACCATTTTCAATTAAGAAATCTCTAAGACACTCATACCAAGCTCTAGGAGCTTGTTTGAGGCCGTAGAGAGCCTTACGCAATTTAAAGATGTGGTCGGGGAACTCTTCATCTTCAAATCCGGGGGGTTGCTCCACATACACCTCCTCCTTGATTGGTCCGTTGAGGAAGGCGCTTCGACTTGTGAGTACCCGTTGGCCACACGTCGTGTCTTGTTCCTTGTCACCACCCCGTGTTCGTCTTGTTTGTTGTGGAAGACCCATTTGGTGCCGACGACGTTGAACTTGGGTCTTTCGACTAGTTCCCACACTTCGTTCCGCTTGAAGTTGTTGAGTTCTTCTTGCATGGCCACGATCCAATCCGGATCCTTCAATGCATCTTCAACCCTGCACGGTTCCAAAAAGGATACAAACGAATAATGCTCAGAAAAATTAGCTATGCGAGATCTAGTAGTTACTCCCTTTTGGATGTCACCGATGATGTTGTCGATTGGGTGATCCCTTTTGACGTATTGGTGTACTCTTGGGTGTGGCACTTGCAGTCTTGAACCTTCATGGTCATCTTCTTCCCCCCCCCCCCCCTAGATGGTTGCCCTCATTGACTTGTTGATCATTTTCGTCTTCTTGAGGTCGATCTTGTATGGAAGCTCCCCCTTGATCATTGGCCTCCTCTTGTGGTTCATCTTCCTCATGCATATGTAGAGGTGGTTCTTGTGGTCGAACTTCACCCAATGCCATTCTTCTCAATGCTTGACAGGGAGCTTCTTCTCTATCTAGCACACATGGATCAATTTGCTCCTTTTGGGAGCTGTTAGTCTCATCGAACACTATGTCACGTGCTACTTCAACAATTTCGAAGGTCTTGTTGAAGACACAATAGGCGTAAGAGTTCGAATCATAACCAAGCAAGAAACCTTCATCAGACTTCGAAGTGAACTTTGAGGTCCTAGGCTTCTTGTTCAAAATATAGCATTTGGAACCGAAAACTCAAAAATATGAAATATTAGGCTAGTTACCGGTGAGTAGCTCATAGGATGTCTTCTTGAGTAGTCGATGAAGATAAAGTCGATTTATGGAATGGCAAGCGGTGTTAACCGCTTCCGCCCAAAATCGATCTGAGGTCTTGTACTCATCGAGCATTGTTCTCGCCATCTCTATGAGGGTTCAGTTTTTCCTTTCGGCAGCTCCGTTTTGTTGAGGGGAGTAAGGTGCTGAAAACTCATGCTTTATGCCTTCTTCATCTAGGTACTCCTGAACTTGTGTGTTCTTGAACTCCGTGCCGTTGTCACTTCGAATGTTCTTGATCATCAATGAAAACTCATTTTGAGTACGCTTGAAAAACTTCTTCAAGGTTCCTTGAGTTTCTGTCTTATCATGTAAAAATAAAACACAAGTGAAGCGAGAAAATTATCAACAACTACTAAACCATATTTGTTACCGCCGATGCTTATGTAAGCAATTGGACCGAATAGGTCCATGTGAAGTAGTTTGAGCGGTCTTATTGTAGTCATGACGTTCTTCGCGGGATGAGGTGCTCCAACTTGCTCCCGGCTTGGCACGCGCTACAAGGCCTGCCTTTCTCAAAAACAACATCCTTCAAACCTCGGATGTGATCGCCCTTGAGGAGTTTTTGAAGATTCCTCATACCAACATGCACCAGCCGTCTATGCCACAGCCAACCCATGTTGGTCTTTGCAATCAAGCGTGTGTCAAGTTCGGCTTTATATTTTTTGAAGTCAACAAGGTAAATCTTTCCCTTTAACATACCCTTAAATGCAATGGAACCATCACTCCTTCTAGAGACGGTCACACCCTCATTAGTGAACAGGCAATTATAACCTTTGTCATATAATTGAGATATGGACAACAGGTTATAATCTAAGGAATCAACATGTAACACATGAGAAAGAGTATGTTGAGATGATATGGCAATTTTACCGGTAGCGAGCACCTTTCCTTGACTATTGTCTCCAAAATAGATGTTCTCGCTTGGATCCTCATTTTCTTCATACTCAGCGAACATCCTTCTTTCTCCGGTCATATGGTTGGTGCAACCACTGTCTAGCATCCATTTAGATCCACAGGAGGAATAGGCCTGCAAAAAAAATCATGCCTTGGTTTTAGGTATCCAAGCTTGCTTGGGTCCTTTTAGGTTAGTCACAAGGGATTTGGTCACCCACACATGAGACTTGGTGTTCCCATAGCGTGGCCCAACATAATGAGCATAAAATTTACCAAAATTATTTCTCATTAGAACATAAGATGCATCGAAGGTTCTAAATAGCAACTGTTGTTGTTTATAAACAGAACTAGTCCGGAAGATCGGACTTGTCCGGAGTACCAGACTTGTTCGTGTCCCTACCGGACTAGTCCGGTGATCATAGGTGTTGGATGTGTTAACTTTGGACTTTCCATTTTGAGAGGGTCTTCCCTTTACAAAGGCTATGCTTTCCTTGTTATTCTTATGGCTTCTAGCATTTTGCTTTCCATCATAGGAATACTCAATGCCATATTTGATATTAGGAGATCTTGTGGCCAAGTATGCACTACGTGCATATTTGACCTTCTCCTTGTCAAATATGCCACTTTGGGCAGGATGCTTATCCTTGGTAGAGGTTGACTTGTCTTTCAAGCTGATGTCAACTTTACCACATGAACAAGTAATGATAGCTTCAGTTTTAAGTGATTGAGAAGGTGAGCTTGAAGAGGATGAATGGTCACCTTGCTTGAGTGACTCAACTTGTACCTCAAGGATCTTGTTAACCTTGATTAGGTTAGCAAGTTCATCCTTGATTGTAGCATTTGAGTTGCTTAACTCCAAGCAAGCTTCCTTGCTTGAAGCTAAATCAAGCTCTAATACCTTGCTTCGCTCCTTTTCAAGTTCTAGAAGCTTGTCAAGTTCAACATATTCCTCCTTTTTGGAGATAATCATGTCTTCTTGACAGTTTATCCACTTCTCCTTCTCAACAAGTTGATCAAGTAGAAATTTCATTTTCGCGGTTGTTTTCTTATCTAAGCCAATGAGCATATCTTCATTATCGCTAGCAATCTCACTATCACTAGAATAGGAATGCAAGGAAGAGGATTTGGTTGTTACCTTTCGTTTACCTTCCTTTGCCATGAGGCAAGTGTCGTTCCCTTTCCATGCGCCGAGAGTAGGGAAGAGAGTGGACTTCTTGGATGTCTTCTTTATGGCTATGCTAGCCATCTCTTCTTCTTCTTCTTTGGATGAGGACTCATCATTTGAGAGATGCGCTTGTTCAGCTTGCTTCTTCTTCATGAATAATTTCTTGGGTTGAGGCTTCGTTTCCTTGGTCTTCTTCTTGTTTTCTTCATATGGGCAATCAACTATAAAGTGGTCATACTCACCACAGTTATAGCATGCCCGCCTCAACTTTGGTCTTGATTTTTCCTTGTACTTCCCTTTACTTGATTTATCCCCTTGTCTTTTCTTCATCATTCATTTGAATTTCTCATGAACAGTATCATGTCATCTTCATCCAAGTCGCTGCTCTCATCATCACCGTCTTCTTCTAGTTGAGCTTCTCGAGCTTTTTTAGACAAGGGCTTAAGAGTGGATTTCAGGGCAACCCCTTTCTTTTTTGTCGAGGTGAGATCGGCAATCTCCTTAACATGCTTGGCCTGCTTTTCCATCATCTCGAAATTGATGATCTTCACAAGCAACTCATCCGGGGTTATTTTCTTGTACCCGGGGCTTTCTTGTATCATCGAGCACAAGGTGACATTGTGAGGCATGAAAGCTCTAAGAATGAGCTTCACCACCTCGTGGTCGTTCCACTTCTTGCTTCTGTATACTCGCATCTTGTTGATGAGCGTCTTTAGTCGGTTGTACATGTCTTGTGGCGACTCATCTTCTTCGATGATGAATCTTCCCAACTCGCCTTCAATCATTTCGATCTTCGCTTCTCGCACATGACGATCGCCTTCATGTGCGGTTTGCAACGTATCCCATATCTCCTTTGCGATCTCGAGTTTATCCACCTTTGTGAACTCGTCCCGACTAAGTGATGAGGTAATGACTGCATCAGCTTGAACATTTTGATGGATTGCTTGCTCTTGACTAGGTGTGAGCTCCTCATCATCGTCGGGGATATCTATTCCTGTACATACAATAGGCCACAAACATGGATTGAGAGAAATCAAGTGCATTTTCATGTTCTGCCTCCACATTGAGTAGTCATTGTCATCAAAATGTAGGGCTTTTCCAAGTGGAATAGATAAGTAGTGATTATTGCTAGAGTTAAGACGATTGTAGTTGAAAGGATATCGGGAGTAGTCGGTGTGACTACTCCCCTTCTTCTTCTTCTTCTCATCTTTGATCTTCACTTTTCCCTTGGAGAGGGTTTCCTTCCTTAGGAGCGCCTTTAGTTCCAGCGTTTCCTCATCGTCATCCTCGTAGTCTTGAATGGCCTCGAGGAGCCTCTCCAATTTTTGGTTCTTTTCTTCTTCAACCTTCTCTTGGTTGATGCTCTTGTGTACGTCCTTCATGTCCGACATGATCTCTTCGAGCGATTAGTCTCCTTTTGAAGAGTCCTGCCCTGATATCAATTGAATGTGGCCTAGAGGGGGGTGAATAGGCCTTTTTGATTTTTAGTCGGATCCTGCAACACTTACAAATTGATCAAATCCCAAGATATCGGACTAGTCCGGTCGAGTGCGGACTAGTCCGGTGTGTACCGACCAGATTGATCAAATTTGATCGATTATCTTGATCCAAGGATGTATGCAGCGGAAATATACTTGTAATTGAAGTGTCACACTACTATGAACTAGGATGTACCACAAGTTAATCTTATATTCAATGTTTCAACGTAAAGTGAACAAGATTGATTGAAACCCTAGATAGATATGAAGAGTAAGAACAATATGCGTCAAGTAAGAACACAAGCACTTTATCCCGTGGTTCGGTTCCCACAGAGGCAACCTACATCCATGTTGAGGAGTCCACAAAAGGATCGGGTCTTCTCCAACCCTACCCTCGTCGGATCGCCACGGAGGCCAATCCTCTTCACTAATCACAAAGGGCAAATAACCAAATTCAAGGGGCCTTCTCACACGTTGAGGGCTCCCCAAGATTACAATATGAACACCACCAAGAACACACTCTTAAGATCACAATGAAAACCACAGGAGTGTGTTAGGGAATCAAACCAAGAGCTCAATAAGTGAAGAACCGTGTCTCTCTAATGATCAAAAGCGTATCCTCAAGTGATTGATCTTTCTTGCATCGGATTTCGTGGAGAGAGGTGTTTTCTAGGCTCTTGGAAGGTGTGACGGCGCAGGGGTCGAGAGTCATGAGAGATGGGCCGTGCACACCTATTTATATGGGGTTTCCAAAAGTTACCATTAGGGTTCAGAAAGATCGGACTAGTCCGTGGTGGACACCAGACTAGTCCGGTGTGCTGCGTGTAGCAAACCCTAGGTGCTCCAAAATATCGGACTTGTCCGAAGTGTGAGTGAACTAGTCCGATTTTGGTCCTGGAAATCTTCGGACTAGTCTGATGAATATCGGACTTGTCCAGATAAGTGAAATCCTAAGTGAATTTGGGGAACAAGTCCGTGCTAATATCGAACTTGTCCGATTGACATCAGAAAGATATCGGACTAGTCCGTTGTGTTATCGGACTTGTCTGATTTTGTGCAACTTCTGAAGTGTTTGGGAGACTAGTCCGCACTAGGGAGGACTAGTCCGATTCTAGTTAGAGAGATATCAGACTAGTCCGTGGTGATATCGGACTAGTCCAGTCAGTGAAAAACTGGACTGTGAGGACAAGTCCGCATTGTGAGGACTTGTCCGATCTTGTGCAGAAAGATATCGGACTAGTCCGGGGTCAGTCGGACTAGTACGGTCCTGTATAAATTTGTGCAATGTGTGAGATTATTTGTGCTTGAGCTCTTGGGGTGTGTTTCCTTAACACACTCCATACACAATGATCTAGTACACTTGTTTCTTGAGCTCTTTTCCGCATTGCTTCTCATTCTCCTTTCTTTTTGGTACTTCCCATTCTCTCATTAGTACCTGTGCTCATCTCAATAATGTGGTTAGGATCTCATTTGCTTGTCATAAGTCAACCAAAACCCACAAGGGATTACTAGATGCACTTTCAGATGGAGCTTCAAAGCTTCCTTATCCAAGTTGGTATTCAAACCGATTTCGATTCAGTTATGATCCATCTCACTATTGAAAGCCCATGCGGGCCACTCACTGGTCTTCAGCGGAGCCCACCTATTCACCAAGAAATTGTCGAAGACCACCTGAGGGGTCACTGCTCCCTCTATGCATTCTTCGATCCTTTTTAGGACGGGCTTGTACGCTTCTGACAGCTCTGAAACTACGTTCCAGGTGTCGGTGTCGACATTGGGAAGGCCCTTGGGCAGCTCCAACCTCTTGTGCTCCTCCACTGCAATGATCACCCAGTCTTTCTTCTAGTCATCTCACTTGTCGGAGGGGAAGGCCTTCAAGTACTTGAAGGGTCAGTTCTTGCGCTTCACGAAGTAGTAGAAGCCAATCAGCTCTGTCCCATTTCCGGTGGTGTGGACCATGAAGAAGGCCCGGAACAGCTCGATGCACGGAGGCACGCCCACCCACATCTCGCAGAAGTGGACGAAGGTCACCACCAGCAAGAGGGAGTGGGCGCCGAGGTGATGAAGCTGGAGGCTGTACAAATCCAGCGGCATCAAAAGGAAGGTTGAAAAAGGTGGGATCAAACCCACATGGAGTACGCTCAGAAGTACACCATCCCTCCGGTGCGCCCCTTCTTGAAGGGGAGCTTGCCGATGCGGATGTCACGGTTGCAGGAATCGCTGGACCACCCCATGTAGGTTCGGACCCTCGACAGATCTTTATTGGTCTTGATTCTGCTGCGGGGAAGACCCAGCTCCATCGCGACGAAGTGGAGAGAAAATTTGGAAGGGCTAAGCAAAAGTTGGGAGGCTCTGAGCGCAAGTTTGATTGAAAGCGTAAAGAGTCCTCAAATCGTACGGACTTTCCTTCTTAAGTAAGCCTCCGCAACACATGGATGGAAACCGCAACAGGATCAAGATCACGTTTTCAAAAATTTACCCTGCCAATGACGAATGGGCCCAGGTCCACTCCGGCGGAAAAGCCAAAGTTATTACCCCAGGTGAACCCTTGTCATGATGGGAAGTTAGAAGCCCGAGGGCGGCCGTTTGACAAGGCGCGCGGAACCGATATAGTTTCTGCATTGGGAACCAACGACGTCAATTGCGTGAAATCCGCATGCTAGGATATCACCTGCCGCATCAAAAGAAGCCACACGGCGATGGTTTAACAGCGAACCATCACCCCAACAGCACATCAGAAGACCTTTGAAGCCGTAGCGCGGGAATCGAAGATGGCCCCACCACTAGTAGAATAACTCCACCTAAAGGGTTTCTCCCAGAGGTAGGCCCGGGGGCCACTGTCGGTACCCTGTGTACCGAATACCCCAGGATACCGCAAGAAACACCAAGGAGTTCCACCCGTCCGAGTTGAAGACTTCCGAAGGCTACACGTGCTACACAACACTGGACCCACCTCCCTCGTTCTGGTAGCTCCAGCACTGCCACGTGTAACACAAGGCCGGACTTAACTTCCCTTGTAGGGAAGCCCCGGTCTTGCCACGTGTCTAGTGACCCTAGATCTAACCCCCAATAGAGGGAAGCTACGGTGCTGCCACGTGTATAATGGCTCCGGACCTACCTCCCCACAACGGGAAGCTCCGGAGCCGCCACGTGTCGAGCCTCCGGACCTGAGACAACAACGAAGAGACTGACGGATCTCCAACGGCGTGGACATTCAAGGGACAGTTAAATCTATAGTTACAAGACCTAATTGCGTGTCATTAATGCCGTATTAATGACACACAATCAGAGGACTCTTAACAACAGTAACGCCATTGTTAAGACGTGTTATCATGTTGTTAATTGCGCTTAATATTCACAGCTCGTGTATTAGGCAATTAACTACCGCCAGGGCTATATGTCGGGACAGACTGATGTAACGTTCAGTCCTTAGACTATAAAGGGCTGCACTGCACGGTACATTGACAACTATGCTCACACGCTCACTATCGCCATACACTCATACATACAACAACACATCCCGTGAAGTAGGGTGTTACGCTCATGTGGCCGAACCATGTAAAATCATCGTGTCACTGTCTTGTTCATAATCTCACGTGCGCCCCAACCAATCAAGAACCTCCACGGGCTACGATCTATTAGTACCCGAGGAAGTGTCGATCGCACACTTCGACAATCTCCATCCCGAACTGCTCTTTCCAAACAGGTAACTATCACACTTCCACTGTGTACATGCATGTAGAGCATACTAGTAGCAATCTAGTACGTGTATGGTAGAGTCTTACATTTTATCTCTGTAAAATGATAGGACACGCCAGAGACACGGACATGGCCTCTAAATGTAAGAAGTTATTATGAATGCAGGGATGGAAGGCTATGGAAGTGTGTTCTTTTTTGAGGGCCTCAACATGATTGTAGTTTACTCTCTCCATCCCAACTTACTTGTCATTCTCTAGTTCATTTTTGTGAGCAGTCTATCTTCGTGGTTGTTAGAGATATAATAGTAATATTATATTAGATGATGTATTAAAGACTTATTTGCATATGTATCATCCATGTACATCTATTTATAAAGACCTCCGGCTTCCTCAATAATACGAAATCCAATATTCATAACATGGTATACAGAGCTAGAGTTTTATTTTCCCCACCATATTAAGTATTTTTTCTGGCGGCGGCCAGTGTCTCGAAGTTGGCCGCCGCCGAACGACCTGACGCCGCGATCTCTGGGATGTGCCTCGGTCTTGGCTTCCCACAGCTGTGCTCGTCGCTTTGTCATCGGACTCGACATCCCGGTGCTCGTCACTCCTACCTCGGAAGCTTCGTTCACCTCTGTAATCTGCTGTCCGCGGACGGCGGCACACGGTCCCGCCTCAGTAATCGCGAGATTGATACTACCTCGTCAAGTTTTGTCGCCTTGCGTCTAATCGCTCTACGCTCGTCAAGCGCGTGCGCCTGTGGACTCCAGCGTGCGGTGTTCTGCCTCCAGGG
This sequence comes from Tuctoria greenei, assembly GCA_036927565.1. Taxonomy (NCBI): domain Eukaryota; kingdom Viridiplantae; phylum Streptophyta; class Magnoliopsida; order Poales; family Poaceae; genus Tuctoria; species Tuctoria greenei. The sequence continues at coordinate 218,404,438 of JAYESD010000003.1, read as the reverse complement.
GTAATCACGAACCCTCGTCATTGATTTTTTTTTTGAAAGCCAGCATCATCTAGGTGTGATAGGCTATATTTTCTTAAGAAGAAGGGTGGGCACCCGCGCCGAGCGGCGCTCGAACGCGGGCGGGTGCGGACTGCCCCAGCGGTCCTAACCAACCGAGCCCCAGCTCGGTCCCCTCTCTTCATTGATTTAGGGTTAAAAAAAACTAGCACTGCTCTGCTGCATGTGGGCTGCTGTAGTAGTGTTTGGTTTGTGCTTCAAGTCTTCACCATTCCAAAGTCGATTGATCCTTCGTGCTTCTTTCAACTGGGATCAGATTCGATCTAGTTGCTAACGAGTAAAAAAAATGGCGGCGTCGGCTCCTCTTCAGATCTAGTATGGAATTGACGTCTTTTGTGCGCCTTCGTTTTGACTGTCTGTGATGTCTTGATCCATTGTTGATTCGAAAGCTTTGCCTCTGCCTCGTAAAAAAAAATGTTGCTTGCGCCACTTTATTTGCGCTCTTCCCGTCGCCCGCTGCTTATTTTGCGCTCTCCCATCGCCTGTCATCTTTTTCATGATGATTTTTTCTTCTTCGACCGGAATTCCAGTTGTGCAATGTCTGGTGCTTTTCAATTGCATCAATTATCGTGACTGGGTTTCTTGTATGCGTATATATAGCGTGGTCTACAACTTTGGGAGTTGCTCACGGACGATCTCTGGTTGGTACTGACCCTCGTCGTCGTGATTCACAACATCTTTGGAAGCTTGACTGGCTTCATCTTTTTTCCATTGCGTCTGCCAGTTCTGTCAGCTCCAATTTTGCTGCTTCATCTACTTCCACGTTCTGCTCAGTGACACCACCTTTTGGATCATCTTTGTGGCTCTTAGCATGATTTTTAACTCTCCAAACTCGATGTTCTTGACGCACCTTGAGTTTGAGGGGGAGTGTTAGAGATATAATAGTTATATTATATTAGATAATGTATTAGGGACTTATTGTATATTTGTCACCCTTGTACATCTATTTATAGAAGCTTCCAGCCTCTTCAATAATACAAGATTCAATATTCACAACATGGTATAAGAGCTAGGTTTTTTTTCTGGTGGTGGCGGCTCTTCTTCGAATCTTGATTCAGCCACCGTCGCCCCGCCTCGAAGGTCAGGGCGCCGACGGGCCGCTCGCAGCGGCGACGCGACGAGCTTCTTCTTCCAGAACATCCTCCAGGCGCCGGTCCCAGCCGCCCTGTTGGTCCTGCCGCCCCTGCGCCAGCTCCTCGTCAGGCAGGCGAGCGCCTTGCGGCGGAGGTAGTGCAGCAAGAGCTATCGGTGAGGCGGAAGCAGATCTTGTCCTTGATTGGGTTGAAACGCCGGCCTGGAGGGTCTTCTCACCATCGACCGCGACCCACATGGCCGTCGCGTCGTCCACGACCAGGGACACCTCGTGCTCCTCCCCCGCCACGACCACGACCATGGTGTAGGCCTCGCTGCGGCCGGCGTCGATGACAGCGTTCTAGAGAGGAGGAACCCAGCCGCCGCGCAGGACGTGCAGGATCCCTGGCGCCGCGAGCCAGCAGCCATATCGTCGGGCATGTCCGCGTTGTTCTGCATCAGCGTGACGTCATCGTTGCATCATGCTGATGTCAGCATCACCCTTGTACATATATTTATAGAAGCTTCCGACATCCTTAATAATACAAGATTCAATATTCATAACAGTGGTACCCGTCAAGAATTTGGCGACCGTAGGCTCCTCCTCGATGCAAGACTTACATGTGGTTGGTTCAAGACCGCGTTTGGACTGCCGCACGTCTTCTTAACAGAGGATGGAACAACCAATACTTCTGTCCCATGTGCACCTGTAACCTCGAGATGTCGATCCATCTCTTTGCAGAATGTCCATTTGCACGCCACGTCTGGTCTCAGATCACTGGCTAGGCAGAGGCGTCCACGTTTCGACCATCCTCATGGCAGGTAGATATTGACATCTCAGATTAGTTTTATAACCTGTAAGTCGACACAGCAGTTCTTGTCTGTTGGACTCTTTGAAAGGAATGAAATAGTCGTATATTTGAGGGTCCGGAGCCTCACCATTCTTGTCTGTTGGACTCGTTGGAAGGAACGAAATAGTCGTATATTTGAGGGATTGGAAAAAACAGATATAGGATCATCATGGAGATCAAAGAAGAAGCTCGCCTTTAGGAAATGGCTGGCGCAAAGCTCCTGACTGCAAGGATGCAGCGTAGTTAGGCAGTACATGTGTCACTTTGAGTGCAGCAAGTACTTTGTAATTTCTATTTGTAAATACTGCTTTTCATTTTAATATAAATCACTCTTGAGTTTTCTAAAAAAAATTAGAGAGTGACAAGTAATTTAGGATAGAAGTAGTATCCTATTATCATCGACGAGTTCTATTGTCCGCGGGGAAATCTGTCCTGAAAAGGTCACTCGGTAAAACTCATCGTGTAAAGCCGAGGTTTAAATATGTATGCACCTGACTGTGTTTGTAGGATGGCGGATTCATCAACATCCAGGTGACATCCACCGAGCAACAAGCCATCAGGTTGCTGTGCAGCCAAAGTGTTCCCTGCCGACATGTCTATTTCAGTAGTATCGACCTCTGGTGGATGAACCATAGTGCCCCAGCGAATGCCACGATTTTACATGCATTGTTGCCATGCGCAAAGTCCCTTAGGAACCTAATAACCATGGCAACATAATCAGTATAAGTAAATCGTACTCCCTGACAACTTTTTAGGGACGGAGAAAGTATATAGATGTAGTTTTATAATAGAACATCATACTATGTCAGAGGGACAAACTTGATGAAGACGGCGAGCTGCAGGAACGGCAGGTTGAGGCGCTCCTTTATCCTCGACACTGCTCCGGACTTGATGTAGGAAGGATCTGTCCGCCACCGAGAATAAAAGTGTCACTTCATAATCGACAAGTTGTGCTTATGCCTTATGAACGATTCTTGGGGAGGGTTGTACTCTGGTCACCTGTCCTTCTCGACAAGAACAACGCTGGAGACGTCGTCGAGGGCCCTCCCAGACCTCTGCAGGATGTTGGAAAGTAAGAGGCAATTTACTGAAGAATTCCGGATAAACACGAGAAGAACAACAGCGATCGGCAGACAGACGGGACGAGAAATAACGCGTACCGATTAGAAGTCGAATGCACCGCTGTAGATCGCCGCTGCAGGCGTTGATGATGACGTTGAGCCGCAGCGCCCGATCTGGTCGGTAGACGAGTCGTGGTGAAGAACGCGAGCAGTCGCGCAGTGCGCTTCCCAAAAACCTTATTCGCCCTCTCCCGGTGCAGGATCGCAAGGGCGAGCGGTTCCGGAGACCTGCTCTCCCGGTCGTCGGTGCACGCCGGCGCTCGGGATGGAATAGACTAGAAGGCGGCGCAAGGAACGCGAACGTGGGAACGATTTGATCGTGAGGTACTCTGCCGTACCGCGGACGCCCGTATTTATAGAGTCCCAAGAGGCGGTTCGTATGCGATCTGGATCCTAACCGACTCCGCAGTCGTAGACGCGTCCGTCTCTAACGACTTGGACTCTGACTCGGTAGCCCCAAAAATTCGGAGGCCCAAAAGCCCAATTTAATTTTCTGCAAAAATATAAAATCTGGGCTCGGCTCGAATTCACACGAACACACGCGCGCGCGCGTGTGCGTGGCGTGGCGGGGCGGGGCGGGGCGGGGCGAGGCGAGGCGTGGCGTGGCGTGGCGAGGCGAGCGAGCGAGGAGGAGGAGGAGGAGGAGCGCGCGTGGGCCACCCCTCTCTTCCTCTCTTCTCTCTCACTCAAGGAGTGGAAGAGTAACCTCCCTTATATGTAGGGGTTGCTCCACTTCCACTTCCCATGTGGGACTAAACACTTAGCACCACTCCCTCTTGCCCTAATGGGCCTTTGAGATTTTCTAGGATTTATTTCTGAATTAATATTGGGCCAAGCCCATTAATTCCAACAATCCCCCACCAGATCTCAAAGCCATTAGGAGAGAGGTCATTCTCGTTCCTTGTTTAATATACTAGTGTTTTCGGCAGAGACTGTAAAGTTGAACTTCTGCCTAGATCCTCAAGTTTCATCAGGTCACAACTTGAACAATGGACTACGCCTTGAATTGCAAGTTTTGTGTGAACTGACTTCACCCAAAGACCATTACCAGTACTTGACTACCAGTAGTCTACCCCGCGGGTGGAGCATATGCGTCGTACTCCCTGGTCTCTTCATGAGCTTTCCAGAGATCACCCAAATCTCACAGACTGCGACGTTAGACAGTCGGAGCTCATATAGGTGTGTTTCCTTCAAGACTGCCCTGTAGGACGGCATCTTTGCTACACATAGCCAACAGAAACACATTAAGGCAATTCGCCAACCTGCCTTACAGTTTGAGAGTACAAGTGTGCATCTTCCCATAGAGAGGGTATAAAGGAAGTACTCTCCTCGGTGAACCATTAGCTTGTTTTCCCATGTCCTAATTCACGGGATCTCCGATCACATAGGTTGGGTTACTACTATGGTGTCACATCAATGGGTCTCAGACCCATCTCTCTTGATGCACTTTCTATCACATTACGTGATAGACCCTTCGTAAAGGGATCTGCCAGGTTTTTGTCTGTTTGTATGTACGAAACAGTAATAACTCCGGAGTTTCTCATTTTCCTGACAGATTTTAAACGTCTCTTGACGTGTTTTGATGATTTTGCATTATCCTTAGAACTGGTCACTTTGGCAATCACCGTCTGATTGTCACAGTTCATAAGGATTACCGGCAATGGTTTCTCAACTATAGGCAAATCCATCAAGAGCTCTCGCAGCCATTCTGCCTCCGCAGTGGCTGTCTCTAAAGCAGTGAGTTCTGCTTCCATGGTTGACCTCGTCAAAATGGTCTATTTGCAAGACCTCCATGATATAGCACCACCAGCTAGAGTGAACACATATCCACTCGTGGCATAGAGTTCATCAACATCAGAGATCCAGTTCGAATCACTATAACCCTCAGGCACGGCCGGATGCCCAGTATAGTGAATTCCATAACTCATTGTACCTCTCAGATAGCGCATAACCCTTTCAAGTGCATGCCAATGATCTGTACCCGGGTTTGACATGAACCTGCTCAGTTTGCTTACAGCAAACGAGATATCAGGACGGGTTGCGCTAGCTAAGTACATGAGTGAACCAATCATCTGAGAATATCTGAGTTGATCTCTTGACTCTTTCTTGTTCTTTCTAAGTATCACGCTGGGATCATAAGGCGTTGGAGAAATCTTGCTATCCATAAAGCCGAACCGGCTCAAGATTTTCTCAACATAGTGGGATTGACTTAAAGTAATTCCACTCTCATCCTTATTCAGCTTAATGTTCAAAATAACATTAGCTTCTCCCAGATCTTTCATATCAAAACACTTTGATAGAAAAGACTTGACCTCAGAAATTATATTAATGCTCGTACCAAAAATGAGTATATCATCTACATACAAGCATAACATAACGATATCGCCCCCACCATGGCGATAGTACACGCACCGATCAGCCTCATTAATGACAAAGCCCGCAGACGTCAAAGTACTATCGAACTTCTCATGCCATTGCTTAGGTGCTTGTTTCAGGCCATACAAGGATTTCAACAATTTGCACACCTTTGTCTCTTCACCTTTTACTACGAATCCATCAGGCTGTTCCATATAAATCTCCTCTTCCAACTCTCCGTTCAGGAAAGCTGTCTTTACATCCATTTGATGGATGATTAGACCATAAGAGGCAGCCAAAGAAAGTAGTACACGAATTGTCGTCATTCTGGCGACAGGTGAATAGGTGTCAAAATAGTCTTCACCTTCCTTTTGAGTATAGCCCTTTGCAACTAGTCTTGCCTTGTACTTTTCAATAGTACCGTCAGGTCTGAGCTTCTTCTTGAACACCCACTTGCAGCCTACTGGTTTGCACCCGTATGGCCGTTCAGTTAACTCCCAGGTTCCATTTGAAAGAATTGAGTCCATCTCACTATGAACTGCTTCTTTCCAGTCATCTGCATCAGGTGATGCATATGCCTCTGCTATGGATCTAGGAGTATCGTCCACAAGGTACACAATGAAATCATCACCAAAGGATTTTGCAATCCGTGATCTCTTACTCGACTGAGTTATTTCATTGTGTTCTTCCTCTGGGACATTCTCAAATGGTGTATCAAGAAACTCGCTAGTTGTGGTGGGTTCAGGACAAATTCCAGAAGAGATCCTAGCAATACTATGCATATCTTTCATAGGAAAAATATTCTCAAAAAATGTTGCATCACGAGATTCCATAATAGTATCAACATGCATATCAGGTACCTCAGATTTAACTGCTAAAAATCTATATGCGATGCTCCGATGAGCATAGCCTAGAAAGATACAATCCACTGTCTTTGGTCCTAGCTTGCGTTTCTTGGTAATTGGCACATTGACTTTTGCCAAACATCCCCAAGTACGCAAGTATGAGAGTGATGGTTTTCTCCCAACCCACTCCTCATAAGGGGTTTTCTCTTTATTCTTGTTTGGAACGCGGTTTAGGACATGACATGAAGTCAATAGAGCCTCCCCCCACCATGCCTTAGATAAACCGGACGTGTCTAACATGGCATTCACCAAGTCACACAATGTGCGGTTTTTCCTCTCGGCTACCCCGTTTGATTGGGGTGAATAGGGAGGCGTCCTTTCATGTATAATACCGTGTTCCGCACAAAAATCATCAAATATTTTGGGAAAATACTCACCACCACGATCTGACCTAAGACGTTTGATCTTTCTCTCTAATTGAGTTTCTACTTCAGATTTATAGATTTTAAAGTAGTCTAACGCTTCATCTTTAGTTTGCAACAAGTAAACGTAGCAGAATCTAGTAGAATCGTCTATTAATGTCATAAAATATTTCTTTCCACCTTTTGTCAACACACCATTCATCTCGCATAGATCAGAATGTATGAGTTCTAATGGTGCCAAGTTTCTCTCCTCGGCTGCCTTGTGAGGCTTTCGAGGTTGCTTTGACTGCACACAACTATGGCACTTAGAACCTTTGACAATAGTGAATTCCGGAATTAATTTGAGACTAGATAGCCGATTCATTAAACCAAAATTAACGTGACATAAACGAGAATGCCAGACACTTGCATTATCATTAATACCGCCACAAATATGGTTTACTGACTTATTATTAAACTCCGAAAGAGAAAAGCGGAACAGGCCTCCGCATTCATAGCCTTTACCAATAAATTGTCCATGCTTAGACACAACTATTTTATTGGACTCCAAAACTACTTTAAACCCATCTCTACATAGAAGGGTACCGCTAACAAGATTCTTGTTCATAGTAGGGACATGCTGCACGTTCTTCAGCTGGACAATCTTTCCCGAAGTGAACTTCAGATCGACCGTGCCAACACCACGAACAGAAGCATGTGACCCATTCCCCATTAGGACGGCGGAATCCCGGACGAACTGGTAAGAAGTAAACATGGACATGTCAGAACATACATGAACATTAGCACCCGTATCAAACCACCAAGATGATGTTTGAGAAACAGAAAGAACAGTAAAGGAATTACCGTACCCATCTGCATTGCTGGATGTCACGATGTTGACATTCTTTTTCCCTTTGCGATCTGCCCTCTCAGGACAGTTCTTGGAAATATGTCCCTGCTCCCCACAGGTGTAGCAGCAGCCATCATTGGCTTTGTTTGACTTCTTCTTCTTGAAAGCAGTAGTTTTGTTTGGCTTGAATAGAGACTTGTTCCCTTTGTTCTTGACATAGGGCTTCTGCACCATATTAGCATTGGCGCTAGATTGACCCCCACCTCCTTTCTCAGTAGCGTCCTTAGCCCGAGCCTTCTCCTCAACATCAAGAGATGCTATCAGGTTTTCAACTGATATTTCCTGTCTCTTGTGTTTGAGGGCTGTGGCGAAGTTCCTCCATGATGGAGGTAACTTTGCAATAATGCACCCAGCCACAAACTTGTCGGGTAAAGGACACTTAAGGAGATTGAGCTCTCTCGCAAGGCACTGTATTTCATGAGCTTGTTCAACTACAGGACGGTTGTTAACCATCTTGTAGTCATGAAAATTCTCCATGATATACAGTTCACCACCTGCATCGGCTGCACCATACTTAGCGTTAAGTGCATCCCAGAGCTCCTTCCCATCTGTGACTGTCAGATAGACATCACAGAGTTTATTATCAAGAACGCTTAGAATGCATCCTCTCAGGGCAGAATTGGCTTCCTCGAACTTTGTGTGTTCTTCAACAGACAAAGGACCTTGAGGCCTGCCCTCAGTTACCCAGAAGATCTTCAGCGATTGGAGCCAGAGCGTGGCCTTAACTTGCCACCTCTTGAAGTGCACGCCAGAGAATTTCTCCGGCCTCAGTGCATCGGCCAAAGTCATCATGTTCAATTCAGGAAATTGCCTAATAAGGTTTTTGGATTGTTGGAAAGTAAGAGGCAATTTACTGAAGAATTCCGGATAAACACGAGAAGAACAACAGCGATCGGCAGACAGACGGGACGAGAAATAACGCGTACCGATTAGAAGTCGAATGCACCGCTGTAGATCGCCGCTGCAGGCGTTGATGACGACGTTGAGCCGCAGCGCCCGATCTGGTCGGTAGACGAGCCGTGGTGAAGAACGCGAGCAGTCGCGCAGTGCGCTTCCCAAAAACCTTATTCGCCCTCTCCCGGTGCAGGATCGCAAGGGCGAGCGGTTCCGGAGACCTGCTCTCCCGGTCGTCGGTGCACGCCGGCGCTCGGGATGGAATAGACTAGAAGGCGGCGCAAGGAACGCGAACGTGGGAACGATTTGATCGTGGGGTACTCTGCCGTACCGCGGACGCCCGTATTTATAGAGTCCCAAGAGGCGGTTCGTATGCGATCTGGATCCTAACCGACTCCACAGTCGTAGACGCGTCCGTCTCTAACGACTTGGACTCTGACTCGGTAGCCCCAAAAATTCGGAGGCCCAAAAGACCAATTTAATTTTCTGCAAAAATATAAAATCTGGGCTCGGCTCGAATTCACACGAACACGCGCGCGCGGGGCGGGGCGAGGCGAGCGAGCGAGGAGGAGGAGGAGGAGGAGCGCGCGTGGGTCACCCCTCTCTTCCTCTCTTCTCTCTCACTCAAGGAGTGGAAGAGCAACCTCCCTTATATGTAGGGGTTGCTCCACTTCCACTTCCCATGTGGGACTAAACACTTAGCACCACTCCATCTTGCCCTAATGGGCCTTTGAGATTTTCTAGGATTTATTTCTGAATTAATATTGGGCCAAGCCCATTAATTCCAACACAGGATCTTCCTCCCCGACTCGCTCTGTACTGCAGCGGCACGTACCTGATGTTCCTGTTAACATGGAACTGAAATCGATTAACTGTGCCGTTACTGAATGCAATTGTTGATCGGTGATGCAAATTCAACAACAATTGAGCATATAAGCTGTACCTGCTGGGGTCGTGCTCCCGCACGAATCGGCCTGGAAGAGCTCGGCGTCTGTGGCCACCTTAATGGACTCCCCCGTCCGCACGCTGCCGGCAGATGCAGACGCCTGTAACCTCGGCCAGCGTCCTCTTTGTTCAGTCCGCGGAGGTAGCCGCGGCAAGAGGCCGTGCCGCTTTGTGGAGCGGCAGGGTTGGGAGCGAGTAGTAGCAGGAGGAGCACTGCCCGGCAGTTGCCATCGCCCAAGAGCTGAGCTGCGAACGATGCGCTGCTACGTGCGTGCTGCCTAGACTCCGCAGAGAGCTGCGAGCTGCCTGCGATCATAGGAGCCTGGCGCACCCTTGTGCTTCAACGTGGCGCATACAAGCAGCTCATAAATTGCGCGGAGGAAAAGTAGAAAAAAAAAAGGTACAAACCCAGCTTCAAAACCCTGTTCCATGTAGAATTTTTTGCGCTCCCAATTGGGAAACTTTGGCATTATCTCAGGCTCAAGCCGACTAGTACGATTCATAAGGTATAAATATGTTGACAGCTTCTGAGAGTTTACACTGATTCTGAAAAGCTAGCAATACGTTATGTTCAAGACAACGTTAAACAAATAACAAGGAACCACCAAATTATTTTTAACAAAAGCATTCAACAGAAACGCACACATAGCCAAAGAAACAAACGAACTAGCTGCCTAAGATGTGATAGGAATTAATGACACCATCATCCACATTCACTGCCATCGAAATTATAGTTGAACCCATGCCATCACCTGCATGTAGTAGTATTAAACAACACTAACAGAGCACAGCAACAGACGCTTGTCGCTAGTACTCTTTCTAAGCCAGCCCTTCACCGTTTTCCACTTCCCTCTCTTCCGCAGCAGCGGCCATCAACTCATCAAATTTTTCGCTCTTTCCCAACACTATCTCAATCTGGAGAAATAAATGTCAACGTTAGTTCAATTACCAGTGAGAAAGAAGAGTAGACTAAATTACAGAAAACAGGCCAAATTAAGAATGGCACTGAACAATTGACACTGACACCATAGTTATTAAGGCGGTAAGGCGATGTAAGGCAACGGACCCCTTTTTACCTTTTAAGCGATAAGGCGTAAAGCGAGGCGACGCCTTAGTAATACATAAAAATAGGAAAATAAAAAAGGTTATTGGGTGTAAAAATTAAAATACAGCAGCATAAGGTATTTCAATCTACTTTCATTTCTTTGTGCCATAGTTCAATTCCAGACTTCCATCCCAGCTATGCCTTAAGCCAATCGTTGAATCAGAATCAGTGGCGGCCTGGCCCAACATAAGCAAATCCGGCCCACCACGCAGTCCACTACTCCACATAGGCACTTATCCTGGTAACCCTAGTCGCCGCTCTCTGGTTCTCTCTCTTCCCCTGCTGCCATTCTCTTCCCCCCGCCACTCGGCCGATGCCCGCCCGCCAGGCCGCCACTCGGCCGATGCCCACCCGCCACGGCGCCTCCGCCCGATGCCCCGTGCGCCTCCAAGCCTCTGCTGGTCCGCCGCCCGATCCCTGCCCACTTCCACGCCTCCGCACGATCCCCACCCGCCTCTGCGCTCGATCCCCACCCGCTGGTCGTCTGGATCTGCCATCGCCGGGCCCCCGTCACCTGGATCTGCGTGCCGCCACCTCCCCTCCGCCCGGATCTGCTCGCTGCCTGCCCCTGCCGCCCGGATAGGTACGCCTTACCTGTAGAACCAAGGCGACATGACGCCTTACGCCACCGGACCGCCTTACCGCTTAGGCGTCGCTTAAGCGACGCTTTAGCGACACCTTAATAACTATGACTGACACTAAAACGAAATTGAATCTTCTCTACCTTGGCCTTCTGGAAAGGGCGCCCTCTTGATTCGTCATTTATTTCAACAGTAGAGGTCCTAATCTCTGCAACATTCAAGACGCAAAAGGAAAGTTCACGTTCAGGGGCAGATGAAAGAATCATGCAAACAACCATGTTGACAGGTTGATTGGTGATCTAGATACGATACAATGTACTAGGAGAGTCGAAATTCTTACTCTTTTCAACAGCAAATCCATTGTTCTTCAGAATCTCGGCCACGGTCACGACTGTTGCAATTGCTGGAAACAGAACAATCAACTTGGTTAGAGTTGTCTTAAACAGAACAGTATGCAGAAAAGTCACATAAACAATGATAGTTGATAACAGGCTCAAGTCTGTTTTATGTATCTACAAAAAAAAAACATCTAAAACCTTGCCAACGACATGAACCAGTCCACAGCGCAGACAGCAACTACTCCACTTATCCCTAAAAGGATGTCGTTTTTCGAACTAAATTTAGTTCAAAAAACGACATTCTTTTAGGGATAGAGGGAGTAGTTCTTAGTAGTTAAGTCACAAGTAAATATTTACCATTCCGTCTATTTACGAGCAAGCTGCTGTTAATTTTGACCAAACTGCCTTTCTCTCTTCCTGTCTTTTGATGGTATTAAAGTGCATCAGACTAGTTTGATGGTAAATTTCTAAAACTGTAATATTTCGGTGTTATGAAACCAAATTTCCCTATTTTAAATGGACCCAAATTATCTCTCACTGGACTGGCAAATCTGGCTAAATTGCAGAAATGAATTCACGCAGTTCTCCTGAATGGCATATCTCGTGTTTTGACACGAGTGCTGATTAGAAGGCAAGGGGGATATGAGAAATGCTAGGGTTTTACAAACCAAACATCACAGAGACACAACTTGACATGGCATTCACAGATCTTGCACATCATATCCGCATACTGTAATGACCAAAAGCGTGTACAAGAGGCATTCACATTCACTCTAGAAAGAACTGACGCCTAAAAATTCACAGGTTAAAGAATCAATGATACCAAATTACTCGATCCGCGAGCCGAAATCACAAAAAATAAAAGGATTACTGATTTCACATAAATGAAGTATGAAACTAGATGAGATCTCCCTTTCATCTAATAATAGAAAGAAGGATGCACGATGCAGTAGTGCGTCAGAGAGACGCACCCATTCCGAGCGCGGAGAGGTCGACCTCGCCGTGCTGCTGCAAATACCTCTGCAACGATTCACCCAAGCAAGAGGGTCAGGGACCAGAAACGGAGACACAGTCGCGGAAGGACGCGGGGCCAGCCGTACCTTGGCGAGGTTCACGTAGAAAAAGAGGGGCTTCTTGGTGTTGGACACCTGGATGCGGTTGCTGTTACCGCCACCGCCGCCGCCGCCCCTCCTCTGACCCTCGCTGCCGCCGGCTGAAGCCGCCGCTTCTCCGGCGACCGTTAGGTTCTTCACGCCCTCGGTGATCTCATCAACCACCATTGTCACTGGGTCACTGACTCGCTCGCCTCGCCGCGCCGCCTCCGCCGGGTCGACGGTGGAAAGGGTTTGTTGGTGGCTGCTGGTTCGGTTCCTCTACCGGTAAGACGCTGCCTTTCCCGTCCCCTCCTCTCGTCTCGGCGTTGGGTGTCGTGACGGGTAAAACGAAGCCGCGATACGAGGCCCGGCCCTAATTTGCATCCGTGTCTCATGGGCTTCATGGGTTCACGGTTCTGGCGCGCAAGACAGCCCGTCTTAGTCCACTGTGATCGGCCCAAGTTCACGTCTTTGCATTTGCACTATAAGAACCAACAAATCAAATATGGGTCCGTCTATTTGTTACCCACCTGAAATTTGAGAAAAATTTCAGGTACCGATTAATTAGCAGCTAATTACAGTCATTAATCACTAATCGTAAAATTAATTACAAAACTTTAAATCTATAGGTTAATCAATTAAAAAAATTTGGTGGAGATCAGCAACCGTCTAACTGATAACCAATAAACGCCATCCGAATCCAGTAACGAGATTGTGAGGTGAGACCAGCGAGCGACGAGGCCAGACCTTCGGTGACGTCAGCAATGGCGATTTTGCAAATTCTTCGAGATTCGGGGAAAACCCCCCAGTTCGCGGACGGCTCAGGCGGACCCTTTGGTGCACGGGGCTCCACTTGGTGGGTCTGGACTTGGTCTCTGGCGGGCAAACCCCTGTAGTATGGAACCCATTACCGTGTCGAAGAGCAGCAGGGTTGAAGGAGTGGATAAGGCCGGACGGCATCGTTCCCATCGGTTAGGGTTCCTCCCACTTCCTCCTCCCATCTCCTACACTTCTTCTCCGCATCACTGTCTAGGGCATTTTTGGAGTGCTAGTTCCACCAGATCCTACGCCGACGTGGTGAGATCTAGAGTCGCTCCGACGATCATGGTCCCTGGCAGTGGCGATTGAAATTGGGGATGTGCTTCGAGGGGTGGTGATGGGATCAGAGGAAGAGGTGGAAGAGGCTTCGGAGATGGTGGTTTCGGGGGTCATTGAGGTGGTTCTAGTCGCGATTGGGGGCTTGGTGGTCGCGGCAGGGACCGTGGTGGTGGTCGTGGCGGATACCTCGGAAGAGGCCGCAACCCTACCTGGCACCGTGGCTCTCAAGGTACTGAGGATGGCTAGGATCTCGAAGCTGAAAATCAGCAACAACAACCTCCTCCTTCCCTTGATGAAAATCATCAGGGAAGGGAGCGGTATCGATGGTATCATCGTCCTGAAATGATGGAATCTAGTAAGGAGGCTCAAGAGGAGGAGTCAGAAGAGGAGAAGGTGATTCAACAGAAGATCACTAAGAAGAAGGTGTTGAATACAGGTGAATCTTTTAAATCTGCAGCTTCCCCTAATATCTCCATAGTTGGGTGCTTGAGGTGTGGTAACTTGGATAATCAGATCATGGAATGCTCTAGGAACATGCCCTGAAGAAAGTGTGGTAAGATAGGTTATGAGGTGACTAGCTGCACGGCCAAGAGGTTAAGGGAATGTGTGGCTTCCTTGTGTGATTCCCGGGTTGAGGATCAAAGTTTCTTCCTAATCCCAGACTGCCCAGCTGTTACAAAGCATTAAGGAAAAACAATTATGACAATTGTCAAAGTGGTTTCTGGTATGACTTCTGCTAAACAAATTTAACAGGAGTTTAGAGGTATTCTGGGATCTAACGCCTGGAAATGGAATGCCAGAACAATTGATGAGAGGACTTACTAAATTAGATTCCCTCTGCTAATATGATTACGGACTGGAAGAGGTTTACTCTTGGGGTTGCGAAAATAGGGGCCCTACTGTCTATTACTCCTTGGTCTTCTTCTATATAACCTAAATGGGAGTTGCAAACTGCTTGGCTTAGGGCGAGAGGCATTCCTTGATAAGAGATGTGAGAAAACTTTTGCTTATGTGGGTTCATTAGTGGAGTTTGATGAAAGACTAATGGACCTAGCTGAAATAATCAGGATGAAAATTGCTTGTAGAGATCCTGCAAGAGTTCCTTTCTTTGTTGAAGGAGTGATTTACCCCTACGACTATGATTTTTTCTTCGAAAGGGAAATTCTCTTCAAAGAAGAATAGCCAAAGCAAACTGTAGTAATGCCAACAAGTATTGGGGAGTCTCACCCTCAACGGAAAAGTGGGGGAGTGGGAAGTAGCAAGGACTGTTTCACCCCTGGTTCACAATCTGATGACGGTAATAGAGGTGGACATGAGTTTGGTTATGGGATGGGTAACCAGAGAAGTACTGGTCAAGATCAGGGAGGTGATTCCAAAGGAATGAGTTCTTTGATCATTGTGGCTAATGATAACAGTAATGAGGGGATGAAGAGAGGTGAGGTGAAACTTGATAAAGTTTCACAAAGGGCTATGGACTATGATTATGGGTTTAGCGGTCAAGATGGCTTTAAAGATGGTCTGGTATCTTCTTCCAAAGGATGAAGTTTGTCGGTACCCTGCGTACCGGATACCCCTTGGAACTGCAAAGAGTGCAAAAGAACTCCACCTATCTGAGTTGAAGACCCCCGAAGGCCCCACATGTCACTCGAACCGGACCTGCCTCCCTCGTATGGTTAGTGCCAATGCCGCCACGTGTATCATAAAACTGGAGCTACATTCCATATATGAGAAAGCTCCGGACTAGATACCTGTGTGGCACCCCCGGACCTAACCCCCGACAGAGGGAAGCTCCGGTACCGACACATGTACAACAGCACCGGACCTACTCGTCCAAGACGGTAAGCTCCGGAGCTGCCACGCGTCCAACCGTCGGACCTTCAACCTCAACAGGCAGATTGGTGGACCTCCAATGGCTCGGACCTTCAAGGAACTTTAAAGACTTCAAGACCTGATTATGTGTCATTAATGCTATCTGAATGACACACGATCAGATGACTCTTAATACCAGTAACGCCACCATTAAGGGGCGTTACCACGCTATTAAGGGGAATTAAGCACATTTAACTGTGTGTTAGGCATCAGTAACCGCCAGGGCCACATGTCGGGTCAGGCTAATGATGTAACAGCCAACCCTTGTACTATAAAAGGACTGGCCAAGAGATACACAGGGAAACTTTATTGGCCTCTCTCTAGCTCACGCTCTCATACACTCAATACAACAACAACACACCCGTGGAGTAGGGTATTACGCTCAAGCGGCCCGAACCACGTAAATCCTTGTGTCAAGTCTCCATCTTGTTCTGAATCTCCGCGGGCTACTAACCTTAGTACCGGGAGAATTGCCGAAACCAGACTCCGGCAGTCGGCGCGCCTGGTAGGGGGCGCCTGAGATTCATAACCATGTTGTGCAACCTGCTGGAGGCAATCCCTCTAACATGCAACAGCTAGCAGGTGTTGTAGCTCTAGCAGGAATCATGCCACCGCCGCCACCATCCGCTCCGACGAATCAAGCTGGACGTCGAGATGGGGCATCCGCATCGATCACTACATCAGCGAACAACAACCCCAAACACGCGTTTAATGCTGCGCGTGCTCTTCTCCAACGTCCACCACCTCCAGGAGCACCCCAGGATGCAATGGAGTAATGGAGAGCTGATGTGGATCATCTGGTTGCAGCAGCAGCCGATGGCATCAACAATCAAGGTCCTCCCCCCTCGGGGCGGGCCCCTTCACAACATCGGACCTTGTCGGGTAGACTTGGTCCGCAAGCTTCGCGGCACAGGAGGGTGCTGCATCTCAACAGGCGATGTCGCTGCCTTCCGGAGCGTGATGTACTCATACGGTAACAAGGCTTTTGACTCATGACCTCCGGGTAGAGCTCGATCGTCGTTACTAGCAACAGGACGGCTGCGTCCACATCGAGCGAGCTCGCGAGAGGCGAGAGGCTCGGGATAGCCCTGTTCCTGAGGGAGTAGGAGGAGGCTGTTCTGCCTTGGCCATGCATCTACGCATAGTCAGATGGCCGCAGAAGTTCTAGCCTCACTTGACAGAGAAATTTGACGGAACTGTCAACCCCGCCGAATTTCTTCAAATCTACTCTACCGCTATCCTTGCGGCTCAGGGCAATGAGGCCGTGATGGCCTTCCCTGTGGCTTTGACTGGGACTGCCAGGTCTTGGTTCATGAGCCTACCACCTAACTCCATCAATAGTTGGGCGGAGTTGTGTCAACAGTTCACCGCCAATTTCGGGAGCTCATACACCCGACCAGGCACATAACTGGATCTTTTTGCTGTCAAGCAAAAACGGGAAGAGTCCTTGCGATATTTTATCCAGAGGATCTCCCATGTACGAAATACCATTCTTTCTATCGCAAGTGCTTCTGTTATTGTAGCATTCAGACAAGGCGTTCGAGACAAGAAAATGCTGGAGAAACTGACGACCAAGGAAGTCACCAGCGTCACGGAACTCTTCAGCTTGGCAGACAAGTGTGCCAAAGCTGCGGAGGGCCGTGAAATGCACTCCCAATGACCTCCAAAGGACAACAAAAAATCCTCCAAGGGTGAAGCCACCACCTCCGGAAGTGGCAAGAAGAAGAAAATGTCCAACGGCAAGAAGAAGCCATTGGCCGGCACACCTACTGCCGCTATTGCCGCAGCTCCAGGTGGCCGGGGGCCATGCCCTGAGAAATGACCTCGGCCGTCGTCTGAAGATGGTGGCAGCTCCAAGATGTGGTGTTCCATACACAAGACGGACAGACACAACCTGGAAAACTGCCGAGAGATCCAGAACCTTGTCGTGCGCTACAACAAGCACCGGGAAGAAGCTCCTTTCCGTCAAAGGGAAGGAAAACAAAAAGTCGACGAAGCTCCGGCTGAAGAGGAGTTAGGCTTTCAGGACCCCAAAAAGGTCTTGAAGGCTATTTACACCTCCGTTGATGACGACTCCAACGTCTCCAACAACGAGCGTCGGAAGACCATGACACCATCTTTGGTGGTTTCTTGGGATATCACTTCCCGCCGTATCCTCAAGACAATGCGGCGGGAGATGGCCTCCGTAGCCCCCACCACCAGGGCGGAGCCTCATCGGAAGTGGATGGATATTGCCATCACTTTTGATGCTCCGGACTGCCCTCGGAACATGATCGAAGCTGGTCAACTTCCGTTGATGGTATCTCCGACCATCAATAACATCCAGCTCCACCACGTGATGGTGGACGGAGGTTCAGGGCTGAACCTCATAAGCTTCGAGGCCTTCGTCAAGCTTCAGCTCCGACCTTCGGATCTTCGCCCCTCTCGACCTTTCTCAAGAGTAGGTCCGGGGGCCATAACTCCACTCGGTGCCATTACTCTCCCGTTGACCTTCGGAACTCAGGAGAATTACAGGACTGGGAAGTTGGTCTTCGACGTGGCACATATCAACTTGCCATTCAACGCCATCTTGGGCAGGCCAACTTTGTACAAATTCATGGCTCCTGCTCATTATGGCTACTTGGTGTCGAAGATGCCAACACCCTCAGGCGTTCTCCGGATCCGCGGAGATCGCACCGCCGGAGTTACTACTTTGGAAGAACTCCATGCGCTTGCTACAACGTAGGAGGAAGAATCCGGAAAGGAGCAAGCTCCGAAGCCCCCCGAGCATTCGTCATCGAGGCTCAACCTCCGCACCTCGTGTGCAACCAAGCGGCGACACCGACATTCTCGTCAAAGTCGTCCAAATTGGTTCCGACGCTGCTCAGACCACCCATATATTGGGAGGTCTGAACGACAACTAGGAACTCGCGCTCATCACTTTCCTCCGGGCTAATGTTGACATGTTTGCCTGGCAACCGTCACAAATGCCTGAGATCCCTAGGGAAGTGATTGAGCAGAATCTGAAGATTTATCCTGACGCTCGTCGTGTACATCAGAAGCCTCAGAAGCAATTAGTAGAGCGACAAAACTTCATACGTCAAGAAGTGAAGAAGTTGCTCGAAGCTGGATTCATCCGGGAAGTCTTCCACCCAAAATGGCTAGCAAACCCAGTCGTTGTACCTAAAGCCGGCGGGAAGCTTCGGATGTGTATCGACTACACAACACTGAATAAGGCATGCTCAAAGGATCCATATCCACTACCTAGAATAGATCAGATAGTGGATTCCACCTCCGGGTGTGAACTACTGTGTTTTCTAGACGCATATTCTGGGTATCATCAAATCAGAATGTCCAGGGAAGATGAAGAGCATACTGCCTTCATCACAGTAGATGGGTTATACTGTTACACTACCATGCCATTCGGTCTCAAAAACGCTGCTTCAACGTTTGTGCGAGCTATGTACAAAACTTTTGGAGATCTCATCAGAGATGTAGTGGAAGTGTACGTCGATGACATCGTCGTCAAGATAAAGAACAAGGAGTCATTTCTTGACACCTTGCAAGCTGTCTTCGACAAGTTGCGAATCACACGCACAAAGCTGAACCCAGACAAGTGTGTTTTTGGGGTTAGCTCCGGAAAGCTTCTTGGATTCTTGGTGAACCACCGAGGAATAGAGGCGAATCCGGTGAAGATTAAAGCTATTGAAGACATGCGGCCACCAGCTCGCATCAAGGATGTCCAGAAGCTGACTGGATGTCTAGCTGCCCTCAGCCGGTTCATATCAAGACTGGCAGAACGGACGCTATCCTTCATCAAATTATTAAGGAAGTCCGGACCATTCCAATGGTCTGAGGAAGCAGAAAAAGCATTCCAAGAGCTGAAGCAGCTCCGCACCACTCTACCAACTTTGGTAGCTCCAAATTCTGGTGAACCACTTCTGCTTTACATTTCAGTAACTGACGAAGTTGTTAGCATGGTCCTGGTTGCAGAAAGACCAGAACCATCCCCAGTTTAGGAATCCAGACCCCTCCGGGAAGGTCCGGAGCTACCTGAAGGCGAGTCTGAGTCCCAGCCCCCAGACCCGTATCCTCGAGGTGAGACGCCAGAGGATCAACCTCCTTCAAATGAAGGAGTTACTGTTGCTGAACAAGAAGATTCGGACCCTTCTAGGATGGTCCGGGTCACTTCAGAAGAAGCTCTGGGTTCCTCTAGCAAGAACCTGGAGGTCCCTGAAGAAGGTCCGGACCCCTCCGGGAGGGTCCGGGTTGATGAGGAGGAAGCTCCGGGCCCCTCCGGGAGGGTCCGAACAGTCCAACGCCCAGTATACTTCACTAGTGAAGTACTCCATGACGTAGAGACTTGGTACCTAGAGGTGCATAAGATGCTCTACGCAATTCCTATTGCCTCCAAGAAGCTTCGTCAGTACTTCCAAGCTCACAAGATTTTAGTGGTAACCTCTTATCCACTGCGTGCAATCTTGCATAACCCCAACTCTACTGGGAACATTGCAAAGTGGGCAGCGGAATTGGTCGAGTTCGATCTTGAATTCGTCCCAAGACAAGCGATCAAGGGTCAAGCATTGGCAGACTTTGTGGCAGAATGGACCCCCTATCCATCAAATCCTGGGGGCCCCAGTGAGCAAAAACCAGAACCTAAGGTTCTGGTCTTCACTGAGCCTCACTGGACTCTCTACTTCGACGGCTCCGTGCAGAAGCAGGGGGCCGGAGCTAGAATCCTTCTCCTCGCCCCGACCGGGGAGAAGGTCAAATACATGGTTCACCTTGACTTCAAGGTGACCAACAACATGGCGGAGTATGAAGCATTAATCTATGGGCTCAAGGTGGCACTATCATATGGTGCCAAGCAGCTGTTGGTAAAGGGTGATTCATATCTCGTTATAAAACAAGTCAAAGGTGAATGCTGCTGCAACAACCCTCTACTAGCTGCATATCTACTTGAAGTCTAGAAGCTTCAGAAGGATTTGGAAGTCCTGGATCTTTGCCATGTCCAGCGTCTCAACAACGCTGAAGCTGACGAACTCTCGACGAAAGCTTCAACCGGAGCTCCGGTTCCCGACGGAACCTTTGTTCAGAGATTGTCAAGACCAACAGCTCAGCCTGCCAAACTGAGCGAAGGGGGCGAGACCAGCACCTCAAAGATGGCGGTCTCGATGGCCCTGTTACCATGACGTCCATCAAGGGTCATAGGTGCTGCAGGAAGCTCCGAGGAACCCAGCACGCAAGACTCAGAAGCTCAAGTTAGCTCCGATGCATGGATCTCGGAGATTCGAAGCTACTTGAAAGACAACATCCTTCCTGAAGACAATGTATTTGCTGACCGGATAGTCAGATTGGCTAAAATATACACACTGGTAGAAGGGGATCTCTACCGGCGTGGTGCCAACGACCTCCTAATATGATGCATTACAAGGGAATAAGGCCGCGAGCTCCTCGTGGAAATCCATGGAGGCGAGTGTGAGAACCACGCGTCTTCCCGCACGTTGGTCGGTAAAGCCTTCCGACATGGTTTTTACTCGCCTACAACACTTCGGGATGCAACCGAGCTAGTGAAGAAATGTGAAGCATGCCAGTTTCATGCGAAGCAAATTCACACACCAGCTCAACCTCTACAAATGATACCTCCGACATGGCCATTCGCTGTGTGGGGTATGGATATTTTGGGACATTTCCCAAAAGCCGTCGGAGGTTACAAGTACCTGTATGTCGCCATCGACAAGTTCACCAAGTGGCCAGAAGCAACTCCAGTTGTGACAATAAATAAGCAATCAGCTATCAATTTCTTGCAGTCCATAGTGTGCAGATTTGGAGTCCCAAACAAGATCATAACTGACAACAGGACCCAATTCACAAGCTCTGCATTCCAAGGATATTGCAAAGACCTCGACATTCAAGTCGGCTACACTTCCGTAGCTCACCCGACAAGTAATGGCCAAGCTGAGAGGGCAAATGCAAAAATCCTAAAAGGACTCAAGACGCGCACATATGAGTGCCTGAAGAAACATGGAGCCAACTGGATTGAAGAGCTTCCGCCCACCTTGTGGGAAAACATGACAACTCCAAACCGGTCAATCGGAGAGACACCCTTCTTCCTGGTGTACGGAGCTGAAGTAGTCTTTCCTTCAGAAATCACCTTGGGGTCGCTCCGGGTCCGGACCTTCGACAAAGCCACGCAGGACCAGCTCCGGCGTGAAGACCTTGACCTCGTTGAAGAGGGAAGGTGTCGAGCAGCTGTTCGAAATGCACAATACCGCCAAGCGCTCCGGCGCTATCACCAAAGCCATGTGCATAACCGACAGCTCAAGGAAGGCGATCTGGTGCTACGGAGAATACAAACTCGAGAAGGGTTAAACAAACTTTCCCCCAGCTGGGAATGACCCTTTTGAGTGATCAAAGTATCCCGTCCCGGATGCGTTCGCTTAACAACCGAGGATGGGACACCACTCCCTAATCCTTGGAACATTGAGCACCTCCGCAAGTTATACGCTTAATATCACAGAGGTGAGTCTTTAATTACATATGATATATGTTATAGCGTCATTGTACAGAGTCGGGTAACTCCTCCGGGAGGACAGCCGGACCTTCCCCGGAAGGTCCGCAAAGTTCAAGCAACACTTGACACAGTCTCAAAACTAAACGTGTAGCTAGTTACCCTGGGTCAAATAAGAAATGCAACACACTTAGTCTGGTTCCGTACCCTAAGAGTGTACTTGTCTCCCCTGTACCCCGTACCTATAATGAAAGACATCATTATGTGAAAACAGACTCCACATGCATTTATTTTGTACAGGCACATTCTTTTTTATTTTTCTCTTTCTTGTCTATAACAAAGTTGTGCAATTCTCAAGAAACTTTAGCTCGAACAATTCATATATAATTCAAGTTGCATTGTTAATTCTTTCGGGTCTTAACGTTGTTGAATGGCCTACTCGCCTAAACGCCAAGCCAATCTAGGTCTGGAGTGTGCTATCGACTTAGCTTGGTCCTGCACCCTAAGTACGCCACTCTACCTACACCCCGACAGGCCTGAGTAAGGTGAGTCCAAAAAATGATCGGACCTGGAGAAAATAAACAAATGCACTTGATTGTATATAGAATTGCAATCGACCTAAAAATTTCTTTCGGGAATAGTAAGCCGCAAATGAGTTATAGATAAGAAATGGATTTTACTGTTTTTCTTGACTTCAGTGGGCAGGAAAAATAAAAATCTCATGATGATGGTGGATGATGCCGGAGCTATCAAAGCTTCAACATCCCCTAAGGTGGACCGCTGTTGATGTTTTAAACATTGAAAGTAGGCGTCGCCGGAGCTATCAAGTTCCGAAAAACCCAGGGGGCCAGCCGTCAATGTGAAGAAAAGATTGTAGAAGGACACCCCAATGGGGTCTGCTGTCGACGCTCTACGTGTTGATGGTGGTCAATGCCGGAGCTACCAAGCTCCGACAACCCCAGAGGGTCAACCGTCAATGCTCTACACGTTGATGGTGGTTAATGCCGGAGCTACTAAGCTCCGACATCCCTAGGGGGCCCCTACTGTCGATGCAACAAAACTTTGGACCTATACTATACAAGTTCGAAGCACTCAAATCTTCAACAAAATGCTACATCCTTGTGGTACATGTTCACAATCAAATTGTGTACATCTACCAGGGGGGCCGAGTAAGACAAAGGTTGAAGACAAAAAAAATGAAATTCATAATTTTTTTTTTGGATTTCATTCATCTGAAGACAAGAGATTACAAAATTGAGGAAAAGAAGAGAAGATACAAGTGGGAGCTAAAAGGAGAAAGTCCTAAATTCTACGGAAGAATGAGGCAACCTTCTGGGCAACCTCCGACACGCTGGTCTTGGCGGCGTCTCCCTCTCCATCGATGGGACCTTCAAGCACCGGGTTTTGTGGGAAATGAGGATGTCGGCTTGTGTAGCACGTCAGCATGTATTCTGCGACGTTCTATGCAAGGGATTTTCCTTCAGTTTCCAACTGATCCGCGATAACATTGCCCATCTTATTGAGTTTGTTGCCAGCCAAGCTCAGCGCCTTCAACGCATGGTCTGGCTCCGACTCTGGATTGTCCGTATGCACGGGACTAAAGCCTAGCGGCGTCAGTGCATCATTGGCTTTGCCCAAGAAGTCCCATACTTGTTGAGACTCCGCAGCCCTTGAGCCTCGAATCTCTTCCAAGGACCTCTTGGCCGCCGCAAGCTCCGAACCCTCCCGGGCAAAGCGCTCAACCTCCTTGGCGTGCTGCTGAATACCCTCAACAACTTGCTTTTCCAGGTTGGCAATCTCCTTCTCCCGGACGTGTATCTTGTTCCTGCGGTCAACCAAGTCTTTCTCCCAGCCCCGCACCTTCTTCTCCCTGGCAGAGACTTCGACCTCCCTTTTGGTAAGGTCCTGCCCCCGCTGCCAGGCCTTCTCCTCCTCGCTCTTGCAGCGCTCCTCCAGCTTTTGGGTGCGCTCTGCAAGGCTCTTGTCACCCAGAGCCAGCCTTTGGGCGAGCTCCTCCTCCCTCTTCACGAGGTCATCCCTCAGCTCCAGGAGTTTCTGCTCTTCCTCTTCGAGCTTCTTCTCTCGCTCCTCAAGAACCTCCCAGTGCTTGACGAGGCTTTCGTGGATGGTACTGAGCTTCTCCTGGCGATCATTCGCTGCATCGTTAGCAGCCAGGGCTTGTTCGTATATAGCTCGGGACTGGTTATCGAGGGATCACACCATGCTTTCCCTCTCATCCAGCAACTGGCCCGAGTACTCCATCCGGGCCTTCTCCCTCTTGACCCACTCCTTGTCATCGACCAGCCTGGTTTGCGCCAGCTTGGTCTCGAATTTGAGCCGGTTGCACCACCTCCTAAGGGTTTGGCGCTCCTCCTTGAGGGCCTTGCTGTCGTGATAAAATGCAAGCTGGACCTGACGAAGGCTGGAGCAGGCATTGTCGTTGGACAACGACAGGGGGATTGGCTTCGGACCTGCCGAGGTCCCCTCCACTGACTCCAGCGGGTTCTCCATAACAAAAATTGGGTCCCACTCTACAAGAGTGTTCCCTTGAGCTTCCGCGGCACTAGAGCCGCCCTCTGGGAGTGCCTCAGCCATCGCTGAGGAAGGTCCGGCAATGGGAGCTTCTACCTCCGGAGTCAGCTCCGAAGGTCCCGCCGCCAGGTCATCAACAACTGGTCCCTCAGGCAGAGGACCAGTCGCTTCGTTTTGGCACCCTGGCTCAGGCACGGGTACCTCCAGAACTACCACCTCCAAGGTAGGCATTGAAGACTCGGCCAGAGCTGAGGCCACCTCCAGCTTTGGCGCTGGTGCCTCCTCCACTGCCGATTCAGGTGCCGGTGCTTCAACCTCCACCGGTTCGGGTGTCGGCACCTCCACGACAACCGGCTTAGGCGCCAGAACTTCATGAACCACCGGCTCCGCCGCCGGGGCTTCAATAACATCCGAACCTAAGGCCAGAACTGCAGCTACCTCCGACTCTGAGGCTGGAACATCCATCATCGCATCATCCAAAACCGGAGCTTCAACCTCCGGAGCTGGTGCCGCTAGTACGTCTTCATTCCCATGGTCCGGCACTATCGTGGGAGCTTCGGGAGATGAGTCGAGGTCCAGAACCACGAGAGCTGGCGCTAGAGCTGCTGCAACCTCAGCCACCACCTAGAGCGGCGCTAGAATTGGAGCCGGAGCCTCCGCCTGCACATCATCAGTTGCTGTCACAGGAACAGTAGCTTCAACCCCTTTTTGGATGCCCTGTGGATGAAGGATAAATAATCTCAAAATATGGTTACAACAAAAGTAACAAACTGAGGTATAAAATCAAATTTACCTTGGAAGGCTTCCGCTCCAGCTAGCGTGGAACCTCTTCGTCGGACGCTCAGAGCCCGACCCAGTCGCAACTGGTGAAGCAACTCCAGAAGGCTCTCCGGAGCTTGCTGCTGCCGTCAGCAACTCCTCGGTGGGGGCCCCCCTCGACTTAGAAGGACCCTCGGACCTAGAGCCCTTAGCCGGCCCTTGTGCCGGAGTCACACGGTCGGAGCTGGCGTCCTGGAGAGACGCCGATGCTGGAGTTGGTGTTGCTGTCGAAGACCTCCCTCGCCAGGGAGAAGGAGCTGTTGTGGAAGGAGCAGGTCTGACGGACCTCCCGTCGGAGTGCTTCAACCTCCTCTTTCGGCTGGAGGGCTCAACCAACTCTTTGCCCTTGCCTATGACTTCAGCTCTTTGGCTCGGGGCGGAAGTGGGACCACCCTCGGAAGCCCCGAGGATCACCAATCTGGTGGTCGGATGCCTCTCTACCTCACCGAGGTCGTCAAGCACCGGCATGCTCCTCTGGAGCTCCCCGCTGAACTCTGCCACCATGTTCAGAGGGAGGAAAGCCGCCGACGGAGTGAAGTCATCACCCTCGATGTCAATGCCATGCTGGAACTTCTTGAGATGAAGCTCCAAAGTAGCGCCTTCCAAATTGGACTTCAGACCAGTTTCAATCCGGTCATCATCCATCACGCTGTTGAGGGCCCAGGCGAGCTTCTCCCTCTTTTTCAGTGGAGCCCACTGAAGTTGCAGAAGACAACCTGGGGGGTCACCCCTCCTTCCACACATTTGCGGATCCTAGTCAAGGCAGTGTTGAAGGCCTCTGACAGCACCAGAACCATACTCCATGCGTGAGTGTCAACATTGGGAAGACCTTCAGGAAGCTCCAACTTCTCGTGCTCCTCTGCCGTGATGATAATCCAATCCTTCTTCCAGTCATCCTACTTGTTGGAAGGAAACGACCTCAAGTACTTGTAGGGGCATTTCTTGCACTTCATAAAATAGTAGAAGCCAAGATACCCGGAACTCTTGCCGGTGGTGTGGATGGTGAAGAAGGTATGGAAAAGCTCAACGCAGGGGGGAATACCCACCCACATGTCGCAAAAGTGGACAAATGTTGACACAAGAAGAATGGAGTGGGGGCCAAGGTGGTACAACTGCAGACCATAGAAGTCTAACAGCATCAAGAGGAAAGTTGAGAAAGGTGGGATCAGCCCCACCATGGCGTACGCAGAGAAGTACACCATGTCGCTGTCGCGCTTCTTCTTGAACGGGAGCTGGCCAGCACGGACCAGATGGTTGAAGGAGTCACTGGACCACCCCATGTAGGTCCAAAACTTCTTCAGATCATCATCACTCGTGAGACGGCTCTTGCGGAGACCCAACTCCATCGCGGCAAAGTGGAGCAAAGGATGGAAAGTTAGGCGGAGGTTGAGAGGCTTTGAGCGCAAATATGATCAAAGGAGTAAAGAGTCCTCAACCCGTGCACACTTTCTTTCTTAAGTAAGCCTCCGCAACGCTTGGATGGAAACCGCAAAAGGGCCAAGGACACATTTCAAAAATTTCACCCTGCCAATGACAAAGGGGCCCGGGGCCACCCAGATGATCAAGTCGAAGTCCTTACCCCAGGCGAACAATTGTCATGATGAGAGGCGGGAAACCCGAGGGCGGTGGCATGACAGGGCGCGCGGAACCGATACGATTTTCCTATTGGGAATTGGCGACCTTCAATTGCGTGAGATCCGCACGTGCAGGTCTCACCTGCCACATCCTGAAGATGCCATGCGACGATGGTTTAACTGCGAACCATCACCTCAACAGTACATCCAAAAACCCGAAGACACGACACAAAAATCAAAAGATGGACCCACCTCCGGCAGAATGACTTAATCCAAAAGGTCTCTCCCAGAGGTGGGCCCAGGGGGCCACTATCGGTACCCTACGTACCAGATACCCCTTGGAACTGCAAAGAGTGCAAAAGAACTCCACCTATCTGAGTTGAAGATCCCCGAAGGCCCCATGTGTCACTCGGAACTGGACCTACCTCCCTCGTATGGTTAGTGCCAATGCCGCCACGTGTATCATAAAACCGAAGCTACATTCCATACATGGGAAAGCTCCGGACTAGATACCTGTGTGGCACCCCTGGACCTAACCCCCGACAGAGGGAAGCTCCAGTACCGACACGTGTACAACAGCACCGGACCTACTCGTCCAAGACGGTAAGCTCTAGAGCTGCCACGCGTCCAACTGCCGGACCTTCAACCTCAACAGGCAGATTGGTGGACCTCCAACGGCTCGGACCTTCAAGGAACATTAAAGACTTCAAGACCTGATTATGTGTGAAGGAGGACATTAAAGACCTTCAACCAACCGCCCGGTAACAAGGAGGATTCTGAAGGCAAGCTGAATATTTCTTGGGATGCAGATGAACATGACTTGTTAGATGATCTGGGTTCTCAGGAGGAGGTCGTCTCTCATCAGAACAATATGACTTGGTTATTGCATTGTAATAACCCTCCCCCTATGTTTCACTCTATGCTGGAGAAGTGTGAACACAGGATGATGAGCCTCAAAGATGGAGATAATGCTGTGACTGACTCGACGAAGATCTATCAAGATCAATGGATAGTTCCCAGGAGGCAAAGTGATAGGATACAACAAAAGCTTCACTCCAAGTTACAGGAAGTGGTGGTCCAACCCAGTAGGAAAAGATCCTTCGAAGGTATGGACCCTCTAAATCAAAATCCTTTACAATTGTTTCTAATCTTGATATTTCTAGTCTTGCTAAGCATATGGGAGTTGAAATCTCTTTTAAATACTTTGATAAAATCACTATGATTAGGGATTTAGAAGAATCTAGGTTTGCGTTAGCCAACAAGAAAATCCCTAGTTCTGATAAGTTTGAAAATAGAAGTGAAGAGAATTAGAGAGGTCCCAATGGAAACCTCTTGCTCGAGTGGATGGAGGATGGTGATATCAGTCAGAATCATGTGGCTCTGGCTGATCATAAGCGGTTTGGGAGAAAGAGTCGTGTTAATAGGTTGAGTGGGGTTTCAACATTAAGGAGAAGCGTTAGAACTACTCCTTCAGTGTATAGAAAGCCTATGGATAAGGAAAACCCTGGTCCTAGGACTTCCAAACCGAAAAAGAGAACTAAAAAATGATAGGGATCTTTTGGAATTGTAGAGGTCTGAGGAAGAAAGGTTTGAAATCCTACTATTTAAGCTTGATCAAAGAGCATAGGTTTGATTTTACTTGTTTGCAGGAAACCCTTGTACAGGAAATTCTTGATTCTGTAAATAGATTGTTAGACCCTGATTTTACCTTTGCCTGGTTATGGTCCTCCTGTAAGGGTAGATATTGAGGGGGGGGGGGGGTTATGGGTTTCAGGAAAGATGTTTTTGAGGTTAAAGATTTTGTAGATGGAACTTTTATTAGTTAAGCTAGAATTTGGGATAAATCTTTAAAGTGTGAATGGTGGGTTTTAAATGTGTATGGACCGACTCAAGAGGACCAAAGAGAGGACTTTCTCTATGAACTGGCTTAGCTATGCTATAGAGTTAGGGACCCTTACATTGTTGGGGGTGACTTTAATATAATTAGGGATGCTGGTGAAAAGAACAAGAAATTTTGACCTAATAGACTGAACAGTATGTTTAATGACATTATTAAGTTGTACCGTTTGAAAAAAATCAAAGGACCTGGTGAAAATTTTACCTAGTCCAATAAGAGATTGAACCCCACTTTGGAGGTGCTTGATAGAATTTTGATGAATAATGATTGGGAGGATATGTTCCCTTTGGTTCAACTTCTTAAGTTGCCCAGGTTGTTATTTGACCACAACCCTTTAATTATTAAGTCAATGCAGAATGAGAAGAAAGTTAAGGTTGAATTTCAGTTTGGGCTTGCCCGGTTAAAAAATGAAGAGTTCTTTAATATTGTTGGGAGAATTTGGGAAGAACCCACAAAGGACAAAAATGTCTTAGATAGAGTATTATTCAAACTGAAAAAGGTCAAAAAATTTCTGAAGGGTTGGGGCTACAATAGGACTGGGTCTATGAAAAGAAATGAAAAGTGATATTATTAACAAAATTGACTTTTTGAAAAAAGGAGGTAAGTTGTTTGTTAAGTAAAGATGAATGGTTAGAAAGAATTAAACTACAAAGGGAACTTTTGGGTATCGTAGAGGAGGAAGAGCTCTATTAGTTTAAAAGGAGCCATGAAAAATGGCTTCACCAGGGGATCATAACACTGCTTTTTACCACAAGGTATCTAATGGAACAAAAAGGAAAAACACTACATATTCGTTAATGGGTGCTGATAGGGAGATACATGGCACAAAAAATCTGTTGAGCCATGCTACCAACTATTATAAATCTTTATTTGGGAAAGTTGAGGAAGTTTCTTTTGACATGTGTCAACATATTTGGGAGTTAAATGACAGGGTATCTGCTTTGAACAATGAACAATTGATAATACCCTTTGACGAAAATGAGATTAAAAGAACCTTGTTTGATATGGAATGTAATAAAGCCCCCAGACCTGATGGTTTTCCGATAGAATTCTTCTAGTCTTGCTGGAGTATTATTAAAAATGATTGTTTGGAGTTGTTCAATGAGTTTCACATTGGTTCCTTAGACCTTTATAGAATTAATTTTGGGATTATTACTTTGCTGCCCAAAGTTAAAAATGTTGTTAGGATCCAACAATATCGTCCCATATGTCTTTTTAATTTTCTATATAAGTGGATAACAAAGGTTATCACACCCAGGTTAGAACCAGTGGCTGATAAAATTATTGACATAGTGCAAACTGCTTTTATCCCTATAGAAGCATTATGTATAGTATAGTTTCTTTGCATGAAATGTTACAAGAAACCAGGAAACATAGAGGAGAGAGAGGTGTGATATTGAAACTTGATTTTGAAAGGGCCTATGACAAGGTTAGCTGGAAATTTCTTTTGTGTTGTTTAAGAAATAGAAGTTTCAGTGATTTGTGGTGCTTATGGATAGCTAAAGTCTTGGAGAAAGGGATTATTAGTGTAAAGCTAAATAATAGCATTGGTCCATATTTTCAGAACTTTAGAGGTGTGAGGCAGGGGGACCCTTTATCCCACCTCTTGTTTAATTTTGTGGCAGATGCCCTGAGTAAGATGGTTTTGTTAGCTCAAAGAAATAAACTGATAAGGGGATTGGCACCTAACCCGATCCCCAATAGCATTGCCATCCTTCAATACGCGAATGGCACTATTTTGTGTCTCCAAGAAAATGAAGATGATGCAATATGTTTGAAACTTCTTCTTTACCTATATGAGAATATGTCAGGGTTGAAAATCAACTTTGACAAAAGTGAAGTGATGGTACCTGGGGATGATGTTGATTCGTCAGTTAAATATGCTACCATGTTTAACTGTAAGATAGGGAATTTTCCAATCTTGCACCTTGGGGTTCTTGTTATTTCAAAAAGACCCAGTGTGTCTAATTGACAATATATGGTCGATAAGGCCAATAAGAAAGTAAATTCTTGGAGGGAGGGGGCTGTTAACAATGGCAGGAAGAACAATCCTTTTTAAAGCCAGTTTAAATAATGTCTCAACCTACTTTATGTCTATGTTTCTTCTGCCAAAGTCTGTTATTGACATGTTAGACAAGAATAGAAGAACCTTCTTTTGGCAGGGGGGACAAGAAGAAAAAAATATCATTTGGTTAATCGGGAGACTGTGTGTAAGAAAAAAAAGAGAAAGGTCGCTTAGGTATCAAGGATATTCGAAAAATGAATGTCAGCCTGTTGTGCAAATGGTGGTGGAGATTGGAGAGTGAGGGGGTCTGTGGCAGGACCTGATCTGTGCCAAGTATTTAGAATCTAAACCCATTAGATCTCTTAAGCACAAACTGAATGACTCTCCCTTTTGGAGAGATTTCTTAAAGGTTAGGAACTTGTATGTGAGGGGCAAAAGTTTTGTGTTGGGAAATGATTTTTAGAATTAGTTTGGGTGTGATGTGTGGCTGGGGGGGGGACTCTGAAAGTTCAGTACCCTATGTTTTTTACATTATCTTCCAACAAGGAAATTTCTGTTGGAGAGTGTGCTGGAAACAATTGAGTCATTTCTTTCCAAGTTCATCTACCAAATTTTCTACATAATCAATGGTATGGTTTGGTGAATAGGCTTAATGGGGTTTCTCTAGGCGACCATGATGACAAACTGGTTTGGCGTTGGGAGAAATCTAGAACTTACACTGTCAGATCAATGTATAACCATTTAACAAAAAGGGAGGCAGGTGATAACCTTAAACCGATCTGGAAGGCTAATGTGCCCCCTAAAATTAAAATATTTATGTGGTTGGTGGCTTATGATGTGATCTTAACTAAAGACAGCTTGTTAAGGAGAAATTGGAGTGGTGACCCCTCTCAACACCTGTTTTTTACTTGTCCGGTGGCAAAGGTGATTTGGTCTATTATTGGTGAATGTCTGGGCAGACTTCATAGACCTTTGTCAACTCAGAAATATCTGGTTTGGATCAAACAAATCCTCCCTGGTTATCAACATGTTTACTGTTTTGATTTATCTGCTATTTGTTGGGCAATTTGGAAAGCTAGAAACAAAGCTCACTTTGAGAAAAAACTAATTAAACATCCTTGTGAGATAATCTTCCATGCCTGTGTTTTTATGGACTATTGGACAAGTTATTTCAAAGGCGATCTGCAACAGTGTGTTAAAGCTGGAGCGGATATGCTGGTAAAGTCTGCTTTGCAGGTGATGGAAGGTCAGCAAATGTTGAGGATTGCCCCCAGCTCAATGGACCCAGAGGAGGTTAGAGACCCAGAGAACAAAGTGAAGGACTGAAGAAAAGGATGGACCCCTTGTTGCTCGTCATGAGTTACAGTAGTTGTTTTGCTTGAGTAGTGCCTGATCTAGTTGTGTGCCTCAGTTGTGGAGGTTGTATAAACTCCAGTACCGTCGGTTCCTGGGGTTTAAATTCTGTGTCTTTGTGCTATTGTTTTGGTATAACATAGATACCGTGCTTGTGTGTTTTGGGTCCTGCTGAATGAGCAGAGGATGTAATCAGCTACCCTGGATATATGTTTTTGTTGAAATGAAGGTGGAACTATTCCGATAAAAATTTAAAAAATTTAGTGATGGTTTTACAATTAACATAATCCTACAAGTTACAGATTAACAATGACAAAATTACAAAAAACGAAACTACATGTACAGATTAACAATGACAAAGTTACAGATTAACTGCCGTGCTCCTTCGCCTCACCACCGTTGCTGCCGGCTGCAGCTTGCCGCTTGTCGTTTGGAGGAGGCCGCGCCACCACCCTCGCCGCCGACCGGGCTCTGCCCGGATGGAGCTCTGGCGGTTGGAACCGGAGGAACAGAGAGTCGGGAGCCTTAGGGTGGTTGAGGAAGGGAAAATAAAGAGTTAGCACGAATCTCAACGCAAATCTAGTGGTCGCCTAAATTTCAGATGCCTGTAATATAGCATTTCTCATCAAATACTACCATCTCCGTTTGTCAACAATCTAACTTGTATATCACGATTATTTTTTGTCACCATTTTTTATTATTTTCTAAATGGTAATTTACAAACTTATATATATATTAGATACTTTGGGTATGTTTACGGCAATGTAATTTAAAAACAATATGAATGAGTATTTTAGTATTTTTTTATAATGGTATGATGGGTAATTTTATATTTGAATATTTTGGGTTATTTTTGCAATGACATTGGTGGGTACGTAATTTAAAAATCATATGTAGGTGTATTCTTTTTTTTTTTGTAATGCACCTTAAGAGTAACATTTCTTTCCTTTATTTGATTAACGCCAGATTTTTAGTTTTAAGAGCTAATGTGGAGATGTGGATGCTATTTTCTTGGACATAGTATGTGTGTATATATACACACACATACAAAAGGCATCCTTTTCACTAAAGCCAGCACGGCGAGCATAGACACTACTAAAAAAGATTTATCTCAGATGGCTCTAAACATATTATCACAAGCACTTTTTGAAATTGCCTGTAACAAAGCGCCTGCGAAAATCGACCATTTTCATAGACGGTAGCTACTAACCGTCTGTAATAATTATGTTCCATATGTAGTTCTTTACATATAATTGAAAGTGCATCTAGGACTCCCTTGTGGGTTTTGGATGATTTATGACAAGCAATTGGGATCCTAATCCTTCTGTTGAGATGAATGCAGGCAAATAATGAAAAATGAGCAAAATGCCAAAAAGAAAGGAAATGAGAAGCAAAATGAACTTGAGCTCAAGAAGAAGAAAATAGTAGATTATTATGTATAGAGTGTGTTAAGGAAACACACCCAAGAGCTCAATCACTTTCAAGCACACACATACAATGCACAAAGTTATACAGGACCGGACTAGTCCGATATCAGCCGGACTAGTCCGATGTCACATTCTGCACTAGATCGGACAAGTCCGGTCTCCACCGGACTAGTCCGATATCTTTCTGATCCACTTTGGACTAGTCCTCCCCAATGCGGACTAGTCCTCAACACAATGCACAAGTCACACAAAATCGGACAAGTCCGTTGTGATCCGGACTAGTCCGATAATTCTTTCTGATCCACTTCGGACAAGTCCGGTGTCTACACGGACTAGTCCGATATACGCACTGATCTAAAACGGACAAGTCTTCCAAGTGCGGACTTGTCATCCTAAACACTTAGGGTTTCATATGACCGGATAAGTCCGATGTCAATCGGACTAGTCCGAAGATTTCCAGTAGTGAAATCGGACAAGTCCGTTGTCAACCGGACTAGTCCGATATTCCTAGACACTTAGGGTTTGCTACACACAGCACACCGGACTAGTCCGGTGACCACCATGGACTAGTCCGATCTTTCTGAACCCTAACGGTCACTTTTAGAAACCCCATATAAATAGAGGTGCACGGCCCACTTTTAACTCTCTTGAACCCTAGCGCCGTCACACCTCCCAAGAGACTCAAAAACCATCTCTCTCCACGAAATTAAGTGCAAAATCAATCAATCCATTGAAGATCACTTCTAGATCATTGGAGAGACACTTGGCACACATCATTGAGCTCTTGGTTTGATTCTCTAACACACTCTTACGTTTCAATTTGTAATTTTCGAGTGTGTTATTGGTGTCATTGTGAGTTGTAATCAAGGGAGCTCTCAACGTGTGAGAACGCCCCTTCAACTTGGTTATTTACCCTTTGTGATTAGTGGAAGAGGATTGGCCTTCGCGGCGATCCGACGAGGAAAGGGTTGGAGAAGACCCGGTCCTTTTGTGGGCTCCTCAACGTGGATGTAGGTTGCCTTCGTGGTAGCCGAACCACGGGATAAATCGTGTGTCTTGTCCTTTTTGTGTTCTTCATCTAATTTGATCAACTTAATCTAGGGTTTGATTCACTTTATTCAATTTAAGTCTAATTGTTGATCAAGAGCTTTAACTACAATAGAATCTGACATACAACTATTAAATTGAGATTCAAGTTTATATTTCCGCTGCAAACATTAACGAATCAATCAAATTGTCTGAACTTGATCAACCTAGCCCGTGAAAACCGGACTAGTCCGCACATTACCGGACTAGTCCGATATCTCTGGTATTAACCTTGTTGTTGAGTGTTACAGGAACCGAGAAAAATCAAGAAGGCCTATTCACCCCCCCTCTAGGCTTACATTCAATAATGTGTCGCCTGTGATAAAGCATTATCACAGACGGTTTCTTACGCACAACGTCCGCCTGTGATAAGATATGAACCTATACATAACTCATTAATGCTATTGTCGGTACCCTCCGTACCGGATACCCCTTGGGATTGCAAAGATCACAAGGAAACTCCATCTACCAGATTTGAAGACCTCCGAAGGCCCCACATGTCAGGCATAGCCGGACCTGCTTCCCCAACATGGTTAGTTTCGGGGCCGCCATGTGTATCACAAGACCGGAGCTATCACCCACACCTGGGAAGCTCCGGTCAGAATACCAATATGGCTCCCCCGGACCTAACCCCAGACAGAGGAAAGCTCCGGTACTGACACGTGTCCAACAACACCGGACCTACCCGTCCACGATGGTGAGCTCCGGAGCTGCCACGTGACAACCGCCGGACCTTCAACTTCAACTATCAGGCCGGTGGACCCCCCAACGGCTCCGGACCTTCAAGGATCAATCCAAAACTTCAAGACCCGATTAAGTGTCATTAATGCCATATTAATGACACACGATCGGATGGTCCTTAATACTGGTAACAGCACTATTAAGGCCCGTTACCAGGCTATTAATGATAATTAACTCCATTTATTGTGTATCAAGCATGTGTAACCGCCGGGGCCACCTATCGGGTCAGGCTAATGTTGTAACGACCAGTCCTTGTACTATAAAAGGACTGGTCGATGATACACAAGGGATGGTTCCAGACCACTACGGAACACTCTGAGCTAGACGATCTTCTTCTTCTGGAGCTTCTTCTAGACTTACATGCTTAATATATCACCAACACACCCCGTGGAGTAGGGTATTACGCTCAGGCGGCCCGAACCACGTAAATCCATGTGTACACGTGTCTTTCACCTTCTTGAATCTCTGTGCCCATTACCGTACTACAACTCCTCGACCTACCAAAGGTAGTGTCGGGAGATCTACCGGTTCCAAACACCGACAGTTGGCGCGCCAGGTAGGGCGGTTCCAAACACCGATAGTATGTAACAAGCTGCTCTATGCAGTTCTCATCGCCTCCAGGAAGCT
This sequence comes from Tuctoria greenei, assembly GCA_036927565.1. Taxonomy (NCBI): domain Eukaryota; kingdom Viridiplantae; phylum Streptophyta; class Magnoliopsida; order Poales; family Poaceae; genus Tuctoria; species Tuctoria greenei. Next base: position 218,368,352 of record JAYESD010000003.1, on the reverse strand, counting down.
TCGCCATTAATTCCAAGCTCACAAGATCTCAGTGGTGACCTCTTACCTACTGTGTGCGATCTTACATAATCCCAACTCTACTGGGAACATTGCAAAGTGGGCAGTGGAATTGGCAGAATTCAATCTTGAATTCATCCCAAGGCAAGCGATCAAGAGTCAAGCATTGGCAGATTTCATGGCGGAATGGACCCCGTCTCCATCAAACCCTGGAGGCCCTAGTGAGCAAAAGTCGGAACTCAAGGCTCCGGTCTTCACTGAACCTCATTGGACCCTCTACTTCGACGGATCCATGCAAAAGCAGGGGGCCGGAGCTGGAGTCCTTCTCCTCGCTCCAACCGGGGAGAAGGTAAAATACATGGTCCACCTTGACTTCAAGGCGACCAACAACATGGCGGAGTATGAAGCACTCATTTATGGACTAAAGGTGACACTATCATACGGTGTCAAGCAGCTGTTGGTCAAGGGAGATTCACAGCTCATCATTAAACAGGTGAAGGGTGAATGCTCTTGTAACAACCCTCAACTAGCTGCTTATCTCCTTGAAGTCCAGAGGCTTCAGAAGGACTTCGAAGTCCTGGATCTCCAACATGTCCAGCGTGTCCATAACGCTGAAGCTGACGAACTCTTGACGAAAGCGTCAATCGGAGCTTCGGCTCCTGACGGAACCTTCGTTCGGAGGTTGTCAAAACCCACAGCTCAGCCTGCCGAACTGAGCGAAGGGAGCGAGACCAGCATCCCGAAGCTGGCGGTCCCGATGACCCTGTTACCATGGCAGCCATCAAGGGTCGTAGGTGCTTCCGGAAGCTCCGAGCAACCCAACACGCAAGACTAAAATGCTCAAGCAAGCTCCGATGCATGGATCTCGGAGATCCGAAGCTACTTGAAAGACAATATCCTCCCTGACGATGATGTATCTGCTGACCGGATAGTCAGATTGGCTAAAAGATACACGTTGGTAGAAGGGGATCTCTACCGGTGCGGTGCCAACGACGTCCTAATGCGGTGCATCACAAGGGAAGAAGGTTGCGAGCTCCTCGCAGAAATCCATGGAGGCGAGTGTGGGAACCATGCGTCTTCCTGCACGCTGGTCGGTAAAGCCTTCCGGCATGGCTTCTACTGGCCTACAGTGCTCCAGGATGCAACTGAGCTGGTGAAGAAATGCAAAGCATGCCAGTTCCATGCAAAGCAAATTCATACACCGGCTCAGCCTCTACAAATGATACCTCCTACATGGCCCTTCGCTGTGTGGGGGATGGACATCTTAGGACCTTTCCCAAGAGCCGTCGGAGGTTACAAGTTCCTGTATGTTGCCATCAACAAGTTCACCAAATGGCCGGAAGCAACTCCAGTTGTGACAATAAACAAGCAATCAGCTATCAATTTCTTGCAGTCCACAGTATGCAGATTTGGAGTCCCGAACAAAATCATAACAGATAATGGGACCCAATTCACAAGCTCTGCTTTCCAAGGATACTGCGAAGACCTCAGCATCCAAGTCAGCTACGCTTCCGTAGCTCACCCGGCAAGTAATGGCGAAGCCGAGAGAGCAAATGCAGAAATCCTGAAAGGACTCAAGACGCGCACATATGAGCGCCTAAAAAATATGGAGCCAATTGGATTGAAGAACTTCCGCCCACTCTATGGGCCAACAGGACAACTCCAAACCGGTCAACCGGAGATACACCCTTCTTCCTGGTGTACGGAGCTGAAGCAGTCCTTCCTCCAGAAATCACCTTGGGGTCACTTCGGGTCCGGACCTCCGACGAAGCCACGCAGGACCAGCTCCGGCATGAAGACCTTGACCTCCTTGAAGAGGGAAGGTGCCGAGCAGCTGTTCGGAATGCCCGATACCACCAAGCTCTTCGGCACTATCACCAACGGCATGTTCATAGCCAACAGCTCGAGGAAGGCGATCTGGTGCTACGGAGAATACAATCTAGAGAAGGGTTAAATAAACTCCCCCCCCCCCAGCTGGGAGGGACCCTTCCGAGTGATCAAAGTATCCCGTCCTGGATGCGTTCGCTTGGCAACCGAGGATGGGACACCTCTCCCAAATCCTTGGAACATTGAGCACCTCCGTAAGTTCTACGCTTAGTATCACGGAGGTGAGTCTGTAATTACATGTGGTGTATGTTATAGAGTCATTGTACAGAGTCGGGTAGCTCCTCCGGGAGGGCAGCCGAACCTACCCTGTTAGGTCCGCAACGCCCATGCAACACTTGTAACAGTCTCAGAACTAAAAGTGTAGCTAGCTACCTTGGGTCAAACGAGAAACGAAACACACTTAGTCTGGTTCCGTACCCTAAGAGTGTACTTGTTTCCCCTGTACCCCGGACCTATAATGAAAGACATCATTATGTGAAAACAGACTTCACATGCATTTACTTTGTACAGGCTCAATATTTTTTATTTTTCTCTTTCTTGTCTATAACAAAGTTGTGCAGTTCTTAAGAAACTTTAGCTCGACCAGTTCATGTACAATTCGAGTTGCATTGTCTATCCTTCCGGGTTCAAGCATTGTTGATGGCCTACTTGTCTGAATGCCGCCAAGCCAATCTAGGGTCAGAGTGTGCTATCGACTTAGCCTCGTCCTGCACCCTAAGTACGCCACTCTACCTACACCCCGGCAGGCTGAAGTTAGGCAAGTCCGGAATTGATCGGACCTGAAGGAAGCTAGACGGCGCTCTTGATTGTATTTAGAATTGTGTTCGACCTAAAACATTCTCGGGAACAGTAAGCCGCAATGAAGTTATAGATAGGAAATGGATTTTACTGTTTTTCTTGACTTCAGTGTGCAGGAAAAATAAATAAGCTCTGACATTTTCTAGGTGGCTTGTGCTCAATGTTCAAACATTGACATCGAGCATCTCTAGAGCTACTCAGTTCCTGTAAAGCTAGGAGGCAAGTCGTTAACGTGGAGATGGTGGAAAGACTCTAAAGTGGAGTCTAACATTGACACAACATGTGTTGACGGAGGTCACTGCCGGAGCTGCCAAAGCTCCGACACCCCAGAGGACTAACCATCGATGCTCTGGAGCTACTAAGCTCCGGCGATGGTCAATGTCAGAGCCACTAAGCTCTGACAGCCTCAGGGGGCCTACACTATCGAAGACTTCGGACCAACATTCTACAAGTTCAAAGCACGCAAGTCTTCAACAACTGTTACATCCTCTTGGTACATGTTCATAATCAAATTGTGTACATCTACCAGGGGGCCAAGCGAGACAAAGGTGTTGAAGACAAAAAATGAAATTCGATATCACAAAAATTTGGATTTCATTCATCTGGAGATAAGAGATTACAAAATTGGAGAAGAAGAAGAGAGAGTACAAGCGGGAGCTACAGGGAGACGATCCTAGACCCTATGGAAGAACTGGGCAACCTTCTGGGCCACCTCTGACACGTTGGATCGGGTGGCTTCACCCTCTCCTTCAATGGGACCTTCAAGCACAGGGTCCAGAGGGAATTGAGGGTCTCAGCTGGTGTAGCACGTCAGCACATACTCTGCGACGTTCTTCGCCAGGGACTGACCCTCCATTTCCAATTGGTCCGCGATGACATTGCCCACCTTGGAGAGCTTGTTGCCTGCTGACCCCAGCGCCTCCAACGCCTGGTCCAGCTCCGGCTCCGGATCATCTGGACGCACGGGACTGAAGCCCATTGGCATCAGCGCGTCGTTGGCCTTGCCCAGGAAGTCCCAAACTTGTTAGGACTCCACAGCCCTTGCACCACGCATCTCCGCCAAGGATCTTTTGGCCACCGCCAGCTCCGAGCTCTCCCGAGCAAGACGCTCCACATCTTTGGCATTCTGCTGAATCGTTTCATCAACTTGCCTTTCGAGCTTGCTGAGCTCTTCCTCCCGGAGGTGGATCTCGTTCCGGCGGTTGACCAGATCTCTCTCCCGGCCCCACACTTTCTTCTCCCGGACGGCGATGGCATTCTCCTGCTTGTAGAGTTCCTGCCCTCGCTCCCAGGCCTTCTTCTCCTCCTCCTTGCAATGCTCCTCCAATTTCTTGGTGCATTCTTCAAGGCTCTTGTCAGCTAGAGCTGTATTTTGGACAAGCTCCTCCTCCCTCTTCACGAGGTCGTCTCGCAGCTCCAGGAATTTCTGCTCTTCATCTTCGAGCCGTCTTTCCTGCGCTTCAAGAGCCTCTTGGTGCTTGATGAGACTATCGTGGATGGCAGTGAGCCTTTCCTGGCGATCATCCGCCATGCTATTCGTAGCCTTGGCCTGCTCATAGATGGCCCAGGACTGGTTGTCGAGGGTCCGCGTCATGCTTTCCCTCTCATCCAACAACTTTCCCCAGTACTCCAGGTGGGCCTTCTCCCTTTGCACCCACTCCTTGTCGTCAGCCAGCCTCGACTGTGCCAGCATGGTCTCGAAATGAAGTCGGTTGCGTCACCTCCTAAGGGTTTGGCGCTCCTCCTCGAGGGCCTTGCTGTCGTGGTAGAAGGCCAATTGGACTTGGCGAAGACTAGAGCAGGCGTTGTCGATAGACAGCGATAAGGGGATCGGGTCTAGACCTGTTGGGGTCATCTCCGCTGGCTCTAGCGGATCTTCAACAACAAAAATTGGGTCCCACTCTACAAGAGCGGTACCCTGAGCTTCCACGGAACTAGGGCCGTCCTCCGGGGTAGCCTCAGCCGCCGCTGAGGAGGTGCTTGCAGCAGAAGTTCCGACCTCCGGAATTGGTTCCGAAGGCCCAACCACCAGGTCATCAACAACTGGCCCCTCCGGTGGGGGGGCCAGCAGCTTCGTCATGGCACCCTGGCTCAACAGAGGGCACCTCCGGGATCACCGCTTCCGGAGCAGGTGTTGAAGGTTCGGTCGGAGCAGAAACCACTTCTGGCTCCGGCGCAGGCTCTTCCGCCTCTGGCTCAGGTGTTGGCACTTCAGCCATCATGGGCTCTAGAGCTGGCGCTTCAAACGCCATAGGCTCAGGCGCCGACGCCTCCGCAACAACTGGCTCGGACGCTGGAACCTCTTCAACAGCCGACTCCATAGCCGGAACTTCTGCAGCAACCGGCTCTGCAGACGGAGCTTCCTCGATGACCGGCTCAAGTGCTGGAGCTTCATCAACACCCGGCTCTACTGCCGGGACTTCTTCAGCCACCGGCTCGACTACCGGGGCTTCAACAACATTCGGCTCTAGGGTCGGAATCACAGCTTCCTCCGGCTCCGCGGCCATAGCGCCCAACATCACATCATCTAAGCCCGAAGCTTCAACCTCCGAGGCTGGCGCTGCTGGTACATCTTTAGTCCCGTAGTCCGGCGCTACCACGGGAGCTTCTGGGGATGAGTCGTCCAAAACCACGACAGCCGGCGCCGGGGCTGCCACAGCCTTAGCCACCTCTTGGGGCGGCGCTGGAATCGGAGCCGAAGCTTCAGCCTGCACAACCTCAACCGCTGCTGCAGGGACCGGAGCTTCAGCCCTTTTCTTGGGCACGCTGTGGATGAAGGACGAAGATATTCAAAATACAGTTAACAATAATACAACTGACTGAGGTAAAAAATCAGAAATTACCTCGGAAGGCTTCCGCACCAGTTCCTGAGGAACCTCTTCTCCGGACGCCTCGGACTGGCCCCAGTCGACACTGGCGTGGTAGTCCCGGAGGGCCCCCTGGAGCTTGCTGCTGCAGTCGGCGTTGCTCTGGTCGAGGCCCCCCTTGATCGGGAAGGACCTCCGGACCCGGAGCCCTCAGCTGGCCCTGGGACCGGAGTCACTTGGCCAGATCTAGCACCCCAGGAAGATGCCGCAACTGGAGTAGACGCCGCCGTTGTAGATCTTCCCCTCCGAGGAGAAGGAGACGCCGCAGAAGAAGTATGCCTGGCCCTCCTGTCGGCATGCTTCCTCTTACGGCTCGAGGGCTCGACCAATTTCTTGACCTTGCCGACGACTTCGGTTCTTGGCTTAGGGGCGGGGATGGAGCCACCCTCCGGAGCTTCGGAGATCGCCAACCCGGTGGTCGAGCGCCTCTCAATGACACCAAGGTCGTCAAGCACCGACATCATCCACCGGAGCTCCCCACTGAATGTTGCCTCCATGTTCAGTGGGAGGAAAGCTGGCAGAGGAGCCAAATCGTCGCCCTCGACGTCGATGCCGTGCTGGAATTTCTTCAGGTGGAACTCCAAAGTTGCACCCTCCATGTTGGACTTCAAACCGGTCACGATCCGGTTGTCGACCAGCATACTGTTGAGGGCCCAAGCCAACTTCTCCCTCCTCTTCAACAAATCCCACCTGTTGGTCAGGAAGTTGCAAAACACCACCTGGGGAGTCACTCCTCCTTCCACACATAGGCGGATCCTGGTCAGAGTAGGATCGAAGGCATCCGACAGCACCGGAGCTCCACTCCAAACTGCAGTGTCGATGTTGGGGAGGCCTTCCGGCAGCTCCAGCTTCTCGTGCCCCTCCACCCTGATTACAATCCAATCCTTCTTCCAATCGTCCCACTTCCCAGAAGGGAACGACCGCAAGTACTTGTACGGGCATTTCTTGCGCTTCACAAAATAGTAGAATCCAAGGTACTTGTCGCTCCGACCTGTGGTTTGGACAGTGAAGAAGGTGTGGAAGAGCTCAATGCAGGGGGGAATGCCCACCCACATCTCGCAGAAGTGGACAAATATGGACACCAGCAGAATGGAGTGGGGGCCAAGGAGGTAAAGCTGCAAACCATAGAAGTCTAGCAGCATCAAGAAGAAGGAGGAGAAAGGTGGGATCAGTCCCACCATGGCGTATGCGGAGACGTACACCATGTCGCCGGCGTGTTCCTTCTCGAGCGGAAGCTGGCCGGTGTGGACCAGGTGGTTGAAGAAGTCAGGGGACCATACCATAAGGGCCCGAACCTTCTTCAAATTGTCATCGGTCTTCAGTCGGCTCTGGCGGAGACCCAACTCCATTGCGGCACATCGAGGCAGGAGAGGAAAGCAAGCAAAAGTTTGGAAGGTTTGAGCGCAAGATCGATTGAAAGGCGTAAAGAACCCCAAACGGTGCGTGCTTTCCTTCTTAAGTAAGACCCCACAACGCCTGGATGGAAACCGCAGGGGAGCCGATGATACCAGTCAAAATTTTCACCCTGCCAATGACAAGGGGGCCTGGGGCCACCCCGACGATCAAGCCGAGGTTCTTACCCCAGGAGAACGGTTGTCATCATGAAAGGCAAGAAACCCGAAGTCGGCGGCCTGACAGGGTGCGCGGAACGGATACGATTTTTATATCGGGAACCAGCGACCTTCAATTGCGTGAGATTCGCACGCTAAGATCTCACCTGCCGCCTTCAAGATACGCCACATGGCGGAAGTTTAACTGTGAACTACCGCCAACGGCATAACCAAATACCCTTGAAGACACGGTTCAGAAACCGAAGAATGAACCCACCTCCGGCGAAATGACTTCATACAAAAGGTCTCTCCCGGAGGTGAGTCCAGGGGGCCACAGTCGGTACCCTCCGTACCGGATACCCCTTGTGATTGCAAAGATCACAAGGAAACTCCATCTACCAGATTTGAAGACCTCCGAAGGCCCCACATGTCAGGCATAGCCGGACCTGCTTCCCTGACATGGTTAGTCTCGGGGCCGCCACATGTATCACAAGATCGGAGCTATCACCCACACCTGGGAAGCTCCGGTCAGGATACCAATATGGCACCCCCGGACCTAACCCCAGACAGAGGGAAGCTCCGGTACTGACACGTGTCCAACAGCACAGGACCTACCCGTCCACGACGGTGAGCTCCAGAGCTGCCACGTGACAACCGCCGGACCTTCAACTTCAACTATCAGGCCGGTGCCCCCCCCCCAACGGCTCCGGACCTTCAAGGATCAATCCAAAACTTAAGACCCGATTAAGTGTCATTAATGACATATTAATGACACACGATCGGATGGTCCTTAATACTGGTAATGGCACTGTTAAGGCCCATTACCAGGCTATTAAGGATAATTAACTCCTTTTATTGTGTATCAAGCATGTGTAACCGCCGGGGCCACCTGTCGGGTAAGGCTAACGTTGTAACGACCAGTCCTTGTACTATAAAAGGATTGGTCGACAATACACAAGGGACGGTTCCAGACCACTACGGAACACTCTGAGCTAGACGAGCTTCTTCTTCTGGAGCTTCTTCTAGACTCACGTGCTTAATACATCACCAACACACCCAGTGGAGTAGGGTATTACGCTCAGGCGGCCCGAACCACGTAAATCCCTGTGTACACATGTCTTTCACTTTCTTGAATCTCTGTGTGCCCATTACTGAACTACAACTCCTCGACCTACCAAAGGTAGTGTCGGGAGATCTGCCGGTTCCAAACACCGACAACTATTATATTTAGTTTTCTGCTCAAATTTAAATAACAACAATCACAATATATACAACACAATTCTCAGTTTATGCATTGCAATTCATAGTTGATACATTGAAAATCATAGTTGATACCACTACAGGAAAAACGATCATTTGCGACGGCTGGTTTTATTTGCGACGGCCAGCCGTCGCAAATAGATTGAATTGCGACGGCCCGCCTTTGGCCGTCGCAAATAAGACGGCCGTCGCAAATAACACTTTATTTGCGACGGCAGGTCAGAAAGCCGTCGCAAATAACAACTTATTTGCAACGGCCAACCCTAGGACCGTTGCAACTAAGATAGCCATTGCAAATAAGTTGTTATTTGTGACGGCTGCTAAAAATGCCGTCGCAAGTAACCTTAATTGCGACAGCCTTATGGTGGGGCCGTCGCAATTTAAAAGGCCGTCGCAAATAAGGGCTTTTATCCCGACCCCGACGGTTCATTCACGTCCACCCAACACACAGCCCCACCATCCTCCGTGCCCCGCCGCCTGCCCGCCGCCCTGCCGCGCCCCGCCGCCGACCTGCCGTCGCCGCTCCGCCGCCGGCCCGCCGCCCCGCTGTCGCCGCCCCTGCTCGTCGCCCCCGCCGCCCCGGCTCGCCACGCCCCCGGCCTCGCCGCCCCGCCGCCGCGGCCTAGGCTCGCTGTGCCCCCGCCGCCCCGGCCCGCCGCGCCCCCAGCCTCGCCGGCGTCGGACCGCCGCGGCCCCGCTCCTCGCACTGCCCCCGGCCCCGACGCCTCCGAGGTGAGCTCCATTAGTTGATTTGATTGTGTATGCTTGTTTATTGCAAAAAAATGTGGACAGTCCAATCCTCATACCTTAAACTTACACTTGTTTATTTCATATAATCATCTGTGATGGGTGTGTGTGTCTGTGTGACGAGAGGCGAGGGGGGCAATGTGATGGGTGGTTGGCTTGGTGAGGTGGCCAAGCATCGGGATTGTAGAGGGGGAGACCCCATGAATTGTTTATACTCTACCAAGGAAAGCACAAGAGATCTGGATCCAAATGAGCACTACTAAACAATGGCAATCTGCTAAATTTTTCGAAACAGAGAACACATTTGATTGTTCCAGTGTTGCGTGTGACAGTGTACGGCCACTACTAGGAGCAGACTTGATTGGATCTTAGCTTGAGTAAATTAAAAAATTTGTACCTGAATTAGTTTTCAATCAAGGAAAAAGGATACTCCCCAGCATTAAGATTTCCGGGTGATGGGAAGTTAAGAGGAAGGTGGATTGGGAGTGGTTGGTTTCATCATCTTCATAAGTTTATGCCTAGTTGGTGCACTGATTACTGCCATTGCAGTCTCCTATAATTGTTAATTCCTGCCGGCTGTCTTTGGAGGTGAAAACACCTCTTCCTCCTCCTCGTGTTCTATGAAAATAGGTTACTGCTAATTCTCTCAGTAATCCAACTTTTATCCAATGTTCTTTGGATGAGCAGTTTGCAGTGTCAGTTTCTTAAGCCCTGTGTCGTTTGTACTGTTGATTCAGGAGTTGACGTGTCTGTTACTCCTGGCTTTTGGTGTAAGCTCCTGCGGTAGCAGTGCTGCTTTACGGTTAGTAGTTCGTTGCAGGCAGAACTATTATTCTGCAAATACCCTCCTTTACAGTGATAGTAACTTAGTAAGTTAAGTACAACTGTAAAAAAAATGCATCTTTCTAATGCAAGTTCAACATTCAAGTTCTGTTGTTCATCAGAGCTACAAATGACAATTAACAACTGCAGTGGGTGACTCAGCAGTGCGGAAATCAAGTGCCAAATAAATTCAGCCCCGCCGCATGCGCGTCGAGCACGGCGGCTCGGATGTCACGTCGTTGTGGAGCCACAACTTGCCCTAATCCTTCTCTCTGCTCCTTAATATCACCTCCTGGCTAGCAAAGTCGAAGTTCCTCCGTTCTTGTGCTTCCTAGAGCAGAAACTCTGGCAGCCATCACCATTCTTCATTTTTCCGACCGAAATCAAGCGTGCGGACCGGGACCGCTGGTTTCACTCTTTTTGACTTCCTTCCCCGGTGCGGCCTGCTGCTTCTGCTCGATCCGACTGCGCCTCTTAAATCTGAAAATTAGCACTAGAGTAACCTCTTAGGTTATTAACCATTGTGTTTTAGCGAGTGGGGGACTTGCTTCTGGATCAACCAAAAGCATCATAATATGGTAATCTAGTTGGTCCAATTATATTCAGTTCTTTGAGTGTTCTAGCTATTTTTATCAAATCGGTCTTGACATAATGCATTTTCTTTACATTGCTCAGGTCCCCTCCCCACCGTGCACACTCAAATCCACTTCACTGCTCAGGTATGGCACCAACATTCTTCTCATATTGTATAGTAGCTGCTCTGATATGTATAATGTTCTAATTGTTTTTTATCAAACTTTTAATGATGTAACACATTTTCTTTAGATTTGCATCACCATGTTACTAGTTCGGCCTATGTCAAGTGTGTGATCTAGATGTTGCTACATGATTATGTTTTTTTAGGTTTAGATAATTTTTTGTCATGCTTTGGTAAATATGTTTATTATGTAGGTTACTAGAATTAATAATTTTTTTTCTCTTGTTCTTTTGATTGCGTGAGTGTTTAGAATTAATAGTTTTTTTTCTATTCTGTTTAGTGTATGTTTGGACTTTAGTGCATTCAGATAATGTTTTTGAGTGACTACTTAATATATATAAATAAAGGGGTTTTGGGCCGGCTCGGACCAACCCGGAAGGGCACGACATGCAATAAGTGTGATCGTGCCATGTAGACCATAGTACTCAAGGCAACATGGAATCGAACGGGTTGGTAAGGACATCAATTACCCGCGATTGCGTGGACGGTGGAAATGGATGTGGAATTGTCATCTAAGACCAACTTTCCTCTCACTCTTTCTCTAGTTCTTTCCTCTCTCTTAAATGACCTGAAAATGAAAATGAGCAACGTAACCTATAGCAATATATTACCTGTTTCGGATCGGCACGTCTCACATGCCATTGGCATGTGAGACGTGCAGGTTCGGAATTGTCCCTTTTTGGACAGCCCCGGAGTGACCGAGGGGGCGTGGCTTGTGACGAGACGTGGGTCCGGATTTGGACGAGATTTCGGTGGCATAATCCTGTGGTTCTCTGCTGCACCATTTTTTGGGCGTGTAGTGGAGAACAGCGGGGTTATGCTACCGAAATTTCGTTCGAATCCAGATCACGCGTCTCGTCATGAGCACGCTCCGCTCGGTCACTCTTGGGTGGGTTTAGGATCTATCTGCCTAGGTTGTAGGGCCGTGACATAACACAACAATACATTAACGACAATTTCTTTTGCGTTAAACTGCAGAGTCAAATATGGGTGAAGACCGCAGTTGGATGTATACTGGCTGGAAGAGCAGAACTGGTGGTCACTCCGATGAGTGGTTTATCAAGTTAGATTAATTTTTGGATCGAGCATTTTCGTTGTCAACGGAAGATATGGTGCGGTGCCCATGTACAAAATGTCGGAACACCAAGTTTTTGAGAAGATTGGAGCTTTCGTTTCACTTATGTCGAAACGGTTTCACTCCACATTATGAAGTGTGGACCTTTCACGGCGAGACTAATTCTCGGGTCATAGCCGAAGTGGATGAGGATGATGATATAACAGAGGTTGATAGGATGGATGAGATGCTAGAAGCTCTGGAAGCGGAGGATCCTCTTACAAATGAGGCAGAGAAGTTCTTCAAGGAGCTGAAGAAATCACAAGAGCCGTTGCATGAACACACGGCTGTGACCGTACTCGCTTTCTTGACCAGATTTATGGCAATTAAGTCCAAGTACCTTTTTTCCATCAACTGCTACAATGATCTCATGAAATTGATCTGCGATATCCTTCCACAACCTCACAAAGCGCCACCAGATATGTATCAGTCATAGATCAAGATATCTGGTCTCGGTATGAAGTATGAGAAAATCGATGTGTGCCCAGACAACTGCATGCTATTCTGGAAAGAGCACGCTAATGATAAGATGTGCTTGAAATGTGGTAAATCGAGGTATGTCGAAGTTGTTAATGACGATGGCGATAATGTGATGACAGATGTCGCACATAAGCAGCTTCGTTACTTACCTGTGACACCTCGGTTGAAGCGGATGTTTATTTCAAAAAGAACCGCAAGACACATGAGATGGCACAAAGAAGGTAAACGTGAGAACAAAAAGAATTCTTGACGCATCCGTCCGACGGTGGTGCATGGAAGGCGCTAGACCGTTTCGATCTAGACTTTTCTCGTGATGCGAGGAATGTTCGCATCGGATTAGCGACAGACGGATTCTCACCGTTCAGTATGAACGCCACGCCATATTCATGTTGGCCTGTCTTTGTCATTTCGTACAACCTGCCACCTGCTTTTTGGAAGAACGAGTTCATGTTTCTCAGCCTCATTGTACCTGGACCTGATCATCCCGGGTCACGTCTTAACGTGATGTTAAAACCGCTGATCGAAGAATTGAAAGTCTTGTGGACAGGAGTCGAAGGGTACGACAGTTACAAGAAGCAGAAATTCAACCTTCGAGCTGCTTATTTGTGGTCCGTCCATGATTTGCCGACATACGACATGTTTTCCGGATGGAGCACTCACGGTCGTCTGACGTGTTCGATATGTGCTTCAGACACGAATTGCTTTCGACTAACTCATGGAGGCAAAATATCTTACTTCGATTGTCACAGACATTGGCTGCCCTCGAATCATATATTTAGGAAGCAGAGGCATGTCTTTCGAAAGAACACTGTTGTCACTGAAGGACCACCGAAGCGTCTCAACGGGTCAGAAATTTCTGATATGTTGGACAAACTGGTGCCTGATGAAGGTCGTCCTGGATATTTCGTAGGTTATGGAGAGGAACACAATTGGACTCACATATGTGGACTTTGGGAGCTACCATATGTGAAGTCATTGATTCTAACACACAACATTGATGTCATGCATCAGGCGCGTAATATGAGCGAAAGTATCATAAGCACTTGCATGGATATGCCTGGCAAAACGAAAGACAATTATAAAGCTAGACTAGATTTGGCAGACATTTGTCACCGTCCAACTCTTGAAATCTCTGAAAGTGGTGGAAAGACACGTGCTTCTTTCTGTCTTCGATCGAAAGAAAAGAAAGAAGTTATGAAATGGATGAAAACTTTGAAATTCCCAGATGGTCACGCACTAGCCTGAAACGAGCCGTAAATGTTAACACAGGAAACCTCCCTGGGTTGAAGAGTCATGATTATCACATTATAATGGAAAGATTACTACCTGTTATGTTTCGAGGCTATCTAGATGATGCGGTGTGGAAGGTTTTAGCCGAGCTCAACTATTTCTATAGACAGCTTTGTGCTAAAGAAATCAAGATCGGGATGATGGATAAGTTAGAGAAGGAGATACCCATACTTTTATGTAATATGGAAAAAAATTTTCCACCGGGTTTCTTCAATCCAATGCAACATCTGCTTATCCATCTTCCATTCGAAGCTAAAGTTGGCGGTCCTGTGCAATATAGGTGGATGTATCACATTGAAAGAGCGCTATGATATCTGAAACCAATGGTTGGCAACAGGGCAAGGGTGGAAGGGTGCATCGCTGAAGCATATGCTCTTAAGGAAGTAGGATACTTTTCAAGTGTCTACTTTGCGGAAGAAAACAATATCAATACTTCGGCGACGCGGTACAATGTGGACGAAACACCCCCTCTAAGCGACCTTTCCATTTTTCAAACGAGAGGCGCCCCCGTTGGTAGCTACACGACCTACGTGCTATCCGAACAAGAAAGGACTGTTGCTTTACTCTACATGTACGCAAATATAGAAGGCATGCAAGAATACTTCGAGTAAGTGTTTCTCCTACGTTTATGCTAATCGACATATTTTGCTACACATGTACTCTAAAAGATGTTTTTTCATGTTCAGCGAGTTCCACAGACAATATTGGCCACATAGGCATCAACCTACGACCAAACAAGTAGAAGCTATACGAAAGGAAGGAATAAATGGGGGGCAGAGTTTTCTATCTTGGTTTCGAGAATATGTAATATTCTCTCGTCTTCTATGTATTATAAATTACTATTATTAAAGAAGTATTATGTAATATTCTCTCGTCTTTTATAACAGTGTCGGACTCACAATGTCCATGAAGATTTGCGGCAGCTATCTTATGGATTGGTGAATGTTAGAAGCTATGGTCAATATGACGTAAATGGCTTCCGATTCCGTACAACTCATTTTGAAGCTCATCGTCCTCTCGCGGAAACATCAAATTCTGGTGTTGTGACGAGAGTAATGGACACTCAAGGGAATTTAACTGATTATTATGGTATCATTAAAAAAAATCCTTAAATTTACTTTTACCGGAAATAAGACCCTTCGAGTTGTCTTCTTTGACTGTGACTGGTTTGATCGTACTCATGGAACTCGAGAAAACCAATTTGGAATGATGGAAGTGAAACATAAGGACCGACTACGAGGTTACGATACATTTGTTCTTGCGCATCAAGTTGAACAAGTGTATTATCTACCTTATCCATGCACGAAGCTCAGTGCTTGGTGGGTGGTATATAAGGTGAATCCTCGTGAGCGGCTATATACTCCTGGGGATGATGGTTACCATGATAGCGAAGACGTTGAAGAAGTGTACCAAGAAGAAGAGTTGCCAGACACTTTTATCGTCGAGCTTGGTGCAGGACTCGATCAATTAGTTGGAGATGTTGAAGACGTTGAAGATGTAGAGGCAGATGATACACGAAAACGAAAATTAGAACAGGCCACGATGGAAGATCGTTGGGCTGGTTTAAGGAGTAGGGCACAGGCACATGACAATGATGTTAATGAATTTTGAAAGTGACTACAAGTAATATTTTCTTGAAGATAGTAACATGAATTTTTTATATTTTATTTGCATATTTACTAATTATCTAATTACAACAGGATGGCATCAAAGAAGGGTAAGAAGGTGCCGCCGACGAGGGGGTTCTACCCCTCTAGACCCGAGGACGCTTTCGTTGGTGCCTCGTCGACTGGCAGCAGATGCTCTCAGCTGCTGGCGCACGTTCAGACCAGCTCTAGAGCTTCGTCACAGGTAAATGTCACTCGTTTTTGACAAATTCTTTAAATTCAAATTCACATTAAACTTACTTATGAATCATTTGAATGTTGTAGTCCTCATCGGCTGACTCAGAGGCTGCGGCGCCTTCAGTGAGCCAGCCCTCGGCGAGGCAGCCCTCGGCGAGTCAGCCCTCGGCGAGTCAACCCTCGGTGAGCCAGCCCTCGGCCAGCCAGCCCCCGGCTGGCGATGAGTTTGTTCCTAAGGCCTTTGACTCGGCTGGTGAGGAGCCGTCTGGGTCACCTGACATGGCGCCCCAACAGACGCGGAGGACGAGGAGGACTCACTTTGTTAGTCCTCCCGCGGTCCCTTCACAGAGTTCACAGAGGATCGTGATTCGTCCAGTCGGAGACAGGTAATAAAAATTATAGTGTTCAATTTTAGTTTCTTTTGTTTACTTAAGTAATGAATGAATAAATATCTTACAGGGCTTGGGACGACACGTCTTTCACCGGTGAGAGACACCACAGACCGGTGAACGGTGTTCTCGGGTCCATAGTGCGTTTACACTATCCCGGGGTCATCGACGGGGTGCCCGCTCTTTCGTGGGAGGACTACGCACGCGTCCATCACCAGGAGCAAGGCAACCTTCAGGAGGCCGTATGGGCCGATTTTATGGTAAGTATGTTAAAAAAGTTTCTATGTTTCAACTCTTAAACTCTTTTAGTGAACATCTCTTCAATATATTCTTTATCGCAGGCAAGATATACTTTAGAGGACCCGAACGACCGTCGCCTGTTTGAGGATGCGAGGCGAGTGTTTCACTTCAACGCTGCCAAGGCGCTTCGACAAGCTTTGTCGAACGCCCGTGTTCAAATTATTAATGATCACTTGAAGGCAAACCAGCAGCACGTGTTACACTTCCGGCAAGAGAGCGAGAGGCACCTGACGGAGGAGGAGTACGCGCAGGTACGTGGAGTGTAGTAAGTATTTTTTTCTGATAATTTCCTCGATGGTATTTTCAACGACTTCCAACTATGTGCAGGGCCACGTGAGCTGGTTGCAGGGTCGGACCGATGCATTTTGGGCCCTTTGTCGCTACTGGGCTAGCGATGAGTTTAAAGCTAAGTCTGAGAAGGCTCGAGACTGCAGAGGGGTCGAGGGGAAGAGCAGGCACGGGCAAGATAACCACTTGCGTTTAGCTAAACGCATGGTAAGTGTGTGTAACTTATGTTTATATATTAATAATATATTGTTCGTACTAACATGTATTGACAGGAGCGCGAGACGGGGGTGCCGCCCACCCCTGCTGAGGTCTGGAAGAGAGGTCACAGGGACCCTTCTCAGCCGACGGGGTGCAGTCAGGCTGTAGCCGAGCGGTTGGTAAGTTTAGAAATCATTCATATTAAATATAACTATATAGATTGTTGAACTTACATGGTTTTCTTGTTTTGCAGGCTAAGTACGGGGAGGAGGCTAGGAAGATACACGGCGAGGATTTCGATTGGGAACATCAACCGATCGATCCTCAAGCCGCGTATGCAACCGGTGGTGGAAAAGCACACGGAAGGTGAGTTTACAAGTCATTTTATCGTTTTCAATTCAAAGTATTCAAGATATTTCAATTTCATATTACTGACTCTCTTTTTTATAGGCTCGCCATATTCGACGGAGTTGTCGACTCGAGGGCGGGGAGACCTGCGACAGGCAGCTCCTCGCAGGCTTCGTCGGTGAGCACGGCAGGTCGCCGCTTATCGCAGAGGGACATTGAGATGCAGTCCCTCCGAGAAACTGTAGAAGAAAACGAAAGGCGACATGAGGAGGAAAGG
Organism: Tuctoria greenei; assembly: GCA_036927565.1. Taxonomy (NCBI): domain Eukaryota; kingdom Viridiplantae; phylum Streptophyta; class Magnoliopsida; order Poales; family Poaceae; genus Tuctoria; species Tuctoria greenei. The sequence continues at coordinate 218,351,139 of JAYESD010000003.1, read as the reverse complement.
AGGGAGGCGGAACGCCAAAGGATCGCGATGGAGGCCACGATCCAAACCCAGGCAGCAGCGTTGGCGCAGATGCGGGAAGCAATGGAGGTAACAAAATAAAAACTAAAATTCTTATAAATTCAGCGTAAATGACTTACTAATAGGTAGCATTTAATGTTTGCAATGACAGGCTATGGCTCGGGCGCAAGGTCTGGGAATCCAACTACCGATACTACCACCGGTCCTTCCCGGCGATCCTTCTTCAGCGGGTCAGGTAAGTTTCCATGTAATCCTTCTTCTCCAGTGTAATAAGATTGAGATAGATGAAAGAGAGAGATAGTTAGATAGAAGAAAATGATTGAGATAGAAGAAAGATAGAGATAGAAGAAAGAGAGACAGAAGAAAGAGTGAAAGATAGATAGAGTAGGATGGGAATGAAGAGAGAGAGTAAGATGTAGATGGAGATAGAGAGAGGGGAAGATAGAGGGAGGGAGATGTAGATGGAGATAGAGGGAGGAAGATAGAGGGAAAAGGATAGCAATAGAGAGATAGAGTGAGAGAGAAAGATAGAGTGAGAGACAAAGAGAGAAATGAAAATAGAGAGGAAGAGAGGGGGATCTAGATGAAGATAGAGGGAGAGGAAAGGAGGGAGAGAGATGTTGATGCATTTATATTCTAACTCTAAGTTTCATTATCCGCGACGGCTGCACAAATGCCGTCGCCGTCGCTACCGCCGCCTGGAATGAGGCACGACGACGACTTCGACTTTGGAGGTGGCTCCGAAGGTCAGATGGGCGAGTGAGCCCTTTTGTTTGCTTTGTTGATGACGATGTGAGATGTATTGGAACTTATTAGTTTGTGATTGTGATGATGTTTGCTCTGTGATGATCTTTGCTTTGTGTATATACTGTGTGTATTTTATCTGTTCTGTGATTCTGGTCATCGAGCCGGGTAGTATTTTCTGTTTTTTTTTAAAAATAAAAAACCTTATTTGCGACAGTTTTTTATACAGTACCGTAGCAAATAAGGTTTCAGGATGTCGCAATTAAGCCACTGCTATTTGCGACGGCCAGGCCGTCACAAATAAGGTTTAATTGCGACGGCCTGGCCGTTGCAAATAGCATTGTGGGTCCCCAAGGAGGACACGTGGGCCGTGTCCACTGAACTTATTTGCGACGGCCTGGCCGTCGCAAATAGAGGCACTTAATTGCGACAGCCCGGCCGTCGCAAGTAAGTTTTAATTTCGACGGCACGACCGTCGCAAATAAGGTTGCGGGGCCCACCGGCCCACGGCAATAACTTGCGACGGCCCTTCCTAGCCGTCGCAATTAAGCTTATTTGCGACGGTGGCCGTCGCAACTAAGCTTAATTGAGATGATTTAGTTGCGACGGCCAAAAACCGTCGCAAATAAAGAAAGCCGTCGCAAATCACTTATTTGCGGCGGCATTTGGCTTATTTGCGACGGCCATGGCCGTCACAAATCGTCGGGATTCCTGTAGTGTACATTGCAATTCATAGTTTCTACATTGTAATATATAGTTTATACATAGCAATTTATAGTTGATACATTACAATTCATAGTTTCTTTCAGGCTCACATCGAATATAGACTGTTCCATCGAGCTTGCTCCCTAACACGTCTCTTATATTCCTGTGGAGATCCTGAAATATAAAGAGTGTTTAAGGAACAGAAAAACTTGATTCATGAGCATACCATAAAATTGGATACATGAGTGCATCATACATGAGTATGAGCAGTTATCAGCTAAAAGTCGGAGTACCTGCATCATCAGGACCTGGAATGAATAGAAAACGACTGTGTTTCTTTAATCTAGATAGAGCTGCAATCATTTCACCAAACTTTCCAAACTACAATATGTGTGAAGTTACATAGTTCAGACCTTATCTCGTACAGGAATAGCAAAAACAAAGACTTTCTATAATCTCTAGACCATAAGTCTATACTTAAGTTCTCTAAATGAATTGAATGCTAGATTGCAGGGCTGAGAGCAAAAATTGTCCATGAAGACAAAGAGGAAAGGCACTACTTTCACACTATCATCATCATCATCATCATCATCAAGAATGACTGGCAAATTCTCCATAGTCTTCTCTACGAGATAATACATATGAACATTGTGGGAGAAGTCAATAATAACAGTTAAAAAAGTCAAAAACTAATATAAAATAAAATACTTCAGGATTATTGAACCCCATAAACAATGAAAGTGATGCTTCCCTAACTTCTATAGGAGGAAACTCACATGTATTGACCTGTGCATAATTTGGGCGTAAGCACATTCAACAGCATGATACAACAATGAGTTGGACATTTTCTAGGAGACTAAACTTACAGACCTGGAAAATGCCATTTGAAAGCATCTCCCCTTCTGCGACAATTACAGTATTTTCAACAAAAAACCTGAAGTAATCTTGTGTTCTATGTTAAGAAAATGATAGTATTTTCTCAAAATGTCATGGAACCCACATGGGTAAAGAAAATATAACATTAACTTTGCTTTGATGCGTATATGAAAAAATCTATACCCATTGACAATACAAAGAGCAAAAATTTATTTAAATGAATCAAGCATGACGATCACCGGAAATGACAAAGAACAAATATGACAATATATGCATATAAAGATTGATGACATAAAGCAAAGGGTGAGGGCAAGGACGGCGAGGGTGAAGACGGCGCTCGACGGCAAGAGCGACCACAACGAGGGTGAGGACGGCGAGGCTGAGGATGGCGCTCGGCGGTGACAGCGACGAGAGCGACCACGGCGAGAAAGAGGATGGCGATGGTGAGGATGGTGCTCGGCGGTAATGGCAGCGAGAGCAACCACGACAAGGGCGAGGACGACGAGGGTGAGGATGGTGCTCGGCGGCGACGATGGGTGAGGGGGAGGGCGGCAAAATGATTCTTTTTTGCGGACTTAGGTTTGTAGGGTGTGTCCGATGCTTTATGGGAGTTTATTATCACAGACGACCCTTCCAGTAAAGACCGCCTGTGAAAACTTTAAATAATTTATAAATACAATTTTCTCAGGCGGTTGCAAGTTAAACACCGCCTGTGAAGCTGAGGAATCGCACCAAGAATTTATAAATATTATTATCACATGCATTTTTTAGTTAAGAATCACCTTTAAAAACTTATGAAACTTGTTCATCCACTAATGCCATACATATCTACATCAACATTTTCTACATCAATAATATGTAACACATCCATTAATGTGATATGTAGTTGTCGGTACCCTGGGTACCATATACCCCTTGGGATTGCAAAGATCTCAAGGGAAAGTCATCCACTTGATTTGAAGACCTTTGGAGGCCTACATGTCAGACATGTCCGAACTCGCTTCTCCAACATGGTTAGTCCCAGGGTCGCCACGTGTACTATCAAACCGGAGCTACCGCCCGCAAGGAGGGAAGCTCCGGGCTATGTACCGAAATGGCACCCCCTGACCTAACCCCAGATCGAGGGAAGCTCCGGTGCTGACACGTGTCGGGTAACACCGGAGCCATTTGTTCTCCACAGTGTGCCCCGGTGCTGCCACGTGTCCAACCGTCAGATCTTCAGCCTCTAACCTCCGGAAGACTCCACAACGGCTCCGAATCTTCAAAGGGGAATCAAGGACTTCAAGACCCGACCAAGTGTCATTAATATGTATTAATGACACACGATCGGACGACCTTAATTACCAGTAACGGTGCTGTCAAAGCCTATAACTCGGTCGTTAAGGGTAATTAAACGTGTTGAATGTATATCAATATCAGTAACCGCCAGGGCCACATGTCGGGCCAGGCTAACGTGCAACGTCCTGCCCTTGTACTATAAAATGACAGGACGACGATACATAGGACAAGTCTACACACAAACTCCATAGACGCTCGGTACAAGCTCATACAACTAATATAACACCAACACACCCGTGGAGTAGGGTATTACGCTCAGGCGGCCCGAACCACGTAAACCTCCGTGTCTCCTGTGTCATTTAGAATTCACCTTCTTGAATCTTCGTGCGCCCACACTGAACATCAAACTCCTCTAACACTTTAGTAGTGTCGGGAGATCTGCCGGATCTAAACCACCGACAGTTGGCGCGCCAGGTAGGGGGCGCCTGTGATTTCAAGAATGGTGAACTCAGCTGCTGGATCATCCAATGGTCAACCCGCTGTTCAAGCTGTTGGGGGTAATCCCTCCAATATGCAGCCACCAGCAGGAGCCTCAGCGCCAGCAGGAGTCACACTACCACCACCACCGCCTCCACCAGCAAATCAAGATGGGCAAAGCGATGATGCACCGGCGTCCATCACTGCGTCGGCAAATCATGACAACCCGGAACACGCGCTCCATGCAGCACGTGCTCTTCTCCAATGCCCACCACCTCCGGATGCATCCCGGGATGCACTGGAGCAGTGGAGGGCCAATGTGGAACATTTGGTTGCAGCAGCAGCCGACCGCATCAGCAACCAGGGTCCTCCTCCTTCAGGACGGGCCCCATCGCAGCGGTGGACCTTGTCTGGTAAACTTGGTCCGCACGTTTCCAATAACAGGAGACGTGCTGCATCACAGCAAGTGACATCATTGCCCTCCGGGGCATGAAGCACTCACACGGTATCCAGGCTTTCAACTCATGACCTCCGGGCAGAGCTTGATCGCCAATACCGCCAGCAGGACGGCCGAGTCCATATTGAGCGTGCTCGTGAAAGACGAGAAGCTCAAGACGTTCCTGCTCCTGAAGGAGTAGGAGGAGGATGTTCAGCCCTGGCCATGCATCTGCGTATGGTCAGGTGGCCATAGAAGTTCCGGCCTCATCTTTCGGAGAAGTTCGACGGGACCGTTAATCCTGTTGAATTTCTTCAAATTTACTCCACTGCTATCTTAACAGCTGGAGGAAATGAGGCCGTAATGGCCAATTATTTCCCAATGGCTTTAACTGGGACTGCCAGATCCTGGTTTATGAGCCTTCCACCCAACTCCATCAACAGTTGGGAGGAGCTGTGCCGGCAATTCACCGCTAACTTTGGGAGTTCATACACCCGACCAGGCACTGAACTGGACCTTTTTGCAGTCGTGTAAAAAGGGGGAGAATCCCTGCGATCATTCATCCAGAGGTTCTCTCAGGTACAAAACACTATCCCTTCTATCTCTAGCGCCTCTGTCATCGTGGCATTTAGACAGGGAGTGCGGGATAAGAAGATGTTGGAGAAACTGGCAATCAAGGAGATTACCAGTGTCACGGAACTCTTCAGCTTGGCTGACAAATGTGCCAGAGCTGCGGAGGGCCGTGAGATGCACTCCAAACCTACTCCAGAGGATCACAAGAAATCCTCCAAAGAAGAAGCCGCTACCTCCGAGAACGACAAGAAGAAGAAAAAGACCAACGGCAAGAAGAAGTCGTTGGCCGGTACACCCAATGTTGCAGCTGCTGCAGCTCCGGGTGGCCGGGGGCCACGCCCCGAGAAGCGACCTCGACCGTCTTCTGAAGACGGTGGCAAACCCAAGGTGTGGTGTCCAATTCAAAAAACGGACAGCCACAGTTTGGAAGACTGACGGGAGGTCCAAAACCTTGCCGAGCGCTACAACAAGCACCGGGAAGAAGCTCCTTTCCGACAGAGGGAAGGAAAACAAAAAGTCGACGAAGCTCTGGCCGAAGAGGAGTTAGGTTTTCAGGATCCCAAAAAGGTCCTGAAGGCCGTCTACACCTCCGTCGACGACGATTCTGACGTCTCTGACAACGAGCCGCGTCATCAAGACTATGCGTCGGGATATGGCTGCTGTAGCTGCTACAGCCAGGCCGGAGCCTCATCGGAAGTGGATGGACACAACCATCACTTTTGATGCTTCGGACTGCCCTCGAAGCATGGTTGGAGCAGGTCAGTTACCTTTGATGGTATCTCCTACCATCAATAATATCCAGCTCCACCATGTCATGGTAGACGGAGGTTCGGGGCTTAACCTCATAAGCTTCGAAGCTTTTACCAAGCTTCAGCTCTGACCTTCGGATCTCCACCCCTCCCGACCTTTCTCCGGAGTAGGTCCGGGGGCCATTACCCCACTCGGAGCTATTACTCTCCCCGTTACCTTCGGGACACGGAAGAAGTACCGCACCGGGAAGTTGGTCTTCGACGTATCTCAGATCAACTTACCCTTCAATGCCATCTTGGGTAGGCCTGCCCTGTACAAATTCATGGCAGCTGCTCATTATGGATACCTGGTGTTAAGATGCCAACACCAGTGTGCGTTCTCCGGATCCGCAGAGATCGTACTGCCGGAGTAACTGCTCTGGAAGAACTCCATGCACTCACCACGGCGCAAGAGGAGGACTCCAGGCAGGAGCAAGCTCCAAAACCCCCAAGCATTCGTCAACGAGGCTCGACTTCTGCACCTCATGTGAAGCCAAGCGGCGACACCGACATTCCCGTCAAAGTCATCCAAATTGGTTCCGATGCCGCTCAGACCACCCGTATATCGGGGGGATTGAACAACAAATAGGAACTCGCGCTCATCACTTTCCTTCGGGCTAATGTCGACGTGTTTGCCTGGCAACCGTCACAAATGCCTGGGATCCCTAGGGAAGTGATTGAGCACAATCTGAAGATCTACCCCGACGCCCGGCCTGTGCATCAGAAGCCTCGGAAGCAATCCGTAGAGCGACAGAACTTCATCCGACAAGAAGTAAAGAAGTTGCTCGAAGCTGGATTCATCTGAGAAGTCTTCCATCCAAAATGGCTGGCAAACCCAGTCGTTGTGCCCAAGGCCGACGGGAAGCTTCAGATGTGTATCGACTACACTACACTAAATAAGGCATGCCCAAAAGATCCATTCCCACTACCTAGAATAGATCAGATAGTGGATTCCACCTCCAGGTGTGAATTACTGTGTTTCCTAGACGCATATTCTGGGTATCATCAAATCAGAATGTCTAGGGAAGATGAAGAGCATACCTCTTTCATCACAGTAGATGGATTGTACTATTATACGGCCATGCCCTTTGGTCTCAAAAATGCAGCTTCAACCTTTGTACGAGCTATGTACAAAACCTTTGAAGAACTCATTAGAGACATAGTGGAAGTGTACGTCGATGACATCGTGGTCAAGGTCAAGAACAAGGAGTCACTCCTTGACACCTTGCAGGCTGTCTTCGACAAGCTGCGGGCCATCCGCACAAAGCTAAACCCAGACAAGTGTGTATTCGGGGTTAGCTCCGGAAAACTTCTTGGTTTCCTGGTAAGTCACTGGGGCATAGAAGCTAATCCGGCGAAGATCAAGGCCATTGAAGACATGCGGCCACCAACCCACATCAAAGATGTCCAAAAGCTAACTGGATGTCTAGCAGCCCTCAGCCGGTTCATTTCAAGACTGGTGGAATGGACACTTCCCTTCTTCAAGTTATTGAGGAAGTCCGGACCATTCCAATGGTCTGAAGAAGCAGAAAAGGCATTCCAGGAGCTGAAACAGTTCCTCACCACTCTACCAATTCTGGTAGCTCCGAACCCTGGTGAGCCTTTGTTGCTTTACATTTCGGCCACTGACGAAGTCGTTAGTATGGTCCTGGTCGCGGAGAGACCAGAGCTACCCCATACTTAGGAATCCAGACCCATTCGGGAGGGTCCGGAGGTCCCTGAAAGCGAGTCTGGGTCCCAGCTCCCAGACTCGAATCCACAAGAAGTTACTTCAGAAGACCCAGACCCCTCTGGGAGGGTCTAGGTCGCTTCTAAAGAAGCTTCGGTTTCCTCCAGCCAGGACCCGGAGGTCCCCGCAGAAAATCCGGATCCCTCCGGGAGGATCCGGGTCAGTGAAGAGGAAGCTCCGGGCTCCTTCGGGAGGGTCCGGACCATTCAGCGCCCAGTGTACTTCATCAGTGAAGTACTACATGATGCTAAGACTCGATACCTAGAGGTGCACAAGCTGCTCTATGCAGTTCTTATTGCCTCCAGGAAGCTTCGCCATTATTTCCAAGCTCACAAAATCTCAGTGGTAACCTCTTACCCACTTCGAGCAATCTTGAATAACCCCAATTCAACTGGGAATGTTGCAAAGTGGGCAGCGGAATTGGCCAAATTTGATCTCGAATTCATTTCAATGCAAGCAGTCAAGAGTCAAGCATTGGCAGACTTCGTGGCGAAATGGACTCCCTCTCCATCAAACCCTAGGGGCCCCAGTGAGCAGAAGCCGGAACACAAGGCACCGGTCTTCACTGAGCCTCACTGGACCCTCTACTTCGATGGCTCCATGCAAAAGCAGGGGGCCGGAGCTGGAATCCTTCTCCTCGCACCAACCGGGGAGAAGATGAAATACACGGTACACCTTGACTTCAAGGCGACCAACAACATGGCGGAGTACGAAGCACTCATCTATGGACTAAAGGTGGCACTGTCATATGGTATCAAGCAACTGCTGGTCAAGGGAGATTTGCAACTCATCATTAAGCAAGTGAAGGGTGAATGCTCCTGCAACAATCTCCAGCTAGCTGCTTACCTCCTTGAAGTCCAGAGGCTTCAGAAGGACTTCGAAGTCCTAGATCTCCACCATGTTCAGCGTGCCCATAACGCTGAAGCTGACGAACTTTCGTCGAAAGCGTCAACCGGAGCTCCGGCTCCTGACGGAACTTTTGTCCGGAGGTTGTCAAAACCAACAGCTCAGCCTGCCGAACTGAGCGAAGGGGGCGAGATCAGCATCCCGAAGCTGACGGTCCCGATGGCCCTGTTACCATGGCAGCCATCAAGGGTCGTAGGTGCTGCCGGAAGCTCCGAGCAACCCGACACGCAAGACTCAAATGCTCAAGCTAGTTCCGATGCATGGATCTCGGAGTTCCGGAGCTACTTGAAAGACAACATCCTTCCTGACGACGATATATCCGCTGACCGGGTAGTCAGATTGGCTAAAAGATACACGTTGGTAGAAGGGGATCTCTACCGTCGCGGTGCCAATGGCATCCTAATGCGGTGCATCACAAGGGAAGAAGGTTGCGAACTCCTCGCAGAAATCCATGGAGGCGAGTGTGGGAACCACACGTCTTCCCGCACGCTGGTTGGTAAAGCCTTTCGGCATGGCTTTTACTGGCCTACAGCACTCCAGAATGCAACTGAGCTGGTGAAGAAATGCGAAGCATGTCAATTTCATGCAAAGCAAATTCACACACCGGCTCAGCCCCTACAAATGATACCTCCTACATGGCACTTCGCTGTGTGGGGGATGGACATCTTGGGACCTTTCCCAAGAGCCGTCGGAGGTTACAAGTTCCTGTACGTTGCCATTGACAAGTTCACCAAATGGCCGGAAGCAACTCCAGTTGTGACAATCAACAAGCAATCTGCAATCAACTTTTTGCAGTCCATTGTATGCAGATTTGGAGTCCCAAACAAAATCATCACTGATAATGGGACCCAATTCACAAGCTCTGCATTTCAAGGATATTGCGAAGACCTCGGCATTCAAGTTTGCTACGCCTCCGTAGCTCACCCAGCAAGTAATGGCCAAGCCGAGAGAGCAAATGCCGAAATCCTTAAAGGACTCAAAATGCGCACCTATGAGCGCTTGAAAAAACATGGAGCCAACTGGATTGAAGAACTTCCGCCCACTTTATGGGCCAACAGGACATCTCCAAACCGGTCAACTGGAGAGACACCCTTCTTCCTGGTGTACGGAGCTCAAGCAATCCTTCCTCCGGAAATCACCTTGGGTTCACTCCGGGTCCGGACCTTCGACGAAGCCACGCAGGACCAGCTCCGGCGTGAAGACCTAGACCTCCTTGAGGAGGAAAGGTGCCAAGTAGCTGTTCGGAATGCCCGATATCGCCAAGCCCCACGACGCTATCATCAGCGGCATGTACATAATCGACAGCTCAAGGAAGGCGATCTGGTGCTACGGAGAATACAATCCAGAGAAGGGTTAAACAAACTCTCCCCCAGCTGGGAGGGACCTTCCGAGTGATTAAAGTATCCCGTCCTGGAAGCGTTCGCTTGGCTACCGAGGATGGGACACCTCTCCCAAATCCTTGGAACACCGAGCACCTCCGTAAGTTCTACACTTAATATCACAGGGGTGAGTCTGTAGTAACTTGAGGTGTATGTTATAGCGTCATTGTACAGAGTCAGCTAGTTCCTCCGGGAGAACAGCCGGACCTTCCCCAGAAGGTCCGTAAAGTTCATGCAACACTTGTCACAGTCTCAGAACTAAAAGTGTGGCTAGCTACCCTGGGTCAAACGAGAAATTAAACACGCTTAGCCTGGTTCCATACCCTAAGAGTGTACTCGTTTCCCCTGTACCCCGGACCTATAATGAAAGACATCTTCATATGAAACAGACTCCACGTGCATTTATTTTGTACAGGCTCAACATTCTTTTTTATTTTTCTCTTTCTTGTCTATAACAAAGATGTGCAATTCTTAAGAAATTTTAGTTCGACCGGTTCATATACGATTCGAGTTGTATTGTCGATTATTTTGGATTCAAATATTGTTCATGGCCCACTCGCCTGAATGCCGCCAAGCCAATCTAGGGCCGGAGTGTGCTATCGACTTAGCCTGGTCAAGCACCCTAAGTACGCCACTCTACCTACACCCCGACAGGCCGAAGTAAGGTGGGTCCAAGTACAATTGGATCTGGAAGAAAAGGCAACGCATTCGGTTGTATTTAGAATCGCGTTTGACTTAAAATTTTCTCGAGAATCGTAAGTCACGACGAAGTTATAGGCAAGAAACAAATTTTACTATTTTTCTTGGCTTCAGTGTGCAGGAAAAATAAAATCCACGTTGATGGAGAAAAGCCGGAGCTAACAAAGCTCCGACTCCCCTAGATGGCTTGTAATCGATGTTAAGCATTGAAAACGAGCATCACCGGAGCAACCAAGCTCTGGTAAAGCTAGGGGGTCCAGCCGTCGACGTAAAATAAAAGATGGTGAGAAGACTCCACAAGTGGAGTCTGCTGCCGACAAGCTACGCGTTGGCAAAGGTCATTGCCGGAGCTACTAAGCTCCGACACCTCGGAGGTCTAACTATCAATGCTATATGCATTGATAGGGACTATTGCCGGAGCTACTAAGCTCTGACGGTAGTCAATTTGACCTCAGGGGGCCTTCAATATCGAAGACTTTGGACCTACACTCTACAAGTTCGAAGCAAATGAGTCTTCAACGAAACACGATATCCTCTTGGTACATGTTCACAATCAAATTGTGTACATCTACCAGGGGGCCAAGTGAAGACAAAAGTGTTGAAGACAAAAAGTGAAATTCACAAAAAACTTGGGGATTTCATTCATCTGGAGACAAGGGATTACAAAATCGAGGAAGAAGAAGAGAGAATACAAGTGGGAACTACAGATATGGTCCTAGACCCTATGGAAGAATTGGGCCACCTTCTGGGCAACCTCCGACACGTTGGCTCGGGCAGCTTCGCCTTCTCCTTCAACGGGACCTTCAAGCACCGGGTCTAGAGGAAATTGGGAGTTCCGGCTGGTGTAGCATGTCAGCACATACTGTGCGACGTTCTTCGCCAGGGATTGCCCCTCAACCTCCAATTGGCCCGCGATGACGTCGCCCACCTTGGAGAGTTTGCTACCTGCCGAGCTCAACGCCTGCAACGCCAGGTCCGGCTCCGGCTCCGGATCATCCGGACGCACGGGACTGAAGCCTATCGGTGTCAGCGCGTCGTTAGCCTTGCCCAGGAACTCCCAAATCTGTAGGGAGTCCGCAGTCCTCAAGCCCTTCAATTCCTCCAGGGATCTTCTGGCCGCCACCAGTTTAGAATTCTCGCGGGCGAGGCGCTCAACTTCTTTGGCGTTTTGCTGAATCTTCTCAGCAACCCGCTTCTCGAGTTTTCCGAGCTCCTCCTCCCGGAGGTGGATCTTGTTCCGGCGGTCAACCAGGTCCTTCTCCCTGCCCCTCACTTTCTTTTCCTTGGCAACAAGGGCACACTCTTGCTCGTAGAGCTCCTGCCCTCGCACCCAGGCCTTCTCCTCCTCCTCAATGCAGCGCTCTTCCAATTTCTTGGCGCGGTCCTCGAGACCCTTGTCAGCCAGAGCCACCTTTTCGTTGAGCTCCTCCTCCCTCCTCAGGACGTCATCCCGAAGCTCTAGGAGTTTCTGCTCTTCATCTTCGAGCCGTTTCTCCCTCTCTTCAAGTGCCTCTCGGCGCTTGATGAGTGTAGTGTTAATGGCCTCAAGCCTTTTGTGGCGTTCATCGGCCGCACTGTTAGCTGCTTTGGTCTGCTCATAGATCTCTCGGGATTGAGCGTCGAGGGCGCGAGTCATACTCTCCCGGTCATCCAATATTTACCCCAGTATTCCAGGCGGACCTTCTCCCGCTTGATCCACTCTTTGTCATCCGCTAGCCTCAACTGCGCCAGCTTGGTCTCGAAGTAGAGCCGGTTACACCACTGCCTAAGGGTTTGGCACTCCTCTTCAAGAGCCTTGCTGTCGTGGAAGAAGGCCAGTTGAACTTGACGCAGACTGGAACAGGCGTTGTCAATAGACAATGACAACGGGATAGGTTCCGGACCTGCTGGGGTCTCCTCCGCTGGTTCCAGCGGGTTTTCAGATACAAAAATTGGGTCCCACTCCACAAGAGTGGTCCCCTGGGTCTCCATGGCACTAGGGCCGTCCTCCGGGATGGCCTCAGTCGCCATCGAGGAAGGCCTCGCCGCCAGGTCTTCATTCACCCCCTCAGATAGGGGGCCAGCGACTTCACCAGGGCACTCCGGCTCAGTCGCGGGTACCTCTGACATCGTCACTTTCGGAGCAGGGGCCGCTTCTGGCTCCGGCCCGGGCACCTCCTCCGATGGGGGCTCGAGCTCCGACGCCTCTACAACGACCGGCTCGGGAGCCGGAAGATCTTCATCCTCAACCGGCCCTGCGGCCGGAGCTCCAACAACGACCGGCTCTGCGGCTGGTGCTTCTGAGGTAGCCATCCCAACCGCCGAGACTTCCTCAACATCCGGCGCGCACGCCGGGACTTCAATCACCTCCGGCTCAACCACCGGAGCTTTGACAATTTCCGGCTCTGGGGCCGGAATTACTGCTTCCTCCGGCTCAACAGCCGAAGCTTTCATCATCTCAGCACCAGGAACCGGAGCTTCAACCTCCAGGACAGGTGCCGCTGGCGCATCTTCTCTCCCGCGGTCCAGCGCTACCACGGGAGTCTCTGGGGATGAGTCGAGGTCCATGACCACGACAGCTGGCGCCGGAGCTGTCACAGCTTCAGCCACCACTTGGGGCAGCACCGGGACAGGAGCAGAAGCTCCCGCCCTCACAGCCTCAGCTGCTGTGGCTGAGGGTGGAGCCTGACTTCTCTTCTTGGGAACGCTACAGATGATGGATGAAGAAACTTAAAAAATAGTTACTACAATTAAACAACTATCCAAGGTAAAGATTAAAAATTACCTTGGGAGGCTTCCGCACCAACTTGCGTGAAACCTTTTTCCCGGGCGTTCTGGGCTGGTCATAGCCGGCGTGGAAGCTCCGGAAGGCCCCCCCCCCCCCCCCGGAACTCGTTGCGGCCACGGGCGTTTCCCTAGTCGAGGCCCCCCTCGATCGGGAAGAACCTCCAGACCTAGAGGCCTCCACCGGCCCCGGTGCTGGAGTCGCATGCCCGGAGCTAGCACCCCGGGAGGACCCCGCTGCGGGTACAGTCGCCGCGGTTGTAGAAGACCTCCCCCTCCGAGGAGAAGGAGCTGATGCAGAGGTGGCAGGCCTGATGGACCTTCCGTCGGCATGCTGCAACTTCCTCTTCGGCTCAAGGGTTCTTCCGCCGGCTCCTTACCCTTGCCAACGACCTCAGCCCTTGGCTTCGGGGCAGGGTCGGAGCCACCCTCGGAAGCTCGAGGGATCGCCACCCTAGTGGTTGATCTTCTCTCGACGACACCAAGGTCGTCAAGCACAGGCATCTTCCGCCGGAGCTCCCTGCTGAACTCTACTTCCATGTTCAGAGGGAGAAAAGCTGATGGCGGAGTCAAGTCATCACCCGCGACGTCGATGCTGTGCTGGAACTTCTTGAGGTGGAACTCCAAGGTTGTCCCCACCATGTTGGACTTCAGCCCGGTCTCGACCCGGTCGTCGTCCATCACGTTGTTGAGGGCCCAATCGAGTTTTTCTCTCCTCTTCAGCGGTGCCGACCTGGTGACCAGGAAGTTGCAAAACACCACCTGAGGAGTCAATCCTCCCTCCATGCATTGGCGTATCCTGGTCAGAGCAGGGTTGAAGGCTTCCGCCAGCACCGGAGCTTCACTCCAGATTGTCGTGTCGATGTTGGGGAGGCCTTCGGGCAGCTCCAGCCTCTCGTGCTCCTCCACCCGGACAACTATCCAGTCCTTCTTATAGTCATCCCACTTCCCAGAGGGAAACGACCGAAGATACTTGAATGGGCACTTCTTGCGCTTCACGAAGTAGTAGAAGCCAAGGTACTCATTGCTCCTGCCGGTGGTATGGACGGTGAAGAAGGTCCGAAAGAGTTCAATGTAGGGGGATGCCCACCCACATCTCACAGAAGTGGACGAAGATAGACACAAGGAGAATGGAGTGAGGGCCAAGGTGATACAGCTGCAGACCATAGAAGTCTAGCAGCATCAAGAAAAAGGAGGAAAAAGGTGGGATCAACCCCACCATGGCGTACGAGGAGAAGTACACCATTTCGCCGGCGTGCTCCTTCTCAAACGGGAGCTCTCCCCCGGCGCGGACCGAGCGGTTGAAGAAGTCCGAGGACCATCCATGAGGGCCCGAACCTTCTTCAGGTCACCGTCGGTCTTCAAACGGCTCTCGCGGAGACCCAACTCCATCGCAGCACAGCAAGGCAGGAGAGGAAGAGCAAGCACAAGTTGGGAGTTTGAGCGCATGATCAGATGAGAGGCGTAAAGAACCCCAAACGGTGCGCTTTTTCCTTCTTAAGTAAGCCCTTGCGACGCTTGGATGGAAACCGCAAGGAAGTCAAAGATACCACTCAAAAATTTCACCCAGCCGATGACAAGAGGGCCCGGGACCACCCCGATGATCAAGTCGAGGTTCTTACCCAGGCGAACGGTTGTCATCATGAGGCGGGAAGCCCGAAGGTGGCGGCCTGACAAGGCGCGCGGAACCGATACGATTTTCGTATCGGGAACCGACGACCTTCAATTGCGTGAGATCCGCACACCAAAGATCTCACCTGCCGCACACGGGATATGCCACGCGACGAGGATTTAACTCCAAACCATCGCCAACGGCACATCCGAAGACCTTTGAAGACTCAGTTCAAAAGTCGAAGGATGGAACCACCTCCGGCGGAATGACTTCACCCAAGGGGTCTTCCCCAGAGGTGAGCCCAGGGGGCCACTGTCGGTACCCTGGGTACCATATATCCCTTGGGATTGCAAAGATCTCAAGGGAAAGTCGTCCACTTGATTTGAAGACCTTCGGAGGCCCACGTGTCAGACATGTCCGGACCCGCTTCTCCAACATGGTTAGTCCCAGGGTCGCCACGTGTACTATCAGACCGGAGCTACCGCCCGCAAGGAGGGAAGCTTCGGGCTATGTACCGAAATGGCACCGCTGGACCTAACCCCAGATCGAGGGAAGCTCTGGTGCTGACACGTGTCGGGTAACACCGAAGCCATCTGTTCTCCATAGTGTGCCCCGGTGCTGCCACGTGTCCAACCGTCAGATCTTCAGCCTCTAACCTCCGGAAGACTCCACAACGGCTCCGGATCTTCAAAGGGGAATCAAGGACTTCAAGACCTGACCAAGTGTCATTAATACTATATTAATGACACACGATCGGACGACCTTAATTACCAGTAACGGTGCTGTCAAAGCCTATAACTCGGTCGTTAAGGGTAATTAAACGTGTTGAATGTATATCAATATCAGTAACCGCCAGGGCCACATGTCGGGCTAGGCTAACGTGTAACGTCCTGCCCTTGTACTATAAAAGGACAGGACGACGATACATAGGACAAGTCTACACACACACTCCATAGACGCTCGGTACAAGCTCATACTGCTAATATAACACCAACACACCCGTGGAGTAGGTATTACGCTCAGGCGGCCCGAACCACGTAAACCTCCGTGTCTCCTGTGTCATTTACAATTCACCTTCTTGAATCTCCGCGCGCCCACACCAAACATCAAACTCCTCTAACACTTTAGTAGTGTTGGGAGATCTGCCGGATCTAAACCACCGACAGTAGTCCATTAGTTGATGGTTATATAAGTCCATTAGTTTATGGTTATAACACACCCATACGATGATTGACTATTATAAATATGTTATACGTATTTGAACACATCCATTCGATGATTGACGATTAGAACTAAATGGTTATAACACAACAGATAGAACACAAATGAACACCATTAAGTTTATTAATTTAAAAACAACATTGCAAAACAAGAAAAGAGAAAAAACGTCAACTAAAAACAAGAAAAGAAAAACAACTAATTCTACCCCCCTCCTCCTCCTCCTCCTCCTCCTCCTCCTCCTCCTCCTCCTTCTCCTCGGGCTCCTGGGGTGCCTTCGGCGGAACTGGGAAATCTAGTTTCCTGGCCATTGCTTCCACCAGGTTCCTGCGCCCGTCGATCCCAAGCTCCTGAGCCATCGTCTCCCACAGAGCATCGAGACGATTGGTCACTTTAGTAAGCCCAAACAAGTTGTGGTCCCATGGTGCCCATTCCAGTATGTTCTGGAAGGGTATCGAGACCCATGAGCCGCATTGAGCGATATGTACTGTTAAAAACATCTCGCGCCATTTTGGGGCGCAAATCCTCTATTGTTTTAGAGCTCGAGGGGGAGGATCGCGACTGCTTCACCGCTAGCTCCCTCGACGGGCTTGGCGGCGACAACATCTGGTTGTCGGACATTTGGTGCGGAGGACGATGGGGCGCGATGGAGAAAGAAGAGGAAGAGTATTACGGTTGTGAAGAAGATGATCAATGGTGTGCGAGGAAGAAGAACGCGCGTGTGTCTTTATATCGTCGTTTCGATGGCGGTTCCCCTCTCGTCGCGCATCGATGGGACGCTTTGAATTGAATTCAAAGGATGCATGCACGTCTCTGCGTGTTACTACCCTCGGTAATCACAAAGGTCGCAGGCCCGATCGCTTCACATGCGGCCCTTTATTAATAACCGACTGTGAGAAGAAATTGAATATCACAGGCGGTAGTTCAGGTGACCCGCCTGTATTAATGGCAAATATCTCAGACGGCTTTTGTGCACATACCACATGTGAAAATAGATACGATTACACATGCGGTTTAGTTTTGCGAGCATCCTGTGATGTTCTATCATCACAGACGGCTATTAATTCATTGGACATCACATGCATATTTTTTAACAGACTGTTTGAGTAAAAAAACTGAGACATCTTGAAAATGCTTTTTGTATCGGTGAGATGGTCAAATGGCCGCCCAGCACGGCATGGCCCAATCCGGATAGGACCATGATCAGTTCAGCGGCACAAGCTGTACCGACCTATTGGATGAGTTGCTTCTTGCACGCACCAAACATCTATATCAGGGTTGTAAATGGGTGATCCTAGGGGCACGGTACGTTCAAGCGTCAAGTTTTTAAAATGAGCACACTTGTTGGAAAACTAGTTTATTATTTGGTTGAAATCTACTCTTTTGGTCTCTTAATACTTATTGTATTCTTATTCATTTTTATACTAAAAGACGATAAATATTTAGAAACAGAGGGAATATATGTTGGAAGATTAGTCTACGTAGTGCAGTTTCTAACCGCACAGTTCGGACAAGAAGGAAACCTCTCCTGGACGTGCATCGTCAGTAGCTCTCCTTGCTAACTACTAGTAGTTGGTCAGCGCTTTAATCGACTAATAATAAGACACCAATTTGGACACTACTACAAAAAGCATTTTTACAGGCGCCTCAATTTTTCAAACACAGGCGGTCCTTAAAAATATGCGACTGTGATGACGAATGATATAATAACCGTCTGTGATGAAAGAACAACACAGGCGGATTTTAAAGAACAACCGCCTGGGTAAATACATGATCTTCAGAATCGGTTCTTAATTAATAACCGCCTGTAATGCAACGAACTTCACAGGCGGATTTTAAGAAACAACCGTCTGGGTAAATACATGATCTTCACAGACGGTTATTAATTATTAACCGCCTGCAATGCCATGAACTTCACAGACGGATTTTAAGAAACAACCGTCTGGGTAAATACATGATCTTCGTTGGCGGTTCTTGATTAATAACCGTCTGTAATGCAATGATCTTCACAGATGGATTTTAAGGAACAACCGTCTGAGTAAATACATGATCTTCGTTGGCGGTTCTTAATTAATAACCGTCTGTAATGCAATGAACTTCATAGCCGGTTCTTGATTAACAACGGCCTAAGAAGATCATGTATTTTCAGTGGCGGTCATTGTTTAATTATCATAAGCGGTTTTCATTGAAATTACAGGGATGTAGTTGCAATTATATATCACAGCCGCATGTAGTCGTGCAGGCAAAATTGTATCAGGAAAAAAACACAGATGAGCTAGCGGATACTAGTACAGTAATGCATTATAGGAAATGCTCGATCACCAGTGAGGCTGGCTTAATTGTGATAATACACCATTAGAGGTTTTACAATTGTTCAAAGATAATTTCTTTACACACTGAACAAAAATCATGCTACATTCATTGTAGATCGACGATGAAGCTCCCATCGATCAATCTAAATTGTACCGTCCTGCTTGCTCCCGAACACGTCTCTTATATTCCGCTGGATCCTGAAAATATTGACATTATTTATATTAACAAATGTCGAAGGAGGAATGAATAACCTACATTGGTCACTAAGTCAAAGTGTCATCTAACCTTGATAAGTAGATAATAGCAATCATTTTCAACATCAGGCACATTTGGCTGATGCAGCAAACGCTGAACTTCAAGTAGTATAGTTTTGATTGTAAAAGCACTGCACCACCCCTACGAAATATAATTTAAGAAATATAAGAAACCAGTTCAAATAAGTTCGACAAAAATTATAAGTAATAATTACATGAACAAAATAGGTCTATCTTACAGTCTCTTGATCAAGAATCCCGATGCAGAGTGCTCCCGAACGATGGACATTTGGGTGGAAGAACCCAATTGGAAAGGAGCATCTTGGAGGCACCAAGGGATAGTCCTCAGAGAAGGAGATTGTCAGGGGGTAGTAACCATCTTCCCATTCAGTCTGCAAAAGAAATTTATTAATAGGAGGACGATAGTTAAACTCATATTGTGCTTGTTCTTCATGACTTACCCCTTCTTTACCGGGGACGATGCACTGCCACTTCAATAAATCTCCCGATTCAGGCTTCGCAGAGAAACCCTACGCGGAGAAATTGAAAATACCAAAAACAAACAACACGGAAAAACAAACTACAGTTAAGTTCATCAGTCCATTACAGATACATATGTATATACAACCATGTGACCGGTGTGCCATATGTACATACATGGGGATGGTTCTTGCGCCACGCCAAGCGCTCCTCCTTCAATCGGCTACACGCCCGAGACATCATTATCTGAAGAAAGACCAAACTTCCAAACTTCCAAATCATTGAGTCCAAACGCATATGTACACAAATGCAAAAGGACACAATCCATATACCAACATTGTTCTAAGTTGATTTCAGAAGATACAAATATATACAATATATATCATCTCACATTGCTATATACATTTTTTCCAGCATTGACATCTTCTCGCATATAGGGTTTCAAATTCTTTTTAATGCTTCTCTCTACGCGCTTGATGTTTTCTGGTTCGGTGAAAAGGTACATCTCTTCATACTGATTATATTCCTCTTCATTATCTCCCACATTGTCAACCCCAACAATATTTTGCTTTCCAGAAACAACTACGTGCAACTTCTCAGTTTCTGGATCTTGAACATAAAAAACTTGTGCAACATTATCGGCGAGAACCCACAGGTCATCTTTGTAACCCACTTTATTCAAGTCTACCAGTGTCAGTCCGTAATTGTCCACTTTCAAACCATCAGGATGTTTGACCCATTGGCACTTAAATACGGGCATTACCATTCTTTCGCCATAATCGAGTTCCCATATTTCCTCTATGAACCCGAAGTATGTGGTCTTCTGCCCTTGTGAATCATAAGCCTCAATACGAACACCACTATTTTGTGCAACACTCTTACCGTCTTTTTCTTTAGTGTAAAATGTGTAACCATTGATGTCATATGCTTGCCATGATGTTACCAAAGCAGATGGGCCACAAGCTAACTTTTTCATTGTTGCCTCTTCTATAGTGTTTCCGTATGATATATTTTTGTCCATTAACCATTCAGTGAAACATCTTCTGTGCTCTTTCATGATCCAGTCCTCTTTGCGGTCTTGGTTTTTATCACGAAGCTCAATTTGGTGTTCCTCGATGTACGGCTCAGCTATTGCGAGCTGTTGTAGTACACCAAAATGTGCACGGTGTACATTCTTGTAATCTTGAACAATAAAAGTTTTCTTACCCACTTTGCCTCTCCCACGTAGTCTACCCTCATGTACCGGTATAGGCACACCTATCGATTTTCCATCTTTGATGTAATCAGCGCAACCCTCAATCACTTCTTCAGTGGTGTATCCTTCCATAATTGAACCCTCTGGGTGAGCACGGTTCCGCACATAACCTTTTAATACTCCTAAATATCTCTCCAACGAAAACATATGATGTAAATATAGTGGCCCCAATGCTTTTATCTGATCAACAAGATGTATGATTAGGTGTACTTGCATATCAAAAAAGGATGGTGGGAAACACATCTCAAGCTTGCACATTGTCTCGACGATGTATGTTTTCAGATAGTCTAAATCTTCACGTGCTATCACCTTTTGCGATACTGCATTGAAGAAGTAACACAAACGTGTGATGACAACTTTTATATGCTCAGGTTTGATTACTCTTATTGCAATGGCAAGGAAAACTGTCATCATCATGTGACAGTCGTGAGAATTATAACCGAATAAAGACAAGTCTTTCATCGAGACTAGTTTGCGGATATTGGATGAGAAACTTGTGGGCACTTTGATCCCACGCAAGCATTCGCAAATTGCTTTTTTCTCTTCTAGCGTCAAGTTGTAGCTGGCTGGGGGAAGGTAATGCTTCCCGTTCGCCTTTTCTACTGGATGAAGCTCTGGTCTCAAATCAAGATTTACTAGGTCCATACGTGAATTTAATCCATCCTTTGTCTTCCTCGGCATGTCCAGCAAGGTCCCAATGATGCTGTCAAATACATTCTTTGTAACGTGCATCAAATCAATACTATGGCAACATTCCAGATTCTTCCAATACGGAAGATACTTGAAAAAAATTGATTGTTTCTTGAAAGCCATGTCAGTTGTATCATCCGAAGATGTACTTTTCTTTCTCTTAATTCCTTTACTCTTTTTTCCCTTACCGAAAGCAATATGAATGTTCTTGACCATTTCAAACACAAGTTTTCCACTGTAAGGTTTCGGTGCAGTATCTTTTTCGATTTTGTTATCAAATTGTTCTTTCATCTTCCTATACTTGTGTGTATCTGTCAAGAACCGTCGATGTCTCATGTACACCGTCTTTCTGGATGAAGTGAGGTATAGATATCCAGTTCTATCCACGCACCTAACGCAACCTTTCTTCCCTTTCATTTGTCCCGATAATGTAAACAGTTCGGGATAATCATGCACGGTAACGAATATCATTGCTCTTAGCGTGAAATACTCCCGCTTGTACTCATCCCATGTACGTACCCCTTCATTCCACAATTTCGCCATATCTTCCATTAAAGGTTCCAAGAACACATCAATTTCGATGCCGGGTTGTTTCGGACCTTGGATAAGAACAGATAATAAGATATATTTCCTTTTGTGACACAACCACGTCGGTAGGTTGTACATAGTTAAGACCACGGGCCATGTGCTGTGTATGCTCCTTTTTTCACCAAACGGATTCATTCCATCTGTACCCAAGGCAAACCTCACATTTCTGATTTCCTTCGCAAATTCTGGATACTGAATATCAAAATTTTTCCACTGCGTTGCATCACCAGGGTGTCGTATATGTTTTTCATTCTTCTTGCGTTCCTCGGAATGCCAACGCATAAGTTCAGCCTCCCTAGGGTTTGAGAACAAACGCTTCAAGCGATCAATTACCGGAAGGTACCACATCACCAATGCAGGAATTTTTCTCTTATTCTTTCCGTCTGCATCGCCAGAAGTATCATCATCGTCACCTTCAGGACCAATAATAAACTTCTTATTCTTCTGAGTCTTTTTCATGTTGGTAACATACTGGTGATTGTAGTCCTTCTTATATCTACTGACACCACAAATGGGGCATCTAGTTGCGAGCTCATGCTCTTTGCGATACAGAATACAATGGTTCACACAAGCGTGTATTTTTGTCACACCTAGTGCCATCGGGCAAAGAAGTTTCTTCGCTTTATAAGTGCTTCTAGGCAGTTTATTTGGATTTGGAAGAATTTCTGCCAGAAGATTCAAAAGATCAGAGAAACTACAATCGGACCATCCGTGCGTAGCTTTCAACTTTAGTAGTTCTAAGACTGCACGCAATGTAGTAAACTCTTTATCACAACCGTTTGATTCATCATATAAAAGCTCTGTGGCCGCATTCTGCAATGTCTCCATTTTACTTAAACCTTTGCTTGCTCCCATAGAAGTCAGTACATATGGTTCAATGTGACGCAACATCTCCTCACAATCGAACTCATCATCATCATCACCAGCTTGATTGTCACTACCATCATCGATATGAACATTATCATCATCTGAGCCTCTCTCATCATCTTTATCCACATCATGTGTATCTAACTCACCATGCTCTGTCCATATTGTGTAGTTATTTTTGAAACCTCTTTTCACCAAATGAGATTGGATTACTATAGTATCCGTCCAAGCAATCTTATTTTCGCAGTCGATACATGGACATAATATGTCATCTATCTTTTGCAACTTCGCATGTCTCTTGGATGCTTCAATAAAATTTGCAACATTACGAATGTACATAGGATCGGGTCTTGGCATGTTATACATCCACGCTCGACGGTCCATGCTTCAATAATAGAATTTTTTGTCAGATTTACAAAATTTGGCCACAAATATTCTCTAAAGGTCTTCTATAAAATGAATTTACAGAGACATAACAAGTATGATTAGGGCGACTAATGTAGGAGACGGGCGACGTCTTGAGGCGGACGGAGTCAAAGGGGGAAACAGGCCCAACAGCATGGGCTAGGTCTGGGTGGGATCCAGTCCGTTATATCGGGAAACAAGGCCCAGATGCATCTTATATATATTACAATAGCATCTGTTAATTAAACATCATATTCATGTCACATAATAGGTACAAAAAGGAAACAATCCATATAGTCCATACATCAATATACCAGAACACAATCCATACAGTCCTTACACATGCAAAAGGACAGAATCCATATACCAGAACACACAAAACTAACAGCTTATCAGCTAATGAAAATATACAAAGAAAAAGTAAGGAAACTACATTTACCTTGCAGAGGCGTCAGCACGGTGGGGAGGCGTCAGCACGGTGGGCCGGCTGGGTGGAGAAGTGGCGGTGCGGGGTTGAGCGGCGGCGCGGCAGTATGGGCTGGGCGGCGGAGCGGCGGCGCGGCGCAGGGGAAATTTCAACAGCCTGGCGGCGTCGATATAAATTCTCCAGGGTTGCGTTTTGACTGCGGTGAGGGGTCCTTATATAGACGAAGGTTTTTCACAGACGGTTTTTAACTTTATCGCAGGCGGGTTTTACTTACCAACCGCCTGAGATGATATTTATTAATTAAGAAGTAAATATCTTCACAGGCTGTTGGTACTTAATAACCGCCAGGGAAGATTTTTATCTCAGGCGGGTATTACTTAACAACCGCCTGAGATAATGCCAACTGAACAAAATATTTTTAAAACTTGTATAGCTGACGTTGAAATGTTTTGGTAAATATCAAATTAATTTCTATTCACATATTATTCACATTTGTGTATCTCATAAAAAAAGATCTTTCACTCAAAATTGTTGGTACGAACATATTTGCATAATTTATACATGTATGAATTTTTTTAATTTTTTTAAAAGCACTCCAACATGTCAAACTTCAAATTATCCACCAGTATTCATTGACACTTGATTGAAATATGTACAAAACACAAGAAAAATGTACAAGAACACTTGATTGAAATCCTAAAACTACACTACGGCCCCGCCTCCTCCATCCTCTCCGCCAGCTTCTCAAACCAAGCCAAGCGGTCCTCCTCCGACTCGTCGTCGTCGTCGTCGTAGTCGTCACCATGGTGGTGGTCGCCGTCGTCGTCGTCGTCGTCGCCGTCGTCAGTGGACGACTCGTCGTCGTCGTCGTCGTCGGTGGACGACTCGTCGTCGCCGTCGTCATCATCGTCGTCGTCATCATCGTCATCATCGTCGTCGTCATCATCGTCATCATCGTCGTCGTCGTCGAAGTCGTCCTCCTCCTCCTCCTCCTCCTCCTCCGGCGACGATGCAGCAGGAGAGAGGGTCGGCTCCTCCGGCTGAGCCGATTGCTCCGGCTGTACCGGTGGCTCCGGCTGCACCGGCGGTGGAACGCGCTGGTCGTCATTCACCCTCTCGGGGGAGCTGCAGCGTATCCGCTTGCAGGGTGGCTGCCTCGGCGGGCTAGGTGGTGGAAGGTTGGCCATGGCGCGGCTGTGGTGGTTAATCGGCGGCGGGCTAGGAGAAGAAGAAAGGAGTGGAGAAAGTTTTGTGCTTGTCCATAACCGACGACGCGCCTTATATAGGTCTGTGCGGAGTAGACGAGGGAGCGGTTCGTTTCCCGCGCATTGAACTCTTTGCAGACCTCGTGCGGCGCACAATTAAACCACTGTGGAAGACGATCTTGAGAGATCCTTGCACGCGTCCCTGCACCACGGCTTCTCAACTTCTCCGCAGACCTCGTGCGGCGCGTCAGTTAATTAACACTTCTCAGGCCGTTAAATAACATATTGTAGTTTCAAAAATGATTATCTCAGGCGGTTATTACTTATAAACCGCCTGAGAAAAAAGAAGTAAAAATCTTCACAGACGGTTGGTACTTAACAACCGTCTGCAAATATGTTTATCTAAGGCGGGTATAACTTAACAACCGCCTGGGATAATGCCCGATACTCTTCTGCAGTTTCCTTATCCCTTGCTTCTTTTTTATTTAGATTCCAATATAAATACTCAAACATGTTTACATTCTTCAAATTGTGTTCAAATTCGATGATTCTTTCTTCTACATTTGTATTAAATTAACATCTACCAACTGAACAAAATATTTTGTTCATTGCGCATTGAACTCTTTGCAGACCTCGTGCGGCGCACAATTAAACCACTGTGGAAGACGATCTTCAGAGATCCTTCCGTCGCACGCGTCCCCTGCACCACGGCTTCTTAACTTCTCCGCAGACCTCGTGCGGCGCGTCAGTTAATTAACATAGCATTTGTTGTATGTTTTTTATGTTCTGACCAATTTCAAAGGGTTTATGAAGTGAAATTTAATGGTAACCTTTACTTATCAATAATATTACAAGAAAGTGGATTTTTGCCTTTTAAAGGACCACATTTAATCAAGAATATTAATTAAGAAGAAGTAAATATCTTCACAGGCGGTTATTGCTTAACAACCGTCTGAAAATATGTTTATCTCAGGCGGTTATTGCTTAACAACCGCCTGAGATAATGCCCGATACTGTTCTTCAGTTTCCTTATCCCTTGCTTCTTTTTTATTTAGATTCCAATATAAATACTCAAACATGTTTAGATTCTGCAAATTGTGTCCAAATTCGATGATTCTTTCTTCTACATTTGTATAAAATTAACATCTACCACCTGAACAAAATATTTTTAAAACTTGTATAGCTGACATTGTAATGTTTTGGTAAATATCCAATTCATTTCTACTCACATATTATTCACATTAGTGTATCTCATAAAAAAAGGTTCCTTCACTCAAAATTGTTGGTATGAACATATTTGTATAATTTATACATGTATGAATTTTTTTAATTTTTTTAAAAGCATTCCAACATGTCAAACTTCAAATTATCCACCATTCTAACTAAATGCTCATATTCATATGAGGCATTCATCAAATTATGAACACACATTGGTTCCAAAAAATTTAAAAAAATATGAAAAAATTCGTAGATGTTGGTATGATGATTAAAAATGTCCACTGAAAAAATAAATGAAAAAAGCATTATATTCATCAAGATAGAAAAATGAAAAATAGCATTTAATGTATGTTTTTTATGTTCTGACCAATTTCAAAGGATTTATGAAGTGAAATTTAATGGTAACCTTTACTTATCAATAATATTACAAGAAAGTGGATTTTTGCCTTTTTAAAGGACCACATTTAATCAAGAATATTAAATAAGAAGAAGTAAATATCTTCACAGGCGGTTATTGCTTAACAACCGCCTGGGATAATGCCCGATACTCTTCTGCAGTTTCCTTATCCCTTGCTTCTTTTTTATTTAGATTCCAATATAAATACTCAAACATGTTTAGATTCTGCAAATTGTGTCCAAATTCGATGATTCTTTCTTCTACATTTGTATAAAATTAACATCTACCACCTGAACAAAATATTTTTAAAACTTGTATAGCTGACATTGTAATGTTTTGGTAAATATCAAATTCATTTCTTCTCAGACGTGAAATTTTAATTAACGATGAACACACTACATTCATTAACAATATTCAATCATTCACACAGTTGAAGAACACACAAGATACTCATTCATTAACAATATGCACATCTCACAAAAGAACACACAAGATGCACAATATTTACACAAGAACACACAAGAACACAAAAGATACACAAGTAATATTCAATCACATAGATGAAAAAAGATAGATTTCATTCATTAACAATATTTACAAAACAGAAGCAACTAAAAACAACAAAAAGAAAAACTAATTAAATCCTACTCCTACTCCTCTTCCATCTCCTCCTCCTCGTCCTCCGGCGGCGACTCCGGCACCGGTGCAACAGGAGACAGGGACGGCTGCACCGGCTGCACCGGTTGCACCGGCTGCACCGGCGGTGCAACCCCGAGGTTGCTAGCCGTCGCCTCCACCAGCGTTCTACGGCCCTCGGGGCCAAGAACCTGGGCCATCGTCGCGAACAGAATGTCGAGACGATCAGCCACCCCCACGAGGGCGTAGAGGTAGTGGCCCAAGGTACCCATTCCAGTATACTCTGGAAGGGTACCCAGCCCCAAGGCACTCATGGCGCGAGACGTATTGTTGTACGCCTCTCACGCCATGAGGAGGCGCTGCTCGGCGTTGATCTTCTCGGGGGAGCTGCAACATTGTTTCTTGCAAGGTGGCTCCCTCGGAGGGCTTGGCGGCGGAAGGTCGGCCATAGTGGTGTTGGGTCGTCGGAGCGGAGGAAGACGAAGAAAACAAGAGGATTCAAAGTGAGCGATGCGCTTGTGAGCCATAGTGGTGTTGGGTCTTTAAGGCCGCGCGGAGTGGAAAAGAAAGGTCGCACCTCGGGGAAAAGAAAGGTCGCGCACGCGTGACATGGTCACTGACGTGTGGGACCGGGTCCACATGTCAGTGACCGCTGATTAAGTCAGGGGATCCTCATCCCGGTTGGTGAGGGGTCTTTATGTAGGCGTTCATCAAATTAAGAAGAAGTAAATATCTTCACAGGCCCATGTTTAACTCAGGCGGGTGTTACTAACCAACCGCCTGAGATAATTGTATCTTCTCAGGCGGGTGTTACTAACCAACCGCCTGAGATAATTGTATCTTCTCAGGCGGTTGGTAAGTAAAATCCGACTGAGATAACTGTCTTCCCTGACGGTCGGTACTTAAAATCCGCCTGAGAAAATGTGAGTCTATATATACCCCTCGGCAGCATTGGAAAAACCTAACCCGGGCGAAACACTTAGACGCCGTTAGGCTGCCAAAATTTCGTTTGCCGCCAAGTGTTCCCCCTCGTCACTTCCAGGTACGCCGCCGAGCTTCGCCGTCGCCGAGCTTCGCCGTCGTCGCCGAGCTTCGCCGTCGCCGCCGAGCTTCGCCCTCCTCACTTCCAGGTACGCCGAGCGAAGCCATTTCCGTCGCCGCCGAGCTTCAAGGTAAACCCTAAACCCTTCGACCTTCCATCCTCCTTCGCCGTGCCGCCTCCCTCCCCGCCCTCGCTGCCGCCTTGCATATCCTTGGTTAGGGTTCGGGAATTAGATAATGGTAGGCATCCTTGGTTAGGGTTCGGTGGAATTCGAAAAACTGTCAAGTTCGGTGGCATCTTTGGTTAGGGTTCGGTGGGGCAAGATTTATGTGGATGGTTATATCACGATAAATTGGTAGTTGGTTCTGTGTGTCTGAAACTGTTCTGACACATTAGTGGTAAACATGATTCTAGACTCTAGTAACAGCAGTATATTCCCTATTTCTGTCATCGGCCTTGCATATGCCACATAATTCTCTATTAGGGGCAAGATTTAGCTATATTTGGTTAAGTTGACCAAATTTGGCTAATTTTGGCTAAGTTACATTAGATATAGTTATACTTGACTAATTTTGACTAAGTTATGCTATATTTAGCTATATTTGGCTACTTTTGCTTAGAGTTAGCTATGCTAGACTAAGTTTGGCTAAGTTTGCTTTTATTTCTCTAAGTTTCATTTGAGCAATTGTAGCTAATCTGTGCTACCAAAGATGTCTGCACTTGTGGCTCCATCAGCTTCATTTGAGCAATTGTACCTAATCTGAGCTACCAAAGTTATGCTATATTTAGCTCTGAAGCCAAACAAAAGTTGCTGGCCAACTCATTTGTGATGCCAGGAGCATCCTCACGCCCATATCTAGGTAACACTAGGTGTGGCGATGGAGTCTGAGCATATGATGCCGATCTCTATGATACAAGAATTTAGTTAGACCTATATAACTTCAAAAATGTGTTTTGGCTAAATTTACTTAATTGAGCCAAAATTGAGAAAATTTGTTTTAAATATGACCAAATTTAGTTATGCCATTTATTAGGTTTTTTGTCTTATTAGATCTAGCATGGAAAGCCCTAAGAAGACTGGTCCTGATTGTAACAACAAAGAAGACAATATGGAGTTTACTGACTCCAGCAGTTCAGGCTCCTATCACAGTCCTTCGGATCCTTTTCCGAATATAAAAATTAAAAAGACTTCAGTGGATCTAGACCCGGAATATGATCCTGCCGACGAGGTATGGATCACGAATCTTAACTTCAGCAGTTCAAGTTAATGTTGGTTGTCAAGTATACGAAGTCTTATAATTTTTTTCTACCTAGATTAATCTCGAAGCCAATGAGGTGACATCGGCTCCTAAAACCGCAGAAGGTTCACCAATGGATGAATCCTCAGCTTCACTCAAGCGGAAACGAGGGCAACGAGGTCCCAATAAGGGTCTATTGGACCGCATCATGTACATAACAAGGGTCGGTCCAAGTGGGCTTCCCCAAGAACCACTGGATTCAGTTACCAAGTACCGTAATGCATGCGGTTTTCTTGTTAGGGAGGTTGTGCCGATCACAACCGAGAATTGGAGGAAATTACCCGAGCAGACCAAGAATGAGTTGTGGGAAAAGATAAAGAAACAATTCAAGTTCCCGAAAGGCACAGAAGAAGCTGTAAAGAAAGCAACATTGGTCTCTTGCGGCAAGAAGTTTCGATGCTGGAAGAGTGAAATGAATGCTTATGTTAAGGCCAATAAGGTCCCTAGTCCGAGGAAGATGGGAAAAATCACACAAGCTCAGTGGCAAGAGTTTGTTCGTCAAAAGAGCACACCTGATGCTAAAGCTCTAAGTGCAACTAGGTCAGAGCTTGCAAAAAAGAACAAATACCATCATCGCTTGGGGTCTGCCGGATATGGACCCAAAGTCCAGAAATGGAATAAGATATTAGACGAAATTCTTAGTAAGGGCAATCCTCACCCATTAGAAGGGTGCGATGAGCGAACTCAACGCTGGGTCTTTGCTCGGTCAGGTTTGACCAGCGAGGGCAAACTTGAAAAGCCCGACTCTCTGAATGAAGTAGAGGATAAAATGAAAGAAGTAATTGAAAAGCAACAGAAGGGTCTCTTCAAGCTGAAGAGGGAGAATGACCAACTTACCGCTATCTTGGGAAACCCTGAACACAGCGGACGGGTTCGAGCGGTCTCTTCTCAAATGTCTTGGCTAGATGGTTTCCCTAAAGATAAAGACACATATAGAAGACGTGAGAAGTTTAAGAAAACACTTGATGAAACAATTGCTCAAAAGGTCAAAGAAAATATGCAAGAAATAATGGAACAACTTAGACAATCAGGACAATTAGTGGCACCGAGTACAATGATGGTTCCGGTGCAAAAGGAGCAATTAGTATCTCCAACTGCCTACCCTAGCAGCGTTGGTTCCGTGCCAGGCTCAGGGTCAGCCCATAAGTTCCCTGTCGATGATATTGCTAACGACAAATCTTGTCGTCTTCTTGTCCCGATAGGCAGAGCAGGGAACAAAACCAAACAGGTTGCCACTGCTATGGCAAAGCCTGATCGTGACTTCAACGGGAGTCCACTTCCGTTGTATTATTCTGTGGTGCAAGTTCTTCAGATCATTGATAATGATTATGAAGATTATGAAATAGACCACGTCACACCTGAGGGGATCGCGACTCTGGGGCAGGCTGTCAACCAATTAATCCTTTGGCACCGACGCGATATCGTGTTGGACGATGAGCCAATTTCTAGCCCCGTCGCATCTCCAAATACTGCAACCCCATCTTCTAAGGCGAAAGTGCATGAAGATCCACTCCCAGTCCGGGAAGATCCACTCCCCCTATGTCTGAGCAAGGATGATGATATCCAAGAGCAACAAGTTGGACAACAACTTCAAGCAGTACCAGAGCAAGCTGTTGCTAGTAAAGAGCAACTAGTTGAGCAACAGCTTGAAGTAGTACTAGAGCCAGCTGCTGGGAGTAAAGAGCAATCAGTTGAACAACAGGTTCAACAACAAGCCAGTGTCCAACTTCCGACGACTACTCCTCGATCATCAGTGCCTGTCAAAGTTAGCTCATACGAAAATAAGAAACCTTCATCAGAAGTGACAAAGTATTTGGAAGCTATGAAGGAAAATATTAGAAAATCGAGTGCATCTCGTTCTTCTCATGAGCCAGCATTAGAAGATATCGAGGAGTGGGAAGAAGACGGTGTCATGTATAATCGGCGGACGGCTTTAGTTAAACCAGGAGTTCCAATATACAAGCTTGAGGATGTTCCTCCTAAATTTGAGAATGGGAAGCCGTTAATGACATCCGTACAACTTAGCAAACAACCCGTCGCGCTCAGAAGAATGCATGAGTGGTACATCACTGCCAGCACAAAATATGGTCTTCAGTGCGTCACATTTCGTATTCCAAAAGAAGCATTCTGGAGCACTGGAGTAGATAAACGAGTCATTTTATTTGAAGAGCTGCTTTCCCTTTTCCATCGGGGCATGCTCGAAATCAACCTGCTGCTCGTCTGGTGCTTGTAAGTGCTCTAATATTTTGTATTTGCTTTTCTTACTACACGCATACGCATTTCATGAGATTATAACAATTCTGGACTTCTTCAATAGGATGCAATACATGGATAATGAAAAGTTGGCGCACAAGACAGGTATCCTTGACCCTACTAGGATTGCAAAGTCGCTATTCGACGTCCAGGCAAATCGAGAATCAAGCCAGTACAAACACATGAAAAAAAAAGATTTTGAAAGAGCAATTGCAAAACTTAAGAAGGATAGAAAGGCAGAAGTTGCAGCTTACATAGGACATGCGATGTTTAACTTTGTCAGAGACGGCCAGGACCTCGTAAAGGCTCCGTACCACTTCGAGTAAGTTCGACACATGGCATTGAAATAGCAATTATTGGTAATTGTTAACACGTGTGTTTGTATGTTTGCAGTAATCACTACATAATGATCTTCATCAAGCCAACGCAGGGAATGGCAACAGTCTTGGACTCGGCCGATTACCCACCAGATCGTTACAAAGATTTCCTTTCCATTTTGAAAAAGTACGTTTATTCAATAATTTTAATTTACGCACATTTAGAATGTGTTGACAAGTTTTATATGACATTTCTTGTATTACAGCGCTTGGCGGTTTTACGCGGAACAGCTTGGCGGTCAGAGACCTCCTAATACGAATGCATTGGACATTAAAACGTATTATGCTTGTCCGAAGCAGCCTGCTGGGAGTGTCTTATGCGGGTATTATGTATGCGAGCATCTTCGGACCGCCGCCGTATATAGAGTCAATCGTGAGGATGTAAGTTATCCTTAATGTCGATACCTTATTTTCTTACTTTTGTGTTTCATTTTCATTGTAACTAGCATAGTTTAATGCTTATATTCTCTGCTGTTCAATATTACCAGAAACATTATTTTCATATTTTGATTCCAACTTCAAAATTCAATTGCTCATAGTACAACTGCTCCAAAAATACCTACTAAATTCTTGTATACTCTCACTTTGATCTATACTTTGAGATTGTTCAAACCAACACATTCTAAACCTTGTTATGTGTTATATTGCAGCACAAGAAGAATCTGAACGAAGAATGGCCGGTTTGTAGAAGTATTCCTGATGGAGGAGCCGACAGGATTGCTTCTGAACTCTGTCAGTTCATTCGTCGCGAAATTTTGCACAAAACGGGGAAGTTCTTTGATAAGAGAGGTTCAGCAGCTGATGTGCCAGAACTTTGTGACTATACCAATCTAAACAGTTTTTAGTGAAAACTTGTAAACTTTGAGATGAAATTGTATCTGTAACTTGTGTGTATGTATATTGTTTTAGTGAAATTGACTTCTGTGATGATAATATTGTTGTCTTTTGTTCTGTGATTATATTGAATTGACCTGGAAATTAGAAATAACAGCAGTAGTACTGCAGTTATCACAGATGTTTCTTTACTTGTATCTAGCCGCCTGTGATAATTGTTTTTCACAGGCGGTGTCTGTTATGGTAGAAACCGGCTGCGTTAAAGGGTCTTCATAGACGGCTGATATATAGGTAAACTCCGTCTGTGATAACACCATTATCATAGACGGGTTAGTTATGCTTCAATAACCGTCTGTAAAGACACATTATCATTGACGGTTAGTTATGCTTCAAAACCCGCCTGTGAAGACATATTATCATAGGCGGTTAGTTATGCTTCAAGAACCGTCTGTAAAGACACATTATCATAGGCGGTTAGTTATGCTTCAAAATCCGCCTGTGAATACAAATTATCATAGACGGTTAGTAATGCTTCAATACCCGTCTGTGAAGACTTCTTATCATAGGCGGTTAGTTATTCTTTAATAACCGTCTGTGATAAGACGTTTATCACAGACGGTTATATATGCTGCACGACCCGTCTGTGATAAAGAATTTTCACAGACGGCTAGCCTAAGTAAAGAACCGCCTATGATAATCGGTCTTCACAGGCGGCTATCCTTAGTGAAGAACCGCCTATGATAATAAGTCTTCACAGGCGGTTTCACTTCTCCGCCTGTGAAATTGCGGATTATCACAGACTCTTCGTTTCAGGCGGTTTTAAAAGCCGTCTGTGATAATAGGTTTGGAGCCGCCTGTGATGAGGCTTATTGTAGTAGTGGGATAACCGAAGAACATGATGCTGCCCCAGCTGGGTCCTTGTGTTGGGGGAATGATTAGATTCAAGATCCCACAGTGTGATACGTTATCATGCTTCGCATCAGTTGCACGTTATATAGATGGTAAATTTAACGCTCCAACCACTTGGCCGCGTTGACAGTTGACACATTCCATTAATTCCAACGCGGATCCACGTCAAGCAACCATATCGATCACGGCCTGTCACGCTCTAACTTGGTTGAAATAGGGAATCGAAGACCGACGAAATAACTCTTCCCATGTTGTCCAGCCACTTGTCGTCCCGAAGACCCCCTGCAAGCACGTCTCCACTTGGCTACATGATGCTATGCTGGCCTCGTGGTTCATTACTTGATTTCGACCCACCTGCAGGAATGCCATGCGTATGCATACCATGTGATCTGTTCTTTGATGGAACTATATATGTAATCTACCGGTCGAAAGCGATAGTTGTTTGTTGGTATAGGAAAGTGCTTGTACGTATGTGGGCCTGCCGTCACCCTTCATACAAAATAATTAATATTTTGTGTTTTGTAGAACTAAGGATCTGTTTTGGTTTAGCGGTGGATTCTGAAATTTCGATTTTAGCTCTTAGATGTGGATAATTAATTGTTAGTTGAGAGAAAGAAATGAAACAAAACAACTCGGGTGTAAAACTGTTGGTATGTGGGTGTTTCTTCCGATACTTGGATAAGAAATCCAGAAAAATTGGGGTGATAGAAGATTCAATTTATATTGAGAAAAAATCTACATCTTTTCAAAATTCTACTTCGTCGGAAACTTCTCTAGTTGAGATTCTAGATTCTTGACAGTGAATAAAAGTTAGCTTTCTACTGAAAGCAACCACAAAAGCTCTCAAAAAAACTATAAAAACTAGCTTTCTAGTGTAAGCAATCACAAAAGCCCTCTCAGCAAAACTAATGAACTTAGCTTTCTAGTGTAAGCAATCATAAAAGCTCTTTAAAAAAAGGCAATGACCCATTTTCAATAAGGGAATGCTGCATTTTACTTGTGCACAAAGAGAGGAACCTCTTCTCATCCAATTTTTCTGTCTCTCCTTTCTACCCACTTCACAAATCTCTATGTCCGGCAATCTCCAACAAGCCCAACGTGCATCAACTTCTCTAGCAGACAACCTCGATGGCTTAGGGTTAGAGATTGAGGATTAGGACTTGAGGCTACCTTTGAGGTCATTGACTTTATAACTAGTTGGCAAAGAGGGAGGCCAGGCTGACAGTGGAAAAACGGCTTATGAGCCATGTGACAATCGAGCGCAGCTAGATGGAGTAGTGGAAGATAGTCATGGGGTGGGTTGCTGGGAAGGAGTTACACATGGTCACATGGCGCAAGGAATGAGTAGATGCAAATCATGGTCTGATCTACAATTAATGCTACTTAACTAGACCTACACCTTTTCATCCTATTTCCCCTTTTCATTCTCTACAAGTTGAGTTTTATATGAGCAAAAAAATATGAGTTGATACATTGCATCATAGTATAATCTAAACAATTAAATACGACCCCGGGTAACATAAATGACGATCACAAAAGTTTATGAGAGTAATTTTTCAAACATAGGGTATGGTTTCATCTATCAAACTACAATTTTTCCTGAGCTTCAAATTCAGATTTTATGGAGAGAAACTAAAATAAGGAAATTTTTTATTAGGAATGAATCGACCAAATTTAAATAGTTTAAGTGAGCTATATGAACATAAACCTTTTATGAGGATTTCAGTGAACAAATAAAAAATAGTTTAATGTAGTAATTGATTTTTAGTCCCAAATTAACAAGAAAACAAAGTTGATCGAATTTATATGAATTATTGGTCATAGTTAATAAGGAAACAAGATCAATCAGACCCAGAAATAAACTTATTTTGAGATGGAAAGAGTATAGAATGCCATCAACGAAGACAATACCTGTTGAGATAACGATACGTACTGATTTGGCCTATTCATTTTAATTCTTATTAAAGGAATTCACCACATTCATTACTGTTCCCTGGTCATTAGGGACACAATTTTACTTTTTATAATCCGATCCCAAAATAACGCATTCTTTTGAACTGGTGAAAATATCTATTCCGCCTAATGGCTACTGATAAAATATGTTTCCACATAAATGTTATCCCACTCTCTCCAGTGCAACTAATATTTTAAATAAAATCTTTTCGGATTAATATCTAATTTTTTAAATAATAGGTAAAGTCCCGACTTCCCTCCAAGTGATTAATATCTAGTTTGGGGGTTGTCTAGAAATAACTCTTCTCTAGGACCTGCAATGTATGGAATCATTCGTATTGGGTACGTCTTTTTATTAATATCTGGTTTGACCCCTAAAGTTTATCCCGGGCTCAGTTAGCTGTTCATAGGGATGAGTCAGAGGCTCATGTCAATGTTCGCTTCTGCGCTATTATTTATAAAAAGGGTAATCTCACAAACTACAACTATTTATGCTATTATAATACAAAATTATAAGATTTGTTATTAATTTCACAAAACAATTACTATTTCAGCCCTAAGTAACAGTAAGCTATACCTTTTGAGACATGGTCTCACATATCTAGGGTCGAAATAGTTATAGTTTTGTAAAATAGGCTTAGAAAGTTATAGTTTTATGTTACAATTGTATAAATAGTCATAGATTATTTCTGAAATGTTCTCTTATGAAAAAGTTGTGAGACACTGCACATGACTTATAAACGCACACGTGGGAGTCTACATTAGCGTTAGTGAAGCAATGAACCTTTCTAAATGTTTAAGGCCCCATTTGACACATTTAGAACTTGTTGAGAAGTTGATTTTTTTTCCTGCTCCGAGAAGCAGTTCTCTGAAGTAGTAGTTGTGAAAACAAGTTACGTATTTGGCAGTTTGCTTTTGAATGCGCTGAACTACTGTTACAAAGTGGGAAATGTCTAAATTGTCCGTAATGATTTTCTGACATTTATATTTACATATTCTAGGCCAGCTTTTCTGTTATATTTTATTTAACACATGATACAAATTATTTGATATTCATACACATGATAAAATAATATGACATAGGTCTCCAAAATCATAAAATACAAGGACACTAACTTCTACCAGAAGAATCAACAACATGGAACAACCAATCTCTTTTCTTACAAAGAAGAACATGAAAACAAGGAGAAAATATTGTGCATTCATATGTAACACTAACTTTACACCAAATGGCTATTTTCTGACTCTACAAGAACTACATTAGGAAATATAGCTTGGTGCTCTGAATGTGCCTAGAGGGGGGGGGGTTGAATATTCCTTTTTTTTTTATTTCTAAAACACTTAGTCAAAAGCAGTTAAATACCATAGTGCAGACTAGTCCAGTGTAAGTGCGGACTAGTCTGTGGTGCGGCAATACAGTGATTAAACATGAATATTTTGTGATTAAACATGAATATTTTTGTGCTTTCTTCAAATTTAATGCAGCGGAAAGTATTTAGAAAATTTAATAACCTTAACAAGTATTTATGAGGTCAAACTAACACATGGATCACAATATTAAGGTAAATCACAAGTATTGATGAGATCATGCATATTATCATTGCACAAAAAAACATGGCACAATGTTTATTTATTTGGGATCCTGGCTCAAGTGAATGTGCACTCTTATTTGATGGACAAGATCAAGATGACGCACTATGTCGTCCAACACCTTGGCCTCCTCCATTCATGCATACAAAAAGATTTGATGGTGTTGCACATTTGAACCAACACATAAGAGAATATGAACTTGAGTCGAGGACGACTCCAATTCAAGAAGGGGAGGATAATGAGGACATCACTTCTATGGATACAAACAACACTCAATTGAACATATAAGATGCAATCAATAGAGTTCATACACAACAATTAATTTCAGAGGTGAACTCGTTCTTATATATTTCCTTATATGTTTTTGAGCATAGATTGCTACTTAATGAATTATTTTTGATTAGGATCCATGGAGAGGCTCAAGGAGTACTTGGAGGGAGTATTAGGGACGTGGAAGACCAGAGAATTCGTTCAAAGAAGATGGAAATCGAACCAAACTCCAAATCGTGTCCAACTCGGAGTCCAGGAGCAGTACGCACTAAAACGGACGCCTAGGACGCATACAAACTCCATTTTGGACGTTCCACATATGCACGGAAAGGGGAGAGGATAACCTTTCTAATGGAGCTGGTCCCATATCAAAATTCCTTCGGAGTCTACGGGAATAGTCAAAACAAAATCGAGTTCATAATCTGTCAGGGTGCTGCGCCATCGTATTGGGCCATTGGACCTTGTATCAAGTCTAAGTCCATTATTTTCGTGTGTTAGGGTTGGTCACGACCCCAACACCCCCTTGGACATCCTCCCACCTATATATACTCCATAGTAGCCGTCATGAACAATTGGGTTTTGCATAGATTAATAATATCGCTGTTCTACAGTTTGTAAAACCCCAACTTTGCGATTTTAGATCGTGTCTTCTACGTTCTTGCTTGTGTTCTCGGTTGCACTTGCAGGGATTAGCCTTCTTGGCGAGGTCAATCGTGTGAAGCACGGTTGATAACCAACGGAGCGGTGGTGTAGTGATTGCAGGGGCTGTTCGTGTTCTACTCGAGAGCCTCGAATCATCAACGTCGAGATCTCCACATCAATCGACCTATCCATTACCTATCGGAAGATCGGGCCTAAACTCACTCATCAATTGGTATCAGATTTCCAGGTTGCCCGTTAGGTAATTCATCTATCCATTACATTAGTTTTGTTTTTCATACCTAGAGTCCACAAAAAAAGCCACAAAAAAACTTGCAGTTTAGTAGATCTGTTCATTACTTTGTCCAAACCAAATTGAGCCTTTGCAACTTTGTTATTCAGTTTGGTTTTGTTGAGTTTGTGTCCGTGGTTGAGTCATATTGCTGGTTTAGAAAGTGTTTTTGGTCTTAGTTTGAGTTTTGCATTGTGTGATTCATCCTTTTGAATCACGTCATCACGTCCAGATTAGATTCACCTCTGTCCAGTTTGGTATTTTCATCATATCTTACACATACGAACTCGGA
The DNA here is from genome assembly GCA_036927565.1 of Tuctoria greenei. Taxonomy (NCBI): domain Eukaryota; kingdom Viridiplantae; phylum Streptophyta; class Magnoliopsida; order Poales; family Poaceae; genus Tuctoria; species Tuctoria greenei. Next base: position 218,312,454 of record JAYESD010000003.1, on the reverse strand, counting down.
TTTTGGTGTTCTTGTACTTTATGGAAATCTTAAGAAGTGCTCTATAACTTTCATATTCATCATTTGCCCAGAAAATATAGTTATCGATGTCTAAATTGCATTGGATCCAAATCTGTTATTGACCTAAAAATTCTGAACAGTCTGTATTTCGGGGGCAATATCTCCTATTGTTCTTTTCCAAAATAGGTCTTCTATATATTGAAATTAAAGAGGAGAGATATATCTACAATCTTTCTGTTCTAAGTTTTCCAATTTAGAGCTTATAAGTGTGCCTATTTGTCCTTGGAAGATTGAGCAGAAAATCTGCGACAGACACACGAGATATCTTGGATTGATTTTCATTGTGTTCTTCCCTTGCAGCACATTCTGAATAAAAGGAAGAAAAAAAGAAAAAGACAAGTGCAAAACAAGAAAGAAAAGCCGCACAAAAAAGAGGTAAAAACAACAAAAAAACAGAAGTGCTTGCATTCTTTGTGTCATCTAGTTTTGTCTCATGTCTTGCTAGCTTGAACTACTAGGAACACATTTAGGCCATCAACTTTGACAAATACTTTGGACACTTATTCAACTTTACTATCCGATTTCATTGTTGCTAATTCTTGCTACATAGAAAGTGTCATCCAAGTTACACCTTACTCTTGAGCAGAATCGATACACCTTTGCAATCATCCTATGCTTCATTGGTTTCTTCATACCGTCCACCGTTTGCCACCTGCAGTGTCGGTAAGAACACTTGTAAGAGCGTGGTAAGACGCTTGAGAGTGTGTGATTCCACTTCCACTTTGCCATTATCCTTTGTAGTTGATAGAGGTAACATACTTTTTGTGTTGTCTTCTGTTTGCTACTAATAATGTCAGGTAAAAGCAAGAATCATGCATTATATGCTGAGATGATGGACATGATGAAGACGACGATGAAGTTGCTCAGTAAAAATCAAACATCAACCAAGGATTCACATGACATTCAGACCACCTTTACAACACCTTCCACAAGAAGTAATTACATTCGCCCATCTCTTCCTTCTTATGATGGTTTTGGTTATGATGAATATATTACTTGGGAAATAGAGGTGGATAAAATTTTTGGACAATGTCATATGTGTGAGAGGAGAAAGATTAGAAATGTTGCAAGTGCATTAGTAGATTGTGCATTAACTTGGTGGAACAATTTAAATGAATTAGAAAAACCTCGAACATGGAAAGAAACAAAAATTCTTATGCGAGAAACTTTTGCTAATGTATCTATGTGCAAAGAAGAAATTCAGCAATTTGAGGAGAAATTTCTTGTTGTACCTTCTTTTGTGTCTAACGTTTTGCAGGACAATATAGAAAATAATATAGATAATGCAAAAGAGAACGAGGCTTTTGACAACACTTGTGAAATTTTAGATGGATCAACTCATAATGCACTCGAAATCACTGCTGAAAATGGTAAAGCAAAACATTCTACAAATACAGAAGGTGAGAAATTTTTAGATGTTCTGAATTTTTCCACCAATCATGCTATTTTCGAGGAGCAACTATTAGAATGTTTATTTATACACCATTGTCACATGTTGATTTTCCTGCTGATCGTTGCGCTACGAAAGAGTTGTGTGCTGATAACTCTATTATACCTATGCAAAAACAAGTTAATCTACAAGATGATTGTGTTTTGGATTCACCTACTTGTGCTAAAATTCATAATTTGATCACCGCTACTGCTGAAAATGATGAGCTGAAATTTTTGTCTTCTCTAAATACTTTGGGTTATATTGAATTTGACACTCTTTGCGATCTAAATATTTTAGAGAGGAGAACATTTTCACAATCTGAATTGCCTTTATTAAGTAGAAATATTTTTTATACTATAGGCAACTATGAAGATAGTGGTGAATTTATGGTGCATAAAGTTTACATATGTTCAAATGTGCAAGCTCCTTTTGTGCTGCAATAACATGGTGAAATGAATGGATGCACTAACAGTAATAATGTATTGTCAAGTTTTTCTAGCATTTTTTTATTGCAGCAAGGACAACAAATAAAAAAGAAGCATTGTTCATTGCGGTTGTGCAATATGGACAATGTTCATTCTACCCCCAAAGCAATCCTTTTTCCTCGACATACGAGCAAGCCGAGGACGGCTTGTCATAAAGAAGGGTAGAATGATGAGATCATGCATATTATCATTGCACAAATAAACATGGCACAATGTTTATTTGTTTGGGATCCTGGCTCAAGTGAATGTGCACTCTTATTTGATGGACAAGATCAAGATGGCGCACTATGTCGTCCAACACCTTGGCCTCCTCCATTCATGCATACAAAAAGATTTGATGGCGTTGCACATTTGGACCAACACATAAGAGAAGATGAACTTGAGTCGAGGACGACTCCAATTCAAGAAGGGGAGGATGATGAGGACATCACTTCTATGGATATAAACAACACTCAATTGAACATACAAGATGCAATCAATAGAGTTCATACAAAACAATTAATTTCAGAGGTGAACTTGTTCTTATATATTTCCTTATATGTTTTTGAGCATAGATTGCTACTTAATGATTTATTTGTGATTAGGATCCATGGAGAGGCTCAAGGAGTACTTGGGGGGAGTATTAGGGACGTGGAAGACAAGATAATTCGTTCAAATAAGATGGAAACCGAGCCAAACTCCAAATCGTATCCAACTAGGAGTCCAAGAGCAATACGCACTAAAATTGACGCCCATGACGCATACGAACTCCGTTTTGGATGTTCCACATATGAACGGAAAGAGGAGAGGATAAAATTTCTAATGGCGCTGGTCCCATATCAAAATTCCTTCGGAGTCGATGGAAATCGTCAAAACAAAATCGAGTTCAGAATCTGTCAGGGTGTTGCGCCATCGTATTGGGCCATTGGGCCTTGTATCAAGTCTAAGTCCATTATTTTCGTGTGTTAGGGTTAGGTCACGACCCCAACACCCCCTTGGACGTCCTCCCACCTATATATACTCCATAGTAGCCGTCATGAACAATTTGGTTTTGCATAGATTAATAATATCGCTGTTCTACAGTTTGTGAAACCCCAACTTCGCGATTTCAGATCGTGTCTTCTACGTTCTTGCTTGTGTTCTCGGTTGCACTTGCAGGGATTAGCCTTCTTGGCGAGGTCAATCGTGTGAAGCACGGTTGATAACCAACGGAGCGGTGGTGTAGTGATTGCAAGGGCTGTTCGTGTTCTACTCGAGAGCCTCGGATCATCAACGTCGAGATCTCCACATCAATCGACCTATCCATTACCTATCGGAAGATCGGACCTAAACCCACTCATCAAGTATGATCGAGTTAAACCCTAACTAGTGATGGAATTGAAAAGTATGAATCAAAAACACACAAGACAAGCGATTTTTATCAAGGTTCGATCCCACACAAGAGATCTACGTCCTTGTTGAGGAGCTCACACAGAGCCGGGTCTTAGCCAATCCTTCCCTCGTCAAGTCACCACGAAGACCGACTTGATCTTCACTATCAACGGGGTAATCACCAAGTTTATGAAGCTAACTCACAAGCCGAGGGCTCCCACAAAATTACAGCGAAGAACTTGATCAAACACACTCAAAAGATGTACACGAATAAGCAAGAGTGTGAGAGAGATCAAATCCAAGAGCTCAATTGTGATGAGATCGTCACTCTCCCTTTCCCAATGCCTAACACACAAAAATTTCACTCTTAGGGGCTTAGAATGTGTGGAGAGGAGTGTTTTGTGCTCTTGGATGCAGTGACGGCGCTAGGGTTCGTGATTGTTATGAAATAAGTCGTGGGGCTTCTTTATATAGGGGGTCCCAAAAAAGTGATTGTTATGTTCTGGTGAACCCAGACTAGTTTGTGGTGTACCCCAGACAAGTCCGGTGAGGTGATGTGCCATTTTAGGTTAAGTGCCGCCACATTTGAAGAAGGGTGTTAAAAACCCTAGAAGAATGGACTAGTCCGTGGTGAGGCCGGACTAGTCCGAAGTGGTACAGTATGGTAAAACAGACTAGTCCATGATAAAACGGACAAGTCCAATGTCATTAAGTACCTTCGGACTAAAGTGAGTGTTGTGAGACTAGTCTGATGTGTTACAGTAGCATATAACGGACTAGTCCGTTCAAGAACGGACAAGTCCGGTGAGTGAATAACTGGAAAATAGGCTAAATCTGTGAAGTGCTTTAATAGAGCGGTCTAGTCTGGTACGAAATGGACTAGTCTGATGTATGTGTGTCAATTTTAATTTTGATTACCTCTCTCATACTTCTCATGCATCAATTAAGCTCTTGAGAGGATAACGCACATACACCAAGACTACAACCTATAAACTAGGTCCTTTGTCCTTCGCTTCATCATTTTCAATCCAAGTCACCATTTTTTTGTTTCAATCATCTTTTTCTCCATGTTACCCTCTTTCACTTAGCAAATTTCATTAGCTCTTCACTTGTTTGTCATCGATCATCTAAAACTCACAAGGGAATGCCTAGATGCACTTACATTCTCCCCCTTTTTGGTGATTATGACAACCAAGTATTGTTTAAATAATTGATAGCAAATAATTTGATTTTCATAAAGTGTACACATATGAGAGGAAATATGCATAAACAACGAATAAGATCTCATATGTGTATACTTTATGGTGGGGTGCCTAGAGATGTGAGTTCAAACAATTCAAGTAATACAAGAAATGCATTTCAAGAGTAAAACATGAGAGCTACATGGACAACAATATAGCCAAATTTGCAACAATGAGTGCATAAGAGCATAAACATAAGAATATCACATATGAAAACTAATCATGAACATTTAAGATAACTAAACATAACAATGATATAACATGGTGCATAGAAAATACAAAGTCTTACACAAAGTATAATAAGTCTCATACATAAAACATTACAAGTTTTTAAAAATAGTCCTTGTTGATACTCTCTAAGATATACTAAAAAGTCATCCCTGGCAACGGCGCTAGTAATGCTTGTTGATATTTCTTAACGTCTACAGGTCATCCTAGCAGCAAAGGCTAGTTTTACAAAGGCACTAGGCTAACCTAAGCAAAAACAAGATGAATTCCGCTAGCGCACGGAAACTACCGCTGTAGCATTTCACCCGAGAGTATTCCTAGGGTATCATATTTTTTTATCCCAAAGGAAGGCAATGTAGAAGATTGGCAAGGTCAAGGATAGAAGAGGGTGTTCTAGTGAGGGATTTGGTAGGATGGATAAATGAAGTAAAGGGGTAGTGTGGTACACACCTAAGCAGTTCCACTTTAAAGGGTAATAATGTCCTAGTGGAGGGTAAGTTAGGGATGGAGCTACTCCTAGTGTGCTTTAAGCATTCATATACATAGTCAACTAGTGTACATATGGGTATGCTAATTATGAGTACTAGGGCATAGTGTTCCAACATATCGGCATGGGTTTACCCCTGACAATATCAGGATGATTCCCGCCACGAGCCTGCAGCATAGACGAACGTAGGGGATTACAAAGGACGGACAAGGTTGTCACCACCTGCTGCCTACCCCTACAAACCGTGGGTCTAAGAGACATCCAACGCTACTTAATTATCTATGCACCATGCTTACATAATAAGTAAATACCTTAAGAGCTGCAGTACAAGTACCTTCCTAAGGTAATGACTAACCTAAACATCACTGAGACCAATAAACATCGCTAAGACCAATGTTGGGATCAATAGCTAAATTACTCATATTAACATAAGCATATTAATACCTAATTAGATTATAGTGATGGTGTATGATGTTCATGATAACTTGATAAGGGCATTATGACTAGATCATAACAACATCTACACCTAACACATACATGGACTCCACAACCAAACAAGAAACACTTTATCCAAGTACATGAATAAATAAATATTATTGATATTAATATAAAGCAAAATGTCACAAATAAAAGAAAAGATAAGTGAGCCATACCTTTCCCAATTTGGACTTGGGACTAGAGGCTCCTCTCTACAGCCTAACCTCCACTAAGGACTAAGAGAGCACAAGAGTAATACAAGAGAGAATGCTTGAGTGATGTGTGGGAGAAGTGAGGCACCCCTCTGTTTATACACGGAGTAGAGGCGGTTCCCACCACAATTAGCATGCGAATCAGTATTAACCGCTTTCAGGGAGCCATGAGGAGCCAACACGTGGAAGCTGACCGGTTTGGTGCCAGGGCCAAGTCGGTCGACTAGGGGGGTCGGCCGAGCTGGTCCTAGCCCCCCTTCGGTTGTGCTTCCTCCGAGTGACTGGTATGTGGGCCCATGTTCCATCCCGGCGTGAATTGTTGTTGGGTTCCCTCGGATACGCTTGGGAATGGGTCCATATATCCATGTGATGCCACATGTCATTGCGTGATTGGCTGAGGTGGCACTTTTCAGGATTGCTCCCCTCATTCTCCATCATTTCTACATAGAAACTCCTGCATGCACTATTTCTCCAAGTACAAGTGGAATTATATTAAATCTAACTATTATGTGTGTAAGAAATATTTATTCCCTCACACAATTGAGTTATTTTGATGGTCAAAATTGTATATAACGACTGTCAACAAACTCCCCCAAGCTTACTCTTTGCTCGTCCCGAAGCAAAGATAAAGACTTAGGTTGTTGATCAGGAGTTGCTATAATGTTCTATCTTGAAAAAGTATCAAGTGCACAACAAAATATTCCACCTTGCATTGAATAAATTGGCTATGGTACCTCACCCTTGTTCTTAGTCATTATGGGGCTTATGCCTCATCCTTTTCTAGGGTGGTTGAAAGATAGAACAACAAAGTGAGCATGCAACACCTAATGTGTGAGCTTCACTCAAATTTCTGGAGAATTTCAAATGGTCTTTTAATTTTAAGTCCCTCAAATGATACACTCAATCAATCTTACGTGAAAGTGTTATTTATATTCTCACCAAGGCAATGCCTTTCTTGCCCTACATCTAGGTAAGGCTTGTATGTGTAGCTTGGTAGGGATCAAGAGTAGGCATATTTGCAACACATTTATTGCTAAATCAAAAGAGTAATCTTTAGGAGAAAACAAATCATACTTTTGATCATGATTTGTGCAAATATAATAGAATATTTGCGGAGTGGAAAATATGAAGATGACTCATTTGTATGCACTATCTTTTTTGTGATGATGAAACATGGCTAATTTTTCTCGTGCTCTTGCACATGAGCATGCATTTTTCTTTTTCTTTTTCTTGTAGCCATGTCTTCTACTCCTCTTTTCTTTTTGAATATTTTGGAGAGAGTATTATGCATGAAGAAAATCATGGAGTATCTTTTGATGGTGGAATGGTATGATAGAATTTTGCTAACTTCTAGTGTAGAAGTTTAGCATGTGCCCGTGTAATCTCAATCTTAAAAGCATAAAAAGATTCTCTCATGGTTCTATACTAGTTTGACTAGGCTCAATGTGAAGGAAAATAGCATATGCATAGGGTTTATCAAATTCAAATCATCAAACGACGTTGGAAGGAATTTCTATCAAATGAGGAACTCCCATTTTAAATTTTCTCGGAGAAATTAAGTTTCACTTTCAACTAGGGGTTTAGCAGATCTTATCACTATATCATATCCCACAACAACCTAGAATTGGACTTAGCTTTTGCTACCCACAAATTCCAAGTTCAAGGCAGAATATTCTAAGCCAATAATAGCAATACTTGGAGAATGCTAAGTTGTATGCAAGGGCTAGAGAAAATAAAATAGAGCATCTGTTCATCATTTCAACATATGCAAAGTAAAAATATTCTTACCACACATATTTTATTTTATTAACCTAACATATACTACATTTTTTTATTTTTATTTTTATTTTTCTAGATGCAAATGTGGTGGAAGGAAAGAAATAAGACAAAGGAATGCAAGTGGGGTGTGATACAAGTTACCTCAAATGGGGGTCCTCCCCTAAGCTTGTCCTCCTCAATCTCCATGATAAGGGTTGAACCCTTGATGACGGAAGTAGGCCATGAGGTCGGCTTGTTGTTGTTGCAACGTGGTGTTGATGTTGTTGGACTGTGCATCGATTTGTTGCTGCCAGTTGTGGGTACCTTGGATATGGTCTTGAAGTGTGTTGAAGATGTTGCCAGTCCTCACTTCAAGGTCACCCATCCCTTAAGCGAGTTCGGCCATTCCTTGGCGAAGTTCACGAGAACCTCAGGCCGAAAAGGAACGTCATGTACTCATCGGTGGAGGAGGCAAGCTACTAGAGCTTGAGCTACCTCCAGTGGTAGTCCACTCTTACCATGATGATTCTTCTGCCTCATAAAGTTGAGATTGGGTCCAACCAGGTGCATCACCCATCGGATCCACTTCCTCTAGGTACTCATAGGCAGGAGTATATGGCAGTGGCATCTCCATGGCTGCTCTACGTGAACGGCTCCTGTGACCCTGCCAGTGACATTACTCCTATGAACCCCTTTGATAGGTTGAACAACAATGGTTAGTTCCCGATACTTACATAAATGAAAATCCGGGTTAGGTAACTGAATTTCATTTATATATCCAGTATATAAAAACACTAAGGATCCATCTAGGTCATGTTTAAGAGTGTCATTGCACTATATAGTCGTCATCTATTAAGTAATGGGCTGTTGGAATATATTCAATTGAAGCATTTTCTAAAGCCAGCCATCTATGCATGAAACGTACAGTGGGGTTTTGAAAAGGCTATTCCTAGGGTTCTTACATGCTACCTCACTACTAAATTCTTGCCAAAAACCTTGTTTGTTAAATTTAGGCAAAGCATCTAAATCTATTAAACAACGTCTATGAAAGCCTAGGAGTTCACTAAATTCTTTTCATAGGATAAAGTATTTTTTTGGGAAAATCTAAAAGAAACACCTTCAAATCCTATTTTAAGGGTGCATAGGAATTGAATAGTGAGGATGCGTGAACATCCTCATCTATTTGAGCAAAATTATCCCATCCTAATTGTTGATGGCTGTTATATACCAATTTCACCAGTCAATGTAACTCAATTATGTGAAGGAAATATAATTTCTTGCACACTTCACCCTTCTATTTAACCTATTTCCACTTGTACTTGGAGAAATTGGTGCGTGCAGGCATTTTACATAGAATTAAAGTGAAACGAGGGGATATATCCTATAAAATATCATCCCAACCAATCAAGCGTCAACATGTGGCATCACATGGATCAAATGGCCAATAAACAGAAGTGTCCGAGGCCATCCAATGGTGTAGAACCCATATCATAGAATGGGACTCACCTGTCAGTCACCTGGAGGAAGAATTGGGCGTTTGGAGCCAGGGCCAAGTCTCACCTGTCAGTCACCTGGAGGAAGAACTGGCCGTTTGGAGCCAGGGCCAAGTCAGCCGACTAGGTCCTGGCGCCAAACGCGGTCAAACGCCACGTGTTGGCTCTTCCCGGTTTGAAGATGTCATGGGTGACTGATTCGTGCGCTTTTGGTGGTGGGAACCGACCCTTCTCCAAGCTATAAATATGACCCCCCACTCCTCACCTCAACACACACCACTTGAGCATCATTCTATTTTATACACTAGTTCTTTTAGTCCTTAGTGGAGTTAGACTATAGAGAGGATAGCCTCTAGTCCCAAGTCCAAGTTGGGAAAGGTATGGATCATGTATGTTTTCTTATATTTGTGACTTTATGCATCATAAAGATATTATCTTTAGTCTTCTTTTATTCAAATACTTGGATGAAGCGTTTATTGTTTTATGGTGGATTCAATGTATGTGGTAGGAGTAGTCTTTATTATTATGCCATATCACTCTTAATCTATCATCATAAACACTACAAACCCCCACTATAGTCTAATTAGTTATGATATGATCATGTTAATATGAATCACTTGTGCTATGTATCAACATTGGTTCAACAATGATTTAGTTCATTGCCTTAGGATGACTTGTGCCCAGGCTCTTAAGGTAATTATTTAATATGCTAGCATGGTGCTAGGATAGGAGATAGCGTTGAATGTATCGTAGACACACGGATTGGAGAGGTAGGCAATAGGTGGTGACAGTCCTGTCCGTCCTTTGTAATCCTCCACGTTCGGCTATGCCACAAGATCTTGGCGGGAGTTGTCCTAGTATTGCTAGGGGTAAACTCGCGCCCGATGTGTTGAACAACTTAGCATAAGTATTCATTATTGGCATGCTCATTAGCAACTTACCTAGGATATGTATATTTATATTAGAAGCATTGTAGGAGCAACTCCCAACTCTAGGTCTAACCTCCATTAGGACCCATTTACCCCTTAGAATAGATTGCTTAGGTGTGTGTCACACTACCCATATATTATCAACTTACCCCTGTCTTTATAATTGATTAGTATCCCATAGCTTGATCATAAGAGTAGTGTCTACTTTACTCCATTGCCTTCCTTTTGGATAAATACGATACCCTTGGGAATACTCTTGAGTGAAATGCTACACGATAGTTTTCGTGCGCTTGTGGACCTCATCTCTTTCGAGAGATGATCTGTGACGTAAGAAATGTCAACAAGCATTTATGGCGCTATTGCTGGGGAAGGCAAAGGAAGTGAAGGATATCTATCACTTGATTAAGCTATAGGTACCAATAGTCATTAGACAGGATTACCCTTGTTTGTTTTCTCCTTTTGTGGTGAAAACATGGTAGTGTTGGCTACCCAATTTCATGGGATGGCCAACGAAGACACTAGTGCTCAACTGCAAGATGATTGAAAGCGTACCTCAACAAATGTCCGCTAGGCAACACCATTGCATTTCGCGGAAGAATTTTAGCTTCTAGTAGGAAGCAAAGGCATACATCCCCAAGCTTGGGGGAGGCTCCAAGAATTCTTCTTGGTTTGCCTCTAGTTGGCTCCTCATCCAACATTCATGTCATGGGTTGGTCCACCAATCCATGACCACCTTTGTGCTAGAGCTGAAGGAGTCCTATTCTCATTCATCATGCATGAGAATATGGTCTGTACTCAAGGGGTGAATTGAAGAGTGCTCTAGTTCCTTTAGCTTGGCATGCACACCACATAACAAGGTGGACATGGCAGCTAAGGAACTACACATCCCATTGAAGTATCATGAAGATCAAGCGAATGGAGAAGTGTTTGGATGATCCAAGAAAATCCATGTCAACATGGACCACTTGGGGAATCATTTCCCTAAGACCCATGAGGATTCTTCCTTTCAAACACAACTCCAATGGCTATCACCTACAAGGAGGTCAAGGGTGAATCAACATCACCCTTCTAATCAAGGAGGCTATGGGGATTTCAAAGGATTTAAGTTCAACTAGCCTTCTTCGAAGTATCCTGTCCTTGGCCAAGCAAGAAATCAAGACAACATTTACGTGAAACTCTTGGCCAAGGACAAGAAACTTAAAGAGCATTCAAGATTCAAGATATCCCAAAATCACTTGTTGGGATTCCTACCCTTCGACCACGCCCATGCAACCTAGGGCAAGTGACATTGTGGATGAAGAGTTTCTTGTTTGATTGTGGAGTCCACATGTCATTATGCCCAAGGAAGTCTTTGATCCATGATCAAAGTATGGGTAAACTCAAAGGAATATAAAGAAGGTCGAAGTGACACCCCTAAGAGAAGGACAAACCTCACCATGCTCACAAGACAATATCTTCAAGAAGGAGAAACTTTCACTACATCAACAAGTCTTCATCAAGACGATGAAGAGGCTAGGGCCACCATGTGGCCCACATGTCCAACTAACATGCCAAAGGAGATTTGTCATGGAAATCAATAGAGGTTGTCCACATCTTCAACTCCGGGATTGGACAACAAATCATCGCACCAAACAGGACAGAGGTAAGCCCCACTCATCGGACTTTAAAAATTTGGTGAGTCCTTGCCAATAGGTAAATTGGTAGTTATCCCATATTTGTTTTCTCCAGTTGCATATTTGAATTTCTCATTTGCATTTAACATGTTTGCATTTTCACATTTGCATGTTGGAAGGAAAAATTTCCAACCATCATAAAACTAAAATTTCAAATTAGGAAATAAATTTATTTGGATATGAACCTTCGGCATAACCACTTGAATTCATCTTCCTAATTCAAACAAAAAATATTTCTCTTAATATTCAATGAATTTTCAAGTTCTTTCAAGTTGGGCAAAACAATTTGTCAAAGGGTACAACATGCTTTTGGGCTAACATAATTTGTTTTCGAGTTGTTTTGTTTGTTCTTGATTTTAGTGCAGCCAGGCCAAAATTTGTAAAGAGGTTAATAGGCCCCATCGAGCGCATATCTCCCCATCAATCTCATTTTGAGTTCATGGTGGAAGAATGCTCAAGATGGTGGTCTAATGGAGGAACAAGATGAAGCCCATTCAACTCCAACCTCAACTTGGCATTGATGAAGGCTACACCAAAATTCATGGTCGTGAAATTCTCACAAAACGACCTTCAACCTGGACTGCTCTTCAATTGAGGAACAAGTTTAAAATTTTACGTCATTTAAATTGTGTTAGGATTGAATGACTTTTTCTTGCATTAGTAAGGAAGGTTTACACCTTCTCATCATTCAATTCTTATGCCCCCTCACGAGAGTAAGTGTTGTCATTGCTATTTTGATTCTTTAAAAAAGGAATGTCACCTTACTTGGGAATAAATTTAAACAGGTACCTAGAATTTCATAAGCATTGCTAAAATTTACTTAGACATTTTCTACCTAGGTAATGCTTATGGAATTACTTAATGGTTGAACTGGTATGTAGCTACCTAGGAATAGTGATGTCCATAATTTTGATTTGAAGCTCATTAATGCATGGATCACTAAAATTCAAATTCCTAGGCAATAAATGAAAAATGTTCAGGAGGATAAAATTGAGAGTCTTGTTTGCCATGATCTAAATGATAATATTTGCTCTTGTAAAAAAAACTATGATGGTTAGAAAATTTACAAGGTGAAGGGATCCATATAGTGTATCACTTGCATTGTTTGGGTAAGAGCTTTAAAAAATGTGCAAATTGATTTATCCATAAAGCCCCACTCTTGTCAATGAATCATACGTTGTTCATGAATACACTTGGAATTGGACCCAATGCATCTTCGACCTTGTTCTTCCCTGTGCGTCCAAATGAAAATTCGGTTACCTAACCTGAAAATTCATTTGTACAAGTATCGGGAGCTAACCATTCCTCTCTATCATAGAGAGGAAGTTTGCAGGAGTAAAATAACTTTGCAAACATTCAAAGATCCAATTGTTGGAACCCCTAAGAGGATTCCATTTTAATATCTCTTGGTCAAGGAGTAAATTAGGATGGTTTATACCTATCGGAAATTAAGCCCGAAGGTCAACCATAACTATACGAGGCCGAATATTTGACATGGAAACCCTCCGTGAGCAACCAATTAGCTGCTACGAATATGTGAGAGTATTATGCTCTCAACTATTCTAAGCACTCATTCAATCTCAAGGGAATTTGCACCATCATCGGGTGTAAGTTATTCCTTTGTGGCTAAAAGGTATGATGCACCTTAACCAAGGAATGACAAGATCGCATCCAATGTATATTGGGTGCAAGTTGTTCCTATGTGGACAAAAGGTATATTATACTTAGCCAAGGAACAACGGATCACACTCAACCCATGTTGAGTGCACGTCATCCCTTTGTGGTTATAGGTATATTGTACCTTAGTCAAGGAATAACGGATTGTACTCAACACATGTTGGGTACATGTCACTCCTTTGTGGCTCAAGGGTATCATTACCTTAGCCAAGGCATGACGGATCACACCCAATGCATGAGGGGTACAAGTTATTCATTTATGGCAAGAATGTATGATACCCCTTAGTCAAAGAATGACAGAACACACTCAATGCATGTTGAGTGCACGTCATGCCTTTGTGCTAAGGGTTATCACTACCTTAGCCAAGGAATAACAATGTACATCCAACCTATGGAAACCTTGAAGTGTGGATGACCGACATCCGCAACACTCTCCTCGACCACACTCATAAAACCCATGGAAGGCAATCTAACATCGACACTCAACCCTCCAACGCCAAAGCCATGCTGCAACAAGGTTAGGCTAACCTCATGGCCTAAATCCGTCGTTAGGATTTTAACCCCTATCACGGAACTTGACCAAGAACAAGCTTGGGGGAGGACCCCCACTTGAGGTAACTTGTATCACACCCCCTGCATATTTATTTTCTATTCACCCATCATCCACCTAGCATATAAAAAACTTAAAAATAAGTAGAGTAGATTTGCTTTCAAAACAAAATAAAAGATGTGAGGTAAGAATGGTTTGGAATTCATATAGATGAAATGATGAGTAGTTGGTCTGTTTTAATTTTCCTAAGTCCCTAATTTACAACTTGCTACTCTCCAAAATGTTGCTTTCATTGGCTAGAATTACTTTTGCCTTGATTTGGAAATTGTGGGTAGCAAAAGCTTGATCCATTCTAAGTTGTTGTGGGATATGATATAGTGATAGGGCTGCTATTCCTAGTTTGAAAGTGAAACTTAAATTTCTGGAGAAATTCTAAAAAGATTTAAGTTACTCTCATTTGATTGGAAATACCCACCAAAGCTATATGATACATTATATTGATAGACCTTATGCATATGCTATCTGTCTTCACATTGAGCTTTGTCAAACTAGTATAGACCTATGTGAGATTTCATTCATTACGTTTTGAATTCAAGACTTCACTTGCACATGCTATACTTCTACACTAGAAGTAAGCAAAATTCCCATCATACTACCATTCCACAATAAAAAGAGAAACTCCATACCGTTCATGCTTAGTACTCTCTCCAAATTTATTGCATAAAAAGAGAGTAGAAGACATGGCTACAAAAAATGCATGCTTACATCATAAGCATGAGAAAAAAAAGAAAAAAAAATAGAAAAAGTAGCCATATTTTGTCCCTGCAAAATAAGAGAGTCTACATACATAGGAGTCATCTCAAATATCCACATCCACCTCCATTCCATCACACATGCACAAGTCTTGAATCAAATTGTTTTGAATTAATTTCTCCTAAGGCTTGCTCTTTTGACTTAGCAATATTATGTGTTGCAAATATGTCTACTATATTCCCTACAAAGCTCCACATACAAGCCTTATTTAGTGGTAGGATGAGTTTAGGAAAAATGCCTTGGTGAGGACATATTTCTACTACACATAAAGGAGAGACTGAGAGAATCAAATTGTGGTACTTATAATCTAAATTGAACTCTCTAGAATTTGAGTGGAACTTGATTTCTAGGGTATGTGTGCTTCATTTGTTGTTCTATCTTTCAACCACCCATGAATAGGAGATGGCATAAGACTCATAATGACTTAAGATGAGTAAAGTACCATGACAATTTTTGCAATACTAGGAAGAGTATTTTGTTGTGTACATGGTACTTTTGAAAAAATAGAACATAGTAGCAACTCCTGATCATCAACCTAAAGTCTTGACTTTGCTCAGGACGAGCAAATGATAAGCTTGGGGGAGTTTGTTGACAGCTGTTATATACCAATTTCACCTGTCAATATAACTCAATTATGTGAAGGAAATATCATTTCTTGCACACATCACCTTTCTATTTAACCTATTTCCACTTGTACTTGGAGAAATTGGTCCATATAGGCATTTTACACAGAATTGAAGTGAAACAAGGGGATGGATCCTATAAAATATCATCCCAACCAATCAAGTGTCGACACGTGGCACCACATGGATCAAATGGCCCACAAATGGAAGTATCCGAGGCCATCCAACGATGTAGCACCCATATCATAGAATGGGACACACCTGTCATTCACTTAGAGGAAGAACTGGCCGTTTGGAGCTAGGACCAGGTCGGCCGACCCCCCTAGTCGGCTAACTAGGTCCTGGTGCCAAACACGGTCAAACACCACGTGTTGGCTCCTCCCGGCTTGAAGAAGTCAGTGGTGATTGTTTCACGCACTTTTGGTGGCAGGAACCGACCCTTCTCCAAGCTATAAATAGGAACCCTCACCCCTCACTTCAACACACACCACTTGAGCATCATTCTATTGTATACACTAGTTCTCTTAGTCCTTAGTGGAGTTAGGCTATAAAGAGGAGAGCCTCTAGTCCCAAGTCCAAGTTGAGAAAGGTATGGCTTATGTATCTTTTCTTATATTTGTGACTTTATGCATAATAAAGATATTATCTTTAGTCTTCTCTTATTCATATACTTGGATGAAGCATTTCTTGTTTGATTGTGGATTCCATGTATGTGGTAGGAATAGTATTTATGATTATGCCTTAATGTCATTATACTATCATCATAAACACTATAAACCCCCACTATAGTCTAGTTAGCTATGATATGATCATGTTAATATGATTAACTTTGCTTTGTCTCAACATTGGTTCAATGATGATTTAATTCATTGCCTTAGGATGGTTTGTGTCGCGGCTCTTAAGGTATTTACTTAGTATGTTAGCATGGTGCTAAGATAGTTAAGTAGCGTGGGATGTCTCATAGACCAACGAATTGAAGAGGTAGGCAATAGGTGGTGACAGCCCTATCTGTCCTTTGTAACCCTCCATGTTCGGCTATGCCACAGGCTCTTGGCGGGAGTCATCCTAGTATTGCTAGGGGTAAACCCGTGCCCGATGTCTTGAACAACTTAGCATAACTATTCACCATTGACATGCTCGTTAGTACCTAACCTAGCCTATGTATATGTATATTAAAAGCATTGTAGGAGTAACTCCTCAACTCTTGGTCTAACCTCCATTAGGACCCATCTACCCTTTAGAATAGATTGCTTAGGTGTGTGTCACACTACCCATATATGAATATAGGCCTAGAGGGGGGGGGGGGTGAATAGGCCTTCTTGATTTTCTCGGTTCCTGTAGCACTTCAACAAAAAGGTCAAATCCAGATATATCGGACTAGTCCGGTAAAGTGCGGACTAGTCCGGATTTCACGGGCTAGGTTGATCAAGTTAGGTCAATTTGATTGTTTCATTGTCGTTTGCAGCGGAAATATAAACTTTAATGACAGTTCAATAGTTGTATGTTAAGTTTTATTGCAAGTATGATTCTTGTTCAACTATTTAACTTGAATTCAACAAAATGAATCAAACCCTAGATAATGTTGATCAACTAGAATGATGAACACAAACGAACAAGACACAAGATTTATCCCGTGGTTCGGTTACCACGAAGGCAGCCTACATCCACATTGAGGAGCCCACAAAAGGACCGGGTCTTCACCAACCCTTCCCTCGTCGGATCGCCACGAAGGCCAATCCTCTTCCACTAATCACACAGGGGTAAATCACCAAGTTGAAGGGGCGATCTCACAAGTTGAGAGCTCCCTTGATTACAAGTTTCAAAACCACCAATAACACACTTCGAAATATACAAATTGAGATGCAAGAGTGTGTTAGAGATTCAAACCAAGAGCTCAATCGTGTGCCAAGTGCCTCTCCAATGATCTAGAAGTGATCTTCAATGGATTGATTGATTTTTCACTTAACTTCGTGGAGAGAGATGGTTTTTGAGTCTCTTGGGAGGTGTGACGGCGCTAGGGTTCGAGAGTGTGGTTAAAAGTGGGCCGTGGACCTCTATTTATATGGGGTTTCTGGAAGTTACCGTTAGGGTTCAGAAATATCGGACTAGTCCGTGGTGGTGACCGGACTAGTCCGGTGTGCTGTGTGAAGCAAACCCTAAGTGTCCAGGAATATCGGACTAGTCCGATTGAAAAACGGACTTGTCCGATTTCGCTGCTGGAAATCTTCGGACTTGTCCGGTTGCCATCGGACTTGTTCGGACCTGTGAAACCCTAAGTGTTTAGAACGACAAGTCCGCACTTGGAGGACTTGTCCGATTTAGATCAGAGTGTATATCGGACTAGTCCGTGTAATCACCGGACTTGTCCGAAGTGGATCAGAAAGGGTATCGGACTAGTCCGGTGGTGACCGAACTTGTCCGATCTAGTGACTTGTGCATTGTGTTGAGGACTAGTCCGCACTGGGGAGGACTAGTCCGAAGTGGAACAGAAAGATATCGGACTAGTCCGGTGGAGACCGGACTTGTCCGATCTTGTGCAGAATGTGATATCGGACTAGTCCGGCTGATAGCGGACTAGTCCGGTCCTGTATAGCTTTGTGCATTGTGTGTGTGTGATTAAATGAGATTGAGCTCTTGGGTGTGTTTCCTTAACACACTCCATACATACTAATCTACTAATTTCTTCTTCTTGAGCTCAAATTCATTCTCCTTCTTAATTTCCTCTTTTTGGCATTTTGCTCATTTTTCATCATTTTCCTGCATTCATCTCAACAAAAGGATTAGGATCCCAATTGCTTGTCATAAATCATCCAAAACCCACAAGGGAGTCCTAGATGCACTTTCAATCTCCCCCTTTTTGGTGATTGATGACAACCAATTGAGATTTCACAAAATGAGGTATAAAATGAGATTTTCATAAAGTATGCACATATGACTCAAAAATGCATCAGGCAACAAGATAATTATTCATATGTGCATTCTTTATGGTGGGATGCATACTAAGAGCATGAATGCATTAAGAATGACAGAATTTTCATTTATCAACTAATATCAAGTGAATATGGCACTTCAGGAGCAAAAACTCAGATTTCATCACACACTTGCAAATTAATTGAGCAATTCATCACAGGACCAATCATGATATGAAAAGAGAGTTAAGCAAATACAATCACAATTAAAAAACATAGAGAGCTCTCTCCTCGCATCCTATTCAGCTAAAGCTTAGACTAGAGACTCCCCCTTTGGCATCAAGACACCAAAAAGAGAGAGAGGAAGGTCCTAGGGCTTCACTCTTCGCTGTCAGTCCTCTCGTCGTCTTCATCGTCTTCATCGCTTTCGGCTTGACGAGGTTGAGAGGTAGGAGGAGGAGCGGAGCTGCTCGAGCCCCCAATGCCAAAATAGGCAAGCTCGGAAGGAGTCAAGGGGCTGAGCTCGGTGATGTCTGGATCAGAATCTTTAGAAAGTACTGGAGATCCAATTGGATTGATCTCCAGCTTCTCACTCAGCTGCTTCACATTGGCTTTTATGTATCTCATGTCCTCCTTCCTCTTCTGATTTAGCTTGTGAAGCTTCACTTCAGTTTTCTTGCATGAGGAGAAAATTGCAGCCAAGTACTTGAGGATCCCACTGGCGGATCCTTTCTGAGGGGCTTCCCTGGAGGGAGGAGTAGCCCTAGCAGCTTCTTCTTGCCTTGCCGGTGCCTCGGGGCTTGAGGCCGGCGATGGAGCAGCATGGACACTCACGGACTGAGGCTTCTGAGGCCTCAGTGGAGTGTGCTCCACATCCTTCACAAACTCGATCCCTGTGACCTTCTCAATCATGAACATCAAGTAAGGGGCATAGCCACAGGATCGGTTGGGGGTACTTGAGATATTGACCATATCATTCCAGATATAGTCTGCAACATCGAATTGCCTTTTCTTGCTGATGACCCTCATCAGGGTCCGGAGGTAGCCTTGCACACTCCCTGCATCCCCATCCTTGGGAGCAATCGTCTTCCTGA
Organism: Tuctoria greenei; assembly: GCA_036927565.1. Lineage (NCBI taxonomy): Eukaryota > Viridiplantae > Streptophyta > Magnoliopsida > Poales > Poaceae > Tuctoria > Tuctoria greenei. The sequence continues at coordinate 218,292,963 of JAYESD010000003.1, read as the reverse complement.
GGACTCTATTGAGGACCACAAAGAAAGGCTTCATGTTCTTTGTGGAGGGAGGGACATACTTGGAGGTGGGCTCATACATGAACTTCATTCCATCCCTCTCAATGACCCCAATGTTGTGGATAATGAGGTGGTCATGTCCCTCAGAGTCAAGATGCAGCAGGCGGGCAAACTCTTCTTGAGTGATGGAATACTTGGATCCATGAGTCATCCAAGTCACACTTTCTTCGTCTTCGCCTGAGAAGTGGCACGTTGCATAGAATTGTGCAATCACTTCATCATTCCAATTGTACCTGAAAGCAAACAGATCCTTCAGCCCATGTCTCTCTGCAGCTTGTATCACTTCATCAAAAGCTGCACATTTCCTCTTCTCAAGGTGGGCCCAGTCAATCCATTGACTGCGCACCACCGGGGTCTTCATCGGCAAGTAGACCAGCTTGTAGAAGTCAGCATGGAAATTTGACCAGAATCTGCCATCAGCTGCTTGCTTGGGCCTTGCATAGTAATCCACACTTCTCAGCTTCATGGCCACATCGCTGCCCTTGCCATTGAATCTTTCCTCATTGGGGTCCCGGACTCCTTCTCTGGGAGTATGCAGCTTCAGGGGCCCAACAGGCCCTGTGGCAACCCCCTTGCCCTTCCCTTTAGCTTGGCGAAGGCCACTTGAGGGAGTAGCAGCCTTCGAGGCAGGCTTCTTGACACACACCTTCCTCCGAACCTGGGGAGGTGAGGGAGCAGGCTCGGAGGGTCTCTCTTGGCGTTTCTTGCCAAGACCCGTCGAGGACCGAGGTGCCACCTCGTGGTCCAACTCGGCCTCGAAATCGGAGATTTCGTTGTCGGAGCTCGACATGATCTGAGAATGAGTGATCAAGAGAAAAGACAAGTTATACAAGGTATTGGTGAGGTAAGATGGCAATGGAAGGCAGTAGGGAATTAAAGAATTAGGTTTTGGTTCAGAAACAACGGACTTGTCCGGTGCACAGGCACGGACTAGTCCGGGGGACCAGACTTGTCCGTACCCGGACCGGACTAGTCCGGTGTTCATCCGCAAAAACCTAACAAACTGGATAAAAATTGATCCCTAATGAAATAACTAGTCTAGCATACACATAGTACATCAACTGGACATGCAACTAGTGAAGAATGCTAGGCCAAACGATAAGCAATAAAGAAATTTGTGATTTCTTAGGGTTTTGAGGAAAATTTACCAAGAAATCCAAGGAAGCTTGAAAATGTGGGGGTTGGAGGCCGGACTAGTCCGCTAACTTCAATCCCGGAGTCTTCAAGCGTGATCTCCGCCCAAGATTGAGGCTTTTCGACGGAGGAATCAAGGGTTCGCCTTGGGAGCTCGAGCGCAAGAGAGAGAAAGCTTGGGGGAGAGTGTGGGGTGAAGGGATTAGGGTTTGGTGGCGGCCAGGGTTATGGACACGAAAAATCGGACAAGTCCGGACAAGACCGGACTAGTCCAAAGTCCTCCAGAAACCTAAATTGGACTAGTCCGTGGTCTGTCGGACTAGTCCGTCCTAACCGGCACACTGCGGACTAGTCTGCAATTGCGGACTAGTCCGGGTAACCACGGACTTGTCCGTGGTCACCAGGAAGGAGTAACCTAGCCCATTCATATATATTTGAAGGTCCAATAATTGAGGGTAGAGAGGCAAAACAAATCAAACAATCTTGATGAATTTGACCAGTAAGCAAACAACAATCATACTATGATCAAATATTCATCAAGATCTAATAATTGACATAGTTTTTCGAGAGAAAAAAATGAAGAGGGATGATTTTCACAATTCAATCAATATTTTGAAGCAATCATACAGGTGTGCAAATTTTCAAGCCACACTCCGAGAATCAAGAATGTTTAGCTCATTTCGGAGTTCGCAAAAACGTTTTTCATCAAGTGGCTTGGTGAATATGTCGGCCAATTGTTTTTGGGTATTGACATGAGAGATGGATATGTCTCCTTTCATGGAATGGTCTCTCAAAAAATGGTGTCTTATGTCAATGTGTTTAGTCCTAGAGTGTTCAACTGGATTGTGGGCTATTTTAATGGCACTCTCATTATCACAAAGGAGAGGAATACAGTTCATATTGTAACCGTAGTCCCTTAGAGTTTGTCGCATCCACAAGAGTTGTGCACAACAACTCCCGGCTGCAACATACTCCGCTTCGGCTGTGGATAATGCAATGGAATTCTGTTTCTTGGATGACCAAGAAACTAAGGATCTTCCTAGGAATTGGCAAGTGCCGGAAGTGCTTTTTCTATCAACTTTGCACCCAGCATAATCTGCATCGGAGTACCCAATGAGATTGAATTTTGAGCCTTTTGGGTACCAAAGACCAAGGTTGGGTGTATGAACTCAATATCTTAGGATTCTCTTTACGGCTGTCAAGTGACATTCCTTAGGGTTGGCTTGAAATCTTGCACACAAACATACACTCAACATAATATCTGGCCTAGATGCACATAAGTATAGTAAGGATCCAATCATGGAGCGATATACCTTTTGGTCGACGCTCGGTCCATCTTCATTGAGATCCAAGTGGCCATTCGTTGCCATGGGAGCCTTTATGGGCTTTGCCTTGTCCATCCCAAACTTCTTGAGGATGTCCTGTGTGTACTTGGTTTGGCTTATGAATGTTCCTTCTCTTTGTTGCCGCACTTGGAATCCCAAGAAGTACTTCAATTCTCCCATCATTGACATTTCAAATCTGTCTGTCATAATTTTACTAAACTCTTCACAGAAAGATTGGTTAGTTGATCCGAAAATTATATCATCAACATAGATTTGGCAAATAAAAAGATCATTATCCAGATTTTTTGTGAATAATGTATAGTCTACTTTGCCAATTTGAAAGCCATTATCAATTAGAAAATCTCTAAGACACTCATACCAAGCTCTAGGAGCTTGTTTGAGGCCATAGAGAGCCTTACGCAGTTTATACACGTGGTCGGGGAACTCATCATCTTCAAATCCGGGTGGTTGCTCCACGTACACCTCTTCCTTGATTGGTCCGTTGAGGAAGGCGCTTTTCACGTCCATTTGGTATAGCTTGAAATCATGATGAGTAGCATATGCAAGTAATATTCTAATTGATTCAAGCCTAGCTACTGGAGCAAAAGTCTCATCAAAATCCAAACCTTCGACTTGTGAGTAACCTTTGGCCACAAGTCGTGCCTTGTTTCTTGTCACCACCCCGTGTTCGTCTTGTTTGTTGCGGAAGACCCACTTGGTGCCGACTATGTTTGCATTGGGTCTTTCCACAAGTTCCCAAACCTCGTTTCTCTTGATGTTGTTCAACTCTTCTTGCATTGCCACCACCCAGTCCGGATCCTTCAATGCATCCTCAGTCCTGCGGGGTTCCAAAAAGGAGACAAACGAGTAATGTTCACAGAAATTTGCTATACGAGATCTGGTGGTTACTCCCTTTTGGATGTCACCGATGATGTTGTCGATTGGATGATCCCTTTGAATGCATTGGTGTACTCTTGGGTGTGGCACTTGGGGGGTCGTATGTTGGTGTTCATCTTCTTCTCCCCCTGAGTTGTTGTCCTCGTTGATTTGTTGATCATGTTCATATTCTTGTGATTGATCTTGTATCGAGGCTCCCCCTTGATTGTTGATCTCCTCTTGTGGTTCACTTTCCTCTTGTATTTGTGCCGATGACTCTTGTGGTCGTACTTCGCCTAGAGCCATCCTCTTTATTGCTTGATAGGGGGCTTCCTCTTTACCTAATTCACATTGATCAACTTGCTCCTTTTGGGAGCCATTAGTTTCATCGAACACTACGTCACGTGCCACTTCAACAAGTCCGGAGGCCTTGTTGAAAACACGATAAAGTGTTCGAATCATAACCAAGCAAGAAACCTTCATCGGACTTCAAAGCGAACTTTGAAGTCCTGGGCTTCTTGTTCAAAATATAGCAAGGAGAACCGAAAACTCGAAAATATGAAATGTTCGGTTTGTTACCGGTGAGTAGCTCATAGGGAGTCTTCTTTAGTAGTCGATGAAGGTAGAGTCGATTTGTGGCATGGCAAGCGGTGTTGATTGCTTCCGCCCAAAATCGATCAGAAGTCTTGTATTCATCGAGCATTGTTCTTGCCATCTCTATGAGCGTTCGGTTCTTCCTTTCGGCAACTCCGTTTTGTTGTGGAGAGTATGGTGCTGAGAATTCGTGCTTGATTCCTTCCTCATCAAGGTACTCCTCCACTTGTATGTTCTTGAACTCCGTGCCGTTGTCGCTCCGAATACTCTTGATTGATAGTGAGAACTCGTTTTGCGCTCGCTTGAAGAATTTCTTGAGTGTTCCTTGTGTTTCTGACTTGTCATGCAAAAAGAACACCCAAGTGAAGCGGGAAAAATCATCAATAATGACTAAACCGTATGTTACCGCCTATGCTTATGTAAGCAATTGGACCGAAGAGGTCCATATGAAGTAGTTCGAGCGGTCTTGTCGTGGTCATGATGTTCTTCGCGGGATGTTGTGCTCCAACTTGCTTTCCTGCTTGGCACGCGCTACAAGGCCTGTCTTTCTCAAACACAACATCTTTCAAACCTCGGATGTGATCGCCCTTGAGGAGTTTTTGAAGGTTCCTCATACCAACATGTGCTAGCCGTCTATGCCACAGCCAACCCATGTTGGTTTTTGCAATCAATCATGTGTCGAGTTCGGCTTTATCCTTGTTGAAGTCAACAAGATAAAGCTTTCCCTTTAACACACCCTTGAATGCAACGGAACCATCACTTCTCCTTGAGACGGTCACACCCTCGTTAGTAAACAGACAATTATAACCTTTATCACATAACTGAGATATGGACAGCAGGTTATAATCTAAAGATTCAACGTGTAAAACATGCGAAAGAGTATGTTCAGAGGATATTGCAATTTTACCGGTACCGAGGACCCTTCCTTGACTGTTATCCCCAAAGTAGATGCCTTCATTTGGGTCCTGGTTCACTTCATACTCCACAAACATCCTCCTTTCTCCGGTCATGTGGTTGGTGCATCCACTGTCCAGCACCCATTTGGATCCACCAGAGGAGTAGGCCTGCAAAAACAAATTACGCCTTGGTTTTAGGTAACCAAGCTTGCTTGGGTCCTTGGAGGTTAGTAACGATACATTTGGGCACCCACACATGGGATTTTGTGTTCCCATGGCGTGGCCCAGCATAATAAGCATACACTTTACCAACATTATTTTTCATTAAAACATAGGAGGCATCAAATGTTTTAAACAGAAGTTGCTGTTGATTATGGGTCGGACTAGTCTGTGTGACCGGACTTGTCCGGATGACCGGACTTGTCCGGACCACAACCGGGCTAGTCCGATTTTCATGAGAGTTCAGATTTTTAGTTCTCGAGTTACCAGGTTGTGAGGGTCCTCCCTTCACAAAGGTGATCCTTCCCTTGTTATTCTTATGATTTCCAGCTCTTTGCTTTCCATCACAAGAGTAACCAATGCCATACTTGACATTTGGAGGTCTTTGGACCAAATATGCACTACGTGCATAGTTGATCCTCTCCTTGTCAAATATTACACATTGGGTAGGATTTTTGTCCTTCGTGGAGGTAGGATTTTCCTTCAACCTGGTGTTAGTTTTATCACATTTGCAAACATGAGCGATATTAGTTAAAGTGGGTTGAGAAGGTAGGGTTGAAGAGGAGGAAGGTTCACTAAGCTTGAGTGACTCAACCTGCACTTCAAGGATCTTGTTGACCTTGATTTGGTCATCAAGTTGATTCTTGATTGCAACATTTGAGTTGGTTAACTCCAAGCAAGTTTTCTTGCTTGAAGCTAGCTCAAGCTCTAGTGAGTGATTTTTCTCCTTTTCAAGAACTAGAAGATTGTCAAGTTCGACATGCTTCTCCTTTTGGGAGATAATCATGTCTTCTTGACGATCAATTAGCTCTTCCTTCTCAATAAGTTGGTTAAGCAAGAATTTCATTTTTGCAGTAGTTTTTCTATCTAAACCAATTAGCATATCTTCATCATCACTGTCTAGATCATCATCACTTGAGTAAGAATGCAAGGAAGGGGTTTTGATGTTTACCTTGCGTTTACCTTCCTTAGCCATGAGGCAAGTTCCATTTGCCTTCTTTGCACCGAGCGTGGGGAAGAGTGTGGGTTTCTTGGGCATGCTTTCAATGGCTATGCTAGCCATTTCTTCTTCATCGGACGATGAGGACTCATCGTTTGAGTCCCACTCCTTTCCGATGTGTGCTTGTTCAGCTTGTTTCTTCTTCTTGAAGAACTTTTTCGGTTGAGGCTTGGACTCTTTACTCTTCTTCTTGTTGTCCTCATATGGGCAATCAACTATGAAGTGATTGTACTCACCACAATTATAGCATGCCTGCCTCATCTTCGGCTTTGTCTTTTCCTTGTATTTTCCTTCACTCGATTTTGTTCCTTGTCTTTTCTTCATAATTCTTTTGAACTTCTTCATGAACAAAATCATATCTTCTTCGTCCAGCTCGCTGCTTTCATCATCACTGTCCTCCTCAAACTGAGCTTCTCTTGCTTCTTTGGATAGAGGTTTGAGTGTGGATTTTAAGGCAACTCCCTTCTTCTTGGCCGATGTGAGGTCAGCTATTTCTTTGACGTGCTTGGCTTGCTTCTCCATCATCTCAAAGTTGATGATTTTGCCAAGCAGTTCATCCGGAGTCATTTTCTTGTACCCGGGACTTTCTCGGATCATAGAGCAGAGTGTGACGTTGCGAGGCATAAAGGCTCTAAGGATGAGCTTTACAACCTCGTGGTCATTCCACTTTTTGCTACCATACGATCGAACCTTGTTCACAAGAGTCTTCAGTCTGTTGTACATGTCCTGGGGAGATTCATCTTCCTCAATCGCGAACCTTCCTAGTTCGCCTTCAATCATTTCAATCTTTGCCTCCCGCACATGCCGGTCACCTTCATGTGCTGTCTGTAGTGTGTCCCAGATTTCTTTGGCAATTTCCAATCCGTCCACCTTTGTGAATTCATCTCTACTTAGAGATGAGGTGATAACGGCTGCGGCTTGGGCATTCCTGTGGATGGCTTGCTCTTGACTTGGCGTGAGTTCTTCATCGTCATCAGGGATGTTTATTCCTGTGCACACAATATGCCATAAACTTGGGTTAAGGGAAATCAAGTGCATCTTCATGTTTTGCCTCCACATGGAGTAATCACTCCCATCGAAGTGTGGGGCCTTTCCGAGAGGAATGGATAGATAATGACTGCTGTTAGAATTTAAACGGTCATAATTAAAAGGATATCGGGAGTAGTCGGTGTGACTACTCCCCTTCTACTTTTCTTCAACTTTAGCTTTCCCTTTGGAAAGTGCTTTCTTTCGGAGCAGTGCTTTCAGCTCCAATGTCTCATCATCATCATCATCGAAGTCTTGAATGGCTTCGAGATACTTTTCAAGCTTTTGGTGCTTGTCATTGTTCATCTCTTCCTGGTTGTTGATTTTCTGGACTTCCTTCATGTCCGACATGATCTCTTCGAGTGGTTGCACTCTTTCTTGAAGAACCTTGCTCTGATACCAATTGAATGTAGGCCTAGAGGGGGGGGGTGAATAGGCCTTCTTGATTTTCTCGGTTCCTGTAGCACTTCAACAAAAAGGTCAAATCCAGATATATCGGACTAGTCCGGTAAAGTGCGGACTAGTCCGGATTTCACGGGCTAGGTTGATCAAGTTAGGTCAATTTGATTGTTTCGTTGTCGTTTGCAGCGGAAATATAAACTTTAATGACAGTTCAATAGTTGTATGTTAAGTTTTATTGCAAGTATGATTCTTGTTCAACTATTTAACTTGAATTCAACAAAATGAATCAAACCCTAGATAATGTTGATCAACTAGAATGATGAACACAAACGAACAAGACACAAGATTTATCCCGTGGTTCGGTTACCACGAAGGCAGCCTACATCCACGTTGAGGAGCCCACAAAAGGACCGGGTCTTCACCAACCCTTCCCTCGTCGGATCGCCACGAAGGCCAATCCTCTTCCACTAATCACACAGGGGTAAATCACCAAGTTGAAGGGGCGATCTCACAAGTTGAGAGCTCCCTTGATTACAAGTTTCAAAACCACCAATAACACACTTCGAAATATACAAATTGAGATGCAAGAGTGTGTTAGAGATTCAAACCAAGAGCTCAATCGTGTGCCAAGTGCCTCTCCAATGATCTAGAAGTGATCTTCAATGGATTGATTGATTTTTCACTTAACTTCGTGGAGAGAGATGGTTTTTGAGTCTCTTGGGAGGTGTGATGGCGCTAGGGTTCGAGAGTGTGGTTAAAAGTGGGCCGTGCACCTCTATTTATATGGGGTTTCTGGAAGTTACCGTTAGGGTTCAGAAATATCGGACTAGTCCGTGGTGGTGACCGGACTAGTCCGATGTGCTGTGTGAAGCAAACCCTAAGTGTCCAGGAATATCGGACTAGTCCGATTGAAAAACGGACTTGTCCGATTTCGCTGCTGGAAATCTTCGGACTTGTCCGGTTGCCATCGGACTTGTCCGGACCTGTGAAACCCTAAGTGTTTAGAACGACAAGTCCGCACTTGGAGGACTTATCCGATTTAGATCAGAGTGTATATCGGACTAGTCCGTGTAATCACCGGACTTGTCCGAAGTGGATCAGAAAGGGTATCGGACTAGTCCGGTGGTGACCGGACTTGTCCGATCTAGTGACTTGTGCATTGTGTTGAGGACTAGTCCGCACTGGGGAGGACTAGTCCGAAGTGGAACAGAAAGATATCAGACTAGTCCGGTGGAGACCGGACTTGTCCGATCTTGTGCAGAATGTGATATCGGACTAGTCCGGCTGATAGCGGACTAGTCCGGTCCTGTATAGCTTTGTGCATTGTGTGTGTGTGATTAAATGAGATTGAGCTCTTGGGTGTGTTTCCTTAACACACTCCATACATACTAATCTACTAATTTCTTCTTCTTGAGCTCAAATTCATTCTCCTTCTTAATTTCCTCTTTTTGGCATTTTGCTCATTTTTCATCATTTTCCTGCATTCATCTCAACAAAAGGATTAGGATCCCAATTGCTTGTCATAAATCATCCAAAACCCACAAGGGAGTCCTAGATGCACTTTCAATATATTATCAACTTACCCCTGTCTTGATAATTGATTAGTATCCCATAGCTTGATCATAAGAGTAGTGTATACTTTACTCCATTGCCTTCCTTTGGGATAAATACGATACCATTGGGAATACTCTTGGGTGAAATGCTACGCGACAGTTTCTGTGTGCTTGCAGACCTCATCTCTTTCGAGAGATGATCTGTGATGTAAGAAACATCAACAATTGTGCAACGTAATTTTGTTTTTCAGAGGACCAAGCAACAAGTGAGTTACCAAGAAAAATGACAATCACCCGAAGTACTTTTCGTATCAATCCTACAACCCCTAAAATCAAATCCGAAAAAGCTTTCAAAGTAAAGGTTGAGGAAGAAGGAAGAAAAATGTTAAATTCTTGAGTTCCATGTAAGTACCTGATAATTCTTTTGACGGCTTAACGATGTGAAGCACGTGGGGAAGATTGAAATCATGCACAAAGTCATATGCTAAATTGTATGTCCGGTCTTGATGTCGTGAGGTACAAAAGTGACCCGATCATGCTTCTATATTATTTTTGATCCACGGGTTCACCATCTTTGTCAAGTTCAAGTGTTGTTCCTGTTCCCATTAGTGTCCGAAGAGGCTTGCATTTGTCCATGTTGAAACACTTAAGGAGGTCTTTCATATACTTTGTTTGATGCCCAAAGGTTCCTTCCTTCGTTTGCTTGATTTGCATCCCCAAAAAGTATGTGAGTTCTCTCATCATACTCATCTCAAATTTCGAACTCATCATAGCTGAAAACTTTGACACAAGATCATGAGAAGCACAACCAAAGATAATATCATCCACATACACTTGAACGAATAATGAGTCATTGCCATGCTTAAGCACAAATAGAGTTTTATCAACCTTGCCCATAGTAAACCTCTTTTGAAGTAAGAATATTCTTAACCTATCATACCATGCTCCAGGGGCTTGTTTGAGAATGTACAAGGCTTTGGACAGTTTGTAAACACGATTAGGGATTTTCAAAACCCGGTGGTTGCTTGACACAAACCTCCTCATCTATGTAGCCATTAAGAAAAGCACTTTTGACATCCATTTGATATAACTTGAAACCGTTAGATGCAGCAAATGCTAATAAAATTCTTATAGCTTCTAATCTAGCGACGGGAGAAAAAGTTTCATCAAAATTTAAACCTTCAACTTGTGTGAAACCTTGAGCAACCAACCTAGCCTTATTCCTAACCACAACCCCATCCTCACTTTGTTTGTTTTTAAACACCCATTTAGTTCCAATTAAAGTGTGATATTGAGGTGGAGGTATAAGTTTCCAAACATTATTTTGTTCAAAATATTCTAACTCTTCTTGCATGGCAATAATCCAAGGTTCATTAGTGAGTGTATGTGATATATCTTTAGGATCAAAAGAAGAAACAAAAGCATATGAGCATGTGAGTTTGGATCGTAAAAGCAGATGAGCATGCGAGTTGAGGATGCGGAGGGGAGTAGACACTTCACAAGATCCTTCTTCTTCATGTTCATCACAAATCGAAGAACTTGCGGCTCGAGGAAGATCTGAGCAGCAGTAGTGGTTATTGGTGCTGGTTGTGGAGCGGGATCAAGAGCTGGAATGTCATTGTTTATTTCTGAATTTTCAGACAACAACTCCACTCCTTCATCTTCAATGAAAATACTCTCCCCCTACGGATATGCATCTTGGCCTGCAATATTAGAGCTAGTACCTAGGCTAGCTTCATCAAAGGAAACCTCACAAGTCTCCACAATTTTGTAAGTGTCAAGTAAAAGCACATGGTAGCCTCTAGTATGAGATGGATATCCAAGAATCTTGCCATCAATAGATCTAGCTTCAAATTTATCAAGACTGCCATGTTTCTTAACAAAGCATTTGCAACCAAATACCTTAAAATGTGTAACACTAGGCCTATGTCCCAACCAAAGCTCATATGGTGTTTTTCCTAGCTTAGCTCTCAAGAAAACACGGTTTGAAACATAACAAGCTGTTGCAATTGCATCTGCCCAAAATTTTCTAGGAGTTTGATATTCATCAAGCATAGTTCCATCCATCTCAACTAAGGTTATGTTTTTTCTCTCTACAACACCGTCGGTACCCCGCGTACGGGTTACCCTCGCACACAAGCCGAAAGTACCAAGGTACGTTCGGTGGCACCACATGTCCAGAGGGTGCCAGACCCCGACCTTCCTCAAGTATGGGATCCGGCGCTTCCACGTAGACCACAAAGATGAGACCGGCTCCCCTAGAGGGACGGGCTCTCAAGGTGCCACGTGCTCAGGTGGGACCTCATCCTACTATAGGGCAAGGTCCAGTGCAACCACGTGGCTCGAAGCACCAGGTCGGACGTCTCCAGCAGAGAAGGGCTCCGGAGCTGCTACGTACCCCGAAAGGCTCCAGGGCTGCCATGTGTCGTGAAGGGACCCAGAGCTACCGCATGCCCCAAAGAGCTCTGGAGCTGCCACGTGCCCCGAGGACCAAGCCTGGCCTCCCCCGTCGGAGGCTAGCCTCGAAGCTGCCACATGTCCCACAACTCACCTTGGGCGGTGAAGTGCGGGAATTAAGGGATGGTGCACCCCGTCTAGATCAAGCATTGAAGATAGGCACCCACCTTCGGGGCAGGTAACGCGGAGCACGGCAACGGTTAGAGACCGCTGTTCCCAATCACATCACAGTGAAGACACCGCATGCCTACCCTGCCCCACAGTGGGTAGCTTACGGCGCCAGGGGCAGATGGATGGGACATTCCCTGCCATTATCAACGACTATGCATGGGCCACTGGCGACTGAAGCGGCAAGACCGCAAGTCTTCAAGCCGCAGTCAGAGGAAGCTTATGCGAGAAGCCATAGATCTTTTTAGGATAAGATCACCCCGGGGCCACCTGTCGGGCCCCATACCCCACTTGTAAGGCGTCTGGCCTTGTCTATAAAAGGACCAGACCGCCACCATGATAAGGGATCCCCAACTTACGCATTCGCACACACCAACAATACAACCTCACCGTGGAGTAGGGTGTTACGCTCTTGCGGCCCGAACCACGTAAAAACCGCCATCTCATACTCTCATACATGCGACCACTAGATTGAGAACTAAGCCCTACCGATCAAAAACCCTTTGTGGGCTGCTCCTTCGCAGATCCGGGGGAAGTGTCGCATTAACACTTTGACATTTGGCGCGCCAGGTAGGGGCTTTTTCCCTCAAAAATGTGGTTGCACTTTCATCGCAATGACAAGCATCAAGCTTGAGAGCGGAGGCAAGATCAAGCCACAAAAGGTCGACCAGCAGGTCAGCAAAGACGTGGAGATGGAGTTCCAAGAGCCTGAACGGGCCATTGAAATGGTCCATCAGGCTGAGAAACTCGACCTCAACGGTGACCACGAGCATCGCAAAGCACTCCACGTCATTTGTGGGGGATCTCGGGAACCCGCGTCCCGGATTGTGGTCAAGACCCTACGCCGAGCGGTAGCGTCGCTACACTCTACTGACGCCTAGTGCTGCATCACAGATGGATGAGACGTCGATCAGCTTCGAAGCCTCTGACTGCCCCGAGAACATGTCGAGAGTCGGGCTTCTGCCCTTCCTCATCGCTCCCACCATCGTCAATGTCAAGTTCTACCATGTCCAGATAGATGGCGGGCCGACCTCAATCTCATTAGTCGTACGACCTTTGACAAGCTGAAGATCCCTGTGTCCAGGCTCACCCCGTCGAAATCATTCTCGGGGATAGGGACAAGGAAGATTATCCCGTACGACAACATCCACCTACGGGTGACTCTCGGAATTCCCGAGAACTTCAGGACGGAGAATATCCTATTCGACATCGTAGAGGTCAGCCTCCCCTACAACTCCATTATCGATAGGCCAGCCTGTACTGATTCATGGCTGTAGTCCACCACAACTACCTCGTACTCAATATGTCAACTCCCTCTGGCGTCCTCAAGATCTGCAGAGATCGCACAACGGTAGTATCTGCTTTGGAGGAGCTCCGAGCACTAGCGGCGGCGCCAACACCAGCCTCGGGTGATGCTGGACCTAGTCTACCTTCGCTGAGCCCGTGCGAGCGCGACTACGTTGCTGCACCACGTGTGAATCCCTCCAACAACGATGACATACCCATCGAGGCTATCCAAATTGGCTCCGATGCTGCCCATAGCACCCGCATTGTGGTAGTCTAGACAACAAACAGGAATCAACACTCATCGCTTTCCTGCGAGCTAATGTCGACGTGTTTGCCTAGCAACCGTCTTAGATTCCCAGTATCCCCAGGGAGGTGATCGAGCACCACCTAAAGATCTACCCTGATGCTTGGCCGGTGCAGCAGAGGCCACGAAAGCAGTCCATCGAGCGGCAGAACTTCATTCGTGAAGAGATCAAGAAGCTGCTCGATGCTGGCTTCATTCGTGAAGTCCATCATCCCAGGTGACTAGCCAATCCCATCGTCGTCCCAAAGCTGGTGGGAAGCTTCGGATGTGCATCGACTACACCAACCTCAACAAGGCATGTCCTAAAGATCCTTTCCCTCACCCTAGGATAGATCAAATCATAGATTCCACCTCGGGATGCGAGTTGCTCTGCTTTCTAGACGTTTACTCCGGGTTCCACCAAATCCCCATGTCTAGAGAGGACGAAGAGCATACCGCATTTATAACCGTAGATGGCCTCTACTGCTATGTCTCCATGCTTTACAGCCTTAAGAATGCTCTCCCTACTTTTGTACGTGCCATGCACAAAACATTTGGGGACCTCATTCAGGACCTGGTAGTGGTGTACATCGACGATATCATTGTCAAAATCCAAACACATACATTATCATTAGACAACCTCACCCTAGTCTTCAATAGATTACGAAGTACACGCATGAAGCTTAACCCAGACAAGTGCGTGTTCAGAGTCAAAGCCGGGAAACTCCTTGGTTTCTTGGTATCACACCAGGGGATCGAGGCAAACCTAGAGAAGATCAAGGCAGTAGAGCTAATGCGGCCTCTAGCCCGCGTCAAGGACGTACAGAAGCTTGCAGGTTGCTTGGCAGCGCTCAGCCGGTTTGTCTCTAGACTGGCTGAAGGAGCCCTCCCATTCTTCAAACTGTTGCGCCAGTCAGGACCGTTCGACTGGACAAAGGAGGCAGAAAAGGTGTTCCGTGAGCTGAAGCGACAACTCACATTGCTACCCATCATGGTGGCCCCAGAGCCCAGGGAGCCTCCGTACCTCTACATTGCTGCCACGAACAAAGTAGTGAGCATGGTCTTGGTGGCGAAGCAACCTGGTACCCAACAACCTCAAGAGTTAGACGGGGCCCCTACTGCTGATGCCGAGCCCCAAGGCTTGAAGAACGCAAGGGGCCCCGACAACCAAGATGCCCCTAGGTACTGGCCCCCTGAGGGTAGTCGGGTCCCCCCATGGGGCCCCGAAGATCAAGAAGCCTCTGGGTCCCAGCCCCGAGAGGATGCCCTGGGTTCAGGGAACGCGGAGTCTTTGGACCCGAAGTGAATGGAAGAAGGTGCACCGGATTCCCCAGGGAGGGCTGTTGGCATTTCTTACATGACATATCATCTCTCGAAAGAGATGAGGTCCGCAAGCGCACGGAAACTATCGTGTAGCATTTCACCCAAGAGTATTCCCAAGGGTATTGTATTTATCCCAAAGGAAGGCAATGGAGTAAAGTAGACACTACTCTTATGATCAAGCTATGTGATACTAATCAATTATCAAGACAAGGGTAAGTTGATAATATATGGGTAGTGTGACACACACCTAAGCAATCTATTCTAAGGGGTAAATGGGTCCTAATGGTGGTTAGACCTAGAGTTGGGGAGTTGCTCCTACAATGCTTCTAATATACATATACATAGCCTATATTAGGTACTAATGAGCATGTCAATAGTGAATACTTATGTTAAGTTGTTCAACACATCGGACACAGGTTTACCCCTAGCAATACTAGGACGACTCCCGCCAAGAGCATGTGGCATAGCCCAACGTGGAGGATTACAAAGGAAAGATAGGGATGTCACCACCTACTGCCTACCTCTCCAATCCGTGGGTCTACGAGACATTCAACGCTACCTCCTATCCTAGCACCATGCTAGCATATTAATTAATTACCTTAAGAGCCCAGGCACAAGCCATTCCAAGGCAATGAACTAAATCATCATTGAACCAATGTTTATACATAGCACAAGTGATTCATATTAACATGATCATATCATAACTAATTAGACTATAGTGGGGGTATAATAGATTAAGAGTGATATGGCATAATCATAAAGACTACTACTACCACATACATGGAATCCACAATCAAACAAGAAACATCCAAGTATATGAATAAAAGAAGACTAAAGATAATATCTTTATTATGCATAAAGTCACAAATATAAGAAAAGATACATGAGCCATACCTTTCCCAACTTTCGACTTGGGTCTAGAGGCTCTCCTCTCTATACCCTAACTTCACTAAGGACTAAAAGAACTAGTGTATACAATAGAATGATGCTCAAGTGGTGTGTGTTGAAGTGAGGGGTCCTATTTATAGCTTGGAGAAGCGTCGGTTCCCGCCACCAAAAGTGCGCGAATCAGTCACCCATGACCTCTTCAAGCTGGGAGCAGGCAACACGTGGTGTTTGACCGTGTTTGGCGCCAGGTTCTAGTCTGCCGGCTAAGGGGGTCGGCTGACTTGGTCCTGGCTCCAAACAGCCAGTTCTTCCTTCAGGTGATTGACAGGTGGGTCCCATTCCATGATATGATTGCTACACTGTTGGATGGCCTCAGATACATCTGCTTGTGGGCCTTTTGATCCATGTGGTACCACGTGTCGATGCTTGATTGGTTGGGATGATATTTTATAGGATTCATCCCCTTGTTTCACTTCAATTCTGTGTAAAATGCCTGCATGCACTAATTTCTCCAAGTACAAGTGAAAATAGGTTAAATAGAAGGGTGATGTGTGCAAGAAGTGATATTTCCTTCACATAATTGAGTTATATTGATAGGTGAAATTAGTATATAACAACCATCAACAAGGGCTCGGACTATCCAGCGCCCAATCTACTTCATCAATGAAGTCCTACATGAAGCAAAAACAAGGTACCTTGAAGTGCACAAGTTACTGTATGCAGTGCTAATTGCGTCGAGGAAGCTCTGCCATTACTTTCAGGCACACATAGTCTCAGTGGTGACCTCATTCCCACTGGGGGCGGTGCTCCGTGGTCCCAACACGACTGGTAATGTCACCAAATGGGCGGCAAAACTTGCGGAGTTCGAGCTCGACTTCTTGTCGCGGCATGCAATCAAGAACCAAGCTCTAGTAGAATTCTTTGCTGAGTGGACTCCATCACCAAGCAACCCAGGGGGCCTGGAAGTCAGTGAGCTGGAGCCCAGGGCTCCAGTGCTCACGGGACCCCATTGGACACTCTTCGACAGATTGTTGCGGAAGCAAGGGGTCAGAGCCGATGTACTGCTCACCTCTCCAACAGGGGAGCAGTCCAAGTACGCGGTGCGCCTTGACTTTACGGCGACCAACAACATGGTGGAGTATGAAGCCCTCATCTTCGGACTGACAACTGCGCAGGGTCTCGGTGTCCAGCAGATGCTAGTCAAGGGAGACTTCCAGCTGATCATCAAGCAAGTCCAGGGTGAATGCTGCTGCAATGACCCTCAACTCACGGCGTACTTACTACACGTCAAGAAGTTAGAAGCTGGTTTCGAGGCTTCGGACCTCTACCACGTGCCACGCGCCAACAACTCCATTGTCGATGCCTTGTAAACTATGGCGTCCACTGGGGCCCCGGTTCCTGAAAGTGTCTTCGACAGGATATTAGTGCGACCAACAGCTAGGCCTGCAGTACCTAACGAAGAAGGCGAGCCCAACACCTCCAAGCTGGCGACCTCGGCGACCCTGCAATCGTGGGGCTCATCGAGGTTCTTGTGCATCACCAGGGACCTCAGATTACCCAGCGCCCAAGATCCAGAAGCTCAGGAGAGTCCCGATGCATGGATCATGGAGATCCGGGACTACCTGAAAGACAACATCCTTCCGGAGGAACATGTATCTGCTGAGCAGATCGTAAGGATGGTGAACCACTACACGCTGGTGGAAGGAGACCTCTGCCTGCATGGAACCAATGGTTTCCTATTGCGGTGCATAACTCGGGAGGAGGGCTGCGACTTGCTCACAGAAATCCACGAAGGAGAGTGTGGGAATCATGCCGCTTCCTGCACATTGGTCAGTAGAGCCTTCCGACATGGCTTCAACTGGCCAACGGCGCTCCAAGACGTCGACAAGCTGGTTAAAAGATGCAAGGCATGCCAGTTTCACGCCAAGTAGATTCACACTCCAGCGCAAATGCTACAGATAATTCCACCCTCCTGGCCGTTCGCGGTCTATGCGCTGGATATCCTGGGACCCTTCCCTAGGGCAGTCAAAGGGTATCGGTTCCTCTATTTTGCTGTAAACAAGTGCACCAAGTGGCTGGAGGCAGCCCCAATGATCAACATGAACAAGGAGTCTGCAGTCAAGTACATCAAGTCGATCGTCTGCAGGTCCGGGGTCCCGAACAAGATCATCACCGACAACGGGACCCAATTCACCAGTGCAGTGTTCCAAGACTATTGCAAAGACCTTGGTGTCCAAGTTTGTTTTGTGTCCGTAGCTAAACTAAAGAGCAACGGTCAAGTTGGAAGGGCCAACGCCGAGATCCTCAGGGGCCTCAAGGTACGGACATATGACTGCTTGGATAAGCATGGTGCCAAGTGGGTTGACGAACTCCTATGTGCACTATGGTCCAACCGAATGTCTCCCAGCCCGTCCACAGGAGAAACGCCTTTCTTCTTGGTGTATGGGGCCGAGGTCGTCCCCCCCCCCCCCAGAGATTGTAGTGGTCTCCCTCTGAGTCCGTCCATTCAACGAAGGCGCCCAGGACCAGCTCCGACGTGAAGATGTCGACGAAGCAAGGTGGCACACCACCGTCTGAAACGCACGGTACCTGCAAGCGCTCCGGCGCTACCAGGAGCAGTTCGTGCGGAGTAGAGAGCTCCAGACGGGCGACCTGGTGCTGCCACAGATACTATCTCGAGAAGGGGCACACAAACTCTCCCCCAGCTGGGAGGGCCCCTTCCGAGTGACACAAATATCCCGCCCCGTGTGATAGGTAAAAGGATGAGTCCCGATCTTCCGAAAGGTAATGGATAGGTCGATTGATGTGGAGATCTCGACGTTGATGATCCGAGGCTCTCGAGTAGAACACGAACAGCCCCTGCAATCACTACACCACCGCTCCGTTGGTTATCAACCGTGCTTCACACGATTGACCTCGCCAAGAAGGCTAATCCCTGCAAGTGCAACCGAGAACACAAGCAAGAACGTAGAAGAAGCAATCTGAAATTGCTGAATTGGGGTTTCACAAACCGAAAAACGGCGATATTATTGATCTAAGCAAAACCCAATTGTTCATGGCGGCTACTATGGAGTATATATAGGTGGGAGGACGTCCAAGGGGGTGTTGGGGTCGTGACCTAACCCTAACACACGAAAATAATGGACTTAGACTTGATACAAGGCCCAATGGGGTGGTGCAGCACCCTGACAGATTCTGTACTTGATTTTGTTTCGACGATTCCCGACGACTCCCAAGGAATTTTGACATGGGACCGGTGCCATTGGAAAGGATATCCTCTCCCCTTTCCGTGCATATGTAGAACGTCCAAAACGGAGTTCGTATGCGTCCTGGGCATCCGTTTTAGTGCGTACTGCTCCTAGACTCCGAGTTGGATATGATTTGGAGTTTGGTTCGGTTTCCATCTTCTTTGAACGAATTCTCTGGTCTTCCACGTCCCTAATACTCCCTCCAAGTACTCCTTGAACCTCTCCATGGATCCTAATCACAAATAAATCATTAAGTAGCAATTTATGCTCAAAAACATATAAGGGAAATATATAAGAACGAGTTCACCTCTGAAATTAATTGTTGTGTATGAACTCTATTGATTGCATCTTGTATGTTCAATTGAGTGTTGTTTGTATCCATAGAAGTGATATCCTCATCATCCTCCCCTTCTTGAATTGGAGTCGTCCTCGACTCAAGTTCATCTTCTATCATGTGTGGGTCCATACGTGCAACGCCATCAAATCTTCTTGTAAGCATGAAAGGAGGAGGCCAAGGTGGTGGACGGCATAGTGCACCATCTTGATCTTGTCATCAAATAAGAGTGCACATTCACTTGAGCCAGGATCCCAAACAAATAAACATTGTGTCATATTTGTAGGTGCAATAATAATATGCATGATCTCATCATTCTCCCCTTCTTTATGACAAGCCGTCCTCGGCTTGCTCGTATGTCCAGCAAAAAGACTTGCTTTGGGGGTAGAGTTTAGGCCCGAGTGAGCACTGCCCATATTGCACAACCGCAGTGAAAAATGTTTTTGTTGTCCCTGCTGCAAGGAAAAAATACTAGAAAAACTTGACAAGATATTATTAGTGTTAGTACATTCATTTACTTGACCATGTTGTTGCAGCACAAAAGGAGCTCCCTCATTTGAACATATGTAAACTTTATGCACCATAAACATACCACTATGTTCATATTTGCCTATAGCATAAAAAATATTTCTACTTAATAAAGGCAATTCAGATTGTGAAAATATTCTCCTCTCTACAATATTTAGATCACAAAGAGTGTCAAATTCAATATAACCCAAAGTATGTAAAGAAGACAAAAATTTCAGCTCATCATTTTCAGCAGTAGCGGTGATCAAATTATGAATTTCAGCACAAGTAGGTGAATTCAAAACACAATCATCTTATACATTAACCTGTTTTTGCATAGGTATAATAGAGTTATCAGCACATAACTCTTTCTTAACAGAAGGATCAGCAGGAAAATCAACATGTGGCAATGGTGTATCAATAAAAGATTCCACTAGTCGCTCCTCGACAATAGCATGATTGGTGAAAAAATTCAGAACATTCAAAAACTTCTCACCTTCAACAAGTGTGTTGTGATATTCGTTACCTTTATTCTCATTTTCAGCAGTAATTGTGGGTGAAATATGAATTGATAGATCTGAATTTTCACAGGAGTTGTTGAACACCTCATTCACTTTTGGATTTTCTACAATTATTGGTTCTTGTTCCTGCAAAAGGTTAGGCATAGGAGGAGGTACAACAAGGAAATTCTTCTCAAGCTCATGTATTTCATCTTTGCAATTGGATACACTAGTAAATGTTTCTCGCATAAGAATTTTCATATCTTTCCATGTTCGAGGTTTTTCTAAATCATTTAAATTATTCCACCAAGTTAATGCACAACCTACTAATGCACTTACAACATTTCTAATCTTTCTCCTCTCACACATATGACATTTTCCAAAAATTTTATCCAACTCTATTTCCCAAGCAATATATTCATCGTAACCAAAACCATCATAAGAAGGAAGAGATGGGAGAATGTAATTACTTCTTGTGGAAGGTGTTGTAAAGGTGGTCCGAATGTCATGTGAATCCTTGGTTGATGTTTGATTTTTAGTGAGCAACTCCATCGTCGTCTTCATCATGTCCATCATCTCAGCATATAATGCATGATTCTTGCTTTTACCTGACATTGTTAGTAGCAAAAAGAAGACAACACAAAAAATATGTTATCCCTATCAACTACAAAGGATAATGGCAAATTGGAAGTGGAATCACACACTCTCAAGTGTCTTACCACGCTCTTACAAGTGTTCTTACCGACACTGCAGGTGGCAAACGGTGGACGGTATGAAGAGACCAATGAAGTGTGGGATGATTGCAAATGTGTATCGATTTTGCTCAAGAGTAAGGTGTAGCTTGGATGGCACTTTCTATGTAGCAAGGATTAGCAACAATGAAATCAAATAGTAAAGTTGAATAAGTGTCCAAAGTATTTGTCAGAGTTGTTGGCCTAAATGTGTTCCTAGTAGTTCAAGCTAGCAAGACATGAGACAAAACTAGATGACACAAAGAATGCAAGCACTTCTGTTTTTTTTGTTGTTTTTTTCTCTTTTTTGTGCGGCTTTTCTTTCTTGTTTTGCACTTTCCTTTTTCTTTTTTCTTCCTTTTTTTTCAGAATGTGCTGCAAGGGAAGAACACAATGAAAATCAATCCAAGATATCTCGTGTGTCTGTCACAGATTTTCTGCTCAATCTTCCAAGGACAAATAGGCACACTTATAGGCTCTAAATTGGAAAACTTAGAACAGCAAGATTGTAGATATATAACTCCTCTTTAATTTCAATATATGTAAGACCTATTTTGGAAAAGAACAATAGGAGATACTGCCCCCGAAATACAGACTGTTCAGAATTTTTAGGTCAATAACAGATTCGGATCTAATGCAATTTCGGCATTGATAACTACATTTTATGGGAGAATTATGAATAAGAAAGTTATAGAAAACTTCTCAAGCTTTCCAGAAAGTATAAGAACTCTAAAATCCGAGTTTGTATGAGCGAGATATGATGAAAATACCGAACTGGACAGAGGCGAATCTAATCTGGATGTGATGATGTGATTCAAAAGGATGAATCACACAATGGAAAACTCAAACTAAGACCAAAAACACGTTCTAAACCAGCAATATGACTCAAGCACGGACACAAAATCAACAAAACCAAACTGAATAACAAAGTTGCAAAGGCTCAATGTGGTTTGGACAAAGTAATGAACAGATCTACTAAACTGCAAGTTTTTTTGTGGTTTTTTTGTGGACTCTAGGTATGAAAAACAAAACTAATGTAATGGATAGATGAATTACCTAATGGGCAACCTGGAAATCTGATACCAATTGATAGGTAAAAGGATGAGTCCCGATCTTCCGAAAGGTAATGGATAGGTCGATTGATGTGGAGATCTCGACGTTGATGATCCGAGGCTCTCGAGTAGAACACGAACAGCCCCTGCAATCACTACACCACCGCTCCGTTGGTTATCAACCGTGCTTCACACGATTGACCTCACCAAGAAGGTTAATCCCTGCAAGTGCAACCGAGAACACAAGCAAGAACGTAGAAGAAGCAATCTGAAATTGCTGAATTGGGGTTTCACAAACCGAAAAACGGCGATATTATTGATCTAAGCAAAACCCAATTGTTCATGGTGGCTACTATGGAGTATATATAGGTGGGAGGACGTCCAAGGGGGTTTTGGGGTCGTGACCTAACCCTAACACACGAAAATAATGGACTTAGACTTGATACAAGGCCCAATGGCCCAATACGGTGGCGCAGCACCCTGACAGATTCTGTACTTGATTTTGTTTGACTATTCCCGACGACTCCCAAGGAATTTTGACATGGGACCGGAGCCATTGGAAAGGATATCCTCTCCCCTTTCCGTGCATATGTAGAACGTCCAAAACGGAGTTCGTATGCGTCCTGGGCATGCGTTTTAGTGCGTACTGCTCCTAGACTCCGAGTTGGATACGATTTGGAGTTTGGTTCGGTTTCCATCTTCTTTGAACGAATTCTCTGGTCTTCCACGTCCCTAATACTCCCTCCAAGTACTCCTTGAACCTCTCCATGGATCCTACTCACAAATAAATCATTAAGTAGCAATTTATGCTCAAAAACATATAAGGAAATATATAAGAACGAGTTCACGTCTGAAATTAATTGTTGTGTATGAACTCTATTGATTGCATCTTGTATGTTCAATGGAGTGTTGTTTGTATCCATAGAAGTGATGTACTCATCACCGTGTGTGTCCGCTTGGCCACAGAAGAAGGAGAGCCCCTCCCCAACCCTTGGAACATAGAACACCCCCGTAAGTTCTATCCCTAAGCATAATAGTAGGACAATGTAGGGTGTCATGGTGCCAAGGAATGACATTTAGGACAACCAAGCTCTGCGCGGGGAGGGGGGGGATAGGTCCAGAGTGTTCAACCGTTTAGCTTGGTCCTGTACCCTAAGCATGAACACTCTGCATCTTTTGCCAACCGGAGTGGGTCATTGCCTTATTGTAAAGCTAGTATCCTCCTATGAATACCATTTGAAAGAATCACTGTCTTACCCTGTGCTTTCTCTTATGTTCACTTAATTATCTATTAATTTTGTGATCGATCAGGCTAGTCTCGTTTTTTCGTATATTATCTTCATATACCTGGTGAATTTTTTTTCTATATTACCCCTAGTAGAGTTATGCAACCCTGATGAAGGCAGACTTGTTTGAGGTACCTGCAAGGTGTTTCAAGACCTCGCGGCTACCCTCTTACTCGGGGCCCTGTGGTGCCAAATGGTTCCCCACGAAAGACCTACGCCGAGCTGGAAGTCTAGAGCGCGTAGCCTGCTTAGCCTTGTCCTATACCCTAAGCATGCGCGCTTTGCCTCTCAGTGCTACGTCTAAGTACTAAGGGCCAGAAAGATCACACCCCACACCCTGAGTAAGGTGGGAGCCGGATCCCAGACACTAACTCACTAAATTACCCAAACCCCGCGTACCAGCCCAGGACTGTAAGACATGGCAAAACTAAAGAGTAGGAAAAGATCGCCAATGAGCAAAAAATATGCACCCCTGTTATGTGTGCAGGACATACAAAGCAGGTTACGATGGTGGGCGACGCTGGAGCATCCAGCTCTGGCACCTCCCAGGGGGCCTGCCATCGACGACTCTGCGATGATGGTGGGCGATGCCAGAGAAGCCAGCTCCGGCACCACCCAAGGGGCCCGTCGTTGACGTCCCAGCGCACCGAAGACAACAACAAGCGCTAATTAGTGAGTACATTCTCCCGTCCCGCTCTTGTTGATAATAGTGTTCTCTTGTAGTGTCTGAACATCAGGGGCCTGCCATCGGTGTACGACACATCGGTGGTGGACGACGCCAAAGCATTCAGCTTCGGCACCTCCCAAGGGGCCTGCTGTCGATGTCTCAGCGATGATGGAGGATGATGCTGGAGCATCTAGCTCCGGCACCTCCCATGGGGCTTGCCGTCGATGACTCTGCGACGATGGTGGATGATGCCAGAGCATCTAGCTCCGACACCTCCCAGGGAGCCTGCCGTCGACAACTCTGCGATGATGGTGGGCGACGCCGGAGCAGCCAGCTCCGGCATCACCCAAGGGGTCTGCCGTCGAGGACTCTACGATGATGGTGGGCAACGCCGGAGCAGCGAGCTGCAGCACCACCCAAGGGGCCCGCCGTCGACGTCCCAGCATGCTAAAGACAACAACAAGCGCTAATTCATGAGTACATTCTCTTGTACCGCTCTTGTTGCTAATAGCGTTCCCTTGTGTTGCCTATATATTAGGGGCCTGCCATCACCGTACGACACATCACGGTGGACGACGTCGGAGCATCCATCTCCAGCACCTCCCATGGGGGCCTCGTCGATGACTCTACGACGATGGTGGGCGACACCAGAGCAGCCAGCTCCGGCACCACCCAAGGGGCCTACCGTCGACGAATCTATGATGAGTCGAAGGAGCCAGCTCTGCCCCCCCCCCCCCCCCCCCGAAGGGGGGTCTGCCGTCGACGACTCTACGGAGGTGGTGGGCAACGCCGGAGCATCCAGCATCGGCACCACCCAGGGGACCTGCTGTCAACAACTCTATGACGATGGTGGGCGACGCCGAAGCAGCCAGCTCCAGCACCACCCAAGGGGCCTACCGTCAACAAATGTACGACAATGATGGATGATGCGAGAGCAGTCAGCTCCGGCACCACCCAAGGGGCCTGCCATCGACGTCAACACTTAGAAAAAACCTCGATGCCCCTAGAAGGGCCACACCAAGGTCAACAACTCATGCTCCCCCGCTCTGCTGGGGGCCCATCGAAGACATCCTGCGCTCATGTTGTAGGCATGCCCCGCAACCTGGACACACCTCCCAAGGGGCCTCTACGGGGGGTTCCATAGGCAGGACGTCAACAGACGACAAGATTGGCCATGTTCGAATGTGTGATCGTTAGTTCCTCAAAATGTGCTCGACAAAATTTCCCAAGCCCTTACGTAACTAAGGACTTGGAGCGACAAATTGAGAAGCACAAGACAAACCAACAAGCAAAACAACATGGATTCAAATTCATTAACAAGTATTTGTACAAAGGGGTAATACCCAGTTACAAGGTGCTCTACCTAGGGGCCGCCGCTCTCAACTCCGCTGGAACGAAGAGGCCACCTGCTTGGCAAGGTCTTGGACTTCGGCCCTCACCTCCTTGTCTCACTCATCGAAGGGGTCTTTCTCTACCGACTCCAGCAGGATCTATGGGTACCAGCTCAGGAAACACACCAAGACATGGGAGGCCACTTGCTCCGCCAGCTCCCTCCCTTTGACCTCCAGCCGCCTCGCGAGGACGGCGTTCACCGACCCCAACGTCAAGCAGAGGGAGTCCAAATATTGGAGCAGCTCGGCCACCCCATGAGACGGCTCCCCGTGCGGCACGGGACCAAGGTCGAGGGGTTCCAACACCGCCCCAGCACGGGCCAGGAAGTCTCGGATCCATTGAGCCTTGGTCGCGCAAAAGGCCTAGAGGCCTTCCGCCTCTCTCCGCACAGCTTCCTCCCGGTCGGCGAGCTCCCGAGCATGACGCTCCAGATCGTCGTCCTGGCGCTTGATGGTGAGCTCCGAGTCCTGCATAGCCTGGCGCTTCTCCCCCAGCACGTTGAGGATCCGGGAGACCTCTTCCTTCTTCACTACCAAGTCCCGTTCCACATCAGCAACGACGACATCGTGGCGGACCAACTCAACCGCTTATCCTCGCACAGCTTCAGGCGAGCTTCGGGGACGGTATGGGTCTTCAGGTCCTTCACCTCAAGCTCCTTATTCTTGGCATCGACCAACTTCACCAAGTGCTGCTCCTCAGCAAGCTGATCCCACTCTCAGGCGAAAGTAGCCTGCATCTGGCGCAAGGTAAACTGGGATGCGGCAACAACATCGGAGAGGGGGATCAGCATTGCAATCACCACAAACGGCTGCCTCTTCGCCTCTTCTACTGACTCCATGGCAGACACCAGCGCCTGGGGACCAGATGGCTCCCCGGCTGGAGCTCCAGGCATCAGCGTGTCACTGCCCGACGCTGAAGTTCTGTCCTCCATCACGAAGGTATCACCGGACACCGGTGGTGAGTCGCGGTCTTGCGTGCCAATGACGTCGGGCGCCGGCGCAGTATTAACGATGGGCGGGTCCGCTCAAACAAGGGCAGCTGCGATGGCCAAAGTTGCCACCAACTCGCCTAGCACCTCCTCAGCCCCATCTGCTCCGATGGACGGAGGAGCAGGAACATCGGCATCACTAGAAGCTGGTGCACCTTCAGGCATAGGGTGCGATGTAGCAGATCCCATTCCAGCTCTGGGAAGCGTGGGACTCACCAAGCCCACCCCGGGAAGCACCAATGGTACTATGTCGGCCGACGTCACCCTAAAAAGCCAAAACCAACTTCGTCAGAGTGGAAAAACAATGAAAGAATAGCGGAGGAAGAAACTGCGCCTTACCGGTGGGCCGATCTACTCTAAAGACCGTGGCCTCCCAGCTCACATGGCGAATCGAGACCCCCTAGACCCGATGCCAAGGCTGGCGCCACAGTCTCCAGCACCAGCTCTAGAACGGCTTGCGTCGACATGGCTGTCGGCACAGACTCCTCTGCGCCTCCTCCAAAACAAGTGTCACCACTAGAATTAGAAACCAAGTCAACAACGGGAGCTTCAACCACTCCGTCTCCATCGCGATGAGAGATTTGGGTATCGTCCCCCCGTGTTAGCTTACGCTTCTTCGGCGCAGCGGTGGCGAAACCCGCGGCCAGAGTGCGGGAACGTTTTCCCAGCACCAGAACTGGTGCTGGCTGGCTGTCCTCCACCCTGACAGAAGATGTTGGGGGCCCTACCTCCGCCCTTTATGAAGAAAAGGAGGTAGACCCCGACCTTGGTTGCGTCATGGCGCGGCACCATGCCAAGACCATCGAAGCTAGACGTCTCCTCAGGGTGCAGGCGGGCAACACCGAACACGTTGACCGTTAGCATCAAGCTCAGTAGTTCTTCCCTTATGTCGGTGGTCATGAAGAGCGGCTGGCAGTCGTCCGGGATTGTGACGTGCTCGTCGTCGACCGTGTCGCAGGTCACCACCTTCAACATCCTCTCCAACATTTCTGGGGTGGGGTCGTTCAGAGCCACCCGACACCGATCATAGGTACCGATGTAGTGCCGGGCCCCGTACAAGTGCTTCTAGAGAGGGGCGGTGCGGCAGTGCAAGAAGTCTACCAGCACCATCAGAGAGGTTAAGCCTTTGCCTGCCAAGAACTGGATCCTCTTCAATATCAGCGTGTACTCCTTTGTCAACCCCTGGAAAGCTTCCCAGGTGGTGGGATCAGAAGCCGGACCTTCAGAGGGCATCTTCAGCAACGCATGATCCTCGACCCGCATGATCGCCCAATCTTCCCTCCAGCTGCTCCAATTGCCCCCTTTGAGCAAAGGGATGTAGGTTAGGGAGGTCTTGTCTCGGTGCCGAAAGTAGTAGGCACCCACTTGGGTCGTCGCACTCTTTCCGGTGGTCTTCATCATGAAGAAGAACCGGAACAACTCCACTGTTGGCAGGCAGCCCACGAACGCCTCACGGAAGTGGACGAACACAATGATCACGACGATGGAGTTCGACAACAAGTGGTGAAGCTGCAGGCCATACTCCTCTAGCACTGCGAGGAAGAACCTCGACAGAGGGAGCCCAAGCCCCGCAAACACGTAAGCGGCGAAGAGGACAATATCTTCTTCGTGCAGGTATTCAAGAGTGGGAGATCCGCAGCGGATCATCCACCCATACTCCACTGCCACCCAGCCAAGCAGTCGCCTCCTCGGCAACAGATCATCGATTGATTGGAAGCGAGAATGAGGCAACGAGGAGGTCATCGGAGCAAGCAAAAGTGAGAGCTTTGGCTGAGGGTTGAATGCTCGGGCACTTGAGGAAGAAGGCGAAAGCTCAGGTAGTGGGGTTGTGAGTAAGGAAGGAATCGTCCCCTCCAACAAAGGTTTCCTTTTTGATCACCCCCGCAACGCTTGAGAACTTCGTGCGTATCGCAAAGACACGACCCACACCACTCAACCCATATCGTCAATGATGGTGGGGGCTAAGCCCCCTAAAAGAAGTGCGGGCCCATGCGGTCACCCACATAAGAAGACAACTGAAGTGGTTCCCATAAAGGTGGAGCGAACGTAAGTGCTATAGCTGGATTGGGAACCACCGTGGTTAAAGGCGTTGTAGAAGACAGAGATACTATAGCAAGCAAAGATCTCATCACCATAGTCCGTCAACCACGAGTGGACATGTGGTCACATTGGCAGAAGCGCCCACCACATCGGCTAACAAAAATGAAATTCAAAGAGCAGTGCAGCAAAACATAGTGAGGGCTCCACCCTCGGGCTCATCACCTCCTCCCGAGGTGGACCTAGGGGCTACTGTCGGTACCCCGCGTACGGGGTACCCTCGCACACAAGCCGAAAGTACCAAGGTACATTCGGTGGCGCCACGTGTCTAGAGGGTTATGTACACCGACCTTCCTCAAGTACGGGATCCGGCGCTGCCACGTAGACCACAAAGATGAGACCCGGCTCCCCCGAGGGGACGGGCTCTCAAGGTACCACGTGTTCAGGTGGGACCTCATCCTACTATAGGGCGAGGTCCAGCGCAACCACGAGGCTCGAGGCACCAGGCCAGACGTCTCCCGCAGAGAAGAGCTTTGGAGCTGCCACATACCCCGAAGGGCTCTAGAGCTGCCATGTGTCGCAAAGGGACCCGGAGCTGCCGCATGCCCCGAAGGGCTCTGGAACTGCCACGTGCGTCCAAGACCAAGCCCGGCTCCCCCGGCGGAGGCCAGCCACGAAGCTGCCAGGTGTCCTGCAACTCACTTTGGGCGGTGAAGTGCGAGAGTTAAGGGATGGTGCGCCCCGTCCAAATCAAGCATTGAATATAGGCACCCACCTTCGGGGCAGGTAACGCGGAGCACGCCAACGATCAAAGATCGTTGTGCCCAATCACATCACTGTGAAGACACCGCAGGCCTACCCTGCCCCACCAAGTGGGTAGCTTACGGCTCCAGGGACAGATGGATGGGACATTCCCTGCCATCATCAACGACTACGCATGGGCCACTAGTGACTGAAGCGGCAAGACGACAAGTCTTCAAGTCGCGGTCAGGGGAATCTTATGCGAGAAGCCATAGATTGTTTTAGGATAAGATCACCCCGGGGCCACCTATCGGGCCCTGGATCCCACTTGTAAGGTGTCTAGCCTTGTCTATAAAAGGACCAGACCGCCACCATGACAAGGGACCCCCCAACTTATGCATTCACACACTCTAGCAATACAACCTCACCGTGGAGTAGGATTTTACGCTCTTGCGGCCCGAACCACGTAGAGACCACCGTCTCATACTCTTATACGCACAACCACTAGATTGAGAACTAACCCCTACCAATTAAAGAACCTCCGTGGGCTGCTCCTTAGCAGATCCAAAGGACGTGTCGCATTAACACTTCAACAAACACCATTTTATTGAGGTACATATGGTGAAGAAAATCGATGATCTATTCCCTTTTCAGCACAAAAGTGATCAAAAGATTGATTTTTAACTTCAGTTCCATTATCACTTCTAATTGCTTTTAAAGATCCTGGGTGGTCAAGTGAAAGTCTAAGAACTAACTTCTAAAGTGACTAAAAGCTTCATTCTTAGGTGCCATAAAGTAAACCCAAGAGTACTACGGTGTCAAGGTACAAAAGTTGTCCCGGTTCAGTTGACATGGTCATTGTGAGAGGAGGATGTGAACCTGCAACCATCTTAGCATATCTACAAGAAGAGCACACAATATTGTTGTCTCCTTTAAGCTTAGGTAGCCCACTAACACATGTGAGGTGATCAAAGCCTATGTGACCAAGTCTACGATGCCAAAAATATAAGTCGTTTGAATCATTAGAACCTAGACACCTATGCTTAGAAGTTGACATCTCAAAAACAGCTTTAAAAACTCTTCCAATCCTAGACATGTTAAACAAAAGCTCACCTTTTGAATCTACAACATTGCAGCAATTTTGCGTGAAATTAACTTCTCGATTTTCATCTATCAATTGTGAAATAGAAATCAAGTTGTATTTCAAATTTTTAACAAGTGCCACATCCTTCAAAGTGTAGTGTTTATTTACTTTAACTGAACTCTTAGCAATTATAAGAGTTGAAGAATTATCGGCAAAAGTAACATTCTCTACATATGACGCAAAAGAGAGGGAGGAGAACCATTCTTTGTTACCAGTTATGTGGCATGCGCAACCTGAATCCACAAGCCAAGTGTTCTCCTTCCTCAAGCTTGTAAACTACATAGAAGGACAATACATCGATGACTCAATACTGGCATTAGTCAAAAGGCATTTAGGAATGCAGTATTGAGTCACACGATGTCCAGCAGGAATAACAAACGAAAGCTGAGATAAAACAACAGGTTCATGAGCCAAAGTTTGAGAGTTCTTGTACCCAACTACATATTTATGAAGTGTGTTATGTGTAGCACAAAAACAGTAGATTTGGGAGCAAACTTTGCATGTTTATGACTCATTACAGCAGGTTGCATGTTCCTAACACTGCAACAAGTTTTGCTCATTTGTTATGTGATCTAGCAATCATTCTTCCCTTTTTCTGTTGTTTACCTAGTCTATAACAAAAATATATGACATGAACATCTCTACCACAGTAGGTATAATGAAATTTAACTTTATGATCATGTCTAGATGAGCAAGCAACATGTTTATTAGAAACCGAATGAGACAACACTTTTGCAGATTTGAAGACCACCTCTTTTTTAGGAACCATTTGAATCAAATCATTCCCTAATGATTTTACAATTTTAGGTGGATGTGCCTTAGCATGAGCATGGGAAACAAAACCTAAACGAGTTTTATCATTGCAAGACTTAGATGAATTCTGCAGTTCTTATTTGCATTACAAAATTGATCTAGTGTCCTATGCATGTCATCAAGTTTTTTAAACAAGTCTAGACAATTTTCACATAAAGTTTTTCCTTTTAGTTTGCAATTAGAATAGGAATTAACTTCATACACACGTAAAGCATTGTTCAAAGCAGAAATTTCATTCAAAGCATCATGTAGTTTTTTATCAAGCTTATCACAAGTAGAACAATTCAAATCAATTGTAGAACAGCTATCATCTTTCATGTTTTAGTCGTTAAGTGCAGCAAGCTTTTTGTTCATTTCAATTTCAATCTCAAGTTTATCAAGAGTGGAGGTGTGCGCACTTATTAAAGAGGACAATTTTTCGTATGTTAATTCATATGAGGAGCAAGAATCATCACTAGGAATCAAATATTTTAACCGATTAATTTCATATTCTAGTGATTCAATTTTAATAGCATTGTTCCTAAGTTTTTGTCCCTTTTCTTTAGTATAACCGTGCCACGAGAAATAGCATCACACATTTCTTCGCAAGTGGGACACACCTCTTAATCATCGCTGTTGTGTTCTGCTTCCTCCATACTTGATCTTAAGTTGCCCGCCATAAAATACATAGTTGCCAAATTGTCTTCATCCTCATCACTTCTGGAGTCCACATCGCTCAAGTTGTTGTCTAGTAGAGCGGAGAGGATATGGTCCACCACATGGCATTTTGTAAAAGTCTTATTTTTCTTGTTGTTATTGCCAGAAGAGGACTTGAACTTATTTTGCTTTTCATCACAGATAGAAGGACCTGAAAGGTTAGGGCAATCTGTACGAAAATATCTTGTCTTATCGCATTCAAAGCATCGTTGAGAACCACAACTTCCTCTCTTTCTAGTTCTCACATTTTGCAATGCTTTTGAGAACCGAGTGGAGAGAAGTGCTAGCTCCTCCTCTGGAAATTCTTCAATCTGTTCAAGGGTTAGATAAGACAGCAAAGCAAGTGTACCACATGAATAAGATTGGCTAAAACTAGGCATGTCATGTTGAGAAACAAATGCAAGAGACTTGTTGGGGTTTTTACGTGATATTATGTCAAGTTCATGAGTTTTCAACTTAGAATATAGAACATCTAAAGTAAGTGTACTCATGATAGTAGATTCACATATAGACGTAACTTTCATCTCCCAAATCGACATGTCAAATGCACATAACAATTGCCTAGCATTTTTAGCATCTGAAAAATTAACATAGACGCTACACAAGTTGCTGAGAATTTTATTGGAGCAAAAAGATCATTGATCGACTCACTGGGTTGCATCTCGAAGCGCATGTACTCTTTCTTAAACATGTCTTGACGTACCTCCTTTATTGTATTGGAGACTTTGTGGTAGTCGCATAGTGCTTTCCATACATCATACACAGATCTTAGGTGTGCAACACGATCAAAGTCGCTTTGGGTTAATCCTTGTACAATTAGGTTGTGTGCCTTATTGTTGTTGTCGATGTCTCATGTTTGCAGCTGTAACATCATCATTTGATGGCATGAAGAAGTGCTTCGAGACCTTTTCTCATATGGCGTAGCCTTGCACTTGTATGTAAGCCTCCATGTGGGCCTTCCAAACCTGAAAATCAATGCCATTGAACAAATAAGATTTTGTAGAGTATTACTCAATGATGATAAGTAAAAACACGTGCAAGTCAAAGTGATTAGAGCACCTTGGCTCTGATACCAATTGTAGGATGGAAAAGCACATGAAAATCTAAGAGAGGGGGTGAATGGTTGATTAAAAACTTTTGAACAGAAGCTATGAAAACTCCTCAGCATAAAATCAATATGTTAAGAAACCTTGTGTTTAATCTGTTTTCAACCTGTCCAATCATGACAAAAACAAGTGTAGATTGTAGGGAATCAAGTCACAGAACTAATGCAATAAGAATCACGTGAAAACAGTAAGTAGAACTTGAAATATGATCAAAAGACTAGACGAAGGTCAATCTGTTCTACCGATTTAAAAATAGATCAGCAATGCTGCAATGAAACTCGTGTAGATCAAAAAGCACAAATCCAACGACTGTGAAATTTTCATAGATGATAGAGAATCAAGTTTTGAAGACAACCCAAAAAGAATCACGTGAATGGTCAAAATATCAAGGCAACATTGGTATGTCCAGAAACTCGGCGAGAAAAACTTGTCTGAAACAAGTTGGACGAACAAGGCACTAAAGCTCCTCTAAAACTACAATCTTTATTCAATAGAACACAAGGGTAACAGCCCAACTTCGTCTCCCCATGATCTCTAGTCTCCCTTGCTTATATAACCAGCCCTTAGGCCACTCAATCCTAACTAGGACTCTAATCCTACTCACTTTCAACTGAAACTTTCAATAATTGCTCAAGACTCTTCCATACGCAGATAGAAGCAATCTTAAGACTTCCAAACACCTTATGAGCACCCCAAAAATTCCTAAAACAACTAAACTTCATGATCACCATGAAATCTAACCAAAACAAACTCTAAACTTTCCATATACGAACCATAACCACCTCAGCCGCAGCCTGAGGTATAATCCAGCCAGTTGGACCTTTCCGACCACATCTTCACGTCTGTGTCTCTTCATCATGCCTTGTAACAATGTTGCCACATCCATGTACCCCTTGCGCATTTGCAAACACTTTATGTCGGTACCCTGCATACCAGGTACCCCTTAGTACCGCGAAGATTACAAGGGGGTTCTACCTGTTAGAGTTGAAGGTCTCCTCGGATCCCACATGTCACATTGCACCGGACCCGCTCCCCTCATATGGGTAGTTCCTGGGTCAACACGTGTAAAATAAAACCGAAACTAAGCTCCCAACAAAGGAAAGCTTCGGTGAAAACACGTGTATAACGACCCCGGACCTAATCCCCAGCAGAGAGGAGCTCCGGTACCGACACGTGTGCAGCCCCGGACATAACCTCTCGTAAGGGAAAGCTCCGGAGCTTCCACATGTGGAGCCTCCGGACCTTCATCAATGTATACACTGGAAGATCTCCTTCAGCACGAACAATCAAGGGTAATTAAAGCGGCAGTTACAAGATTTAATTACTTGTCATTAATGCTGTATTAATGACACACGATTAGAGCACTGTTAATAGGGGTAATGCAGCCATTAAGGCATGTTATCACACTATTAATCATGCTTAATACCCTTTAGACGGTGTATTAGGCCATCAAATACGCCAGGGCCACATGTCAGGCCAGACAAGCTTTGTAACGGTCAGCCCTTGGAACTATAAAAGGGTTGTGCCGTATGTACCCAAGGACATCTGGGCTAATCCAAGCTGACCCGCTTACTAAGAAATAGACTCACACAATACAACAACACAAACCCCGTGGAGTAGGGTGTTACGCTCAGGCGGTCCGAACCACATAAATCTCTAGTGTCATCATCTTGATCTTGATCTCTGCGTACCCCAACCATAACAAGAACCTTCGCGGGCTGCTTCTTAGCAGGTCTGGGGGAAGTGTCGTTTCAAACACTTTGACATTTGGCGCTCCAGGAAGGGGGAGTAAGGTCCCGAGATCACAAGATGGTGAATTCTGCCGCAGGATCATCCAATGGCAACCGTGCTAAACAACCTGCTGGAGGCAATCCCTCCAACGCTCACCAGTCAGCAGGTGCCATTGTTCCAGCAGGCACTCTAGCACCATCTGTTCTGACAAACAATACTAATCAACAAGCTGAGGCATCTGTGTGGATCACTGCATCGACAAACAACAACCCTGAGCACGCGCTCATTGTTGTGCCAGCTCTCCTACAACACACACCGCCTCCAGGTGCACCCCAGGGTGCTATGGAGCAATGGAGGGATGATGTTGACCATCTGGTTGCAGCTGCAGCCGCTGGCATCAGCAATCAAGGTCCTCCTACTTCGGGACGAGCACCATCTCAACGAAGGACCTTGTCGGGCCGACTTGGTCTGCAAGTTTCGCAGCAGAGAAGACGTGTTGCATCCGAGAAGGTGACTTCATTGCCCCCTGGGGCGCGGCGCACCCATACCATCACCTGGATTCTAACTCATGATCTGCGGTCGGAACTGGATCGCTGTTACCGGCAGCAGGACGGCCGTGTCCATATGAGTGTTCTCGTGAGAGGCGAGAGGCTCGGGATGTGACACCCAGTTCCGAAAATGAACCAAGTGAACGCATATGTGTGCCCATGACATTCAACACACATACACGAGTGCATCACAAACGATATACAGATAATTACCACAGCACAAGATTAATCAACCAAATTTTATTGCACAAACCATATTATCCTCGAATACAAGTTCTAATGAATATTAATGACAAGTTCAACTAATGCAGCTAAAATAAACTAAATAAGCAAACTAAACAGCTGGGCAGCATAAGCAATAGGGTATAGCGCAGCTC
The DNA here is from genome assembly GCA_036927565.1 of Tuctoria greenei. Lineage (NCBI taxonomy): Eukaryota > Viridiplantae > Streptophyta > Magnoliopsida > Poales > Poaceae > Tuctoria > Tuctoria greenei. Next base: position 218,257,577 of record JAYESD010000003.1, on the reverse strand, counting down.
CATACAACACCATAGGCAAAGCTGACGGTAGACACGGCCTAGAACTCCGCATTATTGCCATTAAACTCCCAATCCTGACCTGCAACTGTTGGGGGGGGTTGCAAGAGTGAGTACATGTCGTACTCAGCAAGTGTGGAAAGTATGACATGTAGCTGATTCAAATGACGAATACAATAATGGTTGAGTGCTGAAAAGTACATTAAAGCATTTGAAAAGTAATATATTATATGTATGTGAATAAACCCATCATAATCCATGTAGTTATCATAATACCAGTCCATATTCCATATCCATCATCATATACCAATATCCATATTCAATACCAAAATTCAATTCATAATCATCCATAACCATAATACAAACCATAATCATAATACCAACCATAACCATCCCAAATCCCAATTTTCCTCTAATCATGTGAGGGTCCAGGTTGCTCATAACTGGGAGCGCGGCTATCATGATAGTTTTAGACACACTCTACAGAGGTTGTACCGCTTTACCCATGTGTTTGTGATTTCAGCACCTTTCCATGACTAGAACCTCTATTATGCCGTCTCACACTTTCGTCGGTGTGTGACCAAGAGATCACAAAGTAGCCTTTACAAAGGGATTACTAGCCTATTTAGACCCCACTGAGGTTTCACCATTGGTGATGTCTCCACTTGAACACACCTTCAACCAAGGGCCCCCTATTGAGCCATTCGGATCCCAGGGTAGTCCCACCAATCATCAACAAACCAAATCCGACTACCCCTTCCCCGAGCATCCTTAATGATCCAAATAGCACTGGAAAAGCCCTAATTAATTAGCTACGCCGCACCCATACTTGGGCTCGTGGTGGCACTGTAAATCCTGGATGGTCGCTCCACGAACCGGTCCTTAGATCTAAAGCAAGCAAAACCACCATAACATCCAACCCATCCACATACCAGGCTTGCTTAGATCACCCATTACCATATCATATTAACCAGTTCAAGTTAACCATAATCGTATCCATGCATAATTAAATTGAGTGGTATAATTGTTTTCCCTTCCCAGTTCATTAAGCGAAGCAAAAAGGTAAAAATCCCATCCCGACTCTCCACCATATATCCCAGGTGACAAGGGTGGTTAAACAAAGCTAGTAAACTTCCTATCATAGGATTCCCATCAAATTGACACAAGCATGCAACTTTGCAAATGAAACATTTATTTCAAAACAGGATCAATATGCTTCAAGGACACTTGCCTTGCTCTTGGGATTGATTCAAGTCAAAGCCTTCAAACTCTTGGTGCTAGAGATCCTCCGCGGCACTCTCTAGCGTAAACCCGTCTAATCCGCAAAATAAACATACAAGACAAGAAACACAATCAAAGAGTGCACAAATATTACTCAATATGACGTGACATGCATGATTAATGCAAATGCAAGGTAGAACTTGTTAATAGATTTCTTTTAATGATCACTATCTAGTTCTAATAGCTTTTAACAAGTTTATACAGGTTTGGATTTAATTAGATCTACTTTTAGAATCAGTTCAACACAATTTAGTCAGCAAAATCAGACCAGTCTGCAGAAGGCCAGACTAGTCCGCACTTTGCAGAACTAGTGAACTAGGGTTTTCTAGATCGACGTGAATTTGGAGATTAGGGGTCAAATTCACGTAAGAAAAAGAGAATAGAAGGTATAAAAGGTGTTTAAAACTCCAAAGAATCAAGGATCTTGGAGGTAGCACTTGGATCTTGATGATCTAGGGTTGGTGATGAACTTGGAGATGAATTGGTGATGAAGAACGAAGCTTGATGGAGATCTTGATCCTCTTTCGTTTCCTCCTCTTCTTCTTGCTTGGGATCTCCTCCTCCCTCCTTGATGGTGGCTCTCCACGAACTAGGGTTTGGGTGGGGTGGAAAAGTGGCAAATAGATGTCAAGCCAAGGGGTGGGGTTGTTTATATAGAGGTGGAGGCTAGGATTAGATGGATTTCGAGTTTGAGATTAGTAGAGGCCGGTTTAGAGTCCCTCATGGGCTCTAAAAGAGTTAGGCACGACGTCCCTAGGCCCACTTAACGTGAAACCCAAGAAACAAGTCATAAAACAAAAGATCAATTCGGAGTCGCGAAATATCGGACAAGTCTGAGAAGGACCGGACTAGTTCGAAGTTAGTCAGAAAGAAATCGGACAAGTCTAGCCAAAAATCGGACAAGTCCGACTTTATCAGAGAGGAAATCGGACAAGTCCGCTGGAACACCGGACTAGTCCAGACAAGTCCAGGGACTTAGCAATTTTTCAAGGATTCTTGGAATATCAGACTAGTCCGCACAAAATCGGACAAGTCCAAAAGTGTACAGAGGCAAAATCGGACTAGTCCACAGCAAAAACAGACAAGTCTGATTTTAGTCAGAGAGAAATCGGACTAGTCCTCACCAAAATCAGACTAGTCCGCACTTTTCAGCATTTTAAGTGCGGTTTTGTTGCAAATCAACTTTAAACTCATTCCTCTTGATGTCGATTAATGTTAAACATGTATATGAATGTAAGTAGGGATGATGCATGAAAATGAGGGTGTTACAAACCTACCCCCCTTAAAATGAATCTCACCCTCGAGATTCAACACGGAAGAGAAGAGATAGGGAAATTCCTTCTTGAGATCATCCTCCAACTCCCATGTTGCTTCTTTTTCTGTGTGGTGCTTCCATTGAACTTTACACCATCGAATAACCTTGTTCCTTGTGACTCTCTCCTTGGTTTCCAAAATTTTGATCGGTTGCTTGGCATAAGTCAAATCTGCCTCTAATTCCAATCCTTCCATTGACACTTGTTCTTCTAGTACTCTCAAACACTTCTTGAGCTGGAAAACATGAAAGACATCATGGACATCCGAAAGATGAGATGGCATCTCCAACTTATACGCTACTTCTCTTTTGTCCAAAATCTTGAATGGTCTGATATAGCGAGGTGCTAGCTTGCCTCTTATGTTAAACCTCTTATGACCTCTCATTGGTGACACCTTGAGGTAAACAAAACCTCCCACTTTAGAGGCTAATTTCCTTCTCCTATTGTCCGCATAGCCTTTTTGTCTTGATTGGGCAGCCCTCAAGTTTTCACAAATTATTTGGACTTGCTTTTTCGGCTTCTTGCAACACATCCGGACCAAATACTTGAGTTTCTCCTGCCTCATTCCAGAATAAAGGTGTCCTACACTTCCTTCCATAAAGCGCTTCATATGGTGACATTTTCAAGCTTGCTTGGTAACTATTGTTGTATGAAAACTTTGCATATGGCAAGCTCTTGTCCCAACTTTTCCCATGCTTTAAAGCACAAGCTCTTAACATGTCCTCTAAAATCTGATTGGTCCTCTCGGTTTGTCCATCCGTTTGAGGGTGTTATGCTAAACTAAAACTCAACCTCATTCCCAAAGCTTCATGTAGTTTTTGCCAAAACCTGGAAGTGAATTGTGAACCTCTATCCGAGAATATCTTCTTCGGAACTCCATGCAAACATACTATCTTCCCATATACAGTTCCGCAAATTTCTCTCCATTATAGGTGGTCTTGACAGGAATAAAGTGGGCTGCCTTAGTTAACCGATCCACAATTACCCAAATTGAGTCATAACCGGACTGAGTACGAGGTAAACCAACTATGAAGTCCATACCGATCTCTTCCCACTTCCACTCCGGAATCTTTAATGGTTGTAATAATCCAGCTGGCCTTTGATGTTCCGCCTTGACTCATTGACACACATCACACAATGCTACATATTCAGTTATGCCCTTCTTTATGCTAGCCCACCAATAACACGTCTTCAAGTCTTTGTACATCTTTGTACAACCAGGATGAATTGAGTATGGTGAGTCATGTGCCTCTTTTATTATTGTCTCCCGAATATGCTTCACATTAGGCACAACAATCCTCTTACCAAGCCATAGGGTACCATATTCATCCTCATCAAATCTGAATTCTCTCCCCTCTTGGGCCCTTTCCTTGATTTCTTGAATTTCCTCATCCTTAGTTTGGCCTTCCCGAATTTCTTACTCTAAGGTTGGGTTTAACTCCATCATCTCCATCTCATTTACAAATCCAAGGTTCAACCGTTCAAACTCCTTACATAACTCGGATGGTAACTCTCGAACTGTGAGTTGATGACTTACTCCTTTTCTACTCAAAGCATCAGCCACTGCATTGGCTTTTCCCGGATGATAGTTGATCCCCAAATCATAATCTTTGATGAGCTCCAACCATCTCTGTTGCCTCAAATTCAGATTCATTTGTTTGAAAATATACTTAAGACTCTTGTGATCCGTGTAAATTTCACACCTATGACCAAGGATACAGTGTCTCCAAATCTTCAACGCATGTACCACGGCTGCAAGTTCTAAGTCATGCGTGGGGTAATTCTGCTCATGTTTCTTCAATTGTCTTGATGCATAGGCGACCACTTGACCTTCTTGCATCAATACACATCCAAGTCCTTGTCTCGAGGCATCATAATAAATATCGAAGCTCGTGCTTACATCCGACAATACCAAAACTGGGGCTGTTGTCAACCTCTTCTTCAACTCCTCAAAACTGTTTTGACAAGCTTGAGTCCATTGGAATGCCTCTCCCTTCATTAGTAGTTTTGTCATTGGCTTGGCTATCTTGGAAAAGTCCTTGATGAATCTACGGTAATATCCAGCCATTCCAAGAAAACTCTTCATTTCCTTTACGTTTTGCAGTGGTTCCCACTTCAACACGTCTCTCACTTTTCCGGGGTCAACTGATACTCCTCCTCCTGAGATGATATGACCCAAAAATGACACCTCTCTCAACCAAAACTGACACTTGTTGAACTTGGCATACAATTGATGCTCCTTCAATTTCTGCAGCATAAGCCTCAAGTGTTCCTCATGTTCCTTCTCATCCTTCGAGTAGATCATAATGTCATCAATAAACACCACAACGAACTTATCCAAGTACTCCATGAAGACCTTATTCATGAGGTACATAAAGTACGCAGGTGCATTGGTCAATCCAAAGGACATCACGGTGTACTCATAAGATCCGTACTGCGTCCTAAAAGTTGTCTTGGGTATGTACGTGTAGGATCGAAGAGCATGTAAAAAGCTATCAGAGGGGGGGTGAATGGTAGATTTAAAAATCTTACGCAGCGGAAACAATTAAACCCCAAACCTTTCGGCAGAAAAACGATCTGTTGAAGAAATCGTGTGTGAGACTAATCTAAACGTGTTTCACCATGACAAAAAGTGATAGATATCAGAGAGAATCAAGTCACAAAGACAACACAAAAATAATCACTCAAATCCGTCGAGAAAAACTCAAGTTATGATCGAAAGATCAATCAATGGTCAAACTGCCCTACCCGAGAAAAAACAGTTCTAGAACGCTGCAAAGAAACTCGTGTAGTTCATAGACCACAAATCCAATGACCGTGAAATTTTGACAGATGATAGACAATCGAGTTTTGAAGACAACCCAAAAAGAATCACGTCAATTGGATCAGTAAAACTCGAGTTATGATAAAACCACCGACGAAAGGTAGTGCTGTCTAGAAACTCGACGAGTAAAACTTGTCTGGAATAGGCCGAACGAACAAGGCACAAAAGTTCCTTCAAACTACGTATTTTATTTAATAGAACACAAGAGGAACATCCCCAAAGTCGTGCACCACGAGTTCTGGGCTCCCTTGCTTATATAACCAGTCCTTAGGCCAACCCAATATCAACTAGGACTCCAATCCTACTCAGATCATGAATCGTAACTTTCCATAACTGCTCAAGATTCTTCTATACGCAGATAGAAGCAATCTTAAGACTTCCAAACACCTTAGGAACGTATCCCACATTCCTAAACAACTCAAATTAGTGACCCACACGAAATCCTATCATAACCAACTCAAATCTTTCCATATTTGAGTCAAACCCGACTCAGCCGCAGCCTGAGTCCATAACCTAGTCGGTTGGACCTTTCCGACCAATTCTTTACGTCCACATCTCTTCATCACGCCTCGGAACCATGTAGCCACGTCCATGCACTCCTTTCACATGTGCAAACATCTTCCAATAACGTCCACGATACCTTCACATGCATTGTTCTTGATTCAATCATGCTACGCAACCTCCTGATTAGCTCAACCACAATTCCTCCTGAATTTGGTTGTTGGAACCTCATCTCCTCCCTGAGACTAGTCCAATGGATCCCGTTACCAGCCATGTCTTGAACTCAAGCAACACCTGCACATGAATAAACAACCAATCCATACGAGCCCAAGTCCTCGACTTGACTCAAGTTAGTTCCGAACACAACACCCTACGTGAGAACCTCACATAAGCATGTTGTAAAACCACAGTAACACGATATCATCCATATCAACCAAAACGCACCAAAAACTTAGCAAATGAATACTAAACAATATTTCCAACAATGTAAAGCAAGTACGAATCTTTGCGAATGAAAAGCAGAAGCACTACAGTCAAGTTCCGGACCTTGCTAGAGCAACCCGGACCTTGAGCCGGGGCTAACAAAAGCTAGTAGAACCTAGCGCCGGAGCTTACCAAAACTAGTATAACCAAGTTCCTGCCGGAGCTTACAAAAGCTAGCAGGACCTAGCGCTGGAGCTTAGCAAAAACTAGTCAAAACTAGTCAACCCAAAGCCGGAGCTAGACAAAGTACGTCGGAGCTTAGCAAAAGCATGCCGGAGCTATCAAATATATGCTGGAGCTATCAAATATATGCCGGAGCTAACAAAGTCATGCCGGAGCTAAAGATAAAGCTCACCGGAGCTAACCAAAGCTAGTCGGACCTTACCAAAAAGTCGGACCTAGCATCTAACGTAGCCGGAGCTACCCAAAACAAGCCGGACCTACCGTCGGACCTTGCTGTAGCTCGGAGCTAGAGTCGGACCTTGATAAAAAAGGTGTTTTGGTGATATTCAAAACTTTTATCATCAAAGCCAAGTGTATTCACTACGATCCAATGTATTCAGCACACATAGGTCTTACAATCTCCCCCTTGATGAATGCATTGGCAACACCATTTAAAATCCGAACATTGGCTTATTCACATAAAAGTTTTGAAAACAATTTCTCCCCCTTTGTAAATCAAAAGTAAAAAATTATCTCTCCCCCTTTATTATCTCTCCTTATGACATATTCTCTTTCTCTTCATGCTTATCTCTCCTCCTTTGACAATGTATTCAGCAAGTCATGAGCATATAAACAATTTATCTCTCCCCCTTTAGTTGTTATGAGCATATTATAACATATACATATAAACAAAGCTCATCCAAGTCATACTATCAAGTACCTTACATTATCACATCAATGAAATACATAAAGTAGTGTAAGCCATGCTAGAGATCAAATGTAATTTCCAATTTAATCAAGTCATGATCTCACAAACTTAACTATTTCAAAACCTGAAAGCATGACACTAGTTTCTGCATTTTATTATTTTTCAAAGCATAAATTTATATTATATGATATTTGCAAGAGATTATATGCGCATCTGCCTTATTCTAACCAACCACGCCAAGCCTATGTCATTTGATAATCAGAAGGTTAAGGACATGGTTTTAGTCATACACAACTTCTTCCAAGTTCGAATCTAAGTGCAATGATAAGCCATCTCAGAAAAAGAAGTGCGATGCATGCATATTCTCTTGATCTTTTGTCAATTTATATTTGTTCATAAAAACTCAACATGTGAGTTGATTACTTGATTAATTCTTTATGATTAAAAGCACTTGTGAACATGTAACAAGTTCAAAACAGCAAGAAAGTTCGACCATGACCAGTTTTAGTGTAAGTAATTATTCCAATTACTAGACATGGCAAAAACTACAAAATGTATAACACGAGTAATGTAGTAAGAACTTTCAGCATATAAAAGGAATCACAGAGTCATATATGTATGAAATACTATGCTCATATTATTTTAAGTTCAGATTCACACAAAGACTTCCCAAGTTTCAAAAACTCCCCCTCAATTTAAGCCATGAGGATGCATGACCCCTATTTCACTATGAATGTAACAAAAACGAGTGAAATCCAAAGGTTTTGTAAAAATGTCAGCCAATTGTTGTTCGGTATCTACATGGTGAAGCACAATGTTTCCCTTTTCAACATTATCTCGGAGAAAGTGATACCTAATGTCAATGTGCTTAGTTCTAGAATGTTGCACGGGGTTTTTAGCAATGCAAATGGCACTAGTGTTATCACAAAATAGTGGAACACTATCTAGATCAACCCCATAGTCCTTAAGTGTTTGAACAAACAAAGAATTTGTGAGCAAGCACTAGCAGCAGCTACATATTCAGATTCGGCTGTGGATTGTGCAACTGAATTTTGTTTTCTAGAGGACCAAGCAACAAGAGAATTACCAAGAAAATGACAAGCACCGGAAGTACTTTTCCTATCAATCCTACAACCCCCAAAATCAGCATCCGAAAAAGCTTTCAAAGTAACGGTTGAGGAAGAAGGAAGAAAAATGCCAAATTCTTGAGTTCCATGTAAGTACCTGAGAATCCTTTTGACGGCTTGACGATGTGAAACACGTGGGGAGGCTTGAAACCGTGCACAAAGACATACGCTGAATTGTATGTCCGGTCTTCATGCTGTGAGGTACAAAAGTGATTCGATCATGCTTCTATATTCTTTTTGATCCACGGATTCACCATCTTCATCAAGTTCAAGAGTTGTTGTTGTTCCCATTGGTGTCTGAAGAGGCTTGCTTTTGTCCATGTTGAAGCGCCTTAGGAGGTCTTTGGTATACTTTGTTTGATGCACAAAGGTACCCTCCTTGGTTTGCTTGATTTGCAGCCCCAAAAAGTAAGTGAGTTCACCCATCATACTCATTTCAAATTCGGAACTCATCATTGCTAAAAACTTGGACACGAGATCATGAGAAGCACAACCAAAGATAATATCATCCACATACACTTGAACGAATAATGAGTCATTGCCATGCTTAAGCACAAAAAGAGTTTTATCAACCTTGCCCATGGTAAACCCCTTTTCAAGTAAGAATGTTTTTAACCTATCATACCATGCTCTAGGGGCTTGTTTGAGATCGTATAAGGCTTTGGACAGTTTGTAAACATGATTAGGAAAATCTAGATTTTCAAAACCTGGTGGTTGTTTGACATAAAACTCCTCATCTATGTAGCCATTAAGAAAAGCACTTTTAACATCCATTTGATATAGCTTAAAACCTTTAGATGCTGCAAAAGCTAACAAGATTCTTATGGCTTCTAATCTAGCGACAGGAGCAAAAGTTTCATCAAAATCTAGACCTTCAACTTGAGTGAAACCTTGAGCAACCAACCTAGCCTTATTCCTAACCACAAACCCCATCCTCACTTTGTTTATTTTTAAATACCCATTTAGTTCCAATGAAAGTGTGACCTTGAGGTGGAGGTACAAGTTTCCAAACATTATTTCTTTCAAAATTTTCTAACTCTTCTTGCATGGCAATAATCCAAGATTCATTAGTGAGTGCGTGTGATATATCTTTGGGTTCAAAAGAAGCAACAAAAGCAGAATGAGCATGAGAGTTTAGATCACAAAACCTGGACCGTGTGACTCGTTCGTGCAAGCTTCCAATCATTTGTTGTGGGGGATGATCTTTGTAAAAATGTAGGGGAACAGATGTCTCACAAGCTTCTTCTTCATTAGGTTCATCGTAGATTGATGAGCTTGTGACTTGTGGACAATCAGGACCAGCATAGGTGATAGCCGAAGCTTGTTCAATGTCCGGAGCTGGACACGTGTCAACTTCGGAACTACTAGGCAGTATCACCGGCTCTTCTTCATCTTCAAAAATACCCTCCCCCTGAGGATACAGATCTGGTCCTGCAACATCGGAGCTAGTACCTGGGCTAGCTTCATCAAAAGACACTTCACAAGTCTCCACAATTTTATTAGTGTCAAGTAAAAACACTCGGTAGCCTCTAGTATGAGATGGATAACCAAGAAACATGCCATCAATGGATCTAGGTTTAAATTTATCAAGATTACCATGTTTCTTAACAAAGCATTTGCAACCAAAGACCCGAAAGTGTGTAACACTAGGCCTATGTCCAAACTGAAGCTCATATGGTGTTTTACCTAGCTTAGCATGCAAGAAAACACGATTTGAGACATAACAAGCGGTTGCTAACGCATCAGCCCAAAATTTCTTAGGAGTTTGATATTCATCAAGTATAGTCCTAGCCATCTCAACTAAGGTTTTGTTCTTTATTTCTACAACACCGTTTTGTTGAGGTACATATGGTGAAGAAAATTGATGATCTATTCTATTTTCAGCACAAAAGTGATCAAAAGATTGATTTTTAAATTCAGTTCCATTATCACTTCTAATTGCTTTTAATGATCCTGGGTGATCAATTGATAATCTAAGAAATAAAGTTCTAAAGTGACTAAAAACTTCATTCTTAGACGCCATAAAGTAAACCCAAGAGTATCTAGAATAATCATCAACGATAACGAGAACATACCATTTACCTCCGAAGGATTGAACACGTGAAGGTCCTACGGTGTAAAGATGCAAAAGTTGACATGGTTCAGTTGTCATGATCATTGTGAGAGGAGTATGTGAACCTGCAACCATCTTAGCATGTCTACAAGAAGAGCACACAATTTCTTTGTCCCTTTTAAGCTTAGGCAGCCCACGTATGCGATCAAGAGCACTAACACGGGTTAGGTGATCAAAGCCTACGTGACCAAGTCTACGATGCCAAAAATATAAGTCCTTTGAATCAGTAGCAACTAGACACCTATGCTTAGAGGAAGACATATCAAAATCAGCTTTAAAAACTCTTCCAAACCGAGACACGTTAAAAATAAGCTCACTATTTGAACCTACAACTTTGCAGCAGTTTTTATTGAAAATAATTTCTAGATTTTCATCTAGCAATTGTGCAACAGAAAGCAAGTTGTATTTCAAATTTTTGACAAGTGCCACATCCTTCAAAGTGTAGTGATCATTTACTCTAACCAAACCCTTAGCAATTATAGGAGTTGAAGAATTATAAGCAAAAGTAACATTCTCTACACGTGACACAAAAGAGAGGGAGGAGAACCAATCTTTGTTACCGGTCATGTGGCGTGAGCAACCTGAATTCACAATCCAAATGTCCTTCCTCAAATGTGTAACCTCATCGTCTTCACTGTTGTGTTCTGCATCATCCTGACTTGATCTTGATCTTGTTTTGCCCGCCATGAAGCATAAGTTGGCCAGATCATCATCATCTTCATCACTTTCAAAGTCTACATCACTTGAACTAAGTTCTTGAAGTGCGGTGATGAAGCCGTTAATCATCTTGCGTCCTATGGTACCCTTATTTTTCTTCGTATCTTTTGCAGAGGAGTGCTTCGTTCTTGTTTTCTTTTCATCCCGGGAAGTAGGACCTGAAAGGTTAGGGCAATCTGAACGAAAATGTCATGTCTTACCACATTCGAAGCATCGTTGAGGTTCGGAGCTTCCTCTCCTTCTAGTTCTCACATTTTGCAATGCTTTTGAGAACCTCGTAGAGAGAAGTGCTAGCTCCTCCTCTGGAAGCTCCTCAATCTGTTCAAGGGTTAGAGAGGACAACAAAGCAAGTGTACTACAAGATGAAGATTGGCCGGAGCTAGGCATATCACGTTGAGAAACAAATGCAATAGACTTATTGGGGTTCTTACGTGAGATTATGTCAATTTCATGAGTTTTTAACTTGGAATATAGCACATCTAAAGTAAGTGAACTCATGACAGTAGATTCACGAATAGATGTGACTTTCATCTCCCAAATTGACATATCTAATGCACTTAGCAATTGCCTAGCATTTTCAGCATCTGAAAAATTAACATTGACACTACGCAAGTTGCTGAGAATCTTATTAAAGCGAGCAAAAAGGTCATCTATAGACGCACCGGGTTGCATCTCGAAGTGCATGTATTCCTTTTTGAACATGTCTTGCCTTACCTCTTTGATCGTGTTGGATCCTTCGTGGTAATCACAAAGTGCTTTCCACACATCATATGCAGATCGGAGGTGTGCAACACGGTCGAAGTCGCTTTGTGTTAATCCTTGTATGATCAAGTTCCCAGCCTTGTTGTTGTTGTCGACATCTCTCAGATTTGTAGCTGTAACTTGATCGTTTGATGGCACTTCGTAAGTCTTGTATACCTTTTCCCATATTGCAAAGCCTTGTGCCTGGATCAAAGCCTCCATGCATGCCTTCCAAACCTGAAAATCAATACCAGCGAACACACAAGGTTTGGCAGAGTACTTCTCCATGATGATTAGTCAAAAACACGCGCAAATCACAAAGATTAGAGCACCGTGGCTCTAATACCAATTGTAGGATCGAAGAGCACGTGAAAAGCTACCAGAGGGGGGGTGAATGGTAGATTTAAAAATCTTACGCAGCGGAAACAATTAAACCCCAAACCCTTCGGTAGAAAAACGACCTGTTGAAGAAATCGTGTGTGAGACTAATCTAAATGTGTTTCACCGTGACAAGAAGTGATAGATATCAGAGAGAATCAAGTCACGAAGACAACACAAAAAGAATCACTCAAATCCGTCGAGAAAAACTCAAGTTATGATCGAAAGATCAAACAATGGTCAAACTGCCCTACCCGAGAAAAAACAGTTCTAGAACGCTGCAAAGAAACTCGTGTATATCATAGACCACAAATCCAATGATCGTGAAATTTTGACAGATGATAGAAAATCTAGTTGTGAAGACAACCCAAAAAGAATCACGTCAATTGGATCAGTAAAACTCGAGTTATGATAAAACCACCGACGAAAGATAGTGCTGTCCAGAAACTTGACGAGTAAAACTTGTCTGGAACAAGTCGGGCGAACAAGGCACAAAAGTTCCTTCAAACTACAAATTTTATTTAATAGAACACAAGAGGAACAGCCACAAAGTCGTGCAACACGAGCTCTGGGCCTCCTTGCTTATATAACCAGCCCTTAGGCCAACCCAATATCAACTAGGACTCCAATCCTACTCAGATCATGAATCGTAACTTTCCATAACTGCTCAAGATTCTTCTATACGCAGATAGAAGCAATCTTAAGACTTCCAAACACCTTAGGAACGTATCCCAAATTCCTAAACAACTCAAATTCGTGACCCACACGAAATCCTATCATAACCAAATCAAATCTTTCCATATTTGAGTCAAACCCGACTCAGCCGCAGCCTGAGTCCATAACCTAGTCGGTTGGACCTTTCCGACCAATTCTTTACATCCACATCTCTTCATCACGCCTCGGAACCATATAGCCACGTCCATGCACTCCTTGCAAACATCTTCCAATGACGTCCATGATACCTTCATATGCATTGTTCTTGATTCAATCATGCTGCGCAACCTCCTGATCAGCTCAACCACAATTCCTCCTGAATTTGGTTGTTGGAACCTCATCTCCTCCCTGAGACTAGTCCAATGGATCCCGTTACCAGCCATGTCTTGAACTCAAGCAACACCTGCACATGAATAAACAACCAATCCATACGAGCCCAAGTCCTCGACTTGACTCAAGTTAGTTCCGAACACAACACCCTACGTGAGAACCTCACATAAGCATGTTGCAAAACCACAGTAACACGATATCATCCGTATCAACCAAAACGCACCAAAAACTTAGCAAACGAATACTAAGCAATCTTTCCAACAATGTAAAGCAAGTACGAAACTTTGCGAATGAAAAGCAGAAGCACTACGATCAAGTTCCGCCGGACCTTGCCAGAGCAACCCGGACCTTGAGCCGGAGCTAACAAATGCTAGTAGAACCTAGCGCTGGAGCTTACCAAAACTAGTATAACCAAGCTCCCGCCGGAGCTTACAAAAGCTAGCAGGACCTAGCGCCGGAGCTTACCAAAAACTAGTCAAAACTAGTCAACCCAAAGCCGGAGCTAGACAAAGTACGTCAGAGCTTAGCAAAAGCATGCCGGAGCTATCAAATATATGCCGGAGCTATCAAATATATGCCGGAGCTAACAAAGTCATGCCGGAGCTAAAGATAAAGCTCACCGGAGCTAACCAAAGCTAGTCGGACCTTACCAAGAAGTCGGACCTAGCATCTAACGTAGTCGGAGCTACCCAAAACAAGTCGGACCTACTGTCGAACCTTGCTGTAGCTCGGAGCTAGAGTCGGACCTTGATAAAAAGGTGTTTTGGTGATATTCAAAACTTTTATCATCAAAGCCAAGTGTATTCACTACAAGCAAATGTATTCAGCACACATAGGTCTTACAGTACGATGGTCTAATCTTCATTTGAAAATATTCCGACCTCAAATCAATCTTAGAGAAGACACAAGCACCCTTCATCTGATCAAACAAGTCTTCTATGCGTGGCAAGGTGTACTTGTTCTTGATTGTTACCTCGTTGAGGGCTCGGTAATATACGCACATCCTTTGGGATCCATCCTTCTTGTCCAAAAATAGAACGGGCACTCCCCAAGGTGAAGAACTTGGGCGAATAAAACCTTTCTCTAGTTGCTCTTGGATCTGCTTCTTGAGCTCCGCTAGTTCCATAGGAGGCATCCTATACGGCCTCTTAGCTATAGGTGCAATTCCAGGTATTAAATCAATAACAAACTCAATGTCTCGATCAGGTGGCATACCTGGCAACTCATTCGGAAAAACATCAAAAACTTCACACACCACCAGAATCTCCTCGATTGCGGCACCGTCCATATGATTCAGCTCCAATTACTTCGGTGCGGTTTGAGATGCTTCAAATTCTACAGTGATCCCTTCTTCATTGGTCAACTTCGCCGTCTTCGTGGCACACTCAATAACTCCATTGTGCTTCCTCAACCAGTCCATACCAAGTATAATGTCCAATACTTGAGAGTCCAAAACAATGAGGTTGGCAGAGAAGTCTACCCCCATTATTCTAAGGCTTACTTTTGGACATACTATATTTGTCGTCATCTCTCCTCCAGGAGACTTAACCAATAGAGTAAACTTCATATGCGAGATAGGCAAACTATACTTGGCAACATACTTTGATGCAATGAATGAATACGATGCTCCAGAATCAAACAACATAGTCGCGGGGTTGGAGTTGGCGAGAAACATACCAATGACCACGTCATCCGCTTGTTGAGCATCCTCTGTAGAGACATGGTTCACGTTGCCACGAGCAAAATTTTGTTGTCCAGGGTTCCCTTGTGGTTGTCCTCCATTGGGTCTTGGGTTTTGCCTCGGTGCATTGCTTCCTTGACCAAGTCCAGACTTAGGACATTGATGCGCAAAGTGTCCAGCTTCTCCACAAGTGTAGCACTTCTTAACTCCACTAGAACTATTGGGACGATCTTGGTTTTGAACATTTGCACCAGGAAAATTAGCACGAGGTGCATATGGCATCGGAGGCCTAGGTGCTTGCGTGACAGGGCGCTACTGCACAAACTGAGTTGGGAGCGGTGCAAATCCAGGGCGATGAGTAGGCGCAAAAGAGCTGAAGTAAGGCGCATTGGGTGGTGCAAAGCGAGGGCGCACATTACTTCCTTGTTACTATCCTTGATATGGCGCCTTCCTCTTGTTGTCTTGTTCCATCTGACGGATCTTGTTCTCAACCACAAATTCTTTGTCCACAAGCTTCTGAAAATTGGCATAATCACAATTGATCAATTGCACTTGGATCTCATTGTTCAAGCCCCTCATGAACAAGTATTGTTCCCGGCTGTCCCGTCTCACATCCTCAGGCGCATACCTTGAGAGTTGAGTGAACTTATTGAGATATTCACTCACGCTTGATCTTCCTTGCCTTAAGTTCTCAAATTCTTGCCTCTTCAAAATCATAACACCCTCGGGCACATAATGGGAACGAAAACTCTCCTTGAATTCGGCCCAAGTGATCCTCTCTTGGTTCTCATGAGCATTACGATAAGAATCCCACCAATCCGCAGCTGCTCCAACTAGTTGATGGGAAGCAAATAAGACCTTCTCCCGGTCACTGCATTGGACAATAGCAAGCTTCTTCTCCACATACTTGAGCCAATCATCCGCATCCATAGGGTCAGCGGCTTGAGCAAAGGTTGGTGGCCTAGTCCTCATAAACTCTCCCAACCGGTTATGAGGAGGTGGGGGTGGCGGTGGAGGCATGTGGGGCTGATTGTTGTTATTGCCAGCCTGCAGCTGTCCCATAGTTTGTATCATGGTTTGCATGAGCTGATTTTACATAGCCAATAGCTGCTCAATATTAATAGCTCCTTGGAGCTCCTACAACACCCACCGCCTCCAGGTGCACCCCAGGGTGCTACCGAGCAATGGAGGGATGATGTTGACCATCTGGTTGCAGTTGCAGCCGCTGGCATCAGCAATCAAGGTCCTCCTACTTCGGGACGAGCACCATCTCAACAATGGACCTTGTCGGGCCAACTTGGTCCGCAAGTTTCGCAGCAAGGAAGATGTGCTACATCCGAGAAGGTGACTTCATTGCCCCCTGGGGCGCGGCGCACCCATACCATCACCTGGATTCTGACTCATGATCTGCGGTTGGAACTGGATCACTGTTACCGGCAGCAGGATGGCCGTGTCCATATCGAGTGTGCTCGTGAGAGGTGAGAGGCTCGGGATGTGACACCCAGTTCTGAAAATGAACCAAGTGAACGCATATGTGTGCCCAGGACATTCAACACACATACAGGAGTGCATCACAAACAATATACAGATAATTACCACAGCACAAGATTAATCAACCAAATTTTATTGCACAAACCATATTATCCTTGAATACAAGTTCTAATGAATATAAATGAAAAGTTCAACTAATGCAGCGGAAATAAACTAAATAAGCAAACTAAACAGTTGGGCAGCATAAGCAATAGGGTATAGCGGAGCTCCATGCAACACCATAGGCAAAGCTGACGGTAGACACGGCCTAGAACTCTGCATTATTGCCATTAAACTCCCAATCCTGATCTGCAACTGTTGGGGGGGGGGGATTGCAAGAGTCAGTACATGTCGTACTCAGCAAGTGTGGAAAGTATGACATGTAGCTGATTCAAATGATGAATACAATAATGGTTGAGTACTGAAAAGTACATTAAAATATTTGAAAAGCAATATATTATATGTATGTGAATAAACCCATCATAAGCCATGTAGTTATCATAATACCAGTCCATATTCCATATTCATCATCATATACCAATATCCATATTCAATACCAGAATTCAATTCATAACCATCCATAACCATAATACCAACCATAACTGTAATACCAACCATAACCATCCCAAATCCCAATTTTCCTCTGATCATGTGAGGGTCCAAGTTGCTCATAACTGGGAGCACGGCTATCATGATAGTTTTAGACACACTCTGCAGAGGTTGTACCGCATTACCCACGTGTTTGTGATTTCATCACCTTTTGATGACTAGAACCTCTATTATGACGTCTCACACTTCCGTCGGTGTGTGGCCAAGAGATCACAAAGTAGACTTTACAAAGGTATTACTAGCCTATTTAGACCCCACTGAGGTTTCACCGGTGGCGATGTCTCCACCTGAGCACATCTTCAACCAAGGGCCCCCTCTTGAGCCATTCGAATCCCAGGGTAGTCCCACCAATCATCAACAAACCCAATCCGACTACCCCTTCCCCGAGCATCCTTAATGCTCCAAATAGCATTGGCAAAGCCCTAATTAATCATCTACGCTGCACCCATACTTGGCCTCGTGGTGGCACTATAAATGCTAGATGGTCGCTCCACGAACCGATCCTTAGATCTAAAGCAAGCAAAACCACCATAACATCCAACTCATCCACATACCAGGCTTGCTTAGATCACCCATTACCGTATCATATTAACCAGTTCATGGTAACCATAATCTCATCCATGCATAATTAAATTGAGTGATATAGTTGTTTTCCCATTCCAGTTGATTAAGCGAAGCAAAAAGGTAAAAGTCCCATCCCGACTCTCTACCATATATCCTAGGTGACAAGGGTGGTTAAACAAAGCTAGTAAACTTCCTATCATAGGATTCCCATCAAATTGACACAAGCATGCAGTTTGCAAACGAAACATTTATTTCAAAACAGGATCAATATGCTTCAAGGACACTTGCCTTGCTCTTGGGATTGATTCGAGTCAAAGCCTTCAAACTCTTGGTGTTGGAGATCCTCCACGGCACTCTCTAGCATAAACCCGTCTAATATGCAAAATAAACATACAAGACAAGAAACACAATCAAAGAGTGCACAAATATTACTCAATATGACATGACATGCATGATTAATGCAAATGCAAGGTAGAACTTGTTAATAGATTGCTTTTAATGATCATTATCAAGTTCTAATAGCTTTTAACAAGTTTATACAGGTTTGGATTTGATTAGATCTACTTTTAGAATCAATTCAACACAATTTAGTCAGCAAAATCAGACTAGTCTGCAGAAGGCCGGACTAGTCTGCACTTTGCAGAACTAGCGAACTAGGGTTTTCTAGATCAATGTGAATTTGGAGATTAGGGGTCAAATTCACGTAAGGAAAAGAGAATAGAAGGTATACCAGGTGTTTAGAACTCTAAAGAATCAAGGATCTTGGAGGTAGCACTTGGATCTTGATGATCTAGGGTTGGTGATGAACTTGGAGATGAATTGGTGATGAAGAACGGAACTTGATGGAGATCTTGATCCTCTTTCGTTTCCTCCTCTTCTTCTTGCTTGGGATCTCCTCCTCCCTCCTTGATGGTGGCTCTCCACGAACTAGGGTTTGGGTGGGGTGGAAAAGTGGCAAATAGATGTCAAGCCAAGGGGTGGGGTTGTTTATATAGTGGTGGAGGCTAGGGTTAGATGGATTTTGAGTTTGAGATTAGTAGAGGCTGGTTTAGAGTCCCTCATGGGCTCTAAAAGAGTTAGGCACGACGTCCCTAGGCCCACTTAACATGAAACCCAAGAAACAAGTCGTAAAACAAAAGATCAATTCGGAGTCGCGAAATATCGGACAAGTCCGAAAAGGACCGGACTAGTCCGAAGTTAGTCAGAAAGAAATCGGACAAGTCTGGCCAAAAATCGGACAAGTCCGACTTTATCAGAGAGGAAATCGGACAAGTCCGCTGGAACACCGGACTAGTCCGGACAAGTCCAGGTACATAGCAAATTTTCAAGGATTCTTGGAATATTGGACTAGTCCGCACAAAATCGGACAAGTCCGAAAGTGTCCAGAGGCAAAATCGGACTAGTCTGCAGCAAAAATGGACAAGTCTGATTTTAGTCAGAGAGAAATCAGACTAGTCCGCACTTTTCAGCATTTTAAGTACGGTTTTGTTCTAAATATACTTTAAACTCATTCCTCTTGATGTGGATTAATGTTAAACATGATTTGAATGTAAGTAGGACATGATGCATGAAAATGAGGGTGTTTACACGGGACAACCCTGCTCCTCAAGGAGTAGGAGGAGGCTGTTCTGCTCTGGCCATGCATTTGCGCATGGTCAGATGGCCACAGAAGTTCCAGCCTCACTCTCTGGAAAAATTCAATAGGACTATCAGCCCCGCCGTATTTCTTCAAATCTACTCCATTGCCATACTGGCAGCAGGGGGTGATGAGGCTGTGATGAC
Organism: Tuctoria greenei; assembly: GCA_036927565.1. NCBI lineage: Eukaryota > Viridiplantae > Streptophyta > Magnoliopsida > Poales > Poaceae > Tuctoria > Tuctoria greenei. The sequence goes on along the minus strand of JAYESD010000003.1, from coordinate 218,238,021 downwards.
CAATTACTTCCTGGTGGCTTTAATTGGGACTGCAAGGTCCTAGTTCATGAGTCTTCCACCCGACTCCATTAATAGTTGGGCGGAGCTATGCTAGCAGTTCAATGCCAACTTCGGGAGTTCTTACACCCGGCCTGGCATTGAATTGGATCTATTTGCTGTAAAGCAGACATCGGGCGAATCGCTACGATCCTTCACCCAACAGTTTTCTCAGGTACGGAATACTATTCCTTCAATCTTGAGCTCTTCTGTTATCATTGCATTCAGATAGGGTGTTCGAGATAAGAAGATGCTGGAAAAGCTGGCCATTAAAGAAGTTACCAGCATCATGAAACTCTTCAGCCTAGCCGACAAATGTGCTAGAGCTGCGGAGGGCCGTGAAATGCATTTTAAGCCAGCACCGGAGGCCAACCAAAAGTCCACCAAAACTGAAGCCGCTACCTCCGGTAGTGGCAAAAAGAAGAAGAAGCCCAATGGTAAAAAGAAGTCGTCGGCCGGCGCACCAGCCACTGCTGCTGCCGCTACTCCTAGAAGCTGGGGGCCACGCCTCAAGAAGCGACCTCGTCCTTCATCAGAAGACGGCAATAGTTCCAATGCATGGTGTCCGATTCACAAGACGAACCGACACAACTTGGAAGAGTGCTGGGAGGTCCAGAACCTTGCTGAGCACTATAACAAGCGCCGGGAAGAAGTTCCGTTCCGTGAAAGGGAAGAAAAACAAAAAGTCAACGAAGCTCCGGTCGAAGAGTAGCTAGGTTTCCAGGACCCCAAAAAGGTTCTGAAAGCTGTCTATAACACTGTTGACGACAACTCTAACGTCTCTGACAACGAGCGTCAGAAGACCCTGAACACCATCTATGGTGGTTCTTGGGACATCACCTCTCGCCGCATCCTTAAGACAATGCAGCGGGACATGGCCGTGGAAGCTCCCACTGCTAAGGTGGAGCCACATCGGAAGTGGATGGATACTCCCATTATTTTCGATGCTTTGGACTGCCCCCGAAACATGATCGGGGCTGGCCAACTCCCGTTGATGGTGTCACCCACCATTAACAATATCCAAATCCACCATGTAATGGTGGACGAAGGTTTCGGGCTAAACCTCATAAGCTTCGAAGCTTTCGATAAGCTTCAGCTCCGGCTTTCTGACCTTCGCCCATCCTGACCTTTCTCTGGAGTAGGTCCGGGAACCATTACCCCTCTCGGTTCCATCACACTCCCAGTGACCTTCGGGACCCAGTAGAACTACAGAACTGAGAAATTGGTCCTCGACGTTGCGCAGATCAGTCTGCCATTTAATGCCATTTTGGGCAGACCACCTTTATACAAGTTCATGGCCGCAACTCATTATGGCTACTTGGTGTTGAAGATTCCAAAACCCATGGGTGTTCTCTGGATCCACGGAGATTGCACTGCAGGAGTTACTGATCTAGAAGAACTCTATGTGCTTACCACAGCACAAGAGGAAGCATCCGATAAGGAGCCAGCGCTGAACCCTCCGAGCATTCATCATAAAGTCTCTACCTCCGCACCCCGTGTGCAACCAAGCGGCGACGCCGACGTTCCCATCAAGGTCGTCTAAATTAGTTCTGATGCTGCTCAGACTACCTGTATATCGGGGGGTCTGAATAACAAATAGGAACTCGCGCTCATCACTTTCCTACGGGCTAATGTTGACGTGTTTTCCTGGCAACCTTCACATATGCCTGGGATTCCTAGGGAGGTGATTGAGCACAATCTGAAGATTTACCCAGACGCATGGCCTGTACACCAGAAGCCCCAAAAGCAATCAATCGAGCGACAAAACTTCATCCGACAGGAAATCAAGAAGTTGCTTGAAGCTGGATTCATTCGGGAAGTATTCCATCCAAAGTGGCTGGCAAACCCAGTTGTTATACCCAAGGCCGGTGGGAAGCTTCGGATGTGTATCGACTACACCACCTTAAATAAGGCATGTCCAAAGGATCCATTTCCACTACCTAGAATAGATCAGATAGTGGACTCCACCTTCGGGTGTGAGATATTGTGTTTCTTAGATGCATATTCTGGATATCATCAAATCCAAATGTCTAAGGAAGATGAAGAGCATACTGCCTTCATAATAGTAGATGGATTGTACTGTTATACTGCCATGCCATTCGGTCTTAAAAATGTTGCTTCAACATTTGTGCGAGCTATGTACAAAAAATTTGGAGGGCTAATTATAGACTTGGTGGAGGTGTATGTCTATGACATCGTTGTGAAGACCAAAAACAAGGAGTCACTCCTTGACAACTTACAAGCCGTCTTCGACAAGCTGCGCACCACGAGCACCAAGTTGAACTCGGACAAGTGTGTCTTCGGGGTTAGCTCCGGGAAGCTTCTGGGGTTCTTCGTGACTCACCGAGGAATTGATGCAAATCCAGCGAAGATCAAGGCTATAGAAGATATGCGGCCCCCAGCCCGCATTAAAGATGTCCAGAAGCTAACTGGATGCCTAGCTGCGGTCAGCCGGTTTATCTCAAGACTGGCAGAATGGGCGCTACCCTTCTTCAAACTCTTGAGGAAGTCCGGACCGTTTCATTGGTCTGATGAAGCAGAAAAGGCATTTCAAGAGCTGAAACAGCTCCTCACCACACTACCGATATTGGTAGCTCCTAATCCTAGTGAGTCTTTACTGCTTTACATTTTGGCAACCACTGAAGTTGTCAGTATGGTCCTGGTTGCGGAAAGACTGGAGCCACATCCAATCCAGGAGCCAGACCCCTCCGAGAGGGTCCGGAATCACCTGAAGACGTGACTGGGTCTCAGCTCCCAGACACGAAACCTCAAAATGAAATGCTAGGAGATCAACCTCATTCGTCTGAGGAGGTTCACCTGGCTGACCAAGATAATCTGGATTTTCATAGTGAGATCTATCGAACATGAAGGAGTTTTGGACCCCTCCGGGAGGGTCCAAGAAGCACAGCCTGAAGGTCCGGAACCCTCCAGCGGGGTTTGGGTCGATGGAGAAGAAACTCCGGGTCCTTCTAAAAGGGTCCAAACCATCCAACGCCCCATGTACTTCATCAGTGGAGTACTCCACGATGCCAATGCAAGATATATTGAGGTGCATAAACTGCTTTACGCAGTTCTTATTGCCTCAAGGAAGCTTCGTCACTACTTCCAAGCCCACAAAATATCAGTGATAACTTCTTTTCCAATGTGTGCTATTTTGCGTAACCCTAATTCTACTGGGAACATTGCAAAGTGGGCAGTGGAACTAGCCGAATTCGATCTAGAATTCGTGTCAAGACAAGCAATCAAAAGTCAAGCCTTGGCTGGCTTCATGGCGGACTGGACCCCCTCTCTATCAAACATTGGGGGCCACAATGAACAGAAACCAGAACCCAAAGTTTCGGTATTCACCGAGCCTCACTGGACCCTCTACTTCAACAACTCCGTGCAAAAGCAGGGGGTCGGAGCTGGAATCCTTCTCCTGGCTCCGACTGGGGAGAAGGTCAAGTACATGGTACACCTTGATTTCAAGGCAACCAACAACATGGCGGAGTATGAAGCTTTCATCTACGGACTCAAGGTGGCACTATCTTATGGTGTGAAACAGCTGTTGGTGAAGGGAGATTCACAATTCATCATAAAACAAGTCAAAGGTGAATGCTCCTTCAACAATCCTCAGTTAGTTGCTTATCTCCTTGAAGTCTTGAGGCTTCAGAAGGACTTCGAAGTCCTGGATCTCCATCATGTCCAGCATTTTCATAATGCTGAAGCCGGCGAACTCTCGACGAAAGCCTCAACTGGAACTCCGGCTCCTGACGGAATCTTCGTCCGCAGGTTGTCAAAACCAACAGCTCATCCTACCAAACTGACCGAAGGGGGCGAGACCAGTACCTCGAAGTTGGCAGTCCCGGTGGCCCTACTACCATGGCATCCACCAAGGGTCGTAGGTGCTGTCAGAAGCTCCCAGCAACCCAGCACGCAAGACTCAGAAGCTCAAGTAAGCTCCGATGCATGGATCTCGGAGATCTGGATCTACTTGAAAGACAATATCCTTCCTGAAGACAGTGTATCTGCTGACCGGATTGTCAGATTGGCTAAAAGATACATGTTGGTAGAAGGGGATCTCTATCGACGTGGTGCCAATGGCATCCTAATACGGTGCATTGCAAGGGAAGAAGGCCGCGACCTCCTCACGGAGATCCATGGAGGCGAGTGCGGGAGCCATGCTTCTTCTTGCACGCTGGTCGATAAAGCCTTCCGACATGGCTTTTACTGGCCTACAGCACTTCAGGATGCGGTTGAACTAGTGAAAAAATGTGAAGTGTGTCAGTTCCATGCAAAATAGATTCACACACTGGCTCAATCACTACAAATGATACCTCCTACATGGCCATTCGCTGTATGGGGCATGGACATCTTAGGAACTTTCCCAAAAGCTGTCGGAGGTTACAAGTTCCTGTATATCGCCATCGACAAGTTCACTAAGTGGCCGGAAGCAACTCCAGTTGTGACAACCAAAAAGCAATTGGCAATCAAGTTCTTGAAGTACATTATATGTAGATTTGGAGTTCTGAACAAAGTCATAACTGATAATGGAACTCAATTTACAAGTGTTACATTTCAAGAATATTGCGAAGACATCGACATTCAGCTTAGCTACGCCTCTATAGCTCACCTAGCAAGTAATGGACAAGCCAAGAGAGCAAATGCAGAAATAATAAAGGGACTCAAGATGCGTATGTACGAGCGCCTAAAAAAGCATGGAGCCAACTGGATTGAAGAGCTTTCGTCCACATTATCGGCGAACAGGACAACACCTAACCGATCAACTGAGGAGACTCCATTCTTCCTGGTGTATGGAGATGAAGCAGTCCTTCCTCAGGAGATCACCTTGGGGTCCCTCTGGATCCGAACCTTTGACGAAGCCATGCAGGACTAGCTCCAGCGTGAAGACCTTGACCTCGTCAACGAGGGAAGGTGCCAAGCAGCTGTTCGGAATGCACATTATCGCCAAGTGCTCCGGCGCTATCATCAAAGGCATGTGCGCAACCGATAGCTCTAGGAAGGTGATCTGGTGCTTTGGAAGATACTAACTCGTGAAGGAATGAACAAACTTTCTCCCAGCTGGGAAGGTCCATTCCGAGTGATCAAAGTATCCCGTCCCGGATGCTTTCACTTGGCAATTGAGGATGGTATTCTGCTCCCTAATCCTTGGAACATTGAGCACCTCCGTAAGTTTTATGCTTAGAATCACGGAGGTGAGCCTGTAATTACACATGATGTATGTTATAGAGTCGATAAACAGACAAGAGTAGGTCCTCCGGGAGAACATCCAGACCCTTCCAGGAAGGTCTGGAAAGTTAAAGTACACTTCATACAATCACTGCACTAAAAGTGTAACTACCTACCCTGGGTTAGTACAAAATGTATATCGCACTTAGCTTGGTCTCGCACCCTAAGTGTGTCCTTGTATCCCCTGTAAACCAGACCTATAATGCAAGACATTGCTGTTTAAAAACAGACTCCATGTGCATTTATTTTTGTACAAGGCTCGACCTATCAAATTATTATTTTTAACCTTCTTGTCTATAATGAAGTTGTGTAATTCTTCTTGAGTTTTCACCAAGTTATTCATATGCGTGGCAAGTTATATTGTTGGTCTCTTTGGATCTTAACATGTTGTATAGTCTACTTACCTGAATGCCAAATCAACATAGGTCTGGAGTGTGCTATCGACTTAGCCTGGTCCTGCACCCTAAGTACGCCACTCTACCTACACTCCGGCAGGCCTCAGTGGGTTGAGTACTAGAAAATAATATGGGTACGAAAAGATTACATCAATATACTTGTTACCATATCGAGTTTCTTCGGATTAAAAACTCAAATAAGAATGATAAGTCACAAACGATTTATAGACAAGAGGACGAATTTTACTCTTATCTTGTATTTAACATGCAGGAAAAATAGAAATTCATAGCGATGGTGGACGATGCTGGAGCTACTAAGATCCGACATCCTCCAAGGGGGCCCGCCGTCAACGTTTAGTATGTTGACAGTGGGTGACGTCGGAGCTACAAAGCTCCGACAACCCCTGGAGGCATAAATTCAACTATTTGTGCGACGACATCAGGATCTATCAAGCTCTGACCGTCAACATTTATATGTTGATACTGGGAAATGTCGGAGCTACCAAGCTCCGCCAATCCCAGGGGGCTTGCCTTTGATGCCTCAAAATTGAAGACTTCGGACCTAAAATCTACAAGTGCGAAGCGTTCAAGTCATCAACATACTGCCACAACCTTTGGTACATGTACACATTTCAATTGTACACATGTATCAGGGGGCCAACAAGATACAACATAGTATATTGAAGACAAAGCGAAATTCATGGTAGAAAGGAGGATTTCATTAATCAAAAGTATTGGATTACAAAATTAGGGTTACAAGGGTCAAAAGGAGAAAAGTCCTAGACACTGGAGGATCTAAGTCCTGTGGAAAAAATGAAGTAACCTTCTTAGCAACCTCTTGGATACTAACTCTGGCGGCATCCTCTTCCTCGGCGATGATTCCTTCAAAGACCGGGTCAAGAGAGAACTGGGGGTCTCGGCTTTTGTAACACGCCAAGACATACTCGGCGACGTTTTTGGCCAAGGATTTACCCTCCATCTCCAGCCGATTAGCGATGACATCACCCATCACGTCGAGTTTGCTGCCAGCAGAGCCAAGTGCCACTAGCGTCTGGTCCAACACCTGCGCTGGGTCCTCTGGGCGTACTGGACTGAAACCAAGATGCACAAGGGCCCTGTATGCACGTCCCAGGAAGTCCCATACTATCAAGGACTCGGTTGCCTTCGAGCTCTATAGCTCTTCCAGTGACCTACGGACGGCTGCTAGCTCCAAACTCTCCTGAGCAAGGCGTTGCACCACTTTGGCATGTTGCTGCATACTTTCAGCAACCTGCTTCTCGCGGTCGGTCAGCTCCGACTCCCGGAGGTGGATGCGGTTTCGCCTCTCCTCCAGGTCTTTCTCCCTGCCTCTCACCTTCCCTTCCCTGGTGGCAACATCAGCTTCTCTTTTCGAGAGATCCTGCCCCATCTTCCAGTACTTCTTCTTTTCGTCTTCACTCCACTGCTCAAACTTCTTTGAGTGATCCGCCAAATTCTGTTCGCCCAGAGTCAACTTTTGGGTGACTTATGCCTCTCTTTTCATGACATCCTCCTGCTACTCCAAGAGATTTTCTTCCCTTGCCTCCAGGTCCACCCGGCACTATAGGAGAACCTCGTTCAATTCATTGAGGCTTTCGTGACGCTCATTAGCAGCATCACGCCTCTCCTTGGCATGCTCAAGGATTTTCCTGGAGTTAGCGTCGAGCGCCCGGATGGCAGCCTCCTTCTCCTCAAGCAGCTTATCCCAGTACTCTAACCGGGCCTTCTCCCTCTTTATCCATTCCTTCTAGTTAGTTAGCCTCGTCTGAGCAAGCCTGGTCTCAAAATGGAGTCTGTTGCGCCAACGCCTCAAGGTGTTGCGCTCCTCCTCCAAGTCTTTGCTCTCATGATCAAAGGCAAGTTGGACTTGTTACAGACTGGAGCAGGCATTGTCTATAGACAACGCCAAAGGGATAGGCTCCGGGCCTGCTGGGACCATCTCTGCAGGCTCCAGAGGATTTTCCATTCAAAAATGGGGTCCCACTCTACGAGAGAGGACCCTTGAGCTTCAGCGGCACTGGGGCCGCTCTCCAGAAGCCCTTCCGCAGCAGCAGAGGAAGAACCCACTGGGGGAACCCCCACCTCCGGAGCAGAAGTTGAAGGCGTTGCTTCAGGGTCTTCGGTCGCTGGCTCCGAAGGTGGAGGACCCGTCGCCACCTCTTCAGGCAGCTCCGGCTCTGGTTCAACCACCTCCAGGGCATTGGCAGGGGCTTCATCTGTGGCCTCTACTGCCGTTGGCTCAGGCGCCGGCACGACAGCTTCCTCCGGTTCAACGACCTGAGCTTCAGGCATCTCTGGCTCAACCGCCGGACATTCAACCGCTTCTGGCACAAGGGTCGGAGCTTCAGTGAGTTTCGACTCAATGGTCAGGGCTTAAATTAACACTGGCTCAGCGGTCAGGGCTTCGATGACTTCCGGCTCAAAGGTCGGAACTTCTGGCATTGCCGGTGCTGGAGCATCAGCCTCCGCCACCATCGCCAGGGGTACATCTTCGACTTCTCCCCTGTGGTCTGGCTCTACCACAGGAGCTTCGGGTGAGGACTCCAAGTCTATGTCCACGACAGCTGGCGCCGGAGTTGTCGCAACTTCTGCCTCAACTTGAGGAGGAGGCTCAGTGCTTGAAAACGGAGCTTCGGTAGGTGCAGCCCCGATCGCTACGACAAGCGCTGAAGTTCCTGACCCCTTCTTTGACCCCCTAGAAATAAAGGGAAGATGAGATTAAAGACACATCAAAAACAAAACTAGCATTTTAAGATGAGCAATCAATGCTTACCTAGGGATGCTATCACCCTAGTTGCCTCGGAACTTCTTCTTCTGAGGCTCGGAGCTAGAGCCCACCAAGTCGGGTGAGACAACTGCTTCGAACCTCAGTTAAGGAACACTCGTAGTAGCCGGAGTCCTTTCGGCCGGAGCTTCTCTTGGCCGGGAAAAACTCTCGGGCCTGGAGCTTTTAGCTGGCACTGGGGATGGGGTCGACTGCCCAGAGCTGACGCCTCTTGAAGACGCTTGCACTGGATCAGGGGTAGCTGCAGAAGACCTCCCCCGCTGGGGAGAAGGATCCATGGTAGAAGGAGCAGGTCTGATAGACCTCCCGTTAGTGTGCTTCAACTTTCTCTTTCGGGTGGAGGGCTCACCTGGCTCTTTACCCTTGCCCTTACCGGTGTCTCAATCCTCCGGCTCGGGGCGGAGGCAGGACCACCCTCGGAAGCTCCGGGGATCACCAACCTGGTGGTCGGACGCCTTTCTACCTCACCAAGGCCATTAAGCACCGACATCCTCCTCCGTAGCTCCCTACTGAACTGCGCCTCCATGTTTAGAGGGAGAAAAGCTGCTGGCGGAACTAAGTCGTCGCCATTGACATTTATCCCATGCTGGAATTTCTTAAGATGAAGCTCCAAAGCTTCGTCATTCAAGTTGGATTTCAGACCGGTTTCAATCCGGTCGTCATCCATCACACTACTGAGGGCCCACGTGAGCTTCTCCCTCTTCTTCAGCGGAGCCCATCTATTGACCAGGAAGTTGCAGAAGACCATCTGAGGAGTCACTCCACCCTCCACGCATTCGCGGATTCTGGTCAAGACAGGGTTGAAGGCATCTGACAGCACCGGAACTACACTCCAGGCATCGGTGTCAACGTTGGTGAGACCTTCGGGCAGCTCCAACTTTTTGTGCTCCTCCACTGCAATAATGATCCAATCTTTCTTCCAGTTGTCCCATTTGCCTGAAGGAAATGACTTCAAGTATTTGAAGGGGCAGTTCTTGCGCTTCACGAAATAGTAGAAGCCAAGAAGCTCAGTCCCCTTACCAGTGGTGTGGATGGTGAAGAAGGTGCGAGTAGCTCAACGCAGGGGGGAATACCCACCCACATCTCGCAAAAGTGGACGAACGTCGCCCTAGAAGAAGAGAATGGGGGCCAAGGTGATACAGCTGCAGACCATAAAAGTCCAGCAGCATCAAAAGAAAAGTAGAGAAAGGTGAAATGAATCCCACCATGGCGTAAAACGAGAAGTACACCAAGTCGCCACTGCGCTCCTTCTTAAATGGGAGCTTGCCGGCGCGAACCAAGTGGTTGAAGGAGTCGCTGCACCCCCCCCCCCCCCCCCCCATATAGGTCCGGACCTTCTTCAGATCATCGTCACTCTTGAGGCGGCTCTTGGGAAGACCCAACTCCATCACGGCAAAGCGAAGCAAAGGAAGGGAAGTTTGGTGGAGTTTGAGAGGTTCTGAGCGCAAATTTGATCGAAGGCGTAAAGAGTCCTCAACCCGTGCGCACTTTCCCTATTAAGTAAGCCTCCACGACGCTTGGATGGAAACCGCAGTGAGAATGAAGGAACTTTTCAAAAGTCTACCCCGTCAATGATGAGTGGGCTTGGGGCTACCCCGACGAAGAGATTCAGGTTCTTACCCAAGGCGAACCGTTGTCATGATGAGCGGCTGGAAACTCGATGACGGCATCCTGACAGGGCACACGGAACCGATTTGGTTTTCATATTGGGAACCAATGACCTTCAATTGCGTGAGATCCTCACTCAAAGATCTTATTTGTTGCATTCATAACAAGCCACGCGTCAATGGTTCACTCCCGGACCATCGCTCCAACAGCATATTAGAAGACTCTTGAAATCGAAGCGCGAGAAACGAGAATAGCCCCACCTCCGGTAGAATAACTTAACCCAAAGGGTTTCTCCTAGAGGTGGGCCTAGGGGCCACTGTCGGTACCTTGCGTACCAGGAACCCCTTAGTACCGTGAAGAGTACAAGGGAGTTCTACCTGTCAGAGTTGAAGGTCTCCTCGGGCCCCACATGTCACATTGCACCGGACCTGCTCTCATCATATGGGCAGTTCCTGGGTCAACACGTGTAAAGGAAAACTGGAACTAAGCTCCCAACGAAGGAAAGCTTCGGTGACACCATGTGTACAATGACCCCAGACCTAACCCCCAGCAGAGAGGAGCTTCGGTACCGACACGTGTACAGCAACCCCAAACCTAAATTCCCGTAAGGGAAATCTCCAGAGATTCCACTTGTGGAGCCTCCGGACCTTCATCAATGTATACACTGGCAGATCTCCTTCAGCACGAACAATCAAGGGTAATTAAAGCAGCAGTTACAAGATTTAATTACGTGTTGTTAATGTTGTATTAATGACACATGATCAGAGCACTATTAATAGGGGTAACGCAGCCATTAAGGCACATTATCACACTATTAATCATGCTTAATACCCTTTAGACAGTGTATTAGACCATCAAATATGCCAGGGCCACATGTCGGGCCAGGCAAGCTTTGTAACGCTCAGTCCTTGGAACTATAAAAGGGTTGTGCCGCACGTACCCAAGGACATCTGGGCTGATCCAAGCTGACACGCTTACTAAGAAATAGACTCACACAATACAACAACACAAACCCCGTGGAGTAGGGTGTTACGCTCAGGCGGCCCGAACCACGTAAATCTCCGGTGTCATCATCTTGATCTTGATCTTTGCGTACCCCAACCATAACAAGAACCTCCGCGGGATGCTTCTTAGCATGTCCGGGGGAAGTGTCGTTTCAAACACTTCAACACTTTTCAACAATGTTCACGATACATTCATATGCATTGTTCTTGACCCAAACGTGTTGTGTGACCTCCCTATCAACTCAACCACAATTCCTCCTCAACTTGGTTGTTGAACCTCATCTTCTCCCTAAGAGTAGTTCAATGGATCCCCCCACCAGTCATGTCTTGACCTCAAGCAACACCTGTACATGAATAAACAATCATCAATCTTTACGTGCCCAAGTCTTCGACTTGACTCTTGTTAGTTCGAAAAACAAAACACCTTATGTGAGCACCTCACATAAGCATGTCGCAAACCATACCAATGTTTAACCACCATAATCAGCCATAACCACCAAAACACACCAAAAAAACTTAGCAAGAGAATACTAAGCAACCTTTCTGTAAGCTAAAAGCAAGTTCGAAACATTGCAAGTTAAAAAGATCCACCGCACAATTATTTCAGCAAATAAAATTGTCGAATCAACCAAAAGCGGCACTGCAATATAAAGGCAAAAGATCGGGCATTCCAATTCGAAACTCACGTGCAAATCACATGTTGGAAAGTTTAGACAGTCCTAACCAAGTAAAGAATAAATATTACTTTCAAAAACACGTTTGTAAAGATCAACCATGTCGACTCACGTGCAGCTCATGTGACTCGAAGTTTAGACAACCCGAATCGAGAAACACATGAAACTAACGTGAGAAAAACTTTGGACAATCGAAACCATTGAGGGTAACATTACTCCCCAAAAACACATTGATAAGTTTGGACAGTTCAAAACTATCGAAGGTAACGTTACTCTCCAAAATGTACTGAGTCAAATTCGGACAGCGTGTATCGGGGTGTATCGTGGTGTATTGGTGTAAGCTTCAAAACTTTGCATGTCAACTCTCACTTTTTTTCTAATGGCCAATGTATTCAGAACATATAGGTCTCACACTCTCGTTGTCACATTGGAGCAGAATATGGTTCAAATTATAATCATAATCCCTTAGAGTTTGTCGCATCCAAAAAAGTTGTGCACAACAACTCCCTGCTACGACATACTCCTTTGCGGTTGTGGATACGACAATGGAGTTTTATTTCTTGGACAACCATGACACTAGAGACCTACCCAAGAATTGGCAAGTCCCGGAGGTGCTTTTCCTATCCACTTTGCATTCGACATAATCTGCATCGGACTATCCGATGAGATTGAATTTTGACCCTTTGGGATACCAAAGACCTGGGTTGGGTGTATGAACTAAATATCTCAGGATTCTCTTTACAGTTGCCAAGTGATAGTCCTTCAGAGCGGCTTGAAACCTTGCACACATATATACACTCAACATGATATCAGGCTTAGATGCACAAAGATACAATAATGAACCAATCATTGAACGATATATGTTTTGATCAACATTCGGATCATCTTTGTTGAGGTCTAGATGTCAATTGGTTGCCATTGGAGTCATGGTACATTTGGCTTTGTCCATATTGAACATTTTGAGGAAATCTTGTATATACTTTTTTTGGCAAATAAAGGTACCCTCCTCATGGACATCTTAAACCTATCTGTCATGATCTTACTAAACTCATCAAAAAACAACTTATTAGTAGAACCAAATATTATGTCATCAACATATATTTGGCATACAAATAAATCATCATCAAAGTGTTTTGTGAATAAAGTGTAATCAACTTTTCCCATTTTCAAACCATTATCAATTATAAAATCTCTAAGGCACTCATACCAAGCTCTAGGAGCTTGTTTGAGGCCATAGAGAGCCTTACACAATTTGTACACATGGTTGGGAAGTTCTTGATCCTCAAACAAAGGTGGCTACTCCACGTACACCTCCTCCTTGATTGGACCGTTGAGGAATGCACTTTTGACGTCCCTTTTTGGTACTACTTAAAATTATGGTGAGTAGCATAGGCCAATAATATTCGAATCGATTCAAGCCAAGATACGAGAGCAAAAGTCTCATTGAAATCCAAAACCTTTGACTTGAGAGTACCTCTTGGCCATGATTCATGCTTTATTTCTTGTCACCACATCATGTTCGTCTTGTTTATGGTGGAACACCCATTTGTGCCCACAATGTTTGCGTCTGGTTGTTCCACAAGTTCCCGCACTTCATTTCTCTTGACGTTATTGAGTTCTTCTTGCATCGCCATCACCCATTTCGGATCTGGCAGTGCATATTCAACCCTATGTGGTTCCAAAGAGGAAACAAAAAAGTAATGTTCATAAAAATTAGTAATGCGAGACCGAGTTGTTACTCCCTTTGCAATATCTCTGATAATGTTATCGATGGGGTGATCTCTTTGTACACTTTGGTGTACTCTTGGGTGAGGCACTTGTGGCCTTGAATCTTCTTCATTTTATTCATCTTCCCTAGATCATTACCTCCGTCATGATTTTGATCATCTTAATCTCATTGAGGTTGATCTTGCATGTATTGTGCTTGATCTTGTGTAGGAGCTCCCCTTGATCCTTGCCTTCCGATTGTGGTACACTGTGGATTTGACTCTTGTGGTGGTCCGAAAATTGCCAAATGTCATCCTCCTTGAATCTTGACATGGAGCTTCTTCTTGATCTAGCACACACTTATCAACTTTCTCCACTTGGGAGTCATTAGTCTTATCAAACACTATGTCGTGTGCTATTTCAACAATCCCAGAGGTTTTATTGAAGACATGGCAGGCGTAAGTGTTTGAATCATAACCAAGCAAGAAACCTTCATTAGATTTTGAAGTGAACTTCGAGTTCCTAGGCTTCTTGTTTAGTATAAAATTACTTCTAAAAACTCAAAAATAGGAAATATTAGGCTTGTTATCGGTAAGAAGCTCATATGGAGTCTTCTTAAGGAGTCAATGGAGGTATAGTCGATTTGTCGCAATTCACGCGGTATTTGCCGCCTCCACCTAAAATCTGTCCGAGGTCATGTATTCATTGAACATTGTCCATGTCATTTCAATGAGAGTCCTATTCTTCCTTTCGGCTACTCCATTTTGTTCGGGCGAGTAGGGAGCCAAAAAACTCGTGTTTAATGCCTTCTTCGTCAAGAAAGTCTTCAACTTGAGTATTCTAGAACTCGGTGTCGTTGTCACTCCTTATCTTCTTAATTTTCAAAGAGAACTCATTTTGAGCTCTTTTCAAGAATTTCTTGAGGACATCTTGTACTTCTCCCTTATCATGCAAGAAAATACCCAAGTGGGTATAGAAAAATCATCCACAATTACTAAACCGTATTTGTTACCACCGATGCTAATGTAGGCGATCGGGCTGAGTAGATCCATGTGTAGTAGCTCTAACAGTCTTGTAGTCATTATTATGTTCTTGGCAGGGTGAGGTGCTCCAACTTGTTTTCCGGCTTGGCACGCGCTGCATGGCCTATCTTTTTCAAACACAACATTCTTCAAACCTCAGATGTCATCCCCTTTTAGAAGTTTCTGCAGATTTCTGGTACCAACATGTGCTAGCTGTCTATGTCACAACCAACCCATGTTGGTATTTGCAGTCAAGCATGTGTCAAGTTGAACTTTGTCCGTGGTGAAGTTCATGAAATAGAGCTTTCCCTTTAACACACCCGTGAATGCAAATGAGTCATCGCTTATTCTAAAAATAGTCACACCCTCATTAGTGAACAAGCAATTATAATCTTTGTAACATAATTGAGATATGGACAAAAGATTATAATCTAATGAATCAAAATGTAAAACTTGAGAGAGAGTGTGATGAGGTGATATAGCTATTTCACCGATTCTGAGTACCTTTCCTTGACTATTATCACCAAAGTAAATACCTTCACTTGGATCCTAATATTCTTCATATTCCACAAAAATTTTCTTCTCTCCGATCATGTGGTTGGTGCATCCACTATCAAGCACCCAATTTGAACCACCGGAGGAGTATGTCTACAAAATAGAGTTATGCCTTGGTTTTAATTACCCAAGCTTCCTTGGGTCCTTTGTGGTTAGTTACAAGTGTTTTTAGCACCCACACACAAGATCTAGGATTCTTGTGGCGTGGTCTGACATATTTAGCATAAACATGACCAAATTTATTTCTCATGAGTACATATGATGTATCAAAGGTATGGAACAAAGTTTGTTGTTCATGTTTAGTCTTTAAGAGAAGATTATCAACATTTTTGTTTTTCTCACATTTAGGTGGGTTCTTTTTAACAAAATCAATGTGTCCTTTCCATTCTTGTGAATATTAGTATATTGCTTTTTACCTTGAGAATACCCAAGACCATCTTTAACATTGGGAGGTCTTGTGATCATATATACACTACGTGCATACTTAATCTTCTCCATGTCAAATATGCCACTTTGGGAGGGATGCTTGATTTGTTTCATATTTGATTCATTCTTCAATTTAGAGTCTGAGTTGGCACACTTGCAAGTATTAATTGGAATGGACTTCATATTTGAATAAGGTGAACTTTTAGAGGATGAGGAAGCACTTTGCTTGAGTGATTCGACTTGTACTTGAAGAGTCTTGTTAACTTTCGTCAAGTTAACAAGTTCATCCTTAAGCACAATGTTCAAATCATTAAGATTTGAGCAAGTTTCCTTGCTCAAAGCTAGCTCACACTCAATTGCTTCACTCTTTTTCTTTTCAAGTTCAAGAGCCTTTTCAAACTCAAAATATCTCTTTGAAGGATGAGCATATCTTCTTGTTAATTGATAAGGTCTTCCATCTCAAATATCTCATCCAACAATTTTTTCATCTTAGCAAGTGCACTTTTACTTAAATCCTTAAGCATATGTTCATTTTCATCGCTACTATCAAAATCATCATCATGAATAGAAGATAAAGAAGATGATCTACATTTAACCTTTTTCTTGCCTACCTTGGCCATAAGGCAAGTGTTGTTGGAGTCCTTCCATACTCGCGAATTTGGGAATAGAGTGATCTTCATGGAAGTCTTCTTGATAGCAATGGTTGCCGCCCCATCTTCATCTTCGGAGGAGGACTCGTCGTTTGAGTCCAACTTCTTGCCAATGTGTGCTTGATAAGCTTGCTTCTTCTTTTTGAATATTTTCTTGTATTGTGGCTTGGACTCCTTTTTTTTCTTCTTATTATCTTTGTATTTTCAGTCAACCATAAAGTGTCCATATTCTCCACAGTTGTAGCAAGTTTGCATCGCTTTGGATTTTCCTTATCTTTGTTCCTGTCTTCACTGGAGTTGTCACCTCTTCTTCTCCTCATCATGCGCTTGAATTTTTTGATCAAAAGAACCATTGCTTCATCATCCATGTCGATACTTACATCGCTGTCTTCATCATCTTGTACCTCATGGTCTTCTTTTCCTTTTGGTTTGCAAGTCACTTTCAGTGCGACCTCCTTCTTGGAAGAGGTGGGCTCGACAAGACTCTTCACATATTGGGCTTCCTTCTCCATCATTTTGTGATTCATAATTTTTCCCAAAATCTCATTTGTAGTCAATTTGTGGAACCCCGGGCTTTCTCCGATCATGGAGCACAATGTTACATTCCTTGGCATAAAGGCTTTAATCATTCTTTTGACCACCTCATGGTCAGTCTACTTTTTGCATCCATAGGCTTTGACCTTGTTGATGAGAACCTTCATGTGGTCGTACATCTCTTGGGGAGTTTCACCATCCTTAATGGCAAACCTCCCTGGCTCCCCCTCAATCATCTCAATTAGCTTCGCGGACAGAGTGATTTCCTTCATGTGTTGTCTTGAGGGTGTCCCATATGTCTTTGGCCACCTCGAGTCCATGAACCTTGTTGAACTCCTCCCAGCTTAGTGAATAAGTGATCACTGCAGCAGCTTGTGCATTGCGGTGAACAGCTTGAGCTTGCTCTGGGGTGAGTTCATCGTCAGTGTTCGGGATATCTATACATGTGCACACAATATGCCGAAGACTGGGGTTTAACGAAATGAGATGCATTTTTATATTATACTTCCACATTGTATAATCATTGCCATCGAAATGTGGAGGTTTTCCCATGGGGATAGAAAGATAATGATCATTAACATTTAAACGTTCGTAATTAAAAGGATATTGGGAGTAGTCTTGATGACTACTCCCCTTTGGCTTCTCGTCCTCCTTTTGCCCTTTTGGCTCATGAGCTTATTCCTTAGAAGTGAATTGAGCTGGCGGACTTCTTCATCATCATGCTCATACTCCTTGGGCACATCGAACATCTTAGTATCTTAAGCATCTCTATCGATGGGCATTTCTGGAATTTCATTTTGCTTCTCGTTGGCCATCATCTCTCTGAGTGATTAGTCTCTTAATGGAGAGTTTGGCTCTGATACTTATTGAATGTGCCTAGAGGGGGGCAAATAGAACCTTTTTTATTCCTATAACACTTAGTCAAAAGTAGTTAAATACCAGAATGTGGACTAGTCCGGTGTGAGTGCGGACTAGTCTATGGTGCAGCAATACAATGATTAAACGTGAATATTTTTGTGTTTTCTTCAATTTAATGCAGCGGAAAGTATTTAGCAACTTTAATAACCTTGACAAGTATTTATGAGGTCTAAGTAACACGTGGATCGCAATATTAAAGTAAATCACAAGTATGATCGAGTTAAACCCTAACTAGTGATGGAATTGAAAAGTACGAATCAAAAACACACGAGACAAGTGATTTTCTATCGAGGTTCGATCCCACACAAGAGATCTACGTCCTCATTGAGGAGGCCACACAGAGTTGGGTCTTAACCAACCCTTCCCTCGTCAAGTCACCACGAAGGCCAACTTGATCTCCACTATCAATATGGTAATAACAAAATTTATGGGGCTATCTCACAAGCCAAGGGCTCCCACAAGATTACAGCTAAGAACTTGATCAAACACACTCAAAAGATGTACAAGAATCAGCAAGAGTGTGAGAGAGATCAAACCCAAGAGCTCAATTGCGATGAGATCGTCACTATCCCTTTCCCAATGCCTAACACCCGAAGATTTCAGTATCAGGATCTTAGAATGTGTGGAGAAGAGTGTTTTTGTGCTCTTGGATGTTGTGACGGCGCTAGGATTCGTGATTGTTATGAAATAAGTCGTGGGACCTCTTTTTATAGGAGTCCCAAAAAATGACCGTTATGTTATGGTGACCCCAGACTAGTCCGTGGTGTACCCCGGACAAGTCCGGTGAGGTGATGTGCCATGTTTAGATTAAGTGCCGCCACATTTTAAGAAGGGTGTTAAAACCCTAGAAGATTGGACTAGTCCGTCGTGAGACCAGACTAATCCAAAGTGGTACAGTAAGGTAAAATGGACTAGTCCGTGGTAAAACGAACAAGTTCGATTGATACAGTAAGTACCTTTGGACTAAAGTGAGTGATGTGAGACTAGTCCTATGTATTATAGTAGCATATAACAGACTAGTCCGTTCAAGAATGGACAAGTCCAGTGAGTGAATAACTGGAAAATAGGCTAATTCTGTGAAGTACTTTAGCAGAGCGGTCTAGTCTGGTATGAAACGGACTAGTCCGGTGTATTTGTGTCAATTTAATTTTGATTACCTCTCTCATACTTCTCATGCATCAATTAATATCTTGAGAGGATAACTCGCACCCACCAAGACTACAACCTATAAACTAGGTCCTTTGTCCTTAACTTCATCATTTTCAATCCAAGTCACCATTTTTCTTTTTTTTTTGTTTTAATCATCTTTTTCTCCATGTGACCTGCTCTCACTTAGCCAATTTCATTAGCTCTTCACTTTTTTGTCATTGATCATCTAAAACCCATAAGGGAATGCCTAGATGCACTTACACGCTCCCAAAACAGGACATTTTCGGCTGGAAATGCAGTGATCGCCACCTCCAATGTTTCTCAACGGGATGAAAAGCTAGGCGTTTGGGAGTTCAAGTGCTTCAATTTGTTAAGAATTTGGTTGACAAGTTGTGCAAACAGGACCTGGGCCCTGTTTGGCACAGCTTCTGAACCAGCTTTTTAACAAATTTAAGCGCTTTGGCTCCCAAACGCCTAGATTTTGACCCAACTTCCCAGAGAAGCACTTCTCAAAATGAACTAGCAAGCTACTTGGTGGAAAAGTTGCCTCCCACCAGCTTTTGGCCGCTTCCCGCAAATAGTGGTATGAAACTACCCTTCGAACTCTATAGAAATTACCCGCATATGCCACGGTATAAAAGGGCATCGTAACCCCTCCACCTTCCTTACTGCCGCAAAAATGTTGTGGCTCAGGACAACATCCTCCGTCGCCGGCCGCCGCTGGTTAATCCCTGGACCGGTTCATCCTCCCCATTTCTTCCCCAGATCGATTCCCATGACCCTGATTTCTAGCTCCAGAGGGGCAGCACCACCGATGGCAGTCACGCCCATCCAACACAGCACACTACAGCCACCCTAATCCGCAAGCAGTGTCATCCCGATAACGCACCCACACGAGAACGGGGTGGGCATCCAGCAGCGGGGTTCATGTGGCGGCTCAGGAGCGCGATGGCTGGTGTCGCTTTGGTTGTCCTGTGCGTGGCGTTGGACCGATATGATATGTTCAGAATGAGAAGGTCAGTGTTTCATAACCTACATGAAATATTGGTTAAAGATTACAATTTAACATCAACACGTGAGATGCACTCAATAGAAGCACTTGGCATGTTCTCGTGGATGTGTGGTACAGCTCAGTTAGTCCGTCAAGTCAAACACATTTTCACTCATTCTGTTGAGACTATTAGTAGATAGTTTACTAAATTTTTAGAATGTGTATATAAATTGGCTGCAACTAACATCAAGCGTAAAGATCCAACATTTTCTATGTTGCATCCTAAGATAAAAGAGCATAGGTCATGGCCTCATTTTAGAAATTGTATTGGAGCTATAGATGTCACACATATTCCCGTGATTGTGCCATCATCATAGTAGGCAGTGCATATGAATCGACATGGATATAGTAGTTAGAATGCCATGGATATATGTGACTTTGATATGAGATTTATATTTGTGGTGGTGAAATGGCCTGGATCGGCTCATGGTACACACATATGGAGGATACTTTGATTAAGTACAAGGACATATTTCCACATCCTCCTGAAGGTATTTTTATATTAATGTTGTTATCTTTTTACTAGGGATCAGCTCACTTTTTTATTTTACAGTGAAGTATTATTTAGTTTATTCAGGTTATCCAAATCGAAAGGGCTATTTAGCACCCTACAAGGGTCAAAGATATCATGTTCCTGAATTTCAATGTGGCGGTCAACCGGTTGGATTGAAGGAGGTCGTCAACCATGCTTATTCATCCCTTCAAAATGTCATTGAACGTTTATTTGGTGTCTTGAAAATGGAATGGCACATTCTTCTTAGTGTGTCGAGCTATAATATTGAAAAGCGAAAAATCATAATTTGTTACATGGCATTACATAATTTTATAAGAGATAGTAATTTGAGTGATGTGGATTTTGATACTCTTGTATAGGATGAAGCATATGTTGATGGTGATATTGGACCCAACTCCAGTGATGCTACGGATGAAGGTGACATGGGAGACCTACGTGACGCTATTGCAACAGGCTTGGTGGGAGGACAATGATGATATTATATTATAGATCATTTTGTAGTAAAATATAAATATTTATGCACTTTTCTCTTATGAAAGTTTATTTTATGATTTCATAGATCTATGGGATAATATATTTCAAACGTATGAAACTTTAATTTATTATTTTATAGACCTACGATTTTTATAGAATTATGCTAAAATTAAAATAAAATATAAAAATAACTCAGAGTTAATAATATAAACATCAGAAAATTGGGCAATTTTAGATATTTCTCAATTTGTAATAGAGAACTAGCCATTAAAAAGCAGACTGCCAAACACGTAACTTCTATTATTGTTGCTTCTGTGGACAACCGCTTCTCAGAGCAGTTACAGAGAAGTCAGCTTCACAACAAGCTCCAGCTGTGCCAAACAGGGTCCTAAATCAGTGGACTATGTGCAAATTTGAAAAGTCATGGACCGAATGGAGCGCTTGGGCAGAAAAGCATCAAGGACCGTGCATATTGGCTATTCCACTTCAAGGACAACTTGGATGATCCATATCATTGCACCAATACACATTTCGTTTTTTCTGTTAAAAAATACACATCTCGTTTTGAAGTGAAGATTGAGGGTATGCGTCACAACTTTCAAGTTGTATAAAGTAAACCCTTATGAACTGCAGTATGTTTGGCATATATGCAGATCAATAACCATGTCGGTCATTAGGCACAGATTAACCTCTAGCTGCAAACCAGTCAAAAAATTTGTGCATGCGGGGAACTGGGGCTCAAAGACCTGGAGCGTTTTGGTCGAGCCCTACGGATGAGATGGTTCTGGCTCAACTAGAGCACCCCGGACCGCCCCTGGAAGCCATTCTTCAAGAACACAGACCGGAAGGACCGAGATTTATTCTTTGCATCCACGGTGCAAGTGGGCAATGGACGTGATACACCCTTTTGAGAGGTCAGGGGGATACATGGCTTGGCCCCTAAACTGATCGCTCCAACGCTCTATTTGCAGGCGCGCCACAAGTTCAGAATCATATGCACGGAGCTCACTAATACCAACTGGATAAGGAGCATCGGACACATAGGCACAGAGGCATTGCTGGAAGAATTCATCACTCTTTTCACTCCTTTAGCCAACATCCAGCTCACTGGTGAAAAAGATGTCACTAGATGGAGATGGACTGGGTCCGGGCAATTCACAACGAAGTCCGCCTATGATGTGCAATTTACAGGAACATTCACTAACATTGCTACCCCGTTCCTACAGTCAGCCAACACAGAACCGAAGTGCAAATTCTTTGTGTGAATTGCATTGCAGAATAAAGCTCCTACATCGGATAACCTGATCAAGAAAGCTTGGACCGCAAACCCTACCTGCATCCTCTGCACACAATATCCGGAGACCATCAACCATCTAACTGATCAGCTGCACCTTCTCCAAAACCACCTGGCATGCACTCTGTGGACTATTCATACAACCGACATCATTACTCTCTCAACCCTCCAACGAACAGTGAAGAACAGTGAAGCAATCGTTGACAAGATTAACAGTGGCAAGATCGAACCAGCAACGCAGACTGAAAGCGGATATCCTCTTCTTCTTTTGGTGGTATGTTTGGAAAGAGCGTAATCAATGCACATTTCAACAGATTCAGGCGATGCCGGCTCAAGTAGCACAATTAGCGGT
Organism: Tuctoria greenei; assembly: GCA_036927565.1. NCBI lineage: Eukaryota > Viridiplantae > Streptophyta > Magnoliopsida > Poales > Poaceae > Tuctoria > Tuctoria greenei. The sequence goes on along the minus strand of JAYESD010000003.1, from coordinate 218,215,626 downwards.
AGACAAAATCAAGTTACTCGGATGGTTGTGAAGTAGTGTTAGGCCCTGATCGCTCTTTGTTGTTCCGCAGCGAGGAATGCCTCCTGCCCCTCTGCTTGACCCCTTCTGTCGGGCTTTAGCTTATGTATGCCTTAGCTGTAATCTCGTTACGTCTTCTTAATGAATGGGCACAACTCCTGCCCCACTTAAAAAAAAATCGTGCATGCAGAGCACGAGGGAATAGTTAATTAATCCGGCAAAAGTTGAAACAGAGAGGGCCGGCCGGCCTTGATCACGGTATCCCACAGGCACGTTATTACTGCGGACTACTACTGGTAAAACAGAATTCGAGCCATTATCATCGCGCGGCGCGCGCGTTCGGTGCGTTGCTCGTCAACCGATCGAGGAAAACGTGCGCGCGCCGCCGCCGCGCGTCTCGATCGAGCTGCTAGCACCATCATCACAGGGAACGAGGTCGATGAGGATGCAGGCCGGCACAGCACGCCGGCCAGCCCGTCGGTTGTGGAGCCGGCGGCTGGAAATTTATGGCATGGGAGCAGCTTGTCACACACATCATGTAGGTACGTGACCTTTAATGGCAGCGTAGTGGACGCCATCGATTATCTGTGAGTTGGGCTTGGACCCAGCTCGCTAAGCCCTGCACATTGGCACGCAGAGCTTATCAGCTGTGAGCTGTCGGCGGCCAAACCAACGATACGTTCTAGTATATAAGTAAACATCCACGGCTTGGCCGGGCAGTTTCTCAGACCACCAACAAGAGCTCCATTTGCGAACGCTCGCGTATATATAGTACCATTGCTGTAGCTAGCTACCCCCGTCCCAAGACCTCCTTCCTTCCAACCTTTTGTCCCTTCCCTTCCATTATTCTCTAACGCCGGCGCGGCGTCTCCATTGGCGTGCCTCTCCGCCGCGGAAAAAGGCAGCTCCACACATTTCCCTACCGGCATTGCGGTGCCGACGGGTGCGTAACACAGCATCCGGACGCGCGGCAAGCCGAGGTAGAAGAAGAAGAAGGAGCGAGGAGGGAAGAGAGCAAACGTTGTCACACAACCAACTCGTAAGATGGTGAACACGATGGAAGTGGAGCCGGCGGCGCAGGGTGTCGCCGCCGCGCCCGCGCCCGCGCGCGGGCTGCCCCTGGCAATGCTGAACCACGTCTCCGTGGTGTGCCGGTCCCTGCCGAGCTCGCTCCGCTTCTACCGCGACGTCCTCGGCTTCGTCCCCATCCGCCGCCCGGGATCCCTCGACTTCGACGGCGCATGGTACGTGGCCCAACGCAACCGCGCGCGTTCCGTCTGTTCATGCACTCCGCCTGTAAATATTTTGGCATTGCGAGTTCAACTGGTAGATCCTGATGACGCTTTGGTTGTCCCTGTCCAAAACTATGCGTGAAGGTTGCACAACTACGGCATCGGCATCCATCTCCTGCAGGCCGAGGACCCGGAAAGCATGCCCCCGAAGAAGACGGAGATCAACCCCAAGGACAACCACATCTCCTTCCAGGTATGAACGAGTGCGTACGTGTTAATCATATCGTAACTCAGATCGAGATCGCTGTCGCGATACGCTGAACGCACGTCTGAACCATACTCTCTCTCTCTCTCTCTATCTCTCTCTCTCTTTCTCTCTCTCTCTCTCTCTCTCTCTATATATATATATATATATATATATATATATATATATATATATATATATATATATATATATATATATATATATATATATCCAGTTCAGAGATCTCGCAGCAGAGCTGCACTGTACATAGTACACACAAGTTGATGAGAATACAAAATAAATAAACAGAGATACGCCTTGGTGTGAGAGTTGACATTGGCTAGATAATTCGATATCGCTCTTCATCCGCTCTAAAATACGAATATGTTGTCCTGCTTCAAGATTTACATATGCTAATGTTGGCTCAACTTGGCCCGATCTGATACAGTACATTCTTAGGCTATGATTGGATCGACTAGTACTGTCAGCCCTGACTCATGATTAGTTAGCTAAAAAATACGTAGTGCTAGCTAACAATTAGTCCAGGTTTGCTTGGAGTCTGGATTAATATTTGGTCAAACTGTAGATAAAAGTCTTTTTTTTTGCCCCTGACGAGGAGAGCGGTAAAAGTAGAGAGAAAGGAGTTGGGAGGGTAAAATTAAGATTTGCCATTTGTCAACTCCTTTTAATCCATTGTAGTCTCTTTTAGCTCCTGTTCATTATCGCCTAATGGACTAGTAATTGTTAGCGAGGTGGTGACCTCACAATTAGTCACTTTTAGCTCTCCTTGTTTGAATGGAATAAGACTAATTTTTAGTCAGCTAAGTATTAGTTCATGTGATCCAAACAGAGACTGAAGAATATAAGAAATGACAACTGATGATCCGTGATTAGTGAAAGATTAACACAGAACTAAGAATTGCTGGAACGGTTCCATAAATTCCTTTCAAAAAATAAGTTAACATCGTAATCTCAGTCTTAATTACCTTGCATGAACAGCGGAACCAATTAATAATGGTGGTGTATGCATCATACTACTTCGTCAAATAACCTGCAAATGGACCTGGTGATTAACTTATATAAGGCCCGGGCATTACATTTTCGGACGTTTTGTGGTGCCAGCACTCGATCGACGACTGTGCTAGCTGGCCCTGAAGATAGAGTGTTAGTCCCGAAGATCTCGCAAGTTGACAAAGATCCGCATGCAGCTAGCTGTTCGATGCACTGTCCTGATCACTAATAAGTAGACGGCCGGTTACCATTAGAAACTTACCCCATGACTATGCTTTAAATGAACACGATCAGTTTGAAGATTATTAAATCTGAGCTGGCATTCATGGTCATGTGCACCTTCCTCAGTGAGACAGAGTAGCGCTAGAAATAAAATAACCGTATTCAATATGTTTAATTTAATCAAATGTGCAACACTAGTGGAGGGAAGAAGATTAGAAAAATGCCAGTGCATTACTCAGTACTAGTACGTAGAAGTAGGTTATTTAAGTTGATTGTGTCCAACTTTCCAAGCATGATGGGACTTGGTGAAGATGTTGACAGCAATAGTCATGCCTTCACGTACTAACATGATCCATACAGTTATGCATCCTCGAGGTTTCATCAAGGCAACAAAGCATTGGACGGACAGTTGTGCAGTAGTTAATTGATTGAATAGTACAATGTATGCATGAACACAACAATGGTCCATGGCATGCATAGATCCAACGTGACGCGAATGCTATGGGACAGCGTGGATCGACGCCTACGCTGGCTGGACAGCACGGACTCACATGCACATCTGGCACGGACAGACAAAACACATTCGCATGCCTGCAGTCATATGTCTTTTCATCGCTTGTCGCATCTCGCATGCATAACAGTAAAAGCACTAGCACAACGTACGACGTAAACGTGCGGTACGGACGAGTACTGTCTGTGTCTTCCTTGGCATCAACATCACGAGCGAGATTTCTGACGGTAATCGCCTTGCATTTTTGCGATCAGTGCGAGAGCATGGAGGCGGTGCAGCGGCGGCTCAAGGAGCTGGGGATCAAGTACGTGCAGCGGCGCGTGGAGGAGGGCGGCATCTACGTCGACCAGGTCTTCTTCCACGACCCCGACGGTTTCATGATCGAGGTCTGCACCTGCGATAACCTCCCCATCGTGCCCCTCCTAGGGCCGGAGGGCCACGCCGCCGTCCTCGACACGCTGCCACCGCAGCCTGCGCCAGCCTGCAAGCGACCGGCCACCGCCCTCAAGCCGCCGGCGCCATCACCGCCGCCGGTTCCTGTCCCAGCGGCGGTGGTACCTGCGCCGTCGCCTGCACAGTGCGTGCCGGCAATGGCCAGCGGCGGCAGCTACGTCGGCGAGGTCGAGGCGATGAGGTCTTGCCCGGAGCATGCGTGCATGCAGGTCTGATAAATTCGCCAGCATTTATATTCTTGGTGGTCCAACAAAGAATTGCCTTGTTTCTCTGTTGTATATGTACCGGTGTTGTCCTGTCCGTTCATGTTAGATTCCGTTCCTTGTTGAGTAAACCGAGAGAAGAACTGTTGTGGTGGCTGCAGCTAGTAAGATCAGTAACCGGCCACGCTTGCACCCCGACAGTGAGAGAAGATGGGTCCATTAATCGATTAAAAACCGGAACTGAAGCTTTGCTCTGCACCTTGTATAATTCCTGCACATATCCATGTTGTAATCTACTATATATTATTATATGAAGTGTCCAATTCGTTTTCAGAAAAGACAATATATCCATCCATCCACAACCACACAAGCGACCTGAACTGATGCAATCTTTGTATGGAACATCTCACATGTGCATGCCTGCAAAAACTGCAAACGGTGCACATGCCATATGGTATGGGCGATGTTTCTCGTCTTGGTCTACCCTGTCCAGCCTCCACAGTACTCGTAGCACGTTAACACCATAGATCTGTCATCTCAGTCCAAGGGGGGTAGTCAGGGTAGTCACGTGAGGGTTAAGCTTCACTTTACCACGTACAGAGAACGAGGTTTAGCCCATGGCCGAGGGCAAGCTCATTTTATGTAGGATAACATTGCCGCGCCCCATCGAAAGTGACGCGGTATTGATAAGAGATACGTAGCACACGTGCCAAAAACCACTAACGTCGTCGTAAATAATAATTACAACTACAAACGATGATGATCAAAAGCATAGTAAATAAAGTCTTAGCACAGTAAATTGTTAGTAATGAATCACGTTTAGGAGGTTAGTTATGGAAATAACTAACCCCAACCGACACCCTTGAGGAGTCTTGATCGGAGACTCCAAATCCCAACCGACTCGGATTGGGAGGCTCCCTCGTACGCTCCTCTATAAATAAGACAAAGGTGACACCACTTAGAGATGAATCAATCTAATCATACTTAGGCACCTAAACTCTAAGCTACCTGATCTAAGAGGAGGAGAAGTAGGGGGAAGGTCTTATGTCATCCCCGTCAACGGCATCGCTCAACTGCATCAACCATCTTCATCAACTCCCTGGCTTCCCCTTCGTCAGCACCCCAAGGTATGATCTCAGGTGTGTTTCTTCCCTCTCTGTCCTTCACTATTCATGATTGATGCCTTGATGCTCCCTGTTAATCACCATGGCCGAACCTAATAGCCAATTAGGCATCGAACACCACACCATCAGTTCCAACATTGGTATCAAGAGCCACCCTAATTGGTTTAGGGTTTCAGCTAACTCGGAATTGATCGCTCAGTCACTGCCAAGTGAAATTAGAAGGAGGTGAATTAGAGGATTAGTTCAAATAATCCCAAAATCAGAACCCAACATGGGTCAAATCAGAATCAATTAGGGTCCAACTCGAATTCAACTTCAAATTGGACCAAATCGGGACAAAGAACCAAGAAATCCGATGTCAAACTCGGATTAAACTTAGGATCAGATTAGGGAAATGGGATTAAAGATAACTTACCTCAGTACGACGTCTAGGACCTTCTCCGCAGTGGCCTTGAGCTCACTGAAGAAGTACTCGTGCCGCCGCACCAAAGCTTCCTCGTTAAAGCACCACTAGTCGGACTCAGCCGACATCTAGTCACCTCTACGGGCCACTCGACGGCGGCGCGCTCACCCAACGGTGAGCGACGCGCGCCGGCGAGGGGGGCCGCAAAGACGCTGTCAGACCTTAGCCTCGTCGTGCTAGGCACGCCGGAACCCTAGGGTCGCCGGTCGAAACCCTAGCGGCGGGGCCCTTTCCACCTTCTCCAGCCGGCAGACCACTCACCGACGGGGAGCCGCCCTACGGTGGACTCGCGCGCATAGGTGTGGCTGCTGCGACAGCGCGGAGACATCCCACCGCGGTGGTCTCACTCGGCGCCACCTGTGTCTTCTCTCTCTCTTGGTTGTGCGGGTGGGGAGGGGGGGAGGGGATCGGGAGGCCACCGAATGATTAGGGTTTCAACGAAATCGGGATAAGTATCTTAGTCGGTTCACTAACAGTCGTTTGTTGCGTGATCAATGTTCGGGATTAATCAGTCGACGTCACTGGTTTAATCCGGACTGTCGATCTCAGGACGTGCGGGCCACCGCTGGCGGCGCGCGAGCTGGGATCCGCAGGCCTGTGCGAGCATGCACATGGGCTCGTGGGCCGCCCTTAGAATTAGCCGGATTTTTCCCAAAATAAAATAGCAGGTCGTGGGCCCGATTAGTGGGAGATTGGGCCGACAGGTCATGTTTCCTTTTAAGGGGAATTTTGTCAGGTTTTCCTTTTTGATCAGTGTAGGCCTTTGGGCCAACCTCCTCAGTGGGTTGGTATCCTTACTCTTTGGGCCATCCAAAAATTAGCACCATCTAGCAAAGTTCTCTCAGTTGGGCTTGGGCCAACATTAGAGCCTCATGGGTTGTTTATTTTTCTTTAGCATTTTCTGTTTTTTAAAAATAAAATAGCATTTGTATTTTCTGTTATACAGAAATAAAATTAGTATTTTTTTCTGGTTTCCAAAAAAAATTAAATTGAGTTTTTTGTTCTTTAGAAAACAAAATAGTATTTCGGTCAGTTTGGATTTTTAGTCATGAACTAAAATCCATGATGTCGAAGGGTCAATGCGACACCTCTCCCGGACCTGCTAAGGAGCAACCTGCGGATGTTCTTGTTCGGCGGGGCTTAGGCCTCAAACTAGTGTTCTAGCGGAAGAGTATGAGACAGTGGAGTTTTTACGTGGTTCGGGCCGCAAGGACCGTAACACCCTACACCAATGTGGATTGTATTGCTTGGTGAGTGTGTATGCGAGTGTGTGTGTATCAGGGATTATGAGTCTGGTCAGACTAGAGAAGATGTCTAAGTCGGTGGCTGCCCAGTCCTTTTAAAGTCCAAGGCCAGACAACTTACAAGTGGAGCCCGAGGCCCGACAAGTGGCCCCGAGGTGATCTTATCCAGTACAAGATCTAAGGCTTCTTGCGTACGCTGCCTCTGAACGCGCCTTGAAGACTTGTTGTCTTGTCGCGTGAGTCACCAGTAACTAGGCGTAGTCATTGATGATGGCAGGGAATGTCCCATCTATCTTGTCGTCGTAAGCTACTCACTTGGTGGTGTGGGGTAGGCCTGCGGCGCCTTCACTGTGATGCGATTGGACGCAGCGGTACCTAACAAGAGGCGTGCACCGCACCTGTATGCTTGGGGAAGGCGTGTGCCTTCAATGCGCAACTGGACAGGACGCACCACCCCTTACTCCCGTATCCTACCGCCTGGAGCAAGTTGCAGGACACGTGGCAGCTCTGGAGCCCTCGTCGGTGGGAGCAAGGGCCCGGAGCCAAAGGACGTGTGGTAGCTCCGGAGCCATCCTCGGTGGGAGCAAGGACTCGGAGCCGGAGGACGCGTGGTACCTCCAGAGTCCGCCTTAGCGGGGAGGTCAGGTCCGAAGCTTCTTCTTTTATGCGGGGGTACCCGGTCTTGAGGGTACCGATAGTGGCCCCTGGGCCCACCTCGGTGGAGATGTCGATCCCATAGGTGGGGCATTCCTCTTGTTTTGTAAAAGTGACGCCAGCGGCCCCCTGGGGGCACTGGAGCTCGAAGAAGTGACGCAAGAAGCCCCCTTGGGGGGTGCCAGAGCTCGAAGAAGTGATGTCAGCGGCCCCCTTGGGGGCGCCAGAGCTCGAAGAAGCATCGCCAACGGCCCCCTTGGGGGCGCTGGAGCTTAGATAAGTGATGCCAACTGCCCCTTGGGGGTGCCGGAGCTCAGAGAAGGGGCATTGGAGCTCAGAGAAGTGTCGCCTGCGGCCCCCTTGGGGGCGCCACAACTCGAAGAAGTGACGCAAGCGGCCCCGTTGGGGGGTGCCGGAGCTCGGAGAAGCGTCGTCGGTGGCCCCCTTGGGGGGTGCCGGAGCTCGGAGAAGTGTCGCCGACGGCTTCCTTGGGGGCACCGGAGCTCGGAGAAGTGACGACGGCTGCCCCCTTGGGGGGTTTCGGAGCTCGGAGAAGCGTCACTGGCGGCCCCCTTGGGGACGCCGAAGCTCGGTGAAGTGTTGCCAGCGGCCCCCTTGGGGGCGTCGGAGCTCGAAGAAGTGACGCTGGCGGCCCCCATGGGGGGTGCCGAAGCTCGAAGAAGCGTCGCCGGCGCCTACCATGGACGTGTAGAACGTCAGCGGCGGAGTCTCTGTATGTCCTGCACACACAGTAGATAAAAAGTAATTTCGCTCAACAGTCACCCCTTCCCTGCTCTTTAGTTTTGTTATGGCTTACGGTCCTTACCTAAGATACATGGCATGGGTAATTCGGTGCGACATCATTCAGGGTATGGTCGCTGCCTTGCTCAAGGCATGAGTCGTCCGGCCCCCTGTACTCAGCTGTTAGCACTGGGAGAGAAGGTGCACATGCTTAGGGTATAGAACCAGGCTAAGCAGGTTGCACACCCTGAACCTCCAGCTCGGCGTTAGCCTTTTAGGAGTTAGAACCATTCGACACCATGGACCTCGACCAAGAAAACGATCATCGAACCCCAAACACATTGCAGGTACCTCATATAGATCCGCCTTCAGCAGGATTGCACAACTCCAACTAGGACAAGACAGAAGAAATGTAACTGAGCATATGGAGACGATATGCGAAAGTAAGCAAAAAATTAAAGCATAATGTAAATAATTTTGCTCGTCGGTTACTCCCTTCCCGCTTTTAGTCTCGTTATTTCTTACTGTCCCAAGCTGAACTTATGGTGTGTGGGTAATTTAGTGCGATGGTATCTGGGTTATGGTTATCGCCCTGCTCAGGAGTGTGTGCCGTCCGGCCCCCTGTACTCAGCCGTTAGCGCTGAAGAGGCAAAGTGTAGACACTTAGGATGCAGGACTAGGCTAAGCAGGTTGTACACTCTGGACCTCCCATGGGCGTTAGCTTTTCAGGGGAGTGACCATTCGGCGCCACGGGCACCCGAGCAGAAAATCAACCAAAGAACCCAAATACATCACAAGAACCTCAAGCAGACCCGCCAGCAGCAGGGTTGCAAAATTTCACTAGGCGCGAGACAGGGAGAGAGTGCCCGAGCATATGACAGAGAATATGCGAGAACGGGCATGATTTGATGATCATAAAATTAATGTGTAATTAAATGAACATAAACGGAGCATAGGGCAAGACAGTGGTTCTTCTAACTTGGTAATCATAGGAAGAGGCAGGCTTTAAAAGAAGGCAACGACCTGCTCCAGATGACAAGGGAGGAAAAATGTACAAGCTTAGGGTATGTGAATGTAGGCCTAGAGGGGGGTGAATAGGCCTTTTTGAAAATTTGTCGGATCCTACAACACTCAACAAACAGTTTAATACCAGAGATATCGGACTAGTCTGGTAAAGTGCGGACTAGTCCAGTGTTCACGGACTAAGCTGATTAAACTTGATTGATTGGTTTGATTCTTTTATGTATACAGCGGAAGTATAGAATCGAACAACAGTTTAACAACTATATACTGAATTATATCACAATTAAGTCTTATGTTTAACAATTTAACGTAAGATGAACAATGTGTATGAAACCCTAGATTAAGTTGATTAACTTGAATGATGAACAATGAAACACGACACAAGTGTTTATCCCGTGGTTCGGCTACCACAAAAGGCCACCTACATCCACGTTGAGGAGTCCACAAAAGGACCGGGTCTTCTCCAACCCTACCCTCGTTGGATCGCCACGAAGGCCAATCCTCTTCCACTAATCACAAAGGGGTGAATAACCAAATTCAAGGGGCAATCTCACACTTTGAGAGCTCCCTTAGATTACAAATCACAATACCACCGAAAACACACTCAAAAGTTGCAATTGAAATGCAGGAGTGTGTTAGAAAATCAAACCAAGAGCTCAATGTGGTGTAGCAAGTGTCTCTCCAATGATCTAGATTGAATCCTCAAAGGATTGGACGATTGTGCACTTAATTTCGTGGAGAGAGGTCGTTTTTGAGTCTCTTGGGAGGTGTGACGGCGCTAGGGTTCGAGAGAGTGTAAAAGAGGGCCGTGCACCTCTATTTATATGGGGTTTCTAAAAGTGACCGTTAGGGTTTAGAAAGTTCGGACTAGTCCGATGTGCTGTGTGTAGCAAACCCTAAGTGTCCCAAAATATCGGACTAGTCCGGCTGAAAGCGGACTTGTCCGATGTCCATCGGACTTGTCCGGACATGTGAAACCCTAAGTGTGTTGGATGACAAGTCCGCACTTGGAGGACTTGTCCGAGTTAGATCAGTGGGGTTTTTCGGACTAGTCCGTGTGAACATCGGACTTGTCCGAAGTGGATCAGAAAGGATATCGGACTAGTCCGGTTGATAACGGACTAGTCCGATTTTATGTGACTTGTGTAGTGTTTTGAGGACTAGTGCACACTAGGGAGGACTAGTCCGATTCTAGTCAGAAGGATATCGGACTAGTCCGACAGATATCGGACTTGTCCGATCTGGTGGAGAAAGGTTTATCGGACTGGTCCAGTGGTGAACGAACTAGTCCGGTCCTGTGTAACTCTGTGCAATGTGTGTGTTTAATTATCATTGAGCTCTTGGGATGTGTTTTCTTAACACACTCCATACAAAATAATCTGCTATTCTTTTTCCTTGAGCTCATTTCCACTTTGCTCCTCCTCATCTCTTCTTTTTGGTATTTTGCTCATTTTTCTATTATGGACCTGCATTCATCTCAATAAAGAGGTTAGGATCCCAATTGCTTGTCATAAATCATCCAAAACCCACAAGGGAGTCCTAGATGCACTTTCAATCTCCCCCTTTTTGGTGATTGATGACAACCAATTGAGATTTCACAAAATATGACAAAAATTGAGATTTTCATAAAGTATGCACATATGAATCAAAATACATCAAGCAATGAAAGAAATATCCATATGTGCATTCTTTATGGTGGGATGCATAACTAAGTATATTAAGACATTGAGAGTGACATAATTTGCATTAATCGACCAAAATAAAGCACATATGTCCTTCCAGGAGCAAAATTACAGATTTTGACCAATACTTCTCAAATTAAGTAAGCATTGCATCACAGAACCAAAGTTAATCTTAGAAACACAGTTAAAACATTACAATCACAAAGATAGATAAAAAGAAGAGCTCTCTCCTCACATCCTACAGCTAAAGCTAAGACCCCCCCTCAATCTCTCCCCCTTTGGCATCAAGACACCAAAAAGAAGGAGAGGAGGGTCCTAGGGTCTTCACTCTTCACTGTCGGTCCTCTCGTTGTCGTCTTCTTATTCTTCATCATTAGATTGACGAGGAGGAGAAGGAGGGGGGACGGAGCCACTCGAGCCCCCAATGCCAAAGTAGGCAAGCTCGGAGGGGTTCAAGGGCGCGAGCTCAGTGTAGTCTGGATCAGAGTCCTCAGAGATCAGTGGAGATCCAATGGGATCGATCTCCAGCTTTTGGCAAATTTGCTTCACATTGGCCTTTATGTACTTCATGTCCTCCCTTCTCTTCTGATTGAGCTTGTGGGCCTTCACTTCGGCCTTCTTGCAGGAGGAGAATATAGCAGCCAGATACTTGAGGATCCCACTAGCTGATCCTCTCTGAGGGGCTTCCCTAGAAGTAGGGACAGCTCTGGCACCTTCACTTGATCTTGCCGGTGCCTCGGGACTGGAGGCCGGCGAGGGAGCAGCCTGCACACTCGGCTTTTGAGGCATTTGAGGCCTCAAGGGGAGATGCTCCACATCTTTCACAAACTCAATGTTGGTCACTTTTTCAATCACAAACATATGTTAAGGAGCATATCCGCAAGATCTGTTGGGAGTGCAGGAGATGTTTACCATATCATTCCAAATGTATTCCGCCACATCAAATGGGCGGTCCTTGCTTATGACTCTCATCAGAGTCCGGAGGTATCCCTGCACACTCCCCGCATCGCCATCCTTGGGAGCAATTGTCTTTCTTATCACTCTGTTCAACACCACAAAGAATGGCTTCATGTTTTTGGTGGAAGGAGGGTTGAACTTTGAGTTTGGCTCATATAGGAACTTCATCCTATCCTTGTCAATGACACCAATGTTGTGTATAACCAAGCAATCAGACCTTGTGGTGTCAAGGTGAAGCAAGCTAGTGAAATCTTCTTGAGTGATGCTGTACTTGGATCCATGGGTCATCCAAGTGACACTCTCTTCATCCTTACTGGAGAAGTGACAGGTTGCAAAGAACTGCGCAATCACTTCATCATTCCAGTTATGTCTGAAAGCAAACAGATCTCTCAGTCCATACTTCTCAATGGCTCTCACTACATCAGTGAACGGTGAGCAGCCCTTCTTCTCAAAGTGTGCCCAGTCAATCCACTAACTGCACACCACGGGGGTCTTCATCGGTAGATACACCGATTTGTAGAAATCTGCATGGAAGTTGCACCAGAACCTCCCATCTGCAGCTTGCTTCGGCCTGCCATACCAGTCAATGCTTCTGAATTTAGCGGTCGAGTCACTGCCCTTGCCATTGAACTTTTCCTCAGTGGGGTCCCGGACCCCTTCCCTGGGAGCATGCAGCTTCAGAGGCCCGACTGGACCCGTCGCTATCCCTTTGCCCTTGCCCTTTGCCTAGCGGGCACTTGATGATGCGGCTGCCTTTGAAACTGGCTTCTTTGCCAAGACCTTCCTCCGAATCTGAGGAGGGGAAGGAGCTGGCTCGGAGGTTCTTTCTTGGCGCTTCTTGCCAAGACCCGTCGAGGACCGAGGTGTCACCTCGTGGTCCATCTCGGCCTCAAAGTCGGAGATTTCATCGTTTGAGCTCGACATGATCTGAGAGTCATTTGCAAGAATGATGATAAGTGATACAAGGCATAGGTATGAAAAGATAGCAAGGAAGTGCATTGAGGAATTGAAGAATCGGGTTTTAAGTTCAGAAACATCGGACTTGTCCGGTGCACAGGCACGGACTAGTCCGGGGGACCGGACTTGTCCGTGCATGGACCGGACTAGTCCGGTGTTCATCCTCAAAAACCTAGCAGACTTGACAAAGGCTGATTCCTAATGCATAATACGTCTAGCATACACGTAGTACATCAAAGAAGCATGTATCTAGTGAAAGATGCTAGGCTATTCGATCAACAATGAAGAAAAGCAAGATTTCTATGGTTTTGGGAGAAAATTACCGAAGAAATTGATTGAAGCTTGAGGATTAGGGAGTTGGAGCCCGGACAAGTCCGGTAGCTTCAATCCACACATGGTCAACCTTGATTTCCTCCCAAATGCGCACCGTTTTGATGGAGGGATCAAGGAATTGCGTTGGGAGCTCGAGCGCAAGAGAGAGAGTGTGTGAGGAAGAGTGGAGATGAGAGGAATTAGGGTTTTGTGGCGGCTAGGGTTATGGACACGAAAAATCGGACAAGTCCGGAGATGACCGGACTAGTCCGAACTCATCGAGAGAGCTATATCGGACTAGTCCGTGGTCTATCGGACTAGTCTGGACTAACCGGCACTCAGCGAACTAGTCTGCAAGGGAGGACTAGTCCGGGCAACCACGGACTAGTCCGTGGTCACCAGAAGAAAATTGCATAGCCCATTCATATATATTTGAAGGTCCATAAATAGAGAAGAGAGAGGCAAAACAAATCAATTAATCTTGATGAATTTGACCAGTAAGCATACAACAATCAAACAATGATCATAATTCACCAAAATCTAGTAATTGACATAGTTTTTCGAGAAAAATTGAGAGAGATGATTTTCACAATTCAATCAACATTTTGAAGAATTCATACAGGTATGCAACCTTTCAAGCCACACTCCGAGAATCAAGGATATTTAGTTCATTTCGGAGTTCGCAAAAATGCTTTTCATCAAGTGGCTTGGTGAATATGTTGGCCAATTGCTTTTGGGTGTTGACATGTGAGATGGTTATATCTCCTTTCATGGAATGGTCTCTTAAGAAATGATGTCTTATGTCTATGTGTTTAGTTCTAGAGTGCTCAACTGGATTGTGGGCAATTTTAATGGCACTCTCATTGTCACAAAGGAGAGGAATACAATTCATATTGTAACTGTAATCCCTTAGAGTTTGTCGCATCCAAAGGAGTTGTGCACAACAACTCCCGGCTGCAACATACTCTGCTTTGGCTGTGGATAGAGCAATGGAATTTTGTTTCTTGGAGGACCAAGAAACTAAGGATCTCCCTAGGAATTGGCATGTGCCGGAGGTGCTTTTTCTATCTACTTTGCACTCGGCATAATCTGCACCGGAGTAACCAATGAGATTGAATTTTGAGCCTTTTGGGTACCAAAGACCAAGGTTGGGTGTATGAACTAAATATCTCAAGATCCTTTTTACGGCTGTCAAGTGACATTCCTTAGGGTTGGCTTGAAATCTTGCACACAAACATACACTCAACATAATATCTGGCCTAGATGCACATAAATAGAGTAGAGATCCAATCATGGAGCGATATACCTTTTGGTCGACGTTAGGTCCATCTTCATTAAGATCCAAGTGGCGATTTGTTGCCATGGGGGTCTTTATGGGCTTTGCCTTGTCCATGCCAAACTTCTTAAGTATGTCCTGCGTGTACTTGGTTTGGCTTATGAACGTTCATTCCTTTTGTTGTCGCACTTGGAATCCCAAGAAGTATTTCAGTTCTCCCATCATTGACATCTCAAACCTGTCTGTCATGATTTTGCTAAATTCCTCACAAAAAGATTGGTTAGTTGACCCAAAGATTATATCGTCAACATAAATTTGACAAATAAAAAGATCATTATCTAAATTCTTTGTAAATAATGTATAATCTACTTTGCCAATTTGAAAACCATTCTCAATTAAGAAGTCTCTAAGACACTCATACCGAGCTCTAGGAGCTTGTTTGAGGCCGTAGAGAGCCTTACGCAATTTGAATACATGGTCGGGGAACTCTTCGTCTTCAAATCCGGGTGGTTGTTCCACGTACACCTCTTCCTTGATCGGTCCGTTGAGGAAGGCGCTTTTCACATCCATTTGATATAGCTTGAAATCATGGTGAGTAGCATATGCAAGTAATATTCTAATAGATTCAAGCCTAGCTACTGGAGCAAAAGTGTCATCGAAATCCAAACCTTCAACTTGTGAGTACCCTTTGGCCACAAGTCGCGCCTTGTTCCTTGTCACCACTTCGTGTTCGTCTTGTTTGTTGCGGAAGACCCACTTGGTGCCGACGATGTTTGCATTGGGTCTTGCCACAAGTTCCCACACCTTGTTCCGCTTGAATTTGTTCAATTCTTCTTGCATCGCCACCACCCAGTCCGGATCCTTCAATGCATCCTCAATCCTGCGTGGTTCCAAAAAGGATATAAACGAATAATGCTCACAAAAGTTAGCTATACGAGATCTAGTGGTAACTCCCTTTTGGATGTCACCGATGATGTTGTCGATTGGGTGATCCCTTTGGACGCATTGGTGTACTCTTGGGTGTGATACTTGAGGAGTTGTGTCTTCATGATTGTCTGCTTCTCCCCCTAAGTGGTTGCCTTCATTGACTTGTTGATCATCTTCGTACTCTTGTGGTTGATCTTGTGTTGAAGCTCCCCCTTGATTGATGGTCTCCTCTCGTGGTTCATTTTCCTCATGTTCGTGTGAAGGTGGTTCTTGTGGTCGAACTTCGCCTAGAGCCATTCTTTTCAATGCTTGACATGGAGCTTCTTCTTTACCTAATTCACATGAATCAACTTGCTCCTTTTGTGAGCCATTAGTCTCATTGAACACCACGTCACGTGCTACTTCAACAAGTCCGGAGGCCTTGTTGAAAACATGATAGGCGTAAGTGTTCGAATCATAACCAAGCAAGAAACCTCCATCGGACTTCGAAGCGAACTTTGAAGTCCTAGGCTTCTTGTTCAGGATGTAACATGGAGAACCGAAAACTCGAAAATATGAAATGTTTGGTTTGTTACCGATAAGTAGCTCATAGGGAGTCTTCTTGAGTAGTCGATGAAGGTAAAGTCGATTTGCGGCGTGGCAAGCGGTGTTGATCGCTTCCGCCCAAAATCGATCCGATGTCTTGTACTCATCGAGCATTGTCCTTGCCATCTCAATGAGTGTTCGGTTCTTTCTTTCGGCAACTCCGTTTTGTTGTGGCGAGTATGGCGCTGAAAATTCGTGCTTGATGCCCTCTTCATCAAGGTACTCCTCCACCTGTGTGTTCTTGAATTCTGTGCCATTGTCGCTTCGAATATTCTTGATTGTCAATGAAAATTCATTTTGATCTCGCTTGAAGAACTTCTTGAGTGTTCCTTGTGTTTTTGACTTATCATGCAAAAAGAAAACCCAAGTGAAGCGAGAAAAATCATCAATAATAACTAAACCGTATTTGTTACCGTCGATGCTTATGTAAGCAATTGGACCAAACAAGTCCATGTGAAGTCGTTCGAGCGGTCTTGTCGTAGTCATGATGTTCTTTGCGGGATGATGTGCTCCAACTTGCTTTCTGGCTTGGCACGCGCTACAAGGCCTGTCTTTCTCAAAAACAACATTCTTCAAACCTCGGATGTGATCGCCCTTGAGGAGTTTTTGAAGGTTCCTCATACCAACATGCGCTAGCCGTCTATGCCACAGCCAACCCATGTTGGTTTTTGCAATCAAGCATGTGTCGAGTTCGGCTTTATCCTTGTTGAAGTCAACAAGGTAAAGCTTTCCCTTCAACATACCCTTGAATGCAATAGAACCATCACTCCTCCTAGAGACGGTCACACCCTCGTTAGTGAACAAGCAATTATAACCTTTGTCACATAGTTGAGAT
The DNA here is from genome assembly GCA_036927565.1 of Tuctoria greenei. Lineage (NCBI taxonomy): Eukaryota > Viridiplantae > Streptophyta > Magnoliopsida > Poales > Poaceae > Tuctoria > Tuctoria greenei. Next base: position 218,198,952 of record JAYESD010000003.1, on the reverse strand, counting down.
ATGGACAGCAGGTTATAATCCAAAGATTCAACATGTAAAACATGAGAAAGCGTGTGTTCAAAGGATATTGCAATTTTACCGGTGCCGAGCACCCTTCCTTGACTATTATCTCCGAAGTAGATGCCTTCATTTGGGTCCTCGTTCCCTTCATATTCCACGAACATCCTCCTTTCTCCGGTCATGTGGTTGGTGCACCCACTGTCTAGCACCCATTTGGATGCACCGGAGGAATAGGCCTGCAAAAACAAATTATGCTTTGGTTTTAGGCACCCAAGCTTGCTTGGGTCCTTGGAGGTGAGTCACAATACATTTGGGCACCCACACATGGGATTTTGTGTTCCCATGGCGTGGCCCAACATAATAAGCATAGACCTTGCCAAGGTTGTTTCTCATTAACACATAGGAGGCATCAAAAGTTTTAAATAAAAGCTGTTGTTGTTTATGAGTCAGACCAGTCTGGGGGGTCGGACTTGTCCGGATGACCGGACTTGTCCGGACACCCACCGGACTAGTCCGGTATTCATGTGAGTTCAGGTTTTTATCCTTCGTCTTACTATTTTGAGAGGATCTTCCCTTCACAAAGGAGATCCTTCCCTTGTTATTCTTATGACTTCTAGCATGTTGCTTTTCATCATAAGAGTAACCAATGCCATACTTGACATTTGGAGGTCTTTGGACCAAGTATGCACTACGTGCATAGTTGATCTTCTCCTTGTCAAATATGCCACATTGGGTAGGATTTTTGTCCTTTGTGGGGGTTATTTCCCTTTCAATCTGGTGTCAGTTTTACTACATGTGCACATATGAGCAAATTCAGTTTTAGTGGGTTGAGAAGGTGAGTTTGAAGAGGAGGAAGGTTCACTCAGCTTGAGTGACTCAACTTGCACTTCAAGGATCTTGTTAACCTTGATCAGGTCAGCAAGTTGGTCCTTGATTTCAACATTTGAGTCGGTTAACTCCAAGCAAGCTTTCTTGCTTGAGGCTAACTCAAGTTCTAGTGAACTGTTTTTCTCCTTTTCAAGCTCTAGAAGTTTGTCAAGTTCGACATACTCCTCCTTTTGGGAGATAATCATGTCCTCTTTATGATCAATTAATCTTTCCTTCTCAACAAGTTGGTCAAGTAAGAATTTTATTTTCATTGCAGTTTTCCTATCTAGTCCATTTAGCATATCCTCATCATCACTATCTATTTCATCATCACTAGAGTAGGAATGCATGGAAGGGGTTTTGATAATTACCTTGCGTTTACCTTCCTTTGCCATAAGGCAAGTGCCATTTCCCTTTCTTGCACCGAGTGTGGGAAAGAGTGTAGATTTCTTGGACGTGTTCTCGATGGCTATGCTAGCCATCTCTTCTTCATCGGATGATGAGGACTCATCGTTTGAGTCCCACTCCTTCCCAATATGCGCTTGTTCGGCTTGTTTCTTCTTCTTGAAGAACTTCTTAGGTTGAGGCTTGGATTCTTTAGTCTTCTTCTTGTTCTCCTCATATGGGCAATCCACTATAAAGTGGTTATATTCACCACAATTATAGCACGCCCATCTCAATTTTGGCTTTGTTCTTTCCTTGTACTTGCCTTCACTTGATTTTGTCCCTTGCTTTTTCTTCATTATTCTCTTGAACTTTTTCATGAACAATATCAAATCCTCTTCATCTAGCTCACTGCTTTCATCATCACTGTCCTCCTCTAGTTGTGCTTCTATTGCTTCTTTGGATAGAGGCTTGAGGGTGGACTTTAAAGCAACTCCTTTCTTCTTAGCTGAGGTGAGGTCGGCAGTTTTCTTGAAGTGCTTTGCTTGTTTCTCCATCATTTCAAAGTTGATAATTTTACCAAGCAATTCATCCGGAGTCATCCTTTTGTATCCGGGGCTTTCTCTAATCATGGAGCATAGCGTGACATTGCGAGGCATAAAAGCTTTAAGTATGAGCTTTACCACCTCATGGTCATTCCACTTCTTGCTCCCATATGATCGGACTTTGTTGACGAGTGTCTTCAATTGATTGTACATATCCTGAGGTGACTCGTCTTCCTCGATTGTGAATCTTCCCAGTTCGCCTTCCATCATCTCAATCTTTGCTTCACGCACATGCCGGTCACCTTCATGTGCAGTTTGCAGAGTATTCCATATCTCCTTAGCAATTTCGAGTCCATCCACCTTGGTGAACTCATCCCGACTGAGTGAGGATGTGATTACAGCTGCGGCTTGAGCATTTCTATGAATGGCCTGCTCTTGGCTTGGGGTGAGCTCTTCGTTGTCATCCGGAATATCTATCCCTGTGCATACCATATGCCATAAACTTGGGTTGAGGGAAATCAAATGCATTTTCATATTCTGCCTCCACATGGAGTAATCACTTCCATTGAAGTGTGGGGCTTTTCCAAGTGGGATAGATAAGTAATGGTTGTTATTGGAATTTAGACGTTCATAATTAAAAGGATATCGGGAGTAGTCGGTGTGACTACTCCCCTTCTTCTTCTCTTCAACCTTGGCTTTCCCTTTGGAAAGTGCCTTCTTCCTGAGGAGTGCCTTCAGCTCCAGCGTCTCCTCATCATCGTCCTCGAAGTCTTGAATGGCTTCCAGGTACTTCTCCAGTTTTTGGGTCTTGTCGTTGTTAACCTTCTCTTGGTTGTTGATTTTGTGGACGTCCTTCATGTCCGACATGATCTCTTTGAGTGATTAGACTCTTTCTTGAAGAACCTGCTCTGATACCAATTGAATGTAGGCCTAGAGGGGGGGGTGAGTAGGCCTTTTTGAAAATTTGTCAGATCCTGCAGCACTCAACAACCAGTTTAATACCAGAGATATCGGACTAGTCCGGTAAAGTGCGGACTAGTCCGGTGTTCACGGACTAAGCTGATTAAACTTGATTGATTGGTTTGATTCTTTTATGTATACAGCGGAAGTATAGAATCAAACAACAGTTTAATAGCTATATATTGAATTATATCACAATTAAGTCTTATGTTTAACAATTTAACGTAAGATGAACAATGTGTATGAAACCCTAGAATTAAGTTGATTAACTTGAATGATGAACAATGAAACACGACACAAGTGTTTATCCCGTGGTTCGGCTACCACAAACGGCCACCTACATCCACGTTGAGGAGTCCACAAAAGGACCGGGTCTTCTCCAACCCTACCCTCGTTGGATCGCCACGAAGGCCAATCCTCTTCCACTAATCACAAAGGGGTGAATAACCAAATTCAAGGGGCAATCTCACACTTTGAGAGCTCCCTTAGATTACAAATCACAATACCACCGAAAACACACTCAAAAGTTACAATTGAAATGTAGGAGTGTGTTAGAGAATCAAACCAAGAGCTCAATGTGGTGTAGCAAGTGTCTCTCCAATGATCTAGATTGAATCCTCAAAGGATTGGACGATTGTGCACTTAATTTCGTGGAGAGAGGTCGTTTTTGAGTCTCTTGGGAGGTGTGACGGCGCTAGGGTTCGAGAGAGTGTAAAAGAGGGCCGTGCACCTCTATTTATATGGGGTTTCTAAAAGTGACCGTTAGGGTTCAGAAAGTTCGGACTAGTCCGTGGTGGTCACCGGACTAGTCCGGTGTGCTGTGTGTAGCAAACCCTAAGTGTCCCGAAATATCGGACTAGTCCGGCTGAAAGCGGACTTGTCCGATTTCGCTACTAGAAATCTTCAGACTAGTCCGATGTCCATCGGACTTGTCCGGACATGTGAAACCCTAAGTGTGTTGGATGACAAGTCCGCACTTGGAGGACTTGTCCGATTTAGATCAATGGGGTTTTTCGAACTAGTCCGTGTGAACATCAGACTTGTCTGAAGTGGATCAGAAAGGATATCGGACTAGTCCGGTTGATAATGGACTTGTCCGATTTTATGTGACTTGTGTAGTGTTTTGAGGACTAGTCCGCACTGGGGAGGACTAGTCTGATTCTAGTCAGAAGGATATCGGACTAGTCCGATAGATATCGGACTTGTCCGATCTGGTGCAGAAAGGTTTATCGGACTGGTCCGGTGGTGAACGGACTAGTCCGGTCCTGTGTAACTCTGTGCAATGTGTGTGTTTAATTATCATTGAGCTCTTGGGATGTGTTTCCTTAACACACTCCATACAAAATAATCTGCTATTCTTTTTCCTTGAGCTCATTTCCACTTTGCTCCTCCTCATCCCTTCTTTTTGGTATTTTGCTCATTTTTCTATTATGGGCCTGTATTCATCTCAATAAAGAGGTTAGGATCCCAGTTGCTTGTCATAAATCATCCAAAACCCACAAGGGAGTCCTAGATGCACTTTCAGTATGGAACCATGCTAAGCAGGCTGAACACTCTGGACCAGACCCACCGGAGCTTAGTTGCTTCGAGCGCTGCTCCTAATCGCTATGACACCCTTTTCAGAGAAAAAAAAAACACATCCTACCACTACGCCCAGGGTGAAGCTTTACCGAAGTGGCGCTGGGGAGGCAAAGTGTACATGCTTAGGGTGCAGGACCAGACTAAGCAGGCTGCATACTCTGGACCTCTCACTGTGCCAAAAGTAAAACTTACAGCTGATCTTTGGGTCGAACTTACCGTAACGCCTTGGTGACGTTGATGTCTCCGTGGTGGCGGGAAACTGCTTGACGTCCTGCCCATGAGACCCCTTAGAGGCCCCCTGGCAGGTGTGGCCAACTGGTTGGGCACGCCTACCACTTAGCCGCAGGATGTCGTCGATGGGCACCTGACGAAGTGCGGGAGCATGGATAGTTGACACTAGCGGTGATGGCAACGAGGTAGCCACCGAACTGAGGCGGCGCCCACCCTCAACGTGCAGAACGTCGACGGCGAGCCCCCTGGGAGGTGCCGGAGCTGGATGCTCCGGCGGCGCCCACCATCAACGCTAAGAAACATCAATGGCGGGCCCCCTAGGATGTGTTAGAGCTGGATGCTCCAGCATCGCCCATCATCAACGAGAAGAACATTGATGGCGGGCCCCCTGGGTGGTGCCGGTGCTGGCTGCTCCGGCGTCGCCCATTGTCGCTGTAGAAATGTCGACGGCAGGCCCCTTGGGTGATGTTGGAGCTGGTTGCTCCGGCGTCACCCATCGTCACTGTAGAAACTTTGACGGCAGGCCCCTTGGGTGGTGTCGGAGCTGGCTGCTCCGACGTCGCCCATCGTCGCTGTAGAAACGTCGATGGCATGCCCCCTGGGTGGTGCCGGAGCTGGTCGACCTTTTGTGGCTTGATCTTGCTGCTACTCGCAGGCTTGATGAACACCATGGTTGGTGAAAGCGCTACCACTTTTTTGAGGGAAAAAGCATCTACCTGGTGCGCTGAATGTTGAAGGGTCAATGCGACACTTCCTCCGGATCTACTAAGGAGAAGCCCGCGGAGGTTCTTGTTCGGCAGGGCTTAGGCCTCAAACTAGTGTTTTAGCGGAAGAGTATGAGACAGTGGAGTTTTTACATGGTTCGGGCCGCAAGGAGCATAACACCCTACTCCACGGTGGATTGTATTGCTTGGTGAGTGTGTATGCGAGTGTGTGTATTGGGGATTCTGGGTCTGGTCGAACTAGAGAAGATGTCTAAGTTGGTGGCTGCCCAATTCTTTTATAGTCCAAGGCCGAACAGCTTACAAGTGGAGACCGAGGCCCCACAAGTGGCCCCGGAGTGATCTTATCCAATACAAGATCTAAGGCTTCTTGCGTACACTGCCTCTGACCGCGCCTTGAAGACTTGTTGTCTTGCCGCGTCAGTCGCCAGTGGCTAGGCGTAGTCGTTGATGATGGTAGGGAACGTCCCATCCGTCTTGTCGTCGTAAGCTACCCACTTGGCGGTGTGGGGTAGGCCTGCGGCATCTTCATTGTGATGCGATTGGACGCAGCGGTACCTGGCAAGAGGCGTGCGCTGCACCTATATGCTTGGGGAAGGCGCGTGCCTTCAATGCGCGACTAGACAGGACGCACCACCCTTTACTCCTGTATCCTACCGCCCAGAGCAAGTTGCAGGACACGTGGCAGCTCCGTAGCCCTCCTCGGTGGGAGCAAGGGCCTGGAGCCGGAGGACGTGTGGCAGCTCTGGAGCCCTCCTCGGTGGGAGCAAGGGCCCGGAGCCGGAGGACGCGTGCTATCTCCGGAGTTCGCCTCAGCGGGGAGGCCGGGTCCAAAGCTTCTTCTTATATACGGGGGTACCCGGTCTAGAGGGTACCGACACATGATTTTAGAAAAGTGGGCATTTCATTTCTCAGCGATTTTAGTATGGGCTAAAATCAAATTAGACCTAAGTTTCAATAGATTAAAGAATAATTAAGCAATAAATAAGGCATTTATTTTGTACTATAAGTATTATATTTAATTTTTCAGTAATTTATTTATTTATGATGAATTTAAATTTATGCTCAGTTTATTGTTTTATTGTGGAATTCTACTTTGTTTCACATATTCAGCATGTTCACTTAGTAAATAAGTTTCCGCTGTGTTACTCAGTTTTGCATAGTGATTTTGTCAAGTAGCCAATGTGAAAAACAAAATTAATCTATGATATCAGTTTATTCAGTCTTATAGTGATTTTATTAAGTAGCCAACGTGAACGATAAAATTACTATGTTCTGAGTCATTAAGTTGCATGGAAAATTTTACTTAAGTAGCCAAAGTGAAAAATAAAATTTTGCCATGCTCTAAGTTATGAATGTTGTATTTTTGTTTGAGTAGCCAACATGAAAGACAAATATAACATTCCCACTAAGTACATAGAAAACTTTGTTCGAGTAGCCAACGTGAAAGACAAAGATATTATGTTTCATAAGTTAATTAGAGAATGTCATATTTTGTTGAAAGACAAAATGTGACAATTCTCCTTGTCTAAGTTTAATAAATTAGTTCATAGAAACTTTTGTTTGAGTAGCCAACATGAAAGACAAAAGTTTACTATGTTTTTAATTAGTGAATCTCGTATTTTGTTGAAAGACAAAATATGAGGATTCTTTGTCCTAAGTTGTTTACATTAGTATAATAGAAAATTTTGTTCGAGTAGCCAACGTGAAAGACAAAATTTCCTATGATTTCAGTTTATTACTAAGTTTGATTATGCATTCACTTATGTTGCTCAGTTTTTCATTCAGGTGACTCCTCCATCATCAGTTCAACACTCAGTTATATCTCTACCATTGAGCCTCTTAACAAAGTTGATTATGACTCATGGAGAGAGAAGTTGAGGCTTGCTTTGGAAGTCTCCAAATTAGATGTGGTACTGATTAGTCCTTGCCCTACTAAGATTCAGGTTCCTATGCTTATGACTTGAGAGACTGATGAGTCTTTTGAGTTGAGGAAGGGACAATTCTTTAGTCTCATGCACATGTATGAGAATGAGCTAGCTAAATGGGACCACTCAAATAAGATGATTTTAATGATAATTAAGGGTTCCGTCACTAAAGTTATTCAGGAAGCAATTCCCGAATGCGACACCGCTACTCAGTACCTCAATGAGATTGAGGAACAGTTTGCTAGCATCACTAAGTCCCTTAGTGTTGTTGACCCTATCAGCCGCACTAATAGAAATTATATGGGCAAGTGTAAGGTTTCATGGACATATTCTTCCCAACAGAATGTGAAAATGGACAAAACTAAGTGCTACTTTTGTAAGCAAGAAGGGCACTACCAAAAGGATTGCGTAGGCTTCCTCAAATAGTGTCATAAGAAGGGTAATACTTAGTTCATAATTCTATGTTTTCAGTATAATTTTAATCTACTTGTTAGATTGACTTAGTTGCAATTGTGCAAAATTTGTGCAGGGATTAAGTATGAGGAGGATTATAAGAGGAAGTATAGGGGTCGTTAAAATCGCTAATGACCACGAAGTTGAAGTAAAAGCCAACTTAGAACTCCCATTAGTATTTCATGGCTTTGTACTTTTGTTTCACTATAATGCTTTATGTACCTCATTTAGAGAAATTTGTATTAGTTTCATGCATGGACTATTCAGACTTGTAAGCCTTTTGGCTAAATTAGTTAATAATAAGTTGTGAGTCTTGCCATCCGATAAACCAATTTTTCTTTGTCCTAGCACGATTATTATTTAAGTTGCATCAAATTTTGATTATCAAACTTAGTGTTTCGTAAAGCGTATGTGTTGGTACCCTCCATACCGGATACCCCTTGGGATTGCAAAGATCACAAGGAAACTCCATATACTAGATTTGAAGACCTCCGAAGGCCCCACATGTCAGGCGTAGCCGGACCTGCTTCTCCGACATGGTTAGTCCCGGGGCCGCCACGTGTATTACAAGACCGGAGCTATCACCCACACCTGGGAAGCTCCGGTCAGAATACCAATATGGCACCCCCGGACCTAACCCTGGACAGAGGGAAGCTCCAGTACTGACACGTGTCCAACAGCACCAGACCTACCCGTCCACGACGGTGAGCTCCAGAGCTGCCACATGGTAACCGCAGGACCTTCAACTATCACGCTGGTGGACCCCCCAACGGCTCCGGACCTTCAAGGATCAATCAAAAACTTCAAGACCCGATTAAGTTTCATTAATGCCATAATAATGACACACGATCGGATGGTCCTTAATACTGGTAACGACACTATTAAGGCCCGTTACCAGGCTATTAAGGGTAATTAACTCCATTTATTGTGTATCAAGCATGTGTAACCGCCGGGGCCACCTGTCGGGCCAGGAAAACGTTATAACGACCAGTCCTTGTACTATAAAAGGACTGGTCGATGATACACAAAGGACGGTTCCAGACCACTGCTGAACATCCTGAGCTAGACGAGCTTCTTCTTTTGGAGCTTCTTCTAGACTCACAAGCTTAATACATCACCAACACACCCCGTGGAGTAGGGTATTACGCTCAGGCGGCCCGAACTATGTAAATCCCTGTGTACACGTGTCTTTCACCTTCTTGAATCTCTTCGCGCCCATTACCGAACTACAACTCCTCGATCTACCAAAAGTAGTGTCGGGAGATCTGCCGGTTCCAAACACCGATAGTTGGCGCACCAGGTAGGGGGCGCCCGAGATTTCGAGTATGGTGAACTCAGCTGCTGGATCATCCAACGGCAACCCTGCTATTCAATCCACTGGAGGCAATCCCGCCAACATGCAGCAACCAGCAAGTGTCGTGGCTCCAGCAGGAGTCATGCCTCCACCACCACCGCCTGCACCAGCACGTCAAGCTGAGCAGCGTGATGGTGCATCGACGTCGGTCACTGCATCGGCAAACAACAACAACCCTGAACACGTGCTTCATGCAGCGCGTGCTCTCCTCCAACGTCCACCACCTCCATGCATCCCAGGGTACAATGGAGCAGAGGAGGGCTGATGAGGAACACCTGGTTGCAGCAGCAGCCGACCGCATCAGCAACCAAGGTCCTCCTCCTTCGGGGCGGGACCCATCACAGCGTCGGACCGTGTCAGGCAGACTTGGTCCGCATGCTTCCCAGAATAGGAGGCGTGCTGCGTCACAGCAAGTTACGTCGCTACCCTCCGGGGCGCGACGTACTCATACGGTAACCAGGATGTCAACTCATGACCTCCGGGTGGAGCTTGATCGCCTTTACCGTCAACAGGATGGCCGTGTCCATATCGAGCGCGCTCGTGAAAGGCGAGCGGCTCGAGACAGCCCTGCTCCTGAGGGAGTAGGAGGAGGCTGTTTTGCACTGGCCATGCACCTACGCATGGTCAGATGGCCACAAAGTTCCGGCCACACCTACCGGAGAAATTTGACAGGACTGTTAACCCTGCTGAGTTTCTCCAAATTTACACCACCGCAATCCTTGCGACCGGAGGTAACAAGGTTGTATTGGCCAACTACTTCCCAGTGGCTTTGACTGGGACCGCCAGGTCCTGGTTCATGAGCCTTCCTCACAACTCTATCAATAGTTGGGAGGAATTGTACCAACAGTTCACCGCCAATTTCGGCAGTTCATACACCCGACCGGGCACCAAACTAGACCTTTTTGCAGTTGTGCAAAAGGGGGGACAATCCCTGCACTCATTGATCCAGAGGTTCTCCCAGGTACGAAACACCATTCCTTCTATCTCTAGCGCTTCTGTCATCGTGGCATTTAGACAGGGCGTACGGGATAAGAAGATGCTGGAGAAGCTGGCAGTCAAGGAGATCACCAGCGTCATGGAGCTCTTCAGCTTGGCACATAAATGTGCCTAAGCTGCGGAGGCCCGTGAAATGCACTCCAAACCACCTCCGGAGGATGGAAAAAATCCTCCAAAGGCGAAGCCAATACCTCCGGGAGTGGCAAAAAGAAGAAAAAGCCCAACGGCAAGAAGAAGCCGTCGGCCGGCACATCCACCGCTGCAGCTGCTGCAGCTCCGGGTGGCCGGGGGCCACACCCTGAGAAACGACCTCGGTCGTCCTCTGAAGACGGTGGCAACTCCAAAATGTGGTGTCCTATCCACAAGACGAACGGCCACAACTTGGAGGACTGCCGGGAGGTCCAAAACCTTGTCGAGCGCTACCACAAGCGTCGAGAAGAAGTTCCTTTCCGTCAGAGGGAAGGAAAGCAGAAAGTCGACGAAGCTCCGGCTGAAGAGGAGTTGGGCTTCCAAGACCCTAAGAAGGTCCTGAAGGCTGTGTACACCTCCGTCGACGACGACTCCAATGTCTCCAACAATGAGCGTCGGAAGACCATGAACACCATCTTTGATGGTTCATGGGACATCACCTCCCGCCGTGTCCTCAAGACTATGTGGCGGGACATGGCCTCAGTAGCTCCTATAGCCAGGGCGGAGCCTCATCGAAAGTGGATGGACACTACCATCACGTTTGATGCTTCAGACTGCCCTCAGAACATGATCGGAGCTGGCCAGCTACCTCTGATGGTATCACCTATCAGCAACAACATTCAACTCCACCATGTAATGGTGGACGAAGGTTTGGGGCTGAAACTCATAAGCTTCGAAGCTTTTGTTAAGCTTCAGCTCCGACCGTCAGACCTTCGCCCCTCCCGACCTTTCACCAGAGTAGGTCCGGGGGCCATAACACCACTCGATGCCATTATTCTCCCCGTGACCTTCGGGAATTGGGAGAGTTATCGCACTGAGAAGTTGATCTTTGACGTCGCTCAGATCAACTTGCCCTTCAACGCCATTCTGAAAAGGCCTGGCTTGTACAAATTCATGGCTGCTGCTCATTATGGCTACCTGGTGTTGAAGATGTCGACACCAGCTGGCGTTCTCCGGATCCGCGGAGACTGTACTTGCCGGAGTGACTGCTTTGGAGGAGCTTCATGCGCTTGCTACAGCGCAGGAGGAAGAATCCAGGCAGGAACAAGCTTCGAAACCCCCGAGCATTCGTCAACAAGGCTCAACCTCCACACCTCGCGTGCAACCAAGCGGCGACATTGACGTTCCCGTCAAAGTCGTCCAAATCGGTTCCGATGCTGCTCAGACCACCCGTATATCGGGAGGTCTAAATGACAAATAGGAACTCGCGCTCATCACTTTCCTCCGGGATAATGTCAACGTGGTTGCCTGGCAACCATCACAAATGCCTGGGATCCCTAGGGAAGTGATCGAACATAATCTGAAGATCGATCCCGATGCTCGGCCCGTACATCAGAAGCCTGGAAAGCAATCTGTAGAGCGACAGAACTTCATACAACAAGAAGTGAAGAAGTTGCTCGAAGCTGGATTCATCCGAGAAGTCTTCCATCCAAAATGGCTGGCAAACCCAGCTGTTGTACCCAAGGTCAGCGGGAAGCTTCGGATGTGTATCGACTACACAACACTAAATAAGGCATGCCCAAAATATCCATTCCCACTACCTAGAATAGATCAGATAGTGGATTCCACCTCCGGGTGTGAATTAATTTGTTTCCTAGACGCATATTCTGGGTACCATCAAATCAGAATGTCTAGGGAAGATGAAGAACATACTTCTTTTATCACAGTAGATGGATTGTACTGTTACACTGCCATGCCATTTGGTCTCAAGAATGCAGCTTCAACATTTGTACGAGCTATGTACAAACCTTTGGAGAGCTCATCAGAGACGTAGTGGAAGTGTATGTTGATGACATCGTCGTCAAGATCAAGGGCAAGGATTCACTCCTTGACACCTTACAAGCTGTCTTCGACAAGCTGCGGGTCACCCGCACGAAGCTGAACCCAGACAAGTGCGTCTTCGGGGTTAGCTCCGGAAAGCTTCTGAAAGCATCTAGGCCCCCCATGAAGTATGGTTTCGGTGATTAATGACAACCATTGAACTTTACTAATGAATTTGTGAATGCAAGGTCCCCATAATCACTCAATAAAATTAAATGAATATGTCATTGCAGACCCATATACAATCAACTTTTGAGATCAACTCAATGAGATAAAGACAAGAAGTGAAAGCTCTTATGTATAAGTCACTCAACCACAAGTTGACAACATACAATGCTTGAAGATCATCAGAAAGGCTTATGAAACAAATGTCTAAGAGGTCATCTGAGCAAGACACAAAAGATTCACTCAAAACAACTCAAAGCAAACAAAATCAACTCACCGGATCAACCGATGATTTCAGAAATGTACACATCGGTCGAGTTGGTTCAACTGAAGAAGAAGACCTCAGAACAATGTACTCATCGGATCATCCGATGTGAATGGCTCAGTGACATCGATCCATCAGTACAGTTTGCAATACCATTGGACCAAGTGTAGCACCGAATCATCCGATGTACAGACTTACACACATCGGTCAATCACTCCAGTAAGCATCAAGTTTGAGTAAATTCTGGAGGAACACCCACCGGATCATCCGATGAGAAGACAGGATCAACATCGGTCTAACAACGGTCATATCTGACACAATGACGTCAGCTAAAGTAACTTGACCGATGATAACTAAAGGGGAGACATCGGATCATCCGGTGTTCACAGTAAAGTTCTGTCAGCCTACTTTTCCAACGGCTATTTCGGGGAGGCTGGCTATAAATACCCCCTAACCCTGTCATTTCGTCAAGTCTTGATCACCTGAAGCTATCAACACATCCACAAGCATTCAAGACCAAGAGCAATCACTTCCACACCATTTTGATCACCTTTACACCAAGATTTAGGCTAGAACTAGCTAGAGAGAGAGAGAGCTTGTGTGCCTCCATTCTGGGTGAGTGGACTCTCTAGGATAGTGTGAGAGCCTCAAGGGAGTGCCCTTGGTGTTTGTAATCGTGAGGAGACTTCCGGAGCTTGCCAAGGTGTTTGTGGAAGCCCGAAAGGTCGAAGTTGTACAAGGCTTGAGCTCCACCTTGCCAAGGAGGCGAACGGAGAGGAATAGTGAAGATCCCTCGTCTCGGTGACTTGGGTGTGGCAAAACCCTTTGGTGGGTGCCACAACGTGGATGTAGGAAGATCTTGACGATCTTGCCGAACCACGGGATAAATCCTTGTCTCCTCGGGAGTTTGCATCCTTCTCCTTCCCTCACTTTTATGCATTTTATATTCCGCAAAGTTTCTATCTACTAGAATGCATAGATAGTCGCGTAGGGAATTGGGCTTTAGAAATTAAGTTTCATTGCTTAGAATTTTTCGAAGAAAGCCCAATTCACCCCCCCCCCCCTCTTGGGCATTCGGTCCTTACAATTGGTATCAGAGTAAGGTTTCTCATAGGATCATTCTAGCTTCACCGCTAGAGAGCTAAAATGGCCAAGGTTGGGGGTTCGGTTCCTATCTTCGAGGGCAAGAACTTTGCCTATTGGAAAGCACGCATGCGCGCTTATCTAGAGGCTATTGCTCCCGAAGTTTGGGAAGCGACCCACGCGGGATTTGGAGAACACAATTATGTTGGTGATCAAATTAAATGGGATGCTAAAGCTAGGAATGCAATCTATGAATGTATTAGTCAAGATGTATTTGCTAGAATTGCTAGTAAAGAAAAAGCTTGTGAAATTTGGGCTTGCTTAATAGAAATTCATGAGGGCTCTTCTAGAGTCAAGGAACTTAAATATCACATGCTTAAAGCCAAATATGATGAATTTAAGATGCTACCTTATGAAAATGTAAATGAGATGTTCTCTCGCCTAAATGTGCTTATTGAAGAAATTAATGCTCTTGACATTGCTTCTCTTGGCAAGGGACTCATCAACCGCAAGATCCTCATGCTCCTCCTCAAGCCAAAGTACACCATCATCAACTCCATGCTCCAAAAGGAGTCACTTGACCACATTGAAGTTTCGGAGCTCATTGGAGAAATACACGCTCATGAGATGAGTGTACTTGGGATGATGGAGCAATCATCTTCAAAGACAATTGCTCTAAAGGCCTCCACCAAGAAAACAAGCCTCAAGAAGAATAAGATGGTTGAGCCTAGCTCAAGTGAAGAAGAACAAGCAACAAGTGAAGATGATGATGATGAGCTTGCATTGATGATGAGAAAGTTCTCACGCTTGAACTCCAAGATTACCAAGAAGGGGTACACCTTTTATCCCAAGAAGAAGGTGTTTCTACCAAGGAGATATGATCGCATGACTTGCTACAATTGTGGTGATCAAGGCCACATCTCCTATGATTGTCTAAAACCGGACAAAAGAAGAGAGAACTACAAAGGCAAGCATCGCAAGCTTGAAGAGAGTGATGATGATGAAGAAGAGGCCAAACCCAAACCAAGAGCCTTTGGGAATAAGAAACATGACAAGGGCAAGAAGGCAAAGCTCTTCCCAAAGAAGAGAAATGGCCCACAAAAGGTGTTCATGTGTGAGGCAAATGAATGGGTCACCGACAAAGAAACAAGTGATGAAGAGAGTGAAGAGGAAGAAGAAAGCTTGGTCGGCCTCGCCATCGCCAACCATGATGATGCACCTCTTCATCCACCGCCCATGTGCCTCATGGCAAAAGGTAACACCAAGGTATGTGATGACTCTAGCGATGATGAGCTTTCCCCCGATGATTTAACTTCTTTGATAAATGAATATCATGCTATCATTAAGAGGGAAAAGAGTAAGGTTAAAGTGCTTGAAGAAACTCGTGCTAAACTTGAGAGTGCTAACCTTGATTTGCTTGACAAGTATGAAAGCATACTCAAAAAGCATGACACGCTCAAATCCCATGTCAAGCAAATTGAGGAAGAAAAGGCTAAAATCAATATAGATAATCATGAACTTAACTTAGCACACCAAACACTCTTGGAAGAGCACAACAAGTTAATACAAGAACATCAAACACTTAACTTTTCTCATGACATGCTTGATCAAGAGTTGAAAAATATGAAGAAGCAAACTCTTAATGATAAGATATCCATTACTTCTCATGCCACTAATGCTTTGCACAAGTCTTTGCCTTTGAAAGCTAATGCTAGGGAGAAGGACTTGTTGGAATAAATTGAGAGTCTCTGCACTAGTGTGGCTAGACTTTCAAAAGGAGAAGTCAAGAACAAGGAAATCCTCTTCCAACAAGCAAAGGCCTTCAACAAGAGAGGACTTGGATCCTTCCCGGTTCCTAACAAAGGAAAGGTGCCCTCACCGGAGCTAAGAACAAGCTTCATCAAGGAAGTTGGTTCTTATTGCCAACATTGTGAGGTCACCGGTCACCACACAAGGGAGTGTCCTCTTCCTAACCGACCTTCTCCTAAATTGCCTACTAACTATAAATCTACTTTCAATGATCATTATTATCTCTTGAGTAAAGTACATGGCAAGGTGAAGGCAAGGTTCATTGGCAAAGACATGAAGGGCATGAAGGGGAAGCTCCCCAAGCAACTTTGGGTCCCAAAAACACTTGTATCACACATACAAGGACCTAAGTTGGCTTGGGTGCCTAAAGTCAAAAATTGAATCCATGTGTGTAGGTGAACTACAAAGCCGGAGGAAAGCATTGGGACCTCGATAGCAGGTGCACTCAACATATGATCGGCAATGATGGTATGTTCACCACCATAGAAAACCCCGGCAATCATGAACAAGTCACCTTTGGTGATAACTCTAAGGGAAAGGTAATTGGGTTAGGTAAAATTGCTATTTCAAATGATTTATCCATTTCTAATGTTTTGTACGTTAAGTCACTTAGCTTTAATTTACTTTCTATTGCACAACTATGTGATCTTGGACTAACATGCACATTTAGCAAAAATGATGTTGTTGTGAGTAGTGAAACAAGCAAAGACATAGTCTTCAAAGGATTTCGGCATGTACACCTCTACCTAGTGGACTTCTCCAACAAGAATGCTAGCTTGACCACTTGTCTTTTCACTAAGACAAGCTTGGGTTGGCTATGGCACCGACGCATAGCGCACATAGGGATGAGCAAACTCAAGAAGTCATTCAAGCTTGGGATGGTGACCGGCGTGAAGGATGACACATTTGAGAAGAACAAGCTTTGTAGCGCTTGTCAAGCCGGGAAGCAAGTTGCTTCACACCACCCAATGAAGACAATGGTGTCAACCTCCAAGCCACTTGAACTACTCCACATGGACCTCTTCGGACCGTCCACATATCAAAGCCTTGGCGGTAACCTCTATTGTCTCGTTATTGTTGATGACTATTCTCGCTATGCTTGGACTCTATTTCTAGGTGACAAGAGTGAAACTCCGGAAGTGTTCAAGACCTTCGCCAACCGCTTTCAAAGGGAATTTCAACTTCCCATCATCAAGGTCCGGAGTGACAACGGCACCGAATTCAAGAACTACAACATTGGGGAGTGGTGTGACCGTGAAGGAGTAAAACATGAGTTTTCGGCCACATACACCCCTCAACAAAACGGTGTCGTTGAAAGGAAGAACAAGACACTCATCACTCTTGCAAGAGTAAGCTTGATGACTACAGCACGTCGGAGAAGTTTTGGGCCGAAGCAATCAACACGGTGTGCCATGCCGCAAATAGGGTCTATCTCCATCGACTACTTCAAAAGACCCCGTACGAACTTCTCATTGGGAGAAAGCCCAACATCTCCTACTTTCGAGTCTTTGGATGCAAGTGCTACATCTACCGCAAGAAAAGGCTCGGTAAGTTTGAAAGAAGATGTGATGTTGGTATATTTCTTGGCTATGCATCAAACTCAAAAGCATATCGAGTATTCAACCAAACCACCGGTTTAGTTGAAGAAAGTTGTGATGTTGAGTTTGATGAGACTAATGGATCCCAAGAGGAGAGTTTTGGTCATGATGAAATAGATGATGAGCCTCTACGAGAAGCCATGAAGAACATGACCATTGGAGACATCAAGCCGGAAGTTGAGGAGAGCCATGATCAAGGGGGAGCTTCAAGTTCCAACAACAACACCTCCATGGCACCTCAAGTTGACGAAGAAGAGAAGGATGATCCATTGCCAACTCAAGACTCACAAGCACAACAACATAAAGAAGAAGAAGAAGTCCATGATCAAGTCCAACTACAAGAGGAGCAACACGCATCACCATTGCCAAGTACTTCACAACCACTTATGAGGCATGGACGCATCTCCAAGGCGCATCCAATGGACCAAATCATTGGAAGTCCGTCAAGGGGTGTAAGTACACGTTCTCGCCATTTCGCTTCATTTTGTGAGCACTAATCGTTTGTTTCATGTGTAGAACCCACTCATATTGAGGAAGCACTCCAAGACCCAAATTGGGTGATGGCCATGCAAGAAGAACTCAACAACTTCATCCGCAATGAAGTTTGGGTGTTGGAGGAGCGACCCAAGGACAAGAACATCATCGGAACAAAGTGGGTGTACCGCAACAAACAAGACAAGAATGGCGTTGTGGTTCGCAACAAGGCAAGACTTGTGGCCAAAGGGTTCTTGCAAGTTGAAGGACTAGATTTTGGGGAGACATTTGCCCCGGTCGCCCGGCTAGAAGCCATCCGTATACTTCTTGCCTTTGCATCACATCATAGCATTAGGCTTTATCAAATGGATGTGAAAAGTGCCTTTCTTAATGGTTATATTAACGAGCTTGTTTATGTTGAACAACCTCCCGGGTTTGAAGATCCGAGGAATCCTAATCATGTGTATAGGTTGCACAAGGCGCTCTACGGGCTCAAGCAAGCACCTAGGGCGTGGTACGAACGACTACGGGACTTCCTCATCATGCAAGGATTCAAGATCGGGAGGGTGGACACTACACTCTTCACCAAGGACATCAACGGAGATTTGTTCATTTGTCAAATTTATGTTGATGATATTATTTTTGGTTCAACTAACGAAGCTTTTAGCCATGAGTTTGGCAAAATGATGTCTAGGGAATTCGAGATGTCAATGATTGGAGAGCTCAACTTCTTCCTTGGATTTCAAATCAAGCAACTTCAAGAGGGGACCTTCGTCTATCAAGAGAAGTACACCAAGGACCTCTTGAAGAAATTTGAGATGGGAGATTGTAGCTCAAGAAGCACTCCAATGGCAACCAATTGTCATCTCGACGCAGACAAGGACGGTAAACCTATTGATCAATCTAACTACCGTTCTATGATTGGTTCATTGCTTTACCTTACCGCATCTAGGCCCGATATCATGTTTAGTGTATGCTTGTGTGCTCGCTTTCAAGCGGCACCTAAAGAATCACATAGGAAGGCGGTCTTTAGGATACTTAGGTATCTTAAGCATACCCTTAGTGTGGGCTTGTGGTACCCTAAAGGTGCAAAATTCCATCTTGCGGGATACTCGGATTCGGACTTTGCCGGATGCCGCGTGGATCGCAAGAGTACCTCCGGTGGGTGCCACTTGCTTGGGCGTTCCCTAGTATCTTGGTCTAGCAAGAAGCAAAATTTCGTCTCCTTGTCCACGGCGGAAGCGGAATATATTGCGGTCGGTGCATGTTGTGCTCAAATTCTTTATATGAAACAAACCCTTTTGGACTTTGGTATTAAACTTGGTTGTGTGCCTCTCCTTTGTGACAATGAAAGTGCGGTTAAGATAGCTAAAAACCTCGTTCAACACTCCCGCACCAAGCACATTGATATTCGCCATCATTTCTTAAGGGACCATGAAGCTAAAGGAGACATCTCCTTGAGAGGTGTTAGGTCCGAAGAACAATTGGCGGATATCTTCACTAAACCACTTGATGAGAAAACTTTTTCTAGGCTAAGGAGTGAATTAAATGTGCTAGATGCAACAAACGTCATGTAAGAATGCACTTCATATAGGTCTTGCCTAACTCTCAAAGGATAGGGGTGAGCAAGGGTTAGCTTGGGATGGAGGTTCCTTTGGGTTTCCCAAGGTTTGGAGAGTGGTTCTCCCTGAAGAAGCATTTGAAAGGTTCAAACTTGGCAAGATAGATTTATTTTATGCCTTGCATGATACCTGCCATATAGACTTACAATTTCTTGCATTATAAAATGTTTGGCATTGCATACGGTAGATTGTCACAAAGGGGAACCCACCTCATGAGAAAGAGACTTGTTTGAAATGCAATATCTCAACTCATATAAGGTGGAAAGAACAAAATGTTAGGTGCGTTAATGCCTAGAGGAACATGCTTAAGAGAGATAGAAGTCTTCATACTCTACCTCACAAAGCATGGGCCGTACATTTTATTTGGATGATTTCCTCCTATTTTTCTCGATGTTCCTTTTGCCTTAAGGCCTAGCCAAGTTATTGGCATATTAGTATCTTTGAGGGGTAAGGGGTTGCCCAAAAAGCCCTAAGACATGTGTTTCTCGTTGCTTGTTTGTTTGGTCAAAGGACATATATGGGATGTTTTTGTTCTATAGTCATCGGATTATCCGATGCCTAGGTCAATCCCTCATCGGATCAATTGGTGTTCAATCTCCAAGGGCCAGTTCAGTCAGAATCCCTAATCGACCGATGAGTTCATCCTGAAAAACATCGGTCCATCCGAAGTGTACATTTCTGGAACTGTGGTCAATTCCACCAATGCTACCTCCTCCATCGTCGGACCATCCGGTGTCAACATTCCTCTTTTGAATACCCTTACTGTGCCATTCGACCGATGATCCCAACCCTCAACGTCGGTCCATCCGGTGTCAACGGCACTTTTCTGAAAAACCTTACTGTATCATTCGATCGATGCTCCCATCGTTCATCATCGGTCCATCCGGTGTTAAAAATTTGGCTAGGGTTTGGGACCCACTATTTAAACTAGTCGTACCCCTTTCCTCTTCCCTCTCCCGATCCCGATGCCACCACCGTCGCTTCCCTCCGCCGCCGAACCTCTAGCGCCACCACCACCGCCGCCGGACGTCGCCACCGCCCTCCGGCCGCCGCCGCACTGCCGCCTCCGATCGCCGCGCCGTCCAAGCGCCGCCGCCTCCAAGCGCCGTCGCCTCCACCACGTGCCGCCGCATCCACGCGCCGCCGCCTCCAAGCGCCGCTGTCTCCACCCAAATACACCGCCGCCACTCCTCTCCCTCACCACCAAGTTGCCATCGCGGTGCATCCATCGCCACTAGGGTTTCACAACCCCGTCAATCTCCACATGACCGTCGTCGACTCCATTCAATCGCGTGATCGCAATGGCTTGCGACAAGAAGAACAAGGGGAAGGCTATCGCGGAGCCGGCCGCGAAGAAGCAAAAATTGTCGAAGGAGGAGAAGAAGGCCTTGATGGCCGCTTGCTCCACCGAAGAGCGTGAGCGTGGCCGAGGGGGATCCCTAAGGATCCGTGAGGCTCGTCCGAGGCAGCCTCCGGTGATTAACGACTCCGAGGCCGAAGAAGGGCTGGTAGAGCCTCTCGTTCATTGTTGCTCAGCCCGGACCCGTGGGGGTCACACCGCGGCAGCACCACGTCCGAGACCGACGGCTGCCGACCGTCGTGAGGACAGGGAGGCCCAGCGAGCGATTTACGAGATGGACACCACTGTCCATGTCGTTGAAGGAGTCCGGTTGACCGACTACCGGAAGAAGAAGGTCAAGCAGCTTCGCAAGCTCAGGTGGAATGTGCTGCTTGAGGAGTGGTACCTGCAGCCCAGAGAGGCTCTGGTGGATAGTCGCTTCTGGACTGTCACCCAGGCATGAATCTATGAAACCTACAGGCGTCGAGGTCACAAGCTGTTTCAACACAACTATCTGGATTGGGGTCAGCTAGCTTTGGCAGCAGAGATGGAGATCCGTCCTTATTTTGAGAGGTATCGAGGTTTGGTGCAGCTAATGGCATATGAGCGGAGTGCCTATGTGGAAGATTGGGTCCGCGTCTTCTACGCCACCCTCTATGTCTCTGAGGGCAGAAGATCAATTGACTTCATGTTCATGGGTCAGCACTACCACTTGACGAGGCAGACACTGGCACAGCTGCTGGGAGTGGACTTGCACGACTCTTGCGTGCATGAGAGGGTCTATGGTCAGGCAGACCCGCCGAGGAGGCTGCTCACTGGAGGAGTGGCACCAGCTCTGGAGGAGATCCGTTCTTTGTTCGGTCCTACTTTCTCTCCTGACCAGCCGAGAGTACCAGCTTTGTTGACTCTAGCTGCGCGCACAGTGCACCTCACCTTGCGCCGCACGCTCCTGCCGAGGTCTGGTTACCTGGAGGGGTTCACCAGCTTACAGCAGACTCTCCTATTCTACATCATTAACGGGATGGAGTTCGACATAGTGGACGTCTGAAAGTGCATCTAGGACTCCCCTGTGGGTTTTGGATGATTTATGACAAGCAATTGGGATCCTAATCCTTTTTGTTGAGATGAATGCAGGCAAATAATGAAAAATGAGCAAAATGCCAAAAAGAAGGGAAATGAGAAGCAAAGTGAATTTGAGCTCAAGGAGAAGAAAATAGTAGATTATTATGTATGGAGTGTGTTAAGGAAACACACCCAAGAGCTCAATCACTTTCAAGCACACACACACAATGCACAAAGTTATACAGGACCGGACTAGTCTGATATCAGCCGGACTAGTCCGATATCACATTCTGCACTAGATCGAACAAGTCCGGTATCCACCGGACTAGTCCGATATCTTTCTGATTCACTTCGGACTAGTCCTCCCCAATGTGGACTAGTTCTCAACACAATGCACAAGTCACACAAAATCGGACAAGTCCGTTGTGATCCGGACTAGTTCGATATTCTTTTTGATCCACTTCGGACAAGTTCGGTGTCTACACGGACTAGTCCGATATACACACTGATCTAAATCGGACAAGTCCTTCAAGTGCGGACTTGTCATCCTAAACACTTAGGGTTTCATATGTCCGGACAAGTCCGATGGCAATCGGACTAGTCCGAAGATTTCCAGTAATGGAATCGGACAAGTCCGTTTTCAACCGGACTAGTCCGATATTCCTGGACACTTAGGGTTTGCTACACACAGCACACCGGACTAGTCCGGTGACCACCACGGACTAGTCCGATCTTTCTGAACCCCAACGGTCACTTTTAGAAACCCCATATAAATAGAGGTGCACGGCCCTCTTTTACACCAACTCGAACCCTAGCGCCGTCACACCTCCCAAGAGACTCAAAAACCACCTCTCTCCACGAAATTAAGTGCAAAATCGATCAATCTATTGAAGGTCACTTCTAGATCATTGGAGAGACACTTGGCACACATCATTGAGCTCTTGGTATTATTCTCTAACACACTCTTGCGTTTCAATTTGTAATTTTCGAGTGTGTTATTGGTGGCTTTGTAAGTTGTAATCAAGGGAGCTCTCAACGTGTGAGAACGCCCCTTCAACTTGGTGATTTACCCTTTGTGATTAGTGGAAGAGGATTGGCCTTCGTGGCGATCCGACGAGGGAAGGGTTGGAGAAGACCCGGTCCTTTTGTGGGCTCCTCAACGTGGATGTAGGTTGCCTTCGTGGTAGCCGAACCACGGGATAAATCGTGTGTCTTGTCCTTTTGCGTTCTTCATCTTAATTGATCAACTTAATCTAGGGTTTGATTCACTTTGTTCAATCTGAGTTAAATTGTTGAACAAGAGCCTTAATTGTGATAGAATTTGACATACAATTATTAAACTGTTATTCAAGTTTATATTTCCGCTGCAAACATTAACGAATCAATCAAATTGACTGAATTTGATCAACTTAGCCCGTGAAAACCGGACTAGTCCGCACTTTACCGGACTAGTCCGATATCTTTGGTATTGACCTTGTTGTTGAGTGTTACAGGAACCGAGAAAATTCAAAAAGGCCTATTCACCCCCCTCTAGGCCTACATTCAACGTCCTCATATGCGAGATGGAGGATGTGATCACAGATGGAGTGGGGATGATGAGGGAGCTCGTGTATGGACACTGGATCAGCTACCTGCTCACCGTGATGGTCCCTGAGGAGTCCGCCATGCACGACCGTCTCACTGACGAGAGTGTGACACGGTTCGGTCACTATCGTGCCCCGGCTCCTGGAGACCGCCGCCTTGGCTGTCCAGTCGAGCGTCAGGTCAGGGCTCGCCTTTCTGAGGAGGACTGGTCTGACTTAGAGAAGGAGGATGAGAGGCTTGCCGAGGCTGAGGCACAGGGGGAGGACTTGCAGCATATCTGGTCAGAGAGCGACACCGACGACAGTGTGGAGGAGTACTTCCCTCCTCCGCCCTCACCCAGGCAGCACGACGCGGAGGCTGGAGGCTCTACAGTGCCACCACCTACTCCACCTCCCGTCACTGAGGCGCAGGTCACGCAGCCGTCAGAGCTGACGTCGCTCCTCCAACAGATGGTTGAGCAGCAGCGTCTGGACAGGCTGGCAGCCGAGCAGGCCCGAGCGGAGCAGGCTGCCCGTCTCCTTGAGCTCCAGCAGCAGCAGCAGGAGATGCAGCGTCAGATCGCCCATGAGAGGCGTGAAGACACTGACAGGCTGACGGGGCTTATCGACCAGATGCATCAGCGCACTCTCGACCAGCAGCAGCAGACGCAGCAGGCGATGATGGGCATCCTGGGGTTGATCACCAACCTCTACACCCAGACCGGGATTGCCCTCCCGTCGCAGCTGCCAGGAGTCGCTCCACCACCTCCAGTCCTGGCTCCAGCTGCTGCTCCAGTGGCCCCAGTACCTTCTACGCCGATTCCCTCCTTCAGCATGTCTCCACTTCTGGCTCCTGGTGCTCCGATCCACTCCTCGCTGCAGGCCACGACCCTGTTCCAGCAGTCGTCGGCCTCTGTCGTCAGTGCCCCTGCTCCAGCAGCTCCTCCACAGCAGGCACCGACGGTGGCTCCTACGGCTCTGGCAGCTCCTTCCACCGCTACTCCAGCCAGCAGCTCCGACGACAGCGACGGTGACCAGTTCGTCATCGCGCCCTGCACTCAGGGTCCTTAGGCGCTCGGATCCCTTTTTGGTGTCTTGATGCCAAAGGGGGAGAAGAGTTAGAGGAGTCAAAGGGAGCGTCTTAGTGTCAGGGGGGAGTCTCTTTTATCATTTATCGTTTATCATTCTTGTAATTCAGTGTGTTTGCTACATTTGGTGTGTTTGCTACTCATTTGCTTCTTATTGAGCTCTAATCAACTTATTTCCATGAGTTATTAATCGATTGGGCTCATTTGGTGTTTATCTATGTTTATGATCACTTATTATTCACACTTGAGTTATTAATTGATGCTTAAGCTTCAAGTGTGACATCCTGTATTCATTGCATATTCTTTTAAGTTTCATTCTATCAAATTCATTACTATTGTGCTTTGATTATTGTGTTGTCATCAATCACCAAAAAGGGGGAGATTGAAAGCATCTAGGCCCCCCATGAAGTATGGTTTCGGTGATTAATGACAACCATTGAACTTTACTAATGAATTTGTGAATGCAAGGTCCCCATAATCACTCAATAAAATGAAATGAATATGTCATTGGAGACCCATATACAATAACCTTTTGAGATCAAATCAATGAGATAAAGACAAGAAGTGAAAGCTCTTATGTCTAAGTTACTCAACCATAAGTTGACAACATACAATGCTTGAAGATCATCAGAAAGGCTTATGAAACAAATGTCTAAGAGGTCATCTGAGCAAGACACAAAAGATTCACTCAAAACAACTCGAAGCAAACAAAATCAACTCACCGGATCAACCGATGATTTCAGAAATGTACACATCGATCGAGTTGGTTCAACTGAATAAGAAGACCTCAGAACAATGTACTCACCGGATCATCCAATGTGAATGGCTCAGTGACATCGGTCCATCAGTACAGTTTGCAATACCATTGGACCAATTGTAGCACTGGATCATCCGATGTACAGACTTACACACATCGGTCAATCACTCCAGTAAGCATCAAGTTTGAGTAAATTCTGGAGGAAGACCCACCGGATCATCCGATGAGAAGACAGGATCAACATCGGTCTAACAACGGTCATATCTGACACAATGACGTCAGCTAAAGTAACTTGACCGATGATAACTAAAGGGGAGACATCGGATCATCCGGTGTTCACAATAAAGTTCTGTCAGCCTACTTTTCCAATGGCTATTTTGGGGAGGCTGGCTATAAATACCCCCTAACCCTGTCATTTCGTCAAGTCTTGATCACCTGAAGCTATCAACACATCCACAAGCATTCAAGACCAAGAGCAATCACTTCCACACCATTTTGATCACCTTTACACCAAGATTTAGGCTAGAACTAGCAAGAGAGAGAGCTTGTGTGCCTCCATTCTGGGTGAGTGGACTCTCTAGGATAGTGTGAGAGCCTCAAGGGAGTGCCCTTGGTGTTTGTAATCGTGAGGAGACTTCCGGAGCTTGCCAATGTGTTTGTGGAAGCCCGGAAGGTCAAGGTTGTACAAGGCTTGAGCTTCACCTTGCCAAGGAGGCGAATGGAGAGGAATAGTGAAGATCCCTCGTCTCGGTGACTTGGGTGTGGCAAAACCCTTTGGTGGGTGCCACAACGTGGATGTAGGAAGATCTTGACGATCTTGCCGAACCACGGGATAAATCCTTGTCTCCTCGGGAGTTTGCATCCTTCTCCTTCCCTCACTTTTATGCATTTTATATTCCGCAAAGTTTCTATCTACTAGAATGCATAGATAGTCGCGTAGGGAATTGGGCTTTAGAAATTAAGTTTCATTGCTTAGAATTTTTCGAAGAAAGCCAATTCACCCCCCCCTCTTGGGCATTCGGTCCTTACACCTTCTCGGTTTCCTGGTAAACCACCGGGGCATAGAGGCAAATCCGGCGAAGATTAAAGCCATAGACGAGATGAGGCCACCAGCCCGTATCAAAGATGTACAGAAACTAACTGGATGTCTAGCCGCCCTCAGCCGGTTCATCTCAAGACTGGTGAAACGGGTGCTACCCTTCTTCAAGCTATTGAGGAAGTCCGGACCATTTCAATGGTTTGAAGAAGCAGAAAAGGCGTTCCAAGAGCTAAAGCAGATCCTCACCACTCTACCAACCCTGGTAGCTTCGAACCCTGGTGAGCCCTTACTGCTTTACATTTCACCAACTGACGAGGTTGTCAGCATGGTCCTGGTCGCGGAGAGACCAGTACCATCTCAAGCTCAGGAATTCAGACCCCTCCGGGAGGGTCAGGAGGTTCCTGCAGGTGAGTCTGGATCCCAGCCCCCAGACTTGGATCAACAGGGCGTTATCCCAGAAGACTTGGACCCCTCCGGGAGGGTCCGGGTCACTCCAGCAGAAGCTCCGGGTTCCTCTAGCAGGGACCCAGAGGTCCCCAAAGCAGGTCCGGACCCCTCCGGGAGGGTCCGGGTTGATGTGGAGGAAGCTCCGAGCCCCTCCGGTAGGGTCCGGACAGTCCAACGCCCAGTGTACTTCATCATCGAAGTACTACATGATGCCAAGACTCGATACTTAGAGGTGCACAAGCTGCTTTACGCAGTCCTCATCGCCTCCAGGAAGCTTCGCCATTACTTCCAAGCTCACAAGATCTCAGTGGTGACCTCTTACCCACTGCGAGCGATCTTGCATAATCCCAACTCTACTGGGAACATTGCAAAGTGGGCAGCAGAATTGGCCGAATTCAATCTTGAATTCGTCCCAAGACAAGCGATCAAGAGTCAAGCATTGGCAGATTTCGTGGCGGAATGGACCCCCTCTCCATCAAACCCTAGGGGCCCTAGTGAGCAGGAGTCGGAACTCAAGGCTCCGGTCTTCACCGAACCTCACTGGACCCTCTACTTTGACGCCTCCATGCAAAAGCAGGGGGGCAGAGCTGGAGTCCTTCTCCTCGCTCCAACCGGGGAGAAGGTAAAATGCATGGTCCACCTTGACTTCAAGATGACCAACAACATGGCGGAGTATGAAGCACACATTTATGGATTAAAGGTGGCACTATCATACAGTGTCAAGCAGCTGTTGCTCAAGGGAGATTTGCAGGTTATCATTAAACAGGTGAAGGGTGAATGCTCCTGTAACAATCCTCAACTAGCTTCTTATCTCCTTGAAGTCCAGAGGCTTCATAAGCACTTCGAAGTCCTGAATCTCCACCATGTCCAGCGTGTCCATAACGCTAAAGCTGACGAACTCTCAATGAAAGCGTCGACCGAAGCTCCGGCTCCTGACGGAACCTTCGTCCGGAGGTTGTCAAAACCCACAGTTCATCCTGCCGAACTGAGCGAAGGGGGCGAGACCAGCATCCCGAAGCTGGCGGTCCCGATGGCCCTGTTACCATGACAGCCATCAAGGGTCGTAGGTGCTGCAGGAAGCTCCGAGCAACCCAGCACGCAAGACTCAAACGCGCAAGAAATCTTCGATGCATGGATCTTGGAGATCTGGAGCTACTTGAAAGACAACATCCTTCCTGATGATGATGTATCCGCTGACCGGATAGTCAAATTGGCTAAAAGATACACGTTGGTAGAAGGGGATATCTACCTGCGCGGTGCCAACGGCGTCCTAATGCAAGCTCCTCGTAGAAATCCATGGAGGCGAGTGTGGGAGCCACGCGTCTTCCCGCACGCTGGTCGGTAAAGCCTTCCGGCATGGCTTCTACTGGCCTACAGCGCTCCAGGATGCAACTGAGCTGGTGAAGAAATGCAAAGCATGCCAGTCCCATGCAAAGCAAATTCATACATTGGCTCAGCCTCTACAAATGATACCTCCTACATGGCCTTTCGTTGTGTGGGGATGGACATCTTGGGACCTTTCCCAAGAGTCGTCGGAGGTTACAAGTTCCTGTATGTCGCCATTGACAAGTTCACCAAATGGCCGGAAGCAACTCCAGTTGTGACAATCAACAAGCAATCAGCTATCAACTTCCTGCAGTCCATAGTATGCAGATTTGGAGTCCCGAACAAAATCATAACAGATAATGGGACCCAATTCACAAGCTATGCTTTCCAAGGATACTGCGAAGACCTCGACATCCAAGTCAGCTACGCCTCTGTAGCTCATCCGGCAAGGAATGGCCAAGCCGAGAGGGCAAATGCAGAAATCCTGAAAGGACTCAAGACGCGCACATATGAGCGCCTGAAAAAACATGGAGCCAACTGGATTGAAGAACTTCCGCCCACTCTATGGGACAACAGGACAACTCCAAACTGGTCAACTGGAGAGACACCCTTCTTACTGGTGTACGGAGCTGAAGCAGTCCTTCCTCCAGAAATCACCTTGGGGTCGCTCCGAATCCGGACCTCCAATGAAGCCATGCAGGACCAGCTCCAGCGTGAAGACCTTGACCTCCTTGAAGAGGGAAGGTGTCGAGCAGCTGTTCGGAATGCCCAATACCGCCAAGCTCTTCGGCGTTATCACCAATGGCATGTTCACAGCCGATAGCTCGAGGAAGGCGATCTGGTGTTACGGAGAATACAATCCAGAGAAGGGTTAAACAAACTCTCCCCCAGCTGGGAGGGACCCTTCCGAGTGATCAAAGTATCCCATCCCGGATGTGTTCGCTTGGCAACCGAGGATGGGACACCTCTCACAAATCCTTGGAACATTGAGCACCTCCGTAAGTTCTATGCTTAGTATCACGGAGGTGAGTCTGTAATTACATGTGGTGTATGTTATAGAGTCATTGTACATAGTCGGGTAGCTCCTCCGGGAGGGCAGCCGGACCTACCCTGTTAGGTCTACAATGCCCATGCAACACTTGTCACAGTCTCAGAAATAAAAGTGTAGCTAGCTACCTTGGGTCAAGCGAGAAACAAAACACACTTAGCATGGTTCCGTACCCTAAGAGTGTACTTGTTTCCCTTGTACCCCGGACCTATAATGAAAGACATCATTGTGTGAAAACATACTCCACGTGCATTTACTTTGTATAGGCTCAATATTTTTTATTTTTCTCTTTCTTGTCTGTAACAAAGTTGTGCAGTTCTTAAGAAACTTTAGCTCGACCAGTTCATGTACAATTCGAGTTGCATTGTCTATCCTTCTGGGTTCAAGCATTGTTGATGACCTACTTGTCTAAATGTCGCCAAGCCAATCTAGGGCCAGGGTGTGCTATCGACTTAGCCTGGTCCTGCACCCTAAGTACGCCACTCTACCTACACCCCAGCAGGCCGAAGTAAGGCAAGTCCGGAAATGATCGGATCTGAAGGAAGCTAGACAACGCTCTTGATTGTATTTAGAATTGTGTTCGACCTAAAACTTTCTCAGGAACAGTAAGCCGCAATGAAGTTATAGATAAGAAACGAATTTTACTATTTTTCTTGACTTCAGTGTGTAGGAAAAATAAATAAGCTCCGACATCCTCTAGGAGGCTTGTGGTCAATGTTCAAACATTGACATCGAGCATCTCTGGAGCTACTCAGTTCCGGTAAAGCTAGGAGGCAAGTCGTCAACGTGAAGATGGTGGAAAGACTCTAAAGTGGAGTCTAACGTTGACACAACATGTGTTGACGGAGGTCACTGCCGGAGCTGCCAAAGCTTCGACACCCCAGAGGACTAACCATCGATGCTCCGAAGCTACTAAGCTCCGGCGATGGTCAATACCGGAGCCACTAAGCTCCGACAGCCTCAGGGGGCCTACACTATCAAAGACTTCGGACCTACATTCTACAAGTTTGGAGCACGCAAGTCTTCAACAACTGTTACATCCTCTTGGTACATGTTCACAATCAAATTGTGTACATCTACCAGGGGGCCAAGCGATACAAAGGTGTTGAAGACAAAAAATGAAATTCGAATTACAAAAATTTGGATTTCATTCATCTAGAGACAAGAGATTACAAAATTGGAGAAGAAGAAGAGAGAATACAAGTGGGAGCTACAGGGAGACGAGGGAGCTACAGGGAGATGATCCTAGACCCTATGGAAGAACTGTGCGACTTTCTGGGCCACCTCCGACACGTTGGCTCGGGCGGCTTCACCCTCTCCTTTGATGGAACCTTCAAGCACGGGGTCCAAAGGGAATTGAGAGTCCCGGCTGGTGTAGCACGTCAGCACATACTCTGCGACGTTCTTCGCCAGGGACTGACCCTCCGTTTCCAATTGATTTGCGATGACATCGCCCACCTTGCAGAGTTTGTTGCCTGCTGACCCCAGCGCCTCCAACGCCTGGTCCAGCTCCGGCTCCGGATCAACCGGACGCACGGGACTGAAGCCCATTGGTGTCAGCGCGTCGTTGGCCTTGCCCAGGAAGTCCCAAACTTGTTGGGACTTTGCAGCCCTTGCACCACGCATCTCCGCCAAGGATCTTTTGGCCGCCACCAGCTCTGAGCTCTCCCGAGCAAGACACTCCACCTCTTTGGCATTCTGTTGAATCATTTCAGCAACCTGCCTTTCGAGCTTGCTGAGCTCTTCCTCTCGGAGGTGGATCTAGTTCCAGCGGTTGACCAGATCTTTCTCCCGGCCCCGCACTTTCTTCTCTCGGGCGGCGATGGCATTCTCATACTTGTAGAGTTCTTGCCCTCGCTCCCAGACCTTCTTCTCCTCCTCCATGCAACGCTCATCCAGTTTCTTGGTGCGTTCTTCGAGGCTCTTGTTAGCCAGAGCTGTCTTTTGGACAAGCTCCTCCTCCCTCTTCATGAGGTCGTCCCGCGGCTCCAGGAATTTCTGCTCTTCATCTTTGAGTCCTCTCTCCCGAGCTTTAAGATCCTCCTGACGCTTGACGAGACTATCGTGGATGGCGGAGAGCCTTTCCTGGCGTTCATGAGCTGCGCTATTGGCAGCCTTGGCTTGATCATATATGGCCTGGGATTGGTTGTCGAGGGTCCGCGTCATGCTTTCCCTCCCATCCAACAACTTTCCCCAGTACTTCAGGCGGACCTTCTCCCTTTGCACCCACTCCTTGTCATCAGCCAGCCTCGACTGTGCCAGCTTGGTCTCAAAATGGAGTCGGTTGCGCCACCTCCTAAGGGTTTGGTGCTCCTCCTCGAGGGCCTTGCTGTCGTGGTAGAAGGCCAGCTGCACCTGGCGAAGACTGGAGCAGGCGTTGTCGATAGACAACGATATGGGGATCGGGTCTGGACCTGCGGGGGTCCTCTCCACTGGCTCCAGCGGATCTTCAGCAACAAAAATTGGGTCCCACTCTACGAGAGAGGTACCCTGAGCTTCCACGGCACAAGGGCCGTCCTCCGGGATAGCCTCGACCGTCGCCGAGGAAGTGCTTGCAGCAGAAGTACTGACCTTCAGAATTGGTTCCGAAGGCCCAGCCGCCAGGTCATCAACAATTGGTCCCTCCGGTGGGGGGCCAACAGCTTCATCCCGGCACTCTGGCTCGGCAACGGGCACCTCCGGGATCACTGCTTCCGGAGCGAGTGTCGAAGGTCCGGTCAAAGCAGAAACCACTTCTGGCTCCAGCGCAGGCGCTTCATCCGCCTCTGGCTCAGGTGTTGGCGCTTCAGCCGTCATGGGCTCCGGTGCTGGCGCTTCAACCGCCATAGGCTCAGGATCCGACGCCTCCGTAGCAACTGGCTCGAACGCCAGAACCTCTTCAACAGCCGAATCCATAGCGGGAACTTCTGCAGCAACCGGCTCTGCCGCCGGAGCTTCCTCAACGACCGGCTCAAATGCTGGAGCTTCATCAACACCCGACTCTACCGATGGGACATCCTCAACCACCGACTCGACTGTTGGGGATTCAACAACATCCGGCTCTAGGGCCGGAATCGCAGCTTCCTCCGGCTCTGCGGCCGGAGCGCCCAACATCACAGCATCCAAGCCCGGAGCTTCAACCTTCGAGGTTGGCACTGCTGGTACATCTTCAGTCCCGTGGTCCAGCGCTACCACGGGAGGTTCTGGGGACGAGTCGTCCAAAACCATGACAGCCGGCACCGGGGCTACCGCAGCCTCAGCCACCTCTTGGGGCGGCGCTGAAATTTGAGCCGAAGCTTCAGCCTGCACGGCCTCAACAGCTACTGCAGGGATCGGAGCTTCAACCCTTTTCTTGGGCACGCTGTGGATGAAGGACGAAGAGACTCAAATACAGTTAAAAATAAAACAACTGACAGAGGTAAAAAATCAAAAATTACCTCAGAAGGCTTCCGCACCAGTTCCCGCGGAACCTCTTCTCTGGACGCTCCGGACTGGCCCCAGCGAACACTGGCGTGGTAGTCCCGGAGGGCCCCCCCAGAGCTTGCTGGTGCTGTCGGCACTGCTCTGGTCGAGGCCCCCCTCAACCGGGAAGGACCTCCGGACCCGGAGCCCTCAGCTGGCCCTGGGACCGGAGTCACTTGGCCGGATCTAGCACCCTGGGAAGATGCCGCAACTGGAGTAGACACCACTGTTGTAGACCTTCCCCTCCGGGGAGAAGGAGACGCCGCGAAAGAAGTATGCCTGGCCCTCCTGTCGGCATGCTTCCTCTTACGGCTCGAGGGCTCGGCCAATTCCTTGCCATTGCCGACGACTTCGGTTCTTGGCTTGGTGGCGGGGGCGGAGCCACCTTCCAGAGCTTCGGAGATCGCCAACCCGGTGGTCGAGCGCCTCTCAACGACACCAAGGTCGTCAAGCACCGGCATCATCCACCGGAGCTCCCTACTGAATGGTGCCTCCATGTTTAGTGGGAGGAAAGCTCGCGGCGGAGCCAAATCGTCGCCCTCGACGTCGATGCCGTGCTGGAATTTCTTCAGGTGGAACTCCAAAGTTGCACCCTCCATGTTGGACTTCAAACTGATCACGATCCGGTCGTCGTCCAGCATACTGTTGAGGGCCCAAGCCAACTTCTCCCTCCTCTTCAACAGAGCAACCTGTTGGTCAGGATGTTGCAAAAAACTGCCTGGGGAGTCACCCCTCCTTCCACACACAGGTGGATCTTGGCCAGGGCAGGATCGAAGGCATCCGACAGCACCGGAGCTTCACTCCAAACTGCAGTGTCGATGTTGGGGAGGCCTTCCGGCAGCTCCAGCTTCTCATGCTCCTCCACCCTGATTACAATCCAATCTTTCTTCCAGTTGTCCCATTTCCCAGAAGGGAACGACCGCAAGTATTTGTACGAGCACTTCTTGCGCTTCATAAAATAGTAGAAGCCAAGGTACTCGTCGCTCCGGCCTATGGTTTGGACAGTGAAGAAGGTGTGGAAGAGCTCAATGCAGGGGGAATGCCCACCCACATCTCGCAGAAGTGGACAAATATGGACACCAGCAGAATGGAGTGGGGGCCAAGGTGGTAAAGCTGCAGACCATAGAAGTCTAGCAGCATCAAGAATAAGGAGGAGAAAGGTGGGATCAGTCCCACCATGGCGTACGCGAAGAAGTACACCATGTCCCCAGCATGTTCCTTCTCGAAAGGAAGCTTGCCGGCGCGGACCAGGTGGTTGAAGAAGTCAGGGGACCATCCCATGAGGGCCCGGACCTTCTTCAAATCGTCATCGGTCTTCAATCGGCTCCGGCGGAGACCCAACTCCATTGCAGCACAGCGAGGCAGGAGAGGAAAGGCAAGCAAAAGTTTGGAAGGTTTGAGCGCAAGATCGATTGAAAGGCGTAAAGAACCCCAAACGGTGCGTGCTTTCCTTCTTAAGTAAGCCCTCGCAACGCCTGGATGGAAACCGCAGAGGAGCCGACGATACCAGTCAAAATTTTCACCCCGCCAATGACAAGGGGGCCCGGGGCCACCCCGACGATCAGGCCGAGGTTCTTACCCCAGGCGAACGCTTGTCATCATGAAAGGCGGGAAACCCGAAGTCGGCGGTCTGACAGGGCGCGCGGAATCGATACGATTTTTGTATTGGGAACCGGCGACCTTCAATTGCGTGAGATCCGCATGCTGAGATCTCACCTGCCGCCTTCAAGATACGCCACGCGGCGGAAGTTTAACTGTGAACTACCGCCAACAGCACAACCAAATACCCTTGAAGACACGGTTCAGAAACCAAAAAATGGACCCACCTCCGGTGAAATGACTTCATACAAAAGGTCTCTCCCGGAGGTGAGTCCAGGGGGCCACTGTCGGTACCCTCCGTACCGGATACCTCTTGGGATTGCAAAGATCACAAGGAAACTCCATATACCAGATTTGAAGACCTTCGAAGACCCCACATGTCAGGCGTAGCTGGACCTGCTTCCCCGACATGGTTAGTCCTGGGGCCGCCATGTGTATCACAAGACTAGAGCTATCACCCACACCTGGGAAGCTCCGGTCAGAATACCAATATGGCACCCCCGGACCTAACCCCAGACAGAGGGAAGCTCCGGTACTGACATGTGTCCAACAGCACCGGACCTACCTGTCCACGACGGTGAGCTCCGGAGCTGCCACGTGGCAACCGCCGGACCTTCAACTTCAACTATCAGGCCGGTGGACCCGCCCCAACAGCTCTGAACCTTCAAGGATCAATCAAAAACTTCAAGACCCGATTAAGTGTCATTAATGTCATATTAATGACACACGATCGGATGGTCCTTAATACTCGTAAAGGCACTGTTAAGGCCCGTTACCAGGCTATTAAGGGTAATTAACTCCATTTATTGTGTATCAAGCATGTGTAACCGCCGAGGCCACCTGTCGGGCCAGGCAAACGTTGTAACGACCAGTCCTTGTACTATAAAAGGACTAGTCAATGATACACAAAGGACGGTTCCAGACCACTGCTGAACACCCTGAGTTAGACGAGCTTCTTCTAGACTCACAAGCTTAATACATCACCAACACACCCCGTGGAGTAGGGTATTACGCTCAGGCGGCCCGAACCACGTAAATCCCTGTGTACACGTGTCTTTCACCTTCTTGAATCTCTGTGTGCCCATTACCGAACTACAACTCATCGATCTACCAAAAGTAGTGTCGGGAGATCTGCCGGTTCCAAACACCGACAGTATGAGAATCGATTATGAAAAAAATTCAAAATAATGGCACTACGTTAGACCATATTTCGAGGGGGAGAAATGATTGAGCGTTTCTTAATCGATTCCTCTCCACTAAAAATAATAAAACCTTAGAAAATGCATAAATTCAATATATGTTCACTAATATTAAGATCTGATCGTGAGGGGGAGTACTACAATCGGAATACCCATATTGAACTATAAATAAGTGACGTCCTTCAACTTAGTCGATTAGCTCATGAGTCGATACTTTAAAACCTCTATTCAAATGCTACATCGAAAATTTAAATAGTTGGTTCCTAAAAACACCATATTAGATAAGGAAAAGACATAAATCCTCATTAATATTTTATATGAGGTCGTCGTTATGTTGATTAGCCCAAACATTAGGATATAGTCATCTCGTTTGCAATTCAGTAAGTTGGTATTGTTTCTACCGTCTTTATCGACACTATGCTTAATGGAAGCAATATATGCTAGAATAGGGGGTAAGGTAATCTAAGATGACGATTATGAGGAGAAGTGGTTGCATGCACTCACTTTCATGATTCAATAATCGTTTCACGATACCTACTGTTGTTTAGACAATATCGTTGTCTCAACACCTTTTGTTAGTTCTTCATTGACATATTTATTCAGACTTCTGTCTGATAAAAGCAACGTCAGTTTTATGATTATTAGTTGCCGCTGAAGATGAAAAGAAACAATTGTCTCGATTAGTGAATAGTGTGTTTATAAGTAAATCTTATTATACGATCCATATTCAAATGAAGGGTGATCCTGCCTCATTTGAAATTCGCTAATAAAGTTTGTACTTTGTCGATATTCCTAAAGGAGCCAAAACAGTAGACCGTAATGGGTCTACATTATTAAACGTGACTCCAGAAGGAAAAGTCGTTTTTTCGTTAAGGAGACATTGAGTACATTAACTTGTTCACATAATGTCTCAACTATCAATTCGTTCAGAACTGATTAGATATTAGTAACACATTATGACTTAGTATTACATCGTACGGATGTAATAATGACATTTCGTAAATGGGATCTATGTAAGAACGTCTATTTGACACAATCGAAAGATGTTGTCATTAAGCATAAGGAACAT
Source organism: Tuctoria greenei (assembly GCA_036927565.1). Lineage (NCBI taxonomy): Eukaryota > Viridiplantae > Streptophyta > Magnoliopsida > Poales > Poaceae > Tuctoria > Tuctoria greenei. The sequence continues at coordinate 218,162,929 of JAYESD010000003.1, read as the reverse complement.
AGAGATACAAGTTAAGACAATTCATTTTATTCATGGACTAAATAAGGCCTTGTTGGCAATTAGTATCTCAAGTTCAATAAGTCAATCAGTAAGCTTGGGTTATCACAAACAAGGAGGAGAATTTAGCTTCATACTTTGTAAATGGCATGTAACTTACAAGTAATCATGTTGATTTACTATTCAATTTTTGTCCTCCGATTTTGACGTTAAAGGGCATTAAGCTCATAGGACATGTTGAGTTGTACTTGAAAAGTATGACATGTATGCAAATAAACAGTCTGCTTAGAAAAGTCAAGGTTAATTAGTATTGAAACCAATTAGAGAATATTCGAACAAAATACGGTTCCAAGGACTTCTACTGCCAGAAGTTTTTAAGTTGCTCAAACAATTAGTCACCTTGACATAGACTAAGTAACTGGGTTATTTTGGCAAAAGTTAGTCCAATCTAAGGTTTTGGAATGGAGATAAGAGTTAATTAGCAGTTATGCAATTAACTAAGGCCTCATGATAAGATTAGTAATATTATAAGCCATGGATTACTAAGACTATGTTTCTGCGAGATGTATAGTAAAATCCTCATTAGCAGAATAGCACTCGCAATAGGAGCTTTGTTGAGGAACTAGCTCCAAACCTAAAGTCAATGCATCATGATGATGTATATTAAATTAGTGATGAGGTCACTAAGCACACATCATATGAAAATCCGGGCTAAGTGTGGTGTACAGCATAGAACCACCTAAGATCATGTACTTCTGAGGCAACAAGTCAAATGTGTCGCTAAAACACATTGACGTTAGTTGTGTGTTGCAAAAAGAAGTAAATTCAGGAACATACTAAGCATTGATAATTGAGCAATCAGATTCATGCGAATCCTCGCGGTACCGCACACAGGGATTTCCATCCAATGTGTTCTGTGAACATATAACGCGCATGGGTTTAAGGAAGAATATATGATCTCCGGATACTTAGGGGCCAAACTCAGAAATAGTGGGTATTTTTAAGTGTGAGATGTAATGTGGTTGTCGAGTCAAGTAGTACGTAACTGGTTGTCTTCGATGCGTCGTGCCCTTTACATCAAGCATGAAGAGATATACGTTAAGTTTAGTTTTGAAGTTTCCCAGTTCCGTAATCAAAGGAGAGAATGTTAGTAATTAATCACGTTTAGGGGGTTAGTTACTGAAATAACTAACCCCAATCGACACCCTTGAGGAGTATTGATCGGAGACTCCAAATCTCAACCGACTCAGGTTAGGAGGCCCCCTCGTACGCTCCTCTATAATTAAGACAAAGGTGACACCACTTAAAGATGAATCAATCTAATCATACTTAGGCACCTAAACCCTAAGCTACCCGATCTAAGAGGAGGAGAAGTACGGGCAAGGTCTCCTGTCATCCCCGTCAACGGCATCGCTCTACTGCATCAACCATCTTCATCAACTCCATGGCTTCCCCTTCGTCAGCACCCCAAAGTATGATCTCAGGTGTGTTGCTTCCCTCTCTGTCCTTCACTATTCGTGATTGATGCATTGATGCTCCCTGTTAATCACCATGGCCGAACCTAATAGCCAATTAGGCATCGAACACCACACCATCAGTTCCAACATAAATAAGCTATCTACGATAATGACTGTGGCCGTAGTCGTGCGCCTGTTGTGATACATGTATAGGCACAACATAAACACAACACATGCCTCCTCTGTTTTGTCTTTTCTCGTCATTAGAAACAACGTTATTAGTGGAAATTTACACTGGTTAATTAGCTCGTGCGACGAATGAGATCAAGGATGCAGGCTGAATTGGACGGACGTGCTGCGCGAACGAATGGAAATGAATTGGACCGACGTGGAGATTGGCGGGGGCACGGCCGCCTCCTTACACGATGGTCGAAGAGGAAAGGACGAACGGTTTGTGAGATAGACGGAGGACACGGCTCTGGAGTCCGGTGAAGAGGCGAGGAGAGCAGGACGCCGCGCTTTGATCCGAGATCCGGAGCGCGGCGAGCGACCTTGCGGGCGGGGAGCAGGAGCACGTGAACCGCCCGCGGCCAACGCCTTCCGCCCCCGCGCACGCACACTGCCGGGCATGCCTTTTCCATTTCCCCCAAAAAAGAAAAAAGTCTAAATACCCCCCTAAAGTATACCTTAGAGATTACTTTACCCCCTAAACTACAAAACCAGGTATTTAACACCCTAAACTATCTAAAACCATTTAATTACTCCCCTTAGGTGGTTTTACATAGTGGTATTGCCATGTTGGCAGCTGATGTGTCATATCTTGCGTGTCTGTACAGTGGGGTCCACATGTCATATACAGAATAAGTAGCAGCACCCTTTTGTTTCTGAAAAGGCAATCAATCACACGATTTGGCTCCGAATCCAGTTTAACTTCCTCCGCACTGAGGTTATCCGCACTCGTTACTCTATATTCTACTCTATACACTATTCTCCTTCTACTTTTACAACATTTACTCTAAATTTACACTATCCAGTATTTTTCCCAGTACAACCGGTGTGGGCAGTCTGACGAGTGTCTCAAGACGAGAACCATTGGTGATCGATGGGTACATATAATCTTCTCTTTCGTTTTGATCTGCACGATCCCTCGACTTGCATGTCTCATCGATATCTTCTTCCTGAGGCAGACGATAGCCACTATGTTGCATCTCTGTTCTTTGTCAGATTAAGAAGATTACGTTGTTTCTGTTACAACAACCAAATCAGGAAGTCTGACAATGCAGGATAGAGAAGTTAGGAAAGCAAAGGTCAAGCAGAGGCCAACGCTAGGGGCAAGGTTTCACAAAACAGAGCAGACAACACCTACTAAATAGAACCTCTGGAGAACGTTTTCTGAATAGTCTTTGAAATTGCAAAACATGGGCAGTGGAAAGAAAAAGGGCCAAACAAATTCAGTCTTATCATGAGCAAGCGTTGGCAGGAGAAAGAGAAAATAAGACAACTTATGTGGATGTCATGCGGGTCCCACAAGAAACCACATGTAAGGCAATGCCATGTCAGCAGTTTAAGTGGCAAAACTACCATGTAAACCACCTTAGAGGGCTAATTACATGGTTTTACATACATTAGGGGGTTAAATACCCGGTTTTGTAGTTTGGGGTGTAAAGTAGTCACTAGGCTATAGTTTGGGGAGGTATGTAAACTTTTTCCCCCCAAAAATTGCACTGCTGTGCATGTGAAATTGTGAACGGCGCCTCGAACGAACGGATGGCGGGGATGGGTTCACGAGCTCCCTCGACACCAGGTACTGGACAAGCTGCCGGGCACGGCGACGCAGGTGAAGGACGGGGCGTGGGACGGATGCTGCGACACCTGGCGCTGGCGCACTGCTGAAGCCTGAATCGGACTGCTGCTCCGTCAGTCATCCGTGCTCCTCTAGTGGATGGCTCTCGGCAGCAGAAGTCCAGCACCTGTTGCCTCACGTTTCTCTCCACCAATCACCATGGTCCACGCGTCACGTTCAGAAGGGCTCTCACCAATCACAAATCCCTACTCTTTACCGGAGCTCAATCGGCCACCGGCCTAGAGTACTCCGTTGATAAGGCACACCAAGAGATAGTGTGCGCCATGCATTGCTACTCTTGGACGATGGAGCAGCAAACAAAAGACAACTGGTATGGAATCATCTTGCGTGACTCCAGAACAGGACACATAATGCACTAAATCAATACACTACATCCAAGCAGTTAGTGTTTCCAACCAAACAAGTCAGCGGCTAAATAAAGATCCCATATAAATTACATAACCAAATTCCACAGAATACTAACGAGTATCAAGACATCAAGTTTTAGAAGTCAGCTACCTCCCAGAGACAGCAGTCACTACTCACTAAAGACGCTAATGGGCAGAGGCGTAGACGACGCATCTTGTCCATCTACCAACAGATCTCCCCTAAACTCCTCAGTCCTCAGGTATATACAAGAAAGGGAGTAGGCTTTGATCAGGACCGTACCAGGTTACAGTTCAGATCAGCAGTTTACACCGCACTGCCCCTGGGAAACAGCTCTCTGGGTAGGTGATATGAAAGGATCGATCTTCACCCACAGCAACGAGAAGATGGACGCGAGGAGGATGGACCAAACAATGACAATGGTAGGCGTGCGGTTCTGTTTCCCCATGAGACCCTTTAAGAAAGGGTAAAGATGGAGGATCACCCAGATTGCGAAGAAGAGCTTCCCGAAAAGCGGACCCCAAGACTGGTAACCACTGTTAATAGCATAGGATACTCCTGCCACTATACCCACAAGGTTAATCACAAGCACGGTTGTTGGAGGAATAAGAAGACTTGTCCACTTGAACACGTATAACTCAGCAAAATCACTGTCCTCATCGTTGGCCTTTGATGTAACGGTGAAATTAGTGTCAATCCCTGCCAGCACTTTTAGCAGACCTTGGAACACAGCAAAGAGATGTGCAGAGGTGCCACCAATGACCCAAAACTGCTCATTTCTCCACCAGTCCTCAATGCCAACACCACTCCATTGGAGCTCCAAAATGCCAGTGGCAAAGATGGATGCGAAAAGCAGAATGAAAAACATCCCAGCGTAATTGCTAATCTGCAAGTACAGGAGAGATGGATGTTATTTATTAGGAATGGCTTGTTTGAGAACGTACATGCTGCAAGAAAATTCCATTGTTACAATGGTTTCATCAATATGTGAATACTCACTCGAAGCCTAGACCAGAATAGCAAAAGAAAAATCTAATTATATTACCTTAGACAATCAGGTGTTCCGAATAGCAGTACACAAAAGACATGCACTATACTTATGCGCACAATGCAATAAACCAAAGGGTTCAATCCATGAACACATGACAGGCCCTGTACTCTTATCTAACAAGTGTTCAACGAAGGGGAAAAAAGGTAAATAAGAGTACATGTTGCTAACGTTTTGCTAGTTAGTCCAGTCATGAAGAGTTTCACTACAATCAATTGTATGACTGGAACCACTAAATTCGCAGTGAATGCAGATGGCTGGAGGTTTTGGAACACAATGGAATAAAGGAGTTTAAAGGTTATGAACGACCTACCTCGGGGATAATGAATTTGTTTGTGAGTAGACAGATAGCAGGAAGCACACAGTAGGCTATTAGTGGAATAGATGTAATAGGATAAACAATGGTGTTGATGTAGGCCAGTCTCTCCAGAAGCTTCAGTCTTCCACTGTAACCATACCAGATTGGACAGTGTCTGCTAAGAAGAATTTCAACTGAACCAAGAGCCCAACGTAGCACTTGGTTGAGTCGATCGGAAAGGTTAATTGGAGCAGAACCCTTGAAGCAAGGCCGAAGTGGCATGCAGTAGATGGATATCCATCCTCTTGCATGCATTTTAAACCCAGTTAAGATATCCTCAGTAACAGAGCCATATATCCATCCAATCTGAAAACATACAAGATAGAAGAAAATACTCAGTTATGATCAAGGTCATTGCAATTTTATTAACATGCTAAGATTAGGCAAACATAGAACTAATCTACATTAAAGGGCCTCAAAGTCAACTTTACATTACCTCTTTACCCCATTCTGTCTTGTCCTCATAACCGCAACTAATGACATGGATGGCTTCCTTCAGCAGGGAAGTTGGGTTCGTTGAAGGTGGTATACCACCTTGAGTCATGAAGGTGGATGCAATAAAAATTGGAGACTGGCCAAAGCGTTTCTCCAGGCTCTTCTGGGACATAAGAAGAGATCGTTCATCTTCGTACCCTGGCCAGCTTCCACAGCTCACATTAGTATGCATGACAATTGACAAGAACTTATGAGAATTGCATTTGCAACAAATGGAATTTGAACTTCCAGGAATATAAAAGCAAAACTAAAGCTACAAAAACAAATGCAGACCTTCAAAGCCCTCTTCTATATCTTCCATGTTGAATATAGGAGCTGAAGATTCTGTTCTTCTCATAGCATGGTTTTTGGTATCAATATAGCTCTTATCCTTTTTCTTCCTGCCACCACAGCAACTTTTAAAAACAATGTTAGGCTCCAAATCAGCTTCACTCAACTCAGGATCATAGCCATACAAGGCCTGCCTATTGAAACAGCATCCTGTTCCCACATAGACAGGACCTTGAATGCCATCCAAACCCTTCATGTTGATCTGTACAGGGAAAAACAATATAAGAAGTATAATATTTGCAAATATAGCAGCAAATCACTAATATGCTTTCTAGTGCAGTAGACAATATTTTTTTAGATAATGGAGGGGACAATATTCTTACATCAAAGAAGACAATATTCCGGTTTGCATATCGATCGTGCAAGTCTATACCATCGAATCTTTGGGGAAACTGGACATAACAAGTTTTCCTTCCTAGTGCAGGATCCATCATGAAACACATAGCTTCTCTAAGAGCCTTGCTGCTATTGAAGTAGTGATCACAATCCACGTTAAGAAGATAAGCACCATTTGTCAGGACAGCAGATACACGGATCTGTCCATTGATAAAAGTAGTTTAGATCATCATTCATAAAGTGATGGGCAAATATAACTGACATTTATAAAAAGAACAAGATAATTATTCTGAACACATACCAAAGCATTCATGGCACCAGCTTTCTTGTGATGCTGGAAGCCAGGCCTCTTTTCACGAGAAACATAAACGAGCCGTGGCAACTCATTTCCCTCAGTGTCAAGCCCACCACTGTGCCCCAAGAACACCTGAGCTTGAAAAGAAGAATTGAACACATGAGGACAAGAATTAGATCTAAAGTGATGAACTTCTGAAAGAAGTGTCCACTTTAGATGTATACCTGGATCATTCCTGGGTGATCCCTTGGGTTATTGCCAGGCCAAGGAGTACCATCAGCCATGGTCCAGCCTTCTTCAGGTACTTTTTGTGCTTTTGCTACAAGTGCATTGATCCGAACTTTGAATTCTTCATACTCCCTCTATCAAAAAGCATCTCAAGGGATCAAAATCTCCAAGCAAAGTTCTCTACAATCAATAATGTAACTATATGATTCCTTATCTTACCTTCATTGCCCGTCTTTCTTTCACAAAAGATGGTTGGATTTTGTCCTTTAGGTAGTCTATCTTTTGAGCAAAGTAAAACTCTGGAGCCCTAGGTTCAATGTTGTGTTTTTTGCAGAAAGGAACCCATTTCCTAGCAAACTCAGCAGTTTCTGACAGAGCTTCAAAGGATAACATAGCTGAACCATCATCAGAAACATAGCATGATACTTTGTCGACCGGGTAATCCACAGCAAGAATAGATAACACAGTATTCGCAGTGATTAGAGGAGGCTCCTTAAGTGGGTCCACCGTACTGACGAAGACATCAATTGGGGCTAACAGTGATGGCTCACCATCCCTATCATATCTGCAAAGTTGAGTGAGATAGAAATGTCAGTATTCAATCATAACAAATACTAAGCATAAAATCGATGCATTTGACAATAATATAGAAAAGCATCAAGAAGGTCAACTTGCCTCAATGCAAGCCTGTCAAGGTACGTTTCACGGTTGATTGGATACCACTTTGGGAACTGATCTAGAAGCCAAGACAAGGCAAACCAAACTTCACAAATAACAGATACAAGCCACAATCCATAAGCATCACGCACTGGATGAGTTATACGATACTGGAAGAAGAAGCAGAGGATGATAAGCCGGAGAACAATCACTATTCGATAAAGATTCAGCTGATTAGCAGGTATAGGCACTATATGGCTTAGAGGTAGCCGAGCATCATCAGCCCTGCAGGAGAGAAGAAAATGTAAGTAACTCACACATATTTGTAGCTATTTTAACAAATAGAAGTGACCAGAATATGCTACATTCTAGGCAGCTCAGATATATGAGATAAATAGGCCTAAGGGGTCACTGATAGACAAAAAAAATAAGCCTGTACCACAAATCTCCCCAAATCGAACTAAGTAAATGACTTGCTGTAGTCAGCATGTGCAACTCAAACTGTAAAAATGAGATCCAAGGTTCGATGTGACTATTTACTATAGGATAACAAGCTAATCCACAACAAGAAAGAGCAGATCAGAAGCAAATGTGGTCGTAATGAACATACATTTGAAGATCTTCACCATTCGAGCCAGTCCCTTCAAGATCCCCTCTCCCTTCTGCTGGATATCTATTAGTTACCTGTATCATATTTTTCTCCTGTTTCACTCGCCAGCTCTCCACTCGTTCTTTCCAGTCAACACTTCCAACCCCATAAGAATTCAAATCCTTCAATGGGTCCACAATTCTCACAGGCACTGATATTAGAACAACAAATGAATGAATTCCAACAAACCGATGTCAAGACAACAGCATGTAACACAAAAACGTACCTGGAATGCTTGGATCAACATAGCTGGGTGTTGGGCTACGTATAGAATGGCGGTCAGGAGAAGCATCAGGAATATCTCCAGAAGTCTGACAATAAGTGTCCACACTTGTTAGCTCACAGCAAAGCAAATGCTATTATCCTACCATTTAAGTTCATTAACATAAATAGCTGATTAGATATGTTGTGAATCGTGGTGGGGTAGTGCCACCGGGCTGGACGCCCGGTGACCGAAGGTAGGAACAGCCCAATGGGGAAATTCCTTTATTCTTCGATAAGATTACAAGAGAGGGTTCTGTTGTATTTATAGGGGCAGGGGAGGACCCCTGTACCCCCTGGCCGCACGCTTGGTCGGTTGGGAAACCCCCAACCGACTAGATCCAATCTCTTATTTAATTCTATCTATAATAGATCTGTCGGTACCCAGCATATCGGGTACCCTCGCGCACAAGCTAGAGCCGTCTAGGTACCCCGCCTTCCAGCAAAGGCGGGGGCCGAGGGCGCCACGTGTTCAGAAGGCCCGGACCCATCTGCCTCAGATGCAGGATCCGGGGTACCCGCAAGAGATCTCGAAGAAGAGTTTAGCTCCCCCTTAGAGACGAGATCCCAAGCAGCCACGTGTCCAGCACGTAAGGATCCCCCTCCCCCGTGAGATAGGGCTCTGGTGCTGCCACGTGGTCCGAGACATCAGACAGGCCACCTTCCGTGTAGGAGGCCTCCGGCGCTGCCACGTGTCCCACAACCTTAGAGTCCCCGCTCTACTCAGGAACGGGCTGTTAGAAATCCGGCCTGTTCAGCCCTGTTGCTGGCTCTGCAGGTGTGCTGATCAGGTCTGTTCGGCCAGAACAGATCTGTTCTGCGCTGCAGTTCAGTACAGGGTGATCCCTGTGTGCAGAACAGAGAGGGCAGAGAGAGTAGAAGGCACCCCGGTGCTGATCAGATCGGAGAAGAGGGGAACAGAGGTGAACTCGGCGTGTTCCTGATGGAGCAGAAGCGAAATCCTGATCTAGGCGAGTTGGGGAACTCGGCTAGATCAGGTTCTGCCGTGGGGAGGGGTTTTCTGGTGGAAAACTTGTATTATTTTCTAATGAGGTGCAGGTACAAGGGGGGGCGCAGCCCTGTATATATAGGGGCCGGCTGGGAGAGTCCCAGGGCCTTACAACTCGATCTCCAATTTAAAAACAGGACTCTATCTATTAGCAATAACTCTATGGACTCTAAACAGAATTTCTAATTTTTCTGGACTCTATCTACTGACCGCTCCAGGGAGGTGGGCCCCGCCTGGGCGCGCGCGCCCCTGGTGGGCTCAGCCGCACCAGGCCGCCCCAGGCCCAGGCCCAGGGTCACCCGACATTCTCCTCCTGACCCTGGACCTGCAGAATGTCCAGAACGCCAATTCTTCTTCTCATCTCGATGAACTTCTGTCTTCCAAGTGCCTTGGTCAAGATGTCCGCCATCTGGTCCTTTGTAGAGATCTGCTCAAGCACGATAACACCGTTGTCCACACACTCACGTATGTAGTGGTATTTGGTGTCTATGTGCTTGCTCCTGTCATGGTGTACCGGATTTTTGCTCAAGTCTATGGCAGACTTGTTGTCAACCCGTAGCACTGGCGTCTTCACCTGTTCAACCAAGTCTTCCATTAGTCGTGTCATCCATACACCTTGACATGCCCCTTGAGCTGCTGCAATATATTCTGCCTCACAGGAGGACAAGGCCACCACCTTCTGCTTGCTGGACTGCCACGAAACGGGGCTGTTTCCTAGACAAAACAGCACCCCACTTGTGCTCTTGCGGTCCTCCACGTTTCCCGCATAGTCGCTATCCGAGTAGCCAATCAACTCCAAGTTGCCTCCCTTTGGATAGAAGACTCCGAAGTGGATCGTACCCGCTATATAGCGTACGATGCGCTTGACTGCAGCGTAGTGTTCTTCCCTTGGCTCCTCCAAAAACCGACTCACGTACCCAACCGGGTAGGCGAGGTCGGGGCATGTGTTCACCAAATATCGCAGCCCTCCCACCAAACTCCTGTAATCCGTTGCGTGCACCAACGGACTGTCACTTGTCTTGTAAAGCTTCAGGCCTTGCTCCATGGGGAATGCACAAGGGTTGCACTCCTCCAGGCCAGCTTTTGAGACAAGCTTGGAAGCGTAGGCCGCCTGCCCAACACTTATCCCCGCTTCAGACTGCCGCACCTCCAGGCCAAGATAATACGACAAGAGGCCCAAGTCGCTCATCTTGAACCTCATCATCATCTCCTCCTTGAACTTCTTGATGTCGCCCCCTCCTGTGATCACGAGATCGTCGACGTACACGCCGACGATGAGCTTCTCCTTTCCAGCTCCACGGAAGTAAATCCCGTGCTCGCTCGTACTCTTCTGGAAACCAAGCGATAGCAAGCTATCGTTGAGCTTGGCATTCCAGGCCCTGGGCGCTTGGCGAAGTCCGTACAAAGCCTTCTTGAGCCGATACACTTTGTGTTCGGCTCCTTCGACGATGAAGCCAGCGGGCTGAGAGACGTACACCTCCTCCATCAGATCGCCATTCAGGAAGGCGCTCTTCACATCCATGTGGTGTACCTCCCATCCCTTGTGCGCAGCTACTGCAAGGAGCAAGCGAACAGACTCTAGACGGGCTACAGGAGCGAATACCTCGTCAAAGTCTATTCCTTGCCGCTGGACATAGCCTTTGGCCACCAAACGAGCCTTGTGCTTCACCACCTCTCCATACTCGTCCCTCTTCACCTTGAACACCCACTTGAGACCAATGGGCTTGTGTCCTGCAGGAAGATCAACAAGTTGCCACGTCTTGTTCTCTTCTATGGACTCCATCTCCTCGAGCATGGCCCGTTTCCAGCACGGGTGTTCCTCGGCATCGGCGAAGGACGTAGGCTCCTCCGCGGTGGTAAACATGAGCTCCCCCTCCTCCAGGCTCGGTGGGCGTGGCGCGCGCCCAAGAGGGGTGAGGGTTCCCAGCACGTTGCGCATCGTGCGGAACCGAAGTGCAACGTTGTCGTTGTGACAGGCGTCGACGTTGCTGCCGACATCCGTCGGCGGCGTGGCGAAGCGGATGGGCCGTGGAGGGTGCCGGGGCGTGACAAAGGTGTTGGAATCTTCAGTATCAGATCCTCCAGCCGCCGCTGACTCCTGTAGCGGGCTATCCCAGGTCTGTTCTGGACTGGACAGCCCCTGTAGAAGCCTGCGGGGTGTTGCGGGGGGTGCTGGTCGCCTACCAGCAGCCCTGGTGTGCCCCACCGGGGCCCCTGGGGTCTGGACAGACCCTGCTGCACCCCTCCTGGGTGCTGCAGGGGTGTTGTTTGGCCCTTCCGAGTCCTGCAATGCCTTGCTAGGTGCTGGAACAGCAGGTTCAGCATGTGCTAAATCCATGGAGTCGACGTAGAACGCGTCGTAGTCCTCTTCTTCAGCTCCTTCACCCCAGTCCCACTTGGCCCTCTCGTCGAATATCACGTCACGTGATATGTGTGTGCGCCCATCGGCCGGATTGTACATCCGGTAGCCCTTCGTCCCTGCAACATAGCCAAGAAACACCATCGGCGTACTTCGGTCTTCCAACTTTCTCAGGTGGGGGCTTGTATTTTTGACATGTCCCACGCACCCAAAAATTCGGAAGTAGTTGACGGCTGGTCGCTCCCCGTACCAAGCTTCATATGGCGTCTTCCCGTCGAGGCCGCGGGTGGGGGATCTATTCAAGATGTAGACAGCTGTCAGGACCGCCTCACCCCAAAAGAACCCGGGCATACCCTTCGTCTTCAACATGCTTCTCGCCATCTCGACCACCGTCTGGTTGCGCCGCTCCACAACCCCATTTTGTTGCGGCGTGTATGGGGCTGTGAGCTGACGCTGTACGCCGTGCTGAGCGCAGTACTCGCCGAACTCCCGTGAGGTGAACTCCCCTTCGCGATCAGTACGAAGTAGCTTCAGCCTCCTCCCGGACTCTAATTCAGCTGTCGCCTGGAATTTCTGAATTAAGTCGGGCGCCTTGTCCTTGCTTGCTAGGAGATAGAGCCACATATAGCGGCTCATGTCATCCACTAGCAACAAGAACATCTTGTTGCCGCCTGGAGTCGTCGGTGTGATCGGCCCGCAGATGTCGCCGTGGACGAGGTCGAGTGCGCCCTCTGCACGTCGACGAGCTTGCGTGGGGAAGCTGGAGCGCCTCTGCTTCCCGGCCAAGCAAGCCTCGCACAATTGATCGACATGATCAATTTGCGGAAGCCCGAGCACCATCTTCTCCTTTGCCAGCTTCCGAAGCGCCTGGAAGCCGACGTGTCCGTAACGTTCGTGCCAACGCCACGCGACGTCACCACGTCGTGCGGTCAGGCAAACTGGACGCGTGATGTTGAGCCTGACGGGGTACAACTTGCTGTCGTCGCGCCGCACTCGTGTGATGAGACGGTTCTGCTCGTCTCGAATGTGCATCACCCCTGCATGCATGGTGACGCTGTAGCCATCCTCATCCAGCTGCCCGAGGCTGATGAGGTTGGTGGTGAGACGCGGGATGAGGTAGACACCAGTGAGCCGCCGATGCTCACCCGTGTCACAGGCGAACAGGACTGTGCCCTTCCCCTCGATCCGCACGACCGAGTTGTCGCCGAACTTGATGGTTCCGACGACGTTCTCGTCGAGCTCGGAGAAGACGGCGCGCGAACCAGTCATGTGGTTGGTCGCGCCCGTGTCGAGGTACCAAAGGGCGTCGTCGGAGTCGTCGTCGTCGTCGTGGCCACGATGTGCGAAGACGCGTCCCTCCACTATCTCCAGTGGACGCGTGGAACGCTCGCGTACAGGCTCCTCCTGTACTGAGGCCGCCCTTGTCATGAACAAGGCGCCCTCCTCCTCCGCCTTCGCCACGTGCGCCTGCTGCTGCGGCTCCTGCTGCTGCTGCTTCTTTGAACGACACTCCTTGGCCCAATGGCCCTTCTTGCCGCACTTCCTGCACTGGTCCCGCGGAATGTCTTTCGCGGAACCCTTCTTCTTCTTGGGTGCCCCCTTGCGGCCACCCCTTTTCGAAGAGCCCTCATCTCCTCGCGCCTCCTTCCGCCGTGCCTCCCACTCCTCCTGAGTGAGGTACAGCTGGCCGTCGTGCACTCCTCCCTTGCGCCGCGTTGTGTCGAAGGCGTTTTCGGCAGCCCTTAGCCGCCCCGTCACATCCGACAATGTGAGGGTCGACACGTCCAGCAGGGTCGAGATCGCCACCACGATCTGCTCGAAGCGTTCTGGAACGCTCCGAAGGAGCTTCTCCACCGCCACATCTTCGTCGATGTGCTCCCCTAGCGTCTCGAGACGGGCTATGATGCCGCTCAGACGAAGGGAGAAGTCCTCCACGCTCTCGCCGTCCTTGAACGTGGCGGCGTCAAACTCCCGCCTGAGTTGACGCGCCGTGGTCTTCTTCACGCGATCGGCCCCCACTCGCATGAGGGCGATCGTGTCCCAAGCCTCCTTCGCCGTCTTCTTCTTCCCGATCGTCGTGATCATCTCCGACGGGATGGCGCTGACTAGGATGTCGAGCGCCAACATGTCCTCCTGCTGCGTCACGTTGCCTTCTTCCACCGCCTTCCAAAGTAGCCGCGCCTTCAGCTTGATCTCCATCATGACGGCCCACTCCGCATAGTTGGTCTTGGTGAGCAGCGGAAACCCGGTTCCCGTGTTCACCTCACGAACTACCGGAGAGGTCGTCGTCGTGATCTTGCCGCCGTTGCCGGTGATGCTGCCGCTGCTTGGGGGAGAGGTTGACATGGCTCTGATGCCACGAATGTTAGAAATCCGGCCTGTTCAGCCCTGTTGCTGGCTCTGCAGGTGTGCTGATCAGGTCTGTTCGGCCAGAACAGATCTGTTCTGCGCTGCAGTTCAGTACAGGGTGATCCCTGTGTGCAGAACAGAGAGGGCAGAGAGAGTAGAAGGCACCCCGGTGCTGATCAGATCGGAGAAGAGGGGAACAGAGGTGAACTCGGCGTGTTCCTGATGGAGCAGAAGCGAAATCCTGATCTAGGCGAGTTGGGGAACTCGGCTAGATCAGGTTCTGCCGTGGGGAGGGGTTTTCTGGTGGAAAGCTTGTATTATTTTCTAATGAGGTGCAGGTACAAGGGGGGGGGGGGGGGCGCAGCCCTGTATATATAGGGGCCGGCTGGGAGAGTCCCAGGGCCTTACAACTCGATCTCCAATTTAAAAACAGGACTCTATCTATTAGCAATAACTCTATGGACTCTAAACAGAATTTCTAATTTTTCTGGACTCTATCTACTGACCGCTCCAGGGAGGTGGGCCCCGCCTGGGCGCGCGCGCCCCTGGTGGGCTCAGCCGCACCAGGCCGCCCCAGGCCCAGGCCCAGGGTCACCCGACACGGGCTCCGGGGCTGCCACGTGGTCCATGAGACGGGACCCGACCTCTGCGAAGGTGAGCTCCCGAGCTACCACGTAGTCCAGTCACTTGCCCTGTACAGAGAGTTGTGTGAGTTAAGAGGGCGGTGCGCCTTGTCCCTGTCAAGGATTGAAGATACGCGGCTTCTCCAAACGCATGGCGCGGCGCACGCCTAATGTCAGGTACCGATACGACCAATAGCATCGCAGTGAAGAAGCCGCAGGCCTATCCCACTCCGCCAAGTGGGTAGCTTACGGTGATAGAGACAGTTGGACGGGACATCCTCTGCCATTGTCAGCAACGGTGCATGGGCCACTGGCGACTCAGGTGACAAGACGACGAGTCTTCAAAGCCACGATCAGAGGAAGCTTATGCAAGAGGCCTTAGATCTTTAGGATAAGATCGCGCCGGAACCACCTGTCGGGCCTCGAACCCCACTTGTAAGACGTCCGGCCTTGTCTATAAAAGGACCGGACCGCCACCGTTACAAAGGACCAGAATCCAATCCCCGATACACACACGCATTCACACACACTAGCAATACAATCCACCGTGCAGTAAGGTGTTACGCTCCTTGCAGCCCGAACCACGTAAAAACCACCGTCTCATACACTCTCATACGCGCGAACACTCGATTGAGGCCTAAGCCTCGCCGAACAAGAACCTCCGCGGGCTTCTCCTTAGCAGATCCGGGGGAAGTGTTGCATTAACACTTCAACATTTGGCGCGCCAGGTAGGGGCTTTTTCCCTCAAAAAAATGGCAGTGCTTTCACCACCATGGTGCTCATCAGGCCCGTGGAAGGCGGTTCCCGTGACCGTCGTCTGGTGACCAGATCCGTCGCTCAAGCGGTGCTCTCTGGTCCGTCACGCCCCCGTGCAGGAACAGCTGGCCAGGACGACGAATCGGGACACATCCCGACCCAGTCAGCTCCCCCGGCGCTGCCGGCAGCAAGCCCGGAGAGCGCTCTGGCAGCGGCCAGGGCTCTTCTCCATCACCCACCATCGCTGAACACTTCCCAGGGAGCGGCTCAGCAGTGGGTCCAAGACACTGACTACTTCGTCGTCGCGGCCATCAACTCCCCCAACAGGGGAAGGCGTCATGTGTCGTTGTCGCGCAAGCCGTCCATCGACCGTCGCACTACCAACTCCCGCTCCTCCAGGCTTACGAGCGTTGGTCGGCTCCCCACGGAGGACCTGAGGGCTGAGCTTGACAGTCGTCAAGCTCACATGGACGGCCGAGTCATCATCGAGCGGCAGCGAGAGGCGGCGCAACCTCAACGCCGAATATGGCCCCCATTGCCATGTTCATGAGGCGTCCTCCGTCCAAGGTGCACCGCAGGTAAACCCTCCGCCACCTAACCAGGAGTATGTCGGCTCAACAACCCCCCTGCAGTAGTCGGTGCAGCAGAACATACAGCAGCAGTACTTGGCGCAACCAGTAATGTTGTAGCAACACATGGCACAGTCGGTGCTACAACCGCAGGTCCCTCAGGCGCTGCACATCGGGCAGCAGACCCCCCTGGGGTATGCTAACCCGTATGCCTCTCCGACGAAACCCATCAGAGGCTACGCGGCATTGTCTCCGTACCTCCGCCTCATGACGTGGTTGCGCAAGTTTCGGCCACATTTGTCGGAGAAGTTTGATGGAACCGTCAACCAGGTCGAATTCCTACAGATCTACACTACGACACTCCTTGCTGCAGGAGCGGATGAGCCCACCCTGGCGAACTACTTCACGGTCGCCCTGACTGGATCGGCCTGCTCGTGGCTGATGAACCTCCCCGAAGGGTCTATAACCTCTTGGGATGAGCTGTGCCGACAGTTCACGGCAAACTTCAGCAGCTCCTACACGCGTCCCGGCACCGAACTCGACCTCCACGCCGTGCAATAGCAACCCAAGGAGACGTTGCGATAATTCATCCAACATTTCTCCCAGGTACGCAACTCCATCCTCAACATCCCGAGTGCATCTGTCATAGTGGCATTCCGCCAGGGGGTGCGTGATCGCAAGATGCTCGAGAAGTTAGCCACGCACAACGTGCAAGACGTCTCCGAGCTCTTCTCCATCGCCGACCGGTGCGCTAGGGCGGCAGAAGGCCGCAACTGCCATGCTCAGCCAACCCCCGGGGCGGGTGGGGCCAGCCAGACCTGAGAAGGTGTCGTTACCCCATGTAGCGGCAAAAAAAAAGACAAGAACCGACAAAAAAAAAAAAGAACAAGAACCAGGGTGGCAGCCAGAACAAGCCGTTGCATGGGTCCCCCGTCGCGGCAGCAGTGGCGATCGGTGGTGGCAAACCCCCACACCCCGAGAAGCGCCTGCGTCAGCCACCTGACGCTGACGACGGTGTCAAGCCCTGCCCGGTGCACAAGACTCACGACCACACCGCGAACGAGTGTCGAGAGATCAAGAGATGCGTCGAACGCTACCAAGAGCGGGCGCAACAGTGCCCGGACGGCGCCCCCTTCCGCCAGCGGGAGGGCAAGCAGAAGGTCAACCTCAAGGTCGACCATGACGAGGAGATGGGGTACCAGAAGCAAGAGCGGGCCGTCAAAGTGGTCCACCAAGACGAGGACTCCGACGCCAGAATCGACCACGAGTGTCGCAAGACACTCCACGTCATCTTCGGAGGGTCTTGGGATCCCGCGTCCCAGAACGCGGTCAAGACTCTTCATCGTGCGGTGGCTTCAATAGCCCCTGCCCCCACTCCGACGTTGCACCACCGGTGGAAGGAGACGCCGATCAGCTTTGACGCCTCCAACTGCCCCAAAAACATGGTTGGGGCAAGGATTCTACCTCTCTTGGTCACCCTCACCATTGCCAACGTCAAGCTCCACTACGTCTTGATAGATGGCAGGGCCGGTCTCAACCACATCAGTCGTGCATCCTTCGAGCATCTGCAGATCCCGATGTCCAAGATCACTCCCTCGAGCTCATTCTCGCGGGTGGGACCAGGTAGCATCATCCCATACGGCAACATCCATCTCCGGGTGACCTTCGGGACACCCGACAACTACAGGACGGAGAACATCCTCTTCAACGTCGCGGATGTCAGCCTCCCCTTCAACGCCATCATCGTCAGGCCCGCCCTGTACTGATTCATGGTCGTAGCCCACTACGGCTACCTTGTCCTGAAGATGCCAACCCCCTCCGGCGCCCTCAGGATCCACGGAGACCGCACTATTGCGGTGATAGCCTTGGAGCAACACCAAGCCCTCACAGCAGACCCAGCACCTGTCTCGGGCAGCGCTGGATCAAGTCAGCCTCCGCTGAGCTCGCGTCAGCACGGAGCAACCGTTGCGCCCCGGTTGCAGCCCTCTGGCAGCACTGACGCCCCCATCAAAGATGTCGAGCTTAGTCCTGAATCTGCTCAGACCACTCACAAGGCGGGCAACCAAGGCAAGAAGTAGGGACTCTCGCTCATCGCCCATCTAGTAGTTGTAGACAACGAGGTTGCTCCGCAACCATCACAGCTACCCTTGGAGCTTTGGGCACCCCTATTGTAAATATTAGCTTAGTAGGACAGTGTCAAGATTTTCATAGGACCTAGGAGCAACATTAAGGACAATCGAGCTCTGTGAGGGTCAGGTATAGAGTGTGCATTTAGCTTGGCTTGGTCCCGAACCCTAAGTCTGTACACCCTGCCTCCCTCATCATCCGGAAGCAAGCCGTTGCCCTCTTTTGTAAAAATTATGTCTCCCCCTATGAACGCCGATAAAAAAGAATCACTGTCTTACTTCATGTTTTAATAAAAACGTTGTTCATTTAATTACGCGTTAATTTTATGATCATGCCATGCTAGACTCGTTTATTGTATATTACCTTTCTATACATGGTTGTACGCTCTGTAACTCACCCATGTCGGAGTCGTGCAGTCCTACTGCAGACGGGTTCGCTTGAGGTACATGCAATGTGTGAGTTCTTCCGGCTACTCTCGTCATTGGGGTCCTGTGGCACCAGAAGGCTTCCCAGAAAAGGTCTGTGCCGAGCAGGAGGTCGAGGGGGTGTAAACTGCTTAGCCTGGTCTTGTACCCTAAGCATACACACCCTACCTCCCAGCGCTATGGCCGAGTACTGAGGCCAGAAAGCTCACGCGCTGAGGACGGCGGGAGCTGAACCCCGGAGCACCAAGTTATCGAATTACCCAAGCCACGTGCGTCAGTCCAGAGTAGTAAGACATGACAGAGTTAAGGGAGGGGAACAGGTAAACTGGCAAGGAGAGTAGTCCCCCCTTTTTTATCATGTGCATTTTTTATCATGTGCAGGACACCAAGCTCCCGCACCTCCCAACAGGCCTGCCAACGACGTCTCTACGACGATGGTGGGCGACGCCGGAGCAACCAGCTCCAGCACCTCCCAAGGGGCCTGCCGACGACGTTTCTAAGACGATGGTGGGCGACGCCGAAGCAGCCAGCTCCGGCACCTCCCAAGGGGACTGTCGTCGACGTTTCTGCGACGATGATGGGTGACGCCAGAGCAGCCAGCTCCGGCACCTCCCAAGGTGCCTGCCATTGGCGTTTCTGCGACGATGGTGGGCCACGCCAGAGCAGCCAGCTCTGTCACCTCCCAAGGGGCCCGCCCTCGACGTCTCAACACGTCAACGACAGCAGCAAACGCGGATAAGTGAGTAAACTCTTCTGCCTCGCTCTTGTTGCTAACAGGGTTCTCTTGTGATAGCCTGTACACCAGGGGCTTATCGTCGACGTATCTACGAAGATGGTGGACAACGCCGGAGTAGCCAGCTCCGCCACCACCCAAGGGGCTTGCCGTCGACGTCCCAACACGTTGATGACAGCAACAAGCGCTGATAAGTGAGTAAACTCTTCTGCCCCGCTCTTGTTGCTAACAGGTTCTCTTGTGACAACCTATACACCACGGGCCTACCATCGACGAATCTTCAACGATGGTGGACGACGCCGGAGCATCCAACTCCGACACCTCCCAGGGAGCCTGCCGTCGACGAATCTACGACGATGGTGGACGATGCCGGAGCAACCAGCTCTGGCATCTCCCAGGGGGCCTGCCGTCGACGTCTCTACAACGATGGCGGGCGACGTCGGAGCATCCACCTTCGGCACCTCCCAGGGGGCCTGCCGTCGACGAATCTGCGACAATGGTGGGCGACGCCGGAGCAACCAGCTCCGGCACCTCCCAAGGGACCTACCGTCGACGAACCTACAACGATGGTGGGCGACGCCAGAGCATCCAACTTCGACACCACCCAAGGGGCCTGCCGTCGACGTCCCAGCACATTGACGACAGCAACAAGCGCTAATAAGTGAGTAAACTCTCCTGCCCCGCTCTTGTTGCCAACAGGTTCTCTTGTGATAGCCTATACACCAAGGGCCTGCCGTCGACGAATCTTCACGATGGTGGACGACGCCGGAGCATCCAACTCCAGCACCTCCCAGGGGACCAGTCGTCGATGAAACTACGACGATGGTAGGCGACGCCGGAGCACCCAGCTCCGGTACCTCGCAGGGGGCCTGCCGTCGACGTCTCTACAACGATGGCGGGCGACGCCGGAGCATCCAGCTCCGGCACCTCCTAGGGGGCCTGCCGTCGATGTCTCTACGACGATGGAGGCAACGCCGGAGCAGCCAGCTCCGGCACCTCCTAGGGGGCCTGCCGTCGACGTCTCTACGACGATGGAGGCGACGCCGGAGCAGCCAGCTCCGACACTTCCCAGGGGGCCTGCCGTGCACGTCAACACTCAGACAAAGTTCAGCGCCGTGGAAGGACCACACTGAGGTCAGCCACTCATGCTCCCCTGCCCTGTTGGGGGCCAGTCGAAGACATCCTGCGCTCAAGTGGTAGGCGAACCCAGCAACCAGGCCACGCCTACCAAGGGGCCTCTAAGGGGGCTTCATAGGCAGGACGTCAACTAACAACAAATCGGCCATGTCAACTACGCAAACTCTGGTTCCTCAAAAGCTAACGACATCAAGAAAAGCTCTTCAAGACCTTACGCAACTAAGGACTTGGGGTAACAAGTTGAGAAGCACAAGACGAGCCAAACAAACACAAAGTCAAATTCATTGAATAATATTTACAAAGGGGCGAACCCCGGACACAAAGACGGGCTGCCAGCCTCAATCCCTAGCAAATTGCGCGACGACATGTTTGGCGGCATTCTTGACCTCTGTCGTTGTCGTCTCCTCGCGCTCTTCAACGGGACCTTCAAAAACTGGCTCCAGTGGCAGATCAAGGTATCGGCCCCGGTAGCACACCAGGACATGGGATGCCACCGTCTCCGCCACCACCCTACCCTCGGCTTCCAGACCCTGAGCCAGCTGACACTCCTGCAGATCGAGCTCCCGGGCGCGACGCTCCGTCGTGTGCTCCCGGGCTTGGACGTCGAGATCACGTGGGAGAAGTTCCTGGCGCTCAGCTAAGTGTTGCGCCCGATACCGCGCCAAGTCCCTCTCCCAGAGCTCAAAATCTTCAAGGCGAGAGTGCATCCTGTCTCGATCTGCCTCAGCCCAAGCCATCATTGCCTGGGCCGCCACCTCTTGCTCGGCAACAGCAATCTCCCGCTCAACTATGCGAGAAGGAGGCAAGGCTGAGTCCATTGGGGCAGGAGTCGAGAACCACGAAGGTGGGAAGAGAGTGGGCGCACAAGGAGGAAGACGAAGGGGCTCAAACGTTGGGAAGTGCATAAGGAAGAAACACCTTTGCCCCTAAAGGTTTCCTTTTAACTCCTCGTAAGGTGTTCGAGCGCACTGAGCAGATTGCTTGGGGTCGAAACCCGCTGCTCAACCCATAGCGGCCCTGACGGTGGGGCCAGCCCCCTGTCAGAGAGACCGGCCTGAAGGGGCATCGACCCGAGAAGGCAACCCGACGGTTCCCATAGGGGCAGGAGTAGAAGGAGCAGAAGTGCAACAGTTGCATAGGGAACCGCCGCAGTAAAGAAACTGCATCAAGCAAAGATCCTGTCGCCACAGGCCCTCAACCAGAGAGGGGCGCGTTGAATGTAGTCTAGAGGGGGGGGGGGGGGGGGGGGTTGAATAGACTTTTTGAACTTTTGTCGATCCCTGAAACACTTAACAGATTTATCAAATACAGGAAAATCGGACTAGTCCGGTACTGTGTGGACTAGTCCGGTATGCGCGGAGTAGAAAGATCAAGATTGATCGATAAAATCACTTCTAGTACTCTATGCAGCGGAAATTAATTAGCAAATCAGATGTATTACCACAATGAAACAATGTATGACAAAGATCAACTTTAGTTTCAATGTTTCAACGTGAATTACACAAGATTATGTAAACCCTAGAATGTCATGAACAATAAAACAAAAGTGTGCGAGACAAGATTTTATCCCGTGGTTCGATTCCCACAGAGGAAACCTACATCCACGTTTAGGAGTCCACGGAGGACCGGGTCTTCACCAACCCTACCCTCCTCGAATCGCCACGGAGGCCGATTCTCTTCCACTAATCACAAAGGGCAAATAACGTGTTCAGGGGGGCCTTCTCACAAGTTGAGTGCTCCCCAAGAATTACAATGAAGAACACCACCAAACACACTCCAAAGATATGCAATAAACAACAAGAGTGTGCGAGAGATTCAAACCCAAGAGCTCAAGATCGTATGGAACAAGTCTCTCCTTTGATCAATTGTTAATCCTCAAAGATTTGATCCTTTTAGGGTTAGAATGTGTGGAGAGATGTGTATTTTGGGCTCTTGAAAGGTGTGACGGCGCAAGGGTTCGAGAGAGTTGGTTGTAGGGTCGTATACCTCTATTTATACTAGAGTTTCCAAAAGTTACTGTTAGGGTTTGCGATGTCCGGACTAGTCCGTGGTGGACTTCGGACTAGTCCGGTGTGCGGCGTGTGGAAAACCCTAAATGTTTAGAGATATCGGACTTGTTCATAAATGTGCGGACTAGTCCGATGTGGGCACTGGAAGTGTTCGGACTAGTCCAATTTTAGTCAGAGTTTTCGGACTAGTCTGATGGATATTGGACTTGTCCGATGTCATGAAAAAATGTGGGGCTGAGAACAAGTTCGGACTTGAAGCACTTGTCTGATTTCAGTCAGAAGATTATCGGACTAGTCCAGTTGATATCGGACTAGTCCGGTGCTGTGTAAACTAGAGTGCTTGGAGTGCTTGCAGAAGTCCGCACTGGGGGACTTGTCCATTTCTAGTCAGAGGGATATCGGACTAGTCCGGTTGACATCGAACTAGTCCGGATATGCAGATTTTTGTGTAGTGAGTGAGATCTCTTTTGCTTGAGCTCTTGGGGTGTGTTTCTCTAACACACTCCATACAAAATAAACTATTCTTTTCAGCTCTTTAGCTCTTTTCCTTTTGATTCCTCATTCTCCTTTCTTTTTGAGCTTTCCTCCTAATTTCTTTAAGATTTGCGTTCATCTCAACAATTTTGTTAGGATCTCATTTGTTTGTCATAAATCAACCAAAACCCACAAGGGATGCCTAGATGCACTTTCACGCGTGGCCACGACGGTAGGGGCGCACACCGCTTTGGCTAATCAAGACAAAATTAAAAGGCAGCGCGCGGGAAAGCAGGATAGGGCTCCACCCTCGAGCTCGTCGCCTCCCCCAGGGTGGACCCAGAGGCCACGGGCCACTGTCATTACCCGGCATACCGGGTACCCTTGCGCACAAGCTAGAGCCGCCTAGGTACCCCGCCTTACAGCAGAGGCAGGGCCCGAGGGCGCCACGTGTTTAGAAGACCCAGACCCATCTACCTCAGATGCGAGATTCGGGGTACCCGCAAGAGACACCGAAGAAGAGTTCAGCTCCCCCTTGGAGACGAGCTCCCAAGCAGCCACGTGTCCAGCAGGTAAGGATCCCCCCTCCCCCGTGAGATAGGGCTCTGGTGTTGCCATGTGGTCCGAGGCATCAGACAGGCCACCTCCCGTGTGCTGCCACGTGTCCCGCAACGTTAGAGGCCCCGCTCTACTCAAAGGGGCGAACCCCGGACACAAAGACGGGCTGCCAGCCTCAATCCCTAGCAAATTGCGCGACGACATGTTTGGCGGCATTCTTGACCTCTGTCGTTGTCGTCTCCTCGCGCTCTTCAACGGGACCTTCAAAAACTGGCTCCAGTGGCAGATCAAGGTATCGGCCCCGGTAGCACACCAGGACATGGGATGCCACCGTCTCCGCCACCACCCTACCCTCGGCTTCCAGACCCTGAGCCAGCTGACACTCCTGCAGATCGAGCTCCCGGGCGCGACGCTCCGTCGTGTGCTCCCGGGCTTGGACGTCGAGATCACGTGGGAGAAGTTCCTGGCGCTCAGCTAAGTGTTGCGCCCGATACCGCGCCAAGTCCCTCTCCCGGAGCTCAAAATCTTCAAGGCGAGAGTGCATCCTGTCTCGATCTGCCTCAGCCCGAGCCATCATTGCCTGGGCCGCCACCTCTTGCTTGGCAACAGCAATCTCCCGCTCAACTATGCGAGAAGGAGGCAAGGCTGAGTCCATTGGGGCAGGAGTCGAGAACCACGAAGGTGGGAAGAGAGTGGGCGCACAAGGAGGAAGACGAAGGGGCTCAAACGTTGGGAAGTGCATAAGGAAGAAACACCTTTGCCCCTAAAGGTTTCCTTTTAACTCCTCGTAAGGTGTTCGAGCGCACCGAGCAGATTGCTTGGGGTCGAAACCCGCTGCTCAACCCATAGCGGCCCTGACGGTGGGGCCAGCCCCCTGTCAGAGAGACCGGCCTGAAGGGGCATCGACCCGAGAAGGCAACCCGACGGTTCCCATAGGGGCAGGAGTAGAAGGAGCAGAAGTGCAACAGTTGCATAGGGAACCGCCGCAGTAAAGAAACTGCATCGAGCAAAGATCCTGTCGCCACAGGCCCTCAACCAGAGAGGGGCGCGTTGAATGTAGTCTAGAGGGGGGGGGGGGGGGGGTTGAATAGACTTTTTGAACTTTTGTCGATCCCTGAAACACTTAACAGATTTATCAAATACAGGAAAATCGGACTAGTCCGGTACTGTGTGGACTAGTCCGGTATGCGCGGAGTAGAAAGATCAAGATTGATCGATAAAATCACTTCTAGTACTCTATGCAGCGGAAATTAATTAGCAAATCAGATGTATTACCACAATGAAACAATGTATGACAAAGATCAACTTTAGTTTCAATGTTTCAACGTGAATTACACAAGATTATGTAAACCCTAGAATGTCATGAACAATAAAACAAAAGTGTGCGAGACAAGATTTTATCCCGTGGTTCGATTCCCACAGAGGAAACCTACATCCACGTTTAGGAGTCCACGGAGGACCGGGTCTTCACCAACCCTACCCTCCTCGAATCGCCACGGAGGCCGATTCTCTTCCACTAATCACAAAGGGCAAATAACGTGTTCAGGGGGGCCTTCTCACAAGTTGAGTGCTCCCCAAGAATTACAATGAAGAACACCACCAAACACACTCCAAAGATATGCAATAAACAACAAGAGTGTGCGAGAGATTCAAACCCAAGAGCTCAAGATCGTATGGAACAAGTCTCTCCTTTGATCAATTGTTAATCCTCAAAGATTTGATCCTTTTAGGGTTAGAATGTGTGGAGAGATGTGTATTTTGGGCTCTTGAAAGGTGTGACGGCGCAAGGGTTCGAGAGAGTTGGTTGTAGGGTCGTATACCTCTATTTATACTAGAGTTTCCAAAAGTTACTGTTAGGGTTTGCGATGTCCGGACTAGTCCGTGGTGGACTTCGGACTAGTCCGGTGTGCGGCGTGTGGAAAACCCTAAATGTTTAGAGATATCGGACTTGTTCATAAATGTGCGGACTAGTCCGATGTGGGCACTGGAAGTGTTCGGACTAGTCCAATTTTAGTCAGAGTTTTCGGACTAGTCTGATGGATATTGGACTTGTCCGATGTCATGAAAAAATGTGGGGCTGAGAACAAGTTCGGACTTGAAGCACTTGTCTGATTTCAGTCAGAAGATTATCGGACTAGTCCAGTTGATATCGGACTAGTCCGGTGCTGTGTAAACTAGAGTGCTTGGAGTGCTTGCAGAAGTCCGCACTGGGGGACTTGTCCATTTCTAGTCAGAGGGATATCGGACTAGTCCGGTTGACATCGAACTAGTCCGGATATGCAGATTTTTGTGTAGTGAGTGAGATCTCTTTTGCTTGAGCTCTTGGGGTGTGTTTCTCTAACACACTCCATACAAAATAAACTATTCTTTTCAGCTCTTTAGCTCTTTTCCTTTTGATTCCTCATTCTCCTTTCTTTTTGAGCTTTCCTCCTAATTTCTTTAAGATTTGCGTTCATCTCAACAATTTTGTTAGGATCTCATTTGTTTGTCATAAATCAACCAAAACCCACAAGGGATGCCTAGATGCACTTTCACGCGTGGCCACGACGGTAGGGGCGCACACCGCTTTGGCTAATCAAGACAAAATTAAAAGGCAGCGCGCGGGAAAGCAGGATAGGGCTCCACCCTCGAGCTCGTCGCCTCCCCCAGGGTGGACCCAGAGGCCACGGGCCACTGTCATTACCCGGCATACCGGGTACCCTTGCGCACAAGCTAGAGCCGCCTAGGTACCCCGCCTTACAGCAGAGGCAGGGCCCGAGGGCGCCACGTGTTTAGAAGACCCAGACCCATCTACCTCAGATGCGAGATTCGGGGTACCCGCAAGAGACACCGAAGAAGAGTTCAGCTCCCCCTTGGAGACGAGCTCCCAAGCAGCCACGTGTCCAGCAGGTAAGGATCCCCCCTCCCCCGTGAGATAGGGCTCTGGTGTTGCCATGTGGTCCGAGGCATCAGACAGGCCACCTCCCGTGTGCTGCCACGTGTCCCGCAACGTTAGAGGCCCCGCTCTACTCAAAGGGGCGAACCCCGGACACAAAGACGGGCTGCCAGCCTCAATCCCTAGCAAATTGCGCGACGACATGTTTGGCGGCATTCTTGACCTCTGTCGTTGTCGTCTCCTCGCGCTCTTCAACGGGACCTTCAAAAACTGGCTCCAGTGGCAGATCAAGGTATCGGCCCCGGTAGCACACCAGGACATGGGATGCCACCGTCTCCGCCACCACCCTACCCTCGGCTTCCAGACCCTGAGCCAGCTGACACTCCTGCAGATCGAGCTCCCGGGCGCGACGCTCCGTCGTGTGCTCCCGGGCTTGGACGTCGAGATCACGTGGGAGAAGTTCCTGGCGCTCAGCTAAGTGTTGCGCCCGATACCGCGCCAAGTCCCTCTCCCGGAGCTCAAAATCTTCAAGGCGAGAGTGCATCCTGTCTCGATCTGCCTCAGCCCGAGCCATCATTGCCTGGGCCGCCACCTCTTGCTTGGCAACAGCAATCTCCCGCTCAACTATGCGAGAAGGAGGCAAGGCTGAGTCCATTGGGGCAGGAGTCGAGAACCACGAAGGTGGGAAGAGAGTGGGCGCACAAGGAGGAAGACGAAGGGGCTCAAACGTTGGGAAGTGCATAAGGAAGAAACACCTTTGCCCCTAAAGGTTTCCTTTTAACTCCTCGTAAGGTGTTCGAGCGCACCGAGCAGATTGCTTGGGGTCGAAACCCGCTGCTCAACCCATAGCGGCCCTGACGGTGGGGCCAGCCCCCTGTCAGAGAGACCGGCCTGAAGGGGCATCGACCCGAGAAGGCAACCCGACGGTTCCCATAGGGGCAGGAGTAGAAGGAGCAGAAGTGCAACAGTTGCATAGGGAACCGCCGCAGTAAAGAAACTGCATCGAGCAAAGATCCTGTCGCCACAGGCCCTCAACCAGAGAGGGGCGCGTTGAATGTAGTCTAGAGGGGGGGGGGGGGGGGGGTGAATAGACTTTTTGAACTTTTGTCGATCCCTGAAACACTTAACAGATTTATCAAATACAGGAAAATCGGACTAGTCCGGTACTGTGTGGACTAGTCCGGTATGCGCGGAGTAGAAAGATCAAGATTGATCGATAAAATCACTTCTAGTACTCTATGCAGCGGAAATTAATTAGCAAATCAGATGTATTACCACAATGAAACAATGTATGACAAAGATCAACTTTAGTTTCAATGTTTCAACGTGAATTACACAAGATTATGTAAACCCTAGAATGTCATGAACAATAAAACAAAAGTGTGCGAGACAAGATTTTATCCCGTGGTTCGATTCCCACAGAGGAAACCTACATCCACGTTTAGGAGTCCACGGAGGACCGGGTCTTCACCAACCCTACCCTCCTCGAATCGCCACGGAGGCCGATTCTCTTCCACTAATCACAAAGGGCAAATAACGTGTTCAGGGGGGCCTTCTCACAAGTTGAGTGCTCCCCAAGAATTACAATGAAGAACACCACCAAACACACTCCAAAGATATGCAATAAACAACAAGAGTGTGCGAGAGATTCAAACCCAAGAGCTCAAGATCGTATGGAACAAGTCTCTCCTTTGATCAATTGTTAATCCTCAAAGATTTGATCCTTTTAGGGTTAGAATGTGTGGAGAGATGTGTATTTTGGGCTCTTGAAAGGTGTGACGGCGCAAGGGTTCGAGAGAGTTGGTTGTAGGGTCGTATACCTCTATTTATACTAGAGTTTCCAAAAGTTACTGTTAGGGTTTGCGATGTCCGGACTAGTCCGTGGTGGACTTCGGACTAGTCCGGTGTGCGGCGTGTGGAAAACCCTAAATGTTTAGAGATATCGGACTTGTTCATAAATGTGCGGACTAGTCCGATGTGGGCACTGGAAGTGTTCGGACTAGTCCAATTTTAGTCAGAGTTTTCGGACTAGTCTGATGGATATTGGACTTGTCCGATGTCATGAAAAAATGTGGGGCTGAGAACAAGTTCGGACTTGAAGCACTTGTCTGATTTCAGTCAGAAGATTATCGGACTAGTCCAGTTGATA
Organism: Tuctoria greenei; assembly: GCA_036927565.1. Lineage (NCBI taxonomy): Eukaryota > Viridiplantae > Streptophyta > Magnoliopsida > Poales > Poaceae > Tuctoria > Tuctoria greenei. The sequence goes on along the minus strand of JAYESD010000003.1, from coordinate 218,134,436 downwards.
TCGGACTAGTCCGGTGCTGTGTAAACTAGAGTGCTTGGAGTGCTTGCAGAAGTCCGCACTGGGGGACTTGTCCATTTCTAGTCAGAGGGATATCGGACTAGTCCGGTTGACATCGAACTAGTCCGGATATGCAGATTTTTGTGTAGTGAGTGAGATCTCTTTTGCTTGAGCTCTTGGGGTGTGTTTCTCTAACACACTCCATACAAAATAAACTATTCTTTTCAGCTCTTTAGCTCTTTTCCTTTTGATTCCTCATTCTCCTTTCTTTTTGAGCTTTCCTCCTAATTTCTTTAAGATTTGCGTTCATCTCAACAATTTTGTTAGGATCTCATTTGTTTGTCATAAATCAACCAAAACCCACAAGGGATGCCTAGATGCACTTTCACGCGTGGCCACGACGGTAGGGGCGCACACCGCTTTGGCTAATCAAGACAAAATTAAAAGGCAGCGCGCGGGAAAGCAGGATAGGGCTCCACCCTCGAGCTCGTCGCCTCCCCCAGGATGGACCCAGAGGCCACGGGCCACTGTCATTACCCGGCATACCGGGTACCCTTGCGCACAAGCTAGAGCCGCCTAGGTACCCCGCCTTACAGCAGAGGCAGGGCCCGAGGGCGCCACGTGTTTAGAAGACCCAGACCCATCTACCTCAGATGCGAGATTCGGGGTACCCGCAAGAGACACCGAAGAAGAGTTCAGCTCCCCCTTGGAGACGAGCTCCCAAGCAGCCACGTGTCCAGCAGGTAAGGATCCCCCCTCCCCCGTGAGATAGGGCTCTGGTGTTGCCATGTGGTCCGAGGCATCAGACAGGCCACCTCCCGTGTGCTGCCACGTGTCCCGCAACGTTAGAGGCCCCGCTCTACTCAGGAACGGGCTCCAGGACTGCCACGTGGTCCGTGAGACGGGACCCGACCTCCTCCGCGAAGGTGAGCTCCCGAGTTGCCACGTGGTCCGTAAGGCGGGACCCGACCTCCTCCGCGGAGGTGAGCTCCCGAGCTGCCACGTAGTCAGCCACTTGCTCTGGACAGAGAGTTGCGGGAGTTAAGAGGGTGGTGCGCCTTGTCCCTGTCAAGGATTGAAGATACGCGGCTTCTCCAGACGCATGGCGTGGCGCACGCTTAATGTCAGGTACCCCTACGACCAATCGCATCGTAGTGAAGACGTCGCAGGCCTATCCCACTCCGCCAAGTGGGTAGCTTACTGCGACAAAGACAGTTGGACGGGACATCCCCTGCCATTGTCAGCAACAGCGCATGGGCCACTGGCGACTCAGGCGACAAGACGACGAGTCTTCAAAGCCACGGTCAGAGGAAGCTTATGCGGAAAGCCTTAGATCTTTAGGATAAGATCGCCCTGGGACCACCTGTCGGGCCCCGAAACCCACTTGTAAGGCGTCCGGCCTTGTCTATAAAAGGACCAGACCGCCACTGTTACAAAGGACCAGAATCCAATCCCCAATACACACACGCATTCACACACACTAGCAACACAATCCACCGTGAAGTAGGGTGTTACGCTTCTTGTGGCCCGAACCACGTAAAAACCACCGTCTCATACACTCTCATACGCGCGAACACTCGATTGAGGCCTAAGCCCTGCCGAACAAGAACCTCCACGGACTGCTCTTTAGCAGATCCGGGGGAAGTGTCGCATTAACACTTCGACAAGATTCAATCTACTAATTCTATTTCTAAGCAAATATAATCTTTAACATAATTATTCTTACCCAAACTTTCCTTCTAGATAAAGATCCTCCCTGATCTTGGCCTTCAGTCTGGGGTTGGGCCCTGCGTGGACCCAGTCCACAACATTTCCTCCCTCCCCAACATCAGCTCGTCCTCGAGCTGAGTCTTCAAGTGGTGAGGTAGGGTGTAGTCTTGCGGCGCCGACAACGACCGCGAGCAGGATGTTCCCCGTGAAGATGAAAGTGGTCAGATCTCCCAACTTGACATGTAGGTGCGAAGACGAGGAAGTCGGGTGTCAGTTGGGACCGCAGCTTGGAGTGGTCGTCAATGATGACATACGTGTAGTCGTCGGGATCATCATCGAACTGCTGCATTGTGACGAAATCCATACCCTGCGCCTTGAGCATGGTGACATCAACCTCCATGGCGCGACTGTAGATCTCAGTGTTGTTGAAGAAGAGGCCAATATCGTGGCATGTTGTCTGCAGCACCGCCTTGACCACCTCGGCATCGACCTGGTTGCTGAAGGTGGCCCACGAGGAGAGTTGGTTCTTTCGAGATGAATCTGTTGAAGGTGTGCGCAATTCTACCAAATTTGGCACTAATCAATGTTGAGGACACGTCAGGATGAGGCAGCACTGGGGAGCCCTCTGGAACAGTGCTCCTGGGGCCAGCAAATCCAGCCTATAGAAGTGTAGCAGCCAAGGATTACGCTAGACAGATGTTGGTGCGGAAAGGCTGCGGCTCCTCTCTGTGTTGAAGTTGTTGGTTCCTAGAGTTGCACCGTATTCCTTGTAGATCGGCGCTGGCTCGTCAATGGCTCAATGGCTGAAGTAGTAGGCTAGGGCGGCGGACCGCTCACGCGAAGTAGAGGACTGCTGGTGGCAGAAATCCCGCCGGATCTGAAGCTCGTGGATTGCACGCAACACAGGTTGATGGGGATTCGCGATTCCGACGCGCGTAGAGGCGGGACCGACCGGTCTTGCTCAGTCGAGGCAAAGGAATCAGGCGGCGTCATGGAGACCTCGGGCGGAATCGGCGCGCACCATCCAACATTCGCGTGCCTCCCTGGCCGAGGCGCACTCGCGAGCCCAGGGGTTGAAGGTCGGCGAGCGCGGAAGGAGAAGTCCGCTTGGTTGCGAGGCGAAGATGATGGAAGAATCCCCACAGCGTGCGGATCACTTTGGTGCATCACCGACATGAAGTCTCGGTAGATTGTCGTGTTGCGTGCGGCGTATATAACGCGTTTTTCCTCTAGATACGTAAGGCGTCAATCATGGCTGTCGAGGATGTGATCCATGGTGTCCAACTGCATCTGGATGCGCTTGAATCTGGCGTGCAGCGAGGCGATGGTCACAGAATCTTGTACAACGGTGATCATGGTGACGATGCGCTGTCCTGGCTCTGATACCAAATGTTGTGAATCGTGGTGGGGTAGTGCCACCTGGTTGGACACCCGGTGACCAAAGGTAGGAACAACCGAATGTGGAAATTCCTTTATTCTTCGATGAGATTACAAGAGGGGGTTCGGTTGTATTTATAGGGGCGGGGGAGGACCCCTGCGCTCCCTGGCCGCACGCTTGGTCAGTTGGGACACCCCCCCCCCAACCGACCAGATCCAATCTCTTATTTAATTCTATCTATAATAGATACAATCTACTAATTCTATTTCTAAGCAAATATAATCTTTAACATAATTATTCTTATCCAAACTTTCCTTCTAGATAAAGATCCTCCCTAATATTGGCCTTCAGTCTGGGGTTGGGCCCTGCGTGGACCCAGTCCACGACAGATATTATTGTGAAAAATGTACTATAAGTAGGGGAGTATAGTTTTAGAAAAGGTTTTAAAAAAGTAGCCTAGAAGAACCTTATTTAGAACATTTATTCATCTAAACCAGGAAGCAACAAATGACACTAGAGTAACATTGAGCAAGTGAGTCAATTGGATCCATTCAATCGGCATGCTACAAGGCTAAAGCATGCTGGCACAAAGTAGTGAAACAATCTTAAATAGTTGGAATTCAGTGATACAATTACAGGACCAATAGTTCCAAAAGAACTGGACTACCCTTGTATAGCGGTCATATATTGTTATACCTGATGCCCACTTGTTAGACGTGGAATCCTATGATTTGGATCACGTCGAGATGATGAAGAAATATCAGCATCATCTCCTTGCCTCTGCAGTTGCCACTGTGGGCCATTGACATTGCCTTTTGCATAATTAAATTCGTTATCCAAATCATCAACACCATCCTCCTCCTCGTCTCCTGGAACCCGAGGACTACCTGAATTCAAATTCAGGGTGATGACAAACATCATTCATTATCCTTAAGAAAATTAAGACAGATGAATTCTCCATATGAACTACTAAAATTCATCAGGTCTGGTCATGAAAATCAGTGAATATGGTATGTTCCGCAAAAAGCAGACCTTTGTGCCTCTTGTATTTAGTCTTGCACTGAGGGCAGCATTGATTCCCCTCCTTGCGCTCGTACTCATAGCACGGCCGGCAAACTGGGAATGCACACTCATTGCATGCAACAAAGATATCGCCTGTAGCTGAGAGCCCGACAGTGTCGCCACAGATCTGACATATTTGTTCGTTCATCTTCTTCAGCTGCTTAGCCTGCATCAGACACAATGATAGAGATTAATGTCAGTAGCAACGACAGGCCCAACAAACAAGTTACTCAAATAACCCCAAAAACGCCAGGAAGCTACAACAAATCCCCCATGCATAGTGGGGACAGAGCCGGGGAAAGTAGGATAGACTTTAGGCACGAGACATCAGGAGCTCTTTTTTGGAGACATAAAGTGATAATCCTGTGGCCTAGAAGAGTTTTTTACACTATTGCATCACGGAGTTGTTTGCATTCTAGTTGTCCGCTTAATCGCAGTAATTTTGAGGTGCCACCACCCATGGCCGTCGGCCTCGTCGGCACCTACGGCGTGAGCGGCGACGCTTGCCGAGCGCACACGCGGCGGCAAAGGAACAATGAGAGAGAGATTTTTGGGATCTGTATTCCGTTGTTTTTCTTTCTTGCCTCACAATCCAGCGTTCTCCTCTTTACATACTGCGGTTCTCTGACCAGCGGACCCCACTCACGCCACGCACACCACACGCTTGGTCTACACGGCACCACCTAACACATGGGCCCCGCACCCCGCCGCGCCAGCCTTATCGCTTCCCGAGTCTTCACCGCTTCACTCGTCTCCTTCAGTCCCCTCGTTCTCCTCGCCTAGCTCGCCATCGCCCACCTCCGTCGCCACCAGGTCCCGTGGTGGCGAGCCCGCCGTCACACCTCCCCCTGCCGTCACACCTCCCCCTCCCTCAGATCCGGCTTGCCCCCAAGCCGCAACCTGAGGAAAGGCCTTGAGCAGCACATACCAATCCTCCCATGTCGACACCGTCAGAGAGATGCCGGACCAGCTCACCCGAACTTGAGGTATGGCCTTGTGTCCCTTCTTCACGAGCCTCCTTTCAAGTATATGCAACGGTTGTACTTGTTTCTTCGACAAATCCGCTACTTGTGGCAGATCTGAGAAGACCGGCGAGTAATTGGGTGTGAAGGGCTTTAACTGCGACACATGGAAGGTCGGATGGATCTGGGCTGAAGGAGGAAGCTCCAACCGGTAAGCTGTTGTTCCCACCCTCTCCAGTACCTTGAAGGGTCCGAAAAATTTGAAGGCCAACTTTGGGTATGGCCGATTTGCAACTGTGCTTTGGGCATAAGGTTGAAGCTTTAAGAGCACCATTTCTCCTACTTGAAAGGTGCGATCTTCTCTCTTTTTATCGGCTTGTTGTTTCATTCGATGTTGTGCTCTGAGGAGATGTTACTTCAGAACCTCCAAAAAATCTGTTCTTTCGGTCAACCATTCATGTAATTGCTTGTCTTCCTGTTGCGGCACTGATGGAGCAAGCATTGGATTAGGCTCATACCCATACAGGACTCTAAACGGCGAGCAGCCCAATGACGAATGATGATTAGTGTTGCACCATAGCTCCGCTAGAGGCAACCATCTCCTCCAAGAAGCAGGACTGTCTTGAACGGCACAGCGTAGATAGGTTTCGACACATTGATTTACTCTTTCCGTTTAGCCGTCAGTCTGTGGGTGATAGGATGTAGAGAGTAGGAGCTTCACTTGCAGTTTACTGAACAATGCTTTCGAGAGTGTGCTGGTGAATATTTTGTCTCTATCGGACACAATAGATCTTGGAATGCCGTGCAACTTGATAACATTATCCACAAAGGCCACAACCACTGTTGCTGCCGGATAGGGGTGGCATAATGGGATGAAATGAGCATATTTAGACAATCGATCCATCACCACTAGAATGGAATTATACCCCTCTGACCTTGGCAAACCTTCAATGAAATCCATGGTCACCTCCTGCCAAACTCCATCTGGGATGGATAAGGATTGAAGAAGTCCAGCAGGAAGAGTCTTCTCCCCTTTAGCCTGCTGACATATAGAACGTTGCTTGACATAATCTCCACATCAAGCCTCATCTCCTGCCAATAGAAATGCTTCTTTAGCCGACTATAAGTCCCTTGAATCCCAGAATGACCACCCAGCATACTATCATGAAAGGTGGATATCAGCTTTGTTCTTAATGTTGAATTACTGTCAATCCAGATACGGTCGTCCTTCCTGATCAGCCCTTGATGTAAAGAAAATCCTTGTTCATCTGGACTGTGTATAGCTAGTTTGGCCATCAATTCCTGTGCAGAGGTATTTGTGACATATGAATTGATCACCTCTTGTATCCAAGCTGGCTGAACTTCCTGAATAGTAGCCAACATCTGCAGGTGTCCCACCCTAGACAATGCATCAGCTGCCACATTCTCCCGCCCTTTCCTGTAAACAATCTTAAAGTTCAGCTCCATGAGCTTTGTCATGGCTTTCCGCTGCAGATCAGATTGAAGATGTTGCTCCCCCAAGAATGTGAGACTTCTATGATCAGTCCTAATCACAAATTCAGATCTATGCAGATTAGCTCGCCACCTATCAACCGCCATGATGAGAGCCAGAAACTCTTTCTCATATATTGACCACTACTTGTGTTTCTTTGCTAAGGCCTTGCTTAGGAAAGTCACCGGCTGATTGCCCTGCATCAATACGACTCCAATGCCCACATCAGAAGCATCAGTCTCCACCACAAATGATGCATCAAAATTTGGCAAGGCCAACACTGGAGTTGAGGCCATAGCGTCTTTCAACTATTGGAAAGCATTTGATGCCTGGTCAGACCACTCGAAATTCTTCTTCTTCAGAATATTAGTGAGAAGTTTAGCAATAGAACCATAATGTCTCACAAATTTCCTGTAATATCTAGTGAGACCCAAGAAGGCCCTCAATTCAGTGAAAGATGTAGGAGTTGGCCACTTACACATAGCTTCAGTCTTTCTTGGATCAGTTTGCACACCTTTGCCTGAGATAATATGGCCCAAATATTCCAATTCCTCTCTAGCAAACTGACACTTAGACAACTTGATATAGAATTTGTGAGCTCTTAAGGTATCCAATACCAGCTTGAGATGAGCAATATGAGTATCCATAGAAGGACTGTATACTAATATGTCATCGATGAAGACAAGCTCAAATTTGCACAGAAATGGAGTCAAAATAGAATTCATCGCACACTGAAAAGAGGCAAGGGCATTAGTAAGTCCGAATAGCATTACCTTGAACTGGTAGTGGCCACAGTGTGTCTTAAAAGTTGTCTTCATCTCTTCACCCTCTTTCATTCTTATCTGATGATACCCAGCACGCATATCTAGACTTGTGAAGTATTTGGCTCCTGATAATTCATCCAAGATCTCATCCACTAAAGGCATAGGAAACCGATTCTTGATCGTCATGTCATTCAACTTGTGATAATCCACGCAAAAACGCAAGGAGCCGTCCTTTTTTTGCACCAATAAGACAGGTGAAGCAAAAGGGCTGACGTTGTGTTCAATCGAGCCCGCCTGCAACAGTTCTTGCACCTGACGCTCGATTTCTGTCTTGTGAAGAGGTGAATATCTGTAAGGTCGTGGATTCACGGGAATAGCGCCCGGTATCAACGAGATCACGTGGTCAAAAGGTCTGGAGGGAGGCAAAACCCCAGGGTCTTGAAACACATCATTATACTCCTCTAACAACTGCTTCACCTTGACATCCACTCCCTGCTCCTCCAACACCCCCTCCTTTTCCTGCGTGAACTCCACCACCGCCAACACCCAAATGTCATTCCCCATAATCCATTTGCCCAACTGAGACACCTCCAGTTGAGATACCCGAGACTGGGGCTCTGTCGCATCCCCTTTCAATAACAGATTTCTCCCTTGGTACGCAAACCGAATTGTTTTAGCTTTCCAGTCGCACTGCATTGGACTGAATTGTGAAAGCCAATCCATGCCCAGAATAGTGTCATAAGCCCCAATAGGAAGCACATGCATGTCTGTCTGAAATGTCGCACCTCCACACCACCATTCCAGCTTCTTGACCATGTGTTCCGTCGACATTGTATCTCCACTGGCCACCCTGACCTTCACCTGGGGGCACTTCATCTTTACTAACCCAGCGCTATCCACGAAAGAGGTGTTCACAAACGACTGAGAACTGCCCGAGTCGATTAGTATTAGGAAAACCTTGTTCTGAGCCAATGCCCTCAGCCTGAAACAATTGTTTCCTTGAGTACCAGCCACTGCATGTATCGATAATTGGTAACAAGTTGCATTCTCCAAGTCTTCCGGTTCCAGTCTGAGTAACACCTCATCAGATAGGGGCATCTCCATCTCCTCCACAGAAATAGCATCCACCTAAGGCTGACTCCTCTTAGCACAACGCGACGTGCCCAGGCTCAAACTTCTCGCCACACGCGTAACACAAGCCATGGAGACGCCTGTAATCCCGAATTTGACGCTCTTTTGAGAGATCCCCTCCTTGCACTGGAGGCCTCACTTCTGTGCGACCCCCAAATGTCTGCCTCGCGCCCCACAACCTTCCTCCCCTGATCCTGCTACGCTCCTGGATATCATGCTGCACCCGGGCTAACACCACAGCGCGCTCCACCGAAGTTGGCACCTGAGATAACACTGGACCCTGCAACTCCGGACGCAACCCTTTGGTAAACTGTGTGACATAGAAGATATTCAAATCAGGGTTGTGCATGGTTGTAGCATAGCGCCCCTCCTCAAATGTCGAGATATACTCCTCCAAACTCCCTGTCTGGCGTAGATGTAAGAGATCATACATGGCCTGAGGATACTCATAGGTGCCAAACTTCCGCTTCACTGCCTCGACAAACCTCTGCCAAGTGGAGAGTCCTTCTGTTACCTTGTAGACTTGCAGCCATTTGGACGCCTTACCCTCCATATGCAATGACGCCGCACGGACCCAGAAGTGCTCAGCCACATTGAAAATCTAGAAGTAGTCGACGCACTTGTCAATCCAGATTGTCGGATTGTCCCCAGAGAATTTCGGGAAGGAGAGTTTCATCAACGTGCGCTCCATCCCCGTCGCCTCACGACCTCCACCCTGCTAGCCCTCATGCACTCGCTCCGAGCGCCTCCTCCATTCCTCAACCTCCTCTGCTCCCCTACCTTCTCTACCAGATCTCCTTCCTCCTGACCTGAATCTATCCCTATCTCCTACTTCCCTTCTTTGTTCCTGCGCAGCCCCCTTGCACCTCCCTCTCATCTACCATAGGTTGCTTCCCCTTGGCACGATGCAACATCTCTGAACTCCCCTCCGAGGAATGTACCGACCTCCCGGACGACCACTCCTCCATGCCCTCAGACTTCTGCTCTAGCGAAGCAACCTTGAACTGCCTCCCAGGTGTGCCAATCTGACGAAACAGCGCATCTCTCTCCTTCGCGGCTTGTTCGGCCACCGATACTGCCAACGCCTGTTGCCCGATCAGATCACGTTGGACCCGATCCACCTGATCAAGTTGATGAGTGACCGAATCAAGCGCTTGGAACACCCGCTCCCACCGATCGTCGTTGCCTCGAGCCTGCTCCACCATGGCGTCCAGTACAAAACGTGTCTGGACAGACGGCTTCGAAACCGGCGCTGTCGTGACCTCGAAGTCGCACACGAGACAAGAGCTCCTCCCAGGGACAATCCCCCCTCCCCGAAATTTAAGTCCCAGGAAGAGAGGTGGCTCTGATAACAGCTGTCACCACCCGTGGCCGTCAGCCTCGTCGGCACCTACAGCGTGAGCGGCGACGTTTGCCGAGCGCACACGCGGCGGCAAAGGAACGACGAGAGAGAGATTTTTGGGATCTGTATTCCGTTGTTTTTCTTTCTTGCCTCATAATCCAGCGTTCTCCTCTTTACATACCGCGGTTCTCTGACCAGCGGACCCCACGCACACCACGCACACCACACGCTTGGTCGACACATCACCACCTAACACATGGGCCCCGCACCCCGCCGCGTCGGCCTTATCGCTTCCCGAGTCTTCTCCGCTTCACTCGTCCCCTTCAGTCCCCTCGTTCTCCTCGCCTAGCTCGCCATCGCCCACCTCCGTCCCCACCAGGTCCTGTGGCGGCGAGCCCGCCGTCACATGAGGGTCCTAAACTGTGGAGGAGGAATTAAAAAACTCTAGTAATTTTTTAGGGTCCGAACTGCGGAGGAATCAAGAAACTCCAGCACCGTCTGACATTCCGTTTCAGCTCAGTCGCGTCGTTGCATTATTACTTGCCGGCGCCGACCGGCGCGGAGGAAGAGGCGCAGACTGCTGCAGTCCACCAACTCCCCACTACTCCACGTCTCCACCAGCACCGCGCAACAAAATCCCTCCACGCGAACGCAACAAACCTAGGCATCCCAGCACAGCGACCGCGCGGCCAGTCAATCCGACGCAGATCCACAGGCCGCCACGCTTCCGCCTCGCACAAATCGAAACGTGACGGAACGAAGAGAAGCGGAAAAAGAAAAGCACGAGTGAGAGCAGGGAGACGCACCGCCGGGCCGTCGCCGTCGCGGCGGATCGTGACGACACCGTCGCGGGAGCCAGCCACCATCCCCTCGTTCGCCGCCATCGCTGGCCCGCGCCCAACGCCAATGCCGCACCGCCGCTTCCGCCCCCCGCCAGTCCGCCTCCGCCTCCTTATTTACGCGGCACGCATCCCGTTGAGGTGCGCACCAGCTGGTGATGACAGTGTCCGACCGATACTGCTCTCGCTTTCGTCCCGGGGGCCCCGCCCCCGCCGCGTCGCCTACTCCCACACGCCGCGGCCGAACCGTCGGATGGTGGCGCGCGGGCCGTCAGATGGGGTTAGCGCCAGAGCAAGCGTCAACGTCGCCGTCACCGTCTCCCCACAAGACCGTTCGCCGTGTCCGGGTGACACGTCCAGCTGAGTCTGCGCGTGGAGCGGGGCATTGTTAATTGACTGAAATGCCCTCCTCAGCTTGTGCATAGCATAGTGGGTTATTATCGCTCTCGTTCTTTTCCATTCTTCAGTTTAATCTCTTTTTTCTGCTGCTTGAATGTTTCAGATAAACCATTCTGCCACCAAGATACTGACTGGTGAACAGTACTGGGATTCGGTGTTAAAAAAGAAGAGACTATTGTGACTTTACTCTGGTTTGAAGTGCAATTGTGATTTTACTTTTCAAACTGAGAGTTTGTGATTTTATTCCTGCTTTTTTGAAATGAAAGCAAAATATATCTATACTCCGTTAGTAGGTGTTAAGTATGAGAAAAACGACGTAAACATCCTTGTGATTTTATTCCTACTTTTAATTTATGATTGTAACTTTACTCATATACTAATATAGTCAGATTAACATGTTGAGTATGTATTTAGTAACATTTTGCCATGATTTTTGTTGTAATTTCAACAATATTTCTACAGTATTTTTGTAATGTTTTGACAACATTGTAAAATGATTTCGGTAACATTTTAACAAAATTTTAGTAGTATTTTAACAATATTTCAGCATTATGAACCGTACATCTATGAAAGGGTATTGTGGTCTTTTCGATTTCCTAATATTTTATTTATTTTTAAAATCATTTAATCTTGTGAGACTAATGGCTTTAAGAATGAGGAGTAAACGGAGACTTCATTTTTAAAAGCAGAGGTAAAATCACAAACTCTTATTCGGAAGGTAAAATCACAATTGCATTTCAAACCAGTGCTAAAATCACAATAATCTCTTAAAAAAGAGTCGCTAATTTTATTAACATCTCCTTTCAACCTATTTTATTAATTTTATTAAGTGATGCGCATGGGTACAAGTGCAACAGCTACGTTATCAGTAGATCAGGCGAGCAACAGCAACAACAGTGTGATGTCCCTTGGCCGGCGACTTGTCGGAATCGCGACGTGGGATTACCCAGCGAGGCGGCGGCGATGAGCGCGTGCACAGCGACAATAAGCAGAAGAAGTAACTGAATTCGGTGGAAATATTATCTCGTTCTCCTCACCTATTTACCCGGTACATATACCCCAGGACTCTTTGTCCCTAGTAGGTCCACCCCATCACTAGTGGCCCACCGGTCAGCACCCTCACAATGCGGATATAAGACTCACAGCGCACACATCAACCACACACACACACACCCATTCCTCGACAGCATAGATCCCCTTTCTTCAGTCTTCTTCCACCCGAGCTCCCGCTCCTCGGTCCCCATTGTTGGATCCGCCATTACATCCCCCCCCCTCCAGATTCATCTTGTCCCCAAGACACCACCTCCGAAAACTGCTTGATGAGCATCGTCCATTCCTCCCATGTCTCGAAATCAGGACAAATCGACGACCACTGCACCTTCACTTGAGGGAGAACCCCATTACCCTTCTTGACCAGTCTGCGGTCAACATCTTGAGTGGCTTGAGCTCAATCTTGCTTAAATTTGTGATTTTTGGTAGGTTGGAGAAGACCGGGGAGTACTTCGGCAGAAATGGCTTCATCTGGGAAGTGTGAAAGATGGGATGCATCTGGGCTCCATTCGGCAACTCCAATCGGTAAGCCGCCATCCCCACCTTCTCAATCACACGATAGGGGCCAAAAAAATTGAATGCCAACTTAGGAAAAGGTCGATTGACCACATTGGTTGGGCATAGGGTTGCAGACAAAGAAGCACCATCTCTACCACCTCAAAGCTCCTATCTTTTACGCTTTTTATCAGCTTTATGTTTCATCCAGTTTTGTGCCCTAGCCAGATTTGTCCTCAACAACACAATATATGTCGCCTTGGTAGACAATGATGCTTGCACCTCTGTGTTGTCTGTTGCAGGAAGCATGGGCACCGCAAACACCATGGGGTCGTACCATACAAGGCTCTGAAAAGGTGCACAGCCCAATGAAGAATGGAAGGATGTGTTGTACCAGTACTCCACCAAGGCAAGCTAAGACTTCCACTTGTGAGGTGTCGACTGAATTGCACAGCGCAGGTAAGTTTTGAGGCACAGATCCACTCTTTCTGTCTGTCCGTCCGTTACATTCAGCAGCAGCAGATAGAAGCAATGTAACATTCAAGCTATTGAATAGATGCTTGCACAAGATACTAGTGAATATCTTGTCCCTGTTCGAAAACATAGTTCTAGGAAGCCCATGCAACTTAGTAATTTGTTCCAGAAGCACTAAATGTATCCTAGAGGGTGGGGGTGAATAGGCTTTTTGAATCTTTGTCGATCCCTGAAACACTTAACAAATTGATCAAATATAGGAAAGGACGGACTAGTCCGATATGGTGCGGACTAGCCCGGTGTGCGTTGACTAAAAGATCAAGTAAATTGACAATTCTACTTCCGACACACTATGCAGCGGAAATCAGATTACGAGTAAAGTGTATTGATCCAATGAACCAATATATTGCATTGATCAAGTATGATACAATGTTTCAATGTGAATTTTAAAATACTAAGCAAAACCTGGATTATGATGAAAAATAGAATAAGAACACACAAGATAAAGTTTTATCCCAAGGTTCAATTCTATACAATAAAACAATTAGAGTGTGCGAGAGATCAAACCCAAGAGCTCAAGATCGTGTGGAACAATTCTCTCCTTTGTCCAATCTCTAATCCTCAAAGATTTGATCCTTTTTGGTTTAGAATGAGTGGAGAAGTGTATTTTTGAGCTCTTGGGAGGTGTGACGGCGCAAGGAGTCGAGAGTGTATGATGTATGGTCGTACACTTCTATTTATACTAGGGTTTCTAAAAGCTATCGTTAGGGTTTGCGATGTCCGGACTAGTCCGTGGTGGACACCGGACTAGTCCAGTGTGCGTGTGTGCGAGAAACCCTAAGTGTTGATGGATACCGGACTAGTTTGTTGAGGTGCGGACTAGTCCGATCTTAGTTAGAAACTTTTCGGACTAGTCCGGTAGATATTGGACTAGTCTGGTGTGATGAACATCGTGTAGGGCTAAGGACAAGTCCGCACTTGGAGGGACTTGTTCGATTTTAGTCAGAGAGTTTTCAGACTAGTCCAGTGGATATTGGACTTGTCCGGTGTAGTGTAAAATTGTAGGGCTAAGGACAAGTCTGGACTTGGAGGACTTGCCCGATTTTAGTCAGAGGATTATCGGACTAGTCCAGTTGATATCGGACTTGTCCGGTACTGTGTAAATGTGGAGTGCCGCAGACAAGTCCGAACTGGGGAGACTTGCCCATTTTTAGTCAGAGAGATAGCGGACTAGTCCGGTGTATATCGGACTAGTCCGCACATGTTGATTTATGTGCAGTGAGTGTAATATCTTTCACTTGAGCTCTTGGAGTGTGTTTCTCCAACACACTCCATACAAAAATAATTGTTCTTTTAATGTCTTGAGCTTTTTTTCTTTTAGATCCTCATTCTCCTTTCTTTTTGAGGTTCCTTCTAATCTCTTTAAAACCGGCGCTCATCTCAACAATTTTGTTAGGATCTCATTAGTTTGTCATTAATCAACCAAAACCCACAAGGGATGCCTAGATGCACTTTCAATCTCCCCCTTTTTGGTGATTGATGACAATCAATCGAGATTACACAAATATGATAAAATTTTAGTTTTTCATAACATGTGCACATATGAATTTTGAGCAAAAATAGCAAGCGTAAAAGTAATACATATGTGCACTCTTTATGGTGGAGTGCAAAACTATGTGTGTGAGCAATAATATTGATGAGAATATCATAAGAGGCATAATTATAATAACATCAAGAATCTCAAGCATACATAGCAGTTTTAAACATAAACCATATATCATAAGCATAACGTAGTCATCATTTCACAACACATGTCCAAAAGCATGATGAGAGCATAATTAAAGTTTTACAAGTTCAAAAGCACGACAGAGTCGCAACAAAAACACAAATAGAACTCTCTCTCTCTCTCTCTCTCAAACTAGAGCTACGACCTAAGACTCCCCCTCAATCTCTCCCCATTTGGCATCAAGGCACCAAAAAGGAAGAGAAGGGGGTATCTACTCATCGTCGCCGCCTTCATCCGCGTTGTTGGTCCTTTCTTCATCTTCATCAGGCTAAGAAGGAGGATGAAAAGAACCACTCATCGTGCCCCGAAGGCCAAAGTAGGCAAGCTCGAAAGGAGAGAGAGATGGAAGCTTCGAGAAGTCAGAAGCAAAATCCTCTAAGATAACTGGAGACCCAATAGGCTCAATCTCTAGCTTTTGACAAATGTCTTTGACATTGTCCTTCATATATTGCATCTCCTCCTTTCTTGCTTTGTTCATCTTGTGTATCTTCACTTCTGCTTTGCGGCAAGAGCCAAAGATAGTCGCCAAATACTTCATAATCCCACTAGGGGATCCTTTGTGAGAAGGAGGAGCCCTTGAGCTAGATGGAGGTATTGCCTCTCCTTGGGCTCTCCTAGTAGCCTCTTCACCTGATACATGGGATGGAGCAGTTGGAAGAACAGCTTGAGGCGGCTTCTGAGGCCTCAAAGCTATATGCTAAACACCCTTCACAAATTCAATGTCGGTGACCTTCTCTATCATAAACATGATGTACGGTGCATAGCCACATAAGCGATTAGGTGTGCAGGAGATATTTACCATATCATTCCATGTGTAATCAAAGATATCAAACTTCCTTCTCCTACTAATCACTTTTATCAAGGTTCTCAAGTAACCTTGGACACTCTTGTATCTCCATCCTTTAGAGCAATTGTCTTTCGGAGCACTCTATTGAGAACAATGAAGAAGGGCTTCATGTTCTTGGTTGAGAGAGGATTGTATTTGAAGCGAGTATCATAAAGAAAATCCATCTTGTCCTTCTCCAAAACACCAAGATTGTGAATCACAATCTCATTGCTGCTGGTGTCCTCAAGGTGCAGCAGCCTGGCAAACTCAGCATAAGTAATTGTGTACTTAGATCCATGTGTCATCCAAGTCACTCTCTCTTCATCATCGCTGGCAAAATAGCAAGTTGCAAAGAACTGAGCAATGACTTCATCATTCCAGTTGTATCTGAAAGAAAACAAGTCCTTGAGATCGTGCCTCTCTGCAACCTCTTTCACATCCTCAAAGGCACCACAACTCTTTCTTTCAAAATGGCTCTAGTCAATCCATTGGTTGCGGACCACTAGAGTCTTCATTTGGAGGTACATAGAGTTGTAGTAGTCCGAGTGGAAATGACTCCAAAATCTCGGATCAGCTGCCTTTTTCCCACTGCTATAGGATCAATCTTCCTGAGCTTCCATGCTACATCACTTCCCTTGCCATTGAACTTCTCTTCTGAGGGGTTCCTGATCCCTTATCTTGGGGCTGTCATCTCCAAGGGACCAATCGGGCCAGAGGCAAGCCCCTTTCGTTTGCCCTTGGTTTGGCGTGGAGCTGCTGAGCTAGGATCGACCACATCTTTCCCTTTGGAAGCTGGTTTCTTAGCCGGAACTTTTCACCGCACCCTAGGTGGAGTGGGCGAGGAATCAGCGACACGATCTTGCCTTTTCTTAGTTTGGCCCGCCGAGGCATGAGGCAATGTCTCTTAATTCAATTCGGCCTCGAAGTTCGAGATATCCTCGTTTGAGTTTGACATGATTCTGACAAGGAAGATATAAAGGATATGGATAAGCAAGGATGACAAGGAATTGCATTGAATTGATATAAGATAGATTTTTTATCAGGGCATACCGGACTTGTCTGTTGTTCAGGGATGGACTAGTTCGGGGTACCGAACTTGTTCGCCCTGAGAACAGACTAGTCTGTTGTGTGGCTGTTCAAAACCTAACTCAATGAACTACTCAATGCAAAAGTGATCTAGGGTTAATGGAATACATCAATAGAGCATGTATTGGCCAGAAGTATTAAGATATTGGAGCAAGAACAAGAAAAAATGAAGGTTCTAGGGTTTGGAGAGAGGTTTACCAAATCATTCAATTCATGGCATTGAAGGAGTTCTTGATGCTTACTAGTCTGAGGTCTTCGATCCCCTTGTAGTGGAGATCGATTCCCACGGAGACTTGAGTGGATTTGATGGAGAACTCACCAAATCGCCTTGGGAGCACTTGAGTGAGGAGAGAGAACATGAGAGAGGTTGTGAGGTAGAAGAAGATTAGGTCGGCGCCGACCCTAGGGTTATGGAGTCAAAATATCAGACTAGTCCGTGGTACGATCGGACTAGCAAAAATAGTGTAGACTAGTCTGCAATGTGCGCACTAGTCCGGGGTGACCACGAACTAGTCCGTAGTCCCCTGTACAGAAAAGTACAAAACTCTTCGTCTGTGTATACACACACACACACACACACACACACACACACACGAAGGTTCCTAATAAGGAATACGGGACAAAGACATACAAATATTCTTGATGAATATGATCAGTAAACATACAATAATCAAGCTATGACCATTATTCACCAAAATCAAGTAATTAACATAGTTTTTTGGAGAAAAATAGAGAGAGATGATTTATAACACAAATGTGATTTTGAAGATGGCATACAAGTATGCAAGTTTACAAGTATGCAACATGATTTTGAATCAGCTTTGTGGAGTTGTGCCAAAGGGGGCCTTAATGTCTTTGCCTTCCAATCACATTGCACAGGGCCATGAGTAGACAATCAATCATACCCTAATATGGCATCATAAGCTCCCAGCGGAAGAATGTTCAGATCACCTTAAAAAGTTTGTCCATTACACCACCACTCTAACCCCTTCACCTCTCTGTTGCATTCCATAATCTCCCCACTAGCAGTCTTGACTTTCAGTAGTTGGCATATAGAGGCATGCAACCCAGCAAAGTCAACAAAACCCTATTAACAAATGATGTGGAACTCTTATCCACGAGCACCAGAAAACCTTATTCCCCACCATAGCTCCCAGCTTGAAACAATTGACTCCTTGAGTGCCTTCTAGAGTATAAGTAGAGATTCCGAAACAAGCTTCCTTCTGAATATTTTCCCTCTCCAACTGCAGTAACACTTCATGAGAAAATACTCAATCCTCCTATCAATGATAGTTAACTGCAACTATCCTCTCTTGGCACATTTTTGAACATGTCCTGGCTCAAACTCCCCCCCCCACAAGCATAATGGAGCCCATTTAGCCTTCTAAAATCTCTCAACTAGCTCTCCTTGCTCAACTCCAAAGGAGCAATCAATGTTTTCCCTTCAGTCTTACCCAGCCACCCAAAGCGATGCACACCCTGTTGTCTCCCACTCCTAAACATCCCTCAATCCAACATATCTCATTGCACCTTTGCTAGCATTGCTGCTTGTTGAAGGCTGGTATGTCACAGATGAAATTCGCAAGAGCACGGAGAAACTGTTGTAACACTTCCCCTTAAAGAGTGTTTCCAAGGGCATCAAATACAAGGAACATGTGTGCTAAATCTTCTAACTAGTTCAGCCAAGGACACAAAGCTTGATGGTAGGCAAGGTATATAGTGGATTTTCTAGGAGAAGAGGTTCTAATTCAAAGCAAGTCGATCAATAGCAGCTTGTATTAGGCACGGGCTTACCCTGGTCGGCCAGGTGACTCCCGCCAAGAGCCTACATTATAGTCGAACGTGGAGGATTACAACTGACGGATAGGGCTATCACCACCTACTGCCTACCTCTACAACCCATGGACTACGAGATAATCAAAGGTAACGTCAAGCCTAAACACCACAACTATTCTATCGATTAATTCTCTAACCTCTCTAGCAAAGACTAGAGCCTCTAAATGAATAGAACAATGAACGAACAAGCAACTAAGGAATTAACTCGCTTGAATTAAATAAATGAACTCAAATGAAAATCTTGTACCTTACTCGAGATGGAAAGAACTGTCAAGGTACAAAGATGGAGAGGGTTCGACAAGCATGAACCATATCCTTAAGTGGAAGAAGCCCGACAAGCCGGAGTCTCCTCCCCCTCCTCCTCCTCCTCCTCCTCCTCCTCCTCCTCTTTGTCGCTCTCTCCCTATTTCTAAGCACTTGGGTAGCACTACGCCTTTGGAGTGGAGTACTAGACTCAAGCTTTTGGTGTGTGGAGTGAGGGAGCCCCCTACCACCTATTTATATCCTCCAAAGGTCGTTTGGTGCCAGAAAATGCGAGGGAATCAGTCGCCATCATGATCTCCAAGCCGTGAGAAGCCAACACGTGGCATTTGACCGCGTTTAGCACGTTTACCGCTTCGGCTGAACCCCCAACTGTTCCAATCGCGCTAAAACTTCTCTGTGACACTGTTATGTGAGCCCCCATCATTGTTATGGGTGATTCCAGTGATTTTTAGTTGGTTTTCTCCTCTGAGTGGGCCCATGAATCCTCGCGCTTGTGCCTGATTGTCAGAAGGTGTTTTTTCTTGGATTGGCCCTTGTAAATACCTCTAATTATGGGCATAATTCACCTGCATACAAAATTACACGAACACTTGTGGAAATAGTTAGTAAATAACTCCTACCACAATGTTGGTTGTCGAATCCATATCGTTTATGCAGGGATTTGATGGTCGGGTTTGGCAATTAAGGACCGTCAACAAACTCCCCCACACTTAATCCTTTACTCATCGTCGAGTGAAGGCAAGAAGAACTAAGTGATATCGTATTTTAGCTACAAGTATGGAATATGTATACAAAACATTTAACACATACCTTTGTTCAAGAACCTTTGATGTGTGGCTACCATATCATCTTGGGTGTTCAAGAGATGGAATGGCTTGAATGTAGTTCACCTGGTCTCCTCCTACTGAAATAAACTTGGAAATTGCAATATTTTCACAAGTCAAAAAGATATTTCCATACTCCTCAAAACAATGCTCTCGTCTCTCAATGTGTTTAGTCCTCACCTTGGCATGAGTTTCCACTTCTTTTCCTACAACTAAATATGGCTTTTTGTGGAGTTTGGTAGGGATAAAAAGTGGCTCACTTGCAATTCATATGTTACTAAGTCAAAAACGAGATCCACATGAGAAGACTATGCAACAAAAACCAATGACTAAAGAAATTCTTGTGCACTTATTATAGATGGTGGATGATGAATGGCGATGATGACTCCCAATTGATCACTCACTCTCTCTCTCTCTCTACTTATTGGCTCTCTTTTTTCCTCTTTTTTGAATTATTCTTTTTTTAGAGCTCTTATAGCCATGTCTTCTACTCCTTTTTGTGCATCTTTTTATTCAGAGAGGATTTTGCAGAAATTGCATGGAGCATCTTTTGATGGTGGATGTGTGAAAATCATGGAATCTGGTGGAGTGCACAAGAAATTCCTAATCAAATATTTCATGCAAGTCACTCAAAAGGGTCAAGAGTTTGAAAAAGTCCAATGATAATGCAACGTGGCATATGCATGTGGTTTTCAATATTTCTATCATATGGCCTTGGTGGGCATTTAAATTCTAATGAGAGAGGATGACAAAAATCTATTCCATTCTCTAGCAAAATATGATATTAGTTTCCAATGAGTTGATTTAAATGATATTATCATGCATAATCAAATTCAACTCAAAATCAAGTATAGAGGTAAAAGAGGTGAGAGAGCGCAAATCATCGCCTTAATGAAGAAGGGTGGGCCAAGCCATGATGACTTGGCCAAATCTTCTCGTGGTCCTTCATGTGATGCCCTGAATTGTTCTTTCATGATGGTCCGGGCATGTTGCACTTTGGGAGGCTTGTGGGACCTCCCTCACACTTGTTCTTGTACCTGTCTTTATTTGACACGAAAACATGAAAGACTCTATTGGCCTTACTTACACTAGTTAGTCACAATTTATTTGAAAAAGGCACTTCATAAGATGAAATCAAAATAAGCGCCTAAGTCCCAAGTAGGAAAGTATTTATGACATTCTACATTTTACTTCTCTCCTACTTACGAAATGGGGATAGTGGGATGATTGGAAAGGAGTGGTGAGGGTTGGAGCTTGCTTTATTGGACATGGAAAATTTAACCAAACTTCAAGGATAGGCGTTAAAGTCAATCAAATTGACTACGTCTTCCTCTTTGTCCAAAATTTCTTTAGGTTCTAAAAAGATCTTGAGACGGTTCCCATTTACTTTGAGTAGATGACCTTCATCATCTAGGAGTGTAATTGCTCCATGCGTTGAAGTATCTACCACAGTATAGGGACCTTCCCATTTGCTTTTTAGTTTCCCATATCCAAAAAGTTTGGCTCTAGAGTTGAAAAGTAGGATTTTATCTCCAGGCTTGAACTCTTTAGGTGTAATCCTTTTATCGCGCCATTTCTTGGTTTTTTTTTTATAAATCTTGACATTATGGTATGCCTTATCCCTCTATTCTTCCAGTTTAGAAATTTGCATCTTGCGCAATTTTCCAGCTTCGTGGAGATCCATATTCCACTTCTTGATAGCCTAATACGCTCTATGTTCCAATTCTATGGGTAAATGACAAGTTTTTCCGTAGATAATTTGGAAAAGTGACATTCCCATGGGTGTCTTATAGGAGGCACGGTATGCCCAAAGTGCATCAGGTAGTTTGTTCTTCCACTCATTCCCCATTTCAAAGACAGTCTTTTGCAGAAAATTCTTGATTTTTTTTGTTTGAAGTTTCGACTTGACAACTTGTTTGGGAATGGTACAGAGTAGCAATGTTATACCTAACCCCAAGCTCTCTTAGAAAGCTTCATAAAGTCTTATCAATGAAATGAGACCCTCCATCACTTATGACAATTCGGGGAGTTCCAAACCGTGGGAAAATGATTTCATGGAACATTTTCCGAGTGGTCTTGGCATCGGCATGTTTGCATGGTAATGCTTCTACCCATTGGACAAATAATCTACGGCCACCAAAATATACTCGCAATCATAGGACTTTGGAAAAGGTCCCATGAAGTAGATCCCCCACACATCAAATAATTCTACTTGGAGATTGTATGTGAGGGGCATCACATTGCAAGCAGTGATTCCTCCATGCTTTTGGCATTCCCGACATCTTCAAACGAATTCCTTTGTATCCTCATATGTTGAGGTCCAAAAGAATCCTCTTTGCCAGATCTTTGCCTGAGTACGTAAACACCGTAGTGCCCGTCATAGGGGGCCCGCATGGCATCTTTCAATGATTTTGGTGCCTTCGACTGTTGGGACGCACCTTCTAAGTAACCCATCAGAACATACCCTATAAAGGTATGGATCATCCCACAGGTGATGTCGACTCTCAAAAATGAGCTTTTTCTTATCCCGCCCTGGTGGTACGTACCCTGTAACCATAAAGTTTACGATGTTCGTATACCAAGGGTTAGAGTCAGTCACCTTGAGCAACATATCATCACATAGGAAATCAATGATGGGTATGTCCAGTGTATTTGGGATTTCTATACATGAGAGATCATCAGCAACGGAATTGTCTACTCCCTTCTTATCTCTTATCTCCAAGTAAAATTATTGGAGTAGGAGAATCCATCGTATTAGCCTAGGTTTAACATCTTTCTTGGTGAGCAAATATTTCAAAGCAGCATGGTCTGTGTAGACTATGACTTTTGCAAAAACCAAGTATGTGTTGACGATTGTTATACACCTATTTCACCCGTCAATATAACTCAATTATGGGAAGGAATTGTCATTTCTTGCACACATCACCTTTCTATTTAACCCATTTCCACTTGTCCTTGGAGAAAGTAGTGCATGCAGGGATTCTATGCAGAAATGAAGTAAAACAAGGGGATAGATCCTATAAAATATCATTCTAGCCAATTGAGCGACGACAAGTGGCACCACGTGGATCAAATGGCCCACAAACAGATGTATCCGAGACCATCCAATAGTGTAGCACCCATATAAAGGAATGGGACCCACCTGGCAGAGACCTGGAGAAAGCACAACCCCAACGGAGCCAAGACCAGGTCGGCCGACCCCCCTAGTCAACCGACTAGGTCTTGTCCCTAAATGCGGTCAAATGCCACGTGTTGGCTCCTCCCGACTTGAAGAGGTCATGGGTGACTAATTCACGCACTTTTGGTGGCAAGAACCGACCCTTCTCCAAGCTATAAATAGGACCCCTCACCCCTCACTTCAACACACACCACTTGAGTATGCATCTATTGTATCCACTACTCTCCATAGGTTTAGAGGAGTATAGGCTGCAGAGAGGAGAGTCTCTAGTCCATAGTCCAAGTAGGAGAGGAGTAGAAGGAGTCTCTTCCCAATTGGGAAAGGTATGGCTCTTATATTCCTATTTGTATTTGTGACTTTATTCATAATAAAAATGATATCTTTAGTCTACTATTGTTCATATAATTGGATGAAGCGTTTCTTGTTTGATTGTAGATTCCATGTATGTGGTAGGAATATTATTTATGATTGTGCTAAACCATTCTCATTACAGTATCATAAACACTATAAGCCTCCACTATAGTCTAATTAGCTATGATATGACTATGTTAATATGAATCACTTATGCTATGAATTAACATTGGTTCAAAGATGATTTAGTTCATTGCCTTAGGATGGCTTGTGCATAGGCTCTTAAGGTAGTTACTTAATATTCTAGCATGGTGCTAGGATAGAGAGTAGCGTTGAATGTCTCGTAGACCCACAGATTGAAGAGGTAGGTAGTAGGTGGTGACAGCCCCATCTGTCCTTTGTAATCCTCCACATTCGGCTATGCCACAGGCTCTTGGTGGGAGTCGCCTAGTGTTGCTAGGGGTAAACCCGTGCCCAATGTGTTAATCCACTTAGCATGAGAATTCATAATTAATATAATCATTAGTAACTAACTTAGGCTATGTATATGTACATTAGAAGCATAGTAGGAGTATCTACCTAACTCTTAGCTTAGTTCCTCTGTTACCTCATTTATCCCCTTAGGATAGAATGCTCTTGTGTGTGTCACACTACCTCAATTACCCTTGATCCATCCTTGCTAGAACCCTACCTAGACCAACCTAGCCTCTCCATTTGATGATTGCTTTGCTTCCACCTAGCCTTCCTTTGGGAAAATATAAATGACACCCTTAGGGAATACTATTAAAGGGGAAATGCTACATCGATAGTTTCCGTGCGCTTGCAGACATTCATCTGAGTTTTAAAACCTACCAACAAGCATTTCTAGCACCACTGCTTGGGATGGATTGTTAGTAGTGCGTAGGAATATCAACAGTATGATCTAAACTTATCGATGGCAAAGACAACTGCTAGGAGATCCTTTTCAGTTGTGGCGTAGTTAAGCTGAGCTCCTGTTTGAGTCTTGCTAGCGTAGGCTATTGCATGATTCTTCTTATCCTTGGTTTGGCCAAGGACCACTCCAACGGCATAATCACTAGCATCACACATGATTTTGAATGGCAACGTCCAATCAAGGGGTTGAATGATTGGAGCTGTGACGAGTGCCTTCTTGAGAATCTCAAAAGATTTGTGGCACTCATCATCGAAATCAAAGGGCACATCCTTAGCTAATAGGCTAGTGAGGGGTCTAGCGATTTTGAAAAAATCCTTGATAATTCGTCGGTAGAACCCCGTATGGCCTAAAAATTTATGGCTGCACTTAATGTTGGTGAGAGGTGGAAGCTTTTCAATAACTTCAATTTCGGCTTTGTCCACCTCAATCCCTCTTTCGGACACCAAGTGTCTTAAGACGATGCCTTCACGAAACATAAAATGACACTTTTCCCAATTTAGCACCATGTCCTTCTCTTGGCATCTTTGTAAGACCCTTTCTAGGTTCTCAAGACAATGATCAAAAGTTTTTCCATAGACGGAAAAATCATCCATAAAAACTTCCATGATTTCCTCGATCACGTTTGAGAAAATAGACATCATGCACCCTTGGAACAAAGTGGGTGCATTACACAACCCGAACGACATTCGTCGATAGGCGTACGTTCCGTAAGGGCATGTGAAGGTGATCTTACTTTGATCATCAGGGTGGATGGGAATTTGATGGTAACCAGAATACCCATCAAGGAAACAAAAGAAGGAATGGTTCGCTAGCTGCTCAAGCATGTCATCAATGAAGGGCAACAGGAAATGATCCTTCATTGTTGCCTTGTTGAGTTTTCTGTAATCAATACACAACCTCCACCCTGGGACGGTCCGTTGAGGAATGAGTTCATTCCTCTCATTTCGAACGACCATCATTCCTCCTTTCTTGGGCACTACTTGGATAGGGTAAACCCACTCACTATGAGGAACAAGATAAATTATCACAGCATGCAAGAGTTTTAAGACCTCCTTCTTTACAATCTCCCGCATAGCATTGTTCAACATACTTTGAGGTTCCCTAGATGGTGTGCTAAATGGGTCGATGGGAATGCGATGGGTGCAAAGAGCAGGGCTAATTCCCTTAAGGTCTTGGAGTGAGTAGCCTAGGACAGATCTATGCTTTTCTGAGATGGTCAAGAGTTTGGCAGTTGTGTCCTATGAAAGCTTGTCACTTATGATGACAGGAGCTTCCGCATCACCATGTAGAAAAGCATAGCGTAGGCCTGGAGGTTGAGTTTTAAACTCAATCGAGGGCTCTTGTGATGTCTCTTCTTTGGGCAAATCAAATGTCTCCTGCAATTCATCCTCTTCTTGGATGAATTGTTCTTCTTCTTCATTTTCAGGAGAATCTAAGAATTGAAGGGCCATGGCTTCCTCGATTGGCTCAACCCCGGGGGAGGTTCTGTTAATGTGTTCTTAGATCGAAGAATGGGAATGGAAAACTTCCTCCCTCCAAATTTAGCATCTAGGACGCCTTTTGAGGGTGCATCCATGAGTAATTTCTCAATGAGTAACCATATCATTACATTGATGTCTTGGACTTCAATGACATTAAAATCAAGGCAGAACTTGATGTTCTCGTGTCTTATAGACATGTTTTGTAAAATCCCATATCCTTCCATGATATTTTCATAGGAGTCTGAAGGATTTTCTTGTTGGAGCCCAGGGTAGATCACCCAAAATGGCTAAAGCAACAATTCTCGAAGATGATATTGGCTCCAACTGTGGGATTATAAAGGATGTTCACCACTACCCCTCGAATAAGACATCGAATGGTTGCTGAGGGTGAGTTTACCCGAATTATTTAAGGTGAAAGCCCAACCTCCACCGTCCATTCCCTACTCATTATTGAGGTCAACTCCTTGATCATTTCTTGAAGGAATTTTCCTTTGGGCAGATCAAGGAGTGAGGGATGTAATAATGGTTTCCTTCCATAACAATACTTTGAGGCATTCCAAGAATCCTCAAAAAGATCTTCCACAAAGCACAACAGAAACTCCGAAGGTTGAATTTCTTCTTCCTTCGGTGTGTTTGGTTTGGGTGAGGATTTCATAGTCACAACTTGAGATGGACATGGTATGGGTTTCGGGGTGACTATGGGGGGATCCTTATGTCTCGACTCGGCTTCCTCTTGAGGAGGTTCATCAAGACCAATGATGAAGGATGTATTTTCTAGAATGCGATCTAGAATTTTCCTTCCTTCAATCGATGTCTTATGGAGGAAAGAGCCTCCACCTGTTGTGTCAGGGTATAGGGCAGAGTCCTTGTCAAGCCCAAAACAAAAATGTTGTAATAACACATGTTCGGGAATGGACAAGTCTGGGCCTAATTTGGTTAGAATTGAGAATCTAGCCCAGGCTGCACCTATAGATTCCTTCTAGATTTGCTGAAAGTTGAGAGTTTCCCTTCGTAGAGAGGCAACTTAGGAGAGTGTAAATAATGCAAGACAAAAATTGTCTTGAAGTTCTTTCCATTTTCCATTTGCACTCCCAATGGTATGACTGTGCCAGTGCTTCACTCTTCCCATGATAGAAAAGGGAAAGAATTTCCACTTAAGAGTTTCTTGTGTCATGCCCTTGATTAGAAGGCATAAACACAATTGTTCAAACTTCCACTGGTGATGGTAGGGATTCTCACAATCCGTCCCTGAGAAGGATTTCTCCCGAACCATGGCTATAAGGCCAGGGTGGAGTTCATAACTAGTTGAGCAAATGGGATCCGCCGATGGCGGAGGCTCACAGAACTCACCCTTAGGAGCAGATAGAGAAAGAATGGCGGGTTGATCCATAGTTTAGATGGTAGAAAGATAAGGAATAACGATAAAAAATAGATACAAGGATGAACAAGGTTCGAAGATCAACATCAACCATTCCTCGACAATGGTGCTAGAAATGCTTGTTGACGGATAACACGTCAGAGATGAAATCCGCAAGCGCACGGATGTTGACAGCTGTTATGCACCAATTTCACCCATCAATATAATTCAATGTGAAGGAATTGTCATTTCTTGCACACATCACCTTTATATTTAACCTATTTCCACTTGTCCTTGGAGAAAGTACTGCATGCAGGGATTCTATGCAGAAATGAAGTGAAACAAGGGGATGGATCCTTAAAATATCATTCCAGCCAATCAAGTGATGACATGTGGCACCACATGGATCAAGTGGCCTACAAACAGAAGTATCTGAGGCCATCCAACGGTGTAGCACCCATATCAGTCAATAGGACCCACCTGTCAGCCATCTGGAGAAAGCACACCGCAAAAGGGTCTAGGACTAGGTTGGTCGACCCCCCTAGTCAGCTGACTAGTTCCTGGTGCCTTTATCGGTCAAACTCCAAGTGGTGGCTTCTCCCGGCTTGAAGTGGTCAGAGGTGACTGATTCACACACTTTTGGTGGCGGGAACCGACCCTTCTCCAAGCTATAAATAGGACCCCTCGCCCCTCACTTCAACACACACCACTTGAGTATTCATCCTTGTATCCACTACTCTCCATAGGTTTAGAGGAGTATAGGCTGTAGAGAGGAGATTCTCTAGTCCAGAGTCCAACTAGGAGAGGAGTAGAAGGAGTCTCTTCTCAATTGGGAAAGGTATGTCTCCAATATTCGTATTTGTATTTGTGACATTATTCATAATAAAGATGTTATCCTTAGTCTTCATATGTTCATATACTTGGATGAAGGGTTTCTTGTTTGATTGTGGATTCCATGTATGTGGTAGGAATAGTATTTATGATTGTGCTATACCATGTTCATTACATTATCATAAACACTATAAACCTCCACTATAGTCTAATTAGCTATGATATGGTTATGTTAACATGTATCACTTATGATATGAATTAACATTGGTTCAACGATGATTTAGTTCATTGCCTTAGGTTATATTGTGCCTAGGCTCTTAAGGTAATTACTTAATATGCTAGCATGGTGCTAGGATAGAGAGTAGCGTTAAATGTCTCGTAGACCCACAGATTGAAGAGGTAGCCAATAGGTGGTGATAGCCCTATCCGTCCTTTGTAATCCTCCACGTTCGGCTATGCCACAAGCTCTTGGCCGGAGTCGCCTAGTGTTGCTAGGGGTAAACCCGTGCCTGATGTGTTAATCCACTTAGCATGATAATTCATAATTAACATAATCATTAGTAACTAACTTAGGCTATGTACATTAGAAGCATAGTAGGAGTCTCTACCTAGTTCTTAGCCTAATCCCTCTTTACCCCATTTATCCCCTTAGGATTGAATGCTCTTGTGTGTGTCACACTACCTCAATTTATCATTTAACCATCCTTGCTAGAACCCTACCTAGGCCAACCTAGCCTTTCCACTTGATGATTGTTTTACTTCCATTTAGTCTTCCTATGGGAAAATATAAATGACACCCTTTGGGAATACTCTTAGTTTCTGTGCACTTGCAGACGTTCACTTGAGAATTAAAACCAACCAACAGGCATTTCTGGCACCACTGCTAGGAATGAATTGTTAGTAGTGCGTAGAAAATATCAACAAACATTTCAGGTGCCGTTGCCGGGAAAAGCAGCCGAAGTATTACATGATTGAGTGAATAGGATAGGACACTGGTAGGTTTTAGTAGGATGACCCCTCTTTGTTTTCACATTTTATGTGAAAACAGGGTAGTGTATGTCTGGTTTCCGCTTGCCGGAAAACTTTGTTGAAGATCCCAAATCTCTTCTGAGAGATCGACCTCGTGTTGTAACCCCTCAGAAGCTTCGAGCGGCAAAGCAAGCCAGCACAACTGCACCAACAACCAGAACACCAATGACCCGAAAGACACTTCGTGAGTTTTTGGCTCCCTCTGCTAAGAATGTGCCTATTGGGCCCACTGTTAACACAAGAGACATGAACTTCGAAATCAAGACTAGCCTAATCACTATGGTGCAAGCCAACCCATTTTGTGGGAAGGCTAACGAGGATGCAAGTGCTCACCTGCAACAGTTCCTTTAGATCTGTAGCACTTTTAAGATAAAGGACGTATCCCTTGATGCTGTCTGTCTTAGGCTGTTCCCGTTCTCTCTTCTTGGGAGAGCGAAACAGTGGTTCTACGCGAACCGAAGTGCTATAGACACTTGGGAGAAATGTTCTACGGCATTCCTTACCAGGTTTTTCTCGCTGGGAAAGACCAATGCCCTACGTGGAAGAATTACCAGCTTCCAGCAAGATGCCAAGGAATCTATTCTCGAGGCTTGGGAGAGGCTGCAGGTGTATATCCTAGCCTGTCCCCACCATGGGATGAATGTTTGGCTAATTATCCAAAACTTCTACAACGGGCTGATCCCTTTCGCCCATGACCATGTTGATGCTGCTGCTGGAGGTGCCTTCTTCTCGTTGACGGTGCCCAAAGCCAAAGATTTGATTGAGAAGATGGTGTCAAACATGGGTTGGAGCGACGAGCGTCTCCATACCCTTCAGCGAGGCATGCACACCTTGAAGGAAGGTGGACATGATCACTGCTAAATTGGACCTCCTTATGAAGAATATTGATGGACAAGGCAATAGTGAAGTGTGCGACAATGCCTATTTCTTAGACTCTCACATCACATGTGAAGTTTGTGGCAACACGGGCCATATGGGCAATGACTGCCCAAAAACCCGTGAGGATGCCCTATACCTAGCCAACAATGGAAACAACAATGACTATCATCCACGAGGTCAAGGGTGGGGCCAACCACGCCCATTCTTTCAAGGAGTGTACAACAACAATGGCAATGATAGAAATCAACCCAACTTGAGAGAACTTGCCGTTAGCCAGCTGAAGATCAATGATGCTCTATCCAAGAAGCTGCCGGCTAATGACAAGACTCTAGAGGGCATTAATGCCAAGATTGAAAGACTATCCTCAGCCTTCAAGAATCAATTGAGTTTCAACAAGATGTTGGAGACTCAGTTGGCTCAATTGGCAGCTGCTGTTCCTCCAATGGAGAATGGCAAGATGTCAGGACAACCCGAACCTCCTATGAAAAGTGCCAATATGATTTCTCTACAAGGAGGCAACTGGCTGAAGGACCCTGAATGTCCTACAATCTCATGCTCAATTGAGGCACACCACTTTGACAAGTCCCTTTGTGACCTTGGAGCAAGAGTGAGTGTGATGCCCAAGGTGGTTTTCGACCAGTTGAACTTCATGAAGCTTACTCCAACACCAATGCAGCTCCAACTGGCTGATTCCTCAGCCAGTTATCCGGTGGGTATTGCTGAAGATTTCTCGATGAAATTTTGAAACTGGTTCATACCCGTGGATTTTGTGGTGCTCAACATTGTGACACCCGATTCCAAAAAATGAACCAAGTGAATGCATATGTGTGCCCAGGATATTCATCACACATACACGAGTGCATCACAAAAGAGTATACAGAAAATTACCACAAGACAAGATTAATTAACCAAATTTTATTCCACAATTCATAATATCCTTGAATACAAGTTCTAATGAATATTAATGACGAGTTCAACTAATGCAACAGAAATAACCTAAATAAGCAAACTAAACAGCTAGGCAGCATAAGCGATAGGGTAGCGCAGCTCAAATCAACATCACAGGCAAAGTTGAGGGTAGACACGACCTAGAACTCTGCATTATCACCATTAAACTTCCAATCTTGACCTGCAACTGTTGGAGGGGGATTGCAAGAGTGAGTACATGTCGTACTCAGCAAGTGTGGAAAGTATGACATGTGGCTGATTCAAATGACGAATATAATAATGGTTGAGTGCTGAAAAGTACATTAAAACATTTGAAAAAGCAATATATTATATGTATGTGAATAAACCCATCATAAACCATAAGTAATATCATAATACCAGTCTATATTCCATATCCATCATCATATACCAATATCCATATTAAATACCAGAATTCAATTCATAACCATAATACCAAACCATAACCATAACCAACCAACCATCCCAAATCCCAAGTTTCCTCTAATAATGTGAGGGTCCAGGTTGCTCATAACCGGGAGCACGACTATCATGATAGTTTTAGACACATACTGCAGAGGTTGTGACGCTTTACCCACGTGTTTGTGATTTTATCACCTTTCGATGACTATAGAATCTCAATTTTGCCGTCTCACACTTCCGTAGGTGTGTGGCCAAAAGATCACAAAATATCCTTTACAAAAGGATTACTAGCCTATTTAGACCCCACTGAGGTTTCACCGGTGGCGATGTCTCCAACCGAGCACATATTCAACCAAGGGCCCCCTCTTGAGCCATTCAGATCCCAGGGTGTTCCCACCAATCATCAACAAATCCAATCCGACTACCCCTTCCCCGAGCATCCTTAATGGTCCAAATAGCACTGGCAAAACCCTAATCAATCAGCCACGCCGCACCCATACTTGGCCTCGTGGTGGCACTGTAAATCTTGGATGGTCGCTCTACGAACCAGTCCTTAGATCTAAAGCAAGCCAAACCACTATAACATCCAACCCGTCCACATACCAAGCTTGCTTAAATCACCCATTACCATATCATATTAACCAGTTCATGTTAATCATAGCCACATAAATACATAATTAAGTGTGTAGTATTGTTTTCCCATCCCAATTAAGCAAAGCAAAATGGTAAAAATCCCATCCCGACTCTCTACCATATATTCCAGGTGACAAGGGTGGTTAAACAAAGCTAGTAAACTTCCTATCATAGGATTCCCATCAAATTGACACAAGCACGCAGTTCTGCAAACAAAACATTTATTTCAAAACGGGATCAATATGCTTCAAGGACACTTGCCTTGCTCTTGGGATTGGTTTGGGTCGAAGCTTTCAAACTCTGGGTGCTGGAGATCCTCCGCGGCACTCTCTAGCGCAAATCCGCCTAATCCACACAATAAACATACAAGACAAGAGACACAATCAAAGAGTGCACAAATATTACTCAATATGACATGATATGCATGATTGATGCAAATGCAAGGTAGAACTTGCTAATAGATTGCTTTCAATGATCACTAACTAGTTCTAATAGATTTTAACAAGTTTATACAGGTTTGGATTTGATTATATCTACTTTTAGAATTAATTCAACACAATTTAGCTAGGAAAATCAGACTAGTCTGCAGAAGGCCGGACTAGTCCGCACTTCGCAGAACTAGCAAACTAGGGTTTTCTAGATCGACGTTAATTTGGAGATTTGGGGTTAAATTCATGTAAGGAAAAGGAAATAGAAGGTATACCAGATGTTTAGGACTCCAATGAATCAAGAAACTTGGAGGTAGCACTTGGATCTTGATGATCTAGGGTTAGTGATGAACTTGGAGATGATTTGGTGATGAAGAACGAAACCTGATGGAGATCTTGATCCTCTTTCGTTTCCTCCTCTTCTTCTTGCTTGAGATCTCCTCCTCCCTCCTTGATGGTGGCTCTCCACGAACTAGGGTTTGAGTGGGGTGGAAAAGTGGCAAATAGATGTCAAGCCAAGGGGTGGGGTTGTTTATATAGAGGTGGAGGCTAGGGTTAGATGGATTTCGAGTTTGAGATGAGTAGAGTCCGATTTAGAGTCCCACGTGGGCTCTAAAAGAGTTAGGCATGACGTCCCTAGGCCCACTTAAAGTGACACCCAAGAAACAAGTTGTAAAACAAAAGATCAACTTGGAGTCGCGAAATATCGGACAAGTCTGACAAGGACGGGACTAGCTTGAAGTTAGTCAGAAAGAAATCGGACAAGTCTGGCAAAAAACCGGACAAGTCCAACTTTAGTCGGAGAGGAAATCGGACAAGTCCGCTTGAACACCGAACTAGTCCGGAAAAGTCCAGGGACTTAGCAAAATTTCAAGTATTCTTGGAATATCAGACTAGTCCGCACAAAATCGGACAAGTCCGAAAGTGTCCAGAGGCAAAATCGGACTAGTCCGTAGCAAAAACGGACAAGTCTGATTTTAGTGAGAGAGAAATCGGACTAGTTCGCACCGAAATCGGACTAGTCCGCACTTTTTAGTATTTTAAGTGCGGTTTTATTTAAATCAATTTTAAACTCATTCCTCTTGATGTGGATTAATGTTAAACATGTATATGAATGTATGTAGGGCATGATGCATGAAAATGAGGGTGTTACAAACCTACCCCTTAAAATGAATCTTGCTCTCGAGATTCGACGCGAAAAAGAAGAGATAGGGAAATCTTTCTTGAGATCATCCTCCAACTCCCATGTTGCTTCCTTTTCCATGTGGCTCTTCCATTGAACTTTACACCATTGATCACCTTGTTCCTTGTGACTCTCTCCTTGTTTCCAAAATTTTGATCGGTTGCTCGGCATAGGTCAAATCTACCTCTAATTCCAATTCTTCCACTGGCACTTGTTCTTCCAGTTCTCTCAAGCACTTCTTGAGCTGGGAAACATGAAAAACATCATGGACATCTGATAGATGATATGGCATCTCCAACTTATACGCTACTTCTTGAATGGTCCAATGTAGCGAGGTGCTAGCTTGCCTCTTATGTTAAACCTCTTATGACCCCTCATTGGTGACACTTTGAGGTAAACGTAGTCTCCCATTTCAAAGGCTCATTTCTTTCTCCTATTGTCCACATAGACTTTTTGTCTTGATTGGGTAGCCCTCAAGTTTTCATGAATTATTTGGACTTGCATTTCGACTTCTTGCAACACATCCGAACCAAATACTTGAGTTTCTCCTGCCTCATTCCAGAACAAGGGCGTCCTACACCTCCTTCCGTATAGTGCCTCATATGGTGACATCTTCAAACTTGCTTGGTAACTATTGTTGTATGAAAATTCTTCATATGGCAAGCTCTTGTCCCAACTTTTCCCATGATTTAAAGCATAAGCTCTTAACATGTCCTCTAAAATCTAATTGGTCCTCTCGGTTTGTCCATCCGTTTGAGGGTGATATGCTGAACTAAAATTCAACCTCATTCCCAAAGCTTCATGCAATTTTTGCCAAAATCTGGAAGTGAATTGTGAACCTCTATCCGAGACTATCTTCTTCGGAAATCCATGCAAACATACTATTCTCCCCATATACAGTTCCACCAATTTCTCTCCATTATAGGTGGTCTTGACGGGAATAAAGTGGGCTGACTTAGTTAACCGATCCACAATTACCCAAATTGAGTCATAACCAGATTGAGTATGTGGTAAACCAACTATGAAGTCCATACCGATCTCTTCCCACTTCCACTCCGGAATCTTTAATGGTTGCAATAGTCCAGCTGACCTTTGATGTTCCGCCTTGACCTGTTGACACACATCACACAATGCTACATATTCAGCTATGTCCTTCTTCATGCTAGCCCACCAATAGCAAGTCTTCAAGTCTTTGTACATCTTCGTACAACCGGGGTTAATCGAGTAAGGTGAGTCATGTGCCTCTTTTAATATTGTCTCCCGAATATGCTTCACATTAGGCACGACAATCCTTTTTCCCAGCCATAAGGTACCATGTTCATCCTCTTCGAATCTGAATTCTCTCCCCTCTTGGGTCCTTTTCTTGATTTCTTGAATTTCCTCATCCTTAGTTTGACCTTCCCGAATTTCTTGCTCCAATGTTGGGCTTAACTCCATCATCTCCATCTCATTTACAAATCCAAGGTTCAACCGTTCAAACTCCTTACATAACTCGGATGGTAACTCTCGAACTGTGAGTTATGACTTACTCCTCTTCTACTCAAAGCATCGACCACTACATTGGCTTTTCCCGGATGATAGTTGATCCCCAAATCATAATCTTTGATGAGATCCAACCATCTCCGTTGCCTCAAATTCAGATCCGTTTGTGTGAAAATATACTTAAGACTCTTGTGATCCGTATAAATTTCACACCTATGTCCAAGATATAGTTTCTCCAAATATTCAACGCATGTACTACGGCTGCAAGTTCTAAATCATGCATTGGGTAATTCTGTTCATGTTTCTTCAATTGCCTTGATGCATAGGCGCCCACTTGACCTTCTTGCATGAGCACACATCCAAGTCCTTGTCTCGATGAGTCACAATAAATATCGTAACTCTTGCTTACATCCGGCAATATCAAAACTGGGGCTGTAGTTAACCTCTTCTTCAACTCCTCAAAACTTTCTTGACAAGCTTGAGTCCAATGGAAAGCTTTTCCCTTCATTAGCAATTCTGTCATTGGCTTGACTATCTTGGAAAAGTCCTTGATGAATCGATGGTAATATCCGACCATCCCAAGGAAACTCCTTATT
The DNA here is from genome assembly GCA_036927565.1 of Tuctoria greenei. NCBI lineage: Eukaryota > Viridiplantae > Streptophyta > Magnoliopsida > Poales > Poaceae > Tuctoria > Tuctoria greenei. Next base: position 218,098,989 of record JAYESD010000003.1, on the reverse strand, counting down.
TCCTTCACATTTTGCGGTGGTTCCCACTTCAACACGTCTCTCACTTTTTCGGAGTCAACTGATACTCCCCCTCATGAGATGATATGACCCAAAAATGACACTTCCCTTAACCAAAACTAACATTTGTTGAACTTGGCGTACAACCGATGCTCCCTCAATTTCTGCAATGTAAGCCTCAAGTGTTCCTCATGTTCCTTCTCATCCTTCGAGTAGATTATAATATCATCAATAAACACCACGACAAACTTATCCAAGGACTCCATGAATACCTTTTTCATGATGTACATAAAATAGGCAGGTGCATTTTTCAATCCAAAGGACATCACGATGTACTCTTAAGATCCATACCGCGTCCTAAAAGCTGTCTTGGGTATGCCCAATTGTCTAATCTTCATTTGAAAGTATCCCGACCTCAAATTAATCTTATAGAAGATACATGCACCCTTAATCTGATCAAACAAGTCTTCTATGCGTGGCAAGGTGTACTTGTTCTTGATTTTTACCTCGTTGATAGCTCGGTAATCCACACACATCCTTTGGGTTCCATCCTTCTTGTCCACAAACAGCACAGGCGCTCCCCAAGGTGAAGAACTAGGGCGAATAAAACATTTCTCTAGTTGCTCTTGAATTTGTTTCTTGAGCTCTGCTAATTCCATAGGAGGCATCATATACGACCTCTTAGCTATAGGTGTAGTTCCAGGTATTAAATCAATAACAAACTCAATGTCTCGATCAGGTGGCATACCTGGCAACTCATCCGGAAAAACATCCAAAAATTCACACACCACTGGAATCTCCTCCATTGCGGCACCGTCCATATGATTCAACTCCAATTACTTCGGTGCGGTTTGAGATGCTTCAAACTCTACGGTGATCCCTTCCTCATTAGTCAACTTCACCGTCTTCGTGGAACACTCAATAACTCCATTGTGCTTCATCAACCAGTCCATACCAAGTATAATGTCCAATCCTTGAGAATCCAAAACAATGAGGTTGGCAGAGAAGTCTACCCCCCTTATTCTAAGGCTTACTTTTGGACACACTATATTTGTCCTCATCTCTCCTCCAGGAGAATTAACCAATAGAGTAAACTTCATATGAGGGATATGCAAACTATACTTGGCAACATACTTTGATGCAATGAATGAATGTGATGCCCCAGAATCAAACAACATAGTCACGGGGTTGGAGTTGGCGAGAAACATACCAATGACCACGTCATCCGCTTGTTGAGCATCCTCCGTAGAGACATGGTTCACGTTGCCACGAGCAAAATTCTTCTATCCACGGCTTCCTTGCGGTTATCCTCCATTGGGTCTTGGGTTTTGCCTCGGCGCATTGCTTCCTTGACCAAGGCCTGACTTAGGACATTGATGCGCAAAGTGTCCAGCTTCTCCACAAGTATAGCACTTCTTAACTCCACCAGAATTATTGGGACGAGCTTGGTTCTAAACATTTGCACCAGGAAAATTAGCACGAGGTGCAAAAGGCATTGGAGGCCTAGGTGCTTGCATAACGGGGCGCTGCTGCACAAACGGAGTTGGGCACGGTGCATAACCAGGGCGCTGTATAGGAGTAGAGGAGCTGTAATATGGCGCATTAGGAGGCGCAAAGCGAGGGCGCACATTACTTCCTTGTTGCTGTCCTTGATATGGGGCCTTCCTCTTGTTGTCTTGCTCCATCTCACGGACCTTGTTCTCCATCACAACTGCTTTGTCCACAAGCTTCTGAAAATTGGCATAATCACAGTTGAGCAATTGAACTTGGATCTCATTGTGCAAGCCTCTCATGAACAAATATTGCTTCCGGCTGTCCCGGCTCACATCCTCAGGCGCATACCTTGAGAGTTGAGTGAACTTATTGAGATATTCACTCATGCTTGACCTTCCTTGCCTTAAGTTCTCAAATTCCTGCCTCTTCAAAATCATAACTCCTTCCGGCACATAATGAGAACGGAAGCTCTCTTTGAATTCGGCCCAAGTAATTCTCTCTTGGTTCTCATGAGAATTGCATAGTGAATCCCACCAATCGACATCTGCTCCAACTAGTTGATGAGAAGCAAATAAGACCTTCTCCCGGTCACTGCATTGGACAATAGCTAGCTTCTTCTCCACGGACTTGAGCCAATCATCCGCATCCATAGGGTCAATGGCTTGAGCAAAGATTGGCGGCCTAGTCCTCATAAACTCTCCCAACCGGTTATGAGGAGGTGGGGGTGGCGGTGAAAGCATGTGGGGCTGATTGTTGATGTTGTCAGCCTGCAGCTGTCCCATTGTTTGTATCATGGTTTGCATGAGATGGTTCTGCATAGCCAGTAGATGCTCAATATTGATAGCTCCATGAGCAGGTCCTAGTATATTGTTGTTCTGAGGTACTCCATGGTTCTCCTCCTCATCATTGACATCCCTCTGGTTGCGAGTTCTCACCATCTGAAGAAAAGCAAGAGATAAGAATTAGAAAACGTTCCCAACTATATGCATAAAGGGATATGAAACCAAACAACTAGCTACTCTAACCTACGTGGATATGGTAATGCTAAAGCATCCCAAAATCCTCTATTAAGCACACAAGCAAACAATATATATAGCAAACAGCACACCAAACAAAAACACATCGATTCCCAAGTGCTCCTATGTGCTCTAAAGTTTCCATTCTATCTAGGCCGCATCCTACGGTCAACCTGTGGCTCTGATAGCAATCTGTGACACTCGGTTCCGAAAAATGAACTAAGTGAACGCATATGTGTGCCCAGGATGTTCATCACACATACACGAGTGCATCACAAAAGAGTATACAGAAAATTACCACAAGACAAGATTAATTAACCAAATTTTATTACACAATTCATAATATCCTTGAATACAAGTTCTAATAAATATTAATGACGAGTTCAATTAATGCAGCAGAAATAACCTAAATAAGCAAACTAAACAGCTAGGCAGCATAAGCGATAGGGTAGCGCAGCTCAAATCAACATCACAGGCAAAGCTGTGGGTAGACACGACCTAGAACTCCGCATTATCACCATTAAACTTCTAATCCTGACCTGCAACTAGTGTAGGGGGATTGCAAGAGTGAGTACATGTCGTACTCAGTAAGTGTGAAAAGTATGACATGTGGCGGATTCAAATGACGAATATAATAATGGTTGAGTGCTGAAAAGTACATTAAAACATTTGAAAAAGCAATATATTATATGTATGTGAATAAACCCATCATAAACCATAAGTAATATCATAATACCAGTCCATATTCCATATCCATCATCATATACCAATATCCATATTAAATACCAGAATTCAATTCATAACCATAATACCAAACCAGAACCATAGCCAACCAACCATCCCAAATCCCAAGTTTCCTCTAATAATGTGAGGGTCCAGGTTGCTCATAACCGGGAGCACGACTATCATGATAGTTTTAGACACACACTGCAGAGGTTGTGCCGCTTTACCCACGTGTTTGTGATTTTATCACCTTTCGATGACTATAGAATCTCAATTTTGCTGTCTCACACTTCCGTAGGTGTGTGGCCAAGAGATCACAAAATATCCTTTACAAAGGGATTACTAGCCTATTTAGACCCCACTGAGGTTTCACTGGTGGCGATGTCTCCAACTGAGCACGTATTCAACCAAGGGCCTTCTCTTGAGCCATTCAGATCCCAGGGTAGTCCCACCAATCATCAACAAACCCAATCCGACTATCCCTTCCCCGAGCATCCTTAATGGTCCAAATAGCACTGGCAAAGCCCTAATTAATCAGCTACGCCGCACCCATACTTGGCCTCGTGGTGGCACTGTAAATCCTGGATGGTCGCTCTACAAACCAGTCCTTAGATCTAAAGCAAGCAAAACCACCATAACATCCAACCCATCCACATACCAAGCTTGCTTAGATCACCCATTACCATATCATATTAACCAGTTCATGTTAATCATAGCCACATAAATACATAATTAAGTATGTAGTATTGTTTTCCCATCCCAATTAATTAAGCAAAGCAAAAAGGTAAAAATCCCATCCCGACTCTCTACCATATATTCCAAGTGACAAGGGTGGTTAAACAAAGCTAGTAAACTTCCTATCATAGGATTCCCATCAAATTGACACAAGCACGCAGTTCTGCAAACAAAACATTTATTTCAAAACAGGATCAATATGCTTCAAGGACACTTGCCTTGCTCTTGGGATTGGTTTGGGTCGAAGCCTTCAAACTCTGGGTGCTGGAGATCCTCCGCGGCACTCTCTAGTGCAAATCCGCCTAATCCACACAATAAACATACAAGACAAGAGACACAATCAAAGAGTGCACAAATATTACTCAATCTGACATGATATGCATGAATGATGCAAATGCAAGGTAGAACTTGTTAATAGATTGCTTTCAATGATCACTAACTAGTTCTAATAGATTTTAACAAGTTTATACAGGTTTGGATTTGATTAGATCTACTTTTAAAATTAATTCAACACAATTTAGCTAGGAAAATCGGACTAGTCTACAGAAGGCCGGACTAGTCCGCACTTCGCAGAACTAGCAAACTAGGGTTTTCTAGATCGACGTGAATTTGGAGATTTGGGGTTGAATTCATGTAAGGAAAAGGAAATAGAAGGTATACCAGGTGTTTAGGACTCCAATGAATCAAGAAACTTGGAGGTAGCACTTGGATCTTGATGATCTAGGGTTGGTGATGAACTTAGAGATGATTTGGTGATGAAGAACGAAACTTGATGGAGATCTTGATCCTCTTTCGTTTCCTTCTCTTCTTCTTGCTTGGGATCTCCTCCTCCGTCCTTGATGGTGGCTCTCCACGAACTAGGGTTTGGGTGGGGTGGAAAAGTGGCAAATAGATGTCAAGCCAAGGGGTGGGGTTGTTTATATAGAGGTGGAGGCTAGGGTTAGATGGATTTCGAGTTTGAGATGAGTAGAGGCCGATTTAGAGTCCCACGTGGGCTCTAAAAGAGTTAGACACGACGTCCCTAGGTCCACTTATCGTGACACCCAAGAAACAAGTCGTAAAACAAAAGATCAACTCGGAGTCGCGAAATATCGGACAAGTCCAACAAGGACCGGACTAGTCCGAAGTTAGTCATAAAGAAATTGGACAAGTCTGGCCAAAAATTGAACAAGTTCGACTTTAGTCAGAGAGGAAATCGCACAGGTCCGCTGGAACACCGGACTAGTCCGGACAAGTCCAGGGACTTAGCAAATTTTTAGGGATTCTTGGAATATCGGACTAGTCCGCACAAAATCGGACAAGTTCGAAAGTGTCCAGAGGAAAAATCGGACTAGTCCGCAGCAAAAATGGACAAGTCTGATTTTAGTCAGAGAGAAATCAGACTAATCCGCACCAAAATCGGACTAGTCCGCATTTTTCAGCATTTTAAGTGCGGTTTTATTCCAAATCAATTTTAAACTCATTCCTCTTGATGTGGATTAATGTTAAATATGTATATGAATGTATGTAGGGCATGATGCATGAAAATGAGGGTGTTACAAACATGGAGGTCGAGAAGGATACGCCGCTCATTCTTGGGCGTCCATTCCTAAGCACCGCGAAGGCTCGCATAGATGTGGGAGCTGGAGAAATCTACTTCCATATCAATGGAAAGGAGGAGAAGTTTAACTTTCGCCCAAAGTTGGAGCAATGTATAATGATCTGCATTGGAGCAAATGTTAAACACATTCAAGAGGTCGAAATCACACCCCCAAAGGTGGACCTGCTCATTGCATTCATGAGGAAATTGATCTGTGCAGAAAACCTATCTTATGTCCACGTCAACACCCCAAGAAGACGGAGAAGCCCGGACCTCCTCAAAGGGCCAAGTCCACCAAGCCACCAAAGAAGGAATGTCGGAAGAAGCAAGACAAGCCGTCCGAGCCCATCCCTCCAGGCCCAGATGTCAAGAAATGAAGAAGGAGGAATGTCCATCTCATCGGACGGTGGTGAGACCTAGCCAATAGGTTAAATTGGTAGTTATCCTTTATTTGATTTTTCTTTTTTTCTCTTCATTTGATTTTCCCCATTTAGTTTGATTCTCCCACCGCGTATTTGATTTCCTTAGCAAGTTGAGAATCTAATGTTCTCAACTATCATTTTTATATCTTTATTTTTCACAAAAAGAAAATTGGTGGGTTTTGAAAAAGGAATTTTTATTTGGAAAACAATTTTTTTGAGCTGCAAAAGTGGTATTTCACCAACATGTTGGTTCCATCGTCGTTGGGGAGCTACCTGCCAAAAGGGAGAACAAGGGGGCCCACCTATCAGGTCGGCCGACCCCCCTGCTCGACTGACTAGGGGAAAGAGCCAGTTTGGCTCTCTCTCCTCCAACAGCTACATTTGGTGCCCTAGTGACCGTTGGGGATTGCACACTATAAATGGTGGCCGTGAGGAGCTCTTCTCTTCACACTTAACCTCATTTCATACATCCCTAAAGTCACTCTTGCTCAAATTGTTTTTCTTGCTCTTCATTGAAGCACTCTTGTTCAAAATCCAACTCAAAAAGATTTGCTTTTGATTGCATTTGCAATTTGCTTTCAAGTTCTTCAAGGGAAAATTCGCCATGGTTTTGTTTTCACTAACATCACCTCTTTCAGTTTTTCTGTTGTTGTGCTCTTGTTTGTTGTGGCCATGAAAGGAATGAAAAGGTTGTTTGGAAAGAGGAAGGAGGCTGCAAGCTCAAGCCATGGCGGAGACTCAAGTGCACGCCCCTCTTCTGTTGCTACACCAAGTTCACGGAGGAGGAGTGTAGGGGATGTAACACCCTCATTTTCATGCATCATGCATTGCATAAGTTCATATAAATATTTAACATTAATACACATGCAAAGGAATGAGTTTAAAATGAATTTAAAGCAAAACCGCACTTAAGAGTTCTGAGAAGTGCGGACTAGTCCGCTTTTGGTGCGGACTAGTCCGCTTTCTCTCTGACCTCCCTTGGACATGTCCATTTTTGCTGCGGACTAGTCCGTTTTTCTCTCTGTACAATTTTCAGACTTGTCCGGTACATTGCGGACTAGTCCGGTCATCCCATCCTTGAAAAATTTCGCCAAGTCCCTAGACTTGTCCGGACTTGTCCGACATCTAGCGGAATTGTCCGTTTTCCTCTCTAACTAAGTTCGGACTTGTTCGATATAGTCTAGACTTATCTATTTTCTTCTCTGACTAATATCGGACTAGTCCGGCCTTTCGCGGACTTGTCCTGTGATCGCGACTCCGAGTTGATCTTTTGTTCCACGACGTGTTTTTGGGTTTTACTTTAAGTGGGCCTAAGGACGTCGTGTCTAACTCTTTTGGAGCCCATGTGGGACCCCACAGCGGCCTCCACCCAACCCAAACTCGAAATCCATCAAACCCTAGCCCTCCACCCCTATATAAACAACCCAACACCCTATTTTCACATGTTTTTGCCACCCCTGAATCACACCCAAACAATAGTTTGTTGATAGCTGCCGCGAAGGAGGGAGAAGGAGATCCCGAGCAAGAAGAAGAAGAGGAGGAAACGAAAGAGGATCAAGTGATCAAGATCTCCATCAAGTTTTCGTTCACCATCAACAATTCACCTTCAAGTTCTTCATCAACCCTAGATCGTCAAGATCCAAGTGTTGCCTCCAAAACCCTTTATTCACTGAAGTTCTGAACACCTGGTATACCTTCTACTTCCTCTTTCTCACATGAATTCAACCATGTTTCTCTAAATTCACGTCAATCTAGAAAACCCTAGCCCGCTGTTTATGCGAAGGGCAGACTAGTCCGGCCCCAAGCGGACTAGTCTGGTCTGGCTGTCTGTTTTCTACCGAATTAAATCTAAATTGATTTGAATCAATTCCAAATCTGTCCAAACTTGTTAATAACCATTGTTGACGGTCCTTAAGTACCATATTTTGACCGTCAATTCACCTCATAATGTGCATAAAAGAAACACAAAACATAGTGGTAGGGCTATACACTAACCCAATTCCACAAGTGTTGGTGTCTATTTGTATGCAGGTGAATTATTACCCAAAATACCAAAACATGCAGGGATGAATCCATGAAAATGGGTTTCAACGAATCAGGCGATGACACGTGGCAACACATGGATCAAATGACCCACAAACAGAAGAATACGAGGAGATCCAACGGTGTTGCACCCATATACATCAAGGGGCCCACCTGGAAGCTACCTGGAGGAAGCACGCCCCGAGGGGAGGCTTGACCAGGTCGGCCGAACCAGGGGTTCGGCCGAACCCTTCCTGGCGCCAAACCCAGTCAAATGACACGTGTTGGCTCCTCCCGGCTCCCTGGGGTCAATGGTGACTGATTCGCGCGTTAATTGTGGCGAGAACCGACCCTTCTCCACCTATAAATAGACCCCCTCACCTCACTTCTCACACACACCAAAAGTTGAGAATAGTGCTACATGTAACACCCTAAATTTTCGCATCATGCATTGCATACATGGTCATGCATTAAACACTAGTAGAATAAAAGAAAAATAATAAAACATATGCATATACAAATACGTGTAGCAAAAGAAGAAAAAAAAATAATAATTATAGCCTAAAACTTGTAATGAGGAATAAGTATAAAAAAATAATAATAATAAAAATATATAAGTATATATATAAATAATAGGTAAAATATTAATATTAATAATATGTGTTATAAAAATAATAAATAATAAATAATAAATATAATGATATATATATATATATAAATATATATATAATAAATTATAATAAAGAAAAAAAAAGAGAAAAAAAAGGGGAGCCGCCCGGCGGCCAGGCCAGCGGCCCAGCCGGCCGAGCCGGCCCCGCTCCGCCCCAGCGCGTCAGCGCGCGCGCGCCGCAGCGCGCCGGGGGCCCCACCGCCGCCTGCCCCCTGACGCGCGCCGCCCGCCTGCCCCCTGACGCGCGCCGCCCGCCTGCCCGCCCGGCCGCGTGCCGCCCGAGGCGCGCCGGGCCCCGCCTCCCGCTCCCGCACGGACCGGCCGCGCGCACGCGCCCGAGCCGGGTCCCGTCCCGGCCGCCGTTCGGCCACGCGCCCGCAGCCGGCCCCACCGCGCGTGGAATCCCGCCTCCGCGGTCTCCCGCCCCGTCCCGCCTCCCTTCCCGCGCTGTAACGTCCCATCCCGATACTCCCGCTCCCGCTGGACTCCCTCCCGCGTCCGACTCCCCTGCCGCGAATCCCGCCCCGAACAGAGTCGGTACCAAGGCCGTACCCTAGCACCGCCCCTATAAATAGGACCCAGGCCTAGGCTTTTTCCCCACGAACCAGCAGCCGCCAGCAGAGGAGGAAAAGCCGCCGGAAGCAGCCGACGGGAACAGAGAAAACAGGGGCGCCCAGGGAAGAAAAAAGGAGAAAAAGAAGGGGAAGAAGAGGGAGAAAAAGAGGAGGACACCACCGTTCGCCGGAGATCGTCGCCGACATCGCGCCGCCGTCGTCGTGCCGCCGAAGGACTGCTGCACCATCTATTTCGTCTACGCGTCGCATTTATTCCGCGACCGTCACGCCGTCAGATCTACGGTAGGGTTCGTTCCCGATGCGAATTTTTGCGACCGTATTGAATCTAGTAGGCGTAAATTAAATTTAGCTGCACCATAAATTTTATTTCAGCAGCATTAATCCACCCTAAAACCCCCGTAAACTCATATGAACACGTATGAACTAGTCGCATCTAATTATTAAACGACCGTAGTAAATTAATTATTAAACTGTGCATGCATGCATGTCATTGCATGTTGATTATTTTGTGTGCATTATGTTGAATTGTATATGTTTTCTTGTATGTATGATCATGCGTAGAGGAACGTGCTCAAGAGGCCGCATACGAGGATTTCCAAAATCAAGACTTTGAAGCGCTTGAGCAACCCCATCCGCCGGAGCAAGGCAAGTGTCCTTGAAGCATATTGATCCTGTTTTAATAAATGATTTGGTTGCGAACTTGCATGCTTGTGTCAAATTGATGGGAATCCTATGGTAGGAAGTTTACTAGTTTTGTTTGACCACCCTTGTCACCTGAAATTATGGTAGAGAGTCGGGAAGGGTTTTTACCTTTTTGCTTCGCTTAATTAATTGGGATGACAAACAACCCTACACACTTAATTATGCATCAATGATATTCTGGTTAATGTGAACTGGTCAATACGATGGGTGATCTAAGCAAGCATGGTTATGTGGATGGGTTGGATGTTATGGTGGTTTGCTTGCCTTAGATCTAAGGACCGGTTCATGCGAGAATATGCCAGGTCAACAGTGCCACCACAAGGCCAAGTATGGGTGCGGCGTAGCTGAATAATTAGGAGCGCTGCTAGTATTGTATGGACCATTGGATGGCGCGGGGAATGGGAGTCGAGGAGGACTGCCCTGGGATCCGCATGGCACACGAGGGGACCCGTGGGTGGGAGAATAGAGGTTCAAGCCTGTCGGTGAAACCTTAGTGGGCCCGTACATACTAGTAGTCCCTTTTGAAAGGCTATTTTGTGATCTCTTGGCCACACACCTACGGAAGTGTGAGATGGCACAATGGAGGTTTCTTAGTCATCGAAAGGTGATAAAATCACAAACATGTGGGTAAAGTGGTACAACCTCTGCAGAGTGTTTAAAAACTATCATGATAGCCGTGCTCCCGGTTATGAGCGCCTGGATGACCTACATGATTAGAGTTGGAATTGGGATTTGGGATGGTTATGGATGGTTATGGTTGGTTTATGGATTATGGTCATGGTTATGAAATTGAGTTATGGTAATTGGACATGGATAATGGTAATGTTAGTAATAATTGGATAATGTTTATACTTTGTTATCATGATGGGATTTATTTCACATAGACATAGTATAATGCTTTCCAAATGTTTTACTGTACTTTTCAGCACTAAGCCATTATTATTGTCGTCATTTGAATTAGCCACATGTCATACTTTCCACACTTGCTGAGTACGACATGTACTCACTCTTGCAATTCCCCCCCCCAACAGCTACTGGAGACAATTGGGAGTACCCTGAGGATCACGAGGAGTACTAGGTTGCGTACCGCCGTCAATTGCCTGTGGATTGGAGTCGTGCTGTTTAGTTATTTTCCGCTGCAATTCTTTAGAGTTATATTATTCGTGAACTATTGGATTATTGTAATAAAGTACTTATTTATTAGTTAAGACGTGGTTAAATTCTGTTTATCATTTGTGAATCGCTCGTGTATGTGTGTTGAACATCCTGGGCACACATATGCGTTACGCTTGGTTCATATTCGGAACCGGGTGTCACACTACACTACAAAGGTTTAGTCCTAGAGGCTACCAAAGTAGAAGGAGAGTGTGGTGAAGAGTCTAGGAGAAGGAGGCTTGGGCTTGTCAAGTCCCTCTTCTACACTTGTACCCCTACAAAGGTTTTACTCAATCAAGGAAGCCATTGTGAATTCAATACAAGTTTGATCTTTTATTCTTAGTAGTTTGCACAAGTAGTTACTTGTGGGTTCACTGCTTTAATTCATTAGAGGCTCTAGTTGTAGCTTTGTGTTCGAAACATCTAGAGTAGTGATTTAGAACGTAAGCGTGGTGCTTAGGTTATAAATCATCAGTGGATATCTCGTAGACCCACGGATTGAAGAGGTAGGCAGTAGGTGGTGACAGCCCTATCTTTCCTTCGTAATCCTCCACGTTCGGCTATACCATAGGCTCTTGGCGGGAGTCATCCTAGTATTGCCAGGAGTAAGCACGTGCCTGAAGCAAGCATCTACTGCAAACTACCTTGAATTAGGATCAATACTTTGAATTCCTCTCTATTCCTTGCCTACCAAACAACTTTGTGTCCTTGGGTGAGCTAGTTCGAAAGATTAGCACACACGTTCTTGGGATTCGATACTGTCGGTACCCTGAGTACCGAATACCCCTTGGACATTCCTGCTCTTGAAGGAGTATGAGGAGGCTATTCAGCCCTGGCCATGCATCTGCGTATGGTCAGGTGGCCACAGAAATTCTGGCCTCACCTGCCGGAGAAGTTTGACGGGACCGTTAATCCCGTCAAATTTCTTCAGATCTACTCCACTGCTATCCTTGCAGCTGGAGGAAATGAGGCCATAATGGCCAACTATTTTCCAGTGGCTTTAACTGGGACGGCCCGATCCTGGTTTATGAGCCTTCCACCCAACTCCATAAACAGTTGGGAGGAGTTGTGCTGACAGTTCACCGCCAACTTCGGGAGTTCATACACCCGACCAGGCACCGAACTGGACCTTTTTGCAGTCGTGCAAAAAGGGGAAGAATCCCTGCGATCATTCATCCAGAGATTCTCTCAGGTACAAAACACTATCCCTTCTATATCTAGCGCTTCTGTCATTGTGGAGTTTAGACAGGGCGTACGGGATAAGAAGATGTTGGAGAAACTGGCGATCACGGAGATCACCAGTGTCACGGAACTCTTCAGCTTGGCCGACAAATGTGCCAGAGCTGCGGAGGGCCGTGAAATGCACTCCAAACCATCTCCGGAGGATCGCAAGAAATCCTCCAAAGGCAAAGCCACTACCTCCGGGAGTGGCAAAAAGAAGAAAAAGACCAACAGCAAGAAGAAGCCGTCGGCCGGCGCATCTAATGCTGCAGCTGCTGCAGCTTCGGGTGGCTGGGGGCCACACCCCGAGAAGCGACCTCGACCGTCTTCTATAGACGGTGGCAAACCCAAGGTGTGGTGTCCAATTCATAAGGCGGACATCCACAGTTTGGAAGACTGCCGGGAGGTCCAAAACCTTGCCGAGTGCTACAACAAGCGTCGGGAAGAAGTTCCTTTTCGACAGAGGGAAGGAAAACAAAAAGTTGACGAAGCTCCGGCTGAAGAGGAGTTAGGTTTCCAGGATCCTAAAAAGGTCCTGAAGGCCGTCTACACCTCCGTCGACGACGATTCTGACGTCTCTGACAACGAGCGTCGGAAGACCATGAACACCATTTTTGGTGGATCATGGGACATCACCTCCCGCCGCGTCCTCAAGACAATGCGTCGGGACATGGCCGCTGTAGCTCCTACAGCCAGGGCGGAGCCTCATCGGAAGTGGATGGACACATCCATCACTTTTGATGCTTCGGACTGCCCTCAAAGCATGGTTGGAGCAGGCCAGTTACCTTTGATGGTATCTCCTACCATCAATAACATTCAGCTCCACCATGTTATGGTAGACGGAGGTTCGGGGCTGAACCTCATAAGCTTCAAAGCTTTTACCAAGCTTCAGCTCCGACCTTCGGATCTTCACCCCTCCCGACCTTTCTCCGGAGTAGGTCTGGGAGCCATTACCCCACTCGGTGCTATTACTCTCCCCGTTACCTTCGGGACCCGGGAGAAGTATCGCACTGAGAAGTTGGTCTTTGACATTGCTCGGATCAACTTACCTTTCAACGCCATCTTGGGTAGGCCTGCCTTGTACAAATTCATGGCAACTGCTCATTATGGCTACCTGGTGTTAAAGATGCCAACACCAGTAGGCGTTCTCCGGATCCATGGAGATCGAACTACTGGAGTAACCGCTCTGGAAGAACTTCATGCGCTTACTACGACGCAAGAGGAGGACTCCAGGCAGGAGCAAGCTCCAAAACCCCCGAGCATTCATCAACGAGGCTCGACTTCTGCACCTCGTGTGCAGCCAAGCGGCGACACCGACATTCCCGTCAAAGTCGTCCAAATCGGTTCTAATGCCGCTCAGACCACCCGTATATCGGGGGGACCGAATGACAAATAGGAACTCGCGCTCATCGCTTTCCTTCGGGCTAATGTCGACGTGTTTGCCTGGCAACCGTCACAAATGCCTGGGATCCCCAGGGAAGTGATTGAGCACAATCTGAAGATCTACCCTGACGCCCGGCCCGTGCATCAGAAGCCTCGGAAGCAATCCGTGGAGCGAAAAAACTTCATTTGACAAGAAGTGAAGAAGTTGCTTAAAGCTGGATTCATCCGAGAAGTCTTCCATCCAAAATGGCTGGCAAACCCAGTCATTGTGCCCAAGGCCGGCGGGAAGCTTCAGATGTGTATTGACTACACAACACTAAATAAGGTGTGTCCAAAAGATCCATTCCCACTACCTAGAATAGATCAGATAGTGGATTCCACCTCCGGGTGTGAATTACTGTGTTTCCTAGACGCATATTCTGGGTATCATCAAATCAGAATGTCTAGGGAAGATGAAGAGCATACCTCTTTCATCACAGTAGATGGATTATACTGTTATACAGCCATGCCATTTGGTCTCAAGAATGCAGCTTCAACCTTTGTACGAGCTATGCACAAAACTTTTGAAGAACTCATTAGAGACATAGTGGAAGTGTACGTCGATGACATCGTGGTCAAGGTCAATAACAAGGAGTCACTCCTTGACACCTTACAGGCTGTCTTCGACAAGCTGCGGGTCACCCGCACAAAGCTAAACCCAAACAATTGTGTCTTCGGGGTTATCTCCAGAAAACTTCTTGGTTTCCTGGTAAATCACCGGGGCATAGAGGCTAATCCGGCGAAGATCAAAGCCATTGAAGACATGCGGCCACCAGCCTGCATCAAGGATGTCCAAAAGCTAACTGGATGTCTAGCAGCCCTCAGCCGGTTCATTTCAAGACTGGCAGAACGGGCACTTCCCTTCTTCAAGTTATTGAGGAAGTCCGGACCATTCCAATGGTCTCAAGAAGCAGAAAAGGCGTTCTAGGAGCTAAAACAGCTCCTCACCACCCTACCAACTCTGGTAGCTCCGAACCCTGGTGAGCCTTTGCTACTTTACATTTCAGCAACTGACGAAGTCGTCAGTATGGTCCTGGTTGCGGAGAGACCAACCATCCCATGCTCAGGAATCCAGACCCCTCCAGGAGGGTCCGAAGGTTCCTGAAAGTGAGTCTGGGTCCCAGTTCCCAGACTTGAGTCCACAAGAAGTTACTTCAGAAGACCTAGACCCCTCCGGGAGGGTCCAGGTCGCTTCTGAAGAAGCTCCGGGTCCCTCCAGCAAGGACCCAGAGGTCCCTGAAGAAGGTCCGGATCCCTCCGGGAGGATCCGGGTCAATGAAGACGAAGCTCCGGGCCCCTCCGGGAGGGTCCAGACCATCCATCGCCCAGTGTACTTCATCAGTGAAGTACTTCATGATGCCAAGACTCGATACCTAGAGGTGCATAAGCTGCTCTATGCAGTTCTTATCGCCTCCAGGAAGCTTCACCATTACTTCCAAGCTCACAAGATTTCAGTGGTGACTTCTTACCCACTTCGAGTAATCTTGCATAATCCCAATTCAACTGGGAATATTGCAAAGTGGGCAGCGGAATTGGCCGAATTCGATCTCGAATTCATTCCAAGACAAGCAATCAAGAGTCAAGCATTGGCAGATTTTGTGGCGGAATGGACTCCCTCTACATCAAACCTTGGGGGCCCCATTGAGAAGAAGCCGGAACACAAGGATCCGGTCTTCACCGAGCCTCACTGGACCCTCTACTTCGACGGCTCCATGCAAAAACAGGGGGCCGGAGCTGGAATCCTTCTCCTCGCACCAACCGGGGAGAAGGTAAAATACATGGTACACCTTGACTTCAAGGCGACCAACAACATGGCGGAGTACAAAGCACTCATCTACGGACTAAAGGTGGCACTGTCATACGGTGTCAAGCAGCTGCTGGTCAAGGGAGATTCACAGCTCATCATTAAACAAGTGAAGGGTGAATGCTCCTGCAACAATCTCCAGCTAGCTGCTTACCTCCTTGAAGTCCAGAGGCTTCAGAAGGACTTCGAAGTCTTAGACCTCCACCACGTCCAGCGTGTCCACAACACTGAATCCGACGAACTCTCGATGAAAGCGTCAACCGGAGCTCTAGCTCCTGACGGAACTTTTGTCCGGAGGTTGTTAAAACCCACAGCTCAGCCTGCCGAACTGAGCGAAGGGGGCGAGATCAGCATCCCGAAGATGACGGTCCCGATGGCCCTGTTACCATAGCAACCATCAAGGGTCGTAGGTGCTGCCGGAAGCTCCGAGCAACACAGCACACAAGACTCAAATGCTCAAGTTAGCTCTGATGCATGGATCTCGGAGATCCGGAGCTACTTGAAAGACAACATCCTTCCTGACGATGATGTATCCGTTGACCGGATAGTCAGATTGGCTAAAAGATACACGTTGGTAGAAGGGGATCTCTACTGGCGCGGTGCCAACGGTGTCCTAATGCGGTGCATCACAAGGGAAGAAGGCTGCAAGCTCCTCGCAGAAATCCATGGAGGTGAGTGTGGGAACCACGCGTCTTCCCGCACGCTGGTCGGTAAAGCCTTCCAGCATGGCTTCTACTGGCCTACAACACTGCAGGATGCAACTGAGCTGGTGAAGAAATGCGAAGCATGCCAATTTCATGCAAAGCAAATTCACACACCGGCTCAGCCTCTACAAATGATACCTCCTACATGGCCCTTCGCTGTGTGGGGGATGGACATCTTGGGACCTTTCCCAAGAGCCGTCGGAGGTTACAAGTTCCTGTATGTCGCCATTGACAAGTTCACCAAGTGGCCAGAAGCAACTCCAGTTGTGATAATAAACAAGCAATCTGCCATCAACTTTTCGCAGTCTATTGTATGCATATTTGGAGTCCCAAACAAAATCATTACTGATAACGGGACCCAATTCACAAGCTCTGTATTTCAAGGATATTGCGAAGACCTCAACATTCAAGTTTGCTACGCCTCCGTAGCTCACCCGGCAAGCAATGGCCAGACCGAGAGAGCAAATGCTGAAATCCTGAAAGGACTCAAAACGCACACCTATGAGCGCTTGAAAAAACATGGAGCCAACTGGATTGAAGAGCTTCCGCCCACTCTATGGGCCAATAGGACAACTCCAAATCGGTCAACTGGAGAGACACCCTTCTTCCTGGTGTACGGAGCTGAAGCAATCCTTCCTCGAGAAATCACCTTGGGGTCACTCCGGGTCCGGACCTTCGAGGAAGCCACGCAGGACCAGCTCCGGCGTGAAGACCTAGACCTCCTTGAGGAGGGAAGGTGCCAAGCAGCTGTTCGGAATGCCCGATACCGCCAAGCCCTTCGGCGCTATCATCAGCGGCATGTACACAACCGACAGCTCGAGGAAGGCGATCTGGTGCTACGGAGAATACAATCCAGAGAAGGGTTAAACAAACTCTCTCCCAGCTGGGAGGGACCATTTCGAGTGATTAAAGTATCCCGTCCCGGAAGCGTTCGCTTGGCTACCGAGGATTGGACACCTCTCCCAAATCCTTGGAATATTGAGCACCTCCGTAAGTTCTACACTTAATATCACGGAGGTGAGTCTGTAGTAACTTGAGGTGTATGTTATAGAGTCATTGTACAGAGTCGGGTAGTTCCTCCGGGAGAACAGCCGGACCTTTCCCGGAAGGTCCGCAAAGTTCATGCAACACTTGTCACAGTCTCAGAACTAAAAGTGTGGCTAGCTACCCTGGGTCAAACAAGAAATGAAACACGCTTAGCTTGGTTCCGTACCCTAAGAGTGTACTTGTTTCCCCTGTACCCTAGACCTATAATGAAAGACATCTTCATGTGAAACAGACTCCACGTGCATTTATTTTGTACAGGCTCAACATTTTTTATTTTTCTCTTTCTTATCTATAACAAAGTTGTGCAATTCTTAAGAAATTTTAGTTCGACCAGTTCATGTACAATTCGAGCTGTATTGTCAATTCTTTTGGATTCAAATATTGTTCATGGCCCACTCGCTTGAATGCCGCCAAGCCAATCTAGGGCCGGAGTGTGCTATCAACTTAGCCTGGTCAAGCACCCTAAGTACGCCACTCTACCTACACCCCGGCAGGCCGAAGTAAGGCGGGTCCAAGTACAATTGGATCTGGAAGAAAGAAGGCAACACATTCGGTTGTATTCAGAATTGTGTTTGACCTAAAACTTTCTTGGGAATCGTAAGCCGCGACGAAGTTATAGGCAAGGAGAGAATTACTATTTTTCTTGGCTTCAGTGTGCTGGAAAAATAAAGAATCCACGTTGATGGAGAAAAGCCGGAGCTAACAAAGCTCCGACCCCCCCCCCCCCCCTAGGTGGCTTGTGATCGATGTTAAACATTGAAAATGAGCATTACCGGAGCAACCAAGCTCCGACAAAGCTAGGGGGGCCAGCCGTCGACGCAGAATAAAAGATGGTGAGAAGACCCCACAAGAGGAGTCTGCTGCCGACAAGCTACGCGTTGGCAAAGGTCACTGCTGGAGCTACTAAGCTCCGACACCCCGAAGGGTTAACTATCGATGCTCTACACGTTGATAGGGACTATTGCTGGAGCTACTAAGCTCCAACAATAGTCAATGCCAGAGCTTCTGAGCTCCGACAACCTCAGTGGGCCTTCACTATCGAAGACTTCGGACCTACACTCTACAAGTTCGAAGCAAACGAGTCTTCAACAAAACACAATATCCTCTTGGTACATGTTCACAATCAAATTGTGTACATCTACCAGGGGGCCAAGTGAAGACAGAAGTGTTGAAGACAAAAAATGAAATTCATTAACAAATTGTGGATTTCATTCATCTGGAGACAAGGGATTACAAAATTGGGGAAGAAAAAGAGAGAATACAAGTGGGAGCTACAGAGATGGTCCTAGACCCTATGGAAGAACTGGGCGACTATCTGAGCAACCTCCGACACATTGGCTCGGGTGGCTTCACCTTCTCCTTCGACGGGACCTTCAAGCACTGGGTCCAGAGGAAATTGGGGATCCCGGCTGGTGTAGCATGTCAGCACATACTCTGCGACATTCTTCGCCAGGGACTGCCCCTCAGCCTCCAATTGGTCCGCGATGGCGTCACCCACCTTGGAGAGTTTGTCACCCGCCGAGCTCAACGCTTGCAACACCAGGTCCAGCTCCGGCTCCGGATCATCCGGACGCACGGGACTGAAGCCCATTGGTGTCAGTGCGTCGTTGGCTTTGCTCAGGAACTCCAAAATCTGTAGGGAGTCCGCAATCCTCAAGCCCTTCAGTTCCTCCAAGGATCTTTTGGCCGCCGCCAGTTCAGAATTCTCACGAGCAAGGCGCTCAACCTCTTTGGCATTTTGCTGAATCTTTTCAGCAACCTGCTTCTCGAGTTTTCCGAGCTCCACCTCCCGGAGGTGGATCTTGTTCCGGCGGTTGACCAGGTCCTTCTCCTGACCCCTAACTTTCTTCTCCCTGGCAGCGATGGCACGCTCTTGCTTGTAGAGTTCCTGCCCTCGCACCCGGGCCTTCTACTCCTCCTCAACGCAACGCTCCTCTAACTTCTTGGTGCGTTCCTCGAGGCCCTTGTCAGCCAGAGCCACCTTTTTGGCGAGCTCCTCCTCCCTCTTCAAGACATCATCCCACAGCTCTAGGAGTTTTTGCTCTTCGTCTTCGAGCTTCTTCTCCCTCTCCTCAAGTGCCTCCCGACGCTTGATGAGGCTAGTGTTAATGGCTTCAAGCCTTTCTTGGCGATCATCAGCCGCACTATTAGTTGCCTTGGCCTACTCATAAATGGCCCGGGATTGAGTGTCGAGGGCACTAGTCAAGCTCTCCCCGTCATCCAATAATTTGCCCTAGTATTCCAGGCAGACCTTCTCCTGTTTTATCCACTCCTTGTCGTCTGCTAGCCTCGACTGCGCCAGCTTGGTCTCGAAGTAGAGCCGATTACGCCACCGCCTAAGGGTTTGGCGCTCCTCTTCAAGAGCCTTGCTGTCGTGGTAGAATGCCAGCTGGACTTGACATAGACTGGAGCAAGCGTTGTCAATGGACAATGACAGGGGAATAGGGTCCGGACCTGCTGGGGTCTCCCCTGTTGGTTCCAGCGGGTTCTCGCTTACAAAAATTGGGTCCCACTCCACAAGAGTGGTCCCCTGAGCCTCCACGGCACTAGGGCCGTCCTCTAGGACAGCCTCAATCACCACTGAGGAGGGTCCCACAGAAGAATTTCTGACCTCCAGAAGTGGTTCTGAAGGCCCTACCGCAATGTCTTCATTTGCCCCCTCAGGCAGGGGGCCAACAACTTCAACAAGGCACCCTGGCTCAGCAACAGGCACCTCCGCCGTCATCACTTCCGGAGTAGGGGCTACTTCCGGCTCCGGCCTGGGCTCCTCCTCCACTGGTGGCTCAGGTGTTGGCGTCTCGACCATCATGGGTTCGAGTGCTGATGCCTCCGCAACAACCGGCTCGGGCGCCGGAAGGTCAACAACAACCGGCCCTGAGGCTGGAGCTTCAACCTCAACTGGCTCAGGCGCCGGAAGGTCTTCAACTGCAACCGGCTTTGCGGCTGGAGCTTCAGTGGCAACCGGCTCTGAGGCCGGAGCTTCGGTGGTAGCCGGCTCAACCACTGGGACTTCCTAAACATCTAGCTCACTCGCCGGGACTTCAATAACCTCCGGCTCAACCGCTGGGGCTTCGACAATTTCTAACTCTGGGGCCGAAATCACTGCTTCCTCCGGCTCAGCGGCCGAAGCTTCCAACATCTCAACATCAAGACCCGGGGCTTCAACCTCTGGGGCAGGTGCCGCTGGTGCATCTTCTCTCTCGTGGTCTGGCGCTACCACGGGAGTCTCGGGGGATGAGTCAAGGTCCATGACCACGACAGCTAGCGCTGGAGCTGCCGCAACTTCAGCCATCACTTGGGGCGGCACCGGGATTGGAGGAGAAGCCTCCGCCCTCACAGCTTCAGCTGCTGTGGCTGAGGGCGGAGCCTCACTCCTCTTCTTGGCGACGCTGCAGATGATGGATGAAGAAACTTAAAAAACAGTTACTACAACAAAACAACTATCTGAGGTAAAGATTAAAAATTACCTCGGAAGGTTTCCACACCAGCTTGCACGGAATCTCTTTCCCGGGCGTTCTGGACTGACCATGGACGCCGCCGGCGTGGTAGCTCCAGAAGGCCCCCCCGGAACTTGTTGCAGCCGCGGGCATTTCCTTAGTCGAGGCCCCCCTCGACCGGGAAGGACCTCCGGACCCCGAGACCTCAGCTGGCCCTGGTACTGGAGTCACATGCCCGGGGCTAGCACCCCGGGAAGACACTGCTGCAGGTACAGTCGCCACAGTTGTAGAAGACCTCCCCCTCCGGGGAGAAGAAGCAGCTGCAGAGGGTGCAGGCCTGATGGACCTTCCGTTGGCATGCTTTAGCTTCCTCTTCCGGCTCAAGGGTTCGGCCGCCGGCTCCTTGCCCTTACCGACGACTTCAGTCCTTGGCTTCGGGGCAGGGGCGGAGCCACCTTCAGAAGCCCCAGGGATCACCAGCCTGGAAGTCGATCGTCTCTCGACGACACCGAGGTCGTCAAGCACCGGCATCGTCTGCCGGAGCTCCCTGCTGAACTGTACTTCCACGTTCAGAGGGAGGAAAGCTGGTGGCGGGGTCAAGTCATCACCCACGACGTCGATGCCATGCTGGAACTTCTTGAGATGAAACTCCAAGGTCGCCCCCTCCATGTTGGACTTTAGCCCGGTCTCGACCCGGTCGTCGTCCATCACACTGTTGAGGGACCAAGCGAGTTTTTCTCTCCTCTTCAGTGGTGCCCACCTGTTGACCAGGAAATTGCAAAATACTGCCTGAGGAGTTAATCCTCCCTCCACACATTGGCGGATCCTGGTCAGAGCAGGGTTGAAGGCATCCGACAGCACCGGAGCTTCACTCCAGACTACAGTGTCGATGTTGGGGAGGCCTTCGGGCAGCTCCAGCTTCTCGTGCTCCTCCACCCGGATGACTATCCAGTCTTTCTTCCAATCGTCCCACTTTCTAGAGGGAAACGACCGGAGGTACTTGAATGGGCACTTCTTGCGCTTCACAAAGTAGTAGAAGCAAAGGTACTCATCACCCTTTCCGGTGGTATGGACAGTGAAGAAGGTCCGGAAAAGCTCAATGCAGGGGGGATGCCCACCCACATTTCACAGAAGTGGACGAAGACAGACACTAGAAGAATGGAGTGGGGGCCAAGGTGGTACAGCTGCAGACCATAGAAGTCTAGCAGCATTAAGAAAAGGAGGAAAAAGGTGGGATCAACCCCACCATGGCTTACGCAGAGAAGTACACCATCTCGCCGGCGTGCTCCTTCTCGAACGGGAGCTTCCCACCGGCGCGGACCAGGTGGTTGAAGAAGTCCGAGGACCACCCCATGAGGGCCCGGACCTTCTTCAGGTCACTTTCAATCTTCAAGCGGCTCTTGCGGAGACCTAACTCCATCGCAGCACAGCGAGGCAAGGGAGGAAAAGCAAGCGCAAGTTTGGGAGTTCGAGCGCAAGTTCAGATGAGAGGCGTAAAGAACCCCAGACGATGCACACTTTCCTTCTTAAGTAAGCCCCCGCAATGCTTGGATGGAAACCGCAGGGAAGCTGAAGATACTATTCAAAAATTTCACCCTGCCGATGACAAGAGGGCCCGAGACCACCCCGACGATCAAGTCGAGGTTCTTACCCAGGCGAACGGTTGTCATCATGAAAGGCGGGAAGCCCGAAGGTGGCGGCCTGACAAGGCGCGTGGAACCGATACGATTTTTGTATCAGGAACCGGCGACCTTCAATTGCGTGAGATCCGCACGCCAAAGATCTCATTTGCCGCACCCGGGATATGCCACGCGGCGAGGATTTAACTCCAAAACTATCGCCAACGGCACATATGAAGACCTTTGAAGACTCGGCTCAAAAGTCGAAGGATGGACCCACCTCCGGCAGAATGACTTCACCCAAGGGGTCTTCCCCAGAGGTGGGCCCAGGGGGCCACTATCGGTACCCTGAGTACCGAATACCGCTTGAGATTGCAAAGATCTCAAGGAAATGTCATCTACTTGATTTGAAGAGCTTCGGAGGCCCACATGTCAGACATAACCAGACCTGCTTCCCCAACATGGTTAGTCCCAGGGTCGCCACGTGTACCATCAAACTGGAGCTACCGCCCACAAGGGGGAAGCTCCGGGCTATGTACCATAACGGCACCCCCGGACCTAACCCCAGACCGAGGGAAGCTCCGGAACTGACACGTGTCTGGTGGCACCAGACCTATCTGCTCCCCACAGTATGCCCCAGAGCTGCCACGTGTCCAACCGTCGGACCTTCAGCCTCAAACCTCCGGTAGACTCCACAACGGCTCCGGATCTTCAAAGCGGAATCAAGGACTTCAAGACCCGATTAAGTGTCATTAATACTATGTTAATGACACACGATCAGACGACCCTTATTACCAGTAACGGCACTGTCAAAGCCCGTAACTCGGTCATTAAGAGTAATTATGCACATCAAATGTGTATCAATATTAGTAGCCACCGGGGCCACATGTCGGGCCAGACCAACTTGTAACGGCCTGTCTTGTACTATAAAAGGACAGGCCGACGATACATAGAGATCTGAGCTGGTCTGATCGGCTCACACACGCTCTCAACTCACGTCACTTGAGTTGAGTTCATACATCCAATATAACACCAACACACCCCGTGGAGTAGGGTATTACGCTCAGGTGGCCCGAACCACGTAAATCTTTGTGTCTCTTGTGTCATTTTACATTTCACCTTCTTGAATCTCCGCGCGCCCACACCAAACTTCAAACTCCGCAAACACTTTTAGTAGTGTCGGGAGATCTGCCGGATCAAAACTACCGACATATACCCTTGGGAATACTCCTTAAGGGGAAGTGCTACAACGGTATTTCCGTGCGCTTGCGGATAACTCTGTGATGTTAAGAAATACCAACAATCATTGTTGGCGCCATTGCCGGGAAACGATTGCTGTTAATCTTCGAACCGAGATCACCCTCGTATCATATCACATGGATCAACCCACCATTCTTTCTTACTCTTCTCCGAAGGGCAAGTTTTGTGAGCTACCGCCTTCAGCGGAACCTATTTGTTCAACCAGCTATGAACTTTGCCCTGGCTTTATAGCCATGGTTCGGGAACAATCCTTCTCAGGAACGGATTGTGAAAACCCTTACCACCATCTAAGAGAGTTTGAACAACTGTGTTCATGCCTTCTAATCAAAGGTATGACACAGGAAACTCTCAAATGGAAGTTGTTTCCTTTTTCCCTCAAGGAAAAAGCCAAACAATGGTACAACCACTACGTTGGGAAGACAAAGGTGATTGGAGTGAATTACGAGACAAATTTTTTCTTGCTTTCTTTCCCATTGCCCGAATTGTTTCCTTACGAAAGGAAGTACTATGCTTCCAGCAGATGGAGAAGGAATCCATAGGTGCAGCTTGGGACAAATTTTCTCTTTTGAAAAATTCTAGCCCAGATTTGTTAATCCCTGATCCAATGCTTTTGCAACATTTCTTCATGGGATTGAACAAAGAGTCTGCCCTATATCTTGACATTACGGCTGGAGGATCTTTCCTCCATAAGACTCCAGAAGAAGGCAAGGATCTTCTGGACAGAATTCTAGAAATTTCTTCTTTCATTATGGGTCTTAATGAGCCTCCCCAAGAGGAAGTTGTGTCAAGAATGGAGGATACACTCTTGGACAAGGATGAACCCATTTCTTGTTTACCCCAATCCTTGCCAGAGGAATCCTCTCCCGAACCTAAGACTACGAAGGTAGAAGAAATTCAACCCTCGCAGTTTCCATTTTACTTCGAGGAAGAGCTTTTTGAAGATTATGGAAATACCTTGAAATATTGTTGCTATAGGAAACCTTCATTGCCACCAACTCCACCTGAACCACCTGACGGGGTGTTCGTTCGTCAGACGGTCAAGGAGTTGACCTCTATCCTAAGCAGAGAGTGGACAGTTGAAGTCGAGAATTGTAAGACCTATGTGTGCTGAATACATTGGCTTGTAGTGAATACACTTGCTTTGACGATAAAAGTTTTGAATATCACCAAAACACCTTTTTATTAAGGTCCGACTAATTTTGGTTAGCTCCGGTGAGTTTTGTCTTTAGCTCCGACATGTCTTTGATAGTTCCGGCGTGTTTTTGCTAAGCTCCAAGTTGATTTTTCTAGCTCCGGCTTTTGGGATTACTAGTTCCGACTAGTTCTGGTTAGCTCCGGCGCTAGGTCCTGCTAGTTTTGTAAGCTCCGGCGGGAGCTTGGTTGTACTAGTTTTGGTAAGCTCCGGCGCTAGGTTCTACTATCTTTTGTTAGCTCCGGCTCAAGGTCCGGGTTGCTCTGGCAAGGTCCGGAACTTGACCGTAGTGCTTCTGCTTTTCATTTGCAATGTTTCGTACTTGCTTTACATTGTTGGAAAGATTGCTTAGTATTCATTTGCTAAGTTTTTGGTGCGTTTTGGTTGATATGGATAATATCGTGTTTGACTCAAATATGGAAAGATTTGAGTTGGTTATGATTGGATTTCGTGTGGGTCGCGAATTTGAGTTGTTTAGGAATGTGGGATACGTTCCTAAGGTGTTTGGAAGTCTTAAGATTGCTTCTATCTGCGTATAGAAGAATCTTGAGCAGTTATGGAAAGTTACGATTCGTGATCTGAGTAGGATTGGAGTCCTAGTTGATATTGGGTTGGCCTAAGGGCTGGTTATATAAGCAAGGGAGCCCAGAGCTCGTGGTGCACGACTTTGGGGCTGTTCCTCTTGTGTTCTATTGAATAAAATTCGTAGTTTGAAGGAACTTTTGTGCCTTGTTCGTCCGACTTGTTCCAGACAAGTTTTACTCGTCGAGTTTCTGGACAGCACTACCTTTCGTCGGTGGTTTTATCATAACTCGAGTTTTACAGATCCAATTGACGTGATTCTTTTTTGGTTGTCTTCACAACTTGATTATCTATCATATGTCAAAATTTCACGTTCATTGGATTTGTGGTTTCTGATCTACACAAGTTTCTTTGCAGCGTTCCAGAACTGTTTTTCTCGGGTAGGACAGATTAACCATTGTTTGATCTTTCGATCATAACTTGAGTTTTTCTTGTCGGATTTGAGTGATTCTTTTTGGGTTGTCTTCGTGACTTGATTATCTCTGATATCTATCACTTTTGTCATGGTGAAACACGTTTAGATTAGTCTCACATACGATTTCTTCAATAGATCGTTTTTCTGCCGAAAGGGTTTGGGGTTTAATTGTTTCCGCTGCGTAAGATTTTTAAATCTACCATTCACCCCCCTCTGGTAGCTTTTCACGTGCTCTTCGATCCTACAATTGCTATCAGAGCCAGGTTGCTCTAATCTTTGAGATTTGCACGTGTTTTTGACTAATCATCATGGAGAAGTACTCCGCCAAACCTTGTGTGTTTGCTGGTATTGATTTTCAGGTTTGGAAGGCACGCATGGAGGCTTTCATCCAGGCACAAGACTTTGCAATATGGGAGAAGGTATACAAGCCTTATGAAGTGCCATCAAACGATCAAGTTACAGCTACAAATCTGAGAGATGTCGACAACAACAACAAGGCTCGGAACTTGATCATACAAGGATTAACACAAAGCGACTTCGACCGTGTTGCACACCTCCGATCTGCATATGATGTGTGGAAAGCACTTTGTGACTACCACGAAGGATCCAACACGATCAAAGAGGTAAGGCAAGACATGTTCAAGAAAGAATACATGCGCTTCGAGATGCAACCCGGTGAGTCTATTGATGACCTTTTTGCTCGCTTTAATAAAATTCTCAGCAACTTGCGTAGCGTCAATGTTAATTTTTTCAGATGCTGAAAATGCTAGGCAATTGCTAAGTGCATTAGATATGTCAATTTGGGAGATGAAAGTCACATCTATTCGTGAATCTACTGTCATGAGTTCACTTACTTTAGATGTACTCTATTCTAAACTAAAAACTCATGAAATTGACATCCTAGCACGTAAGAACCCAAATAAGTCTATTGCATTTGTTTCACAACGTGATATGTCTAGCTCTGGCCAATCATCATTTTGCAATACTCTTGCTTTGTTGTCCTCACTAACCCTGGAGCAGATCGAAGAATTTCCAGAAGAGGAGTTGGCACTCATCTCTACTAGATTCTCAAAAGCATTGCAAAATGTGAGAACTAGAAGGAGAGGAAGCTCCGGACCTCAACGCTGTTTTGAATGTGGTAAAATAGGACACTTTCGTACAGAATGCCCTAACCTTTTAGGTCCGACCATCTGGGAAGAAAAAAAAAGCAAGGTCCATACCTCCTCTGGAAATTCCAACAAGAAGAAGAAAGGTACCATAGGACCCAAGATGATCAACAGTTTCATCACCGCGCTTCAAGAGTTCAGTTCAAGCGACGTGGACATTGGAAGTGATGAAGATGAAGATGATTTGGCAAACTTGTGCTTTATGGCGGGCAAGTCAAGATCAAGTATGGAGGAGGCAGAACACAACAACGACCATGAAGAGGTATGTCCTACTTGTGAAGAAATGTGTGATGCCATTTCTCGTGCCACTATTATTGTTAAGAAAAAGGACAAAAAGCTTAGGGATAGTGCTGCTAAAATTGAATCACTAGAATCTGAAATCAACCGTTTAAAAACTTTGATTCCTAGTGATGATGCATGTTCCTCAGGTGATTTAATATATGAACAATTGTCCTCATTAAGAAGTGCGCACACCTCCACACTTGATAAACTTGAGTTAGAAATTGAAAAGAACAAAGAGCTTGCTGCACTTAATGATAAAAACTTGAAAGATGCTAGCTGTTCTACAATTGATTTGCATTATTCTACTTGTGATGATCTTGATAAGAAACTACAGGATGCTATGAATGAAATTTCTATATTGAACAATGCTTTACGTTCTCATGAAGTTAAATTTTGTTCCAATTGCAAACTAAAAGGAAAAACTTCATGTGAAAATTGCCTTGATCTGTCCAATAAACTTGATGACATGCATAGGACATTAGATTGGTTTTGTAATGGGAATAAGAACCTAAATTTACTGCTGAATTCTTCCAAGACTTGCAATGATAAAACTGGTTTAGGTTTTGATTCTCATGCTCATGCTAAGGCACATCCACATAAAATTGTAAAGTCATTAGGAAGTGGTTTGATTCAAACAGTTCCTAAACAAAAAGGAGTGGTTTTCAAATCTGCAGGAGTGCTGCCTCATTCAGTTTCAAATAAAAATATTGCTGGCTCATCTAGACATGAACACAAAGTTAAATTTCATTGTACCTTTTGTGGTAGAGATGGTCATGTCATAAATTTTTGTTATAGACTAGCTAAACAACAGAAAAAGGAAAGGATGAGTGCTAGATATTATAACTTTCATGCAATTAGAAAAACACAACCTGCTTTAATAAGTCAGAAATTTGAAAAGGTAGCTTCCGGAACTTTTGGCAAGAAATCTACAAAGGCAGCTCTGGTAGTTCTGATAGCTCCGAGAGTTCCCGAATCTTTTGCTGTTCCCTCCAAAGCTTTAGTTTTTGCCTCCGGACCTTCTGCTTTTACCTCCGGAGCTACTGGTTTTCACTCTAAACAAGTAACAACTTCTAAATCAATTGTTAAGAACAAAAAACCTCAATCTTTGACTCATAAACCTGCTGTTTTATCTCAGCTTTCGCGTGTTTTTCCTGCTGCACGTCGCGTGACTCAGTACGGGATTCCTAAATGCCTTTTGACTAACCCCAGTATTGAGTCATCGACGTATTGTGCTTCTATGTAGGTTACACGTTTGAGGAAGGAGAACATTTGGATTGTGGATTCAGGTTGCTCACGCCACATGACCGGTAACAAAGATTGGTTCTCCTCCCTCTCTTTTGTGTCACGTGTACAAAATGTTACTTTTGCCGATAATTCTTCAACTCCTATAATTACTAAGGGTTCGGTTAGAGTAAATGTTCACTACACTTTGAAGGATGTGGCACTTGTCAAAAATTTGAAATACAACTTGCTTTCTGTTTCACAATTGCTAGATGAACATCTGGAAATTATTTTCAATAAAAACTGCTGCAAAGTTGTAGGTTCAAATAGTGAGCTTATTTTTAACATGTCTCGGTTTGGAAGAGTTTTTAATGCTGATTTTGATATGTCTTCCTCTAAGCATAGGTGTCTAGTTGCTAATGATTCAAAGGACTTATATTTTTGGCATCGTAGACTTGGTCACGTAGGCTTTGATCACCTAACGCGTGTTAATATTCTTGATCGCATATGTGGGTTGCCTAAGCTTAAAGGGGACAAAGAAATTGTGTGCTCTTCTTGTAGACATGCTAAGATGGTTGCAGGTTCACATACTCCTCTCACAATGATCATGACAACTGAACCATGTCAACTTTTGCATCTTGACACCGTAGGACCTTCACATGTTCAATCCTTCGGAGGTAAATGGTATGTTCTTGTTATCGTTGATGATTATTCTAGATACTCTTGGGTTTACTTTATGGCGTCGAAGAATGAAGTTTTAGTCACTTTAGAACTTTATTTCTTAGATTATCAATTGATCACCCAGGATCATTAAAAGCAATTAGAAGTGATAATGGAACTGAATTTAAAAATCAATCTTTTGATCACTTTTGTGCTGAAAATAGAATAGATCATCAATTCTCTTCACCATATGTACCTCAACAAAACGGTGTTGTAGAAAGAAAGAACAGAACCTTAGTTGAGATGGCTAGGACTATGCTTGATGAATATCAAACTCTTAGGAAATTTGGGCTGATGCATTGGTACTAGCTCTGGTGTTGCAGGACCAGATCCGTATCCTCAGGGGGAGGGTATTTTAGAAGATGAGGAAGAGCCGGTGATACTGCCTGGTAGTTCCGAAGTTGACACGTGTCCAGCTCCGGACATTGAACAAGCTCCGGCTATCACCTATGCTGGTCCTGATCGTCCACAAGTCACAAGCTCATCAATCTACGATGAACCTAATGAAGAAGAAGCTTGTGAGACATCTGTTCCCCTACGTTTTTACAAAGATCATCCTCCACAACAGATGATTGGAAGCTTGCATGAACGAGTCACACGGTCCAGGTTTTGCGATCCAAACTCTTATGCTCATTCTGCTTTTGTTGCTTCTTTTGAACCCAAAGATATATCACACACACTCACTAATGAATCTTGGATTATTGCCATGCAAGAAGAGTTAGAAAATTTTGAAAGAAATAATGTTTGGAAACTTGTACCTCTACCTCAAGGTCACACTTTAATTGGAACTAAATGGGTATATAAAAATAAACAAAGTGAGGATGGGGTTGTGGTTAGGAATAAGGCTAGGTTGGTTGCTCAAGGTTTCACTCAAGTTGAAGGTCTAGATTTTGATGAAACTTTTGCTCCTGTCGCTAGATTAGAAGCCATAAGAATTTTGTTAGCTTTTGCAGCATCTAAAGGTTTTAAGCTATATCAAATGGATGTTAAAAGTGCTTTTCTTAATGGCTACATAGATGAGGAGGTTTATGTCAAACAACAACCGGGTTTTGAAAATCCAGATTTTCCTAATCATATTTACAAACTGTCCAAAGCCTTATATGGTCTCAAACAAGCCCCTAGAGCATGGTATGATAGGTTAAAAACATTCTTACTTGAAAAGGGGTTTACCATGGGCAAGGTTGATAGAACTCTTTAAACATGGCAATGACTCATTATTCGTTCAAGTGTATGTGGATGATATTATCTTTTGTTGTGCTTCTCATGATCTTGTGTCCAAGTTTTCAGCAATGATGAGTTCCGAATTTGAAATGAGTATGATGGGTGAACTCACTTACTTTTTGGGGCTGCAAATCAAGCAAACCAAGGAGGGTACCTTTGTGCATCAAACTAAGTATACCAAAGACCTCCTAAGACGCTTCAACATGGACAAAAGCAAGCCTCTTCGGACACCAATGGGAAAAGCAACAACACTTGAACTTGATGAAGATGGTGAATCCGTGGATCAAAAAGAATATAGAAGCATGATCGAATCACTTTTGTACCTCACCGCATCAAGACCGGACATACAATTCAGCGTATGTCTTTGTGCACGGTTTCAAGCTTCCCCACGTGTTTCACATCGTCAAGCCGTCAATAGGATTCTCAGGTACTTACATGGAACCCAAGAATTTGGCATTTTTCTTCCTTCTTCCTCAAATGTTACTTTGAAATCTTTTTCGGATGCTGATTTTGGGGGTTGTAGGATTGATAGGAAAAGTACTTCCGGTGCTTGTCATTTTCTTGGTAATTCTCTTGTTGTTTGGTCCTCTAGAAAACAAAATTCAGTTGCACAATCCACAGCCGAATCTGAATATGTAGCTGCTGCTAGTGCTTGCTCACAAATTCTTTGGATTGTTCAAACACTTAAGGACTATGGGGTTGATCTAGAGAGTGTTCCACTGTTTTGTGATAACACTAGTGCTATTTGCATTGCCGAAAACCCCGTGCAACATTCTAGAACTAAGCACATTGATATTAGGTATCACTTTCTCTGAGATAACGTTGAAAAAGGAAACATTGTGCTTCACCATGTAGATACCGAACATCAATTGGCTGACATTTTTACAAAACCTTTGGATTTCACTCGTTTTTGTTTCATTCGTAGTGAAATAGGGGTTATGCATCCTCATGGCTTAAATTGAGGGGGAGTTTTTGAAACTTGGGAAGTCTATGTGTGAATCTAAAATTAAAATAATATGAGCATAGTATTTCATACATATATGACTTTGTGATTCCTTTTACATGCTGAAAGTTCTTACTACATTACTCGTGTTATACATTTTGTAGTTTTTGCCATGTCTAGTAATTGGAATAATTACTTACACTAAAACTGGTCATGGTCGAACTTTCTTGCTGTTTTGAACTTGTTACATGTTCACAAGTGCTTTTAATCATTAAGAATTCATCAAGTAATCAACTCAGATGTTGAGTTTTTATGAACAAATATAAATTGAGAAAAGATCAAGAGAATATGCATGCATCGCACTTCTTCTTTTGAGATGGCTTATCATTGCACTTAGATATGAACTTGGAAGAAGTTGTGTATGACTAAAACCATGTCCTTAAGCTTCTGATTGTCAAATGACATAGGCTTGGCTTGGTTGGTTAGAATAAGGCAGATGCGCATATAATCTCTTGCAAATATCATATGATCTAAATTTATGCTTTGAAAAATAATAAAATGCAGCAACTAGTGTCATGCCTTCAGGTTTTGAAATAGTTAAGTTTGTGAGATCATGACTTGATTAAATTGAAATTTACATTTGATCTCTAGCATGGCTTACACTACTTTATGTATTTCATTGATGTGATAATGTAAGGTACTTGATAGTATGACTTGGATGAGCTTTGTTTATATGTATATGTTATAATATGCTCATAACAACTAAAGGGGGAGAGATAATTTGTTTATATGTTCATGACTTGCTGAATACATTGTCAAAGGGGGAGAGATAAGCATGAAGAGAAAGAGAATATGTGCATAAGGAGAGATAATAAAGGGGGAGAGATAATATGGGATAATTTTTCTTCTCATTTTACTTTTGATTTACAAAGGGGGAGAAATTGCCTTCAAAACTTTTATATGAATAAGCCAATGTTCGGATTTTAAATGGTGTTGCCAATGCATTCATCAAGGGGAAGATTGTAAGACCTATGTGTGCTGAATACATTGGCTTGTAGTGAATACACTTGCTTTGACGATAAAAGTTTTGAATATCACCAAAACACTTTTTTATTAAGGTCTGACTAATTTTGGTTAGCTCCGGTGAGTTTTGTCTTTAGCTCCGACATGTCTTTGATAGTTCCGGCGTGTTTTTGCTAAGCTCCAAGTTGATTTTTCTAGCTCCGGCTTTTGGGATTACTAGTTCCGACTAGTTCTGGTTAGCTCCGGCGCTTGGTCCTGCTAGTTTTGTAAGCTCCGGCGGGAGCTTGGTTGTACTAGTTTTGGTAAGCTCTGGCGCTAGGTTCTACTATCTTTTGTTAGCTCCGGCTCAAGGTCCGGGTTGCTCTGGCAAGGTCCAGAACTTGACCGTAGCGCTTCTGCTTTTTATTTGCAATGTTTCGTACTTGCTTTACATCGTTAGAAAGATTGCTTAGTATTAATTTGCTAAGTTTTTGGTGCGTTTTGGTTGATATGGATAATATCGTGTTACTGTGGTTTTGCAACATGCTTATGTGAGATTCTCACGTAGGGTGTTGTGTTCAGAACTAACTTGAGTCAAGTCGAGGACTTGGGCTCGTATGGATTGGTTGTTTATTCATGTGCAGGTGTTGCTTGAGTTCAAGACATGGCTGGTGACGGGATCCATTGGACTAGTCTCAGGGAGGAGATGAGGTTCCAACAACCAAATTCAGGAGGAATTGTGGTTGAGCTGATTAGGAGGTTGCGCAGCACGATTGAATCAAGAACAATGCATATGAAGGTATCGTGGACGTCATTGGAAGATGTTTCACGTGTGCAAGGAGTGCATGGACGTGGCTACATGGTTCCGAGACGTGATGAAGAGATGTGGACGTAAATAGTTGGTCGGAAAGGTCCAATCGACTAGGTTATGGACTCATGCTGCGGCTGAGTCGGGTTTGACTCAAATATGGAAAGATTTGAGTTGGTTATGATTGGATTTCGTGTGGTTCACGAATTTGAGTTGTTTAGGAATGTGGGATACGTTCCTAAGGTGTTTGGAAGTCTTAAGATTGCTTCTATCTGCGTATAGAAGAATCTTGAGCAGTTATGGAAAGTTACGATTCGTGATCTGAGTAGGATTGGAGTGCTAGTTGATATTGGGTTGGCCTAAGGGCTGGTTATATAAGCAAGGGAGCCCAGAGCTCGTGGTGCACGACTTTGGGGCTGTTCCTCTTGTGTTCTATTGAATAAAATTCGTAGTTTGAAGGAACTTTTGTGCCTTGTTCGTCCGACTTGTTCCAGACAAGTTTTACTCGTCGAGTTTCTGGACAGCACTACCTTTCGTCGGTGGTTTTATCATAACTCGAGTTTACCGATCCAATTGACGTGATTATTTTTCAGTTGTCTTCACAACTTGATTATGTATCATATGTCAAAATTTCACGGTCATTGGATTTGTGGTTTCTGATCTACACAAGTTTCTTTGCAGCGTTCCAGAACTGTTTTTCTCGGGTAGGACAGATTGACCATTGTTTGATCTTTCGATCATAACTTGAGTTTTTCTCGTCGGATTTGAGTGATTCTTTTTGTGTTGTCTTCGTGACTTGATTATCTCTGATATCTATCACTTTTGTCACGGTGAAACACGTTTAGATTAGTCTCACACATGATTTCTTCAACAGATCATTTTTCTGCCGAAAGGGTTTGGGGTTTAATTGTTTCCGCTGCGTAAGATTTTTAAATCTACCATTCACCAACCCTCTGGTAGCTTTTCACGTGCTCTTCGATCCTACAAGAATTTACCCAAAATTCTTCGGATGACCTCACCTTTGGCTACCATTTTATGTTCTATTAGAGGGACACCAATGAGAATCCTATACAACCCTACTGTTGGAGCAATTCTCATTTCCGATTCTTGTGCTCTCGCCATTCTTGGCGATGTGCCATTGGCACAAACACGCAAACCCTTCCGAGATTCATTCGGAACCATTCTTGAAGGATGTGGGGTTCTACAACAAGTGTCTGTTAGACACAAAGATGTTGAGGCTCTCCTAGATTTTCACGTGTTCGAAATCCAAGATTTTGACATCATGATAGGGATTCCCATAGAGAAAATTCTCATGGACGTTCCTTTGGAAGGAAGCCTCAATATCAATCTTGGAGGGAGAAATTTCTCCATGCCTATTCTGTGTTCAAAGAACACATCTGCAGAATCTCCCATCCAAGATGAGCCAATGGAGGAGGTTAGGACACTTCAATTTTTAGAACCCCCTGAAATTAAAGGAGAAGAAGACTTCATCCAAGAGGAGGATGAATTTTAGGAGGAAATTGAATTGCCAAAAGAAGAGCCTTTCCCAAAACCTCCTGTTGAGCTCAAGATTCTACCTCCAAGCCTACGTTATGCCTTTCTAAATGGCGATTTGGAAGCCCCTATCATCATAAGTGACAAGCTTTCAGATGATGAAACGCTCAAACTCATAGCCATGTTAGAAAGGCATAGAGCTGTTTTTGGATATTCACTTAAGGATCTCAAGGGAATTAGTCCAGCATTATGCACCCATCGTATTCCTATTGACCCTGAGAGTGTCCCCTCAAGGGAACCTCAAAGGCGATTGAATAATGTGATGCGGGAAGTTGTCAAGAAAGAAGTATTGAAACTTCTGCATGCCGGGATTATTTACCCTATTCCTCATAGTGAATGGGTAAGTCCAGTTCAAGTAGTGCCTAAGAAGGGAGGTATGACGGTCGTTCAAAACGAGAGGAATGAATTAATTCCTCAACAGACCGTCACGGGATGGAGGATGTGCATTGACTACTGAAAACTTAACAAGGCAACAAGGAAATACCGTTTTCCATTGCCCTTCATCGATGAGATGTTAGAGCGATTGGCAAAACACTCCTACTTCTGTTTCCTTGATGGGTATTCGGGATATCATCAAATTCCTATCCATCCCTATGATCAAAGTAAGACCACATTCACATGTCCTTACAAGACCTATGCCTATCGGCGTATGTCCTTTGGACTGTGTAACACTCCTGCCTCTTTCTAGAGATGCATGATGTCTATATTTTTAGACATGATCGAGGACATCATGAAAGTTTTCATGGACGATTTCTCTGTCTATGGAAAAACTTTTGATCATTGTCTAGAAAATTTAGACAGGGTCTTACAAAGATAACAGGAGAAGAACCTTGTGCTTAATTGGGAAAAGTGCCATTTCATGGTTCAGGAAGGCATCATTCTTGGACACTTGGTGTATGAGAGAGGGATAGAGGTGGACAAAGCTAAAATTGAAGTTATTGAAAAACTTCCACCTCCTATCAATGTTAAGGGAATCCGCAGCTTTTTAGGTCATGTGGGGTTCTACCGACGATTTATTAAGGATTTCTCCAAAATCGCTGGACCACTCACCAACCTACTAGCTAAAAAAGCTCCCTTTGATTTCGATGATGAATGCCTTAAATCATGTGATATACTAAAAAAGGCACTCATCTTAGCACCAATTATCCAACCTCCTGATTGGACGCTGCCATTCGAAATCATGTTTGATGCTAGTGACTTTACTGTTGGTGCGGTCTTAGGCCAAACCAAAGATAAAAAGCATCACGCAATAGCCTATGCTAGCAAAACTCTGACAGGAGCCCAACTCAATTATGCCACAACTGAGAAAGAGCTCCTAGCAGTAGTTTTTGCTATCGACAAGTTTAGATCCTATTTGGTTGGAGCAAAGGTCATAGTCTACACAGACCATGCTGCTTTGAAATATCTTCTTACAAAAAGGATGCTAAACCGAGGCTAATTCGATGGATTCTTCTACTCTAAGAATTTGATCTGGAAATAAGAGATAAGAAAAGAGTAGATAATTCAGTAGCAGATCATCTTTCACGTATGGAAGTCACACAAACCATGGACATACCTATCAATGACTTCCTACGAGATGATATGCTCCTCAGGGTGACAGACTCTCACCATTGGTACGCGTATATCATAAACTTTATGGTCACGGGATACGTACCACCAGGGGAGAACAAAAAGAAACTCATTTATGAGAGTCGTAGACACCTTTGGGATGACTCTTACCTCTATAGAGTATGTGCCGATGGCCTTCTTAGAAGGTGCGTGTGTAAGTGCATCTAGGATATCCCTTGTGGGTTTTGGCTAATTGATGACAAACATATGAGATCCTAATGAATCTATTGAGATGATTGCAGGACAAACAAGTGAAACAGCTCGGTGCACACAAAAAGGTGAAAAATGGAGTGGTGTGCAAAGAGGGATACTTTGATGGAGCTTGGAAGATCAAATTAGATTTTAAATGTATAGGGAGTGTATGAAATACACACTCCAAGAGCTCACAACTTTGCGCTGGGGTAGGGGTTTAAGATTAACCTAACTCTCACAATGCACCGGACTAGTCTGATCATGGACCGGACTAGTCTGTTTCACTTTCTGGAATCTATCATATTGGAAGACCGGACTAGTCCGTTGAACTTTCTGGAGTCTCTCATATTGGGAGACCGGACTAGTCCGTGTGTCCACCGGACTAGTCCACTGAACTTTCTGGAGTCCACCTTCACACAGCATCGGACTAGTCCGAGCTTGGACCAGACTAGTCCGACAGACTTTCTGGACTTCAAAGTACACTTTGACCGGACAAGTCCGGACTTGCACCGGACTAGTCCGGTGTTAGGGTTTTTCAATGGTAACTTTTTGGAAACCATATAAATAGAGAATCCACGGCCTTCCAAAGTATACACACGTCGAATATTGCTGCAAACACAAACCCTAGTGCCGCCACTTCATCCCAAGGGCCTAAAACACATCTCCCCACACATCTAAGGTGCAAAAAGGAGTTAAATCATCAGAACACTTGGATTTGGGATTGGGAGATCATCGTTCCTTCGTTGCGAGCTCTTGGGGTTTGATCTTTCTACACTTTTACTCTGCATTGTAATACTTTCAAGTGTATTTGATCGCCTCTTCGTTGTAATTCTCGTGGGAGCCCTCAACGTGTGAGGTTGCCCCACGAACTTGGTGATTACCCGTGATAGTGGAATCAAGTCAGCCTTCGTGGTGAGTTGAAGTGGGAAAGGGTTGGAGACCCGACTCTGTGTGAGCTTCCTCAATGAGGATGTAGATCTCGTGGTGAGATCGAACCTCGGTAAAAATTCGCTTGTCTCTTGTGCCTCATTTACTTTACTTTTTGTTCACTAGATCACTTGATTATTAAACATCAATTAAGTTGCTTATAAGTTTCCACGTGCATTCATACAATAACCTTAAATCAAAGAATCTGTTGTTCTCCTTTACGCTGCTAGAAGAACCTAGTTTCCCAAATAACACTTAATCAACTCACAAGTTTTAGCACACCGAACTAGTCCGTCCACATAACCGGACTAGTCCGGTCCATCAAGTTTTTGACGAATTTATTAAGTGTGCAGGAAATTCAAAAGGCCTATTCACCCCCCTCTAGGCCACATTCAATTGGTATCAGAGCAAGGTTCTCCACCAACAAGACTCACATCTCGGAGAGATCAATGGCCTTTGAGAAGAACAACGATATCTCGAAGATGAACATCAATGAGGAGGAACAAGAAGCTAAAGCGTTCGATGTGCTGAAAGAAAGCCCACATGATGATGAAGAAGTGTGACAACTAAAGGCACTTCTGAGAAAGAATCTGCTAGGACAAAAAGGAAAAGAAGAAGAGAAGACGACGGGGAGTGGTCATCACGACTACTCCCGACATCCTTACAACTACAACCATCTCAATTCAAACAATCACTATCTCTCCATTCCTATGGGAAAGCCTCCACAGTTTGACGGAAGTGACTATACCATGTGGAAGTACAACATGAAGATGCATCTAATATTCCTAAATCCTAGTCTGTGGCACATTGTTTGCACTGGCATAGATATCCCGGACACGGATGAGGAACTCACCCCAAAACAAGACCTCAAGAAAAGAAAAATTTCAGAAAAAGAAGACAAGCCCATCGAGCTCACATTGGCAAAGAGTGGGACTCAAATGACGAGTCCTCCTCCGATGAAGAAGAAGAGATAGCCACTATCGCAGTCAAGAAACCTACTATGAAAGCCACACTCTTCCCAAACATGGGAGGACGAGATATGAACAACCACACTTGCCTTATGGCTAAGGAAGGCAAGAAAAAGGTACGACTCACTCCTCCTACGCTAAATTCCTCTATTGATGACTTTGATAGCTCTAGTGATCATGAAGAAATGTTTAGAGGACTAAGTAAAATTGCTCTAAAGAAAATGGAAATGTTGTCGAACGAAATCTTTGAAAAGGAGGAACTTCTTAACCGACAAGAAGATATGCTCATCCGTGAAAGGAAGAGATATCAAGAAGTTGAAAAGCTTCTCGAGCTTGAAAGAGAGAAGAACGAGTCACTTGAGGTTGAGCTAGCCTTGAGTAAGGAAACTTACTCAAAGCTAGAAGACTCACATATTGCAATCAAGGAAGAAATTGCTAACTTGTCAAAAGTTAACAAGATCCTTGAGGTGCAAGTGCAAGTTGAGTCGCTCAAGCAAAGTGACTCCTCTTCCTCTAAGAGCTCTTCCTCCAAAGATATGAGTTCGACAACAATCGGAACTTGCACTTGCTCTAGTAAGAAGAATGTTATTTCTAATACTTCAACTTCTCATAATATGCATGCCTCTCCAAGCGGCATCTTTGATAAGGAGAAGATCAAATATGAATGCAGTGCATATATGGTCACTAGACCTCCTAATGTCAAAGATGGCCTTGGTTTTGACAGAAACAAACACATGTCCACTCCTAATCATGCTAAGAATAGAATTGTCTTTGTTAAAAAAAATCCCATGAATCTGATTTACAAATATTGTTTCGTACATTTGATGCTTCATATGTTCTTATGAAAGCCAAACATGGAAAAGTCATTGCTAAATATACAGGGCGACGCCACAAGAACATGAAAACTTGTGTGTGGGTACCCAAAACTCTTGTGACTAACCTGAGAGGACCCAAGCAAGCTTGGGTACCTAAAACCAAAGAATAATTCTTTTTTTGCAGGCTTACTCCTCCGGTGGATCTAAATGGGTGCTAGATAGCGGATGCACAAATCACATGACCGGAGAGAGAGGTATGTTTGTGGAGTATGAGTATAACAAGGATCCAAGTGAAGGCATATACTTCAGAGACAACAGCCAAGGAAAAGTCCTTGGTAGTGGTAACATTGAAATATCCTCTCAACATACCTTATCTAATGTTTTACATGTAGATTCTCTAGATTATAACCTTTTGTCAATATCTCAACTATGCGACAAAGGTTACAACTGTTTATTCACTAATGAGGGTGTGACCGTTTTTAGAAGAAGCGATGGCTCGATTGCATTCTAGGGAATGTTGAAGGGCAAGCTTTATCTTGTTGACTTCAACAAAGATAGAGCCGAACTCAACACTTGCTTGGTTGCTAAGATCAACATGGGATGGCTGTGGCATAGACGGCTAGCCCATGTTGGGATGAGAAATCTGCAAAAACTTCTAAAAGGTGGTCACATCCGTGGTCTTAAGGATGTGGTTTTTGAAAAAGACAGGCTGTGCAACGCTTGTCAAGCAGGAAAACAAGTCGGAGCACCACACCCTGCCAAGAATGTGATGACCACCGAAAGACCGCTGGAACTCCTCCACATGGATCTCTTTGGTCCAATTTCGTACATCAGCATCGATGGTAACAAATACGGTTTAGTAATTGTTGATGATTTTTCAAGATTTACCTGGGTATTTTTCTTGTATGATAAATTAGAAACTCAGGGGATCCTCAAGAAGTTCTTAAAGAGAGCTCAGAACGAATTCTCATCAACCATAAAGAACATCAGGAGTGACAACGGGACAGGATTCAAGAACCTCCAAGTTGAAGAGTTTCTCGATGAAGAAGGGATAAAGCATGAGTTCTCGGCACCCTACTCCCCTCAACAAAATGGAGTGGCCGAAAGGAAGAATAGAGCATTGATCGAAATGGCCAGAACTATGTTGGATGAATAAAAGACATCAGATTGATTTTGGGCAGAAGCGGTGAACACCGCTTGTCATGCTACGAATTGGCTATATCTCCACCGACTACTGAAGAAAACTCCATATGAGATCCTTACCGTTAAAAAGCCTAATGTTTCTTATTTCAAAGTATTTGGTTGTAAATGTTTTATTCAGAACAAGAAACCAAGGGCCTCGAAGTTCGCTTCGAAGTCCGATGAAGGATTCTTGCTCGGTTATGCATCGAATGCCTACGCCTATCGTATCTTCAACAAGGTGTCCAACCTTGTTGAAGTAGCACGTGATGTAGTGTTCGATGAATCTAACGGCTCACAAGTGGAGCAAGTTGATAAGTTTGTGCTAGATAAAGAGGAAGCTCCATATGAAGCATTGAAGAAAATGGGACTTGGTGATATCTTACGACAAGAGCGAACATTCGACTCAAATGCACAAGATGAACCTCAACACGGAGGCAATGATCAAGGGGGAGCTCTTTCACAAGATCAAGATGAGGAAAATCAAGAATATCAAGATAATCATGAGAGCAATGATCTAGGGGGAGACAATGAACACGAAGATAATGAAGAACAAGCAATAACACAAGTTCCACACCCAAGAGTGCATCAGAGTGTGCAAAGAGACCATCCTGTCAATAATATCATTGGAGATATTGCTAAGGGAGTAACTACTAGATCTCGAGTTGCAAATTTCTGTGAATACTATTCTTTTGTGTCTTTTCTGGAACCATACAGGGTAGAAGAAGCCTTAAGGGATCCAGACAGGGTGATGGCGATGCAAGAGGAGTTGAACAACTTCAAGAGAAATGAAGTGTGGGAGCTGGTGGAGAGACCAAAGGCGAACATCGTTGGAACCAAATGGGTTTTTCGGAACAAGCAAGATGAACATGGAGTAGTAACAAGAAATAAAGCGAGATTGGTAGCCAAAGGTTACTCTCAGGTCGAAGGTTTGGACTTCGATGAAGCTTTCGCTCCTGTAGCTAGATTTGAGTCCATTCGTATTTTATTGGCATATGCTACTCACCATAATTTTAAGCTGTATCAAATGGATGTCAAAAGCGCTTTCTTAAACGGTCCAATCAAGGAGGAAGTTTATGTGGAGCAGCCACCAGGATTCGAAGACCAAGAGTATCCCGATCATGTCTACAAACTGCATAAGGCTCTCTATAGCCTCAAACAAGCTCCTCGAGCTTGGTACGAGTGCCTTAGAGATTTTCTGACTCAAAATGGATTCAAAATTGGCAAAGCTGACTATACACTTTTCACTAAACATTGCGATGATCATCTATTCGTATGTCAAATTTATGTTGATGACATTATCTTTGGATCCACTAACAAATCTTTCTGTGAAGAATTTAGCAAAATTATGACAGATAGGTTCGAGATGTCAATGATGGGCGAATTGAAGTTCTTCCTGGGATTCCAAGTGAAGCAACTAAGAGAGGGTACATTTATAAGCCAAACCAAATATACACAGGACATTCTCAAGAAATTCAATATGGACATAGCCAAGCCCATCAAGACACCCATGGCCACTAATGGACATCTCGACCTCAATGAAGACGGTCCAAATGTGGACCAAAAGGTATATCGGTCCATGATCGGTTCCCTACTTTATTTATGTGCATCTAGGCCAGATATTATGCTTAGCGTTTGCTTGTGTGCAAGGTTTCAAGCCGCACCTAAAGAGTGTCACTTAATTGCTGTAAAAAGAATCCTAAGGTATCTTGTGCACACACCCAACTTGGGCCTTTGGTATCCCAAAGGATCCAAGTTTAACTTGATAGGGTATTCCGACGCCGACTATGCAGGATGCAAAGTCGATAGAAAGAGCACATCAGGGACTTGTCAGTTCCTTGGTAGGTCCCTAGTTTCTTGGTCATCTAAAAAGCAAAACTCCATTGCTCTTTCCACAGCGGAAGCAGAGTATGTTGCAGCCGGTAGTTGTTGCGCACAACTACTTTGGATGCGACAGACTCTTAGGGACTACGGCTACAATCTTAGCCATATCCCGCTCCTATGTGATAATGAAAGTGCTA
This sequence comes from Tuctoria greenei, assembly GCA_036927565.1. Lineage (NCBI taxonomy): Eukaryota > Viridiplantae > Streptophyta > Magnoliopsida > Poales > Poaceae > Tuctoria > Tuctoria greenei. The sequence goes on along the minus strand of JAYESD010000003.1, from coordinate 218,056,569 downwards.
TAAAAATTGCACACAACCCTGTGGAGCACTCAATAACTAAGCACATAGATATCCGTCATCATTTTCTTAGAGATCATTCATTAAAAGGTGACATTGCTATTTCATATGTTAGGAATGAAAAACAACTTGCATATATTTTCACCAAACCATTAGATGAGAAAAGGTTTTGTGAGCTTAGGAATGAACTTAATATTCTTGACTCTCGAAATGTAGCTTGAAACGTTGCATACCTAGTTGAAACTTCAAACATCGCATTTTATTGTTAAAAACTACTCCTCACCTCTTTTTCTTCTAAGGAAACTAATTTTAATGAAGAAATCTTGGAGTTTATGACCACTTTTCATTGTTGATTGCCTTCTGGTCATAAGTACCAAGATTTTTTTTTGCAAAACTTGTCGTTGGATCACTATTAATTATATCAAAATACTTAGGTTTTCCAGGGGCACCGGACTAGTCAGGTTTGCCACCGGACTAGTCCGGACAGTCTCTCTTTCCTAGGTTTTCCAGGGGCAACAGACTAGTCCATCCTCTGACTGGACTAGTCTGGTCGGCCGCGTATATAAGCAGCTGGCCGGCCCAAATCAAAATTTCAAACCTCCCCCACTTCGAGTTAAGCCCTCACCTCTCCTCTTCCCTCCTAAACCCTAGCCCCCAAAGAGACCTTTGAGTTGAGCCCTCAAAATCGAAGCTTCTCCGTGGGAAATCCTCTCCTCGACGAGTTGATCCTCCCCTCCGGAAAGATTCAATCTTCTTCAACTCAAATCTCCAAATCTTGGTAAAATTCTCCCTCAAACCAAAATCTCAACTTTTCTCATTCTAGCTCGTTTCCTTTGATTCCAAGGTTGTACATTGGCTTCCTAGATGTATTCCTACAACCTTCATGTCTTTTTGTATCTTTGGATAGAAGTTCTGAATTCAAGGAATTCATTAGGGTTCTTGCCAGGCCGGACTAGTCCGGTGCTCAGAGACGGACAAGTCCGGTACGCCGGACAAGTCCACACTCTGAACCCGGACAAGTCCGGTCTCTGACATCTGAACCCTAATTTGACCTCGATCCTTGGTTCATTCTTATCTAATCCATGCACTCCTTATTAGGCACGATGTCTTCAAGCTCAGATGATAGCTCTTTCCACGTTGATGAAGAAGTTGAATGTGAGAAAGCGAGGAGAGCCAAGGAGAGGTACATGAAGAAAATACATGATGTCAATGTGCACTCTCCACCCTCCGACGACAATTTGCCTAAGAAGAGAAGGGTGCTTATTAAGAAGGCCCAACGAAAAGGTGGCGAGAGCTCCTCAGGGCCAAAGAGGACTCTCAACAAAGGGAAGGGGCTTGCTAGCGGACCCATTGGGCCCTTGAAAATGAAAAACCCAAGTCACCGCAACAGGCAGCACTCGAGTGAGGATTTCACCAGAAAAGGGGGTGAGCTTGCCGATAGCTTCAGGAAGATTAATGTGTATAATCAACCTCGGCAATCCTCTGACCCAAGATTTTGGAGCAACTTCCATGCCGACTACTACAAGCATGTGTACATAAAGATGAAGAATCCCGTTGTAAAGAGTCAATGGGTGAACATTGGGTACATGCAGTCGAAGAAATATCCTGCCTTCTGTGAGGTGGTTGAGGCCTTGGAGAGGCACGGACTGAAGGAATTGTTTTCTTTTGAGAATGACTGGAACAATGGGATCATCACCCAATTCTACTCTATGCTCTACTTTGCTCGGGTGATGGAGACAGTCTTACTTGGATGACCCATGGTTCCAAGTATAGTGTTACTTATGATGAGTTTGCAAGGATTCTTCACCTTGAACATACTCTGGATCATGATCTTGTCATCCACAATTTGCAACCCTTGGAGAAGGATGAGCTCAAGTTCCTCTATGACACAAGGATGCCCTATGTGCCTCCCAATAGCAAATATTTGAAGCCCTTCTTTGTGGTCCTCTATAGAATCTTGAGGAAGATGATAGCCCGAAAGATGGAGATGCGGGGACTATACAAGGAACCTTGAGGACCCTAATGAAGGTCATTAGTGGAAGGAGACCATTCAATGTCTTTGAGTACATCCACAACGACATTGTGAACATCTCAATCACTCCCAATAGATCTTGAGGGTATGCCCCGTACATCATGTTCATGATTGAGAAAGTGACGGGACTTGAGTTTGTCAAGGATGTCGCTCATACGGGGTTGAAGACGCAAAAGCCCACCGAGTACACTCTACCCTCAGCTCCTAATGCACCTTCCTCCCCTGAAGCTGAGAGGAGGACTAAACAAACTCGGGATGTGAATGCCACAAGATCTGCAGCTGCTCCTCCTGGTTCTACACCTGTTCATGAACCCTCCGGTGGTGTTCTCAAAATGCTCACCTCTATCTTTGCCTGTTGCCGCAAGATTGAAGTCAGGCAGAAGAAACATCAACAATATGTCAATGCCAACATCAAAGCTATCTGTGACAAGCTGGAGATTGAGCCGGTTGGCTCCCCGCCCGCCTTCAAGGACTCCGAGGAAGAGCCTGCTCCGGCGAATGATGATGGTGGTGAAGATGAAGACCGGACCGAAAATGAAGAAGAGAGCGGCGATGAGTGATTCCCCTCAATTTTTCCCTTTTTGGTGCCTTATGCCAAAGGGGGAGAGATTGAGACTAGTAGTTTGAGACTATCTCTAGTTGGTGTCTTTCTGCTTTTGTGATCGAGGACATGTACTTATTTTTAAAACTTTGTAATGCACTATTTCTTCTTTTATGTGTGATGCTTATTGTTGCTTGAATGATTATTTCTATGCTCATTATTGATTATCTTTATTCATCACACCTTGTTGATCACACACCTGTTAGGCACCCCACCATAAGGTGTGTGCATATGTTAGAAGCTTTTTGTGGATTTATCGTTATTCTCATATGTGCACACCTTATGAAAGTCAAGATTTTATTCTCAATTGTGATATCTCAAATGGTTGTCATCAATCACCAAAAGGGGGAGATTGTAAGTGCATCTAGGATATCCCTGGTGGGTTTTGGCTAATTGATGACAAACATATGAGATCCTAATGAATCTATCGAGATGATTGCAGGACAAACAAGTGAAACAGCTCGGTGCACACAAAAAGTTGAAAAATGGAGTGGTGTCCCAAGAGGGATACTTTGATGGAGCTTGGAAGATCAAATTAGATTTTAAATATATAGGGAGTGTATGAAAGACACACTCCAAGGGCTCACAACTTTGCGTTGGGGTAAGGGTTTAAGATTAACCTAACTCTCACAATGCATCGGACTAGTCCGATCATGGACTGGACTAGTCCGTTTCACTTTCTGGAATCTATCATATTGGGAGATCGGACTAGTCCGTTGAACTTTCCGGAGTCTCTCATATTGGGAGACCGGACTAGTCTGTGTGTCCACTGGACTAGTCCGTTGAACTTTCTGGAGTCCACCTTCACACATCACCGGACTAGTCCGAGCTTGGACCGGACTAGTCCGGCAGACTTTCTGGACTTCAAAGTACACTTTGATCGGGCAAGTCCGGACTTGCACCGGACTAGTCCGGTGTTAGGGTTTTTCAACGGTAACTTTTTGGAAACTATATAAATAGAGAATCCACGACCTTCCAAAGTATACACACGTCGAATATTGCTGCAAACACAAACCCCAAACCCTAGTGCCACCACTTCATCCCAAGAGCCTAAAACACATCTCCCCACACATCTAAGGTGCAAAAAGGAGTTAAATCATTAGAACACTTGGATTCGGGATTGGGAGATCGTCGTTCCTTTGTTGCGAGCTCTTGGAGTTTGATCTTTCTACACTTTTACTCTGCATTGTAATACTTTCAAGTGTATTTGATCGCCTCTTCGTTGTAATTCTCGCGGGAGCCCTCAAGGTGTGAGGTTGCCCCACAAACTTGGTGATTACCCGTGATAGTGGAATCAAGTCGGCCTTCGTGGTGACTTGAAGAGGGAAAGGGTTGGAGACCCGACTTTGTGTGAGCTTCCTCAACGAGGACGTAGATCTCGTGGTGAGATCGAACCTCGGTAAAAATTCGCTTGTCTCTTGTGCCTCATTTACTTTACTTTTCGTTCACTAGATCACTTGATTATTAAACATCAATTAAGTTGCTTATAAGTTTCCACGCGCATTCATACAATAACCTTAAATCAAATAATCTGTTGTTTTCCTTTCCGCTGCTAGAAGAACCTAGTTTCCCAAATAACACTTAATCAACTCACAAGTTTCAGCACACCGGACTAGTCTGTCCACATAACCGGACTAGTCCGGTCCATCAAGTTTTTGACGAACTTATTAAGTGTGCAGGAAATTCAAAAGGCCTATTCACCCCCCTCTAGGCCACATTCAGCGTCCCATCAATCTAAGGCACCAAAATTATAGAGAAATTCCATGTTGGCCCCTATGGTGGTCATTACGGTGTTTACCGTACTCAGGCAAAGATCTGTAAGAGTGGATTCTATTGGCCTTTAATGTATGAAGATACCAAGGAATTCATTCACAGATGTTGGAAATGCCAGAAGCATGGAGGAATCTCTGCTCGCGATGCGATGCCCCTAACATACAATCTCCAAGTGGAATTATTTGATGTATGGGGTATTGATTTCATGGGACCTTTTCCTAGGTCTTATGATTGCGAGTATATTATGGTTGCCGTTGATTATGTGTCAAAATGGGTAGAAGCATTGCCATGAAAAAATGTTGATTCCAAGCAAGCAAGGAAAATGTTCCATGAGATCATTTTCCCACGCTTTGGAACTCCCCGTATGGTCATAAGTGATGGATGGTCTCATTTTATAGATAAGACCTTCCGGAACTTTTTAAGGGAACTTGGAGTCCAGCATAACATTGCTACCCCATACCACCCACAGACAAGCGGTCAAGCAGAAACATCTAATAAGCAGATTAAGAATATTCTGCAAAAGACTGTCTTGGAAATGGGAACGGGATGGAAGCAAAAGCTACCCGACACATTGTGGGCATATCATACTGCCTACAAGACACCTATCGACATGTATCCTTTCCAACTTGTCTATCGGAAGACTTGCCATCTTCCCGTAGAATTAGAACATAGAGCGTATTGGGCCATCAAGCGGTGGAACATGAATCTTAACGAAGCTGGAAATCATCGATTGAAGCAAATATCTGAGTTGGAGGAATGGAGAGATAAGGCGTACCACATTGCCAGAATTTATAAAGAGAGAACCAAAAGATGGCACGATAAGAGGATTACGCCGAAAGAGTTCAAACCTAGAGATAAAGTTTTACTCTTTAACTCTAGGGTTAAACTCTTTGGACATGGGAAGCTTAGAAGTCAATGGGAAGGAGCCTTCACTGTAGTAGAGACTTCATCCCATGGAGCAATCACACTCCAAGGTGATGACGGTCAACTATCCAAAGTGAATGGGCACCGACTCAAATTATTTCTCGATTCCCAAAAGGATACAGAAAAAGAATTTGACGTGGTAAATCTAATCGATTTACATGCCATTTATTTCAATTCTGTTTAAATTCTCCATGTACAGCTAATGGGCCCATCCAATTCTTCATCTATGAGGCCCATTTAATTGACCCGAGAAAATGTGGCCCGAACGAAGCCAGAAGGGGGTCGGCCGAACCCTAGGTTCGGCCAACTCTCCCTTTGCGCCGCTCGCGTTCTGTTTTCTCGTGTTGATCCTCCTCGATATCCTCCACAAAATCCCCGGTGAAACGCATCGTTCCCCGCCTACTTAAAGGACGGAAACAGAGAGGAAAGTTATACACCTCATTGAATCATCATCTTCCTCCCGTCCTCGTCATGGCCGACAAGAAGATTGTGCCTCACGCCTCCTCCAGCTCAACCTTCAACCTGAGCGGGACATTACGCCGGCCAACGACAAAACTTCCCTCGCCTTGGAGTACGTTATGGCGATCGATGTCAATCCCCTTGCCATGATCCTACCTGCGACGACTCCACGCGGGCGCAACCCTACACCTCGTAGCGCTGTCCGGTCGCTCTCCCCTCGGAGAACGCCAATGAAGTCGACGATGCCATGCCGTCCGACTTTGGCTGGACTGAACCCAGTCAAGACACGTCTTTTCCATGGAAAAGACAAGTCTCCCCCATCGTTGCTGCCCGGCGAGGAGTTCTTGTACACACTGAAGACTAAGAAGGGCGATGTAGTGAGCCACCACTACAAGACACCCACATGTACCTCGCCGGAACGCATGGGAGATCGATTTCTTATCCATGGGGTGCAGAAACTCGAAGGAGGCTACGCTAAGAGCCTATTCAAGCGCGTGGATAATCTGGCGATGGAGGAGTCGACGGGGTCATCGCCCTCTAAAATTAGGCGGCACATCCCACCACCTGCCATCAACGGGCCACGCGGCCAGTTCGAGGGCAGTGATGACGACTCTCCTCGTGCCCCTAAAGTGGCACAGATGACCAAGGAGTTCGCTTTTCTCCGCTTGGAGAACAAGAAGCTGACTGACTTGGTGGCTGAAGGGCGCATCGAGAGGGCGGAACTGAAGGACGACATCATGGCCCTAAAGGAGGAGATTGACGGTGTTCGCCGTGGCATGAGCGCCAAACTACAGCGCTTGTGCAATGCCGTTGGGGAGCTCGACATCTACAACGCACCATAGTTTAGATGTCCCGGCAGCATAGGATGCTTACTACTTAGGATTTTAATTTTTTTTTAAAAAAATTGTTTTCTAAAGCTAGGTTAAATAATGTAAGCATCCCCATATTTTGATTTCAATAAAGTGAACTTACCGGTTCATCTAACACCGGTAAAGTTCCCCCCTTTAGTTTATTTTGTTAAATAAAGAATTCAGGAAACAAGTGTAGGGGAAACATGTCCCCAAGTCACGAAATCCAGACGTGAAAAGTTAACGTTGCATATCAAAACATGTCACGACTGAATAAGCAAAATGACCCGACGAAACAGAGCCATAGAAAAGCCAACAAGAGGTCGGCCGAACCCCCTGGTCGGCCGACCTGTTTTCTGCACCGTACGACTCCGTTTCGCTCTAGGAAATCGGTTTGGATTTCCTATCCCCACTTTTATGTGCTACCCTGCTGTTTGAGTTGATTTCATATTTTTCATTGCATATATAAAATGAATCAACTCAACAAATTGAAATAAAATTTGGTAGTCAAGAATTTGCTTAAGCTGAAAATCTGAATACTTTATATTTCAGTTCATTACCTTGTTTATGATTCCCATAATTCAATAGGAAAAACACATCATCTAGGTAATTGGCTAGTGTGATATGGTAAATGAGTTCTTTAGAAATCATCCTTTTGCTTGAAATTAATTTTGACATTTGTAACTATTTGAAGTCTTGAACTTTGCCTAAATCTTTCATTAGAAATTTATATACCCACCAAGGCCATATGATACATTCATTGAAAACCACAAGCATATGCCACTTTGTTTTTCATTGAACTTTGTCAAACCTGTGACCCAATTGAGTGACATGCATGAACTTTTTGAATTGAAAACTTATGTGCCCTCCATTCATGCAAAATTTCTCACATTGAGAGTTTGCATCCATCGATCAGCCATCCGCCAAAAAGAAACTCCATACAATACAAATGAAAGCCTCTCTAAAAAAAAGGAGTAGTAGACATGGCTACAAGAAAAAGAAAAAGCATCCACTCTTGAAAAAGAGTAAGAGTGCTAAAAAAAAGGTAGCCATGTTTCATCCTTAAAAGAGAGCAAATTCATGGGAGTTATCACCTCACCCCTCCATTTCATTCATGTGCACAAGAATTTTCCCTTCACTTTGTTCATTGCATACATGTCTCATAGGATCAAGTTTTTGACTTAGTAACATATGAATTGCAAATGTGTGCCACATTCATCCCTGCCAAGCTCCAGATATAACCACCTTTAGTATAGGGACAAGAATTGGCAAACATGCCATGGTGAGGACTCAAACACTTTGAGAGATTTGAGAGATTCCGAACGAGAAGGCAAGGGCAAATGTTCCTATGACTTTCAAATATAGCAATTGCCAAATCATTTCAGCAGAGAATGATCCAAGGGAAATTCATTCTAACCGTTTCACTTTTCAAACACCCAAGATTGATGTGGTAGACACATACACAAAGGGGATCCATGAATTCAGGTATAAGTTGAAATATCTAGTATCCTTGTTTTCTACCTTATAGCAAATTCATGACAACACTCTAGTTCTTCTTGCCTTCACTCGAGGACGAGCAAAGGACTAAGTGTGGGGGAGTTTGTTGACGGTCCTTAAGTACCATATTTTGACCGTCAATTCACCTCATAATGTGCATAAAAGAAACACAATGCATAGTGGTAGGGCTATACACTAACCCAATTCCACAAGTGTTGGTGTCTATTTGTATGCAGGTGAATTATTACCCAACATACCAAAACATGCAGGGATGAATCCATGAAAATGGGTTTCAATGAATCAGGCGATGACATGTGTCAACACATGGATCAAATAGCCCACAAACAGAAGAATACGAGGAGATCCAACGGTGTTGCACCCATATACATCAAGGGGGCCCACCTGGAATCCACCAGGAGGAAGCAATCCCCGAGGGAGGCTTGAAGGTCGGCCGAACCAGGGGTTCGGCCAACCCCTTCCTAGTGCCAAACCCGGTCAAATGACACGTGTTGGCTCCTCCCAACTCCCTGGAGTCAATAGTGACTGATTCACGTGTTAATTATTGCAGGAACCGACCCTTCTCCACCTATAAATAGACCCCCTGACCTCACTTCTCACACACACCAAAAGTTGAGAATAGTGCTACACTCCAAATGTTTAGAGTAGTCCTAGAGGCTACCAAAGTAGAAGGAGAGTGTGGTGAAGAGTCTAGGAGAAGGAGGCTTGGGCTTGTCAAGTCCCTCTTCTACACTTGTACCCCTACAAAGGTTTTACTCAATCAAGTAAGCCATTGTGAATTCAATACAAGTTTCATCTTTTATTCTTAGTAGTTTGCACAAGTAGTTACTTGTGGGTTCACTGCTTTAATTCATTAGAGGCTCTAGTTGTAGCTTTGTGTTCGAAACAACTAGAGTAGTGATTTAGAACGTAAGCGTGGTGCTTAGGTTATAAATCATCAGTGGATATCTCGTAGACCCATGGATTGAAGAGGTAGGCAGTAGGTGGTGACAGCCCTATCTGTCCTTCGTAATCCTCCACGTTCGGCTATGCCATAGGCTCTTGGCGGGAGTCGTCCTAGTATTGCTAGGAGTAAGCCCATGCTCGAAGCAAGCATCTACTGCAAACTACCTTGAATTAGGATCAATACATTGAAGTCCTCTCTATTCCTTGCCTACCAAACAACTTTGTGTCCTTGGGTGAGCTAGTTCGAAAGATTAGCACACTCGTTCTTTGGATTCGATACCCTTGGAAATACTCCTTAAGGGGAAGTGCTACAACGGTATTTCCGTGCGCTTGCGGATAACTCTGTGGTGTTAAGAAATACCAACAAGCATTTCTGGCGCCGTTGCCGGGGAACGGTTGTCGGAGAAGGAATCCATAGGTGCAGCTTTGGACAAACTTTCTCTTTTGAAAAATTCTGGCCCAGATTTGTTAATCCCTGATCCAATGCTTTTGCAACATTTCTTCATAGGATTGAACAAAGAGTCTGCCCTATATCTTGACATTACAGCTGGAGGATCTTTCCTCCATAAGACTCCAGAAGAAGGAAATGATCTTCTAGACATAATTCTAGAAAATTCTTCTTTAATTATGGGTCTTAATGAGCCTCCCCAAGAGGAAGTCGTGTCAAGAACGGAGGATACACTCTTGGACAAGGATGAACCCATTTCTTGTTTACCCCAATCCTTGCTAGAGGAATCCTCTCCCGAACCTGAAACTACGGAGGCAGAAGAAATTCAACCCTCGCAGTTTCCATTTTACTTTGAGGAAGAGCTTTTTGAAGATTATGGAAATACCTCAAAGTATTATTGCTATAGGAACCTTCATTGCCACCAACTCCACCTGAACCACCTGACGGGGTGTTCGTCCGTCAGACGGTCAAGGAGTTGACCTCTATCCTAAGCAGAGAGTGGACAGCTGAAGTCGAGAATTCACCTGAAATTCTTTGGATGACCTCACATTTGGCTATCATTTTATGTTCTATTAGAGGGACACCAATGAGAATCCTATACAACCCTACTATTGGAGCAAATCCCATTTTCGATCCTTGTGCTCTCACCATTCTTGGCGATGTGCCATTGGCACCAACACGCAAATCCTTCCGAGATTCATTTGGAACCATTCTTGAAGGATGTGGGATTCTGCAACAAGTGTTTGTTAGACACAAAGATGTTGAGGCTCTCTTAGATTTTCACGTGTTCGAAATCCAAGATTTCGACCTCATGATAGGGATTCCCATAAAGAAATTTCTCATGGAAGTTCCTTTGGAAGGAAGCCTCAATATCAATCTTGGAGGGAGAAATTTCTCCATGCCTATTCTGCGTTCAAAGAACACATATGCAGAATCTTCCATCCAAGATGACCAATGGAGGAGGTTAGGACTCTTTAATTTTTAGAACCCCCTGAAATTGAAGGAGAAGAAGACTTCGTCCAAGAGGAGGATGAATTTCAGGAGGAAATTGAATTGCCAAAAGAAGAGCTCCCCCCAAAACCTCCCATTGAGCTCAAGATTCTACCTCCAGGCCTACGTCATGCCTTTCTAAATGGCAATTTGGAAGCCCCTGTAATCATAAGTGACAAGCTTTCAGATGATGAAGCGCTCAAACTCATAGCCATGTTAGAAAGGCATAAAGCTGTTTTTGGATATTCACTTCAGGATCTCAAGGGAATTAGTTCAGCGTTATGCACCCATCGTATTCCTATTGACCCTGAGAGTGTCCCCTCAAGAGAACCTCAAAGGCAATTGAATAATGCGATGCATGAAGTTGTTAAGAAAGAAGTCTTGAAACTTCTGCATGCCGGGATTATTTACCCTGTTCCTCATAGTGAATGGGTAAGTCCAGTTCAAGTAGTGCCTAAGAAGGGAGGTATGACGGTCGTTCAAAACGAGAGGAATGAATTAATTCCTCAATGGACCGTCACGGGATGGAGGATGTGCATTGACTACTGAAAACTTAACAAGGCAACAAGGAAAGACCATTTTCCATTGCCCTTCATCGATGAGATGTTAGAGCGATTGGCAAAACACTCCTACTTTTGTTTCCTTGATGGGTATTCGAGATATCATCAAATTCCTATCCATCCCGATGATCAAAGTAAGACCACGTTCACATGTCCTTACGGGACCTATGCCTACCGGCATATGTCCTTTGGACTTTGTAACTGTAGGATCGAGCTACCAGAGGGGGGGTGAATGGTAGATTTAAAAAATCTTACGCAGCGGAAACAATTAAATCTCAATCCCTTCTGTAAAAAAACGATCTGTTAAAGAAATCGTGTGTGAGACTAACCTAAACGTGTTTCACCATGACACAAGTGATATATATAAGAGAAAATCAAGTCACGAATAAAACACGAGAAGAATCACTCAAGTCCGTTGAGAGAAACTCAAGTTATGATCGAAAGATCGAAAAATGTCAATCTGTCCTACCTGAGAAAAACAGTTCTGAAACGCTGCAAAGAAACTCGTGTAGATCAAAAACCACAAATCCAATGCCGTGAAGTTTTGACAAATGATAGATAATCAAGTTTTGAAGACAACCCAAAAAGAATCACGTCAATTGGATCTGTAAAACTCAAGTTATGATAAAATCACCGACGAAAGATAGTGCTATTCAGAAACTCGATGAGTAAAACTTGTCTGGAAGAAGTCGGACGAACAAGGCACAAAAGTTACTTCAAACTACGAATTTTATTCAATAGAACACAAGAGGAACAGCCCCAAAGTCGTGCACCATGAGCTCTGGCCTCCCTTGCTTATATAACCAGCTCGAAAGCCAACTCAACTCAAATCAGGACCCTAATCCTACTCCGTTCACGAATCGAAACTTTCCATAACTGCTTAGGACTCTTCTATACGCAGATAGAAACAATCTTAAGACTTCCAAACACCTTAGGAACATATCCCACCTTCCTAAAACAACCCAAATTCGTGACCCACATGAAATCCTATCATAACCAACTCAAATCTTTCCATATTTGAGTCAAATCCGACTCAGCCGCAGCCTGAGTCCATAACCTAGTCGGTTGGACTTTTTCGACCAATTCTTTACGTCCACATCTCTTCATCACGCCTCGGAACCATGTTTCCATGTCCATGCACTCCTTGCACACGTTCAAACATCTTCCAATGACATCCACGATACCTTCATATGCATTGTTCTTGATTCAAACATGCTGCGCAACCTCCCGATCAACTCAACTAATATTTCTCCCGGACTTGGTTGTTGAACCTCATCTTCTCCCTAAGACTAGTTCAATGGATCCTGTCACCAGCCATGTCTTGAACTCAAGCAACACCTGCACATGAATAAACAACCAATCCGTACGAGCCCAAGTCCGCGACTTGACTCAAGTCAGTTCCGAACACAACACCTTACGTGAGCTCCTCACATAAGCATGTTGCAAAGCACAACAAAATTATATAATCCTTAACCACAAAACACACCAAAACTTAGTAAAATAATACTAAGCAACATCTCCATAAGTGTAAAGCAAGTTCGAAACATTTCACATGAAAATTTGGAACATTACGATCAATCTCCAAACCTTGCCAAAGCTAACCGGAGCTTGGGCCGAAGCTTACCAAAGCTAGTACAACCTAGCGCCGGAGCTTACCAAAACTAGTCGGAACTAGTCATCCCAAAAGTCAGAGCTAGAAAAACATGTCAAAGCTAACCAACATAAGTCGGACCTAGCAAAACATATCGGAGCCTAACAAAGACATGCCGGAGCTATCAAAGACATGCCGAAGCTAAAGACAAAGATCACCAGAGCTACCCAAAAACATGTCGGATCTAGACAAAGAAAGTCGGACCTATTGTCGGACCTTGTAGAAGCTCAGAGCTAGAGTCGGACCTTGCTAAAAAGATGTTATGGCAACATTCAAAACTTTTATTGTCAAAGCCAATGTATTCAACACACATAGGTCTCACAATGTCCCCCTTGATGAATGCATTGGCAACACCATTTAAAATCCAAACATTGGCATGAAAAGTTTTGAGAACAATTTTCCCTTTTTTGAAAATAAAATGAGATAGAAATAAATTTCTTCCCCTATACATATTTCTCTCTCTTGCATAATTCACCATATTATCTCTCCCTTTTTGACAATGTATTCAGCAAGGTTCAAAAGTGAAATTTTAATTGTTATGAGTATATTATAACATATACATATAAAACAAAGCTCATCCAAGTCATACTATCAAGTAACTTACATTATCACAACAATGAGATACATAAAGTAGTGTAAGCCATGCTAGAGGTCAAATGTAATTTTCAATTTAAGCAAGTCATGATCTCACAAAATTAACTATTTCAATACCTGAAAGCATGATACTTGTTGCTGCATTTTATTATTTTTCAAAGCACAAATTTAGATCATATGATATTTGCAAGAGATTATATGCGCATCTGCCTTATTCTAACCAACCAAACCAAGCCTATGTCATTTCACAACCAGAAGCTTAAGGACATGGTTTTAGTCATACACAACTTCTTCCAAGTTCATATCTAAGTGCAATGATAAGCCATCTCAAAAGAAGAAGTGCGATGCATGCATATTCTCTTGATATTTTCTCAACTTATATTTGTTCACAAAAACTCAACATGTGAGTTGATTACTTGATTAATTCTTTATGATTAAAAGCACTTGTGAGCAAGCAACAAGTTCAAAACAGCAAGAAAGTTCGACCATGACCAGATTTAGTGTAAGTAATTATTCCAATTACTAGACATGGCAGAAACTACAAAATGTATAACACGAGTAATGTAGTAAGAACTTTGAGCATGTAAAAGGAATCACAAAGTCATATATGTATGAAATAATATGCTCATATTATTTTAATTTTAGATTCACACATAGACTTCCCAAGTTTGAAAACTCCCCCTCAATTTAATCCATGAGGATGCATAACTCCTATTTCACTACGAATATAACAAAAACGAGTGAAATACAAAGGTTTTGTAAAAATGTCAGCCAATTGTTGTTCGGTATCTACATGGTGAAGCACAATGTTTCCTTTTTCAACATTATCACGGAGAAAGTGATACCTAATATCAATGTGCTTAGTTCTAGAATATTGCACACAGTTTTTAGCAATGCAAATAGCACAGTGTTGTCACAAAATAGTGGAACACTATCTAGATCAACCCCATAGTCCTTAAGTGTTTGAACAATCCAAAGAATTTGTGAACAAGCGCTAGCAACAACTACATATTCAGATTCGGCTGTGGATTGTGCAATTGAATTTGTTTTCTGGAGGACCAAGCAACAAGAGAATTACCAAGAAAATGACAAGCACCAGAAGTACTTTTCCTATCAATCCTACAACCCCCAAAATCAGCATTCGAAAAAGCTTTCAAAGTAACAGTTGAGGAAGAAGGAAGAAAAATGCCAAATTCTTGAGTTCCATGTAAGTACCTAAGAATCCTTTTGACGGCTTGACGATGTGAAGCACGTGGGGAGGCTTGAAACAGTGCACAAAGACATACGCTGAATTGTATGTCCGGTCTTGATGCCGTGAGGTACAAAAGTGATCCGATCATATTCTATATTCTTTTTGATCCACGGGTTCACCATCTTCATCAAGTTCAAGTGTTGTTGTTCCCATTGGTTTCCGAAGAGGTTTGCTTTTGTCCATGTTAAACCGCCTTAGGAGGTCTTTTGTATACTTCGTTTGATGCACAAAGGTACCCTCCTTGGTTTGCTTGATTTGCAGCCCCAAAAAGTACGTGAGTTCTCCCATCATACTCATCTCAAATTCTGAACTCATCATAGCTGAAAACTTGGACACAAGATCATGAGAAGCACAACCAAAGACAATATCATCCACATACACCTGAACGAGTAATGAGTCATTGCCATGCTTAAGCACAAAAAGAGTTTTATCAACCTTGCCCATGGTAAATCCCTTTTCAAGTAAGAATGTTTTTAACCTGTCATACCATGCTCTAGGGGCTTGTTTGAGACCGTACAAGGCTTTGGACAGTTTGTAAACATGATTAGAAAAATCTGAATTTTCAAAACCCGGTGGTTCTTTGACATAAACCTCCTCATTTATGTAGCCATTAAGAAAATCACTTTTAACATCCATTTGATATAGCCTAAAACCTTTAGATGCAACAAAAGCTAACAAAATTCTTATGGCTTCTAATCTAGCAACAGGAGCAAAAGTTTCATCAAAATCTAGACCTTCAACTTGAGTGAAACCTTGAGCAACCAATCTAGCCTTATTCCTAACCACAACCCCATCCTCACTTTGTTTATTTTTAAACATCCATTTAGTTCCAATTAAAGTGTGACCTTGACGAGGAGGTACAAGTTTCCAAACATTATTTCTTTCAAAATTTTCTAACTCTTCTTGCATGGCAATAATCCAAGATTCATTAGTGAGTGCGTGTGATATATCTTTGGGTTCAAAAGAAGCAACAAAAGCAGAATGAGCATGAGTGTTTGGATCACAAAACCTAGACCGTGTAACTCGTTCGTGCAAGCTTCCAATAATCTGTTGCAGGGGATGATCTTTGTAAAACCGTAGGAGAACAAATATCTCACAAATTTCTTCTTCTTCATGTTCATCACAAATCGATGAGCTTGTGACTTGAGGACGATTTGAATTAGCATTGATGGTTGTCGGTGCTGGTGGAGAATTAACATCCAGAGCTGAACCAAAGTCCTTAGCTGCTGAATTTTCGGGCAGCAGCTCCAATTCTTCCTCATCTTCAACGAAAGTGCTCTCCCCCCGCGGATATGGATCTGGACCTGCAATGTTTGAGCTAGTACCTGGGCTAGATTCATCAAAAAAGACTTCACAAGTCTCCACAATTTCGTTAGTGTCAAGTAAAAGCACACGGTAGCCTCTAGTATGAGATGGATAACCAAGGAACATGCCATCAATGGATCTAGGTTCAAATTTATCAAGATTACCATGTTTTTTAACAAAGCATTTGCAACCAAAGACCCGAAAGTGCGTAACACTAGGCCTATGTCCAAACCGGAGCTCATATGGTGTTTTACCTAGCTTAGCGCGCAAGAAAACACGATTTGATACATAACAAGCGGTTGCAATCGCATCAGCCCAAAATTTCCTAGGAGTTTGATATTCATCAAGCATAGTCCTAGCCATCTCAACTAAGGTTCTGTTCTTTCTTTCTACAACACCGTTTTGTTGAGGTACATATGGTGAAGAAAATTGATGATCTATACCATTTTCAGCACAAAAGTGATCAAAAGATTGATTTTTAAATTCAGTTCCGTTATCACTTCTAATTGCTTTTAAAGATCCTGGGTGATCAATTGATAATCTAAGAAATAAGATTCTAAAGTGACTAAAAGATTCATTCCTGGATGCCATAAAGTAAACCCAAGTGTATCTAGAATAATCATCAACAATCACAAGAACATACCATTTACCTCCGAAGGATTGAACACATGAAGGTCCTACGGTGTCAAGGTGCAAAAGTTGACCCGGTTCAGTTGTCATGATCATTGTGAGAGGAGTATGTGAACCTGCAACCATCTTAGCATGTCTACAAGAAGAGCACACAATTTCTTTGTCCCCTTTAAGCTTAGGCAGCCCACGTATGCGATCAAGAGCACTAACACGCGTTAGGTGATCAAAGCCTACGTGACCAAGTCTACGATGCCAAAAATATAAGTCCTTTGAATCATTAGCAACTAGACACTTATGCTTAGAGGAAGACATATCAAAATCAGCTTTAAAAACTCTTCCAAACCGAGACATGTTAAAAATAAGCTCACTATTTGAACCTACAATTTTGCAGCAGTTTTTATTGAAAATAATTTCCAAATTTTCATCTAGCAATTGTGAAACAGAAAGCAAGTTGTATTTCAAATTTTTGACAAGTGCCACATCCTTCAAAGTGTAGTGATCATTTACTCTAACCGAACCCTTAGCAATTATAGGAGTTGAAGAATTATCGGCAAAAGTAACATTCTCTACACGTGACACAAAAGAGAGGGAGGAGAACCATTCTTTGTTACCGGTCATGTGGCGTGAGCAACCTGAATCCACAATCCAAATGTTCTCCTTCCTCAAGCATGTAACCTACATAGAAGTACAATACATCGATGAATCAATATTGGGGTTAGTCAAAAGGCATTTAGGTATCTAGTACTGAGTCACACGACGTGCAGCAGGAAAACACGCGAAAGCTGAGATAAAACATCAGGTTTATGATTCAAAGTTTGAGGTTTTTTATTCTTAACTACTGACCTATAAGGTGTTACTTGTATAGCACAAAAATCAGTAGCTCCAGAGGCAAAAACAGAAGGTCCGGAGGTAAACTTTGAATGTTTTTGACTTACAACAACAGGTTGCATGTTCCTGGCATTTGGTTTAATATGTGCAAAAAATTTTGCATGAAAGTTATGAGATCTAGCAATCATTATTTCCCTTTTCTGTTGTTTAGCTAGCCTATAACAAAAATCTATGATATGACCATCTCTACCACAGTAGGTACAATGAAATTTAACTTTGTGTTCATGTCTAGATGAGCAAGCAATATTTTTATTTGAAACCGAATGAGACAACACTCCTGCAGATTTGAAAACCACTTCTTTTTGTTTAGGAACTGTTTGAATCAAACCACTTCCTAATGACTATACAATTTTAGGTGGATGTGCCTTAGCATGAGCATGAGAATCAAAACCTAAACCAGTTTTATCATTGCAAGACTCGAAAGAATTCAACAGCAAGTTTAGGTTCTTATTCCCATTACAAAACCGATCTAATGTCCTATGCATGTTATCAAGTTTATTGGACAGATCAAGGCAATTTTCACATGAAGTTTTTCCTTTTAATTTGCAATTGGAACAATATTTAACTTCATGAGAACGTAAAGCATTATTCAATATTGAAATTTCATTCATAGCATCTTTTAGTTTCTTTTCAAGATCATCACAACTAGAACAATGCAAATCAATTGTAGAACAAGAAGCATCTTTTAAGTTTCCAATGTCAAGTGTAGCAAGCTTTTTTTCTTTTCAATTTCAAGTTCAAGTATATCTAGAGTAGAGGAATGTGCAATTCTTAATGTGGACAATTGTTCATAGAGTAAATCACACGAGGGACACAAATCATCACTAGGAATCAAGGTTTTCAAAAGGTTGATTTCAGATTCTAGTGATTCAATTTTAGCAGCATTATCTTTAAGCTTTTTGTCCTTTTTCTTAACAATAATAGTTGCATGAGAAATTGCATCACACATTTCATTACATGTAGAACATACCTCATCGTCGTCACTGTTGTGTTCTGCATCCTCCTGACTTGATCTTGTTTTGCCCGCCATGAATCATAAGTTGGCCAAATCGTCATCATCTTCATCACTTTCAAAGTCTACATCGCTTGAACCGAGCTCTTGAAGTGCAGTGATGAAGCTGTTAATCATCTTGCGTCCTATGGTACCCTTCTTTTTCTTGTTGGGGTTTCCAGAGGTGGTCTTGACCTTGTTCTGTTTTTCTTCACGGGTAGTAGGACTTTAAAGGTTAGGGCATTCTGTACAAAAGTATCCTGTCTTACCACCTTCAAAACAGCATTGAGGTCCAGAGGTTCCTCTCCTTCTAGTTCTCACATTTTGCAATGCTTTTGAGAACCTAGTACAGATTAGTGCTAACTCCTCTTCTAGAAATTCCTCAATCTGCTCCAGGGTCAGCGAGGACAACAAAGCAAGAGTATTGCAAGATGATGATTGACCGGAGCTAGGCATGTCACGTTGTGAAACAAAAGCAATAGACTTGTTTGGATTCTTACGTGATAAGATGTCAATTTCATGAGTCTTTAGTTTAGAGTAAAGCACATGTAATGTAAGAGAACTTATGACAGTTGATTCACGAATAGATGTAACTTTCATCTCCCAGATTGACATGTCTAATGCACTAAGAAGTTGCCTAGCATTTTCAGCATCAGAAAAGTTAACATTGACACTACACAGATTGTTGAGAATTTTATTGAAGCGTGCAAAAAGGTCATCGATAGACTCACCGGGTTGCATCTCGAAATGCATATATTCCTTTTTAAACGTATCTTGTATCACCTCCTTGATCGTGTTGGATCCTTCGTGATAGTCACAAAGCGCTCTCCACATATCATATGCCGATCGAAGGTGTGCAACGCGGTCGAAGTCGCTTTGAGTGAGTCCTTGGATGATCATGTTCCGGGCTTTGTTATTGTTGTCGATGTCCTGTAGGTTCGTAGCCGTAACTTGATCATTTGACGACACATCATAAGGCTTGTACACCTTTTCCCATATTGCGAAGCCTTGCGCCTGGATGAAAGCCTCCATGTGTGCCTTCCAAACCTGAAAATCAATACCAGCAAACACACAAGGTTTGGCGGACTATTTTTCCATGATGATTAGTCAAAAACACGTGCAAATAACAATGATTGGAACACCGTGGCTCTGATACCAATTTTAGGATTGAAGAGCACATGAAAATCTACCAGAGGGGGGGGGGGGTGAATGGTAGATTTAAAAAAAATCTTACGCAGCGGAAACAATTAAACCTCAACCCCTTCGGCAGAAAAACGATCTGTTAAAGAAATCGTGTGTGAGACTAATTTAAACGTGTTTAGCCGTGACAAAAGTGATATATATAAGATAGAATCAATTCATGAATAAAACACAAGAAGAATCACTCAAATCCGTCGAGAGAAACTCAAGTTATGATCGAAAGATCGAACAAAGGTCAATCTGTCCTACCTGAGAAAAACAGTTCTGAAACATTGCAAAGAAACTCGTGTAGATCAGAAACCACAAATCAAATGACCGTGAATTTTTTACAGATTATAGATAATCAAGTTGTGAATACAACCCAAAAAGAATCACGTAAATTGGATCTGTAAAACTCGAGTTATGATAAAACCACCAACAAAAGGTAGTGCTATTCAGAAACTCGACGAGTAAAACTTGTCTGGAACAAGTCAGACGAACAAGGCACAAAAGTTCCTTCAAACTATGAATTTTACTCAATAGAATACAAGAGGAACATACCCAAAGTCGTGCACCATGATATATGGCCTCCCTTGCTTATATAACCAGCTCGAAAGCCAACTCAACTCAAATCAGGACCCTAATCCTACTCCGTTCACAAATCAAAACTTTCCATAACTGCTTAGGACTCTTCTATACGCAGATAGAAGCAATCTTAATACTTCCAAACACCTTAGGAGCGTATCCCACCTTCCTAAAACAATCCAAATTCGTGACCCACACGAAATCCTATCATAACCAACTCAAATCTTTCCATATTTGAGTCAAACCCGACTCAGCTGCAGCCTGAGTCCATAACCTAGTCGGTTGGACCTTTCCGACCAATTCTTTACATACACATCTCTTCATCACGACTCGGAACCATGTACCCACGTCCATGCACTCCTTGCACACATGCAAACATCTTCCAATGACGTCCACGAACCTTCATATGCATTGTTCTCAATTCAAACATGCTGCGCAACCTCCGATCAACTCAACCACAATTCCTCCCGGACATGGTTGTTGAACCACATCTTCTCCATAAGACTAGTTCAATGGATCCTGTCACCAGCCATGTCTCGAACTCATGAAATACCTGCACATGAATAAACAACCAATCTATACAATCTCAAGTCCGTGACTTGACTCAAGTCAGTTCCGAACACAACACCTTACGTGAGCACCTCACATAAGCATATTGCAAAGCACAACAAAATGATATAAGCCTTAACCACCAAAACACACCAAAAACTTAGTAAAATAATACTAAGCAACCTCTCCATAAGTGTAAAGCAAGTTCGAAACATTTCACATGAAAATTTGGAACATTACAATCAAGCTCCGAACCTTGCCAAAGCTAACCGGAGCTTGGGCTGGAGCTTACCAAAGCTAGTACAACCTAGCGCCGGAGCTTACCAAAACTAGTCGGAACTGGTCATCCCAAAAGTCGGAGCTATAAAAACATGTCGAAGCTAACCAACATAAGTCGGACCTAGCAAAACATATCGGATCTTAACAAAGACATGCCGGAGCTATCAAAGACTTGCCGGAGCTAAAGACAAAGCTCACCGGAGCTACCCAAAAACATGTCTGATCTAGACAAAGAAAGTCGGACCTATTGTCAGACCTTGCAGAAGCTCAGAGCTAGAGTCAGACCTTACTAAAAAGATGTTATGGCAGCATTCAAAACTTTTATTGTCAAAGCCAATGTATTCAGCACACATAGGTCTCACAGTAACGCTCCTGCCTCTTTCCAGAGATGCATGATGTCTATATTTTCAGACATGATCAAGGAAATCATGGAAGTTTTCATGGACGATTTCTCCGTCTATGGAAAAACTTTTGATCATTGCCTAGAAAATTTAGACAGGGTCTTACAAAGATGCCGGGAGAAGGACCTTGTGCTTAATTGGGAAATGTGCCATTTCATGGTCCGGGAAGGCATCGTTCTTGGACACTTGGTGTCCAAGAGAGGGATAGGGGTGGACAAAGCTAAAATTGAAGTTATTGAAAAACTTCCACCTCCTATTAATGTTAAGGGAATCCGCAGCTTTTTAGGTCATGCAGGATTCTACCAATGATTTATCAAGGATTTCTCCAAAATCGCTCGACCCCTCACCAACCTATTAGCTAAAGAAGCTCCCTTTGATTTCGATGATGAATGCCTTAAATCATTTGATATACTCAAAAAGGCACTCATCTCAGCTCCAATTATCCAACCTTCTTGATTGGATGCTGCCTTTCAAAATCATGTGTGATGCCAGTGACTTTGCTGTTGGTGCAGTCTTAGGCCAAACGAAAGATAAAAAGCATCACGCAATAGCCTACGCTAGCAAAACTCTGACAGGAGCCCAACTCAATTATGCCACAACTGAGAAAGAGCTCCTAGCAGTAGTTTTTGCTATCGACAAGTTTATATCCTATTTGGTTGGAGCAAAGGTCATAGTCTACACATACCATACTGCTTTGAAATATCTGCTTACCAAAATGGATGCTAAACCCAAGCTAATTCGATGGATTCTTCTACTCCAAGAATTTGATCTGGAAATAAGAGATAAGAAAGGAGTAGAGAATTCTGTAGCATATCATCTTTCACCTATGGAGATCACAAAAACCATGGACATACCTATCAATTACTTTCTACGAGATGATATGCTCCTCAAGGTGACATACTCTCACCCTTGGTATGCGGATATCGTGAACTTTATGGTCACGAGATATGTACCACCAGGGGAGAACAAAAAGAAACTCATTTATGAGAGTCGTAGACACCTTTGGGATGACCCTTACCTCTATCGAGTATGTGCCGATGGCCTTCTTAGAAGGTGCGACCCATCAATCGAAGGCACCAAAATTATAGAGAAATGCCATGCTGGCCCCTATGGTGGTCATTACGGTGTTTACCGTACTCAGGCAAAGATCTGACAGAGTGGATTCTATTGGCCTTCAATGTATGAAGATACCAAGGAATTCATTCGCAGATGTTGGAAATGCCAGAAGCATGGAGGAATCTCTGCTCGCGATGCGATGCCCCTAACATACAATCTCCAAGTGGAATTATTTGATGTATGGGGTATTGATTTCATGGGACCTTTTCCTAGGTCTTATGATTGTGAGTATATTCTGGTTGCCGTCGATGATGTGTCAAAATGGGTAGAAGCATTACCATGCAAAAATGCTGATTCCAAGAAAGTAAGGAAAATGTTCCATGAGATCATTTTCCCACGCTTTGGAACTCCCCGTATGGTCATAAGTGATGGAGGGTCTCATTTCATAGATAAGACCTTCCAGAACTTTTTAAGGAAACTTGGAGTCCAGCATAACATTGCTACCCCATACCACCCACAGACAAGTGGTCAAGCAGAAACATCTAATAAGCAAATTAAGAATATTCTGCAAAAGACTGTCTTGGAAATGGGAACGGGATGGAAGCAAAAGCTACCAGACACATTGTGGGCATATCGTACTGCCTACAAGACACCTATCGGCATGTCTCCTTTGCAACTTGTCTATCGGAAGACTTGCCATCTTCCCATAGAATTGGAACATAGAGCATACTGGGCCATCAAGCGGTGGAACATAAATCTTAACGAAGCTGGAAATAATCGATTGAAGCAAATCTTTGAGCTGGAGGAATGGAGAGATAAGTCGTACCACAGTGCCA
This sequence comes from Tuctoria greenei, assembly GCA_036927565.1. NCBI lineage: Eukaryota > Viridiplantae > Streptophyta > Magnoliopsida > Poales > Poaceae > Tuctoria > Tuctoria greenei. The sequence continues at coordinate 218,033,281 of JAYESD010000003.1, read as the reverse complement.
AGATTTATAAAGAGAGAACCAAAAGATGACACGATAAGAGGATTACGCCGAAAGAGTTCAAACCTGGAGATAAAGTTTTACTCTTTAACTCTAGGGTTAAAATCTTTGGACATGGGAAGCTTAGAAGTAAATGGGAAGGACCATTCACTGTAGTAGAGAATTCATCCCGTGGAGCAATCACACTCCAAGGTCATGACGGTCAACCATTCAAAGTGAATGGGCACCGACTCAAATTATTTCTCGATTCCCAAAAGGATACAGAAAAAGAATTTGGCGTGGTAAATCTAATCGATTTCCATGCCATTTCTTTCAATTCTGTTTAAATTCTCCACGTCCAACTAATGGGCCCATCCAATTCTTCATCTATGAGGCCCATTTAATCGACCCGAGAAAATGTGGCCCGAACGGAGCCAGAAGGGGGTCGGCCGAACCCTAGGGTCGGCCGACTCTCCCTTCGTGCCGTTCGCGTTCTGTTTTCTCGTGTTGATCCTCCTCGATATCCTCCAAGAAATCCTTGGTGAAACGCCTACTTAAAGAATTCAGGAAACAAGTGTGGGGGAAACATGTCCCCAAGTCACGAAATCCCGACGTGAAAAATTAACGTTGCATATCAAAACACGTTGCGGCCGAATGAGCAAAACGACCCAACAAAACAGGGCCATAGAAGCGCCAGCAGGAGGTCGGCTGAACCCCCTGGTCGGCCGACTTGTTTTCTGCACCGTACGACTCCGTTTCGCTCCAGAAAATCGGTTTAGATTTCCTATCCCCACTTTTATGCGCTACCCTGCTGTTTGCGTTGATTTCATATTTTTCTTTGCATATCTAAAATGAATCAACTCAACATTGAAATAAAATTTGGTAGTTAACAATTTGCTTAAGCTGAAAATTTGAATACTTTATATTTCAATTCATTACCTTGTTTATGATTCCCATAATTCAATAGGAAAAACACATCATATATGTATTTGACTAGTGTGATATGGTAAATGAGTTCTTTAGAAATCATCCTTTTGCTTGAAATTGATTTTGACATTTGTAACTATTTGAAGTCTTGAACTTTGCCTAAATCTCTCATTGGAAATTTATATACCCACCAAGGCCATATGATACATTCATTGAAAACCACAAGCATACACCACTTTTCTTTTCATTGAACTTTGTCAAACCCGTGACCCAATTGAGTGACATGCATGAACTTTTTGAATTGAAAACTCTTGTGCACTCCATTCATGCAAAATTTCTCACGTTGAGAGTTTGCATCCATCAATTACCCATCCACCAAAAAAAACTCCATACAATACAAATGAAAGCCTCTCTAAAAATAAAAAGGAGTAGAAGACATGGCTACAAGAAAAAGAAAAAAAAGCATCCACTCTTGAAAAAGAGTAAGAGTGCTAAAAAAAGTAGCCATGTTTCATCCTTAAAAGAGAGGAAATTCATGGGAGTTATTACCTCAGCCCCCCATTCCATTCATGTGCACAAGAATTTTCCCTTCACTTTGTTCATTGCATAAGTCTCTCGTAGGATCGAGTTTTTGACTTAGTAACATATGAATTGCAAATGTGTCCCACATTCATCCCTACCAAGCTCTAGATATAGCCACTTTTAATATAGGGACAAGAATTGGCAAAACATGCCATGGTGAGGACTCAAACACTTTGAGAGATTTGAGAGATTCCGATCGAGAAGACAAGGGCAAATGTTCCTATGACTTTCAAATATAGCAATTGCCAAATCATTTCAGCAGAGAATGATCTAAGGGAACTTCATTCTAACCGTTCCACTTTTCAAACACCCAAGATTGATGTGGTAGCCACATACACAAAGGGGATCCATGAATTCAAGTATAAATTGAAATATCTAGTATCCTTATTTTCTACCTTATAGCAAATTCATGACAACACTCTAGTTCTTCTTGCCTTCACTCGAGGATGAGCAAAGGACTAAGTGTGGGGGAGTTTGTTGATGGTCCTTAAGTACCATATTTTGACCGTCAATTCACCTCATAATGTGCATAAAAGAAACACAAAACATAGTGGTAGGGCTATACACTAACCCAATTCCACAAGTTTTGGTGTCTATTTGTATGCAGGTGAATTATTACCCAAAATACCAAAACATGCATGGATGAATCCATGAAAATGGATTTCAACGAATCAGGCGATGACACATGGCAACACATGGATCAAATGGCCCACAAACAGAAGAATACGAGGAAATCCAACAGTGTTGCACCCATATACATCAAGGGTGTCCACTTGGAAGCCACCTGGAGGAAGCACTCTCCGAGGGGAGGCTTGACCAGGTCAGCCGAACCAGGGGTTCGGCCGACCCCTTCCTGGCGCCAAACCCGATCAAATGACACGTGTTGGCTCCTCCCGACTTCCTGGAGTCAATGGTCACTGATTCGCGCGTTAATTGTGGCGGGAACCGACCCTTCTCCACCTATAAATAGACCCCCTCACCTCACTTCTCACACACACCAAAAGTTGAGAATAGTGCTACACTCCAAAGGTTTATAGTAGTCCTAGAGGCTACCAAAGTAGAAGGAGAGTGTGGTGAAGAGTCTAGGAGAAGGAGACTTGGGCTTGTCAAGTCCCTCTTCTACACTTGTACCCCTACAAAGGTTTTACTCAATCAAGTAATCCATTGTGAATTCAATACAAGTTTGATCTTTTATTCTTAGTAGTTTGCACAAGTAGTTACTTGTGGGTTCACTGCTTTAATTCATTAGAGGCTCTAGTTGTAGCTTTGTGTTCGAAACAACTAGAGTAGTGATTTAGAACGTAAGCGTGGTGCTTAGGTTATAAATCATCAGTGGATATCTCGTAGACCCATGGATTGAAGAGGTAGGCAGTAGGTGGTGACAGCCCTATCTGTCCTTCGTAATCCTCCACGTTCGGCTATGCCATAGGCTCTTGGCGGGAGTCGTCCTAGTATTACTAGGAGTAAGCCCGTGCCCGAAGCAAGCATCTACTGCAAACTACCTTGAATTTGGATCAATACTTTGAATTCCTCTCTGTTCCTTGCCTACCAAACAACTTTGTGTCCTTGGGTGAGCTAGTTCGAAACATTAGCACACACGTTCTTTGGATTCGATACCCTTGGGAATACTCTTTAAGGGGAAGTGCTACAACGGTATTTCCGTGCGCTTGCAGATAACTCTGTGGTGTTAAGAAATACCAACAAGGGGTTTTGGTATTGGGATGGTTTGATAATGGTTATTAGATGTTATTATGGTTTATGGCAATGGATATGGTTAATGGTAATGAGGAATCTGGAATATGGATGATGGCAATGAAACATGGACTGGTATTATGATAACTACATGGTTTTTGATGGGTTTACTTCACATATGTACAATATATTGCTTTTCAAATGTTTTAATATACTTTTCAACACTTAGCCTTTACTATATTCGTCATTTGAATCAGCTACATGTCATACTTTCCACACTTGCTCAGTACGACATGTACTCACCCTTGCAATTCCCCCACCAACAATTGCAGGTCAGGATTGGATATATAACATTGATAATGCAGATTTATAGGCCGTGCCTGCCATCAACTTGCCTGTGGTTTGATTGGAGCTGCGCCATATACCCTTTGCTCAGTTTGCTTAGTTGCATAGTTTCTTATTTAGTTAACTCTGCCGCTTTAGTTCAAACTTGTCATTATTATTCATTAGAGCTTCTAATTCGAGGATATTATGAATTATGTAATAAAAGTGCTTAATTAATCTTGTTCTATGGTAATTTTCTATATTTCCTTTTGTGAATGCACTCGTGTATGTGTGTTTAACGTCCTGGGCACACATATGCGTTCACTTGGTTCGCTTTCGGAACCGGGTGTCACAAATTCGTATCAGATCCATAGGTTGACTGTAGGGTGCAACCTAGATAGAATAGACACTTTAGGGCACATAGGAGCACTTAGGAATCGATGTGTTTTTGCTTGGTGTGTTGTTTGCTATGTATTGCTGCTTTTGTGTTTAGTAGAGGATTTTGGGATGCTTTAACATTGCCATGTCCACATAGGCTAGTATAGTTAGTTGCTTAGTTTTATACCCCTTGATGCATATAGTTGGGGATGTTTTCTAAATTCTTATTTCTTGCTTTTCTTTAGATGGTGAGGAATCACAACCAGAGGGATGCCAATGATGAGGAAGAGAACAATGGGGCACCTCAGAACAACAATGGACAAGGACCTGCCCAAGGAGCTATCAATCTTGATCAGCTATTGGCCATGCAAAACCAGATCATGCATACCATGATACAAACTATGGGACAACTGCAGGCTGGTAATGTGATGTCCGGTTCCGAAAACTGAACCAAGCTAACACATATGTGTGCCCAGGATGTTCAACACACATACACGAGTGCAATCACAAAAGAGTATACAGAAAATTACCACAGAACAAGATTAATTATCAAATTTTATTACACAAACCATATTATCCTCGAATACAAGCTCTAATGAATATTACTGACAAGTTCAACTAATGCAGCGGAAATAAACTAATTAAGCAACTAAGCAAAAGGGATAGCGCAGCTCCATGCAACACCACAGGCAAAGCTGACGGTAGACACGGCCTAGAACTCCGCATTATCGCCGTTAAACTCACAATCCTGACCTGCAAATGTTGGGGGGGGATTGCAAGAGTGAGTACATGTCGTACTCAGCAAGTGTGGAAAGTATGACATGTGGCTGATTCAAATGACGACAACAATAATGGCAAAGTGCTGAAAAGTACAGTAAAACATTTGAAAAGCAATATATTATATGTATGTGAAGTAATCCCATCATAATCACGAGTAATACCATAATACCAAACTGAATTCATTACCATCATCAATAAGTCCAGATTTCACCATTGCCAATAACCATATTCAATACCAGAAATTAAATCCATAACCAACCATAACCATCACCATAACCATTACCATAACCATTACAATAACCATTATCAATACCAAATTCCCTCTAATCATGAAAGTTGTCCAGGTGCTCATAACCGGGAGCACGGCTATCATGATAGTTTTATTTAACTCTGCAGAGTTTGTACCTCTTTACCCACATGTTCGTGATTTCATCACCTTTCGGCGACTAAGAATCTCCCTTATGCCCATGACCCATCAGTCATATTACACACTTCCGTTGGTGTGTGGCCAAGAGATCACAAAATAGCCTTTACAAAGGGATTACTAGCCTATTTAGACCCTACTGAGGTTTCACTGGTGGCGATGCCTCCAACTGAGCACATCTTCAACCAAGGGCCCCCTCTTGAGCCATTCGGATCCCAGGGTAGTCCCACCAATCATCAACAAACCCAATCCGACTACCCCTTCCCCAAGCATCCACAATGGTCCAAACAGTACTAGCAAAGCCCTAATTAATCAGCTACGCCGCACCCATACTTGGACTCGTTGTGGCACTGTAGTCCTGGCTTATTCTCGCATGAACCGGTCCTTAGATCTAAAGCAAGCAAACCACCATAACATCTAACCCATCCACATACCAGGCTTGCTTAGATCGCCCATTACCATACCATATTTAACCAGTTCATACTAACCATAATCTCATCCATGCATAATTAAGTTGAGTGGTATAGTTACTTCCCATCCCAGTTGATTAAGCGAAGCAAAAAGGTAAAAACCCTTCCCGACTCTCTACCATAAATTCCAGGTGACAAGGGTGGTTTAACAAATCTAGTAAACTTCCTATCATAGGGTTCCCATCAAATTGACACAAGCATGCAGTTTTGTAAACAAAACATTTATTTTAAAAACAAGATCAATATGCTTCAAGGACACTTGCCTTGCTCCGGCGGATAGGGTTGCTCAAGCGCTTCGAAGTCTTGGTTCTCGAAATCCTCGTACACGACTTCTTGAGCACTTCCCTCTACTCGCGATCACACATACAAGAAAATATATACAAATCAACATGATGCACACACATTAATCAACATGCGATGATATGCATGCATGCAAAGACCAATTAATTAATTATGGTTGTTTATTAATTAGATGCAACTAGTTCGTACTTGTTCATATGAGTTTACGGGGGTTTTAGAGTGGATTAATGCTGCTGAAAATGAAAAGACGATGTAACTAAAATCAATTTACGTATATTAGATCTAATACGTCGCTAAAATTCGCATCGGAAGAATGAATCCTACCGTAGATGCGATGGCTTCGAAGATCGAGGGATGATGGCAACGCGTAGACGATGTAGACTGCGCAACGGTCCTCCGGCGAGACGACGACGACGACGACGATCTCCGGCAGACGACGGCGCTCTCCTCTTTTTCTTCCTCTTCCTCCCCTTTTTTCCCTCTCTTTTTTTCTTCCTGGCGGCGCAGCTCCTGGTGCCTTTTTTTTCTACCGGCGGCTAGGGCTTCTCCCCTTTTTCCTGGCGGCGGCGGTGATTTATGGTGTCAAGAAAATTTACGAAGCCTCTGGTGGTTTTTATAGGCACGAGCGCGGGCGGTACGTGGCCGACTCAGCCTGGGCGGCGCGCGGCGCGCACTAAGGCCGGCACGTGATGTGCGCGTGGAGTCGCGGGGGCGGGGATGGCGGCACCGGCCGCTCGAGCGCGGGGCGCGTGGGGCTACGCTGGTCAGGCGGCGGGGCGAGCGGGGCCAGGCAGGTGGGGCCGGGGCGTTGCGCGGGAGGGGCGCGGGAGCGGGTCAACGCGGCGGGGCCGGGGCACGCGCGGGAGGCGCTGGCTGGGCCGCTCGGCCTGGCCAGCGGGCGGGTTGATCCCTTTTTTTTCTTTTTTTCTTTTATATATATACTGTTGTTACATATTATTATTTATATATATTATTTATTTATTTATTTATTTTATTGTTTTACTTTTTATATATATTTATTATTTATATTTTTTTATATATGATTATTATATATATTATATATATTTATATATATTATTATTATTATTTTTATACTTATTCCCTACTACAAGTTTTAGGCTATAATTATTATTTTCTTTTTTCTTCTTTTGCTACACCATATATGTATGTTTTATCTTTTGTTATCTTTCTTTTATCCTACTAATGTTTAATGCATGATCATGTATGCGATGCATGATGCGAAAATTTAGGGTGTTACAAACCTACCTCCCTTAAAATGAATCTCGCCCTCGAGATTCGACAGCATGGAGAAAAGATGAGGGAATTCCGTCTTCAGGTCTTCTTCACGTTCCCACGTAGCTTCGGCTTCCGTATGGTGGTTCCCCTAGCAGTTTGCACCAACGGACTTTCTTATTCCTTGTGACCCTTTCCTTCACGTCCAAGATCTTGATAGGTTGCTCGACATAAGACAAATCCTCTTGAAGTTCTAATTCGTCCATCGACACTTGTTCTTCCGGCACCCTGAGACACTTCTTGAGTTGAGACACGTGAAACACGTCGTGTACATCAGAGAGATACGCTGGCAGCTCAAGTCGATAAGCTACCTCTCCTCGCTTATCCAGAATCTTAAATGGTCCGATATAGCGAGGTGTCAATTTTCATTTGACGTTAAACCGTCGCTGACCTCAGATAGGTGACACTTTGAGGTATACAAAATCTCCAACTTCAAAAGTCAGACTCCTTCGCCTATTATCAGCATAACCTTTCTGTCGAGACTGGGCAACCTTTAAGTTTTCCCGTATTATTTGGACTTGCCTTTCAGCATCTTGTAACACGTCGGGACCAAACACTTGATTCTCTCCGGTTTCATTCCAAAACAAGGGAGTCCTACACTTTCTTCCGTACAATGCTTCGTAGGGTGACATTTTCAGACTTGCTTGGTAGCTATTGTTGTACGAGAATTCAGCATACGACAAACTTTTATCCCAACTTTTCCCATGCTTTAATGCACAAGCTCTTAACATGTCTTCCAAAATTTGGTTGGTCCTCTCGGTTTGTCCATCTGTTTGAGGGTGATACGCCGAACTGAAGTTCAACCTTGTTCCCATTGCTTCATGCAATTTCTACCAAAATCTGGAGGTAAACTGAGAACCTCTATCCGAGACTATCTTCTTCGGTACTCCGTGTTGACACACAATATGCTCCATGTATATTTCGGCCAATCGTGCAGCTGTATACTTGGTCTTCACAGGGACAAAATGAGCTGACTTGGTTAAGCGATCCACAATTACCCGAATTGAGTCATACCCGGACTGAGTACGTGGTAACCCAACTATGAAGTCCATTCCAATTTCTTCCCACTTCCATTCCGGAATCTTCAACCGTTGCAATAATCCAGCTGGCCTTTGGTGTTCTGCTTTAACTCGTTGGCACACATCACACAATGCAACATATTCGGCTATGTCCTTTTTCATGCTGGCCCACCAATAGCATGTCTTCAAGTCTTTGTACATCTTGGTACACCCAGGATGAATTGAGTACGGCGAGTCATGTGCCTCCTTTAATATTGTCTCCCGAATATGCTTCACATTAGGCACAACGATTCTCTTTCCAAACCATAAGGTACCATGTTCGTCTTCATCAAATCTGAATTCTCTCCCTTCTTCGGTCCCTTACTTGATTTCCTTGATCTCCTCATCCGTGGTTTGTGCTTCTCGAATTTCTTGCTCCAAGGTTGGGTTTAACTCCATCATCTCTATTTTATTTACAAATCCGAGGTTTAACCTTTCAAACTCCTTACATAACTCGAATGGTAACTCTCGAACCGTGAGTTGATGACTTACTCCTTTTCTACTCAAAGCATCGGCCACTACATTGGCTTTTCCACGATGATAGTTGATCCCCAAATCATAATCTTTGATGAGCTCCAACCATCTTCGTTGCCTCAAGTTCAGATCCGTTTGTGTGAAAATATACTTCAAGCTCTTATGATCCGTGTAAATTTCACACCTATGTCCAAGAATATAGTGTCTCCAAATCTTCAATGCATGTACCACGACTGCAAGTTCTAAATCATGTGTAGGATAATTCAACTCATGTTTCTTTAGTTGCCTCGATGCATAAGCTACCACTTGGCCTTCTTGCATGAGCACACATCCTAATCCTTGTCTTGATGCATCACAATATATATCAAAACTCTTGCTCACGTCCGGTAATACTAACACCGGCGCGGTTGTCAACCTTTTCTTCAACTCCTCAAAACTTTTTTGACAAGCTTCAGTCCATTGGAACGCCTTTCCCTTCATTAGCAACTCCATCATAGGCTTGGCTATCTTGGAAAAATCCTTGATAAACCGACGGTAATATCCAGCCATCCCAAGAAAACTCCTTATTTCCTTGACATTTTGCGGCGGCTCCCACTTCAACACGTCTTTCACTTTTCTGGGGTCAACCGATACTCCTCCTCCTGAGATTATATGACCCAAAAATGGCACCTCTTTCAACCAAAACTGGCACTTGCTGAACTTGGCATACAATTGATGCTCCCTCAATTTCTGCAGTGTAAGCCTCAAGTGTTCCTCATGTTCCTTCTCATCCTTCGAGTAGATCATAATATCATCAATAAACACCACAACAAATCTATCCAAGTACTCCATGAAGACCCTATTCATGAGGTACATAAAGTAGGCAGGCGCGTTTGTCAGTCCAAATGACATCACGGTGTACTCATAAGATCCATACTGTGTTCTAAAAGCTGTTTTGGGTATGTCCGATGGTCTAATCTTCATTTGAAAGTATCCCGACCTCAAATCAATCTTGAAAAACACACAGGCGCCTTTCATCTGATCAAACAAATTCTCTATACGGGGCAAGGTGTACTTGTTCTTGATTGTTACCTCGTTGAGAGCTCGGTAATCCACGCACATCCTTTGGGATCCATCCTTCTTGTCCACAAATAGAACGGGCGCTCCCCAAGGTGAAGAGCTAGGGCGAATAAAACCTTTCCCTAATTGTTCTTGAATCTGCTTCTTGAGCTCCGCTAATTCCATAGGAGGCATCCTATACGGCCTCTTAGCTATAGGTGCAGTTCCAGGTATTAAATCAATAACAAACTCAATGTCTCGATCAGGTGGCATACCTGGAAACTCATCCGGAAAAACATCCAAAAATTCACACACTACCGGAATCTCCTCAATTGCGGCACCGTCCATATGATTCAGCTCCAATTGCTTCGGTGCGGTTTGAGATGCTTCAAATTCTACGGTGATCCCTTCCTCATTAGTCAACTTCACCGTCTTTGTGGCACACTCAATAACTCCATTGTGCTTCCTCAACCAGTCCATACCAAATATAATATCCAACCCTTGAGAATCTAAAACAATGAGGTTGGCGGAGAAGTCTACCCCCCTTATTCTAAGGCTTACTTTTGGACATACTATATTTGTCCTCATCTCTCCTCCAGGAGACTTAACCAACAGGGTAAACTTCATATGATAGATAGGCAAACTATACTTGGCAACATACTTCGATGCAATGAATGAATGTGATGCTCCAGAATCAAATAACATAGTCGCGGGGTTGGAGTTGGCAAGAAACATACAAATGACCACGTCATCCGCTTATTGAGCATCCTCCGTAGAGACATGGTTCACGTTGCCACGAGCAAAATTCTGTTGTCCACAGCTTCCTTGTGGCTGCCCTCCATTGGGTCTTGGGTTTTGCCTCGGTGCATTGCTTCCTTGACCAAGGCCCGACTTAGGACATTGATGCGCAAAGTGTCCAGCTTCTCCACAAGTATAACACTTCTTAACTCCACCAGAATTATTGGGACGAGCTTGGTTTTGAACATTGGCTCCAGGAAAATCAGAACGAGGTGCATAAGGCATTGGAGGCCTAGGTGCTTGCATAACAGGGCGCTGCTGCACAAACTGAGTTGGGCGCGGTGCATAACCAGGGCGCTGAGCAGGAATAGAGGAGCTGTAATGAGGCGCATTGGGTGGTGCAAGGCGAGGGCGCACATTACTTCCTTGTTGCTGTCCTCGATATGGCGCCTTCCTCTTGATTTCTTGCTCCATCTCACGAATCTTGTTCTCAACCACAATTGCTTTGTCCACAAGCTTCTGAAAATTGGCATAATCGCAGTTGAGTAGTTGCACTTGGATCTCATTGTTCAAGCCCCTCATGAACAAGTATTGTTTCCGGCTGTCCCGACTAACATCCTCAGGCGCATACCTTGAGAGTTGAGTGAATTTATTGAGATATTCACTCACGCTTGATCTTCCTTGCCTCAAATTCTCAAATTCTTGCCTCTTCAAGAGCATAACACCTTCCGGCACATAATGAGAACGAAAATTCTCCTTGAATTCGGCCCAAGTGATTCTTTCTTGGTTCTCATGAGCACTACAATAAGCATCCCACCAATCCGTAGCTGCTCCAACGAGTTGATGAGAAGCGAGCAGGACCTTCTCCCGGTCACTGCATTGGACAATGGCTAGCTTCTTCTCCACGGACTTGAGCCAATCATCCGCATCCATAGGGTCAGCAGCTTGAGCAAAGGTTGGCGGCCTAGTCCTCATAAACTCTCCCAATCGGTTATGAGGAGGCGGGGGTGGCGGTGGAGGCATGTGGGGCTGATTGTTGTTATTGCCAGCCTGCAGCTGTCCCAAAGTTTGTATCATGGTCTGCATGAGCTGGTTTTGCATAGCCAATAGCTGCTCGATATTGATGGCTCCATGAGCAAGTCCTTGTCCAGTATTGTTCTGAGGTACTCCATGGTTCTCCTCCTCATCATTGCCATCCCTCTGGTTGCGAGTCCTCACCATTTGAAGAAAAGCAATAGGTAAGAATTAGAAAACGTCCCCAACTATATGCATCAAGGGATATGGAACTAAACAACTAGCTACACTAGCCTAGGTGGACATGGCAATGCTAGAGCATCCCAAAATCCTCTATTAAGCACACAAGCAACCAATATATATAGCAAACAGCACTCCAAGCAAAAACACATCGATTCTTGAGTGCTCCTATGTGCTCTAAAGTGTCCATTCTATCTAGGCTGCGTCCTATGGTCAACCTGTGGCTCTGATACCAATCTGTGACGCCCGGTTCCGAAAACTGAACCAAGCTAACGCATATGTGTGCCCAGGATGTTCAACACACAAACACGAGTGCAATCACAAAAGAGTATACAGAAAATTACCACAGAACAAGATTAATCATCAAATTTTATTACACAAACCATATTATCCTCGAATACAAGCTCTAATGAATATTACTGACAAGTTCAACTAATGCAGCAGAAATAAACTAATTAAGCAACTAAGCAAACTAAGCAAAAGGGATAGCGCAGCTCCATGCAACACCACATGCAAAGCTGACGGTAGACACGACCTAGAACTCCGCATTATCACCATTAAACTCACAATCCTGACCTGCAACTTTTGGGGGGGGATTGCAAGAGTGAGTACATGTTGTACTCAGCAAGTGTGAAAAGTATGACATGTGGCTGATTCAAATGACGACAACAATAATGGCAAAGTGCTGAAAAGTACAGTAAAACATTTGAAAAGCAATATATTATATGTATGTGAAGTAATCCCATCATAATCACGAGTAATACCATAATACCAAACTGAATTCATTACCATCATCAATAAGTCCAGATTTCACCATTGCCAATAACCATATTCAATACCAGAAATTAAATCCATAACCAACCATAACCATCACCATAACCATTACCATAACCATTACAATAACCATTACCAATACCAAATTCCCTCTAATCATGGAAGTTGTCCAGGTGCTCATAACCGGGAGCACGGCTATCATGATAGTTTTATTTAACTCTGCAGAGTTTGTACCTCATTACCCACGTGTTCGTGATTTCATCACCTTTCGGCGACTAAGAATCTCCCTTATGCCCAAGACCCGTCAGTCATATTACACACTTCCGTTGGTGTGTGGCCAAGAGATCACAAAATAGCCTTTACAAAGGGATTACTAGCCTATTTAGAGCCCACTAAGGTTTCACCGGTGGCGATGCCTCCAACTGAGCACATCTTCAACCAAGGGCCCCCTCTTGAGCCATTCGGATCCCAGGGTAGTCCCACCAATCATCAACAAACCCAATCCGACTACCCCTTCTCCGAGCATCCACAATGGTCCAAACAGTACTAGCAAAACCCTAATTAATCAGCTACGCCGCACCCATACTTGGCCTCGTGGTGGCACTGTAGTCCTGGCTTATTCTCGCATGAACCGATCCTTAGATCTAAAGCAAGCAAACCACCATAACATCCAACCCATCCACATACCAGGCTTGCTTAGATCGCCCATTACCATACCATATTTAACCAGTTCATGCTAACCATAATCTCATCCATGCATAATTAAGTTGAGTGGTATAGTTACTTCCCATCCCAGTTGATTAAGCGAAGCAAAAAGGTAAAAACCCTTCCCGACTCTCTACCATAAATTCCAGGTGACAAGGGTGGTTTAACGAATCTAGTAAACTTCCTATCATAGGGTTCCCATCAAATTGACACAAGCATGCAGTTTTGTAAACAAAACATTTATTTTAAAAACAGGATCAATATGCTTCAAGGACACTTGCCTTGCTCTGGCGGATAGGGTTGCTCAAGCGCTTCGAAGTCTTGGTTCTCGAAATCCTCGTAGACGACTTCTTGAGCACTTCCCTCTACTCGCGATCACACATACAAGAAAATATATACAAATCAACATGATGCACACACATTAATCAACATGCGATGATATGCATGCATGCAAAGACCAATTAATTAATTATGGTTGTTTATTAATTAGATGCAACTAGTTCGTATGTGTTCATATGAGTTTACGGGGGTTTTAGAGTGGATTAATGCTACTGAAAATAAAAAGACGATGCAACTAAAATCAATTTACGTCTATTTGATCTAATACGTCGCTAAAATTCGCATCGGAAAAATGAATCCTACCGTAGATGCGATGGCTTCGAAGATCGAGGGATGATGGCGACACGTAGACGAAGTAGACGGCGCAACGGTCCTCCGGTGACACGACAACGACGACGATCTCCGGCGGATGACGGCGCTCTCCTCTTTTTCTTCCTCTTCTTCCACTTTTTTCCCTCTCTTTTTTTCTTCCTGGCGGCGCAGCTCCTGGTGCCTTTTTTTTTCTACCGACGGCTAGGGCTTCTCCCCTTTTTCCTGGCGGCGGCGGTGATTTATGGTGTCGGGAAAATTTATGAAGCCTCTGGTGGTTTTTATAGGCACGAGCGCGGGCGGTACGTGGCCGACTCGGCCTGGGCGGCGCGCGGCGCACGCTAGGGCCGGCGCGCGATGCGCGTGTGGAGTCGCGGGGGCGGGGATGGCGGCACCGGCCGCTCGAGCGCGGGGCGCGTGGGGCTGCGCTGGTCAGGCGGCGGGGCGAGCGGGGCCAGGCGGGTGCTGCGTGGGAGGGGCGCGGGAGCGGGACAACGCGGCGGGGCCGGGGCACGCGCGGGAGGCGCTGGCTGGGCCGCTCGGCCTGGCCAGCGGGCGGGTTGACCTTTTTTTTTCTTTTTTTTTCTTTTATATATATACTGTTATTACATATTATTATTTATATATATATTATTTATTTATTTATTTATTTATTTATTTTATTGTTTTACTTTTTATATATATTTATTATTTATATTTTTTATATATGATTATTATATATATTATATATATATTTATATATATTTTTATTATTATTTTTATACTTATTCCCTACTACAAGTTTTAGGCTATAATTATTATTTTCTTTTTTCTTCTTTTGCTACACCATATATGTATGTTTTATCTTTTATTATCTTTCTTTTATCCTACTAATGTTTAATGCATGATCATGTATGCGGTGCATGATGCAAAAATTTAGGGTGCTACAGGCAACAACAACAATCAGCCCCACATGCCTCCACTTCCACCCCCACCTTCTCATAACCGACTGGGAGAATTCATAAGAACCAGGCTGCCAACTTTCAAGCCACCGACCCTATGGACGCCGATGATTGGCTCAAGTACGTGGAGAAGAAACTTGCAATAGTCCAATACAGTGACCGGGAGAAGTTATTCGCATCTCATGAACTTGTTGGAGCAGCTGCCGATTGGTGGAACTCTCTATGCAACGCCCATGAGAACCATGAGAGGATTACTTGGCTGAATTCAAGGAGAGCTTCCGTTCTCATTATGTGCCAGAAGGTGTTATGATCTTGAATAGGCAAGAATTTGAAAACTTGAGGCAAGGAAGATCGAGTGTGGGTGAATACCTCAATAAATTCACTCAACTTTCAAGATATGCGCCTGAGGATGTGAGCCGGGACAGCCGAAAGCAATAATTGTTCATGAGAGGCTTGAACAATGAGATACAAGTTCAATTGCTCAACTGTGATTATGCCAACTTCCAGAAGCTAATGGACAAAGCAATTGTTGTGGAGAATAAAGTTTGTGAGACGGAGCAAGACACCAAGAGGAAGGTGTCATATCAAGGATAACAACAAGGAAGCAATGTGCGCCCTCACTTTGCAGCACCTAATGTGCCTTATTATAGATCTTCTGCTCCTGTACATCACCTTGGTTATGCACCGCTCCCAACTCAGTTTGTGCAGCAACACCCTATCATGCAAGCACCTAGGCCTCCAATGTATTTTGCACCTCGTGCCAATTTTCCTGGTGCAAATATTCAGAATCAAGTCCGTCCAAATTCTGGTGTAGTTAGGAAGTGCTATACATGTGGAGAAGTATGACACTTTGTAATTCAATGTCCCAAGTCAGGCCTTGGTCAAGGAAGCAATGCTCCAAGACACAACCCAAGACCAAATGGAGGAGCGCCACAAGACAACCGTAGAAAGCAGAATTTTACTCGTGGCAATGTGAACCATGTCTCTATGGAGGAATCTCAACAAGCGGATGATGTGGTTATTGGTATGTTTCTCGCAAACTCCAACCCGAAGACTATGTCATTCATTGCATCAAAGTATGTTGCTAAGTATAGTTTGCCTATCTCTCACATGAAGTATACTCTATTGGTTAAATCTCCTGGAGGAGAGATGAGGACAAATCTAGTATGTCCAAAAGTAAGCCTTAGAATAAGGGGGGTAGAATTCTTTGCCAACCTCATTGTTTTAGATTCTCAAGGATTGGACATTATACTTGGTATGGACTGGTTGAGGAAGCACAATGGAGTTATTGAATGCGCCACGAAGACGGTGATGTTGACCAATGAGGAAGGGATCACCGTAGAATTTGAAGCATCTCAACATGCACTAAAGCAATTGGAGCTGAACCACATGGATGGTGCCGCAATTGACGAGATTCCAGTGGTGTGTGAATTCTTGGATGTGTTTCCAGATGAGTTGCCAGGTATGCCATCTGATCGTTATATCGAATTTGTTATTGATTTGATTCCTGGAACTGCACCTGTAGCTAAGAGGTCATATAGGATACCTCCTAAGGAGTTAGCGGAGCTCAAGAAGTAGATTCAAGAGCAACTAGGGAAGGGTTTTATTCGCCCAATCTATTCACTTTGGGGAGTGCCCATACTCTTTGTGGACAAGAAGGATGGATCCCAAAGGATGTGTGTGGATTACCGAGCTCTCAACGAACGTGGTAACAATCAAGAACAAGTACACCTTGCCACGCATAGAAGACTTGTTTGATTGGGTGAAGGGTGCTTGTGTCTTCTCCAAGATTGATTTGAGGTTGAGATACTTTCAAATGAAGATTCGACCATCGAACATACCCAAGACAACTTTTCGGACACGATACAGATCTTATGAGTACATCGTGATGTCAATTAGATTGACAAACGCACCTGCCTACTTTATGTACCTCATGAATAAGGTCTTCATGGAGTACTTGGACAAATTTGTTGTGTTGTTCATTGATGACATTATGATCTACTCGGGAAGCGAGGAGGAACATGAGGAACATTTAAGGCTCACGTTGCAGAAATTGAGGGAGCATCAATTGTACGCCAAATTCAGCAAGTGCCAGTTTTGGTTGAAAGAGGTGTCATTTTTGGGTCATATTATCTCGGGAGGAGGAGTATCGGTTGACCCCGAAAGGTTAGGGACGTGTTGAAATGGGAACTGCCACATAATGTAAAGGAGATCCGGAGTTTTCTTGGAATGGCTGGATATTACCGTCAATTTATCAAGGACTTTTCCAAGATAGCCAAGCCCATGACGGAGTTGCTATCGAAGGGGAAAGCTTTCCAATGGACTCAAGCGTGTCAAGACAACTTTGAGGAGCTAAAGAAGAGGTTAACTATAGCCCCAATTTTGATATTGCCGGACGTGAGCAAGAGTTTTGATATTTGTTGTGATGCATCAAGACAGGGACTTGGATGCATGCTCATGCAAGAAGGTCAAGTGGTAGCCTACGCATCGAGACAATTGAAGAAACATGAGCAGACTTACCCAACACATGATCTTGAACTAGCAGCGGTGGTACACACATTGAAGATTTGGAGACACTATATCCTTGGACATAGATGTGAAATTTATACAGATCATAAGAGCCTTAAGTATATTTTCGCGCAAATATACCTGAATTTGAGGCAATGATGATGGTTGGAGCTTATTAAGGATTATGATGTGGGAATCACTTATCACCCGAAAAGGCTAATGTCGTGGCCGATGCCTCGAGTAGGAAAGGAGTAAGTCACCAGCTCACGGTCTGAGAGTTGCCATCCGAGTTATGTAAGGAGTTTGAACAGTTGTTCGAAGCGTATGAACAACACTTCCCCCGATACTACTAAATTGTAACCCTCGAAGGTTCTTTGATCGGTTTGGGTGCGCGGAGATTCTAAACAAGATGGTGACACAAAAGATTTACGTGGTTTGGGCCGCCTGAGCGTAATACCCTACTCCACGGGGTGTGTGTTGTTGTATTAGGGATTCACTAGTGTTTGCGAGTGTCTGAGCTTGCTTGTTTTGAATTGTGCAGCACCGTCCCTTTTATAGACCAAGTGATGGCTGTTACATCAATTGCCTGGCCCAACACGTGGCCTCGGCGGTTATTATTGCCTAATACACGATCTGAGTGTGTTTAAGCACCCTAATAGCATGATAACGCGGCTTAGTGGTGGTGTTACCGGTATTAAGGGTCTTCTGATCGTGCGTCATTAATATTGTATTAATGACGCATAATCAGGCCTTGTAACTGTAGCAATAACTATCCCTTGAATGTTCGTGCTGTTGGATATCCGTCAGTATTACCATTGGTGTCGTAGGTCCAGAAGCTCTCCATGTGGCAGCTCCGGAGCTTCCCCTCGCGGGGCTATAGGTCCGGGGCCACTAGACACATGGCGGCACCGGAGCTTCCCTCTACTGGGGGTTAGGTTCGGGGTCACTGGCCACGTATCTAGCACGGAGCTTCCATAAATAGGGAGTTTAGCTCCGGTCTTATATTACACGTGCTAGTGCCGGAGCTACCCATAAGAAGGAGGTGGGTCCAGTGCCGTGTAACACATGGGGCCTACGGAGGTCTTCAATTCTAACAGGTGGAACTCCCTTACACTTCTTGCAGTATCGTGGGGTACCCCGTACGCAGGGTACCGATAGTGGCCCCCGGGCCCACCTTCGAGAGAAACCCTTTGTGTTAACTTATTATAACGAAGTTGGGGCCCTCTTCGATTCCCGCGCTACAGCTTCAAAGGTGCAGTTGGGGTGCTGGTTCGCTGTTGAACCATCGTCGCGTGGCTTTCTTTGAATGCGGTAGGTGATATCCGCGCGGCAAATCTCACAAAATTGAAGGTTGCCGGTTTCCAATGCGAAAACTGTATCGGTTCTGAGTGCCTTGTCAGGCTGCCGCCCTCGGGCTTCCTGCCGCCCATCATGACAACGGTTCACCTGGGGCAAAAACTTCGGCTCTTCCGCCAAAGTGGACCCGGGCCCATTCATCATTGACGAGGTAGATTTTTGAGAGCATAACTTGAGTCCCCTTGCGGTTTCCATCCAAGCGTTGCGGAGGCTTACTTAAGAAGGAAAGCCCGCACGGTTTGAGGACTCTTCACGCTTTCAATCAAACTCGCGCTCAAAGCCTCCCAACCCTCACATAGACTTCCAACTTTCGCTCCACTTTGCTGCGATGGAGTTGGATCTTCCCCGCAGCAAGGTCAAGACCAAGGAGGAGATGGCGAGTGTCGAGACCTACATGGGTTGGTCCAGCGACTCCTGCAATAAGGACATCCGCTTCGGCAAGCTCCCCTTCAAGAAGGAGCGCTCTGGGGATATGGTGTACTTCTCAGCGTACGCCATGGTGGGTCTGATACCGTCCTTCTCAAGCTTCTTCCTGATGCTGTTGGACTTCTACGGTCTCCAGCTTTACCATATCGACCCCCACTCCCTCTTGCTAGTGGTGACCTGTAACACACTCAATTTTCGCATCATGCATTGCATACATGTTCATGCATATAATATTAATAGAATAAAATAAAGAAATAAAAGATGGAGTATATATACATATATGGTGTAGCAAAAGAAGAAAAAGAAAATAATAGCCTAAAACATGTATTAGGGAATAAATATAAAATAATAATAATAATAAATAAAAAGAAATATATAAATAAATTATATAATAATAAATATATATATATAATAAATAAATAAAATGAATAAGATAAATAAAATAAATCAAATATAAATAATAAAATATATATAATAATAATAATATAAAAAGAAAAAAAACCTAACCGCTGGCCATGCGGCCGAAGCCGACCCAGCCAGCTGGCCCCGCCGCCACGCGCCTCAGCGAGCCCCACCAGCTCCGCTCGCGCCGACCCGACCGCGCCTGCCCCGCCGCAGCGCGCGGCCCGCCTTGGCCCCCGCGAATCGCCGCTCCCGCGCGGGATTCCCGCCGACTCCCGCCCCACATCGCCCTCCCGCGCCGAATGCGCGCCGTACGCCCCGAGCCCCAGCGCCGTACGCGCCGACCTCGCACCCACGCGGCCCCGGCCGACCGTGCCCGCCCGCTGGGTCCCGCCTCCCTCGCGCAGCGCCCTGCCCGCCTGAATCCCGCCCGAGCCGGCCGACTCCCGCCCCGATTCTCCCGTGCGCAGCGCGCTCCCGCGATCGACGCGACCGCAACCGCTCAAGCTGTGACCGATTGGGAGACTGCCGATCGTTACCCTAGCCGCCACCTATAAAAATGAGGCCATCGTATTTTTTTTCCCGAACCGCAGAAACCAGCGCCGCCAGCCACGGGAAAAGCCGCCGGTACAGAAGGCAAAAGAAACCAGAGACCAGAGGGCTGCGCCCAGGGAAGAAAAAGGAGAAAAAGAAGGGGAAGAAGAGGAAGAAAAAGAGAAGGGCACCGCCGTCCGCCGGAGATCGTCGTTGCCATCGCGTCGCCATCGTCGCACCGCCGGAGGACCTTGCGCATCTACTTCGTCTACGCATTGTCCCCATCCCACGATCATCGAAGCCATCGCATCTACGATAGGCCATGTTCCCGATGCGAATTTTAGCGACCATATTGAATCTAATAGACGTAAATTGATCGTAGTTGCATCGTATTTTTATTTTCAGCAGCATTAATCCACTCTAAAACCCCCGTAAACTCATATGAACACGTATGAACTAGTTGCATCTAATTAATAAACAACCATAGTTAATTAATAATTGATTTTTGCATGCATGCATATCATCGCATGTTGATTAATATGTGTGCATCATGTTGATTGTATATGTTTTCTTGTATGTATGATCACGCATAGAGGAACGTGCTCAAGAGGCCGCATACGAGGATTTCCAAAATCAAGACTTCGAAGCGCTTGAGCAACCCCATCTGTCGGAGCAAGGCAAGTGTCCTTGAAGCATATTGATCCTGTTTCTAAAATAAATGTTTTGTTTGCAAACTACATGCTTGTGTCAAATTGATGGGGATCCTATGGTAGGAAGTTTACTAGTTTTGTTTGACCACCCTTGTCACCTGGAATATATGGTAGAAAGTCGGGAAGGGGTTTTTACCTTTTTGCTTCTCTTAATTAATTGGGATGACAAACAACACTACACATTTAATTATGCATCAATGATATTCTGGTTAATGTGAACTGGTCAATACGATGGATGATCTAAGAAAGCCTGGTATGTGGATGGGTTGGATGTTATGGTGGTTTGCTTGCCTTAGATCTAAGGACCGGTTCATGCGAGAATATGCCAGGTCAACAGTGCCACCACAAGGCCAAGTATGGGTGCAGCGTAGCTGAATAATTAGGAGCGCTGCTAGTATCGTATGGACCATTGGATGGCGCGGGGAATGGGAGTCGAGGAGGACTTCCCTGGGACACGAGGGGGGGCCGTGGGTGGGAGAATGGAGATTCAAGCCTGCCGGTGAAACCTTAGTGGGCCCGTACATACTAGTAGTCCCTTTTGAAAGGCTATTTTGTGATCTCTTGGCCACGCACCTACGGAAGTGTGAGATGGCATAATGGAGGTTTCTTAGTCACCGAAAGGTGATGAAATCACGAACATGTCGGTAAAGTGGTACGACCTCTGCAGAGTGTTAAAAACTATCATGATAGCCGTGCTCCCGGTTATGAGCTCCTGGATGACCTACATGATTAGAGTTGGATTTTGGTATTGGGATGGTTGGTTTATGGTTATGGGTTGGTAATGGTTATGGATGGTTTATGGATTATGGTCATGGATATGAAATTGAGTTATGGTAACTGGACATGGATGATGATGATGTTGGCAATAATTGGATATGGTTTATATTTTGTTAATATGATGGTTATGATGGGATTGTTTCACATAGACATAGTATAATGCTTTTCAAATGTTTTACTGTACTTTTCAGCACTTAGCCATTATTACATTCGTCATTTGAATAAGCCACATGTCATACTTTCCACACTTGCTGAGTATGACATGTACTCACCCATGCAATCCCCCCCCAACAGCTACTGGAGACAATTGGGAGTACCCTGAGGATCACGTGGAGTGCTAGGTTGCGTACCGTCGTCAATCGCGTGTGGATTGGAGTCGTGCTGCTTAGTTTATTTTCCGCTGCATTATTTAGAGTTTTATCATTCATGAACTATTGGATTATTGTAATAAAGTACTTATTTAATAGTTAAGACATGGTTAAATTCTGTATATCGTTTGTGATGTAACCGTATATGTGTGATGAACTTCCTGGGCACACATATGCGTTACGCTTGGTTCATATTCGGAACCGGGTGTCACAAATTGGTATCAGAGCCACATGTTGACCGTAGGACGCAGCCTAGATAGAATGGACACTTTATAGCACATAGGAGCACTTAGGAATCGATGTGTTTTTGCTTGGGGTGCTGTTTGCTATATATATATATTGCTTGCTTGTGTGCTTAATAGAGGATTTTGGGATGCTTTAGCATTGCCATGTCCACCTAGGATAGTATAGCTAGTTGGTTAGCTTCATATCCCTTGATGCATATAGTTGGGGACGTTTCTTAATTCTTACCTATTGCGCTCCTTCAGATGGTGAGGACTCGCAATCAGAGGGATGTCAATGATGAGGAGGAGAACAATGGAGTGCCTCAAAATAACAATGGACAAGGACCTACTCATGGAGCTATCAATATTGAGCAGCTACTGGCTACGTAGAACCAGCTCATGCAGACCATGATACAAACTATGGGACAGCTGCAGGCTGGCAGTAACAACAACAATCAGCCTCATATACCGCCACCGCCACCACCCCAGCCACACCACAACCGTTTGGGAGAGTTCATGAGGACCAGACCTCCTACCTTTGCACAAGCCACAGACCCAATGGAAGCTGATGATTGGCTGAAGTCCGTTGAGAAGAAACTTGCTATTGTCCAGTGCACTGATAGGGAGAAGGTTCTCTTTGCATCACATCAACTAGTTGGAGCAGCCGCTGACTGGTGGGAAGCTCTTTGCAACACTCATGATAATCAGGAGGCAATCACTTGGGCTGAGTTTAAGCAGAGTTTTTGTTCCCACTATGTACCTGAAGGAGTTATGATACTGAGAAGACAAGATTTTGAAAATCTCAGGCAAGGAAGGATGAGCGTGAGTGAGTATCTCAACAAATTCACTCAATTATCAAGATATGCTCCAGAAGACATCAACACTGATAGTAAGAAGCAATATCTGTTTATGAGGGGTCTCAACAATGAAATTCAAGTCCAGTTGCTCAATACTGATTATCCAAACTTCCAAAAGCTGGTTGACAAGGCTATTGTGGTTGAGAACAAGATTCGTGAGATGGAGTAGGACAACAAGAGGAAGATGCCACATCATGGACCACAGCAAGGAAGCAATGTTCGCCCCCGCTATGCACCACCTACTGCACCACACTACAACCCATCTGCTCCTGCATACCGCGCTGCTTATCCGCCCCGCCCAAATCAGCCACCGCAGCAACGCCCCGCCATGCAAGCGCCTCGCTATCCTGTGCCACCTGCGCCGCGTCCTAACATGGCGGCAAATGCTCAAAACCAGCTGCTCCCAAACTTCCCTAATGCTACGGGCGGTAAGACATGCTATGTCTGTGGAGAGCCCGGGCACTTTGCAAGTCAATGCCCAGAAGAAACTATGGACCTATGAACAATGCACCAAGGACAAATTACTCGCGACCAAATGGAGGAGCACCACAAGGCAACCGTGGACAACAGAATTTTGCTCGTGGCAATGTGAATCATGTCTCTACTGAGGAAGCCCAACAAGCTGATGACATCGTGATTGGTATGTTTCTCGCCAACTCCAACCCCGCGACTGTTTTATTTGATTCGGGAGCATCTCATTCATTCATCTCGTCAAAGTATGTTGCCAAGTACAATTTGCCTATATCTCATATGAAGCAAACTATGCTAGTAAGTTCTCCTGGCAGAGAGATGAGGACAAATATAGTATGTCCGAAAGTAAGCATTAAAATAAGGGGGGTAGACTTTCTCGCAAACCTCATAGTCTTGGACTCCCAATGAATAGACATAATACTTGGAATGGACTGGTTGAGCAAGTATAATGGAGTAATTCAATGTGCCGAGAGGATTGTGCAGTTGACAAGTGAACATGGTACACGCATCGAAGTTGAGGCAGCCCAACCTACAAGAGAGAAGGCAATGCTCAATCAAGTGGAAGGAGTGACATTGGAAAGCATTCCGATCGTTCGCGAGTTTCCGGATGTGTTTCCAGATGAGTTGCCAGGTATGCCACCTGATCGTGATATAGAATTCGCCATTGAGTTGATACCCGGAACTGCACCTATAGCTAAGAGGCCGTATAGGATGCCTCCTAAGGAATTAGCAGAGCTCAAGAAGTAAATTCAAGAGCAGCTAGAGAAGGGTTTTATACGCCCAAGCTCATCCCCGTGGAGAGCCCCAATGCTCTTCGTAGATAAGAAGGATGGAACCCGGAGGATGTGTGTGGACTATAGGTCTCTCAACGAAGTGACAATTAAGAACAAGTACTCACTGCCCCGTATAGAGGATTTGTTCGACCAAATGAAGGGTGCCTGTATTTTCTCTAAGATCCACTTGCGGTCAGGATACTTCCAAATGAAGATTAGACCATCGGACATACCCAAGACAGCATTTCGGACACGATATGGATCTTATGAGTACACCGTCATGTCATTTGGATTGACGAACGCGCATGCGTACTTTATGTATCTCATGAATAAGGTCTTCATGGAATATCTGGATAAGTTCGTCGTAGTGTTCATCGATGACATTATGATATACTCGAGAAGCGAGGAAGAACATGAAGAACACTTGAAGCTTACATTGCAGAAGCTACGGGAACACCAATTGTATGCCAAGTTAAGTAAATGTCAATTCTGGTTACGGGAAGTTTCTTTCTTAGGCCATATTATTTCCGGAGGAGGAGTATCAGTTGACCCAGGGAAGGTGAGAGATGTACTTAAGTGGGAACCGCCACAGAATGTTAAGGAAATTCGGAGTTTCCTTGGAATGGCTGGATATTACCGCCGATTCATCAAGGATTTCTCCAAAATAGCCAAGCCTATGACCGAATTACTCATGAAAGGGAAGGCATTCCGATGGACTCAAGCTTGTCAGGATAGCTTTGAGGAGTTGAAGAAAAGGTTGACAACCGCGCCGGTGTTAGTATTACCGGACGTGAGCAAGAGTTTTGATATATATTGTGATGCACCAAGGCAAGGATTAGGATGTGTGCTCATGCAAGAAGGCCAAGTGGTAGCTTATGCACCGAGGCAACTAAAGAAACATGAGTTGAATTATCCTACACACGACCTTGAACTCGCAGCCGTGGTACACGCCTTGAAGATATGGAGACACTATGTTTTTGGTCACCGATGTGAGATTTATACGGATCACAAGAGTCTCAAGTACATATTTACGCAAACGGATCTGAATCTGAGGCAACGCCGATGGTTGGATCTCATCAAGGATTATGATGTGGGAATCAACTATCACCCAGAGAAGGCCAATGTAGTGGCCGATGCTTTGAGCCGAAAAGGAGTAAGTCATCAACTCACAGTTCGAGAGCTGCCATCCGAGTTATGCAAGGAGTTCGAACGGTTGAACCTTGGATTCATAAATGAGATGGGAACTATGGAAGTCAACCCAACATTAGAGCAGGAAATACGGGAAGGACAGACAAAGGACAAGGAAATACAGGAAATCAAGGAAAGGACCCGAGAAGGAAAAGAATTCAGATTTGATGAGGACCAACAGGGTACCTTATGGCTTGGAAAGAGGATTGTGGTACCTAATGTAAGGCATATTCGGGAAGCAATATTGAAGGAGGCACATGACTCGCCTTACTCAATTCATCCTGGTTGTACAAAAATGTACAAGGACCTAAAGACATGTTATTGGTGGGCCAGCATGAAAAAGGACATAGCCGAATATGTTGCACTTTGTGATGTGTGCCAACGAGTTAAAGCTGAACATCAAAAGCCAGCCGGATTGTTACAACCATTGAAGATCCCGGAGTGGAAGTAGGAAGAGATTGGTATGGATTTTATAGTTGGATTACCGCAAACTCAGTCTGGCTATGATTCAATATGGGTTATTGTGGATCGATTGACAAAATCAGCTCACTTCATCCCTGTCAAGACCACATATACCACCACGAAGCTAGCAGAATTGTATATGGAGCATATTGTGTGTCGACACAGAGTACTGAAGAAGATAGTCTCGGATAGAGGTTCTCAGTTTACCTCTAGGTTTTGGCAGAAATTGCACGAAGCAATGGGAACAAGGTTGAACTTCAGTTCGGCGTATCACCCTCAAACAGATGGACAAACCGAGAGGACCAACCAAATTTTGGAAGACATGTTAAGAGCTTGTGCTTTAAAGCATGGGAAAAGTTGGAATAAATGTTTGCCGTATGCTGAATTCTCGTACAACAATAGCTACCAAGCATGTCTGAAAATGTCACCCTACGAAGCATTGTACGGAAGGAAGTGTAGGACTCCCTTGTTTCGGAATGAAACCGGAGAGAATCAAGTGTTTGGTCCCGACGTGTTACAAGATGCTGAAAGGCAAGTCCAAATAATACGGGAAAACTTAAAGGCTGCCCAGACTCGACAGAAAGGTTATGCTGATAATAGGCGAAGGAGTTTGACTTTTGAAGTTGGAGACTTTGTATACCTCAAAGTGTCACCTATAAGGGGTCAGCGACGGTTTAACGTCAAAGGAAAACTGGCACCACGTTACATCGGACCGTCTAAGATTCTGGACAAGCGAGGAGAGGTAGCTTATCGACTTGAGCTGCCGACGTATCTCTCCGATGTACACGACGTATTTCACGTCTCTCAACTCAAGAAGTGTCTCAGGGTACCAGAAGAACAAGTGCCGATGGACGAGTTAGAACTTCAGGAGGATTTGTCCTATGTCGAGCAACCTATCAAAATTTTAAACATGAAGGAAAGGGTCACGAGGAATAAGAGGATCCGTTGGTGCAAAGTGCAATGGAAACACCATACGGAAGCCGAAGCTACGTGGGAACGTGAAGAAGACTTGAAGGCAGAATTTCCTCACCTTTTCTCCACGCTATCGAATCTCGAGGGCGAGATTCACTTTAAGGGGGGTAGGTTTGTAAGACCCTCAATTTTCGCATCATGCATTGCATACATGTTCATGCATATAATATTAATAGAATAAAAGAAAGAAATAAAAGATGGAGCATATATACATATATGGTGTAGCAAAAGAAGAAAAAGAAAATAATAGCCTAAAACATGTATTAGGGAATAAATATAAAATAATAATAATAATAAATAAAAAGAAATATATAAATAAATTATATAATATATATATAATAAATAAAATGAATAAGATAAATAAAATAAATCAAATATAAATAATAAAAAATATATATAATAATAATAATATAAAAAAAAACCTAACCGCTGGCTAGGCGACCGAAGCCGGCCCAGCCAGCTGGCCCCGCCACCACGCGCCTCAGCGAGCCCCGCCAGCGCCGCTCGCGCCGACCCGACCGCGCCTGCCCCGCCTTGGCCCCTGGGAATCGCCGCTCCCGCGCGGGATTCCCGCCGACTCCCGCCCCACGTCACCTTCCCGCGCCGACCGCGCGTCGTACGCCCCGGGCCCCAGCGCCGTACGCGCCGACCTCGCACCCACGCGGCCCCGGCCGACCGCGCTCGGGGTCCCGCCTCCCTCACGCAGCGCCCTGCCCCGCTGAATCCCGCCCGAGCCGACCGACTCCCGCCCCGATTCTCCCGCGCGCAGCGCGCTCCCGCGATCGACGCGACCGCAACCGCTCGAGCCGTGACCGATTGGTAGACTACCGATTGTTACCCTAGCCGCCGCCTATAAAAACGAGGCCATCATATTTTTTTTCCCGAACCGCAGAAACCAGCGCCGCCAGCCACGGGAAAAGCCGCCGGTACAGAAGGCAAAAGAAACCAGAGACTAGAGGGCTGCGCCCAGGGAAGAAAAAGGAGAAAAAGAAGGGGAAGAAGAGGAAGAAAAAGAGGAGGGCGCCGCCGTCCGCCGGAGATCGTCGTTGCCATCGCGTCACCATCGTCGCGCCGCCGGAGGACCTTGCCCATCTACTTTGTCTACGCATTGTCCCCATCCCGCGATCATTGAAGCCATCACATCTACGGTAGGCCATGTTCCCGGTGCGAATTTTAGCGACCATATTGAATCTAATAGACGTAAATCGATCGTAGTTGCGTCGTATTTTTATTTTCAGCAGCATTAATCCACTCTAAAACCTCCGTAAACTCATATGAACACGTATGAACTAGTTGCATCTAATTAATAAACAACCATAGTTAATTAATAATTGATTTTTGCATGCATGCATATCATCGCATGTTGATTAATGTGTGTGCATCATGTTGATTGTATATGTTTTCTTGTATGTATGATCACGCATAGAGGAACGTGCTCAAGAGACCGCATACGAGGATTTCCAAAATCAAGACTTCGAAGCGCTTGAGCAACCCCATCCGTCGGAGCAAGGCAAGTGTCCTTGAAGCATATTGATCCTGTTTCTAAAATAAATGTTTTGTTTGCAAACTGCATGCTTGTGTCAAATTGATGGGGATCCTATGGTAGGAAGTTTACTAGTTTTGTTGGACCACCCTTGTCACTTGGACTATATGGTAGAGAGTCGGGAAGGGGTTTTTACCTTTTTGCTTCTCTTAATTAATTGGGATGACAAACAACACTACACATTTAATTATGCATCAATGATATTCTGGTTAATGTGAACTGGTCAATACGATGGGTGATCTAAGCAAGCCTGGTATGTGGATGGGTTGGATGTTATGGTGGTTTTCTTGCCTTAGATCTAAGGACCGGTTCATGCGAGAATATGCCAGGTCAACAGTGCCACCACAAGGCCAAGTATGGGTGCGGCGTAGCTGAATAATTAGGAGCGCTGCTAGTATCATATGGACCATTGGATGGCGCGGGGAATGAGAGTCGAGGAGGACTGCTCTGGGATTCACATGGCACACGAGGGGGGGCCGTGGGTGGGAGAATGGAGATTCAAGCCTGCCGGTGAAACCTTAGTGGGCCTGTACATACTAGTAGTCCCTTTTGAAAGGCTATTTTGTGATCTCTTGGCCACGCACCTACGGAAGTGTGAGATGGCATAATGGAGGTTTCTTAGTCACCGAAAGGTGATGAAATCACGAACATGTGGGTAAAGTGGTACGACCTCTGCAGAGTGTTAAAAACTATCATGATAGCCGTGCTCCCAGTTATGAGCGCGTGGATAACCTACATGATTAGAGTTGGATTTTGGTATTGGGATTGTTGGTTTATGGTTATGGGTTGGTAATGGTTATGGATGGTTTATGGATTATGGTCATGGATATGAAATTGAGTTATGGTAACTGGACATGGATGATGATGATGTTGGCAATAATTGGATATGGTTTATATTTTGTTAATATGATGGTTATGATGGGATTGTTTCACATAGACATAGTATAATGCTTTTCAAATGTTTTACTGTACTTTTCAGCACTTATCCATTATTACATTCGTCATTTGAATAAGCCACATGTCATACTTTCCACACTTGCTGAGTACGACATGTACTCACCCTTGCAATCCCCCCCCCCCCCCAACAGCTACTGGAGACAATTGGGAGTACCCTGAGGATCACGTGGAGTACTAGGTTGCGTACCGCCGTCAATTGCGTGTGGATTGGAGTCGTGCTGCTTAGTTTATTTTCCGCTGCATTATTTAGAGTTTTATCATTCATGAACTATTGGATTATTGTAATAAAGTACTTATTTAATAGTTAAGATGTGGTTAAATTCTGTATATCGTTTGTGATGTAACCGTATATGTGTGATGAACTTCCTGGGCACACATATGCGTTACACTTGGTTCATATTCGGAACCGGGTGTCACATGACCTTCGTCCACATTTGCGAGATGTGGGTGGGCATTTTTTCCTGCATCGAGTTGTTCTGGAGCTTCTTCACGGTCCACACCACCCGCAAGGGGACGGAGCTCATCAACTTCTACTCTTTCGTGAAGCAGAATACTTGCCCCTTGAAGTACTTGAAGTCCTTCCCCTCCGGCAAGTGGGATGATTGGAAGAAGTATTGGGTGATCATAATAGTGGAGGAGCATGAGAAGCTGGAGCTGCGTGAGGGTCTTCCCAATGTCGACACCGACGCCTGGAACGTAGTTCCGGAGCTGTCGATTGTGTACAAGCTCGTCCTGGAAAGGATCAAAGAATGCATAGAAGGAGGAGTGACCCCCCACCCCCCCCCCCCCCCCCCCAAATGGTCTTCGACAATTTCTTGGTGAACAGGTGGGCTCCGCTGAAGACTAGGGAACGACCCGCATGGGCATTCAATAGTGAGATGGATCATGACCGAATTGAAGTCGATTTGAACACCAACTTGGACGATGAAGCTTTGAGGATCCATCTCAAAAGATGTCGTGACTCCGCTGGCTGCCTTCCTGCCTCTGAACATGGTTCCGAAGGTCAGCAGGGAGATCTGGAGGAGAATGCCAACATTGGATGACCTGGGCATGGTAGAGAGGCGCCCTGTCTCTGGTGTTACAATCCCCAGAGCTTCTGAGAGGGTGACTACCCCTGCTGCGAGCCAGAGAGATGAGGTCGGCAATGGCAAGGGTAAAGTCAAGGAACTGGCCGAATCTTCCAGCCGCAAGAGGAAGTTGAGGCATGTTTATGGGACCCCTCCGAGTCTACTCCAAATCCAACAACCCCTTCTCCCTGGCGAAGGAGACCTTCGGTGACCACACCTGCTTCGGTGCCAGCGCCCTCAAGGGACTCAAGCTCCGGGAGGTCAACTCCAGCCTCGATGCCAACTGTGAGCTCAAGGTCCGGAGGTCCTTCTCAGTCGAGGGGGGTTCCGGCTGAGAAGACTCCAACTGCTGCAGATGGCACCCGACTAAGGTCCAAAGTTACTGTCTCACCAAATTTGGTGGGCTCTGACTTCGGGCCTCAGAAGAAGAGATTCCACGACGACTGGGGCGGTAGCATCCCTAGGTAAGCACCCTGGAAATGCTAATCTTATTTTTATTATGTTTTTAACCTTCTTGACCTTTCATTTCCAGGGTGTCGAGAAAAAAGTCTGAGGCTTCGACATCTGCTCCGACAGGTT
Organism: Tuctoria greenei; assembly: GCA_036927565.1. Classification (NCBI taxonomy): domain Eukaryota; kingdom Viridiplantae; phylum Streptophyta; class Magnoliopsida; order Poales; family Poaceae; genus Tuctoria; species Tuctoria greenei. The sequence continues at coordinate 218,002,331 of JAYESD010000003.1, read as the reverse complement.
GAGCTCGTCTTCGATCATGACATCAAAGTCCTTGAAGAAGAGCACCAGCTATCATGGATTTGGATCCAGAAAAGACATTCGAAGCTCCCGTGGTAGCGCTGGACCACGGGGGAGAAGTTGTTGAAGATGCACTAGCAGCACTACCAGCGATAGCACCAGTGGTTGAAGCTCTGTTGCAAGAATTGGAGGTTTCAGAAGCTCTGTAACTTGATTTGGAGGTACCCAAAGCTCCACCGCCTTTGCCAGAAGTGGCTGAAGATCCAACAACTGAGCCGGAGGTGCCTGAAGCTCCAGCCTCTGTGCCGGAGATAGTTGAAGCTTCAGCTGCTGAGTCAGAAGTGCCTGAAGCTCCGACAGCTGAGCTGGAGGTGGTTGATGTACCGGCATCTGAACTGGCGGTGGAAGTGCCTTTGGATGAAGCTCCAACAACTGCTCCGGAGGTAATTGCTCCGGAGGTGTCCATACCCGAACCGGAACCCTCTGAAGAAGCAGCGGTAGGCTCTCCGCCAGCGGAGCCGACAGTTGAAGACCCTGCGGCGGGACCTTCGACGTCATCCTCGAAGGTAGAAGTTCCCCCATTGGGATCTTCCTCAGCAGCGGCCGAGGAGCTCCCGGAGGGAGGCCCTAATGCCGTAGAATCTCAGGGAACCACACTTATGGCATGTGACCCTATTTTTGTTCTTTAAGACCCTTTGGAACCGACGGAGATGACCCCGGCAGGTCCGGAGCCTATTCCTTTGGCGTTGTCTATTGTCAATGCCCCCTCAAGCCTTCGACAGGTTGAGCTCGCCTTCCATCATGACATCAAGGTCCTTGAAGAAGAGCGCCACACCTTGAGACGTTGGTGCAACAGACTCCACTTTGAGACCAAGCTTGCACAGACGAGGCTTGCTAATCAGAAGGATTGGGTTGAGAAGGAGAAGCCCCGGATGGAATATTGGGGCAAATTGTTGGAGGAAAAGGAGGCTGCCATCAGGGCCCTCGACGCTAATTCTCGGGAGATTCTTGAGCATGCCAAGGAAAGGAATGATGCTGCTGACGAACGTCATGACAACCTCAATTTATTAAATGAGATTCTCCTGAAGCGCTGAGCAGACCTCGATGCACGGGAAGAGAAACTTCTAGAACCACAGGAGGATGTTTTGAAAAGAGAAGAAGAGCTCGCTCAAAAGCTAACTCTGGAAGAGCAAAATTTGGCAGATCGCACTAAGAAGCTCGATCTGAAGAACAAGGAGGAGGAGGAGAAGTACTGGAAACTAGGGCAGGAGCTCTTAGAAAGAGAAGCTGATGTTGCCACCAGAGAAGGGAAAGTAAGAGACAGGGAGAAGGACCTGGCCAAACGGTGGAACCACATCCACCTCCGAGAGGCAGAGCTAGCCGACCGCGAAAAGAAAGTAGGTGAGAGTATGCAGCAACATGCCAAAGCGGTCGAACGCCTCGCTCGGGAAGGTTCAGAGCTAGCGACCGCCAGGAGGTCACTGGAGGATCTGCGGAATCTGAGGTCGACTAAGTCGCAGTAGGTGTGGGACTTCCTGGGGAGAGCCAATGATGCGATGATGCCGCTGGGCTTTAGTCCAGTACGTCTAGACAATCCAGAGCCGGAGCTGGACCAAGCGCTGGTGGCACTTAGCTCTGCCGGTGGCAAACTCGATGCGATTGGTGACATCATTGTGGACCAGCTCGAGACTGAGGGGAAATCTCTAGCCAAGAACATTGCAGAATATGTGCTGACGTGTTACAAAAGCCGAGACCCCCCAATTCTCCCTGGATCCGGTGCTCGAAGGACCCATTGCCGAAGAAGAAGACGCCGCCAAGGCCAGCATTCAGGAGGTTGCCCAGAAGGTTGCCTCATACTTCCGCATAACCTATGACTTTTGCCTTTTACTCCCACTTGTAATTCTCCAATTTTGTAATCTTCTTTAATGAATGAAATCCAATCTTTCTGAAATGAATTTATTTTTGTCCTTGTCTTCAATACATTGTCCTTTATCTTGTTTGCCCCCTGGTAGATGTACAAAATTTGATTGTGAACATGTACCCAAAGGATATGACAATGTGTTGATGACTTAGACACTTCGAACTTGTAGCTTTTAGGTTCGAAGTTTATTTCTGACTTTTTCAAGGAGCTTTTGTTGCGTCGACGGCAGGCCCCCTGGGGTGGTCGGAGCTTGGTAGGTCCGACGACACCCACTGTCAACGTGCGACACATCGGCAGCGGGCCCCCGGGGGTTGTCGGAGCTTGGTAGGTCCGACGACACCCACTGTCAACGCGTAAAACGTCGGTGATGGGCGCCCTGGGGTTGTTAGAGCTTGGTAGGTCCGCCGACATCCACCATCAATCGTTGACGACGAACCCCTCTGTTGGTTTCGCCATCTTCAGTTGAATTGGCATTATACTTCATGTCAATAGCGGTCCCCCATGGGAGTTGCCGGAGCTTGTTATCTCTGGCGGCGCCCACTTTCAACGTCCGAAACATCGACAGCGGGCCCCTTGGAGGTTGTCGGAGCTTAATAGCTCCGACATCGTCCACCATCGCCATGGGTTTTCATTTTTCCTGTGTATCAAAGACAAGAAAAACCGTAAAATTCATCCTTTCATCTATATCTTTTTTGCGACTTACTATTCTTCTTTGAATTTTAGATCTGAAGAAATTTGATATGATAACGAGCACATTGATATAATCTTTCCAGATCTGAATGCTTTTAGGACCCGCCCTACTGAGGCCCGCCAGAATGTAGGTAGAGTGGCGTACTTAGGGTGCAAGACCAGGCTAAGTCAATATTATACTCCGGAACTATGTTTGCTTGGCGTTCAGACGAGTAGATCATGGAGCAATTCTAAGATCCGAAGAGATCATCAATATAACTTGTACAACATATGAATAACTTGGACTAAAACTCAAAAAGAATTGCACAATTCGTTATAGACAAGAAGGAGAAGGATAAATAAAACAGAATGAGCCTGCACAAAATTAATGTACGTAGAGTCTACTGTTACACAACAACGTCTTTCATTATAGGTCCGGTTTATAGGGAAGTCAATGACACACTTAGGGTGCGGAACCAAGCTAAGTGTGCTACACATCTTGCACTAACCTAGGGCAGGTAGCTACACTTTTAGTGCTGCGACTGTGTCAAGTGTTGCTTGAACTTCTTGGACCTTCCCGAAGGGGTCCAGATGTTCTCCCAGAGGACCTACCCGACTCTGTATATGGACTCTATAATTTACATTGCATGTAATTACAGACTCACCTCTGTGATACTAAGCGTAAAACTTATGGAGGTGCTCGATGTTCCAAGGATTAGGAAGTGGGGTCCCATCCTCAGTTGCCAAGCGAACACATCCAGGTTGAGATACTTTGATCACTCGGAAGGGACCTTCCCAGCTGGGGGAAAGTTTGTTCATCCCTTCTCGAGTTAGTATTCTCCGCAGCACTAGTTTGCCTTCCTCAAGCTGTCGATTACGCACATGCCTTTGATGATAGCGCCGGAGCGCTTTGCGATAGCGTGCATTCTGAACAGCTGCTTGGCACCTTCTCTTGTCGACGAGGTCAAGGTCTTCACGTCGAAGCTGGTCCTGCGCGGCTTCATCGAAGGTCTGGACCAGGAGTGACCTTGAGGTAATCTCCAGAGGAAGGACTGCTTCAGCTCCGTACACCAGGAAGAAGGGTGTCTCTCCAGTTGACCAGTTAGGTGTAGTCCCGCTTGCCCATAGTGCGGATGGAAGCTCCTCGATCCAGTTGGCTCCATGTTTCTTCAAGCACTCATAAGTTCGCGTCTTGAGTCCTTTCAATATTTCTGCATTTGCCTCTCGGCTTGGCCATTACTTGCCGCGTGTGCTACTAATGCGTAGCTGACTTGAATGACGAGGTCTTTGGAATACTCTTAAAATGATGTACTTGTAAATTGGGTTCCGTTGTCAGTGATGACTCTGTTCCGAATTCCAAATCTGCAGACTATGGACTTCAAGAACTTGATTGCTGACCGCTTATTGATAGTCACAACTGGAGTGACTTCCGACCACTTGGTGAACTTGATGATGGCGACATACAGGAACCTATAACCTCCGACGATTTTTGGGAAAGGTCCCAAGATATTCATGCCCCACAAAGCGAATGGCCATGTAGGAGGAATCATTTGCAGTGACTGAGCCGATGTGTGAATTTGTTTTGCATGGAACTGGCATGCTTCACACTTTTTTACCAACTCTACTACATCCTCGAGTGCTATAGGACAGTAGAAGCCGTGCCGAAAGGCTTTGCCGACCAGCGTGCGGGAAGACGCGTGGTTCTCACACTCGCCTCCTTGGATCTCCGCAAGGAGGTCGCAACCTTCTTCCCTTGCAATGCACCGCATTAGGACGCTGTTGGCACCGCGCCGATAGAGATCCCCTTCTACCAGTGTGTATCTTTTATCCAAAATGACGACCCGATCAGCGGATGCACCGTTTTCTGGAAGGTAGTTGTCTTTCAAGTAGCTCCGGATCTCTGAGATCTATGCATCAGAGCTGACTTGAGCTTCTGATTTTTGTGTGATGGGTTGCTCGGAGCTTCCTACAGCACTATGACCCTTGGTGGATGCCATGGTAACAGGTTCACCGGGACTACCAGCTTTGAGGTGATGGTCTCGCCCTCTTTGTTTAGTTCGGCAGACTAAGCTGTTGGTCTTGACAACCTACGGTCGAAAATTCTTTCGGGAGCCAGAGCTCCCGCCGAAGCCTTCGTCGAGAGTTTGTCGGCTTCAGCATTGTGGAGACGCTGAATAAGGTGAGGTCTAAGAATTCGAAGTCCTTCTGGAGCTTCTTGAGTTCAAGGAGATAAGCGGCTAGTTGGGGGTTGTTGCAGCAACATTCACCTTTGACTTGTTTCATGATGAGCTGCGAATCACCCTTCACCAACAACTGCTTGACACCATAGGATAGTGCCACCTTGAGCCCGTAGATGAGATCTTCATACTCCGCGATGTTGTTGGTCGCCTTGAAGTCAAGGTGAACCATATATTTGACCTTCTCCCCGGTCGGAGCGAGGAGAAGTATTCCAGCTCTGGCCCCCTAATTCTGCACGGAGCCATTGAAGTAGAGGGTCCAATGAGGCTTAGTGAAGACCGGGACCTTGGGTTCCGGCTTTTGCTCACAGGGGCCCCCAGGATTTGATGGTGAAGGAGTCCACTCTGCCACAAAATCAGCCAAGGCTTGACTCTTAATAGCTTGTCGCGACAGGAATTTGAGATCGAATTCTGCCAGTTCCGCTGCCTACTTGGCGATATTCCCAATTGAATTAAGATTATGAAGTATTGCACGCAGCGGATAAGAAGTTACCACTGATATATCTTGTGGGCTTGGAAGTAATGACGAGGCTTCCTTAAGCTAATAAGAACTGCATAAAGCAACTTATGCACCTAAATATATCTGGTATTGGCATCATGGAGTACTTCACTGATGAAGTACACTGGCCGCTAGATGGTTCGGACCCTCTCGGAGGGGCCCAAAACTTCTTCTCCATCGACCCGAACCCTCCTAGAGCAGTCCGGACCTTCTTGTTCATCTTCTCGGGCCTTCCCAGAGGGGTCCAAAACTTCTTGGTCAATCCTGACCCTCCCGGAGGGGTCTGGATCTTCCTGATCAGCCGTGAGAACTCCCTCAGATGAGAGAAGTTGATCTTCTAGCACTTCGCCTTGAAGATCCGTGCCTGGGGGCTGGGACATAGACTCACCTTCAGTTAGCTCTGGACCCTCCCGAAGGGATCTGGGCTCCTGAACTGGATGTGGTTCTGGTCTTTCCGCGACCAGGACCATGCTGACAACTTCTGTAGTTGCAAAAATATAAGGAAGTAGAGGCTCACTAGGGTTAGGAGCTACCAAGATTGGTAATGTGGTGAGGAGCTACTTGAGCTCTTGGAACGCTTTTTCTGCTTCTTCGGACAAATGGAATGGCCCAGACTTCCTCAATAGCTTGAAGAAGGGAAGCGCCCGCTCCACCAATCTTGAGATGAACCGGCTAAGCGTAGCTAGACATCTAGTTCACTTTTGGACATCCTTGATGCGGGCTGGGGGCTGCATATCTTCGATAGCTTTGATCTTCACTGGGTTTGCCTCGATTCCTCGGTGAGTCACCAAGATACCAAGGAGCCTTCCGGAGCTAACCCCGAAGATGCACTTCTCTGGGTTCAGCTTGGTGTGCGTGATGCACAGCTTGTCAAAGACAACTTGCAAGTTTTCAAGGAGTGATTCCTTATTCTTGACCTTCACGACGATGTCATCAACATACACCTCCATCAAATCCCTAATCAGCTTTCCAAAGGTTTTGTGCATTGCTCGCACAAAAGTTGAAGAAGCATTTTTGAGACCAAATGGCATAGCAATATAACAATACAACCCATCTACTGTAATGAAGGCAGCATCTTCCCTAGACATATGGATTTGATGATATCCGGAGTAGGCATCTAGGAAACACAATAGCTCACACCGGGAGGTGGAGTCCACTATCTGATCTATTCTAGGTAGTGGCAATGGATCTTTTGGACATGCCTTATTTAAGGTGGTGTAGTCGATACACATCCGAAGCTTCCCACCGGCCTTGGGTACAATGACAGGGTTTGCTAGCCATTTTGGGTGATGAACCTCCCTCATGAAACCAGCTTCAAGCAACTTCTTGATCTCTTGTCGGATGAAGTTCTACCTTTCAACTGATTGCTTTCGGGGCTTCTGGTGTACAGGCCGTGCATCGGGATAAATATTCAGATTGTGCTCCATCACCTCCCTAGGGATCCCAGACATTTGTGACGGTTGCCAGGCAAACACGTCAACATTCCCCCAGAGGAAAGTGATGAGCACGAGTTCCTGTTTGTTGTTCAGACCTCCCAATGTACGGGTGATATGAGCAGCATCGTAACCAATTTGGACGACTTTGACGGGTATGTCGTTGTCGCTTCTTGGCTGCACATGTGCTACAGAGGTTGAGCCTCGGTGATAAGTGCTTGAAGGTTGAGCAGTTTGCTCTTTGTCGGATGCCTCCTCCTGCGCTGTTGCAAGCGCATGGAGTTCTTCTGTGCGGTGATTCCTGCAGTATGGTCCTCAGGGATGCGGAGAACACCCGAAGGTGTCGGCATCTTCAACACCAAATAGCCGTAGTGGGCTGCATCCATGAACCTATAGAGGGCAGGCCTGCCTAGGATGGCGTTGAAGGGTAAGCTGATCTGCGCAACGTCAAAGACTAGCTTCTCGGTCCTGTATTTCTCCCGAGTTCTGAAGGTCACCGGGAGTGTGATGGATCCGAGAGGGCTAATGGCTCCCAGACTTACTCCAGAGAAAGGTCGTGAGGGATGAAGGTCCAAGGGTCGGAGCTGGAGCTTGACGAAGGCCTCATAGCTTAGGAGATTCAGCCCCGCACCATCGTCCACCAAAACATGGTAGAGTTGGACATTGTTGATGGTAGGAGACACCATTAGTGGCAATTGGCCAACTTCGATCATGTTCTCGGGGCAGTCCGTACCATCGGAGGAGCTGCAGCAGCCATGTCCCGCCACATTGTCTTGAGGACGCGGTGAGAAGTGATGTCCCTGGAACCACCATAGATGGTGTTTAGGGTCTTCCGACTCTCATTGTCGGAGACATCAGAGTTGTCATTGACTGTGTTGTCCACAACCTTTAGGACCTTCTTGGGGTCCTGGAAGCCTAGCTCCGTGTCAGCTGGAGCTTCGTTGACTTTTTGTTTTCCTTCCCGTTGACAAAAAGGAGCTTCCTCTCGACACTTTTTGTAGCGCTCGATAAGGTTCTGGACCTCTCGGCAGTCTTCTAGACTGTGCTTGTCTGTCTTGTGGATTGGACACCACATCTTGGAATTGCCGCCATCTTCTGACAAAGGTCGAGGTCGTTTTTTGGGGCGTGGCCCCCGGCCACCCGGTGCTGCAGCAGCCGCTACAGTAGGTGCGCCGACTGACGACTTTTTCTTATCGTTCTTCTTCTTCTTCTTTCAACTACCTGAGGTAGTGGCTTTATCCTTGGAGTGCTTCTTGTTGGCATTCGGAGCTGGTTTGGAGTGCATCTCACGGCCCTCTGCAGCTCTCACACATTTGTCAGCCAGACTGAAGAGCTCTGTGACGCTGGTGACTTCTTTTGTCGACAGCTTCTCCCGCATCTTCTTGTCCCAAACGCCCTGTCTGAATGTGACAATAACAGAAGCATTCGATATAGAAGGGATGGTATTGCATACCTGAGAGAATCGCTGAATGAATGACCGAAACGATTCTCCTGATGTTTGCTTCTCAGAAAACAAGTCTAGTTTGATGCCTAGTCGGGTGTAGGAGCTCCCAAAATTGGCAGTGAACTGTTGGCATAGCTCCGCCCAACTGTTAATGGAGTCAGGCAGGAGGCTCATGAACCAGGACCTGGCTGTTTCAGTCAAAGCCACAGGAAAATAACTCGCCATCACAGCCTCATCGCCCCCGACCACCAGGATAGCGGTGGAGTAAATTTGAAGGAATTCGTCGGGGTTGATAGCCCCGTCGAATTTCTCTAGCAAATGAGGCTGGAACTTCTGTAGCCACATGACCATGCGTAGATGCATAGCCAGGGCAGAACAACCTCCTCCTACTCCTAAAGGGGCAGGGTTGTCCCGAGCTTCTCACCTCTCGCGAGCACGCTCGATGTGGATGCGACCGTCCTACTGTCGATAACAGCGATCGAGCTCTGACCGCAGGTCATGCATCGAAAGTATCGACGCAGTGTTGGTGCGACGTGCCCCGGAGGGAAGCGAGGTCACCTATTGGGATACAACACGTCTCCTGTGCTGTGAAGCTTGCAGACCAAGTCTTCCTGACATGATCCGGCGCTGTGAAGGTGCCTGCCCCGAAGGAGCAGGACCTTGGTTGCTGATGCCATCGGCTGCAGCTACAACCAGATGTTCAACATCAACCCTCCACTGCTCCATCACACCCTGGGGTGCTCTTGGAGGTGGTGGACGTTGGAGTAGAGTACGCGCAACAACAAGCACAGGCTCAGGGTTGTTGTTCGTCGACGCAGTGATCAATGCGAGTACTCCATCCCGATGTCCAGAATTGTTTGCCAGAACAGATGGTGGTGGTGGTGCTGCGACACCTGCCGGGACAACGGTGCCCGCTGGTTGCTGCATGTTGGAGGGATTCCCTCCAGCAGGTTGCACAACGTTGTTGCCGTTGGATGATCCTGCAGCGGAATTCACCATCTTGTGATCCAAGGCGCACCCCTACCTGGCGCGCCAAATGTCAAAGCATACGAATGACACTTCCCTCGGTTGTAACACCCTCATTTTCATGCATCATGCCCTACATGCACTCATATACATGTTTAACATTAACCCACAACAAGAGAAATGGGTTTAAAATTGATTTGCAGCATTCAAAATTGATTTGGAACAAAACCGCACTTAAAATGCAGGAAAGTGCGGACTAGTTCGATTTTGCCTCTGGAAACTTTTGGACTTGTCTGATTTTGTGCGGACTAGTCCGATATTCCAAGAATCCTTGAAAAATTGCTAAGTCCTTGGATTTTTCTGGACTAGTCCGGTGTTCCAGCGGACTTGTCCGATTTCCTCTCTGTTTAAAGTCAGACTCGTCCGTTTTTTGGCCAGACTTGTCCGATTTTCTCTCTGGACAACTTCGGACTAGTCCGATCCTTTCCGGACTTGTCCGATATTTCGCGACTCCGAGTTGATCTTTTGTTTTACGACTTGTTTCTTGGGTTTCACATTAAGTGGGCCCAGGGACGTCATGCCTAACTCTTTTAGAGCCCATGTGGGACTCTAAACCGGCCTCTACTCCTCTCAAACTCGAAATCCATCTAACCCTAGCCTCCACCTCTATATAAACAACCCCACCCCTTGGTTTGACATCCATTTGCCACTTTTCCACCCCACCCAAACCCTAGTTCGTGGAGATCGACCATCAAGGAGGGAGGAGAAGATCCCAAGCAAGAAGAAGAAGACGAGGAAACGAAAGAGAATCAAGATCTCCACCAAGTTTCGTTCCTCATCACCAATTCATCCCCAAGTTCATCACCAACCCTAGATCACCAAGATCCAAGTGCTACCTCCAAGTTTCTTGATTCATTGGAGTCCTAAACACCTGGTATACCTTCTATTCTCTTTTCCTTACTTGAATTCAACCCCTAATCTCCAAATTCACATCGATCTAGAAAACCCTAATCTGCTGATCTTGCAGAGGGCGGACTTGTCCGTCCCTAGCGGACTAGTCCGATCTTTCTGGTTAAATTGTGTTGAATTAATTCTAAAATTTGATCTAATCAACTCCAAACCTGTATAAACTTGTTAAAAGCTATTAGAACTAGTTAGTGATCATTAAAAGCAATCTAGTCACAAGTTCTACGTTGCATTTGCATCAATCATGCATGTCATGTCATATTCAGTAATATTTGTGCACTCTTTGATTGTGTTTCTTGTCTTGTATGTTTATTGTGCGGATTAGACGGATTTGCGCTAGAGAGTGCCGTGGTGGATCTACAACACCAAGAGTTTGAAGGCTTTGACCCTAATCAATAGCAAGAGCAAGGCAAGTGTCCTTGAAGCATATTGATCCTGTTTTTAAAATAAATGTTTTGTTTGCAAAACAGCATGCTGTGTCAAATTGATGGGAATCCTATGATAGGAAGTTTAGTAGAATTGTTTACCCACCCTTGTCACCTGGAATTATGGTAGAGAGTCGGGATGGGCTTTTTACCTTTTTGCTTCACTTAATTAATTGGAATGGGAAAACAACACTACACATTTGATTATGCATTAATGATATTCTGGTTAATGTGAAATGGTCAATACGGTATGGTAATGGGTGATCTAAGCAAGCCTGGTATGTGGATGGGTTGGATGATATGGTGGTTTGATTTCTTTAGATCTAAGGACCGGTTCATGCGAGAGTAAGCCAGGATTACAGTGCCACCACGAGGCCAAGTATGGGAGCGGCGTAGCTGATTAATTAGGGCTTTGCTAGTGCTGTTTGGACCATTGTGGATGCTCGGGGAAGGGGTAGTCGGATTGGGTTTGTTGATGATTGGTGGGGCTACCCTGGGATCCGAATGGCTCAAGAGGGGGCCCTTGGTTGAAGATGTGCTCAGCTGGAGGTATCGCCACCGGTGAAACCTCAGTGGGGTCTAAATAGGCTAGTAGTCCCTTTGTAAAGGCTATTTTGTGATCTCTTGGCCACACACCGATGGAAGTGTGAGACGGCATAATAGAGGTTTTAGTCATCGAAAGGTGATGAAATCACAAACATGTGGGTAAAGTGGTACAAACTCTGCAGAGTTAAATAAAACTATCATGATAGCCGTGCTCCCGGTTATGAGCACCTGGACAACTTCCATGATTAGAGAGTACTCGGTATTGGGATGGTATTTGGGATAGTTATGGTTTGGTAATGGTTATGGATGGTTATGAATTGAACTCTGGTATTGAATATGGATATTGGTATACGATGATGGATATGGAATATGGACTGGTATTATGATATTACTTATGGCTTATGATGGGTTTGATTCATATAAATATTATACATTGCTTTTTAAATGTTTTAATGTACTTTTCAGCACTTTCCCATTATTATATTCGTCATTTGAATCAGCCACATGTCATACTTTCCACACTTGCTGAGTACGACATGTACTCACTCTTGCAACCCCCCCCCCCCCCCCCCCCCCCCCCAATAATTGCAGGCCAGGATTGGGAGTTTAATGGTGATAATGCGGAGTTCTAGGCCGTGTCTACCGTCAACTTTGCCTGTGGTGTTATTGGAGCTGCGCTATCCCTTATGCTTAGTTTGCTTAGTTGCTTATTTAGTTTATTTCCGCTGCATTAGTTGAACTCATCATAAATATATATTGGAGCTTGTATTCGAGGATAATATGGTTTGTGTAATAAAATTTGGTTAATTAATCTTGTTCTGTAGTAACTATCAGTATATCGTTTGTGATTGCACTCGTGTATGTGTGTTGAACATCCTGGGCACACATATGCGTTAGCTTGGTTCTTTTTTCGGAACCGGGCGTCACATCGGTACTACTGAATTGTAGCCTGCGGAGGTTCTTTGACCGGTTTGGGCGCGCGAAGATTCTAAACAAGATGGTGACACATAAGATTTACGTGGTTCAGGCTGCCTGAGCTTAATACCCTACTCCACAGGGTGTGTGTTGTTGTATTAGGGATTCACTGGTGCTTGCGAGTGTCTGATCTTGCTTGTTTTAAATCATGCAACACCGTCCCTTTTATAGGCCAAGGGATGGCTATTACATCAATTATCTGGCCCGACACATGGCCCCAACTGTTATTATTGCCTAATACAGGATCTGAGTGTGTTTAAGCACCCTAATAGCTTGATAACGCGCCTTAATGGTGGTGTTAACAGTATTAAGGTTCTTCTGATCATGCGTCATTAATATTGTATTAATGGCGCGTAATCAGGCCTTGTAACTGTAGCAATAAGTGTCCCTTGAATGTTCATGCCATTGGAGATCCATCAGTATTACCGTTGGTGTTGTAGGCCCGTAAGCTCTCCACGTGGCAGCTCCAGATCTTCTCCTCGCAGGGAGGTAGGTCCAAAGCCACTACACACGTGGTGGCACCAGAGCTTCCCTCTACTGGGGTTAGGTTCGGGGTCACTGGCCACGTGTCTAGCATGGAGCTTCCCTAAGTAGGGAGTTTAGCTCGAGTCTTATATTACACGTGGTAGTGCTAGAGCTACACATAAGAAGGAGGCGGGTCCAGTGTCGTGTAACATGTGGGGCCTACGGAGGTCTTCCATTTTGACAGGTAGAACTCCCTTGTACTTCTTGTAGTATCGTGGAGTACCCGGTACGTAGGGTACTGACAAGTTGAATCTTGGATTTGTGAATGAGATGGGGATAATGGAGTTAAATCCGACCTTGGAGCAGACGATTCGAGAGGGTCAAACAAGGGATGAGGAAATTCAAGAGATCAAGGAAGGACCCAAAAGGGAAGAGAATTCAGGTTTGATGAGGATGACCACGGTACCTTATGGCTTGGAAAAAGGATTGTCGTGCCTAATGTGAAGCATATTCGAGAGACAATATAAAAGTGGCACATGACTCGCCATACTCAATTCATCTCGGTTGTACGAAGATGTACAAGGACTTGAAGACATGTTATTGGTGGTCCAGCATGAAAAAGGACATAGCTGAATATGTAGCATTGTGTGATGTTTCCAACGAGTCAAGGCGGAACATCAAAGGCCAGCCGAATTATTACAACCATTAAAGATTCCGGAATGGAAGTGGGAAGAAATCGGGATGAACTTTATAGTTGGTTTACCGCGTACCCAGTCCGGTTATGACTCAGTTTGGGTTATTGTGGATCGTTTGACCAAGTCAACTCATTTTGTTCCTTTCAAGACCACCTATACCGCCGCGAAGCTGGCACGGCTATATATGGAGCACATTGTGTGTCGACATGGAGTCCCAAAGTAAATAGTCTCAGATAGAGGTTCTCAATTTACCTCCAGGTTTTGGCAGAAATTGCATGAAGCATTGGGAACAAGGTTGAATTTTAGCTCAGCATATCACCCTCAAACGGATGGACAAACTGAGAGGACCAATCAGATTTTGGAGGACATGTTAAGAGCTTGTGCTTTGAAGCATGGGAAAAGTTGGAACAAGAGCTTGCCATATGCAGAATTCTCATATAACAATAGTTACCAAGCAAGCTTGAAAATGTCACCCTATGAAGCACTATATGGGAGGAAGTATAGGACACCTTTGTTCTGAAATGAGACAGGAGAAAATCAAGTGTTTGGACCTGACATGCTGCAAGAAGCTGAGAAACAAGTTCAGATCATCTGCAAAAATTTGAAGGCTGCTCAATCGAGACAAAAAGGCTGTGCGGACAATAGGAGAAGAAAACTAGCCTTTGAAGTGGGAGACTTCGTATATCTCAAAGTGTCACCTGTGCGAGGTCACAAGCGGTTTAATGTCAGAGGCAAGCTAGCACCTCAATACATTGGGCCATTCAAGATTTTGGAAAAAATAGGAGAAGTAGCATATAAGTTGGAGATGCCAGCTCATCTTTTAGATGTGCATGATGTGTTTCATGTTTCCCAGCTCAAGAAGTGCTTGAGAGTGCTGAAAGAACAAGTGCCAATTGAAGAATTGGAACTAGAGGCAGATTTGACTTATGCCGAGCAACTGGTCAAAATCTTGGAAACCAAGGAGAGGGTCACAAGAAACAAGATTATTAGATGGTGTAAAAGCTCAATGGAAGCATCACACAGAATCAGAGGCAACTTGGGAGTTTGAGGATGATCTCAAGAAGGAATTTCCCTATGTCTTCTCTTCCGCTTCAAATCTCGAGGGTGAGATTCATTTTAGGGGGGGGGGGGGGGGGGTAGGTTTCTAACACTCTCATTTTCATGCATCATGCATTGCATAAGTTCATATACATGTTTAACATTAATCCACATAAAAAGGAATGAGTTTAAAATGAATTTAAAGAAAAACAGCACTTAAGAGTTTCATGCATTGCAGACTAGTACGATTTCTCTCTGACCTCCCTCGCACATGTCCGTTTTTGCTGTGGACTAGTCCGTTTTTCTCTCTGTATAGTTTTTGGACTTGTTCGGTCCATTGCAGACTAGTCCGGTCATCCCATCCCTAAAAAATTTCGCCAAGTCCCTAGACTTGTCCGACATCTAGCGGACTTGTCCCTCTGACTAAGTTCGGACTTGTCCGATATAGTCTGGACTTATCTATTTTCTTCTCTGACTAATATCGAAACAGTCCGGCCTTTCGCAGACTTGTCCAGTGATCACGATTCCGAGTTGATCTTTTGTTCCACGACGTGTTTTTGGGTTTTACCTTAAGTGGGCCTAAGGACGTCGTGTCTAACTCTTTTGGAGCCTGTCGGTGTTTGGAACCGGCAGATCTCCCGACACTACTTTTGGTAGATCAAGGAGTTGTAGTTCGGTAATGGGCGCGCAGAGATTCAAGAAGGTGAAAAACACGTGTACATATGGATTTACGTGGTTCGGGCCGCCTGAGCGTAATACCCTACTCCACGGGGTGTGTTGGTGATGTATTAAGCTCGGGAGTCTAGAAGAAGCTCCAGAAGAAGAAGCCTGTCTAGCTCAGGGTGTTCAGTAGTGGTCTGGAGTAGTCCTTTGTGTTTCGTCAACCAGTCCTTTTATAGTACAAGGAGTGGTCATTACAACATTAGCCTGGCCCGATAGGTGGCTCCGGCGGTTACACACGGTTGATACACAATAAATGGGGTTAATTACCCTTAATAGCATGGTAACGGGCCTTAATAGTGCTGTTACCAGTATTAAGGGCCATTCGATCGTTTGTCATTAATATGGCAATGACACTTAATCGGGTCTTGAAGTCTTTGATTGATCCTTGAAGGTCCGGAGCCGTTGGGGGTCCTCCATCCTGACAGTTGAAGTTGAAGGTCCGGCGGTTGCCATGTGGCAGCTCCGGAGCTCACCGTCGTGGATGGGTAGGTCTGGTGCTGTTGGACACGTGTCAGTACTGAAGCTTCCCTCTGTCTGGGGTTAGGTCCGGGGGTGCCATATTAGTATTATAACCGGAGCTTCCCAGGTGTGGGTGATAGCTCCGGTCTTGTGATACACGTGGCAGCCCAGGGACTAACCATGTCAGGGGAGCAGGTCCGGCTACGCCTGACATGTGGGGCCTTTGGAGGTCTTCAAATCTTGCATATGGAGTTTCCTTGTGATCTTTGCAATCCCAAGGGATATCCGGTACGGAGGGTACCGATAGTGGCCCCTTGGACTCAACTCTGAGAGAGACCTTTTGTATGAAGTCATTTCGCTGGAGGTGGGTCCATTCTTCGGTTTCTGAACTGTGTCTTCAAGGGTCATTGGTTATGCTGTTGGTGGTAGTTCACAGTTAAACTTCTGCCGCGTGGCGTATCTTGAGGGCGGCAGGTGAGATCTTAGCGTGCGGATCTCACGCAATTGAAGGTCGCGGGTTCTCGATACAAAAATCGTATATATTCCGCGTGCCCTGTCAGGCCACCGACCTCGGGTTTCCCTCCTTTCATGATGACAACCATTCGCCTGGGTTAAGAACCTCGACTTGATCGTCGGGGTGGCCCCGGGCCCCCTTGTCATTGGCGGAGTGAAATCTTTGACTGGTATCATCGGCTCCTCTGCGGTTTCCATCCAGGCGTTGCGGGGGCTTAATTAAGAAGGAAAGCACGCACTGTTTGGGGTTCTTTACGCCTTTCAATCGATCTTGCGCTCAAACCTTCCAAACTTTTGCTTGCCTTTCCTCTCTTGTCTCGATGTGCCGTGAGGAGTTGGGTCTCTGCCAAAGCCGACTGAAGACCGATGATGATTTGAAGAAGGTCCGGGCCCTCATGGGATGGTCCCCTGACTTCTTCAACCACCTGGTCCGCGCCGACAAGCTTCCGTTCGAGAAGGAGCACGCTAGCGATATGGTGTACTTCTCCGCGTATGCCATGGTGGGACTGATCCCACCTTTCTCCTCCTTCTTCTTGATGCTGCTAGACTTCTATGGTCTGCAACTTTACCACCTTGGCCCCCACTCCATTCTGTTGGTGTCCATATTTGTCCACTTCTGCGAGATGTGGGTGGGCATTCCCCCTGCATTGATCTCTTCCGCACCTTCTTCACTGTCCAAACCACAGGTCAGAGTGACGAGTACCTTGGCTTCTACTATTTTATGAAGCGCAAGAAGTGCCCGTACAAGTACTTGCGGTCATTCCCTTCTGGGAAATGGGATGACTAGAAGAAGGATTGGATTGTAATCAGGGTGGAGGAGCACGAGAAACTGGAGCTGCTGGAAGGCCTCCCCAACATCGACACTGCAGTTTGGAGTGAAGCTCTGATGCTGTCGGATGCCTTCGATCCTGCTTTGACCAGGATCCGCCTTTGTGTGGAAGGAGGGGTGACTCCCCAGGCGGTGTTTTGCAACTTCCTGACCAACAGGTGGGCTCCATTGAAGAGTAGGGAGAAGTTGGCTTGGGCCCTCAATAGTATGCTGGACGATGACTGGATCGTGACCGGTTTGAAGTCCAACATGGAGGGTGCAACTTTGGAGTTCCACCAGAAGAAATTTTAGCACGGCATCAATGTCGAGGGCGACGATTTGGCTCCTCCGCCAGCTTTCCTCCCACTGAACATGGAGGCTGCATTCAGTAGGGAGCTCCGACGGACGATGCCGGTGCTTGACGACCTTGGTGTCGTTGAGAGGCGCTTGACCACAGGATTGGCGATCTTCGAAGCCCCGAAAGGTGGCTCCGTCCCTACCCCTAAGCCAAGAACCGAAGTCATCAGCAAGGGCAAGGAATTGGCCGAGCCCTCAAGCTGTAAGAGGAAGCATGCCGACAGGAGGGCCAGGCATACTTCTTCCGCGACGTCTCCTTCTCCCAGGAGGGGAAGGTCTACGACGGCGATGTATACTCTAGTAGCGGCTTCTTCTCAGGGTGCTAGCTCCGGCCAGGTGACTCCGGTCCCAGGGCCAGCTAAGGGCTCCGGGTCCGGAGGTCCTTCCCGGTCGAGAGGGGCCTCGACCAGAGCTACGCCATCAGTAGCGGCAAGCTCCGGGGGGCCCTCCGGGACTACCATGCCAGTGTCGGTTGGGGCCAGTCCAGAGCGTCCGTAGAAGAGGTTCTGCGGGAACTGGTGCGGAAGCCTTCTGAGGTAATTTTTAATTTTTTACCTCAGTCAGTTGTTTTATTGTTAATTGTATTTTGAGTCTCTTCGTCCTTCATACACAGCGTGCCCAAGAAAAGGGTTGAAGCTCCGGTCCCTGCAGCAGCGGTTGGGGCTATGTAGGCTGAAGCTTCGGCTCCGATTTTAGTGCCGCCCCAAGAGGTGGCTGAGGCTGTGGCAGCCCCGGTGTCGGCTGTCATGGTTTTGGACGACTGATCCCCAGAAGCTCCCGTGGTAGCGCCGGACCACGGGACTGAAGATGTACCAGCAGCGCCAGCCTCGGAGGTTGAAGCTCCAGGCTTGGATGCTGTGATGTTGGACGCTCCGGCCGCAGAGCCAGAGGAAGTTGCGATTCCGGCCCTAGAGCTGGATGTTGTCGAAGCCTCGACAGTCGAGTCAGTGGTTGAGGAGGCCCCCGCAGCAGAGCTGGGTGTTGATGAAGCTCCGACACTTGAGCTGGTCGTCGAGGAAGCTCTAGCGGCGAAGCCGGTTGCTGCAGAAGTTCCGGCTGTGGAGCCGGTTGTTGAAGAGGATCCGACGTCCGAGCCAGTTGCTGCGGAGGCGACGGCGCCTGAGTCTATGGCAGTCGAAGCGCCAGCGCCAGAGCCCATGTTGGTTCAAGCGCCAGCACCCGAACTAGAGGCGGAGGAAGCGCCTGTGCCGGAGCTAGAAGTAGCTTCTGCTCCGGCCGAACCTTCAACGCCCGTTCTGGAAGCAGTGATCTCGGAGGTGCCCGTTGCCAAGCCAAAGTGCCAGGATGAAGTTGCTAGCCCCCCGCCGGAGGGACCAATTGTTGATGACTTGGCGGTTGGGCCTTCGGAACAAATTCCGGAGGTCGGTACTTCTGCTGCAAGGACTTCCTCGGCGGCAGCCGAGGCTATCCCGGAGGATGACCCTAGTGCCGTGGGAGCTCAGGGTACTGCTCTCGTAGAGTGGGACCCAATTTTTGTTGCTGAAGATCTGCTGGAGCCAGCGGAGATGACTCCAGCTGGTCCGGACCCGATACCCCTATCGTTTTCTATCGACAACGCCTACTCCAGCCTTCGCCAGGTTCAACTGGCCTTCTACAATGACAGCAAGGCCCTCAAGGAGGAGCGCCAAACCCTTAGGAGGTGGCGCAACCGACTCCATTTTGAGACCAAGCTGGCACAGTCGAGGCTGGCTGATGACAAGGAGTGGGTGCGAAGGGAGAAAATCTGCCTAGAGTACTGGGGTAAGTTGTTGGATGAGAGGGAAAGCATGACGTGGACCCTCGACAACCAATCTCGGGCCATAAATGATCAGGCTGAGGATACCAATAGTGCAGCTGATGAACGCCAGGGAAGGCGCTCTGCCATCCCCGATAGTCTCGTCAAGCGCCGGGAGGCTCTTGAAGCTCGGGAAAAAAGGCTCGAAGATGAAGAGCAGAAATTCCTGGAGCTGTGAGACAACCTCGTGAAGAGGGAGGAGGAGCTTGTCCAAAAGACAGATTTGGCTCACAAGAGCCTTGAAGAACGCACCAAGAAATTGGATGAGCGTTGCAGGGAGGAGGAGAAGAAAGCCTGGGAGCGAGGGCAGGAACTCTACAAGCAGGAGAATGCCATAGCCGCCCAGGAGAAGAAAGTGCGGGGCCGGGAGAGAGATTTGGTCAAACGCCGGAATGAGATCCACCTCCGGGAGGAAGAGCTCAGCAAGCTCGAAAGGCAAGTTGCTGAAACAATTCAGCAGAATGCCAAAGAGGTGGAGCGTCTTGCTCGTTAGAGCTCAGAGCTGGCGGCGGCCAAAAGATCCTTGGCGGAGATGCGTGGTGCAAGGGATGTGGAATCCCAACAAGTTTGGGACTTCCTGGGCAAGGCCAACGACGCGCTGACGCCGATGGGCTTCAGTCCCGTGCGTCCGGATGATCCAGAGCCGGAGCTGGACCAGGCATTGGAGGCGCTGGGTTCAGCAGGCAACAAACTCTCCAAGGTGGGCGATGTCATCGCGGACCAATTGGAAACGGAGGGTCAGTCCTTGGCGAAGAACGTCGCAGAGTATGTGCTGACATGCTACACCAGAAGGGACCCTCAATTCCCTCTGGACCCGGTACTTGAAGGTCCCATCAAAGGAGAGGGTGAAGCTGTTCGAGCCAATGTGTCGGAGGTGGCCCAAAAGGTTGCCCAGTTCTTCCATTGGGTCTAGGATCGTCTCCCTGTAGCTCCCACTTGTACTCTCTCTTCTTCTTCTCCAATTTTGTAATCTCTTGTCTCCAAACGAATGAAATCCAATTTTTTGTGAATTCGAATTTCATTTTTGTCTTCAACATCTTTGTCTCGCTTGGCCCCCTGGTAGATGTATACAATTTGATTGTGAACATGTACCAAGAGGATGTAATAGTTGTTGAAGACTTGCGTTCTTTGAACTTGTAGAATGTAAGTTCGAAGTCTTCGATAGTGTAGGCCCCCTGAGGCTATCGGAGCTTGGTGGCTCCAGCATTTACCATCGCCGGAGCTTAGTAGCTCCGGAGCATCGATGCTTAGTCCTCCGGGGTGTTGGAGCTCTGGCAGCTCCGGTAGTGACCTCCATGAACACATGTTGTGTTAACATTAGACTCCACTTTAGAGTCTTTCCACCATCTTTACGTTGACGACTCACTTTACCGGAACTGAGTAGCTCCAGAGATGCTCGATGTCAATGTTTGAACATTGACCACAAACTGCCTAGAGGGTGTCATAGCTTATTTATTTTTCCTGCACACTGAAGTCAAGAAAAATAGTAAAATCCGTTTCCTATCTACATCTTCATTGTGGCTTACTGTTCCCGAGTAATTTTTAGGTCGAGCACAATCCTAAATACAATCATGAGCACCGTCTTGCTCCCTTCGGGTCCGACTGTTTCTGGACTTGCCTTACTTCGGCCTGTCGGGGTGTAGGTAGAGTAGCGTACTTAGGGTGCAGGACCAGGCTAAGTCGATAGCACACTCCGGCCCTAGATTGGCTTGGCGGCATTCAGACAAGTAGGCCATAAACAATGTTTGAACCCAGAAGGACAGACAATGCAACTCGAATTGTACATGAACTGGTCGAGCTAAAGTTTCTTAAGAATTGCACAACTTTGTTATAGACAAGAAAGAGAAAAATAAAAAATATTGAGCCTATACAAAGTAAATGCACGTGGAGTCTGTTTTCACACAATGATGTCTTTCATTATAGGTCCGGGGTACAGGGGAAACAAGTACACCCTTAGGGTATGGAACCAGGCTAAGTGTGTTTCGTTTCTGGTTTGACCCAAGGTAGCTAGCTACACTTTTAGTTCTGATACTTTGACAAGTGTTGCATGGGCGTTGCGGACCTAACAGGGTAGGTCCGGCTGCCCTTCCGGAGGAGCTACCCGACTCTGTACAATGACTCTATAACATACACCATATGTAATTACAGACTCACCTCCGTGATACTAAACGTAGAACTTACGGAGGTGCTCAATGTTCCAAGGATTTGGGAGAGGTGTCCCATCCTCAGTTGCCAAGCAAACGCATCCGGGATGGAATACTTTGATCACTCAGAAGGGTCCCTCCCAGTTGGGGGAGAGTATGTTTAACCCTTCTCTGGATTGTATTCTCCGTAGCACCAGATCGCCTTCCTCGAGCTGTCGGCTGTGAACACGCCGTTGGTGATAGAACCGAAGAGCTTGGCGGTATCGGGCATTCCGAACAGCTGCTCGGCACCTTCCCTCTTCAAGGAGGTCAAGGTATTTACGCCGGAGCTGGTCCTGCGTGGCTTCGTCAGAGGTCCGGACCCGGAGCGACCTCAAGGTGATTTCCGGAGGAAGGACTGCTTCAGCTCCGTACACCAGGAAGAAGGGTGTCTCTCCAGTTGACCGGTTTGGAGTAGTACTGTTGGCCCATAAAGTGGGCGGAAGCTCTTTAATCCAGTTGGCTCCATGCTTTTTCAGGCGCTCATATGTGCGCGTCTTGAGTCCTTTCAGGATTTCTGCATTTGCCCTCTCGGCTTGGCCATTGCTTGCCGGATGAGCTACAGAGGCGTAGCTGACTTGTATGCCGAGGTCTTCGCAGTATCCTTTGAAAGCAGAGCTTGTGAATTGGGTCCCATTATCTGTTATGATTTTGTTCAGGACTCCAAATCTGCATACTATGGACTGCAAGAAATTGATAGCTGATTGCTTGTTTATTGTCACAACTGGAGTTGCTTCCGGCCATTTGGTAAACTTGTCGATGGTGACATACAGGAACTTGTAACCTCTGACGGCTCTTGGGAAAGGTCCCAAGATTTCCATCCCCCACACGGCGAAAGGCCATGTATGAGGTATCATTTGTAGAGGTTGAGGCGGTGTATGAATTTGCTTTGCATGGAACTGGCATGTTTTGCATTTCTTCACCAGCTCAGTTGCATCCTAGAGAGCTGTAGGCCAGTAGAAGCCATGCCAGAAGGCTTTACCGACCAGCGTGCGGGAAGACACGTGGTTCCCACACTCGCCTCCATGGATTTCTGTGAGGAGCTTGTAGCCTTCTTCCCTTTTGATGCACCGCATTAGGATGCCATTGGCACCGCACCGGTAGAGATCCCCTTCTACCAACGTGTATCTTTTAGCCAATCTGACTATCCGGTCAGCGGATACATCATCGTCAAGAAGGATATTGTCTTTCAAGTAGCTCCGGATCTCCGAGATCCATGCATCGGAGCTTGCTTGAGCATTTGAGTCTTGCGTCCTGGGTTGCTCGGAGCTTCCTGCAGCACCTACGACCCTTGATGGCTGCCATGGTAACAGGGCCATCGGGACCACCAGCTTCGGGATGCTGGTCTCGCCCCCTTCGCTCAGTTCGACAGGCTGAGCTGTGGCTTTCGACAACCTCCGGACGAAGGTTTCGTCAGGAGCCGGAGCTCCGATTGACACTTTTGTCGAGAGTTCGTCAGCTTCAGCGTTATGGACACGCTGGACATGGTGGAGATCCAGGACTTCGAAGTCCTTCTGAAGCCTCTGGACTTTAAGGAGATAAGTAGCTAATTAAGGATTGTTATAGGAGCATTCACCCTTCACCTGTTTAATGATGAGCTGTGAATCTCCCTTGAACAACAGTTGCTTGACACCGTATGATAGTGCCACCTTTAATCCATAAATGAGTGCTTCATACTCCGCCATGTTGTTGGTCGCCTGAAGTCAAGGTGGACCATGTATTTTAACTTCTCCCCGGTTGGAGCGAGGAGAAGGACTCCAGCTCTGGGCCCCTGTTTTTGCATGGAGCCGTCGAAGTAGAGGGTCCAATGAGGTTCGGTGAAGACCGGAGCCTTAAGTTCCGACTTCTGCTCACTAGGCCCCCTAGGGTTTGATGGAGAGGGGGTCCATTCCGCCACAAAATCTGCCAATGCTTGACTCTTGATCGCTTGCCTTGGGACGAATTCAAGATCGAATTCGGTCGATTCCGCTGCCCACTTTGTAATGTTCCCAATAGAGTTGGGACTATGCAAGATCGCACGCAGTGAATAAGAGGTCACCACTGATATCTTGTCAGCTTTGAAGTAGTGGCGAAGCTTCCTGAAGGCGATGAGAATTGCATAGTGCAGCTTGTGTACCTCTTGGTATCGAGTCTTGGCATCATATAGTACTTTGCTGATGAAGTACACTGGGCGTTGGACTGTCCGGACCCTCCCGGAGGGGCTTGGAGCTTCCTCCACATCGACCCGAACCCTCCCGGAGGGGTCCGGACCTGCTTCGGGGACCTCCGGGTTCCTGCTAGAGGAACCCGGAGCTTCTGTTGGAGTGACCCGGATCCTCCCGGAAGGGTCCAAGTCTTCTGGGATAACTCCCTGTTGATCCAAGTCTGGGGGCTGGGACCCAGACTCTCTTTCAGGAACCTCTGGACCCTCCTAGAGGGGTCTGGATTCCTGAGCTTGTGATGGTTCTGGTCTCTCCGCGACCAGGACCATGTTGACAACCTCGTCGGTTGCTAAAATGTAAAGCAGTAAGGGCTCACCAGGGTTCGGAGCTACCAGGGTTGGTAGAGTGGTGAGGAGCTGCTTTAGCTCTTGGAACGCCTTTTCTGCTTCTTCAGACAATTGAAATGGTCCGGACTTCCTCAATAGCTTGAAGAAGGGTAGCTCCCATTCCGCCAGTCTTGAGATGAACCGGCTGAGGGCGGCTAGACATCCAGTAAGTTTTTGGACATCTTTGATGCGGGCTAGTGGTCGCATCTCCTCTATGGCCTTAATCTTCACTTGATTTGCCTCTATGCCCCGGTGGTTTACCAGGAAACCGAGAAGCTTTCCGGAGCTAGCCCCGAAGACGCACTTGTCTGGGTTCAGCTTCGTGCGGGTGACCCGCAGCTTGTCGAAGACAGCTTGCAAGGTGTCAAGGAGTGACTCCTTGTCCTTGATCTTGACTACGATGTCATCAACATACACTTCCACTACGTCTCTGATGAGCTCTCCAAAGGTTTTGTACATAGCTCCTACAAATGTTGAAGCTGCATTCTTGAGACCAAGTGGCATGGCTGTATAACAGTACAATCCATCTACTGTGATAAAAGAAGTATGTTCTTCATCTTCCCTAGACATTCTGATTTGATGGTACCTAGAATATGCGTCTAGGAAACACAGTAATTCACACTCGGAGGTGGAATCCACTATCTGATCTATTCTAGGTAGTGGGAATGGATCTTTTGGGCATGCCTTATTTAGTGTTGTGTAGTCGATACACATCCGAAGCTTCCCGCCGGCCTTGGGTACAACGACAGGGTTTGCCAGCCATTTTGGATGGAAGATTTCTTGTATGAATCCAGCTTCAAGCAACTTCTTCACTTCTTGTTGTATGAAGTTCTGTCGCTCTACGGATTGCTTTTGAGGCTTCTGATGTACGGGCCGAGCGTCAGAATAGATCTTCAGATTATGCTCAATCACTTCCCTAGGGATCCCAGGCATTTGTGACGGTTCCCAGGCAAACACGTCGACATTAGACCGAAGGAAAGTGATGAGCGCGAGTTCCTATTTGTCATTCAGACCTTCCGATATACGAGTGGTCTGAGAAGCATCGGAACCCATTTGGACGACTTTGACGGGGACGTCGGCGTTGCCGCTTGGTTGCACGCGAGGTGCGGAGGTTGAGCCTCGCTGACGAATGCTTGGGGGTTTTGGAGCTTGCTCCTGCCTGGATTCTTCCTCCTGTGCTGTAGCCAGCGCATGGAGTTCCTCCAGAGCAGTCACTCCGGCAGTACGGTCTCCGCAGATCTGGAGAACGCCAACTGGTGTCGGCATCTTCAACACCAGGTAGCCATAATGAGCAGCAACCATGAATTTGTACAAGGCAGGCCTGCCCAGAATGCCGTTGAAGGGCAAGTTGATCTGAGCGACGTCAAAGATCAACTTCTTAGTGCAATAGTTATCCCGAGTCCCGAAGGTCACAAGGGGAGTAATGGCACTGAGTGGTGTTTTGGCCCCCGGACCTACTCCGGAGAAAGGTCGGGAAGGGCGAAGGTCCGAAGGTCGGAGCTGAAGCTTGACAAAAGCCTTGATGCTTATGAGGTTAAGCCCCGAACCTCTGTCCACCATTACATGGAGGAGTTGAATGTTGTTGATGGTAGGTGATACCATCAGAGGTAGCTGGCCAGCTCCGATCATGTTTTGAGGGCAGTCCGAAGCATCAAAAGTGATGGTAGTGTCCATCAACTTCTGATGAGGTTCCGCCCTGGCTGTAGGAGCTACTGAGGCCATGTCTCGCCGCATGGTCTTGAGGATACGGCGGGAGGTGATGTCCCATGAACCACCAAAGATGGTGTTCATGGTCTTTCGACGCTCATTGTCGGAGACGTCGGAGTCGTCGTTGATGGAGGTTTACACAGCCTTTAGGACCTTTTTAGGGTCCTGGAAGCCGAACTCCTCTTCAGCCGGAGCTTCGTCGACTTTCTGCTTTCCTTCCCTCTGACGGAAAGGAACTTCTTTCCGGTGCTTGTGGTAGCGCTCAACAAGGTTTTGGACCTCCCGGCGGTCCTCCAAGTTGTGGCTGTTCGACTTGTGGATATGACACCACATTTTGGAGTTGCCACTGTCTTCAGAGGATGGCCGAGGTCATTTCTCAGGGCGTGGCCCCCGGCCACCCGGAGCTGCAGCAGCTGCAGTGGTGGATGTGCCGGCCGACGGCTTCTTTTTGCTGTTGGACTTTTTCTTCTTTTTGCCACTCCCGGGGGTAGTGGCTTTGCCTTTGGAGGATTTTTTGCCATCCTCCGGAGGTGGTTTGGAGTGCATCTCTCGACCCTCCGTAGCTTTGGCACACTTCTCTGCCAAGCTGAAGATCTCCATGATGCTGGTGATCTCCTTGACCGCCAGATTCTCCAGCATCTTCTTATCTCACATGCCCTGTCTAAATGTCACGATGACAGAAGCACTAGAGATAGAAGGAATGGTGTTTCGTACCTGGGAGAACCTCTGGATGAATGAGTGCAGGGATTCTCCCCCCTTTTGCACCACTGCAAAAAGGTCCAGTTCGGTGCCTGGTCGGGTGTATGAACTCCCGAAATTGGCGGTGAACTATTGGCACAATTCCTCCCAACTATTGATAGAGTTGTGAGGAAGGCTCATGAACCAGGACCTAGCGGTCCTAGTCAAAGCTACTGGGAAGTAGTTGGCCATTACAGCCTCGTTACCTCTGACCGCAAGGTTTGCGGTGGTGTAAATTTGGAGAAACTCGGCGAGGCTAACAGTCCCGTCAAACTTCTCCGGCAGGTGTGGACTGAACTTTTGTGGCCATCTGACCATGCGTAGGTGCATGGCCAGTGCAGAACAGCCTCTTCCTACTCCCTCGGGAGCAGGGCTGTCTCAAGCTTCTCGCCTTTCGCGAGCGCGCTCGATATGGACACATCCATCCTGTTGACGGTAACAGCGATCAAGCTCCGCCCGGAGGTCATGAGTTGACATCCTGGTTACCGTATGAGTACGTTGTGCCCCAGAGGGTAGCGACGTAACTTGATGTGATGCAGCACGCCTCCTATTCTGGGAAGCATGCGGACCAAGTCTGCCAGACACAGTACGGCGTTGCGATGGGGCCCGCCCCGAAGGAGGAGGACCTTGATTGTTGATGCGGTCGGCAGCTGCTACAACCAGATGTTCCACATCAGCTCTCCACTGCTCCATGGCACCCTGGGATGCACCTGGAGGTGGTGGACGTTGGAGGAGAGCACGTGCTGCATGAAGCGCATGTTCAGGGTTGTTGTTGTTTGCCGATGCAGTGACTGACGTCGATGCACCGTCACGTTGCTCAGCTTGACGTGCTGGTGCAGGCGGTGGTGGTGAAGGCATGACTCCTGCTGGAGCCATAGCACCTGCTAGTTGCTGCGTGTTGGAGAGATTGCCTCCAACGGGTTGAACGGCAGGGTTGTTGGATGATCCAGCAACTGAGTTCACCATACCCGAAATCTCGGGCGCCCCTACCTGGCGCGCCAACTGTTGGTGTTTGGAACCGACAGATCTCCTGACACTACTTTTGGTAGATCGAGGAGTTGTAGTTCGGTAATGTGCGCGCAGAGATTCAAGAAGGTGAAAAACACGTGTACACATGGATTTATGTGGTTTGGGCCGCCTAAGCGTAATACCCTACTCCACGGGGAGTGTTGGTGATGTATTAAGCTCGGGAGTCTAGAACAAGCTCTAGAAGAAGAAGCTCGTCTATCTCAGGGTGTTCAGCAGTGGTCTGGAGTCGTCCTTTGTGTATCGTCGACCAGTCCTTTTATAGTACAAGGACTGGTCGTTACAATGTTAGCCTGGCTCGACAGGTGGCTCCGGTGGTTACACACGCTTGATACACAATAAATGGGGTTAATTACCCTTAATAGCCTGGTAACGGGCCTTAATAGTGCCATTACCAGTATTAAGGGCCATCCGATCATGTGTCATTAATATGGCATTAATGACACGTAATCGGGTCTTGAAGTCTTTGATTGATCCTTGAAGGTTCGGAGCCATTGGGGGTCCTTCGACTTGAAAGTTGAAGTTGAAGGTCCGGCGGTTGCCACGTGGCAGCTTCGGAGCTCACCGTCGTGGACGGGTAGGTCTGGTGCTGTTGGACACGTGTCAGTACCGGAGCTTCCCTCTGTCTGGGGTTAGGTCCGGGGGTGCCATATTGGTATTCTGACTGGAGCTTCCCAGGTGCGGGTATAGCTCCGGTCTTGTGATACACGTGGCGGCCCTGGGACTAACCATGTCGGTCGAGCAGGTCCGGCTACGCCTGACATGTGGGGCCTTCAGTGGTCTTCAAATCTGGTATATGGAGTTTCCTTGTGATCTTTGCAATCCCAAGGGATATCCGATATGGAGGGTACTGACAGAGCCCATATGGGACTCCACATCGGCCTCCACCCACCCCAAACTCGAAATCCATCAAACCCTAGTCCTCCACCCCTATATAAACAACCCAACACCCTATTTTCACATGTTTTTGCCACCCCTGAATCACACCCAAACCCTAGTTAGTGGATAGCTGCCGCTAAGGAGGGAGAAGGAGATCCCGAGCAAGAAGAAGAAGAGGAGGAAACAAAAGAGGATCAAGTGATCAAGATCTCCATCAAGTTTTTGTTCTTCAGCAACAATTCACCTTCAAGTTCTTCATCAACCCTAGATCGTCAAGATCCAAGTGTTGCTTTCAAAACCCTTTATTCATTGGAGTTCTAAACACCTAGTATATCTTCTACTTCCTCTATCTCACGTGAATTCAACCCCATTTCTCCAAATTCATGTCAATCTAGAAAACCCTAGATCACTGTTTTTGCGAAGGGCATACTAGTCTGGCACCAAGCGGACTAGTCCGATTTGGCTGTCTGTTTTCTGCTAGATTAAATCTAAATTGATTTGAATCAATTCCAAACCTGTCCAAACTTGTTAATAACCATTAGAACAAGAGAGTAAATATTATTCACAACTCATTAGCTTGTTTTGCTTCGCATTTGCATTAATCATGCATGGCATAACATATTGAGTAATATATGTGCACTTATTGATCGTAATTCTTGACTTGTATGTTTATAGCGCGGTTTAGACTGATTTGCGCTAGAGAGTGTTGCAGAGGACCTACAACACCAGCACTTTGAAGTCTTTGATCCCAATCAAGCCCAAGGGCAAGGCAAGTGTCCTTGAACACATTGATCCTATTTTTACAATAAAGGTTTTGTTTTCAAAACTGCATGCTTAAGTCAATTTGATGGGAATTCCTATTATAGGAAGTTTACTAGCTTTGTTTAACCACCCTTGTCACCTGGAATACATGGTATAGAGTCGAGAAGGGCTTTTTACCTTCTTGCTTCGCTCTAATTAATTGGGATGGGAAAACAACTATACTATTTAATTATGCATTAATGAGATTATAGTTATTATGAACTGGTTAATATGATAATGTAATGGGTGATCTAAGCAAGCCTGGTATGTGGATGGGTTGGAAGACATGGTGATTGCTTGCTTTAGATCCAAGGACCAGTTTGTGTGAGAATATGTCAGGACAACAGTGCCACCACGAGGCCAAGTATGGGTGCAATGTAGCTGATTAATTAGGGTATTGCTAGTATTGAGTGGATCAT
The DNA here is from genome assembly GCA_036927565.1 of Tuctoria greenei. NCBI lineage: Eukaryota > Viridiplantae > Streptophyta > Magnoliopsida > Poales > Poaceae > Tuctoria > Tuctoria greenei. The sequence goes on along the minus strand of JAYESD010000003.1, from coordinate 217,973,120 downwards.
TTGGCGCACTGGGGAAGGGGAGTCGGATTGGGTTTGGATTTGTGGCGGGACTCCCTGGGATCCGAATGGCACAAGAGGGGGCCCTTGGTTGAAGATGTGCTCAGTTGGAGACATCGCCACCTGTGAAACCTCAGTGGGTCCGTATATGCTAGTAGTCCGTTTGTAAAGGCTATTTTGTGATCTCTTGGCCATACAACTATGGTAGTGTTTTGGCATAACAGAGGTTTCCATTAGTCGCCGACGGGTGATGAAATCACAAACATGTGGGTAAAGTGGTACAAACTCTGCAGGGTATTAAAAATATCATGATAGCCGTGCTCCCGATTAAGAGCACCTGGATGACCTACATGATTAGAGGGGTTTTGGTATTGGGATGGTTTGATAATGGTTATGGGATGTTATTATGGTTTATGGCAATGGATATGGTTAATGTTAATGAGGAATCAGGAATATGGATGATGGTAATGAAACATGGACTAGTATTATGATAACTACATGGTTTATGATGGGTTTACTTCACATACATACAATACATTGCTTTTCAAATGTTTTAATGTATCTTTTAGCACTTAGCCTTTACTATATTCTTCATTTGAATCAGCTACATGTCATACTTTCCACACTTGTTGAGTACGACATGTACTCACCCTTGCAATTTCCCCACTAACAGTTTCAGGTTAGGATTGTGAGTATAACATTGATAATGCGGAGTTCTAGGCCGTGCCTACCGTCAGCTTGCCTATGGTTTCATTGGAGCTGCGCCATATACCCTTTGCTCAGTTTGCTTAGCTGCATAGTTGCTTGTTTAGTTAATTCCGCTGCATTAGTTCAAACTTGTCATTATTATTCATTAGATCTTATAATTCAAGGATATTATGAATTCTGTAATAAAAGTGCTTAATTATTCTTGTTCTGTGGTAATTTTCTGTATATCCTTTCGTGAATGCACTCGTGTATGTGTGTTGAACATCCTGGCACACATATGCGTTCACTTGGTTCACTTTCGAAATCGGGTGTCATAGGAGAGGACACCCCCATGGGCGAGAGGAGCAACCCTCACCATCTTCTTCTCGACGACGATGTCGACATCCAAAGTGAAGTTGAAGATCAAGCACGCAAGCTCCTACAAGATCGTGAGTTTTCTCATACAAAAATTTATGATCTGGACTTGATCTCCAAAATAGGTATGGATTCCGAATTCTTTTCCATTTGGCGTGCACTAGGATGGGGAAATTTTTCTCACATATAGGAGAAAGGTTCACACCTTCTCTCCATACAATTCCTTTGCACACTCAATATTGGATTTGATGGTATTACTTTTCGATTATTTCAAAGAGAATACAACATCCTATGGAATGAATTATGTGAAATCCTAGGCTTTCATAAATGTTGTTTGCTAGAATTAGAAAATCTTCCTAAGTTTAACAAACAATGTTTTTGGAAAGATTCAACTAGTGAGGTCAGATGTAGTGCACCTAAGAATAGCCACTTGCACAACCCCACTTTACGCTTCATTCATAGATGGGTGGCTATGACTATGTTCCCTAGAGGAGATGTAAGGATAATGCATGATGATGAGCTGAATGTTTTATTTGCCATGATTAAAAAGATAAAAGTTGCTCCACTTATTGCCATGATGACACAATGGTTAGATGTAACACCCTCATTTTCATGCATCATGCCTTGCATACACTCATATACGTGTTCAACATTAACCCACAACAAGAGGAATGAGTTTAAAATTGATTTGGAGCATTTAAAATTGATTTGGAACAAAACCGCACTTAAAATGCAGAAAAGTGCGGACTAGTCCGATTTTGCTGCGGACTAGTCCGATTTTGCCTCTGGAAACTTTCGGACTTGTCCGATTTTGTGCGGACTAGTCCGATATTCCAAGAATCCTTGAAAATTTGCTAAGTCCCTGGACTTTTCTGTACTAGTCCGGTGTTCCAGTGGACTTGTCTGTTTTCTTCTCTGACTAAAGTCGGACTTGTCCGATTTTTGGCCAGACTTGTCCGATTTTCTCTCTGGACAACTTCGGACTAGTCCGGTCCTTTTCGGACTTGTCCGGTATTTCTTGACTCCGAGTTGATCTTTTGTTTTGCGACTTGTTTCTTGGGTTTCACGTTAAGTGGGCCTAGGGACGTCGTGCCTTACTCTTTTAGAGCCCATGAGGGACTCTAAACCGGCCTCTACTCATCCCAAACTCGAAATCCATCTAACCCTAGCCTCCACCTCTATATAAACAACCCCACCCCTTGGTTTGACATCTATTTGCCACTTTTCCACCCCATCCAAACCCTAGTTCGTGGAGAGCCACCATCAAGGAGGGGGGAGAAGATCCCAAGCAAGAAAGAGAGGAGGAAACGAAGGAGGATCAAGATCTCCACCAAGTTTTTGTTCCTCATCACCAATTCATCTCCAAGTTCATCACCAGCCCTAGATCATCAAGATCCAAGTGTTACCTCCAAGTTTCTTGATTCATTGGAGTTCTAAACACCTGGTATACCTTCTATTATCTTTTCCTTATGAGAATTCAACCCCTAATCTCCAAATTTACGTCAATCTAGAAAACCCTATTTTGCTGATGTCGCAAAGTGCGGACTTGTCCGGTCCCTAGCGGACTAGTCCGATTTCCCTGGATAAATTGTGTTGAATTGATTCTAAAGTCTGACCTAATCAACTCCAAACCTGTATAAACTTATTAAAAGCTATTAGAACTAGTTAGTGATCATTGAAAGCAATCTAGTAACAAGTTCTACCTTGCATTTGCATCAATCATGCATGTCATGTCATATTGAGTAATATTTGTGCACTCTTTGATTGTGTTTCTTGTCTTGTATGTTTATTGTGTGGATTAGACGGATTTGCGCTAGAGAGTGCCGCGGAGGATCTCCAGCACCAAGAGTTTGAACGATTTGACCCTAATGAACAACAAGAGCAAGGCAAGTGTCCTTGAAGCATATTGATCCTATTTTTAAAATAAATGTTTTGTTTGTAAAACTGCATGCTTGTGTCAATTTGATGGGAATCCTATGATAGGAAGTTTACTAGCTTTGTTTAACCACCCTTGTCACCTGGAATACATGGTAGAGAGTGGGGAAGGGTTTTCACCTTTTGCATCGCTTAATCAACTGGGATGGGAAACAACTATACCACTCAATTTAATTATGCATTGATGAGATTATGGTTAACATGAACTGGTTAATATGTTATGGTAATGGGTGATCTAAGAAAGCCTGGTATGTGGATGGGTTGGATGTTATGGTGGTTTGCTTGCTTTAGATCTAAGGACCGATTCATGGGAGAATAAGCCAGGACAACAGTGCCACCACGAGGCCAAGTATGGGTGCGGCGTAGCTGATTAATTAGGGCTTTGCCAGTGCTATTTGGACCATTATGGATGCTCGGGGAAGGGTTAGTCGGATTGGGTTTGTTGATGATTGGTGGGACTACCCTGTGATCCGAATGGCTCAAGAGGGGGCCCTTTGTTGAAGATGTGCTCTGTAGGAGACATCGCCACCGGTGAAACCTCAATGGGGTCTAAATAGGCTAGTAATCCCTTTGTAAAGGCTATTTTTTGATCTCTTGGCCACACACCGACGGAAGTGTGAGACGGCATAACAGAGGTTCTAGTCATCGAAAGGTGATGAAATCACAAACACGTGGGTAAAGCGGTACAAACTCTGCAGAGTCTAAATAAAACTATCATGATAGCCGTGCTCCCGGTTATGAGCACCTGGACAACTTCCATGATTAGAGGGAACTCGGTATTGGGATGGTTTTTGAGATGGTTATGGTTGGTATTATGGTCATGGATTAATTTCTGGTATTGAATATGGTTATTGGCAAATGGTGAAATCCGGAATTATTGATGAGGATGGTGAATTATGGACTGGTATTATGATATTACTTATGATTATGATGGGTTGATTCATATACGAGAGCCTCCACGCCTCCCGTGCAATCGAGGCCCAAGGGGTCCGGGACTTCCCGACCCGTACTAGGGTGGTGTTGGAGCCCCTTGGCCTTAGTCCTGTGCCGCGCGGGGAGCCGTATCATGGGGTGGCTGAGCTGCTCCCAGCTTTGGACTCACTGTGCTCGACGTTGGGGACGGTGAACATTGTCCTTGCGAGGCGGCTAGAGGTCGAGGGAAGGGAGTTGGCTGAGCTGGTGGCCTCCCATGTCTTGGTGTGCTTCCGAAGCTAGTACCCGACAATCCCACTGGAGCCGGTGGAGAAAGGCCCCCTTGATGAGCGAGAGGAAGAGGCGAGAGCTGAAGTCTAGATCCTTGCCAAGCAGGTGGCCTCTTCGTTCCAGCAGGATTGAGACCAACGGCACCTAGGCGGAATGCTTTTTGTATCCGAGGATGACCTCTTTGTATAAATAACTGTTTAATGAATTTGAATCTATGTTGTTTTGCTTGTTGGCTTGTCTTGTGCTTCTCAAATTATAGCCCCAATGCCTTCTCTATGTGAGGTCCTGAAGAGCTTTTTGATGATGTTGTTAGCTTTTGAGGAACCAACGCTTGCACAGTTGACATGGACAATTTGTCGCTAGTTGACGTCCTGCCTATGGAATCCCCTTAGAGGCCCCCTGGTAGGCATGGCTAGGTTATCGGGTACACCTACTACTTGAGCGCAGGATGTCTTCGATTGGTCCCCCAACAAAGTGGGGAGCATGAGTTGTTGGCCTCGGTGTGGCCCATCCAGGAGCGCCGAGCTTTGTCTGGGTGTTGACGTTGACAGCAGGCCCCCTGGGTGATGCCGGAGCTGGACACTCCGGCGTCGCCCATCATTGACGTAGATGTGTCAACGGCAAGTCCCCTAGGAGGTTCCGGGGCTGGCTGCTCCGGTGTCGCCCTTCATCGTCATAAAGTCATCGACGACAGGCCCCCTAGGAGGTGCTGGGGCTAGATTCCCCAGCGTCGTCCACCATCTTCGTAGGGACGTCGACGGCAGGCCCCCTGGGAGGTGCTGAAGCTGGATGCCCCGGCGTCGTCGACCATCTTCGTAAAGATGTCGATGGTAGGCCCCTAGTTTATAGGCTATCACAAGAGAACCCTGTTAGCAACAAGAGCGGGGCAAGAGAGTCTACTCACTTATCCACGTTTGTTGTTGTTGCCGACGTGCTGGGACGTCGACAGTAGGCCCCTTGGGAGGTGCCGAAGCTGGATGCTTCGGCATCGTCCATCATCATCATAGAGACGTCGATGGCAGGCCCCTTGGGAGGTGCCAGGGCTGGATGCCCCAGCATCATCCACCATATTCGTGGAGACGTCGACGGTAGGACCCTGGTGTACAAGCTATCATAAGAGAACCCTGTTAGCAACAATAGCGGGACAGGAGAGTCTACTCACTTATCCACTTTTGTTGCTATCGCCGACGTGTTGGGACGTCGACGGTAGACCCTTTGGGAGGTGCCGAAGCTGGCTGCTCTGGCATCGTCCATCATCATCGTAGAGACATCGATGGTAGGCCCCTTATGAGGTGTCAGAGCTGGTTGCTCCAGCATCGCACACCATTGTCGTAGAGATGTCGACGGCAAGCTCCTTGGGAGGTGCCGAAGCTGGCTGCTCTGGCGTCACCCACCATCATCGTAGAGACGTCGACGGCAGGCCCCTTGGGGAGTGCCGGAGCTGGATGCTTCGACGTCGCCTGCCATCATCGTAGATTCATCGACGGCAGGCCACTTGGGAGGTGTCAGAGCTGGCTGCTCTGGCGTCGCCCACCATTGTCATAGAGACGTCGACGGCAGGCTCCCTGGGAGGTGCCGGAGTTGGATGCTCCATCGTTGCCCGTCATCATTGTAGATGCGTCGACGGCTGGCCCCCTAGGAGGTGCCGGAGCTGGATGCTTTGTATGTCCTGCACACGAGGGTGCATATTTTTCGCTCGTTGGTGATATTTTCCTATTCTTTTAGCTTTGCCATGTCTTACAGTTCTGGACTAGTACGCGGGGTTTGGGTAATTCGGTGCGTTAGCGATCGGGATCCAGCTCCCACCTTATTCAGGATGTGAGCGTTCTGGCCCTTAGTACTTAGCCGTAGCACTAGGAGGCAAAGCGTGCACGCTTAGGGTACAGGACCAGGCTAAGCAGGCTGCGCGCTCTGGACCTCCAGCTCGGCATAGGCCTTTCGTGGGGGACCATTTGGCACCACAGGACCCCAAGTAAGAGGGCAGCCGCGATGTCCCAAAACACCTTGCAGGTACCTGTGACACTCGGTTCCGAAAATTAACCAAGTGAACGCATATGTGAGCCCAGGACGTTCAACACACATACATGAGTGCAATCACAAAGAGTATACAGAAAATTACCACAGAACAAGATTAATTAAGTACTTTTATTTTACAACCATATTATCCTCGAATACAAACTCTAATGTATATTAATGACAAGTTTGAACTAATGCAATTGAAATAAACTAATTAAGCAAACTAGGCAACTAAGCAGCATAAGCAATAGGGTATAACGCAGATCCAGCACTCTACAGGCAAAGCTGACGGTAGACACGGCCTAGAACTCCGCTTTATCATCGTTAAACTCCCAATCCTGACCTGCAACTGTTGGTGGGGGAATTGCAAGCGTGAGTACATGTCGTACTCAGCAAGTGTGGAAAGTATGACATGTAGCTGATTCAAATGACAAATATAATAATGGATAAATGCTGAAAAGTACATTAAAACATTTGAAAAGCAATATATTACATTCATGTGAAGTAATCCCATCATAAACCATAAGTAATATCATAGTACCAGTCCATATTCCATATACATCACAATTATAACAGATTTCACCATTACCATTAACTATATCCATTGTCATAAACCATAATACCATCCCATAACCAGTACCAAACCTTAACCATAACCAAATAACCATCCCAAATCCCAATTTCCCTCTAATCATGTAGGTCATCCAGGCGCTCATAACCGGGAGCACGGCTAACATGATAGTTTATTAGACTCTGCAAATTTTTTACCACTTTACCCACGTGTTTGTGATTTCATCACCTGTCGGTGACTAAAGAACCTCCCTTATGCCAATTACACTTCCTTTGGTGTATGGCCAAGAGATCACAAAAGAGCTTTCACAAAGGGATTACTAGCCTATTTAGACCCCACTGAGGTTTCATCGGTGGTGATGCCTCCAACTGAGCACATCTTCAACCAAGGGCCCCCTCTTGAGCCATTCAGATCCCAGGGTTGTCCCACCAATCATCAACAAACCCAATTCGACTACCCCTTCCCCGAGCATCCTTAATGGTCCAAATAGCACTAGCAAAGCCCTAATTAATCAGCTACGCCTCACCCATACTTGGCCTCATGGTGGCACTGTTGTCCTGGCTTGTTCTCGCATGAACCGGTCCTTAGATCTAAAGCAAGCAACCACCATGACATCCAACCCATCCACATACCTGGCTTGCTTAGATCACCCATTACTATATCATATTAATCAGTTCATGTTAATCATAATCTCATAAATGCATAATTAAATTAAGTGGTATAGTTGTCTTCCCATCCCAACTAATTAAGCGAAGCAAAAATGGTAAAAAGCCCATCCCAACTCTCTACCATGAATTCCAAGTGACAAGGGTGGTCAAACAAAGCTAGTGAACTTCCTATCATAGGATTCCCATCAAATTGACACAAGCATGTAGTTTTGCAAAAAAAAACATTTATTTTAGAAATAGGATCAATATGCTTCAAGGACACTTGCCTTGCTCTTGGTATTGGTTCGGGTCAAAGCTTACAAACTCTTGGTGCTGTAGATCCTCCATGGCACTCTCTAGCGCAAATCCGTCTAATCCTCACAACAAACATACAAGACAAGAAACACAATCAAAGAGTGCACAAATATTACTCAATATGACATGATATGCATGATTGATGCAAATGCAAGGTGGAACTTGTTAATGAGTTGCTTTTAATGATCACTAACTAGTTATAATAGATTTTAACAAGTTTATACAGGTTTGTATTTGATTCAAAACAATTTAGATTTAATTCAACAGGCCTAGTCTGCACTGCGCAGAAACAACAAATTAGGGTTTTCTATATCAACGTGAATTTGGAGATTTGGGGTTGAATTCACATAAGAAAAAGAGAATAGAAGGTATACCAGGTGTTTAAAACTCCAATGAATCAAGGATCTTGGAGGTAACACTTGGATCTTGACGATCTAGGGTTGATGAATTGGTGATGTAGAACGAAACTTGATGGAGATCTTGATCCTCTTTCGTTTCCTTCTCGTCTTCTTCTTGTTCTAGATCTCTTTCTCCATTTGGTGGCGGCTATCCATGAGCTAGGGTTTGGGTGTGGTGGAAAAGTGGCAAATAGATGTCAAGCCAAGGGGTGGGGTTGTTTATATAGAGGTGGAGGCTAGGGTTAGATAGATTTCGAGTTTGAGATGTGTAGGGGTCGGTTTAGAGTTCCACATGGGCCCTAAAAGAGTTAGGCACGTCGTTCCTAGGCCCACTTAACGTAAAACCCAAGAAACAAGTCGTGAAGCAAAAGATCAACTCGGACTCGGGATTTATCGGACAAGTCCGAGAAGGGCCAGACTAGTCTGAAGTTGGACAGAGAGATATCGTACAAGTCCGCACTGGACATCGGACAAGTCCAAACTTATCTAGAGGGGAAAAACAGACAAGTCTGGCCAAAATCAGACAAGTCTGACTTTAGTCAAAGAGGAAAACGGACAAGTCCGCTGGAAAACCGGACTAGTTCGGACAAGTCCAGGGACTTAGCAAAATTTTAAGAAATTTGGGATACCGGACTAGTCCGCACAGGACCAGACAAGTCCGAAAGTGTCCAGAGGAAAAAACAGACTAGTCCGCAGAAAAACGGACAAGTCCGAGCAAGGTCAGAGAGAAATCGGACTAGCCCGCACCAAAAATGGATTAGTCTGCACTTCCCAGAATTCTTAAGTACGGTGTTGTTTCTAATTCATCTTAAACTTGTTCCTTTTTATGTGGATTAATGTTAAACATATATAATGATGGATGCAGGGCATGATGCATGAAAATGAGGGTGTTACAGTACCTCAAATAAGTCCGCCTTCAGCAGGGTTGCATAACTCTACTAGGGGTGATATAGAAAAAGTTTGACCAGGTATATGAAGATAATATAGGAAAGAACGAGACTAGATTGATCGATACAAAATTAACTGGTAATTAAGTGAACATAAGAGAAAGCACATGGTAAGAAAGTGATTTTTTTCAAGTTGGCATTCATAGGAGGAGAATGGCTTTACAATAAGGCAGCGACCCACTCCGGTTGGCAAGGGAGGTTGAGTGTTCATGCTTAGGGTACGGGACCAAGCTAAATGGCTGAACACTCTGGACATGTCCCCCCCCCCCCCCCCCCCCCCCGAGCTTGGTTGTCCTAAGTGTCGTTCCTTGGCACATGACACCCTACACTGTCCTACTATATGCTTAGGGATAGAACTTACGGAGGTGCTCTATGCTCCAAGGGTTGGGGAGGGGCCCTCCTTCTTATGTGGCCAGGCGAACACACCCGGGGCGGGATACTTGTGTCACTCGGAAGGGGCCCTCCCAGCTAGGGTGGAGTTTGTGTGACCCTTCTCGAGAAAGTATACGCCGCAGCACCAGGTCAACTGTGTGAGCTCTCTACTTTGCACGAACCGCTCCTGGTAGCGCCTGAGCGCCTGTCGGTAGCGTGCATTTTGGATGGTGGCGTGCCACCTTGCTTCATCGACAAGGTCGACATATTCTCGTCAGAGCTGGTTCTATGAGGCTTCATTGAATGCTCGGACTCGTAGTGAGCCCACTGTGATCTCTGGGGAGAGGACGACCTCGGCCCCATACACCAGGAAGAAAGTTGTTTTCCAGTGGTGCGGCTGAGTGATGTCCGGCTTGACCATAGTGCATAGGGGAGTTCGTCGACCCACTTGGCACCATGCTTGTCCAAGTCCACTTGGCACCATCCTTGTCCAAGTTGTTATACGTGCGTGTCGTGAGGCCCCTGAGGATCTCAGCATTGACCCTTTCGACTTGACCGCTACTCTTTGGATGAGCCACGAATGCATAACAAACTTAGATGCTATAAGTGCATCTAGGCATCCCTTGTGGGTTTTGGTTGATTTATGACAAACAAATGAGATCCTAACAGAATTGTTGAGATGAGCACATGTTCTAAAGAAAATTAGAAGGAAAGCTCAAAAAGAAAGGAGAATGAGGAATCAAAAGGATAAGAGCTCAAGAGCTGAAAAGAATAGTTTATTTTGTATGGAGTGTGTTGGAGAAACACACTCCAAGAGCTCAAGCAAAAGAGATCTCACTCACTACACAAAAATCTGCACATCCGGACTAGTCCAATATCACCACGGACTAGTCCAATATGTCTCTGACTAGAAACGGACAAGTCTTCCTAGTGCGGACTTGTCCGCAAATACTCCCACTTTACATAGCACCAGACTAGTCCGATATTGCCACGGACTAGTCCGATATCCTTCTGACTAAGATCAGACTAGTCTCCGCCCCCCCTAGTGCGGACTAGTCCTCAACACTTCAATTTTTCACAACACCGGACAAGTCCGATATCACCACGTACTAGTCCGAGAACTCTGTGACTAAAATCGGACAAGTCCTCCAAGTGCGGACTTGTCCTCAATTCAACATAAGGTTCACCACACCATACTAGGCTGATTTGTGCCTGTAAGTGCATCTAGGATATCCCTTGTGGGTTTTGGCTAATTGATGACAAACATATGAGATCCTAATGAATCTATTGAGATGATTGCAGGACAAACAAGTGAAACAGCTCGGTGCACACAAAAAGGTGAAAATGCAGTGGTGTCCAAAGAGGGATACTTTGATGGAGCTTGGAAGATCAAATTAGATTTTAAATGTATAGGGAGTGTATGAAAGACACACTCCAAGAGCTCACAACTTTGCGCAGGGGTAAGGTCTTCAAAATCAACCTAAATTCTACAATGCACCGGACTAGTCCGATTATGGACCAGACTAGTCCGTTACACTTTCTGGAGTTACCCCTCTCAGGAGTCCGGACTAGTCCGTTGAAGTTTCTGGAGTCTCTCATATTGGGAGACCGGACTAGTCCGTGTGTCCACCGGACTAGTCCGTTGAACTTTCTGGAGTCTCTCATATTGGGAGACCGGACTTGTCCGTGTGTCCACCGGACTAGTCCGTTGAAATTTCTGGAGCCTCTCATATTGGGAGACCGGACTAGTCCGTGTGTCCACCGGACTAGTCCGTTGAACTTTCTGGACTCTCCAATCTGTGGAGATCGGACTAGTCCGCAGACTAGTCCGTTGAACTTTCTGGAGTCCACCTTCACACAACACTGGACAACTCCGAGCTTGGACCGGACTAGTCCGACAGACTTTTTGGACTTTAGAATACACTGTGACCGGACAAGTCCGGACTTGCACCGGACTAGTCTGGTGTTAGGGTTTTTCAACGGTAACTTTTTGGAAACCATATAAATAGAGAATCCACGGCCTTCCAAAGTAGACACACACATCGAATATTGCTGCAAACACAAACCCTAGTGTCGCCACTTCATCCCAAGAGCCTAAAACACATCTCCCCACACATCTAAGGTGCAAAAAGGAGTCAAATCATTAGAACACTTGGATTCGGGATTGGGAGATCATCGTTCCTTCGTTGCAAGCTCTTGGGGTTTGATCTTTCTACACTTTTACTCTGCATTGTAATACTTTCAAGTGTATTTAATCGCCTCTTCATTGTAATTCTCGTGGGAGCCCTCAACGTGTGAGGTTGCCCCACAAACTTGGTGATTGCCCGTGATAGTGGAATCAAGTCGGCCGTCGTGGTGACTTGAAGAGGGAAAGGGTTGGAGACCCGGCTCTGTGTGAGCTTCCTCAACGAGGACGTAGATCTCGTGTTCAGATCGAACATCGGTAAAAATTTGCTTATCTTTTGTGCCTCATTTATTTTACTTTACTTTTCATTCACTAGATCACTTGATTACTAAACATCAATTAAGTTGCTTATAAGTTTCCACGTACATTTATACAATAATCTTAAATCAAGAATCTGTTGTTCTCCTTTCCGCTGCTAGAAGAACCTAGTTTCCCAAATAACACTTAATCAACTCACAAGTTTTAGCACACCGGACTAGTCCGTCCACATAATCGGACTAGTCCGGTCCATCAAGTTTTTGACAAATTTATTAAGTGTGCAGGAAATTCAAAAGGCCTATTCACCCCCCTCTAGGCCACATTCAATTGGTATCAGAGCAAGGTTCTCCGCCAACGAGACTCACATCTCGGAGAGATCAATGGCCTCTGAGAAGAACAACGATATCTCGAAGATGAACATCAATGAGGAGGAACAAGAAGCTAAAGCCTTCGATGTGTTGAATGAAAGCCCACATGATGATGAAGAAGTACGACAACTAAAGGCTCTTCAGAGAAAGAAACTGCTAGGACAAAAAGGAAAAGAAGAAGAGAAGACGACGGGTAGTGGTCATCACGACTACTCCTGACATCCTTACAACTAAAACGGTCTCAATTCAAACAATCACTATCTATCCATTCCTATGGGAAAGCCTCCACAGTTTGACGGAAGTGACTATACCAAGTGGAAGTACAACATGAAGATGCATCTAATATCCCTAAATCCTAGTCTCTGGCACATTGTTTGCACTAGCATAGATATCTCGGACACGGATGAGGAACTCACCCCAGAACAAGAACAATAGATTCACAGAAATGCACAAGCCGTTGCTGTGATCACGTCATCACTAAGCAGAGAGGAATTCACCAAGATCGATGGCTTAGAAAGTGCAGAAGAAATCTGGGATACACTAAAGATAGCTCACGAAGGAAATAGGTCGGTTCATGAAGCCAAAATCGAGATGCTTGAAGGAGAGTTGGGGAGATTTGCTATTGAAGAAGGCGAATCACCTCAAGATATGTACAACCGGATGAAGGCACTCATCAACAAAATTCGTGCCTATAGAAGTAAGAAATGGACGGATCACGAGGTGGTCAAGAGAATGATTAGAGCCTTCATGCCAAGAAATGTTACACTTTGCTCGATGATTAGAGAAAGCCCCGAATTTCACAAGATGACTCCGGATGAGTTATTGGGGAAGATCAGAAATCATGAAATGATGGAGAAAGAGGCTCAATACGTCAAAGACTTAGCCGAACTCACCTCTTCCAAGAAGAAAGAAGTTGCTCTCAAAGCAACGTGCAGACCCAAACTTAAGGAAACTCGTGAAGACCAAGACGATGGGCATACAAGCGACGAGAGCACTGATCTTGATGATGAAGAAATGGTACTATTTATCTAGAAGTTCAAACGCATGATGAAAAGAAGACACGACAACAATTCAAATGAAGGCAAAAGCAAGGATAAAGGAAAATCCAAGGCTCGACGCACTTGCTACAACTGCGGAGAGTATGGTCACTTCATGGTAGACTGCCCCTATGAAGAAAATAAAAAGAAGAGAGAAACAAGACCTCAAGAAAAGAAAAATTTCAGAAAAAGAAGACAAGCCCATCAAGGTCATATTGGCAAGGAGTGGGACTCAAATGACGAGTCCTCCTCCGATGAAGAAGAAGAGATAGCCACTATCGCAGTCAAGAAACCTACTATGAAAGCCACACTCTTCCCAAACATGGGAGGACGAGATATGAACAACCACACTTGCCTTATGGCTAAGGAAGGCAAGAAAAAGGTACGACTCACTCCACCTATGCTAAATTCCTCTATTGATGACTTTGATAGCACTAGTGATAATGAAGAAATGTTTAGAGGACTAAGTAAAATTGCTCTAAAGAAAATGGAAATGTTGTCGAACGAAATCTTTGAAAAGGAGGAACTTCTTAACTGACAAGAAGATATGCTCATCTGTGAAACGAAGAGATATCAAGAAGTTGAAAAGCTTCTCGAGCTTGAAAGAGAGAAGAACAAGTTGCTTGAGGTTGAGCTAGCCTTGAGTAAGGAAACTTACTCAAAGCTAGAAGACTCGCATATTGCAAACAAGGAAGAATTTTCTAACTTGTCAAATGTTAACAAGATCCTTGAGGTGCAAGTTGAGTCGCTCAAGCAAAGTGAATCCTCTTCCTCCAAAAGTTCTTCCTCCAAAGATATAAGTTCGACAACAATCAGAACTTGCACTTGCTTGAGTAAGAAGAATGTTATTTCTAATACTTCAACTTCTAATAATATGCATGCCTCTCCAAGTGGCATCTTTGATAAGGAGAAGATCAAATATGCACGCAGTGCATATATGGTCACTAGACCTCCTAATGTCAAAGATGGCCTTGGTTTTGACAGAAACAAACACATGTCCACTCCTAATCATGCTAAGAATAGAATTGTTTTTGTTAAAGAAAAATTCCATGAATCTGATTTACAAATATTGTTTCGTACATTTGATGCTTCATATGTTCTTATGAAAGCCAAACATGGAAAAGTCATTGCTAAATATACATGGCCCCGCCACAAGAACTTGAAAACTTGTGTGTGGGTGCCCAAAACTCTTGTGACTAACCTGAGAGGACCCAAACAAGCTTGGGTACCTAAAACCAAAGAATAATTCTTTTTTGTAGGCTTACTCCTCCGGTGGATCTAAATGGGTGCTAGATAGCGGATGCACAAATCACATGACCGGAGAGAGAGGTATGTTTGTGGAGTATGAGTATAACAAGGATCCAAGTGAAGGCATATACTTCGGAGACAACAGCCAAGGAAAGGTCATTGGTAGCGGTAACATTGAAATATCCTCTCAACATACCTTATCTAATGTTTTACATGTAGATTCTCTAGATTATAACCTTTTGTCAATAGCTCAACTATGCGACAAAGGTTACAACTGTTTATTCACTAATGAGGGTGTGACCGTTTTTAGAAGAAGCGATGGCTTGATTGCATTCAAGGGAATGTTGAAGGGCAAGCTTTATCTTGTTGACTTCAACAAAGATAAAGCCGAACTCAACACTTGCTTGGTTGCTAAGACCAACATGGGATGGCTGTGGCATAGACGGCTAGCCCATGTTGGGATGAGAAATCTGCAAAAACTTCTAAAAGGTGGTCACATCCGTGGTCTTAAGGATGTGATTTTTGAAAAAGACAGGCCGTGCAGCGCTTGTCAAGCAGGAAAACAAGTCGAAGCACCACACCCCGCCAAGAATGTGATGACTACCGAAAGACCACTGGAACTCCTCCACATGGATCTCTTTGGTCCAATTTCATACATTAGCATCGGCGATAACAAATACGGTTTAGTAATTGTTGATGATTTTTCAAGATTTACCTGGGTATTTTTCTTGTATGATAAATCAGAAACTTTGGGGATCCTCAAGAAGTTCTTAAAGAGAGCTCAGAACGAATTCTCATCAACCATAAAGAACATCAGAAGTGACAAAGGGACATAATTCAAGAACCTCCAAGTTGAAGAGTTTCTCGATGAAGAAGGGATAAAGCATGAGTTCTCAACACCCTACTCCCCTCAACAAAATGGAGTGGCCGAAAGGAAGAACAGAACATTGATCGAAATGGCCAGAACTATGTTGGATGAATACAAGACATCAGATCGATTTTGGGCAGAAGCGGTGAACACCGCTTTTCATGCTACGAATCGGCTATATCTCCACCGACTACTGAAGAAGACTCCATATGATCTCCTTAGCAATAAAAAGCCTAATGTTTCTTATTTCAAAGTATTTTGTTGTAAATGTTTTATTCTGAACAAGAAACCGAGGGCCTCGAAGTTCGCTTCAAAGTCCGATGAAGGGTTCTTGCTCGGTTATGAATCGAATGCCTACGCCTATCGTGTCTTCAACAAGGTGTTCGACCTTGTTGAAGTAGCACGTGATGTAGTGTTCGATGAATATAACGGCTCACAAGTGGACAAGTTGATAAGTGTGTGCTAGATAAAGAGGAAGCTCCATATGAAGCACTGAAGAAAATGGGACTTGGTGATATCTTACCACAAGAGCGAACATTCGACTCAAATGCACAATATGAACCTCATCATGGAGGCAATGATCAAGGGGGAGCTCTTTCACAAGATCAAGATGAGGAAAATCAAGAATATCAAGATAATCATGGGAGCAATGATCTACGGGGAGACAATGAACACAAAGATAATGAAGAACAAGCAATAACACAAGTTCCACACCCAAGAGTGCATCAGAGTGTGCAAAGAGACCATCCTGTCAATAATATCATTGGAGATATTGCTAAGGTAGTAACTACTAGATCTCGAGTTGCAAATTTCTGTGAATACTATTCTTTTGTGTCTTTTCTGGAACCATACAGGGTAGAAGAAGCCTTAAGGGATCCAGACTGGGTGATGGCGATGTAAGAGGAGTTGAAAAACTTCAAGAGAAAGGAAGTGTGGGAGCTGGTGGAGAGACCAAAGGGGAACATCGCTGGAACCAAATGGGTTTTTCAGAACAAGCAAGATGAACATGGAGTAGTAACAAGAAATAAAGCAAGATTGGTAGCCAAAGGTTACTCTTAGGTCGAAGGTTTGGACTTCGATGAAACTTTCGCTCTTGTAGCTAGACTTGAGTCCATTCGTATTTTATTGGCCTATGCTACTCACCATAATTTTAAGCTGTATCAAATGGACGTCAAAAGCGCTTTCTTAAACGGTCCAATCAAGGAGGAAGTTTATGTGGAGCAGCCACCAGGATTCGAAGACCAAGAGTATCCCGATCATGTCTACAAACTGCGTAAGGCTCTCTATGGCCTCAAACAAGATCCTCGAGCTTGGTACGAGTGCCTTAGAGATTTTCTGACTCAAAATGGATTCAAAATTGGCAAAGCTGACTATACACTTTTCACTAAACACTGCGATGATCATCTATTCGTATGTCAAATTTATGTTGATGATATTATCTTTGGATCCACTAACAAATCTTTCTGTGAAGAATTTAGCAAAATTATGACAGATAAGTTCGAGATGTCAATGATGGGCGAATTGAAGTTCTTCTTGGGATTCCAAGTGAAGCAACTAAGAGAGGGTACATTTATAAGCCAAACCAAATATACACAGGACATTCTCAAGATATTCAATATGGACAAAGCCAAGCCCATCAAGACACCCATGGCCATTAATGGACATCTCAACCTCAATGAAGACGGTCCAAATGTGGACCAGAAGGTATATCGGTCCATGATCGGTTCCCTACTTTATTTATGTGCATCTAGGCCAGATATTATGCTTAGTGTTTGCTTGTGTGCAAGGTTTCAAGCCGCACCTAAAGAGTGTCACTTAATTGCTGTAAAAAGAATCCTAAGGTATCTTGTGCACACACCCAATTTGGGACTTTGGTATCCCAAAGGATCCAAGTTTAACTTGATAGGGTATTCCGACGCCGACTATGCAGGATGCAAAGTCGATAGAAAGAGCACGTCAGGGACTTGTCAGTTTCTTGGTAGGTCCCTAGTTTCTTGGTCATCTAAAAAGCAAAACTCCATTGCTCTTTCCACAGCGGAAGCAGAGTATGTTGCAGCCGGTAGTTGTTGTGCATAACTACTTTGGATGCGACGAACTCTTAGGGACTACGACTACAATCTCAGCCATGTCCCGCTTCTATGTGATAATGAAAGTTCTATAAAAATTGCACACAACCCTGTAGAGCACTCAAGAACTAAGCACATAGATATCTGTCATCATTTTCTTAGAGATCATTCATTAAAAGGTGACATTGCTATTTCACATGTTAGGACTGAAAAACAACTTGCAGATATTTTTACCAAACCATTAGATGAGAAAAGGTTTTGTGAGCTTATAAATGAACTTAATATTCTTGACTCTCGAAATGTGGCTTGAAACGTTGCATACCTGATTGAAACTTCAAACATCACATTTTATTGTTAAAAACTGCTCCTCACCTCTTTTTCTTCTAAGAAAACTAATTTTAATGAAGAAATCATGGAGTTTATGACCACTTTTCATTGTTGATTGCCTTCTGGTCATAAGTACCAATATTATTTGCAAAACTTGTCCTTGGATCACTATTAATTATATCAAAATACTTAGGTTTTCCAGGGGCACCGGACTAGTCATGTTTGCCACCGGACTAGTCCGGACAGTCTCTCTTTCCTAGGTTTTCTAGGGGCACCGGACTAGTCTGTCCTCTGACTGGACTAGTCTGGTCGGCCGTGTATATAAGCAGCTGGCCGGCCCAAATCAAAATTTCAAACCTCCCTCCACTTCGAGTTGAGCCCTCACCTCTCCTCTTCCCTTCTAAACCCTAGCCCCCAAAGAGACCTTCGAGTTGAGCCCTCAAAATCGAAGCTCTCTCCATGGGAAATCCTCTCCTCGACGAGTTGATCCTCCCCTTGGGACAGATTCAAGCTTCTTCAACTCGAATCTTCAAATCTCGGTAAAATTCTCCCTCAAACCAAAATCTCAACTTTTCTCATTCTAGCTTGTTTCCTTTGATTCCAAGGTTGTACATTGGCTTCCTAGATGTATTCCTACAACCTTCATGTCTTTTTGTATCCTTGGATAGAAGTTTTGAATTCAAGGAATTCATTAGGGTTCTTGCCAGGCCGGACTAGTCCGGTGCTCAGAGGCGGACAAGTCCGGTACGCCGGACAAGTCCGCACTCTGAACCCGGACAAGTCCGGTCTCTGACATCTGAACCCTAATTTGACCTTGATCCTTGGTTCATTATTATCTAATCCATGAACTCCTCATTAGGCACGATGTCTTCAAGCTCAGATGACAGCTCCTTTCACGTTGATGAAGAAGTTGAACGTGAGAAAGCGAGGAGAGCCAAGGAGAGGTACATGAAGAAAAGACATGATGTCAATGTGCACTCTCCACCCTCCGATGACAATTTGCCCAAGAAGAGAAGGGTGGTTATTAAGAAGACCCAAGGAAAAGCTGGCGAGAGCTCCTCAGGGCCAAAGGGGACTCTCAACAAAGGGAAGGGGCTTGCTAGCGGACCCATTGGGCCCCTGAAAATGAAAAACCCAAGTCACCGCAACAGGCAGCGCTCGAGTGAGGATGTCACCGGAAAAGGGGGTGAGCTTGCCGATAGCTTCAGGAAGATTAATGTGTATAATCAACCTCGGCAATGCTCTGACCCAAGATTTTGGAGCAACTTCCATGCCGACTACTACGAGCATGTGTACATGAAGATGAAGAATCCCGTTGTGAAGAGTCAATGGGTGAACATTGGGTACATGCAGTCGAAGAAATATCCCGCCTTCTGTGAGGTGGTTGAGGCCCTGGAGAGGCACGGACTGAAGGAGCTGTTTTCCTTTGAGAATGACTGGAACAATGAGATCATCACCCAATTCTACTCTACGCTCTACTTTGCTTGGGGTGATGGAGACAGTCTTACTTGGATGACCCATGGTTCCAAGTATAGTGTTACTTATGATGAGTTTGCAAGGATTCTTTACCTTGAACATACTCTGGATCATGATCTTGTCATCCACAATTTGCAACCCTTGGAGAAGGATGAGCTCAAGTTCCTCTATGACACAAGGATGCTCTATGTGCCTCCCAATAGCAAATATTTGAATCCCTTCTTTGTGGTCCTCAACAGAATCTCGAAGAAGACGATAGCCCCGAAAGATGGAGATGCGGGGACTATACAAGGAACCTTGAGGACCCTAATGAAGGTCATTAGTGGAAGGAGACCATTCAATGTCTTTGAGTACATCTACAATGACATTGTGAACATCTCAATCACTCCCAATAGATCTTGCGGGTATGCCCCGTACATCATGTTCATGATTGAGAAAGTGACGGGACTTGAGTTTGTCAAGGATGTCGCTCATACAGGGTTGAAGCCGCAAAAGCCCACCGAGTACACTCTACCCTCAGCTCTTAGTGCACCTTCCTCCCCTAAAGCTGAGAGGAGGACTAAACAAACTCGGGATGTGAATGCCACAAGATCTGCAGCTGCTCCTCCTAGCTCTGCACCTGCCCATGAATCCTCTGGTGGTGTCCTCAAAATGCTCACCTCTATCTTTGCCTGCTGCTGCAAGATTGAAGTCAGGCAGAAGAAACATCAATAATATGTCAATGCCAACATCAAAGCTATCTGTGACAAGCTGGAGATTGAGCCGGTTGGATCCCCGCCCGCCTTCTAGGACTCCGAGGAAGAGCCTGCTCCGGCGAATGATGATGGTGGTGAAGACGATGATCGGACTGAAACTGAAGAAGAGAGTTGTAACACCCTCATTTTCATGCATCATGCCTTGCATGCACTCATATACATGTTTAACATTAACCCACATAAAGAGGAACGAGTTTAAAATTGATTTGGAGCATTTAAAATTTATTGGGAACAAAATCGCACTTAAAATGCAGGAAAGTGCGGACTAGTCCGATTTTACTGAGGACTAGTCCGATTTCTCTCTGACTAAAAACGGACTTGTCCCTTTTTGCTGCGGACTAGTCCGATTTTGCCTCTGGAAACCTTCAGACTTGTCCGATTTTGTGCGGACTAGTTTGATATTCCAAGAATTCTTGAAAATTTGCTAAGTCCCTGGACTTTTCTGGACTAGTCCGGTGTTCCAGCGAACTTGTCCGATTTCCTCTCTGTTTAAAGTCGGACTTGTTCGATTTTAGGCCAGACTTGTCTGATTTTCTCTCTGGACGACTTCTGACTAGTCCGATCTTTTCCAGACTTGTCCGATATTTCGCGACTCTGAGTTGATCTTTTGTTTTACGACTTGTTTCTTGGGTTTCACGTTACGTGGAACTAGGGACGTCGTGCCTAACTCTTTTAGATCCCATGTGGGACTCTAAACCGGCCTCTACTCATCCCAAACTCGAAATCCATCTAACCCCAGCCTTCACCTCTATATAAACAACCCCACCCCTTTGCTTGAATCTATTTGCCACTTTTCCACCCCACCCAAACCCTAGTTCGTGGAGAGCCACCATCAAGGAGGGAGGAGAAGATCCCAAGCAAGAAGAAGAAGAGGAGGAAACGAAAGAGGATCAAGATCTCCATCAAGCTTTCATTTCTCGTCACCAATTCATCTCCAAGTTCATCCCCAACCCTAGATCACCAAGATCCAAGTGCAACTTCCAAGTTTCTTGATTCATTGGAGTCCTAAACACCTGGTATACCTTCTATTCTCTTTTCCTTACGTGAATTCAACCCCTAATCTCCAAATTCAGGTCAATCTAGAAAACCCTAATCTGCTGATCTCGTAGAGTGCGGACTTGTCCGGTCCCTAGCGAACTAGTTCGATCTTCCTGGTTAAATTGGGTTGAATTGATTCTAAAATGAGATCTAATCACATCCAAACCTATATAAACTTGTTAAAATCTATTAGAACTAGTTAGTGATCATTAAAAGCAATCTATTAACAAGTTATACCATGCATTTGCATCAATCATGCATGTCATGACATATTAAGTAATATATGTGCACTCTTTGATTGTGTTTCTTGTCTTGTATATTTATTGTGCGGATTAGATGGATTTGTGCTAGACAGTGCCACGGAGGATCTCCAGCACCAAGAGTTTGAAGGCTTTGATCCTAATCAACAGCAAAAGCAAGGCAAGTGTCCTTGAATCATATTGATCCTGTTTTAAAATAAATGTTTTGTCTGCAAAACTGCATGCTTGTGCGAATTTCATGGGAACCCTATGATATGAAGTTTACTAGAATTGTTTAACCACCCTTGTCAACTGGAATTATGGTAGAGAGTCGGGATGGGCTTTTTACCTTTTGCTTCGCTTAATCAACTGGGATGAGAAACCAACTATACCACTCAATTTAATTATGCATGGATGAGATTATGATTAACATGAACTGGATAACATGATATGGTAATGGGTGATCTAAGCAAGCCTGGTATGTGCATGGGTTGGATGTTATGGTGGTTTGCTTGCTTTAGATCTAAGGACCGATTCATGCGAGAATAAGCCAGGACTACAGTGCCACCACGAGGCCAAGTATGGGTGCGGCGTAGCTGATTAATTAGGGCTTTGCTAGTGCTGTTTGGACCATTGTGGATGCTCGGGGAAGGGGTAGTCGGATTGGGTTTGTTGATGATTGGTGGGACTACCCTGGGATCCGAATGACTCAAGAGGGGGCCCTTTGTTGAAGATGCGCTCTGTAGGAGACATCGCCACTGGTGAAACCTCAGTGGGGTCTAAATAGGCTAGTAATCCCTTTGTAAAAGCTATTTTGTTATCTCTTGGCCACACACCGATGGAAGTGTGAGACGGCTTAATAGAGGTTCTAGTCATTGAAAGGTGATGAAATCACAAAAGCGTGGGTAAAGCGGTACAGTGTGTCTAATAAACTATCATGATAGCTGTGCTCGCGGTTATGAGCACCTGGACAACTTCCATGATTAGAGGGAACTTGGTATTGGGATGGTATTTGGGATGGTTATGGTTGGTATTATGGTTATGGATTAATTTCTGGAATTGAATATGGTTATTGGCAAATGGTGAAATCTAGAATTATTGATGAGGATGGTAAATTGTGGACTGGTATTATGATATTACTTATGATTATGATGGGTTTACTTCACATACATGTAATATATTGCTTTTCAAATGTTTTAATGTACTTTTCAGCACTTAGCGATTATTATTGTCGTCATTTGAATAAGCCACATGTCATACTTTCCACACTTGCTGAGTATGACATGTACTCACTCTTGCAATCCTCTCCAAACAGTTGCAGGTCAGGATTGGGAGTTTATGGTGATAATGCGAAGTTCTAGGCCGTGTCAACCGTCAGCTTTGCCTGGGGTGTTACTGGAGCTGCGCTATCCCTTATGCTTAGTTTGCTTAGTTGCTTAATTAGTTTATTTCCGCTGCATTAGTTGAACTTGTCATAAATATTCATTAGAGGTTGTATTTGAGGAAAATATGGTTTGTGTAATAAAATTTGGTTAATTAATCTTGTTATGTGGTAATTTTATGTATACTCTTTTGTGATTGCACTCGTGTATGTGTGATGAACATCCTGGGCACACATATGCGTTAGCTTGGTTCATTTTTCGAAACCGGGCGTCACAGATTGGTATCAGAGCCACAAGTTGACCGTAGGATGCAGCCTAGATAGAATGGACACTTTAGAGCACATAGGAGCACTCAGGAATTGATGTGTTTTTGCTTGGTGTGCTGTTTGCTATATATATTGGTTGCTTGTGTGCTTTATAGAGGATTTTGGGGTGCTTTAGCATTGCCATGTCCACCTAGGCTAGTGTAGCTAGTTTTTTAGTTTCATATCCCTTGATGCATATAGTTGGGGACGTTTTCAAATTCTTACCTATTGCTTTTCTCCAGATGGTGAGGACTCACAACCAGAGGAATGGAAATGATGAGAAGGGGAACAATGGAGTGCCTCAGAACAATATTGGAAAAGGATCTACTTAGGGAGCTTTCAACATTGAGCAACTATTGGCTATGCAAAATCAGCTCCTGCAGACCATGATACAAACTATGGGACAGCTGCAGGCTGGTAATATCAACAATCAGCCCCACATGCCTCCACTGCCACCCCCGCCTCCTCATAACCGATTTTGAGAGTTTATGAGGACTAAGCCACCGACCTTTGCTCAAGCTGCTGACCCTATAGATGCGGATGACTGGCTCAAGTCGGTGGAGAAGAAACTAGCTATTGTCCAATGCAATGACTGGGAGAAGGTGCTATTTGCTTCTCATCAACTAGTTGGAGCAGCTGCGGATTGGTGGGATTCTTTATGCAATGCTCATGAGAACCAAGAGAGAATCACTTGGGCCGACGTCAAAGAGAGCTTTTGTTCTCATTATGTGTCTGAGGGTGTTATGATCTTGAAGAGGCAATAATTTGAGAACTTGAGGCAAGAAAGATCGAGCGTGAGTGAATATCTCAATAAATTCACTCAACTCTCAAGGTATGCGCCTGAGGATGTTAGTCGGGACAGCCGGAAGCAATATTTGTTCATGGGGGGCTTGAACAATGAGATCCAAGTGCAATTGCTCAATTGCGACTATGCCAACTTCCAGAAGCTTGTGGAAAAAGCAATTGTGGTTGAGAACAAGATCCGTGAGATGGAGCAAGACAACAAGAGGAAGGTGACATATCAAGGACAACAACAAGTAAGTAATGTGCGCTCTCGCCTTGCACCACCCAATGCGCCCTATTACAGCTCCTCCATTCCTGCTCAACACCCTGGTTATACACCGCGCCCAACTCAGTTTGTGCAGCAGCGCCCTGTTATGCAAGCACCTAGGCCTCCAATGCCTTTTGCACAACGTGCCAACTATCCTGGTGCCGATGCTCAAAACCAAGCTCGCCCCAATAATTCTGGTGGAGTTAAGAAGTGTTATACTTGTGGAGAAGCTGGACACTTTGCGCATCAATGTCCTAAGTCAGGCCTTGGTCAAGGAAGCAATGTGCCGAGGCAAAACCCAAGACCCAATGGAGGAGCGCCACAAGGAAGCCGTGGACAACATAAATTTGCTCGTGGCAACGTGAACCATGTCTCTACGGAGGATGCTCAACAAGCGGATGACGTGGTCATTGGTATGTTTCTCGCCAACTCCAACCCCGCGACTATGTTATTTGATTCTGGAGCATCACATTCATTCATTGCATCGAAGTATGTTACCAAGTATAGTTTGCCTATCTCTCATATGAAGTTTACTCTATTGGTTAAGTCCCCTGGAGGAGAGATGAGGACAAATATAGTATGTCCAAAAGTAAGCCTTAGAATAAGGGGGGTAGACTTCCCCGCCAACCTCATTGTTTTGGATTCTTAAGGATTGGACATTATACTTGGTATGGACTGGTTGAGGAAGCACAATGGAGTTATTGAGTGTGCCACGAAGACGGTGAAGTTGACTAATGAAGAAGGGATCACCGTAGAATTTAAAGAATCTCAAACCGCACCAAAGCAATTGGAATTGAATCATATGGACGGTGCTACATTTGAGGAGATTCCGGTGGTGTGTGAATTTTTGGATGTTTTTCCGGACGAGTTGCCAGGTATACCACCTGATCGAGACATTGAGTTTGTTATTGAATTAATACCTGGAACTGCACCTATAGCCAAGAGGCCATATAGGATGCCTCCTATGGAATTAGCGGAGCTTAAGAAGCAAATTCAAGAGCAATTAGAGAAGGGTTTTATTCGCCATAGCTCTTCACCTTGGGGAGCGCCCATGCTGTTTGTGGACAAGAAGGATGGAACCCAAAGGATGTGCGTAGATTACCGAGCCCTCAACGAGGTAACAATCAAGAACAAGTACACCTTGCCACGCATAGACGATTTGTTTGATCAGATGAAGGGTGCTTGTGTCTTCTCTAAGATTGATTTGAGGTCAGGATACTTTCAGATGAAGATTAGACCATCGGACATACCCAAGACAGCTTTTAGGACACGGTATGGATCTTATGAGTACACCGTGATGTCTTTTGGATTGAAAAATGCGCCTGCCTACTCTATGTACCTCATGAATAAGGTCTTCATGGAGTACTTGGATAAGTTCGTTGTGGTGTTTATTGATGATATTGAACATGAGGAACACTTGAGGCTTACGTTGCAGAAATTGAGGGAGCATCAATTGTATGCCAAGATCAACAAGTGTCAGTTTTGGTTGAGGGAGGTGTCGTTTTTGGGTCATATCATCTCAGGAGGAGGAGTATCGGTTGACGCTGGAAAAGTGAGAGACGTGTTGAAGTGGGAACCACGACAAAATGCAAAGGAAATAAGGAGTTTTCTTGGGATGGCTGGATATTACTGTAGGTTCATCAAGGACTTTTCCAAGATAGCCAAGCCCATGATGGAATTGCTAATGAAGGGGAAGGCTTTCCAATGGACTCAAGCTTGTCAAAACAGTTTCGAGGAGTTGAAAAAGAGGTTAACAACAGCCCCATTTTTGGTACTGCCGGATGTGAGCAAGAGTTTTGATATATATTGCGACGCCTCGAGACAAGGACTTGGATGTGTATTGATGCAAGAAGGTCAAGTGGTCGCCTATGCATCAAGACAATTGAAGAAACATGAGCAGAATTACCCCACACATGATTTGGAACTTGCAGCCGTGGTACATGCATTGAAAATTTGGAGACACTACATCATTGGACATAGGTGTGAAATTTATACGGATCATAAGAGTTTGAAGTATATTTTCACACAAACGGATCTGAACTTAAGGCAATGGAGATGGTTGGAGCTCATCAAAGATTATGATTTGGGGATCAACTATCATCTGGGAAAAGCCAATATAGTGGCCGATGCTTTGAGTAGAAAGGGAGTAAGTCATCAACTCACAGTTCGAGAGTTACCATCCGAGTTATGTAAGGATTTTGAACGGTTGAACATTGGATTTGTAAATGAGATGGAGATGATGGAGTTAAACCCAACCTTGGAGCAAGAAATTCGAGAGGCACCGACCAAGGATGGGGAAATTTAGGAAATCAAGCAAAGGACTCAAGAAGGGAGATAATTCACATTTGATGAAGACGAACATGGTACCTTATGGCTTGGAAAGAGAATCGTTGTGCCTAATGTGAAGCATATTCGGGAGACAATATTAAAAGAGGCACATGACTCACCATACTCCATTCACCCTGGTTGTACAAAGATGTACAAAGACTTGAAGACTAGCTATTGGTGGGATAGCATGAAGAAGGACATAGCTGAATACGTAGCATTGTGTGATGTGTGTCAACGAGTCAAGGCAGAACATCAAAGGCCAGCTGGATTATTGCAACCATTGAAGATTCCGGAATGGAAGTGGGAAGAAATTGGAATGGACTTCATACTTGGGTTACCACGTAATCAGTCCGGGTATGACTCAATTTGGGTAATTGTGGATGGCTTAACAAAGTCAGCTCAATTTGTCCCTGTGAAGACCAAATATACAGCTGCACAATTGGCCGAAATATACATGGAGCATATTGTGTGTCGACACGGAGTACCGAAGAAGATAGTCTCGGATAGGGGTTCTCAATTTATTCTAGATTTTGGCAAAAATTGCATGAAGCTTTGGGAACGAGGTTGAATTTTAGTTCAGCATATCATCCTCAAATGGATGGACAAACCGAGAGGACCAATCAGATTTTGGAGGATATGTTAAGAGCTTGTGCTTTGAAGCATGGGAAAAGTTGGGACAAAAGCTTGCCATATGCAGAATTTTCATACAACAATAGTTACCAAGTTTGAAGATGTCACCGTATGATGTGCTTTATGGGAGGAAGTGTAGGACACCTTTATTCTGGAATGAGGCAGGAGAAACTCAAGTATTTGGTCCGGATGTGTTGCAAGAAGTCAAAAAGCAAGTCCAAATAATTCGTGAAAACTTGAGGGCAGCCCAATCAAGACAAAAAGGCTATGCGGATAATAGGAGAAGGAAATTAGCCTTTGAAGTGGGAGATTCTGTTTACCTCAAGGTGTCACCAATGAGAGGTCATAAGAGATTTAACATAAGAGGAAAGCTAGCACCTCGCTATATTGGACCATTCAAGATTTTGGACAAAAGAGGAGAAGTAGCGTATAAGTTGGAGATGCCAGCTCATCTTTCGGATGTCCATGATGTCTTTCATGTTTCCCAGCTCAAGAAGTGTTTGCGAGTACCGGAAGAACAAGTGCCAATGGAAGAATTGGAACTAGAGGAAGATTTGACTTATGCCAAACCACCGGTCAAAATCTTTGAAACTAAGGAGAGGGTCACAAGGAACAAGGTTATTAGATGGTGTAAAGTTCAATGGAAGCACCACACAGAAAAATAAGCGACGTGGGAATTGGAGGATGATCTCAAGAAGGAATTTCCCTGTCTCTTCTCTTCTGCGTCGAATCTCGAGGGCGAGATTCATTTTAAGGGGGTAGGTTTGTAACACCCTCATTTTCATGCATCATGCCTTGCATGCACTCATATACATGTTTAACATTTAACCACATAAAGAGGAACGAGTTTAAAATTGATTTGGAGCATTTAAAATTGATTTGGAACAAAATCACACTAAAATGCAGGAAAGTGCGGACTAGTATGATTTTACTGAGGACTAGTCCGATTTCTCTCTGACTAAAAACAGACTTGTCTGTTTTTGCTGCGGACTAGTCTGATTTTGCCTCTGGAAACCTTCGGACTTGTCTGATTTTGTCCAGACTAGTCCGATATTCCAAGAATCCTTGAAAATTTGTTAAGTCCCTGGACTTTTCTGGACTAGTCCAGTGTTCCAGCGGACTTGTCCGATATTCTCTCTGTTTAAGGTCCGACCTGTCTGATTTTAGGCCACACTTGTCTGATTTTCTCTCTGAATGACTTCGGACTAGTCCGGTCTTTTCCGGACTTGTCCGATATTTCGCGACTCCGAGTTGATCCTTTGTTTTATGACTTGTTTCTTGGGTTTCATGTAAATTGGGCCTAGGGACGTCGTGCCTAACTCTTTTAGAGCCCATGTGGGACTCTAAATCGGCCTCTACTCATCCCAAACTCGAAATCCATCTAACCCCAGCCTCCACCTCTATATAAACAACCCCACCAATTTGCATGACATCTATTTGCCACTTTTCCACCCCACCCAAACCCTAGTTCATGGAGAGCCACCATCAAGGAGGGAGGAGAAAATCCCAAGCAAGAAGAAGAAGAGGAGGAAACGAAAGAGGATCAAGATCTCCATCAAGCTTTTGTTTTTCGTCACCAATTCATCTCCAAGTTCATCCCCAACCCTAGATCACCAAGATCCAAGTGCTACCTCCAAGTTTCTTGTTTCATTGGAGTCCTAAACACCTGGTATACCTTCTATTCTCTTTTCCTTACGTGAATTCAACCCCTAATATCCAAATTCACGTCGATCTAGAAAACCCTAATCTGCTGATCTCGCAGAGTGCGGACTTGTCCGGTCTCTAGCGGACTAGTCCGATCTTCCTGGTTAAATTGGGTTGAATTGATTCTAAAATGAGATCTAATCACATCCAAACCTGTATAAACTTGTTAAAATCTATTAGAACTAGTTAGTGATCATTAAAAGCAATGTATTAACAAGTTCTACCTTGCATTTGCATCAATCATGCATGTCATGACATATTGAGTAATATATGTGCACTCTTTGATTGTGTTTCTTGTCTTGTATGTTTACTGTGCGGATTAGACGGATTTGTGCTAGAGAGTGCCATGGAGGATCTCCAGCACCAAGAGTTTGAAGGCTTTGATCCTAATCAACAGCAAAAGCAAGGCAAGTGTCCTTGAAGCATATTGATCCTGTTTTAAAATAAATGTTTTGTTTGCAAAACTGCATTCTTGTGTCAATTTGATGGGAATCCTATGATAGGAAGTTTACTAGAATTGTTTAACCTTCCTTGTCACCTGGAATTATGGTAGAGAGTCGGGATGGGCTTTTTACCTTTTGCTTCGCTTAATCAACTGGGATGGGAAACCAACTATACCACTCAATTTAATTATGCATGGATGAGATTATGATTAACATGAACTGGATAACATGATATGGTAATGGGTGATCTAAGCAAGCCTGGTATGTGGATGGGTTGGATGTTATGGTGGTTTGCTTGCTTTAGATCTAAGGACCGGTTCATGCGAGAATAAGCCAGGACTATAGTGCCACCACGAGGCCAAGTATGGGTGCGGTGTAGCTGATTAATTTGGGCTTTGCTAGTGCTGTTTGGACCATTGTGGATGCTCGGGAAGGGGTAGTCGGATTGGGTTTGTTGATGATTGGTGGGACTACCCTGGGATCCGAATGGCTCAAGAGGGGGCCCTTGGTTGAAGATGTGCTCTGTAGGAGACATCGCCACCGGTGAAACCTCAGTGGGGTCTAAATAGGCTAGTAATCCCTTTGTAAAGGCTATTTTGTGATCTCTTGGCCACACACCGATGGAAGTGTGAGACAACATAATAGAGGTTCTAGTCATCGAAAGGTGATGAAATCACAAACACTTGGGTAAAGCGGTACAAACTCTGCAGAGTGTGTCTAATAAACTATGATGATAGTTGTGCTCCCGGTTATGAGCACCTGGACAACTTCCATGATTAGAGGGAACATGGTATTGGGATGGTATTTGGGATGGTTATGGTTGGTATTATGGTTATGGATTAATTTCTGGTATTGAATATGGTTATTGGCAAATGGTGAAATCTAGAATTATTGATGAGGATGGTGAATTGTGGACTGGTATTATGATATTACTTATGATTATGATGGGTTTACTTCACACACATGTAATATATTGCTTTTCAAATGTTTTAATGTACTTTTGAGCACTTAGCAATTATTATTGTTGTCATTTGAATAAGCCACATGTCATACTTTCCACACTTGCTGAGTACGACATGTACTCACACTTGCAACCCCCCCCCCCCCAAACAGTTGCAGGTCAGGATTGAGAGTTTAATGGTGATAATGCGGAGTTCTAGGCCGTGTCTACCGTCAGCTTTGCCTGTGGTGTTATTGGAGCTGTACTATCCCTTATGCTTAGTTTGCTTAGTTGCTTAATTAGTTTATTTCCACTGCATTAGTTGAACTTGTCATAAATATTCATTAGAGGTTGTATTTGAGGAAAATATGGTTTGTGTAATAAATTTTGGTTAATTAATCTTGTTCTGTGGTAATTTTCTGTATACTCTTTTGTGATTGCACTCGTGTATGTGTGATGAACATCCTAGGCACACATATGCGTTAGCTTGGTTTATTTTTCGGAACCGGGCATCACAAGAGTGGCGATGAGTGATTCCCCTCAAATTTTTCCCTTATTGGTGCCTTGATGCCAAAGGGGGAGAGATTGAGTCTAGTAGTTTGAGACTATCTCTAGTTAGTGTCTTTATGCTTTTGTGATCGAGGACATGTACTTATTTTTGAAACCTTGTAATGCACTATTTCTTTTCTTATGTGTGATGCTTATTGTTTCTTGAATGATCATCTCTATGCTCATTATTGATTATCTTTATTTCATCACACCTTTTTGATCACACACCTGTTAGGCACCCCACCATAAGGTGTGTGCATATGTGAGAAGCTTTTTGTGGATTTATCGTTATTCTCATATGTGCACACCTTATGAAAATCAAGATTTTATTCTCAATTGTGATATCTCAAATGGTTGTCATCAATCACCAAAAAGGGGGAGATTGTAAGTGCATCTAGGATATCCCTTGTGGGTTTTGGCTAATTGATGACAAACATATGAGATCCTATTGAATCTACTAAGATGATTGCAGGACAAACAAGTGAAACATCTCGGTGCACACAAAAAGGTGAAAAATGGAGTGGTGTCCAAAGAGGGATACTTTGATGGAGATTGGAAGATCAAATTAGATTTTAAATGTATAGGGAGTGTATGAAAGACACACTCCAAGAGCTCACAACTTTGCGCAGGGGTAAGGGCTTTAAAATCAACCTAAATTCTACAATGCACCGGACTAGTCCGATTATGGACCGGACTAGTCTGTTACACTTTCTAGAGTCACCCCTCTCAGGAGACCGGACTAGTCCGTGTGTCCACCGGACTAGTCCGTTGAAGTTTCTGGAGTCTCTCATATTGGGAGACCGGACTAGTCCGTGTGTCCACCGGACTAGTCCGTTGAACTTTTTGGAGTATCTTATATTGGGAGACCGGACTAGTCCGTGTGTCCATCGGACTAGTCCGTTGAACTTTCTAGAGTCTCTCATATTGGGAGACCGGACTAGTCCGTGTGTCCAACGGACTAGTCCATTGAACTTTCTGGACTCTCCCATCTATGGAGATCGAACTAGTCCGCGGACTAGTCCGTTGAACTTTCTGGAGTCCACCTTCACACAGCACCGGACTAGTCCGAGCTTGGACCGGACTAGTCCGGCAGACTTTCTGGACTTCAAAGTACACTGTGACCGGACAAGTCCGGACTTGCACCGGACTAGTCCGGTGTTAGGGTTTTTCAATGGTAACTTTTTGGAAACCATATAAATAGAGAATCCACGGCCTTCCAAAGTAGACACACACGTTGAATATTGCTGCAAACACAAACCCTAGTGCCACCACTTCATCCCAAGAGCCTAAAACACATCTCCCCACACATCTAAGGTGCAAAAAGGAGTCAAATCATTAGAACACTCGGATTCGGGATTGGGAGATCGCCATTCCTTCGTTGTGAGCTCTTGGGGTTTGATCTTTCTACACTTTTACTCTGCATTGTAATACTTTCAAGTGTATTTGATCGCCTCTTTGTTGTAATTATCGTGGGAGCCCTCAATGTGTGAGGTTGCCCCACAAAATTGGTGATTGCCCGTGATAGTGGAATCAAGTTGGCCTTCATGGTGACTTGAAGAGGGAAAGGGTTGGAGACCCGGCTCTTTGTGAGCTTCCTCAACGAGGATGTAGATCTTGTGTTGAGATCGAACCTCGGTAAAAATTTGCTTGTCTTTTGTGCCTCATTTATTTTACTTTACTTTTCGTTCACTAGATCACTTGATTACTAAACATCAATTAAGTTGCTTATAAGTTTCCACGTACATTCATACAATAATCTTAAATCAAGAATCTGTTGTTCTCCTTTCCGCTGCTAGAAGAACCTAGTTTCCCAAATAACACTTAATCAACTCACAAGTTTCAGCACACCAGACTAGTCCGTCCACATAACCGGACTAGTCCGGTCCATCAAGTTTTTGACGAATTTATTAAGTGTGCAGGAAATTCAAAAGGCCTATTCACCCCCCCCCCCCCGTCTAGGCCACATTCAGTGTCGGACTAGTCCGAACACATCCAGAGCCCAAATCGAAATAGTCTGTAGATTTTCTGACAAGTCCATATATCTGAACACCTAGGGTTTTCCACACACCGCACACCGGACTAGTCTGGAGTCTACCACGGACTAGTCTGGACATCGCAAACCCTAATGGTAACTTTTGGAAACCCTACTATAAATAGAGTTGTACGGCCCTACAACCATACCCCTCGACTCCCTACGCCGTCACACCTTCCAAGAGCCAAAAATACAGATCTCTCCACACATTCTAACCCTAGAAGGATCAAATATTTAACGATTTTCATTGATCAAAAGGAGAGACTTGCTCCACACGATATTGAGTTCTTGGGTTTGAATATCTCGCACACTCTTGTTGTTTATTGCATATATTTCAAGTGTGTTTGGTGGTATTCATCATTGTAAATCTTGGAGAGCCCTCAACTTGTGAGAAGGCCCCTTGAACAAGGTTATTTGCCCCATTGTGATTAGTGGAAGAGAATTGACCTCCGTGGTGATTCGACGAGGGTAGGGTTGATGAAGACCCGATCCTTCGTGGACTCCTCAATGCGGATGTAGGTTTCCTTCGTGGGAATCATACGACAGGATAAAATCATGTCTTACACTTTTTGTTTATTGTTCATCACATTCTAGGGTTTACTTGATCTTGTGTAACTTACTTTGAAACATTGATATTAAAGTTAATCTTTGACACACCTTGTTTTATTGTCGTAATACATCCAAGTTACAAATTACTTTCCACTGCCTAGGGCACTAGAATCGAAATCATCGATCAAACCTGATCGTTCTAGTCCACGTATACCAGACTAGTCGGCACAGTACCAGACTAGTCCGATCTCTCTGTATTTGATCGATTTGTTAAGTGTTTCAGGATCGAAAAAAGTTCAAAAAGCCTATTCAACCCCCTCTAGGCTACATTCATATGCCGAGGTGTTCAGTTGTCCTGGAAAGTCGCACCGGTGAACTGGGTCCCGTTGTCGGTGATGATCCTGTTCGGGACCCCAAACCTGTAGACAATTGACTTGATGAACTTGACTGCGGACTTCTTGTTGATGTTGATCACTGAGGCTGCCTTCAACCACTTGGTGCACTTGTCTATAGCGATGTAGAGGAACTGGTACCCTCCGACTGCCCTAGGGAAGGGTCTTAGGATATCCAGCCCCCAGACCGTTAAAGGCCAGGAGGGCGGGATCATCTACAGTGTCTGGGCTAGAGTATGAATTTGCTTGGCGTTGAACTGGCACACCTTGCATCTCTTGACCAGCTTGACGGCTCTTGTAGTGATGTTGGCTAGTAGAAGCCATGTCAGAAGGCTTTGACAACCAGCGTGCGGGAAGCTGCGTGATTCCCGCACTCTCCTTCGTGGATCTCTGCAAGCATGTAACGGCCTTCTTCCTGAGTTATGCACCATAGCAGCACGCCATTGGCGCCATGCCGGCAGAGGTCACCTTCTACCGGCATGTAGTGTTTCACCATCCTCACGATCCTCTCAGGGGACTCCATGTCCTCGGGGCCCGGTGCATCCTTTGGGGGCCGGGACCCAAAGGCTCCTTGATCTCTGAGGCCCCCTAGGGGGACCCGGACATCCTCTGGGGGCTGGGACCCAGAAGCTCCTTGCTCTTCAGGGCCCCCTAGGGGGACCCGGACATCCTCTGGGGTGTCGGACCCACAGGCTTCTTTCTCTTCGGGGCCTCCTAGGGGGACCCGAACTTCCTCTGGGGGATGGGATCCAGAGGCTTCTTGTTCTCCAGGGCCCCCTAGGGGGACCTGTACATCCTCTGGGGGCTGGGACCAGAGGCTTCTTGCTCTCTGGGGCCCTGTAGGGGGACCCGAACATCCTTTGGGGGCTAGGACCCAGAGGATTCTTGCTCTCCATGGACCCTTAGGGGGACCCGAACATCCTCTTCGGGGCTGGGACCCAGAGGCTTCTCTATTGTCGCCCCCCCCCCCCCCCCCGCGAGCTCTAAGACCCGGGGACTTAGAATTAGCGGCAGGGTTCCCTTCTGTCCGTCGGGGCTGTTGGGGACCGACCCGTTCTGCAACCAAAACCATACTTACCACCTCTGTTGTGGCGAAAATGTAGAGGTACAGGGGCTCCTTGGGCTCCAGTGCCACCATTAAGGGCAGTGACGTCAACTGCTGCTTCAGCTCGCGAAACACCCTCGCTGCCTCCTTGGTCCAGACGAATGGTCCGGACTGATGCAGGAGTTTGAAGGATGGGAGGGCTCGCTCAACCAGACTAGAGATTGAAAGTGCATCTAGGCATTCCTTGTGGGTTTTGGTTGATTTATGACAAACAAATGAGATCCTAACCACATTATTGAGATGAGCACAGATTTTAATGAAGGAATGAAGAAAGTGCTAAAAAGAAAGGAGAATGAGGATCAATTCGGAAAAGAGCTCAAGAGCTAAATAGAACACATCATTGTGTAGGGAGTGTGTTGGTGTAACACATCCCAAGATCTCAAGCATAAAAATCCTCACACACTTCAAATTTCACAGGAAAAATGGACTAGTCCGATATACACCAGAATAGACCGATATCCTCTCTAGATAGGTTCGGACAAGTCCAGCCAATGCGGACTTGTCCGCACCGGACTAGTCTGAAAAAGTCCGGACTAGTCCAATAATGCCTCTGACTAAAATCGGACAAGTCCTCCAAGTGCGGACTTGTCCTATATTCACTAAGGGTATCACCTCACCGGACTAGTTCGATATCACCACGGACAAGTCCAAAAACCTTTCTGACTAAACTCGGACAAGTCCGCTCCTAGCCGGAAAAGTCCGATATTCCTGAACACTTAGGGTTTCCTGCACGACGCACACCGGACAAGTCCAGACTCCACCACGGACAAGTTCGGACCCTCAAAACCCTAACGGTAACTTTTGAAAACCCTAATATAAATAGATGTGCACAACCCAATTATCAACTTTCTCAACCCCCTGTGCCGTCACACCCTCCAAGAGCCTAGAAACCACATCTCTCCACGCAATCCAATGCAAGAAAGATCAAGCCCTTGAGGATTCACTTTGGATCAAAGGAGAGACACGATTCCACACGTTTGAGCTCTTGGGTTTTATCTCTAACACACTCCTGTTGTTTCATTGTTGATCTTACGAGTGTGTTCTTGGTGGTGTTTGAATTGTAATCTTGGGGAGCCCTCAACTTGTGAGAAGACCCCTTGAACTTGGTGATTTGCCCCTTTGTGATAGTGGAAGAAGAATTGGCCTTCATGGTGATTCGATGAGGTTAGGGTCAGTGAAGACCCGATCCTTTCGTGGGCCCCTCAACGTTGACGTAGGTTGCCTCTGTGGGAACCGAACCACAGAATAAAATTTTTTTGTCAACTTGTTCTTAAGTTTCTCATATCATATTCTAGGGTTTGATTGATTTTGTCTATCTTACGTTAAAACATTCAAATCAAAGTTAATTTGCACTACACTTAACATCATTGACTCAATACTTGCAAGTTACATACTATATTCCGCTGCATACTGCGCTTGTATTGAAATCACTGATCGAACTTGATCAATTTAGTCCGCACGCACCGGACTAGTCTGCACTGTACCGGACTAGTCCGATATCTCGGGGTTTGATCAGTTTGTAATGTGTTGCAGGTTCCCACTAAAATTCAAAAAGTCCTATTCACCCCCCTCTAGGCCGCATCCAATTGTTAAGTGTTGCAAAGATAGGAAGTTTCATGTCTTTGACTACATATGTAATGACATGGTGAACATCTCCTGCCTTCTAACAGGTCCTGTGGCTACGCACCCTACTTGATGTTCATGATTGAGAAGGTCACAGGGATCGAGTTTGTAAAGATGTGTAGCACACTCCATTGAGGCCCCAGAAGCCTCCCCAAGCCTCTATTCAAGCTGCTCCTTCTCCTGCATCCAGTGAAGAAGCTCCAAGGAGAGATAGAAGTGATGCAAGGGCTGATCTCACCACTAGGGCCCCTCCCCAAAAAGGGTCTCCTAGTGGAATCCTAAAGTACTTGGCAACAATCTTCGCCTCATGCAAGAAGGCCGAGGTGAACACTCACAAGCTGAACAAGGCAAGGAAGGCTGATATGCGATATGTCAAAGAGAATGTCAAACACATTTGCCAAAAGCTGGAGATCAAGTCCATTGGATCTCCAGTCATTTCTGAAGATTCAGCATCAGATTTCAACGAGCTTGGGCCTTTGACTCCCTCCGAGCTTGCTTATTTTGGCATTGGGGGTTCGAGTGGATCCACTCCTCCTGCTCCTTCTCAGCCCAAGAATGAAGATGAAGATGATGAGAGGACCGACAGCCAAGACTGAAGATCTTAGGTCCCTCCTCTCATTCATTTTGGTGTCTTGGTGCCAAAGGGGGAGAGACTGAGGGGGAGTCACTAGGTCTTAGCTATAGGTTGAGAGATGAGAGCTTCATTTATGCATCTTTTATCTCTTTTGGGTTGTAAGACTTCATATTGTGCTCTTTTTGTAATTTTAGTCTTGTGATAAAATGCTATGAACTATTTATGCTCATATTTATGAAATCTGCGATTTTGCTCTGAAATTGACATATATGCTTGTTGTTGATATATTGATGTCAATTATTTCACTTTCATCATGATTACTGCTCTCACTCACTTAGTTTTGCATCTCACCATAAAGAGTGCACATATGTATCATGTTGTCATTGCTAATTGAGTTTCAAGCTCATATGTGCACACTTTATGAAAATCTCAATTTTTACCTTATTTTGTGAAATCTCAATTGGTTGCCATCAATCACCAAAAAGGGGGAGATTGAAAGTGCATCTAGGCATACCTTGTGGGTTTTGGTTCATTTATGACAAACAAATGAGATCCTAACCACATTATTGAGATGAGGGCAGGTTTTAATGAAAGAATGAAGAAAGTGCCAAAAAGAAAGGAGAATGAGGATCAATTCGGAAAAGAGCTCAAGAGCTGAATATAATACATCATTGTGTAGGGAGTGTGTTGGCGTAACACATCCCAAGAGCTCAAGCATAAAAATCTTCACACACTTCAAATTTCACAGGAAAAATGGACTAGTCAGATATACCCCAAACTAGTCCGATATCCTCTCTGGATAGGTTCGAACAAATCCAGCCAATGCGGACTTGTCCGCACCGGACTAGTCGGAAAAAGGCCGGACTAGTCTGATAATGCCTCTTACTAAAATCGGACAAGTCCTCCAAGTGCAGGCTTGTCCTATATTCACTAATGGTATCACCTCACCGGATTAGTCCGATATCACCACGAACAAGTCCGAAAACCTTTCTCACTAAAATCGGACAAGTGCGCTCCTAGCCGGACAAGTCAGATATTCCTGAACACTTAGGGTTTCCTGCATGCCGCACACCGTACTAGTCCGAACTCCACCACGGACTAGTCCGGACCATCGAAACCCTAACGATAACTTTTGAAAACCCTAATATAAATAGATGTGCACGGCCCAACTATCAACTCTCTCAACCCCCTGCACCGTCACACCCTACAAGAGCCTAGAAAACACATCTCTCCATGCAATCCAACGCAAGAAAGATTAATCCCTTGAGGATTCACATTGGATCAAAGGAGAGATACGATTCCACACATTTGAGCTCTTGGGTTTTATCTCTAACACACTCCTGTTGTTTCATTGTTGATCTTACGAGTGTGCTCTTGGTGGTGTTTGATTTGTAATCTTGGGGATCCCTCAACTTGTGAGAAGGCCCCTTGAACTTGGTGATTTGCCCCTTTGTGATAGTGGAAGAAGTATTGGCCTTTGTGGCGATTCAACGAGGTTAGGGTCAGTGAGGACCCGGTCCTTTCGTGGGACCCTCAACGAGGGTGTAGGTTGCCTCTGTGGGAAACAAACCACGGGATAAAAATCGTGTGTCAAACTTGTTCTTAAGTTTCTCATATCATATTCTAGGGTTTCATTGATTTTGTCTATCTTACGATAAAACATTGAAATCAAAGTTAATTTGCACTACATTAACATCATTGACTCAATACTTGCAAGTTACATACTATATTCCGCTGCATACTGCGCTTGTATTGAAATCATTGATCAAACTTGATCAATTTAGTCCGCACGCACTGGAATAGTCTGCACTGTACCGGACTAGTCCGATATCTCGGGGTTTGATCAGTTTGTTAAGTGTTGCAGGTTCTGACTAAAATTCAAAAAGGCCTATTCACCCCCCCCCCCCTCTAGGCCACATTCAGAGATAAACCGGCTGAGTGCTGCCAAGCAACCTGCAAGCTTCTGCACATCCTTGAGGCGGGCTGGAGGCCACATCAGCTCCATCGCCTTGATCTCCTCTGGGTTGGCCTCAATCCCTCGGTGTGAGACCAAGAAACCGAGGACCTTCCCAGCTTTGACTTCGAACATGCACTTGTCGAGATTGAGCTTTGTGAATGTGGTCCGCACTCTGTCAAAGACTAGGGCGAGATCTCTAGCAATGATGTATGTGTCTGGATTTTTGCTACAATATCATCTGCATACACCTCTAATAGGTCCTGAATGAGGTCCCCAAATGTTTTATGCATGGCACATACAAAGGTGTGGAGGGCATTCTTAAGACCATAAACATGGAGACATAGCAGTAAAGGCCATCTACGGTTATAAATGCAGTATGTTCTTCGTCCTCTCTAGACATTGGGATTTGGTGAAACCCTGAGTAGGCATATAGAAAGAACAACATATCGCATCCTGAGGTCGAATCTACGATTTGATATATTCTAGGGAGTGGTAAAGGATCTTTAGGACATTCCTTGTTGAGGTTGGTGTATTCGATGCACATCTGGAGCTTACCGCCGGCCTTGGGGACAACAACACGATTAGCTAGCCATCTAGGATGGTGGACCTCCCGTATGAAGCCAACATCGAGAAGCTTCTTGATCTCTTCGCAGATGAAGTTCTGTCGCTCGATGGACTGCTTGCGTGGCCTCTGTTGTTGTGGCCTGGCGTTGGGGTAGATCTTCAGGCAGTGCTCGATCACTTCCCTGGAGATGCCAGACATCTGCGATGGTTACCAGGCGAAGACATCAACATTAGCTCGCAGGAAAGCGGTGAGCGCTGATTCCTGCTTGTGCCCAGACTGCCAGCGATAAGGGTGGTCTGAGCAGCATAAGAGCCAATCTGGATTGTCTTGATGGGCACGTCGTCGTCATCAGAGGGCTGCACCTGTGGTGCAGCGGTGTGACCGCGCACAGTGAGCTTGGTGAGGGCTGACATATCTCAGCATCGTCCGGGGCAGGTGCTGGGGCTGCTGCCAGCGCTCGAAGCTTCTCTAAAGCCGTCATCGCGGTGGCGCGATCTCCCTAGATCTTGAGAATGCCGGAGGGAGTCGGCATCTTGAGGACGAGGTAGCTGTAGTGGGCTACAGCCATAAACCATACAGGGCTGGCCTGCCGATGATGGCGTGGTAGGGGAGGCTAACCTACCTGGTGCACCAAATGTCAAAGTGTTAATGCGACACTTCCCTTGGATCTGCTAAGGAGCAGCCCGCGAAGGTTCTAGTTTGGCAGGGCTTAGGCATCAATCAAGTGTACGAGTGTGTGAGAGAGTATGAGACAGTGGTTTTTACGTGGTTCAAGCCGCAAGGAGCGTAACACCCTACTCCATGGTGGATTGTATTGCTAGTGTGTGTATGCGTCTGTGTGTGTCGGGGATTTGATGTTCGGTCCCTGTAATGGTGGCAGTCCGAGCCTTTTATAGCTAAGGACGGACGGCTTACAAGTGGGGTTCGGGGCTCGACAGGTGGTTCCAAGGCGATCTTATCCTAAAAATCTAAGGCTTCTCGCATAACCTTTCTCTGAACATGGCTTTGAAGACTCGCCTTCTTATTGCCTGAGTCATCAGTAGCCCATGCACCGTTGCTGACAATGGCAGAAGGTGTCCCGTCAGCCTGTCTTGTTGCCGCAAGCTACCCACTTGGCCGAGTGGGATAGTCCTGCAGCGCCTTCACTGTGATGTGATTGGTCATAGCGGTCTCTAACCGTTGGCGTGCTCCGCGTTGTGCGCCGAAGGTGGGTGCGCGTCTTAAATTCTTGAATTGCACAGGGCGCACCATCCCTTAACTCTCGCATCTTACCATCCAGAGGAAGTTGCAGGACACATGGCAACATCGGGGCTGACCCCTGCGGCGGAGGCCAGCCCCGATCCTTCTTGACGCGTGGCAGCTTCGGGGCTCTCCAGGGGACGTGGCAGCTCCAGGCCCTTTCCCGTGGGGGGTGCTGATCCGGGCACTCTAAGCCATGTGGCTGCACCGGAGCTCTCCCCCGAGGTTGGGGTAGGTCCCGTCCCTACATGTGGTATCTCAGGAGCCCGTCATGCCGCAGGGTCCGAGTCCCATCTTCAAGGCTCTCGTGGTCGTGCCGAAGCTCGATCTTTGAGGGAGACTAAGGTCTTGGCACCTTCGGGACGCGTGGCTCCGCCGGACGTGCCTCAATGTCTTCATCCTGTGTGCGAGGGTACCCCATCTACAGGGTACCGACAGAATCCAAGGAACATGTGTGCTAAATCTTCTAACTAGTTCACCAAAGGACACAAAGCTTTGTGGTAGGCAAGGGATAGAGTGGATTTCCTAACAGAAGGGGTTCTAATTCAAAGCAAGTCGATTAATAGCAACTTTTATTGGGCACGAGCTTACCTTGGTCTGCTAGGCGACTCCCACCAAGAGCCTCTATCGTAGTCGAACGTGGAGGATTATAACGGACGGATAGGCCTGTCACCACCTACCACCTACCCGTCAATGTGGCGTTTGACCGCGTTTGGCGGGTTTACCGCTTCAGCCGAACTGGGAGTTCGCCCGAACCCCCAACGGCTCCAATCGCGCCAAAACTTCTCTATGACACTGTTATGTGGCCCCCCATCATAGGTATGGGTGACTCCAGTGATTTTTAGTTGGTTATCTCGTCTGAGTGGGCCCATGAATCCTTGTGCTTGTGCCTGGTGTCGGAAGGTGTTTTTCATGGATTGGCCCATGTAAATACCTCTAATTATGGGCATAATTCACCTGCATACAAAATTACACCAACACTTGTGGAAATAGTTACTAAATAACTCCTACCACTATGTTGATTGTCCAATCCATATCTTTTATACAGGGAATTGACGGTCAGATTTAGCAATTAAGGACAGTTAACACTGCTCTAATCACTGATACTGGCACTTGAGACATTACTGGACCCATCAACTCACCCTTCAACCCCTTCATCCAACTCATGTTTGTGCATAGCTGTATTGTATTTGCAGTTATCAAACTCCTCCAAATACTCCTCCAGACTCCCTGTTTGCCTTAGATGCAGTAA
The DNA here is from genome assembly GCA_036927565.1 of Tuctoria greenei. Taxonomy (NCBI): domain Eukaryota; kingdom Viridiplantae; phylum Streptophyta; class Magnoliopsida; order Poales; family Poaceae; genus Tuctoria; species Tuctoria greenei. The sequence continues at coordinate 217,931,172 of JAYESD010000003.1, read as the reverse complement.
ATCAAACATGGCTTGGGGATATTCAAATGATCCAAACTTCTCCTTTAGTGCCTCGACAAACCTACTCCATGTGCTCAAACCCTTAGTCAGCTTAAAGACTTGTAGCCATTTGGCAGCTGTCGGTAACCTACAGATTGGGTACCCCTTGTTGACGGTCCTTAAATGATAAATATGACTGTCGATTAACTACATAAAAATTGTAAAATGGAGAACAAACATAGTGGCAGAAGTTAAACCTAACAAATTCCACAAGTGTTAGTGTCTATTTGTATGCAAGTGTATTAAACCCAAAAAATATCAAGCATGCAGGGGGTTATCTAAAATGTTACCAATCGATTAATCAGGCGATGACACGTGGCATCACATGGATCCATGACTCATTCCTAGGCGTACCCGAGGAGATCCAATGGTGTTGCACCGGGAAAGGGGGTCGAGGCCCACCTGGAAGTCACCCCGAGAAAGCACACCGAGGGGGGGGGGGCAGGACTAGATCGATCGACCCCCCTAATTGGCCGACTTGGCTCTGGCACCAAACTCAATCAACTTGTACGTGTTTGCCTCATGTGTCTCCCTGATGGTGGTAACGACCAATTCACATGCTAATTGTGGCACCAAATCAACTGAAGTCGTGTATAAATACCCCCTCACTCCGTCACTTCTCCACACACCACTAGTTTGAAAATAGTACTCCACTCATAAGGTTTAGAGCTGCCCAAGTGGCCAACCAAGTAGAAGGAGAGTGAGGAGGAGCTAGGAGGAGGAGGCTTGGGCTTGTCAAGTCTCTCTTCCACACTTGTAGCTCTACGGAAGTTCTGCCGGAATTAAGTAAGAAACTTTCTTGAAATAAATACTAGTTTTATTTCCATTTCATAGTAGTTTACTTTCGTAACTGCTTATGGTTTCACTCCTTAGTCTATTACAGGCCCTAGTCATAGCTTTTCATTCAAAATGATTAGCATTGTGAATTAGAACTTAAACATCATGCTTAGATTAGAATTTATCAGTGGATATCTCGTAGACCCACAGATTGAGGAGGTAACAGTAGGTGGTGATAGCCCTATCTATCCCTAGTAATCCTTCATGTTCGGCTATGTCATAGGATCTTGGCGGGAATTGTCTTGGTGTTGCCAAAGGTAAACCCGTGCCCGAAGCAAGCAGCTGTCGTAGACTACTACGACCTATATTTGAAACTCTTGAATTCCTATGGAGTTCTTGCCTACCAAACAAACTATGTGTCCTTTGGAGAACAAGGTACAAGATCTCACACACGTTCCTTGGATTCGATACTGTCGATACCCAGCATACCGGGAAGCCTCGTGCAAAAGATAAAAATGCCTAAGTGCCCTGCATCCCTGTCGAGGTAGGGTCCAATGGCACCACGTGTCCAGCAGGCCGAGACCTCGCCCCTCCTCAAGGGCAGGCTCCGAACCCGGCCACATGGACCTCAAGACGAGACCTAACACCCATGAAGAGATGGGCTCCCGAGCTGCCACATGCCTGGCTGGACGGGACCTTGCTCCTCCATAGGAGAGGGCTCCAGAATCACCACGTGGCCTGCAGCTATGGACCTGCCTCTCCCGCTAAGGCGGGCTCCAGAACCACCACATCTTCTGCAGTCCCGGGCCCTCAGCTCTCCTCACAGATGGGCCCTGGAGCTGCCACGTGACCCGCAATACAGGACCCCGCCTCCCCGTGAACGCTGTCTCTAGTGCTGCCACGCATCCTGCAACTTGCCCCGAACGGTAGGCTGTGGGAGTTAAGGTGCGGTATGCCCTGTCTAAATCAGGCATTGAAGACACGCGCCTTCCCCAGGCGCACAAAGCGGCGCACGCCTCCTGTCAGGTACCGCTGTGCCCAATCGCATCGCAGTGAAGACACCGCATGCCTACCCCACTCCACCAAGTGGGTAGCTTATGGTGACAAGACAGTTAGACAAGACATTTCCTGACCTCATCAACGACTACGTATGGGCCAATAGCGTCTGAGGCGGTAAGACAGCGAGTCTTCAAGCCACGGTCAGAGGCAGCATAGCCGAGAAGCTTTAGATCTTTAGGATAAGATCATCCTGGGGCCACCAGTCGGGCCCTGAACTCCACTTGTAAGGTCCCCGAACTTACTATAAAAGGATCGGGTAGCCAACGTTACATGACAAACTCTTTAGACCATCCAGGCCCAAGAGAGCACACTCTCTAGCAATACAACACACACCATGGAGTAGGCTGTTATGCTTCGATGGCCCGAACCATGAAAAACCACTGTCTTACCCATCTCTCATATGCGTAGCCTCACATGAGGACTAAGCCCTCGCCGATCAGGAACCTCCGCGGCTGCTTTCAAAGCAGGTCCAGGGGAAATGTTGCAAAAACACTTCGATAGATACCCTTGGGAAGACTCTTTAAGGAGAAGTGATACAATGGTATTTCCATGCGCTTGTGAATATTCTATTTTTGTAAGAAATACCAACACCCCCATGTACAAGCAAGAAGCCGCTCTCGACATTGCCTCCCCGTTGAGGCAGAGTCTGGGACTGCCACATGTCATGCGGGGCCGGACCCTGCTCCTCCTCAGAGGTGGGCACTGGAACTACCAAGTGTCTTGCGAGGCTGAATTTTGCCTCCCTGCCGAGACGGGCTCTGAAACCACCACATGTCCCGAGGCTCCGGACCCTGCCTCCTGACTGAGGCGGGCTTTGGTACCTCCACATGTCTAGCGGAGCCGGATCCTACCTCCCTACTGAGGCGGGCTCCGGTGCAGCCACGTGTCTCGAGGCCCTAGACCCTACCTCCCCGCTGAGGTGGGCTCCAACGCCATCACATGTCCCAAGGCACTGGACCCCTCCTCCCCGCTAAGGCGAGCTCCGTAGCTGTCACATGTATCAACATGCCCCGCGGCCCGCTCTATACGGTAGGTCACAAGAGTAAAGGGCGTTGTGCCCTGTACAGTTGCGCATTCAAGACTCGCGCCTTCCCCAGGTGCACGGGTGTTGTGCACGGCTCTGTTAGGTGATACAGTGCCAATCAAATCACAATGAAGGCAAAACAGAGCTACACCATTGGTGACTGAGTGGGTTGCAGCGACACGACAGATTGGACATTCCCTGCTATTGTCAGCTTAACTACTGGTGGTTCTGCGCGACAAGACGGCTGTTGATATTTCTTACGCACCACTAACAATTCATCTTTGACTAGTGTGCCAGAAATGCTTGTTAATGGTTCCTTAGGATCACATAATGAATTCCGCAAGCGCACGAAAACTATCGGTGTAATATTTCCCCTTAAAAGAGTATTCCAAGGGTTTCATTTATTTTATCCCAAGGAAAGGCTAGGTTGAAGTGTAGCAATCATCGAATGGAAGGGGTAGAATGGTCTAGGTAGGATTCTAGTGAGGATGGATAATAGGTAATTGGAGGTAGTGTGACACACACAAGAACATTCTATTCTAAGGGGGATAAATGGATCCTAGAGGGAGATTAGACTAAGAGATAGTGAGTTACTCCTAAAATGCTTTTATTGTACATATACATAGCCTAATTCAATTACTAATGAATCATGTTAATGTTGAATTCCTATGCTATGTTGTTCAACACATTGGACACGGGTTTACCCCTAGCAATACTAGAATGGTTCCCGCCAAGAGCATGTGGCATAGCCGAATGTGGAGGATTATAAAAGACAGATAGGGTTGTCACCACCTACTGCCTACCTCTTCAATTCGTGAGTCTACGAGACATTCAACGCTACTTAACTATCCTAGCACCATGCTAGCATATTAAGTAAATACCTTAAGAGCCTAGGCACACGCCATCCTAAGGCAATGAACTAAATCATCATTGAAACTAATGTCTATACAAAGCATAGTTATTCATATTAACATAATGAATGTGCCCTATAGGAGTGTGAATAGGCTTTAAAATTTTTCCTCCAACACATAACAAATACGTTAAATACTGAGGGACCAGACTTATCCGGTGTGAGGTATGGACTAGTCTGGTTATTCAATTACTACAGAAGGATTAAGTGTTTAGGCAGAAATTTTAAATGAAATGGGAGCGGAATGTAATTACTATTCTTACAACTTGAACAAGAGATAAGTTTGCTTAATTTTCACATGGAACATAAAATACATTATTGATCAATTCTAATTCCCTAGATGATGAAACTTGCAAAAGTAAAAGAATGGAACACGCGAGACACGGATTTTTACCGAGGTTCAATCTCAAAGAGATCTACTCCTTGTTGAGGAAGCCCACACAGAGCTGGGTCTCTTCAAACCCTTTTACCTTGTCAAGTCACCACACAAGACCGACTTGAGTTCCATTATCACGGTGTAATCACCAAGTTGGCGGGGCAACCTCAAACGTTGAGAGCTCCCACAAAATTACAGCAAGAATAAGATAATCTAATACTCTCAAAAGATTACAAAAAATGCACGAGTGTATAAGAGATCAAACCCGATGAGTTCAACGATGCTTAGACGATGATCTCCCTATCCCCAATCTGAATGCTCAAAAGATTTAACTCTTTGGGCCTTTAGATGTGTGGGCAGATGAGCTCTTGGGATGCGTCTCTCACACACATCCTATTCAATTATGTCTACTTTGCGCTTCCATTGATCATTAGGGCTTCTTCCTTTCTCATTTCTCATTTTCACCTTTTTGGTTGCACCATAATATCTAATCTTTGTTGATCTGCATTCATCTCAATGAATTCATAAGTATCTCATTTGTTTGTCATCAATCATCCAAAACCCACAAGGGAATGCCTAGATGCATTTTCAATCTCCCCCTTTTTGATGATTGATGACAACCAATTGAGATTTCACAATAAAGAGTAAAAAATGATTTTCATAAAGTGGGCATATATGAGAATGACAAATGAACAATAAAAACTTCTCACATATAGGCACTCTTTATGGTGGGCTGCCAATAAAGTGTGTGTGAACAATTAATGTGATACGCAAAATTAAGAGCATATCAATTATAGAAGCAACCATCACAGTAATATTAAACTAACCATCACACATTCATATTAAATAAAATAGGCACATCCAAAAGAGATTACAATAATTTGAATTTTAATATACATGTCCATGATCACTAGTTCTTAAGGCTTACAAGTAAATACTACTAGTCTCAATCTCTCCCCATTTGGCATCAAGGCACCAAAAAGGGAAAATTGAGGGGAATCACTCATCACCACTCCCTCCCTGACTCTTAGTTCTATCTTCATCTTCATCTTCATGTGCATGCTGAGGAGGAGGAGCGGAGACACCTACTAGTCCAAAAGAAGCCAATTCTTGCTCCGTGAGGGGTGTCATCTCTGTGATGTTCTCTTCTGAATCCTCCGAGATTTGAGCTGATCTCATGGCTCAATATCTAGCTTCTCACATATTTCTTTGATGTCTCTTTCTAGCCAAACTTTCTTTATGTTGCTTAATTTCCACTTTGTGAAACGAAGCAAAGATGGAGGAGAGCATTTTGAGCACACCACTGGAGTACTCTTCTGATGATCGAGGAGTAGAGGTAGCAGATGGGGTCCTTGTGCCTTCATGAGCTTGCTTAGATCCCTGTTCCACTGCAGTTGAGGCAGGAGCAGAGGGAACCGTGTAGACTATAGGCTTGTGGGGTTTGAGGCCGGTGTGCTCAACATCCTTAACAAACTCAAGGCCGATGACCTTCTCAATCATGAACATGATGCAAGGTGCATAGCCACATGACCTATTGGGAGTGATTAAGATGTTCATAATGTCATTGTAGATATATTCAAAGACATTGAAGGTCCTTTTCTTGCTTATTACTTTCATCAAGGTCCTTAGAGTTCCTTGAATTGTCCCTGCATCTCCATCCTTTGGAGCAATAGACTTCCTTAAAATTCTATTGAGCACGACATAGAATGGCTTCAAGTACTTGGTGGTAGGAGACTTGTATGGCATTCTTGTATCATAGAGGAATTCTAGCTCATCCTTCTTCAACGGCTTCAAGTTATGAATAATGAGCTCGTTGTTCAAGGTATCTTCGATGAAGTATCCTGACAAATTCCTCATAAGTGACACTATACTTGGATCCATGAGTCATCCAAATCATCTTATCCCCATCATCATGGGCAAAGTAGAGAGTAGAGTGAAATTGAGTGATGACTTCATTGTTCCAATTATATCGGAAGGGTAGAAGATCCTTTAAGCCACGTCTCTCTAATGCCTCCAAGACTTCATGATATGCTTGATAGTTATTGGATTGTAGAAAAGTCATGTCCATCCATTGACTAGCAACCACTAGATTTCTCATCTTCATGTACATATGCTCATAGTAGTCAGCATGGAAGTGGCTCCAAAATCTTGGGTCAGCAGATTGCTTTGGCTTCTCATAAGCTTTAATATTTCTGAACTTGTCAGCCAACTCGTTTCTTTTCCCCATGAAGTCATTTTCTGATGGTTGCCTATTGCGCTGCATAGGTGACTTCATCTTAAGCAGACCAATGGGACCACTTGCAAGTCATTTTCCCTTGTTGGCGCTATTCTAGGTATGGTTGAGCTTGCACCAGCACCATCCTTACTCAATGCTTTCTTTACTACCACTTTCCTCTTTTGTGGACGAGCATCATCTGGAGGAGAGGAGTGGGCATTGAAAACATGACTCTTCTTGCTTACCTTTTCTTTTGCCCTTACAACTCTTGCACGTTCACACTCGGCTTCATAGTCAAACATGCTGTCATCTAAAGCGGACGACATCGTTCCCGACACGGAGAATACAAGGAGCGGTAAGAATGATATGTAGACTTTGTGCAGATAAGAATTTAGTGATTCAAACTATTAGGGGATTGGACTTGTCCATTTTCAGAGTGTGGGCTTGTCCAACGCACTGGACTTGTCCGCACCGAGAACCGAACTAGTCCAGTCCGACGTATGAACCCTAACTTCCTATTTCAGCAAATCTATTGAACATTGATGCAACAAGGATAGGAATACAATAGACTACATTCAACAAAGTAATGTATGCCCTAGGAATTAGGAAAAATAAGCAAGATTTAAGGAAAGTTGAGAACTAGGGTTAAGTAAATTTTTACCGAAAAATCGAAGATTTTAGGTTGGAGGAGCGGAGCAGAGACCGGATTAGTGTGGAGAGGGATGCTTCGTGCCGGGGAAAAGAGTTCCCATGGAGGAACCTTCAATTTTAGTGGTCAAAAGTGAAAATCGTGAGAGACTGCCAAGACAATTGTGAGAGGAAGAAGAAGGTGTCCTGGCGGCTGGCCAGGGTTTAAGCCCAATAATTATAGACTAGTCTGCACATGTGGTCAGACTAGTCCGGTATGCCAGACCAGGGCCGGACTAGTGGGTAGCAACGGACTAGTCCAGTGCTGACCACGGACTAGTCCAATTCAACTGGACAGATCAGAGTTAGAAACATAGTGATTTTTAGGAGTTTGATCTAATAGTGATCTAAAGGATATCAATTCATAAATAATCTTGATGAACATGACCAGTAAGTGTAACACCCTCATTTTCATGCATCATGCCCTACATGCACTCATATACATGTTTAACATTAACCCACAACAAGAGGAACAAGTTTAAAATTGATTTGGAGCAAAACCGCACTTAAGATGCAGGAAAGTGCGGACTAGTTCAATTTTACTGAGGACTAGTCCAATTTCTCTCTGACTAAAAACAGACTTGTCCGTTTTTGCTGTGGACTAGTCCGATTTTGGCTGTGGAAACATTCGAACTTTTCCAATTTTGTGCGGACTAGTCCGATATTCCAAGAATCCTTGAAAATTTGCTAAGTCCCTGGACTTTTCCGGACTAGTCCGGTGTTCTAGTGGACTTGTCCGATTTCCTCTCTGTTTAAAGTTGGACTTGTCCGATTTTAGGCCAGACTTGTCTGATTTTCTCTCTCGACGACTTCGGACTAGTCCGATCCATTCCATACTTGTCCGATATTTCGCGACTCTGAATTGATATTTCATTTTACGACTTGTTTCTTGGGTTTCACGTTAAGTGGGCCTAGGGACGTCGTGCCTAACTCTTTTAGAGGCCATGTGGGACTCTAAACCGGCCTCTACTCATCTCAAACTTGAAATCCATCTAACCCTAGCCTCCACCCTATATAAACAACCCCACCCCTTGGTTTGACATTTATTTGCCACTTTTCCACCCCACCCAAACCCTAGTTCATGGAGAGCCACCACCAAGGAGGGAGGAGAAGATCTCAAGCAAGAAGAAGAGGAGGAAACGAAGGAGGATCAAGATCTCCACCAAGCTTTCGTTCTTCATCACCAATTCACCTCAAAGTTCATCACCAACCCTAGATCATCAAGATCCAAGTGTTACCTCCAAGTTTATTGATTCATTGGGGTTCTAAACACCTGGTATACCTTCTATTATCTTTTCCTTACGTGAATTAAACCCCTAATCTCCAAAGTCATGTCGATCTAGAAAACCCTAATCTGCTGATCTTGTAAAGTGTGGACTTGTCCGGTCCCTAGCAGACTAGTCCGATTTCCCTGGATTAATTGTGTTGAATTAATTCCAAAAACTGACCTAATCAACTATAAACCTGTATACACTTGTTAAAAGCTATTAGAACTAGTTATTAATCATTAAAAGCAATCAATTGACAAGTCTACCTTGCATTTGCATTAATCATGCATGTCATGTCATATTGAGTAATATTTGTGCACTCTTTGATTGTGTTTCTTGTCTTGTATGTTTATTGTGTGGATTAGATGGATTTGCGCTAGAGAGTGCCGTGGAGGATCTACAGGACCAAGAGTTTGAAGGCCTTGACCCTAATCAACAGCAAGAGCAAGGCAAGTGTCCTTGAAGCATATTGATCCTGTTTTTCAAATAAATGTTTTGTTTATAAAACTGCATGCTTGTGTCAAATTGATGGGAATCCTATGGTAGGAAGTTTACTAGCATTGTTTGACCACCCTTGTCACCTGGGACATATGATAGAGAGTCGGGATGGACTATTTACCTTTTTGCTTCGCTTAATCAACTGGTATGGGAAACAACTATACCACTAAACTTAATTATGCATTGATGATACTATGGTTAACATGAACTGGTTTAAATGATGGGTGATCTAAGCAAGCCTAGTATGTGGATGGGTTGGATGTTATGGTGGTTTGCTTGCTTTAGATCTAAGGCCCGGTTCATGCGAGAATAAGCCAAGACTACAGTGCCACCACGAGGCCAAGTATGGGTTCGGTGTAGCTGATTAATTAGGGCTTTTCTAGTGCTGTTTGGACCATTGTGGATGCTCGGGGAAGGGGTAGTTGGATTGGGTTTATTGATGATTGGTGGGACTACCCTGGGATCCGAATGGCTCAAGAGGGGGCCCTTGGTTGAAGATGTGCTCAGTTGGAGACATCGCCACCGATGAAACCTTAGTGGGGTCTAAATAGGCTAGTAATCCCTTTGTAAAGGCTATTTTGTGATCTCTTGGCCACACACTGACGGAAGTGTGAGACGGCATGATAGAGGTTCTAGTCATCGAAAGGTGATGAAATCACGCACACGTGGGTAAAGTGGTACAAACTCTGCAGAGTTCAATAAAACTATCATGATAGCCGTGCTCCCGGTTATGAACACCTGGACAACTTCCATGATTAGAGGGTACTCGATATTGAGATGGTATTGAGATGGTTATGGTTAGTATTATGGTTATGGTTGGTTATGGATTTATTTCTGGTATTGAATATGGTTATTGGCAATGGTGAAATATGGAATTATTAATGATGGTAGTGAATTCAGATTGGTATTATGATATTACTTATGGTTATGATGGATTTACTTCACATACATATAATATATTGCTTTTCAAATGTTTTGATGTACTTTTCAGCACTTTGCCATTATTATTCTCGTCATTTGAATCAGCCACATGTCATACTTTCCACACTTGCCGAGTACGACATGTACTCACTCTTGCAACCCCCCCCCCCCCCCCCCCAAACAGTTGCAGGTCAGGATTGGGAGTTTAATGGTGATAATGCGGAGTTCTAGGCCATGTCTACCGTCAGCTTTGCCTGTGGTGTTGCATGGAGCTGCGCTATCCCTTATGCTTAGTTTGGTTAGTTGCCTAATTAGTTTATTTCCGCTGCATTAGTTCAACTTGTCAAAAATTTTCATTAGAGTTTGTAATCGAGGATAATATTGTTTGTGTAATAAAATTTGGTTAATTAATTTTGTTCTGTGGTAATTTTCTGTATATCCTTTTGTGATTGCACTCGTGTATGTGTGATGAACGTCCTGGGCACACATATGCATTAGCTTGGTTCATTTTTCGGAACCGGGCGTCACAGATTGGTATCAGAGCCACAGGTTGACCGTAGGACGCAGCCTAGATAGAATGGACACTTTAGAGCACATAGGAGCACTCAGGAATCAATTTGATTTTGTTGGCTTGCTGCTTGCTATATATATATTGGTTGCTTGTGTGCTTAATACAGGATTTTGGGATGCTTTAGCATTGCCATGTCCACCTAGGCTAGTGTAGCTAGCTGTTTAGTTTCATATCCCTTGATGCATATAGTTGGGGACATTTTCTAATTCTTACCTATTGCTTTTCTCCAGATGGTGAGGACTCGCAACCAGAGGAATGACAATGATGAGGAGGAGAACCATGGAGTGCCTCAGAACAACGTTGGACAAGGATCTACTCAGGGAGCTATCAACATTGAGCAGCTATTGGCTATGCAAAACCAACTCATGCAGACCATGGTACAAACTATGGGACAGCTGCAGGCTGGCAACATCAACAATCAGCCCCACATGCCTCCACCGCCACCCCCACCTCCTCATAACCGATTGAGAGAGTTTATGAGTACTAGGCCACCGACCTTTGCTCAAGCTGCTGACCCTATGGATGTGGATGACTGGCTCAAGTCCGTGGAGAAGAAACTTGCTATTGTCCAATGCAGTGACCGGGAGAAGGTGCTTTTCGCTCCTCATCAACTAGTTGGAGCAGCTGCGGATTGGTGGGATTCTTTTTGCAATGCTCATGAGAACCAAAAGAGAATTACTTGGACTGAATTCAAGGAGAATTTCCATTCCCATTATGTGCCGGAGAGTGTTATGATTTTAAAGAGGCAAGAATTTGATAATTTAAGGCAAGGAAGGTCAAGCGTGAGTGAATATCTCAATAAGTTCACTCAACTCTCAAGCTATGCACCCGATGATGTTAGTCGGGACAGCCGGAAGCAATACTTGTTCATGAGAGGCCTCAACAATGAAATCCAAGTGCAATTGCTCAATTGTGACTATGCAAATTTTCAGAAGCTTGTGGACAAAGCAATCGTGGTTGAGAACAAGATCCGTGAGATGGAGCAAGAAATCAAGAGGAAGGTGCCATATCAAGGACAGCAACAATGAAGTAATGTGTGCCCTCACTTTGCGCCGCCCAATGCGCCTTACTTCAGCCCTTCTGCGCCTGCTCAACGCCCTGGTTATGCACCGCGCCCAACTCAGTTTGTGCAGCAGCGCCCTCTCATGCAAGCACCTAGGCCTCCAATGCCTTATGCGCCTCGTGCTATTTTTCCTGCTGCAAGTGTTCAAAACCAAGATCGTCCCAATAATTCTGGTGGAGTTAAGAAGTGTTATACTTGTGGAGAAGCTGGACACTTTGCGCATCAATGTCCTAAGTCAGGCCTTGGTCAAGGAAGCAATGCGCCGAGGCAAAACCCAAGACCCAATGGAGGAGTGCCACAAGGAAGCCATGGACAGCAGAATTTTGCTCGTGGCAATGTGAACCATGTCTCTACAGATGATGCTCAACAAGCGGATGACATGGTCATTGGTATGTTTCTCGCCAACTCCAACCCCGCGACTATGTTATTTGATTCTAGAGCATCGCATTCATTCGTTGCCTCGAAGTATATTGCCATGTATAGTTTGCCTATCTCTCATATGAAGTTTACTCTATTGGTTAAGTCTCCTGGAGGAGAGATGAGGACAAATATGATATGTCCAAATGTAAGCCTTAGAATAAGGGGGGTAGACTTCTCCGCCAACCTCATTGTTTTGGATTCTCAAGGATTGGACATTATACTTGGTATGGACTGGTTGAGGAAGCACAATGGAGTTATTGAGTGTGCCACGAAGATGGTGAAGTTGACCAATGAGGAAGGGATCGCCATAGAATTTGAAGCATCTCAAACTGCACTGAAGCAATTGGAGCTGAATCATATGGACGGTGCCGCAATTGAAGAGATTTCAGTGGTGTGTGAATTTTTGGATGTTTTTCCGGACGAGTTGCCAGATATGCCACCTGATCGAGACATTGAGTTTGTTATTGATTTAATACCTGGAACTGCACCTATAGCTAAGAGGCCGTATAGGATGCCCCCTTTGGAATTAGCGGATCTCAAGAAACAAATTCAAGAGCAACTAGAGAAAGGTTTTTTTCGCCCTAGCTCTTCACCTTGGGGAGCGCCCGTGCTGTTTGTGGACAAGAAGGTTGGAACCCAAAGGATGTGTGTGGAACAATCAAGAACAAGTACACCTTGCCACGCATAGAAGATTTGTTTGACCAGGTGAAGGGTGCTTGTGTCTTCTCTAAGATTGATTTGAGGTCGGGATACTTTCAAATGAAGATTAGACCATCAGACATACCCAAGATAGCTTTTAGAAGACGGTATGGATCTTATGAGTACACCGTGATGTCGTTTGGATTGACAAATGCACCTGCTTACTTTATGTACCTCATGAATAAGGTATTCATGGAGTACTTGGATAAGTTCGTTGTGGTGTTTATTGATGATATTATGATCTACTCGGAGGATGAGAAGGAACATGAGGAACACTTGAGGCTTACGCTGCAGAAATTAAGAGAGCATCAATTGTATGCCAAGCTCAACAAGTGTCAGTTTTGGTTGAAAGAGGTGTCGTTTTTGGGTCATATCATCTCAGGAGGAGGAGTATTGGTTGACCCCGGAAAAGTGAGAGACGTGTTGAAGTGGGAGCCGCTGCAAAATGTAAAGGAAATAAGAAGTTTTCTTGGAATGGCTGGATATTACCGTCGATTCATCAAGGACTTTTCCAAGATAGCCAAGCCAATGACAGAGTTGCTAAAGAAGGGAAAGGCTTTCTAATGGACTCAAGCTTGTCAAAACAGTTTTGAGGAGTTGAAGAAGAGGTAAACAACATCTCCAGTTTTGGTATTGCCAGATGTAAGCAAGAGTTTTGATATTTATTGCGACGCATCGATACAGGGGCTTGGATGTGTATTGATGCAAGAAGGTCAAGCGGTCGCCTATGCATCAAGACAATTGAAGAAACATGAGCAGAATTACCCCACCCACGATTTGGAACTCGCGGCCGTGGTACACGCATTGAAGATTTGGAGACACTACATCCTTGGACATACGTGTGAAATTTATACGGATCATAAGAGTTTGAAGTATATTTTCACACAAACGGATCTGAACTTGAGGCAACAGAGATGGTTGGAGCTCATCAAAGATTATGATTTGGGGATCAACTATCATCCGGGGAAAGCCAATGTATTGGCCGATGCTTTGAGTAGAAAGGGAGTAAGTCATCAACTCACAGTTCGAGAGTTACCATCCGAATTATGTAAGGAGTTTGAGAGGTTGAACCTCGGATTTGTAAATGAGATGGAGATGATGGAGTTAAACCCAACCTTGGAGCAAGAAATTCAAGAGGCACAAACCGCGGATGAAGAGATCAAGGAAATCAAGGAAAGGACTGAAGAAGGGAGAGAATTCAGATTTGATGAAGACGAACATGGTACCTTATTGCTTGGAAAGAGAATTGTCGTGCCTGATGTGAAGCATATCCGAGAGATAATATTAAAGTAGGCACATGACTCGCCATACTCAATTCATCCTGGTTGTACGAAGATGTATAAAGACTTGAAGACTTGCTATTGGTGGGATAGCATGAAGAAGGACATAGCTGAATATGTGGCATTGTGTGATGTGTGTCAACGAGTCAAGGCGGAACATAAAAGGCCAGCTGGATTATTACATCCATTAAAGATTCCGGAATGGAAGTGGGAAGAAATTGGAATGGACTTCATAGTTGGGTTACGACGTATTCAGTCCGGGTATGACTCAATTTGGGTAATTGTGGATCGCTTAACCAAATCAGCTCATTTTATCCCTGTGAAGACCAAATATACAGCTGCACAATTGGCCGAAATATACATGGAGCATATTGTGTGTCGACATGGAGTCCCTAAGAAGATAGTCTCGGATAGAGGTTCTCAATTCACTTCCAGATTTTGGCAAAAACTGCATGAAGCTTTGGGAACGAGGTTGAATTTTAGTTCAGCATATCACCCTCAAACGGATGGACAAACCGAGAGGACCAATCAAATTTTAGAGGACATGCTAAGAGCTTGTGCTTTGAAGCATGGGAAAAGTTGGGAAAAAAGCTTGCCATACGCAGAATTTTCATACAACAATAGTTACCAAGCAAGTTTGAAAATGTCACCGTATGAAGCGCTTTATGGAAGGAAGTGTAGGACACCTTTGTTCTGGAATGAGGTAGGAGAAACTCAAGTATTTGGTCCAGATGTGTTGCAAGAAGCCGAAAAGCAAGTCCAAATAATACGTGAAAACTTGAGGGCTGCCCAATCAAGGCAAAAAGGCTATGCGGACAATAGGAGAAGGAAATTAGTCTTTGAAATAGGAGATTTTGTTTACCTCAAGGTGTCGCCGATGAGAGGTCATAAGAGGTTTAACATAAGAGGCAAGCTTGCACCTCATTATATTGGACCATTCAAGATTTTGGACAAAAGAGGAGAAGTAGCATATAAGTTGGAGATGCCAGCTCATCTTTCAGACGTACATGATGTCTTTCATGTTTCCCATCTCAAGAAGTGCTTGAGAGTACCGGAAGATCAAGTGCCAATGGAAGGATTGGAGCTAGAGGAAGATTTGACTTATGCTGAGCAACTGATCAAAATCTTGGAAACCAAGGAGAGAGTCACAAGGAACAAGGTTATTAAATGGTGTAAAGTTCAATGGAAGCACCACACAGAAAAGGAAGCGACGTGGGAATTGGAGGATGATCTCAAGAAGGAATTTCCCTATCTCTTCTCTTCCGCGTCGAATCTCGAGGGCGAGATTCATTTTAAGGGGGGTAGGTTTGTAACACCCTCATTTTCATGCATCATGCCCTACATGCACTCATATACATGTTTAACATTAAGCCACAACAAGAGGAACGAGTTTAAAATTGATTTGGAGCAAAATCGCACTTAAGATACAGGAAAGTGCGGACTAGTCCGATTTCTCTCTGACTAAAAATGGACTTGTCCGTTTTTGCTGTGGACTAGTCCAATTTCGGCTCTGGAAACTTTCGGACTTGTCCGATTTTGTGCGAACTAGTCCGATATTCCAAGAATCCTTGAAAATTTGCTAAGTCCCTGGATTTTTCCGGACTAGTCCGGTGTTCCAGTGGACTTGTCCGATTTCCTCTCTATTTTAAGTTGGACTTGTCCGATTTTAGGCCAGACTTGTCTGATTTTCTCTCCGGACGACTTCGGACTAGTCCGATCCTTTCCGAACTTGTCCGATATTTCGCGACTCCAAATTGATCTTTCGTTTTACGACTTGTTTCTTGGGTTTCACGTTAAGTGGGCCTAGGGACGTCGTGCATAACTCTTTTAGAGCCCATGCGGGACTCTAAACCGGCCTCTACTCATCTCAAACTCGAAATCCATCTAACCCTAGCCTCCACCTCTATATAAAAAACCCCACCCCTTGGTTTGACATCTATTTGCCACTTTTCAACCCCACCCAAACCCTAGTTCACGGAGAGCCACCACCAAGGAGGGAGGAGAAGATCTCAAGCAAGAAGAAGAGGAGGAAATGAAGGAGGATCAATATCTCCACCAATCTTTCGTTCTTCATCACCAATTCACCTCAAAGTTCATCACCAACCCTAGATCATCAAGATCCAAGTGTTACCTCCAAGTTTCTTGATTCATTGGAGTTCTAAACACCTGGTATACCTTCTATTATCTTTTCCTTACGTGAATTCAACCCCTAATCTCCAAATTCACGTCGATCTAGAAAACCCTAATCTGCTGATCTCGTAAAGTGCGGACTTGTCCGGTCCCTAGCGGACTAGTCCGATTTCCCTGGATAAATTGTGTTGAATTAATTCCAAAAACTAACCTAATCAACTCCAAACCTGTATAAACTTGTTAAAAGCTATTAGAACTAGTTATTGATCATTAAAAGCAATCAATTGACAAGTCTACCTTGCATTTGCATTAATCATGCATGTCATGTCATATTGAGTAATATTTGTGCACTCTTTGATTGTGTTTCTTGTCTTGTATGTTTATTGTGTGGATTAGACGGATTTGCACTAGAGAGTGCCGCGGAGGATCTACAGCACTAAGAATTTGAAGGCCTTGACCCTAATCAACAGCAAGAGCAAGGCAAGTGTCCTTAAAGCATATTGATCCTATTTTTCAAATAAATGTTTTGTTTATAAAACTGCATGCTTGTGTAAAATTGATGGGAATCCTATGGTAGGAAGTTTACTAGCGTAGTTTGACCACCCTTGTCACCTGGGACATATGATAGAGAGTCGGGATGGACTTTTTAACTTTTTGCTTCGCTTAATCAACTGGGATGGGAAACAACTATACCACTCAACCTAATTATGCATCAATGATACTATGGTTTAGATGAACTGGTTTAAATGATGGGTGATCTAAGCAAGCCTGGTATGTGGATGGGTTGGATGTTATGGTGGTTTGCTTGCTTTAGATCTAAGGACCGGTTCATGCGAGAATAAGCTAGGACTACAGTGCCACCACGAGGCCAGGTATGGGTGCGGCGTAGCTGATTAATTAGGGCTTTTCTAGTGCTTTTTGGACCGTTGTTGATGCTCGGGGAAGGGGTAGTCGGATTGGGTTTGTTGGTGATTGGTGGGACTACCCTGGGATCCGAATGGCTCAAGAGGGGGCCCTTAGTTGAAGATGTGCTCAGTTGGAGACATCGCCACCGGTGAAACCTCAGTGGGGTCTAAATAGGCTAGTAATCCCTTTGTAAAGGCTATTTTGTGATATCTTGGCCACACACCGACGGAAGTGTGAGACGGCATGATAGAGGTTCTAGTCATCGAAAGGTTATGAAATCACGAACACGTGGGTAAAGTGGTACAAACTCTTCAGAGTTCAATAAAACTATCATGATAGCTGTGCTCCCAGTTATGAGCACCTGGACAACTTTCATGATTAGAGGGCACTCGATATTGGTATGGTATTGGGATGGTTATGGTTGGTATTATGGTTATGGTTGGTTATGGATTTATTTCTGGTATTGAATATGGTTATTGGCAATGGTGAAATCTGGAATTATTAATGATGGTAGTGAATTCAGATTGGTATTATGATATTACTTATGGTTATGATGGGTTTACTTCACATACATATAATATATTGCTTTTCAAATGTTTTGATGTACTTTTTAGCACTTTGCCATTATTATTGTCATCATTTGAATCATCCACATGTCATACTTTCCACACTTGCTGAGTACGACATGTACTCACTCTTGCAATCCCCCCCCCCCCCAAACAGTTGCAGGTCAGGATTGGGAGTTTAATGGTGATAATGCGGAGTTCTAGGCCGTGTCTACCATCAGCTTTGCCTTTGGTGTTGCATGGAGCTGCGCTATCCCTTATGCTTAGTTTGCTTAGTTGCCTAATTAGTTTATTTCCGCTGCATTAGTTGAACTTGTCATAAATTTTCATTAGAGTTTGTAATCGAGGATAATATGGTTTGTTTCATAAAATTTGGTTAATTAATTTTGTTCTGTGGCAATTTTCTGTATATCTTTTTGTGATTGCACTCGTGTATGTGTGATGAACGTCCTGGGCACATATGCGTTAGCTTGGTTCATTTTTCGGAACCGGGCGTCACAGTAAGCAATCAACAATCATACAATGGCCATAATTCACCAAGATTCAATAATTGAAATAGTTTTCGAGAAAAAATTGAGATAAGAGATAATTTTTCGCAAAAATGAGTAAACTTTTAAGAATCAATCAGGTATGCACTATTTCAAGCCACATTTTGAGAGTAAAGTCCTGAGCTCACAAAATCTATTTTCATCTAGTGGCTTTGTGAATATGTCTGCTAGTTGTTTTTCTATTCTAACATGTGAAATTTCTATGTCACCTTTTAGCGAATGATCTTAGAAAATGACGGTGAATGTCTATGTGCTAGGTTCTTGACTGCTCTACTAGATTGTGTACAATTTTTATGGCACTTTCATTATCACATAGGAGTGGAATATGATTCAGATTGTAACCATAATCCCTCAGAGGTTTTCGCATCCGAAGTAGTTGTGCACAACAACTACCGGCTGCAACATACTCCGCTTCGGTTGTGGAAAGAGCAATGCAATTTTGTTTCTTAGATGACCATGAAACTAAGGATCTGCCAAGAGATTGACAAGTTCCTGATGTGCTCTTTCTATCGACTTTGCAGCCTGCATAGTCGGCACGGAATATCCTATAAGGTTAAACATGGATCCTTTAGGATACCAAAGGCCCAAGTTAGGTGTGTGCACAAGATATTTTAAAATTCTTTTTACAGCTATTTAATGACACTCTTTAGGTGCAGCTTCAAACCTTGCACACATGCAGACACTAAGCATAATATCTGGCCTAGATGTGTAACACCCTCATTTTCATGCATCATGCCTTGCATACACTCATATATATGTTTAACATTAACCCGCAACAAGAGGAACAAGTTTAAAATTGATTTGGAGCAAAACCGCACTTAAAATGCAGGAAAGTGCGGACTAGTCCGATTTTGCTGAGGACTAGTCCGATTTCTCTCTGACTAAAAACGGACTTGTCCGTTTTTGCTGCGACTGGTCCGATTTTGCCTCTAGAAACTTTCGGACTTGTCCGATTTTGTGTGGACTAGTCCGATATTCCAAGAATCCTTGAAAATTTGCTAAGTCCCTGGACTTTTCCGGACTAGTCCGGTGTTCCAGCAGACTTGTCCGTTTTCCTCTCTGACTAAAGTCGGGCTTGTCCGATTTTTGGCTAGACTTGTCTGATTTTCTCGGTGGACAACTTCGGACTAGTCCGGTCCTTTTCGGACTTGTCTGATATTTCGTGACCTAGAGTTGATCTTTTGTCTTACAACTTGTTTCTTGGGGTTCATGTTAAGTGGGCCTAGGGACGTCGTGCCTAACTCTTTTAGATCCCACGTGGGACTCTAAACCGGCCTCTACTCCTCTAAACTGGAAATCCATCTAACCCTAGCCTCCACCTCTATATAAACAACCCCACCCCTTGGCTTGACATCTATTTGCCACTTTTCCACCCCACCCAAACCTAGTTCATGGAGAGACACCATCAAGGGGGGAGGAGGAGATCCCAAGCAAGAAGAAGAAGAGGAGGAAATGAAAGAGGATCAAGATCTCCACCATGTTTCGTTCTTCATCACCAATTCATCTCCAAGTTCATCACCAACCCTAGATCATCAAGATCCAATTGTTACCTCCAAGTTTCTTGATTCATTGGAGTCCTAAACACCTGATATACCTTTTATTCTCTTTTCCTTACATGAATCTGACCCCTAATCTCCAAATTTACGTCGATCTAGAAAACCCTAGTTCGCTAATTCTGCGAAGTGCGGACTAGTCCGGCCTTCTACTGACTAGTCCGATTTTGCTGACTAAATCGTTTTGAATTGATTCTAAAAGTAGATCTAATCAAATCTAAACCTGTATAAACTTGTTAAAATCTATTAGAACTAGTTAGTGATCTTTGAAATCAATCTATTAACAAGTTCTACCTTGCATTTGCATAAATCATGCAGGTCATGTCATATTGAGTAATATTTGTGCACTCTTTGATTGTGTTTCTTGTTTGTATGTTTATTGCGTGGATTAGACGGATTTGCGCTAGAGAGTGTCGCGGAGGATCTACAGCACCAAGAGTTTGAAGGCTTTGACCCTAATCAACCGCAAGAGCAAGGCAAGTGTCCTTGAAGCATATTGATCCTGTTTTAAAATAAATGTTTTGTTTGCAAAACTGCATGCTGTGTCAAATTGATGGGGAACCCTATGATAGGAAGTTTACTAGCTTTTTTTAACCATCCTTGCCACCTGGAATATATGGTAGAGAGTCAGAAAAGGGCTTTTTACCTTTTTGCTTCGCTTAATCAACTGGTATGGAAACCAACTATACCACTCAATTTAAATATGCATGGATGAGATTATGGTTAACATGAACTGGTTAAATATGATATGGTAATGGGTGATCTAAGCAAGCCTGGTATGTGGATGGGTTGGATGTTATGGTGGTTTGCTTGCTTTAGATCTAAGGACCGGTTCATGCGAGAATAAGCCAAGACTACAGTGCCACCACGAGGCCAAGTATGGGTGCAACGTAGCTGATTAATTAGGGATTTGCTAGTGCTGTTTGGACCATTGTGGATGCTTGGGGAAAGGGTAGTCGGATTGGGTTTGTTGACGATTGGTGGGACTACCCTGGGATCCGAATGGCTCAAGAAGGGGCCCTTGGTTGAAGATGAGCTCCATGGGAGGTGTCGCCACCGTTGAAACCTTAGTGGGGCCTAAATAGGCTAGTAATCCATTTGTAAAGGCTATTTTGTGACCTCTTGGCCACACACCAACGGAAGTGTGTAATGTGACTGACGGGTCATGGGCATAAGAGAGGTTCGTAGTCACCGAAAGGTGATGAAATCACAAACACGTGGGTAAAGTGGTACAAACTCTGCAGAGTCTAATAAAACTATCATGATAGCCGTGTTCCCGGTTATGAGCACCTGGACAACTTCCATGATTAGGGGGAACTCGGTATTGGGATGGTATTTGGGATGGTTATGGTTGGTATTATGGTTATGGATGGTTATGAATTGAATTCTGGTATTGAATATGGATATTGGTATATGGATGATGGATATGGAATATGGACTGGCATTATGATAACTATATGGTTTATGATGGGTTTATTTCATGTACATGTAACATATATTGATTTTCAAATGTTTTAATATACTTTTCAGCACTTAGCCTTTATTATATTCGTCATTTGAATCAGCCACATGTCATATTTTGCACACTTGCTGAGTACGACATGTACTCACTCTTGCAATCGCCCACCCACCCCCCCCCAAACAGTTGCAGGTCAGGATTGGGAGTTTAATGGTGATAATGCAGAGTTCTAGGCCGTGTCTACCGTTAGCTTTGCCTGTGGTGTTGATTGGAGCTGCGCTATGCCATATCGCTTATGCTGCCTAGCTGTTTAGTTTGCTTATTTAGTTTATTTCCGCTGCATTAGTTGAATGTGTCATTAATATACATCAGAGCTTGTATTTGAAGATAATATGGTTTGTGTAATAAAATTTGGTTAATTAATCTTGTTCTGTGGAAATTTTCTGTATAATCTTTTGTGAATGCACTCGTGTATGTGTGTTGAACATCCTGGGCACACATATGCGTTCACATGGTTCATTTTCGAAAACCGATGTCACAGATTGGTATTAGAGCCACAGGTTGACCGTAGGTTGCAGCCTAGATAGAATGGACAATTTAGAGCACATAGGAGCACTCAGGAATCGATGTGTTTTTGCTGGGTGTGTTGTTGCTATATAAATTGGTTGCTTGTGTGCTTAATAGAGAATTTTGGGGTGCTTTAGCATTGCCATGTCCACCTAGGATATGTAGCTAGTTGTTTAGTTTCATATCCCTTGATGCATATAGTTGGGGACGTTTTCTAATTCTTACCTATTGCTTTTCTCCAGATGGTGAGGACTCGCAACTAGAGGGATGGCAATGATGAGGAGGAGAACAATGGAGTGCCTCAGAACAACATTGGACAAGGACCTGCTCATGTAGCTATCAACATTAAGCAGCTTTTGGCTATGCAAAACCAGCTCATGCGGACCATGATACAAACTATGGGACAGCTGCAGGCTGGCAATAACAACAATCAGCCCCACATGCCTCCACCGCCACCCCCACCCCCTCATAACCGGTTGGGAGAGTTTATGAGGACTAGGCCGCCAACCTTTGCTCAAGCTGCTGACCCTATGGATGCGGATGATTGGCTCAAGTCTGTGGAGAAGAAACTTGCTATTGTCCAATGCAGTGACCGGGAGAAGGTGCTTTTCGCTTCTCATCAACTAGTTGGAGCAGCTGCGGCTTGGTGGGATTCACTATGCAATGCTCATGAGAACCAAGAGAGAATTACCTAGGCGGAATTCAAGGAGAGTTTTCGTTCTCATTATGTGCCGGAAGGTGCTATGATTTTGAAGAGGCAAGAATTTGAGAACTTAAGGCAAGGAAGATGAAGCGTGAGTGAATATCTCAATCAGTTCACTCAACTCTCAAGATACGCACCTGAAGATGTTAGTCGGGACAGCCGGAAGCAATACTTGTTTATGAGGGGCCTCAACAATGAAATCCAAGCGCAATTGCTCAATTGTGACTATGCAAATTTTTAGAAGCTTGTGGACAAAGCAATTGTGGTTGAGAACAAGATCCGTGAGATGGAACAAGACAACAAGAGGAAGGCGCCATATCAAGGACAACAACAAGGGAGTCATGTGTGCCCTCGCCTTGCACCACCTAATGCGCCATATTACAGCTCTTCTATTCCTGCTCAACACTCTGGATTTGCACCGTGCCCAACTCAGTTTGTGCAGGAGCACCCTGTCATACAAGCACCTAGGCCTCCAATGCCTTTTGCACCTCGTGCTAACTTTCCTGGTGCCGATGCTCAAAACCAAGCTCGCCCCAATAATTCTGGTGGAGTTAAGAAGTGATATACTTGTGGAGAAGCTGGACACTTTGCGCATCAATGTCCTAAGTCAGGCCTTGGTCAAGGAAGTAATGCATCGAGGCAAAACCCAAGACCCAATGGAGGACAACCACTAGGGAACCGTGGACAGCAGAATTTCGCTCGTGGCAATGTGAACCATGTCTCTACGGAGGATGCTCAACAAGTGGATGACGTGGTCATTGATATGTTTCTCACCAACTCCAACCCCACAACTATGTTGTTTGATTCTGGAGCATTGCATTCATTCATTGCACCGAAGTATGTTGCCAAGTATAGTTTGCCTATCTCTCATATGAAGTTTACTCTATTGGTTAAGTCTCCTGGAGGAGAGATGAGGACAAATATAGTATCTCCATAAGTAAGCCTTAGAATAAGGGGGGTAGACTTCTCCGCCAACCTCATTGTTTTGGATTCTCAAGGATTGGGCATTATATTTGGTATGGAATGGTTAAGGAAGCACAATGGAGTTATTGAGTGTGCCACGAAGACGGCGAAATTTACCAATAAAGAAGGGATCACCATAGAATTTGAAGCATCTCAAACTGCACCGAAGCAATTGGAGCTGAACCATAGGGACAGTGCCGTAATTGAGGAGATTCCTGTGGTGTGTGAATTCTTGGATGTTTTTCCGGACGAGTTGCCAGGTATGCCACCTGATCGAGACATTGAGTTTTTTATTGATTTAATACCTAGAACTGCACCTATAGCTAAGAGGCCGTATAGGATGCCTCCTATGGAATTAGCAAAGCTCAAGAAACAAATTCAAGAGCAACTAGAGAAAGGTTTTATTCGCCCTAGTTGTTCACCTTGGGGAGCGCCCGTGCTGCATGTGGACAAGAATGATGGAACCCAAAGGATGTGTGTGGATTACCGAGCTCTCAATGAGGTAACAATCAAGAACAAGTACACCTTGCCACGCATAGAAGACTTGTTTGATCAGATGAAGGGTGATTGTGTCTTCTCTAAGATTGATTTGAGGTTAGGATATTTTCAAATGAAGATTAGACTATCGGACATACCCAAAACAGCTTTTAGGACATGGTATGGATCTTATGAGTACACCGTGATGTGATTTTGATTGACAAATGCGCCTGAGTACTTTATGTACCTCATGAATAAGGTCTTCATGGAGTACTTGGATAAGTTCGTTGTGGTGTTTATTGATGACATTATGATCTACTCGAAGGATGAGAAGGAACATGAGGAACACTTGAGGCTTACACTACAGAAATTGAGGGAGCATCAATTGTATACCAAGTTCAACAAGTGTCAGTTTTGGTTGAGAGAGGTGTCGTTTTGGGTCATATAATCTCAGGAGGAGGAGTACCGGTTGACCCCGAAAAAGTGAGAGACGTGTTGAAGTGGGAACCGCCGCAAAATGTAAAGGAAATAAGGAGTTTCCTTGGGATGGCTGGATATTACCGTTGGTTCACAAAGGACTTCTCCAAGATAGACAAGCCAATGACGTAATTGCTAATTAAGGGAAAGGCTTTCCAATGGACTCAAGCTTGTCAAAACAGTTTTGAGGAGTTGAAGAAGAGGTTGACAACAACCCCAGTTTTGGTACTGCCGGATGTGAGCAAGAGTTTTGATATTTATTGCGATGCATCGAGACAAGGACTTGGATGTGTATTGATGCAAGAAGGTCAAGTAGTTGCATATGCATCAAGACAACTGAAGAAACATGAGCAGAATTATCCAACACATGATTTGGAGCTTGCAGCCATGGTACATGCGTTGAAAGTTTGGAGACACTACATCCTTGGACATAGGTGTGAAATTTATACGGATCATAAGAGTTTGAAGTATATTTTCACACAAACGGATTTGAACTTGAGGCAACGAAGATGGTTGAAGCTCATCAAAGATTATGATTTGGGGATCAACTATCATCCGGGAAAAGCCAATGTAGTGGCCGATGCTTTGAGTAGAAAAGGAGTAAGTCATCAACTCATAGTTTGAGAGTTACCATCCGAGTTATGTAAGGAGTTTGAACGGTTGAACCTCGGGTTTGCAAATGAGATGGAGCTGATGGAGCTAAATCCGACCTTGGAGCAAGAAATTCGAGAAGCACAAACCACAGATGAGGAGGTCAAGGAAATCAAGGAAAGGACCGAAGAAGGGAGAGAATTCAGATTTGATGAGGATGAACATGGTACCCTATGGCTCGGGAAGAGAATCATTGTGCCTAATGTAAAGCATATTCAGGAGACAATATTAAAGGAGGCACATGACTCGCCGTACTCAATTCATCCTGGATGTACAAAGATGTACAAGGACTTGAAGACTTGCTATTCGTGGGATAGCATGAAAAAGGACGTAGCTGAATATGTGGCATTGTGTGATGTGTGTCAACGAGTGAAGGCAGAACATCAAAGGCCAGCTGGATTATGGCAACCATTGAAGATCCCGGAATGGAAGTGGGAAGGAATTGGAATGGACTTCGTAGTTGGGTTATCACGTACTCAGTCCGGGTATGACTCAATTTGGGTAATTGTGGATCGATTAACCAAGTCAGCTCATTTTGTCCCTGTGAAGACCAAATATACAACTGCACAATTGGCCGAAATATACATGGAGCATATTGTGTGTCGACACGGAGTACCGAAGAAGATAGTCTCAGATAGAGGTTCTCAATTTACCTCCAGATTTTGGCAGAAATTGCATGAAGCTTTGGGAACGAGGCTGAATTTCAGTTCGGCATATCACCCTCAAACGGATGGACAAACTGAGAGGACCAACCATATTTTAGAGGATATCTTAAGAGCTTGTGCTTTAAAGCATGGGAAAGGTTGGGACAAAAGCTTACCATACGCGGAATTTTCATACAACAATAGTTACCAAGCAAGCTTGAAAATGTCACCATATGAAGCGCTTTATGGGAGGAAGTGTAGGACACCTTTGTTCTGGAATGAGGCAGGGGAAACTCAAGTATTTGGTCCGGATGTGTTGCAAGAAGCCGAAAAGCAAGTCCAAATAATTCGTGAAAACTTGAGGGCTGCCCAATCAAGACAAAAAGGCTATGCGGACAATAGGAGAAGGAAATTAGCCTTTGAAATAGAAGATTTTGTTTACCTCAAGGTGTCACCTATGAGAGGTCATAAGAGGTTTAACATAAGAGGCAAGCTAGCACCTCGTTATATTGGACTATTCAAGATTTTGGACAAAAGGGGATAAGTGGCGTATAAGTTGGAGATGCCAGCTCATCTTTCGGACGTCCATGATGTCTTTCATGTTTCCCAGCTCAAGAAGTGCTTGAGAGTACCAGAAGAACAAGTGCCAATGGAAGAATTGGAACTAGAGGAAGATTTGACTTACACTGAGCAACCGGTTAAGATCTTGGAAACCAAGGAGAGAGTCACAAGGAACAAGGTGATTTGATGGTGTAAAGTTCAATGGAAGCACCACACAGAAAAAGAAGCAACATGGGAATTGGAGGATGATCTCAATAAGGAATTTCCCTATCTCTTCTCTTCAGCGTTGAATCTTGAGGGCGAGATTCATTTTATGGGGGGTAGGTTTGTAACACCCTCATTTTCATGCATCATGCCTTGAATACACTCATATACATGTTTAACATTAACCCACAACAAGAGGAACGAGTTTAAAATTGATTTGGAGCAAAACCGCACTTAAAATGCAGGAAAGTATGGACTAGTCTGATTTTGCTGAGGACTAGTCCGATTTCTCTCTGAGTAAAAACGGATTTGTCCGTTTTTGCTGCGGACTAGTCCGATTTTGCCTCTGCAAACTTTCGGACTTGTCCAATTTGTGCGGACTAGTCCGATATTCCAAGAATCCTTGAAAATTTTCTAAGTCCTTGGACTTTTTCGGACTAGTCCGGTGTTCCAACGGACTTGTCCGTTTTCCTCTCTGAAAAAAGTCGGACTTGTCTGATTTTTTGCCAGACTTGTCCAATTTTCTCTCTGGACAACTTCGGACTAGTCCGGTCCTTTTCGGACTTGTCTGATATTTCGTGACCCCGAGTTGGTCTTTTGTCTTACGACTTGTTTCTTGGGATTCACGTTAAGTGGGCCTAGGGACATTGTGCGTAACTCTTTTAGAGCCCACGTGGGACTCTAAACTGTCCTCTACTCCTCTCAAACTCGAAATCCATCTAACCCTAGCCTCCACCTCTATATAAACAACCCCACCCCTTGGCTTGACATCTATTTGCCACTTTTCCACCCCACCCAAACCCTAGTTCGTGGAGAGCCACCATAAAGGAGGGAGGAGGAGATCCCAAGCAAGAAGAAGAAGAGGAGGAAACGAAAGAGGATCAAGATCTCCACCAAGTTTCGTTCTTCATCACCAATTCATCTCCAAGTTCATCATCAACCCTAGATCATCAAGATCCAAGTGTTACCTCCAAGTTTCTTGATTCATTGGAGTCCTAAACACCTGGTATACCTTCTATTCTCTTTTCCTTACATGAATCTAACCCCTAATCTCCAAATTTACGTCGATCTAGAAAACCCTAGTTCACTAGTTCTGCGAAGTGCAGACTAGTCTGGCCTTCTACAGACTAGTCCGATTTTGCTCACTAAATCGTGTTGAATTGATTCTAAAAGTAGATCTAATCAAATCCAAACCTGTATAAACTTGATAAAATCTATTAGAACTATTTAGTGATCTTTGAAATCAATCTATTAACAAGTTCTACCTTGCATTTGCATAAATCATGCATTTCATGTCATATTGAGTAATATTTGTGCACTCTTTGATTGTGTTTCTTGTATTTATGTTTATTGTGCGGAACGAATTTGCGCTAGAGAGTGCCACAGAGGATCTACAGCACCAAGAGTTCGAAGGCTTTGACCCTAATCAACCGCAAGAGCAAGGCAAGTGTCCTTGAAGAATATTGATCCTGTTTTAAAATAAATGTTTTGTTTGCAAAACTGCATGCTGTGTCATTTTGATGGGAAATCCTATGGTAGGAAGTTTACCAGAATTGATTAACCACCCTTGTCACCTGGAATTATGGTAGAGAGTCGGGATGGGCTTTTGCAACACCCTCATTTTCATGCATCATGCCCTACATACACTCATATACGTGTTTAACATTAACCCACAACAAGAGGAACAAGTTTAAAATTGATTTGGAACAAAACCACTCTTAAAATGCAGGAAAGTGCGGACTATTCCGATTTTACGGAGGACTAGTCCGATTTCTCTCTGACTAAAAATGGACTTGTCCGTTTTTGCTGCGGACTAGTCCGATTTTGGCTCTGGAAACTTTTGGACTTGTCCGATTTTGCGCGGACTAGTCCGATATTCCAAGAATCCTTGAAAAATTCCTAAGTCCTTGGACTTTTCCGGACTAGTCCGGTGTTCTAGCGGACTTGTCCGTTTTTCCTCTCTGTTCAAAGTCGGACTTGTCCGATTTTAGGCCAGACTTGTCCAATTTTCTCTCTGGACAACTTTGGACTAGTCCGATCCTTTTCGGACTTGTCCGATATTTTGCGACACCGAGTTGATCTTTTGTTTTACGACTTGTTTCTTGGGTTTCACGTTAAGTGTGCCTAGGGACGTCGTGCCTAACTCTTTTAGAGCCCATGTGGGACTCCAAACCGGCCTCTAATCATCCCAAAACTCGAAATCCATCTAACCCTAGCCTCCACCTCTATATAAAGAGCCCCACCCCTTGGATTGACATCTATTTGCCACTTTTCCACCCACCCAAACCCTAGTTTGTGGAGAGCCACCGACAAGGAAGGAGGAGAAGATCCCAAGCAAGAAGAAGAAGAGGAGGAAACGAAAGAGGATAAAGATCTCCACCAAGTTTCGTCCTTCACCACCAATTCATCCCCAAGTTCATCACCAACCCTAGATCATCAAGATCCAAGTGTTACCTCCAAGTTTCTTGATTCATTGGAGTTATAAACACCTGGTATACCTTCTATTATCTTTTCCTTACGTGAATTCAACCCCTAATCTCCGAATTTACATCGATCTAGAAAACCCTAATCTTCTGATCTCGCAAAGTGCGGACTTGTCCGGTCCCTAGCGGACTAGTCCGATCTTTCTGGTTAAATTGTGTTGAATTAATTCTAAAATTTGATCTAATCAATTCCAAACCTGTATAAACTTGTTAAAAGCTATTAGAACTAGTTAGTGATCATTAAAAGCAATCTAGTAACAAGTTCTACCTTGCATTTGCATCAATCATGCATGTCATGTCATATTGAGTAATATTTGTGCACTCTTTGATTGTGTTTCTTGTCTTGTATGTTTATTGTGTGGATTAGACGGATTTGCGCTAGAAAGTGCCGCGGAGGATCTACAGCACCAAGAGTTTGAAGGCTTTGACCCTAATCAACAGCAAGAGCAAGGCAAGTGTCCTTGAAGCATATTGATCCTGTTTTAAAATAAATGTTTTGTTTGCAAAACTGCATGCTGTGTCAAATTGATAGGGAACCCTATGATAGGAAGTTTACTAGCTTTTTTTAACCACCCTTGCCACCTGGAATATATGGTAGAGAGCCGGGAAAGGGCTTTTTACCTTTTTGCTTCGCTTAATCAACTGGGATGGAAACCAACTATACCACTCAATTTAATTCTGCATGGATGATATTATGGTTAACATGAACTGGTTAAATATGATATGGAAATGGGTGATCTAAGCAAGCCTGGTATGTGGATGGGTTGGATGTCATGGTGGTTGCTTGCTTTAGATCTAAGGACCGGTTCATGCAAGAATAAGCCAGGACTACAATGCCACCATGAGGCCAAGTATGGGTGCGGCGTAGCTGATTAATTAGGGCTTTGCTAGTGCTGTTTGGACCATTGTGGATGCTTGGGGAAGGGGTAGTCGGATTGGGTTTGTTGATGATTGGTGGGACTACCCTGGGATCCGAATGGCTCAAGAGGGGGCCCTTGGTTGAAGATGTGCTCTGCGGGAGACATCGCCACCGGTGAAACTTCAGTGGGGTCTAAATAGGCTAGTAATCCCTTTGTAAATGCTATTTTGTGATCTCTTGGCCACACACCGATGGAAGTGTGAGACGGCATAATAGAGGTTCTAGTCATCGGAAGGTGATGAAATAACAAACGCGTGGGTAAAGAGGTACAAACTCTGCAGAGTTAAATAAAACTATCATGATAGCCGTGCTCCCGGTTATGAGCACCTGGACAACTTCCATGATTAGAGGGAACTCGGTATTGGGATGGTATTGGGATGGTATTTGGGATGGTTATGGTTTGGTAATGGTTATGGCTGGTTATGGATTTATTTCTGGTATTGAATATGGTTATTGGCAATGGTGAAATCTGGAATTATTGATGATGGTAGCGAATTCAGATTGGTATTATGATATTACTTATGATTATGATGGGGTTACTTCACATACATATAATATATTGCTTTTCAAGTTTTTTAATGTACTTTTCAGCACTTTGCCATTATTATTGTCGTCATTTGAATAAGCCACATGTCATACTTTCCACACTTGCTGAGTACGACATGTACTCACTCTTGCAACCCCCCCAACAGTTCCAGGTCAGGAATGGGAGTTTAACGGCGATAATGCCGAGTTCTAGGCTGTGTCTACCGTCAGCTTGCCTGTGGTGTTTTTTTTGACCGGTGAAAAACTGCAAGGGAGAACCCCGACAGCCATAAAACATATATTAAAAGATACAAGGAAACAATGATTTACAGTAGCTCAGTAGAGCTTGACTAGGTGTTCCAGAGGGAGGAACGTCCTTTACAAACCCTGAAGCCACACGAGCACACTAGCCCTATCCTCCAGCTTAAAACGGCAGGCCTGAAGCCTTGTAGAAGCAATGAAGGATCGTTTCCAAGCATTTACAGAGGGAGTAGAGTTTCTAAAAATGACATTGTTATGAGCAATCCAGATCTCCCAGGCCGCTATAGAGAAGGTTTCCATGAAGGCGCTACGACCCCAGCTGAGCTTGGCTTTTTGCAGGGTATGAAAGAAGGGGATGTCATGGTCCCAGTGAATCCCAAGGACATTCCAGCATGCCATGCTGAAGGAGCAGTTAAAGAAGAGATGGTACGCGAGTTCCTCCACATTGTTAGCACATAGTACGCAGGTGTAGTCGTTCCCATCAATCGTGATGTTTTTTCTCTTCAGGAGGTTGTGTGAGTTGAGCCGGTCCCGAAACATCAGCCACATGAAGATCTTTATTTTATTTAGCACCTTTGAGGCCCAAATCCAGCTAAAGGGTGTTGGTGGTTTGATGTGTTTGTAATAGTTGTTGTAAATAAGCTTGGAGCTGAAAGTTCTTGTTCCCCCGATTGGAGTCCACTCATCCTGTGAAGCTTCCCTGTGTGAAATTTTCTCCAGCATGGCCTCCAGATTGGCCAGTTCCAACAGTGCTTCCTCCGACAGTGGTTGAAAAAAGTGATTGCGATGGTCTGAGTTGCTGAGGTATTGGGCCATTGAGATGTTGGTTCTTTTTGCGACGGAGTATAAACGGGGCATGTCCCTTCTGAGTAGGTGATCTTCCCACTGATCCAGCCATAGTCAAATTGTGTCCCCTATGGCAATTTTGACTTCAAAATTTCTGAGAAAAGAATTAGATAGGCTCACAACATCCCTCCACCAGAAGGATCATTTTCCTTTTGTGCTGTGCGGGGGTTTACCATTGCTGCAACAGCGCTGGTTGATGAGGTGAACCCAGGGGATGTCTGCTTTGTTATAGATTTTCCAGAGGAATTTCATGAGCAAGGTTCCATTCATTGAAGTGAGGCTTTTCAGACCCAGCCCTCCATTTTCCTTTGGTGTTGTAACTTGGTTCCAGGCCACCAGGGGCCGGCCTTTGCCAGCGATGTCCGAGCCTCTCCATAAGCATTGTTTCCTGGCTTTGTCAATAGCTTGAATGACTGACTGTCTCAATTTGATGGTACACATCGCGTAAATTGGGATGGCGGATAGAACGCTGTTGATAAGTGTGCATCGACCAGCCATTGACAACCATGTTGCTGCTCCAGTTAGCGTTTTTTGCACCCTTAAGACAAGCCCTTCAAAGGCATCTGCTTTGGGTCTGTCGAGGCTCATCGGTAGACCTAAGTAAGTAAATGGGAATGAGCCAATAGTGCAACCCAGTGTGGCTGCTAGAATTGTGGCCTCCTCTTCATCAGTGTTTATTGGTGTTAAGCTTGATTTTGCCCAGTTCACTCTCAGCCCTGTAGCTCCCCCAAAGGATTGCAGTAAGTTTTTCAGAAAGAAGAGCTGTCTCTGGTTGGCTTTGAGGATTAGAATAGTGTCATCTGCATATTGTACTACCGGGAAGTCCTCGTTCATTTCTTGATGCAGTGGCAATGATAGAAGTCCTAGCTCCACTACTTTGTTGATTAAAATTTGTAGAAGATCTGCTGCCAGTACAAATAGCAAAGGGGATAACAGGTCCCCCTGCCGAACACCTCTTCTGCAGTGAAAAGTCTTACCTGGCACTCCATTGAGAAGAACTGAGGAGGTGGCAGTAGACAGAATATCTGTTACCCATGTGATCCACTGTTCAGGAAAACCCAAAACTCTCAGCATGTGTATAATGAAGTCATGTTCCACCTTGTCAAAGGCTTTTTCGAAGTCCAGTTTGAGTACTATGACACCAGTTTTGGTTTTTTTGCATTGATAAAGGTACTCATAGACCCAAGCCATGCAGTCCTGGATGGTTCTTTTCTTGATGAAACCATATTGATTTTTGTGGATAATGGTTGGGATGACTTCCTGCAATCTAACTGAGAGTATCTTAGTGATCAGTTTGATAGTGGAGTTCAGCAGTGGTATGGGCCTATAATATGTAACTCTATGGGGATTATTGATCTTCGGGATGAGAGTGATTAAGGAACTGTTCAGGGGATGGATACTGATGTTGCCATTAAAGAAGTCCAGGCACAACAGATAAATGTCTTCCTTAATGATGTGCCAGCATGCCTGAAAGAATTTTGTGTTGAACCCATCTGGACCTGGGGCTTTGTCGGTTGGCATGTTTTTGAGTGTGGCATCAATTTCCTCCCTAGTGACTGGGTTGCATAATGTATGTAGATGTTGTCCAGGCAGCACCCAATGGTGGATTTGTGGCCATTGTTGAGTCGGGGCAGATTGCCCTAACCTTTCTGAAAATTCCTTCTAGAGGGCTGAGGCTTTGTGCCCATGATCCATTAGCTCTACTCCATGGTCATCTTGAATGACTGATATATTGTTTCTCCTGTATCTTTTTGTTGCTACAGCCAAGAAGAATTTTGTTGGCTCATCACCAAACATGGCCCAACGCTCTGTATAACGTTGTCTCCAGTAGTCATTCTGTTGCTTTAAGAGCTGAGTAAGCTGATGTTTGATCATGATTCTGAAACAACTTTCCTGCAAGTATAGTGTCCTCTGCTCTTCCATTGTGTCCATGATCAGAATAACTTCATTGCATCGTTTGATTAGTTTTTTCAGCCCACCTAGTGATCTGCTCCACATGCGTAGCTTGTATCTCAGACGTTTTAATTTAGCAGAAACTCTCCTTGCACTACCAACTGTTGACAGAGGCTGGTCCCACGAGTCCTTGACAATGGTGAGAAACTGTGGATGTCTGAGCCAGTACTTTTCAAAACGGAAGCATTTTGATTTAGGTATGGTGGTGCATATCTGAGCTACTAGTGGGACATGGTCTGATGTTTCCCTGGCCATTGGACAAAGTGAGGAGTTGGGAAATGATAGGGACCATTGCGCTGAGGTAAAGCACCAATCCAGTTGTTCAAGTAGAGGCGATTGTTGCATGTTGCTCCAAGTGTAATTCCTACCTTGGAGAGGGATTTCAATAAGTCCCAAGTGTTGGATGATGTCATTGAACATCTGCATGTCCCCTATATTCGCTCCCGCATGGTTGCGGTCACTAACGTGGCGATAAAAGTTGAAGTCCCCCAATATCATGCAAAGCTCTTGCGGTTGCAATGAGAGATTCCAGAGCCAGTCGGTGAACTCCTGCCGACGAGGTCCCTGACAAGGTCCATAGACTGAGATCAGGTGCCAGACTACCCCATTCAGTCGGGATGTGAACCGCATGAATATGGAAAAGTCTCTGATATCCAGAGCTTCCCCCTGAAGCAAGCTATCATTCCAGGCTACCAGTATACCTCCCGAGGTCACAGCCAAGCAGCATAGAAATAGGTCACAGCCAACAGACTCCAGAATAGACTAACTGCCATAAGCTGAGGTTTCGGCCACCGGCCGATCAAAATGCAGAAATGTTCCCAACCACGCATGTTCTCAACAGAGCACACCACAAAACAACAACCAGTACTGTTTAATACAACCACCCTACAATTCCAAATAGCAGTTTCCCAAAAGACGAACCCATCAGCAACATAGCAGTGCACAGTGTGCCCAGTGCCTTCCACTCCCAGCAAGTCAAGCTTGATGTACGTCATCGTCATTCAGCTCCGGGAGGGACATCATCTGGCGCGCCACCTCAGGGGGAACGCCGCACTCGTTTACCGCCGTCGCCTGCAGCACATCAGTGGAGAGTTCAGGGTAGGGACGACAGGAGTCAAGAGAGTCAAGACTGGGGAATTTGATTAAACATGGAAAGAGATTGAGTGCCGGCGTATCCTCAGATGTACCAGCATCAGGGCCATTCTCCTAAATAGGTGGAGGCGTGGTCCGATGTCCCTGCATGAGCATTTGGAGCCGAGGGCTCCTCCTTAGTTTGATGGGTTCCAGTGATCTGTTGGAGTAAGAGGGTCCAACAATCACCGCTACTGCCGATTTTAGGGCCTTGCTTTGCTTTCCTTTTATCTTATCTGCAGCAGCAATGGGCTCGGCAATGATATCTTTGATGATCACCGAGGGGTGGCCAGAGCTCTGCTCCCTTGACTGCTGATCAGCAGAGTTAGAGAGCGACATGGTGATGACTTTATTGAACCCCCCTTGCCCATTGGGTTCATTGAACTGGACATTCCACCATGCAGAGGGGGAGTTCGGGAAGGCCACCTGGAGCCTTCTTCTCAGCCCTACCGAGTCTAGGGGGAAGCCAGTCTGGTTGCTGCGTAACATCCTTCGGGTTGACCAGTGAGAAGTTCCGTTGCTCCATCTTGGAGCTCTGACAGCCGGTTCAGTCGTGTTCACGACGCTTGAAGCTTCCTCTTGAGTTGGGGCGTCAGAGAGGATGTCCATCTCATGGTGCGGTGGGGGCGGCGGCGGCCCCCATGGTTCCCAGCCATCGTTGGCCTGCTGCTGGTGCTGTTCATCAGGCGCCGGCCATTCCTCATCATCTTCCGGCTGTTCCTCAGGTGGTTCTTGAAGAGGATGAGGGTCGCCATTTAGTGGCAGGTCATCTTCCGGGGGGATGCCCCCCCCCCCCATCCATCAGCTTCCCCAAAGCCATTCGGGGTAATCCAGTTGAGAATGTACACCGGGCAAGACCAGGAGCACCCGACCCCATCCCTGGTGCCTTGACGCAGGACTAAACTTCACGGGACGAGCCTTGCATTTCTGTAGAGACATTTGACCAAGATGAAGCCCAGATCCCTCGGGCTTGTGTGCCACTGAAGTAACATGCCAAAACTAGAAACTGCTAACTCAATAGTTTCAACCGTCCTGTAGTCCAGTGGGAAGCCCAAGATCATAAACCAACCAACACGACCAAACTCATGAGTTCGGCGGTTTCTGCCAAAGTCATGCCTGGTGAAGGACACACGGACTCCATCTACCACAATTGGCTCTCTCATCACAAGTAAGTCTCTAAACAAGCTGGTCTGGAATGCAAAAAGAGCTATGCCCAGTGGGGTGAGACAGGAGTGAGTAACGGTGATACCCATGTCTTGCAGAAGGAAGTTCCGGATCCGTAGCCTGTAATCCTCATACTTGATCTTCCTGCAGGACGCGCTCGGCATCCACCGCCACAGAAAATTCTTCGTGAGCCAGGTGATGGGGACTGGGAAGGTGCACCACCATCCTAGGCAGCCGGTTTGGGCCTCCGTCAGTGAAGTCGAAGTGTTGGTTGGCCAGGAACCTCGAGGGATCAACCGGGAAGTTGGCCATGAGGCTAAGAGAGTTGGCCGGTGAAAGAGCGGCGGAGACGGATGTGGAGTGCAGGATGCGGAGGAGCCAGGAAGAAGGAGCGGTAGAGGAGAAGTTGAGGGGGGGGGGGGGGGTTGTGTTTGTGAATGATGATGGCGGATGACGGTTCCCTTGCGCCAAACCCGAGGAACTCTGGCAGCCGAGAGGCAGTTTCGTCTAATATGCCCATATCTAAAGCAAAGATTACATTGTATCTCATTGCGGCATTGGAATTTCAGATGAAATGGGCTGAGGCATTTATAGCAGCGTTTCCCATCATACTGCCAAGTGCCATGATCACTTGGTTGCCTCAGCTCCCTGCTCTGATCGCTGTCTTGTCGACGAAGAGTTCCCTCGGGACCTTGCGAGACTGTGGCCTTTGGAGCTCTATCTCCCTTCGGGTGAGAACACTCGCCGACCTCCCACTTAGTAGAGCTAAGCCTAGGGTGGCTACTGCTTAGAGCGGTCGCATCAGGGCATGCGCTGGGTTGTTGGCGCTCCATTGCACCGGAGGCCAGTGAGACATGAATGGAGTGGGACCAGACTTCCCTTTGTCCACCCGAAAATTCAAAATGTTGTATTGTTTATCGCGCCACGTACCTTCGTTCGTGGTCCGGCAGCACTTTGGGGCTTGAAGAAGATTGCAGAAAATTTTTCCCAACCACAACCCTTTTACCGTTGGGGTTTCCTTTTTTGCTGGAGAACCTTGCCGGATTGGGGAGGCGAAGGAGACCCGCCTGTTTGCTGGCTTCTTGCGTGAGACCAATGTCCAGCTTTCCTTTTGTTCCTGCTCCCACTTTTTATATTCAGAGATCCAATCCGGTCCACCCGTGCGCCATAGATGAAAGTACACATCAAAGGTTGATGTGGTGATCCTACGCTTTGCATTGATCAGCAGTCCCACTTGCTTGCTCGCCACAGAGAAGCGAAATGAACGCTCTTGCAGTTGTTGGACATGAAAATCCCAAGGTGAACCACCCAGCGCCGAGCAAAGAGCCCATCCAATGGCACTCTTCGAGAGACGAAAAGTGTACCTTCGAAAGGCTGCAATCATGAGGAAGGAACCCTTGGGTGAAGACCCCAGGTGATGAACCGTGGAGCAAAGCTGGCGGTGAACTTCTTGTTGGAATATCTCGCCAGGCTGAAGATCCCAGTCACCACTGGTCGCCAGGGGTCGATCCTCACCCATGTTGAGCAAGTCGACCGATCCCCAGCAGCGCTAAAGGCTATCAGCGCGTCCATGGCGGCGAGCAAGGGGAGGTGGTGGAGGTGGCAGAGGCACGGGGCATGGAGGAGCGGGAGCGAGAGCAAGCCATGCGATATATCTTGCCTGTGGTGTTGATTGGAGTTGCGCTATACCCTATTGCTTATGCTGCCTAGCTGTTTAGTTTGCTTAATTAGTTTATTTCCGCTGCATTAGTTGAACTTGTCATTAATATTCATTAGAGCTTTATTCGAGGATAATATGGTTTGTGTAATAAAATTTGGTTAATTAATCTTGTTCTGTGGTAATTTTCTATATACTCTTTTGTGATTATACTCGTGTATGTGTGATGAACATCCTGGGCACACATATGCGTTAGCTTGGTTCATTTTTCAGAACCGGGCATCACAGATTGGTATCAGAGCCACAAGTTGACCGTAGGATGCAGCCTAGATAGAATGGACACTTTAGAGCACATAGGAGCACTCAGGAACCGATGTGTTTTTGCTTGGAGTGTTGTTTGGCTATATATATTGCTTGCTTGTGTACTTAATAGAGGATTTTGGGGTGCTTTAGCATTGCCATGTCCACCTAGGCTAGTGTAGCTAGTTGCTTAGCTTCATATCCCTTGATGCATATAGTTGGGGACGTTTTCTAATTCTTACCTATTGCTTTTCTTCAGATGGTGAGGACTTGCAACCAGAGGGATGGCAATGATGAGGAGGAGAACCATGGAGTACCTCAGAACAACGATGGGCAAGGACTTGCTCATGGAGCTATCAACATTGAGCAGCTTTTGGCTATGCAAAACCAGCTCATGCAGACCATGATACAAATATTGGGACAGCTGCAGGCTGGCAATATCAACAATCAGCCCCACATGCCTCCACCGCCACCCCCACCTCCTCATAACCGATTGGGAGAGTTTATGAGGACTAGGCCGCTGACCTTTGCTCAAGCTGCTGACCCTATGGATGCGGATGATTGGCTCAAGTCCGTGGTGAAGAAGCTAGCTGTTGTCCAATGCAGTGACCGGGAGAAGGTCTTGTTTGCTTCTCATCAACTAGTTGGAGCAACTGCGGATTGGTGGGATGCTTATTGCAATGCTCATGAGAACCAAGAGAGAATTACTTGGGCCGAATTCAAGGAGAATTTTTGTTCTCATTATGTGCCCAAGGGTGTTATGATCTTGAAGAGGCAAGAATTTGAGAATTTAAGGCAAGGAAGATCAAGTGTGAGTGAATATCTCAATAAATTCACTCAACTCTCAAGGTACGCGCCTGAGGATGTTAGTTGGGACAGCCGGAAGCAATACTTGTTCATGAGGGGCTTGAACAATGAGATCCAAGTACAATTACTCAACTGCGATTATGCCAATTTCCAGAAGCTTGTGGACAAAGCGATTGTGGTTGAGAACAAGATTCGTGAGATGGAGCAAGACAATAAGAGAAAGGTTCCATATCAAGGATAGCAACATGGAAGTAATGTGTGCCCTCCCTATGCACCGCCCAATGCGCCTCATTTCAGCTCTTTTATTCCTGCTCAACGCCCTGGACTTGCACTGCGCCCAACTCAGTTTCTGCAGTAGCGCCTTGTTATGCAAGCACCTAGGCCTCCAATGCCTTATGCGCCTCGTGCTAATTTTCCTAGTGCAAGTGTTCAAAACCAAGCTCGTCCCAATAATTCGGGTGGAGTTAGGAAGTGCTATACTTTTGGAGAAGCTGGACAATTTGCGCATCAATGTCCTAAGTCAGGCCTTGGTCAAGGAAGCAATGCGCCGAGGCAAAACCCAAGACCCAATGGAGGACAAACACAAGGGAATTGCGGACAGCAGAATTTTGCTCGTGGCAACGTGAACCATGTCTCTACGGAGGATGCTCAACAAGCGGATGACGTGGTCATTGGTATGTTTCTCGCCAACTCCAACCCCGCGACTATGTTATTTGATTCTGGAGCATCACATTCATTCATTGCATCAACGTATGTTGCCAAGTATAGTTTGCCTATCTCTCATATGAAGTTTACTCTATTGGTTAAGTCTCCTGGAGGAGAGATGAGGACAAATATAGCATGTCCAAAGGTAAGCCATAGAATAAGGGGGGTAGACTTCTATGCCAACCTCATTGTTTTGGATTCTCAAGGATTCGACATTATACTTTGTATGGACTGGTTGAGGAAGCACAATGGAGTTATTGAGTGTGCCACGAAGACGGTGAAGTTGACCAATGAAGAAGGGATCACCGTAGAATTTGAAGTATCTCAAACTGCACCTAAGCAATTGGAGTTGAATCATATGGACGGTGCCGCAATTGAGGAGATTCCGGTGGTGTGTAAATTTTTGGATGTTTTTCCGGACGAGTTGCCAGGTATGCCACCTGATCGAGACATTGAGTTTGTTATTGATTTAATACCTGAAACTGCACCTATAGCTAAGAGGCAGTATAGGATGCCTCCTATGGAATTAGCGGAGCTCAAGAAGCAGATTCAAGAGCAATTAGAGAAGGGTTTTATTCGCTCAAGCTCTTCACCTTGGGGAGCGCCCGTTCTATTTGTGGACAAGAAGGATGGATCCCAAAGGATGTGCGTGGATTACCGAGCTCTCAACGAGGTAACAATCAAGAACAAGTACACCTTGCCACACATAGAAGACTTGTTTGATCAGATGAAGGGTGCTTGTGTTTTCTCTAAGATTGATTTGAGGTCAGGATACTTTCAAATGAAGATTATACCATCGGACATACCAAAGACAGCTTTTAGAAAACGGTATGGATCTTATGAGTACACCGTGATGTCTTTTGGATTGACAAATGTGCCTGCCTACTTTATGTATCTCATGAATAAGGTCTTCATGGAGTACTTGGATAGATTCGTTGTGGTGTTTATTGATGATATTATGATCTACTCGAAGGATGAGAAGGAACATGAGGAACACTTGAGGCTTACATTGCAGAAATTGAGGGAGCATCGATTGTATGCCAAGTTCAACAAGTGTCAGTTTTGGTTGAAAGAGGTGTCGTTTTTTGGGTCATATAATCTCGGGAGGGGGAGTTTCGGTTGACCCCGGAAAAGTGAGAGACGTGTTGAAGTGGGAACCGCCTCAAAAAGTCAAGGAAATAAGAAGTTTTCTTGGGATGGCTGGATATTACCGTCGGTTCATCAAGGACATTTCCAAGATAGCCAAGCCTATGACGGAGTTGCTAATGAAGGGAAAGGCTTTCCAATGGACTCAAGCTTGTCAAAACAGTTTTGAGGAGTTGAAGAAGAGGTTAACAACAGCTCCAGTTTTGGTATTGTCGGATGTAAGCAAGAGTTTTGACATTTATTGCGATGCATCAAGACAAGGACATGGATGTGTATTTATGCAAGAAGGTCAAGTGGTCGCCTATTCATCAAGTCAATTGAAGAAACATGAGCAGAATTACCCCACGCACGATTTGGAACTCGCGGCCGTGGTACATGCATTGAAGATTTGGAGACACTACATTCTTGGACATAGGTGTGAAATTTATACCGATCACAAGAGTCTTAAGTATATTTTCACACAAACAGATCTGAACTTGAGGCAACGAAGATGGTTGGAGCTCATCAAAGATTATGATTTGGGGATCAACTATCATCCGGCAAAGGCCAATGTAGTGGCCGATGCTTTGAGTAGAAAGGGAGTAAGTCATCAACTCACAGTTCGAGAGCTACCATCCGAGTTATGCAAGGAGTTTGAACGGTTGAACCTCAGGTTTGTAAATGAGACGGAGATGACGGAGTTAAACCCAACCTTGGAGAAAGAAATTCGAGAAGCAAAAACCACGGATGAGGAGATCAAGGAAATCAAGAACATGACCGAAGAAGGGAGAGAATTCAGATTTGATGAAGACGAACATGGTACCTTATGGCTTGGAAAGAGAAATGTTGTGCCTAATGTGAAGCATATTCGGGAGATGATATTAAAGGAGGCACATGACTCGCCATACTCGATTCACCCTGGTTGTACCAAGATGTACAAAGACTTGAAGACTAGCTATTGGTGGGATAGCATGAAGAAGGACATAGCTGAATATGTGGCATTGTGTGATGTGTGTCAACGAGTCAAGGCAGAACATCAAAGGCCAGCTGGATTATTGCAACCATTGAAGATCCCAGAATGGAAGTGGGAAGAAATCGGAATGGACTTCATAGTTGGGTTACCACGTACTCAGTCCAGGTATGACTCAATTTGGGTAATTGTGGATCGCTTAACCAAGTCAGCTCATTTTGTCCCTGTGAAGACCAAATATACAGCTGCACGATTGGCTGAAATATACAGGGAGCATATTGTGTGTCGACATGGAGTCCCTAAGAAGATAGTCTCGGATAGAGGTTCTCAATTTACCTCCAGATTTTGGCAAAAATTGCATGAAGAATTGGGAATGAGGTTGAATTTTAGTTCAGCATATCATCCTCAAATGGATGGACAAACCGAGAGGACCAATCAGATTTTGGAGGACATGTTAAGAGCTTGTGCTTTAAAGCATGGGAAATTTTGGGACAAAATCTTGCCATATGCGGAATTTTCATACAACAATAGTTACCAAGCGAGTTTGAAGATGTCACCATATGAAGCGCTTTATGGGAGGAAGTGTAGGACACCTTTATTCTGGAATGAGGCAGGAGAAACTCAAGTATTTGGTCCGGATGTGTTGCAAGAAGCCTAAAACCAAGTCCGAATAATTCGTGAAAACTTGAGGTCTGCCCAATCAAGACAAAAAGGCTATGCGGACAATAGAAGAAGGAAACTAGCCTTTGAAGTGGGAGATTTTGTTTACCTCAAGGTGTCACCAATGAGAGGTCATAAGAGGTTTAATATAATGGGCAAGCTCGCACCTCGTTATATTGGACCATTCAAGATTTTGGACAAAAGAGGAGAAGTAGCATATAAGTTGGAGATGCCAGCTCATCTTTCAGACGTACATGATGTGTTTCATGTTTCCCAGCTCAAGAAGTGATTGAGAGTACCAGAAGATCAAGTGCCAATGGAAGGATTGGAGTTAGAGGAATATTTGACTTATGCCGAGCAACCGATCAAAATCTTGGAAACTAAGGAGAGAGTCACAAGGAACAAGGTTATTAGATGGTGTAAAGTTCAATGGAAGCACCACACCAAAAAAGAAGCAACGTGGGAATTGGAAGATGATCTCAAGAAGGAATTTCCCTATCTTTTCTCTTTCGCGTCGAATCTCGAGGGCGAGATTCATTTTAAGGGGGGTAGGTTTGTAACACCCTCATTTTCATGCATCATGCCCTACATACACTCATATACGTGTTTAACATTAGCCCACAACAAGAGGAACAAGTTTAAAATTGATTTGGAACAAAACCACACTTAAAATGCAGGAAAGTGCAGACTAGTCCGATTTTACTGAGGACTGGTCCGATTTCTCTCTGACTAAAAACAGACTTGTCCGTTTTTGTTGCGGACTAGTCCGATTTTGGCTCTGGAAACTTTCGGACTTGTCCTTGAATGTAGGCCTAGAGGGGGGGTGAATAGGCCTTCTTGAATTTTCTCGGTTCCTGTAGCACTTCAACAACAAGGTCAAAACCAGATATATCGGACTAGTCCGGTAAAGTGCGGACTAGTCCGGATTTCACGGACTAGGTTGATCAAGTTAGGTCAATTTGATTGTTTCGTTGACGTTTGCAGCGGAAATATAAACTTCAATAACAGCTCAACGATTGTATGTCAAGTTCTATTGCAAGTATGATTCTTGTTCAACTATTTAACTTAAATTCAACAAGATGAATCAAACCCTAGATAATGTTGATCAACTAGAATGATGAACACAAACGAACAAGACACAAGATTTATCCCGTGGTTCGGTTACCACGAAGGCAACCTACGTCCACGTTGAGGAGCCCACAAAAGGACCGGGTCTTCACCAACCCTTCCCTCGTCGGATCGCCACGAAGGCCAATCCTCTTCCACTAAACACACAGGGGTAAATCACCAAGTTGAAGGGGCGATCTCACAAGTTGAGAGCTCCCTTGATTACAAGTTTCAAGACCACCAATAACACACTTCGAAATATACAAATTGAGATGCAAGAGTGTGTTAGAGATTCAAACCAAGAGCTCAATCGTG
Organism: Tuctoria greenei; assembly: GCA_036927565.1. Taxonomy (NCBI): domain Eukaryota; kingdom Viridiplantae; phylum Streptophyta; class Magnoliopsida; order Poales; family Poaceae; genus Tuctoria; species Tuctoria greenei. Next base: position 217,888,028 of record JAYESD010000003.1, on the reverse strand, counting down.
TGCCAAGTGCCTCTCCAATGATCTACAAGTGATCTTCAATGGATTGATTGATTTTGCACTTAATTTCATGGAGAGAGATGGTTTTTGAGTCTCTTGGGAGGTGTGACGGCGCTAGGGTTCGAGAGCGGGTGAAAGTGGGCCGTGCACCTCTATTTATATGGGGTTTCTAGAAGTTACCGTTAGAGTTCAGAAAGATCGGACTAGTCCGAGGTGGTGACCGAACTAGTCCGGTGTGCTGTGTGAAGCAAACCCTAAGTGTCCAGGAATCTCGGACTAGTCCGGTTCAAAACGGACTTGTCCGATTTTGCTACTGGAAAGCTTCGGACTAGTCCGGTTGTCATCGGACTTGTCCGGACACATGAAACCCTAAGTGTTTAGGATGACAAGTCCGCACTTGGAGGACTTGTCCGATTTAGATCAGGGTGTATATCGGACTAGCCCGTGTAAACACCGGACTTGTCCGAAGTGGATCAGAAAGTATATCGGACTAGTCCGGGTCACAACGGACTTGTCCGATTTTGTGAGACTTGTGCATTTTTTTGAGGACTAGTCCGCACTGGGGAGGACTAGTCTGAAGTGGAACAGAAAGATATCGGACTAGTCCGGTGATGATCGGACTTGTCCGATCTGGTGCAGAATGGGATATCGGACTAGTCCGGCTGATATCGGACTAGTCCGGTCCTGTATAGCTTTGTGCATTGTGTGTGTGTGATTAAATGAGATTGAGCTCTTGGGTGTGTTTCCATAACACACTCCATGCATACTAAAATACTAATTTCTTCTCCTTGAGCTCAAATTCATTTTCCTTCTCAATTTCCCTCTTTTTGGTACTTTGCTCATTTTTCATCATTTTCCTGCATTCATCTCAACAAAAGGATTAGGATCCCAATTGCTTGTCATAAATCATCCAAAACCCACAAGGGAGTCCTAGATGCACTTTCAATCTCCCCCTTTTTGGTGATTGATGACAACCAATTGAGATTTCACAAAATGAGGTATAAAATGAGATTCTCATAAAGTATGCACATATGACTCAAAAATTGATCAAGCAACAAGATAATTATTCATATGTGCATTCTTTATGGTGGGATGCATACTAACAGCATGAATGCATTAAGAATGACAGAATTTGCATTGATCAACTAATATCAAGTGAATATGGCATTTCAGGGACAAAAATTCAGATTTCATCACACACTTGCAAATTATTTGAGCAATTCATAACAGGACCAAACATGATATGAAAATAGAGTTAAGCAAATGCAATTACAATTAAAAAGGAGAGCTCTCTCCTCGCATCCTATGCAGCTAAAGCTAAGACTAGAGACTCCCCCTCAATCTCTCCCCCTTTGGCATCAAGACACCAAAAAGAGAGAGAGGAAGGTCCTAGGGCTTCACTCTTCGCTGTCAGTCCTCTCGTCGTCTTCATCGTCTTCCTCGCTTTCCGCTTGACGAGGTTGAGAGGTAGGAGGAGGAGCGGAGCTGCTCGAGCCCCCAATGCCAAAATAGGCAAGCTCTGAGGGAGTCAAGGGGCTGAGCTCGGTGATGTCCGGATCAGAATCTTCAGAAAGTACTGGAGATCCAATTGGGTTGATCTCCAGCTTCTCACTCAGCTGCTTCACATTGGCTTTTATGTATCTCAAGTTCTCCTTCCTCTTCTGATTTAGCTTGTGAAGCTTCACTTCAGTTTTCTTGCATGAGGAGAAAATTGCAGCCAAGTACTTGAGGATCCCACTGGCGGATCCTTTCTGAGGGGCTTCCCTAGAGGGGGGAGTAGCCCTAGCAGCTTCTTCTTGCCTTGCCGGTGCCTCGGGGCTTGAGACCGGCGATGGAGCAGCCTGGACACTCACTGACTGAGGCTTTTGAGACCTCAGTGGAGTGTGCTCCACATCCTTCACAAACTCGATTCCTGTGACTTTCTCAATCATGAACATCAAGTAAGGGGCATAGCCACATGATCGGTTGGGGGTACTTGAGATATTGACCATATCATTCCAAATATAGTCTGCAACATCGAATTGCCTTTTCTTGCTAATGACCCTCATCAGGGTCCGGAGGTAGCCTTGCACACTCCCTGCATCCCCATCCTTGGGGGCAATCGTCTTCCTGAGTACTCTGTTGAGGACCACAAAGAAAGGCTTCATATTCTTTGTGGAGGGAGGGACATACTTGGAGGTGGGCTCATACATGAACTTCATTCCATCCCTCTCAATGACCCCAATGTTGTGGATAATGAGTTGGTCATGTCCTTCAGAGTCAAGGTGCAGCAGGCGGGCAAACTCTTCCTGAGTAATAGAATACTTGGATCCATGAGTCATCCAAGTCACACTTTCTTCGTCTTCACTTGAGAAGTGGCACGTTGCATAGAATTGTGCAATCACTTCATCATTCCAATTATATCTGAAGGCAAACAGATCCTTCAGCCCATGTCTCTCTGCAGCTGCTATCACTTCATCAAAAGCTGCACATTTCCTCTTCTCAAGGTGAGCCCAGTCAATCCATTGACTGCGTACCACCGGGGTCTTCATCGGCAAATAGACCAGCTTGTAGAAATCAGCATGGAAATTTGACCAAAACCTGCCATCAGCTGCTTGCTTGGGCCTTACATAGCAATCAACACTTCTCAACTTCATAGCCACATCGCTGCCCTTGCCATTGAATCTTTCCTCATTGGGGTCCCGGACCCCTTCTCTGGGAGTATGCAGCTTTAGGGGCCCAACAGGCCCTGTGGCAACCCCCTTGCCCTTCCCTTTAGCTTGGCGAAGGCCACTTGAAGGAGGAGCAGCCTTCGAGGCGGGTTTCTTGACACACACCTTCCTCCGAACCTGGGGAGGTGAGGGAGCAGGCTCGGAGGGTCTCTCTTGGCGTTTCTTGCCAAGACCCGCCGAGGACCGAGGTGCCACCTCGTGGTCCAACTCGGCCTCGAAATCGGAGATTTCGTTGTCGGAGCTCGACATGATCTGAGAATGAGTGATCAAGAGAAAGGACAAGTTATACAAGGTATTGGTGAGGTAAGATGGCAATGGAATGCACTAGGGAATTAAAGAATTAGGTTTTGGTTCAGAAACAACGGACTTGTCCGGTGCACAAGCACGAACTAGTCCGGGGGACCGGACTTGTCCGTACCTGGACCGGACTAGTCCGGTGTTCATACGCAAAAACCTAACAGACTGAACAAAAATTGATCCCTAAGGTAAAACTAGTCTAGCATACACATAGTACATCAACTAGACATGTAACTAGTGAAGAATGCTAGGCCAAACGATAAGCAATAGAGAAATTTGTGATTTCTTAGGGTTTTGAAGAGTATTTACCAAGAAATCAAAGGAAGCTTGAGATTTTGGGGGTTGGAGGCCGGACTTGTCCGCTAACTTCAATCCCCGAGTCTTCAAGCTTGATCTCCGCCCAAGATTGAGGCTTTTCGACGGAGGAATCAAGGATTCTCCTTGGGAGCTCGAGCGCAAGAGAGAGAAAGCTTGGGGGCGAGTGTGGGGTGAAGGGATTAGGGTTTAGTGGCGGCTAGGGTTATGGACACGAAAAATCGGACAAGTCCGGACATGACCGGACTAGTCCGAAGTCCTCCAGAGACCTAAGTCGGACTAGTCCGTGGTCTGTCGGACTAGTCCGGCCTAACCGGCACACTGCGGACTAGTCTGCAATGGCGGACTAGTCCGGGTAACCACGGACTTGTCCGTGGTCACCAGGAGAGAATTGTATAGCCCATTCATATATATATTTGAAGGTCCAATAATTGAGAGTAGAGAGGCAAAACAATTCAAATAATCTTGATGAATTTGACCAGGAAGCAAACAACAATCATACTATGATCAAAAATTCATCAAGATCTAATAATTGACATAGTTTTTCGAGAGAAAAATGGGGAGGGTTAATTTTCACAATTCAATCAATATTTTGAAGCAATCATACAGGTATGCAACTTTTCAAGCCACACTCCGAGAATCAAGAATGTTTAGCTCATTTCGGAGTTCGCAAAAACGTTTTTCATCAAGTGGCTTGGTGAATATGTTGGCCAATTGTTTTTGGGTGTTGACATGAGAGATGGATATGTCTCCTTTCATGGAATGGTCTCTCAAGAAATGGTGTCTTATGTCAATGTGTTTAGTTCTAGAGTGCTCAACTGGATTGTGGGCTATTTTAATGGCACTCTCATTATCACAAAGAAGAGGAATACAGTTCATATTGTAACCGTAATCCCTTAGAGTTTGTCGCATCCAAAGGAGTTGTGCACAACAACTCCCGGCTGCAACATACTCCGCTTCAGCTGTGGATAATGCAATGGAATTCTGTTTCTTGGATGACCAAGAAACTAAGGATCTTCCTAGGAATTGGCAAGTGCCGGAAGTGCTTTTTCTATCAACTTTGCACCCGTCATAATCTGCATCGAAATACCCAATGAGATTGAATTTTGAGCCTTTTGGGTACCAAAGACCAAGATTGGGTGTATGAACTAAATATCTTAGGATTCTCTTTACGGCTGTCAAATGACATTCCTTAGGGTTGGCTTGAAATCTTGCACACAAACATACACTCAACATAATATCTGGCCTAGATGCACATAAGTAAAGTAAAGATCCAATCATGGAGCGATATACCTTTTGGTCGACGCTCGGTCCATCTTCATTGAGATCCAAGTGACCATTCGTTGCCATGGGAGTCTTTATGGGCTTTGCCTTGTCCATGCCAAACTTCTTGAGGATGTCCTGTGTGTACTTGGTTTGGCTTATGAATGTTCCTTCCCTTTGTTGCCGCACTTGGAATCCCAAGAAGTACTTCAATTCTCCCATCATTGACATTTCAAATCTGTCTGTCATAATTTTACTAAACTCTTCACAGAAAGATTGGTTAGTTGATCCAAAAATTATATCATCAACAAAGATTTGGCAAATAAAAAGATCATTATCCAGATTTTTCGTGAATAGTGTATAATCTACTTTGCCAATTTGAAAGCCATTATCAATTAAAAAATCTCTAAGACACTCATACCAAGCTCTAGGAGCTTGTTTGAGGCCATAGAGAGCCTTACGCAGTTTATACACGTGGTCGGGGAACTCTTCGTCTTCAAATCCGGGTGGTTGCTCCACATACACCTCTTCCTTGATCGGTCCGTTGAGGAAGGCGCTTTTCACGTCCATTTGATACAGCTTGAAATCATGGTGAGTAGCATATGCAAGTAATATTCTAATTGATTCAAGCCTAGCTACTGGAGCAAAGGTTTCATCGGAATCCAAACCTTCGACTTGTGAGTAACCTTTGGCCACAAGTCGTGCCTTGTTTCTTGTCACCACTCCGTGTTCGTCTTGCTTGTTGCGGAAGACCCACTTGGTGCCCACAATATTTGCATTGGGTCTTTCCACAAGTTCCCAAACCTCGTTTCTCTTGAAATTGTTCAACTCTTCTTGCATTGCCACCACCCAGTCCGGATCCTTCAATGCATCCTCAGTCCTGCGGGGTTCCAAAAAGGAGACAAACGAGTAATGTTCACAAAAATTTGCTATACGAGATCTAGTGGTTACTCCCTTTTGGATGTCGCCGATGATGTTGTCGATTGGATGATCCCTTTGAATGCATTGGTGTACTCTTGGGTGTGGCACTTGGGGGGTCGTATGTTGGTGATCATCTTCTTCTCCCCCTGAGTTGTTGTCCTCGTTGATTTGTTGATCATGTTCATATTCCTGTGATTTGTCTTGTATCGAGGCTCCCCCTGAATTGTTGATCTCCTCTTGTGGTTCACTTTCCTCTTGTATTTGTGACGATGACTCTTGTGGTCGTACTTCGCCTAGAGCCATCCTCTTCAATGCTTGATAGGGAGCTTCCTCTTTTCCTAATTCACATTGATCAACTTGCTCCTTTTGGGAGCCATTAGTTTCATCAAACACTACGTCATGTGCCACTTCAACAAGTCCGGAGGCCTTGTTGAAAACACGATAGGCGTAAGTGTTCGAATCATAACCAAGCAAGAAACCTTCATCGGACTTCGAAGCGAACTTTGAAGTCCTGGGCTTCTTGTTCAAAATATAGCAAGGAGAACCGAAAACTCGAAAATATGAAATGTTCGGTTTGTTACCGGTGAGTAGCTCATAGGGAGCCTTCTTTAGTAGTCGATGAAGGTAGAGTCGATTTGTGGCATGGCAAGCGGTGTTGATTGCTTCTGCCCAAAATCGATCCGAAGTCTTGTATTCATCGAGCATTGTTCTTGCCATCTCTATGAGCGTTCGGTTCTTCCTTTCGGCAACTCCGTTTTGTTGTGGAGAGTATGGTGCTGAGAATTCATGCTTGATTCCTTCCTCATCAAGGTATTCCTCCACTTGTATGTTCTTGAACTCCGTGCCGTTGTCGCTCCGAATACTCTTGATTGATAGTGAGAACTCGTTTTGCGCTCACTTGAAGAATTTCTTGAGTGTTCCTTGTGTTTCTGACTTGTCATGCAAAAAGAACACCCAAGTGAACCGGGAAAAATCATCAATAACAACTAAACCGTATTTGTTACCGCCGATGCTTATGTAAGCAATTGGACCAAACAAGTCCATGTGAAGTAGTTCGAGCGGTCTTGTCGTGGTCATGATGTTCTTCGCAGGATGTTGTGCTCCAACTTGCTTTCCTGCTTGGCACGCGCTACAAGGCCTGTCTTTCTCAAACACAACATCTTTCAAACCTCGGATGTGATCGCCCTTGAGGAGTTTTTGAAGGTTCCTCATACCAACATGTGCTAGCCGTCTATGCCACAGCCAACCCATGTTGGTTTTTGCAATCAAGCATGTGTCGAGTTCGGCTTTATCCTTGTTGAAGTCAACAAGGTAAAGCTTTCCCTTTAACATACCCTTGAATGCAACGGAACCATCACTTCTCCTTGCGACGGTCACACCCTCGTTAGTAAACAGGCAATTATAACCTTTGTCACATAACTGAGATATGGACAACAGGTTATAATCTAAAGATTCAACGTGTAAAACATGCGAAAGAGTATGTTCAGAGGATATTGCTATTTTACCGGTACCGAGGACCCTTCCTTGACTGTTATCCCCAAAGTAGATGCCTTCGTTTGGGTCCTGGTTCACTTCATACTCCACAAACATCCTCCTTTCTTCGGTCATGTGGTTGGTGCATCCACTGTCTAGCACCCATTTGGATCCACCGGAGGAGTAGGCCTGCAAAAACAAATTACGCCTTGGTTTTAGGTACCCAAGCTTGCTTGGGTCCTTGGAGGTTAGTAACAATACATTTGGGCACCCACACATGGGATTTTGTGTTCCCATGGCGTGGCCCAGCATAATAAGCATACACTTTACCAACATTATTTTTCATTAATACATAAGAAGCATCAAAGGTTTTAAACAAGAGTTGCTGTTGATTATGGGTCGGACTAGTCTGTGTGACCGGACTTGTCCGGATGACCGGACTTGTCCGGACCACAACCGGACTAGTCCGGTTTTCATGGGAGTTCAGATTTTTAGTTTTCGAGTTACCAGGTTGTGAGGGTCCTCCCTTCACAAAGGTAATCCTTCCCTTGTTATTTTTATGATTTCCAGCTCTTTGCTTTCCATCATGAGAGTAACCAATGCCGTACTTGACATTTGGAGGTCTTTGGACCAAATATGCACTACGTGCATAGTTGATCCTCTCCTTGTCAAATATCACACATTGGGTAGGATTTTTGTCCTTTGTGGAGGCAGAATTTTCCTTCAACCTGGTGTTAGTTTTATCACATTTGCAAATATGAGCGATATTAGTTGAAGTGGGTTGAGAAGGTAGGGTTGAAGAGGAGGAAGGTTCACTAAGCTTGAGTGACTCAACCTGCACTTCAAGGATCTTGTTGACCTTGATTAAGTCATCAAGTTGATCCTTGATTGCAACGTTTGAGTTGGTTAACTCCAAGCAAGTTTTCTTGCTTGAAGCTAGCTTAAGCTCTAGTGAGTGGTTTCTCTCCTTTTCAAGAGCTAGTAGATTGTCAAGTTCGACATGCTTCTCCTTTTGGGAGATAATCATGTCTTCTTGACGATCAATTAGCTCTTCCTTCTCAACAAGTTGGTTAAGTAAGAATTTCATTTTAGCAGCAGTTTTTCTATCTAAACCAATTAGCATATCTTCATTATCACTATCTAGATCATCATCACTCGAGTAAGAATGCAAGGAAGGAGTTTTGATGTTTACCTTGCGTTTACCTTCCTTAGCCATGAGGCAAGTTCCACTTGCTTTCTTTGCAACGAGCGTGGGGAAGAGTGTGGGTTTCTTGGACATGCTTTCAATGGCTATGCTAGCCATTTCTTCTTCATCGGACGATGAGGACTCATCATTTGAGTCCCACTCCTTTCCGATGTGTGCTTGTTCAGCTTGTTTCTTCTTCTTGAAGAATTTCTTCGGTTGAGGCTTGGACTCTTTACTCTTCTTCTTGTTGTCCTCATATGGGCAATCAACTATAAAGTGATTGTACTCACCACAATTATAGCATGCCCGCCTCATCTTCGGCTTTGTCTTCTCCTTGTATTTTCCTTCACTCGATTTTGTTCCTTGTCTTTTCTTCATAATTCTTTTGAACTTCTTCATGAACAAAATCATATCTTCTTCGTCCAGCTCGTTGCTTTCATCATCGCTGTCCTCCTCAAGCTGTGCTTCTTTTGCTTCTTTGGATAGAGGCTTGAGTGAGGACTTTAAGGCAACTCCCTTCTTCTTGGCCGATGTGAGGTCGGCTATTTCTTTGACGTGCTTGGCTTGCTTCTCCATCATCTCAAAGTTGATGATTTTGCCAAGCAGTTCATCCGGAGACATTTTCTTGTACCCGGGACTTTCTCGGATCATAGAGCAAAGTGTGACGTTGCGAGGCATAAAGGCTCTAAGGATGAGCTTTACAACCTCGTGGTCATTCCACTTTTTGCTACCATATGATCGAACCTTGTTCACAAGAGTCTTCAGTCTGTTGTACATGTCCTGGGGAGACTCATCTTCCTCAATCGCGAACCTTCCCAGTTCGCCTTCAATCATCTCAATCTTTGCCTCCGGCACATGCCTGTCACCTTCATGTGCCGTCTGTAGTGTGTCCCAGATTTCTTTGGCAATCTCCAATCCGTCCACCTTTGTGAATTCATCTCTACTTAGAGATGAGGTGATAACGGTTGCGGCTTGGGCATTCCTGTGGATGGCTTGCTCTTGACTTGGTGTGAGTTCTTCATCGTCATCAGGGATGTTTATTCCTGTGCACACAATATGCCATAAACTTGGGTTAAGGGAAATCAAGTGCATCTTCATATTTTGCCTCCACATGGAGTAATCACTCCCATCGAAGTGTGGGGCTTTTCCGAGAGGAATAGATAGATAATGACTGCTGTTAGAATTTAAACGGTCATAATTAAAAGGATATCGGGAGTAGTCGGTGTGACTACTCCCCTTCTTCTTTTCTTCAATTTTAGCTTTCCCTTTGGAAAGTGCTTTCTTTCGGAGCAGTGCTTTCAGCTCCAATGTCTCCTCATCATCATCATCGAAGTCTTGAATGGCTTCGAGATACTTTTCAAGCTTTTGGTGCTTGTCATTGTTCATTCCTTCCTGGTTGTTGATTTTCTGGACTTCCTTCATGTCCGACATGATCTCTTCGAGTGGTTGCACTCTTTCCTGAAGAACCAGCTCTGATACCAATTGAATGTAGGCCTAGAGGGGGGGTGAATAGGCCTTCTTGAATTTTCTCGGTTCCTGTAGCACTTCAACAACAAGGTCAAAACCAGATATATCGGACTAGTCCGGTAAAGTGCAGACTAGTCTGGATTTCACGGACTAGGTTGATCAAGTTAGGTCAATTTGATTGTTTCGTTGACGTTTGCAGCGGAAATATAAACTTCAATAACAGTTCAACGATTGTATGTCAAGTTCTATTGCAAGTATGATTCTTGTTCAACTATTTAACTTAAATTCAACAAGATGAATCAAACCCTAGATAATGTTGATCAACTAGAATGATGAACACAAACGAACAAGACACAAGATTTATCCCGTGGTTCGGTTACCACGAAGGCAACCTACGTCCACGTTGAGGAGCCCACAAAAGGATCGGGTCTTCACCAACCCTTCCCTCGTCGGATCGCCACGAAGGCCAATCCTCTTCCACTAAACACACAGGGGTAAATCACCAAGTTGAAGGGGCGATCTCACAAGTTGAGAGCTCCCTTGATTACAAGTTTCAAGACCACCAATAACACACTTCGAAATATACAAATTGAGATGCAAGAGTGTGTTAGAGATTCAAACCAAGAGCTCAATCGTGTGCCAAGTGCCTCTCCAATGATCTACAAGTGATCTTCAATGGATTGATTGATTTTGCACTTAATTTCGTGGAGAGAGATGGTTTTTGAGTCTATTGGGAGGTGTGACGGCGCTAGGGTTCGAGAGCGGGTGAAAGTGGGCCGTGCACCTCTATTTATATGGGGTTTCTAGAAGTTACCGTTAGGGTTCAGAAAGATCGGACTAGTTCGAGGTGGTGACCGGACTAGTCCGGTGTGCTGTGTGAAGCAAACCCTAAGTGTCCAGGAATCTCGAACTAGTCCGGTTCAAAACGGACTTGTCCGATTTCGCTACTGGAAAGCTTCGGACTAGTCCGGTTGTCATCGGACTTGCCCGGACACATGAAACCCTAAGTGTTTAGGATGACAAGTCCGCACTTGGAGGACTTGTCCGATTTAGATCAGGGTGTATATCGGACTAGTCCGTGTAAACACCGGACTTGTCCGAAGTGGATCAGAAAGTATATCGGACTAGTCCGGGTCACAACGGACTTGTCCGATTTTGTGAGACTTGTGCATTGTTTTGAGGACTAGTCCGCACTGGGGAGGACTAGTCTGAAGTGGAACAGAAAGATATCGGACTAGTCCGGTGATGATCGGACTTGTCCGATCTGGTGCAGAATGGGATATTAGACTAGTCCGGCTGATATCGGACTAGTCCGGTCCTGTATAGCTTTGTGCATTGTGTGTGTGTGATTAAATGAGATTGAGCTCTTGGGTGTGTTTCCTTAACACACTCCATGCATACTAAAATACTAATTTCTTCTCCTTGAGCTCAAATTCATTTTCCTTCTCAATTTCCCTCTTTTTGGTACTTTGCTCATTTTTCATCATTTTCCTGCATTCATCTCAACAAAAGGATTAGGATCCCAATTGCTTGTCATAAATCATCCAAAACCCACAAGGGAGTCCTAGATGCACTTTCAGATTTTGTGCGAACTAGTCCGATATTGCAAGAATCCTTGAAAAATTGCTAAGTCCTTGGACTTTTCTGGACTAGTTCGGTGTTCCAGCGGACTTGTCCGTTTTTCCTCTCTGTTCAAAGTCGTACTTATCCGATTTTAGGCCAGACTTGTCCAATTTTCTCTCTGGACAACTTCGGACTAGTACGGGCCTTTTCGGACTTGTCCGATATTTCGCGACTCCGAGTTGATCTTTTGTTTTACGATTTGTTTCTTGGGTTTCATGTTAAGTGGGCCTAGGGACGTCGTGCCTAACTCTTTTAGAGCCCATGTGGGACTCTAAACCGGCCTCTACTCATCCCAAAACTCGAAATCCATCTAACCCGAGCCTCCACCTCTATATAAACGGCCCCACCCCTTGGATTGACATCTATTTGCCACTTTTCCACCCACCCAAACCCTAGTTCGTAGAGAGCCACCGACAAGGAAGGAGGAGAAGATCCCAAGAAAGAAGAAGAAGAGGAGGAAACAAAAGAGGATCAAGATCTCCACCAAGTTTCGTCCTTCACCACCAATTCATCCCCAAGTTCATCACCAACCCTAGATCATCAAGATCCAAGTGTTACCTCCAAGTTTCTTGATTCATTGGAGTTCTAAACACCTGGTATACCTTCTATTATCTTTTCCTTACGTGAATTCAACCCCTAATCTCCAAATTTACGTCGATCTAGAAAACCCTAATCTTCTGATCTCGCGGAGTGCGGACTTGTCCGGTCCCTAGCGGACTAGTCCGATCTTTCTGGTTAAATTGTGTTGAATTAATTCTAAAATTTGATCTAATCAATTCCAAACCTGTATAAACTTGTTAAAATCTATTAGAACTAGTTAGTGATCATTAAAAGTAATATAGTAACAAGTTCTACCTTGCATTTGCATCAATCATGCATGTCATGTCATATTGAGTAATATTTGTGGACTCTTTGATTGTGTTTCTTGTCTTGTATGTTTATTGTGTGGATTAGAAGGATTTGCGCTAGAAAGTGCCGCGGAGGATCTACAGCACCAAGAGTTTGAAGGCTCTGACCCTAATCAACAGCAAGAGCAAGGCAAGTGTCCTTGAAGCATATTGATACTGTTTTAAAATAAATGTTTTGTTTGCAAAACTGCATGCTCCGTCAAATTGATGGGGAACCCTATGATAGGAAGTTTACTAGCTTTGTTTAACCACCCTTGTCACCTGGAATATATGGTAGAGAGTCGGGAAAGGGCTTTTTACCTTTTTGCTTCGCTTAATCAACTGGGATGGAAACCAACTATACCACTCAATTTAATTATGCATGGATGAGATTATGGTTAACATGAACTGGTTAAATATGATATTGTAATGGGTGATCTAAGCAAGCCGGGTATGTGGATGGGTTGGATGTCATGGTGGTCGCTTGCTTTAGATCTAAGGACCGGTTCATGCGAGAATAAGCCAGGACTACAATGCCACCACGAGGCCAAGTATGGGTGCGGCGTAGCCTAGTGCTGTTTGGACCATTGTGGATGCTCGGGGAAGGGGTAGTCGGATTGGGTTTGTTGATGATTGGTGGGACTACCCTGGGATCCGAATGGCTCAAGAGGGGGCCCTTGGTTGAAGATGTGCTCTGCAGGAGACATTGCCACTGGTGAAACCTTAGTGGGGTCTAAATAGGCTAGTAATCCCTTTGTAAAGGCTATTTTGTGATCTCTTGGCCACACACTGATGGTAGTGTGAGACGGCATAATAGAGGTTCTAGTCATCGGAAGGTGATGAAATCACAAACACGTGGGTAAAGAGGTACAAACTCTGCAGAGTTAAATAAAACTATCATGATAGCCGTGCTCCCGAGTATGAGCACATGGACAACTTCCATGATTAGAGGGAACTCAGTATTGGGATGGTATTGGGATGGTATTTGGGATGGTTATGGTTTGGTAGTGGTTATGGCTGGTTATGGATTTATTTCTGGTATTGAATATGGTTATTGGCAATGGTGAAATCTGGAATTATTGATGATGGTAGCGAATTCAGATTGGTATTATTATATTACTTATGATTATGATGGGTTTACTTCACATACATATAATATATTGCTTTTCAAGTGTTTTAATGTACTTTTCAGCACTTTGCCATTATTATTGTCGTCATTTGAATAAGCCACATGTCATACTTTCCACACTTGCTGAGTACGACATGTACTCACTCTTGCAATCCCCCCAACAGTTACAGGTTAGGATTGGGAGTTTAATGGCGATAATGCGGAGTTCTAAGCCGTGTCTACCGTCAGCTTGCCTGTGGTGTTGATTGCACTCTATACCTATTGCTTATGCTGCCTAGCTGTTTAGTTTGCTTAATTAGTTTATTTCCGCTGCATTAGTTGAACTTGTCATTAATATTCGTTAGAGCTTGTATTCGAGGATAATATGGTTTGTGTAATAAAATTTGGTTAATTAATCTTGTTATGTGGTAATTTTTTGTATACTCTTTTGTGATTGCACTCGTGTATGTGTGATGAACATCCTGGGCACACATATGCGTTAGCTTGGTTCATTTTTCGGAACCGGGTATCACAACTTTTACCTTTTTGCTTCGCTTAATCAACAAGGATGGGAAAACAACTATACCACTCAATTTAAATATGCATGGATGAGATTATGGTTAACATGAACTGGTTAAATATGATATGGTAATGGGTGATCTAAGCAAGCTTGGTATGTGGATGGGTTGGATGTTATGGTGGTTTGCTTGCCTTAGATATAAGGACCGGTTCATGCGAGAATAAGCCAGGACTACAATGTCACCACGAGACCAAGTATGGGTGCGGTGTAGCTGATTAATTAGGGCTTTGTTAGTGCTGTTTGGACCATTATGGATGCTCGGGGAAGGGGTAGTTGGATTGGGTTTGTTGATGATTGGTGAGACTACCCTGGGATCCGAATGGCTCAAGAGGGGGCCCTTGGTTGAAGATGTGCTCCGTGGGAGGCATCGCCATTGGTGAAACCTCAGTGGGGTCTAAATAGGCTAGTAATCCCTTTATAAAGGCTATTTTGTGATCTCTTGGCCACACACCAACGGAAGTGTGTAATGTGACTAACGGGTCATGGGCATAAGAAAGGTTCTTAGTCACTGAAAGGTGATGAAATCACAAACACGTGGGTAAAGTGGTACAAACTCTACAGAGTCTAATAAAACTATGTAAGACCTATGTGTGCTGAATACATTGGCTTGTAGTGAATACACTTGGTTTGACGATAAAAGTTCTGAATATCACCAAAACACCTTTTTATCAAGGTCCGTCTCTAGCTCCGAGCTACAGCAAGGTCCGACTAGCTTTGGTCAGCTCCGGTGAAGTTTTGTCTTTAGCTTCGGCATGTCTTTGATAGCTCCGACATGTCTTTGATAGCCCCGACATGATTTTGATAGCTCTGTCGTGTTTTTGCTAAGCTCCGAAGTTGATTTTTCTAGCTCCAATTTTCGGGATTACTAGTTCCGACTAAGTTCTGGTTAGCTCCGGCGCTAGGTCCTACTAGTTTTGTAAGCTCCGGCGGGAGCTTGGTTGTACTAGTTTTGGTAAGCTCCGGCGCTAGGTTGTACTAGCTTTTGCTAGCTCCGGCTCAAGGTCCGGGTTGCTCTGGCAAGGCTCGGAACTTGACCGTAGTGCTTCTACTTTTCATTTGCAATGTTTCGTACTTGCTTTACATTGCTGGAAAGATTGCTTAGTATTCATTTGCTAAGTTTTTGGTGCGTTTTGGTTGATATGGATGATATCGTGTTAGTGTAGTTTTGCAACATGCTTATGTGAGGTTCTCACGTAGGGTGTTGTGTTCGGAACTAACTTGAGTCACGTCGAGGACTTGGCCTCGTATGGATTGGTTGTTTATTCATGTGCAGGTGTTGCTTGAGTTCAATACATGGCTGGTGACGGGATCCATTGGACTAGTCTCAGGGAGGAGATGAGGTTCCAACAACCAAATTCAGGAGGAATTGTGGTTGAGCTGATCAGGAGGTTGCGCAACATGATTGAATCAAGAACAATGCATATGAAGGTATCGTGGATGTCATTGGAAGATGTTTGCACGTGTGCAAGGAGTGCATGGACGTGGCTACATGGTTCCGACACGTGATGAAGAGATGTGGATGTAAAGAGTTGGTCGGAAAGGTCCAACCGACTAGGCTGCAGCTGAGTCGGGTTTGACTCAAATATGGAAAGATTTGAGTTGGTTATGATAGGATTTCATGTGGGTCACGAATTTGAGTTGTTTAGGAATGTGGGATACACTCCTAAGGTGTTTTGAAGTTTTAAGATTGCTTCTATCTGCGAATAGAAGAATCCTAAGAAGTTATGGAAAGTTACGATTCGTGAACAGAGTAGGATTAGGTTCCTGATCTGAGTTGAGTTGGCTTTCGAGCTGGTTATATAAGCAAGGGAGCCTAGAGCTCGTGGTGCACGACTTTGGGGCTGTTCCTCTTGTGTCCTACTAAATAAAATTCGTAGTTTCAAGGAACTTTTGTGTCTTGTTCGTCCGACTTGTTCCAGACAAGTTTTACTCGTCGAGTTTCTGGACAACACTACCTTTCGTCGGTGGTTTTATCATAACTTGAGTTTTACAGATCCAATTGATGTGATTATTTTTGGGTTGTCTTCACAACTTGATTATCTATCATCTGTCAAAATTCATGGTCATTGGATTTGTGGTCTATGATATACACGAGTTTCTTTGCAGCGTTCCAGAACTGTTTTTTTCTCGAGTAGGGCAGATTGACCTTTGTTTGATCTTTCGATCATAACTTGAGTTTTTCTCGCCGGATTTGAGTGATTCTTTTTGTGTTGTCTTCGTGACTTGATTCTCTCTGATATCTATCACTTTTGTCAGGGTGAAACACGTTTGGATTAGTCTCACACACGATTTCTTTAACAGATTGTTTTTCTGCCGAAAGGGTTTGGGGTTTAATTGTTTCCGCTGCGTAAGATTTTTAAATGTACCATTCACCCCCCCCCCCTCTGGTAGCTTTTCACGTGCTCTTTGATCCTACAATTGGTATCAGAGCCACGTTGCTCTAATCTTTGTGATTTGCACGTGTTTTTGACTAATCATCATGGAGAAGTACTCCGCCAAACCTTGTGTGTTTGCTGGTATTGATTTTCAGGTTTGGAAGGCACGCATGGAGGCTTTCATCCACGCACAAGACTTTGCAATATGGGAGAAGGTATACAAGCCTTACGAAGTGCCATCAAATGATCAAGTTACAGCTACAAATCTGAGAGATGTCGACAACAACAACAAGGCTCGAAACTTGATCATACAAGGATTAACACAAAGCGACTTTGACCGTGTTGCACACCTCCGATATGCATACGATGTGTGGAAAGCACTTTGTGACTACCACGAAGGATCTAACACGATCAAAGAGGTAAGGCAAGACATGTTCAAGAAAGAATACATGCGCTTCAAGATGCAACCAGGTGAGTCTATTGATGACCTTTTTGCTCGTTTTAATAAGATTCTCAGCAACTTGCGTAGTGTCAATGTTAAATTTTCAGATGCTGAAAATGCTAGGCAATTGCTAAGTGCATTAGATATGTCAATTTGGGAGATGAAAGTCACATCTATTCGTGAATCTACTGTCATGAGTTCACTTACTTTAGATGTGCTATATTCCAAGTTAAAAACTCATGAAATTGACATAATCTCACGTAAGAACCCCCATAAGTCAATTGCATTTGTTTCACAACGTGATATGTCTAGCTCCGGCAAATCATCATCTTGCAATACTCTTGCTTTGTTGTCCTCACTAACCCTGGAGCTGATCGAAGAAATTCCAGAAGAGGAGTTGGCACTCATCTCTACTAGATTCTCAACAGCATTGCAAAATGTGAGAACTAGAAGGAGAGGAAGCTCCGGACCTCAACGCTGTTTTGAATGTGGTAAAACAGGACACTTTCGTACATAATGCCCTAACCTTTCAGGTCCGGCCACCCGTGAAGAAAAACAAAGCAAGGTTCGGATCTCCTCTGGAAATTCCAATAAGAAGAAGAAAGGTGCCATAGGATGCAAGATGATCAACAGTTTCATTACCGCGCTTCAAGAGTTCAGTTCAAGCGACATGGACATTGGAAGTGATGAAGATGAAGATGATTTGGCAAACTTGTGCTTCATGGCGGGCAAGTCAAGATTAAGTATGGAGGAGGCAGAACACAACAACGACAATGAAGAGGTATTTCCTACTTGCGAAGAAATGTGTGATGCTATTTCTTGTGCCACTATTATTGTTAAGAAAAAGGACAAAAAGCTTAGGGATAGTGCTGCTAAAATTGAATCACTAGAATCTGAAATCAACCGGTTAAAAACTTTGATTCCTAGTGATGATGCATGTTCCTCATGTGATTTAATATATGAACAATTGTCCTCATTAAGAAGTGCGCACACCTCCACACTTGATAAACTTGAGTTAGAAATTGAAAAGAACAAAGAGCTTGCTACACTTAATGATAAAAACTTGAAAGATGCTAGCTGTTCTACAATTGATTTGCATTGTTCTACTTGTGATGATCTTGATAAGAAACTACAGTATGCTATGAATGAAATTTCTATATTGAACAATGCTTTACGTTCTCATAAAGTTAAATTTTGTTCCAATTGCAAACTAAAAGGAAAAACTTCATGTGAAAATTGCCTTGATCTGTCCAATAAACTTGATGACATGCATAGGACATTAGATCGGTTTTGTAATGGGAATAAGAACCTAAACTTACTGTTGAATCCTTCCAAGTCTTGCAATGATAAAACTGGTTTAGGTTTTGATTCTCTTGCTCATGCTAAGGCACATCCACCTAAAATTGTAAAGTCATTAGGAAGTGGTTTGATTCAAACAGTTCCTAAACAAAAAGGAGTGGTTTTCAAATCTGCAAGAGTGTTGTCTCATTCGGTTTCAAATAAAAATATTGCTTGCTCATCTAGACATGAACACAAAGTTAAATTTCATTGTACCTACTGTGGTAGAGATGGTCATGTCATAAATCTTTGTTATAGAGTAGCTAAACAACAGAAAAAGGAAATAATGGTTGCTAGATCTCATAACTTTCATGCAAAATTTGCTGCACATATTGAACCGAATGTACAACCTGCTATTTTGAGTCAAAAACATTCAAAGTTTACCTCTGGACCTTCTGTTTTTGGCTCCGGAGCTACTGATTTTGTGCTACACAAGTAACACCTTATAGGTCAGTAGTTAAGAATAAAAAATCACAAACTTTGACTCATAAACCTGCTGTTTTGTCTCAGCTTTCGCGTGTTTTTCCTGCTGCACGTCGCGTGACTCAGTACTGGATTCCTAAATGCCTTTTGACTAACCCCAGTATTGAGTCATTGACGTATTGTGCTTTTATGTAGGTTACACGTTTGAGGAAGAAGAACATTTGGATTGTGGATTCAGGTTGCTCATGCCACATGACCGGTAACAAATATTGGTTCTCCTCCCTCTCTTTTGTGTCACGTGTAGAAAATGTTACTTTTGCCGATAACTCTTCAACTCCTATAATTGCTAAGGGTTCGGTTAGAGTAAATGATCACTACACTTTGAAGGATGTGGCACTTGTCAAAAATTTGAAATACAACTTCCTTTCTGTTTCACAATTACTAGATGAAAATCTGGAAATTATTTTCAATAAAAACTGCTGCAAAGTTGTAAGTTCAAATAGTGAGCTTATTTTTAACATGTGTCGGTTTGGAAGAGTTTTTAAAGCTGATTTTGATATGTCTTTCTCTAAGCATAGGTGTCTAGTTGCTAATGATTCAAAGGACTTATATTTTTGGCATCGTAGACTTGGTCACGTAGGCTTTGATCACCTAACACGTGTTAGTGCTCTTGATCGCATACATGGGCTGCCTAAGCTTAAAGGGGACAAAGAAATTGTGTGCTCTTCTTGTAGACATGCTAAGATGGTTGCAGTTTCACATACTCCTCTCACAATGATCATGACAACTGAACCATGTCAACTTTTGCATCTTGACACCGTAGGACCTTCACGTGTTCAATCCTTCGGAGGTAAATGGTATGTTCTTGTTATTGTTGATGATTATTCTAGATACTCTTGGGTTTACTTTATGGCATCTAAGAATGAAGTTTTTAGTCACTTTAGAACTTTATTTCTTAGATTATCAATTGATCACCCAGGATCATTAAAAGCAATTAGAAGTGATAACGGAACTGAATTTAAAAATCAATCTTTTGATCACTTTTGTGCTGAAAATGGAATAGATCATCAACTTTCTTCACCATATGTACCTCAACAGAACAGTGTTGTAGAAAGAAAGAACAAAACCTTAGTTGAGATGGCTAGGACTATGCTTGATGAATATCAAACTCCTAGGAAATTTTGGGCTGATGCGTTAGGAACCGCTTGTTATGTCTCAAATCGTGTTTTCTTGCGTGCTAAGCTAGGTAAAACACCATATGAGCTTCGGTTTGGACATAGGCCTAGTGTTACACACTTTCGGGTCCTTGGTTGCAAATTCTTTGTTAAGAAACATGGTAATATTGATAAATTTGAACCTAGATCCATTGATGGCATGTTTCTTGGTTATCCATCTCATACTAGAGGCTACCGTGTGCTTTTACTTGACACTAACAAAATTGTGGAGACTTGTGAAGTGTCTTTTGATGAATCTAGCCCAGGTACTAGCTCAAACATTGCAGGTCCAGATCCATATCCGCAGGGGGAGAGCATTTTCATTGAAGATGAGGAAGAATTGGAGTTGCTGCCAGAAAATTCAGCAGCTAAAGACTTTGGTTTAGCTCCAGATGTTAATTCTCAACCAGCACCGACAACCATCAATGCTGATTCAAATCATCCTCAAGCCACAAGCTCATCGATTTGTGATGAACATGAAGAAGAAGAAGCTTGTGAGACATCTGTTCCCCTACGGTTTTACAAATATCATCCCCCACAACAGATGATTGGAAGCTTGCATGAATGAGTCACATGGTCCAGGTTTTGCGATCCAAACTCTCATGCTCATTCTGCTTTTGTTGCTTCTTTTGAACCCAAAGATATATCACATGCACTCACTAATGAATCTTGGATTATTGCCATGCAAGAAGAGTTAGAAAATTTTGAAAGAAATAATGTTTGGAAACTTGTACCTCCACCTCAAGGTCACACTTTAATTGGAACTAAATGGGTATTTAAAAATAAACAAAGTGAGGATGGGGTTGTGGTTAGGAATAAGGCTAGTTTGGTTGCTCAAGGTTTCACTCAAGTTGAAGGTCTAGATTTTGATGAAACTTTTGCTCCCATTGCTAGATTAGAACCCATAAGAATTTTGTTAGCTTTTGCAGCATCTAAAGGTTTTAAGCTATATCAAATAGATGTTAAAAGTGCTTTTCTTAATGGCTACATAGATGAGGAGGTTTATGTCAAACAACCACCGGGTTTTGAAAATCCAAATTTTCCTAATCATGTTTACAAACTATCCAAAGCCTTATACGGTCTCAAACAAGCCCCTAGAGCATGGTATGATAGGTTAAAAACATTATTACTTGAAAAGGGGTTTACCATGGGCAAGGTTGATAAAAGTCTTTTTGTGCTTAAACATGGCAATGACTCATTATTCGTTCAAGTGTATGTGGATGATATTATCTTTGGTTGTGCTTCTCATGATCTTGTGTCCAAGTTTTCAGCAATGATGAGTTCCGAATTTGAAATGAGTATGATGGGTGAAGTCACTTACTTTTTGGGGCTGCAAATCAAGCAAACCAAGGAGGGTACCTTTGTGCATCAAACGAAGTATACCAAAGACCTCCTAAGGCGCTTCAACATGGACAAAAGCAAGCCTCTTCGGACACCAATGGGAACAGCAACAACACTTGAACTTGATGAAGATGGTGAACCTATGAATCAAAAAGAATATAGACGCATGATCGGATCACTTTTGTACCTCACGGCATCAAGACCGGACATACAATTCAGCGTATGTCTTTGTGCACGGTTTCAAGCCTCCCCACGTGCTTCACATCGTCAAGCCGTCAAAAGGATTCTCAGGTACTTACATGGAACTCAAGAATTTGGCATTTTTCATCCTTCTTCCTCAACTGTTACTTTGAAAGCTTTTTCGGATGCTGATTTTGGGGGTTGCAGGATTGATAGGAAAAGTACTTCCGGTGCTTGTCATTATCTTGGTAATTCTCTTGTTGCTTGGTCCTCTAAGAAACAAAATTCAGTTGCACAATCCACAGCCGAATCTGAATATGTAGCTGCTGCTAGTGCTTGCTCTCAAATTCTTTGGATTGTTCAAACACTTAAGGACTATGGGGTTGATTTAGATAGTGTTCCACTGTTCTGTGATAACACTAGTGCCATTTGCATTGCTAAAAACCCCGTGCAACATTCTAGAACTAAGCACATTGACATTAGGTATCACTTTCTCCGAGATAATGTTGAAAAAGGAAACATTGTGCTTCACCATGTAGATACCAAACAACAATTGACTGACATTTTTACAAAACCTTTGGATTTCACTCATTTTTGTTACATTCATAGTGAAATAGGGGTTATGCATCCTCATGGCTTAAATTGAGGGGGAGTTTTGAAACTTGGGAAGTCTATGTGTGAATTTGAAATTAAAATAATATGAGCATAGTATTTCATACATATATGACTTTGTGATTCCTTTTACATGCTGAAAGTTCTTACTACATTACTCGTGTTATACATTTTGTAGTTTTTGCCATGTCTAGTAATTGGAATAATTACTTACACTAAAACTGGTCATGGTCGAACTTTCTTGCTGTTTTGAACGTGTTACATGTTCACAAGTGATTTTAATCATTAAGAATTCATCAAGTAATCAACTCACATGTTGAGTTTTTATGAACAAATATAAATTGAGAAAAGATCAAGAGAATATGCATGCATCGCACTTCTTCTTTTGAGATGGCTTGTCATTGCACTTAGATATGAACTTGGAAGAAGTTGTGTATGACTAAAACCATGTCCTTAAGCTTTTGATTGTCAAATGACATAGGCTTGGCTTGGTTGGTTAGAATAAGGCAGATGCGCATATAATCTCTTGCAAATATCATATGATCTAAATTTATGCTTTGAAAAATAATAAAATGCAACAACTAGTGTCATGCTTTCAGGTTTTGAAATAGTTAAGTTTGTGAGATCATGACTTACTTAAATTGAAAATTACATTTGATCTCTAGCATGGCTTACACTACTTTATGTATTTCCTTAATGTGATAATGTAAGGTACTTGATAGTATGACTTGGATGAGATTTGTTTATGTGTATATGTTATAATATGCTCATAACAACTAAAGGGGGAGAGATAATTTGTTTATATGTTCATGACTTGCTGAATACATTGTCAAAGGGGGAGAGATAAGCATGAAGAGAAAGAGAATATGTGCATAAGGAGAGATAATAAAGGGGGAGAGATAATATGGGATAACTTTTCTTCTCATTTTACTTTTGATTTACAAAGGGGAAGAAATTGCCTTCAAAACTTTTATATGAATAAGCCAATGTTCAGATTTTAAATGGTGTTGCCAATGCATTCATCAAGGGGGAGAATGTAAGACCTATGTGTGCTGAATACATTGGCTTGTAGTGAATACACTTGCTTTGACGATAAATGTTTTGAATATCACTAAAACACCTTTTTATCAAGGTCCGACTCTAGCTCCGAGCTACAGCAAGGTCTGACTAGCTTTGATCAGCTCCGGTGAAGTTTTGTCTTTAGCTCCGGCATGTCTTTGATAGCTCCGACATGTCTTTGATAGCTCCGACATGATTTTGATAGCTCCGTCGTGTTTTTTCTTATCTTCGAAGTTGATTTTTCTAGCTCTGGTTTTTGGGATTACTAGTTCCGACTAATTTCTGGTTAGCTCCGGCGCTAGGTCCTGCTAGTTTTGTAAGCTCCGGCGGGAGCTTGGTTGTACTAGTTTTGGTAAGCTCCAGCGCTAGGTTCTACTAGCTTTTGTTAGCTCCGGCTCAAGGTCCGGGTTGCTCTGGCAAGGTCCGGAACTTGACCGTAGTGCTTCTGCTTTTCACTTGCAATGTTTCGTACTTGCTTTACATTGTTGGAAAGATTGCTTAGTATTCATTTGCTAAGTTTTTGGTGCGTTTTGGTTGATATGGATGATATCGTGTTACTGTGGTTTTGCAACATGCTTATGTGAGGTTCTCACGTAGGGTGTTGTGTTCGGAACTAACTTGAGTCAAGTCGAGGACTTGGGCTCGTATGGATTGGTTGTTTATTCATGTGCAGGTGTTGCTTGAGTTCAAGACATGGATAGTGATGGGATCCATTGGACTAGTCTCAGGGAGGAGATGAGGTTCCAACAACCAAATTCAGGAGAAATTGTGGTTGAGCTGATCAGGAGGTTGCGCAGCATGATTGAATCAAGAACAATGCATATGAAGGTATCGTGGACGTCATTGGAAGATGTTTGCACGTGTGCAAGGAGTGCATGAACGTTGATACATGGTTTTGAGACATGATGAAGAGATGTGGATGTAAAGAGTTGGTCGGAAAGGTCCAACCGACTAGGTTATGGACTCAGGCTGCGGCTGAGTCGGGTTTGACTCAAATATGGAAAGATTTGAGTTGCTTATGATAGGATTTCATGTGGGTCACGAATTTGAGTTGTTTAGGAATGTGGGATACGTTCCTAAGGTGTTTGGAAGTTTTAAGATTGCTTCTATCTGCGTATAGAAGAATCCTAAGCAGTTATGGAAAGTTACGATTCGTGAACAGAGTAGGATTAGGTTCCTGATCTGAGTTGAGTTGGCTTTTGAGCTGGTTATATAAGCAAGGGAGCTCAGATATCATGGTGCACGACTTTGGGGCTGTTCCTCTTGTGTTATATGGAATAAAATTCGTAGTTTCAAGGAACTTTTGTGCCTTGTTCGTCCGACTTGTTCCAGACAAGTTTTACTCGTCGAGTTTCTGGACAGCACTACCTTTCGTCGGTGGTTTTATCATAATTAGAGTTTTATAGATCCAATTGATGTGATCCTTTTTGGGTTGTCTTAAAAACTTGATTATATATCATATTTCAAAATTTCACGGTCATTGGATTTGTGGTCAATGATATACATGAGTTTCTTTGCAGCGTTCCAGAAATGTTTTTTCTCGAGTAGGGCAGATTGACCTTTGTTTGATCTTTCGATCATAACTTGAGTTTTGCTCGACGGATTTGAGTGATTCTTTTTGTGTTGTCTTCGTGACTTGATTCTCTCTGATATCTATCACTTTTGTCATGGTGAAACACGTTTAGATTAGTCTCACACATGATTTCTTTAACAGATCATTTTTCTGCCGAAATGGTTTGGGGTTTAATTGTTTCCGCTGCGTAAGATTTTTAAATCTACCATTCACCCCCCTCTGGTAGCTTTTCACGTGCTCTTCGATTCTACAAACTATCATGATAGCCATGCTCCCGGTTATGAGCACCTGGACAACTTCCATGATTATGGGGAACTCAGTATTGGGATGGTATTTGGGATGGTTATAGTTGGTATTATGGTTATGGATGGTTATGAATTGAATTCTGGTATTGAATATGGATATTGGTATATAGATGATGGATATGGAATATGGACTAGCATTATGATAACTATATGGCTTATGATGGGTTTGTTTCATGTACATGTAACATATATTGCTTTTCAAATGTTTTAATGTACTTTTCAGCACTTAGCCTTTATTATATTCGTCATTTGAATCAGCCACATGTCATACTTTCCACACTTGCTGAGTACGACATGTACTCACTCTTGCAATCCCCCCCCTCCAAACAGTTGTAGGTCAGGATTGGGAGTTTAATGGCGATAATGCAGAGTTCTAGGTCGTGTCTACTGTCAGCTTTGCCTGTGGTGTTGATTGGAGCTGCGCTATGCCATATCGCTTATGCTGCCTAGCTGTTTAGTTTGCTTATTTAGTTTATTTCCGCTGCATTAGTTGAACATGTCATTAATATTCATCAGAGCTTGTATTTGAGGATAATATGGTTTGTGTAATAAAATTTGGTTAATTAATCTTGTTCTGTGGAAATTTTCTGTATACTCTTTTGTGAATGCACTCGTGTATGTGTGTTGAACATCCTGGGCACACATATGCGTTCACTTGGTTCATTTTCGGAACCGGGTGTCACAAGATGCACATAAATAGAGCAGTGAATGTGACACACAGTTCCGAAAATGAACCAAGTGAACGAATATGTGTGCGTAGGATGTTCAAAACACATACACGAGTGTATTCACAAAAGAGTATACAGGAAATTACCACAGAACAAGATTAATTAACCAAATTTTATTACACAAACCATATTATCCTCGAATACAAGCTCTAATGAATTATTAATGACAAGTTCAACTAATGTAGCAAAAATAATCTAAATAAGCAAACTAAACAAATAGGCATATGGGATATATGCGCAACTCCCATCAACACCACAGGCAAGATGACGGTAGACACAGCCTAGTAATCTGCATTATCATCATTAAACTCCCAATCCTGACCTGCAACTGTTGGGAGGGGGGAATTACAAGGGTGAGTACATGTCGTACTCAACAAGTGTGGAAAGTATGACATGTAGCTAATTCAAATGACAACAATAATAATGGCTAAGTGCTGAAAAGTGCATTAAAAACATTTGAAAAGCAATATAATATATGGATATGAAATAATCCCATCATAAACCATGTAGTTATCATAATACCGGTCCATATTCCATATCCATCATCATATACCAATATCCATATTCAATACCAGAATTTAATTCATAACCATCCATAACCATAACCAAATCTCGATTTCCCTCTGATCATGGAAATTGTCCAGGTGCTCATAACCGGGAGCACGACTATCATGATAGTTTTAATACTCTGCACAGTTTGTACCACTTTACCCACATGTTTGTGATTTCATCACCGTCGGCGACTAAAGAACCTCTCTTATGCCAATTACACTTCCTTTGGTGTATGGCCAAGAGATTACAAAATAGCCTTTACAAAGGGATTACTAGCCTATTTAGACCCCACTGAGGTTTCACCGGTGGCGATGTCTCAAACTGAGCACATCTTCAACCAAGGGCCCCCTCTTGTGCCATTCGGATCCCAGGGTAGTCCCACCAATCCTAAACAAACCCAATCCGTCTGCCCTTTCCCTGAGCATCCTGAATGATCCAAACAGCACTGGCAAAGCCCTAATTAATCAGCTACGCCGCACCCATACTTGGTCTCGTGGTGGCACTGTAGTCCTAGCTTATTCTCGCATGAACCGATCCTTAGATCTAAAGCAAGCAAACCACCATATCATCCAACCCATCCACATACTGGGCTTGCTTAGATCACCCATGACCATATCATATTAACCAGTTCACGTTAATCATAATCTCATAATTACATAATTAAGGTAAGTGGTACAGTTGTTTTCCCATCCCAATTAATTAAGCGAGGCAAAAAGGTAAAAATCCCATCCCGACTCTCTACCATGAATTCTAGGTGACAAGGGTGGTCAAACAAAGCTAGTAAACTTCCTACCATAGGATTCCCATCAAATTGACACAAGCATGCAGTTTTGCAAACAAAAAATTTATTTCAAAACAGGATCAATATGCTTCAAGGACACTTGCCTTGCTCTTGGGATTGATTCGGGTCAAAGCCTTCAAACTCTTGGTGCTAGAGATCCTCCGCGGCACTCTCTAGCGCAAATCTGTCTAATCCGCACAATAAACATACAAACAAGAAACACAATCAAAGAGTGCACAAATATAAATCAATATGACATGACATGCATGATTAATGCAAATGCAAGGTATAACTTGTTAATAGATTGCTTTTAAATGATCACTATCTAGTTCTAATAGATTTTAACAAGTTTATACAGGTTTGGATTTGGTTAGGTCTAATTTTAGAACTAATTCAACACAATTTAACCAAGAAAATCGGACTAGTCCGCTAGGGACCGGAAAAGTCCGCACTTTGCGAGATCAGCAGATTAGGGGTTTTCTAGATCGACGTGAATTTGGAGATTAGGGGTCGAATTCACATAAGGAAAAGTTAATAGAAGGTATACTAGGTGTTTAGGACTCCAATGAATCAAGGATCTTGGAGGCAACACTTGGATCTTGACGATCTAGGGTTGATGAAGAACTTGATGGTGGATTGTTAATGAAGAACTCGAAGTTGATGGAGATGTTGATCCTCTTTCGTTTCCTCCTCCTCTTCTTCTTGCTTGGGATCTCCTTCCCCCTCCATGATGGTGGCTCTCCACGAGCTAGGGTCTGGGTGGGGTGGAAAAGTGGCAAATAGATGTCAAGCCAAGGGGTGGGGTTGTTTATATAGAGGTGGAGGCTAGGGTTAGATGGATTTCGAGTTTGAGATGAGTAGGGGTCGATTTAGAGTCCCACATGGGCTCTAAAAGAGTTAGGCACGATGTCCCAAGGCCCACTTAACATGAAACCCAAGAAACAAGTCATAAAACAAAAGATCAATTCAAAGACGCGATTTATCAGACAAGTCCGAAAAGGACCGAATTAGTCCGAAGTTGTCTAGAGAGAAATCGGTCAACTCTGGTGAAAAATCGGACAAGTCTGACTTTAGTCAGAGAGAAAAACGGACAAGTCCGCTGGAACACCAGACTAGTCCGGACAAGTCCAGGGACTTAGCAAATTTTCAAGGATTCTTGGAACACCAGACTAGTCCGCACTAAGACGGACAAGTACAAAAGTGTCCAGAGGCAAAAACAGACTAGTCCGCACCAAAATCGGACAAGTCCGATTGAGGTCAGAGAGAAATCGTACTAGTCCGCACATAAATCGGACTAGTCTGTACTTCCCAGAATTCTTAAGTGTGGTTTTGTTCCAAATTGATTTTAAACTTGTTCCTTTTTATGTTGATTAATGTTAGGCATGTATATGAATGTATGCAGGGCATTATGCATGAAAATGAAGATGTTACAAACCTACCCCCCCCTAAAATGAATCTCGCCCTCGTGATTCAATGCGGAAGAGAAGAGATAGGGAAATTCCTTCTTGAGATCATCTTCCAATTCCCACGTTGCTTCTTTTTCTGTGTGGTGCTTCCATTGAACTTAACACCATCTAATAACCTTGTTCCTTGTGACCCTCTTCTTGGTTTCTAAGATTATGATCGGTTGTTCGGCATAAGTCAAATCTACCCTAGTTCCAATCCTTCCATTGGAACTTGTTCTTCCGGTACTCTCAAGCACTTCTTGAGCTGGGAAACATGAAAGACATCATGGACATCTGAAAGATGAGCTGGCATCTCCAACTTATACGCTACTTCTCCTCTTTTGTCCAAAATCTTGAATGGTCCAATATAGCGAGGTGCTAGCTTGCCTCTTATGTTAAACCTCTTATGACCTCGCATTGGTGACACCTTGAGATAAACGAAGTTTTCGACTTCAAAGGCTAGATTTCTTCTCCTATTGTCCGCATAGCCTTTTTGCCTTGATTGAGCGGCCTTCAAGTTCTCATGGATTACCTGAACTTGCTTTTCAGCTTCTTGCAACACATCAGGTCCAAATACTTGATTCTCCCCTGTATCATTCCAGAACAAAGGTGTCCTACACTTCCTTCCATATAGTGCTTCATAAGGTGGCATCTTCAAACTTGCTTCGTAACTATTGTTGTATGTAAATTCTGCATATGGCAAGCTCTTGTCCCAACCTTTCCCATGCTTTAAAGAACAAGCTCTTAACGTATCCTCCAAAATTTGATTGGTACTCTCGGTTTGTCCATCCATTTCAGGGTGATATGCCAAACAAAAGTTCAACCTTGTTCCCAATGCTTCATGCAATTTCTGCCAAAATCTGGAGGTAAATTGAGAACCTCTATCCGAGACTATCTTCTTCGGTACTCCGTGTCGACACACAATATGCTCCATGTATATTTCAGCCAATTGTGCAGCTGTATATTTGGTCTTCATAGGGACAAAATGAGCTGACTTGGTTAAGCGATCCACAATTACCCAAATTGAGTCGTAACCAGACTGAGTACGTGGTAACCCAACTATGAAGTCCATTCCAATTTCGTCCCACTTCCATTCTAGGATCTTCAATGGTTGCAATAATCCAGCCGGCCTTTGATGTTCCGCCTTGACTCGTTGACACACATCACAGAATGCTACATATTCAGCTATGTCCTTTTTCATGCTATCCCACCAATAGCAAGTCTTCAAGTCTTTGTACATCTTCGTACAACCGGGGTGAATTGAGTAAGGTGAGTCATGTGCCTCTTTTAATATTGTCTCCCGAATACGCTTCACATTAGGCATGACAATCCTCTTACCAAGCCATAGAGTACCATGTTCATCCTCATCAAATCTGAATTCTCTCCCCTCTTGGGTCCTTTCCTTAATTTATTGACTTTCCTCATCCTTAGTTCGGTCTTCTCGAATTTCATGCTCTAAGGTTGGGTTTAACTCCATCATCTCCATCTCATTTACAAACCCGAGGTTCAACCTTTCGAACTCCTTACATAACTCGGATGGTAATTCTTGAACCGTGAGTTGGTGACTTACTCCCTTTCTACTCAAAGCATCAGCCACTACATTGGCTTTTCCCAGATGATAGTTGATCCCCAAATCATAATCTTTGATGAGCTCCAACCATCTCCGTTGCCTCAAATTCAGATCCGTTTGTGTGAAAATATACTTAAGACTCTTGTGACCCGTGTAAATTTCACACCTATGTCCAAGGATATAGTGTCTCCAAATCTTCAATGCGTGTACCACGACTGCAAGTTCCAAATCATGCGTCGGATAATTCTGCTCGTGTTTCTTCAATTGCCTCGATGCATATGCAACTACTCGACCTTCTTGCATAAGCATGCACCCAAGTCCTTGTCTTTATGCATCACAGTAAATTTTGAAACTCTTGCTCACATCCGGCAATACCAAAACTGGGGTTGTTGTCAACCTCTTCTTTAACTCCTCAAAACTCTCTTGACAAGTTGGAGTACATTGGAAAGCTTTCCCCTTCATTAGCAACTCTTTCATTGGTTTGGCTATCTTGGAAAAGTCTTTGATGAATCTATGGTAATACCCAGCCATTCCAAGAAAACTCCTTATTTCCTTGACATTTTGCGGTGGTTCCCATTTCAACGTCCCTCACTTTTCCTGGATCAACCAAAACTCCTCCCCCTGAAATGATATGACCCAAAAACGATACTTCTCTCAACCAAAACTGACACTTGTTGAACTTGGACAATTGATGCTCCCTTAATTTCTACAGTGTAAACCTCAAGTGTTCCTCATGTTCCTTCTCATCCTTCGAGTAGATCATAATCTCATCAATGAACACCACAGTGAACTTATCCAAGTACTCCATGAAGACCTTATTCATGAGGTACATAAAGTATGCAGGTGCATTGGTCAATCCAAAGGACATCACAGTGTACTCATAAGATCCATACCGCGTCTTAAAAGCTATCTTGGGTCTAATCTTCATTTGAAATTATCCCGACCTCAAATCAATCTTAGAGAAGACACAAGCACCCTTCATCTGATCAAACAGATCTTCTATGCGTGGCAAGGTGTACTTGTTCTTGATTGTTACAAGCTTGTCCACAAATAGAACGGGCGCTCCCCAAGGTGAAGAGCTGGGCCGAATGAAACCTTTCTCTAGTTCCTCTTGAATTTGCTTCTTGAGCTCCGCTAATTCCATAGGAGGCATCCTATATGGCCTCTTAGCTATAGGTGCAGTTCGAGGTATTAAATCAATAACAAATTCAATGTCTCGGTCAGGTGGCATACCTGGCAACTCGTCCAGAAAAACATCCAAAAATTCACACACCACTGGAATCTCCTCAATCGCGCCACTGTCCATATGATTTAGCTCCAATTGCTTCAGTGCGTGTTGAGCTCTATGGTGATCCCTTCTTCATTGGTCAACTTTATCGTCTTTGTGGCACACTCAATAACTCCATTGTGCATCCTCAACCTGTCCATACCAAGTATAATGTCCAATCCTTGAGAATCCAAGACAATGAGGTTGGCGGAGAAGTCTACCCCCCTTATTCTAAGGCTTACTTTTGGACATACTATATTTGTCCTCATCTCTCCTCCAGGAGACTTGACCAATAAAGTAAACTTCATATGAGAGATAGGCAAACTATACTTGGCAACATATTTCGATGCAATGAATGAATGCAATGCTCCAGAATAAAATAGCATGGTCGCCGGGTTGGAGTTTGCGAGAAACATACCAATGACCACATCATCCGCTTGTTGCGCATCCTCCATAGAGATATGGTTCACGTTGCCACGAGAAAAATTCCGTTGTCCACGGTTTCCTTGCAGCTGTCCTCCATTGGGTCTTGGATTTTTGCCTCGGCGCATTGCTTCCTTGACCAAGGCCTGACTTAGTACATTGATGCGCAAAGTGTCCAGCTTCTCCACAAGTATAACACTTCTTAACTCCACCAGGTGAGCTTGGTTTTGAACATGTGCACCAGGAAAAATAGCACGAGGTGCAATAGGCATTGGAGGCCTAGGTGCTTGCATAACAGGGCGCTGCCGCACAAACTGAGTTGGGCATGGTACAAATCCAGGGCATTGTACAGGAGCAGAGGAGCTGTAGTATGGCGCATTAGGAAGCGCAAAGCGAGGGCGCACATTACTTCCTTGTTGCTGTCCTTGATATGGAGCCTTCCTCTTGTTGTCTTGCTCCATCTCACAAACCTTATTCTCCACCACAATTGCTTTGTCCACAAGCTTCTGGAAATTTGCATAATCACAATTGAGCAATTGCACTTGGATCTCATTGTTAAGGCCCCTCATGAACAAGTATTGCTTCCGGCTGTCCCGGCTAACATCCTCATGCGCATATCTTGAGAGTTGAGTGAATTTGATGAGATATTCACCCACACTCGATCTTCCTTGCCTCAAGCTCTCAAATTCTTGCCTCTTCAAAATCATAACTCCTTCCTGCACATAATGACAACGGAAGCTCTCTTTGAATTCGGCCCAAGTAATTCTCTCTTGGTTCTCGTGAGCATTGCATAAGGAACCCCACCAATCCGCAACTGCTTCAACTAGTTGATGAGAAGCGAAAAGCACTTTCTCCCGGTCACTGGATTGGACAATAGCTAGCTTCTTCTCCATGGACTTGAGCCAATCATCCGCATCCATAGGGTCAGCGGCTTGAGCAAAGGTTGGCGGCCTAGTCCTCATAAACTCTCCCAACCGGTTATGAGGCGGTGGGGGTGGTGGTGGAGGCATGTGGGGCTGATTGTTAATGTTGCCAGCCTGCAGCTGTCCCATAGTTTGTATCATGGTCTGCATGAGATGGTTTTGCAGAGCCAATAGCTGCTCAATATTAATAGCTCCTTGGGCAGCTCCTTGTCCATTGTTGTTCTGAGGTGCTC
Source organism: Tuctoria greenei (assembly GCA_036927565.1). Taxonomy (NCBI): domain Eukaryota; kingdom Viridiplantae; phylum Streptophyta; class Magnoliopsida; order Poales; family Poaceae; genus Tuctoria; species Tuctoria greenei. The sequence continues at coordinate 217,855,416 of JAYESD010000003.1, read as the reverse complement.
CATGGTTCTCCTCCTCATCATTAGCAACCCTCTGGTTGCGAGTCCTCACCATCTGGAGAAAAGCAATAGGTAAGAATTAGAAAATGTCCCCAACTATGTGCATCAAGGGATATGAGACTAAACAACTCAATAGCCTAGGTGAACTTGGCAATGCTGAAGCATCCCAAAATCCTCTATTAAGCACACAAGAAACAATATATAGCAAACAACACACCAAACAAAAACACATCAATTCCTGAGTGCTCCTATGTGCTCTAAAGTGTACATTCTATCTAGGGTGAGTCCTACGGTCAACCTGTGGCTTTGATACCAATTTGTGACACCCGGTTCTAATGAACCATGTGAACGCATATCTGTGCCCAGGATGTTCGACACACATGCACGAGTGCATTCACAAAAGAGTATACAGGAAATTACCACAGAACAAAATTAATTAACCAAATTTTATTACACAAACTATATTATCCTCGAATACAAGCTCTAATGAATTATTAATGACAAGTTCAACTAATGCAGCGGAAACAAACTAAATAAGCAAACTAAGCAAATAGGCATATGGTATATATGCGCAACTCCCATCAACACCACAGGCAAGCTGACGGTAGACATGACCTAGTAATCCGCATTATCATCATTAAACTCCCAATCCTGACTTGCAGCTGTTGGGGGGGGGGGGGGGGAATTGCAAGGGTGAGTACATGTCGTACTCAACAAGTGTGGAAAGTATGACATGTAGCTAATTCAAATGACTACAATCATAATGGCTAAGTGCTGAAAAGTATATTAAAAACATTTGAAAAGCAATATAATATATGTACATGAAATAATCCCATCATAAACCATGTAGTTATCATAATACTAGTCCATATTCCATATCCATCATCATATACCAATATCCATATTCAATACCAGAATTTAACTCTGTCGGTACCCTGCGTATCGGATACCCCTTGGAACTGCAAAGAGTGCAAAGGAACTCCACCTATATGAGTTGCACACCTCCGAAGGCCCCACGTGTTGCTCGTAACCAGACCTGCCTCCCTCATATGGTTAGTCCCAGTGCCGCCACATGTATCATGAAACCGGAGCTACAATTCCTACATGGGAATGCTACGGACTGGATACCTGTGTGGCACCCCCCGACCTAACCCCCAACAGAGGGAAGCTCCGGTACCGACACGTGTACCATGACACCGGATCAGCTCGTCCAAAATGGTAAGCTTCGAAGCTGCCACACGTCCAACCACCGGCCCTTCAACCTCAACAGACAGATTGGTGGACCTTTGACGGCTCGGACCTTCAAGGGACATTAAAGACTTCAAGGCCTGATTATGTGTCATTAATGCTATCTTAATGAAACACGATCGGATGACCCTTAATACCAGTAATGCCACCATTAAAGGGCATTTGTAAGTGCATCTAGGATATCCCTTGTGGGTTTTGGCTAATTGATGACAAACATATGAGATCCTAATGAAACTACTGAGATGATTGCAGGACAAACAAGTGAGACATATCGGTGCACACAAAAAGGTGAAAAATGAAGTGGTGTTCAAAGAGAGATACTTTGATGAAGCTCGGAAGACCAAAATAGATTTGAATGTATAGGGAGTGTATGAAAGACACACTCCAAGAGCTCACAACTTTGCGCGAGGATAAGGGATTAAAATTAACATAACTTTCACAAAGCACCGGACTAGTCCGATCATGGACCGGACTAGTCCGTTCACCTTTCTGGAATCACACTCACAAGGAGACCGGACTAGTCCGTGCATCCATCGTACTAGTCCGTTGAAGTTTCTGGAGTCTCTCATACTGAGGGACCGGACTAGTCCGATCATGGACCGGACTAGTCCGTTGAACTTTCTATAAACTCCCTTTTGTGGAGATCGGGCTAGTCCGCAGACTAGTCCGATGAACTTTCTGGAGTCATCTTTACACAGTACCAGACTAGTCCGAGGTTGGACCGGACTAGTCCGGCAGACTTTCTGGACCTCAAAACATGTTGAGAGCGGACAAGTCTGGACTTGCACCGGACTAGTCCGGTGTTAGGGTTTTTCAACGGCTAGCTTTTGGAAACCCTATAAATAGATGATCCACGACTTTCCCATGACAAGACACGTCGAATATTGAAAAAGGAGCAAACCCTAGCGCCGCCACTCAGTCCCAAGAGCCCAAAACACATCTCCCCACACATCTAAAGTTCAAAAAGAGTGAAATCAATTGAACACTTGGATTCAAGATTGGGAGATTGTCGTTCTTTCATCGCGAGCTCTTGGGGTTTGATCTTTCTACACTCATACTCTGCATTGTAATACTTTTGAGTGTATTTGATCACTTGTTCATTGTAATTTTCGTGGGAGCCCTCAACGTGTGAGGTTGCCCCACAAACTTGGTGGTTACCCGTGATAAGTGGAATCAAGTTGGCCTTCATGGTGACTTGAGGAGGAAGAGGGTTGGAGACCCGGCTCTGTGTGAGCTTCCTCAACGAGGATGTAGATCTCGTTGTGAGATCGAACCTCGGGAAAAATTCTTTTGTCTCGTGTCTCATTTACTTTAAATTTTGTTCATTAGATCACTTATGTGCTAAACGTTAACTTAAGGCAATTAGAAGTTACACCTGCATTCTTATATTAATTTCAAGTATAAATATCAGTTGTTCTTAACTCCGCTGCTAAAGAAATTTAATTTCTCAATTAACACCTGATCAACACACATACTTCTTGCACACTGGACTAGTCCGCCCACGCAACCGGACTAGTCCGGCCAACCAAGTTTTTGACTATTCTATTAAGTGTGCAGGAAATTCAAAAGGCCTATTCATCCCCCTCTAGGCCACATTCAATTTGTATCAGAGCTTGGTTTTCCACCAACGAGACTCACATCTCGGAGAGATTAATGGCCTCTGAGAAGAACAACGATATCTCGAAGATGAACATTAATGAGGAGGAACAAGAAACTAAGGCTTTTGATGTGCTGAAAGAGAGCCCACACGATGATGAAGAAGTGCGACAATTGAAGGCACTCCTGAGAAAGAAACTGCTAGGACAAAAGGCAAAAGAAGAAGAGAAGACGACGGGGAGTGGTCATCATGACTACTCCCGACAACCTTACAACTACAACCGTCTCAACTCCAACAATCATTATCTTTCCATTCCCATGGGAAAACGTCCACAGTTTGACGGAAGCGACTATACAATGTGGAAGTACAACATGAAGATGCATCTAATATCCCTAAATCCTAGCCTATGGCACATCGTCTGCACTGGCATAGATATCCCGTACACGGATGAAGAACTCACCCCAGAACAAGAACAAGAGATTCACAGAAATGCACAAGCTGTCGCCGTGATCACATCATCATTAAGCAGAGAAGAATTCACCAAGATTGATGGCTTAGAAAGTGCAAAGGAAATCTGGGATACACTTAAGACGGCTCACGAAGGAAATAGATCAGTTCGTGAAGCAAAAATCAAAATGCTTGAAGGAGAGTTGGGGAGGTTCGCTATTGAAGAAGGCGAATCACCTCAAGACATGTACAACCGAATGAAGGCAATCATCAACAAGTTACGTGCCTATGGAAGTAAGAAATGGACAGATCATGAGGTAGTCAAGAGAATGATTAGAGCCTTCATGCCAAGAAATGTCACACTTTGCTCAATGATTAGAGAAAGCCCCGGTTTCCACAAATTGACCCCCGATGAGCTGTTGGGGAAGATCATAAACCATGAGATGATGGAAAAAGAGGCAAAATACGTCAAAGACTTGGCCGAACTCACTTCCTCCAAAAGGAAAGAGGTCGCTCTCAAAGCTACATGCCGACCCAAACTCAAAGAAGCTCGTGAAGATCAAGATGATGGGCACACAAGTGACGAGAGCACCGATCTTGATGATGAGGAGATGGTACTCCTTATCAAGAAGTTCAAGCGAATGATGAAAAGAAGACACGACAACAACTCAAATGAAGGCAAAATCAAGGACAAAGGAAAATCCAAGGCTCGACGCACTTGCTACAACTGCGAAGAGTATGGTAACTTCATGATGGACTGCCCCTATGAAGAAAACAAAAAGAAGAAGGAAACAAGATCTCAAGAAAAGAAAAATTTCAGAAAAAGAAGGCAAAACCATCAAGCTCACATTGGCAAGGAGTGGGACTCAAATGACGAGTCCTCCTCCGATGAAGAAGAAGAGATGGCCACTATTGCAATCAAGAAACCTACTATGAAAGCCACACTCTTTCCAAACATGGGAGGACGGGACATGAACAACCACACTTGCCTTATGGCTAAGGAAGGCAAGAAAAAGGTACGGCTCACTCCTTCCACACTAAACTCCTCTATTGATGACTTTGACAGCTCTAGCGATAACGAAGAAATGTTTAGAGGACTAAGTAAAATTGCTCTAAAGAAAATGGAAATGTTGTCGAACGAAATTTTTGAGAAGGAAGAACTTCTTGATCGACAAGAAGATATGCTCATCCATGAAAGGAAGAGATATCAAGAAGTTGAGAAACTTCTCGAGCTTGAAAGAGAGAAGAACAAGTTGCTTGAAGTTGAGCTAGCCTTGAGTAAGGAAACTTACTCAAAGCTAAAAGACTCACATATTGTAATCAAGGAAGAACTTGCTAACTTGTCAAAGGTTAACAAGATCCTTGATGTGCAAGTTGAGTCGCTCAAGCAAAGTGACTCTTCTTCCTCCAAGAGCTCTTCCTCCAAAGATATGAGTTCGACAATAATCGAGACTAGCACTTGCTCTAGTAAGAAGAATACTATTTCTAATACATCAACTTCTCGTAATATGCATGCCCCCCAAGCGGCATCTTTGATAAGGAGAAGATCAAATATGCACGCAATACATATATGGTCACTAGACCTCCCAATGTCAAAGATGGCCTTGGTTTTGATAAGAACAAACACATGGCTATTTCTAATCATGCTAAGAATAGAATTGTCTTTGTCAAAGAGAAATCTCATGAATCTGAACCTCAAATGTTGTTTCACACATTTAATGCTTCTTATGTTCTTATGAAGGCCAAAAGTGGAAGAGTCATTGCCAAATATACAGGGCCACGCCACAAGAACTTGAAAACTTGTGTGTGGGTGCCTAAGACTCTTGTGACTAACCTGAAAGGACCCAAGCAAGCTTGGGTACCTAAAACCAAGGAATGATTCTTTTTTGCAGGCTTACTCCTCCGGCGGAACAAAATGGGTACTTGATTGCGGATGCACGAATCACATGACCGGAGAGAGAGGTATGTTTGTGGAATACGAGTACAACAAGGATCCAGGTGAAGGAATATACTTCGGAGACAACAGCCAAGTAAAGGTCCTTGGTAGCAGTAACATTGAAATTTCCTCTCAACATACCTTATCAAATGTTTTACATGTAGATTCTCTAGATTATAACCTTTTGTCAATATCCCAACTATGCGACAAAGGTTACAACTGTTTATTCACTAATGAGGGTGTGATAGTTTTTAGAAGAAGCGATGGCTCGATTGCATTCAAAGGAATGTTGAAGGGAAAGCTCTATCTTGTTGACTTCAACAAAGATAAAGCCGAACTCAACACTTGCTTGGTTGCTAAAACCAACATGGGAAGGCTGTGGCATAGACAGCTAGCCCATGTTGGGATGAGAAATCTGCAGAAACTTCTAAAAGGTGGTCACATCCGTGGTCTTAAGGATGTGGTTTTTGAAAAGGACAGGCCGTGCAGTGCTTGTCAAGCAGGAAAACAAGTCGGAGCACCACACCCCGCCAAGAACGTGATGACTACCGCGAGACCGATGGAACTTCTCCACATGGATCTTTTTGGTCCAGTTTCGTACATCAGCATCGGCGGTAACAAATATGGTTTAGTAATTGTTGATGATTTTTCTAGATTTACCTGGGTGTTTTTCTTGTATGATAAATCAGAAACTCAGGGGATCCTCAAAAAGTTCTTAAAAAGAGCTCAGAATGAATTCTCATCAACCATAAAGAACATCAGAAGTGACAACGGGACAAAATTCAAGAATATCCAAGTTGAAGAGTTTCTTGATGAAGAAGGGATAAAACATGAATTATCAGCACCCTACTCCCCTCAACAAAATGGAGTGGCAGAAAGGAAGAACAGAACATTGATCGAAACGGCCAGAACTATGCTGGATGAATACAAGACATCAGATCGATTTTGGGCAGAAGCGGTGAACACCGCCTGCCATGCCACTAATCGACTATACCTCCATCGACTACTGAAGAAAACTCCATATGAGCTCCTTACCGGTAAAAAGCCAAATGTTTCTTATTTTAAAGTTTTTGGTTGCAAATTTTTTATTCTGAACAAGAAACAGAGGGCCTCGAAGTTCGCTTCAAAGTCCGATGAAGGATTCTTGCTCGGTTATGAATCGAATGCCTACGCCTATCGTGTCTTCAACAAGGTGTCCGGCCTTGTTGAAGTAGCACGTGACGTAGTGTTCGATGAATCTAACGGCTCACAAGTGGAGCAAGTTGACAAGTGTGTGCTAGATGATGAGGAAGCTCCATATGAAGCACTGAAGAAAATGGGACTTGGTGATATCTTACCACAAGAGCAAACATTCGATCGAAATGCACAAGATGAACCTCAACACGGAAGCAATGATCAAGGGGGAGCCCTTGCACAAGATCAAGAGGAGGAAGATCAAGAAGAGCAGGACCATCATGGATGCAACGATCAAGGGGGAGACAATGTACATGAAGAACAAGCAACTACACAAGTTCCACACCCAAGAGTACACCAGAGCGTGCAAAGAGACCACCCTCTCAACAACATCATTGGAGATATTGCAAAGGGAGTAACTACTAGATCTCGAGTTGCAAATTTTTGTGAATCCTACTCTTTTGTGTCTTTTCTGGAACCATACAGGGTAGAAGAAGCCTTAGGGGATCCAGACTGGGTGATTGCAATGCAAGAGGAGCTGAACAACTTCAAAAGAAATGAAGTATGGGAGCTAGTGGAGAGACCAAAGGCGAACATAGTCAGAACTAAATGGGTATTTCGGAACAAGCAAGATGAACATGGAGTAGTGACAAGAAATAAGGCAAGACTGGTGGCCAAAGGTTATTCTCAGGTCGAAGGTTTGGACTTCGATGAAACTTTCGCTCCTGTAGCTAGACTTGAGTCCATTCGTATTTTACTGGCATATGCTACTCACCATAATTTTAAGCTGTATCAAATGGACGTCAAAAGCGCCTTCTTAAACGGCCCAATCAAGGAGGAAGTTTATGTGGAGCAGCCACCAGGATTTGAAGACCCGAAGTATCCAAACCATGTCTACAAACTGCGTAAGGCTCTCTATGGCCTCAAACAAGCTCCTCGAGCTTAGTATGAGTGCCTTAGAGATTTTTTAATTCAGAATGGATTCAAAGTTGGTAAAGCTGACTATACACTCTTCACTAAACACTGTGATGATCACTTATTTATATGTCAAATTTACGTTGATGACATTATCTTTGGATCAACTAACAAACCCTTCTGTGAAGAGTTTAGCAAAATTATGACAGATAGGTTCAAGATGTCAATGATGGGCGAATTAAAGTTTTTCTTGGGATTCCAAGTGAAGCAACTAAGAGAAGGTACATTTATAAGCCAAACCAAATATACACAAGACATTCTCAAGAAGTTCAATATGGACAAAGCCAAGCCCATCAAGACACCCATGGCCACTAATGGACATCTCGACCTCAATGAAGATAGTCCAAACGTGGATCAAAAGGTATATCGGTCCATGATTGGCTCTTTACTTTATTTATGTGCATCTAGGCCAGATATTATGCTTAGTGTTTGCATGTGTGCAAGGTTTCAAGCTACACCCAAAGAGTGTCATCTAGTTGCTATAAAAAGAATCTTGAGGTACCTTGTGCACACACCCTACTTGGGCCTTTGGTATCCCAAAGGGTCCAAATTTAACTTGACAGGATATTCCGATGCCGACTATGCAGGATGCAAAGTCGATAGAAAGAGCACGTCAGGGACTTGTCAGTTTCTTGGTAGGTCCCTGGTATCTTGTCATCTAAAAAGCAAAACTCCATTGCCCTTCCAACAGCAGAAGCATAATATATTGCAGCCGGTAGCTGTTGCACCCAATTACTTTGGATGCGGCAAACACTTAGGGACTACGGCTACAATCTTAACAATATCCCACTTCTATGTGACAATGAAAGTGCTATAAAAATTGCACACAACCCAGTAGAGCACTCAAGAACTAAGCACATAGATATCCGTCATCATTTTCTTAGAGATCATTCCCTAAAAGGTGACATTACTATTTCACATGTCAGAACTGAAAAACAACATGCGGACATTTTTACCAAACCATTGGATGAGAAAAGGTTTTGTGAACTTAGGAATGAACTTAATATTCTTGACTCTCGAAATGTCGCTTGAAACGTTGCACATCTGGTTGATACTTCAAATGTTGCATTTTATTGCTAAAACCGCCCTTCACCTCTTTTTCTCCTAAGAAAACTACTTTTAATGATGAAATCTTGAAATTTATGACCATGTTTTTGTGTGGATTGCTTTCTGGTCATAAACACCAAGATTATTTGCAAAACTTGTCCTTGGATCACTATTAGTTATCTCCAAATACCTAGGTTTTCCAGGGACACCGGACTAGTCCGGTCGACTGCCTATATAAGCAGCTTGCCCGTTTTAAATCTCCCTCCACTTGACCTAAACTCTCACCTCTAAAACCCTAACCCCCCAAAAGGTGATTTTCGGTTTGAGCCCTCAAAATCCAAGCTCACCTCCATCTTTGCCTGCTGCCGCAAGATTGAAGTCAGGCAAAAGAAGCATCAACAATATGTCAATGCCAACATCAAAGCTATATGCGATAAGCTGGAGATTGAGCCGGTGGGATCCCCGCCTGCCTTCGAGGACTCCGAGGAAGAGTCCGCTCCGGCGAATGATGATGATGATGGTGAAGATGAGAACCGGACTGAAACGGAGGAAGAGAGTGGCGATGAGTGATTTCCCTCATTTTTTCCCTTTTTGGTGCCTTGATGCCAAAGGAGGAGAGATTGAGACTAGGAGAGATTAAGACTACTAGTTTAAGAGTAGTTGGTGTCTCTATGTTTTTGTGATCAAGGACATGTGTACTTAATTTTAAAACCTTGTAATGCACTATTCCCTCTCTTATGTGTGATGCTTACTGTTGCTTGGATGATTATCTTTATACTCATTGTTGATTATCTTTACTACATCACACCCTGTTGATCACACACTTGTTAGGCACCCCACCATAAGGTGTGTGCATATGTGAGAAACTTTTTGTGGACTTATCATTATTCTCATATGTGGACACCTTATGGAAATCAAGATTTTACTCTCAATTGTGATATCTAAAATGGTTGTCATCAATCACCAAAAAGGGGGAGATTGTAAGTGCATCCAGGATATCCCTTGTGGGTTTTGGCTAATTGATGACAAACATATGAGATCCTAATGAAACTACTGAGATGATTGCAGGACAAACAAGTGAGACATATCAGTGCACACAAAAAGGTGAAAAATGAAGTGGTGTTCAAAGAGAGATACTTTGATGAACCACTACAGTAGTTAGGACTGTCCTAACGACACCTATTTTGATGGGGGGTTACATTATTGACTTCTTTTGTTCTGTTCATACCCTAAAATGAGCCATCAGGTACACATGTCAGCGGCGCTACGCACTTGTAGTACTGCAGAGGATTTTCAGTCCATGAGCGAAGCAGGCAAGACTGTGAGGGGGCATGCAGCTGGCAACGCTAGACTAGATAAAGATAGGGTTCGCCGGTTCGGTCTGACTGACATCAGCCGAAGCGCGTCTCGAAGAGAATTATTAGTTGCAGGGCAAGTAATGAACGTCAGCGGTAGCAGATAGCGAATGCAAGACAGATAAGACAGGCAGCTTGCGGGATTGAAATTCTCTGCAGTACTACACCTACATTAGCTGCCACTGACATGTGGGCCCATGAGACATCGGGTCTACTTGTTAGTGGTAGCTACTGCAGGTGCAGTACTGCATAGTGCCAGCTTGCAAAACTCAACAAAGCGAGGGTTCGGTCTCGCCGAAACTCTCTAGGAGGATTGGTGGCAGGGCGAGTAATGGCCAGGGATTTGTGGGCGGCGGGGTAATCATGGCACGCGAAGGATGGGACGTGGCGATGGGCGAGGGAGACGCGTCGGGGAGGATACTGAAGTGACCAGCAGCAGGGCGTGGGCGTGGGCGCCGGTGCCGACCGGAGTGGTCGGCGGCGAGAGAGCGCAGCGTGGAGGCATAAAAAAATCATGCCATCACACAGGCTGATGAACTGTTAACTATGAAGACTAAGTACTAATAAGAAAGTAGAATCGCAAGACATGCTAAAACAATTAGTAGAGCCTAGGAAAGAATGCAAATGACCATGATACACCCATCATCAATACATCTAAAGGACATAACGTAGTCTCTCAAAATGCTCCAAATTCAATGCCAAAGGAGTAGAGTAAAAAACTAACATGCTCTGCCAAAACAAATGGCACGGTAGAGAGGCAGGTAGTAATGTGATGTGATATGGGTAGTTGGAAGCTACTACCGAGGATAGAGTTGGAGTGGGACATTTTTTAAGCTCCAAAAGTAAAATTACGCTGGGGGGAAGGAGTATTTCTGGTTTGTATATCTATACCTGCTGTTGGTTCATGCATCGTAGTAGTACCAGGGAGTGAAGAACCTCGGGGTTCCTGAACATCATGTGCTGCAATATTCTCTGCGTACCATGCAAATGATTTAATGTTGTCTAAATTTGTTTAGTTTTGATAGTAAACACATTTATAGTTATACCAGGTGCTTGTTGGCCACCATGAATGCTTGTAGACGACATCACGGTTTGATGTCTTGTTCCTAATGTAAAGAGCATTGTAAGTAGTCATTCCAAATAATAGTGAAAACGTTAGATTACATGACCAACGTAGATTTTGGATCAGACGGTGTGCTTTCTATAAACTACAGTGTTTGTTACTAACGGAGGAATTAGAAAAGAAAGAATAGAAAAAACGTACAATCCCAGAAAGCCACAAGAAAGAAAAAAAATGAAAACCATGGGAACTAAAAATCTTAGGAATAAAAATTTGTAAAACAGGAATGAGAGTACAACATTTGGAGTGGTTGATCAGATAACCCGTGCGTCATTTACTTCTAAATCCAGAATTTACATACTACTACCTCTGGTTTCTAGTATTTGTTGTTCCCGGCCAGGAATTGAACTAGAAATACACTACCGTAATAAGCTGTCAGAGCAACATTTATTCAGGGACAGATGTAGTGTGTGTGTGTATATATATATATATATATATATATATATATATATATATATATATATATATATATATATATATATATATATATATATATATATATATAACTAAATTCGTGAAACAGAAGACCACATTTCTTCTTTGTTAATTTATTTAGTCTTCGTATATCAGGATGGATCGTGTATAACTTAACTAGGCCAAAACTGCATGGATTGTGTAGAACCAAGTCAATATAGCTCTATAAAAATACGGCATGGAGGTGTCGGCGACGAAGAGGTTCGGTAGAGCCCGTCAAACTTGGTCGCCCGACGTTGTACCCAGGAGTCAACACCACCAAGAGCTTCGATGCATCACTACGAGATCCATGGGGGAAAAATTGTAAAAACCATGGGAAATGAAAACACGAGAATTTCTTAGGAATACAAGTATGGAACACATGACAGAGAGGCAACACATTTGGAGTACTGCGAGATCACCGGAAGGGCGGGGCAGCGGTGTGTCGGGAATAGAGGCCAGTGTTTCCATTTATACTCATCGTGGCTGAAATAGGATTACAATAATAGGCGGAACCGAAATTGGAGGTGCAGTTAGTGAAATTAATTTTTCAAAATATCAAATGTGGCACGCCAAGTAGAACGATAAAATTTTCGCGGGAGTGGATAATTTGACGCAATTCGTGCCCTTGTGCACGCATCCAATCGTGATTAATTACATCTCATGTCGCGTCGATTCCTGCACATGGCTGGTGCGTGTAGCTAGACGGGTAGACTTCCTCTTAGGACAACTTGCTCGCCTCTTAATTCATCTTTGTTGCCATGCATGGAGATCAAAATCTAAAAGCAGTCACCTGCTAGCTAGTGGGACATTCCAAAAAAATACGAAAAAAATATGAATCGCCAAATGTATACGTATTTGCTAATGCAAATGATATGCAAATACAACCAAGTGCACGAAACGATGGTAAACAATCAGCATTTTGTAACATTAATCACAATGAAACGATAATATGTACTAGTATATACTACTACATACTAAAAATACATTTTCCCATGCGCCGTCTACAAATGAGAAAATTGAGTGAAAGAACACAAAAGAGGAGAAACGCAGCCTCAACCACGATCTCAATGGAGTTTCAATCAAGAGTCGTTGATTGTCGCAACACAACGAATTCTTTGCTATACATTGAACAACAGTTATCTCGCCCCTTTTTCAGAAAGGAGATGTTTTTTGATACTGCATAGGACACATTGTTCATGAACAGAAAAGACATTTATCATTAAAATAGAAACAACACATATATTACAAACAAGAACTACGAAAGCACATAGAAGACAAGAAAAAGAAAAACTACAAATACTACTCTACTCGGAGTCGGAGGAGATCTCTTCCACATCCTCCTCCGCCGCTGCTGCCGCCGCCGCCTCCTCCGCTGCCGCCGCTGCTGCCGCCTCCTCCGACAATTGAGTCCGAAGCTTCCGGGCGACGGTCCGCAGAAGATGCTGGCAGCCCTCCACCCTAGCCACCTCCCCGATCGTCTCGTAGAGGACGTTGAGATGACCGGCCACAAACCCTAACCCGAAGCAGTAGTGGCCAGCGGTGTCCATGCTGGTGCAGACGGGAAGGTTCCCAAGACCCAGACGCTCACACGAGCGAGATGTATCGGAAAATACATCCCGCGCCAATATGCCGAGCTTTTTTGCTCGCACGACGGTGGCGGAAAGGTGCTCGGTGGCCTCCTTCAGGCGCCAATTGAGTTCATCAAAGCAGTGTTCGACGAGGCGGACAGTCTCTTGAACCCAAACAGGATGAGGAGGTGCGGGCGCCACGGGTGGAGAAGGGGACGGAGGAGGTGCGGGTGCTGCCTCCAGTTCCACTGGCATTGGCTGCGACGGAAACGAAGAAGAAGGAGGTTCGGAGGAAGTCGACGGCCTGGAGCGCTTCGGTGCGGGGCTACCCATTTGTGCGGCGACGAAGTTGCGAAGAAAGAGCGAGAGGTGATCGGCGATGGTGCGGCGGTGAAGGAAGAGAAGTTTGGAGGCTCCGATCGATGGAGATGGAGTGGTGCGCTGGAGACACAAGAGGACGGGTGTGCCTTTATAGCGGGTCCTCGTCCCGTGCGAGTGGAGATGATCGGACGCTTCGAAAACTGCGCTTTTGAATTAATCTAAACCGCGGTTGGCTTCCATCTCCGCTTCACACGCAGTTTTTTAATTTGACATGCAAAGGATCCAGGGTATGCAGTGGCCCACCTGGCATACTTTGTAGGTCCGTCCGGCGGTGTTTAATTTTTTCAGTTCCAGTTTTTAATTTTGACACGCAAAGGGCCCATCGGCCCAAGGTATATGCAATGTTCCAGTTTTTTTCAGTTTGTCACGCAAAATACCTCGATCATGTTTCAAGACGTTACGCATTTTCTCTTATTTTTTGAAAGATCGTCATATATATATATATATATATATATATATATATATATATATATATATATATATATAGTTGAAAGATCGTCAGAAAACACAAGAAAAAGTACAAGACGATGAACACACCACACATTCATGCATTCATTAACACACACACACACACACACACACACACAGATATATATATATATATATATATATATATATATATATATATATATATATATATATATATATATATATATATATATATATATATATATATCACAAACCCTCGTTCGTGTTTTCTAAGTTTGACATGCAAAAGACCTCGATCATGCATGTTTGATGACGTTAGGTGTTTACTAATTTTGTTGAAAGATCGTCATATTTGAGACTCGTTTATCATGTTTTTTGGGTGTAGCAAGCATGCATGGACAAGTAACATATGCACTTGAAAACCTCGCGACGATCATGTTTGATGACAACATTATTACGTGTTTTCTCTGTTTTTTGTTGAAACATCGTCATATATATATATATATATATATATATATATATATATATATATATATATATATATATATATATATAGTTTGGCTCGTTGATCCTATGTTTGGGGCGTAGGGTAGCATGCATGGACAACTATAACATGCATGTGAGAGAGACGTCGATGATCATATGTACTCCCCCCGTCTCCATGAACTTGTCGCTTTTTCATAGTTCATTTTTTAACTACAAAAGCCGCATCAGAAGAGCTTGTTTATTGGCTCATGGACAAGGAAAATTATTTGTACCTAGTACAAAAAGTATAAGTTGGTCGGCGTTGCCGTTCGTACGCGAAGGATCCGGCCAGGTAGTTGCTCTTGCAGGTGTATGGTAATTACGTGAGTCTTTGGTCGGGTCATGTGGTTAGTGACATGTGACAAAGTGCTCAGTCATCAATTGCAATCGTCGGCAACCCTCATCCGTGTTACGTCATCGAGTTCGACCTCGTCTTCCTGCACGGTCGCGCACAGTCGGGCACCTAGTTCCTTGCCCGAGCGGTCGCGAACGACCACATGGTGGCGGCCTACGTCCTTGCCATGCTCCGCTACGACGCCGACCGCGGGGCCAGTGACGCCTTCGAGTATATCCGGCAGGTCGAAGGTGAGGCCCACGTCGGCTACAACGCGGTCGGGTCCGTCGCCATGAAGTGGACCAACAAGGAGTGCTGCCGGTGTCGGCGTGAAGCCATGAATAGTATTGATGATGTCGCGTGTAGGTTCCTGGGCAGGCCTCGTCTAGAAGTGCCGCTGGTGGCGGTGCCCAACATTGATGATGACGCTTGGGACTGCTCAATAGGGGGGAACCAGGGAACTGCCCGCTGTGGCAGTCCTACGTGGGAGGAGTGGAGAGTCTTCTATACAAAGAACTGTAGGATTAAGCACGAGCATGACATGTCCTGCCGTCTGGCGTTGTACTATATGGGTTATATTCCCTCCATTCCTGTTTGGATGCACCGCTAGTTCTCCCAATGCCAATTAAAAGTGAACAAAGGGAGTATATAAAATATAATTGTACTAGTATATGTGTTTCCCCTATGCTCGCTCGTCTCTGATGAATGTTGCACTTGTTGTGTTTCCCGTATGCGCGCTCGTCTTATGTTTAGCCCCGTTTGCATCAAAGGAAACTCACGGGACAGTTCAAAGAAATGGATTCTTCCGGAAATGGATACATTCAATCATATAGTAGTTTGTAACGAAGGAAATCGGTGTTCCCTTCTCTCTGTTCATAGTCTCCACTTTTCATTCCAGTCATCGCTAATCGACGGAACTAGTTGTTACATAATCCCCAATAAACACAAAATAAACTAATTGGCACATCTAGTCCGCAGCACTTCCCTTGAAGCAGTGGTAATAACTTCTAGCCGCGTATAGGAGTAGTGGTAATGATTACATCGCGTATAGGGGCATAGGGCCAGTGGTACGTTGGAGTTCTACCTATCTTTTTCTAACATTTTTCTCGTCCTTTCTTTTCTTTTCTCTCTGTTGATTGTCTCCACTTTTCTTTCCAGTCATCGCTACCTGTTAGTACTATATACTACTTTACAGACTGCTTTGCAGGCCCCGCTGTGGGTGATCTCCTGGCACCTCTAGCGACTAAAAGTATCGTACAGGCAACTTTACAAATGAGCTTACTCGAACTTTTCGAGCTTGACCTCATCAAGCTGGCAATACTCAACTTCATCCTCAAACTTTCAATCAAAACTAAGTTTGGTCCTTCAACTTTCAAATGGGTCAATTATTTAGTCCATCAACTTCAAAAAACTGTTTCACTTTCATCCTTACTCTGAGTTGGACATCCACACATTGGCATGCCACATAAGATAGTTAATGTGTTTTTAATCCTATTAATTTGTGATAGAAGTTTGTTTTATTTAAATGTTTAAAGTATGCATCATTATATGCATGTAAACTCTTTCTCATGTTGAAGCAAGCAGGCAAGAGTTTAAGAAACGATTTGAATGGACCCCTTAGTTGGATAGCTGGGAAGTACAACCGTCGGATCAAAACAAACGGTGGATGCAGCCTTTACTGCACGCATGCAGCAAAATGTCTCTACCTTAGGCGATCCTTTTCCAGGCAGGTGTATGCTCCAATTCCTGTCCTCCAACTCCATCTAGGCTTCCGATGACGCAGGCGGTTCACCACCAGACTATAGAAAGGATAAGCACGCACACATGCAATAGTCATTGTTGACTGCGTTGGTCTAACATCATTGTTTGACTACGTAGGCCTACGTTTAGTCATTAACGCTAGCTTTTGAATCTGTGTAGTGCGAAAGGGTTTTGTTTTTGTTTCACACTACACTTGCTAGGCTATATAAAGTGTATTTGGGTTCCCTGATGAATACACAACAAACATTCTCCATACAGAATGAAACTTGCATGCTGCTTTCTTCTGCTAGAGGTTCGAAGGAAACTACACGGCTGGTTGGGTACACATACGGTACGGGTGTGCCGGTGTACCTTAACCCCCCGTACGTTGTCCGTCCCCGGTGGTTGTTGGGAAGAGCCTTACAGGTATGCTCTGATTCCAGACCTCTTACTCCATCTCTAGGTTTGTGATGACGCATGCGGTTCACCACAAGGCAAACCAAAAAAGGTTGAGCGGCATGCAAGTTTTTTGATGAAAAACTGACTGCGGCCTGCTGACTATGGCCTGCTGACGCATCCATCTCTAGTTTTTTGATGACACTCTCGCTGACGTGTCATCATATTATTTGTTGTGAATGTATGGTAGTTAAACTAAGCATTAATAAAGGGACCAATAACATTTTGACACGTCAGCGGCATGACGCATGGGAGGACAGAACGGGAGGGACACAGCTTGCAACCAGTTTGTCATCAAGAAATTTGCATGCCGCTCTCATCACCGAGGCTTTGTTGGTTTGTCTGGTGGTGAACAGCATGCGTCATCGGAAACCTAGATGTAGTTAGAGGACAGGAATCAGAACATACCTGCAGGGGTCTTCCAACCACCACCGGGGACACACGACAGGGGTTAAGGTACACACCGGCACACCCGGACTGTACATATGTGCCGGTGAAGATGAACGGCGTTTCGGCTGTGGAAGCACCTGCATGGCTTCCGTTGGAAGGTGACCGACTCACGAAAGATGTGCGAGGTCGACTACGCCAACATTATTTGTTTGAAGGTATGGTAGTTAAACTAAGCATTAATAACGGGACCAATAACATTTTGACACATCAGCGGGATGATGCATGGGAGGACAAAATGGGAGGGACATGACTTGTATACTCCCATTCAGGGACACGGCTTGTATACTCCCATTCAGTGCTTCCATGTGTGCTCCTACTTAAGTGTCATGATTTTATTGGCCCTTTCATTTACCTAACATAATGCCTGATTTAACTTCAACCAATTAGATGATGACACATAAGCGGGAGTATGCATGGAAGCAAAAACCGGAGCACCGAAGTTGCATCCCAACGGGAGGACACGGCTTGTATACTCCCATTCAGTGCTTCCATACGTGCTCCTACTTAAGTGTCATGATTTTATTGGCCCTTTCATTTACCTAACATAATGCCTGATTTAACTTCAACCAATTAGATGATGACACATAAGCGGGAGTACGCATGGAATCACAAAGGGGAGCACCGAATTTGCATCCCTAGAGTGTACGCACAGATGACAAATACAGGGCCTCAACACTGGGTTTAGGGTGCATCATGGACTAACCACATGACCCGAAAAAAACTCACGTAATTACCATACACCTGCAAGAGCAACCATCTGGCCGCATCCACCAACGCATCCCGACCCTGCGAAAGGATGAAGAGCAGTGGCAGGTGAACACGTTGCAGCGGCGGCGCAATGGAAAACAGTGGCAGCGGAGGCGGAGGTTGCGCCGAAGGTGGACAAGTCCTCCTCCGAGTAGAGTAGGATGAGTAGTAGTTTTTTCTTATGTTTTCTATGTGTCTTTTTCTTGTTTGTAATATATATGTTGTTTTTATGTTAATGAAAAATGTTTTTTATTTTATGTTCATGAACTATGTGTCCTACTCCAGTGCATGCACCAACGAAAAACTCCTCCTTTTATCGAAAAACATCGCATATGGAAAATTAACACATTAGTAATATTATACTGTATCTAATAAATACTCCCTCCTTATTATTTTATTTGACATTTTGGACAAAGCATTGAACTAACATTAGTAGGACGTGACCACCCCCACCCACCGGCCTGGCCCTAGGCAGTAGCCCACAAATTTTTTGCGACCCTGTCGCACAGCATCGCGCGTGCGCCCCCGCCTCGCACGCTGTCCGATCAAAATCGCATAATCGTGGCAGCAGGATACGCGGGATTTACATCCTTCAGCGTCCAGACAACAAACCCAGCGCGAAGCGAAGGATCTCAACGGGATTTCCATGGGACGACGTGTGGGGCGGGAGTGCACGCGCGACGTTGTGCGGCAGGGCCGCAAAAAAATTATTTCCGCCCGCCTAGGCCCAGAGTCGGGTCTGCCTTTAAGACCATATGCTGTGGTTCACGGTAAAGCTTTAGGTTGTGTTTGGGAGCACAATTTTTCAATATTAATGTTTTGGAAACCATAGTTTTTAAAATGACATGGCAATACCAAAGTACGTATTTCAGTAACATAGTTTTGTAATACCACAATTTTGCAATACATAGGACTGTTTGGTGGACAAACACCATTCTGTAAAAAATACCATAGTAATCTCAAATACAAAGATATTGCTAATTGCTCTAAAACTCAAATAAAACCGTGTTCCCAAACACCAAAATCGAATTCTTTGCGGCCCTTCCGCACAGCCGCCACTGTGCGACCCTGCCCAGATGGTTGCCACGTACGTTCACGCTCCAGATCTTACAGCTAAGGGCGCACTGCACGGTTCCCGCGACTGTACCACCCTGCCCTGATGATTGCCACGTATGCGAGTGCACCGAATCTTGCAGCGCACACGTGCACAGAAACTCCATGTCCGAACTTTGCTCAGCGATCCGAATAACTCAGCGCTCGGCGTGCACGATCCATCATCATGCGCACAAATAATATTATCAAATTATCAACTTTGATGATTAAATAATCCAATCAAGTTTCATCCAACCTACCAACAAAAAATTGGATCGTCCACTCCATCCAACCAAAAATTAATTTGGATGATCCAAGATATAAAGAAATGGATGATCTATCTCCAATCGAACTTCAACGTCAAACCAAACGCAATAGATGACTGAGCACTTTGTGACATGTCACTAGAGTGTGGACACAGCTTGTATACTCCCATTCAGTGCTTCCATGCATGCTCCTACTTAAGAGTCATGATTATATTGGCCCTTTCATTTACCTAACATTTTAATTGGCCGGTTCCTGATTCCGCTGAGTCATTGTTGTTGTACGTGGTGTTTGGTTGAGACAATGCAACTTGTGGTCATAACGATAATAATTAAAAAGAGGAAAATATCAGATTCAAAAATCTTCATTACGCCAGGTCGTATGATGGCCGAACACTCTCCAATCCACTTAGATCGAAGTGGAACCACTCCTACCCAAACGAGGAAAAAATTTATGGATACGGTATGCATATCCAAGGCTATGCATACCGTTCCACATTTGTGACATGTGTCCACATGAACGGACGCGCGCAGTAGTGGTGATGGGATGCGGAGCGGTTCCAATTGAATTCAAAGATGCGCATGCGCTGCGCACGTTAAAGGCGCCTCAGTGACTGGCGCGCACGTAAGCTCAGTGCGCCCGGTCGCATCAGCCGCCTGTACAAATGGCTACGGCTTGAACGAAGGACCAAACCTTCTGCGGCAAAGAGCAACGTATAATACTTCCTCCGCACCAACTCAACTCTATTTCTATTTTGGTCGAACTAATTACCTATGACCAATGATTTATATGGAATTTATTAACTTCAATAACATGTAGTACTAGGTTGTATATTATGGAAATATTTTCATGGTGAATCTAAAAGTACAATTCTTGTATTGTTAAAACAGATCAAAATTGCGTAAATCTCAAAGATAGATTTGATGAAACCTTTGAAAAACAACTCCTTTAACGACGCCAAATTTCGGTACATGGGCTCACGCATGCATGGGGACTAACACCAATTGTTCCAGCGTAGTTTCGGCCCAGGAATACAAAGTGACTCAGCGCAGTTTCGGCCCACGAATAACAAGTGGCCCAACGCAGTGTTGGGCCTACTCTGATAGCTTCACAGACACTTTGTCCTGGCTGCCTCCCCGCCGGACCCTTCGATCCACAACGGCCCCCTCTCCCGATTGCACGAAATGCGCCTGGAGGAGCATCCGCCGACCGCCACGCTCTTGGAGGAGCATCCACCAGCCGCCACACTCTTAGAGGAGCATCCACCGGCCGCCACGCTATTGGAAGAGCATCCGCCGTCCACCGGCGTTGAGGAGCATCCGCCGGCCGCTGCACGTGGGGGAGCAACAGCGCTAGGTACAATTGCTCACATAATGTTATTGTAGTTCAATCCTCTTACGGATACGCTGATTGAATTGTAGGAAGCGATGTTAGAAGATAAGACATGGATGGGAAAAGACAGGCGTACGGAGGAGTGGCAGGATGGAATGAAGTCATTTTTAAAATTAGCATTCTAGGGCACTCGTGAAGAAGAAACTAAGCCTTGCCCTTGCACGAAATGTCATAATATTTGCCATGGGAGACGCAAGGAAGTTCATCTTCACTTGCTTCATAATGGGATGTCATTTGATTATACTTGTTTGGTACACCATGGAGAAAAACGAGTTGAGAAAAAATTGCTGAGCAATCAGCAAATAATGAGGAGATAATTTCTGATGACGTTGCTATGGAAAATATGCTGTTCAGCCTTCTTAGAGGCACTGGTGATCATGGTGGTACTTCAGCAGGTGTTGATGATCCAGAAAATGCTATAAACCAGCAGGAGCCAACTAGGTGTGCAAAGGCATTCTATGACTTATTAAATGATGCCAAAAAGGAGTTGTATCCAGTTTGTGAGAAGGTGACCCAATTATCCTTCATTGTTAGGTTGTACCAGATAAAGTGTTTAACTGGTTTGAGCAAAAAAGCGTGTGAGTTCATCCTTGAACTATTCTCATATGTGCTTCCAGAGGGCCATTGCATTCCTAATACACTTGATAAGGTTCAGAAGGTTGTTCGTGACCTCGGGCTGAGCTACGAAAAGATCGATGCATGTGTCAATGAATGTGTGTTATTCCGGAAGGACTATTCTCTGCTGGATCGATGCCCAAAATGTGGTGAATTAAGATGGAAAAATAGTACTGGTGGGGATGCAAGAGAGGCTTTACCTTGTGGAAAAGCCAAGAAGCTTGTAGTACACAAGATTCTACGATACTTCCCTCTTATTCCCCGTCTTCAAAGGTTTTATATGGCAGAATCAACGGCATCAAACATGCGCTGGCACAAATAAGAACGTATTGATGATGGAATATTACACCATGCTGCAGATTCAAAAGCATGGAAGCATTTTGATAGCATTCACCCAAATGTCTCATCTGATCCTCGCAACATAAGACTTGGGCTAGCATCTGATGGTTTCAATCCTTTTGGAGTAATGAATGTTTCTTATAGTACATGGCATGTGATTCTAATCCCTTATAATCTACCATCTTGGTTATGTATGAAGCAGCCTTATTGGTTGATGTCAATGATAATTCCTGGGCCGAAGTCACCTGGAAACAACATTGATGTGTATCTGCAGCCTTTGATTGATGAGCTACTGAAATTATGGTCTGATGGTGTTGAAACATACGACAGTTCAAAGAAAGAGACATTTCTCATGCGAGCTTCTATATTGTGGACAATAAATGATTTTCCAGCATATGTAGTGCTATGTCGATGGAGCACAAAAGGTAGGCTAGCATGTCCATACTGCCATGTAAACACTGAGGCCTTGTGGTTGAAATATGGACGGAAGTATTGCTACATGGGTCATCGTCGTTTCCTACCTCAGGATTACCGGTGGCGTCAGGACAAAGCTTCTTTCAACAACAAAATGGAGAATAGAGAGTCTCCAACATCACTCTCAGGTCATGAAGTTCTCCAACAATACAAGACTTTTGATCAAGTGAGTTTTGGAAAGATGAATAATAAGAGAAAGCGCACTTAGGAAGATAGGTGGCATAGTTGGAAGAAGAAAAGTATATTTTTTCACCTCACGTATTGGAAGACATTGCTAATAAGGCATAACTTGGATGTCATGCACATTGAGAAAAACATTTGTGATAGCATATTGGGTACATTGCTTAATATGGATGGTAAAACAAAAGATAGTCTACAAGCTCGTTTTGATATGCAGGAAATGGGTATACGGCCAAAGCAACATCCGGTGGGTATGAAAGGGAAGAATGATTGTCCATCAGCATCATATACTTTGCAAAAAGATCAGAACACCACCTTGTGCAAGTTTTTGGCGGATGTGAAGATGCCCGATGGTTATGCCTCAAACATCAAGAGAAGTGTGGACATAACAGCACGTAAGGTATCATGTCTAAAAACTCATGACTGCCATATTATATTTCAGAAGCTCCTTCCTATTGCAATATGTGACATATTGCCTTAAAAGGTTGTTGAACCTTTAATTGAGTTTAGCAGATTCTTTTCTGGAATTTGTTCTAAAGAATTGGCAGAACCAGATTTGGATAAGATGATTGAACAATTTCCCGAAACAATTTGTAAGCTTGAGATGTTGCTTCCTCCTGCTTTCTTTGATATCATGGTACATCTTCCAATCCATCTTGGCAAAGAAGCTCGCTTGGGTGGACCTGTTTCTTACAGATGGATGTATCCAATTGAGAGGTACCTTGGTACATTGAGGAGGTATGTACGTAACAGAGCTCACCCGGAGGGTTCTATAGCTGAGGGAATATTATGGAAGAGTGTATGACTTTTTGTAGCCAGTTTTTGTTTAACATCAGCACCAAGCTTAATAGGCCAGAACGCCATGAAGCTGCAGCTAGGAATGAACCTTCTCTCGAGTCTAATATATTTACAGAAGTTGATAATTCTAAAAAAGGATTTAAATGGGGCGAACTTACTATGGTGGAACTACATAACATCAGGCATTATATTATTTCTAATGTTGAAGAGGTCGCTCCATGGATCAAGTACATATAACACTCAGATGTTCTATACTATATCAATAGATCATGCTTATTGTAGATGGATAATTTAATTTTGTACCCTTTTGTAACACCCTTGTTTTCACGCATAATTCCTTGCATACACTCATATACATGTTTAACATTGATCCACATCAAGTGGAACGAGTTTAAAATTGATTTGGAACATTTAAAATTGATTTGGAGCAAACCGCACTTAAAATGCAGGAAAGTGCGGACTAGTCTGATTTTACTGAGGACTAGTCCGATTTCTCTCTGACTAAAAACGGACTTGTCCGTTTTTGCTGCGGACTAGTCCGATTTTGCCTCTGGAAACTTTCGGACTTGTCCGATTTTGTGCGGACTAGTCCGATATTCCAAGAATCCTTGAAAATTTGCTAAGTCCCTGGACTTTTCTGGACTAGTCCAGTGTTCCAGCGGACTTGTCCATTTTCCCCTCTGACTAAAGTCGGACTTGTCCGATTTTAGGCCAGACTTGTCCGATTTTCCCTATGGACAACTTCGGACTAGTCTGTCCTTTTTGGACTTGTCCGATATTTTGCGACTCCGAGTTGATCTTTCGTTTTATGACTTGTTTCTTGGGTTTCACATTAAGTGGGCCTAGGAATGTCGTGCCTAACTCTTTTAGAGCCCATGTGGGACTCTAAACCGACCTCTACTCCTCTCAAACTTGGAATCCATCTAGCCCTAGCCTCCAGCTCTATATAAATAACCCCACCCCTTGGCTTGACATCTATTTGCCACTTTTCCACCCCACCCAAACCCTAGTTCGTGGAGAGCCACCATAAAGGAGGGAGGAGGAGATCCCAAGCAAGAAGAAGAAGAGGAGGAAATGAAAGAGGAACAAGATCTCCATCAAGCTTTCGTTCTTCAACACCAATTCATCTCCATGTTCATCACCAACCCTAAATCATCAAGATCCAAGTTACCTCCAAGTTTCTTGATTCATTGGAGTTCTAAACACCTGGTATACCTTCTATTCTCTTTTCCTTACGTGAATTCAACCCATAATCTCCAAATTTACGTCGATCTAGAAAACCCTAGTTTGCTAGTTCTGCGGAGTGCGGAATAGTCCGGCCTTCTATAGGCTAGTCCGATTTTACTGACTAAATTGTGTAGAATTAATTCTAAAATTTGATATCATCAACTCCAAACCAGTATAAACTTGTTAAAAACTATTAGAACTAGTTAGTGATCATTAAAAGCAATCTATTAACAATTTCCACCTTGCATTTGCATTAATCATGCATGTCATGTCATATTGAGTAATATTTGTGCACCCTTTGATTGTGTTTCTTTTCTTGCATGTTTATTGTGTGGATTAGACGGATTTTCGCTAGAAAGTGCTGCAGAGGATCTACTACACCAAGAGTTTGAAGGCTTTGACCCTGTCGGTGTTTGGATCTGGTAGATCTCCCAATACTACCGTTGGTAGATCGAGGAGTTGTAATTCGGTAATGGGCGCGCAGAGATTCAAGGAGGTGAATGAATAGTGGACACAGAGATTTACGTGGTTCGGGCCGCTTGAGCGTAATACCCTATTCCACGGGGTGTGTTAGTGTTGTATTGAGCGTGTAAGTCTAGAAGAAGCTCCAGAAGAAGAAGCTCGTCTAGGTCAGGGAGTCCAAAAGTGGTCTGGAGCCGTCCCTTGTGTATTGTCGACCAGTCCTTTTATAGTATAAGGACTGGTCATTACACCGTTAGCCTGGCCTGACATGTGGCCCCGATGGTTACACATGCTTGATACACAATTAATGAGGTTAATTACCCTTAATAGCCTGGTAATAGGCCTTAACAATGCCGTTACTGGTATTAAGGGCCATCCGATTGTGTGTCATTAATATGGCATTAATGACACTTAATCGGGTCTTGAAGTCTTTGGTTGCTCCTTGAAGGTCTGGAGCCATTGGGGGTCCACCAGTTTGATTGTTGAAGTTGAAGGTCCGGTGGTTCAGCCACGTGGCAACTTTGGAGCTTACCGTTGTGGACGGGTAGGTCCGGTGCTGTTGGACACATGTTGGCACCAGAGCTTCCCTCTGTCTGGGGTTAGGTCCGGGGATGCCATACTGGTATCTAGTCCGGAGCTTTTCCATGTGTGGGCGATAGCTCCGGTCTTATGATACATGTGGCGGCCCTTGGACTAACCATGTCGGGGAAGCATGTCCGGTTATACCTGACATGTGGGGCCTTCAGAGGTCTTCAAATATGGTAGATGGATTTTCCTTGTGATCTTTGCAATCTCAAGGTTATCCGGTACGTAGGGTACCGATAGTGGCCCCCTGGGCCCACCTCTGGGAGAGACCTTTTGGATGAAGTCATTCCGCCGAAGGTGGGTCCATTCTTTGGTTTTTGAGCCGTGTCTTCAAGGGACGTGCCGTTGGCGATAGTTCGCAGTTAAACCTCCGTCGCGTGGCATATCTTGGAGGCGCCAGGTGAGATCTCAGCGTGCGTATCTCACGCAATTGAAGGTCGCTGGTTCCCGATACGAACATCGTATCGGTTCCGCGCACCCTGTCAGGCCGCCGCCTTCGAATTTCTCGCCTTTCATGATGACAACCGTTCGCCTGGGGTAAGGACCTCGACTTGATCGTCGGGGTGGCCCCTGGCCCCCTTGTCATTGGCAGGGTGAAGTTTTTGACTCGTATCGCTGGCTTCTCTACGATCTCCATCCAAGCGTTGCGGGGGCTTACTTAAGAAGGAAAGCACGCACCGTTTGGGGTTCTTTACGCCTTTCATTCGAACTTGCGCTCAAACCTTCCAAACTATTGCTTGCTTTTCCTCTCTTGCCTCGCTGTGCTGCGATGGAGTTGGGTCTCCGCCAGAGTCGACTAAAGACCAATGCTGATTTGAAGAAGGTACGGGCCCTCATGGGATGGTCCCTTGACTTCTTCAACCACTTGGTCCGCGCCGGCAAGCTTCTGTTCGAGAAGGAACACGTCGACGACATGGTGTACTTCTCTGCATACGCCATGGTGGGACTGATCCCACCTTTCTCCTCTTTCTTCCTGATGCTGCTAGACTTCTATGTTCTGTAGTTGTACCACCTTGGCCCCCACTCCATTCTGCTGGTGTCGATCTTTGTCCACTTCTACGAGATGTGGGTGGGCATTCCCCCCTGCATTGAGCTCTTCCGCACCTTCTTCACTGTCCACACTACGGGCAGGAGTGACGAGTAACTTGGCTTCTACTATTTTGTGAAGCGCAAGAAGTGCCCGTACAAGAACTTGCGGTTGTTCCCTTCTGGGAAGTGGGACGACTGGAAGAAGGATTGAATTGTCATCAGGGTGGAGGAGCACGAGAAGCTGGAGCTGCCAGAAGGCCTCCCCAACATCGACACTGCAGTTTGGAGTGAAGCTCCGGTGCTGTCTGTAACACCCTCATTTTCATGCATCATGCCTTGCATGCACTCGTATACATGTTTAACATTAACCCACATAAAGAGGAATGAGTTTAAAATTGATTTGGAGTATTTAAAATTGATTTGGAACAAAACCGCACTTAAATTGCAGGAAAGTGCGGACTAGTCCGATTTTACTGAGGACTAGTCCGATTTCTCTCTGACTAAAAATGGACTTATCCGTTTTTGCCGCGGACTAGTCCGATTTTTCCTCTGGAAACCTTCGGACTTGTCTAATTTTGTGCGGACTAGTCTGATATTCCAAGAATCCTTGAAAATTGCTAAGTCCTTGGACTTTTCTGGACTAGTCCGGTGTTGCAGTGGACTTGTCCGATTTCCTCTCTGTTTAAAGTCGGACTTGTCCGATTTTTGGCCAAAGTTGTCCGATTTTCTCTCTGGATGACTTCGGACTAGTCTGGTCCTTTCCGAACTTGTCCGATATTTCGCGACTCCGAGTTGATCTTTTGTTTTACGACTTGTTTCTTGGGTTTCACGTTAAGTGGGCCTAGGGACATCGTGCCTAACTCTTTTAGAGCCCATGAGAGACTCTAAAACGGCCTCTACTCATCCCAAACTTGAAATCCATCTAACAGTAGCCTCCACCTCTATATAAACAACTCCACCCCTTGGTTTGACATCTATTTGCCACTTTTCCACCCCACCCAAACCCTAGTTCGTGGAGAGCCACCATCAAGGAGGGAGGAGAAGATCCCAAGCAAGAAGAAGAAGAGGAGGAAGCGAAAGAGGATCAAGCTCTCCATCAAGTTTTGTCCTTCACCACCAATTCATCTCCAAGTTCATCCCCAACCCTAGATCACCAAGATCCAAGTGCTATCTCCAAGTTTCTTGATTCATTGGAGTCCTAAACACCTGGTATACCTTCTATTCACTTTTCCTTACGTGAATTCAACCTCTAATCTCCAAATTCACGTCGATCTAGAAAACCCTAATCTGGTGAACTCATAAAGTGCGGACTTGTCCGGTCCCTAGCGGACTAGTCTGATCTTTCTGGTTAAATTGTGTTGAATTAATTCTAAAATTTGATCTAATCAACTCCAAACCAGTATATACTTGTTAAAAGCTATTAGAACTAGTTAGTGATCATTAAAAGCAATCTAGTAACAAGTTCTATATTGCATTTGCATCAATCATGCATGTCATGACATATTGAGTAATATTTGTGCACTCTTTGATTATGTTTCTTGTCTTGTATGTTTATTGTGTGGGATAGACGGATTTGCGCTAGAAAGTTCCGCGGAGGATCTACAACACCAAGAGTTTGAAGGCTTTGATCCTAATCAACCGCAAGAGCAAGGCAGGTGTCCTTGAAGCATATTGATCCTGTTTTTAAAATAAATGTTTTGTTTGCAAATTGCATGCTTGTGTCAATTTGATGGAAATCCTATGGTAGTAAGTTTACTAGCGTTGTTTGACCACCCTTGTCGCCTGGAATTTATGGTAGAGAGTCGGGAAGGGCTTTTTACCGTTTGCTTCGCTTAATCAACTGGGATGGGAAACAACTATACCACTCAATTTAATTATGAATGGATGAGATTATGGTTAACATGAAATGGTTAATATGGTATGGTAATGGGTGATCTAAGCAAGCCTGGTATGTGGATGGGTTGGATGTTATGGTGGTTTTGCTTGCTTTAGATCTAAGGACCGGTTCAGGCGAGAATAAGCCAGGACTACAGTGCCAACACAAGGCCAAGTATGGGTGCGGCGTAGATGATTAATTAGGGCTTTGCTAGTGCTGTTTGGACCATTGTGGATGCTCGGGAAAGGGGTAGTCGGTTTGGGTTTGTTGATGATTGGTGGGACTACCCTGGGATCCGAATGGCTCAAGAGGGGGCCCTTGGTTGAAGATGTGCTCTGTAGGAGACATCGCCACCGGTGAAACCTCGGTGGGGTCTAAATAGGCTAGTAATCCCTTTGTAAAGGCTATTTTGTGATCTCTTGGCCACACACCTATGGAAGTGTGAGACGGCATAATTGAGATTCTATAGTCATCGAAAGGTGACGAAATCACAAACACGTGGGTAAAGAGGTACAAACTCTGCAGAGTAAAATAAAACTATCATGATAGCCGTGCTCCCGGTTATGAGCACCTGGACAACTTCCATGATTAGAGGGTACTTGGTATTGGGATGGTATTTGGGATGGTTATGGTTTGGTAATGGATATGGCTGGTTATGAATTAAATTCTAGTATTGAATATGGTTATTGGTATATGGATGATGGATATGGAATATGGACTGGTATGGTGATATTACTTATGATTATGATGGGTTTGATTCATATACCTATAATGTATTGCTTTTCAAATGTTTTAATGCACTTTTCAGCACTTTGCCATTATTATTGTCGTCATTTGAATCAGCCACATGTCATACTTTCCACACTTGCTAAGTACGACATGTACTCACTCTTGCAATCCCCCCCAACAGTTGCAAGTTAGGATTGGGAGTTTAATGGTGAGAATGCAGAGTTCTAGGCCGTGTCTACCGTTAGCTTTGCCTGTGGTGTTTTTGGAGTTGCGCTATCCCTTATGCTTAGTTTGCTTAGTTGCCTAATTAGTTTATTTCCGCTGCATTAGTTGAACTTGTCATAAATATACATTAGAGTTTGTAATCGAGGATAATATGGTTTGTGTAATAAAATTTGGTTAATTAATTTTGTTCTGTGGTAATTTTCTGTATAGTCTTTTGTGAATGCACTCGTGTATGTGTGGTGAATATCCTGGGCACACATATGCGTTAGCTTGGTTCTTTTTCGGAACCGGGTGTCACAGATTGGTAACAGAGCCACAGGTTGACCGTAGGATGCAGCTAGATAGAATGGACACTTTAGAGCACATAGGGACACTTAAGAATCGATGTGTTTTTGCTTGGTGTGCTGTTGCTATATATATTGTTTGCTTGTGTGCTTAATAGAGGATTTTGGGATGCTTTAGCATTGCCATGTCCACCTAGGCTAGTGTAGCTAGCTGTTTAGTTTCATATCCCTTGATGCATATAGTTGGGGACATTTTCTAATTCTTACCTATTGCTTTTCTTCAGATGGTGAGGACTCGCAACCTGAGGGATGGCATTGATGAGGAGGAGAACAATAGAGTGCCTCAGAACAACAATGGACAAGGATCTACTCAGGGAGCTATCAACATTGAGCAACTATTGGCTATGCAAAACCAGCTCATGCTGACCATGATACAAACTATGGGACACCTGCAGGCTGGCAATATCAACAATCAGCCTCACATGCCTCCACCGCCACCCCCCGCACCCTCATAACCGGTTGGGAGAGTTTATGAGGACTAGGCCGCCAACCTTTGCTCAAGCTGCCGACCCTATAGATGCGGATGATTAGCTCAAGTCCGTGGAAAAGAAACTTGCTATTGTCCAATGCAGTGACCGGGAGAAGGTCTTGTTTGCTTCTCATCAACTCGTTGGAGTAGCTTCGGATTGGTGGGATGCTTATTGCAATGCTCACGAGAACCAAGAGAGAATTACTTGGGCCGAATTCAAGGAGAATTTCCGTTCTCATTATGTGCTGGAAGGTGTTATGATTTTGAAGAGGCAAGAATTTGAGAATTAAGGCAAGGAAGATCAAGCGTGAGTGAATATCTCAACAAGTTCAATCAACTCTCAAGGTATGCGCCTGAGGATGTTAGTCGGGACAGTCGGAAGCAATACTTGTTCATGAGAGGCCTCAACAATGAAATCCAAGTGCAACTACTCAATTGTGACTATGCAAATTTTCAGAAGCTTGTGGACAAAGCAATTGTGGTTGAGAACAAGATTAGTGAGATGAAACAAGACAACAAGAGGAAGGTGCCATATCAAGGACAACAACAAGTAAGTAATGCGCGCCCTCGCCTTGCGCCGCCCAATGCGCCCTATTACAGCTCCTCTATTCCTGCTCAACGCCCTGGATTTGCACCGCGCCCAACTCAGTTTGTGCAGCAGTGCCCTCTCATGCAAGCACCTAGGCCTCCAATATCTTATGCACCTCGTGCTAACTTTCCTGCTGCAAGTGCTCAAAACCAAGCTCGTCCCAATAATTCTGGTGGAGTTAAGAAGTGTTATACTTGTGGAGAAGCTGGACACTCTGTGCATCAATGTCCTAAGTCAGGCCTTGGTCAAGGAAGTAATGCACCGAGGCAAAACCCAAGACCTAATGGAGGAGCGCCACAAGAGAACCGTGGACAGCAGAATTTTGCTCGTGGCAATGTGAACCATGTCTCTAAGGAGGATGCTCAACAAGCGGATGACGTGGTCATTGGTATGTTTCTCGCCAACTCCAACCACGCGACTATGTTATTTGATTCTGGAGCATCGCATTCATTCATTGCATCGAAGTATGTTGCCAAGTATAGTTTTCCTATCTCTCATATGAAGTTTACTCTATTGGTTAAGTCTCCTGGAGGAGAGATGAGGACAAATATAGTATGTCCAAAAGTAAGCCTTAGAATAAGGGCAGTAGACTTCTCCACCAACCTCATTATTTTGGATTCTCAAGGATTGGACATTATACTTGGTATGGACTGGTTGAGGAAGCACAATGGAGTTATTGAGTGTGCCACGAAGATGGTGAAGTTGACCAATGAGGAAGGGATCGCCGTATAATTTGAAGCATCTCAAACCGCACCGAAGCAATTGGAGCTGAATCATATGGACGGTGCCGCAATTGAGGAGATTCCGGTGGTGTGTGAATTTTTGGATGTTTTTCCGGACGAGTTGCCAGGTATGCCACCTGATCGAGACATTGAGTTTGCTATTGAATTAATACCTGGAACTGCACCTAGAGCTAAGAGGCCATATAGGATGCCTCCTTTGGAATTAGCGGAGCTCAAGAAGCAAATTCAAGAGCAACTAGGGAAGGGTTTTATTCGCCCTAGTTCTTCACCTTGGGGAGCGCCCGTGCTGTTTGTGGACAAGAAGGATGGATCCCAAAGGATGTGCGTAGATTACCGAGCTCTCAACGAGGTAACAATCAAGAACAAGTATACCTTGCCACGTATAGAAGACTTGTTTGATCAGATGAAGGTGCTTGTGTCTTCTCTAAGATTGATTTGAGGTCGGGATACTTTCAAATGAAGATTAGACCATCGGACATACCCAAGACAGCTTTTAGGACACGGTATGGATCTTATGAGTACACCGTGATGTCTTTTGGATTGACAAATGCGCCTACCTACTTTATGTACCTCATGAATAAGGTCTTCATGGAGTACTTGGATAAGTTCGTTGTGGTGTTCATTGATGACATTATGATCTGCTCGAAGGATGAGAAGGAGCATGAGGAACACTTGAGGCTTACGTTGCAGAAATTGAGGGAGTATCAATTGTATGCCAAGTTCAACATGTGTCAGTTTTGGTTGAGAGAGGTGTCGTCTTTGGGTCATATAATCTCAGGAGGAGTATCGGTTGACCCCAGAAAAGTGAGAGACGTTTTGAAGTGGGAGCCCCCGCAAAATGTCAAGGAAGTAAGAAGTTTTCTTGGGATGGCTGGATATTACCGTCAATTCATCAAGGACTTTTTCAAGATAGCCAAGCCAATGACGGAGTTGCTAATGAAGGGAAAGGCTTTCCAATGGACTCAAGCTTGTCAAAACAGTTTTGAGGAGTTGAAGAAGAGGTTGACAACAACCCCAGTTTTGGTATTGCCGGATGTAAGCAAGAGTTTTGATATTTATTGCGACGCATCAAGGCAAGGACTTGGATATGTGCTCATGCAAGAAGGTCAAGTGGTTGCATATGCATCGAGGCAATTGAAGAAATATGAGCAGAATTACCCAACGCATGATTTGGAACTCGCAGCCGTGGTACATGCATTGAAGATTTGGAGACACTCTATCCTTGGACATAGGTGTGAAATTTATAAAGATCATAAGAGTTTGAAGTATATCTTCATACAAACGGATCTGAATTTGAGGCAACGAAGATGGTTGGAGCTCATCAAAGATTATGATTTGGGGATCAACTATCATCCGGGAAAAGCCAATGTAGTGGCCGATGCTTTGAGTAGAAAGGGAGTAAGTCATAAACTCCGAGTTCAAGAGTAACCATCCGAGTTATGTAGGGAGTTTGAACGGTTGAATCTTGGATTCGTGAATGAGATGGATATGATGGAGTTAAACCCAACCTTGGAGCAAGAAATTTGAGAGGCACAAACTGCAGATGAAGAGATCAAGGAAATCAAGGACAGGACCGAAGAAGGGAGAGAATTCAGATTTGATGAAGACGAACATGGTACCTTATGGCTTGGAAAGAGAATCGTTGTGCCTAAGGTGAAGCATATTAGGGAGACAATATAAAAGGAGGCACATGACTCGCCGTACTCGATTCACCCTGGTTGTACGAAGATGTACAAAGACTTGAAGGCTTGTTATTGGTGGGATAGCATGAAAAAGGACATAGCTGAATATGTGGCGTTGTGTGATGTGTGTCAACAAGTAAAGGTGGAACATCAAAGGCCAGCTGGATTATTGCAACCATTGAAGACCCCAAAATGGAAGTGGGAAGAAATTGGAATGGACTTCATAATTGGGTTACCACGTACTCAGTCTGGGTATGACTCAATTTGGGTAATTGTGGATCGTTTAACCAAGTTAGCTCATTTTGTCCCTGTGAAGACCAAATATACAGCTGCACAATTGGCCGAAATATACATGGAGCATATCGTGTGTTGACATGGAGTTTCGAAAAAGATAGTCTCGGATAGAGGTTCACAATTCACTTCCAGGTTTTGGCAAAAATTGCATGAAGCTTTGGGGACGAGGTTGAATTTTAGTTCAGCATATCATCCTCAAACTGATGGACAAACCGAGAGGACCAATCAGATTTTGGAGGACATGTTAAGAGCTTGTGCATTAAAGCATAGGAAAAGTTGAGACAAAAGCTTGCCATACGCGGAATTTTCTTACAACAATAGTTACCAAGCAAGCTTGAAAATGTCACCATATGAAGCGCTTTATGGGAGGAAGTGTAGGACACCTTTATTCTGGAATGAGGTAGGAGAAACTCAACTATTTGGTCCGTATGTGTTGCAAGAAGCCGAAAAGCAAGTCCATATAATTTGTGAAAACTTGAGGGCAGCCCAATCAAGGCAAAAAGGCTATGCGGACAATAGGAGAAGGAAATTAGCCTTTGAAATAGGAGATTTTGTTTACCTCAAGGTGTCACCAATGAGAGGTCATAAGAGGTTTAACATAAGGGGCAAGCTCGCACCTCTTTATATTGGACCATTCAAGATTTTGGACAAAAGAGGAGAAGTAGCATATAAGTTGGAGATGCCAGCTCATCTTTCAGACGTACATGATGTCTTTCATGTTTCCCAGCTCAAGAAGTGTTTGAGAGTACCGAAAGAACAAGTGCCAATGGAAGAATTGGAACTAGAGGAGGATTTGAATTATGCCGAACAACCGATCAAAATCTTGGGAACTAAGGAGAGGGTCACAAGGAACAAGGTGATTCGATGGTGTAAAGTTCAATGGAAGCACCACGCAGAAAAAGAAGAAACTTGGGAGCTAGAAGATGATATCAAGAAGGAATTTCCCTCTCTCTTCTCTTCCGCGTCGAATCTTGAGGGCGAGATTCATTTTAAGGGGGGTAGGTTTGTAACACCCTCATTTTCATGCATCATGCCTTGCATGCACTCATATACATGTTTAACATTAACCCACATAAAGAGGAACGAGTTTAAAATTGATTTGGAACAAAACCGCACTTAAATTGCAGGAAAGTGCAGACTAGTCCGATTTTACTGAGGACTAGTCCGATTTCACTCTGACTAAAAACGGACTTGTCCATTTTTGCTGCGGACTAGTCCGATTTTGCCTCTGGAAACCTTTGGACTTGTCCGATTTTGTGCGGACTAGTCCGATATTCCAAGAATCCTTGAAAATTGCTAAGTCTTTGGACTTTTCTAGACTATTCTAGTGTTGCAGCGGACTTGTCCGATTTCCTCTCTGTTTAAAGTCGGACTTGTCCGATTTTTGGCCAGACTTGTCCGATTTTCTCTCTGGACGACTTCGGACTAGTCCGGTCCTTTCCGGACTTGTCCGATATTTCGCGACTCCGACTTGATCTTTTGTTTTATGACTTGTTTCTTGGGTTTCACATTAAGTGGGCCTAGGGACGTCGTGCCTAACTCTTTTAGAGTCCATGAGGGACTCTAAACCGGCCTCTACTCATCCCAAACTCGAAATCCATCTAACCCTAGCCTCCACCTCGATATAAACAACCCCACCCCTTGGTTTGACATCTATTTGCCACTTTTCCACCCCACCCAAACCCTAGTTCGTGGAGAGCCACCATCAAGGAGGGAGGAGAAGATCCCAAGCAAGAAGAAGAAGAGGAGGAAGCGAAAGAGGATCAAGATCTCCATCAAGTTTCGTCCTTCACCACCAATTCATCTCCAAGTTCATCCCCAACCCTAGATCACCAAGATCCAAGTGCTATTTCCATGTTTCTTGATTCATTGGAGTCCTAAACACCTGGTATACCTTCTATTCTCTTTTCCTTACGTGAATTCAACCCCTAATCTCCAAATTCACGTCGATCTAGAAAACTTTAATCTGCTGATCTCGTAAAGTGCGGACTTGTCCGGTCCCTAGCGGACTAGTCCGATCTTTCTGGTTAAATTGTGTCGAATTAATTCTAAAATTTGATCTAATCAACTCCAAAACCTGTATAAACTTGTTAAAAGCTATTAGAACTAGTTAGTGATCATTAAAAGCAATTTAGTAACAAGTTCTATTTTGCATTTGCATCAATCATGCATGTCATGACATACTGAGTAATATTTGTGCACTCTTTGATTGTGTTTCTTTTCTTGTATGTTTATTGTGTGGAATTGACGGATTTGCGCTAGAAAGTGCCGTGGAGGATCTACAACACCAAGAGTTTGAAGGCTTTGATCCTAATCAACCGCAAGAGCAAGGCAAGTGTCCTTGAAGCATATTTATCCTGATTTTTAAAATAAATGTTTTGTTTGCAAACTGCATGCTTGTGTCAATTTGATGGGAAATCCTATAGTAGGAAGTTTACTAGCGTTGTTTGACCACCCTTGTCGCCTGGAATTTATGGTAGAGAGTCAGGAAGGGCTTTTTACCGTTTGCTTCGCTTAATCAACTGGGATGGGAAACAACTATACCACTCAATTTAATTATGCATGGGTTAGATTATGGTTAACATGAACTGGTTAATGTGGTATGGTATTGGGTGATCTAAGCAAGCCTGGTATGTGGATGGGTTGGATGTTATGGTGGTTTTGCTTGCTTTAGATCTAAGGACCGGTTCATGCGAGAATAAGCCAAGACTACAGTGCCACCATGAGGCCAAGTATGGGTGCGGCGTAGATGATTAATTAGGGCTTTGCTAGTGCTGTTTGGACCATTGTGGATGCTCTGGGAACGGGTAGTCGGTTTGGGTTTGTTGATGATTGGTGGGACTACCTTGGGATCCGAATGGCTCAAGAGGGGGCCCTTGGTTGAAGATGTGCTCTGTAGGAGACATCGCCACCGGTGAAACCTTAGTGGGGGTCTAAATAGGCTAGTAATCCCTTTGTAAAGGCTATTTTGTGATCTCTTGGCCACACACCTACGGAAGTGTGAGACGACATAATTGAGATTCTATAGTCATCGAAAGGTGATGAAATCACAAACACGTGGGTAAAGAGGTACAAACTCTACAGAGTCAAATAAAACTATCATGATAGCCGTGCTCCCGGTTATGAGCACCTGGACAACTTCTATGATTAGAGGGTACTTGGTATTGGGATGGTATTTGGGATAGTTATGGTTTGGTAATGGATATGGCTGGTTATGAATTAAATTCTTGTATTGAATATGGTTATTGGTATATGAATGATGGATATGGAATATCGACTGGTATTATGATATTACTTATGATTATGATGGGTTTGATTCATATACCTATAATGTATTGCTTTTCAAATGTTTTAATGTACTTTTCAGCACTTCGCCATTATTATTGTTGTCATTTGAATCAGCCACATGTCATACTTTCCACACTTGCTGAGTACGACATGTACTCACTATTGCAATCCCCCCAACAGTTGCAGGTTAGGATTGGGAGTTTAATGTTGAGAATGCGGAGTTCTAGGCCGTGTCTACCGTCAGCTTTTCCTGTGGTGTTTTTGGAGCTGCGCTATCCCTTATGCTTAGTTTGCTTAGTTGCCTAATTAGTTTATTTCCGCTGCATTAGTTGAACTTGTCATAAATATCAATTAGAGTTTGTAATCGAGGATAATATGGTTTGTGTAATAAGATTTGGTTAATTAATTTTGTTCTGTGGTAATTTTCTGTATACTCTTTTGTGAATGAACTCGTGTATGTGTGGTGAACATCCTGGCACACATATGCGTTAGCTTGGTTCTTTTTCAGAACCGGGCGTCACATTGTCAGATGCCTTCAACCCTGCGCTGACCAGGATCCGCCTGTGCGTGGAAGGAGGGGTGTCTCCCCAGGTGGTGTTTTGCAACTTCTGACCAACAGGTGGGCCCGCTGAAGAAGAGGGAGAAGCTTTCTTGGGCCCTCAACAGTATGCTGGACGATGATCGGATCGAGACTGGTTTGTAGTCCAACATGGAGGGTGCAACTTTGGAGTTCCACCTCAAGAAGTTCCAGCACGGCATTGACGTCGAGAGTGACGACTTGGCTCTGCCGGCAGCTTTCCTCCCTCGGAACATGGAGGCAGAGTTCAGCAGGGAGCTCCGGCGGACGATGCCGGTGCTTGACGACCTTGGTGTTGTTGAGAGGCGTTAGACCACCGGGTTGGCGATCTCCGGAGCTCCTGAAGGCGGCTCTGCTCCCACCCCAAAGCCAAGAACCAAGTCATCGGCAAGGGCAAGGAGTTGGCCGAGCCCTCGAGCTGTAAAAGGAAGCTGAAGCATGCCGACGGAAGGTCCGCCAGGCCTGCTTCTCCCACGGCGGCTCGTTCTCCTCAGAGGGGGAGGTCTTCAACGGCTGCATCTACTCCAGCAGCGGCATCTTCCTGGGGTGCTAGCTCCAGCCATGTGACTCCAGCACCAGGGCCAGCTGAGGGCTCTGGGTCCGGAGATCCTTCCCGGTCGAGAGGGGCCTCGACCACGGCAATGCCGGTAGCAGCAGCAAGCTCCGGGGGACCTTCCGGGACTACCACGCCAGTGGCGGCTGGGGTCAGTCCGGAGCGTCCGGAAAAGAGGTTATGTGCTAACTGGTGCGGAAGCCTTCCGAGGTAATTTTTGATTTTTTACCTCAGCTAGTTGTTTTATTGTTACGTCAGTATTTTGAGTTTCTTCATCCTTCATCCACATCATGCCAAAGAAAAGGGCTGAAGCTCCCATCCCTGCAGCAGCAGTTGAGGCTGTGCAAGCTGAAGCTCCGACTCCAATTCCGGTGCGGCTCCAAGAGGTGGCTGAGGTTGTGGCAGCCCTGGCGCTGGCTGTCGTGGTCTTGGACCTTGACTCATCCCCTGAAGCTCCCGTGGTAGCGCCGGACCACAGGAATGAATATGTACCAGCGGCACCAGCCCCGGAGGTTGAAGCTCCGGGCTTGGATGCTGAGATGTTGGACGCTCCAGCCACAGAGCC
Source organism: Tuctoria greenei (assembly GCA_036927565.1). Classification (NCBI taxonomy): domain Eukaryota; kingdom Viridiplantae; phylum Streptophyta; class Magnoliopsida; order Poales; family Poaceae; genus Tuctoria; species Tuctoria greenei. The sequence goes on along the minus strand of JAYESD010000003.1, from coordinate 217,817,044 downwards.
GGAGGTAGCTCCGATTACGGCCCTAGAGCCGGATGTTGTTGAAGCCCCGGCAGCCGAGCCAGTGGTTGATGAGGTCTCGACAGTGGAGCCGGGTGTTGATGAAGTTCCGGCACTTGAGCCGGTTGTTGAGGAAGCTCTGGCAGTTGAGCCGGTTGCTGCAGAAGTTCCGGCTGTAGAGCCGGTCGTTGAAGAGGTTCTGGCGTCCGAGTCAGTTACTGCGGAGGTGTCGGCGCCTGAGCCTATGATGGTCGAAGCACCAGCACCGGAGCCCATGATGGTCGAAGCGCCAGCACCTGAGCCAGCGGCGGAGGAGGCGCCTGCGCTGGAGCCGGAACTAGCTTCTACTCCGACTGAACCTTCAACACCTGCTCCGGAAGTGGAGATCCTGGAGGTGCCCGCTGTTGAGCCAGGGTGCCATGATGAAGCTACTGGCCCCCCGCCTGAGGGGCCAGTTGTTGATGACCTGGCGGCGGGACCTTCGGGGTCAATTCTGGAGGTCGGAACTTCTGTTGCAGGACCTTCCTCGGTGGCGACCGAGGCTATCCTGGACGAAGGCCCTAGTGTCGTGGAAGCTCAGGGGACCGCTCTGGTAGAGTGGGACCCAATCCCCAATTTTTGTCACTGAGGATCCGCTGGAGCCAGCGGAGGGGACCCCGGCAGGTCCGGACCCGATCCCCCTATCGTTGTCTATTGACAACACCTGCTCTAGTATTCGGCAGGTTCAGCTGGCTTTCTACCACGACAGCAAGGCCCTCGAGGAGGAGCGCCAAAATCTTAGGAGGTGGCGCAACCGGCTCCATTTTAAGACCAAGCTGGCGCAGTCGAGGTTGGCTGACGACAAGGAGTGGGTGCAGAGGGAGAAGGTCTGCCTAAAGTACTAGGGTAAGCTGTTGGATGAGAGGGAAAGAATGACGTGATCCCTTGACAACCACTCCCAGGCCATCTACGAGCAGGCCAAAGCTGCTAATAGCGCAGCGGATGACCGCTAGGAGAGGCTCGCCACCATCCACGATAGTCTCGTCAAGCACCGTGAGGCTCTTGAGGGGCGGGAGAGAAAGCTCGAAGATGAAGAGCAAAAACTCCTAGAGCTGCGGGACGACCTCGTGAAGGAGGAGGAAGAGCTTGTCCAAAAGATAGCTCTGGCTTACAAGAGCCTCGAAGAACGCACCAAGAAATTGGAGGAGTGTTGCGAGGAGGAGGAGAAGAAGGCCTAGGAGCGAGGGCAAGATCTCTACAAGCAGGAGAATGCCGTTGCCGCCAGGGAGAAGAAAGTGCGGGGACGAGAGAAGGATCTGGTCAACCGCCGGAACGAGATCCACCTCCGGGAGGAAGAGCTTAGTAAACTCGAAAGGCAGGTTGCTGAAAAGATTCAGCAGAATGCCAAAGAGGTGGAGCGTCTTGCTCGGGAGAAATCGGAGCTTGCGGCAGCCAAAAGATCCTTGGAGGAGATGCAAAGCGCAAGGGATGCGGAGTCCCAAAAGTTTGGGACTTCCTGGGCAAAGCCTATGACGCGCTGACGCCAATGGGCTTCAGTCCCGTGCGTCCGGATGATCCAGAGCTGGAGCTGGACGAGGCGTTGGAGGCACTGAGTTCAGCAGGCAACAAGCTCACCAAGATGGGCGATGTCATCGCAGACCAGCTGGAAACTGAGGGACAGTCCCTGGCGAAGAACGTCGCAGAGTTTGTGCTGACTTGCTACACCAGCCGGGACCCTCAATTCCCTCTGGACCCGGTGCTTGAAGGCCCCATCGAAGGAGAGGGTGAAGCCGCCCGAACCAGCGTGTCGGAGGTTGCCTAGAAGGTCGCCCAGTTCTTCCACAGGGTCTAGGACCATCTCTTTGTAGCTCCCGCTTGTATTCTCTCTTCTTCTTCTCCAATTTTGTAATCTCTTGTCTCCAGATGAATGAATTCCAAATTTTTTTGTGAATTTCATTTTTTGTCTTCAACACCTTTGTCTCACTTGGCCCCCTGGTAGATGTATACAATTTTATTGTGAACATGTACCAAGAGGATGTAACAGTTGTTGAAGACTTGCGTGCTTCGAAATTGTAGAATGTAGGTCCGAAGTCTTTGATAGTGTAGGCCCTCTGAGGTTGTCGGAGCTTAGTGGCTCTGGCATTGACCATCGTTGGTGCTTAGTAGCTCCAGCAGTAGTCTCCATCAACGCGTAAAGCATCGACGGTTAGCCCTCTGGGGTGTCAGAGCTTGGTATCTCCGGCAGTGACCTCTGTCAACACGTGGTGTATCGACAACAAACTCCTCTATAGGGACTTTCCACCATCTTTTCTTCATGTTGACGGCTTGCCCCCTAGCTTTACTGGAGCTGAGTAGCTCCAGCAACACTCAATGTCAATGTTTGAACATCGAATACAAACCGCCTAGAGGATGTCGGAGCTTTGGCAGCTCCGACTTCATTCACCATCATCATGAAATATTTATTTTTCCTGCGCACTGAAGTCAATAAAAACAGTAAAATCTGTTTCCTATTTATAACTTCATTGCGGCTTACTATTCCCGAGAAAGTTTTAGGTCGAACATAATTCTAAATAAAATCAAGAGCGCTGTCTTGTTTCCTTTAGGCCCGATCATTTTTGGACTCGCCTTACTTCGGCCTGCCGGGGTGTAGGTAGAGTGGCGTACTTAGGGTGCATGACCAGGCTAAGTCGATAGCACACTCCGGCCCTAGATTGGCTTGGCGGCATTCAGACGAGTAGACCATCCACAATATTTGGACCCAGAAGAATAGACAATGCAACTCAAATTGTACATGAATTGGTCGAGCTAAAGCTTCTTAAGAACTGCACAACTTTGTTATAGACAAGAAAGAGAAAAATAACAAATATTGAGCCTATACAAAGTAAATGCACGTGGAGTCTGTTTTCACATAATGATGTCTTTCATTATAGGTCCGGGGTACAGGGGAAACAAGTACACTCTTAGGGTACGGAACTAGGCTAAGTGTGTTTCGTTTCTCGTTTGACCCAAGGTAGCTAGCTAAACTTTTAGTTCTAAGACTGTGACAAGTGTTGCATGGACGTTGCGGACCTAACAGGGTAGGTCCGGCTGCCCTCCCGGAGGAGCTACCCGACTCTGTACAATGACTCTATAACATACATCACATGTAATTACAGACTCACCTCCGTGATATCAAGCGTAGAACTTACGGAGGTACTCAATGTTCCAAGGATTTGGGAGAGGTGTCCCATCCTCGGTTGCCAAGCGAACGCATCCGGGACAGGATACTTTGATCACTTGGAAGGGTCCTTCCCAACTGGGGGAGAGTTTGTTTAACCATTCTCTAGATTGTATTCTCCGTAGCACCAGATCGCCTTCCTCGAGCTGTCGGCTGTGAACATGCTGTTGGTGATAGCGCCGAAGAGCTTGGCGGTATCGGGCATTCCGAACAGCTGCTCAGCACCTTCCCTCTTCAAGGAGGTCAAGGTCTTCACGCCGGAGCTGGTCCTGTGTGGCTTCGTTGGAGGTCCGGACCCAGAGCGACCCTAAGGTGATTTCCGAAGGAAGGACTGCTTCAGCTCCGTACACCAGGAAGAAGGGTGTCTCTCCAGTTGACCGGTTTGGAGTTGTCTTGTTTGCCCATAGAGTGGGTGGAAGCTCTTCGATCCAGTTGGCTCCTTGTTTTTTCAGGCGCTCATATGTACGCGTCTTGAGTCCTTTCAGTATTTCTGCATTTGCTCTCTCAGCTTGGCCATTGCTTGCCGGGTGAGCTACGGAGGCATAGCTGACTTGGATGCTGAGGTCTTTGCAGTACCCTTGGAAAGCAGAGCTTGTGAATTGGGTCCCATTATCTGTTATGATTTTGTTCGGGACTCCAAATCTGCATACGATAGACTGCGAGAAGTTGATAGCTGATTGTTTGTTTATTGTCACAACTGGAGTTGCTTCCGGCCATTTGGTGAACTATTCAATGGCAACATACAGGAACTTCTAACCTCCGAAGGCTCTTGGGAAAGGTCCCAAGATGTCCATCCCCCACGCAGCGAAAGGCCATGTAGGAGGTATCATTTGTAGAGGCTGAGCCGATGTGTGAATTTGCTTTGCATGGAACTAGCAAGCTTTGCGTTTCTTCACCAGCTCAGTTGCGTCCTGGAGCACTGTAGGCCAGTAGAAGCCATGCCGAAAGGCTTTACCGACCAGCGTGCGGGAAGACGCGTGGTTCCGACACTCGCCTCCATGGATTTCTGCAAGGAGCTTGCAACCTTCTTCCCTTGTGATGCACCGCATTAGGACGTTGTTGGCACCGCGCCGATAGAGATCCCCTTCTACCAGCGTGTATCTTTTATCCAATCTGATTATCCGGTCAGTGGATACATCATCGTCAGGAAGGATATTGTCTTTCAAGTAGCTCCAGATCTCCGAGATCCATGCATTGGAGCTAGCTTGAGCATTTGAGTCTTGCGTGCTGGGTTGCTCGGAGCTTCCGGCAGCACCTACGACCCTTGATGGCTGCCATGGTAACAGGGCCATCGGGACCGCCAGCTTCGAGATGCTGGTCGGAGCTCCGGTTGATGCTTTCTTCGAGAGTTCGTTAGCTTCAGCGTTATGGACATGCTAGACATGGTGGAGGTCCAGGACTTCGAAGTCCTTCTGAAGCCTCTTGACTTCAAGGAGATAAGTAGCTAGTTGAGGATTGTTACAGGAGCATTCACCCTTCACCTGTTTAATGATGAGCTGCGAATCTCCCTTGACCAACAGCTGCTTGACACCATATGATAGTGCCACCTATAGTCTGTAAATGAGTGCTTCATACTCCGCCATATTGTTGGTCGCCTTGAAGTCAAGGTGGACCATGTATTTTACCTTCTCCCCGGTTGGAGCAAGGAGAAGGACTCCAGCTCCGGCCCCCTGCTTTTGCATGGAGCCGTCGAAGTAGAGGGTCCAGTGAGGTTCAATGAAGACCGGAGCCTTGAGTTTCGGCTTCTGCTCACTAGGGCCTCCAGGGTTTGATGGAGAGGGGGTCCATTCCGCCACAAAGTCTGCCAATACTTGACTCTTGATCGCTTGTCTTGGGACGAATTCAAGATCGAATTCGGCCAATTCCGCTGCCCACTTTGCAATGTTCCCAGTAGAGTTGGGATTATGCAAGACCGCACGCAGTGGATAAGAAGTCACCATTGAGATCTTGTGAGCTTGGAAGTAGTGATTAAGCTTCCTGGAGGCGATGAGAACTGCGTAGAGCAGCTTGTGCACCTCTAGGTATCGAGTCTTGGCATCATGTAGTACTTCGCTGATGAAGTACACTAGGCGCTGGACTGTCCGAACCCTTCCGGAGGGGCCCGGAGCTTCCTCCACATAGACCTGGACCCTCCCGGAGGGGTCCAGGCCTGCTTCGGGGACCTCCGGGTCTTTGCTAGAGGAACACGGAGCTTCTACTGGAGCGACCCGGACCCTCCCGGAGTAACTCCTTGTAGATACAAGTCTGGGGTTGGGACCCAGACTCACCTTCAGGAACCTCCGGACCCTACCGGAGGGGTCTGGATTCCTGAGCTTGGGATGGTTCTGGTCTCTCCGCAACCAGGACCATGCTGACAACCTCGTCGGTTACCGAAATGTAAAGCAGTAAGGGCTCACCAGGGTTCGGAGCTACCAAGGTTGGTAGAGTGGTGAGGAGCTGCTTTAGCTTCTGGAACGCCTTTTCTGCTTCTTCTGACCATTGGAATGGTCCGGACTTCCTCAATAGCTTGAAGAAGGGTAGCGCCCGTTCTGCCAGTCCTGAGATGAACCGGCTGAGGGCGGCTAGACATCCAGTCAGTTTCTGAACGTCCTTGATGCGGTCTGGTGGCCGCATACCTCAATGGCTTTAATCTTCGCCGGCTTTGCCTCTATGCCCCGGTGGTTTACCAGGAAACCAAGAAGCTTTCCGGAGCTAACCCTGAAGACGCACTTGTCTGGGTTCAGCTTCGTGCGAGTGACTCGCAACTTGTCGAAGACAGCTTGCAAAGTGTCAAGGAGTGACTCCTTGTCTTTGATCTTGACGACGATGTCATCAACATACACTTCCACTACATCTTTGATGAGCTCTCCAAAGGTTTTGTACATAGCTCATACAAATGTTGAGTCTGCATTCTTGAGACCAAATGGCATGGCAGTATAACAATACAATCCATCTACTGTGATAAAAGAAGTATGTTCTTCATCTTCCCTAGACATTCTGATTTGATGGTACCTAGAATATGCATCTAGGAAACACAGTAATTCACACCCGGAGGTGGAATCCACTATCTGATCTATTCTAGGTAGTGGGAATGGATATTTTGGGCATGCCTTATTCAGTGTTGTGTAGTAGATACACATCCGAAGCTTCCCGCCGGCCTTCGGTACAACGATTGGGTTTGCCAGCCATTTTGGATGGAAGACTTCTCGGATGAATCCAGCTTCGAGCAACTTCTTCACTTCTTGTCGTATGAAGTTATGTCGCTCTACTGATTGCCTCTGAGGCTTCTGATGTACAGGCTGAGCGTCAGGATAGATCTTCAGATTATGCTCGATCACTTCCCTAGGGATCCCAGTCATTTGCAACGGTTGCCAGGCAAACACGTCAACGTTAGCCCAGAGGAAAGTGATGAGCGCGAGTTCCTATTTGTCATTCAGACCTCTCGATATATGGGTGGTCTGAGCGGCATCAGAACCGATTTGGACGACTCTGACAGGGATGTTGGTGTCACCGCTTGGTTGCACGCGAGGTGCGGAGGTTGAGCCTCGTTGATGAATGCTCGGGGGTTTTAGAGCTTGTTCCTGCCTGGACTCTTCCTCCTGCGCTGTAGCAAGCGCATGAAGTTCTTCTAGAGCAGTCACCCTGGCAGTGTAGTCTCCGCAGATCCGGAGAACACCAGCTGGTGTTGGCATCTTCAACACCAGGTATCCATAATGAGCAGCAGCCATGAACTTGTACAAGGCGGGCCGACCCAGAATGGCGTTGAAAGGTAAGTTGATCTGAGTGATGTCAAAGATCAACTTCTTAGTGCGATAATTCTCCCGAGTCCCGAAGGTCAGAGGGAGAGTAATGGCACCGAGTGGGGTTATGACCCCCGGACCTACTCCGTAGAAAGGTCAGGAGGGGCGAAGGTCCGAAGGTCGGAGCTGAAGCTTGAGGAAAGCTTCGAAGCTTATGAGGTTCAGCCCCGAACCTCCGTCCACCATTACATGGTGGAGTTGAATGTTATTGATGGTCGGAGATACCATCAAAGGTAGTTGACCAGCTCCGATCATGTTCCGTGGGCAGTCCGAAGCATCAAAAGTGATGGTGGTGTCCATCCACTTTTGATGAGGCTCCGCCTTGGATGTAGGAGCTACTGAGGCCATGTCCCGCCGCATGGTCTTGAGGACACGGCGGGAGGTGATGTCCCACGAACCACCAAAGATGGTGTTCATGGTCTTTCGACGCTCATTGTTGGAGACGTCGGAGTCGTCGTCGATGGAGGTGTAAACAGCCTTCGGGACCTTTTTAGGGTCCTAAAAGCCTAACTCCTCTTCAGCCAGAGCTTCATCGACTTTCTGTTTTCCTTCCCTCTGATGGAAAGGAACTTCTTCCCGACGCTTGTTGTAGCGCTCAGCAAGGTTTTGGACCCCCCCGACAGTCTTCCAAGTTGTGGCTATTCGACTTGTGAATAGGACACCACACTTTGGAGTATCTACCGTCTTTAGAGGACGCCCGAGGTCGTTTCTCGGGGCGTGGCCCCCGGCCACCCGAAGCTGCAGTAGCTGCAGCAGTAGATGTGCCGGCCGACGACTTCTTCTTGCCGTTGGACTTTTTCTTCTTTTTGCCACTCCCAGAGATAGTGGCTTTGCCTTTGGAGGATTTTTTACCATCCTACGGAGGTGGTTTGGAGTGCATTTCATGGCCCTCCGCGCTTTGGCACACTTGTCTGCCAAGCTGAAGAGCTATGTGATGCTGGTGATCTCCTTGATCGCAAGCTTCTCCAGCATCTTCTTATCTCGTATGCCCTATCTAAATGCCATGATAACAGAGGCGCTGGAGATAGAAGGAATAGTGTTTCGTACCTAGGAGAACCTCTGGATGAATGAGCGCAGGGATTCTCCACCTTTCTGCACGACAGCAAAAAGGTCCAGTTCGGTGCCTTGGGTGTATGAACTCCCAAAATTGGCGGTGAACTGTTGGCACAATTCCTCCCAACTATTGATGGAGTTGTGAGGAAGGCTCATGAACCAGGACCTGGCGGTCCCAGTCAAGGCCACTGGGAAGTAGTTGGCCATTACGGCCTCGTTACCTCCTGCCGCAAGGATTGCGGTAGAGTAAATCTGGAGAAACTCAGTGGGATTAACAGTCTCGTCAAATTTTTCCAGCAGGTGAGGCTGGAACTTTTGTGGCCATCTGACCATGCGTAGGTGCATGGCCAGGGCAGAACAGCCTCCTCCTACTCCCTCAGGAGCAAGACTGTCTCGAGCCTCTCGGCTTTCGAGAGCAGGCTCGATATGGACACGACGGTCCTGTTGACGGTAACGGCGATCAAGCTCCGCCCGGAGGTCATGAGTTGAAATCCTGGTTACCATATGAGTGTGTCGCGCCCCAGAAGGTAGCGACATAACTTGCTGAGATGCAGCACGTCTCCTGTTTTGGGAAGCGTGCGAACCAAGTCTGCCCGATACAGTCCGACGCTGCGATGGGGCCCGCCCCGAAGGGGGAGGACCTTGGTTGCTGATGCGGTCGGCTGCTGCTGCAACCAGATGTTCCACGTCAGCCCTCCACTACTCCATTGCACCCTAGGATGCACCTGGAGGAGGTCGACGTTGAAGGAGAGCACGCGCTGCATGGAGCGCGTGTTCAGGGTTGTTGTTATTCGCCGATGTGGTGACCGACGTCGATGCACCGTCATGCTGCCCAGCTTGACGTGCTGGTGCAGGCAGTAGCGGTGGAGGCATGACTCCTGCTGGAGCCGTGGCACCTGCTGGTTGCTGTATGTTAGAGGGATTGCCCCCAGCAGGTTGAACAGCAGGATTGCTATTGGATGGTCCTGCAGCTGAGTTCACCATCCTTGAAATCTCGGGCGCCCCTACCTGGCGCGCCAACTGTCGGTGTTTGGATCCGGTAGATCTCCCGATACTACCGTTGGTAGATCGAGGAGTTGTAGTTCGGTAACGGGCACGCAGAGATTCAAGAAGGTGAATGACAAGTGGAAACAGAGATTTACGTGGTTCAGGCCGCCTGAGCATAATACCCTACTCCACGGGGTGTGTTAGTGTTGTATTGAGCGTGTAAGTCTAGAAGAAGCTCCAGAAGAAGAAGCACGTCTAGGTCAGGGAGTCCAGAAGTGGTCTGGAGCCGTCCCTTGTGTATCGTCGACCAGTCCTTTTATAGTACAAGGACTGGTCGTTACACCGTTAGCCTGGCCTGACATGTGGCCCCGGCGGTTACACATGCTTGATACATAATTAATGAGGTTAATTACCCTTAATAGCCCGGTAACGGGCCTTAACAATGCTGTTACCGGTACTAAGGGCCATCCGATCGAGTGTCATTAATATGGTATTAATGACACTTAATCGGGTCTTGAAGTCTTTGATTGCTCCTTGAAGGTCGGGAGCCATTGGGGGTCCACCAGCCTGATTGTTGAAGTTGAAGGTCCAGTGGTTCAGCCACGTGGCAGCTCTGGAGCTTACCGTCGTGGACGGGTAGGTCCGGTGCTGTTGGACACGTGTCGGCACCAGAGCTTCCCTCTGTCTGGGGTTAGGTCCGGGGATGCCATACTGGTATCTAGTTTGGAGCTTTCCCATGTGTGCACGATAACTTCGGTCTTATGATACACATGGCGGACCTGGGACTAACCATGTCGTGGAAGCATGTCCGGTTACACCTGACATGTGGGGCCTTCGGAGGTCTTCAAATCTGATAGATGGAGTTTCCTTGTAATCTTTGCAATCTCAAGGGGTATCCGGTACGTAGGGTACCGACAGACCCTAACCAACAGCAAGAGCAAGGCAAGTGTCCTTGAAGCATATTGATCCTGTTTTTAAAATAAATGTTTTGTTTGCAAATTGCATGCTTGTGTCAATTTGATCGGAATCCTATGATAGGAAGTTGACTAGCTTTGTTTAACCACCCTTGTCACCTGCAATACCTGGTAGAGAGTCGGGAAGGGTTTTTACCTTTTTGCTTCGCTTTAACTAATCGGGATGAGAGAACAACACTACACATTCAATTATGCATTAATGATATTCTGGTTAACATGAACTGGTTAATATGACATGGTAATGGGTGATCTAAGCAAGCCTGGTATGTGGATGGGTTGGATGTATGGTGGTTTGCTTGCTTTAGATCTAAGGATCGGTTCATGCGAGAATAAGCCAGGACTACATTGCCACCACGAGGCCAAGTATGGGTGCGGTATAGCTAATTAATTAGGGCTTTGCTAGTGCTGTTTGGACCGTTGTGGATGCTCGGGGAAGGGTTAGTTGGATTGGGTTTGTTGATGATTGGTGGGACTACCCTGGGATCTGAATTGCTCAAGAGGGGGCCCTTGGTTGAAGATGTGCTCTGTGGGAGACATCGCCACCGGTGAAACCTCAGTGGGGTCTAAATAGGCTAGTAATCCCTTTGTAAAGACTATTTTATGATCTCTTGGCCATACACCAAAGGAAGTGTAATTGGCATAAGGGAGGTTCTTTAGTCGCCTACGGGTGATGAAATCATGAAGACGTGGGTAAAGTGGTACAAACTCTGTAGAGTCTAATAAAACTATCATGATAGCCGTGCTCCTGGTTATGAGCACCTGGACAACTTCCATGATTAGAGGGAACTTATAATTGGGATCGTATTTGGGATGGTTATGGTTGGTATTATGGTTATAGATGGTTATGGTTAGTATTATTGTTATGGATTAATTTCTGGTATTGAATATGGTTATTGGCAAATGGTGAAATCTGGAATTATTGATGAGGGTGGTGAATTGTGGACTGGTATTATGATATTACTTATGATTATGATGGATTTTATTCATATACATATTATATATTGCTTTTCAAATGTTTTAATGTACTTTTCAGCACTTACCCATTATTATATTCGTCATTTGAATCAGCTTCATGTCATACTTTCCACACTTGCTGAGTACGACATGTACTCACTCTTGTAATCCCCCCCAACAGTTGCAGGTCAGGATTGGGAGTTTAATGGCGATAATGCGGAGTTCTAGGCCGTGTCTACCGTCAGCTTTGCCTGTGGTGTTGCATGGAGCTATGCTATACCCTATTGCTTATGCTGCCTAGCTGTTTAGCTTGCTTATTTAGTTTATTTCCGCCGCATTAGTTGAACTTGTCATTAACATTTATTAGAGTTTGCATTCGAGGATAATATGGTTTGTGCAATAAAATTTTATAATTAATCTTGTTATGCGGTAATTTGCTATATACTCTTTTGTGATGCACTCGTGTATGTGTGTTGAACATCCTGGGCACACATATGCGTTCACTTGGTTCATTTTCGGAACCGAGTGTCACCGATTGGTATCAGAGCCACAGGTTGACCGTACGACGCAGCCTAGATAGAATGGACACTTTAGAGCACATAAGAGCACTTAGGAATTGATGTGTTTTGCTTGGTGTGCCGTTGCTATATATATTGTTTGCTTGTGTGCTTAATAGAGGATTTTGGGATGCTTTAGCATTGCCATGTCCACGTAGGCTAGTTAGTTGCCTAGTTTCATATCCCTTGATGCATATAGTTGGGGACGTTTTCTAATTCTTACCTATTGCTTTTCTCCAGATGGTGAGGACTCGCAACCAGAGGGATGGCAATCATGAGGAGGAGAACCATGGAGTACCTCAGAAAAACAATGGGCAAGGACCTGCTCATGGAGCTATCAACATTGAGCAGCTTTTGGCCATGCAAAACCAGCTCATGCAGACCATGATACAGACTATGGGACAGCTGCAGGCTGGCAACATCAACAATCAGCCCCACATGCCTCCACCGCCACCCCCACCCCCTCATAACCGGTTGGGAGAGTTTATGAGGACTAGGCCGCCAACCTTTGCTCAAGCTGCTGACCCTATGGATGCGGATGATTGGCTCAAGTCTGTGGAGAAGAAACTTGCTATTGTCCAATGCAGTGACCGGGAGAAGGTGCTTTTCACTTCTCATCAACTAGTTGGAGCTGCTGCAGATTGGTGGGATTCACTATGCAATGCTCATGAGAACCAAGAGAGAATTACCTAGGCATAATTCAAGGAGAGTTTCTGTTCCCATTATGTGCCAGAAGGTGTTATGATTTTGAAGAGGCAAGAATTTGAGAATTTAAGGCAAGGAAGATCAAGCGTGAGTGAATATCTCAACAAGTTCACTCAACTCTCAAGGTATGCGCCTGAGGATGTGAGCCGGGACAGCCGGAAGCAATATTTGTTCATGAGAGGCCTCAACAATGATTCAAGTGCAATTGCTCAATTGTGACTATGCAAATTTTCAGAAGCTTGTGGACAAAGCAATTGTGTTTGAGAACAAGGTCCGTGAGATGGAACAGGACAACAAGAGGAATGCGCCATATCAAGGACAGCAACAAGGGAGTAATGTGCGCCCTCGCATTGCACCACCTAATGCGCCATATTACAGCTCTTCTATTCCTGCTCAACGCCCTGAATTTGCACCGCGCCCAACTTAGTTTGTGCAGCAGCGCCCTATCAGGCAAGCACCTTGGCCTCCAATGTCTTATGCACCTCGTGCTAACTTTCCTGGTGCCAATGCTCAAAACCAAGATCGTCCCAATAGTTCTGGTGTAGTTAAGAAGTGCTATACTTGTGGAGAAGCTGGACACTTTGCGCGTCAATGTCCTAAGTCAGGCCTTGGTCAAGGAAGTAATGCACCGAGGCAAAACCCAAGACCCAATGGAGGATAGCCACAAGGGAACTGTGGACAGCAGAATTTTGCTCGTGGCAATGTGAACCATGTCTCTACGGAGGATGCTCAACAAGCGGATGACGTGGTCATTGGTATGTTTCTCGCCAACTCCAACCTTGCGACTATGTTGTTTGATTCTGGAGCATCACATTCATTCATTGCATCAAAGTATGTTGCCAAGTATTGTTTTTCTATATCTCATATGAAGTTTACTCTATTGGTTAAGTCTCCTGGAGGAGAGATGAGGACAAATATAGTATGTCCAAAAGTAAGCCTTAGAATAAGGGGGGTAGACTTCTCCGCCAACCTCATTGTTTTGGATTCTCAAGGATTGGACATTATACTTGGTATGGACTGGTTGAGGAAGCACAATGGGGTTATTGAGTGTGCCACGAAGACGGTGAAATTGACCAATGAAGAAGGGATCACCGTAGAATTTGAAGCATCTCAAACCGCATCGAAGAAATTGGAGCTGAACCATATGGACGGTGCAGCAATTGAGGAGATTCCGGTGGTGTGTGAATTTTTGGATGTTTTTCCTAACGAGTTGCCAGATATGCCACCTGATCGAGGAATTGAGTTTGTTATTGATTTAATACCTGGAACTGGACCTATAGCTAAGAGGTCGTATAGGATGCCTCCTATGGAATTAGCGGAGCTCAAGAAGCAGATTCAAGAGCAACTTGAGAAAGGTTTCATTCGGCCTAGCTCTTCACCTTGGGGAGCGCCCGTGCTGTTTGTGGACAAGAAGGATGGAACCCAAAGGATGTGTGTGGATTACCACGCTCTCAACGAGGTAACAATCAAGAACAAGTACACCCTGCCACACATAGAAGACTTGTTTGATCAGATGAAGGGTGCTTGTGTCTTCTTTAAGATTGATTTGAGGTCAGGATATTTTCAAATGAAGATTAGACCATCGTACATACCCAAGATAGCTTTTAGGACGCGGTATGGATCTTATGAGTACATCGTGATGTCTTTTGGTTTGACCAATGTGTCTGCGTACTTTATGTACCTCATGAATAAGGTCTTCATGGAGTACTTGGATAAGTTCGTTGTGGTGTTTATTGATGACATTACGATCTACTCGAAAGATGAGAAGGAACATGAGGAACACTTGAGGCTTACATTGTAGAAATGGAGGGAGCATCAATTGTATGCCAAGTTCAACAAGTGTCAGTTTTGGTTGAGAGATGTGTCGTTTTTGGGTCATATCATTTCAGGAGGAGGAGTTTCGGTTGACCCCAGAAAAGTGAGAGACGTGTTGAAGTGGGAACCACCGCAAAATGCAAAGGAAATAAGGAGTTTTCTTGGGATGGCTGGATATTACCATAGATTCATCAAGGACTTTTCCAAGATGGCCAAGCCAATGACAGAGTTGCTAATGAAGGGAAAAGCTTTCCAAAGGATTCAAGCTTGTCAAAAAAGTTTTGAGGAGTTGAAGAAGAGGTTGACAACATCCCCAGTTTTGGTACTGCCGGATGTGAGCAAGAGTTTTGATATTTATTGCAACGCATCTAGATAAGGACTTGGATGTGTATTGATGCAAGAAGGTCAAGTGGTCGCCTATGAGTCAAGACAATTGAAGAAACATGAGCAGAATTATCCAACACGTGATTTAGAACTTGCAGCTGTGGTACATGCATTGAAAATTTGGAGACACTACATCCTTGGACATAGGTGTGAAATTTATACGGATCATAAGAGTTTGAAGTATATTTTCACACAAATGGATTTGAACTTGAGGCAACGAAGATGGTTGGAGCTCATCAAAGATTATGATTTGGGGATCAACTATCATCTGGGAAAAGCCAATGTAGTGGCCGACGCATTGAGTAGGAAAGGAGTAAGTCATCAACTCACAGTTCGAGAGTTACCATCCGAGTTATGTAAGGAGTTTGAAAGGTTGAACCTCGGATTTGTAAATGGGATGGAGATGATGGAGTTAAACCCAACCTTGGAGCAAGAAATTTGAGAGACACAAACCGCAGATGAAGAGATCAAGGAAATCAAGGAAAGGACCGAAGAAGGGAGAGAATTCAGATTTGATGAAGACGAACATGGTACCTTATGGCTTGGAAAGAGAATCGTTGTGCCTAATGTGAAGCATATTCGAGAGACAATATTAAATGAGCCACATGACTCACCTTACTCAATTCACCCTGGTTGTACAAAGATGTACAAAGACTTGAAGACTTGCTATTGGTGGGATAGCATAAAAAAGGACATAGCTGAATATGTGGCATTGTGTGATGTGTGCCAACGAGTCAAGGCAGAACATCAAAGGCCAGCTGGGCTATTACAACCATTTAAGATTCCGGAATGGAAGTGGGAAGAAATCGGAATGGACTTCATAGTTGGGTTACCACATACTCAGTTTGGGTATGACTCAATTTGGGTAATTGTGGATCGCTTAACCAAGTCAACTCATTTTGTCCCTGTGAAGACCAAATATACAGCGGCACGATTGGCCGAAATATACATGGAGCATATTGTGTGTCGACACGGAGTATCGAGGAAGATAGTCTCGGATAGGGGTTCTCAATTCACTTCCAGATTTTGGCAAAAGTTGCATGAAGCTTTGGGAACGAGGTTGAATTTTAGTTCAGCATATCACCCTCAAACGGATGGACAAACCGAGAGGACCAATCAGATTTTAGAGGACATGTTAAGAGCTTGTGCTTTAAAGCATGGGAAAAGTTGGGACAAGAGCTTGCCATATGCAGAATTTTCATATAACAATAGTTACCAAGCAAGCTTGAAAATGTCACCATATGAAGCGCTTTATGGAAGGAAGTGTAGGACACCTTTATTCCGGATGTGTTGCAAGAAGCCAAAAAGCAAGTCCAAATAATTCGTGAAAACTTAAGGGCTGCAATCAAGGCAAAAGGGCTATGCGGACAATAGGAGAAGGAAATTAGCCTTTGAAATAGGAGATTTCGTTTACCTCAAGGTGTCACCAATGAGAGGTCATAAGAGGTTTAACATAGGAGGCAAGCTAACACCTCGTTATATTGGACCATTCAAGATTTTGGACAAAAGAGGAGAAGTAGCATATAAGTTGGAGATGCCAGCTCATCTTTCGGATGCCCATGATGTCTTTCATGTTTCCCAGCTCAAGAAATGCTTGAGAGTACCGGAAGATCAAGTGCCCATGGAAGGATTGGAACTAGAGGAAGATTTGAGTTATGCCGAACAACCCATCAAAATTTTGGAAACCAAGGAGAGAGTCATAAGGAACAAGGTTATTAGATGGTGTAAAGTTCAATGGAAGCACCACACAGAAAAGGAAGCAACATGGGAGTTGGAGGATGATCTCAAGAAGGAATTTCCCTATCTCTTCTCTTCCGCGTCGAATCTCGAGGGCGAGATTCATTTTAAGGGGGTTAGGTTTCTAACACCCTCATTTTCATGCATCATGCCTTGCATACACTCATATACATGTTTAACATTGACCCACATCAAGAGGAACGAGTTTAAAATTGATTTGGAACATTTAAAATTGATTTGGAGCAAAACCGCACATAAAATGCAGATCGCTGACTAAAAATGGACTTGTCCGTTTTTGCTGCGGACGAGTCCGATTTTGCCTCTGTAAACTTTCGGACTTGTTCGATTTTTTGTGGACTAGTCCGATATTCCAAGAATCCTTGAAAATTTGCTAAGTCCCTGGACTTTTCGGGACTAGTCCGGTGTTCCAGCGGACTTGTTCGTTTCCCTCTCTGACTAAAGTCGGACTTGTCCAATTTTAGGCCAGACTTGTCCGATTTTCCCTGTGGACAACTTCGGACTAGTTCGGTCCTTTTCGGACTTGTCCAATATTTTGCGACTCCGAGTTGATCTTTCGTTTTACAACTTGTTTCTTGGGTTTCACGTTAAGTGGCCCTAGGAATGTCGTGCCTAGCTCTTTTAGAGCCCATGTGGGACTCTAAACCGTCCTCCACTCCTCTCAAACGCGGAATCAGTCTAACCCTAGCCTCCACCTCTATATAAACAACCCCACCCCTTGGCTTGACATCTATTTGCCACTATTCCACCCCACCCAAACCCTAGTTCGTGGAGAGCCACCATCATGGAGGGAGGGGGAGATCCCAAGCAAGAAGAAGAAGAGGAGGAAACGAAAGAGGATCAATATCTCCATCAAGCTTTCGTTCTTCAACACCAATTCATCTCCAAGTTCATCACCAACCCTAGATCATCAAGATCCAAGTTACCTCCAAGTTTCTTGATTCATTAGAGTTCTAAACACCTGGTATACCTTTCATTCTCTTTTCCTTACGTGAATTCAACCCCTAATCTCCAAATTTACGTCGATCTAGAAAACCCTGGTTCGCTAGTTCTGCGAAGTGCGGACTAGTCCGACCTTCTGCAGACTAGTCCGATTTTGCTGACTAAATTATGTCAAATTAATTCGAAAATTCGATCTAATCAACTCCAAACCTGTATAAACTTGTTAAAAACTATTAGAACTAGTTAGTGATCATTAAAAGCAATCTATTAACAAGTTCCACCTTGCATTTGCATTAATCATGCATGTAATGTCATATTGAGTAATATTTGTGCATCCTTTGATTGTGTTTCTTGTCTTGTATGTTTATTGTGTGGATTAGACAGATTTGCGCTAGAAAGTGCCGCATGGGATCTACAACACCAAGATCAATAGCAAGAGCAAGGCAAGTGTCCTCGAAGCATACTGATCATGTTTTTAAAATAAATGTTTTGTTTGCAAATTGCATGCTTATGTTAATTTGATGGGAATCCTATGATAGGAAGTTGACTAGCTTTGTTTAACCACCCTTGTCACCTGGAATACCTGGTAGAGAGTCGGGAAGGATTTTTACCTTTTTGCTTCACTTAATTAATCGGGATGAGAGAACAACACTACACATTCAATTATGCATTAATGATATTCTGGTTAATATGACATGGTAATGGGTGATCTAAGCAAGCCTGGTATGTGGATGGGTTGGATGTATCGTGGTTTGCTTGCTTTAGATCTAAGGACTGGTTTATGCGAGAATAAGCCAGGACTACATTGCCACCACGAGGCCAAGTATGGGTGCGGCATAGCTGATTAATTAGTTCTTTGCTAGTGTTGTTTGGATCATTGTGGATGTTCGGGGAAGGGGTAGTCGGATTGGGTTTGTTGATTATTGGTGGGAATACCCTAGGACCCGAATGGCTCAAGAGGGGGCCCTTGGTTGAAGATATGCTCTGTGGGAGACATCGCCACCGGTGAAACCTCAGTGGTGTCTAAATAGGCTAGTAATCCCTTTGCAAAGTCTATTTTGTGATATCTTAGCTATACACCAAAGGAAGTGTAATTGGCATAAGGGAGGTTCTTTAGTCGCCGATGGGTGATGAAATCACAAACACATCGGTAAAGCGGTACAAACTCTGCAGACTCTAATAAAACTATCATGATAGTCGTGCTCCCGGTTATGAGCACCTGGACAACTTCCATGATTAGAGGGGACTTATTATTGGGATGGTATTTGGGATGGTTATGGTTGGTATTATGGTTATGGATGGTTATGGTTGGTATTATGGTTATGGATGGTTATGGATTAATTTCTGGTATTAAATATGGTTATTGGCAAATGGTGAAATCTGAAATTATTGATGAGGGTGGTGAATTGTGGACTGGTATTATGATATTACTTATGATTATGATGGGTTTGATTCATATACATATTATATATTGCTTTTCAAATGTTTTAATGTACTTTTCAGCACTTAACCATTATTGTATTCGTCATTTGAATCAGTTACATGTCATACTTTCCACACTTGCTGAGTACGACATGTACTCACTCTTGCAATCCCCCCCCCCCCAAAAGTTGCAGGTCAGGATTGGGAGTTTAATGGCGATAATGCGGAGTTCTAGGCCGTATCTACCATCAGCTTTGCCTGTGGTGTTGCATGGAGCTGCGCTATACCCTATTGCTTATGCTGCCTAGCTGTTTAGTTTGCTTATTTAGTTTATTTCCGCTGCATTAGTTGAACTTGTCGTTAACATTTATTAGAGTTTGTATTCGAGGATAATATGGTTTGTGCAATAACATTTGATAATTAATCTTGTTTTGTAGTAATTTGGTGTATACTCTTTTGTGATGCACTCGTGTATGTGTGTTGAACATCCTGGGCACACATATGCGTTCACTTGGTTCATTTTCGGAACCGGTTGTCACACCTTTTCAGTGAGCATTTTGAAGAGCTGAAAAAGATTCATTCTCGTGATGTTAAAAAATTCCATAGAGATGAGTTTGTTTATTTGTTTCAGAAACGAGTAACTACATGCAAGTTTACTTTGATGAAATATTGAAGAAATATCTGTTATGAAGTTGGTTTATCGATGACCCCTTTTATACTAATTAATGTGTATAGATTACGACATTACACAAATAAGGCAAAGTAACCGATTATTTGTATGCATTATCTAGAGGACCTGATCGTCGAGCACGTTTTTTTAGTCGATCATTCATAAATGGCTTCTTCTTTTGAACAGGCGGTGTAAAAAGATTTACGGACGCAAAACAGTGGTGTTGTTGTTCGGGATGGTTATCATGAGTGGTATGGAGTAATCAAGAAAATGATTTCTGTTGATTTCGAAAAAAATCAAGAGGTTCTGTTATTTGAATGTGAATGGTTTGATCGGCCTCGTTCTGGTCAGAACCAAAGCAGAGGCTACAAAATGGATCGATACGGAATGATAGATGTGGGCACTACTATTTCTCAGTTTAAGTATGAGCCTTACATTCTAGCCACCCAAGCAGAACAAGTTTTTACGTTAGAAGTGTGAAGCAACCTAAATGGGCTATAGTTATTAAAACGATGCCAAGAAACCTTTTTGGCATGCCCCCCTGGAGACAGTGAAAATAATGTCACTGAGACGTCGATGGAGGCCGAGACATTATTTGATGATCGACGACTTACTGATATAAATGAGGATATGACCACATGGGATATGAATGACATTGACAGAGCAATCGGTGATGCTTCTGCTCTTTCAAATGAAGATGACGACGACGATGATGATACATATATCAATGATGGTATTGTATGTCCAATATTGATGGAGGACAGCGAAGATGATGATTTTTCATATAGGTATTGTGTGAGCTAGTTGTACGTGAATACTATATGTAATGCAGTTTGTGTTCCATGGTGCAACTTTCTCTCTTGTGCAAAACCTTCGTCTACACCTTTAGTTTGGATTTTAATTGGAAACGGGCGTGGATATATAACTGATGTAGTTACGATATGAGCGGAGGAGTTTCCGAATTTGACGGGCCCGAGCCCGGAGTAAAGAGAGTAATGAAGATTTTTGAATCTTATATACTCTTTCTAATTTTTAATTCTTATCGTTATGACCACAAGTTGCATTGTATCAACCTAACACCACGTACAACAACAACATTTCTCAGGAGCCCACCCACTGGATATGCCGGGTGGGCCATAGGGTACCCTGGGTCCAGTCACCAGAGAGTAGCTAGTGTGAATACATGCTGGAGAGATCAGCAGAATCGGGAACTGGCCAATGAAGATGGATGTTAGTAGTGTCACGGTTCATGTATCGAAACGCACGTCATCCTTTTTCTTCTTCTCCTTTTTCTTATAAGTTCATATTATTTTCCATCAATCTTCTAAGAGCATCTCCAACCTGTTTGCTATTTTTAGTTTGCTATTCTTTCAAATAGCAAATATGATGCTACGTCAGGCAATCCTGGTCCAGGCAGGTATATGACGCAAGAGACCTAATGCAACGTTTGTGTTCCGTGGCGATAGATCTTAACGCCACCAACCGGTATTTCGTGGCAATGGATCCTAATACAACAATTGTGTTTCGTGGCGATAGAACCTATCGCCACGAACTTGTGAATTGTGGCATAAGTTCCTAATGCAACATTTGTGTTTCATGGCAATAGATCCTAACGCCACGAACTGGTGAATCGTGGCAAAAGTTCCTAATGCAACGATCGTGTTCTGTGGTGATAGATGCTAATGCCACGAACTAGTGAATCGTGGCAATAGATCCTAATGCAACGGTCTCGTTCCGTGGTGATAGATGCTAATGCCACGAAATAGTGAGTCGTGGCAACAAATTTTAATGCAACGATCGGGTTCTGTGGCGATAGATGCTAATGCCCCGAACTAGTGAATCGTGGCAACATTCTAATGCAACGATTGGGTTCCATGGCGATAGATGCTAACGCCACAAACTATTGAATCATAGCAACAGATCCTAATGCAATGATCGGGTTCTGTGGCGATAGGATCTAACGCCACGAACTATTGAATCATGGCAATAGATTCGTGGCGATAGATCCTAATGCCACTAACTAGTGAATCGTGGCAACAGATCCTAATGCAACGATCGTGTTCAGTGGCGATAGATGCTAACACCATGAACTATTGAATCATGGCAACAGATTCGTGGTGATAGATCCTAATGCCACGAACTAGTGAATCGTGGCAACAGATCCTAATGCAATGATCGTGTTCCGTGGCGATAGATGCTAACACCACGAACTATTGAATCATGGCAATAGATTTGTGGCGATAGATCCTAATGCCACGAATTAGTGAATCGTGGCAACATATCCTAATGCAACGATCGTGTTCCGTGGCGATAGATGCTGATGCCACGAACTAGTGAATTGTGGCAACAGATTCATGGTGATAGATCCTAATGCCACGAACTAGTGAATCGTGGCAACATATCCTAATGCAACGATCGTGTTCTGTGGCGATAGATACTAACGCCACGCACTAGTGAATCGTGGCAACAGATTCGTGGTGATAGATCCTAATGCCAGAAACTAGTGAATCGTGGCAACAGATCCTAATGCAACGATCGTGTTCCATGGTGATAGATGCTAATGCCACGAACTAGTGAATTGTGGAAACAGATTCGTGGCGATAGATCCTAATGCTACAAACTAGTGAATCGTGGCAACAGATCCTAATGCAACGATCGTGTTCCGTGGCGATAGATGCTAATGCCACGAACTAGTGAATCGTGGCAACAGATTTGTGGTGATAGATCCTAATGCCACAAACTAGTGAATCGTGGCAATAGATCCTAATGCAACGATCGTGTTCCGTGGCGATATATGCTAATGCCACGAACTAGTGAATCGTGGCAAAAGACCAAGCTTACTGCAACGATTTAGTATTTGTGGCAGTACAATCATTGCAACAGGGTGGAATCCTTGTAGTGTCTCTAACACAAATCCGTCTAATCTACACAATAAACATACAAGACAAGAAACACAATCAAAGAGTGCACAAATATTACTCAGTATGACATGACATGCATGATTGATGCAAATGCAAGGTAGAACTTGTTAATAGATTGCTTTTAAGTGATTACTAACTAGTTCTAATAGATTTTAGCAAGTTTATACAGGTCTAGATTTGATTAGATCTACTTTTAGAAACAATTCAACACAATTTAACCAGGAAAATCGGACTAGTCTGCAGAAGGCCGGACTAGTCTGCACATCGCAGAAGTAGCAAACTAGGGTTTTCTAGATCAACGTGAATTTGGAGATTGGGGTTGAATTCACGTAAGTAAAAGAGAATAAAAGGTATACCATGTGTTTAGAACTCCAATGAAT
This sequence comes from Tuctoria greenei, assembly GCA_036927565.1. Taxonomy (NCBI): domain Eukaryota; kingdom Viridiplantae; phylum Streptophyta; class Magnoliopsida; order Poales; family Poaceae; genus Tuctoria; species Tuctoria greenei. The sequence goes on along the minus strand of JAYESD010000003.1, from coordinate 217,794,553 downwards.
CAAGAAACTTGGAGGTGACACTTTGATCTTGATGATCTAGGGTTGATGATGAACTTGGAGATGAATTGGTGATGAAGAACGAAAGCTTGGTGGAGATATTGATCCTCTTTCGTTTCCTCCTCCTCTTCTTCTTGCTTGGGATCTCCTCTTCCCTCCTTGATGGTGGCTCTCCACGAACTAGGGTTTGGGTGGGGTGGAAAAGTGACAAATAGATGTCAAGCCAAGGGGTGGGGTTGTTTATATGGAGGTGGAGGCTAGGGTTAGATGGATTTCGAGTTTGAAAGGAGTAGAGGCCAGTTTAGAGTCCCACATGGGCTCTAAAAGAGTTAGGCACGACATCCCTAGGCCCACTTAATGTGAACCCCCAGAAACAAGTCCTAAAACAAAAGATCATCTCAGAGTCGCGAAATATCGGACAAGTCCGAAAAGGACCGGACTAGTCCGAAAATGTCCAGAGAGAAAATCGGACAAGTCTGGCCTAAAATCAGACAAGTCCGACTTTAGTCAGAGAGGAAAACGGACAAGTCCGCTGGGACACTGGACTAGTCCGGAAAAGTCTAGGGACTTAGCAAATTTTCAAGGATTCTTGGAATATCGGACTAGTCCGCACAAAATCAGACAAGTCTGAAAGTTTCCAGAGGAAAAATCGGACTAGTCCGCAGCAAAAACGGACAAGTTGTAACACCCTCAATTTTTGCATCATGCATTGCATACATGTTCATGCATTAAGTATTAATAGAATAAAAGAAAAATGATAAACCATACATATATGGTGTAGCAAAAAGAAGAAATAGAAAATAATAATTATAGCCTAGAACATGTATTAGGGAATAAATATAAAACAATAACAATAATATATAAAAAAGAAATATATATAAATAAATTATATATAATCATAAATATATAAAAATATAAAAAAATAAATAATAAATAAATAAAGTGGATAAGATAAATAATATATAAAATATAAATAATAAAATATATTATAATAATAATATAAAAAGAATAAATAAACAATAATATATAAAAAAGGAAAAAAAACAAAAACCCACCCGCCGGCCAGGCCAAACGGCCCAGCCAGCGGACACCTCCCGCTAGGCCACGGCCGCCCGACGCGCCGAGCCGCAAGCGCGCGACTCCCGCTCGGCCCCAGCACCGCGCGCAGCGCGCTGCCCCTGGCCCCACCCCGCCGCCAGCCCCGTGCCTCCCGCGCGCGAGCGCCTAACCGCCCGCCCAACGCACCGCGCGCAACCGCCTCACGCGCGCGACCCGCGCGCCAGCCTCCCGCGCGTGCCCCGGGCCCGCCCGCTGGGCCCCGCTCCCACGCACCGCTGGGCCCCGCACCGCGTCGGACGCCCCCCGCCGCGCCCGGCTATATAAAGACCGGAGGCTTCGTGTTTTCCCCTCGACGCCAGAAGCAAAACCGATGCCGCCCAGGGGAAAGGAAACCCTAGCCGCCGTAGAAAGAAAAAAGGAGACCAGAGCAGCCGCCAGGGAAGAAAAGAGAGGAAAAAATGGAAGGGAAAAAGAGGAGGGCGCCGCCGTCCGCCGGAGATCGTCGTCGTCATCGCGTCGCCGTCGTCGTGCCGCCGGAGGACCTTGCGCCATCTACTTCGTCTACGCATTGTCCCCATCCCGCGATCATCGAAGCCATCGCATCTACGGTAGGCCATGTTTCTGATGCGAATTTTAGCGACCATATTGAATCTAATAGACGTAAATTGATCGTAGTTGCGTCGTCTTTTTATTTTCAGCAGCATTAATCCACTCTAAAACCCCCGTAAACTCTTATGAACACGTATGAACTAGTTGCATGTAATTAATAAACAACCATAGTTAATTAATTATTGAATTGTGCATGAATGCATGTCATTGCATGTTGATTATTTTGTGTGCATCATATTGAATTGTATGTATTTTCTTGTATGTATGATCACGCGTAGAGGAACGTGCTCAAGAGGCCGCATTCGAGGATTTCCAAAATCAAGACTTTGAAGCGCTTGAGCAACCCCATCCGTCGGAGCAAGGCAAGTGTCCTTGATCATATTGATCCCGTTTTATTAAATGTTTTGTCTGCGAACTTGCATGCTTGTGTCAATATGATGGGAATCCTATGATAGGAAGTTTATTAGATTTGTTTAACCACCCTTGTCACCTGGAATATATGGTAGAGAGTCGGAAAGGGTTTTTACCTTTTTGCTTCGCTTAATTAATTGGGATGACAAACAACACTACACATTTAATTATGCATCAATGATATTCTGGTTAATGTGAACTGGTCAATACGATGGGTGATCTAAGCAAGCTTGGTATGTGGATGGGTTGGATGTTATGGTGGTTTGCTTGCTTTAGATCTAAGGACCTGTTCATGCGAGAATATGCCAGGTCAACAGTGCCACCACAAGGCCAAGTATGGGTGCGGCGTAGCTGAATAATTAGGAGCGCTGCTAGTATTGTATGGACCATTGGATGGCGCGGGGAATGAGAGTCGAGAAGGACTGCCCTGGGATCCGCATGGCACACGAGGGGGCCCGTGGGTGGGAGAATGGAGATTCAAGCCTGCCGGTGAAACCTTAGTGGGCCCGTACATACTAGTAGTCCCATTTGAAAGGCTATTTTGTGATCTCTTGGCCACACACCTACGGAAGTGTGAGATGGCATAATGGAGGTTTCTTAGTCATCGAAAGGTGATGAAATCACGAACGTGTGGGTAAAGTGGTACAACCTCTGTAGAGTGTTAAAAACTATCATGATAGCCGTGCTCCCGGTTAAGAGCACCTGGATGACCTACATGATTAGAATTGGACTTGGTTTATGGTTATGGGTTGGTAATGGTTATGGATGGTTTTTGGCTTATGGTTACGGATATGAATTTGAGTTATGGTAACTGGACATGGATAATGATGATGTTGGCAATAATTGGATATGGTTTATATTTTGTTAATATGATGGTTATGACGGGATTGTTTCACATAGACATAGTATAATGCTTTCCAAATGTTTTACTGTACTTTTCAGCACTTAGCCATTATTACATTCGTCATTTGAATAAGCCACATGTCATACTTTCCACACTTGCTGAGTACGACATGTACTCACCCTTGCAATCCCCCCCCCCCAACAGCTACTGGAGACAATTGGGAGTACCCTGAGGATCACATGGAGTACTAGGTTGCGTACCGCCGTCAATTGCCTGTGGATTGGAGTCATGCTGCTTAGTTTATTTTCCACTGCATTATTTAGAGCTTTATTATCTGTGAACTATCGGATTATTGTAGTAAAGTACTTATTTAATAGTTAAGATGTGGTTAAATTCTGTATATCGTTTGTGATGCAACCGTATATGTGTGATGAACTTCCTGGGCACACATATGCGTTACGCTTGGTTCATATTCGGAACCGGGTGTCACAAATTGGTATCAGAGCCACAGGTTGACCGTAGGACGCAGCCTAGATAGAATGGACACTTTAGAGCACATAGGAGCACTCAGGAATCGATTTGATTTTGTTGGCTTGCTGTTTGCTATATATATATATATTGTTTGCTTGTGTGTTTAATAGAAGATTTTGGGATGCTTTAGCATTGCCATGTCCACCTAGGCTAGTATAGCTAGTTGGTTAGCTTCATATCCCTTGATGCATATAGTTGGGACGTTTCCTTCCAAATTCTAAATCCTTCTGTCCCCACCTTTCTTTTGCCAACAGATGGTGAGAATCGTAACCAGAGGGATGTCAACGATGAGGAGGAGCGCAATGAAGTACCTCAGAACAACCAGGGACATGCTCATGGAGCTATCAATATTGAACAACTGTTAGCTATGCAGAACCAGCTCATGCAGACCATGATACAGACAATGGGACAGTTGCAAGCTGGCAACAACAATCAGCCTCATATACCGCCCCCGCCACCACCCCAGCCACACCACAACCGTTTGGTAGAGTTCATGAGGACCAGACCGCCTACCTTTGCACAAGCCACAGACCCAATGGAAGCTGATGATTGGCTGAAGTCCATTGAGAAGAAACTTGCTATTGTCCAGTGCACTGATAGGGAGAAGGTTCTCTTTGCATCACATCAACTAGTTGGAGCAGCCGCTGACTGGTGGGAAGCTCTTTGCAACGCTCATGATAATCAGGAGGCAATCACTTGGGCTGAGTTTAAGCAGAGTTTCCGTTCCCACTATGTACCTGAAGGAGTTATGATACTGAGAAGACAAGACTTTGAAAATCTCAGGCAAGGAAGGATGAGCGTGAGTGAGTATCTCAACAAATTCACTCAATTATCAAGATATGCTCCAGAAGAAATCAAAACTGATAGTAGGAAGCAATATTTGTTTATGAGGGGTCTCAACAATGAAATTCAAGTCCAGTTGCTCAATACTGATTATCCAAACTTCCAAAAGCTGGTTGGCAAGGCTATTGTGGTTGAGAACAAGATTCGTGAGATGGAGCAGGAAAACAAGAGGAAGATGCCACATCATGGACTGCAGCAAGGAAGCAATGTTTGCCCCTGCTATGCACCACCTACTGCACCACACTACAACCCATCTGCTCCTGCATACCGCGCTGCTTATCCGCCCCGCCCAAATCAGCCACCGAAGCAACGCCCCGCCATGCAAGCGCCTCGCTATCCTATGCCACCTGCGCCGCGTCCTAACATGGCGGGCAAATGCTCAAAACCAGCTGCGCCCAAACTTCCCTAATGCTACGGGCGGTAAGACATGCTATGTTTGTGGAGAGCCCGGACACTTTGCAAGTCAATGCCCCAGAAGAAACTATGGACCTATGAACAATGCACCAAGGCCAAATTACCCGCGACCAAATGGAGGAGCACCACAAGGCAACCGCGGACAGCAGAATTTTGCTCGTGGCAATGTGAATCATGTCTCTACTGAGGAAGCCCAGCAAACTGATGACGTCATGATTGGTATGTTTCTTCCTAACTCCAACCCCGCAACTATTTTATTTGATTCGGGAGCATCTCATTCATTCATCTCCTCAAAGTATGTTGCCAAGTACAATTTTCCTATATCTCACATGAGGCAAACTATGCTAGTAAGTTCTCCTGGCGGAGAGATGAGGACAAATATAGTATGTCCGAAAGTAAGCATTAAAATAAGGGGGGTAGACTTTCTCGCAAACCTCATAGTCTTGGACTCCCAAGGAATAGACATAATACTTGGAATGGACTGGCTGAGCAAGTATAATGGAGTCATTCAATGTGCCGAGAGGATTGTGCAGTTGACAAGTGAACACGGTACACGCATCGAAGTTGAGGCAGCCCAACCTGCAAGAGAGAAAGCGATGCTGAATCAAGTGGAAGGAGTGACATTGGAAAGCATTCCGATCGTTCGCGAGTATCCGGATGTGTTTCCAGATGAGTTGCCAGGTATGCCACCTGATCGTGACATAGAATTCGCCATTGAGTTGATACCCGGAACTGCACCTATAGCTAAGAGGCCGTATAGGATGCCTCCTAAGGAATTAGCAGAGCTCAAGAAGCAAATTCAAGAGCAGCTAGAGAAGGGTTTTATACGCCCAAGCTCATCCCCGTGGGGAGCCCCAGTGCTCTTCGTAGATAAGAAGGATGGAACCCAGAGGATGTGTGTGGACTATAGGTCTCTCAACGAAGTGACAATTAAGAACAAGTACTCACTGCCCCGTATAGAGGATTTGTTCGACCAAATGAAGGGTGCCTGTATCTTCTCCAAGATTGACTTGCAGTCAGGATACTTCCAAATGAAGATTAGACCATCAGATATACCCAAGACAGCATTTCGGACACGATATGGATCTTATGAGTACACCGTCATGTCATTTGGATTGACGAACGTGCCTGCGTACTTTATGTATCTCATGAATAAGGTCTTCATGGAATATCTGGAAAAGTTCGTTGTAGTGTTCATCAATGACATTATGATATACTCGAGAAGCGAGGAAGAACATGAAGAACACTTGAAGCTTACATTGCAGAAGCTACGGGAACACCAATTGTATGCCAAGTTCAGTAAATATCAATTCTGGTTACGGGAAGTTTCTTTCTTAGGCCATATTATTTCCGGAGGAGGAGTATCAGTTGACCCAGGGAAGGTGAGAGATGTGCTTAAGTGGGAACCACCACAGAATGTCAAGGAAATTCGGAGTTTCCTTAGAACGGCTGGATATTACCGCCGATTCATCAAGGATTTCTCCAAATAGCCAAACCTATGACTGAATTACTCATGAAAGGGAAGGCATTCCGATGGACTCAAGCTTGTCAGGATAGCTTTGAGGAGTTAAAGAAAAGGTTGACAACCGGGCCGGTGTTAGTATTACCGGACGTGAGCAAGAGTTTTGATATATATTGTGATGCATCAAGACAAGGATTAGGATGTGTGCTCATGCAAGAAGGCCAAGTGGTAGCTTATGCATCAAGGCAACTAAAGAAACATGAGTTGAATTATCCTACACACGACCTTGAACTTGCAGTCGTGGTACACGCCTTGAAGATATGGAGACACTATGTTTTTGGTCACCGATGTGAGATTTATATGGATCACAAGAGTCTCAAGTACATATTTACGCAAACGGATCTGAATCTGAGGCAACGTCGATGGTTGGAGCTCATCAAGGATTATGACGTGGGAATCAATTATCACCCAGGGAAGGCCAATGTAGTGGCCGATGCTTTGAGCCGAAAAGGAGTAAGTCATCAACTCACAGTTCGAGAGCTGCCATCCGAGTTATGCAAGGAGTTTGAACGGTTGAACCTTGGATTCATAAATGAGATGGGAACGATGGAAGTCAACCCAACATTAGAGCAGGAAATACGGGAAGGACAGACAAAGGACAAGGAAATACAGGAAATCAAGGAAAGGACCCAAGAAGGAAAAGAATTCAGATATGATGAGGACGAACAGGGTACCTTATGGCTTGGAAAGAGGATTGTGGTACCTAATGTCAGGCATATTCGAGAAACAATATTGAAGGAGGCACATGACTCACCTTACTCAATTCATCCTGGCTGTACGAAGATGTACAAGGACTTAAAGACATGCTACTGGTGGGCCAGCATGAAAAAGGACATAGCCGAATATGTTGCACTTTCTGATGTGTGCCGACGAGTGAAAGCTGAACATCAAAGGCCAGCCAGATTGTTACAACCATTGAAGATCCCGGAGTGGAAGTGGGAAGAGATTGGTATGGACTTTATAGTTGGATTACCACGAACTCAGTCTGGCTATGATTCAATATGGGTTATTGTGGATCGGTTGACAAAATCAGCTCACTTCATCCCTGTCAAGACCACATATACCACCGCGAAGCTAGCAGAATTGTATATGGAGCATATTGTGTGTCGACACAGAGTACTGAAGAAGATATTCTCGGATAGAGGTTCTCAGTTTACCTCCAGATTTTGGCAGAAATTGCATGAAGCAATGGGAACAAGGTTGAACTTCAGTTCGGCGTATCACCCTCAAACAGATGGACAAACCGAGAGGACCAACCAAATTTTGGAAGACATGTTAAGAGCTTGTGCATTAAAGCATGGGAAAAGTTGGGATAAAAGTTTGCCGTATGCTGAATTCTCGTACAACAATAGCTACCAAGCAAGTCTGAAAATGTCACCCTACGAAGCATTGTACGGAAGGAAGTGTAGGACTCCCTTGTTTTGGAATGAAACCGGAGAGAATCAAGTGTTTGGTCCCGACGTGTTACAAGATGCTGAAAACCAAGTCCAAATAATACAGGAAAACTTAAAGGCTGCCCAGTCTCGACAGAAAGGTTATGCTGATAATAGGCGAAGGAGTTTGACTTTTGAAGTTGGAGATTTTGTATACCTCAAAGTGTCACCTATCAGAGGTCAGCGACGGTTTAACGTCAAAGGAAAACTGGCACCACGTTACATCGAACCGTTCAAGATTTTGGACAAACGAGGAGAAGTGGCATATCGACTTGAGCTGCCGACGTACCTCTCCGATGTACATGACGTATTTCACGTCTCTCAACTCAAGAAGTGTCTCAGGGTACCGAAAGAACAAGTGCCGATAGACGAGTTAGAGCTTCAGGAGGATTTGTCCTATGTCGAGCAACCTATCAAGATTTTGGACATGAAGGAAAGGGTCACGAGAAATAAGAGGATCCGTTGGTGCAAAGTGCAATGGAAACACCATACAGAAGCCGAAGCTACATGGGAACGTGAAGAAGACCTTAAGGCAGAATTTCCTCATCTTTTCTCCACGCTATTGAATCTCGAGGGCGAGATTCACTTTAAGGGGGTAGGTTTGTAACACCCTCAATTTTCGCATCATGCATTGCATACATGTTCATGCATTAAGTATTAATAGAATAAAAGAAAAATGATAAACCATACATATATGGTGTAGCAAAAAGAAGAAATAGAAAATAATAATTATAGCCTAGAACATGTATTAGGGAATAAATATAAAATAATAATAATAATATATAAAAAAGAAATATATATAAATAAATTATATATAATAATAAATATATAAAAATATAAAAAAATAAATAATAAATAAATAAAGTGGATAAGATAAATAATATATAAAATATAAATAATAAAATATATTATAATAATAATATAAAAAGAATAAATAAACAATAATATATAAAAAAGGGGAAAAAATAAAAACCCACCCGCCGGCCAGGCCAAACGGCCCAGCCAGCGGGCACCTCCCGCTAGGCCACGGCCGCCCGACGCGCCGAGCCGCACGCGCGCGACTCCCGCTCAGCCCCAGCACCGCGCGCAGCGTGCTGCCCCTGGCCCCACCCCACCGCCAGCCTCGCGCCTCCCGCGCGCGAGCGCCGAACCGCCCGCCCGACGCACCGCGCGCAACCGCCTCACGCGCGCGACCCACGCGCCAGGCTCCCGCGCATGCCCCGGCCCCGCCCGCTGGGCCCCGCTCCCACGCACCGCTGGGCCCCACACCGCGTCGGACGCACCCCGCCGCGCCCGGCTATATAAAGACCGGAGGCTTCGTGTTTTCCCCTCGACGCCAGAAGCAAAACCGCTGCCGCCCAGGGGAAAGGAAACCCTAGCCGTCGTAGAAAGAAAAAAGGAGACCAGAGCAGCCGCCAGGGAAGAAAAGAGAGGAAAAAATGGAAGGGAAAAAGAGGAGGGCGCCACCGTCCGCCGGAGATCGTCGTCGTCATCGCGTCGCCATCGTCGTGCCGCCGGAGGACCTTGCGCCATCTACTTCGTTACGCATTGTCCCCATCCCACGATCATCGAAGCCATCGCATCTACGGTAGGCCATGTTTCTGATGCGAATTTTAGCGACCATATTGAATCTAATAGACGTAAATTGATCGTAGTTGCGTCGTCTTTTTATTTTCAGCAGCATTAATCCACTCTAAAACCCCTGTAAACTCATATGAACACGTATGAACTAGTTGCATCTAATTAATAAACAACCATAGTTAATTAATTATTGAATTGTGCATGAATGCATGTCATTGCATGTTGATTATTTTGTGTGCATCATATTGAATTGTATGTATTTTCTTGTATGTATGATCACGCGTAGAGGAACGTGCTCAAGAGGCCGCATACGAGGATTTCCAAAATCAAGACTTTGAAGCGCTTGAGCAACCCCATCCGTCGGAGCAAGGCAAGTGTCCTTGATCATATTGATCCCGTTTTATTAAATGTTTTGTTTGCGAACTTGCATGCTTGTGTCAATATGATGGGAATCCTATGATAGGAAGTTTATTAGATTTGTTTAACCACCCTTGTCACCTGGAATATATGGTAGAGGGTCGGAAAGGGTTTTTACCTTTTTGCTTCGCTTAATTAATTGGGATGACAAACAACACTACACATTTAATTATGCATCAATGATATTCTGGTTAATGTGAACTGGTCAATACGATGGGTGATCTAAGCAAGCTTGGTATGTGGATGGGTTGGATGTTATGGTGGTTTGCTTGCTTTAGATCTAAGGACCTGTTCATGCGAGAATATGCTAGGTCAAAAGTGCCACCACAAGGCCAAGTATGGGTGCGGTGTAGCTGAATAATTAGGAGCGCTACTAGTATTGACCATTGGATGGCGCGGGGAATGAGAGTCGAGGAGGACTGCCCTGGGATCCGCATGGCACACGAGGGGGCCCGTGGGTGGGAGAATGGAGATTCAAGCCTGCCGGTGAAACCTTAGTGGGCCCGTACATACTAGTAGTCCCTTTTGAAAGGCTATTTTGTGATCTCTTGACCACACACCTACGGAAGTGTGAGATGGCATAATGGAGATTTCTTAGTCATCGAAAGGTGATGAAATCACGAACGTGTGGGTAAAGTGGTACAACCTCTGCAGTGTGTTAAAAACTATCATGATAGCCGTGCTCCCGGTTAAGAGCACCTGGATGACCTACATGATTAGAATTGGACTTGGTTTATGGTTATGGGTTGGTAATGGTTATGGATGGTTTTTGGCTTATGGTTACGGATATGAATTTGACTTACGGTAACTGGACATGGATAATGATGATGTTGGCAATAATTGGATATGGTTTATATTTTGTTAATATGATGGTTATGACGGGATTGTTTCACATAGACATAGTATAATGCTTTCCAAATGTTTTACTGTACTTTTAAGCACTTAGCCATTATTACATTCGTCATTTGAATAAGCCACATGTCATACTTTCCACACTTGCTGAGTACGACATGTACTCACCCTTGCAATCCCCCCCCTCCCAGCAGCTACTGGAGACAATTGGGAGTACCCTGAGGATCACGTGGAGTACTAGGTTGCGTACCGCCGTTAATTGCCTGTGGATTGGAGTCGTGCTGCTTAGTTTATTTTCCGCTGCATTATTTAGAGCTTTATTATTTGTGAACTATCAGATTGTTGTAATAAAGTACTTATTTAATAGTTAAGACGTGGTTAAATTATGTATATCGTTTGTGATGTAACCGTATATGTGTGATGAACTTCCTGGGCACACATATGCGTTACGCTTGGTTCATATTCGGAACCGGGTGTCACACAAGTCCGTTTTTAGTCCGAGAGACTTTTCAGCATTTTAAGTGCGGTTTTGATCCAAATCAATTTTAAATGTTCCAAATCAATTTTAAACTCATTCCTCTTTATGTGGGTTAATGTTAAACATGTATATGAATGTATGTAGGGCATAATGCATGAAAATGAGGGTGTTACAAACCTACCCCACTTAAAATGAATCTTGCCCTCGAGATTCGACGCGGAAGAGAAGAGATAGGGAAATTCTTTCTTGATATCATCCTCCAATTCCCATGTCGCTTCTTTTTCTGTGTGGTGCCTCCATTGAACTTTACACCATCTAATAACCTTGTTCCTTGTGACTCTCTCCTTGGTTTCCAAGATTTTGATCAGTTGTTCGGCATAAGTCAAATCTTCCTCTAGTTTCAATCCTTCCATGGACACTTGTTCTTCCAGTACTATCAAGCATTTCTTGAGCTGGGAAACATGAAAGACATCATGTACGTCTGAAAGATGAATTGGCATCTCCAACTTATATTCTACTTCTCCTCTTTTTTCCAAAATCTTGAGTGGTCCAATGTAGCGAGGTGCTAGCTTACCTCTTATGTTAAACCTCTTATGACCTCTCATCGGTGACACCTTGAGGTATACAAAATCTCCCACTTCAAATGTTAATTTCCTTCTCCTATTGTCCGCATAGCCCTTTTGTCTTGATTGGGCTGCCCTCAAGTTTTCACGAATTATTTGGACTTGCTTTTCGTCTTCTTGCAACACATCCAGACAAAATACTTGAGTTTCTCCTGCCTCATTCCAAAATAAAAGTGTCCTACACTTCCTTCCATAAAGCACTTCATATGGTGACATTTCCAAACTTGATTGGTTACTATTGTTGTATGAAAATTCTGCATATGGCAAGCTCTTGTCCCAACTTTTCCCATACTTTAAAGCACAAGCTCTTAACATATCCTCTAAAATATGATTGTTCCTCTCGGTTTGTCCATCCGTTTGAGGGTGGTATGCTGAACTAAAATTCAACCTTGTTCCCAAAGCTTCATGCAATTTTTGCCAAAGCCTGGAAGTGAATTGTGAACCTCTATCCGAGACTATCTTTGTCGGAACTCCATGCAAACATACTATTCTTCCCATATACAGTTCCGCCAATTTCTCTCCATTATAGGTGGCCTTGACGGGAATAAAGTGGGCTGACTTAGTTAATCGATCCACAATTACCCAAATGGAGTTGTAACCGGACTGAGTACGTGGTAAACCAACTATGAAGTCCATACCGATTTCTTCCCACTTCCATTCCGGAATATTTAATGGTTGTAATAGTCCAGTTGGCCTTTGATGTTCCGCCTTGACTCGTTGGCACACATCACATAATGCTACGTATTCAGCAATGTCCTTTTTCATGCTATCCCACCAATAGCAAGTCTTCAAGTCTTTGTACATCTTCGTACAACTGGGATGAATTGAGTATGGTGAGTCACGTGCCTCTTTTATTATTGTCTCCCGAATACGCTTCACATTAGGCACAACAATCATCTTACCAAGCCATAGGGTACCATGTTCATCCTCATCAAATCTGAATTCTCTCCCCTCTTGGGTCCTTCCATTGATTTCCTAAATTTCCCCGTCCTTAGTTTGGCCTTCTCGAATTTCTTGCTCTACTGTTGGGTTTAACTCCATTATTCCCATCTCATTCACAAATACGAGGTTCAACCGTTTGAACTCCTTACATAACTATCATGAGCTGATTACTTACTCCTTTCCGACATAAAGCATCAACCACTACATTGGCTTTTCATGGATGATAGTTGATCCCCAAATCATAATCTTTGATGAGCTCCAACCATCTTCGTTGCCTCAAATTCAGATCCGTTTGTGTGAAAATATACTTCAAACTCTTATGATCCATATAGATTTCACACCTATGCCCAAGAGTGTAGTGTCTCCAAAGATTCAATGCATGTACCACGGCTGCAAGCTCTAAATCATGTGTTGGGTAATTCTGCTCATGTTTCTTCAATTGTCTCGACGCATAGGCTACCACTTGACTTTCTTGCATCAATACACATCCATGTCCTTGTCTCGATGCATCACAATAGATATCAAAACTCTTGCTTACATCCGGCATGAAGACCTTATTCATGAGGTACATAAAGTAGGCAGGTGCATTTGTCAATCCAAAAGACATCACTGTGTACTCATAAGATCCATACTGTGTTCTAAAAGCTGTCTTGGGTATGTCCGATGGTCTAATCTTCATTTGAAAGTATCCTGACCTCAAATCAATCTTAGAGAAGACACAAGCACCCTTCATCTGAGCAAACAAGTATTCTCTGCGTGGTAAGGTGTACTTGTTCTTGATTCTCACCTCGTTGAGAGCTCGGTAATCCACACACATCTTTTGGGTTCCATCCTTCTTGTCTACAAACAGACGGGCGCTCCCCAAGGTGAAAAGCTTGGGCGAATAAAACCCCTCTCTAGTTGCTCTTGAATCTGCTTCTTGAGCTCCGCTAATTCCATAGGAGGCATCCTATACGGCCTCTTAGCTATAGGTGCAGTTCCAGGTATTGAATCAATAACAAACTCAATGTCCCGATCAGGTGGCATACCTGGCAACTCATCCGGAAAAACATCCAAAAATTCACACACCACCGGAATCTCCTCAATTGCAGTACCGTTCATATGATTTAGCTCCAATTGCTTCGGTGCGGTTTGAGATGCTTCAAATTCTATGGTGATCCCTTCTTCATTGGTCATCTTCACTGTCTTCATGGCACACTCGATAACTCCATTGTGCTTCCTCAAGCAGTCCATACCAAGTATAATGTCCAATCCTTGAGAATCCAAAACAATGAGGTTGGCGGAGAAGTCTACCCTCTTATTTTAAGGCTTACTTTTGGACATACTATATTTGTCCTCATCTCTCCTCCAGGAGACTTAACCAATAGAGTAAACTTCATATGAGAGATAGGCAAACTATACTTGGCAACATACTTTGATGCAATGAATGAATGTGATGCTCCAGAATCAAATAACATAGTCGCGGGGTTGGAGTTGGCGAGAAACATACCAATGACCACATCATCCGCTTGTTGAGCATCCTCCGTAGAGACATGGTTCACATTGCCATGAGCAAAATTCTGCTGTCCACGGTTCCCTTGCGGTTGTCCTCCATTGGGTCTTGGGTTTTGCCTCAGTGCACTGCTTCCCTGACCAAGGTCTGACTTAGGACATTGATGCACAAAGTGTCCATCTTATCCACAAGTATAGGACTTTTAAACTCCACCAGAATTATTGGGGCGAGCTTCGTTTTGAGCATTGGCAACAGGATAGTTGGCATGAGGTGCATACGACATTGGAGGCCTAGGTGCTTGCATAACAGGGCGTTGCTGCACAAACTGAGTTGGGCGCGGTGCATAACCAGGGCGTTGAGCAGGAATAGAAGAGCTGAAATAAGGCGCATTGGGCGGCGCAAAGCAAGGGCGCACATTACTTCCTTGTTGCTGTCCTTGATATGGCGCCTTCCTCTTATTGTCTTGCTCCAACTCACGGACCTTATTCTCCATCACAATTGCTTTGTCCACAAGTTTCTGGAAATTTGCATAATCACAGTTGAGCAATTGCACTTGGATCTCATTGTTCAAGCCTCTCATGAACAAGTATTGCTTCCGGCCGTCCCGACTAACATCCTCAGGCGTATATCTTGAGAGTTGAGTGAATTTGTTGAGATATTCATCCACGCTCAATCTTCCTTGCCTCAAGTTCTCAAATTCTTGCCTCTTCAAGATCATAACACCCTCGGGCACATAATAAGAACGAAAACTCTCCTTGAATTCGACCCAAGTAATTCTCTCCTGATTCTCATGAGCATTGCAATATGAATCCCACCAATCCGCAGCTGCTCCAACTAGTTGATAAGAAGCAAATAAGACCTTCTCCCGGTCACTGCATTGGACAATAGCAAGCTTCTTCTCAACGAACTTGAGCCAATCATCCGCGTCCATAGGGTCAGCAGCTTGAGCAAAGGTGGGTGGCCTAGTCCTCATAAACTCTCTCAACCGGTTGGGAGGAGGTGGGGGTGGCGGTGGAGGCATGTGGGGCTGATGGTTGATGTTGCCAACCTACAGCTATCCCATAGTCTATATCATGGTCTGCATGAGCTGGTTTTGCATAGCCAACAGCTGCTCAATGTTGATAGCTCCATGAGCAGGTCCTTTTCCATTGTTGTTCTGAGGTACTCCATGGTTCTCCTCCTCATCATTAGCATCCCTCTGGTTGCGAGTCCTCACCATCTGGAGAAAAGCAATAGGTAAGAATTAGAAAACGTCCCCAACTATATGCATCAAGGGATATGAAACTAGACAACTAACTAGCCTACGTGGACATGGCAACTGCTAAAGCATCCCAAAATCCTCTATTAAGCACACAAGCAACCAATATATATAGCAAGCAGCACACCAAGCAAGAACACATCGATTCTTGAGTGTTTCTATGTGCTCTAAAGTGTCCATTCTATCTAGGCTGTGTCCTACGGTCAACCTGTGGCTCTGATACCAATATGTGACACCCGGTTCCGAAAATGAACCAAGTGAACGCATATGTGTGCCCACGATGTTCAACACACATACACGAGTGCATCACAAAATAGTATACAGAAAATTACCACAGCACAAGATTTATCTAACCAAACTTTATTACACAAACCATATTATCCTCAAATACAAGCTCTAATGAATATTAATAACAAGTTCAAACTGATGCAGCGGAAAAAGACTAAATAAGCAAACTAAACAGCTAGGCAGCATAAGCAATAGGGTATAGCGCAGCTCCAAACACCACAGGCAAAGCTGACGGTAGACACGGCCTAGAACTCCACATTATCGCCATTAAACTCTCAATCCTGACCTGCAACTGTTGGAGGGGATTGCAAGAGTGAGTACATGTCGTACTCAGCAAGTGTGGAAAGTATGACATGTGGCTGCTGATTCAAATGACGAATATAATAATGATTAAGTGCTGAAAAGTATGTTAAAACATTTGAAAAGCAATATATTGGCGAGATTCATTTTAAGGGGGGTAGAATTGTAACACCCTGATTTTCGAGTTTCGGCAAATTAAAAATTTAAATGGGAATTTAGAGTTAATAATGGGAGGAAATTGTTTTTATAAATAATAATATAAAATATATGCATCTCATATTGCATTTTGCATTTTGCATTCATCCTCATGTATTGAAAATTTATTACCAAAATAAATAATTTAAAAGAAATTTGTTTACCAGAGTAAGTACATTAAAATAAATTAAATTAGCATAACGAATATGGAAGAAAAGAAATAAAAAGAAAAGGAAAAGAACTAAATCGTCTATGCACATGCATTCATATTTAGATATAAATGAGTAACTAGATCTATTAAAATCAAAATATAAATTTTTTACAATAGAAAAGTAATTGGAAAAGAAAATTATAGAACAAGATGACTAATAATAATAATAAAAGATGGAGCATATATACAAAATATGTGTAGCAAAAGAAGAAAAAAAATAATAGCGTAAAACATGTATTAGGGAATAAATATAAGAAAATAATAATATATATAGATAAATATATATATATATATATATTTGTGAAACCTAAAGAACCAAATAAAAAATATATATATAAATAATATATATAATAATATATATATAAATAAATAATATATAATAATAATGAAAAAAAGAAAGTATAAAAAATAAAAGGAAAGGAAAAAAAAGAAAAAAGAAAAGAAAAAAAAAAAACACCCGCCCGCTCGCCAGGCCGAACCGGCCCAACCAGCGCTGGCCGCCCGAGCGCGACCTGCACCGCCGCTCCCACGCGCGACCCCGCCGGGGCCCACGTGCCAACGCACCCCCGTGTCGCGCCCCGCTGTCCAGCTCGCGCGCGCCGACGCGCCCCGCTGGCCCCACCGCGCGATGCCCGCCGCGCGAGCACCACGCGCCAGCGCCCCAGCGCGCGACCCCCAGCCGCCCGGCCCCGCACCTGGCCCCACCCCACACCGCGCACCCACGCGCCGACTGCACCGCGCACCTGCTCCAGCCCCGCACCGTGCCCCGCCCGACGATTCTGCACTGCGTGCCTGCTCGCGTCACGACACCCGCACGCGCACCGTGCGCCCCAGGCCGAGTCGGCCACAGTGCCCCGCGTGCCCTAGCTGTTGTGGCTATAAAAAAGGATTGATGCCTTCGTAGTTCTCGGTACCAGAAATAACACCGCCGCCAGAAAAAAAAAAGCCCTAGCTCGGTAGAGAAAAGAACAGAAACACCAGAAGCTGCGCCGCCAGGGAAGAAGAGGGAAAAAGGGGAAGAAAAGAGGAGGGTGTCGTCGTCCGCCGGAGATCATCGTGCCGCCGGATGACCGTTGCGCCATCCACATCGTCTACGCGTCGCCATCATCCCGCAATCTTCGAAGCCATCGCATCTACGATAGGCCACGTTTTCCGATGCGAATTTTAGCGAACATGTTGAATCTAATAGACGTAGTTTGATCGTAGTCACACCATCTTTTTATTTTCAGCAGAATTAATCCTCGCTAAAACCCCCGTAAACTCATATGAACACATATGAACTAGTTGCATCTAATTAATAAACAACCATAGTTAATTAGTAATTGATCTTTGCATGCATGCAAGTCATCACGTGTTAATTAGTATGTGTGCATCGTGTTGATTTGTATGTATTTTCTTGTATGTGTGATCACGATTAGAGGGAAGTGCTCAAGAGGTCGTGTACGAGGATTTCCAGAACCAAGACTTCGAAGCTCTTGAGCAACCCTATCCGCCGGAGCAAGGCAAGTGTCCTTGAATCATATTGATCATGTTTTAAAATAAATGTTTTGTTTGCAAACTGCATGCTTGTGTCAATTTGATGGGAAATCCTATGATAGGAAGTTTACTAGCTTTGTTTAACCACCCTTGTCACCTGGGACATATGGTACAGAGTCAGGATGGGATTTTTACCTTTTTGCTTCGCTTAATCAACTGGGATGGGAAAACAACTATACCACTCAACTTAACTATGCATAGATGACATTATGGTTAACATGAACTGGTTAATATGATATGGTAATGGGTGATCTAAGCATGACTGGTATGTGGATGGGTTGGATGTTATGGTGGTTTTGCTTGCTTTAGATCTAAGGACCGGTTCATGGAGCGACCATCCAGGATTTACAGTGCCACCACGAGGCCAAGTATGGGTGCAGCGTAGCTGATTAATTAGGGCTTTGCTAGTGCTATTTGGACCATTAAGGATGCTCGGGGAAGGGGTAGTCGGATCGGGTTTGTTGATGATTGGCGGGACTACCCTGGGATCCGAATGGCTCAAGAGGGGGCCCTTGGTTGAAGATGTGCTCAGTTGGAGACATCGCCACCGGTGAAACCTCAGTGGGGTCTAAATAGGCTAGTAATCCTTTTGTAAAGGCTATTTTGTGATCTCTTGGCCACACACCTAAGGAAGTGTGAGACGACATAATTGAGATTCTATAGTCATCGAAAGGTGATGAAATCACAAACACGTGGGTAAAGCGGTACAACCTCTGTAGAGTGTGTATAAAACTATCATGATAGTCGTGCTCCCGGTTATGAGCAACCTGGACCCTCACATGATTAGAGGGAACTCAATATTGGGATGGTATTTGGGATGGTTATGGTTTTAATGGTTATGGATGGTTATGAATTAATTTCTAGTATCGAATATGGATATTGGTATGTGATGATGGATATGGAATATGGACTGGTACTATGATTTTAATTATGGTTTATGATGGGTTTATTTCACATACACATAATATATTGCTTTTCAAATGTTTTAATGTACTTTTCAGCACTTAGCCTTTATTACATTCGTCATTTGAATCAGCCACATGTCATACTTTCCACACTTGCTGAGTACGACATGTACTCACTCTTGCAACCCCCCCCCCCCCCCCCCAATAGTTGCAGGTCAGGATTGGGAGTATTACGTTAATAATGCGGAGTTCTAGGCCGTGTCTACTGTCAGCTTTGCCCGTGATGTTTTGGAGCTGCTATCCCTTATGCTTAGTTTGCTTAGTTGCTTAATTAGTTTATTTCCGCTGCATTAGTTGAACTTGTCATTAATATTCATTAGAGCTTGTATTTGAGGATAATATGGTTTGTTTAATAAAATTTGGTTAATTAATCTTGTTTTGTGGTAATTTTCTGTATACTCTTTTGTGAATGCACTTGTGTATGTGTGTTGAACATCCTGGGCACACATATGCGTTAGCTTGGTTCATTTTCAGAACCAGGCGTCACAATATTACATGTATATGAAATAAACTCATCATAAACCATATAATCATCATAATACTAGTCCATATTCCATATCCATCATCATACCATTAATCATATTCAATGTCATAGTTTAATACATATCCAACCATAACCATAATACCAACCATAACCATCCCAAAATTCCAATTTTCCTCTAATCATGTGAGGGTTCAGGTTGCTCATAACCGGGAGCACGGCTATCATGATAGTTTTAGACACACTCTGCAGAGGTTGTACCACTTTACCCACGTGTTTGTGATTTCGTCACCTTTCGATGACTATAAAATCTCAATTATGCCGTCTCACACTTCCGTAGGTGTGTGGCCAAGAGATCACAAAATAGCCTTCACAAAGGGATTACTAGTCTATTTAGACCCCACTGAGGTTTCACCGGTGGCGATGTCTCCAACTGAGCACATCTTCAACCAAGGGCCCCCTCTTGAGCCATTCGGATCCGAGGGTAGTCCCACCAATCATCAACAAACCCAATCTGACTACCCCTTCCCCTAGCATCCTTAATGGTCCAAATAGCACTGGCAAAGCCCTAATTAATCAGCTATGCCGCACCCATACTTGGCCTCGTGGTGGCACTGTAAATCCTGGATGGTCGCTCCACGAACCTGTCCTTAGATCTAAAGCAAACAAAACCACCATAACATCCAACCAATCCACATACCAGGCTTGCTTAAATCACCAATTACCATATCATATTTAACCAGTTCATGTTAACCATAATCCCATCCATGCATAATTAAATTGAGTGGTATAGTTGTTTTCCCATCCCAGTTGATTAAGCGAAGCAAAAGGTAAAAAGCCCTTCCCGACTCTCTACCATATATTCCAGGTGACAAGGGTGGTTAAACAAAACTAGTAAACTTCGTACCATAGGATTTCCCATCAAATTGACACAAGCATGCAGTTTTGCAAACAAAATATTTATTTCAAAACAAGATCAATATGCTTCAAGGACACTTGCCTTGCTCTTGCGTTGATTATGATTAACTTCTTCAAACTCTTGATGCTGTAGATCCTCCGCGGCACTCTTTAGCGCAAATCCGTCTAATCCACATAATAAACATACAAGACAAGAAACACAATCAAAGAGTGCACAAATATTTCTCAATATGACATGACATGCATGATTGATGCAAATGCAAGGTAGAACTAGTTAATAGATTGCTTTTATGTGATTACTAACTTGTTCTAATAGATTTTAACAAGTTTATACAGGTTTGGATTTGATTAGATCTACTTTTAGAATCAATTCAACACAATTTAACCAGGAAAATCGGACTAGTCTGCAGAAGGCCGGACTAGTCCGCACTTCGCGGAACTAGCGAACTAGGGTTTTCTAGATCGATGTGAATTTGGAGATTTGGGGTTGAATTCACATAAGGAAAAGAGAATAGAAGGTATACCAGGTGTTTAGAACTCCAATGAATCAAGAAATTTGGAGGTGACACTTGGATCTTGATGATCTAGGGTTGATGATGAACTTGGAGATGAACTGGTGATGAAGAACGAACTTGGTGGAGATCTCGGTCCTCTTTCGTTTACTCCTCTTCTTCTTCTTGCTTGGGATCTCCTCCTCCCTCCTTTATGGTGGCTCTCCACGAACTAGGGTTTGGGTGGGGTGGAAAAGTGGCAAATAGATGTCAAGCCAAGGGGTGGGGTTGTTTATATGGAGGTGGAGGCTAGGGTTAGATGGATTTCGAGTTTTAGAGTCTTACATGGGCTCTAAAAGAGTTAGGCATGACGTCCCTAGGCCCACTTAAGTTGAACCCCAAGAAACAAGTCCTAAAACAAAAGATCATCTCGGAGTCGCGAAATATCGGACAAGTCCGAAAAGGACCGAACTAGTCCGAAAATGTCTAGAGAGAAAATCGAACAAGTCTGGCCTAAAATCGAACAAGTCCGACTTTAGTCAGAGAGGAAAACGGACAAGTCCGCTGGGACACCGGACTAGTCCGGAAAAGTCCAGGGACTTAGCAAATTTTCAAGGATTCTTGGAATATCGGACTAGTCCGCACAAAATTGGACAAGTCCGAAAGTTTCCAGAGGCAAAATCGGACTAGTCCGTAGCAAAAACAGACATGTCCATTTTTAGTTAGAGAGAAATCGAACTAGTACTCACAAAAATCGGACTAGTCCGTACTTTTCAAAATTTTAAGTGCGGTTTTGATCCAAATCAATTTTAAATGTTCCAAATCAATTTTAAACTCATTCCTCTTTATGTGGGTTAATGTTAAACATGTATATGAATGTATGTAGGGCATGATTCATGAAAATGAGGGTGTTACAGTCACCATCTTGTTCTGAATCTCCGAGTGCCCCAACCGAACTAAGAAACTATGCGGGCTACTAACAGTGGTACTGGGAGAATTGCCAGAATCAGACTCTGACATTTGGCGCACCAGGTAGGGGGCACCTAAGATTCAAAGATGGTGAATTCTGCTATTGGATCATCCAACGATAACCATGCTGAGCAACCTGCTGGAGGCAATCCCTCCAACATGCAGCAACAAGCAGGTGTTGTAGCCCTAGCAGGAGTCATACCACCGCCGCCACCGTCCGCTCCGGTGAATCAACCCGGACATTGAGATGGGGCATCTGCATCGATCACTGCATCAGCAAACAACAACCCCAAACACGTGTTTATTGCTGCGCGTGCTCTTCTCCAACGTCCACCGCCTCCAGGAGCACCCCGGGGTGCGATGGAGTAGTGAAAAGCTGATGTAGATCATTTGGTTGCAGCAGTAGCCGATGGCATCAACAATCAAGTTCCTTCCCCCTCGAGGAGGGCCCCATCACAGCATTAGACCTTGTCAGGTAGACTCAGTCCGCAAGCTTCGCAGCACAGGAGGTGTGCTGCATCTCAACAGGCAACGTTGTTGCCTTACAGGGCACGATGTACTCACACGGTAACAAGGCTTTCGACTCACGACCTCCTGGCGGAGCTCGATCGTCGTTACCGGCAACAGGACGGTCGCGTCCACATCGAGCGTGCTCACGAGAGGCGAGAGGCTCGGGACAGTCCTGCTCCTGAGAGAGTAGGAGGAGGCTGTTCTACCTTGGCCATGCACCTACGCATGGTCAGATGGCCGCAGAAGTTTCGGCCTCATTTGCTGGAGAAATTTGACGGGACTGTCAACCCCGCAGAATTTCTCCAAATCTACTCCACCGCTATCCTTGCGGCTGGGGGAAATGAGGTCGTGATGGCCAAAGATTTCTCTGTGGCTTTGACTGGGACCACCAGGTCTTGGTTCATGAGCCTTTCGCCTGACTCCATCAACAGTTGGGCTGAGTTGTGCCAACAGTTCACCGCCAGTTTTGGGAGCTCATACACCCGACCAGGCAGAGAACTGGATCTTTTTACTGTCAAGCAAAAAGGGGGAGAGTCCTTGCGATCCTTCATCCAGAGGTTCTCTAAGGTACGAAATACCATTCCTTCTATCTCAAGTGCTTCCGTTATTGTAGCATTCAGGCAGGGCATACAAGATAAGAAAATGCTGGAGAAGCTGGCGACCAAGGAGGTCACCAGCGTCACAGAACTCTTCAGCTTGGTAGACAAGTGTGCCAAGGCTGCGTAGGGCCGTGAAATGCACTCCCATCCACCTCCAGAGGCCAACAAAAAGTCCTCCAAGGGTGAAGCCACTACCTCTGGGAGTGGTAAGAAGAATAAAAAGTCCAACGACAAGAAGAAGCCGTCGCTTAGCGCACCTACCGCTGCAGCTGCTGCAGCTCCGGGGAGCCAGGGGCCACGCCCCGAAAAAACGACCTCGGCTGTCGTCTGAAGACGGTGGCAGCTCCAAGATGTGGTGTCCCATACACAAGAAAGATAGGCACAACCTAGAAGACTGCTGAGAGGTCTGGAACCTTGCCGAGCATTACAACAAGCGCCGGGAAGAAGCTCCTTTCCGTCAAAGGGAAGGAAAACAAAAAGTTGATGAAGCTCCGACTAAAGTGGAGTTAGGCTTTCAGGACCCCAAAAAGGTCTTGAAGGCTGTTTACACATCTGTTGATGACGATTTCGACGTCTCTGACAACGAGCGTCGGAAGACCATGAACACCATCTTTGGTGGTTCGTGGGACATCACTTCCCGCCATGTCCTCAAGACAATGCGGCGGGACATGGCCTTGGTAGCTCCCACCGCCAGGGCGGAGCCTCATCGGAAGTGGATGGATACTACCATCACCTTTGATGCTTCGGACTACCCTCGGAACATGATCAGAGCTGGCCAACTTCCATTGATGGTATCTTCGACCATCAACAACATCCAGCTCCACCACGTAATGGTGGACAGAGGTTCGGGACTGAACCTCATAAGCTTCAAAGCCTTTGTCAAGATTCAGCTCCGACCTTCAGATCTTCATCCCTCCCGACCTTTCTCAGAAGTAGGTCTGGGGGCCATAACTCCACTCGGTACCATTACTCTCCCAGTGACCTTCGGAACTCGGGAGAATTACAGGACTGAGAAGTTGGTTTTCAACATGGCACAGATAAACTTGCCATTAAACGCCATCTTGGGTAGGCCAGCTTTATACAAATTCATGGCTGCTACTCATGATGGCTACTTGGTGTTGAAGACCAAAACCCTCAGGCGTTCTCCGGACCCACAGAGATCGCACCGCTGGAGTTACAACTCTGGAAGAACTCCACGCGCTTGCTACAGTGCAGGAGGAAGAATCCAGAAAGGAGCAAGCTCCGAAGCCCCCGAGCATTCGTCATTGAGGCTCAACTTCCGTATCCCGTGTGCAACCAAGCAGCGACATGACATTCCCGTCAAAGTCGTCCGAATTGGTTCCGACTCTGCTCAGACCACCCGTATATCGGGAGGTCTGAACAACAAATAGGAACTTGTGCTCGTCACATTCCTCCGGGCTAATGTCGATGTGTTTGCCTGGCAACCATCACAAATGCCTGGGATCCCTAGGGAAGTGATCGAGCACAATCTGAAGATTTATCCCGACGCTCGGCCTGTACATCAGAAGCCTCGGAAGCAATCAGTAGAGAGACAGAACTTCATATGCCAAGAAGTGAAGAAGTTGCTCGAAGCTGGATTCATCTGGGAAGTCTTCCACCCAAAATGGCTGGCAAACCCAGTCATTGTACCCAAGGTCGGCGGGAAGCTTCGAATGTGTATAGACTACACAACACTGAATAAGGCATGCTGAATGTAGGCCTAGAGGGGGGGTGAATAGGCCTTTTTGAATTTTCTCGGTTCCTGTAGCACTTCAACAACAAGGTCAAAACCAGATATATCGGACTAGTCCGGTAAAGTGCGGACTAGTCCGGATTTCACGGGTTAGGTTGATCAAGTTAGGTCAATTTGATTGTTTCGTTGGCGTTTGTAGCGGAAATATAAACTTTAATAACAGTTCAATAGTTGTATGTCAAGTTCTATTGCAAGTATGATTCTTGTTCAACTGTTTAACTTGAATTCAACAAAATGAATCAAACCCTAGATAATGTTGATCTACTAGAATGATGAACACAAACGATCAAGACACAAGGTTTATCCCGTGGTTCGGTTACCACGAAGGCAACCTACATCCACGTTGAGGAGCCCACAAAAGGACCGGGTCTTCACCAACCCTTCCCTCGTCGGATCGCCACGAAGGCCAATCCTCTTCCACTAATCACACAGGGGTAAATCACCAAGTTGAAGGGGCGATCTCACAAATTGAGAGCTCCCTTGATTACAAGTTTCAAGACCACCAATAACACACTTCAAAATATACAAATTGAGATACAAGAGTGTGTTAGAGATTCAAACCAAGAGCTCAATCGTGTGCCAAGTGCCTCTCCAATGATCTAGAAGTGATCTTCAATGGATTGATTGATTTTGCACTTAATTTCATGGAGAGAGATGGTTTTTGAGTCTCTTGGGAGGTGTGACGGCGCTAGGGTTCGAGAGATGGTGAAAGTGGGCTGTGCACCTCTATTTATATGGGGTTTCTAAAAGTTACCGTTAGGGTTCAGAAAGATCGGACTAGTCCGTGGTGGTCACCGGACTAGTCCGGTGTGCTGTGTGTAGCAAAGCCTAAGTGTCCAGGAATATCGGACTAGTCCGGTCGAAAACGGACTTGTCCGATTTTGCTACTGGAAAGCTTCGGGCACATGTTCCTCGACGCTGAGGACATCCCTTAAGCGCGGGCGTTTTTCTAGCATTTCGTATTGGCTGTCTTGCATTTCTAATAAGTTGTTTAACCGTTGGCATGTCGTATGTATATAGAAAAAAAAATGGGACTAGTCCGATTGTCATCGGACTTGTCAGGACCTGTGAAACCCTAAGTGTTTAGGATGACAAGTCCGCACTTGGAGGACTTGTCCGATTTAGATCAGTGTGTATATCAGACTAGTCCGTGTAGACACCGGACTTGTCCGAAGTGGATCAGAATGAATATCGGACTAGTCCGGGTCACAACGGACTTGTCCGATTTTGTGTGACTTGTGCATTGTGTTAAGGACTAGTCCGCATTGGAGAGGACTAGTCCGAAGTGGATCAGAAAGATATCGGACTAGTCCGGCTGATATCGGACTAGTCCGGTCCTGTATAGCTTTGTGCATTGTGTGTTTGTGATTAAATGAGATTGAGCTCTTGGGTGTGTTTCCTTAACACACTCCATACATACTAAACTACTAATTTCTTCTCCTTGAGCTCAAATTCATTTTCCTTCTCAATTTCCCTCTTTTTGGCACTTTGCTCATTTTTCATCATTTTCCTGCATTCATCTCAACAAAAGGATTAGGATCCCAATTGCTTGTCATAAATCATCCAAAACCCACAAGGGAGTCCTAGATGCACTTTCAATCCCCCCCTTTTTGGTGATTGATGACAACCAATTGAGATTTCACAAAATGAGGTATAAAATGAGATTTTCATAAAGTATGCACATATGACTCAAAAATACATCAAGCAACAAGATAATTATCCATATGTACATTCTTTATGGTGGGATGCATACTAAGAGCATGAATGCATTAAGAATGACAGAATTTGCATTGATCAACTAATATCAAGTGAATATGGCATTTCAGGAGCAAAAATTCAGATTTCATCACACACTTGCAAATTAATTGAGCAATTTAACACAGGACCAAACATGATATGAAAATAGTGTTAAACAAATACCATCACAATTAAAAAATACATAGAGAGCTCTCTCCTCGCATCCTATTCAGCTAAAACTAAGACTAGAGACTCCCCCTCAATCTCTCCCCCTTTGGCATCAAGACACCAAAAAGAGAGAGAGGAAGGTCCTAGGGCTTTACTCTTCGCTGTCAGTCCTCTCGTCGTCTTCATCGTCTTCATCGCTTTCCGCTTGACGAGGTTGAGAGGGAGGAGGAGGAGCGGAGCTGCTCGAGTGTGGGGTGAAGGGATTAGGGTTTGGTGGCGGCTAGGGTTATGGACACGAAAAATCGGACAAGTTCGTACATGACCGGACTAGTCCGAAGTCATCCAGAGACCTATATCGGACTAGTCCGTGGTCTGTCGGACTAGTCCGGCCTAACCGGCACTCTGCGGACTAGTCTGCAATGGCGGACTAGTCCGGGTAACCACAGACTTGTCCGTGGTCACCAGGAAGGAATTGCATAGCCCATTCATATATATTTGAAGGTTCAATAATAGAGAATAGAGAGGCAAAACAATTCAAATAATCTTGATGAATTTGACCAGTAAGCAAACAACAATCATACTATGATAAAAAATTCATCAAGATCTAATGATTGACATAGTTTTTCGAGAGAAAAAATGAAGAGGGATGATTTTCACAATTCAATCAATATTTTGAAGCAATCATACAGGTATGCAACTTCTCAAGCCACACTCCGAGAATCAAGAATGTTTAGCTCATTTCGGAGTTCGCAAAAACGTTTTTCATCAAGTGGCTTGGTGAATATGTCGGCCAATTGTTTTTGGGTGTTGACATGAGAGATGGATATGTCTCCTTTCATGGAATGGTCTCTCAAGAAATGGTGTCTTATGTAAATGTGTTTAGTCCTAGAGTGCTCAACTGGATTGTGGGCTATTTTAATGGCACTCTCATTGTCACAAAGGAGAGGAATACGGTTCATATTGTAACCATAATCCGTTAGAGTTTGTCGCATCCAAAGGAGTTGTGCACAACAACTCCCGGCTGCAACATACTCCGCTTCGGCTGTGGATAAAGCAATGGAATTTTGTTTCTTAGATGACCAAGAAACTAAGGATCTTCCTAGAAATTGGCAAGTGCCGGAAGTGCTTTTTCTATCAACTTTGCACCCGGCATAATCTGCATCGGAATACCCAATGAGATTGAATTTTGAACCTTTTGGGTACCAAAGACCAAGGTTGGGTGTATGAACTAAATATCTTAGGATTCTCTTTACGGCTGTCAAATGACATTCCTTAGGGTTGGCTTGAAATCTTGCACACAAACATACACTCAACATAATATCTGGCCTAGATGCACATAAGTATAGTAAGGATCCAATCATGGAGCGATATACCTTTTGGTCGATGCTCGATCCATCTTCATTAAGATCCAAGTGGCCATTCGTAGCCATGGGAGTCTTTATGGGCTTTGCCTTGTCCATGCCAAACTTCTTGAGTATGTCCTGCGTGTACTTGGTTTGGCCTATGAATGTTCCCTCCTCTTGTTGCCGCACTTGGAATCCCAAAAAGTACTTCAATTCTCCCATCATTGACATTTCAAATCTGTCTGTCATAATTTTACTAAACTCTTCACAGAAAGATTGGTTAGTTGATCCAAAAATTATATCATCAACATAGATTTGGCAAATAAAAAGATCATTATCCAGATTTTTTGTGAATAATGTATAGTCTACTTTGCCAATTTGAAAACCATTATCAATTAAAAAATCTCCAAGACACTCATACCAAGCTCTAGGAGCTTGTTTGAGGCCATAGAGAGCCTTACGCAGTTTATACACGTGGTCAGGGAACTCTTCGTCTTCAAATCCGGGTGGTTGCTCCATGTACACCTCTTCCTTGATCGGTCCGTTGAGGAAGGCGCTTTTCACGTCCATTTGATACAGCTTGAAATCATGGTGAGTAGCATATGCAAGTAATATTCTAATTGATTCAAGCCTAGCTACTGGAGCAAAAGTCTCATCGAAATCCAAACCTTCGACTTGTGAGTAACCTTTAGCCACAAGTCGTGCCTTGTTTCTTGTCACCACCCCGTGTTCGTCTTGTTTGTTGCGGAAGACCCACTTGGTGCCCACAATATTTGCATTGGGTCTTTCCACAAGTTCCCAAACTTCGTTTATCTTGAAATTGTTCAACTCTTCTTGCATTGCCACCACCCAGTCCGGATCCTTCAATGCATCCTCAGTCCCGCGGGGTTCCCAAAAGGAGACAAACGAGTAATGTTCACAGAAATTTGCTATACGAGATCTAGTGGTTACTCCCTTTTGGATGTCGCCGATGATGTTGTCGATTGGATGATCCCTTTGAATGCATTGGTGTACTCTTGGGTGTGGCACTTGGGGGGTCGTATGTTGGTGATCATCTTCTTCTCCCTCTGAGTTGTTGTCCTCGTTGATTTGTTTATCATGTTCATATTCCTGTGATTGATCTTGTATCGAGGCTCCCCCTTGATTGTTGATCTCCTCTTGTGATTCACTTTCCTCTTGTATTTGTGACGATGACTCTTGTGGTCGTACTTCGCCTAGAGCCATCCTCTTCAATGCTTGATAGGGGGCTTCCTCTTTACCTAATTCACATTGATCAACTTGCTCCTTTTGGGAGCCATTAGTTTCATCGAACACTACGTCACGTGCCACTTCAACAAGTCCGGAGGCCTTGTTGAAAACACGATAGGCGTAAGTGTTCGAATCATAACCAACCAAGAAACCTTCATCGGACTTCGAAGCAAACTTTGAAGTCCTGGGCTTCTTGTTCAAAATATAGCAAGGAGAACCGAAAACTCGAAAATATGAAATGTTCGGTTTGTTACCGGTGAGTAGCTCATAGGGGGTCTTCTTTAGTAGTCGATGAAGGTAGAGTCGATTTGTGGCATGGCAAGCGGTGTTGATTGCTTCTGCCCAAAATCGATCTGAAGTCTTGTATTCATCGAGCATTGTTCTTGCCATCTCTATGAGCGTTCGGTTCTTCCTCTCGGCGACTCCATTTTGTTGTGGAGAGTATGGTGCTGAAAATTCATGCTTGATTCCTTCCTCATCAAGGTACTCCTCCACTTGTATGTTCTTGAACTCTGTGCTGTTGTCGCTCCGAATACTCTTGATTGATAGTGAGAACTCGTTTTGCGCTCGCTTGAAGAATTTCTTGAGTGTTCCTTGTGTTTCTGACTTGTCATGCAAAAAGAACACCCAAGTGAAGCGGGAAAAATCATCAATAATAACTAAACCGTATTTATTACCGCCGATGCTTATGTAAGCAATTGGACCAAACAAGTCCATATGAAGTAGTTCGAGCGGTCTTGTTGTGGTCATGATGTTCTTCGCGGGATGTTGTGCTCCAACTTGCTTCCCTGCTTGGCACGCGCTACAAGGCCTGTCTTTCTCAAACACAACATCTTTCAAACCTCGGATGTGATCGCCCTTGAGGAGTTTTTGAAGGTTCCTCATACCAACATGTGCCAGCCGTCTATGCCACAGCCAACCCATGTTGGTCTTTGCAATCAAGCATGTGTCGAGTTCGGATTTATCCTTGTTGAAGTCAACAAGGTAAAGATTTCCCTTCAACATACCCTTGAATGCAACAGAACCATCACTTCTCCTTGAGACGGTCACACCCTTGTTAGTGAATAGGCAATTATAACCTTTGTCACATAATTGAGATATGGACAGCAGGTTATAATCTAAAGATTCAACGTGTAAAACATGCGAAAGAGTATGTTCTGAGGATATTGCTATTTTACCGGTACCGAGGACCCTTCCTTGACTGTTATCCCCAAAGTAGATGCCTTCGTCTGGGTCCTTGTTCACTTCATACTCCACAAACATCCTCCTTTCTCCGGTCATGTGGTTGGTGCATCCACTGTCTAGCACCCATTTGGATCCACCGGAGGAGTAGGCCTGCAAAAACAAATTACGCCTTGGTTTTAGGTACCCAAGCTTGCTTGGGTCCTTGGAGGTTAGTAACAATACATTTGGGCACCCACACATGTGATTTTGTGTTCCCGTGGCGTGGCCCAGCATAATAAGCATACACCTTACCAACATTATTTTTCATTAATACATAAGAAGCATCAAAGGTTTTAAACAAGAGTTGCTGTTGATTATGGGTCGGACTAGTCTGTGTGACCGGACTTGTCCGGATGACCGGACTTGTCCGGACCACAACCGGACTAGTCCGGTTTTCATGAGAGTTCAGGTTTTTAGTTTTTGAGTTACCAGGTTGTGAGGGTCGTCCCTTCACAAAGGTAATCCTTCCCTTGTTATTCTTATGATTTCCAGCTCTTTGCTTTCCATCATAACAGTAACCAATGCCATACTTGACATTTGGAGGTCTTTGGACCAAATATGCACTACGTGCATAGTTGATCCTCTCCTTGTCAAATATTACACATTGGGTAGGATTTTTGTCCTTTGTGGAGGTAGAATTTTCCTTCAACCTGGTGTTAATTTTATCACATTTGCAAATATGAGCGATATTAGTTGAAGTGGGTTGAGAAGGTAGGCTTGAAGAGGAGGAAGTTTCACTAAGTTTGAGTGACTCAACCTGCACTTCAAGGATCTTGTTGACCTTGATTAGGTCATCAAGTTGATCCTTGATTGCAACGTTTGAGTTGGTTAACTCCAAGCAAGTTTTCTTGCTTGAAGCTAGCTCAAGCTCTAGTGAGTGGTTTCTCTCCTTTTCAAGAACTAGAAGATTGTCAAGTTCGACATGCTTCTCCTTTTGGGAGATAATCATGTCTTCTTGACGATCAATTAGCTCTTCCTTCTCAACAAGTTGGTTAAGCAAGAATTTCATTTTAGCAGCAGTTTTTCTATCTAAACCAATTAGCATATCTTCATCATCACTATCTAGATCATCATCACTTGAGTAAGAATG
Organism: Tuctoria greenei; assembly: GCA_036927565.1. Classification (NCBI taxonomy): domain Eukaryota; kingdom Viridiplantae; phylum Streptophyta; class Magnoliopsida; order Poales; family Poaceae; genus Tuctoria; species Tuctoria greenei. The sequence goes on along the minus strand of JAYESD010000003.1, from coordinate 217,763,221 downwards.
CAAGGAAGGAGTTTTGATGTTTACCTTGCGTTTACCTTCCTTAGCCATGAGGCAAGTTCCATTTGCCTTCTTTGCACCGAGTGTGGGGAAGAGTGTGGGTTTCTTGGACATACTTTCAATGGCTATGCTAGCCATTTCTTCTTCATCGGATGATGAGGACTCATCGTTTGAGTCCCACTCCTTTTCGATGTGTGCTTGTTCAGCTTGTTTCTTCTTCTTGAAGAATTTCTTCGGTTGAGGCTTGGACTCTTTACTCTTCTTCTTGTTGTCCTCATACGGGCAATCGACTATAAAGTGATTGTACTCACCACAATTATAGCATGCCCGCCTCATCTTCGGCTTTGTCTTCTCCTTGTATTTTCCTTCACTCGATTTTGTTCCTTGTCTTTTCTTCATAATTCTTTTGAACTTCTTCATGAACAAAATCATATCTTCTTCGTCCAGCTCGCTGCTTTCATCATCGCTGTCCTCCTCAAGATGTGCTTCTCTTGCTTCTTTGGATAGAGGCTTGAGTAAGGACTTTAGGGCAACTCCCTTCTTCTTGGCTGATGTGAGGTCGGCTATTTCTTTTACGTGCTTGGCTTGCTTCTCCATCATCTCAAAGTTGATGATTTTGCCAAGGAGTTCATCCGGAGTCATTTTCTTGTACCCGGGACTTTCTCGGATCATAGAGCAAAGTGTGACGCTGCGAGGCATAAAGGCTCTAAGGATGAGCTTTACAACCTCGTGGTCATTCCACTTTTTGCTCCCATATGATCGAACCTTGTTCACAAGAGTCTTCAGTCTGTTGTACATGTCCTGGGGAGACTCATCTTCCTCAATCGCGAACCTTCCTAGTTCGCCTTCAATCATTTCAATCTTTGCCTCCCGCACATGCCGATCACCTTCATGTGCTGTTTGTAGTGTGTCCCAGATTTCTTTGGCAATTTCCAATCCGTCCACCTTTGTGAATTCATCTCGACTTAGAGATGAGGTGATAACGGCTGCAGCTTGGGCATTCCTGTGGATGGCTTGTTCTTGACTTGGCGTGAGCTCTTCATCGTCATCGGGGATGTTTATTCCTGTGCACACAATATGCCATAAACTTGGGTTAAGGGAAATCAAGTGCATCTTCATATTTTGCCTCCACATGGAGTAATCACTCCCATCGAAGTGTGGGGCTTTTCCGAGAGGAATAGATAGATAATGACTGCTGTTAGAATTTAAACGGTCATAATTAAAAGGATATCGGGAGTAGTCGGTGTGACTACTCTCCTTCTTCTTTTCTTCGACTTTAGATTTCCCTTTGGAAAGCGCTTTCTTTTTAAGGAGTGCTTTCAGCTCCAATGTCTCCTCATCATCATCATCGAAGTCTTGAATGGCTTCGAGACACTTTTCAAGCTTTTGGTGCTTGTCATTGTTCATTTCTTCCTGGTTGTTGATTTTCTGGACTTCCTTCATGTCCGACATGATCTCTTCGAGTGGTTGCACTCTTTCTTGAAGAACCCGCTCTGATACCAATTGAATGTAGGCCTAGAGGGGGGGTGAATAGGCCTTTTCGAATTTTCTCGGTTCCTGTAGCACCTCAACAACAAGGTCAAAACCAGATATATCGGACTAGTCCGGTAAAGTGCGGACTAGTCCGGATTTCACGGGCTAGGTTGATCAAGTTAGGTCAATTTGATTGTTTCGTTGGCGTTTGCAGCGGAAATATAAACTTTAATAACAGTTCAATAGTTGTATGTCAAGTTCTATTGCAAGTATGATTCTTTTTCAACTATTTAACTTGAATTCAACAAAATGAATCAAACCCTAGATAATGTTGATCAACTAGAATGATGAACACAAACGATCAAGACACAAGATTTATCCCGTGGTTCGGTTACCACGAAGGCAACCTACGTCCACGTTGAGGAGCCCACAAAAGGACTGGTTCTTCACCAACCCTTCCCTCGTCGGATCGCCACGAAGGCCAATCCTCTTCCACTAATCACACAGGGGTAAATCACCAAGTTGAAGGGTCGATCTCACAAATTGAGAGCTCCCTTGATTACAAGTTTCAAGACCACCAATAACACACTTCAAAATATACAAATTGAGATACAAGAGTGTGTTAGAGATTCAAACCAAGAGCTCAATCGTGTGCCAAGTGCCTCTCCAATGATCTAGAAGTGATCTTCAATGGATTGATTGATTTTGCACTTAATTTCGTGGAGAGAGATGGTTTTTGAGTCTCTTGGGAGGTGTGATGGCGCTAGGATTCGAGAGATGGTGAAAGTGGGCCATGCACCTCTATTTATATGGGGTTTCTAAAAGTTACCGTTAGGGTTCAGAAAGATCGGACTAGTCCGTGGTGGTCACCGGACTAGTCCGGTGTGCTGTGTGTAGCAAACCCTAAGTGTCCAGGAATATCGGACTAGTCCGGTTGAAAACGTACTTGTCCGATTTCGCTACTGGAAAGCTTCGGACTAGTCCGATTGTCATCGGACTTGTCCGGACCTGTGAAACCCTAAGTGTTTAGGATGACAAGTCCGCACTTGGAGGACTTGTCCGATTTAGATCAGTGTGTATATCGGACTAGTCCGTGTAGACACCGGACTTGTCTGAAGTGGATCAGAATGAATATCGGACTAGTCCGGGTCACAACGGACTTGTCCGATTTTGTGTGACTTGTGCATTGTGTTAAGGACTAGTCCGCATTGGAGAGGACTAGTCCGAAGTGGATCAGAAAGATATCGGACTAGTCCGGCTGATATCGGACTAGTCCGGTCCTGTATAGCTTTGTGCATTGTGTGTGTGTGATTAAATGAGATTGAGCTCATGGGTGTGTTTCCTTAACACACTCCATACATACTAAACTTCTAATTTCTTCTCCTTGAGCTCAAATTCATTTTCCTTCTCAATTTCCCTCTTTTTGGCACTTTGCTCATTTTTCATCATTTTTCTGCATTCATCTCAACAAAAGGATTAGGATACCAATTGCTTGTCATAAATCATCCAAAACCCACAAGGGAGTCCTAGATGCACTTTCACATGCCCAAAGGATCCATTTCCACTACCTAGAATAGATCATATAGTGGATTCCACCTCCGGGTGTGAATCACTATGTTTCCTAGATGCATATTCTGGGTATCATCAAATCAGAATGTCTAGGGAAGATGAAGAGCATACTTCCTTCATCACAGTAGATGGATTATATTGTTACACTGCCATGCCATTTGGTCTCAAAAACGCTTCTTCAATGTTTGTGCGAGCTATGTACAAAACTTTTGGCGAGCTCATCAAAGATGTAGTGGAAGTGTACGTCGATGACATTGTCGTCATGATCAAGAACAAGGAGTCATTTCTTGACACCTTGCAAGCTGTCTTCGACAAGTTGTGAATCACACGCACAAAGATGAACCCAGACAAGTGTGTCTTTGGGGTTAGCTCCGAAAAGCTTCTTGGATTCTTGGTGAACCACCGAGGAATAGAGGCGAATTCAGCGAAGATTAAAGCTATTGAAGACATGCGGCCACAGCTCGCATCAAGGATGTCCAGAAGCTGACTAGGTGTCTAGCTGCCCTCAGTCGGTTCATCTCAAGACTGGTGGAACAGGCGCTACCCTTCTTCAAATTATTGAGGAAGTCCGGTCCATTCCAATGGTCTAAAGAAGCAGAAAAGGCATTTCATGAGCTGAAGAAGCTCCTCACCACTCTACCGACTTTGGTACCTCCCAACCCTAGTGAGCCACTTCTGCTTTACATTTTAGCAACTGACGAAGTTGTCAGCATGGTCCTGGTTGCGGAAAGACTGGAACCATCCCCAGCTTAGGAATCTAGATCCCTCCGGGAAGGTCCGGAGTTACCTGAAGGCGAGTTTGGGTCCCAGCCCCCAGACCCGAATCTTCAAGGCAAGAAGTTAGAGGATCAACCTCCTTTAAATGAAGGAGTTACTGTTGTTGAACAAGAAGATTCGGATCCTTCTGGGAGAGTCCGGGTCACTTCAGAAGAAGCTCCGGCTTCTTCTAGCAAGAATCGGGAGGTCCCCAAAAAAGGTCCGGACCCTTCCGGGAGGGTCCTGGTTGATGAGGAGGAAGCTTCGGGCCCCTCCGGGAGGGTCCGGACAGTCCAGCGCCCAGTATACTTCATCAGTGAAGTACTCCATGACGCCAAGACTCAATACCTAGAGGTGCATAAGCTGCTTTACACAGTTCTTATCGCCTCTAGGAATCTTCGCCACCACTACCAAGCTCACAAGATTTCAGTGGTAACCTCTTATCCGTTGCGTGCAATCTTGCATAACCCCAGCTCTACTGGGAACATTGCAAAGTGGGCAGTAGAATTGGCTGAATTTGATCTTGAATTCGTCCCAAGACAAGCGATTAAGAGTCAAGCATTAACAAACTTTGTGGCAGAATGGACCCCCTCTCCATCAAATCCTGGGGGCCCCAGTGAGCAGAAACCGGAACCTAAGGTTCCAGTCTTCACTGAGCCTCACTGGACTCTCTACTTCGACAGCTCCATGTAGAAGCAGGGGGCCGGAGCTGGAATCCTTCTCCTTGCTCTGACCGGGGAGAAGGTCAAATACATGGTTCACCTTGACTTCAAGGCGACCAACAACATAGCGGAGTATGAAGCACTAATCTATGGGCTCAAGGTGGCACTATCATATGGTGTCAAGCAGCAGTTGGTAAAGGGTGATTCGAAGCTCGTTATAAAACAAGTTAAAGGTGAATGTTGCTGCAACAACCCTCAACTAGTTGCATATCTTCTTGAAGTCCAGAGGCTTCAAAAGGACTTCGAAGTCCTGGATCTTTGCCATGTCCAGCGTCTCAACAACGCTGAAGCTGACGAACTCTCAAATAAAGCTTCAACCGTAGCTCCGGCTCCTGACGAAACCTTCGTCCGAAGATTGTCAAGACCAACAGCTCAGCCTGCCAAACTGAGTGAAGGGGGCGAGACCAGCACCTCGAAGCTGGTGGTCCTGATGACCCTGTTACCATGGCGTCCATCAAGGGTCATAGGTGCTGCAGGAAGCTTCGAGCAACCCAGCACGCAAGACTCAAAAACTCAAGTTAGCTCCGATGCATGGATCTTGGAGATCCGGAGCTACTTGAAAGACAACATACTTCCTGAAGACAATGTATCTGCTGACTGGATAGTTAGATTGGCTAAAAGATACACACTAGTGGAAGGAGATCTCTACTGGCGTGGTGTCAACGACGTCCTAATGCAGTGCATTACAAGGGAAGAAGGCTGCAAGCTCCTCGTGGAAATCCATGGAGGCGAGTGTGGGAACCACGCGTCTTCCTGCACGTTGGTCGGTAAAGCCTTTCGGCATGGTTTTTACTGGCCTACAGCACTCCAGGATGCAACCGAGCTAGTGAAGAAATGTGAAGCATGCCAGTTCCATGCAAAGCAAATTCAAACACCAGCTCAACCTCTACAAATGATACCTCCAACAAGGCCATTCGCTCTGTGGGGTATGGATATCTTGGGACCTTTCCCAAAAGCCGTTGGAGGTTACAAGTGCCTGTATGTCACCATCGACAAGTTCACCAAGTGGCCGCAAGCAACTCCAGTTGTGACAATGAACAAGCAATCAACTATCAATTTTTTACAGTCTATAGTATGCATATTTGGAGTCCCAAACAAGATCATAACTGACATTGTGTAGGATCGAATAGCACGTGAAAAGCTACCAGAGGGGGGGGGGGGCGTGAATGGTAGATTTAAAAATCTTACGCAGCGGAAACAATTAAACCCCAAACCCTTCGGCAGAAAAATGATCTGTTGAAGAAATCGTGTGTGAGACTAATCCAAACGTGTTTAACCGTGACAAAAGTGATAGATATCAGAGAGAATCAAGTCACGAAGACAACACAAAAAGAATCACTCAAATCCATCAAGGAAGACTCAAGTTATGATCGAAAGATCAAACAAAGGTCAATCTGCCCTACCCGAGAAAAACAGTTCTGGAACGCTGCAAAGAAACTCGTGTAGATCTTAGACCACAAATCCAATGACCGTGAAATTTTGACAGATTATAGAAAATCAAGTTGTGAAGACAAAACAAAAAGAATCACGTCAATTGGATCTGTAAAACTCGAGTTATGATAAAACCACCGACGAAAGGTAGTGCTGTCCAGAAACTCGACGAGTAAAACTTGTCTGGAACAAGTCAGACGAACAAGGCACAAAAGTTCCTTCAAACTTCGAAGTTTATTCAATAGAACACAAGAGGAACAGCCCCAAAGTCGTCTACCACGAGCTCTGGGTTCCCTTGCTTATATAACCAGCCCTTAGGGCATCCCAATCTCAACTAGGACTCCAATCCTAATCCGATCACAATCGGAACTTTCTATAACTGCTTAGGACTCTTCTATACGCAGATAGAAGCAATCTTAAGACTTCCAAACAACTTAGGAACATATCCCACATTCATAAACAACTCAAATTCGTGACCCACATGAAATCCTGACATAACCAACTCGATATTTCCATACCGAGCCATAACCGACTCAGCTAGCAGCCTAAGTCTTCAACCGATACGATCCGATCCTTCCGATCAGAACTTCCTTCCATAATCCGTCTCTAGAAGCATATTGCCACGTCATGCACCTCATGCATACGTGCGGACACCTTCCTTTGACCTTCATATGCACTGCCCTTGATTCAATCATCCTGCGCGACCTCTTGATCAGCTCAACCACAGTTCCTCCCGAACTTGGTTGTTGGAACCTCATCTCCTCCCTGAGACTAGTCCAATGGATCCTGTCACCAGCCATGACTTGAACTCAAGCAACACCTGCACATGAACAAACAACCAATCCGTACGAGCCCATGTCCTTGACTTGACTCAAGTTAGTTCCGAACACAACACCTTACGTGAGAGCCTCACATAAGCATGTTGCAAAACCACAGTGATACTATATCATCCATATCATCAAAAACGCACCAAAAACTTAGCAAATGAATACTAAGCAATCTTTCCAACAATGTAAAGCAAGTACGAAACATTGCAAATGAAAAGCAGAAGCACTACGGTCAAGTTCCGGACCTTGCCAGAGCAACCCGGAGCTTGAGCTGGAGCTAACAAAAGCTAGTAGAACCTAGCGTCGGAGCTTACCAAACTAGTACAACCAAGCACCAGAGCTTACCAAAAACTAGTCAACCCAAAACCGGAGCTAGACAAAGTACGTCAGAGCTTAGCAAAAGCATGCCGGAGCTATCAAGTATATGCCGGAGCTAACAAAGACATGCCGGAGCTAACAAAGACATGCCGGAGTTAAAGATAAAGGTCACCGGAGCTAAACAAAACTAGTCGGACCTTACCAAGAAGTCGGACCTAGCATCTAACATAGCCGGAGCTACCCAAAACAAGTTGGACCTATGGTCGGACCTTGCTATAGCTCGGAGCTAGAGTCGGACCTTGATAAAAAGGTGTTTTGATGATATTAAAAACTTTTATCATCAAAGCCAAGTGTATTCACTACAAGCCAATGTATTCAGCACACATAGGTCTTACAATCTCCCCCTTGGTGAATGCATTGGCAACACCATATAAAATCCGAACATTGGCTTATACACATAAAAGTTTTGAAGACAATTTCTCCCCCTTTGTAAATCAAAAGTAAATGAGAAGAAAAATTATCCCATATTATCTCTCCCCCTTTATTATCTCTCCTTATGCACATATTTTCTTTCTCTTCATGCTTATCTCTCCCCCTTTGACAATGTATTCAGCAAGTCATGAGCATGTAAACAAATTTTATCTCCCCCTTTAGTTGTTATGAGCATATTATAACATATACATATAAACAAAGCTCATCCAAGTCATACTATCAAGTAACTTACACTATCACATCAATGAGATACATAAAGTAGTGTAAGCCATGCTAGAGATCAAGTGTGATTTTAAATTTTAGCAGGTCATGATCTCACAAACTTAACTATTTCAAAACCTGAAAGCATGACACGTGTTGCTGCATTTTATTATTTTTCAAAACACAAATTTAGATCATATGATATTTGCAAGAGATTATATGCGCATCTTCCTTATTCTAACGAACCAAGCCAAGCCTATGTCATTTGACAATCAGAAGCTTAAGGACATGGTTTTAGTCATACACAACTTCTTCCAAGTTCATATCTAAGTGCAATGATAAGCTATCTCAAAAGAAGAAGTGCGATGCATGCATATTCTCTTGATCTTTCCTCAATTTATATTTGTTCATAAAAACTCAACATGTGAGTTGATTACTTGATTAATTCTTAATAATTAAAAGAACTTGTGAACATGTAACAAGTTCAAAACAGCAAGAAAGTTCGACCATGACCAGTTTTAGTGTAAGTAATTATTCCAATTACTAGACATGGCAAAAACTACAAAATTTATAACACAAGTAATGTAGTAAGAACTTTCAGCATGTAAAAGGAATCACAGAGTCATATATGTATGAAATACTATGCTCATACTATTTTAATTTCAGATTCACACATAGACTTCCCAAGTTTCAAAAACTCCCCCTCAATTTAAGCCATGAGGATGCATAACCCCTATTTCACTATGAATGTAGCAAAAACGAGTGAAATCCAAAGGTTTTGTAAAAATGTCAGCCAATTGTTGTTCGATATCTACATGGTGAAGCACAATGTTTCCTTTTTCAACATTATCTCGGATAAAGTGATACCTAATATCAATGTGCTTAGTTCTAGAATGTTGCACGGGGTTTTTGGCAATGCAAATAGCACTAGTGTTATCACAAAACAGTGGAACACTATCTAGATCAACCCCATAGTCCTTAAGTGTTTGAACAATCCAAAGAATTTGTGAGCAAGCACTAGCAGCAGCTACATATTCAGATTCGGCTGTGGATTGTGCAACCGAATTTTGTTTTCTAGAGGACCAAGCAACAAGAGAATTACCAAGAAAATGACAAGCACCGGAAGTACTTTTCCTATCAATCCTACAACCCCCAAAATCAGCATCCGAAAAAACTTTCAAAGTAACGGTTGAGGAAGAAGGAAGAAAAATTCCAAATTCTTGGGTTCCATGTAAGTACCTGAGAATCCTTTTGATGGCTTGACGATGTGAAACACGTGGGGAAGCTTGAAATCGTGCACAAAGACATACGCTGAATTGTATGTCCGGTCTTGATGCCGTGAGGTACAAAAGTGATCCGATCATACTTCTATATTCTTTTTGATCCACGGATTCACCATCTTCATCAAGTTCAAGTGTTGTTGCTGTTCCCATTGGTGTCCGAAGAGGCTTGCTTTTGTCCATGTTGAAACGCCTTAGGAGGTCTTTGGTATACTTCGTTTGATGCACAAAGGTACCCTCCTTGGTTTGCTTGATTTGCAGCCCCAAAAAGTAAGTGAGTTCACCCATCATACTCATTTCAAATTCAGAACTCATCATTGCTGAAAACTTGGACACAAGATCATGAGAAACACAACCAAAGATAATATCATCCACATACACTTGAACGAATAATGAGTCATTGCCATGTTTAAGCACAAAAAGAGTTTTATCAACCTTGCCCATAGTAAACCCCTTTTCAATTAAGAATGTTTTTAGCCTATCATACCATGCTCTAGGGGCTTGTTTGAGACCGTATAAGGCTTTGGACAGTTTGTAAACATGATTAGGAAATTTTGGATTTTCAAAACCCGGTGGTTGTTTGACATAAACCTCCTCATCTATGTAGCCATTAAGAAAACAACTTTTAACATCCACTTGAAATAGCTTAAAACCTTTAGATGCTGCAAAAGCTAACAAAATTCTTATAGCTTCTAATCTAGCGACAGGAGCAAAAGTTTCATCAAAATCTAGACCTTCAACTTGAGTGAAACCTTGAGCAACCAACCTAGCCTTATTCCTAACCACAACCCCATCCTCACTTTGTTTATTTTTAAATACCCATCTAGTTCCAATTAAAGTGTGACCTTGAGGTGGAGGTACAAGTTTCCAAACATTATTTCTTTCAAAATTTTCTAATTCTTCTTGCATGGCAATAATCCAAGATTCATTAGTGAGTGCGTGTGATATATCTTTGGGTTCAAAAGAAGCAACAAAAGCAGAATGAGCATGAGAGTTTGGATCGCAAAACCTGGATCGTGTGACTCATTCTTGCAAGCTTCCAATCATCTGTTGTGGGGAATGATCTTTGTAAAAACGTAGGGGAACAGATGTCTCACAATCTTCTTCTTCATTAGGTTCATCGTAAATTGATGAGCTTGTTACTTGTGGACAATCAGGACCAACAGAGGTGATAGCCGGAGCTTGTTCAATGTCCGGAGCTGGACAAGTGTCAGCTTCGGAACTACCAGGCAGTATCACCGGCTCTTCTTCATCTTTGAAAATACCCTCCCCCTGAGGATACGGATCTGGTCCTGCAACACCGAAGCTAGTACCTGGGCTAGCTTCATCAAAAGACACTTCACAAGTCTCCACCATTTTGTTAGTGTCAAGTAATAGCACACGGTAGCCTCTAGTATGAGATGGATAACCAAGAAACATGCCATCAATGGATCTAGGTTCAAATTTATCAAGATTACCATGTTTCTTAACAAAGCATTTGCAACCAAAGACCCGAAAGTGTGTAACACTAGGCCTATGTCCAAACCAAAGCTCATATGGTGTTTTACATAGCTTAGCACGCAAGAAAACACGATTTGAGACATAACAAGCGGTTGCTAACGCATCAGCCCAAAATTTCCTAGGAGTTTGATATTCATCAAGCATAGTCCTAGCCATCTCAACTAAGGTTCTGTTCTTTCTTTCTACAACACCGTTTTGTTGAGGTACATATGGTGAAGAGAATTGATGATCTATTCTATTTTCGGCACAAAAGTGATCAAAAGATTGATTTTTAAATTCAGTTCCATTATCACTTCTAATTGCTTTTAATGATCCTGGGTGATCAATTGATAATCTAAGAAATAAAGTTCTAAAGTGACTAAAAACTTTATTCTTAGATGCCATAAAGTAAACCCAAGAGTATCTAGAATAATCATCAACGATAACAAGCACATACCATTTACCTCCGAAGGATTGAACACGTGAAGGTCCTACGGTGTCAAGATGCAAAAGTTGACATGGTTCAGTTGTCATGATCATTGTGAGAGGAGTATGTGAACCTGCAACCATCTTAGCATGTCTGCAAGAAGAGCACACAATTTCTTTGCCCCCTTTAAGCTTAGGCAGCCCACGTATGCGATCAAGAGCACTAACACGCGTTAGGTGATCAAAGCCTACGTGACCAAGTCTACGATGCCAAAAATATAAGTCCTTTGAATCATTAGCAACTAGACACCTATGCTTAGAGGAAGATATATCAAAATCAGCTTTAAAAACTCTTCCAAACCGAGACATGTTAAAAATAAGCTCACTATTTGAACCTACAACTTTGCAGCAGTTTTTATTGAAAATAATTTCTAGATTTTCATCTAGCAATTATGAAACAGAAAGCAAGTTGTATTTCAAATTTTTGACAAGTGCCACATCCTTCAAAGTGTAGTGATCATTTACTCTAACCGAACCCTTAGCAATTATAGGAGTTGAAGAATTATCGGCAAAAGTAACATTTTTCTACACGTGATACAAAAGAGAGGGAGGAGAACCAATCTTTGTTACCGGTCATGTGGCGTGAGCAACCTGAATCCACAATCCAAATGTTCTCCTTCCTCAAATGTGTAACCTACATAAAAGCACGATACGTCGATGACTCAATACTGGGGTTAGTCAAAAGGCATTTAGGTATCCAGTACTGAGTCACACGACGTGCAGTAGGAAAGACACGCGAAAGCTGAGATAAAACAGCAGATTTATGAGTCGAAGTTTGAGGTTTTCTATTCTTAACTCTTTTAGCACAAAAACTAGTAGCTTCGGAGGTAAAAGCAGCAGTTCCAAAAGACAAGGTTGAAGCTCCGGAAGCAAAAGCTGAAGTTCCGAAGGAAACAACAGAAGGTCCGGGAGCTCTCGGGGCTATCGGAACTATCGGAGCTGCTTTTGCGGATTTCTTACCAGAAGGTCCGGAAGCTACCTTTTCAAATTTCTGACTCACTAAAGCAGGTCGTGTTTTTCTAATTGCATGAAAGTTATGAGATCTAGCAATTTTTATTTCCTTTTTCTGTTGTTTAGCTAGTCTATAACAAAAATCTATGACATGACCATCTCTACCACAGAAGGTACAATGAAATTTAACTTTGTGTTCATGTCTAGATGAGCAAGCAATATTTTTATTTGACACCGAATGAGGCAACACTCCTGCAGATTTGAAAACCACTCCTTTTTGTTTAGGAACTGTTTGAATCAAACCACTTCGTAATGACTTTACAATTTTAGGTGGATGTGCCATAGTATGAGCATGAGAATCAAAACCTAAACCAGTTTTATCTTTGCAAGACTTGGAAGAATTCAGCAGCAAGTTTAGATTCTTATTCCCATTACAAAACTGACCTAGTGTCCTATTCATGTCATCAAGTTTCTTAGACAAGTCTAGTCAGTTTGCACATGAAGTTTTTCCTTTTAGTTTGCAATTGGAACAATTTTTAACTTCATGAGATCGTAAAGCATTGTTCAGAATGGAAATTTCATTCATTGCATCTTTTAGTTTCTTATCAAGATTTTCACATGCAGAACAATGCAAATCAATTGTAGAACAAGAAGCATCTTTTAAGTTTCCAATATTAAGTGCAGCAAGCTTTTTGTTCTTTTCAATTTCTTCATCAAGTCTGTCTAGAGTGGAGGAATGTGTACTTCTTAGAGAGGACAATTGTTCATATATTAAGTCACATGAGGAACAAGAATCAGCACTAGGAATTAAGGATTTCAAACGATTAATTTCAGATTCTAGTGACTCAATTTTAGCAGCATTGTCCCTAAGCTTTTTGTCCTTTTTCTTGACAATAACAGTGGCACGAGAAATAGCATCACACATTTCATTATAGGTTGAACATACCTCATCATCATCACTGTTGTGTTCTGCTTCCTCCTGACTTGATCTTGATCTTGCTTTGCCCGCCATGAAGCATATGTTGGCCAGGTCATCATTCTCTTCATCACTTTCAAAGTCAATGTCACTTGAACTGAGCTCTTGAAGCGCGGTGATGAAGCTGTTGATCATCTTGCGTCCTATGGTACCTTTCTTCTTCTTGTTGGAATTTCCAGAGGGGGTCCGGACCTTGCTTTGTTTTTCTTCCCGGGTGGTCGGACCTGAAAGGTTAGGGCATTCTGTATGAAAGTGTCCTGTTTTACCACAGTCAAAACAGCGTTGAGGTCCGGAGCTTCCTCTCCTTCTAGTTCTCACATTTTGCAATGCTTTTGAGAATCTAGTAGAGATGAGTACCAATTCCTCTTCTGGAAATTCTTCGATCTGCTCCAGGGTTAGTGAGGACAACAAAGCAAGAGTATTGCAAGATGATGATTGGCTGGAGCTAGACGTATCACGTTGTGAGACAAATGCAATAGACTTATTTGAGTTCTTACGTGCTAGAATGTCAATTTCATGAGTTTTTAATTTCGAATACAGCACATCAAATGTAAGAGAACTCATGACAGTTGATTCTCGTATAGACGTTACTTTCATCTCCCAAATTGACATGTCTAATGCAGTAAGGAGTTGTCTAGCATTTTCAGCATCTGAAAAATTAACATTCACGCTACGCAAGTTGCTGAGAATTTTATTGAAACGAGCAAAGAGGTCATCGATAGACTCACCGGGTTGCATCTCAAAACGTATATATTCCTTTTTGAACAAATCTTGTTTTACCTCTTTGATTGTGTTGGAGCCTTCATGGTAATCACAGAGAGCGCTCCAAACATCGTATGCTGATCGGAGGTGTGCGACACGATCAAAGTCGCTTTGAGTGAGTCCTTGGATGATCAAGTTTCGTGCTTTGTTGTTGTTGTCGACGTCCCGGAGGTTCGTAGCCGTAACTTGATCGTTAGGCAGGACTTCATAAGGTTTGTACACCTTCTCCCATATTGCGAAGCCTTGCACCTGGATGAAGGCCTCCATGCGTGCCTTCCAAACCTGAAAATCAATACCAGCAAACACACAAGGTTTGGCGGAGTACTTCTCCATGATGATTAGTCAAAAACACGTGCAAATCACAATGATTAGAGCACCGTGGCTCTGATACCAATTGTAGGATCGAATAGCACGTGAAAAGCTACCAGAGGGGGGTGAATGGTATATTTAAAAATCTTACGCAGCGGAAACAATTAAACCCCAAACTCTTCGGCAGAAAAACGATCTGTTGAAGAAATCGTGTGTGAGACTAATCCAAACATGTTTCACCGTGACAAAAGTGATAGATATCAGAGAGAATCAAGTCACGAAGACAACACAAAAAGAATCACTCAAATCCGTCGAGGAAGACTCAAGTTATGATCGAAAGATCAAACAAAGGTCAATCTGCCCTACCCGAGAAAAACAGTTCTGAAATGCTGCAAAGAAACTCGTGTAGATCTTAGACCACAAATCCAATGACCGTGAAATTTTGACAGATGATAGAAAATCAAGTTTTGAAGAGAACCCAAAAAGAATCACGTCAATTGGATCTGTAAAACTCGAGTTATGATAAAACCACCGACGAAAGGTAGTGCTGTCCAGAAACTCGACGAGTAAAACTTGTCTGGAACAAGTCGGACGAACAAGGCACAAAAGTTCCTTCAAACTTCGAATTTTATTCAATAGAACACAAGAGGAACAGCCCCAAAGTCGTCTACCACGAGCTCTGGGTTCCCTTGCTTATATAACCAGCCCTTAGGCCATCCCAATCTCAACTAGGACTCTAATCCTAATCCGATCACAATCGGAACTTTCCATAACTGCTTAGGACTCTTCTATACGCAGATAGAAGCAATCTTAAGAATCCCAAACACCTTAGGAACGTATCCCACATTCCTAAACAACTCAAATTCGTGACCCACACGAAATCCTAACATAACCAACTCGATATTTCCATACCGAGCCATAACCGACTCAGCTAGCAGCCTAAGTCTTCAACCGATACGATCCGATCCTTCCGATCAGATCATCCTTCCATAATCCGTCTCTAGAAGCATATTGCCACGTCATGCACCTCATGCATACGTGCGAACACCTTCCTTTGACGTTCATATGCAATGCCCTTGATTCAATCATCCTGCGCGACCTCCTTATCAGCTCAACCACAGTTCCTCCCGAACTTGGTTGTTGGAACCTCATCTCCTCCCTGAGACTAGTCCAATGGATCCTGTCACCAGCCATGACTTGAACTCAAGCAACACCTGCACATGAACAAACAACCAATCCGTACGAGCCCAAGTCCTCGACTTGACTCAAGTTAGTTCCGAACACAACACCTTACATGAGAGCCTCACATAAGCATGTTGCAAAACCGCAGTGACACTATATCATCCATATCATCCAAAACGCACCAAAAACATAGCAAATGAATACTAAGAAATCTTTCCAACAATGTAAAGCAAGTACGAAACATTGCAAATGAAAAGCAGAAGCACTGCGGTCAAGTTTCGGACCTTGCCAGAGCAACCCGGAGCTTGAGCCGGAGCTAACAAAAGCTAGTAGAACCTAGCGCTGGAGCTTACCAAACTAGTACAACCAAGCACCGGAGCTTACCAAAAACTAGTCAACCCAAAACCGGAGCTAGACAAAGTACGTCGGAGCTTAGCAAAAGCATGTCGGAGCTATCAAGTATATGCCGGAGCTAACAAAGACATGCCGGAGCTAACAAAGACATGCCGGAGTTAAAGATAAAGGTCACCGGAGCTAAAAAAAACTAGTCGGACCTTACCAAGAAGTCGGACCTAGCATCTAACGTAGCCGGAGCTACCCAAAACAAGTCGGACCTATGGTCGGACCTTGCTATAGCTCGGAGCTAGAGTCGGACCTTGATAAAAAGGTGTTTTGGTTATATTAAAAACTTTTATCATCAAAGCCAAGTGTATTCACTACAAGCCAATGTATTCAGCACACATAGGTCTTACGCATGGGGACCCAATTCACAAGTTCTGCATTCCAAGGATATTGCAAAGACCTCGGCATTCAGGTCAGCTACGCTTCCGTGGCTCACCCGGCAAGCAATGGCCAAGCTGAGAGAGCAAATGCAGAAATCCTAAAGGGACTCAAGACGCGCACATATGAGCGCTTGAAAAAACATGGAGCCAACTGGATTGAAGAGCTTCCGCCCACCTTGTGGGCAAACATGACAACTCCAAACCGGTCAACCGGAGAGACACCCTTCTTCCTGGTGTACGGAGCTGAAGCAGCCCTTCCTCCGGAAATCACCTTGGGGTCGCTCTGGGTCCAGACCTTCGACACAGCCACGCAAGACCAGCTCCGACGTGAAGACCTTGACCTCGTTGAAGAGGGAAGGTGCCGAGCAGCTGTTCAAAATGCACGATACCGCCAAACGCTCCAGCGTAGTCACCAAAAGCATGTGCATAGCCGACAGCTCAAGGAAGACGATCTGGTGCTACGGAGAATACAAACTCGAGAAGGGTTAAACAAACTTTCCCCCAGCTGGGAAGGACCCTTTCGAGTGATCAAATTATCCCGTCCCGGATGCGTTCGCTTAGAACCGAGGATGGGACACCACTCCCTAATCCTTGGAACATTGAGCACCTCTGTAAGTTTTATGCTTAATATCACGGAGGTGAGTCTGTAATTATATATGATGTATGTTATAGCGCCATTGTACAGAGTCAGGTAGCTCCTCCGGGAGGACAGCCGGACCTTTCCAGGAAGGTCCGCAAAGTTCAAGCAACACTTGACACAGTCTCAGAACTAAAGGTGTAGCTAGCTACCCTGGGTCGACCAAGAAATGCAACACACTTAGCTTGGTTCCGTACCCTAAGAGTGTACTTGTCTCCCCTGTACCCCGGACTTATAATGAAAGACATCAATATGTGAAAACAGACTACATGTGCATTTATTTTGTACAGGCTCATTCTTTTTTATTTTTCTCTTTCTTGTCTATAACAAAGCTGTGCAATTCTTAAGAAGATTTAGCTCGAAAAAATCATATATAATTCAAGTTGCATTGTTATTCTTTCGGGTCTTAACATCATTGAATGGCCTACTCGCCTGAACGCCAAGCCAATCTAGGTCCGGAGTGTGCTATCGACTTAGCCTGGTCCTGCACCCACTCTACCTACACCCCAGCAGGCCTAAGTAAGCTGAGTCTAGAAACAATTGGACCCAAAGAAAATAAACAAACGCGCTTGATTGTATATAGAATTGCCATCGACCTAAAATTTCATATGGGAATAGTAAGTCGCAAATGAGTTATAGATAAGAAATGGATTTTACTGTTTTTCTTGAATTTAGTGTGCAGGAAAAATGAAAATCCCACGATGATGGTGGACAATGCCGAAGCTATCAAAGCTTCGACATCCCCCAAGGGGGCCCACCGTCAATTTTTTAAACATTGATAGTGGGCGTCGCTAAAGCTACCAAGTTCCGACAAATCCAGTGGGCCAGTCGTCAACGTGAAGAAATAAAAGGAGTTGAAGAAAAGATGGTAGAAGGACACCCCAATGGGATATGCTGTTGACGCTCTACGTGTGGACAGTGGTCAATGCCAGAGCTACCAAGCTCCGACAACCCCAGAGGGCCGGCTGTCAACGCTCTACGTGTTGATGGTGGTTGCTATCGGAGCTACTAAGCTCCGACAACCCCAGGGGGCCCCTGCTGTCGATGCAACAAAACTCGGACCTATACTCTACAAGTTCGAAGCACTCAAGACTTCAACAAATGCTACATCCTTTTGGTACATGTCCACAATCAAATTGTGAACATCTACTAGGGGGCCGAGTAAGACAAAGGTTGAAGACAAAAAATGAAATTCATAAATTTTTTGGATTTCATTCATCTGAAGACAAGATATTACAAAATTAAGGAGAAGAAGAAGATACAAGTGGGAGCCAAAAGGAGAAAGTCCTAAGTTCTATGGAAGAACGAGGCAACCTTCTAGGCAACCTCCGACATGCTGGTCTTGGCGGCGTCTCCCTCTCCGTCGATGGGACCTTCAAGCACCGGGTTTAGTGGGAAATGAGGATTCTGGCTTGTGTAGCACGTCAGCATGTATTTTGCGACGTTCTGCGCAAGGGATTTTCCTTCAGTTTCCAACTGATCTGTGATGACATCACCCATCGCACCGAGTTTGTTGCCAACCGAGCTCAGTGCCCCCAATGCATGGTCCAACTCCGACTCCGGATTGCCCGGACGCACGGGGATAAAGCCCAGCGGCGCCAGTGCGACATCGGCTTTGCCCACAAAGTCCCATACTTGTTGAGACTCCGCAGCCCTTGAGCCTCAAATCTCCTCCAAGGACCTCTTGGCTGCCGCAAGTTCCGAACCCTCCTGAGAAAGGCGCTTGACCTCCTTGGCATGCTGCTGAATCCTCTCAGCAACTTGCTTTTCAAAGTCACCAAGCTCCTTCTCCCGGACGTGGATACGGTTCTGGCGGTCGACCAGGTCTTTCTCCCGGCCTTGTACTTTCTTCTCCCTGGCAGTGACTTCGGCCTCCCTTTTGGTAAGGTCATGTCCCCACCACCAGGCCTTCTCCTCTTCGCTCTTGCAAAGCTCCTCCAGCTTTTTGGTGCACTCTGCAAGGCTCTTGTCACCCAGAGCCAGCCTTTGGGCGAGCTCCTCCTCCCTCTTCACGAGGTCATCCCTCAGCTTCAGGAGTTTTTGCTCTTCCTCTTTGAGTTTTTTCTTTTGCTCGTCAAGACCCTCCCGGCGCTTGACGAGGCTTTCGTGGATGGTATTGAGATTCTCCTGGCAATCATTCGCCGCTTCATTAGCAGCCAGGGTTTGTTCATATATAGCCCAGGACTGATTGTCAAGGGATCGCACCATGCTTTCCCTCTCATCCAGCAACTGGGCCTAGTACTCCATCTGGGCCTTCTCCCTCTTGGCCCATTCCTTGTCGTCGGCCAGCCTTGTTTGAGCCAGCTTGGTCTCAAATTGGAGTCGGTTGTGCCACCTCCTAAGAGTTTGGTGCTCCTCCTCGAGGGCCTTGCTGTCGTTATAAAATTCAAGCTGGACTTGACAAAGGCTGGAGCTGGCATTGTCGATGGATAATGATAGAGGGATTGGCTCTGGACCTGCCAGGGTCCTCTCTACTGACTCCAGCGGGTCCTCCAAAACAAAAATCGGGTCCCACTATACAAGAGCGGTCCCCTGAGCTTCCGTGGCACTAGGGCCACCCTCCGGGAGTGCCTCGGTCGTCGCCGAGGTAGGTCCTGCCACGGGAGTTTCTACCTCCGGAGTCAACTCCGAAGGTCCCGCCGCCAGGTCATCATCAACTGGCCCCTCAGGCAAGGGATCGGCCGCTTCGTCTTGGCACCCTGGCTTGGGAATGGGTACCTCCAGAGCTACCACCTCCGGGGCACGTAGTGAAGACACAGCCGGAGCTAAGGCCATCTCCGGCCCTGACGCTGGTCCTTCCTCCAATGTCGGTTCAGGCACCGGCGCTTTGACCTCCATGGCGCCTATCCGTTCAGGCATTGGTGCTTCGACCTCCACCGGTTCGGGTGTTGGCACCTCCACATCAACCAGCTCAGGCACCAGAACTTCATCAACCGCCGGCTCTGCCGTCGGGGCTTTGGTAACATCCGACTCGAAGGCCGAAACTGCATCTACCTCCGGCTCTGAGGCTGGAGCATCCGTCGTCACAACATCCAAAACCGGAGCTTTAGCCTCCAGAGCTAGTGCTGCTGGTACATCTTCATTCCCGTGGTCCGGCGCTATCACGGGAGCTTCGGGAGATGAGTCAAGGTCCAGAACCAAGACAGCTGGTGCCGGAGCTACCGTGACCTCAGCCACCACCTGGGGCGATACTGGAATTGGAGTCGGAGCACAGGAACCGGAGCTTGAGCCCCTTTTTTGGATACCCTGTGGATGAAGGACAAAGAAACTCAAAATATGGTTACAACAAAAATAACAAACTATAGTAAAGAAGCAAGTTTACCTTGGAAGGCTTCCGCTCCAGCTAGTGCGGAACCTCTTCATCGGACGCTCAGAGCCCGAACCAGTTGCAACTGGTGTAGTAACTCTGGAAAGCTCTTCGGAGCTTGCTGCCGCCGTCAGCGAAGTCTTGGTTGGGGCCCCTGAATGTGGCCTAGAGGGGGGGTGAATAGGCCTTTTGAATTTCCTGCACACTTAATAGAATCGTTAAAACTTGGTTGGCCGGACTAGTCCGGTAGTGTGGGCGGACTTGTCTGGTGTGCTAAAAATATGTGTGTTCATCAGGTGTTATTTCGGAAACTAAATTTCTTTAGCAGCGGAAATGAGAACAACTAATATTTTTATTTGAGATGAATATAAGAATGCAGGTAAAACTTATAATTGCCTTAGGTTGATGTTTTAGAACTCAAGTGATCTAATGAACAAAATTTAAATGAAATGTGGCGCAAGACACACGAATTTTTCCCAAGGTTCGATCTCACCACGAGATATATGTCCTCGTTGAGGAAGCTCACACAGAGCCGGGTCTCCAACCCTTTCCCTCTTCAAGTCACCACGAAGGCCGACTTGATTCCACTATCACGGGTAATCACCAAGTTTGTGGGGCAACCTCACACATTGAGGGCTCCCACGAGAATTACAATGAAAGAAGTGATCAAATACACTCAAAAGTATTACAATGCAGAGTATGAGTGTAGAAAGATCAAACCCCAAGAGCTCGCAATGAAAGAATGACGATCTCCCAATCCCGAATCCAAGTGTTCAATTGATTTCACTCTTTTTGCACTTTAGATGTGTGGGGAGATGTGTTTTGGGCTCTTGGGACGAAGTGGCGGCGCTAGGGTTTGTTCTTTGATCAGTATTCGACGTGTGTGTTAATAGGAAAGCTGTGGACTATCTATTTATAGGGTTTCCAAAAGGTAGCCGTTGAAAAACCCTAACACCGGACCAGTCTGGTGCAAGTCTGGACTTGTCCGGTCTCAGTGCATTTTGAAGTCCAAAAAGTGTGTCGGACTAGTCCGGTCCAAGCTCGGACTAGTCCGGTGCTGTGAAGAAGTGAACTCCAGAAAGTTCAACGGACTAGTTCGATCTCCACATATGGGAGACTCCAGAAAGTTCAACAGACTAGTCCGGTCCCTCAATATGAGAGACTCCAGAAACACCAACGGACTAGTCCGGTGGACGCACGGACTAGTCCGGTCTCCCAATAAGTGAGATTCCAGAAAGATGAACGGACTAGTCCGGTCCATGATCGGACTAGTCCGGTGCTTTGTGAAAGTTAGGTTAATTTTAATCCCTTACCCTCGCGCAAAGTTTTGAGCTCTTGGAGTGTGTCTTTCATACACTCCCTATACATTCAAAATCTAATTTGGTCTTCCAAGCTTCATCAAAGTATCTTTCTTTGAACACCACTTCATTTTTCATCTTTTTGTGTGCACCGAGCTGTTTCACTTGTTTGTCCTGCAATCATCTCAGTGGTTTCATTAGGATCTCATATGTTTGTCATCAATTAGCCAAAACCCACAAGGGATATCCTAGATGCACTTACAATCTGCCCCTTTTTGGTGATTGATGACAACCATTTGAGATATCACAATTGAGAATAAAATCTTGATTTTCATAAGGTGTGCACATTTGAGAATAATGATAAGTCCACAAAAAGCTTCTCACATATGCACACACCTTATGGTGGGGTGCCTAACAGGTGTGTGATCAACAAGGTGTGATGAAGTAAAGGTAATCAATAATGAGCATAGAGATAATCATCCAAGCAACAATAAGCATCACACATAAGAGAAGAAATAGTGCATTACAAGGTTTTAAAAATAAGTACATGTCCTTGATCACAAAAACATAAAGACACCAATTAGATATGGTCTCAAGCTACTAGTCTCAATCTCTCCCACTTTGGCATCAAGGCACCAAAAAGGAAAAAATTGAGTGGAATCACTCATCGCCACTCTCTTCTTAAGTCTGAGTCCGGTCCTCATCTTCACCACCATCATCATCATTCGCCGAAGCAGACTCTTCCTCGGAGTCGTCGAAGGCGGGCGGGGATCCCACCGGCTCAATCTCCAGCTTGTCACAGATAGCTTTGATGTTGGCATTGACATATTGTTGATGCTTCTTCTGCCTGACTTAAATCTTGCGGCAACAGGCAAAGATAGAGGTGAGCATTTTGAGCACACCACTAGAGGGTTCATGGGCAGGTGCAGAGCTAGGAGGAGGAGCTGAAGATCTTGTGACATTCACATCCCGAGTTTGTTTAGTCCTCCTCTCAGCTTCAGGGGAGGGAGGTGCATCAGGAGCCGAAGGTAGAGTGTACTCGGTGGGCTTTTGCGGTTTCAACCCCGTATGGTGAACATCCTTGACGAACTCAAGTCTAATCACCTTCTCAATCATGAACATGATGTACGGGGCATACCCGCAAGATCTGTTTGGTGTGATTGAGATGTTCACAATGTCATTGTAGATGTATTCAAAGACATTGAACGGTCTCCTCCCACCAATGACCTTCATTAGGGTCCTCAAAGTTCCTTGAATAGTCCCCGCATCTTCATCTTTCGGGGCTATTGTCTTCCTCAAAATTCTATTGGGGACCACATAGAAGGGCTTCAAATAATTGATATTGGGAGGGACATAAGGAATCCTTGTGTCATAGAGAAAGTTGAGCTCATCCTTCTCCAAGGGTTGCAGATTGTGGATTACAAGATCATGATCCAAAGTGTGTTCAAGGTGGAGGATTCTTGCAAACTCATCATAAGTAACACTATACTTGGAACCATGAGTCATCCAAGTGAGACTGTCTCCATCACCACGAGCAAAGTAGAGGGTAGAGTAGAATTGGGTGATGACCTCATTGTTCCAGTCATTCTCAAAGGAAAATAGTTCCTTCAGTCCGTGCCTCTCCAGGGACTCAACCACCTCACGGAAGGCAGGATACTTCTTCGACTGCATGTACCCAATGTTCACCCATTGACTCTTTACAACGGGATTCTTCATCTTCATGTACACATGCTCGTAGTAGTCGGCATGGAAGTTGCTCCAAAATCTTGGGTCTGAGCATTGCCGAGGTTGAGCATACACATTAACCTGCCTGAAGCTATCAGCAAGCTCACCCCCTTTTCCGGTGAAATCCTTACTTGAGCGATGCCTGTTGCGGTGACTTGGGTTCTTCATTTTCAGGGGTCCAATGGGACCCCTAGCAAGCCCCTTTCCTTTGTTGAGAGTCCTCTTTGGCCCTGAAGAGCTCTCACCAGCCTTTCCTTGGGCCTTCTTCACAATTACCCTCCTTTTCTTGGGCAAGTTGTCGTCAGAGGGTGGAGAGTGCACATCTACACCATGCCTTTTCTTCATGTACCTCTCCTTGGCTCTCTTCACTTTTTCGCGTTCAACTTCTTCATCATCATGGAAGGAGCTGTCATCTGAGCTTGAAGACATCACGCCTAACAAGGAGTTCATGATTTATATGAGAATGAACTAAGAATGAAGGTGATGTGAGGATTCAAATTTCAGAGACCGGACTTGTCCGGTTTCATAGTGCGGACTTGTCCGGTGTACCGGACTAGTCCGTATCTGGGAGACGGACCAGTCCGGCCTGGCACAAGAACCCTAACAAAACTATGAACCAAAACTTCTATCTAAGGATGCAAAGGAGCATGAAGGTGAAATAAATACATCTCTGAATCTAATGTACTTCCTTGGAGTCAAGAGAAATAAGCTAGAGCTAGAAAAGTTGAGAGTTTGACTTTAGGGAGAAATTTACCGAGATTTGAAGATTCGCGTTGAAGGAGCACGAATCCGTCCGGATGAGTTTGGAGTGGAGTATCAACTCGTCGAGGGAAGGATTTCTCACAGAGAAAGCTTGGATTTTGAGGGCTCAACTCGAAAATCACTTTTGGGGGCTAGGGTTTGAGAGGTGAGGGTTCAACTCAAAGTGGAGGGAGGTTTGAAACGGTTTTGGGCCGGCCAGCTGCTTATATACGCGGCCGACCGGACTAGTCCGGTCTGAGGACGGACTAGTCCGGTGCCCGTGGAATACCTAGGAAAGAGAGACAGTCCGGACTAGTCTGGTGGCAACCCTGACTAGTCCGGTGTCCTTGGAAAAACTGAGTATTTAGATATAACTAATAGTGATCCAAGGACAAGTTTTGCAAATAATCTTGGTAATTATGACCAGAAAGCAATCAACACAAAAAAATGGTCATAAATTCCAAGAATTCTTCATTAAAATTAGTATTCTTAGGAGAAAAAGAGGTGAGGGGCAGTTTTAGCAATAAAGTGTAACATTTGAAGTATCAACCAGATGTGCAACGTTTCAAGCCACATTTCGAGAGTCAAGAATGTTAAGTTCATTCCTAAGTTCACAAAACCTTTTCTCATCCAATGGTTTGGTAAAAATATTCGCAAGTTGTTTTTCAGTTCTAACATGTAAAATAGCAATGTCACCTTTTAATGAATGATCTCTAAGAAAATGATGACGAATATCTATGTGCTTAGTTCTTGAGTGCTCTACTGGGTTGTGTGCAATTTTTATAGCACTTTCATTATCACATAGAAGTGGGATATGGTTAAGATTGTAGCCGTAGTCCCTAAGGGTTTGTCGCATCCAAAGTAAT
This sequence comes from Tuctoria greenei, assembly GCA_036927565.1. NCBI lineage: Eukaryota > Viridiplantae > Streptophyta > Magnoliopsida > Poales > Poaceae > Tuctoria > Tuctoria greenei. The sequence continues at coordinate 217,738,654 of JAYESD010000003.1, read as the reverse complement.
TGGGCGCAATAGCTATCAACTGTATTATATTCTGCTTCTACTGTGGAAAGGGCAATGGAGTTTTGCTTTTTAGATGACCAAGATAACAGGGACCTACCAAGAAACTGACAAGTCCCTGACGTGCTCTTTCTATTGACTTTGCATCCTGCATAGTTGGCATCGGAATACCCTATCAAGTTAAATTTGGATCCTTTGGGATACCAAAGGCCCAAGTTGGGTGTGTGAACAAGGTACCTTAGGATTCTTTTTACCGCAACTAAGTGACACTCTTTAGGTGCAGCTTAAAACCTTGCACACAAGCAAACACTAAGCATAATATCTGGCCTATATGCACATAAATAAAGTAAGGAGCCAATCACGGACCGATATACCTTTTGTTCCACATTTGACCATCTTCATTGAGGTCGAGGTGTCCATTAGTGGCCATGGGTGTCTTGATGGGCTTGGCTTTGTCCATATTGAATTTCTTGAGAATGTCTTGTGTATATTTGGTTTGGCTTATAAATGTACCTTCTCTTAGTTGCTTCACTGGGAATCCCAAGAAGAACTTCAATTCACCCATCATTGACATCTCGAACCTATGCAGTTTGTAGACATGGTTGGGATATTTCTGGTCTTCGAATCCTGGTGGCTGCTCCACATAAACTTCCTCCTTGATTGGGATGTTTAAGAATGCGCTCTTCGACCTGAGAATAACCTTTGGCCACCAGTCTTGCCTTATTTCTTGTTACTACTCCATGTTCATCTTGCTTGTTCCGAAAGACCCATTTGGTTCCAACTATGTTCGCCTTTGGTCTTTCCACCAGCTCCCATACTTCATTTCTCTTGAAGTTGTTCAGCTATTCTTGCATTGCAATCACCCAGTCTGGATCCCTTAAGGCTTCTTCTACCTTGTATGGTTCCAGAAAAGACACAAAAGAATAGGATTCACATAAATTTGCAACTCGAGATCTAGTAGTTACTCCCTTAGCAATATATCCAATGATATTGTTGATAGGGTGGTCTCTTTGCACGCTCTGGTGTACTCTTGGGTGTGGAGCTTGTGTAGTTGCTTGTTCTTCATTATCTTCATGTGCATTGTCTCCCCATAGATCATTGTTTCCATGATTGTCCTGATCTTCTTGATCTTCCTCCTCTTGATCTTGTGCAAGAGCTCCCCCTTGATCATTGCCTCCGTGTTGAGGTTCATCTTGTGCATTTGAGTCGAATGTTTGCTCTTGTGGTAAGATATCACCAAGTCCCATTTTCTTCAGTGCTTCATATGGAGCTTCCTCTTTATCTAGCACACACATATCAACGGTAAGGAGTTCATATGGAGTTTTCTTCAGTAGTCGATGGAGATACAGTCGATTTGTGGCATGGCAAGCGGTGCTCACTGCTTCTGCCCAAAATCGATCCGATGTCTTGTATTCATCCAACATAGTTCTCGCCATTTCGATTAATGTTCTGTTCTTCCTTTTGTCCACTCCATTTTGTTGAGGGGAGTAGGGTGCCGAGAATTCATGCTTTATCCCTTCTTCGTCGAGAAACTCCACAACTTGGAGGTTCTTGAATTCTGTCCCGTTGTCACTTCTGATATTCTTTATGGTTGATGAGAATTCGTTCTGAGCTCTTTTTAAGAACTTCTTGAGGATCCCCTGAGTTTCTGATTTATCATACAAGAAAAATACCCAGGTAAATCTTGAAAAATCATCAACAATTACTAAACCGTATTTGTTACCGCCGATGCTGATGTACAAAACTGGACCAAAGAGATCCATGTGGAGAAGTTCCAGTGGTCTTGCGGTAGTCATCACATTCTTGGCGGGGTGTGGTGCTCCGACCTGTTTTCCTGCTTGACAAGCGCTGCACAGCCTGTCTTTTTCAAAAAACCACATCCTTAAGACCACGGATGTGACCACCTTTTAGAAGTTTCTACAGATTTCTCATCCCAACATGGGCTAGCCGTCTATGCCACATCCATCCCATGTTGGTCTTAGCAACCAAGCAAGTGTTGAGTTCGGCTTTATCTTTGTTGAAGTCAACTAGATAAAGCTTGCCCTTCAACATTCCCTTGAATTCAATCGAGCCATCGCTTCTTCTAAAAACAGTCACACCCTCATTAGTGAATAAACAGTTGTAACCTTTGTCGCATAGTTGGGATATTGACAAAAGGTTATAATCTAGAGAATCTACATGTAAAACATTTGATAAGGTATGTTGAGAGGATATTTCAATGTTACCGCTACCAAGGACCTTTCCTTGGCTATTGTCTCCGAAGTATATGCCTTCACCTGGATCCTTGTTGTACTCGTACTCTAAAAACATACCTCTCTCTCCGGTCATGTGATTTGTGCATCCGCTATCAAGTACCCATTTTGTTCCACCGGAGGAGTAAGCCTGCAAAAAGAATTATTCATTGGTTTTAGGTACCCAAGCTTGCTTGGGTCCTCTCAGGTTAGTCACAAGAGTCTTGGGCAGCCACACACAAGTTTTCAAGTTCTTGTGGCGTGGCCCTGTATATTTGGCAATGACTTTTCCATATTTTGCTTTCATAAGAACATAAGAAGCGTTAAATGTATGAAACAATATTTGTGGTTCAGATTCATGGGATTTTTCCTTAACAAAGACAATTCTATTCTTAGCATGATTAGAAGTAGACATGTGTTTGCTTTTATCAAAACCAAGGCCATCTTTGACATTAGGAGGTCTAGTGACCATATATGCACTGCGTGCATATTTGATTTTCTCTTTATCAAAGATGCCGCTTGGAGGGGCATGCATATTATGAGAAGTTGAAGTATTAGAAGTAATATTCTTCTTACTAGAGCAAGTGCAAGTTCCGATTGTTGTCGAACTTATATCTTTGGAGGAAGAGCTCTTGGAGGATGAAGAGTCACTTTGCTTGAGCGACTCAACTTGCACCTCAAGGATCTTGTTAGCTTTTGACAAGTTAGCAAGTTCTTCCTTGATTGCAATATGCGAGTCTTCTAGCTTTGAGTAAGTTTCCTTACTCAAGGCTAGCTTAACTTCAAGCGACTCATTCTTTTCTCTTTCAAGCTCGAGAAGCTTTTCAACTTCTTGATATCTCTTCCTTTCACGGATGAGCATATCTTCTTGTCGGTCAAGAAGTTCTTCCTTTTCAAAAATTTCGTTCGACAACATTTCCATTTTCTTTAGAGCAATTTTACTTAATCCTCTAAACTTTCTTCATTATCACTAGAGCTGTCAAAGTCATCAATAGAGGAATTTAGCGTAGGAGGAGTGAGCCGTACCTTTTTCTTGCCTTCCTTAGCCATAAGGCAAGTGTGGTTGTTCATGTCCCATCCTCCCATGTTTGGAAAGAGTGTGGCCTTCATAGTAGGTTTCTTGATTGCAATAGTGGCCATGTCTTCTTCTTCATCGGAGGAGGACTCATCGTTTGAGTCCCACTCCTTGCTAATGTGACCTTGATGGGTTTGTCTTTTTTTTCTGAAATTTTTCTTTTCTTGAGATCTTGTTTCCTTCTTCTTTTTGTTTTCTTCATAATGGCAGTCCACCATGAAGTGAACATACTCTCCGCAGTTGTAGCAAGTGTGTCGAGCCTTGGATTTTCCTTTATCCTTGTTTTTGCCTTCATTTGAGTTGTTGCCGTGTCTTCTTTTCATCATTCGCTTGAACTTCTTGATAAAGAGTACCATTTCTTCATCATCAAGAACGATGCTCTCGTCACTTGTATGCCCATCGTCTTGATCTTCACGAGCTTCTTTGAGTTTGGGTCGGCATGTTGCTTTGAGAGCAACCTCTTTATTTTTGGAGGAAGTGAGTTCGGCCAAGTCTTTGACGTATTTTGCCTCTTTCTCCATCATTTCATGATCTATGATCTTTCCCAACAACTCATCGGGAGTCATTTTGTGAAACCCGGGGCTTTCTCTAATCATTGAGCAAAGTGTGATATTTCTTGGCATGAAGGCTCTAATCATTCTCTTGACTACCTTGTGATCCGTCCATTTCTTACTTCCATAGGCACGTATTTTGTTGATGAGTGGCTTCATCTAGTTGTACATGTCTTGAGGTGATTCGCCTTCTTCAATAGCGAATCTCCCCAACTCTCCTTCAAGCATTTCGATTTTTGCTTCACGAACCGATCTATTTCCTTCGTGAGCTGTCTTGAGTGTATCCCAGATTTCCTTTGCACTTTCTAAGCCATCAATCTTGGTGAATTCCTCTCTACTTAGTGATGATGTGATCACGGCGACAGTTTGTGCATTTCTATGAATCTCTTGTTCTTGTTCTGGGGTGAGTTCTTCTCCCATGTCCGGGATGTCTATGCCAGTGCAAACAATGTGCCACAGACTAGGATTTAGGGATATTAGATGCATCTTCATGTTGTACTTCCACATTGTATAGTCGCTTCCGTCAAACTGTGGAGGTTTTCCCATAGGAATGGAAAGATAATGGTTGTTTGAATTGAGACGGTTGTAGTTGTAAGACTGTCAGGAGTAGTCGTGATGACCACTCCCCGTCATCTTCTCTTCTTCTTTTCCCTTTTGTCCTAGCAGATTCTTTCTCAGAAGTGCCTTTAATTGTCACACTTCTTCATCATTGTGTGGGCTCTCTTTCAGCACATCAAAAGTTTTAGTTTCTTGTTCCTCCTCATTAATGTTCATCTTCAAGATATCGTTGTTCTTCTCAGAGGCCATTGATCTCTCGAAGATGTGAGTCTCGTTGGTGGAGAACCTTGCTCTGATACCAATTGAATGTGGCCTAGAGGGGGGGTGAATAGGCCTTTTGAATTTCCTGCACACTTAATAGAATCGTCAAAACTTGGATGGCTGGACTAGTCCGGTAGTGTGGGCGGACTTGTCCGGTGTGCTAAAAATATGAGTGTTGATCAGGTGTTATTTCGGAAACTAAATTTCTTTAGCAGCGGAAATGAGAACAACTAATATTTTTATTTGAGATTAATATAAGAATGCAGGTAAAACTTATAATTGCCTTAGGTTGATGTTTTAGAACTCAAGTGATCTAATGAACAAAATTTAAATGAAATGAGGCACGAGACACATGAATTTTTACCGAGGTTCGATCTCACCACGAGATCTACGTCCTCATTGAGGAAGCTCACACAGAGCCGGGTCTCCAACCCTTTCCCTCTTCAAGTCACCACGAAGGCCGACTTGATTCCACTATCAAGGGTAATCACCAAGTTTGTGGGGCAACCTCACACGTTGAGGGCTCCCACGAGAATTACAACGAAAGAAGTGATCAAATACACTCAAAAGTATTACAATGCAGAGTATGAGTGTAGAAAGATCAAACCCCAAGAGCTCGCAATGAAAGAATGACGATCTCCCAATCCCGAATCCAAGTGTTCAATTGATTTCACTCTTTTTGCACTTTAGATGTGTGGGGAGATGTGTTTTGGGCTCTTGGGACGAAGTGGCGGCGCTAGGGTTTGTTCTTTGATCAGTATTTGACGTGTGTGCTAATAGGAAAGCTGTGGACTCTCTATTTATAGGGTTTCCAAAAGGTAGCCGTTGAAAAACCCTAACACCGGACTAGTCCGGTGCAAGTCCGGACTTGTCCGGTCTCAGTGCATTTTGAAGTCTAGAAAGTCTGTCGGACTAGTCCGGTCCAAGCTCGGACTAGTCCAGTGCTATGAAGAAGTGAACTCCAGAAAGTTCAACGGACTAGTCCGCGGACTAGTCCGATCTCCACATATGGGAGACTCCAGAAAGTTCAACGGACTAGTCCGGTGGTACAACGGACTAGTCCGGTCCCTCAATATGAGAGACTCCAGAAACATCAACGAACTAGTCCGGTCTCCCAATAAGTGAGATTCCAGAAAGATGAAGGGACTAGTCCGGTCCATGATCTGACTAGTCCGGTGCTTTGTGAAAGTTAGGTTAATTTTAATCCCTTACCCTCGCGCAAAGTTGTGAGCTCTTGTAGTGTGTCTTTCATACACTCCCTATACATTCAAAATCTAATTTGGTCTTCCAAGCTTCATCAAAGTATCTTTCTTTGAACACCACTTCATTTTTCATCTTTTTGTGTGCACCGAGCTGTTTCACTTGTTTGTCCTGCAATCATCTCAGTGGTTTCATTAGGATCTCATATGTTTGTCATCAATTAGCCAAAACCAACAAGGGATATCCTAGATGCACTTACAGCCCCCCTTGACTGAGAAGGACCCTCGGACCTAGAGCCCTTAGTTGGCACTGGTGCCGGAGTCACCTGGTCGGAGCTGGCATTCCGGGGACACGCCGATGCTGGAGTTGGTGTCGCCGTTGAAGACCTCCCCCACCAGGGAGAAGGAGCTGTGTGGAAGGAGCAGGTCTGACAGGCCTCCCGTCAGAGTGCTTCAACTTCCTCTTTCGGTTGGAGGGCTCAGCCAACTCTTTGCCCTTGCCTATGACTTTAACTCTTTGTCTCGGGGCGGAAGCAGGGCCACCCTCGGAAGCTCCGGGGATCACCAGTCTGGTGGTTGGACGCCTCTCTACCTCCCCTAGGTCATCAAGCACCGGCATGCTCCTCCGAAGCTCCCTGCTGAACTCTGCCTCCATGTTCAGAGGGAGGAAAGCCGACGGCGGGGTTAAGTCGTCGCCCTCGACGTCAATGCCATGCTGGAACTTCTTGAGATGAAGCTCCAAAGCAGCGCCATCCAAATTGGACTTCAGACCGGTTTCAATCCGATCATCGTCCATCATGCTGTTGAGGGCCCAGGCGAGCTTCTCCCTCTTCTTCAACAGAGCCCATCTGTTGACCAGGAAGTGCAGAAGACCATCTGGGGGGTCACCCCTCCTTCCACACATTGGCGGATCCTGGTCAAGGCAGGGTTGAAGACCTCAGACAACACCGGAACCACACTCCAGGCGTTAGTGTCATCATTGGGAAGACCTTCAGGCAGCTCCAGCTTCTCGTGCTCCTCTGCCGTGACGATAATCCAATCCTTCTTCCAGTCGTCCCACTTGCCGGAAGGAAACGACCTCATGTACTTGTAAGGGCATTTCTTGCGGTTCACAAAATAGTAGAAGCCAAGATACTCGGAACTCTTGCCGGTGGTGTGGATGGTGAAGAAGGTACGGAAAACCTCAACGTAGAGGGGAATACCCACCCACATCTCGCAGAAGTGGACGAATGTTGACACAAGAAGAATAGAGTGGGGGCCAAGGTGGTACAACTGCAGACCATAGAAGTCTAACAGCATCAAGATGAAAGTTGAGAAAGGTGGGATCAGCCCCACCATGGCGTACGCAGAGAAGTACACCATGTCGCCCGCCGTGCTTCTTCTTGAACGGGAGCTGGCCGGTGCTGACCAGATGGTTGAAGGAGCCACTGGACCACCCCATGTAGGTCCGAACCTTCTTCAGATCGTCATCTCTTGTGAGACGGCTCTTGCGGAGTCCCAACTCCATCGTAGCAATCATGGCGGGGCGAGAGAGAAAAAGCAAGTGATGGTTTGGAGGATTCGAGTGCAAGTTCAAATGAAGGCGTTAGGAATCCCCAAACCATGCGCGCTTTCCCTCTTAAGTAAGCCCCCGCAATGCTTGGATGGAAACTGCAAAAAGGCCAATGATACATTTCAAAAATTACACCCTGCCAATGACAAAGGGGCCTAGGGCCACCTAGACGATCAAGTCGAGGTCCTTACCCCAGGAGAACAGTTGTCATGATGAGAGGCGGGAAACCCAAGGGCGACGGCCTCATAGGGCGCGCAGAACCGATACGACTTTCGTATGGAGAACTGGCTAACTTCAATTGCGTGAGATCCGCACGCGCGAATCTCACCTGCCACGTCTTGAAGGTGCCACACGGCGATGGTTTAACTACGAGCTATCACCTCAACAGTACCTCCAAAAACCCTTGAAGGCACAGCGTAGAAATCAAAAGATGGACCCACCTTCGGCAGAACAACTTAATCCAGAGGGTCTCTCCCAGAGGTGAGCCAGGGGGTCACTATCGGTACCTTACGTACCGGATACCTCTTGGAACTACAAAGAGTGCAAAGGAACTCCACCTATCTGAGTTGAAGACCTCCGAAGGCCCCACGTGCTGCTCATAACCGGACCTGCCTCCCTCATATGGTTAGTCCCAGTGCCGCCATGTGTATCATGAAACCGGAGCTACAATCCCTACATGGGAATGCTCCGGACTGGATACCTATGTGGCACCCCCATACCTAACCCCCGACGGAGGGAAGCTCCGGTACCGACACGTGTACCACGACACTGGATCAACTCGTCCAAAATGGTAAGCTCCGAAGCTGCCACGCGTCCAACCACCGGACCTTCAACCTCAACACACAGATTGGTGGACCTTCAACGGCTCGGACCTTCAAGGGACATTAAAGACTTCAAGACCTGATTATGTGTCATTAATGCTATCTTAATGACACAAGATCGGATGAACCTTAATACCAGTAATGCCACCATTAAAGGGCGTTATCATGCTATTAAGGGGAATTAAGTACATTAAATTGTGTATTAGGCATTAGTAACCGCCAGGGCCACATGTCGGACCAGGCTAACGATGTAACGGTCAGCCCTTGTACTATAAAAGGACTGGCCGAGCGATACACAGAGAGATTTTTTTGGCCTCTCTCTGGCTCACGCTCTCATACACTCAATACAACAACAATAACACACCCGTGGAGTAGAGTATTACGCTCAGGCAGCCCGAACCACGTAAATCCTCGTGTCAAGTCACCATCTTGTTCTGAATCTCCGCGCGCCCCAACTGAACTAAGAAACTCTGCGGGCTACTAACAGTGGTACCGGGAGAATTGCTGGAATCAGACTCCAACAAACTCATAACCATCCATAACCATAACCAAATCCCAATTTACCTCTAATCATGGGAGTTCTCCAGGTGCTCATAACCGGGAGCATGGCTATCATGATAGTTTTATTAGACTCTGCAGAGTTTGTACCACTTTACCCATGTATTTGTGATTTCATCACCTTTTGATGACTATAGAATCTCAATTATGTCGTCTTACACTTCTGTCGGTGTGTGGCCAAGAGATCACAGAATAGCCTTTACAAAGGGATTACTAGCCTATTTAGACCCCACTGAGGTTTCACCGGTGGCGATGTCTCCAACTGAGCACATCTTCAACTAAGGGCCCCCTCTTGAGCCATTCGGATCCCAGGGTAGTCCCACCAATCATCAACAAACCCAATCCGACTACCCCTTCCCCGAGCATCCATAATGGTCCAAACAGCACTAGCAAAGCCTTAATTAATCAGCTACTCTGCACTCATACTTGGCCTCGTGGTGGCACTGTAATCCTGGCTTATTCTCGCATGAACCAGTTCTTAGATCTAAAGCAAGCAAACCACCATATCATCCAACCCATCCATATACCAGGCTTGCTTAGATCACCCATTAACATATCATATTAACCAGTTCACGTTAATTATAATCTCATAATTACATAATTAAGGTAAGTGGTACAGTTGTTTTCCCATCCCAATTAATTAAGCGAGGCAAAAAGGTTAAAAACCCATCCCGACTCTCTACCATGAATTCCAGGTGACAATGGTGGTCAAACAAAGCTAGTAAACTTCCCACCATAGAATTCCCATCAAATTGACACAAGCATGCAGTTTTGCAAACAAAACATTTATTTCAAAACAGGATCAATATGCTTCAAGGACACTTGCCTTGCTCTTGGGATTGATTCGGGTCAAAGCCTTCAAACTCTTGGTGCTGGAGATCCTCCGCGGCACTCTCTAGCGCAAATCCGTCTAATCCGCACAATAAACATACAAACAAGAAACACAATCAAAGAGTGCACAAATATTACTCAATATTACATGACATGCATGATTAATGCAAATGCAAGGTAGAACTTGTTAATAGATTGCTCTTAAATGATCACTATCTAGTTCTAATAGATTTTAATAAGTTTATATAGGTTTGGATTTGATTAGGTCTAATTTTAGAATTAATTCAACACAATTTAACCAGGAAAATCAGACTAGTCCGCTAGGGACCGGACAAGTCCGCACTTTGCGATATCAGCATATTAGGATTTTCTAGATTGACATGAATTAGATTAGGGGTCGAATTCACGTAAGGAAAAGGAAATAGAAGGTATACCAGGTGTTTAGGGCTCCAATGAATCAAGGATCTTGGAGGCAACACTTGGATCTTGACGATCTAGGGTTGATGAAGAACTTGATGGTGGATTTTTGATGAAGAACTCGAAGTTGATGGAGATCTTGATCCTCTTTCATTTCCTCCTCCTTTTCTTCTTGCTTGGTATTTCCTTCCCCCTCCTTGATGGTGGCTCTCCATGAACTAGGGTTTGGGTGGGGTGGAAACGTGGCAAATAGATGTCAAGCCAAGGGGTGGGGTTGTTTATATAGAGGTGGAGGCTAGGGTTAGATGGATTTCGAGTTTGAGATAAGTAGGTGTCGGTACCCTGGGTACCGTATACCCCTTGGGATTGCAAAGATCTCAAGGGTATATCATCTACTCGATCTAAAGACCTTCGGAGGCCCACATGTCAGACATAATCGGACCCGCTTCTCCAACTTGGTTAGTCCCAGGGTCGCCACGTGTACTATCAAACCGGAGCTACTGCCCACAAGGGGGAAGCTCCGAGCTATGTACCCTAGCGGCACCTCCGGACCTAACCCCAGACCGAGGGAAGCTCTGGAACTGACACGTGTTAGGTAGCACCGGACCTACCTGTTCCCCACAGTATGCTCCGGAGCTGCCACATGTCCAACCGTCGGACCTTCAGCCTCTAACCTCCCGAAAACTCCACAACGGCTCCGGATCTTCAAAGGGAATCAAGGACTTCAAGACCCGATTAAGTGTCATTAATACTATATTAATGACACACGATCGGACAACCTTAATTACCAGTAACGGTGCTATCAAAGCCCGTAATTCGGTTATTAAGGGTAATTAAGCACATCAAATGTGTATCAATATTAGTAACCGTCGGGGCCACATGTCGGGCCAGGCTGACTTGTAACGGCCTGCCCATGTACTATAAAAGGACAGGACAACGATACATACAACACACATGCTAGGCGCTCATTCTACGCTCTAAACTTACTTTGAGCTCATACATCCAATACAACACCAACACACCCCGTGGAGTAGGGTATTACGCTCAGGCGGCCCGAACCACGTAAAGCATCGTGTCTACTGTGTCATTTTACACTTCACCTTCTTGAATCTCTGCGCCCACACCGAACCTCAAACTCCTCTAACACTTTAGTAGTGTCGGGAGATCTGCCAGATCAAAACCACCGACAATAGGGGTCGATTTAGAGTCCCACATGGGCTCTAAAAGAGTTAGGCACGACGTCCCTAGGCCCACTTAATGTGAAACCCAAGAAACAAGTCGTAAAACAAAAGTTCAATTCGGAGTCGCGATTTATCGGACAAGTCCGAAAAGGACCAGACTAGTCCAAAGTTGTCCAGAGAGAAATCAGACAACTCTGGCCAAAAATCGGACATGTCCGACTTTAGTCAGAGAGGAAAAAGGACAAGTCCGCTGGAACATTGAACTAGTCTGGACAAGTCTAGGGACTTAGCAAATTTTCAAGGATTCTTGGAACACCGGACTAGTCCGCACTAAGCCGGACAAGTCCGAAATTGTCCAGAGGCAAAAACAGACTAGTCCGCAGCAAAATTGGACCAGTATGATCGATTTCAGAGAGAAATCGGACTAGTCCGCACCAAAATCGGACTAGTTCGCACTTCTCAGAATTCTTAAGTGTGGTTTTGTTCAAAATTGATTTTAAACTTGTTCCTTTTTATGTTGATTAATGTTAGGCATGTATATGAATGTATGCAGGACATGATGCATTAAAATGAGGGTGTTATAGTGAACCAATCATAGACCGATATACCTTTTGATCCAAATATGGACCATCTTTGTTGAGATCAAGATGTCCATCAGTTTCCATGGGAGTCTTGATGGACTTGGCTTTGTCCATATTGAACTTTTGAGGATGTCTTATGTGTACTTGGTTTGGAATATGAAAGTGCCTTCTCTCAATTGCTTCACTTGGAATCCCAAAAAGAACTTCAATTCGCCCATCATAGACATCTCGAATATGTCTGTCATAATTTTCTTAAATTCTTCACAAAAGAATTTATTAGTAGAACCAAAAATGATGTCATCAACATAAATTTGATATATGAATAGATGATCATCAAAATGTTTTGTAAATAAGGTATAATCAGCTTTTCCTATTTTGAAACCATTTTGAGTGAGAAAATACCTAAGGCACTCATACCAAGCTCGGGGAGCTTGTTTGAGTCCATAGAGAGCCTTATTTAGTTTGTACACATGGTTGGGGTACTCTTGGTCTTCAAATCCTAGTGGATGCCCCACGTATAATTCCTCCTTGATAGGACCATTGAGGAATATGCTTTTGACGTCCATTTTATACAGTGTAAAATTGTGATGAGTAGCATAGGCTAATAAAACAAGAATGGACTCAAGTCTAGCTACGGGAGCAAAATTTTCGTCGATGTGAGACCTATGTGTGCTAAATACATTGGCTTTGATGATAAAAGTTTTGAATACTACCAAAACACCTTTTTAATAAGGTCCGACTCTAGGTCCAAGCTCCCGCAAGGTCCGATGATAGGTACAACTTGTTTTGGGTAGCTCCGGTGAGCTTTGTCTTTAGCTCTGGCATGTGTTTGATAGCTCCGACTTGTTTTGGGTAGCTCTGGTGAGCTTTGTCTTTAGCTCAGGCATGTCATTGATAGCTCAAACATGTCTTTGTTAAGCTCCGACTTGCTTTCTCTAGCTCCGGCCTTTGGGTTGACTAGTTCCGACTAGTTTTGGTAAGCTCCGGCGGATGCTAGTTCTGCTAACTTTGAGAAGCTCCTATTGGTTGTAATTCGACTGACTCTATTTTAGCTCCCGATAGCTTTAGCAAGTTTTAGAACTTGATTTTATTGTTTCTCTAAATTGCTCTGAACTTGTTTTACATTCTGAAATGTTTCTTAGTATTCATTTACTATGTTTTTGTTGTATTTTTTCTATTATAAAAATGTCCACTTTTACTGTGGTTTGCAACATGCTTATATGAGGTGCTCACGTAAGGTGTTGTGGTTTTGGAACTAATGAGATTCAAGTCGAGGACCTGTGCTCGGAAGTATCGGTTGTTTGTTTATGTGCATGGGTTGCTTGAGTTCAAGACACGGCTGGTGACGGGATCCATTGGTCTAGTCTCAGGGAGGAGATGAGGTTCCAACAATCAAGTTCGGTACAAATTGTGATTGAGCTGATCAGGAGGTCACACGAGGTTATTGAATCAAGGGCAGTGCATATGAAGGAAACTAGGTGTCGAAAGAAGGTGTTCACACGTATGCATGCATTACATGACGTGGCAATATGGTTCTGAAGACAGGATTATGGAAGGAAAGATCTGGTTGGAAGGATCGAATTGTATCAGATGATGGCTTGGACTGCGGTGGAGTCGGTTATGGATCAGATATGGAATGTATCGAGTTGGTTATGATAGTTTTAGTGTGGGACACGAAGTTAGGTTATTTTAGGAATGTGGAATACGTTTGTGAGTTTGTTAGGAAGTCTTGAGATTGTTTCTATCTGCGAATAGGAAGATCTTGAGCAGTTATGGTTAGTTGCGATTTGTGATCAGAGTAGGATTAAAGTCCTAGTTAGAGTTGAGTTGGCCTTCGGGCTGGTTATAAAAGCAAGGGAAGCTAGATCTTATGACATATGATTTTTGGGCTGTTCTTCTTTTATTCTATTGAATAAAGATTGTAGTTTGAAGGAACTTTTGTGTCTTGTTCGCCCGACTTGTTGTCTACAAGTTTTTCTCATCAAGTTTCTATACAACACTACCTTTCTTTGGTGGTTTTATCATAACTCGAGTTTTACAGATCCATTTGACGTGATTCTATTTGGGTTTTCTTCACAACTTGATTTTCTATCATCTTTAAAAATTTCACGTTCATTAGATTTGTGTTTTGGTTCTACACGAGTTTCTTTGCAGAATTGCAGAACTGTTTTTTCACTCAATAGAACAGATTGACCTTTGTTCAATCTTTTGATTGTAACTTTAGTTTTTCTTGAAGGATTTCTGTGATTCTTGTTGTCGTGTCTTCGTGACTTGATTATATACAATATATACTACTTTTGTCACGGTTGAACATATTTAGATTAGTCGCACACACGATTTCCTTAACGTATCATTTTTCTGCCGAGGGGTTTTCATTGCTTCTGCTAAAAAAGTTTAAATCTACCATTCACCCCCCTCTGGTAGCTTTTCACGTGCTCTTCGATCTTACAATTCGTTTCAGAGCCATGGTGCTCTAATATCTTTGATTTTCACGTGTTTTGACTAATCATCATGGAGAAATACTCCGCCAAACCTTGTGTGTTTAGTGGTATTGATTTTCAGGTTTGGAAGGTACGCATGGAGGCTTTCATTCAGGCGCAAGGCTTCGTGATATGGGAAAAGGTATAAAAACCTTATGAAGTGCTACCAAACGATCAAGTTACCATTAGGAATCTACGGGGCGTTGACAACAACAACAACAAAGCCCACAATTTGATCATTCAGGGACTCACTCAAAGCAACTTTGATCGTGTCGCGCACCTCCGATCAGCATACAATGTTTGGAGAGCTATTTGTGATTATCACGAAGGCTCCAACAGAATCAAAGAGGTAAACCAAGATATGTTCAAAAAGGAATACATGATCTTTGAGATGCAACCTGGTGAGTCCACCGATCAACTTTTTGCCCGATTTAATAAAATTCTCAGTAATCTATGTAGTGTCAACGTAAACTTTTCTGATGCTGAGAATGCTAGGCAATTCCTTAGTGCATTAGACATGACAATATGGGAGATTAAAGTAACATCCATTCGTTAATCAACTGTCATGACTACTCTTACTTTAGATGTGCTTTACTCTAAACTAAAAACTCATAAAATTGACATTTTATCATGAAAGAATCCAAATAAGTCTAATGCATTCGTTTCACAACGTGATATGCCTAGCTCTAGCCAATCATCATCTTGCAATACTCTTGCTTTGCTGTCCTCACTAACCCTAGAACAGATTGAAGAATTTCCAAAAGAGGACTAGCACTCATCTCAACTCGGTTCTCAAAAGCATTGCAAAGTGTGAGAACTAGAAGGAGAGGAAGCTCCATACCTCAATGATTCTTTGAATGTGGTAAGACAGGATACTTTTGTACAGAATGCCCTAACCTTTCAGTTCCTACTGCTCGTGAAGAGGAGCAGAACAAAGTCAAGACCACCTCTGGAAACTCAAACAAGAAAAAGAAGGGTTCCATAGGACGCAAGATGATAAACAGCTTCATCACCGCACTTCAAAAGCTTAGTTCAAGTAATGTGGACATTGAAAGTGATGAGGATGATGACAATCTAGCCAACTTATGCTTCATGACGGGAAAAACAAGATCAAGATCAAGTCAGGAGGATGCAGAACACAACAGTGATGACGATGAGGTATGTTCTACCTGTAATGAAATGTGTGATGCAATTTCTCGTGCAACTATTATTTTCAAGAAAAATGACAAAAAGCTTAGGGATAATGCTGCTAAAATTTAATCACTAGAATATGAAATCAACCATTTAAAAATTTTGATTCCTAGTGATGATGCATGTCCCTCATGTGACTTAATCTATGAACAATTGTCCACATTAAGAAGTGCACACTCCTCCACTCTAGATAGACTTGATGAAGAAATTGAAAAGAACAAAAAGTTGTCTGATTTTAATGTTAAAAACTTAAAAGATGCTTCTTGTTCTACAGATGATCTGCATTGTTCTGCATGTGATAATCTTGACAAGGAACTAAAAGATGCAATGAATGAAATTTCCAATATGGACAATGCTTTACGTTCTCATGAAGTTAAATATTGTTCCAATTGCAAACTAAAAGGAAAAACTTCATGTCAAAACTGCCTAGTTTTATCTAAAGAACTTGACAATAAAAATAAGATACTAGAGAAGTTTTACAATGGGAACAAGAATCTAAACTTGCTATTAAATTATTCTAAACCTTGCAACGACAAAACTGGTTTAGGTTTTGATTCCCGTGCTTATTCTAAAACCCATCCACCTCACGTTGTAAGATCATTTGGAAGAGGTTTAATCAAAACTATCCCTAAACAAAAGGATGTGATTTTTAAATCTGCATGAGTGCTTTCTAATTCTGTTTCTAATACTGGATGTTCATCTAGACATGATTACAAAATGAGATTTCATTGTACTTATTGTGAAAAATATAGTCATGTTATAGATTTCTGTTATAGACTAGCTAAACAAATTAAAAAGGATAAAGTGTATGCTAGATCTCATAACCTTCATGCTAAATCCGCTATGCATGCTAAACCTAAAATTAGAAACATGCAACCTGCTTTAGTGAGTCAGAAATTTGAAAAATAGCTTCCGGACCTTCTGGTAAGAAATCTGCAAAGGCAACTCTGGTAGTTCCTAAAGCTCTGAGAGCTCCCGGATCTTCTGTTGTTCCCTTCGGAACTTCAGTTTTGCATCTGAAGCTTCAGCTTTCTCCTTTGGAACTACTGCTCTTAACTCCGGAGATACTGGTTCTCATGCTAAACGAGTAACAACTTTTAAATCAGTAGTTAAGAACAAAAAACCTCAACCCTTGACTCATAAATCTGCCGTTTTGTCACAGCCTTCACGTGTTGTTCCTACTGGACGTCGCACGGCTCAGTACTGGATTCCCAAATGCTTATTGACTAACCCCAGTTTTGAGTCAATGACTTATTGTCCTTCTGTGTAGGTTTCACGCTTGAGGAAGGATAACATATGGATTGTGGATTCAGGATGCTCACGCCACATGACTAGTAACAGAGAATGGTTCTCCTCCCTCTCTTTTGTGTCACATGTAGAAAATGTTACTTTCGCCGATAATTCTTCGACTCCTATTGTTGCTAAAGGATCGGTTAGAGTAAATAACCACTACACTTTAAATGGTGTGGCACTTGTTAAAATTTTGAAACACAACTTGCTCTCTGTTTCTCAATTGCTTGATGAAAATTTGGAAATAATTTTCTCTAAAAATTGTTGCAAGGCTGTAGATTCAAATAGTGAGCTTTTTTTTAACATGTCTTGTTTTGGAAGAGTTTTTAAAGCTGATTTTGATATGTCAACTTCTGAGCATAGGTGTCTAGTTGCCGATAATTCAAAGGACTTATATTTTTGGCATCGTAGACTTGGTCACGTAGGCTTTGATCATCTAACGCATGTTAGTGCGCTTGATCGCATACATAGGTTGCCTAAGCTTAAAGGGGACAAAAAAAATGTGTGCTCTTCTTGTAGACATGCTAAGATGGTTGCAGGTTCACATGCTTCTCTCACAATGACCATGACAACTGAACCTGGTAAACTTTTGCACCTCGACCCCATTGGCCCGACACGTGTACAATCCTTTGGAGGTAAATTGTATGTGCTTGTAATTGTTGATGACTATTCCAAATACTCTTGGGTTTATTTTATGGCATCTAAGAATGAAGCTTTTACTCATTTTAGGACTCTATTTCTTAGACAATTAATTGATCACCCAGGATCGTTAAAAAGCAATCAGAAGTAATAATGGAACTGAATTTAAAAATCAATCATTCGATCACTTTTGTACTGAACATGGAATAGAACATCAATATTCTTTACCATATGTTCCTCAACAAAACGGTGTTGTAGAAAGGAAAAACAGAACCTTAGTTGAGATAGCTAGGACCATGCTTGATGAATATCAAACTCCTAGAAAATTTTGGGCAGATGCAATTGGAACAGCTTGTTATATTTCAAACCATATTTTCTTGCGTACTAAACTAGGTAAAACACATTATGACCTTCGGTTTGGACATAGGCCCTGTGTTTCACACTTTAGGATTTTTGGGTGCAAATGCTTTGTTAAGATACATGAAAATCTTGATAATTTGAATCTAGATCCGAAGATGGCATATTTCTTGGTTATCCATCTCACACTAGAGTTTACCGTGTGCTTTTATTGGAGACTAACAAAATTATAGAGACATGTGAAGTTTCTTTTGATGAAGCTAGTCCAGGTACTAGCACCGGTACTGCAGGATCAGATACATATCCTCAGGGGGAGGGTATTTTTGAAGAAGAAGAAGAGTCAGTGATACTATCTGATGGTTCCAGAGCTGACACGTGTCCAACTTCGAACTTCGAACAAGCTCTGACTACCACCTCCGCTGGTCCTGATCGTCGACAAGCCACAAACTCATCAATCTGAGATGAACCTAATGAAGAAGAAGCTTGTGAGAAATTTGTTCCTCTGCGGATTTACAAAAATCATCCCCCACAATAGATAACTAGAAGCTTGCTGTAACAAGTTACAAGATCCAAGTTTTCAAACCCCAATTCTCATGCTCATTCTGCTTTTGTTGCTGCTTTTGAACCCAAGGATATATCACATGCACTCACTAATGAATCTTGGGTTATTGCCATTCAAGAAGAGTTAGAAAACTTCGAAAGAAATAATATTTGGAAACTTGTACCTCCACCTCATAACCACACCTTAATCAGAACTAAATGGGTGTTTAAAAACAAACAAAGTGAGGATGGTGTAGTAATTAGGAATAAAGCTAGATTGGTTGCTCAAGGTTTCACACAAATTGAAGGCTTAGATTTCGAAGAAACTTTTGCTCCTATTACTATACTAGAAGCCATAAGAATTTTATTAGCCTTTCTCGCATCAAAAGTTTCAAGTTATATCAAATGGATGTACAACGTGCTTTTCTTAATGCTACATTGATGAGGAGGTTTATGTTAAGCAACGACCTGGTTTTGAAAATCCAGAATTCCTAATCATGTTTTCAAACTAACTAAAGCCCTGTATGGTCTAAAACAAGCTCCTAGAGCATGGTACGATAGGTTCAAAACTTTCTTAATTGAAAAAGGTTTTACCATGGGAAAGGTAGATAAAACTCTTTTTGTACTTAGGCATGGCAATGACTCACTATTCCTTCAAGTGTATGTGGATGATATTATATTTGGTTGTTCTTCTCATGATCTTGTGTCCAAGTTTTCAACGATGATGAGTTCAGAATTTGAAATGAGTATGACGGGTGAACTGACTTACTTCTTGGGGTTGCAAATCAAGCAAACCAAGGAAGGTATCTTTGTGCATCAAACGAAGTATACAAGAGACCTTCTTGAGTGCTTTAACATGGACAAAAGAAAGCCTCTTTGGACACCAATGGGTACAACAACAACAACACTTGAACTTGATGAAGATGGTGAACCCATAGATCAAAAGGAATATAGAAGCATGATCGGATCACTTTTGTACCTCACGACATCAAGACCGGATATAAAGTTCAGTGTATGTCTTGTGCATGGTTTCAAGATTCCCCACGTGTTTCACATCGTCAAGCCATTAAAAGGATTCTCAGGTACTTACATGGAACTCAAGAATTTGACAATTTTCTTCCGTCTTCCTCATCCGTTTCATTGAGAGCTTTTTTCGATGCTGATTTTGGGGGTTGTAGGATTGATAGGAAAAGTACTTCGGGTGCTTGTCATTTTCTTGGTAATTAACTTGTTGCTTGGTCCTCTAGAAAACAAAGTTCAGTTGCGCAATCCATAACCGAATTTGAATATGTAGCTGCTGCTAGCGCTAGCTCACAAATTCTTTGGATTGTTCAAGCACTTAAGGACTATGGGGTTGATCTAGATAGTGTTCTGTTGTTTTGTGATAACACTAGTGCCACTTGCATTGCTACAACCCCCTTGAAACATTCGAGAACAAAGCACATTGATATTAGGTATCACTTTCTCCGTGATAATAATGAAAAAGGAAACATTGTGCTTCACCATGTAGATACCGAACAACAATTGGCTGACATTTTTACAAAACCTTTGGATTTCACTCGTTTTTGTTTCATTTGTAGTGAAATAGGGGTTATGCGTCCCCATGGCTTAAATTGAGGGGGAGTTTTGAAACTTGGGAAGTATATGTGTGAATCCAAAATTAAAATAATATGAGCATAATATTTCATACATATATGACTTTGTGATTCCTTTTTCATGTTGAAAGTTCTTACTACATTACTCTTGTTATACATTTTGTAGTTTTTGCCATGACTAGTAATTGAAATAATTAGTTACACTAAATCTGGTTGTGATCAAATTGTCTTGCTATTTTGAACTTGTTTCATGCTCACAAGTGCTTTTAATCATAAAGAATTAATCAAGTAATCAACTCACTTGTTAAGATTTTTATGGTCAAATATAAATTGAGAAAAGATCAATAGAATATGAATGCATCACACTTATTTTGAGATGGCTTATCATTGCACTCAGATATGAACATGGAAGAAGTTGTGTATGACTAAAACCATGTCCTTAAGCTTCTGATTGTCAAATGACATAGGCTTGGCTTGGTTGGTTAGAATAAGGCAGATGCACATATAATCTCTTGCAAATGTTATGTGATCAAAATTTGTGCTTAAATGATGATCAAAATTGCAACAACAAGTGTCATGCTTTCAGGTCTTGAAATAGTTAAGTTTGTGAGATCATGACTTGCTTAAATTGAAAATCACATTCGGTCTCTAGCATGGCTTACACTACTTTATGTATCTCATTGTTATAGTGTAAGTTACTTGATAGTATGACTTGGATGAGCTTTGTTTTATATGTATATGTTCTAATGTGCTCATAACAATTGAAATTTCTCTTTTGAACCTTATTGAATACATTGTCAAAGGGGGAGAAATTGATCACACATTGCACATATCCACAAGTGTTTTTTATGCAAGGGGAAGGGGTGAAATTTATTTCTATCTCATTTGTTTTTCAAAAAGGGGGAGAAATTGTTTCCAAAACTTTTCATGTGAACAAGCCAATGTTCGGATTTTAAGTGGTGTTGCCAATGCATTCATCAAGGGGGAGATTGTGAGACCTATGTGTGCTGAATACATTGGCTTTGACGATAAAAGTTTTGAATACTACCAACACACCTTTTTAACAAGGTCCGACTCTAGATCCGAGCTCCTGCAAGGTCCGACGATAGGTCTGACTTGTTTTGGGTAGCACCGGTGTAACACCCTCATTTTCATGCATCATGCCCTATATACACTGATAAACATGTTTAACATTAACCCACATAAAGAGGAACGATTTTAAAATTGATTTGGAGCATTTAAAATTGATTTGGAACAAAACCGCACTTACAACACAGGAAAGTGCGGACTAGTCCCATTTTTGCTGAGGACTAGTCCGATTTCTCTCTGTCTAAAAACGAACTTGTCCGTTTTTGCTGCGGACTAGTCCGATTTTGGCTTTGGAAACTTTTGACTTGTCCAATTTTGTGCGGACTAGTCCGATATTCCAAGAATCCTTGAAAATTTGCTAAGTCCCTGGACTTTTCCGGACTAGTCCGGTGTTCCAGCGGACTTCTCTGATTTCCTCTCTGTTTAAAGTCGGACTTGTCCGAAGACTTGTCCGATTTTCTCTCTGGACGACTTCGGACTAGTCCGGTCCTTTCCAAACTTGTCCGATATTTCTGAGTTGATCTTTTGTTTTACGACTTGTTTCTTGGGTTTCAAGTTAAGTGGGCCTAGGGACGTCGTGCCTAACTCTTTTAGAGCCCATGTGGGACTCTAAACCGGCCTCTACTCCTCTCAAACTCAAAATCCATCTAACCCTAGCCTCCACCTCTATATAAACAGCCCCACCCCTTGGTTTGACATCTATTTGCCACTTTTCCACCCCACCCAAACCCTAGTTCGTGGAGAGCCACCATCAAGGAGGGAGGAGAAGATCCCAAGCAAGAAGAAGAAGAGGAGGAAATGAAAGAGGATCAATATCTCCACCAAGTTTCGTACTTCACCACCAATTCATCTCCAAGTTCATCACCAACCCTAGATCATCAAGATCCAAGTGTTACCTCCAAGTTTCTTGATTCATTGGAGTTCTAAACACCTGGTATGCCTTCTATTCTCTTTTCCTTACGTGAATTCAACACCTAATCTCCAAATTTACGTCGATCTAGAAAACCCTAATCCGCTGATCTCGCAAAGTGCAGACTTGTCCGGTCCCTAGCGGACTAGTTTGATTTCCCTGGATAAATTGTGTTGAATTAATTCCAAAAACTGACCTAATCAACTCCAAACCTGTATAAACTTGTTAAAAGCTATTAGAACTAGTTATTGATCATTAAAACCAATCTATTAACAAATTCTACCTTGCATTTGCATCAATCATGCATGTCATGACATATTGAGTAATATTTGTGCACTCTTTGATTGTGTTTCTTGTCTTGTATGTTTATTGTGCGGATTAGAAGGATTTGCGCTAGAGAGTGCCGCGGAGGATCTCCAACACCAAGAGTTTGAAGGCTTTGACCCTAATCAACAGCAAGAGCAAGGCAAGTGTCCTTGAAGCATATTGATCCTATTTTTAAAATAAATGTTTTGTTTGCAAACTGCATGCTTGTGTCAATTTGATGGGAATCCTATGGTAGGAAGTTGACTAGCGTTGTTTGACCACCCTTGTCACCTGGGATATATGGTAGAGAGTCGGGAAGGGCTTTTTACCTTTTTGCTTCGCTTGATTAATGGGTATGGGAAAACAACACTACACATTTAATTATGCATTAATGATATTCTGTTAATGTGAACTGGTCAATATGATATGGTAATGGGTGATCTAAGCAAGCCTGGTATGTGGATGGGTTGGATGTTATGGTGGTTTTGCTTTCTTTAGATCTAAGGACCGGTTCATGCGAGAATAAGCCAGGATTACAGTGCCACCACGAGGCCAAGTATGGGTGCGGCGTAGCTGATTAATTAGGGCTTTGCTAGTGCTGTTTGGACCATTATGGATGCTCGGGGAAGGTGTAGTCGGATTGGGTTTGTTGATGATTGGTGGGACTACCCTGGGATCCGAATGGCTCAAGAGGGGGCCCTTGGTTGAAGATGTGCTCAGTTGGAGACATCGCCACCGGTGAAACCTCAGTGGGGTCTAAAGAGGCTAGTAATCCCTTTGTAAAGGCTATTTTGTGATCTCTTGGCCACACACCGACGGAAGTGTGAGACGGCATAATTGAGATTCTATAGTCATCAAAAGGTGATGAAATCACAAACACGTGGGTAAAGTGGTACAAACTCTGCAGAGTCTAATAAAAATATAATGATAGCCGTGCTCCCGGTTATGAGCACCTGGAAAACTTCCATGATTAGAGGGAACTCGGTATCGGGATGGTTATTGTTGGCATTATGGTTATGGATTAATTTCTGGTATTGAATATGGTTATTGGCAAATGGTGAAATCTGGAATTATTAATGAGGATGGTGAATTATGGACTGGTATTATGATATTACTTATTATTATGATGGGTTTAATTCATATAAATATAATATATTACTTTTCAAATGTTTTAATGTACTTTTCAGCATTTTGCCATTATTATTGTCGTCATTTGAATCAGCCACATGTCATACTTTCCACACTTGCTGAGTACGACATGTACTCACTCTTGCAATCCCCCCAACAGTTGCAGGTCAGGATTGGGAGTTTAATGGTGATAATGCGGAGTTCTAGGCCTGTGGTGTTATTGGAGTTGCGCTATCCCTTATGTTTAGTTTGCTTAGTTGCTTAATTAGTTTATTTCTGCTGCATTAGTTGAACTTGTCATAAATATTCATTAGAGGTTGTATCTGAGGAAAATATGGTTTGTTTAACAAAATTTGGTTAATTAATCTTGTTCTGTGGTAATTTTTGTATACTCTTTTGTGAATGCACTCGTGTATGTGTGATGAACATCCTGGGCACACATATGCGTTAGCTTGGTTCACTTTTCGGAACCGGGCGTCATAGATTGGTATCAGAGCCACAGGTTGACTGTAGGATGCAGCCTAGATAGAATGGACACTTTAGAGCACATAGGAGCACTCAGGGATCGATGTATTTTGGTTGGTGTGTTGTTTGCTTTATATTGCTTGCTTGTGTGCTTAATAGAGGATTTTGGGATGCCTTAGCATTGCCATGTCCACCTAGGCTAGTGTAGCTAGCTGTTTAGTTTCATATCCCTTGATGTAAATAGTTGGGGACGTTTTCTATTTCTTACCGATTGCTTTTCTTCAGATGGTGAGGACTCGCAACCAGAGGGATGTCAATGATGAGGAGGAGAACCATGGAGTACCTCAGAACAACAATGGGCAAGGACCTGCTAATGGAGCTATCAACATTGAGCAGCTTTTGGCTATGCAAAACCAGCTCATGCAGACCATGATACAGACTATGGGACAGCTGCAGGCTGGCAACATCAACAATCAGCCCCACATGCTTCCACTGCCACCCCCACCCTCCTCATAACCGATTGGGAGAGTTTTTGAGGACTAGGCCACCGACCTTTGCTCAAGCCGCTAACCCTATGGATGCGGATGATTGGCTCAAGTCTGTGGAGAAGAAGCTAGCTATTGTCCAATGCAGCGACCGGGAGAAGGTTCTATTTGCTTCTCATCAACTCGTTGGAGCAGCTGCGGATTGATGGGATGCTTATTGGAATGCTCACGAGAATCAAAAGAGGATTACTTGGGCTGAATTCAAGGAGAGTGTTCATTCTCAGTATGTGCCTGAGGGAGTTATGATTTTGAAGAGGCAAGAATTTGAGAACTTGTGGCAAGGAAGATCAAGCGTGAGTGAATATCTCAATAAATTCACTCAACTCTCAAGGTATGCGCCTGAGGATGTGAGTCGGGACAGCTGGAAGCAATACTTGTTCATGAGGGGCTTGAACAATGAAATCCAAGTGCAACTACTCAATTCTGACTACGAAAATTTTCAGAAGCTTGTGGACAAAGGAATTTTGGTTGAGAACAAGATTTGTGTGATGGAGCAAGACAATAAGAGAAAGGCGCCATATCAAGGACATCAACAAGGAAGTAACGTGCGCCCTCGCCTTGCACCACCCAATGCGCCCTATTACAGCTCCTCTATTCCTACTCAACGCCCTGATTATGCACCACGCCCAACTCAGTTTGTGCAGCAACGCCCTGTTATGCAAGCACCTAGGCCTCCAATGCCTTATGCGCCTCGTGCTAATTTTCCTGCTGCAAGTGTTCAAAACCAAGCTCGTCCCAATAATTCTGGTGGAGTTAATAAGTGTTATACTTGTGGAGAAGCTGGACACTTTGCACATCAATGTCCAAAGTCAGGCCTTGGTCAAGGAAGCAATGCGCCGAGGCAAAACCCAAGACCCAATGGAGGACAACGACAAGGGAACCGTGGACATCAGAACTTTGCTCGTGGC
The DNA here is from genome assembly GCA_036927565.1 of Tuctoria greenei. NCBI lineage: Eukaryota > Viridiplantae > Streptophyta > Magnoliopsida > Poales > Poaceae > Tuctoria > Tuctoria greenei. The sequence continues at coordinate 217,713,398 of JAYESD010000003.1, read as the reverse complement.
AACGTGAACCATGTCTCTACGGAGGATGCTCAACAAGCGGATGACGTGGTCATTCGTATGTTTCTCGCCAACTCCAACCCCACAACTATGTTATTTGATTCTGGAGCGTTGCATTCATTCATTGCATCGAAGTATGTTGCCAAGTATAGTTTGCCAATCTCTCATATGAAGTTTACTCTATTGGTTAAGTCTCCTAGAGGAGAGATGAGGACAAATATAGTATGTCCAAAAGTAAGCCTTAGAATAAGGGGGGTAGACTTCTCCGCCAACCTCATTGTTTTGGATTCTCAAGGATTGAACATTATACTTGGTATGGACTGGTTGAGGAAGCACAATGGAGTTACTGAGTGTGCCACGAAGACGGTGAAGTTGACCAATGAGGAAGGGATCACCGTAGAATTTGAAGCATCTCAAACCGCAACGAAGCTATTGGAGCTGAATCATATGGACGGTGCTGCAATTGAGGAGATTCCGGTGGTGTGTGAATTTTTGGATGTTTTTCCGGAAGAGTTGCCAGGTATGCCACCTGATCGAGACATTGAGTTTGTTATTGATTTAATACCTGGAACTGCACCTATAGCTAAGAGGCCATATAGGATGCCTCCTATGGAATTAGCGAAGCTTAAGAAGCAAATTCAAGAGCAACTAGAGAAAGGTTTTATTCGCCCAAGCTCTTCACCTTGGGGCAGCACCCGTGCTGTTTGTGGACAAGAAGGATGGAACGCAAAGGATGTGCATGGATTACCGAGCTCTCAACGAGGTAACAATCAAGAACAAGTACACCTTGCCACGCATAGAAGACTTGTTTGATCAGATGAAGGGTGCTTGTGTCTTCTCTAAGATTGATTTGAGGTCGGGATACTTTCAAATGAAGATTAGACCATCAGACATACCCAAAACAGCTTTTAGGACATGGTATGGATCTTATGAGTACACCGTGATGTCTTTTGGATTGACAAATGCACCTGCGTACTTTATGTACCTCATGAATAAGGTCTTCATGGAGTACTTGGATAAGTTTGTTGTGGTGTTTATTGATGACATTATGATCTACTCGAAGGATGAGAAGGAACATGGGGAACACTTGAGGCTTACGCTGCAGAAATTAAGAGAGCATCAATTGTATGCCAAGCTCAACAAGTGTCAGTTTTGGTTGAGAGAGGTGTTGTTTTTGGGTCATATAATTTCAGGAGGAGGAGTATCGGTTGACCCCGGAAAAGTGAGAGACGTGTTGAAGTGGGAGCCCCGCAAAATGTAAAGGAGATCAGGAGTTTTCTTGGGATGGCTGGATATTACCGTAGATTCATCAAGGACTTTTCCAAGATAGCCAAACCAATGATGGAGTTGCTAATGAAGGTAAGGGCTTTCCAATGGACTCAAGCTTGTCAAAACAGTTTTGAGGAGTTGAAGAAGAGGTTGACAACAGCCCCGGTTTTTGTATTGCTGGATGTGAGCAAGAGTTTTGATATATATTGCGACGCCTGGAGACAAGGACTTGAATGTGTATTGATGCAAGAAGGTCAAGTGGTCGCCTATGCATCAAGATAATTGAAGAAACATGAGCAGAATTACCCACACATGATTTGGAACTTGCAGCCGTGGTACATGCATTGAAAATTTGGAGACACTACATCCTTGGACATAGGTGTGAAATGTATACGGATCATAAGAGTTTGAAGTATATTTTCACACAAACGGATCTGAACTTGAGGCAACGGAGATGGTTGGAGCTCATCAAAGATTATGATTTGGGAATCAACTATCATCCGGGAAAAGCCAATGTAGTGGCCGATGCTTTGAGTAGAAAAGGAGTAAGTCATCAACTCACAGTTCGAGAATTACCATTCGAGTTATGTAAGGAGTTTGAAAGGTTGAACCTCGGATTTGTAAATGAGATGGAGATGATGGAGTCAAATCCAACCTTGGAGCAATAAATTCGAGAAGCAAAAACCACGGATGGAGAGATCAAGGAAATCAAGGAAAGGATCAAAGAAGGGAGAGAATTCAGATTTGATGAAGACGAACATGGTACCTTATGGCTTGGAAAGAGAATCGTTGTGCCTAATGTGAAGCATATTCAAGAGACAATATTAAAAGAGGCACATGACTCACCTTACTCAATTCATCCTGGTTGTACAAAGATGTACAAAGACTTGGAGACTTGCTATTGGTGGGGTAGCATGAAGAAGGACATAGCTGAATACGTAGCATTGTGTGATGTGTGCCAACGAGTCAAGGCGGAACATCAATGGCCAGCTGGATTATTGCAACCATTTAAGATCCCGGAATGGAAGTGGGAAGAAATCGGTATGGACTTCATAGTTGGGTTACCACGTACTCAGTCCGGGTATGACTCAATTTGGGTAATTGTGGATCGCTTAACCAAGTCGGCTCATTTTGTCCCTGTGAAGACCAAGTATACAACTGCACGATTGGCCGAAATATACATGGAGCATATTTTGTGTCGACATGGAGTCCCGAAGAAGATAGTCTCGGATAGAGGTTCTCAATTTACCTCCAGATTTTGGCAAAAATTGCAAGAAGCTTTGGGAACGAGGTTGAATTTTAGTTCAGCATATCATCCTCAAACGGATGGACAAAACCGAGAGGACCAATCAGATTTTGGAGGACATGTTAAGAGCTTGTGCTTTGAAGCATGGGAAGAGTTGGGACAAAAGCTTGCCATACGCGGAATTTTCATACAACAATAGTTACCAAGCAAGCTTGAAAATGTCACCATATGAAGCGCTTTATGGGAGGAAGTGTAGGACACCTTTGTTCTGGAATGAGGCAAGAGAAACTCAAGTATTTGGCCCGGATGTGTTGCAAGAAGCCGAAAAGCAAGTCCAAATAATTCGTGAAAACTTGAGGGCTGCCCGATCAAGGCAAAAAGGCTATGCAGACAATAGGAGAAGGAAATTAGCCTTTGAAATAGGAAATTTTGTTTACCTCAAGGTGTCACCAATGAGAGGTCATAAGAGGTTTAACATAAGGGGCAAGCTCGCACCTCGTTATATTGGATCATTCAAGATTTTGGACAAAAGAGGAGAAGTAGCGTATAAGTTGGAGATGCCAGCTCATCTTTCGGATGTCCATGATGTCTTTCATGTTTCCCAGCTCAAGAAGTGTTTGAGAGTACCGGAAGAACAAGTGCCAATGGAAGAATTGGAACTAGATTAAGATTTGACTTATGCCGAACAACCGGTCAAAATCTTGGAAACTAAGGAGAGGGTCACAAGGAACAAGGTTATTAGATGGTGTAAAGTTCAATGGAAGCACCACACAGAAAAAGAAGCGACGTGGGAATTGGAGGATGATATCAAGAAGGACTTTCCCTATCTCTTCTCTTCCGCGTCGAATCTCGAGTGCAAGATTCATTTTAAGGGGGGTAGGTTTGTAGCACCCTCATTTTCATGCATCATGCCCTACATACACTCATATACATGTTTAACATTAACCCACATAAAGAGGAATGAGTTTAAAATTGATTTGGAGTATTTAAAATTGATTTGGAACAAAGCTGCACTTAAAACACAGGAAAGTGCGGACTAGTCCGATTTCTCTCTGACTAAAAACGGACTTGTCCATTTGTGCTGCGGACTAGTCTGATTTTGGCTCTGGAAACTTTCGAACTTGTCCGATTTTGTGCGGACTAGTCGATATTCCAAGAATCCTTGAAAATTTGCTAAGTCCCTGGACTTTTCCGGACTAGTCCGGTGTTCCAACAGACTAGTTTGGTGTTCCAGCGGACTAGTCCGGTGTTCCAGCGGACTAGTCCGGTGTTCTAGCGGACTTGTTTGATTTCCTCTCTGTTTAAAGTTGGACTTGTCCGATTTTTGGCCAGACTTGTCCGATTTTCTCTCTAGATGACTTCGAACTAGTCCGGTCCTTTCTGGACTTGTCCGATATTTCATGACTCCGAGTTGATCTTTTGTTTTACGACTTGTTTCTTGGGTTTCAAGTTGAGTGGGCCTTGGGACGTCGTGCATAACTCTTTTAGAGCCCATGTGGGACTCTAAACCGGCCTCTACTCCTCTCAAACTCGAAATCCTTCTAACCCTAGCCTCCACCTCTATATAAACAGCCCCACCCCTTGGATTGACATCTATTTGCCACTTTTCCACCCCACCCAAACCCTAGTTCATGGAGAGCCACCATCAAGGAGGGAGGAGAAGATCCCAAGCAAGAAGAAGAAAAGGAGGAAATGAACGAGGATCAAGATCTCCACCAAGTTTCGTACTTCACCACCAATTCATCTCCAAGTTCATCACCAACCCTAGATCATCAAGATCCAAGTGTTACCTCCAAGTTTCTTGATTCATTGGAGTTCTAAACACCTGGTATACCTTCTATTCTCTTTTCCTTATGTGAATTCAACACCTAATCTCCAAATTTATGTCGATCTATAAAACCCTAATCTGCTGATCTCGCAAAGTGCGGACTTGTCCGGTCCCTAGCGGACTAGTCCGATTTCCCTGGATAAATTATGTTGAATTAATTCCAAAAACTGACCTAATCAACTCCAAACCTGTATAAACTTGTTAAAAGCTATTAGAACTAGTTATTGATCATTAAAAGTAATCTATTAACATGTCCTACCTTGCATTTGCATCAATCATGCATGTCATGACATATTGAGTAATATTTGTGCACTCTTTGATTGTGTTTCTTGTCTTGTATGTTTATTGTGCGGATTAGAAGGATTTGCGCTAGAGAGTGTCGCGGAGGATCTCCAGCACCAAGAGTTTGAAGGCTTTGACCCTAGTCAACACCAAGAGCAAGGCAAGTGTCCTTGAAGCATATTGATCCTATTTTTTAAAATAATTGTTTTGTTTGCAAACTGCATGCTTTTGTGAATTTGATGGGAATCCTATGGTAGGAAGTTGACTAGCGTTGTTTGACCACCCTTGTCACCTGGGATATATGGTAGAGAGTCGGGAAGGGCTTTTTACCTTTTTGCTTCGCTTGATTAATGGGGATGGGAAAACAACACTACACATTTAATTACGCATTAATGATATTTTGTTAATGTGAACTGGTCAATATGATATGGTAATGGGTGATCTAAGCAAGCCTGGTATGTGGATGGGTTGGATATTAAGGTGGTTTTGCTTGCTTTAGATCTAAGGACCGGTTCATGCGAGAATAAGCCAGGATTACAGTGCCACCACGAGGCCAAGTATGGGTGCGGCGTAGCTGATTAATTAGGGCTTTGCTAGTGTTGTTTGGACCATTATAGATGCTCGGGGAAGGGGTAGTCGGATTGGGTTTGTTGATGATTGGTGGGACTACCCTGGGATCCGAATGGCTCAAGAGGGGGCCCTTGGTTGAAGATGTGCTCAGTTGGAGACATCGCCACCGGTGAAACCTCAATGGGTTCTAAATAGGCTAGTAATCCCTTTGTAAAGGCTATTTTGTGATCTCTTGGACACACACCGACGGAAGTGTGAGACGGCATAATTGAGATTCTATAGTCATCGAAAGGTGATGAAATCACAAACACGTGGGTAAAGTGGTACAAACTCTGCAGAGTCTAATAAAACTATCATGATAGCCGTGCTCTCGGTTATGAGCACTTGGACAACTTCCATGATTAGAGGGAACTCGGTATCGGGATGGTTATGGTTGGTATTATGGTTATGGATTAATTTCTGGTATTGAATATGGTTATTGGCAAATAGTGAAATCTGGAATTATTGATGAGGATGGTGAATTATGGACTGGTATTATGATATTACTTATTATTATGATGTGTTTGATTCATATAAATATAATATATTGCTTTTCAAATGTTTTAATGTACTTTTCAGCACTTTGCCATTATTATTGTCGTCATTTGAATCAACCACATGTCATACTTTCCACACTTGCTGAGTACGACATGTACTCACTCTTGCAACCCCCCCAACAGTTGCAGGTCAGGATTGGGAGTTTAATGGTGATAATTCGGAGTTCTAGGCTGTGTCTACCGTCAGCTTTGCCTGTGGTGTTATTGGAGCTGCGCTATTCCTTATGCTTAGTTTGCTTAGTTGCTTAATTTGTTTATTTCCGCTGCATTAGTTGAACTTGTCATAAATATTCATTAGAGGTTGTATTTGAGGAAAATATGGTTTGTATAATAAAATTTGGTTAATTAATCTTGTTCTGTGGTAATTTTCTGTATACTCTTTTGTGAATGCACTCGTGTATGTGTGATGAACATCCTGGGCACACATATGCGTTAGCTTGGTTCATTTTTCGGAACTGGGCGTCACATCCGGTGAGCTTTATCTTTAGCTTTGGCATGTCTTTGATAGCTCTGACATGTCTTTCTTAAGCTCCGACTTGTTTTGGGTAGCTCCAGTGAGCTTTGTCTTTAGCTCCGGCATGTCTTTGATAGCTCTGACATGTCTTTGTTAAGCTCCGACTTGCTTTTTATAGCTCTGGCTTTTGGGTTGACTGGTTCCGACTACTTTTTGTAAGCTCCGGCAGATGCTAGTTCTGGTAACTTTAGGAATCTCCTATTGGTTGTAATTCGACTGACTCTGTTTTAGCTCCCGATAGCTTTAGCAAGTTTAGGAACTTGATTTTATTTTTCCCCTAAATTGTTCTGACTTGTTTTACATTCTGAAATGTTGCTTAGTGTTCATTTACTATGTTTTTGTTGTGTTTTGGCTGTTATAAAGATGTCCACTTTTACAGTGGTTTGCAACATGCTTATGTGAGGTGCTCACGTAAGGTGTTGTGCTTTTGGAACTAATGAGAGCCAAGTCGAGGACTTGTGCTTGGAAGTATCAGTTGTTTGTTCATGTGCAGGTGTTGCTTGAGTTCAAGAAACAGCTGGTGACAGGATCCATTGGACTAGTCTCAGGGAGGAGATGAGGTTCCAACAATCAAGTTCGGTAGGAACTGTGGTTGAGCTGATCAGGAGGTCATGCAGGGTGATTGAATCAAGGGCAATGCATATGAAGGAAACTGGATGTCAAAAGAACGTGTTCGCACATATACATGTGTTGCATGATGTGGCAACATGATTCTGAAGATAGGATTATGGAAGGAAAGATCTGGTTGGAAGGATCGGTTTGTATCGGATGATGACTTCGGCTGCGGTGAAGTCGGTTATGGATCGAATATGGAAAGTATTGAGTTGGTTATGATAGTTTTCATGTGGGACCTGAAGTTGGGTTGTTTTAGGAATGTGGAATACGTTCCTGAGTTTGTTAGGAAGTCTTGAGATTGTTTCTATTTGCGAATAGGAAGATATTGAGCAGTTATGGTTAGTTGCGATTTGTGATCAGAGTAGGATTAGAGTCCTAGTTAGAGTTGAATTTGCCTTCAGGCTGGTTATAAAAGCAAGGGAAGCCAGAGCTTGTGACAGATGACTTTTGGGCTGTTCCTCTTGTGTTCTATTGAATAAAGATTGTAGTTTGAAGGAAATTTTGTACCTTGTTCGTCCGACTTGTTGTCTACAAGTTTTTCTCGTCGAGTTTCTGCACAACACTACCTTTCTTTGGTGGATTTATCATAACTTGAGTTTTACAGATCCAATTGACATTATTCTTTTTGGGTTGTCTTCACAACTTGATTTTATATCATTCATAAAAATTTTACGGTCATTGCATTTTTGATTTTGGATCTACACGAGTTTCTTTGCATAATTGCAGAACTGTTTTCTTACTCAGTTGTGCAGATTGACCTTTGTTCGATCTTTTGATCGTAACTTGAGTTTTTCTCGATGGATTTCCATGATTCTTGTTGTCGTTTCTTTGTGATTTGATTATCTACAATATCTACTACTTTTGTCATGGTTGAACAAGTTTAGATTAGTCGCACACATGATTTCTTTAATAGATTGGGTTTTTGCCGAGGGGTTTTCATTGCTTTCACTGAAAAACCATTCACCCCCCTATGGTAGCTTTTCACGTGCTCTTCGATCCTACAGTCGAAATCCCAACCCTCGACTTGTGAGTAACCTTTTGCCACAAGTCGTGCCTTGTTTCTTGTTACAACTCCATTTTCATCCTTCTTGTTCCGGAAGACCCATTTGACGCCTACGATGTTTGCCTTTGGTCTTTCTACCAGCTCCCATACTTCATTTATCTTGAAGTTATTCAGCTCCTCTTGCATTGCAATCACCCAATATGGATCTTTTAGTGCTTCATCAACCTTTTATGGTTCCAAAAACGAGACAAAAGAGTAATGTTCACATAAATTAGCAATACGAGATCTAGTGGTTACTCCCTTTGTAATATCTCTAATAATGTTCTAGACGGGTTGTATACTCTGATGTACTCTTGGGTGAGTCACTTGTGAGGTCACTTATTCTTCATTATCATCATTGTCAATATCTCCCCGTTGATCATTGCTACCATGCATATATTGATCTTCTTAGTTCAGCTGATGTTGAACTTGTGCCAGAGCTCCCCCTTGATGATTGCTCTCTTGTTGAGTTCTATATTGAGCACTTGGGTCTTGTGATTGCTCTTGCGGTCGAATATCACCAAGTGCCACTCCTCAACGCTTGATATTGGGCTTCTTCTGGATCTAGCACACACTTATAAACTTGCTCCACTTGGGAGCCATTAGTTTGATCAAACACTACGTCACGTTCTACTTCAACAATGCTAAAGACTTTCTCGAAGACACGGTAGGCGTAGGCGTTCGAATCATAACCAAGCAAGAACCCTTCATCAGATTTAAAAGCAAACTTCAAAGTCCTCGGTTTCTTGTTCGATATAAAGCATTTGCTTCCAAATACTCTGAAATATGAAATGTTGGGTTTGTTAACAGTGAAGAGCTCATATGGTGTTTTCTTCAGAAGTTGGTGAAGATATATCCGGTTTGTTACGTGACAAGCGGTGTTTACCGCATCAGCCTAAAACTGGTATGAATTATTTTATTCATCCAGCATTGTCCTCGCCATCTCGATGAGCGCTCTGTTCTTCCTTTCGGCCACCCCACGAGGGGAGTAGGGTACTGAAAACTCATGTTTTATTCCTTCCTCGTCTAGGTACTCCTCAACTTGAGTATTCTTGAATTTTGTTCCGTTGTCACTTCTAATGTTCTTGACGATTGAGGAGAATTCATTTTGCGCTCTTTTCAAGAATTTCTTGTGGATCCCATGGGTTTCTGATTTATCATACAAGAAAGACGCCCAGGCAAATCTAAAAAAAATCATCAACAATTACTAATCCATATTTGTTACCGCCGATGCTTATATAAGAAATTGGACCAAAGAGGTCCATATGAGGAACTTACGGCGGTCTTGATGTAGTCATCACGTTCTTTGCGGTGTGTGGTGCTCCAACTTGTTTTCCCGCTTGGCATGTGCTGCACGACCTGTCTTTCCCAAACACAACATCTTTTAAACATCGGGTGTGACCATCTTTTAGAAGATTTTGCAGATTTCTCATCCCAACATGGGCTAGCCATCTATGCCACAGCCATCCCATGTTAGTTTTTGCAACCAAGCAAGTGTTGAGTTCAGCTTTATCTTTGTTGAAGTCAACAAGATAAACCTTTTCCTTCAACATTCCCTTGAATGCAACTGAGTCACCGCTTCTTCTAAAAATTGTCACACCCTCATTAGTGAATAAACAATTGTATCCTTTGTCACATAGTTAAGATATGGACAAAAGATTATAATATAAAGAATCAACATTTAAAACATTTGAAAGAGTGTGTTGAGAAGAAATTTCAATTTTACCGCTGCCAAGGACTTTTCCTTGGCTGTTGTCTCCAAAATAGATTCCTTCACTTGGATTCACGTTTTGCTCATACTCTACGAACATACTCCTTTCTCCGGTCATATGATTGGTGCATCCACCGTCTAGCACCCATTTGGATCCTCCGAAGGAGAAGGCCTGCAAAATAAAGATTATTTCTTGGTTTTAGGTACCCAAGCTTGCTTGGGTCCTCAGAGGTTAGTCACAATAGTCTTGGGCACCCACACACAAGTCTTTGAGTTCTTGTTGTGTGGCTTTGCATATTTAGCAAAAACATGTCCCGATTTATCTCTCATAAGAACATAAGAGGTATCAAAAGTATGAAACAATGTTTGCAATTCAGATTCATGCATGTTTTCTTTAACAAACACAGTATGATTCTTGTCATGAACATTAGCAAGCATCTTTTTATTTTTTGTACTATTGACGGTTGTTATATAACAATTTCACTCGTCGATATAACTCAATTATGTGAAGGAAATATCATTTCTTAAACACATCACCTTTCTATTTAACCTATTTCCACTTGTCCTTGGAGAAAATGGTGCATCCAGGTATTTTATACATAATTGAAGTGAAACAAGGGGATGGATCCTATAAATCATCAGCCCAGTCAATCAAGCGCCAACATGTGGCACCACATGGATCAAATGGCCCATAAACAGAAGTAACCGAGATCATCCAACGGTGTACCACCCATATCAAGGGATGGGACCCACCTAGAAGTCACCCCAAGAAAGCACATACCGTTTGGAGGAGTTACTAGGTTGGCCGACCCCCTAGTAGGCCGACCTGGTCTTTCCTCCAAACTCGGTCAACTTCCACGTGTTGGCTCCTCCCAGCTTGAAGAAGTTAGTGGTGACTGATTCGCATGCTTTTGGTGGCGGGAACCGACCCTTCTCCAAGATATAAATAGGACCCTCACCCCTCACTTCAACACACACCACTTGAGTATTCATCCCATGTATCCACAACTCTCCATAGGTTTAGAGGAGCATAGGCTGTAGAGAGGAGAGCCTCTAGTCTATAGTCTAAGTAGGAGAGGAGTAGAAGGAGTCTCTTCCCAATTCCTAATTGGGAAAGGTATGGCTCTTATATTCCTATTTGTATTTGTGACATTGCTCTTAATAAAGATGATATCTTTAGTCTTCTATTGTTCATATACTTGGATGAAGCATTTCTTGTTTGATTGTGCATTCCATGTATGTAGTAGGAGTAGTATTATGATTATGCTATATCATTATCATGATATCATCATAAAGACTACAAATCCCCACTATAGTCTTATTAGCTATGATATGATTATGTTAATATGAATCACTTATGCTATGAATTAACATTGGTTCAACGATGATTTAGTTCAATGCCTTAGGATGGCTTGTGCCTAGGCTTCTAAGGTAATTACTTGATATGCTAGCATGGTGCTAGGATAGAAAGTAGCGTTGAATGTCTTGTAGACCCATGGATTGAAGAGGTAGGTAGTCCTATCTGTCCTTTGTAATCCTCCACGTTCGGTTATGCCACAGGCTCTTGGCGGGAGTCGTCCTAGTGTTTCTTGGGGTAAACCCATGCCCGATGTGTTAATACAATTAGCATGAGAATTCACAATTGATATAATCATTAGTAACAAACTTTGGCTATGTATATGTACATTAGAAGCATAGTAGGAGTATCTACCTAACTCTTAGCCTAGTCCCTCTTTAGCTCATTTACCCCCTTAGGATAGAATGCTATTGTGTGTGTCACACTACCTCCAAATTATCATTTGCCCATCCTTGCTTGAAACCTACCTAGACCAACCTAGCCTCTCCATTTGATGATTGCTTTGCTTCCACCTACCCTTCCTTTGGGAAAATATAGATGACACCGTTTGGGAATACTCTAAAAGGGGAAATGCTACATCGATAGATTCCGTGCGTTTGCAGACTTATATTTGTAATCTAAAATCTATTAAAAAGCATTTCTGGCACCCCTTCTATGGATGAATTGTTAGTAGTGGAGACTCAAGTGCACACCCCTCTTCGGTTGCTACACCAAGTTCACAGAGGAGGAGTGTAGAGGAGGACACTCCCATGGGTGAGATAAGGAACCCGCACCAACTTCTTCACGATGATGACCTCGACATACAAAGTGAAGTTCAGGATCAAGCAAGCAAGCGCCTCCAAGATCGTGAGTTTTCTCATACGAAAGCTTATGATCCATAATTGATTTACAAAATAGGTATGGATTTTGAATTCTTTTCCATTTGGCATGCACTAGGATGGGAAAACTTTGCTCACATAGAGGAAAGAGGTTCACGCCTTCTCTCCATACAATTCCTTTGCACACTCAAAATAGGATTTTATGGTATTACTTTTAGATTATTTCAAAAAGAATACAACATCCTATGGAAAGAATTAAGTGAAATCCTAGGCTTCCATAATGTTATTTCCTAGATTTAGACGCTTTGCCCAAGTTTAACAAACAAAGTTTTTGGCAAGATTTAACTAGTGAGGTCAGATGTAGTGCACCTAAGAATAGCCAGTTACACAACCCTACTTTACGCTTCATGCATAGATGGGTGGCTATGACTATGTTCCCTAGAGGAGACGTAAGGGTAGTGCGTGAAGATGAGCTGAAAATTTTATTTGCCATGATTAAAAAGATAAAAGTTACTCCAGTTATTGCCATGATGACACAATGGTTAGATTACATTCCAAGAACAAAGCCAATTGAATGCACTTCATTGATTACTCGTATTGCTACTAGGGTAGGAGCACTAGAATATTCTTCATTTGAGTATATTGAAAATGGAAGAGATTTAATTAATGAAGGTTATTTAGTGCAAGGACATACCCTTAAGCATGATCAAGATGGCTCTTTGTTATTTTCTTATCCTGGATTTGTCAATGAAATTCAGTTACCTAACCTGTATTATCATTTGTACAAATGTCGGAGGCTAACTATTGACCTTCTTCCCATTGTGGAAGCCCGAAGAAGTAATGTCTCTGGTAGGGTAACTAGAAGTCGTACCAGGAGAGCGGCCATGCCTCCGATGACTTCCATGGTCCATGAGTACGAAGAGGAAGAGAACCCAATGGGTGATGCACCCGGATGGACTCAACCTCCATCGTATGAGATCGAAGGTCCGTCTTGGCATGGGTGGTCGGGTGCCGCATGGGAGCCACCCCTATCCACTTCAAGCTCTAGCAACTTACCCTCCAACGTCCATGAGAAGATATCATTCCTCCTCAGCTAGAAGTCATCATGACTATAGCCATGGAATGACGGATATCACTAGATGTATGGAAGAGCTTGAAGTGAGAATGGGTGACATCTACAACACTCTCCAAGGGCATGTCCAAGGTACCCAAGACTAGCAACAACATATGGACGCTTAATTCACCAACTTCAACTCCACGCTACAACAACAACAAGCCGATCTCGCGGCATACTTCCGTCATCAAGGGTTCAACCCTCATCACGGAGGTGAGTGAAGAACAAGCTTGGGGGAGGACCCTCACTTGAGATAATTTGTATCAACCCCTTGCATATATTTATTTTCCATTCACCCATCATCCACCTTGCATATGAAAAAATAAAGTAGTATAGATTTGTTTTCAAATAAAATAAAATATGTGCGGGTAAGAATGACTTGGAATTCACATAGATGAAATGATGGATAGTTGCTCTGTTTTGATTTTCCTAAGTCCCTAGTTTACAAATTACTACTCTCCAACATATTGCTTTCATTGGCTAAAATTGCTTTTGCCTTGATTTGGAAATTGTGGGTAGCAAAAGCTTAATCCATTCTAAGTTGTTGTGAGATATGATATAGTTTGAAGGTGAAACTTGGATTTTCAGAGAAAATTATAAAAAGATTTAGGTTACTCTCATATGATTGGAAATACCTACCAAAGCCAGATGATATATTACATTGATAGACCTTATGCATATGCTATTTGCCTTCACATTGAGCTTTGTCAAACTAGTATAGACCTATGTGAGATTTCATTAATTACGTTTTGAATTCAAGACTTCACTTGCACATGCTATACTTCGACACTAGACGTAAGCAAAATTCTATCATACCACCATTCCACATAAAAAGAGAAACTGCATACCATTCATGCTTAGTACTCTCTCTAAAATTTATTGCATAAAAGGGGAGTAGAATACATGGCTACAAGAAAAAGAAAAAGAAAATGCATGCTTACATCATAAGCATGAGAAAAAAAAAAGAGAAATAAAAGTAGCCATGTTTCATCCTTGCAAAATAAGAGAGTCAACTCAAAAAGGAGTCATCTCAAATATCCACATCCACCTTCATTCCATCACACATGCACAAGTCTTGAATCAAATTGTTTTGAATTGATTTCTCCTAAGGCTAAATTGAACTCTCCGGAATTTGAGTGGAACTTGATTTGAGGGTATGTATGCTCCATTTGCTATTCTATCTTTCAACCACCCATGAATAGGAGAAAGCATAAGCCCCATAATGACTTAAGATGGGTGAAGTACCATGCCGATTTTTTGCAATACTAGGTAGAGTATTTTGTTGTACACATGATACTTTTGAAATGTAGAACATAGTAGCAACTCTTGATCATCAACTTAAAGTCTTGACTTTGCTTGGGACGAGCAAAGGATAAGCTTGGGGGAGTTTGTTAACGGCTGTTATATACCAATTTCACCCGTCAATATAACTCAATTATGTGAAGGAAATATTATTTCTTGCACACATCACCTTTCTATTTAACCTATTTTCACTCGTCCTTGGATAAAATGGTGCATGCACGTATTTTATACAGAATTGAAGTGAAACAAGGAGATTGATCCTATAAATTATCATCCCAGCCAATCAAGCGCCGACATGTGGCACCACATGGATCAAATGGCCCACAAACAGAAGTACCCGAGGCCATCCAATGGTGTAGCACCCATATCAAGGGATGGGACCCACCTCGAAGTCACCCCAAGAAAGCACATATTGTTTAGAGGAGTTACCAGGTCAACCAACCCCCCTAGTCAGTCGACCTGGTCTTTCCTCCAAACTCAGTCAGCTTCCACGTGTTGGCTCCTCCCGGCTTGAAGAAGTCAGTGGTGACTGATTCACACGCTTTTGGTGGCAGGAACCGACCCTTCTCCAAGCTATAAATAGGACCCCTCACTTCAACATACACCACTTGAGTATTCATCCATTGTATCTACTACTCTCCATAGGTTTAGAGGAGTATAGGTTGTAGCGAGGAGAGCCTCTAGTCCATAGTCCAAGTAGGAGAGGAGTAGAAGGAGTCTCTTCCCAATTCCTAATTGGGAAAGGTATGGTTCTTATATTCCTGTTTGTATTTGTGACTTTGCTCTTAATAAGATGATATCTTTAGTCTTCTATTGTTCATATACTTGGATGAAGCGTTGTTTCTTTGATTGCGGATTCCATGTATGTGGTAGGAGTAGTATTTATGATTATGCTATATCATTATCATTATATTATCATAAACACTACAAACCCCCACTATAGTCTAATTAGCTATGACATGATTATGTTAATATGAATCACTTATGCTATGAATTAACATTGGTTCAACGATGATTTAGTTCATTGTCTTAGGATGGCTTGTGCCAAGGCTTATAAGGTAATTACTTCATATTCTAGCATGGTGCTAGGATAGAAAGTAACGTTGAATGTCTCATAGACCCACATATTGAAGAGGTAGGCAGTAGTTGGTTACAGCACTATCTGTCCATTGCAATCCTCCACGTTCAGCTATGCCACAAGCTCTTGGCGGGAGTCTTCCTGGTGTTGCTATTGGTAAACATGTGACCGATGTGTTAATCCATTTAGCATGAGAATTCACAATTGATATAATCATTAGTAACTAACTTAGGCTATGTATGTGTACATTAGAAGCATTGCGGGAGTATCTACATAACTCTTAGCCTAGTCCCTCTTTACCTCACTTACCCCCTTAGGATAGAATGCTCTTGTGTGTGTCACAATACCTCCAAATTATCATTTATCCATCCTTGCTAGAACCCTACCTAGACCAACCTAGCCTCTCCATTTGATGATTGCTTTGCTTCCACCTAGCACCTTCATTTTGGAAAATATAAATGACACCCTTTGGGAATACTCTAAAAGGGGAATGCTACATCGATAGATTCCATGCGATTGCGGACTTACATTTGTAATCTAAAATCTATTAACAAGCATTTCTGGCACCCCTGCTAGGGATGAATTGTTAGTAGTGCGTAGGAAATATCAACTAGTAGCCAAGACCATCTTTGACATTAGGAGGTCTTGTGACCATATATGCACTATGTGCATATTGAATCTTTTCCTTGGCAAAGATGCCACTTCGGGACGGATGTTTAGCATGTGAAACAGAGGAATCATCTTTAATAATCTTCTTCTTACTAGAGCATACACAAGTTTTACTTGTTGTCAATTTTACACCTTGGGAAGGTGAGCTCCTAGAGGAGGAAGTGCCACTTTGCTTAAGTGACTCAGCTTGCACTTCAAGAATTTTGTTAACTTTTGACAAGTTATCAAGTTCGTCCTTTATTGCAATGTGTGAGTCTTCTAGTTTTGAGTAAGTTTCCTTACTTAAAGCTAACTCATGCTCAAGTGTTTTGCTCTTCTCCTTCTCAAGCTCAAGGAGATTCTCAACCTCTTGATATCTCTTCCTTTCACAGATGAGCATATCTTCTGGGCAGTTGACAAGCTCCTCCTTCTCAAAGATTTCATCCGACAACATTTCCATTTTTTCTTAATGTAGTTTTGCTCAATCCTTTAAGCATTTCCTCATTTTCACTAGAGCTATCAAAATCATCACTAGAAATTTTGAGACCTATGTGTGCTGAATACATTGGCTATGATGATAAAAGTTTTGAATTTTGCCAAAACTCCTGTCTCAACAAGGTCCGACTCTAGGTTCGAGCTCCTGCAAGGTCCGACGATAGGTCGGGCTTGTTTTGGGTTGCTCCGATAAGGTCCGACGTAAGGTGCGACATGTTTTGGCTAGGTCCAACTTGCTATGGCCAGGTCTGACACGTTTTGTGCTAAGTTTTGCGCTAGGTCCGATTAGCTTTGGTTAGCTCCGGTGCTAGGTCCGACTAGCTTTGGTAAGCTCCGGCGCTAGGTCTAACTAGCTTTGGTAAGCTCCGGCGCTAGGTCCTGCTAGCTTTGGTAAGCTCCATTTCAAGGTCCGGTTAGCTTTGGCAAGGTCTGGTGCTAGTCTGCAATGGTTCTGCTTTTAACTTGCAATGTTTCAAACTTGCTTTACATCTATGGAAAGTTTGCTTAGTATTCTTTTACAAAGTTTTTGGTGTGTTTTGGTTGTTATGGTTGATATCATTTTGCTATGGTTCGCAACATGCTTGTGTGAGGTGCTCACGTAAGGTGTTGTGGTTTCGGAACTAACGAGAGTCAATTTGAGGACTTGTGCTCGGAAGTATCAGTTGTTTATTCATGTGCAGGTGTTGCTTAAGTTCAAGACATGGCTGGTGACGGGATCAATTGAACTATTCTTAGAGAGAAGATGAGGTTCAACAACAAAGTTCGGGAGGAATCGTAGTTGAGTTGATCAGGAGGTGCGCGACATGGTTGAATCAAGAACAATGCATATGAAGGTATCGTGGACGCCATTGGAAAATGTTTGCACGTGTGCAAGGAGTGCATGGACGTGGGTACATGGTTCCAAGGTGTGATGAAGAGATGGGGACGTAAAGAATTGGTTGGAAAGGTCCAACCGACTAGGTTATGGACTCAGGTTGCGACTGAGTCGGGTTTGACTCAAATATGGAATGATTTGAGTTGGTTATGATAGGATTTCGTGTGGGTCATGAAGTTGGGTTGTTTTAGGAATATGGGATACATTCCCAAGGTGTTTGGAAGTCTTAAGATTGCTTCTATCTTGCTCAAGACTCAAATATGCAAATATGAAGCATACATTCATATGCATGTGGTCGCAGCCATGATATCTTCATATGCATTGTTCTTGATTAAAACATGCTGCACAACCTCCCGATCAAGTCAACCACAATTCCTCCTGAACTTGGTTGTTGAACCTCATCTTCTCCCTAAGAGTAGTTCAATGCATCTCGTCACCAGCCATGCCTTGAACTCAAGCAACACCTGCACATGAATAAACAACCAGTACTTTCGAGCACAAGTCCTCGACTTGACTCTCGTTAGTTTCGATAACACAACACCTTACGTGAGCACCTCACATAAGCATGTTGCAAACCATAGCAAAATGATATCAGCCATAACCGCCAAAACACACCAAGAACTTAGTAAAAGAATACTAAGCAAGCTTTTCATAATCTAAAATGCAAGTTTGAGACATTGCAAATTAAAAGCAGAACCACTGCAATCAAGATCCGAACCTTGCCAAAGCTAACCGGACCTTGAATCGAAGCTTACTAAAGCTAGCAAGACCTAGCGCCGGAGCTAACCAAAGCTAGTCGAACCTAGCGCTGGAGCTTACCAAAGTTAGCAGGACCTAGTGCTGGAGCATACCAAAGCTTGTCAAACCTAGCGCCAAAGCTGGCCAAAACATGTCAAACCTAGCCACAGCAAGTCGGACCTAACTAAAACAATTCAGACCTAGACAAAGAAGTCGGACCTAGCCAAAATAAGTTGGACCTTACTTCGGAAATTGTAGGTGCTACCTAAAACAAGTTGGACCTATTGTCGAACCTTGCTCGAACTCGGACTGTCGGAGTCTAATTCCGGCAATTCTCTTGGTACCACTGTTAGTAGCCCGCGGAGTTTCTTAGTTCGATTGGGGCACGTGGAGATTCAGAACAAGATGGTGACTTGACATGAGGATTTACGTGGTCCGGGCCGCCTGAGCGTAATACCCTAATCCACAGGTGTGTTGTTGTTGTTGTTGTATTGAGTGTATGAGAGCGTGAGCCAGAGAGAGGCCAGAAAAGTCTCCCTGTGTATCACTCGAACAGTCCTTTTATAGTACAGGGGTTGAGCGTTACATCGTTAGCCTGGCCCGACATGTGGCCCTGGCAGTTACTGATGCCTAATATACAGTTTAATGTACTTAATTCCCCTTAATAGCGTGATAATGCCCTTTAATGGTGGCATTACTGGTATTAAGGGTCATTCGATCGTGTGTCATTAAGATAGAATTAATGACACATAATCAGGTCTTGCAGTCTTTAATGTCCCTTGAAGGTTCGAGTCGTTGAAGGTCCACCAATCTGCTTGTTGAGGTTGAAGGTCCGGTGGTTGGACGTGTGGCAGCTTCGGAGCTTACCATTTTGGACGAGTTGATCCGGTGTCTTGGTACATGTGTCGGTACCGGAGCTTCCCTCTGTCGGGGGTTAGGTCCGGGGGTGCCACACAGGTATCCAGTCCGGAGCATTCCCATGTAGGGATTGTAGCTCCGGTTTTATGATACACGTGGCGGCACTGGGACTAACCATATGAGGGAGGCAGGTCCGGTTACGAGCAACATGTGGGGCCTTCGAAGGCCTTCAACTCAGATAGGTGGAGTTCCTTTGCACTCTTTGTAGTTGCAAGGGGTATCCAGTACGCAGGGTACCGACAGTGGCCCCCTGGCTCACCTCTGGGAGAGACCCTCTGGATTAAGTCATTCTGCCGGAGGTGGGTCCATCTTTCGATTTCTGCGCTGTGTCTTCAAGGGTTTTTGGAGGTACTGTTGAGGTCATAGCTCGTAGTTAAACCATTGCCGCGTGGAACCTTCTGGACGTTGCAGGTGAGATTCACACGTGCGGATCTCATGCAATTGAAGGTCGCTGGTTCCCAATACAAAAATTGTATCGGTTCCTCGCGCCATATTAGGCTGTCGCCCTTGTGTTTCTTGCTTCTCATCATGACAACTATTTGCCTGGGGTGAGGACCTCGACTTGATCGTCTGGGTGGCCCCAGGCCACTTTGTCATTGGCAGGGTGTAATTTTTGAAATGTATCCTTGGCCTTTTTGCGGTTTCCATCGAAGCGTTGCGGGGGCTTACTTAAGAGGGAAAGCGCGCATGGTTTGGGGATTCCTTACGCCTTCATTTGAACTTGCGCTCGAATCCTTCAAAACATCACTTGCTTTTTCTCTTTCGCCCCGCCGTGCTGCGATGGAGTTGGGACTCCGCAAGAGCCGTCTCAGAAGCGATGATGATCTGAAGAAGGTACAGACCTACATGGGGTGGTCCAGCGACTCCTTCAACCATCTGGTCCGTGCCGGCGAGCTCCCGTTCAAGAAGAAGCACGGCGGCCACATGGTTTAATTCTCTGCATACGCCATGGTGGGGCTGATCCCACCTTTCTCAACTTTTCTCTTGATGTTGTTAGACTTCTATGGTCTGTAGTTGTATCACCTTGGCCCCCACTCTATTCTTCCTATGTCAACATTCGTCCACTTGTGCGAGATGTGGGTGGGTATTCCCCCCTACGTTGAGCTTTTCCATACCTTCTTCACCATCCACACCACCAGCAAGAGTTCCGAGTATCTTGGCTTCTACTATTTTGTGAAGCGCAAGAAATGCCCCTACAAGTACTTGAGGTCGTTTCCTTCCGGCAAGTGTGACGACTGGAAGAAGGATTGGATTATCATCACAGCAGAGGAGCACGAGAAGCTGGAGCTGCGTGAAGGTCTTCCCAATGTTGACACTAATGCCTGGAGTGTGGTTCCGGTGTTGTCAGAGGTATTCAACCCTACCTTGACCAGGATCCGCCAATGTGTGGAAGGAGGGGTGACCCCCCAGATGGTCTTCTGCAACTTCCTGGTCAACAGATGGGCTCCGTTGAAGAAGAGGGAGAAGCTCGCCTCAGCCCTCAACAGCGTTATAGAAGATGATCGGATTGAAACCGGTCTGAAGTCGAATTTGGATGGAGCTGCTTTGGAGCTTCATCTCAAGAAGTTACAGCGTGGCATTGACGTTGAGGGCAACGACTTAACCCCGCCGGCGGCTTTCCTCCCTCTGAACATGGAGGCGAAGTTCAGCAGGGAGCTCCGGAGGAGCATGCCAGTGCTTGATGACCTCGGGGAGGTAGAGAGGCGTCCAACCACCAGACTGGTGATCCCCGGAGCTTCCGAGGGTGGCCCTGCTTCTGCCCCGAGACAAAGAGCTGAAGTCATAGGCAAGGGCAAAGAGTTGGTTGAGCCCTCCAGCCGAAAGAGGAAGTTGAAGCACTCTAACGGGAGGCCTGTCAGACCTGCTCCTTCCACACAGCTCCTTCTCCCCGACGGGTGAGGTCTTCAATGGCGACACAAACTCCAGCATCGGCGTCTCCCCGGAACGCCAGCTCCGACCAGGTGACTCTAGCACCAGGGCCAGCTAAGGGCTCTAGGCCCGAGGGTCCTTCTCAGTCGAGGGGGGCCCCAACCAAGACTTCGCTGACGGCGGCAGCAAGCTCCAAAGAGCCTTCCGGAGTTACTACACCAGTTGCGACTGGGTCGGGCTCTGAGCGTCTGGTGAAGAGGTTCCGCGCTAGCTAGAGCGGAAGCCTTCCAAGGTAAACTTGCTTCTTTACTTCAGTTTGTTATTTTTTTGTAACCATATTTTGAGTTTCTTTGTCCTTCATCCATAGGGTATCCAAAAAAGGGGCTGAAGCTCTGGTTCTTGTGACAACAGCTGATGCTGTGCAGGCGTAGGCTCCGGCTCCAATTCTAGTATCACTCGAGGTGGTGGTTGAGGTCACGGCAGTTCTAGCGCTAGCTATAATGGTTCTGGACCTTGAATCATCTCCCGAAGCTCCTGTGGTAGCGTCCGACCACGGGAATGAAGATGTACTAGCGGCACCAGTTCCGGAGGCTGAAGCTCCGGTTTTGGATGTTGTGACGACGAACGCTCCGGCCTCAGAGCCGGAGGTAGCTGCAGTTCCGCCCTTCGAGCCGGATGTTACCGAAGCCCCGACAGCGGAGCCAGCGGTTGATGAAGTTCTGGTGCCTAAGCCGTTTGATGTGGAGGTGTAGGCACCCGAACCGGTGGAGGTCGAAGCACTAGTGCTTGAACCGGCAGGCGCCATGGAGGTCGAAGCGCTGGTGCCTAAACCGTCATTGGAGGAAGGACCAGCGTCGGGGCCAGAGATGGCCTTAGCTTCGGCTGGGTCTTCACTACCTACCCCAGAGGTGGTAGTTCTGGAGGTACCCGTTCCCGAGCCACGGTGCCAAGACGAAGCGGCCGGTCCCTTGCGTGAGGGGCCAGTTGATGATGACCTTGCGGCGGGACCTTTGGAGCTGACTCCAGAGGTAGAAACTCTAGTGGCAGGACCTACCTCGACGACGACCGAGGCACTCCCGGAGGGTGGCCCTAGTGCCACGGAAGCTCAGGGGACCGCTCTTGTAGAGTGGGACCCGATTTTTGTTTTGGAGGACCCGCTGGAGTCAGTGGAGAGGACCCCGGCAGGTCCGGAGCCAATCCCCCTATCATTATACATCGACAATGCCTTCTCCAGCCTTCGTCAGGTCCAGCTTGCATTTTATCACGACAGCAATGCCCTCGAGGAGGAGCACCAAACTCTTAGGATGTGGCGCAATCGACTCCAATTCGAGACCAAGCTGGCGCAAACAAGGCTGGCCGATGACAAGGAATGGGTAAACATGGAGAAGACCCGGACGGAGTACTAGGGCCAGTTGCTGGATGAGAGGGAAAGCATGGTGCGCACCCTCAACAATCAGTCCCGGGCTATATATGAACAAACCCTGGCTGCTAATGAAGCGGCGAATGAGCGCCAGGAGAAGCTCAATACCATCGACGAAAGCCTCGTCAAGCGTCGGGAGGGTCTTGACGAGCGAGAGAAAAAACTCGAAGAGGAAGAGCAAAAACAACTGGAGCTGAGGGATGACCTCGTGAAGAGGGAGGAGGAGCACGCCCAAAGGCTGGCTCTGGGTGACAAGAGCCTTGCAGAGCGCACCAAAAAGCTGGAGGAGCTTTGCAAGAGCAAAGGGGAGAAGGCCTGGCAGCGGGGATAGGACCTTACCAAAAGGGAGACCGAAGTCACTACCAGGGAGAAGAAAGTGCGAGGCCAGGAGAAAGACCTGGTTGACCGCCGGAACCGGACCCATGTCCGGGAGAAGGAGCTTGGTGACCTTAAAGCAAGTTGCTGAGAGGATTCAGCAGCACGCCAAGGAGGTCGAGCGCCTTGCTCGGGAGGGTTCAGAGGCTCAAGGGCTACGGAGTCTCAACACGTATGGGACTTCATGGGCAAAGCTGATGTCGCGCTGGCGTCACTGGGCTTTAGCCCCGTGCATCCGGGCAATCCGAAGCCGGAGTTTGACCATGCGTTGGGGGCGCTGAGCTCAGTTGGCAACAAAGAGGGCGCGATGGGCGATGTCATCGCAGATCAGTTGGAAACGGAAGAAAAATCCCTTGCACAGAACATCGCAAAATACATGCTGACGTGCGACACGAGCCGGTATCCTCATTTCCCACTAAACCCGATGCTTGAAGGTCCCATCACGGAGAGGGAGACGCCACCAAGACCAGCATGTTGGAGGTTGCCCAGAAGGTCGCCTCGTTCTTCCATAGAGCTTTGGACTTTCTCCTTTAGGCTCCCACTTGTATCTTCTTCTTCTTCTCTTTAATTTTGTAATCTCTTGTCTTCAGATGAATGAAATCCAAAAAATTTATGAATTTCATATTTTGTCTTCAACCTTTGTCTTACTCGGCCCCCTGGTAGATGTTCACAATTTGATTTTGGACATGTACCAAAAGGATGTAGCATTTGTTGAAGTCTTGAGTGCTTCGAACTTGTAGAGTATAGGTCCGAAGTTTTGTTGCATCGACAGCAGGGGCCCCTTGGGGTTGTCGGAGCTTAGTAGCCCCGACAGCAACCACCATCAACACGTAGAGCGTTGATAGCCGGTGCTCTGGGGTTGTCGGAGCTTGGTAGCTCTAGCATTGACCACTGTCCACACGTAGAGCGTCGACAGCAGACCCTATTGGGGTGTCCTTCTACCATCTTTTCTTCAACTCCTTTTATTTATTCACGTTGACGACTGGCCCCTTGGATTTGTTAGAACTTGGTAGCTCCGGCGACACCCACTATCAATGTTTAAAACATCGATGGTGGGCCCCTTGGGGGATATCGAAGCTTTGATAGCTCCGACATTGTCCACCATCATCGTGGGATTTTCATTTTTCCTGCACACTAAAGTCAAGAAAAATAGTAAAATCCATTTCTTATCTATAACTCATTTGCGACTTACTATTCCCATATGAAATTTTCGGTCGACGGCAATTCTATATACAATCAAGCGCATTTGTTTATTTTCTCCGGGTCCAATCATTTCTGGACTAACCTTATTTAGGCATGTCAGGGTGTAGGTAGAGTGGCATACTTAGGGTGCAGGACCAGGCTAAGTCGATAGCACACTCCGGACCTAGATTGGCTTGGCGTTCGGGCGAGTAGGCCATTCAACGATGTTAAGACCCGAAAGAAATAATAATGCAACTTGAATTATATATGAATTGTTCGATCTAAAGCTTCTTAAGAATTGCACAACTTTTTATAGACAAGAAAGACAAAAATGAAAAAGAATGAGCCGGTACAAAATAAATGCATGTGGAGTCTGTTTTCACATATTGATGTCTTTCATTATAGGTCTGGGGTACAGGGGAGACAAGTACACTCTTAGGATACGGAACCAAGCTAAGTGTGTTGCATTTCTTGTTCGACCCAGGGTAGCTAGCTACACTTTTAGTTCTGAGACTGTGTCAAGTGTTGCTTGAACTTTGCGGACCTTCCTGGAAAGGTCTGGTTGTCCTCCCAGAGGAGCTACCCGACTCTGTACAATGACACTATAACATACATCATATGTAATTACAGACTCACCTCCATGATATTAAGCGTAAAACTTACGGAGGTGCTCAATGTTCCAAGGATTAGGGAGCGGTGTCCCATCCTCGGTTGCCAAGCGAACGCATCTGGGACAGGATACTTTGATCACTCGAAAGGGTCCTTCCCAGCTGGGGGAAAGTTTGTTTAACCCTTCTCGAGTTTGTATTCTCCGTAGCACCAGATCGCCTTCCTCGAGCTGTCGGCTATGGACGTGCCTTTGTTGATAACGCCGGACCGCTTGGAGGTATCGTGCATTTTGAACAACTGCTCGGCACCTTACCTCTTCAACGAGGTCAAGGTCTTCACGCCGGAGCTGGTCCTGCGTGGCTGTGTCGAAGGTCCGGGTCCGGAGCGACCCCAAGGTGATTTCCGGAGGAAGGACTACTTCAGCTCCGTACACTAGGAAGAAGGGTGTCTCTTTGGTTGACTGGTTTGGAGTTGTCCTGTTCGCTCACAAGGTGGGTGGAAGATCTTCAATCCAGTTGGCTCCATGTTTTTTCAAGCGCTCATATGTGCGCGTCTTGAGTCCCTTTAGGATTTCTGCATTTGCTCTCTCAGCTTGGCCATTGCTTGCCGGGTGAGCCACGGAAGCGTAGCTAACTTGAATGCCGAGGTCTTCGCAATATACTTGGAATGTAGAACTTGTGAATTGGGTCACGTTGTCAGTTATGATCTTGTTTGGGACTTCAAATATGCATACTATGGACTGCAAGAAATTGATAGTTGATTGCTTGTTTATTGTCACAACTGGAGTTGCTTCCGACCACTTGGTGAATTTGTCAATGGCGACATACAGGTACTTGTAACCTCCGACGGCTTTTGGGAAAGGTCCCAAGATATCCATACCCACACAGCGAATGGCCATTTTGGAGGTATCATTTGTAGAGGTTGAGCTAGTGTGTGAATTTGCTCTCCGGTCAGAGCAAGGAGAAGGATTCCAGCTCTGGCCCCCTACTTCTGCACGGAGCCGTCGAAGTAGAGAGTCCAGCGAGGCTCAGTGATGACCGGAACCTTAGGTTCCGGTTTCTGCTCACTGGGGCCCCCAGTATTTGATGGAGAGGGGGTCCACTCCGCCACAAAGTCTGCTAATGCTTAACTCTTAATCGCTTGTCTTGGGACGAATTCAAGATTGAATTCAGCCAATTCCACTGCACACTTTGCAATGTTCCCAGTAGAGTTGGCATTATGCAAGATTGCACGCAGTGGATAAGAGGTTACCACTGAAATCTTGTGAGCTTGGAAGTAGTGTCGAAGCTTCCTAGAGGCGATAAGAACTGTGTAAAACAGCATATGCACCTCTAGGTACCGAGTCTTGGTGTCATAGAGTACTTCACTAATGAAGTATACTGGGCGTTGGACTGTCCGGACTATCCTGGAGGGGCCTGGAGCTTCCTCCTCATCAACCAGGACCCTCCCGGAAGGGTCCGGACCTTTTTCGGGGACCTCCCGGTTCTTGCTAGAAGAACCCGGAGCTTCTTCTGAAGTGACCCGGACCCTCCCAGAAGGATCCGGATCTTCTTGTTTAGCAACAATAACTCCTTCATTCAGAGGAGGTTGATCCTCTAACTTCTCGCCTTGAAGATCCGGGTCTGGGGGCTGGGACCCAGACTCGCCTTCAGGTAACTCCGGACCTTCCCGGAGGGGTCTGGATTCCTAAGTTGGGGATGGTTATGGTCTTTCCGAAACCAGGACCATGCTGACAACTTTGTCAGTTGCTGAAATGTAAAGCAGAAGTGGTTCACCAGGGTTCGGAGCTACCAAAGTTGGTAGAGTGGTGAGGAGCTGCTTCAGCTCTTGAAATGCCCTTTCTGCTTCTTTAGACCATTGGAATGGTCCGGACTTCCTCAATAGTTTGAAGAAGGGTAGCGCCCGTTCCGCCAGTCTTGAGATGAACCGGCTGAGGGCAGCTAGACACCCAATCAACTTCTGGACATCCTTGATGCGAGCTGGTGGCCACATGTCTTCAATAGCTTTAATATTCACTGGATTTGCCTCTATTCCTCGGTGGTTCACCAAGAATCCAAGAAGCTTTCCGGAGCTAACCCCAAAGACACACTTGTCTGGGTTTAGCTTTGTGCGTGTGATTCGCAACTTGTCGAAGACAGCTTGCAAGGTGTCAAGAAATGACTCCTTGTTCTTGATCTTGACGACGATGTCATCAACGTACACTTCCACTACATCTCTGATGAGCTCTCCAAAAGTTTTGTACATAGCTCGCACAACCGTTGAAGCAGCATTTTTGAGACCAAATGGCATGGCAGTGTAACAATATAATCCATCTACTGTGATGAAGGAAGTATGCTCTTCATCTTCCCTAGACATTCTGATTTCATGATACCCAGAATATGCGTCTAGGAAATGTGACGCCCGGTTCCGAAAATGAACCAAGCTAACGCATATGTGTGCCCAGGATGTTCATCACACATACACGAGTGCAATCACAAAAGAGTATACAGAAAATTACCACAAGACAAGATTAATTAACCAAATTTTATTACACAAACCATATTATCCTCGAATCCAAGCTCCAATGAATATTAATGACAAGTTCAACTAATGCAGCGGAAATAAACTAATTAAGCAAACTAAGCAACTATGCAACATAAGCGACAGGGTATGCATGCGCAGCTCCAATCAACACCACAGGCAAAGCTGACGGTAGACACGGCCTAGAACTCCGCATTATCACCATTAAACTCCCAATCCTGACCTGCAACTATTGGGGGGGATTGCAAGAGTGAGTACATGTCGTACACAGCGAGTGTGGAAAGTATGACATGTGGCTGATTCAAATGTCGACAATAATAATGGTAAAGTGCTGAAAAGTACATTAAAACATTTGAAAAGCAATATAGTATAAGTATGTGAAGTAAACCCATCATAATCATAAATAATATCATAATACCAGTCCATAATTCACCATCGTCATCAATAATTCCAGATTTCACCATTGTTAATAACCATATTCAATACCAGAAATTAAATCCATAACCATTACCAAACCATAACCATCCCAAATCCCAAATTGCCTCTAATCATGGAAGTTGTCCAGGTGCTCATAACCGGGAGCACGGCTATCATGATAGTTTTAGTTAACTCTGCAGAGTTTGTACCTCTTTACCCACGTGTTCGTGATTTCATCACCCTTCGGCGACTAAGAACCTCCCTTATGCCCATGACCCATCGGTCACATTACACACTTCCGTTGGTGTCTGGCCAAGAGATCACAAAATAGCCTTTACAAAGGGATTACTAGCCTATTAGACCCCACTGAGGTTTCACCGGTGACGGTGTCTCCCGCAGAGCACATCTTCAACCAAGGGCCCCCTCTTGAGCCATTCGGATCCCAGGGTAGTCCCACCAATCATCAACAAACCCAATCCGACTACCCCTTCCCCGAGCATCCACAATGGTCCAAACAGCACTAGCAAAGCCCTAATTAATCAGCTACGCCGCACCCATACTTGGCCTCGTGGTGGCACTGTAGTCCTGGCTTATTCTCGCATGAACCGATCCTTAGATCTAAAGCAAGCAAACCACCATAACATCCAACCCATCCACATACCAGGCTTGCTTAGATCATCCATTACCATGCCATGTTTAACCAGTTCATGTTAACCATAATCTCATCCATGCATAATTAAATACAGTGATATAGTTGTTTCCCATCCCAGTTGATTAAGCGAAGCAAAAAGGTAAAAACCTTTCCCGACTCTCTACCATAAATTCCAGGTGACAAGGGTGGTTTAGCAAATCTAGTAAACTTCCTACCATAGGATTTCCCATCAATTTGACACAAGCATGCAGTTTTGCAAACAAAACATTTATTTTAAAAACAGGATCAATATGCTTCAAGGACACTTGCCTTGCTCTTGCTGTTGATTAGGGTCAAAGCCTTCAAACTCTTGATGTTGTAGATCCTCTGTGGCACTCTCTAGCGCAAATCCGTCTAATCCACACAATAAACATACAAGACAAGAAACACAATCAAAGAGTGCACAAATATTACTCAATATGACATGACATGCATGATTGATGCAATGCAAGGTAGAACTTGTCACTAGATTGCTTTTAATGATCACTAACTAGCTCTAATAGATTTTAACAAGTTTATACAGGTTTGGGGTCGATTAGATCAAATTTTAGAATTAATTCAACACAATTTAACCAGAAAGATCGGACTAGTCCGCTAGGGACCGGACAAGTCCGCACTTGACGAGATCAGCAGATTAGGGTTTTCTAGATTGACGTGAATTTGGAGATTAGGGGTTGAATTCATGTAAGGAAAAGAGAATAGAAGGTATACCAGGTGTTTAGAACTCCAATGAACCAAGAAACTTGGAGGTAACACTTGGATCTTGATGATCTAGGGTTGGTGATGAACTTGGAGATGAATTGGTGGTGAAGGACGAAACTTGGTGGAGATCTTGATCCTCCTTCGTTTCCTCCTCTTCTTCTTCTTGTTTGGGATCTTCTCCTCCCTCCTTGATGGTGGCTCCCCACGAACTAGGGTTTGGGTGGGTGGAAAAGTGGCAAATAGATGTCAAACCAAGGGGTGGGGTTGTTTATATAGACGTGGAGGATAGGGTTAGATGGATTTCGAGTTTAGGATGAGTAGAGGCCGGTTTAGAGTCCCACATGGGCTCTAAAAGAGTTTGGCACGACGTCCCTAGGCCCACTTGACGTGAAACCCAAGAAACAAGTCATAAAACAAAAGGTCAATCTCGGAGTCACGAAATATCGGACAAGTCCGGACAGGACCGGACTAGTCCGAAGTCGTCCAGAGAGAAAATCGGACAAGTCTGGCCAAAAATCGGACAAGTCCGATCTTAGTCAGAAAGGAAAACGGACAAGTCCGCTGGAACACCGGACTAGTCCGGAAAAGTCCAGGGACTTAGCAAATTTTCAAGGATTCATGGAATACCGGACTAGTCCGCACAAAATCAGACAAGTCCGAAGTTGTCCAGAGGCAAATATCGGACTAATCCGCAGCAAAAACGGACAAGTCCGTTTTTAGACAGAGAGAAATCGGACTAGTCCTCAGCAAAACCGGACTAGTCCGCACTTTCCTACATTTTTAAGTGCAGTTTTGTTCCAAATCAATTTTAAACTTGTTCCTCTTGTTATGGGTTAGTGTTAAACATGTATATGAGTGCATGTAGGGCATGATGCATGAAAATGAGGGTGTTACAAACCTACCCCCCTTAAAATGAATCTCGCCCTCGAGATTCGACGCGGAAGAGAAGAGATAGGGAAATTCCTTCTTGAGATCATCTTCTAGCTCCCAAGTTGCTTCTTTTTCGGTATGGTGCTTCCATTGGACTTTACACCATCGAATCACCTTGTTCCTTGTGACTCTCTCCTTGGTTTCCAAGATTTTGACCAGTTGCTCGGCATACGTCAAATCTTCCTCTAGTTCCAATTCTTCCATTGGCACTTGATCTTCCGGTACCCTGAGACACTTCTTGAGTTGGGAAACATGAAACACATTATGTACGTCTAAAAGATGAGCTGGCATCTCCAACTTATATGCTACTTCTCCTCTTTTGTCCAAAATCTTGAATGGTCCAATATAACGAGGTGCGAGCTTGCCTCTTATGTTAAACCTCTTATGACCTCTCATTGGTGACACCTTGAGGTAAACAAAATCTCCTATTTCAAAGGCTAATTTCCTTCTCCTATTATCCGCATAGCCTTTTCGCCTTGATTGGGCAGCCCTCAAGTTTCCACGAATTATTTGGACTTGCTTTTCGGCTTCTTGCAACACGTTCGGACCAAATACTTGAGTTTCTCCTGCCTCATTCCAGAATAAAGGTGTCCTACACTTCCTCCCATAAAGCGCTTCATATGGTGACATTTTCAAGCTTGCTTGGTAACTATTGTTGTATGAAAATTCTGCGTATGGCAAGCTTTTGTCCCAACTTTTCCCATGCTTTAAAGCACAAGCTCTTAACATGTCCTCCAAAATCTGATTGGTCCTCTCGGTTTGTCCATCCGTTTGAGGATGATATGCTGAACTAAAATTCAACCTCGTTCCCAAAGCTTCATGCAATTTTTGCCAAAATCTGGAGGTAAATTGAGAACCTCTATCCGAGACTATCTTCTTAGGGACTCCATGTCGACACACAATATGCTCCATGTATATTTCGGCCAATCGTGCAGCTGTATACTTGGTCTTCACAGGGACAAAATGAGCTGACTTGGTTAAGCGAT
This sequence comes from Tuctoria greenei, assembly GCA_036927565.1. NCBI lineage: Eukaryota > Viridiplantae > Streptophyta > Magnoliopsida > Poales > Poaceae > Tuctoria > Tuctoria greenei. The sequence goes on along the minus strand of JAYESD010000003.1, from coordinate 217,682,685 downwards.
CCACAATTACCCAAATTGAGTCATACCCGGACTGAGTACGCGGTAACCCAACTATGAAGTCCATACCAATTTCTTCCCACTTCCATTCCGGAATCTTCAACGGTTGCAATAATCCGGCTGGTCTTTGATGTTCCGCCTTGACTCGTTGGCACACATCACATAATGCTACATATTCAGCTATGTTCTTTTTCATGCTATCCCACCAATAGCAAGTCTTCAAGTCCTTGTACATCTTCGTACAACCGGGGTGAATCGAGTAAGGCGAGTCATGTGCCTCCTTTAATATTGTCTCCCGAATATTCTTTACATTAGGCACAACGATCCTCTTTCCGAGCCATAAGGCACCATGTTCATCCTTGTCAAATCTGAATTCTCTCCCTTCTTCGGTTCTTTCCTTGATTTCCTTGATCTCCTCATATGTGGTTTGTGCCTCTCAAATTTCTTGCTCCAAGGTTGGGTTTAACTCCATCATCTCCATCTCGTTTACAAACCCAAGGTTCAAACTCCTTGCATAACTCAGACGGTAACTCTCGAACTGTAAGTTGATGGCTTACTCCCTTTCTACTCAAAGCATTGGCCACTACATTGGCTTTTCCCGGATGATAGTTGATCCCCAAATCATTATCTTTGATGAGCTCCAACCATCTTCGTTGCCTCAAGTTCAGATCCGTTTGTGTGAAAATATACTTCAAACTCTTATGATCTGTGTAAATTTCACACCTATGTCCAAGAATATAGTGTCTCCAAATCTTCAATGCATGTACCACGGCTGCTAGTTCAAGATGATGTGTGGGGTAATTCTGCTCATGTTTCTTCAATTGTCTCGACGCATAGGCGACCACTTGACCTTCTTGCATCAATACACATCCAAGCCCTTGTCTTGATGCATCGCAATAAATGTCAAAACTCTTGCTTACATCCGGCAATACCAAAACCGGGGCTGTTGTCAACCTCTTCTTCAACTCCTCAAAACTATTCTGACAAGTTTCAGTCCATTGGAACGCCTTTCCCTTCGTTAGCAACTCCGTCATAGGCTTGGCTATCTTGGAAAAGTCCTTGATGAATCGACGGTAATATCCAGCCATCCCAAGAAAACTCCGAATTTCCTTGACGTTCTGTGGCGGTTCCCACTTAAGCACATCTCTCACCTTCCCTGGGTCAACTGATACTCCTCCTCCGGAAATAATATGGCCTAAGAAGGAAACTTCCCGTAACCAGAATTGACATTTACTGAACTTGGCATACAATTGATGCTCCCTCAATTTCTGCAACGTAAGCCTCAAGTGTTCCTCATGTTCCTTCTCATCCTTCGAGTAGATCATAATATCATCAATAAACACCACAACGAACTTATCTAAGTACTCCATGAAGACCTTATTCATGAGGTACATAAAGTAGGCAGGTGCATTTGTCAATCCAAAAGACATCACGGTGTACTCATAAGATCCATACCGTGTCCTAAAAGCTGTCTTGGGTATGTCCGATGGTCTAATCTTCATTTGAAAGTATCCCGACCTCAAGTCAATCTTAGAGAAGACACAAGCACCCTTCATCTGATCAAACAAGTCTTCTATGCATGGCAAGGCGTACTTGTTCTTGATTGTTACCTCGTTGAGATCTCGGTAATCCACGCACATCCTTTGGGATCCGTCCTTCTTGTCCACAAATAGAACGGGCACTCCCCAAGGTGAAGAGCTAGGGCGAATAAACCCTTTTCTAATTGCTCTTGAATTTGTTTCTTGAGCTCCGCTAATTCCATAGGAGACATCCTATACGGCCTCTTAGCTATAGGTGCAGTTCCAGGTATTAAATCAATAACAAACTCAATGTCTCGATCGGGTGGCATACCTGGCAACTCATCCGGAAACACATCCAAAAATTCACATACAACCGGAATCTCCTCAATTGCGGCACCGTCCATATGATTCAATTCCAATTGCTTCGGTGCGGTTTGAGATGCTTCAAATTCTACGGTGATCCCTTCCTCATTGGTCAACTTCACCGTCTTTGTGGCACATTCAATAACTCCATTGTGCTTCCTCAACCAGTCCATACCAAGTATAATATCCAACCCTTGAGAATCTAAAACAATGAGGTTGGCGGAGAAGTCTACCCCCCTTATTCTAAGGCTTACTTTTGGACATACTATATTTGTCCTCATCTCTCCTCCAGGAAACTTAACCAACAGAGTAAACTTCATATGAGAGATAGGAAAACTATACTTGGCAACATACTTCGATGCAATGAATGAATGCGATGCTCCAGAATCAAATAACATAGTCGCGGGGTTGGAGTTGGCGAGAAACATACCAATGACCACGTCATCCGCTTGTTGAGCATCCTCCGTAGAGACATGGTTCACGTTGCCACGAGCAAAATTTTGCTGTCCACGGCTTCCTTGTGGCTGTCCTCCATTAGGTATTGGGTTTTGCCTCGATGCATTGCTTCCTTGACCAAGGCCCGACTTAGGACATTGATGTGCAAAGTGTCCAGCTTCTCCACAAGTATAGCAATTCTTAACTCCACCAGAATTATTGGGACGAGCTTGGTTTTGAACATTGGCTCCAGGAAAATCAGCACGAGGTGCATAAGGCATCGGAGGCCTAGGTGCTTGCATGACAGGGCGCTGCTGCACAAACTGAGTTGGGCGCGGTGCATAACCAGGGCGCTGAGCAGGAATAGAGGAGCTGTAATGAGGCGCATTGGGCGGCGCAAAGCGAGGGCGCACATTACTTCCTTGTTGCTGTCCTTGATATGGCGCCTTCCTCTTGATTTCTTGCTCCATCTCACGGATCTTGTTCTCAACCACGATTGCTTTGTCCACAAGCTTCTGAAAATTGACATAATCACAGTTGAGAAATTGCACTTGGATCGTATTGTTCAATCCCCTCATGAACAAGTATTGCTTTCGGCTGTCCCGGCTAACATCCTCAGGCGCATATCTTGAGAGTTGAGTGAACTTATTGAGATATTCACTCACGCTTGATTTTCCTTGTCTCAAGTTCTCAAATTCTTGCCTCTTCAAGATCATAACACCTTCCGGCACATAATGAGAACAGAAACTCTCCTTGAATTCCGCCCAGGTAATTCTCTCTTGGTTCTCATGAGCATTGCAATAAGAATCCCACCAATCTGCAGCTGCTCCAACGAGTTGATGAGAAGCAAATAGCACCTTCTCCCAGTCACTGCATTGGACAATGGCTAGCTTCTTCTCCATGGACTTGAGCCAATCATCCGCATCCATAGGGTATGCGGCTTGAGCAAAGGTTGGCGGCCTAGTCCTCATAAACTCTCCCAATCGGTTATGAGGAGGTGGGGGTGGCGGTGGAGGCATGTGGGGCTGATTGTTGATATTGCCAGCCTGCAGCTGTCCCATAGTCTGTATCATGGTCTGCATGAGCTGGTTTTGCATGGCCAATAGCTGCTCGATGTTGATAACTCCCTGAGTAGATCCTTGCCCATTGTTGTTCTGAGGTACTCCATTGTTCTCCTCTTCATCATTGCCATCCCTCTGGTTGCGAGTCCTCACCATCTGAAGTAAAGCAGTAGGTAAGAATTGGAAAACGCCCCAACTATATGCATCAAGGGATATGAAACTAAACAACTAGCTACACTAGCCTAGGTGGACATGGCAATGCTAAAGCATCCCAAAATCCTCTATTAAGCACACAAGCAACCAATATATATAGCAAACAGCACACCAACAAAATCAAATCGAATCCTGAGTGCTCCTATGTGCTCTAAAGTGTCCATTCTATCTAGGCTGCATCCTACGGTCAACCTGTGGCTCTGATACCAATTTGTGACGCCCGGTTCCGAAAATGAACCAAGCTAACGCATATGTGTGCCCAGGATGTTCATCACACATAGACGAGTGCAATCACAAAAGAGTATACAGAAAATTACCACAAGACAAGATTAATTTACCAAATTTTATTACACAAACCATATTATCCTCGAATCCAAGCTCCAATGAATATTAATGACAAGTTCAACTAATGCAACGGAAATAAACTAAGTAAGCAAACTAAGAAACTATGCAACATAAGCGACAGGGTATGCATGCGCAGCTCCAATCAACACCACAGGCAAAGCTGACGGTAGACACGGCCTAGAACTCCGCATTATCGCCATTAAACTCCCAATCCTGACCTGCAACTGTTGGGGGGGATTGCAAGAGTGAGTACATGTCGTACTCAGCGAGTGTGGAAAGTATGACATGTGCCTGATTCAAATGTCGACAATAATAATGGTAAAGTGCTGAAAAGTACATTGAAACATTTGAAAAGCAATATAGTATAAGTATGTGAAGTAAACCCACCATAATCATAAATAATATCATAATACCAGTCCATAATTCACCATTGTCATCAATAATTCCAGATTTCACCATTGTCAATAACCATATTCAATACCAGAAATTAAATCCATAACCATTACCAAACCATAACCATTACCAAACCATAACCATCCCAAATCCCAAATTGCCTCTAATCATGGAAGTTGTCCAGGTGCTCATAACCGGGAGCACGGCTATCATGATAGTTTTAGTTAACTCTGCAGAGTTTGTACCTCTTTACCCACGTGTTCGTGATTTCATCACCCTTCGGCGACTAAGAACCTCCCTTATGCCCATGACCCGTCGGTCACATTACACACTTCCGTTGGTGTGTGGCCAAGAGATCACAAAATAGCCTTTACAAAGGGATTACTAGCCTATTTAGACCCCACTGAGGTTTCACCGGTGGCGATGTCTCCCGCAGAGCACATCTTCAACCAAGGGCCCCCTCTTGAGCCATTCGGGTCCCAGGGTAGTCCCACCAATCATCAACAAACCCAATCCGACTACCCCTTCCCCGAGCATCCACAATGGTCCAAACAGCACTAGCAAAGCCCTAATTAATCAGCTACGCCGCACCCATACTTAGCCTCGTGGTGGCACTGTAGTCCTGGCTTATTCTCGCATGAACCGATCCTTAGATATAAAGCAAGCAAACCACCATAACATCCAACCCATCCACATACCAGGCTTGCTTAAATCATCCATTACCATACCATGTTTAACCAGTTCATGTTAATCATAATCTCATCCATGCATAATTAAATTGAGTGATATAGTTGTTTCCCATCCCAGTTGATTAAGCGAAGCAAAAAGGTAAAAACCTTTCCCGACTCTCTACCATAAATTCCAGGTGACAAGGGTGGTTTAGCAAATCTAGTAAACTTCCTACCATAGGATTTCCCATCAATTTGACACAAGCATGCAATTTTGCAAACAAAACATTTATTTTAAAAACAGGATCAATATGCTTCAAGGACACTTGCCTTGCTCTTGCTGTTGATTAGGGTCAAAGCCTTCAAACTCTTGATGTTGTAGATCCTCCGTGGCACTCTCTAGCGCAAATCCGTCTAATCCACACAATAAACATACAAGACAAGAAACACAATCAAAGAGTGCACAAATATTACTCAATATGACATGACATGCATGATTGATGCAATGCAAGGTAGAACTTGTCACTAGATTGCTTTTAATGATCACTAACTAGCTCTAATAGATTTTAACAAGTTTATACAGGTTTGGGGTCGATTAGATCAAATTTTAGAAATAATTCAACACAATTTAACCAAAAAGATCGGACTAGTCCGCTAGGGACCGGACAAGTCCGCACTTGACGAGATCAGCAGATTAGGGTTTTCTAGATCGACGTGAATTTGGAGATTAGGGGTTGAATTCATGTAAGGAAAAGAGAATAGAAGGTATACCAGGTGTTTAGAACTCCAATGAACCAAGAAACTTGGAGGTAACACTTGGATCTTGATGATCTAGGGTTGGTGATGAACTTGGAGATGAATTGGTGGTGAAGGACGAAACTTGGTGGAGATCTTGATCCTCCTTCATTTCCTCCTCTTCTTCTTCTTGTTTGGGATCTTCTCCTCCCTCCTTGATGGTGGCTCCCCACGAACTAGGGTTTGGGTGGGTGGAAAAGTGGCAAATAGATGTCAAACCAAGGGGTGGGGTTGTTTATATAGACGTGGAGGCTAGAGTTAGATGGATTTCGGGTTTAGGATGAGTAGAGGCCGGTTTAGAGTCCCACATGGGCTCTAAAAGAGTTGGGCACGACGTCCCTAGGCCCACTTGACGTGAAACCCAAGAAACAAGTCGTAAAACAAAAGGTCAATCTCGGAGTCACGAAATATCGGACAAGTCCGGACAGGACCGGACTAGTACGAAGTCGTCCAGAGAGAAAATCGGACAAGTCTGGCCAAAAATCGGACAAGTCCGATCTTAGTCAGAAAGGAAAACGGACAAGTTCGCTGGAACACCGGACTAGTCCGGAAAAGTCCAGGGACTTAGCAAATTTTCAATGATTCGTGGAATACCGGACTAGTCCGCACAAAATCGGACAAGTCCGAAGTTGTCCAGAGGCAAATATCGGACTAATCCGCAGCAAAAACGGACAAGTCCGTTTTTAGACAGAGAGAAATCGGACTAGTCCTCAGCAAAACCGGACTAGTCCGCACTATCCTACATTTTTAAGTGCAGTTTTGTTCCAAATCAATTTTAAACTTGTTCCTCTTGTTATGGGTTAATGTTAAACATGTATATGAGTGCATGTAGGGCATGATGCATGAAAATGAGGGTGTTACAGGAAACACAGTAATTCACAACCGGAGGTGGAATCCACTATCTGATCTATTCTAGGTAGTGGAAATGAATCCTTTGGGCATGCCTTATTCAGTTTTGTGTAGTCGATACACATCTGAAGCTTCCCGCCGGCCTTGGGTACAACAACTGGGTTTGCCATCCATTTTGGGTGGAAGACTTCCCGGATGAATCCAGCTTCGGGCAACTTCTTCACTTATTGGCGTATGAAGTTATGTCGCTCTACTAATTGCTTTTGAGGCTTCTGATGTATAGGATGAGCATCGTGATAAATCTTCATATTGTGCTCAATCACTTCCCTAGGGATCTCAGGCATTTGTGACGGTTGCCAGGCAAACACGTCAACATTAGCCCGGAGGAAAGTGATGAGCACGAATTCCTATTTGTTGTTCAGACCTCCCGATATACGGGTGGTCTGAGCAGCATTAGAACCAATTTGGACAACTTTGACGGGAACGTCGGTGTCGCCGCTTGGTTGCACACGAGGTGCGGAAGTTGAGCCTCGATGACGAATGCTCGGGGGCTTCGGAGCTTGCTCCTTTCTGGATTCTTCCTCTTGCGCTGTAGCAAGCACGTGGAGTTCTTCCAGTGCTGTAACTCCAGCGGTGCGATATCCACCGATCCGGATAACGCTTGAGGGTGTTGGCATCTTCAACACCAAGTAGCCATAATGAGCAGCAGCCATGAATTTGTATAAAGCTGGCCAGCCCAAGATGGCGTTGAATGGCAAGTTGATATGTGCCACGTCGAAAACCAACTTCTCAGTCCTGTAATTCTCCCAAGTTCCGAAGGTCACCAGGAGAGTAATGGCATCGAGTGGAGTTATGGCCCTCGGACCTACTCTTGAGAAAGGTCGGTAGGGACGAAGATCCGAAGGTCGGAGCTGAAGCTTGACAAAGGCTTCGAAGCTTATGAGGTTCAGCCCTGAACCTACGTCCACCATTACATGGTGGAGCTGGATGTTGTTGATGGTCGGAGATACCATCAATGGAAGTTGGTCAGCTCCGATCATGTTTTGAGGGCAGTCCGAAGCATCGAAGGTGATGGTAGTATCCATCCACTTCCGATGAGGCTCCACCCTGGCGGAGGGAGCTACCAAGGCCATGTCCCGCCGCATTGTCTTGAGGACACGACGGGAAGTGATGTCCCACGAACCACCAAAGATGGTTTTCATGGTATTCCGACGCTCGTTGTCGGAGACGTTAGAATCATCGTCAACAGAGGTGTAAACAACCTTCAAGACCTTTTTGAGGTCCTGAAAGCCTAACTCCTCTTCAGCCGGAGCTTCGTCAACTTTTTGTTTTCCTTCCCTTTGACGGAAAGGAGCTTCTTCTCGATGCTTGTTGTAACGCTCGGCAAGGTTCTGGACCTCTCAGCAGTCTTCTAGGTTGTGTCTGTTCGCCTTGTGTATGGGACACCACATCTTGGAGCTGCCACCATCTTCAGACGATGGCCGAGGTCGTTTTTCGAGGCGTGGCCCCTGGCCACCCGGAGCTGCAGCTGCTGCAGCGGTAGGTGCACCAACCGACAACTTCTTCTTGCTGTTGGACTTTTTCTTCTTCTTACCACTCCAAGGTAGTGGCTTCACCCTTGGAGGACTTTTTGTTGGCCTCCGGAGGTGGTTGGAAGTGCATTTCACGGCCCTCCGCAACCTTGGCACACTTGTCTGCCAAGCTGAAGAGTTCCGTGACGCTGGTGACCTCGTTGGTCGCCAGCTTCTCCAGCATTTTCCTATCTCGTACACCCTGCCTGAATGCTACAATAACAGAAGCACTTGAGATAGAAGGAATCGTACTTCATACCTGGGAGAACCTCTAGATGAAGGATCGCAAGGACTCTCCCCCTTTTTGCTTTACAGCAAAAAGATCCAGTTCTGTGTCTGGTCGGGTGTATGAGATCCCGAAATTGGCAGTGAACTGTTGGTACAACTCCGCCCAACTGTTGATGGATTCAAGCGGAAGGCTCATGAACCAAGACTTGGCGGTCCCAGTCAAAGACACAGGGAAATAATTGGCCATCACGACCTCATTGCCCCCAGCCGCAAGGATAGCGGTGGAGTAGATTTGAAGAAATTCTGCGAGGTTGACAGTCCCGTCAAATTTCTCTGGCAAATGAGGCCGAAACTTCTGCGGCCATCTGACCATGCGTAGGTGCATGGCCAAGGCAAAATAGCATCCTCCTACTCCCTCAGGAGCAGGACTGTCCCGAGCTTCTCACCTTTTGCGAGCCCTCTCGATGTGGACACGACCATCATGTTGTCGGTAACGACGATCGAGCTCCACTCGAAGGCCGTGAGTTGAAAGCCTTGTTACCGTGTGAGTACGTCGCGCCCCGGAAGGCAGCAACATCGCCTTTTGAGATGCAGCACGCCTCCTTTGTTGCGAATCTTGCGGACCGAGTCTACCCGACAAGGTCCGACGCTGCGATGGGGCCCGCCCCAAGGGGGGAGGACCTTGATTGCTGATGCCATTGGCTGCTGCTGCAACCAAATGATCCACATCAGCTCTCCACTGCTCCATCGCACCCTGGGGTGCTCCTGGAGGCGGTTGACGTTGGAGAAGAGCACGCGTAGCAATAAACGCGTGTTCGGGGTTGTTGTTCGCCTATGCAGTGATCGACGCAGACGCACCATCTCGATGTTCGGGTTGATTCACCGGAGCGGACGGTGGCAGCGGTGGTATGACTCCTGCTGGGGCTACAGCACATGCTGGCTGCTGCATGTTGGAGGGATTGCCTCTAGCAGGTTGCTCAGTGTGGTTACCGTTGGATGATCCAACAGCAGAATTCACCATCTTTGAATCTCAGGCGCCACCTACCTGGCGTGCCAAATGTTGGAGTCTTATTCGGGCAATTCTCCTGGTACCACTGTTAGTAGCCCGCAGAGTTTCTTAGTTCGGTTGGGGCGCGCGGAGATTCAGAACAAGATGGTGACTTGACATGAGGATTTACGTGGTTTGGGCCGCCTGAGCGTAATACCCTACTCCACGGGTGTGTTGTTGCTGTTGTATTGAGTGTTTGAGAGCGTGAGCCAGAGAGAGGCCACAAAAGTCTCCCTGTGTATCGCTCGGCCAGTCCTTTTATAGTACAAGGGCTGACCGTTACATCGTTAGCCTGGCCTGACGTGTGGCCCTGGCGTTACTGATGTCTAATACACAGTTTAATGTACTTAATTCCCCTTAATAGCGTGATAACGCCCTTTAATGGTGGCGTTACTGGTATTAAGGGTCATCCGATCGTGTGTCATTAAGATAGCATTAATGACACATAATCAGGTCTTGAAGTCTTTAATGTCCCATGAAGGTTCAAGTCGTTGAAGGTCCACCAATCTGTTTGTTGAGGTTGAAGGTCCGGTGGTTGGACGCGTGGCAGCTTCGGAGCTTACCATTTTGGACGAGTTGATCCAGTGTCGTGGTACACGTGTCGGTACCAGGGCTTCCCTCTATCGGGGGTTAGGTCTAGGGGTGCCACACAGGTATCCAGTCTGGAGCATTCCCATGTAGGGATTGTAGCTTCGGTTTCATGATACACGTGGCGGCACTGGGACTAACCATATGAGGGAGGAAAGTCCGTTTACGAGCAACACGTGGGGCCTTCGGAGGTCTTCAACTTAGATAGGTGGAGTTCTTTTGCACTCTTCGCAGTTCCAAGGGGTATCCGGTACGCAGGGTACCAACACGGACCTAGAGTCGGACCTTATTAAAAAGGGTGTTTTGTCAATATTTAAAACTTTTATCGACATAGCCAATGTATTTACCACACATGGGTCTCACAATCTCCCCCTTGTTGAATGCATTGGCAACACCACTTAAAATCCGAACATTGGCTTATTCACATGAAAAGTTCTGAAAACAATTTCTCCCCCTTTTTGAAAATTAAATGAGATAGAAATAAATTTCTCTCCCTATACATATTTCTCCCCCTTTGACAATGTATTGATCAAGGTAAAAAAGAGAAATTTTGATTTGTTATGAACACATTATAACATATACATATAAAACAATGCTCATCCAAGTCATACTATCAAGTGACTTACACTATCACAACAATGAGATACATAAAGTAGTGTAAGCCATGCTAGAGACCAAATGTAATTTTCAATTTTGGCAAGTCATGATCTCACAAACTTAATTATTTCAAAACCTGAAAGCATGACACTTGTTGCTGCATTTTATTATTTTTCAAAGCACAAATTTAGATCATATTATATTTACAAGAGATTATATGCGCATCTTCCTTATTCTAACCAAGTCAAGCCTATGTCATTTGACAATCGGAAGCTTAAGGACATGGTTTTAGTCATACACTGTGACACCCGGTTCCGAATATGAACCAAGCATAATGCATATGTGTACCCAAAAAGTTTATCAAACATATACGGTTGCATCACAAACGATATACAGAATTTAACCACATCTCAACTATTAAATAAGTACTTTATTACAATAATCTAATAGTTCATAAATGACAAAACTCTAATTAATGCAGCGGAAAATAAACTAAGCAGCACGACTCCATTCCACAGGCAATTGACGATGGTACGCAACCTAGTACTCCGCGTGATCCTTAGGGTACTCCCAATTATCTCCAGTAGCTGTTAGGGGGGATTGCAAGGGTGAGTACGTGTCGTACTCAGCAAGTGTGGAAATAGATGACATGTGGCTAAACAAATGATTGCAATATAATGGCTAATTGCAGAAAAGTACATTTCATAAACATGTAAAAGCATCCTATCATGTCTATGTGAGTTTATTTCCCTTCATGACCCAAATAATTATCATACCATAAGACCAACAATTCTTATTTACCATCACAATTCATTTAATACCAGCCAACCATTAATTTAACACCATATGTCGATTCTATATTCTCTCATGCACGACTATACTCAGTGACAAACCAAAACCATACCAACCATCCCAAAATTCCAAGTCCAATTCTAATCATGGAAGTTGTCCAGGTGCTCTTAACTGGGAGCACGACTATCATGATAGTTTTTAACACTCTGCAGAGGTTGTACCACTTTACCCACATGTTCGTGATTTCATCACCTTTCGATGACTAAGAACCTCTATGTTGCCCTGTCGCACTTCCGTTGGTGTGCGGCCAATAGATCACAAAATAGCCTTTCAAAAGGGACTACTAGTATGTACAGGCCCACTAAGGTTTCACCAGCAGGCTTGAATCTCCATTCTCCCAACCAATGGCCCCCTCGTGTGCCATGTGGACCCCAGGGCAGTCCTCCTCGACTCCCATTCCCCACGCCATCCAATGGTCCATACAATACTAGTAGCACTCCTAATTATTCAGCTACGCTGCACCCATACTTGTCCTTGTGGTGGCACTGTTGTCCTGGCATATTCTCGCATGAACCGGTCCTTAGATCTAAGGCAAGCAAAACCACCGTATCATCCAACCCATTCCACAAAACCATGCTTGCTTAGATCTCCTAAATTCCATGTTGCTAAATTAATCATCATCTTATTACCATCCCAAGTTCTCATATTTAATGTTGTCAACCACATAATTTAAGTTACCCATAATCCATGTAGCGATGCGGTGCGAAAAGAAAAATACCCATACCCGACTCATCAAGTATATCGCGTCGACAGGGGTGGCAAACAACGCTAGTAAACTCCTATGTATGGGTTTCCCATCATATTGACACGAGCATGCAAGTTCACAAACAAAACATTTAATAAAACAGGATCAATATGATCAAGGACACTTGCCTTGCTCCGACGGATGGTGTTGCTCAAGCGCTTCAAAGTCTTGGTTTTGGAAATCCTCGTATGCAGCCTCTTGAGCACGTCCCTCTACGCGTGATTACGCATACAAGAAAATATATAAAATCAATATGATGCACACAAATTAATCTACATGCAATGACATGCATGCATGCATGCAAGGTTCAATAATTAATTAAGTACGGTTGTTTATTAATTAGATGCGACTAGTTCATACGTGTTCATATGAGTTTACGGGGGTTTTAGTGGGGATTAATGTTGCTGAAAATAAAAAGATGGTGCGACTACGATCAAACTACGTCTATTAGATTCAATACGTTGGCTAAAATTCGCATCGGAAAACGTATCCTACCATAGATGCAGTGGCTTCAAAGATCGCGGGATGGGGACGACGCATAGATGAACTAGATGGCGCAAGGTCCTCTAGCGGCACGACAACGGCGACGCGACAAACTCTAGCGGACGACGGCACCCTCCTCTTCTCTTCCTTTTTCCCCTCTTCTTCCCCTAGCGGCGCAGCCTCTAGTGCCTCTGAATCTTTTTCCTACCAAGCTAGGGTTTTTCTCTGGAGGCGGCGCTATTTCTGGCGGTGTTGGAGAAATTATGATGCCCTACGGCCGTTTATATAGGCGCGGCAGCAGGGACACGATCGACCAGAGGCCGACTCGGCCTGGGAACGCGCGGGCGGGGCGGCTCGATCGGTGCGCGACCGACCCGACCACGAAGCCAGTGCGGCTGGCGCGCGCGTGAGCGGGACAGCGGTGCGGGGGGGGGGGGGGGGGGGGGGGTGCTCGGGGCCAGGGAGGCGCAGGCCACGCGCGCGTGCGGCGGGGCCAGGCGCGGGTCAGCGCCGGCTGGGCCGGCTCGGCCTGGCCAGCGGCGGTGTTGACTTTTTTTTTCTTTTACATATACAAATATTATTATATATTATTATTATTATTATTTTATATATGTATATTATTATATATATTATTTATTTATATTATTCATTTGTTTCTTTAGGTTTCACATATACATAACTCCTATGTATGGGTTTCCAATCATATTGACATGAGCATGCAATTTCGCAAACAAAACATTTAATAAAACGGGATCAATATGATCAAGGTCACTTGCCTTGCTCTGATGGATGGGGTTGCTCAAGCGCTTCAAAGTCCTTGTTTTGGAAATCCTCGTATGCGGCCTCTTGAGCACGTCCCTCTACGCGTGATTACACATACAATAAAATACATACAAATCAATATGATGCACACAAATTAATCAACATGCAATGACATGCATGCATGCAAGGTTCAATAATTAATTAACTATGGTTGTTTATTAATTAGATGCGACTAGTTCATACGTGTTCATATGAGTTTACGGGGGTTTTAGCGGGGATTAATGTTGCTGAAAATAAAAAGATGGTGCGACTACGATCAAACTACGTCTATTAGATTCAATACGTTCGTTAAAATTCGCATCGGAAAACGTATCCTACTGTAGATGCGGTGGCTTCGAAGATCACGGGATGGGGACCATGCGTAGACGAAGTAGATGGCGCAAGGTCCTCCGGCGGCACGACGACGGTGACGCGACGAACTCCGGCGGACGGCGGCACCCTCCTCTTCTCTTCCTTTTTTCCCTCTTCTTCCCCTGGCGGCGCAGCCTTTGGTGCCTCTGAATCTTTTTCCTACCAAGCTAGGGTTCTTCTCTGGAGGCGGCACTGTTTCTGGCGGTGTTGGAGAAATTACGATGCCCTACGACCGTTTATATAGGCGTGGCAGCAGGGACGCGATCGACAAGAGGCCGACTCGGCCTGGGAACGCGCGGGCGGGGCGGCTCAGTCGGCGCGCGACCGACCTGGCCACGGAGCCAGCGCGGCTGGCGCACGCGCGAGCGCGACAACGGTAGGGGGGGTGCGCGGGGCCAGGGCGACGCTGGGCGCGCGTGCGTGTAGCAGGGCCAGGCGCGGGTCAGCGTTGGCTGGGCCGGCTCAGCCTGGCCAGCGGCAGTGTTGACTTTTCTTTTTTCTTTTACATATGCAAATATTATTATATATTATTATTTTTTTATTTTTTTATATATGTATATTATTATATATATTATTTATTTATATATTTTTTCATTTGTTTCTTTAGGTTTCACAAATACATATATATATTTATATATATATATATATATTATTTTATATATGTCCCCTAATACATGTTTTATATTTTTATTTTCTTTTTCTTCTTTTGCTACACATGTTTGCACATGTATGTTTTATATTTTATTATCTTTCTTTTATTCTATTAATATTTAATGCATGAATATGTATGCAATGCGTGATGCAAAGATTGAGGGTGTTACAAACCTACCCCCCCTTAATGTGAATCTCGCCCTCGAGATTCGATAGCATGGAGAAAAGATGAGGGAATTCTGCCTTCAGGTCTTCTTCACGTTCCCACGTAGCTTCGGCTTCCATATGGTGTTTCCATTGCACTTTGCACCAACAGATCCTCTTATTCCTCGTGACCCTTTCCTTCACGTCCAAGATCTTGATAGGTTGCTCGACATAGGACAAATCCTCCTGAAGTTCCAACTTGTCCATCGACACTTGTTCTTCCGGCACCCTGAGACACTTCTTGAGTTGAGAACGTGAAACACGTCATGCACACCGGAGAGATACGCCAGCAGCTCAAGTCGATATGCTTCTTCTCCTCGTTTGTCCAAAATCTTGAATGGTCCGATGTAACGTGGTGCTTGTTTTCCTTTGACGTTAAACCTTTGCTGACCTCGGATAGGTGACACTTTGAGGTATACAAAATCTCCAACTTCAAAAGTCAGACTCCTTTGTCTATTATCCGCATAACCTTTCTGTCAAGACTGTGCAGCCTTTAGGTTTTCACGTATTATTTGAACTTGTCTTTTAGCATCCTGTAAAACATCAGGACAAAATACTTGATTCTCTCCGGTTTCATTCCAAAACAAGGGTGTCCTACACTTCCTTCTGTATAGTGCTTCATAGGGTGACATTTTCAAACTTGCTTGGTAGCTATTGTTGTACGAGAATTCAGCATACGACAAACTTTTATCCCAACTTTTCCCATGCTTTAAAGCACAAGCTCTTAACATGTCTTCCAAAATTTGGTTGGTCCTCTCGGTTTGTCCATCCGTTTGAGGGTGATATGCCGAACTAAAGTTCAACCTTGTCCCCATTGCTTAATGCAATTTCTGCCAAAATCTGGAGGTAAACTGAGAACCTCTATCCGAGACTATCTTCTTCAGTACTCCGTGTCAACACACAATATGCTCCATCTATATTTCAGCAAACTGTGCAGCTGTATATTTGGTCTTCACAGGGACAAAGTGAGCTGACTTGGTTTAGCGATCCACAATTACCCAAATTGAGTCGTAACCGGACTGAGTACTTGGTAACCCAACTATGAAGTCCATTCCAATTTCTTCCCACTTCCATTCCGGGATCTTCAATAGTTGCAATAATCCGGCTGGCCTTTGATGTTCCGCCTTCACTCGTTGGCACACGTCGCACAACGCTACAATTCAGCTATGTCATTTTTCATGCTAGCTCACCAATAGCATGTCTTTATGTCCTTGTACATCTTCGTACAGCCGGGATGAATTGAGTAAGGTGAGTCATGTACCTCCTTCAATATTATTTCCCGAATATGCTTAACATTAGGTACCACAATCCTCTTTCCAAGCCATAAGGTACCCTGTTCGTCCTCATCAAATCTGAATTCTCTTCCTTCTTGGGTCTTTTCCTTGATTTCCTGTATTTCCTTGTCCTTGGTCTGTCCTTCCCGTATTTCCTTCTCTAATGTTGGGTTGACTTCCATTGTTGTCATCTCATTTACGAATCCAAGGTGCAACTGTTCAAACTCCTTGCATAACTCGGATGGTAGCTCCCGGACTGTGAGTTGGTGGCTTACTCCTTTTGGGCTCAAAGCATCGGCCACTACATTAGCCTTCCCTGGGTGATAGTTGATTCCCACGTCACATTCCTTGATGAGCTCCAACCATCGGCGTTGCCTCATATTCAGATCCGTTTGCGTGAATATGTACTTGAGACTCTTGTGATCCGTATAAATCTAACATCAGTGACCAAAAACGTAATGTCTCCATATCTTCAAGGTGTGAACCACGGCTGCGAGTTCAAGGTTGTGCGTAGGATAATTCAGCTCATGTTTCTTTAGTTGTCTCGATGCATAAGCTACCACTTGGCCTTCTTGCATGAGCACACATCCTAATCCTTTTCTTGATGCATCACAATATATATCAAAACTCTTGCTCACGTCTGGCAATACTAACACTGGTGCAGTTGTCAACCTTTTCTTTAACTTCTCAAAGCTATCTTGACAAGCTTGAGTCCATCGGAAGGCCTTCCCTTTCATAAGGAATTCAGTCATAGGCTTGGTTATTTTGGAGAAATCCTTGATGAATCGGCGGTAATATCCAGCCATTCCAAGGAAACTCCGAATTTCCTTGACATTCTGTGGCAGTTCCCACTTAAGCACATCTCTCACTTTCCCTGGGTCAACTGATACTCCTCCTCTAGAAATAATATGGCCTAAGAAAGAAACTTCCCGTAACCAGAATTGTAATTTACTGAACTTGGCATACAACTAGCGTTCCCGTAGCTTCTGCAATGTAAGCTTCAAGTGTTCCTCATGTTCTTCCGCACTTCTCGAGTATATCATAATGTCATCGATGAACACTACGACGAACTTATCCAGATATTCCATGAAGACCTTATTCATGAGATACATAAAGTACGCAGGCGCGTTCGTCAATCCAAATGACATGATGGTGTACTCATAGGACCCATATCGTGTCCGAAATGCTGTCTTGGGTATATCCGATGGTCTAATCTTCATTTGGAAGTATCCCGACCGCAAGTCGATCTTGGAGAAAATACATGCACCCTTCATTTGGTCGAACAAATCCTCTATACAGGGCAGCGAGTACTTGTTCTTGATCGTTACTTCGTTGAGAGACCTATAGTCCACACACATCCTCTGGGTTCCATCCTTCTTATCTACGAAGAGTACTGGTGCTCCCCACGGGGATGAGCTTGGGCATACAAAAACCTTCTCTACCTACTCTTGAATTTGCTTCTTGAGCTCTACTAATTCCTTAGGAGGCATCCTATATGGCCTCTTAGCTATAGGTGCAGTTCTGGGTATCAACTCAATAGCGAATTCTATGTCATGATCAGGTGGCATACCTGGCAACTCATCTGGAAACACATCCGGGTACTCGTGGACAATCGGAATGCTTTCCAATGTCACACCTTCCACGTGATTCAACATCGCTTTCTCTCTTGCAGGTTGGGTTGCCTCAACTTTGATGCGTGTATCGTGTTCACTTGTCAACTGCACAATCCTCTCAGTACATTGAATGACTCCATTATGCTTGCTCAGCCAGTCCATTCCAAGTATTATGTCTATTCCTCTGGAGTCCAAGACTATGAGGTTCGCTAGAAAGTCTACCCTCCTTATTTTAATGCTTACTTTTGGACATACTATATTTGTCCTCATCTCCGCGCTAGGAGAACTTACTAGCATAGTTTGCTTCATATGAGATATAGGCAAACTGTATTTGGCAACATACTTTGACGAGATGAATGAATGAGATGCTCCCGAATCAAATAAAATAGTCGCGGGGTTAGAGTTGGCGAGGAACATACCAATCACGACGTCATCATCTTGCTGGGCTTCCTCAGTGGAGACATGATTCACATTGCCGCGGTCAAAATTCTCCTATCCATGGTTGCCTTGTGGTGCTCCTCCATTTGGTCGTGGGTAATTTGGCCTTGGTGCATTGTTCGTCGGTCCATAGCTTCTTCTGGGGCATTGACTTGCAAAGTGCCCGACCTCTCCACACACATAGCATGTTTTACCGCCCGTAGCATTAGGGAAGCTTGGGCGCAGATGATTTTGAACATTTGTCTCCATGTTAGGACGCGGCGCAGGTGGCACAGGATAGCGAGGCGCTTGCATGGCGGGGCGTTGCTGCGATGGCTGATTTGGGCGTGGTGGATAAGCAGCACGGTATGCAGAAGCAGATGGGTTGTAGTATGGTGCGGTTGGTGGTGCATAGTGGGGGCGAACATTGCTTCCTTGCTGCGGTCCATGATGTGTCATCTTCCTCTTGTTGTCCCGCTCCATCTCACGAATCTTGTTCTCAATCACAATAGCCTTGTCAACCAGCTTCTGGAAGTTTGGATAGTCAGTATTGAGCAACTGGACTTGAATTTCATTGTTGAGACCCCTCATAAACAGATACTGCTTCCTACTATCAGTGTTGATGTCTTCTGGAGCATATCTTGATAGTTGAGTGAACTTATTGAGATACTCACTCACGCTCATCCTTCCTTGCCTGAGGTTTTCAAAATCTTGTCTTCTTAGTATCATAACTCCTTCAGGTACATAGTGGGAACGGAAACTCTGCTTAAACTCAGCCCAAGTGATTGCCTCCTGATTATCATGAGCGTTCCAAAGAGCTTTCCACCAGTCAGCGGCTGCTCCAACTAGTTGATGTGATGCAAAGAGAACCTTCTCTCTACCAGTGCACTGGACAATAGCAAGTTTCTTCTCGACAGACTTCAGCCAATCATCAGCTTCCATTGGGTCTGTGGCTTGTGCAAAGGTAGGTGGTCTGGTCCTCATGAACTCTCCCAAACGGTTGTGGTGTGGCGGGGGTGGTGGCAGTGGCGGTATATGAGGCTAATTATTGTTGCCAGCTTGCAGCTCTCCCATTGTTTGTATCATGGTCTGCATGAGCTGGTTCTGCATAGCTAACAGTTGTTCAATATTGATAGCTCCATGAGCATGTCCCTGGTTGTTCTAAGGTACTTCATTGCGCTCCTCCTCATTGTTGGCATCCCTCAGGCTGCGAGTTCTCACCATCTGTTGGCAAAAGAAAGGTGGAGACAAAAGAATTTAGAATTTGGAAAGAAACACCCAAACTATATGCATCAAGGTATGTGACACTAAACAATCCTTTATTGATATAAACCTATATGAGGATGTGGACAAGTGCCGAAGCATCCCACAACTCTCTACTAAGGACACAAGCACTCAAACAAGCACCAAACAAAATTCAGCACACCACACTATTTAAACTAATACGATTCTAAGCGTTCTTATTACAAAATACTCATAGGGGACTTAATTTCCTAATTGTGAGACAGTGAGGGCGTCCTTGGCTGCGTGGATGTGATGGGGTTGCGCCATGGTGATGTAGGTGACCAGATTCTCTTGGGTGACCACGGTTCTCCTGTTGCTTCACATTCCTTCATCTCCAAGTTGGCTTCCAAACGAGCTATCTCCTTGCGAAGGTAGTGGATCTCCCCTTGTGCGGTTGCATAGCGATTGCCCATGTCCAATAATGTCTTTTGAGACCTATCCATTGCTATAAGATTGTCTGAAGCTTCTTGTGGTCCAATTATCCTCCCTGTCCCACTCTCCCGCTGAGGGTGCAGCTCAAACGTGGTGTTACCAAGCTCAAAGCGGCGAGTATGGCACAACCTTGTGAGTGTCGCCCATGCAGTATCATCCATATCATCCTTCTGAGTAGACCTCCAGGTGGGAGCATAATGCCGTGAGACCACTTTATTGAGGTAGAAGATGAGAACCTCAGCATGCCATTCGTTGCGTCCGGGATGAGAGACCCTCTTGACGAAGTAGTTAGCACACATGCAACGGGGATAAAGGAATACTGTCAGTTCCAGCAATGCATGTCCTCCATCGGTTCCGGTGGTCCAAATCTCCTCAACTTGGGGGAAACTAGAGGCTGTTGTGTCCATTCTCGTTCGCACCAGTTTGTGATCCCCCTCCATTTTCACCTCTGTTGTCCTCCTCATCTGAAGCTAGCACGTAGTACTCCTCATTAGGATCCTCATCCATGTTCTCCTCAAATGGCTCATACTCCTCCAGATCCTCCTCCATAGTGTTCGACTGGTTAGCTTCCTCCTCCTCGGGCTCAATGTTCCCCTCCTCTTGCTTCTGCTCGTCAAGCTCAATGGGGTTAAGTCCACTTCCAAGGGGCGGCGGACAGGTGCTCTTGCGGGCTGCACTCCTAGTGATCGGCATCTATAGAAAACAAGAATACATTAGAGGAAAGAATAATGGAATATGAATATGGGAACTGCAGCAGCTAAAATAACGGGAAAAAAGCAGTGCAGCTGTCCCGAAAGAACAAAAAAGAGAGGGAGAAAATGCAGCAGCCAACACAAAAATTTTACCCACACATAGCAGCAGCAAAACACACACTTTACGCAAAAATTCAAGGGGCAAAAACAGCATTGTCTTATGTTGTTCGCTGCTGTAAATTGCATTGGAAACGCAGCGGCAATCGGTACTTTTTGCAGCTGAAAATAAAGAAACAAAACAGCAGCAAAATTTTTCGAAAACAGCAGATTATAAGAGTTTCCTAAGTGCTCTAGAGTGTCCATTCTACCTAGGCTTGCATTCTACAGTCAACACGGCTCTGATACCAATTTGTGACACCTGGTTCCGAATATGAACCAAGCGTAACGCATATGTGTGCCCAGGAAGTCCATCGCACATATACGGTTGCATCACAAACGATATACAGAATTTAACCACGTCTCAACTATTAAATAAGTACTTTATTATAATAATCCAATAGTTCACAAATGACAAAACTCTAATTAATGCAGCGTAAAATAAACTAAGCAGCACGACTCCATTCCACAGGCAATTGACGGCGGTACGCAACCTAGTACTCCGCATGATCCTCAGGGTACTCCCAATTATCTCCAGTAGCTGTTAAGGGGGGGGGGGATTGCAAGGGTGATTACGTGTCATACTCAGCAAGTGTGGAAATAGATGACATGTGGCTAAACAAATGATTGGAATAAAATGGCTAATTGCAGAAAAGTATATTTCATAAACATGTAAAAGCATCATATCATGTCTATGTGAGTTTATTTCCCTTCATGACCCAAATAATTATCATACCATAAATCCAACAATTCTTATTTATCATCGCAATTCATTTAATACCAGCCAAACATTAATTTAACACCATATGCCAATTCTATATTCTCTCATGCACGACTATACTCAAGTGACAAACCAAAACCATGCCAACCATCCAAAAATTCCAAGTCCAATTCTAATCATGGAAGTTGTCCAGGTGCTCTTAACCGGGAGCACGGCTATCATAATAGTTTTTAACACTCTGCAGAGGTTGTACCACTTTACCCACATGTTCGTAATTTCGTCACCTTTCGATGACTAAGAACATCTATGTTGCCCTGTCACACTTCCGTTGGTGTGCGGCCAAGAGATCACAAAATAGCCTTTCAAAAGGGACTACTAGTATGTACGGGCCCACTAAGGTTTCACCGGCAGGCTTGAATCTCTATTCTCCCACCCACGGGCCCCCTCGTGTGCTATGGAAATCCCAGGGCAGCCCTCCTCGACTCCCATTCCCTGCGCCATCCAATGGTCCATACAATACTAGTAGCGCTCCTAATTATTCAGCTACGCCACACCCATAATTGGCCTTGTGGTGGCACTATTGTCCTGGCATATTCTCGCATGAACCGGTCCTTAGATCTAAGGCAAGCAAAATCACCGTATCATCCAACCCATTCCACAAAACCATGCTTGCTTAGATCTCCTAAAGTCCATGTTGCTTGTAAACTCCTATGTATG
The DNA here is from genome assembly GCA_036927565.1 of Tuctoria greenei. Taxonomy (NCBI): domain Eukaryota; kingdom Viridiplantae; phylum Streptophyta; class Magnoliopsida; order Poales; family Poaceae; genus Tuctoria; species Tuctoria greenei. The sequence goes on along the minus strand of JAYESD010000003.1, from coordinate 217,660,600 downwards.
GGTTTCCCATCATATTGACACGAGCATGCAAGTTTGCAAATAAAACATTTAATAAAACGGGATCAATATGATCAAAGACACTTGCCTTGCTCCAACAGATGCGGTTGCTCAAGTTCTTCAAAGTCTTGGTTTTGGAAATCCTCGTATGTGGCCTCTTGAGCACGTCCCTCTATGCATGATTACAAATACAAGAAAATACATACAAATCAATATGATGCACACAAATTAATCAACATGCAATGACATGCATGCATGCAAGGTTCAATAATTAATTAACTACGGTTGTTTATTAATTAGATGCGACTAGTTCATATGTGTTCATATGTGACACCCGGTTCCAAATATGAACCAAGCGTAACGCATATGTGTGTCCAGGAAGTTCATCACACATATACGGTTGCATCACAAACGATATACAGAATTTAACCACGTCTCAACTATTAAATAAGTACTTTATTACAATAATCCAATAGTTCACGAATGATAAAACTCTAAATAATGCAGCGGAAAATAAAATAAGCAGCACGACTCCAATCCACAGGCAATTGACGGCGGTACGCAACCTAGTACTCCACGTGATCCTCAGGGTACTCCCAATTGTCTCCAGTAGCTGTTTGGGGGGGGGGGGGATTGCAAGAGTGAGTACATGTCGTACTCAGCAAGTGTGGAAAGTATGACATGTGTCTTATTCAAATGACGAATGTAATAATGGCTAAGTGCTGAAAAGTACAGTAAAACATTTGAAAAACATTATACTATGTCTATGTGAAACAATCCCGTAATAACCATCGTATTAACAAAATATAAACCATATCCAATTATTGCCAACATCATCATTATCCATGTCCAGTTACCAGAACTCAAATTCATATCCATAACCATAATCCATAAACCATCCATAACCATTACCAACCCATAACCATAAACCAACCATAACCATTACCAAACCATAACCATCCCAAATCCCAATTTCCAACTCTAATCATGTAGGTCATCCAGGCGCTCATAACCGGGAGCACGACTATCATGATAGTTTTTAACACTATGCAGAGGTTGTACCACTTTACCCACACGTTCGTGATTTCATCACCTTTCGATGACTAAGAAACCTCCATTATGCCATCTCACACTTCCGTAGGTGTGTGGCCAAGAGATCACAAAATAGCCTTTCAAAAGGGACTACTAGTATGTACGGGCCCACTAAGGTTTCACCGGCAGGCTTGAATCTCCATTCTCCCACCCACGGGCCCCCTCGTGTGCCATGCAGATCCCAGGGCAGTCCTCCTCGACTCCCATTCCCCGCGCCATCCAATGGTCCATACAATACTAGCAGCGCTCCTAATTATTCAGCTACGCCGCACCCATACTTGGCCTTGTGGTGGCACTGTTGACCTGGCATATTCTCTCATGAACCGGTCCTTAGATCTAAGGCAAGCAAACCACCATAACATCCAACCCATCCACATACCAGGCTTGCTTAGATCACCCATCGTATTGACCAGTTCACATTAACCATAATATCATTGATGCATAATTAAATGTGTAGTGTTGTTTGCCATCCCAATTAATTAAGTGGAGCAAAAAGGTAAAAACCCTTCCCGACTCTCTACCATAAATTCCAGGTGACAAGGGTGGTCAAACAAAACTAGTAAACTTCCTACCATAGGATTCCCATCAAATTGACACAAGCATGCAGTTTGCAAACAAAACATTTATTTTAAAACAGGATCAATATGCTTCAAGGACACTTGCCTTGCTCCGACGGATGGGGTTGCTCAAGCGCTTCGAAATCTTGGTTCTGGAAATCCTCGTACACGACCTCTTGAGCACATTCCTCTATGCGTGATCATACATACAAGAAAATACATACCATTCAACATGATGCACACAAAATAATCAACATGCAATGACATGCATGCATGCAAAGATCAATTATTAATTAACTACGGTTGTTTATTAATTAGATGCAACTAGTTCATACGTGTTCATATGAGTTTACGGGGGTTTTAGCAAGAATTAATGCTGCTGAAAATAAAAATACGACGCAACTACGATCAATTTACTTCTATTAGATTCAATATGGTCGCTAAAATTCGCATCTGGAACATGGCCTACCGTAGATGCGATGGCTTCGATGATCGCGGGATGGGGACAATGCCTAGACGAAGTAGATGCGCAGGGTCCTCCGACGGCACGACGACGATCTCCGGTGGACGACGACACCCTCCTCTTTTTCTTCCTCTTCTTCCCCTCTTTTTTTCTTCCTTTTCTTCCCCTGGCGCAGCCTTCTGGTTCTCTGTACCGGCGGCTTTTCTTCTCTGGAAGGCGGCGGCGGCTGTTCTGGGATCGTGGAAAACCTACGGAAGGCATTTTTATAGACGCGAACGCGCGGCATCGGTACCGACTCGTACCGCGGCTGGGGGCATCGCGCGTGGGTGCGTCTGTCGCGAGCGGGGTGGGGTCATGCGGGGCGAGCGGATCGGGGCGGGGCCGGCTCTACGCGTGGGCGCGTCGAGCGGGACACGGCGCGGGGTGGGGGCGGGGTCCAGCAGCGGGAGTCGGGCGCGGTTCGCGCCGCGCGCGCGGAATCCCGCGTCGGGCATTTCTCGGGGTCGCGCGGGAGGTGGCGCGTGGGTCGGTGCACGGTGCGGGCTACGGGGTGCGTGGCCGGCTGGGCTGTTTGGCCTGGCGGGCGGCTGTTCGTTTTTTTCTTTTTTTTCTTTTCTCTTTTTTTTTATTTTTATATTATTATTATTATTATATATTTTATTATTTATATTTTATTTATTTTATTTATCTTATTCATTTTATTTATTTATTATTATATATATATATATTTATTATTATATAATTCATTTTTATATATTTCTTTTTATATATTATTATTATTTTATATTTATTCCCTAATACATGTTTTAGGCTATAATTATTATTTTCTATTTCTTCTTTTTGCTACACCATATATGTATGTTTTATCATTCTTCTTTTATTCTATTAATACTTAATGCATGAACATGTATGTAATGCATGATGCAAAAATTGAGGGTGTTACAAACCTACCCCCTTAAAGTGAATCTCGCCCTCGAGATTCGATAGAGTGGAGATTCTGCTTTCAGGTCTTCTTCACGTTCCCATGTAGCTTCGATTTCCATATGGTGTTTCCATTGCACTTTGCACCAACGGATCCTCTTATTCCTTGTGACCCTTTCCTTCATGTCCAAAATTTTGATAGGTTGCTCGACATAGGACAAATCCTCTTGAAGTTCTAACTCGTCCATCGGCACTTGTTCTTCCGGTACTCTGAGACACTTCTTGAGTTGAGAGACGTGAAACACGTCGTGTACATCGGAGAGATACGTCGGCAGCTCAAGTCGATATGCCACTTCTCCTCGTTTGTCCAGAATCTTGAATGGTCTGATGTAAAGTGGTGCCAGTTTTCCTTTGACGTTAAACCGTCGCTGACCTCTGATAGGTGACACTTTGAGGTATACAAAATCTCCAACTTCAAAAGTCAAACTCCTTCGCCTATTATCAGCATAACCTTTCTGTCGAGACTAGGCAGCCTTTAAGTTTTCCCGTATTATTTGGACTTGCCTATCAGCATCTTGTAACACGTCGGGACCAAACACTTGATTCTCTCCGGTTCCATTCCAAAACAAGGGAGTCCTACACTTCCTTCCGTACAATGCTTCGTAGGGTGACATTTTCAGACTTGCTTGGTAGCTATTGTTGTACGAGAATTCAGCGTACGACAAACTTTTATCCCAACTTTTCCCATGCTTTAATGCACAAGCTCTTAACATGTCTTCCAAAATTTGGTTGGTCCTCTTGGTTTGTCCATCTGTTTGAGGGTGATACGCCGAACTGAAGTTCAACCTTGTTCCCATTGCTTCATGCAATTTCTACCAAAATCTGGAGGTAAACTGAGAACCTCTATCCGAGACTATCTTATTCGGTACTCCATGTCGACACACAATATGCTCCATATACAATTCTGCTAGCTTCGCGGTGGTATATGTGGTCTTGACAGGGATGAAGTGAGCTGATTTTGTCAACCGATCCACAATAACCCATATTGAATCATAGCCAGACTGAGTTCGCGGTAATCCAACTATAAAGTCCATACCAATCTCTTCCCACTTCCACTCCGGGATCTTTAATGGTTGTAACAATCCGGCTGGCCTTTGATGTTCAGCTTTAACTCGTCGGCACACATCACAAAGTGCAACATATTCGGCTATGTCCTTTTTCATGCTGGCCCACCAATAGCATGACTTTAAGTCCTTGTACATCTTCGTACAGCCAAGATGAATTGAGTAAGGTGAGTCATGTGCTTCCTTTAATATTGTCTCCTGAATATGCTTTACATTAGGCACAACAATTCTCTTTCCAAGCCATAAGGTACCCTGTTCGTCCTCATCAAATCTGAATTCTCTTCCTTCTTGGGTCTTTTCCTTGATTTCCTGTATTTCCTTGTCCTTTGTCTGTCCTTCCTGTATTTCCTGCTCTAATGTTGGGTTGACTTCCATCGTTCCCATCTCATTTATGATTCCAAGGTTCAACCGTTCAAACTCCTTGCATAACTCGGATGGCAGCTCTCGAACTGTGAGTTGATGACTTACTCCTTTTCGGCTCAAAGCATCGGCCACTACATTGGCCTTCCCTGGGTGATAGTTGATTCCCATGTCATAATCCTTGATGAGCTCCAACCATCGGTGTTGCCTCAGGTTCAGATCCGTTTGCGTAAATATGTACTTGAGACTCTTGTGATCCGTATAAATCTCACATCGTTGACCAAAAACATAGTGACTCCATATCTTCAAGGCATGTACCACGGCTGTGAGTTCATGGTCGTGTGTAGGATAATTCAACTCATGTTTCTTTAGTTGCCTCGATGCATAAGCTACCACTTGGCCTTCTTGCATGAGCACACATCCTAATCCTTGTCTTGATGCATCACAATATATATCAAAACTCTTGCTCATGTCCGGTAATACTAACATCGGCGCGGTTGTCAACCTTTTCTTTAACTCCTCAAAGCTATCCTGACAAGCTTGAGTCCATCGGAATGCCTTCCCTTCCATGAGTAATTCCGTCATAGGCTTGGCTATTTTGGAGAAATCCTTGATGAATCGGCGGTAATATCCAGCCATTCCAAGGAAACTCCGAATTTCCTTAACATTCTGTGGCGGTTCCCACTTAAGTACATCTCTCACCTTCCCTGGGTCAACTGATACTCCTCCTCCGGAAATAATATGGCCTAAGAAAGAAACTTCCCGTAACCAGAATTGACATTTACTGAACTTGGCATACAATTGGTGTTCCCGTAGCTTCTGCAATGTAAGCTTCAAGTGTTCTTCATGTTCTTCCTCGCTTCTCGAGTATATCATAATGTCATCGATGAACACTACAACGAACTTATCCAGATATTCCATGAAGACCTTATTCATGAGATACATAAAGTACGAAGGCGCGTTTGTCAATCCAAATGACATGACGGTGTACTCATAAGATCCGTATCGTGTCCGAAATGCTGTCTTGGGTATATCCGATGGTCTAATCTTCACTTGGAAGTATCCTGACCGCAAGCCGATCTTGGAGAAGATACAGGCACCCTTCATTTGGTCGAAAAAATCCTCTATACGGGGCAGTGAGTACTTGTTCTTAATTGTCACTTCGTTGAGAGACCTATAGTCCACACACATCCTCTGGGTTCCATCCTTCTTATCTACGAAGAGCAGTGGGGCTCCCCACGGGGATGAGCTTAGGCGTATGAAACCCTTCTCTAGCTGCTCTTGAATTTGCTTCTTGAGCTCTGCTAATTCCTTAGGAGACATCCTATACGGCCTCTTAGCTATAGGTGCAGTTCCGGGTATCAACTCAATGGCGAATTCTATGTCACGATCAGGTGGCATACCTGGCAACTCATCTGGAAACACATCCGGATACTCGCGAACGCTCGGAATGCTTTCCAAAGTCACTCCTTCCACGTGATTAAGCATTGCCTTCTCTCTTGTAGGTTGGGCTGCCTCAACTTTGATGCGTGTACCATGTTCACTTGTCAACTGCACAATCCTCTCGACACATTGAATGACTCCATTATACTTGCTCAGCCAGTCCATTCCAAGTATTATGTCTATTCCTTGGGAGTCCAATACTATGAGGTTTGCGAGAAAGTCTACCCCCCCTTATTTTAATGCTTACTTTTGGACATACTATATTTATCCTCATATCTCTGCCAGGAGAACTTACTAGCATAGTTTGCTTCATATGAGATATAGGCAAATTGTACTTGGCAACATACTTTGACGAGATGAATGAATGAGATGCTCTCGAATCAAATAAAACAGTCGCAGGGTTGGAGTTGGCAAGATACATACCAATCACGACGTCATCAGCTTGCTGGACTTCCTCAGTAGAGACATGATTCACATTGCCACGAGCAAAGTTATGCTGTCCACGGTGGCCTTGTGGTGCTCCTCCATTTGGTCGCGGGTGATTTGGCCTTGGTGCATTGTTCATAGGTCCATAGTTTCTCCTGGGGCATTGACTTGCAAAGTGCCCGGGTTCTCCACACACATAGCATGTCTTACCGCCTGTAGCATTAGGGAAGTTTAGGCGCAACTGGTTTTGAGCATTTGCCGCCATGTTAGGACGCGGTGCAGGTGGCACAGGATAGCGAGGCGCTTGCATGGCAGGGCGTTGCTGCGCTGGCTGATTTGGGCGGGGCGGATAAGCAGCGCGGTATGCAGGAGCAGATGGGTTGTAGTGTGGTGCAGTAGGTGGTGCATAGCGGGGGCGAACATTGCTTCCTTGTTGCAGTCCATGATGTGGCATCTTCCTCTTGTTGTCCTGCTCCATCTCATGAATCTTGTTCTCAACCACAATAGCCTTGTCAACCAGCTTTTGGAAGTTTGGATAATCAGTATTGAGCAACTGGACTTGAATTTCATTGTTGAGACCCCTCATAAACAGATACTGCTTCCTACTATCAGTTTTGATGTCTTCTGGAGCATATCTTGATAATTGAGTGAATTTGTTGAGATACTCACTCACGCTCATCCTTCCTTGCCTGAGATTTTCAAAGTCTTGTCTTCTCAGTATCATAACTCCTTCAGGTACATAGTGGGAACGGAAACTCTACTTAAACTCAGCCCAAGTGATTGCCTCCTGATTATCATGAGTGTTGCAAAGAGCTTCCCACCAGTCAGCGGCTGCTCCAACTAGTTGATGTGATGCAAAGAGAACCTTCTCTCTATCAGTGCACTGGACAATAGCAAGTTTCTTCTCAACGGACTTCAGCCAATCATCAGCTTCCATTGGGTCTGTGGCTTGTGCAAAGGTGGCGGTCTGGTCCTCATGAACTCTCCCAAACGGTTGTGAGGAGGCAGGGGTGGCGGCGGAGGTATGTGAGGCTGATTGTTGTTGCCAGCTTGCAGCTGTCCCATTGTCTGTATCATGGTCTGCATGAGCTAGTTCTGCATAGCTAACAGTTGTTCAATATTGATAGCTCCATGAGCATGTCCCTGGTTGTTCTGAGGTACTTCATTGCGCTCCTCCTCATCGTTGGCATCCCTCTGGTTACGAGTTCTCACCATCTGTTGGCGAAAGAAGGGTGGGGACAGAAGGATTTAGAATTTGGAAAGAGACGTCCCGACTATATGCATCAAGGTATGTGACACTAAATAATCCTTTATTAATATAGACCTATATGAGGATGTGGACAAGTGCCGAAGCATTCCACAACTCTCTACTAAGCACACAAGCACTCAAACAAGCACCAAACAAAATTGACAAAAATCCTAAAAGAAGTAACACAACTCAAGGTCACACAAGTATGTCTACATCGCTCTTATTTAACTAATGGGGGTGTGCCTATCCTTGAGTCGTGGCATAGGTCGAGGACTACTCGTCATCAAGCGGAAACTCCTCCGGGTCCTCGTCGTCGTCGTCAGGGTCCTCGGGGTCCTGTGGTGGTGAGGCAGCAGGCAGCTGTGGTGCGGCAGACGCTACACTAGAAGGCTCCTCGTCAGAGGACTCCTCAGAAGATGACTCACGCTGACCGTTGCGACGGTCTGGAGAGTCTGGGTTCCACGTCGGGGTGTCAGACGCGTAGTCGTCCGGGTCCTCGTCGGTGATCCGACGATACCTCCTGATTATCGCCTCGTGGCGTTGGGCGAGGTCACGTCCATCCTGAATCTCCTGCTGCGCCCTCTGAAGTCGGGCACTGAGCTGGGCCACGTTGTCAACAGTCTGACGAGACTGCGGGAGGTCCAGGGGTCCCTCCACGTGCCTGGAGACGAAGCTCGCAGTGCCACTAGGACGCTGCGGAACGAAGGCATGCACTGTGTCCTCCAGACGGAAACGGCGGGCGTGACTCCAAAAGGTGGCTGCTTCCCAGCTAGCATCCTGCTCCGCAGATCGGCGGGAGCTCCTCCAAGCAGGACTGTTATGGGTCTTCACCAACTCATCACCATAGTAGATATAGATCTTGCAGCTCCACTCCTTCCTGTCGGGGCGCTGCACTCCAGTGGTGTGGTAGGAGAGCGAGAGGTTGTGGTGACGGTAGCCAGCCTCACGGAGTAGGGCACGGAGACGATGTCGCAGTTGTCCTACGGCCCTGCCGTCAGAACAGATCACCACAGGGTGACGGGGGGTCGACGGCCGAAGAGCGACTGGCCAACCTACGCGGGGGCACAAGTCCACCGGTCGACTTACGGCGGGTTGTCTTGGTGCAGGCCATCTACAGAAAACAAGAATACATTAGAGGAAAAAAATAATGAAATACAAATCTGATAATTTCAGCAGCTAAAATGGCGGAAAAAGAGTGGTGCAGCGGTTCCAAAAGAACGAAAAAATAGAGAGAAAAAATGCAGCAGCCAACACAATAATTTTACCGACACATAACAGCAGCAAAACACACTTTTTTCGCGAAAATTTAAGCAGCAAAAACAGCAGCACTTAATATTGCTCACTTCTGAAAATTTTTATCAAAAACGCAACAGCGATCAATACTTTTTGCGGCTGAAAATAAGGGAACAGAACAGCAGCAAGAATTTTCGAAAATAGCAGATTAGAAGAGTGTTCCTAAGTGCTCTAGAGTATCCATTCTACCTAGGCTTGCGTCCTACGGTCAACGCGGCTCTGATACCAATTTGTGACACCCGGTTCCAAATATGAACCAAGGGTAACACATATGTGTGCCCAGGAAGTTCATCACACATATACGGTTGCATCACAAACGATATACAGAATTTAAGCACGTCTCAACTATTAAATAAGTACTGTATTACAATAATCCAATAGTTCACGAATGATAAAACTCTAAATAATGCAGCGGAAAATAAAATAAGCAGCACGACTCCAATCCATAGGCAATTGACGGCGGTACGCAACCTAGTACTCCACGTGATCCTCAGGGTACTCCCAATTGTCTCCAGTAGCTGTTTGGGGGGGGGGGGGATTGCAAGAGTGAGTACATGTCGTACTCAGCAAGTGTGGAAAGTATGACATGTGGCTTATTCAAATGATGAATGTAATAATGGCTAAGTGCTGAAAAGTACAGTAAAACATTTGAAAAGCATTATACTATGTCTATGTGAAACAATCCCATCATAACAATCGTATTAACAAAATATAAACCATATCCAATTATTGCCAACATCATCATTATCCATGTCCAGTTACCAAAACTCAAATTCATATCCATAACCATAATGCATAAACCATCCATAACCATTACCAACCCATAACCATAAACCAACCATAACCATTACCAAACCATAACCATCCCAAATCCCAATTTCCAACTCTAATCATGTAGGTCATCCAGGCGCTCATAACCGGGAGCACGGCTATCATGATAGTTTTTAACACTATGCAGAGGTTGTACCACTTTACCCACACGTTCGTGATTTCATCACCTTTCGATGACTAAGAAACCTCCATTATGCCATCTCACACTTCCGTAGGTGTGTGGCCAAGAGATCACAAAATAGCCTTTCAAAAGGGACTACTAGTATGTACGGGCCCACTAAGGTTTCACCGGCAGGCTTGAATCTCCATTCTCCCACCCACGGGCCCCCTCGTGTGCCATGCGGATCCCAGGGCAGTCCTCCTCGACTCCCATTCCCTGCGCCATCCAATGGTCCATACAATACTAGCAGCGCTCCTAATTATTCAGCTACGCCACACCCATACTTGGCCTTGTGGTGGCACTGTTGACCTGGCATATTCTCGCATGAACCGGTCCTTAGATCTAAGGCAAGCAAACCACCATAACATCCAACCCATCCACATACCAGGCTTGCTTAGATCACCCATCGTATTGACCAGTTCACATTAACCATAATATCATTGATGCATAATTAAATGTGTAGTGTTGTTTGCCATCCCAATTAATTAAGCGGAGCAAAAAGGTAAAAACCCTTCCCGACTCTCTACCATAAATTCCATGTGACAAGGGTGGTAAAACAAAACTAGTAAACTTCCTACCATAGGATTCCCATCAAATTGACACAAGCATGCAGTTTGCAAACAAAACATTTATTCTAAAACAGGATCAATATGCTTCAAGGACACTTGCCTTGCTCCGACGGATGGGGTTGCTCAAGCGCTTCGAAATCTTGATTCTGGAAATCCTTGTACATGACCTCTTGAGCACGTTCCTCGATGTGTGATCATACATACAAGAAAATACATACCATTCAACATGATGCACACAAAATAATCAACATGCAATGACATGCATTCATGCAAAGATCAATTATTAATTAACTACGGTTGTTTATTAATTAGATGCAACTAGTTCGTACGTGTTCATATGAGTTTACGGGGGTTTTAGCAAGAATTAATGCTGCTGAAAATAAAAATACGACGCAACTACGATCAATTTACGTCTATTAGATTCAATATGGTCGCTAAAATTCGCATCGGGAACATGGCCTACCGTAGATGCGATGGCTTCGATGATCGCGGGATGGGGACAATGCGTAGACGAAGTAGATGCGCAGGGTCCTCCGGCGGCACGACGACGATCTCCGGTGGACGACGACACCCTCCTCTTTTTCTTCCTCTTCTTCCCCTCTTTTTTTCTTCCTTTTCTTCCCCTGGCGCAGCCTTCTGGTTCTCTGTACTGACGGCTTTTCTTCTCTGGAAGGCGGCGGCGGCTGTTCTGGGATCGTGGAAAACCTACGGAAGGCGTTTTTATAGGCGCGGACGCGCGGCATCGGTACCGACTCGTACCGTGGCTGGGGGCATCGTGCGTGGGCGCGTCGATCGCGAGCGGGGTGGGGTCCAGCGGGGCGAGCAGATCGGGGCGGGGCCGGCTCCGCGCGTGGGCGCGTCGGGCGGGACACGGCGCGGGGTGGGGGCGGGGTCCAGCAGCGGGAGTCGGGCGCGGTTCGCGCCGCGCGCGCGGGAATCCCGCGTCGGGCGTTTCGCGGGGTCGCGCGGGAGGTGGCACGCGGGTCGGTGCGCGGTGCGGGCTGCGGGGTGCGTGGCCGGCTGGGCCGTTTGGCCTGGCCGGCGGCTGTTCGTTTTTTTCTTTTTTTTCTCTTTTTTTTTCTTTTTATATTATTATTATTATATATTTTATTATTTATATTTTATTTATTTTATTTATCTTATTCATTTTATTTATTTATTATTTTATATATATATATATATCATTATATAATTTATTTATATATATTTATTTTTATATATTATTATTATTATTTTATATTTATTCCCTAATACATGTTTTAGGCTATAATTATTATTTTCTATTTCTTCTTTTTGCTACACCATATATGTATGTTTTATCATTCTTCTTTTATTCTATTAATACTTAATGCATGAACATGTATGTAATGCATGATGCGAAAATTGAGGGTGTTACATCATATGAGTTTACGGTGGTTTTAGCAGGGATTAATGTTGCTGAAAATAAAAAGATGGTGCGACTACGATCAAACTACGTCTATTAGATTCAATACGTTCTCTAAAATTCGCATCAGAAAATGTATCATACTGTAGATGCGGTGGCTTCGAAGATCGCGGGATGGGGACGACGCATAGACGAAGTAGATGGTGCAAGGTCCTCTGGCGGCACGACGACGGCAACGTGATGAACTCCAGCGGACGACGGCACCCTCCTCTTCTCTTCCTTTTTTTCCCTCTTCTTCCCCTGGCGGCGCAGCCTCTAGTGCCTCTGAATCATTTTCCTACCAAGCTAGGGTTTTTCTCTGGAGGCGACGCTGTTTCTGGCGGTGTTGTAGAAATTACGATGCCCTACGACCGTTTATATAGGCGCGGCAGTAGGGACGCGATCGACCAGAGGTCGGCTCGGCCTGGGAACGCGCGAGCGGGGCGGCTCGATCGGCGCGCGACCGACCCAGCCACGGAGCCAGCGGTGCTAGCGCGCGCGCGCGAGCGGGACAGCGGTGCAGGGGGAGGGGGGTGCGCAGGGCCAAGGCGGCGCTGGGCGCGCGCGCGTGCGGCGGAGCCAAGCGCGGGTCAGCGCTGGCTGGGCCGGCTCGGCCTGGTCAGCGGCGGTGTTGACTTTTTTCTTTTACATATACAAATATTATTATATATTATTATTTATTTTTTTATATATGTATATTATTATATATATTATTATTTATTTATATTTTTTTCATTTGTTTCTTTAGGTTTCACAAATACATATATATATATTATTATTATTCTATATTTATCTCCTAATACATGTTTTATATTTTTATTTTCTTTTTCTTGTTTTGCTACACATGTTTGCACATGTATGTTTTATATTTTATTATCTTTCTTTTATTCTATTAATGTTTAATGCATGAACATGTATGCAATGCGTGATGCAAAGATTGAGGGTGTTACATACACAATTTCTTCCAAGTTCATATCTAAGTGCAATGATAAGCAATCTCAAAAGAAGAAGTGTGATGCATGCATATTGTCTTGATCTTTTCTCAAATTTTCATTTGAACATAAAAACTCAACATGTGAGTTGCTTACTTGATTAATTCTTTATGATTAAAAGCACTTGTGAGCATGCAACAAGTTCAAAAAAACAAGAAAGTTCAATCATGACCAGATTTAGTGTAAGTAGTTATTCCAATTACTAGTCATGGCAAAAACTAAAAAATGTATAACATGAGTAAAGTAGTAAGAACTTTTAGCATGTAAAAGGAATCAAAAAGTCATATATGTATGAAATACTATGCTCATATTATTTTAAATTCAGATTCATACATAGATTTCCCATGTTTCAAAACTCCTCCTCAATCTAAGCCATTAGGATGCATAACCCCTATTTCACTACAAAGGAAACAAAAACGAGTGAAATCCAAAGGTTTTGTAAAAATGTCAGCCAATTGTTGTTCGATATCTACATGGTGAAGCACAATATTTCATTTTTCAACGTTATCACGGAGAAAGTGATACCAATGTCAATGTGCTTTGTTCTAAAATGTTGCATGGGGTTTTTAGCAATGCAAATTGCACTAGTGTTATCACACAACAGTGGAACACTATCTAGATCAACCCCATAGTCCTTAAGTGTTTGAACAATCCAAAGAATTTGTGAGCAAGCGCTAGCAGGAGCTACATATTCAGATTCGGTTGTGGATTGTGCAACTGAGTTTTGTTTTCTAGAGGACCAAGCAACAAGTGAATTACCAAGAAAATGACAAGCATCGAAGTAATTTTCCTATCAATTCTACAACCCTCAAAATCAGCATCCAAAAAGGCTTTCAAAGTAATAGTTGAGGAAGAAGGAAGAAAAATGCCAAATTCTTGAGTTCCATTTAAGTACCTGAGAATCCTTTTGACGGCTTGACGATGTGAAGCACGTGGGGAATCTTGAAACCATGCACAAAGACATACAATGAATTGTATGTTCGGTCTTGATGCCGTTAGGTACAAAAGTGATCCGATCATGCTTCTATATTCTTTTTGATCCACAGGTTCACCATCTTAATCAAGTTCAAATGTGGTTGCTGTACCCATTGGTGTCCGAAGAGGCTTGATTTTGTCCATATTGTCAAAACCCGGTGGTTGCTTGACATAAACCTCCTCATCTATGTAGCCATTAAGAAAGGCACTTTTAACATCTATTTGATATAGCTTAAAACCTTTTGATGCAGCAAAAGCTAACAAAATTCTTATGGCTTCTAATCTAGAAACAGGAGCAAAAGTTTCATCAAAATCTAGACCTTCAATTTGTGTAAAACCTTGAGCAACCAACCTAGCCTTATTCCTAACCACAACTCCATCCTCACTTTGTTTATTTTTAAACACCCATTTAGTTCCAATTAAGGTTTGACCTTGAGGTACAAGTTTCCAAACATTATTTCTTTCAAAATTTTCTAACTCTTCTTGCATGGCAATAATCCAAGATTCATTAGTGAGTGTGTATGATATATCTTTGGGTTCAAAAGAAGCAACAAAAGCAGAGTGAGCATGAGAGTTTGGATCGCAAAACTTGGACCATGTGACTCATTCGTGCATGCTTCCAATAATTTGTTGTGGATGATGACTTTTGAGAATTCGAAGGGGAGTGGACACTTCACAAGTTTATTCTTCTTCTTCATGTTCATCACAAATCGATGAGCTGATGACTTGAGTAAGATCTAGACCAACAATGGTGGTTGTCGGTGCTGGTTGTGAATAAAAATCAGGAGCTAGAACAATGTCATTAGCTGCTGAATTTTCGGGCAACAACACCTCTTCTTCCTCATCTTCAACAAAAATGCTCCCCCCCTTCAGATATGGATCTGAACCTGCAATGTTTGAGCTAGTACCTGGGCTAGCTTCATCAAAAGAAATCTCACAAGTCTCCACAATTTTGTTAGTGTCAAGTAAAAGCACATGGTTGCCTTTAGTATGAGATGGATAACCAAGAAACATGCCATCAATGGATCTAGGTTCAAATTTATCAAGATTACCATGTTTCTTAACAAAGAATTTGCAACCAAAGACCCTAAAGTGTGTGACAGTAGGCCTATGTCCAAACCGAATCTCATATGGTGTTTTTCCTAGCTTAGCTTGCAAGAAAACATGATTTGAAACATAACAAGTTGTTGCAATTGCATCTACCCAAAATTTTCTAGGAGTTTGATATTCATCAAGCATAGTCCTAGCCATCTCAACTAAGGTTTTGTTTTTTCTCTCTACGACACCCTTTTGTTGAGGTACATAAGGTGAAGAAAATTGATGATATATTCCATTTTCAGCACAAAAATGATCAAACGATTGATTTTTAAATTCAGTTCCGTTCTCACTGCTAATTGCTTTTAAAGATCCTGGGTGATCAATTGATAATGTAAGAAATAAAGTTCTAAAGTGACTAAAAGCTTCATTCTTAGATGCCATAAAGTAAACCCAAGAGTATTTAGAAAAATCATCAACAATCACAAGAACATACCATTTACCTCCAAAAGATTGAACACGTGAAGGTCCTACGGTGTCAAGGTGCAAAAGTTGACCCGGTTCAGTTGTCATGGTCATTGTAAGAGAAGCATGTGAACCTGCAACCATCTTAGTATGTCTACAAGAGGAGCACACAATTTTTTTGTCCCCTTTAAGCTTAGGCAACCCATGTATGCGATCAAGAGCACTAACACGCGTTAGATGATCAAAGCCTACGTGACCAAGTCTACAATGCCAAAAATATAAGTCCTTTGATTCATTAGCAACTAGACACCGATGCTTAGAGGATGACATATCAAAATGAGCTCTAAAAACTCTTCCAAATAGAGACATGTTAAAAATAAGCTCACTATTTGAATCTACAACCTTGCAGCAATTTCTAGTAAAAATAATTTCCAGATTTTCATGTAACAATTGTGAAACAAAAAGCAAGTTGTATTTCAAGTTTTTAACAAGTGCCACATCCTTCAAAGTGTAGTGATTATTTACTCTAACTGAACCTTTAGCAATTATAGGAGTTGAAGAATTATCGGCAAAAGTAACATTCTCTACACGTGACACAAAAGAGAGGGAGGTGAACCATTCTTTGTTACCGGTCATGTGACGTGAGAAACCTAAATCCACAATCCAAATGTTCTCCTTCCTCAAGCGTGTAACCTAAATAGAAGCACAATACGTCGATGACTCAATACTGGGGTTAGTCAATAGGCATTTAGGAATCCAGTACTGAGTCACACGACGTCCAGCAGGAATAATACGCGAAAGCAGAGAAAAGACATCAGGTTTATGAGTGAAAGCTTGAAGATTTTTTTGCCCAACTAATGACTTATGAGGTGTTACTTGCGCAGAATGAAAATCAGTAGCTCCGGAGGCAAAAACAGATGGTACGGAGGTAACAACAGAAGGTCTGGAAGTAAAAACTGAAGCTCCGGAGGTAAACTTTGAATATTTTTGACTCATAACAGTGGGTTGCATGTTCCTGACATTCGATTTAGTATGTGCAGCAAATTTTGCATGAGAGTTATAAGATCTAGCTTTATTTCCTTTTTATGTTGCTTAGCTAGTCTATAACAAAAATCTATGATATGACCATCTACCACAATAGATACAATTAAATTTAACTTTGTGTTCTTGTCTAGATAAGCATGCAGTATGTTTATTTGAACCCGAATGTGACAACACTCCTGCAGATTTAAAAACCACCTCTTTTGGTTTAGGAACTGTTTTAATCAAACCACTTCCTAATGACTTTACAATTTTAGGTGGATGTGATTTAGCATGAGCATGGGAATCAAAACCTAAACCAGTTTTATCATTGCAAGGTTTAGAAGAATTTAACAGCAAGTTCAGATTCTTATTTCCATTATAAAATTGCTCTAGTGTCCTATTTTTGTTATCAAGTTCTTTAGACAAGTCTAGGAAGTTTTGACATTATTTTCCTTTAAGTTTGCAGTTATAACAATATTTAACTTCATGAGAACGTAAAGCACTGTTCAATATAGAAATTTCATTCATAGCGTCTTGTAGTTTCTTATCAAGATCATCACAAGTAGAACAATGCAAATCAATTGTAGAACAATAAGCATCTTTTAAGTTTCTGTCATTAAGTGCAGCAAGTTTTTTGTTCTTTTCAATCTCTAACTCAAGTTTATCAAGAGTGGATGAGTGTGAACTTCATAAGGAAATCGCATGAGGAACAAGAATCATCACTAGGAATCAAAGATTTCTAACGATTAATTTCAGATTCTAGTGACTCAATTTTAATAGCATTGTCCCTACACTTTTTGTCCTTTTTCTTAACTATAATAGTGGCACGAGAAATAGCATCACATATTTCTTTGCAAGTAGGAGATACCTCTTCGTTGTCACTGTTGTGTTCTGCATCCTCCATACTTGATCTTGATTTGCCTGCCATGAAGCACAAGTTTGCCAGATCATCTTCATCTTCGTCACTTCCAATGTCTACATCACTCGAGCCAAGTTCTTGAAGTGCGGTGATGAAACTGTTTATCAGTTTGCATCCTGTAAAACCCTTCTTTTTCTTGTTGGTGTTGCCAAAAGAGGACTTGACTTTATTCTGCTTTTCATCACGGGTAGAAGGACTTGAAAGGTCAGGGCAATCTGTACGAAAGTGTCCTGTCTTACCACATTCAAAGCATCGTTGTGGTCTGGAGCTTCCTCGCCTTCTAGTTCTCACAATTTGCAATGCTTTTGAGAACCGAGTAGAGATGAGTGTTAGCTCCTCTTTTGAAAATTCTTCAATATGTTCTATGGTTAGTGAAGATAGCAAAACAAGTGTATTACTAGATGAAGATTGGCCGGAGCTAGGCATATCACATTGAGAAACAAATGCAAGAGACTTGTTGGGGTTCTTACATGAGATTATGTCAATTTCATCAGTTTTCAATTTAGAATATAGCACATCTAATGTAATTGTACTCATGAAGTAGATTCATGAATAGATGTGACTTTCATCTCCCAAATTGACATGTCTAATGCACCTAGTAATTGCCTAGCATTCTCAGCATCTGAAAAATTAACATTGACGCTATGCAAGTTGCTGAGAATTTTATTAAAGCGAGCAAAGAGGTCATCAATGGACTCACCGGGTTGCATCTTGAAGTGCATGTATTCATTATTTAACATATCCTACCTTACCTCCTTGATCATTTTGGATCCTTCGTGGTAGTCACAAAGTTCTCTCCACACATCGTACGGCAATCGGAGGTGTGCAACACGGTCGAAGTTGCTCTGAGTTAGTCCTTGGATTATCAAGTTGCGGGCTTTGTTGTTGTTGTCAACATCTCTTAAGTTTATAGCCGTGACTTGATCATCTGGGGGCACGTCGTAAGGCTTGTACACCTTTTCCCATATCGTGAAGCCTTGCGCCTAGATAAACGCTTCCATGCGTGCCTTCCAAACCTAAAAAACAATGCCAACAAACCCACAAGGTTTTTGCCGAGTATTCCTCCATGAGGATTAGTCAAAAACACGTGCAAATCACAAAGATTATAGCACCGTAGCTCTTATACCAATTGTAGGATCAAAGATCACATGAAAAGCTACCATACGGGGGGTGAATGGTAGATTTAGAAATTTTTCAGCGGAAGCAACAAAAACCTCTCGGTAGAAAATCAATCTGTTAAGAAATCATATGTGCGACTAATATAAACATGATCAATCTTTAAAAAACCAGTATAGATTGTGGATAATCAAGTAACAAAGACACGACAACAAGAATCACAAAAAACCGTCGAGAAAAACTCAAGTTACGATCGAAAGATTGAACAAAGGTCAATCTGTTCTACCCGAGAAAAACCAGATCTGCAACACTGCAATGAAACTCGTGTAGATCCAAAACCACAAATCCAATGACCATGAAATTTTCATAGATGATAGATAATCAAGTTTTGAAGACAACCCAAATAGAATCACATCAAATGGATTTGTAAAACACGAGTTATGATAAAACTACCAAAGAAAGTAGTGATGTGCTGAAACTCGACGAGAAAACTTGTCTGAAACAAGTCGGACGAACAAAGCACAAAAGTTCCTTGAAACTACGAATTTTATTGATCAAACCACAAGAGGAACAGCCCCAAAGTCGTCTACCACCAGCTCTAGCCTCCCTTGCTTATATAACCAGTCCTTAAGCCAACCCAATGCTAACTAGGACTCTAATCCTACTCAATTCATGAATCGAAACTTTCCATAACTGCTCAAGACTCTTCCATACGCAGATAGAAGCAATCTTAAGACTTACAAACACCTTAGGAATGTATCCCACATTCCTAAAACAACCTAACTTTGTGACCCACACGAAATCCTATCATAACCAACTCAAATCTTTCCCTAACCTAGTTGGTTGGACCTTTCCGACCAATTTTTTACGTCCACATCTCTTCATCACGCCTCGAAACCATGTAGCCATGTCTATGCACTCCATGCACACGTGCAAAATCTTCCAACAACGTCCACGATACATTCATATGCATTGTTCTTGATTCAAACATGTTGCGTGACCTCCCGATCAACTCAACCACAATTCCTCCCGAACTTCGTTGTTGAACCTCATCTTCTCCCTAAGGCTAGTTCAATGGATCCCGTCACCAGCCATGTCTTGAACTCAAGCAACACCTGCACATGAATAAACAACTAATACTTCCGAGCACAAGTCCTCGACTTGACTCTCGTTAGTTCCAAAAACACAACACCTTATATGAGCACCTCACATAAGCATGTTACAAACCATATAAAAATGATATCAGCCATAACCGCTAAAACACACCAAAAACTTAGTAAAAGAATACAAAACAAGCTTTCCATAATCCAAAACGCAAGTTTGAGAAATTGCAAATTAAAAGCAGAACCACTGCGATCAAGCTCCGAACCTTGCCAAAGCTAACCGGACCTTGAACCAGAGCTTACCAAAGCTAGCAGGACCTAGCACCGGAGCTAACTAAAGCTAGCAGGACCTAGCACCGGAGCTTACCAAAGTTAGCAGGACCTAACGCTGGAGCTTACCAAAGCTAGTCGAACCTAGCGTTGAATCTAGCAAACATGTCGGACCTAGCCACAGCAAGTCAGACCTAACCAAAACAAGTCGGATCTAGACAAAGAAGTCGGACCTAGCCAAAACAAGTTGGACCTTACTTCAGACCTTGCTGGAGCTACCTAAAACAAGTTGGACCTATTGTCGAACCTTGCTGGAGCTCGGACCTAGAGTCGGACCTTGTTAAAAAGGGTGTTTTGTCAATATTCAAATCATTTATCAACATAGCCAATGTATTCAGCACACATAAGTCTCACACAAATATTGCTCTCAAACCTATTGTTTCTCGTGCTCCACATGTAACACCTCGTATGTCAGTAGTTGGGTACAAGAATTCTCAAAATTTTGCTTATAACCTGTTGTTTTATATCAGCTTTCACGTATTATTCGATGTTGTGTGACTCAGTACTGGATTCCTAAATACCTTTTGACTGACCTCAATATTGAGTCATCGACGTATTGTGCTTCTATGTAGGTTACACGCTTGAGGAAGGAGGACATTTGGATTGTGGATTCAGGTTGCTCACGCCACATGACCGGTAACAAAGAATGATTCTCCTCCCTCTCTTTTGTGTCACGTGTAGAGAATGTTACTTTTGCTGATAATTCTTCAACTCCTATAATTGCTAAAGGTTCGTTTAAAGTAAATGATCACTACACTTTGAAAGATGTGGCACTTGTTAAAAATTTGAAATACAACTTGCTTTCTATTTCACAATTGCTAGATGAAAATTTGGAAATTATTTTCACTAAAAATTGCTACAAAGTTGTAGATTCAAATAGTGAGCTTATTTTTAACATGTCTCAGTTTGGAAGAGTCTTTAAAGCTGATTTTGATATGTCATCCTCTAAGCATCGGTGTCTAGTTGCTAATGATTCAAAGGACTTATATTTTTGGCATCGTAGACTTGGTCACGTAGGCTTTGATCATCTAATGCGTTTTAGTGCTCTTGATCGCATACGTAGGCTGCCTAAGCTTAAAGGGGACAAAGAAATTGTGTGCTCTTCTTGTAGACATACTAAGATGGTTGCAGGTTCACATACTCCTCTCACAATGATCATGACAACTGAACCGGGTCAACTTTTGCACCTTGACACCGTAGGAACTTTCACATGTTCAATCCTTTGGAGATAAATGGTATGTTCTTGTGATTATTGATGATTATTCTAGATACTCTTGGGCCTACTTTATGGCATCTAAGAATGAAGATTTTAGTCACTTTAGAACTTTATCTCTTATATTATCAATTGATCACCCAGGATCTTTAAAAGCAATTAGAAGTGATAACAAAACCTAATTTAAAAATCAATCTATTGATCACTTTTGTGCTGAAAATGGAATAGATAATCAATTTTCTTCACCATATGTACCTCAACAAAACGGTGTTGTAGAAAGAAAAAACATAACCCTAGTTGACATGGCTAGGACTATGCTTGTAGAAAATTTTGGGCAGATGCAATTGCAACCGCTTATTATGTCCCAAATCGTGTTCTCTTGCGTACTAAGCTAAGTAAAACACCATATGAGCTCCGGTTTGGACATAGGCCTAGTGTTACACACTTTCGGGTCTTTGGTTGCCAATGCTTTGTTAAGAAACATGGTAATCTTGATAAATTTGAAACTAAATCTGTTGATAGCATGTTTCTTGGTTATCCATCTCATACTAGAGGCTATCGTGTGCTTTTACTTGACACTAACAAAATTGTGGAGACTTGTGAGGTTTATTTTGATGAAGCTAGCCCAGGTACTAGCTGAAATATTGCAGGTCCGGATCCATATCCGCAGAGGGAGAGCATTTTCATTGAAGATGAGGAAGAAGTGGAGCTGCTGCCTGAAAACTCAACAGCTAATGATATTGTTCCAGATCAGGATGTTGATTCACAACCGGCACCGACGACTACCATTGCTGGTCCAGATTATCCTCAAGTCACAAGCTCATCAATTTGTGATAAACATGAAGAAGAAGAAGCTTGTGAAGTGTCTACTCCCCTCCGGGTTCTCAAAAGTCATGCTCCACAACAAATTATTGGAAGCTTACAAGAACGAGTCACGCGGTCCTGGTTTTGCGATCTAAACTCTCATGCTCATTCTGCTTTTGTTGCTTCTTTCGAACCCAAAGATATACCACACACATTCAGTAATGAATCTTGGATTATTGCCATGCAAGAAGAGTTAGAAAATTTTGAAAGAAATAATGTTTGGAAACTTGTACCTCCACATCAAGGTCACACTTTAATTGGAGCTAAATGTGTGTTTAAAAATAAAAAAATTAAGGATGGGATTGTGATTCGGAATAAGGATATGTTGGTTGCTCAAGGTTCCACACAAGTTGAAGGTCTAGATTTGATGAAACTTTTGCTCCAGTTGCTAGATTAGAAGCCATAAGAATATTGTTAGCTTTTGCTGCATCTAAAAGTTTCAAGTTATATCAAATGGATGTTAAAAGTGCTTTCTTAATGGCCACATAGATGAGGAGGTTTATGTCAAGAAACCATCAGGTTTTGAAAATCCAGATTTTCCTAATCATGTTTACAAACTGTCCAAAGCCTTGTACGGTCTCAAACAAGTCCCTAGAGCATGGTATGATAGGTTAAAAACATTCCTACTTGAAAAGGGGTTTACCATGGGAAAGGTTGATAAAACTCTTGTTGTGCTTAAGCATGGCAATGACTCATTATTCGTTCAAGTGTATGCGGATGATAATATCTTTGGTTGTGCTTCTCATGATCTTATATCCAAGTTTTCAGCTATGATGAGTTCAGAATTTGAAATGAGTATGATGGGAGAACTCACATACTTTTGGGGGCTGCAAATCAAGCAAACCAAGGAGGGGACCTTTGTGCATCATACAAAGTATACAAAAGACCTCCTAAAGAACTTCAACCTGGACAAAAGAAAGCCTCTTCGGACACCAATGGGAACAACGACAACACTTGAACTTGATGAAGATGGTGACCCGGTCGATCAAAAAGAATATAGAAGTATGATCAGATCACTTTTGTATCTCATGGCATCAAGACCGGACATACAATTCAACGTATGTTTCTGTGCACCGTTTCAAACTTCCCCACGTGCTTCACATAATCAAGCCATCAAAAGGATTCTCAAGTACTTACATGGAACTCAAGAATTTAGCATTTTTCTTCCTTCTTCCTCAACTGTTACTTTGAAAGCTTTTTCGGATGCTGATTTTGGGGGTTGTAGGATTGATAGGAAAAGTACTTCTGGTGCTTGTCATTTTCTTGGTAATTCACTTGTTGCTTGGTCCTCTAGAAAACAAGACTCGGTTGAACAATCCACAGTCGAATCTGAATATGTAGCTGCTGCTAGTGCTTGCTCATAAATTCTTTGGATTGTTCAAACACTTAAGGACTATGGGGTTGATCTAGATAGTGTTCCACTGTTTTGTGGCAACACCAGTGCCATTCGCATTGCTAAAAACCCCGTGCAACATTCGATAACTAAGCACATTGACATTGGGTATCACTTTCTCCGTGATAGTGTTGAAAAGGAAACATTTTGCTTCACCATGTAGATACCTAACAACAATTGGCTGATATTTTCACAAAACCTTTGGATTTCACTCGTTTTTGTTTCATTGATAGGAAATAGGGTTTATGCATCCTCATGGCTTAAATTGAGGGAGGGGGTTTTGAAACTTGGGAAGTATATGTGTGAATCTGAAATTAAAATAATATGAGCATAGTATTTCATACATATATGACTTTGTGATTCCTTTTACATGCTGAAAGTTCTTACTACATTTCTCATGTTATACATTTTGTAGTTTTTGCCATGACTAGTAATTGGAATAATTACTTACACTAAATCTAGTCAAGATTGAACTTTCTTGCTTTTTTGAACTTTTGCATGCTCACAAGTGCTTTTAATAATGAATAATTAATCGAGTAATCAATTCACATGTTGAGCTTTTATGATCAAATGAAAAATGAGAAAATATCAAGAGAATATGAATGCATCGCGCTTCTTCTTTTGAGATGGCCTATCATTGCACATAGATATGAACTTAGAAGAAGTTGTGTATGACTAAAACCATGATCTTAAGCTTCTGATTGTCAAATGACATAGGCTTGGCTTGGTTGGTTAGAATAAGGTAGATGCGGCATATAATATCTTGCAAATGTTATATGATCAGAATTTTTTCTCTAAATAATATTGAAAAATGAAATCTTCAGCAACAAGTGTCATGCTATCAGGTTTTGAAATAGTTAAGTTTCTGAGATCATGACTTGCTTAAATTGAAAATTACACTTGATCTCTTACATGGCTTACACTACTTTATGTATTTCATTGATGTGATAGTGTAAGTTACTTGATAGTATGACTTGGATGAGCTTTGTTTTATATGTATGTGTTACAATATGCTCATAACAATTGAAATTTCTCTTTTGAACCTTGCTGAATACATTGTCAAAGGGGGGTAAATTGATCACACATTGCACACATTCACAAGTGTTTTGGCACAATTCTTCTCAGAGGGAGAATTTTTGTTTTTCTTCTCATTTTCTGATTTACAAAGGGGGAGAAATATTTGTTTTGAAATTTCTTTCTTTCTCATTTGATTGTTTTCAAAACTTTTCATAAACCAATGTTCGGATTTTAAGTGGTGTTGCCAATGCATTCATCAAGGGGGAGATTGTGAGACCTATGTGTGTTGAATACATTGGTTATGACGATAAAAGTTTTGAATTTTGCCAAAACACCTGTCTCATCAAGGTTCGACTCTAGGTCCGAGCTCCTGCAAGGTCCGACAATAGGTCTGACTAGTTTTGGATAGCTCCGTCAAGGTCCGACGTAAGGTGTGACATGTTTTGGCTAGGTCCAACTTGCTATGGCCAGGTCCGACATGTTTTTTGCTAAGTCCTGTGTTAGGTCCGGTTAGCTTTGGATAGCTCCGGTGCTAGGTCCGACTAGCTTTGGTAAGCTCCGACGCTAGGTCTGACTAGCTTTGGTAAGCTCCAGCTCTAGGTCCTGCTAGCTTTGGTATGCTCCGCTTCAAGGTTCGGTTAGCTTTGGCAAGGTCCGGTGCTAGTCTACAATGGTTCTGCTTTTAACTTGAAATGTTTCAAAGTTGCTTTACATCTATGGAAAGCTTGCTTAGTATTCTTTTACTAAGGTTTTGATGTGTTTTGGTTGTTATGGCTGATATTATTTTGCTAGGGTTTGCATCATGCTTATGTGAGGTGCTCACGTAAGGTGTTGTGGTTTCGGAACTAACGAGAGTCAAGTCGAGGACTTGTGCTCGGAAGTATCAGTTGTTTATTCATGTGCAGGTGTTGCTTGAGTTCAAGACATGGCTGGTGAAGGGATCAATTGAACTATTCTTAGAGAGAAGATGAGGTTTAACAACCAAGTTGGGGTGGAATTGTGGTTGAGTTGATCAGGAGGTCGCGCAACATGGTTGAATCAAGAACAATGCATATGAAGGTATCGTGGACGTCATTGGAAGATGTTTGCATGTGTGCAAGGAGTGCATGGACGTGGCTACATGATTCCAAGGCGTGATGAAGAGAAGGGGACATAAAGAATTGGTCAAAAAGGTCCAAGCGACTAGGTTATGAACTCAGGCTGCGGCTGAGTCGGGTTTGACTCAAATATGGAAAGATTTGAGTTGGTTATGAAAGGATTTCATGTGGGTCACGAAGTTGGGTTGTTTTAGGAATGTGGGATACATTCCTAAGGTGTTTGGAAGTCCTAAGATTGCTTCTATCTGCGTATGGAAGAGTCTTGAGCAGTTATGGAATGTTTTGGTTGAATCTGAGTAGGATTTGAGTCCTAATTAGGATTTGGTTGGCCTATGGGCTTGTTATATAAGAAAGAGAGGCCAGAACTCGTGGTCCAAGACTTTGGGGGCTGTTCATTTTGTGTTTTGATCAATAAATTTGTATTCTAAAGGAGATTTTGTGCCTTGTTCGTCCGACTTATTTTTGTCAAGTCTTTCTCGTCGAGTTTCTGCACAACACTACCTTGCTTTAGTGGTTTTATCATAACTCGAGTTTTACAGATCCAATTCACATGATTCTTTTTTGAGTTGTCTTCACAACTTGATTATATATCATCTGTAAAATTTCACGGTCATTGGATTTGTGGTTTTGGATATACACGAGTTTCTTTGCATTGTTGCAAATCAGGTTTTTCTTGCGTAGAACAGATTAACCTTCATTCAATCTTTCGATCATAACTTGAGTTTTTCTCAAAAGATTTTCGTGATTCTTGTCGTGATGTCTTCGTGACTTGATTCTCCACAATCTGTACTGATTTTTTCACAATTGATCACATCCAGATTAGGAACGACAATCTTGTCGTCATGTCTTCGTGACTTGATTTTCGTGATTCTTGTCGTGATGTCTTCGTGACTTGATTCTCCACAATCTGTACACACAATTTCTTAACAGATTGATTTTCTGCCGAGGGGTTTTTGTTGCTTCTGCTGAAAAAGTTTTAGTCTACCATTCACCCCCCTCTGGTAGATTTTCACATGCTCTTCGATCCTACAGAGGAATGGAAGGAGGGGGGTGTAAGTAGAACCTTTTTCTTGCCTTCCTTAGCCATGAGGCAAGTATGGTTGTAAGTCTCCCATCCTCCCATGTTCAGGAAGAGCGTAGACTTCTTTGTTGACTTCTTGATGGCAATTGTTGCCATCTCCTCTTCTTCATCGGAGGAGGAATCGTCGATTGATTCCCACTCCTTTCCAATATGCGCTTGGTGAGCTTGCCTCCTTTTCTTGAAGGTCTTCTTCTCTTGTGGCTTCACTTCTTTCTTCTTTTTGGTTTCTTCATATGTGCAGTCAGCCATAAAGTGACCGTACTCCCCACAGTTGTAGCAAGTACATTGAGCCTTGGATTTTCCTTTATCTTTGCTCTTACCATCACTTGAATTACTGTCTTTCATCATGCGCTTGAATTTCTAAATGAAGAGCACCTTCTCTTCATCATCCATATCGGTGCTCACATCACTTGTGTCCTCTTCATCTTGTGCTTCACGAACATCCTTTCCTTTAGGCTTGAAAGTTGCTTTGGTGGAAAATTTCTTCTTCTTGGAGGAGGTAAGTTCAGCTAAGTCTTTGACATATTGGGCCTCCTTCTCCATCATCTCATGGTTGATAATCTTGTCCAACAGTTCATCAGGAGTCATTTTTGTGAAACCCCAGGCTTTCTTGGATCATAGAGCACAAGGTGACATTCCTTGGCATAAATGCTCTAATCATCCTTTTGACCACCTCATGGTCGGTCCAGTTCTTACTTCCATAGGCACGGATCTTGTTGATGAACGCCTCCATTCTGTTGTACATATCTTGAGGTGATTCGCCCTCCTCAATGGCAAACCTCCCCAATTCTCCTTCAAGCATTTCAATTTTTGCTTCACAAATTGAGCGATTTTCCTCATGTGCGGTCTTGAGTGTATCCCATATTTCATTGGCACTTTTGAGTCCATCAATCTTGGTAAACTCTTCTCGGCTCAAGGAAGAAGTGATCACTGCAACGACTTGTGTGTTGCGGTGAATTTATTGCTCTTGCTCTGGAGTGAGTTCATCGTCGGTATCTGGGATATCTATACATGTACACACAACATGCCAAACACTGGAGTTTAAGGAGATAATATGCATTTTCATATTATAATTCCACATTGTATAATCATTTCCATCAAAATTAGGAGGTTTTCCCATAAGAATTGAAAGATAATGATTGTTAGAATTAAGACGATCGTAATTATAAGGATATCGGGAGTAGTCATGATGACCACTCCCCGTTGTCTTCTCTTCTTCTTCTTTTCCCTTTTTGCTTAGAAGTTTCTTTCTTAGAAGCCCTTGAGTTGATGCACTTCTTCATCATCGTGTTTGTTTTCTTTGAGTACATCGAATGCCTTGGGGTCTTGTTCATCTTTGGTGTTGGGCACCTTCAGGACCTCGTTGTTCTTGTCAGAAGCCATCAATCTCTCCGAGCGGTGAGTCTCTTAAATGGAGAACCTGGCTCTTATACCAATTTAATGTGGCCTAGAGAGGGGTGAATAGGCTTTAAAGCTTTCCTGCAACACTTAACAAATACGTTAAATACCGAGGTACCGGACTTGTCCGGTGTGAGGTACGGACTAGTTCGGTTATTCAATTACTACAAAAGGATTAAGTGTTTAGGCAAAATTTTCAAATGAAAGGACAGCGGAATGTAACTACTATTCTTACAACTTGAACAAGAGATAAGGTTGCTTAATTTTCACGTGGAACACAAATTACTTGATTGATCAGTTCTAATGCCCTAGATGATGAAACTTGCAAAAGTAAAAGAATGGAACACGCAAGACACGGATTTTTACCAAGGTTCAATCTTACCAAAGAGATCTACTCCTCATTGAGAAATCCCACACAGAGCCGAGTCTCTTCAAACCCTTTTCCCTTGTCAAGTCACCACACAAGACCGACTTGAGTTCCACTTTCACGGGGTAATCACCAAGTTGGTGGGGCAACCTCACACATTGAGGGCTCCCACAAAATTACAGCGAGAAAAAGATGATCTAATACACTCAAAAGATTATAAAGAATGCACGAGTGTATAAGAGATCAAACCCCAAGAGTTCAACAATGCGTAGGCGACGATCTCCCTATCTCAAATCTGAATACCCAAAAGATTTAACTCTTTGGGCCTTTAGATGTGTGGGGAGATGTGTTTTGTGCTCTAGGGACAAGTGGCGATGCTAGGGTTTATGTGTTTGAAAGTTGTGTACGATGCTTGTGTTTGTGTGATCGTGGATCTCCTGTTTATAGTGTTTCCAAAAATATTACCGTTAGGGATCCCGACGGATGGATTAGTCCGCTCTGGTGACCGGACTTGTTTGGTGTGCTGTGTAGAAATCGCGTGGAATGTGCAGCACACTAAAACCCTAATTTGTGTTAGGTATACCGTACTTGTTCTTATTGGAACAGAGAGTTCATCAGACAAGTCAGTTGCGATTACAAAAAGTTGATCGGACTAGTTCGCAGTGAGACAGACTTGTTCGGTCCACTATGAAATGTGTTTTTCAACTTGCCTGAGTGAAATATCAGAAAGTTGAACAGTGTGAATTGAAACATCAGAGAGTTTAACGGACTTTTCTGGTGTGTGCCTGGACTTGTCCGGTGCTTAATGAACTGTGACATCAGAAAGTTAATCGGACTAGTCCGCTCGGTGAACGGACTTGTCCGGTGCTCAGTGAATTACTTAGATTTATTTTAGCCCTTACCCTCTATGCAAAGACATGAGCTCTTGGGATGTGTCTATCACACACATCCTATACAATTATGTCTACTTTGCGCTTCCATTGATCATTTGGGCTTCTTCCTTTCTCACTTCTAAATTTTCACCTTTTGGTTGCACCATAATATCTAATCTTTGTTGACCTGCATTCATCTCAATGAATTCATTAGGATCTCATTTGTTTGTCATCAATCATCCAAAACACACAAGGGAATGCCTAGACGCACTTTCACATAATCATATCATAATTAATTAGACTATAGTGGGCGTTTATAGTGTTTATGATGATAAGATGAGATCATTATAATGCAATCATAGAGACTATACCTACCACACATGGACTTTACAATCAAACAGGAAACACTTCATCCAACAACGTATAATGGAAGACTAAAGATAACATCTTTATTATGAATAAAGTCACAAATACAAGAAGGAATACATGAGCCATACCTTTCCCAATTTGGAATTGGCAAGAGAGACTCCCTCTACTCCTTTCCCAATTTGTACATGGAACTAGAGACTCTCCTCTCCATAGCCTAAACTCTTCTAATACTATGGAAAGTAGTGGATACAATAGAATGAAGCTCAAGTGGTGCGTGTTCAAGTGAGGGGTAGGGGTCCTATTTATAGTTGGAGAAGGGTCGGTTCCTGCCACAATTAGTGCGCGAATAAGTCTTCATCGTTATCAGAACACCACAGTGAGTCAACACGTGGAAGAAGACCGGGTTTGGCACGAAGAAGAGGTTGATCGAACAGGGGGTTCAACCGACCTGGTCAGTGCCCATTTCTTGTGTGCTTTCTCCAGGTCACTGACTGATGGGTCCCCTTAACTGATGTGGGTGATACAGTGTTGGATCTCCTCGGATACGTCTGTTTGTGAGCCATTTGATCCATGTGATGCCATGTGTAGTCACTTGAATGGCTGGGATGGTAATTTTTAGGATTGCTCCCCCTCTTTCACCTCAATGCTCAAAAAGTATGCATGCACTATTTTTTCCAAAGACAAGTGGAAATAGGTTAAGTAGAAAGGTGATGTGTGCACAAAATGACATATCCTTCACATAGTTGAGTTATATTGACGGGTGAAATTGGGATATAACAGCCGTCAACAACAGCGGGTCTTAAAACCATCGTCAGAAGCTACTGCAAGTGGTCTTGAGTACTCTAGATCGTGTATGGGGTGCAAGTCATCCCGGGGCCACTTGTCAGGCCTCGTTCCTCATGTAACTGATGGACCTTGGACTATAAAAGGACCATGCAGCCACTGACATAGACAACTTCACTTAGATACATTCTAAGTTCTCTTGGAATCTCACAACACATACACACACACACACACATACAAGCAAGAGCAATACAACACACTCCCGTGGACGTAAGATATTGTGCTCTGGTGGCCCGAACCATGTAAATCTTTTGTGTTCACCATCTTCACCATCTCCTTTTTGTTTGACTGCTTCAGAGTCCTTAGCCCCTCCAATCAAAGAACCTATGCGGGCTGCTTCATAGCAGCTCCAGGGAAAGTGTTACATTCACACTTCAACAACAATATTTCCCTCTATATGCATGGATGCAGCCCTAATCCAAAATGTCTCATCCACCTTGAACAATGTAAAATAATCTTCACATTTTTCAATCCATATAGATGGGTATCACCAGCAAACTTCGGAAATGACAACTTCATCAAAGACCTCTCTCCTCCAAACACCTTCCTCTACTAATCTCCCTGCTGAAGAGTATGGAGATGCTGCTGAAACTTCTGAATCCCTCTACCTCCATGAGTTGGGATCATCACAGTGTTGTTCTCCTCTGTCACCCTCTTCCTAGCAGCACCTATAAGCCCTCGGTGAAACTTCACTCCAGAACTCCCTGACTGCTCAGCCCCATCCTGCTCTCCTCCATCTACAGGTTTACCCACGGAGCACATCGCCAACCTCTTCTCTGTTTCTCCTACCTGCCTGAGCAACTGATCGCCAGTGGGTCCACTCCATCACTAGTGGCCCGCCAGTCAGTACCCTCACAATGCGAATACAAGGCTCATAGCCCACACATCAACCACACATGCACACACCCATTCCTCGACAGCATCGATCCCCTTTCTTCAGTCTTCTTCCACCCCGAGCTCCTGCTCCTCGATCCCCATCGCTGGATCCACCATTACAAGCAGCAATTCCCTGCAACAACAACAGTCATGAATAGAGGAGCGGTTCAGCTCAATTACTAGAATCACAAACGGACACCACCGCGAAGCTCTCGTCAGCTCTTTGTGACACCCGGTTCTGAGAATGAACCAAGTATGACGCATATGTGTGTCCAGGATGTTTAACACACATACACAAGTGCATCACAAACCATACTTAGATCATAACTATGTCTCGAATAATATTATAATAGTACCTTATTACAATATCCAAATAGTCTCTAATACAAGCTCTAATAATATTGCAGCGGGAAAACTAAATACTTGTAGACTCCATCTCCACAGGCAAGTTTGACGGTAGCACACACGCCTAGTACTCTTCAAAGTCCTACGGATACTCCACATTGTCACCTGTTACTTGATTTGTTGGGGGAATAGCAAGGGTGGGCACATATCATACTCAGCAAGTGTGGGAAAGTATGACATGTAGATTAACAAGGACGATAATAAATGGCTAATTGCATAAAAGTACATTCAAACAGTTTGTAGGATCGAAGAGCACGTGAAAAGCTACCAGAGGGGGTGAATGGTAGATTAAAAAATCTTACGTAGCGGAAACAATTAAATCCCAACCCCTTCGGCAGAAAATGATCTTTTAAAGAAATCGTATGTGAGACTAATCTAAACATGTTTCACCATGAAAAAAGTGATAGATATCAGAGATAATCAAGTCATGAAGATGACACAACAAGAATCACTCAAATCTGTCAAGAGAAACTCAAGTTACGATTGAAAGATCGAACAAAGGTCAATCTGTCCTACCCGAGAAAAATAGTTCTGGAATGCTGCAAAGAAACTCGTGTAGATCAGAAACCACAAATCCAATGACTGTGAAATTTTGACAGATTATATATATCAAGTTGTGAAGACAACCTAAAAAGAATCACATCAATAGGATCTGTAAAACTTGAGTTATGATAAAATCACGGAAACAAGATAGTGATGTGCAGAAACTCGACGAGAAATACTTGTCTGGAAAAAGTCGGACGAACAAGGCACAAAAGTTCCTTTCAACTACGAATTTTATTCAATAGAACACAAGAGGAACAGCCCAAAAGTCGTGCACCACGAGTTCTGGCTTCCCTTGCTTATATAACCAGCCCTTAGGCCAACCCAACCTCAACTAGGACTCTAATCCTACTCAAATCACGAATCAAAACTTTCCATAACTGCTTAGGACTCTTCTATACGCAGATAGAAGCAATCTTAAGACTTCCAAACATCTTAGGAACGTATCCCACATTCCTAAAATAACTCAAATTCGTGAACCACGCAAAATCCTATCATAACCAACTCAAATCTTTCCATATTTGAGTCAAACACGACTCAGCCGCAGCCAGAGTCCATAACCTAGTCGGTTGGACCTTTCCGACCAATTCTTTACGTCCACATCTCGTCATCACGCCTCAGAACCATGTAGCCACGTCCATGCACTCCTTGCACATGTGCAAACATCTTCCAATGACATCCACGATACATTCATATGCATTGTTCTTGATTCATACATGTTACGCGACCTCCCGATCAACTCAATCACAATTCCTCCCGAACTTGGTTGTTGAACCTCATCTTCTCCCAAAGACTAGTTCAGTGGATCCTGTCACCAGCCACGTCTTGAACTCAAGCAACACCTGCACATGAATAAACAACCAATACTTCTGAGCACAAGTCCTCGACTTGACTCTCGTTAGTCCCAAAACTACAACATCTTACGTGAGCACCTCACATAAGCATGCTACAAACCATACCAAAATGATATCAGCCTTAACCACCAAAACACACCAAAAACTTAGTAAAACAGTACTAAGAAACCTTTCCGTAAGTGTAAAGAAAGTTCGAAACATTGCAAGATAAAAGCAGAAACACTGCAATCAAGCACCGGACCTTGCCAAAGCTAACCGGGTCTTGAACCGGAGCTTACAAAAGCTAGTAGGACCTAGCGTCGGAGCTTACCAAAGCTAGTAGGACCAAGCGTCGGAGCTTACCAAAGCTAGTAGGACCTAGAGCCGGAGCTTACAAAGCTAGTACAACCTAGCACCAGAGCTAGAAAAACATGTCTGAGCTAACCAACATAAGTCGGACCTAGCAAAACATACCGGAGCTTAACAAAGACATGTCAGAGCTATCAAAGACATGCCATAGCAAAAGACAAAGCTCACCAGAGCTACCAAAAAACATGTCAGACCTAGACAAAGAAAATCGAACCTATTGTCGGACCTTGCAGGAGCTCGGAGCTAGAGTCGGACCTTGCTAAAAAGATGTTTCGGCAGCATTCAAAACTTTTATTGTCAAAGCCAATGTATTCAGCACACATAGGTCTCACAATCTTCCCCTTGATGAATGCATTGGCAACACCATTTAAAATCCGAACATTGGCTTATTCACATTAAAAGTTTGGAAAACAATTTCTCCCCCTTTGTAAAACAGAAATAAAATGAGAAAAAGAAATTCTCCCCTGAGAAGAATCGTGTCAAAAACAATTTTAATATGTGCAATGTGTAATCAATTTCTCCCCCTTGCATACTTATCTTTAAAAATTCACATATTATCTATTATCTCTCCCCCTTTGACAATGTATTCAGCAAGGTTCAAAAGAGAAATTTTAATTGTTATGAGCATATTCTAACATATACATATAAAACAAAGCTCATCCAAGTCATACTATCAAGTAACTTACACTATCACATCAATGAGATACGTAAAGTAGTGTAAGCCATGCTAGAGATCAAATGTAATTTTAAATTTAAACAAGTCATGATCTCACAAACTTAACTATTTCAAAACCTGAAAGCATGACACTTGTTGCTGCATTTTATTATTTAAAGCACAAACTTTTAACATATGATATTTGCAAGAGATTATATGTCGCATCTGCCTTATTCTAACCAACCAAGCCAAGCCTATGTCATTTGACAATCAGAAGCGGAAGGACATGATTTTAGTCATACACAACTTCTTCCAAGTTCATATCTAAGTGCAATGATAAGCCATCTCAAAAGAAGAAGTGTGATGCATGCATATTCTCTTGATCTTTTCTCAATTTATATTTGTTCATAAAAACTCAATATGTGAGTTGATTACTTGATTAATTCTTTATGATTAAAAGCACTTGTGAGCATGCAACAAGTTCAAAACAGCAAGAAAGTTCGACCATGACCAGATTTAGTGTAAGTAATTATTCTAATTACTAGACATGGCAAAAACTACAAAATGTGTAACACGATTAATGTAGTAAGAACTTTCAGCATGTAAAAGGAATCACAAAATCATATATGTATAAAATACTATGCTCATATTATTTTAAGTTCAGATTCACACATAGACTTCCCAAGTTTCAAAACTCTCCCTCAATTTAAGACATGAGGATGCATAACACCTATTTCACTACGAATGAAACAAAAATGAGTGAAATCCAAAGGTTGTGTAAAAATGTTAGCCAATTGTTGTTTGGTATCTACATGGTGAAGTACAATGTTTCCTTTTTCAACATTATCACGGAGAAAGTGATACCTAATGTCAATGTGCTTAGTTGTAGAATGTTGCACGGGGTTTTTAGCAATGCAAATGGCACTAGTGTTATCACAAAACAGTGGAACACTATCTAGATCAATCCCATAGTCCTTAAGTGTTTGAACAATCCAAAGAATTTGTGAGCAAGCACTAGCAGCAGCTACATATTCAGATTCGGTTGTGGATTGTGCAACTGACTTTTGTTTTCTAGAGGACCAAGCAACTAGTGAATTACCAAGAAAATGACAAGCACTGGAAGTACTTTTCCTATTAATCCTACAACCCCCAAAATTAGCATCCGAAAAAGCTTTCAAAGTAACGGTTGAGGAAGAAGGAAGAAAAATACCAAATTCTTGAGTTCCATGTAAGTACTTGAGAATCCTTTTGAGGGCTTGACGATGTGAATCACGTGGGGAGGCTTGAAACCGTGCACAAAGACATACACTGGATTGTATGTTCGGTCTTGTTGCCGTGAGGTACAAAAGTGAGCTGATCATGCTTCTATATTCTTTTTGATCCACGGGTTCACCATCTCCATCAAGTTCAAGTGTTGTTGCTGTTCCCATTGGTGTCCAAAGAGGCTTGCTTTTGTCCATGTTGAAGCGCCTTAGGAGGTCTTTTGTATACTTTGTTTGATGCACAAAGGTACCCTCCTTGGTTTGCTTGATTGGCACCCCCAAAAAGTACGTGAGTTCTCCCATCTTACTCATCTCAAATTCTGAACTCATCATAGCTGAAAACTTGGACACAAGATCATGAGAAGCACAACCAAAGATAATATCAACCACATACACTTGAACAAATAATGAGTCATTGCCATGCTTAAGCACAAAAAGAATTTTATCAACCTTGCCCATGGTAAACCGCTTTTCAAGTAAGAATGTTTTTAACCTATCATACCATGCTCTAGGGGCTTGTTTGAGACCGTACAAGGCTTTGGACAGTTTGTAAACATGATTAGGAAAATCTGAATTTTCAAAACCCGGTGATTGTTTGACATAAACCTCCTCATCTATGTAGCCATTAAGGAAAACACTTTTAACATCCATTTGATAAAGCTTAAAACCTTTAGATGCAGCAAAAGATAACAAAATTCTTATGACTTCTAATCTAGCAAAAGGAGCAAAAGTTTCATCAAAATCTAGACCTTCAACTTGAGTGAAATCTTGAGCAACCAACCTAGCCTTATTCCTAACCACAACCCCATCCTCACTTTGTTTATTTTTAAACACCCATTTAGTTCCAATTAAAGTGTGACCTTGAGGTGGAGGTACAAGTTTCCAAACATTATTTCTTTCAAAATTTTCTAACTCTTCTTGCATTGAAATAATCCAAGATTCATTAGTGAGAGTGTGTGATATATCTTTGGGTTCAAAAGAAGCAACAAAAGCAGAATGAGCATGAGAGTTTGGATTGCAAAACCTGGACCGTGTGACTCGTTCGTGCAAGCTTCCACTAATTTTTTGTGGAGGATGAATTTTGAGAACCCGGAGGGGAGTGGACACTTCACAAGCTTCTTCTTGTTCATGTTCATCACAAATCGATGAGCTTGTGACTTGAGGAGGATCTGGACCAGCAGTGGTGGTCGTCAGTGCTGGCTGTGAATCAAAATCAAGAGCTAGAACAATGTCATTAGCTGCTGAATTTTTGGGCAGCAGCTCCACCTCTTCCTCATCTTCAATGAAAATGCTCTCCCCCTGCGGATATGGATGTGGACCTGCAATGTTTGAGCTAGTACCTGGGCTAGCTTCATCAAAAGACACCTCACAAGTCTCCACAATTTTGTTAGTGTCAAGTAAAAGCACACGGTAGCCTCTAGTATGAGATGGATAACCAAGAAACATGCCATCAACGGATCTAGGTTCAAATTTATCAAGATTACCATGTTTCTTAATAAAGCATTTGCAACCAAAGACCCGAAAGTGTGTAACACTAGGCCTATGTCCAAACCAAAGCTCATATGGTGTTTTACCTAGCTTAGTGTACAAGAAAATACGATTTGAGACATAACAAGCAGTTGCAATCACATCAGCCCAAAATTTCCTAGGAGTTTGATATTCATCAAGCATAGTCCTAGCCATCTCAACTAAGGTTATGTTCTTTCTTTCTACAACAGCATTTTGTTGAGGTACATTTTGTGAAAAAAAATTGATGATCTATTCCATTTTCAGCACAAAAGTGATGAAAAGATTGATTTTTAAATTTGGTTATGTTATCACTTCTAATTGCTTTTAAAGATCCCGGGTGATCAATTGATAATATTTGGAGTTTTAGACAAGTGGTATACCTTCTACTTTCTCTTTCCCACGTGAATTCAACCCCAATTCTCCAAATTCTCGTAGATCAAGAAAACCCTAACTCGCTAGTTCTGCGTAGGGCGGACTAGTTCGGCCCCTAGCAGACTTGTCCGGCATCTAGATTTGTTTAATGTTGAATTAATTCCAAATTGATGTAACTTAACTTGAAACCTGTATAAACTTGTTAAGAGCCATTTTAATTGATTAGTAAACATTAACAACAACTCATTAACAAGTTTCACTTTGCATTTGCATTAATCATGCATGTCATGGCATATTGAGTACTATATAAGCATTATTTGATTGAATTGTGTATTTTGCATGTTTGATGCTTGGAATAGAAGGAGTTGCGCTAGAGGGTGCTGTCGAGGACCTCCAGTACTAGAATTTGAAGTCTATGACCCTAACCAAGCTCAGGAGCAAGGCAAGTGTCCTTGATCATATTGATCCTGTTTTTAAGTGTTTTGATTGCAAAACTGCATGCTTGTGTCAATTTGATGGAACTCCTATGATAGGAAGTTTACTAGTCTTGTTTAACCACCCTTGTCGCTTGGAACACATAGTAGAGAGTCAGGAAGGGCTTTTTACCTTTTGGCTTTGTTCAAATTAATTGGGATGGGAAAACAACCAAGTTACTTAATTAAAATTATTGAGATTATGGATAATGTACATTGATGAACATGGTTAATGGTAACATGGTAATGGGTGATCCAAGCAAGCATGGTTTGTGGATTATGTTGGATGTTATGGTGGTTTTGCTTGCCTTGGACCTAAGGACCGGTTCATGCGAGAATAAGTCAGGAAAACAGTGCCACCACGGGGCCATGTATGGGTGCGGCGTAGCTGATTAATTAGGGTATTGCTGGTATCATACGGACCATTTGGAGGAGCAAGGAAGGGGAGTCGGATCGAGTTTGTATGAGTGTTGGGACTCCCTGGGATCCGAACGGCACAAGAGGGGTCCCTTGGTTTAGGATGCGCTCAGTTGGAGGCATCGCCACCGGTGAAACCTCGGTGGGTCCGTACATGCTAGTAGTCTTTTTGTAAAGGCTATTTTGTGATCTCTTGGTCACACACCTAAGGAAGTGTGAGGAGGCATAATTGAGATTCCTTAGTCATCAAAAGGTGATGAAATCACAAACACGTGGGTAAAGCGGTACAACCTCTGCAGAGTGTTTAAAAAACTATCATGATAGCCGTGCTCCCGGTTAAGAGCACCTGGACAACTTTCATGATTAGAGGAGACTTGGAATTTCGGTTATGGTTATGGTTATGGTTGTTGTTATGGTTATGGAATGATTTATGATAAATGAACATGGATGATGATGATGGTAATAATCTGGTATATGGATGGATAATTGATTATGGTTTCGTATTATGTTAATTATGTGGGATATGATGGGACTATTTCACATAGACATGGTATAATGCTTTTTACATGTTTTAAATGTACTTTTCAGCAACCAGCCATTGGTTATTATCACGCCTTGTTTAAGCTACATGTCATACTTTACTACACTTGTTGAGTACAACAAGTACACACCCTTGCGATTCCCCCACCAACGGTTGTAGGTCAGGATTGGGAGTATCACGACGTTAATGAGGAGTTTTAGGTTGTGTGTTGCCGTCAGCTTTGCCTGTGGTGTTGCTTGGAGCCGCGCTACCCTTTATGCTCAGTTGCTTAGTTTGCTTAATTAGAATATTTTCGCTGCAATTATAGTTCAATAATGATGATTAGAGTTGTAATATGAGGGTTACTTGAATAATGTAATAAAAGTACTTATTTAATAATTTGAGCTAACTCCGCCTATGTTGTAATGACATAGCCGGTCCCAAGCCCTGATAAAGGAGGAGGGGTTGTGATAGGCTTGGCAAGCCAGCAACTATACTTAGCCATTCTCATAGAAATGAAACCAATTGAAATTTGTTGGGGCGTAACCCTCTTAGTGACACGCCATACCGGAACCCGGGTATGGTGTTTAGTGGGCGAGGGTCGGGTCATCACCGCCTCAGTGGCGCGCCATATTGAAACCCAGATGTGGTGTTAAATGGGCAAGGGCCGGATCGCCACCACCTTAGTGGCGCGCTACATCATCACCCGGATGTAGTGTTAAGTGAGCAAGGGTCTTTGCATCTTACTCGACGGATGCGAAGGGTAAGGAAGCTAGCCAAGGAAACTAGGTTTCATGTGGGTAGTTGGAATGTAGGATCCTTGACGGGAAAGCTACGAGAGTTAGTTGACGTTTCGATTAGGAGGTGTGTAAATATCCTTTGTGTACAAGAGACTAGATGGGCAGGTCAAAAGGCGAGAGAGGTTGACAATACCTGTTTCAAGCTTTGGTATTCTTGCTCGACTAGGACTAGGAATGGCGTAGGCATCCTAATAGATAAGAGCCTCAAGGATGGAGTAGTGGATGTCCATAGATGAGGGGATAGGATCATCCTAGTCAAGGTAGTTGTACGGGACCTAATCTTGAATGTCATTAGTGCTCATGCCCCACAAGTTGGGCTCGACATGAGAACTAAGAGACAATTTTGGGAGGACTTGGAGGATATGGTTAGTAGTGTACTGATAACCGAGAAGCTCTTCATAGGAGGAGATCTCAATGGCCATGTAGGTACAACTAACACAGGTTTTGAGGGGGTACATGGAGGTTTTGGGTGTGGCGATAGAAACCCGGAGGGTAAGGATATCTTAGACTTTGTCGTAGCCTATGACCTATTAGTAGTTAACACCCTCTTTAAGAAGAGGCTATCTCACTTAGTGACCTTTACTAGTGCCATCATTCTAGTCAAATCGACTATATCCTCACCAGGAGAAGGGAGATGGGGGCATGTTTAGATTGTAAGGTGATTCCTGGGGAATGTGTTGTTCCACAACATAAATTTGTGGTATCCGACTTTTGCTTCCACGTGCGTGTGTCACGAGACAAAGGTGTTAAGACCGCAAGAACAAAGTGATGGAAGTTGAAGGATGAAGCGCAGTAATCATTCAAATGAAGGATGATCGTGGAAGGACCTTGGAGCGAAGAGGATGTAACACCCGGTTCAGAGAATGAACCAAGTGAACGCATATGTGTGCCTAGGACGTTCAACACACATACACGAGTGCATCACAAACGATCTACAGACAATTACCACAACACAAGATTAATTAACCAAATTTTATTACACAATTCAGAATATCCTCGAATACAAGCTCTAATAACTATTAATGACAAGTTTCAACTAATGCAACGGAAATAAACTAATTAAGCAACTAAGCAAATAGGCTATAGCGCAGCTCCAATCAATACCACAAGCAAAGCTGACGGCAGACACAACCTAGAACTCCGCATTATCGTCGTAATACTCCCAATCCTGACCTGCAACTGTTGGTGGGGGATTGCAAGGGTGAATTACATGTTGTACTCAGTAAGTGTGGAAAGTATGACATGTAGCTGATACAAATAACCAGAATAATAAAGGCTATGTGTTGAAAAGTACATTAAAACATTTTAAAATCAATATATTACATTTATTTGAAGTAAACCCATCATAAACCATATCATTATCATAATACCAATCCATATTCCATATCCATCATCCATTATACCAGATTTCACCATTAACATTAATCATATCCAATACCAGAATTCCATTCATAACCAGTCATAACCATATTACCAAACCATAACCATCCCAAAAAACATCCTAATACAAAGTTCCCTCTAATCATGGAAGTTGTCCAGGTGCTCTTAACCGGGAGCACAACTATCATGATAGTTTTATTAGACTCTGCAGAGTTTGTAGCACTTTACCCACATGTTTGTGATTTCATCACCCGTCGGTGACTAAAGAACCTCCCTTATGCCAATTACACTTCCTTTGGTGTATGGCCAAGAGATCACAAAATATCCTTTACAAAGGGATTACTATCCTATTTAGACCCCACTGAGGTTTCACCAGTGGCGATGCCTCCAACTGAGCACATCTTCAACCAAGAGCCCCCTCTTGAGCCATTCGGATCCCAGGGTAGTCCCACCAGTCATCAACAAACCCTATCTGACTACGCCTTCTCTGAGCATCCGTATTGGTCCAAACAGCACTAGCAAAGCCCTAATTAATCAGCTACGCCGCACCCATACTTGGCCTCGTGGTGGCACTGTTGTCCTGGCTTATTCTCGCATGAACCAGTCCTTACATCTAAAGCAAGCAAACCACCATAACATCCAACCCATCCACATACCAGGCTTGCTTAGATCACCCATTACCACATCATATTGAACAGTTCACATTAACCATAATCTAATTAATGCATAATTAAATGGTATAGTTATTTTCCCATCCCAATTAATTAAGCAAAGCAAAAAGGTAAAAAACCCTCCCCGACTCTCTACCATGTATTCCAGGTGACAAATGTGGTTAAGCAAAGCTAGTAAACATCCTACCATAGGATTTCCCATCAAATTGACACAAGCATGCAGTTTTGCAAACAAAACATTTATTTTAAAAATTGGATCAATATGTTCAAGGACCCTTGCCTTGCTCTTGGAATTGGTTCGGGTCAAATCCTTCAAACTCTTGGTGTTGTAGATCCTCCGTGGTACTCTCTAGCGCAAATCCTTCTAATACACACAATAAACATACAAACAAGAATTACAATCAATAGATGCACATATATTACTCAATATGACATGACATGCATGATTACTGCAACTGCAAGGTGGAACTTTTTAATGAGTTGCTTTTAATGTTTACCAACTAGTTCTAATAGTTTTTAACAAGTTTATACAGGTTTGGATTTGATTCGAGTCAATTTAGAACTAATTCAACAGAAATTAACCAGGAAAATCGGACTAGTCCGTTGGGGACCGGACAAGTCCGCACTTCGCAGAATTGCGAACTAGGGTTTTCTAGATCGACGTGAATTTGGGGAAACGGGGTTGAATTCACATAAAAGAAAGGAAGTAGAAGGTATACCAGGTGTTTAGAAATCCAATAAATCAAGGATCTTGGAGGCAACACTTAGATCTTGACGATCTAGGGTTGATGAAGAACTTGATGGTGAATTGGCGATGGAGAACGAAAACTTTATGGAGATCTTGATCCTCTTTCATTTCCTCCTCTTCTTCTTCTTGTTCTAGATCTCAATCTCCCTCCTTGGTGGCGGCTAATCATGAGCTAGGGTTTGGGTGGGGAGGAAAAGTGGCAAATAGATGTCAAGCCAAGGGGTGGGGTTGTTTATATAGAGGTGGAGGCTAGGGTTAGATGGATTTCGAGTTTGAGATAAGTAGAGGCCGGTTTAGAGTCCCACATGGGCTCTAAAAGAGTTAGGCATGACGTCCCTAGGCCCACTTAACTTCAAACCCAAGAAACAGGTCGTGAAACAAAAGATCAACTCGGACTCGCGATTTATTGGACAAGTCCGAAGAGGGTCGGACTAGTCCGAAGTTGGACAGAGGGAAATCGGACAAGTCCGTACTGGACATCGGACAAGTCCAAACTTATCCAGGGGGAAAAACAGACAAGTCTGACCAAAAATCGGATAAGTCCGACTTTAGTCAGAGGGAAAAACGGACAAGTCTGCTGGAATACCGGACTAGTCCAAACAAGTTCAGGGACTTAGCAATTTTTTCAAGGAATTGGAACCCTATACTAGTCCGCACTGGGTCGGACAAGTCCGAAAATGTCCAGAGAGAAAAATAGACTAGTCCGTAGAAAAACGGACAAGTCCGTTTGAAGTCAGAGAGGAATCATACTAGTCCACACCAAAACCGGACTAGTCCGCACTTCCCAAAATTCTTAAGTGCGGTTTTGTTTCTAATTCATTTTAAACTTGTTCCTTTTGATGTCGATTAATGTTAGACATGTATTAGAATGTATGCAATGCATGATGGACGAAAATGAGGGTGTTACAAACCTACCCCCTTTAAAATGAATCTCGACCTCGAGGTTCGACGCGGAAGAGAAGAGATAGGGAAATTCCTTCTTGAGATCATCCTCCAACTCCCATGTTGCTTCTGATTCTGTGTGATGCTTCCATTGAACTTTGCACCATCGAATCACCTTGTTCCTTGTGACTCTCTCCTTGGTTTTCAAGATTTTGACCGGTTGCTCAGCATAAGTCAAATCTGCCTCTAATTCCAATTCTTTCATTGGCACTTGTTCTTCTATTACCCTCAAGCACTTCTTGAGCTGGGAAACATGAAACACATCATGGACATCTGAAAGATGAGCTGGCATCTCCAACTTATATGCTACTTCTCCCCTTTTGTCCAAAATCTTGAATGGTCCAATGTATCAAGGTGCTATCTTGCCTCTTATGTTAAACATCTTATGACCTCTCATTGGTGACACCTTGAGGTAAAAGAAGTCTCCCACTTCAAAGGATAGTTTTCTTCTCCTATTGTCCGCATAGCCTTTTTGTCTTGATTGAGCAGCCCTCAAGTTTTCACGAATTACCTGAACTTGTTTCTCAGATCTAGTAACACATCTGGACCAAATACATGAGTTTGTCCTGTCTCATTTCAGA
Source organism: Tuctoria greenei (assembly GCA_036927565.1). Taxonomy (NCBI): domain Eukaryota; kingdom Viridiplantae; phylum Streptophyta; class Magnoliopsida; order Poales; family Poaceae; genus Tuctoria; species Tuctoria greenei. Next base: position 217,616,864 of record JAYESD010000003.1, on the reverse strand, counting down.
ACAAAGGTGTCCTACACTTTCTTCCATATAATGCTTCGTAGGGTGACATTTTCAAGCATGCTTGGTAACTATTGTTGTATGAAAACTCTGCATATGGCAAGCTCTTGTCCCAACTTTTCCCATGCTTTATGGCACAAGCTCTTAACAAGTCCTCCAAAATCTGATTGGACCTCTTAGTTTGTCCACCCGTTTGAGGATGATATGTTGAACTAAAATTTAACCTTGTTCCCAAAGCTTCATGCAATTTCTGCCCAAACCTGGAGGTAAATTGAGAACCTCTATCTGAAACTACCTTCTTTGGAACTCCATGCAAGCATACTACTCTTCCCATATACAGTTCCACCAATTTCTCTCCATTAAAGGTGGTCTTGACAGGAATAAAGTGAGCTGACTTGGTCAATCGAGCCACAATTACCCATATTTAGTCATAACCGGACTAAGTATGTGGTAAACCAACTATGAAGTCTATTTCGATTTCTTCCCACTTCCATTCCGAAACCTTCAATGGTTGCAATAATCCAGCTGGCCTTTGATGTTCTGCCTTAACTCGTTGGCACACATCACACAACGCTACATATTCAGCTATGTCCTTTTTCATGCTAGCCCACCAATAACACGTCTTCAAGTCCTTGTACATATTCGTACAACCGGGGTGAATTGAGTATGGCGAGTCATGTGCCTCCTTTAATATTGTCTCCCGAATATTCTTCACATTGTGCACGACAACCCTTTTTCCAAGCCATAGGGTACCCTGTTCATCCTCGTCAAATCAGAATTCTCTTCCCTCTTGGGTCCGTTCCTTGATTTCCTGAATTTCCACATCTTTTGTTTGACCCTCTCAAATTTCTTGCTCCAAAGTCGGATTTAACTCCATCATTTCCATCTCATTTACAAATCCGAGATTCAACCGTTCAAACTCCCTACATAACTCGGATGGCAGCCCTCGAACTATGAGTTGGTGACTTACTCCTTTCCGGCTCAAGGCATCGGCCACTACATTAGCTTTTCCTAGATGATAATTGATTCCCAAGTCATAATCCTTGATGAGCTTCAACCATCTTCGTTGCCTCAAATTCAGATCCGTTTGTGTGAAAATATACTTAAGGCTCTTATGATCCGTATAAATTTCGCACCTATGACCAAGAATATAATGTCTCCAAATCTTTAATGCATGTACTACGGATGCAAGTTCCAAGTCATGTGTTGGGTAATTCTGCACATGTTTCTTTAATTGCCACGATGCGTAGGCGACCACTTGACCTTCTTGCATCAATACACATCCAAGTCCTTGTCTCGATGTATCACAAAAAATATCAAAGCTCTTGCTCACGTCCGGCAATCCTAAAACTGGGGTTGGGATTAACCTCTTCTTTAGCTGCTCAAAACTGTTTTGACAAGCTTCAGTCCATTGGAAAGCCTTTCCCTTCATTAGCAATTCCGTCATTGGCTTGGCTATTTTGGAAAAGTCCTTGATGAATCTACGGTAATATCCAGCCATTCCAAGAAAACTCCTTATATCCTTTACATTTTGCGGTGCCTCCCATTTTAACGCATCCCTCACTTTCCTGGGGTCGACTGATACTCCTCCTCCCGAGATGATATGACCCAAATACGACACCTCTTTCAACCAAAACTAGCACTTGCTAAACTTGGCATACAATTGATGCTCCCTCAATTTCTGCAATGTAAGCCTCAAGTGTTCCTCATGCTCCTTCTCATCCTTCGAGTAGATCATAATGTCATCAATGAACACCACAACGAACGTATCCAAGTACTCCATGAAGACCTTATTCATGTGGTACATAAAGTAGGCAGGTGCATTGTTCAATCCAAAGGACATCACGGTGTACTCATAGGACCCATACCGTGTCCTAAATAGTTGTCTTAGGTATGTCCGACGGTCTTATCTTCATTTGAAAGTACCCGGACCTCAAATCAATCTTACAGAAGACACAAGCACCCTTCATTTGATCAAATAAGTCTTCTATGCGTGGCAAGGTGTACTTGTTCTTGATCGTTACCTTGTTCAGAGCTCGGTAATCCACACACATCCTTTGCGACCCATCCTTCTTATCCACGAAAAGTACGGGCGCTCCCCACGGTTAAGAACTGGGGCAAATAAAACCTTTTTCTAGTTGCTCTTGAATCTGCTTCTTGAGCTCCACTAATTCCTTAGGAGGCATCCTATATGGCCTCTTAGCTATAGGTGCAATTCCAAGTATTAAATCAATAACAAACTCAACATCTCGCTCAGGTGGCATACCTGGCAACTCGTCCGGAAAAACATCCAAAAATTCACACACCACCGGAATCTCCTCAATTGCGGCACTCTCCATATAGTTCAGCTCCAATTGCTTTGGTGTGGTTTGAGATGCTTCAAACTCTACGGTGATCCCTTCCTCATTGGTCAACTTCACCGTCTTCATGACACATTCAATGACTCCGTTGTGCTTCCTCATCCAGTCCATACCAAGTATAATGTCCAATCCTTAAGAATCCTAGACAATGAGGTTGGCGGAGAAGTCTACCCCCATTATTCTAAGGCTTACTTTTGGACATACTATATTTGTCCTCATCTCTCCTCCAGGAGACTTAACCAATAGAGTAAACTTCATATGAGAGATAGGCAAACTATACTTGGCAACATATTTTGATGCAATGAATGAATGCGATGCTCCAGAATCAAATAACATAGTCATCGGGTTGGAGTTTGCGAGAAACATACCAATCACCACGTCATCCGCTTGTTGAGCATCCTCCGTAGAGACATGGTTCACGTTGCCACGAGCGAAATTCTGCTGTCTACGGTTCCCTTGCGGTTGTCCTCCATTGGATCTTGGATTTTCCCTCGGCACATTGTTTCCTTGACCAAGGCCTGACTTAGAACATTGATGCGCAAAGTGTCCAGCTTCTCCACAAGTATAGCACTTCTTCGCTGCACCAGAATTTGACGGACTTGGTTCTGAACATTTGCACCAGGAAAGTTGGCACGAGGTGCATAAGGCATTGGAGGCCTAGGTGCTTGCATGACAAGGCGCTGCTGCACAAACTGAGTTGGGCGCGGTCCATAACTAGGGCGCTGAGCAGGTGCAGAAGAGCTGAAATATAGTGCATTTGGTGGCACAAAGCGAGGGCGCACATTACTGCCTTGTTGCTATCCTTGATATGGCGCCTTCCTCTTGTTGTCTTGCTCCATCTCACGGACCTTGTTCTCCACAAAAATTGCTTTGTCCACAAGCTTCTGGAAGTTGGCATAATCACAATTGAGCAATTGCACTTGGATCTCATTGTTCAAGCCTCTCATGAACAAATATTGCTTCCCGCTATCCCGGCTCACATCCTCTAGCGCATACCTTGAAAGTCGAGTGAATTTATTGAGATATTCACCCACGCTCGATCTCCCTTGCCTCATGTTCTCAAATTCTTGCCTCTTCAAAATCATAACACTTTCGGGCACATAATGAGGGCAAAAGCTTTCCTTGAATTCGGCCCAAGTAATCCTCCCTTGGTTCTCATGAGCATTGCAATAAGCATCCCACCAATCCGCAGCTGCTCCAACTAGTTGATGAGAAGCAAATAAAACCTTCTCCCGGTCACTGCATTGGACAATAGCAAGTTTCTTCTCCACAGACTTGAGCCAATCATCAGCATCCAAAGCGTTAGCAGTTTGAGCAAAGGTCGGTGGCCTAGTCCTCATGAACTCTCCCAACCAGTTATAAGGAGGTGGGGGTGGCGGTGGAGGCATGTGGGGCTGATTGTTGTTGTTACCAGCCTGCAACTGTCCTATAGTTTGTATCATGTTCTGGATGAGCTGGTTTTGCATAGCCAATAGATGCTCGATATTGATAGCTCCATGAGCAGGTCCTTGTCAATTGTTGTTCCGAGATGCTCCATTGTTCTCCTCCTCATCGTGGCCATCCCTCTGGTTGCAAGTCCTCACCATCTGAAGAAAAGCAAGAGATAAGAATTTAGAAATGTCCCCAACTATATGCATCAAGGGATATGAAACTAAACAACTATCTACACTAGCCTACGTGGACATGGCAATGCTAAAGCATCCCATAATCCTCTATTAAGCACACAAGCAACCAATATATAGCAACCAGCACACCAAGCAAAACACATTGATTCCTGAGTGCTCCTATGTGCTCTAAAGTGTCCATTCTATCTAGGTTGCGTCCTACGGTCAACTTGTGGCTCTGATACCAAATTGTGACACCCGGTTCCAAGAATGAACTAAGTGAACGCATATGTGTGCCATGGACATTCAACACACATACACGAGTGCATCGCAAACGATATACAGACAATTACCACAACACAAGATTAATTAACCAAATTTTATTACACAATTCAGAATACGAATACAAGCTCTAATAACTATTAATGACAAGTTTCAACTAATGCAGAGGAAATAAACTAATTAAGCAACTAAGCAAATAGGGTATAGCACAGCTCCAATCAACACCACAGGCAAAGCTGACGGCAGACACGACCTAGAACTCCGCATTATTGTTGTAATACTCCCAATCCTGACCTGCAACTATTGGTGGGGGGTTGCAAGGGTGAGTACATGTCATACTTAGCAAGTGTGAAAGTATGACATGTAGCTCATACAAATGACAATAATAATAAAGGATAAGTGTTGAAAAGTACATTAAAACATTTTAAAAGCAATATATTACATTTATGTGAAGTAAACCCATCATAAACCATATCATTATCATAATATCGGTCCATATTCCATATACATCATCCATTATACCAGATTTCACCATTACCACTAATCATATCCAATACAAGAATTCCATTTGTAACCAGTCATAACCATATTACTAAACCATAACCAATCCAAAAACCATCCCAAATCAAGTTCCCTCTAATCATGGAAGTTGTCCAGGTGCTCTTAACCGGGAGCACATCTATCATGATAGTTTTATTAGACTCTGTAGAGTTTGTACCACTTTACCCACATGTTTGTGATTTCATCACCCGTCGATGACTAAAGAACCTCCCATATGCCAATTACACTTCCTTTGATGTATGGCCAAGAGATCACAAAATAGCCTTCACAAAGGGATTGCTATCCTATTTAGACCCCACTGAGGTTTCACCAGTGGTGATGCCTCCAACTGAGCACATCTTCAACCAAGGGCCCCCTCTTGAGCCATTCGGATACCAGCGTAGTCCCACCAGTCATCAACAGACCCTATCCGACTACGCCTTCTCTGAGCATCCGTATTGGTCCAAACAGCACTAGCAAAGCCCTAATTAATCAGCTACGCCGCACCCATACTTGGCCTCATGGTGGCACTATTATCCTAGCTTATTCTCGCATGAACCGGTCCTTACATCTAAAGCAAGCAAACCACCATAACATCCAACCCATCCACATACCAGGCTTGCTAAGATCACCCATTACCACATCATATTGAACAGTTCATATTAACCATAATCTAATTAATGCATAATTAAATGGTATAGTTATTTTCCCATCCCAATTAATTAAGCGAAGCAAAAAGGTAAAAAACCCTCCCCGACTCTCTACCTTGTATTTCTGACACCCGGTTCCGAAAATGAACCAAGCGAACACATATGTGTGCCCAGGATGATCAACACACATACACGAGTGCATTCACAAACGATATACAGGTAATTACCACATCACAAGATTAATTAACCAAATTTTATTACACACACAATATCATCCTCGAATACAAGTTCTAATGCATATTAATTACAAGTTCAAATTAATGCAGCAGAAATAAACTTAAATAAGCAAACTAAACAGCTAGGAAGCATAAGCGATAGGGTATAGCGCAGCTCCAATCAACACCACAGGCAAAGCTGACGGTAGACACAGCCTAGAACTCCGCATTATCACCATTAAACTCCCAATCCTGACCTACAACTGTTGGGGGGGTGGGGGATTGCAAGAGTGAGTACATGTCGTACTCAGCAAGTGTGGAAAGTATGACATATGGCTGATTCAAATGACGAATACAATAATGGTTGAGTGCTGAAAAGTACATTAAAGCACTTGAAAAGCAATATATTATATGTATGTGAAATAAACCCATCATAAACCATAATTAATAACATAGCTTCAATCCATATTGCATATCCATCACCATCTCCATTAACCATATTCAATGTCATAGTTTAATCCATATCCAGCCATAACCAGTACCAACCCATAACAGTCCTAAATACCATCCCAATACCGAGATTCCTCTAATCATGTGAGGGTCCAGGTTGCTCATAACCGGGTGCACGGCTATCATGATAGTTTTAGACACACTCTGCAGAGGTTGTACCACTTTACCCACGTGTTTGTCATTTCATCACCTTTCGGTGATTATAGAATCTCAATTTTGCCGTCTCACGCTTCCTTAGGTGTGTGACCAAGAGATCACAAAATAATCTTTACAAAGGGGTTACTAGCCTATCTAGACCCCACTAAGGTTTCACCGGTGGCGATGTCTCCAACTGAGCAAATCTTCAACCAAGGTCCCCCTCTTGAGCCATTCGGATCCCATGGTAGTCCCACCAATCATCAACAAACCCGATCCGACTACCCCTTCCCTGAGCATCCTTAATGGTCCAAATAGCACTGGCAAAGCCCTAATTAATCAGCTACGCCGCACCCATACTTGGCCTCGTGGTGGCACTGTAAATCCTGGATGGTCGCTCCACGAACCGATCCTTAGATCTAAAGCAAGTAATCCACCATAACATCCAACCCATCCACATACCAGGCTTGCTTAGATCACCCATTACCATATCATATTAACCAGTTCATGTTAACCATAATCTCATCCATGCATAATTAAATTGAGTGGTATAGTTGTTTTCCCATACCAGTTGATTAAGCGAAGCAAAAGGTAAAAAGCCCTTCCCGACTCTCTACCATATATTCCAGGTGACAAGGGTGGTCAACAAAACTAGTAAACTTCCTACCACAGGATTTCCCATCAAGTTGACACAAACATGCAGTTTGCAAACAAAACATTTATTTCAAAACATGATCAATATGCTTCAAGGACACTTGCCTTTCTCTTGCGGTTGATTAGGGTCTAAGCCTTCAAACTCTTGGTGTTGTAGATCCTCCGCGGCACTCTCTAGCGCAAATCCGTCTAATCCACACAATAAACATACAAGACAAGAAACAAAATCAAAGAGAGCACAAATATTAATCAATATGACATGACATGTATGATTAATGCAAATGCAAGGTGGAACTTGTTAATATATTGCTTTTAATGATCACTAACTAGTTCTAATAGATTTTAACAAGATTATACTGGTTTGGATTTGCTTAGATCTACTTTTAGAATCAATTCAACACAACTTAGTCAACAAAATTGGACTAGTCTGCAGAAGGCCGGACTAGTCCGCACTTCGCAGAACTAGCGAACTAGGGTTTTCTAGATCGACGTAAATTTGGAGATTAGGGGTCAAATTCACGTAAGGAAAAGATAATAGAAGGTATACCAGGTGTTTAGAACTCCAATGAATCAAGAAACTTGGAGGTAACACTTGGATCTTGATGATCTAGGGTTGGGGATGAACTTGGAGATGAATTGGTGATGAAGAACGAAACCTGATGGAGATCTTGATCCTCTTTCGTTTCCTCCTCTTCTTCTTCTTGTTTGGGATCTCTTCCTCCCTCTTTGGTGGTGCCTCTCCACGAACTAGGTTTGGGTGGGGTGGAAAAGTAGCAAATAGATGTCAAGCCAAGGGGTGGGGTTGAGGTGGAGGCTAGGGTTAGATGGATTTCGAGTTTTAGAGGAGTAGAGGCCGGTTTAGAGTCCCACATGGGCTCTAAAAGAGTTAGGCATGACGTCCCTAGGCCCACTCAACGTGAACCCCAAGAAACAAGTCGTAAAACAAAAGATCAACTCGGAGTCGCGAAATATCGGACAAGTCCAAAAAGGACCGGACTAGTCCAAAAATGTCCAGAGAGAAAATCAGACAAGACTGGCCAAAAATCGGACAAGTCCGACTTTAGTCAGAGAGGAAAATGGACAAGTCCACTGGAACACCGGACTAGTCCGAAAAAGTCCAGGGACTTAGCAAATTTTCAAGGATTCTTGGAATATCGGACTAGTCCGCTCAAAATTGGACCAGTGCGGAAGTTTCCATAGGCAAAATCGGACTAGTTCGTAGCAAAAACGGACAAGTTCGTTTTTAGTCAGAGAGAAATCGGACTAGTCCTCACTAAAATTGGACTAGTTCGCACTTTTCAGCATTTTAAGTGCGGTTTTGTTCCAAATCAATTTTAAACTCATTCCTCTTGATGTGGGTTAATTTTAAACATGTATATGAATGTAAGTAGGGCATGATGCATGAAAATGAGGGTGTTACAAACCTACCCCCCTAAAAAGAATCTCGCCCTGGAGATTCAACACAGAAGAGAAGAGATAGGGAAATTCCTTCTTGATATCATCCTCCAATTCCCACGTTGCTTCTTTTTCTGTTTTGTGCTTCCATTGAACTTTACACCATCTAATAACCTTGTTCCTTGTGACTCTCTCCTTGGCTTCCAAGATTTTGATCAGTTGTTCGGAATAAGTCAAATCTTCCTCTGGTTCCAATCCTTCCATGGGCACTTGTTCTTCTGGTACTCTCAAGCATTTCTTGAGCTGGGAAACATGAAAGACATCATGTACGTCTGAAAGATGAGTTGACATGTCTAACTTATACGGTACTTCTCCTCTTTTGTCCAAAATCTTGAATGGTCCAATGTAGCGAGGTGCTAGCTTGCCTCTTATGTTAAACCTCTTATGACCTCTCATTGGTGACACCTTGAGGTAAACAGAATCTCCCACTTCAAAGGTTAATTTCCTTCTCCTATTGTCCGCATAGCCCTTTTGTATTGATTGGGCAGCCCTCAAGTTTTCACGAATTATTTGGACTTGCTTTTCGGCTTCTTGCAACACATCCGGACAAAATACTTGAGTTTCTCCTACCTCATTCCAGAATAAAGGTGTCCTACACTTCCTTCCATAAAGCGCTTCATATGGTGACATTTTCAAGCTTGCTTGGTAACTATTGTTGTATGAAAATTCTGCATATGGCAAGCTCTTGTCCCAACCTTTCCCATGCTTTAAAGCACAAGCTCTTAACATGTCCTCTAAAATTTCTTTGGTCCTCTCGGTTTGTCCATCTGTTTGAGGGTGGTATGCTGAACTAAAATTCAACCTTGTTCCTAATGCTTCATGTAACTTTTGCCAAAACCTGGAGGTAAATTGGGAACCTCTATCCGAGACTATTTTCTTCGGAACTCCATGCAAACATACTATTCTTCCCATATACAGTTCCACCAATTTCTCTCCATTATAGGTGGTCTTGATGGGAATAAAGTGAGCCAACTTAGTTAACCGATCCACAATTACCCAAATTGAGTCGTAACCGGACTGAGTACGTGGTAAACCAACTATGAAGTCCATACCGATTTCTTCCCACTTCCATTCCGGAATATTTAATGGTTGCAATAGTCCAGCTGGCCTTTGATGTTCTGCCTTGACTCGTTGGCACACATCACACAATGCTACGTATTCAGCTATGTCCTTCTTCATGCTATCCCACCAATAGCAAGTCTTCAAGTCTTTGTACATCTTCGTACAACCGGGGTGAATTGAGTAAGGTGAGTCATGTGCCTCTTTTAATATCGTCTCCTGAATATGCTTCACATTAGGCACGACAATCCTTTTTCCCAGCCATAAGGTACCATGTTCATCGCCATCAAATCTGAATTCTCTCCCCTCTTGGGTCCTTTCCTTGATTTCCTGAATTTCATCATCCTTAGTCTGGCCTTTCCGAATTTCTTGCTCTAAGGTTGGATTTAACTCCATTATTTCCATCTCATTCACAAATTCGAGGTTCAACCGTTCGAACTCCTTACATAACTCGGATGGCAACTCTCGAACTGTGAGTCGATGACTTAATCCTTTTCTACTCAAAGCATCGGCCACTATGATGGCTTTTCCCAGATGATAGTTGATCCCCAAATCATAATCTTTGATGAGCTTCAACCATCTTCGTTGCCTCAAATTCAGATCCATTTGTGTGAAAATATACTTAAGACTCTTGTGATTCGTATAAATTTCACACCTATGTCCAAGAATATAGTGTCTCCAAATCTTCAATGCATGTACTACGACTGCGAGTTCCAAATCAAGCGTTGGGTAATTCTGCTCATGTTTCTTCAATTGTCTCGACGCTTAGGCTACTACTTGACCTTCTTGCATAAGCACACATCCAAGTCCTTGTCTTGATGCTTCGCGATATATGTCAAAACTCTTGCTCACATCAGGCAGTACCAAAACTGGGGTTGTTGTCAACCTCTTCTTCAACTCCTCAAAACTTTTTTGACAAGCTTGAGTCCAGTGGAAAGCTTTTCCCTTCATTCGCAATTCTATCATTGGCTTGGCTATCTTAGAAAAGTCCTTGATGAATCGACAGTAATATCCAGCCATTCAAGAAAACTCCTTATTTCCTTTATGTTTTGCGGCGGTTCCCACTTCAACATGTCTCTCACTTTTCCGGGGTCAACCGATACTCCTCCTCCTGAGATGATATGACCCAAAAACGACACCTCTCTCAACCAAAACTGACACTTGTTGAACTTGGCATACAACTGATGCTCCCTTAATTTCTGCAACGTAAGCCTCAAGTGTTCCTCATGTTCCTTCTCATCCTTCGAGTAGATCATAATGTCATCAATAAACACCACAACGAACTTATCCAAGTACTCCATGAAGACCTTATTCATGAGGTACATAAAGTAGGCAGGCGCATTTGTCAATCCAAAAGACATCACGGTGTACTCATAAGATCCATACTGTGTCCTAAAAGTTGTCTTGGGTATATCCGATGGTCTAATCTTCATTTGAAAATATCCCGACCTCAAATCAATCTTAGAGAAGATACAAGCACCCTTCATCTGATCAAACAAGTCTTCTATGCGTGGCAAGGTGTACTTGTTCTTGATTGTTACCTCGTTGAGAGCTCGGTAATCTACGCACATCCTTTGCGACCCATCCTTCTTGTCCACAAATAGAACGGGCGCTCCCCAAGGTGAAGAGCTGGGCCGAATGAAACCCTTCTCTAGTTACTCTTGAATTTGCTTCTTGAGCTCTTCTAATTCCATAGGAGGCATCCTATGTGGCCTCTTAGCTATAGGTGCAGTTCCAGGTATTAAATCAATAACAAACTCAATGTCTCGATCAGGTGGCATACCTGGCAACTCGTCCGGAAAAACATCCAAAAATTCACACACCACCGGAATCTTCTCGATTGCGGCACCGTCCATATGATTCAGCTCTAATTGCTTCGGTGCGGTTTGAGATGCTTTAAACTCTACAGTGATCCCTTCCTCATTAGTCAACTTCACCGTGTTCGTGGCACACTCAATAACTCCAATGTGCTTCCTCAACCAGTCCATACCAAGTATAATGTCCAATCCTTGAGAATATAAAACAATGAGGTTGGCGGAGAAGTCTACCCCCCTTATTCTAAGGATTACTTTTGGACATACTATATTTGTCCTCATCACTCCTCCAGGAGAATTAACCAATAGAGTAAACTTCATATGAGAGATAGGCAAACTATACTTGGCAACATACTTCAATGCAATGAATGAATGTGATGCTCCGTAATCAAACAACATAGTCGCGGGGTTGGAGTTGGCGAGAAACATACCAATGACCACGTCATCCGCTTGTTGACCATCCTCCATAGAGACATGGTTCACGTTGCCACGAGCAAAATTCTGCTGTCCACGGTTCCCTTGTGGCTGTCCTCCATTGGGTCTTGGGTTTTGCCTCGGTGCATCACTTCCTTGACCAAGCCCTGACTTAGGACATTGATGCGCAAAGTGTCCAGCTTCTCCACAAGTATAGCACCTCTTAACTCCACCAGAATTATTGGGACGAACTTGGTTTTGAGCATTGACACCAGGATAGCTGGCACGAGGTGCATAAGACATTGGAGGCCTAGGTGCTTGCATGACAGGGCACTGCTGCACAAACTGAGTTGGGCGCAGTGCAAATCCAGGGCTTTGAGCAGGCGCAAAAGAGCTGAAGTAAGGCGCATTTGGCGGTGCAATGCGACGGCGCACATTACTTCCTTGTTGTTGTCCTTGATATGGCGCCTTTCTCTTGTTGTCTTGTTCCATCTAACGAATCTTGTTCTCAACCACAATTGCTTTGTCCACAAGCTTCTGGAAGTTGGCATAATCGCAGTTGAGCAATTGCACTTGGATCTCATTGTTGAGGCCTCTCATGAACAAATATTGCTTTCGACTATCCCGACTAAAATCCTCAGGCGCATATCTTGAGAGTTGAGTAAATTTGTTGAGATATTCACCCACGCTCGATCTTCCTTGCCTCAAGTTCTCAAATTCTTGCCTCTTCAAAATCATAACACCCTCGGGCACATAATGGGAACGGAAATTCTCCTTGAATTCGGTCCAAGTGATCCTCTCTTGGTTCTCATAAGCATTGCAATAAGAATCCCACCAATCCGCAGCTGCTCCAACTAGTTGATGAGAAGCAAATAAGACCTTCTCCCGGTCACTGCATTGGACAATAGCAAGCTTCTTCTCCACGGAATTGAGCCAATCATCTGCATCCATAGGGTCAGCGGCTTGAGCAAAGGTTGGCGGCCTAGTCCTCATAAACTCTCCCAACCGGTTATGAGGAGGCGGGGGTGGCGGTGGAGGCATGTGGGGCTGATTGTTGATATTGCCAGCCTGCAGCTGTCCCTTTGTTTGTATCATAGTCTGCATGAGCTATTTTTGCATAGCCAATAGCTTCTCAATGTTGATAGCTCCATGAGCAGGTCCTTGTCCATTGTTGTTCTGTTGTACTCCATGGTTATCCTCCTCATCATTAGCATCCCTCTGGTTGCGAGTCCTCACCATCTGGAGAAAAGCAATAGGTAAGAATTAGAAAACGTCCCTAACTATATGCATCAAGGGATATGAAACTAACCAACTAACTAGCCTACGTGGACATGGCAATGCTAAAGCATCCCAAAATCCTCTATTAAGCACACAAGCAAACAGCACACCAAACAAAAACACATCGATTCCTGAGTGTTCCTATGTGCTCTAAAGTGTCCACTCTATCTAGGTTGCATCCTACGGTCAACCTGTGGCTCTGATACCAATCTCTGACACCCGGTTCCGAAAATGAACCAAACGAACGCATATATGTGCCCAGGATGATCAACACACATACACGAGTGCATTCACAAATGATATACAGATAATTACCACATCATAAGATTAATTAACCAAATTTTATTACACAAACCATATCATCCTCGAACACAAGTTCTAATGAATATTAATGACAAGTTCAAATTAATGCAGCGGAAATAAACTTAAATAAGCAAACTAAACAGCTAGGCAGCATAAGCGATAGGGTATAGCGCACCTCCAATAAACACCACAGGCAAAGCTGACGGTAGACATGGCCTAGAACTCCGCATTATCACCATTAAACTCTCAATCCTGACCTGCAACTGTTGGGAGGGATTGCAAGAGTGAGTACATGTCGTACTCAGCAACTGTGGAAAGTATGACATATGGCTGATTCAAATGACGAATACAATAATGGTTGAGTGCTGAAAAGTACATTAAAACACTTGAAAAGCAATATATTATATGTATGTGAAATAAACCCATCATAAACCATAATTAATAACGTAGCTTCAATCCATATTCCATATCCATCACCATCATACCATTAACCGTACTCAATGTCATAGTTTAATCCATATTCAGCCATAACCAGTACCAACCCATAACAGTGCCAAATACCATCCCAATACTGAGTTTCCTCTAATCATGTGAGGGTCCAGGTTGCTCATAACCAGGAGCACGGCTATCATGATAGTTTTAGACACACTCTGCAGAGGTTGTACCGCTTTACCACATGTTTGTGATTTCATCACCTTTCGATGATTATAGAATCTCAATTTTGCCATCTCACACTTCCTTAGGTGTGTGGCCAAGAGATCAAAAAATAGCCTTTACAAAGGGATTACTAGCCTATTTAGACCCCACTGAGGTTACACCGGTGGCGATGTCTCCAACTGAGCACATCTTCAACCAAGGGCCCCCTCTTGAGCCATTCGGATCCCAGGGTAGTCCCACCAATCATCAACAAACCCGATCCGACTACCCCTTCCCCGAGCATCCTTAATGGTACAAATAGCACTAGCAAAGCCCTAATTAATCAGCTACGCCGCACCCATACTTGGCCTCGTGGTGGCATTGTAAATCCTGGATGGTCGCTTCACGAACCGGTCCTTAGATCTAAAGCAAGTAATCCACCATAACATCCAACCCATCCACATACCAGGCTTGCTTAGATCACCCATTACCATATAATATTAACCAGTTCATGTTAACCATAATCTCATCCATGCATAATTAAATTGAGTGGTATAGTTGTTTTCCCATACCAGTTGATTAAGGAAGCAAAAGGTAAAAAGCCCTTCCCGACTCTCTACCATATATTTTAGGTGACAAGGGTGGTCAAAAAAACTAGTAAACTTCTTACCACAGGATTTCCCATCAAACTGACACAAACATGCAGTTTGCAAACAAAACATTTATTTCAAAACAGGATCAATAAGCTTCAAGGACACTTGCCTTGCTCTTGCGGTTGATTAGGGTCAAAGCCTTCAAACTCTTGGTGTTGTAGATCCTCCGCGGCACTCTCTAGCGCAAATCCGTCTAATCTACACAATAAACATACAAGACAAGAAACACAATCGTGCACAAATATTACTCAATATGACATGACATGCATGATTAATGCAAATGCAAGGTGGAACTTGTTAATAGATTTCTTTTAATGATCACTAACTAGTTCTAATAGATTTTAACAATTTTATACAGGTTTGTATTTTATTAGATCTACTTTTAGAATCAATTCAACACAACTTAGTCAGGAAAATCGGACTAGTCTGCAGAAGGTCGGACTAGTCCGCACTTCGTAGAACTAGCAAACTAGGATTTTCTAGATCGACGTAAATTTGGAGATTAGGGGTCAAATTCACGTAAGGAAAAGAGAATAGAAGGTATACTATGTGTTTAGAACTCCAATTAATCAAGAATCTTGGAGGTAACACTTGGATCTTGATGATCTAGGGTTGGGGATGAACTTGGAGATGAATTGGTGATGAAGAACAAAACTTGAAGGAGATCTTGATCCTCTTTTGTTTCCTCGTCTTCTTCTTCTTGTTTGGGATCTCCTCCTCCCTCCTTGGTGGTGGCTCTCCACGAACTAGGGTTTGGGTGGGGTGGAAAATTGGCAAATAGATATCAAGCCAAGGGGTGGGGTTGTTTATATAGAGGTGGAGGCTAGGGCTAGATGGATTTCGAGTTTGAGAGGAGTAGAGGCCGGTTTAGAGTCCCACATGGGCTCTAAAAGAGTTAGGCACGATGTCCCTTGGCCCACTCAATGTGAACCCCAAGAAACAAGTCGTAAAACAAAAGATCAACTCAGAGTTGCGAAATATCTGACAAGTCCGAAAAGGACCGGACTAGTCCAAAAATGTCCAGAGAGAAAATCGGACAAGTTTGACAAAAAATCGGACAAGTTCGACTTTAGTCATAGAGGAAAACGGACAAGTCCGTTGAAACACCAAACTAGTCCGGAAAAGTCCAGGGACTTAGCAAATTTTCAAGGATTCTTGGAATATCGGACTAGTCCGCACAAAATCGGACAAGTTCGAATGTTTACAGAGGCAAAATCGGACTAGTCCGCAGCAAAAACGAACAAGTCCGTTTTTAGTCAGAGAGAAATCGGACTAGTCCGCACTTTTCAGCATTTTAAGTGCGGTTTTGTTCCAAATCAATTTTAAACTCATTCCTCTTGATCTGGATTAATGTTAAACATGTATATGAATGTAAGTATGGCATGATGCATGAAAATGAGGGTGTTACAGTATTCTAGGTGACAAAGGTGGTTAAGCAAAGCTAGTAAACATTCTACCATTGGATTTCCCATCAAATTGACACAAGCATGCAGTTTTGCAAACAAAACATTTATTTTAAAAATTGGATCAATATGTTCAAGGACACTTGCCTTGCTCTTGGGTTTGGTTCGGTTCAAAGCCTTCAAACTCTTGGTGTTGTAGATCCTCCACGGCACTCTCTAGCGCAAATTTGTCTAATCCGCACAATAAACATACAAACAAGAATTACAATCAATAGATGCACATATATTACTCAATATGACATGACATGCATGATCACTGCAACTGCAAGGAGGAACTTTTTAATGAGTTGCTTTTAATGTTCACCAACTTGTTCTAATAGTTTTTAACAAGTTTATATAGGTTTGGATTTGATTCGAGTCAATTTAGAACTAATTCAACAGAAATTAACATGGAAAATCGGACTAGTCCGCTGGGGACCGGACAAGTCCGCACTTTGCAGAACTGGGAACTAGGGTTTTCTAGATCGACGTGAATTTGGGGAAACGAGGTTGAATTCACGTAAGGGAAAGGAAGTAGAAGGTATACCAGGTGTTTAGAACTCCAATAAATCAAGGATCTTGGAGGCAACACTTGGATCCTGACGATCTAGGGTTGATGAAGAACTTGATGGTGAATTGGCGATGGAGAACGAAAACTTGATGGAGATCTTGATCCTATTTCGTTTTCTCCTCTTCTTCTTCTTGTTATAGATCTCGATCTCCCTCCTTGGTGGCGGCTAATCACGAGCTAGGGTTCGGGTGGGGAGGAAAAGTGGCAAATAGATGTCAAGCCAAGGGGTGGGGTTATTTATATAGAGATGGAGGCTAGGGTTAGATGGATTTCGAGTTTGAGATGAGTAGAGGACGGTTTAGAGTCCCAACTGGGCTCTAAAAGAGTTAGGCACGACGTCCCTAGGACCACTTAACATAAAACCCAAGAAACAAGTCGTGAAACAAAAGATCAACTCAGAGTCGCGATTTATCGGACAAGTTCGAAGAGGGCCGGACTAGTCCAAAGTTGCACAGAGGGAAATCGGACAAGTCCGAACTGGACATCAACAAGTCCGAACTTATCCAGAGGGGAAAACAGACAAGTCTAACCAAAAATCAGACAAGACCGACTTTAGTCAGAGGGAAAAACGGACAAGTCCGCTGGAATACCGGACTAGTCCGGACAAGTCCAGGGACTTAGAAAAATTTTCAATGAATTGGAACACCGGACTAGTCCGCACTGGGTCGGAGAAGTTCAAAAATGTCTAGAGAGAAAAACAGATAGTCCGCAGAAAAACGGACAAGTCCGTATGAAGTCAGAGAGAAATCGGACTAGTCCGCACCAAAACTGGACTGGTCCGCACTTCCCAGAATTCTTAAGTGTAGTTTTGTTTCTAATTCATTATAAACTTGTTCCTTTTGATGCGGATTAATGCTAGACATGTATTAGAATGTATACAATGCATGATGGATGAAAATGAGGGTGTTAAAGAGGAAGATGTGGATAGTATGTGGGTGAAGATGGCGACTTACATTAGGAAGGCGGCTAGGGAGGTGCTTGGGTGGACAAAAGGTAAGAAACTTGTAGATAAAGACACTTGGTGGTGGAATGAGGATGTAAAAAAAGCTATTAAGGAGAAGAAGGAGTCTTATAAGAGTTGGCATCATGAGAGAAGCGCAAGTAACATCGTGAAGTATAAAGAGGCTAAGAAAAATGCAAGGCGTGTTGTGAGTAAAGCAAGGGGGCAGGCCTATGATGCGCTATATGAGAGGCTAGGGACAAAAGAAGGCGAAAAGGATATATACAGGATGGCGAAATATCGCAAGAGAAAGGTGAGAGATCTCAACCAAGTCAAATGCATTAAGGATGATGCATATCAAATTCTATTGAAGGATGAAGAGACTAGGAACAGATGGCGGGACTACTTCAATGGACTACTCAATGACGGGAATGAGAGCATTAGGTTCGAGTTGGATGACTCATTTGATGACACCAACAGACGATTCATGCTGAGGATACAATAGTTTGAGGTTAGAGAGGTCTTAAAAAGGATGAAAGGAGGAAAGGCCCTCGGCCCCGATGATGTCCCCATTGAGGTGCGGAGATGTCTGGGGGATGTAGAAATAGTATGGCTCACTAAACTATTCAACTGCATTTTTCAGTCAAACAAAATGCCTGAAGAGTGGCGGAAAGGTATTTTAGTACCCATGTTCAAAAATAAAGGAGATGTTCAAAGTTGTACTAATTATCGAGGAATTAAGCTTACGAGTCATACTATGATGCTCTGGGAGAGAGTGATTGAACACCGCTTGAGGAAAGTGACCAATGTTACTAAAAACCAGTTTGGTTTTATGCCTGGGAGGTCCACTATGGAGGCAATTTTCTTACTTCGTCAGCTTATGGAGAGGTATAGGGAGCAAAAGTAAAATCTACATATGGTGTTCATTGACTTGGAAAAGACATACAATAAGGCACCAAGGCCGGTCATGTGATGGGCGCTAGAGAAACACAAAGTCCCAACAAAGTACATTAACCTTATCAAGGATATGTAGGATAATGTGGTGATAAGTGTGCGTGTAAGAGATAGTGAGATTGATACTTTTCCTATCACAATAGGGCTACACCAAGGATCAACCTTAAGTCCATACATCTTTTCTTTAGTGATGGATGAGGTGTCGAAGGATATACAAGGGAATGTACCTTGGTGTATGCTCTTTGCTGATGATGTAGTGTTGGTAGATGAAACTAGGGATGGTGTTGATATAAAATTGGAGCTTAGAGGCAGACCTTAGAGTCTAAGTGGTTTAGACTTAGTAGAACCAAGACTGAGTATATGAGATGCAA
Organism: Tuctoria greenei; assembly: GCA_036927565.1. Classification (NCBI taxonomy): domain Eukaryota; kingdom Viridiplantae; phylum Streptophyta; class Magnoliopsida; order Poales; family Poaceae; genus Tuctoria; species Tuctoria greenei. The sequence continues at coordinate 217,598,027 of JAYESD010000003.1, read as the reverse complement.
CTTTAGTGATGTCGGGTGCGAGGATGGAAATGTTAGTTTACAAGGACAAGTAGTACCTAGGAGGGACACATTTCGATATTTAGGATCAATGTTACAAAGCAATGGTGATATTGACGAAGATGTTTGCCGGATCAAGATCGGGTGGATGAAGTGGCGACAAGCATCTGGAATCTTATGTGATAAGAAAGTTCCACAAAAATTGAAAGGAAAATTCTATAGGACGGTTATCAGACCTGTGATGTTGTATGGATCAGAATGTTGGCCAACTAAAAGGCAACATGTCCAACAAATGAGTGTTGCAGAGATGCGCATGCAACGATGGATGTGCGGTCACACAAGAAGAGACAAAATTAGGAATGAGGTGATAAGTGATAGGGTAGGGGTGGCATCGATTGAGGAGAAGCTAGTCCAACTGTAAGACCTATGTGTGCTGAATACATTGGCTTGTAGTGAATACACTTGCTTTGACGATAAAAGTTTTGAATATCACCAAAACACCTTTTTATTAAGGTCCAACTAGCTTTGGTAAGCTCCGGCTCAAGCTCCGGTTAGCTTTGGCAAGGTCCAGTGCTTGATCGCAATGTTCTGGCTTTTAATGTGAAATGTTTCGAACTTGCTTTACATTGTTGGAAAGTTTGCTTAGTATTCATTTTCTAAGTCTTTGGTGCGTTTTGATTGACATGGATGATATCGTGTTACTGTGGTTTTGCAACATGCTTATGTGAGGTTCTCACATAAGGTGTTGTGTTCAGAACTAACTTGAGTCAAGTCGAGGACTTGGGCTCGTATGGATTGGTTGTTTATTCATGTGCAGGTGTTGCTTGAGTTCAAGACATGGCTGGTGATGGGATCCATTGGACTAGTCTCAGGGAGGAGATGAGGTTCCAACAACCAAATTCAGGAGGAATTGTGGTTGAGCTGATCAGGAGGTTGCGCAGCATGATTGAATCAAGAACAATGCATGTGAAGGTATCGTGGACGTCATTGGAAGATGTTTGCACGTGTGCAAGGAGTGCATGGACGTGGCTACATGGTTCCGAGACATGATGAAGAAATGTGGACGTAAAGAGTTGGTCGGAAAGGTCCAACCGACTAGGTTATAGACTCAGGCTGCGGCTGAGTTGGGTTTGACTCAAATATGGAAAGATTTGAGTTGGTTATGATAGGATTTCGTGTGGGTCACCAATTTGAGTTGTTTAGGAATGTGGGATACGTTCCTAAGGTGTTTGGAAGTCTTAATATTGCTTCTATCTGCGTATAGAAGAATCCTAAGCAGTTATGGAAAGTTACGATTCGTGAACAGAGTAGGATTAGGTTCCTGATTTGAGTTGAGTTGGCTTTCGAGCTGGTTATATAATCAAGGGATCCCAGAGCTCGTGGGGCACGACTTTGGGGCTGTTACTCTTGTGTTCTATTGAATAAAATTCGTAGTTTGAAGGAACTTTTGTGCCTTGTTCGTCCGACTTGTTCCAGACAAGTTTTACTCGTCGAGTTTCTGGACAGCACTACCTTTCGTTGGTGGTTTTATCATAACTCGAGTTTTACAGATCTAATAGACGTGATTCTTTTCGGGCTGTCTTCACAACTTGATTATATATCATTTGTAAAAATTTCACGGTCATTGGATTTGTGATTTCTGATCTATACGAGTTTTTTTGCAGCGTTCCAGAACTGTTTTTCTCGGATATGACAGATTGACCTTTGTTCGATCTTTCGATCATAACTTGAGTTTTTCATAACGGATTTGAGTGATTCTGTTGTGTTGTCTTCGTAACTTGATTCTCTCTTATATCTATCACTTTTGTCACGGTGAAACATGTTTAGATTAGTCTCACACACGATTTCTTTAACAGATCGTTTTTCTGCAGAAGGGGTTGGGGTTTAATTGTTTCCGCTGCGTAAGATTTTTAAATCTACCATTCACCCCCCCCCCCCTCTAGTAGCTTTTCACGTGCTCTTCAATCCTACAATTGGTATCAGAGCCACAGTGCTCCAATCATTGTGATTTGCACGTGTTTTTGACTAATCATCATGGAGAAATACTCCGCCAAACCTTGTGTGTTTGCTTGTATTGATTTTCAGGTTTGGAAGGCACGTATGGAGGCTTTCATCTAGGCACAAGGCTTCGCAATATGGGAGAAGGTGTACAAGCCATACGAAGTGCTACCTAACGATCAAGTTACGACTACAAACCAACAGGACGTCGACAATAACAACAAAGCTTGAAACTTGATCATATAAGGATTAACACAAAGCGACTTCGACCGTGTTGCACACCTCCAATTTGCATACGATGTGTGGAAAGCACTTTGTGACTACCACGAAGGATCCAACACGATCAAAGAGGTAAGGCAAGACATGTTCAAGAAAGAATACATGCGCTTCGAGATGCAACCCGATGAGTCTATTGATGACCTTTTTGCCCGCTTTAATAAGATTCTCAGCAACTTGCGTAGTGTCAATGTTAATTTTTCAGTTGCTTAAAATGCTAGGCAATTGCTAAGTGCATTAGATATGTCAATTTGGGAGATGAAAGTCACATCTATTCGTGAATCTACTGTCATGAGTTCACTTACTTTAGATGTGCTATATTCCAAGTTAAAAACTCATGAAATTGACATAATCTCACGTAAGAACCCCAACAAGTCTATTGCTTCTGTTTCTCAATGTGACATGCCTAGTTCCGGTCAAACATCATCTTGTGGTACACTTGCTTTGCTGTCCTCTCTAACCCTTGAACAGATTGAGGAGTTTCCAGAGGAGGAGCTAGCACTCATCTCTACCCGTTTCTCAAAAGCATTGCAAAATGTGAGAACTAGAAGGAGAGAAAGCTCCGGACCTCAACGATGCTTTGAATGTGGTAAGACAGGACATTTTCATTCCGATTGCCCTAACCTTTCAGGTCCTACTTCTCGGGATGAAAAGAAAACAAGAACGAAGCACTCCTCTGCAAAAGATAAGAAGAAAAAGAAGGGTTTTACAGGTCGTCAACTGGTGAACAGTTTTATCTCTGCACTCCAGGAACTTGTCTCAAGCGACGTGGACATTGGAAGTGACGAAGATGAAGATGATTTGGCAAACTTGTGCTTTATGGCGGGCAAGTCAAGATCAAGTACGGAGGAGGCAGAACGCAATAGCGACAATGAAGAGGTATGTCCTACTTGCGAAGAAATGCGTGATGCTATTTCTTGTGCCACTATTATTGTTAAGAAAAAGGACAAAAAGCTTAGGGATAGTGCTGCTAAAATTGAATCACTAGAATCTGAAATCAACCGTTTAAAAACTTTGATTCCTAGTGATGATGCATGTCCCTCATGTGATTTAATATATGAACAATTATCCTCATTAAGAAGTGCGCACACCTCCAAACTTGATAAACCTTAGTTAGAAATTGAAAAGAACAAAGACTTGTTGCACTTAATGATAAAAACTTGAAAGATGCTACCTGTTCTATAATTGATTTGCATTGTTCTACTTGTGATGATCTTTATAAGAAACTACAGGATGCTATGAATGAAATTTCTATATTGAACAATGCTTTACGTTCTCATGAAGTTAAATTTTGTTCCAATTGCAAACTAAAAGGAAAAACTTCATGTGAAAATTGACTTGATCTGTCCAATAAACTTGATGACATGCATAGGACATTAGATCGGTTTTGTAATGGGAATAAGAACCTAAACTTGCTGCTGAATTCTTCCAAGTCTTGCAATGATAAAACTGGTTTAGGTTTTGATTCTCATGCTCATACTAAGGCACATCCACCTAAAATTGTAAAATCATTAGGAAGTGGTTTGATTCAAATAGTTCCTAAACAAAAAGGAGTGGTTTTCAAATCTACAGGAGTGTTGTCTCATTCGGTTTCAAATAAAAATATTGCTTGCTCATCTAGACATGAACACAAAGTTAAATTTCACTGTACCTACTGTGGTAGAGATGGTCTTGTCATAAATTTTTGTTATAGACTAGCTAAAAAACAGAAAAGGGAAAGAATGGTTGCTAGATCTCATAACTTTCATGCAAAATTTGCTGCACATATTGAACCGAATGTACAACCTGTTGTTTTGAGTCAAAAACATTCAAAGTTTACCTCTGGACCTTCTGTTTTTGCCTCCGGAGCTACTGATTTTTGTGCTACACAAGTGACACCTTATAGGTCAGTAGTTAAGAATAAAAAATCTCAAACTTTGACTCATAAACCTGCTGTTTTGTCTCAGCTTTCGCGTGTTTTCCCTGATGCACGTCGCGTGACTCAGTATTGGATTCCTAAATGCCTTTTGACTAACTCCAGTATCGAGTCATCGACGTATTGTGCTTCTATGTAGGTTACACGTTTGAGGAAGGAGAACATTTGGATCGTGGATTCAGGTTGCTCACACCACATGACCAGTAACAGAGATTGGTTCTCCTCCCTCTCTTTTGTGTCACGTGTAGAGAATGTTACTTTTGCCGATAATTCTTCAACTCCTATAATTGCTAAGGGTTCGGTTAGAGTAAATGATCACTACACTGTGAAGGATGTGGCACTTGTCAAAAATTTGAAATACAACTTGCTTTCTGTTTCACAATTGCTAGATGAAAATCTGGAAATTATTTTCAATAAAAACTGCTGCAAAGTTGTAAGTTCAAATAGTGAGCTTATTTTTAACATGTCTCGGTTTGGAAGAGTTTTTAAAGCTGATTTTGATATGTCTTCCTCTAAGCATAGGTGTCTAGTTGCTAAAGATTCAAAGGACCTATATTTTTGGCATCGTAGACTTGGTCACGTAGGCTTTGATCACCTAACGCGTGTTAGTGCTCTTGATCACATACGTGGGCTGCCTAAGCTTAAAGGGGACAAAGAAATTGTGTGCTCTTCTTGTAGACATGCTAAGATGGTTGCAGGTTCATATACTCCTCTCACAATGATCATGACAACTGAACCATGTCAACTTTTGCATCTTGACACAGTAGGACCTTCACGTGTTCAATCCTTCGGAGGTAAATGGTATGTACTTGTGATTGTTGATGATTATTCTAGATACTCTTGGGTTTACTTTATGGCGTCTAAGAATGAAGTTTTTAGTCACTTTAGAACTTTATTTCTTAGATTATCAATTGATTACCCAGGATCTTTAAAAGCAATTAGAAGTCATAATAGAACTGAATTTAAAAATCAATCTTTTGATCACTTTTGTGCTGAAAATAGAATAGATCATCAATTTTCTTCACCATATGTATCTCAACAAAACGGTGTTGTAAAAAGAAAGAACAGAACCTTAGTTGAGATGGCTAGGACTATGCTTGATGAATATCAAACTCCTAGAAAATTTTGGGCTGATGCATTAGCAACCGCTTGTTATGTCTCAAATCGTGTTTTCTTGCGTACTAAGCTAGGTAAAACACCATATGAGCTCCGGTTTGGACATAGGCCTAGTGTTACACACTTTCGGGTCTTTGGTTGCAAATGCTTTGTTAAGAAACATGGTAATCTTGATAAATTTGAACCTCGATCCATTGATGGCATGTTTCTTGGTTATCCATCTCATACTAGAGGCTACCGTGTGCTTTTACTTGACACTATCAAAATTGTGGAGACTTGTGAAGTGTCTTTTGATGAATCTATCCCAGGTACTAGTTCAAACATTGCAGGTCCAGATCCATATCCGCAGGGGGAGAGCAATGAGGAAGAGGTGGAACTGCTGCCTGAAAATTCAGCAGCTAATGACATTGTTCGAGCTCCTGATATTGATCCATAGCCAGCACCGACGACCACCATTGCTGGTCCAGATCCTCCTCAAGTCACAAGCTCATCAATTTGTGATGAACATGAAGAAGAATAAGAAGCTTGTGAAGTGTCCACTCCCCTCTGGGTTGTCAAAATTCATCCTCCACAACAAATTATTGGAAGCTTGCACGAACGAGTTACACAGTCCAGGTTTTGCGATCCAAACTCTTATGCTCATTCTGCTTTTGTTGCTTCTTTTGAACCCAAAGATATATCACACGCACTCACTAATGAATTTTGAATTATAGCCATGCAAGAAAAGTTAGAAAATTTTGAAAGAAATAATATTTGGAAACTTGTACCTCCACCTCAAGGTCACACTTTAATTGGAACTAAATGGGTATTTAAAAATAAACAAAGTGAGGATGGGGTTGTGTTTAGGAATAAGGCTAGGTTGGTTGCTCAAGGTTTCACTCAAGTTGAAGGTCTAGATTTTGATGAAACTTTTGCTCCTGTTGCTAGATTAGAAGCCATAAGAATTTTGTTAGCTTTTGCTGCACTAAAGGTTTTAAGCTATATGAAATGGATGTTAAAAGTGCTTTTCTAAATGGCTACATAGATGAGGAGGTTTATGTGAAACAACCACCGGGTTTTGAAAATCCATATTTTCCTAATCATGTTTACAAACTGTCCAAAGCCTTGTACGGTCTCAAACAAGCCCCTAGAGCATGGTATGATAGGTTAAAAACATTCTTACTTGAAAAAGGGTTTACCATGGGCAAGGTTGATAAAACTCTTTTTGTGCTTAAGCATGGCAATGACTCATTATTCGTTCAAGTGTATGTGGATGATATTATCTTTGGTTGTGCTTCTCATGATCTTGTGTCCAAGTTTTTAGCAATGATGAGTTCCAAATTTGAAATGAGTATGATGGGTGAACTCACTTACTTTTTGGGGCTACAAATCAAGCAAACAAAGGAGGGTACCTTTGTGCATCAAACGAAGTATATAAAAGACCTCCTAAGACGCTTCAACATGGACAAAAGCAAGCCTCTTCGGACACCAATGGGAATAGCAACAACACTTGAACTTGATGAAGATGGTGAACCCGTGGATCAAAAAGAATATAGAAGCATGATCGGATCACTTTTGTACCTCACGGCATCAAGACCAGACATACAATCCAGCGTATGTCTTTGTGCACGGTTTCAATCCTCCCCACGTGCTTCACATCGTCAAGCCATCAAAAGGATTCTCAGGTACTTACATGGAACTCAAGAATTTGGCATTTTTCTTCCTTCTTCCTCAACCGTTACTTTGAAAGCTTTTTTGAATGCTGATTTTGGGGTTGTAGGATTCATAGGAAAAGTACTTCCCGTGCTTGTCATTTTCTTGGTAATTCTCTTGTTGCTTGGTCCTCTAGAAAACAAAATTCAGTTGCACAATCCACAACCGAATTTGAATATGTAGCTGTTGCTAGTGCTTGCTCACAAATTCTTTGGATTGTTCAAAACTTAAGGACTATGGGGTTGATCTAGATAGTGTTCCACTGTTCTGTGGTAACACTAGTGCCATTTGCATTGCTAAAAACCCCGTGCAACATTCTAGAACTAAGCACATTGACATTAGGTATCAGTTTCTCCGAGAAAATGTTGAAAAAGGAAACATTGTGCTTCACCATGTAGATACTGAACAACAATTGGCTGACATTTTTACAAAACCTTTGGATTTCACTCGTTTTTGTTACATTCGTAGTGAAATAGGGTTTATGTATCCTTATGGCTTAAATTGACGGGAAGTTTTGAAACTTGGGAAGTCTATGTGTGAATCTAAAATTAAAATAATATGAGCATATTATTTCATACATATATGACTTTGTGATTCCTTTTACATGCTAAAAGTTCTTACTACATTACTCGTGTTATACATTTTGTAGTTTTTGCCATGTCTAGTAATTGGAATAATTACTTACACTAAAACTGGTCATGGTTGAACTTTCATGTTGTTTTGAACTTGTTACATGTTCACAAGTGCTTTTAATCATTAAGAATTAATAAAGTAATCAACTCATAAGTTGAGTTTTTATGAACAAATATAAATTAAGAAAAGATCAAGAGAATATGCATGCATCGCACTTCTTCTTTTGAGATGGCTTATCATTGCACTTAGATATGAACTTGGAAGAAGTTGTGTATGACTAAAACCATGTCTTTAAGCTTCTTATTGTCAAATGACATAGGCTTGGCTTGGTTGGTTAGAATAAGGCAGATGCGCATATAATCTCTTGCAAATATCATATGATCTAAATTTATGCTTTGAAAAATAATAAAATGCAGCAACTAGTGTCATGATTTCAGGTTTTGAAATAGTTAAGTTTGTGAGATCATGACTTACTTAAACTGAAAATTACATTTGATCTCTAGCATGGCTTACACTACTTTATGTATTTCATTGATGTGATAATGTAAGGTACTTGATAGTATGACTTGGATGAGCTTTGTTTATATGTATATGTTATAATATGCTCATAACAACTAAAGGGGGGGAGATAATTTCTTTATATGCTCATGACTTGCTGAATACATTGTCAAAGGGGGAGAGATAAGCATGAAGAGAAAGAGAATATGTGCATAAGGAGAGAAAATAAAGGGGGAGAGATAATATAGAATAATTTTTGGATTTTCTTCTCATTTTACTTTTGATTTACAAAGGGGGGGAAATTGCCTTCAAAACTTTTATGTGAATAAGCCAATGTTCGGACTTTAAATGGTGTTGCCAATGCATTCATCAAGGGCGAGATTGTAAGACCTATGTGTGCTGAATACATTGGCTTGTAGTGAATACACTTGCTTTGACGATAAAAGTTTTGAATATCACCAAAACACCTTTTTATTAAGGTCCCACTAGCTTTGGTAAGCTCCGGCTCAAGCTCCGGTTAGCTTTGGCAAGGTCCAGTGCTTGATCGCAATGTTCTGGCTTTTAATGTGAAATGTTTCGAACTTGCTTTACATTGTTGGAAAGTTTGCTTAGTATTCATTTGCTAAGTCTTTGGTGCGTTTTTTATTGACATGGATGATATCGTGTTACTGTTGTTTTGCAACATGCCTATGTGAGGTTCTCACGTAAGGTGTTGTGTTCAGAACTAACTTGAGTCAAGTCGAGGACTTGGGATCGTATGGATTGGTTGTTTATTCATGTGCAGGTGTTGCTTGAGTTCAATATATGGCTGGTGATGGGATCCATTGTACTAGTCTCAGGGAGGAGATGAGGTTCCAACAACCAAATTCAGGAGGAATTGTGGTTGAGCTAATCAGGAGGTTGCGCAGCATGATTGAATCAAGAACAATGCATGTGAAGGTATCATGGACGTCATTGGAAGATGTTTGCACGTGTAAAAGGAGTTCATGGACGTGGCTACATGGTTCCGAGATGTGATGAAGAAATGTGGACGTAAAGAGTTGGTCGGAAAGGTGCAACCGACTAGGTTATGAACTCAGGTTGCGGCTGAGTCGGGTTTGACTCAAATATGGAAACATTTGAGTTGGTTATGATACGATTTCGTGTGGGTCACGAATTTGAGTTGTTTAGGAATGTGGGATACGTTCCTAAGGTGTTTGGAAGTTTTAAGATTGCTTCTATCTGCGTATAGAAGAATCCTAAGCAGTTATGGAAAGTTACGATTCGTGAACAGAGTAGGATTAGGTTCCTGATTGAGTTGAGTTGGCTTTCGAGCTGGTTATATAAGCAAGGGAGCCTAGAGCTCGTGGGGCACGACTTTGGGGCTGTTCCTCTTGTGTTTTATTGAATAAAATTCGTAGTTCGAAGGAACTTTTGTGCCTTGTTCGTCCGACTTGTTCCAGACAAGTTTTACTCGTCGAGTTTCTGGACAGCACTACCTTTCGTTGGTGGTTTTATCATAACTCGAGTTTTACAGATCCAATTGACGTGATTATTTTTGTGTTGTCTTCACAACTTGATTATTTATCATTGTAAAAATTTCACGGTCATTGGATTTGTGATTTATGATCTACACGAGTTTCTTTGCAGCATTCCAGAACTGTTTTTCTCGGGTAGGACAGATTGACCTTTGTTCGATCTTTCGATCATAACTTGAGTTTTTCTCGACGGATTTGAGTGATTCTTGTTATTTGTCTTCTTGATTTTATTCTCTATGATATCTATCACTTTTGTCACGGTGAAACACGTTTAGATTAGTCTCACACACGATTTCTTTAACAGATTGTTTTTCTGCCGAAGGGGTTGGGGTTTAATTGTTTCCGCTGCGTAGGATTTTTAAATCTACCATTCACCCCCCCCCCTTTGGTAGATTTTCACGTGCTCTTCGATCCTACACCAACATCACCTATGGTGGTTTGGGCATATCTAGCAGAGACCTCCAGAAGTACCGGTTTTGACAGCTCCTAAGATATACTAACAAATCATCCCCGGCAACGGCGCCAGAAATGCTTGTTGGTATTTATTAACACCACAGATCATCTCCGGTAAAGAGATGAGATCTGCAAGCGCACGGAAGATACCATTGTATAATTTCACCCATGAGTATTCCCAAGGGTATCGTATTTATCCCAAAGGAAGGCAATGGAGTAAAGTATATACTACTCTTATGGTCAAGCTATGGGATACTAATCAATTATCCGGACAAGGGGTAAGTTGATAATAGGGGTAGTGTGACACACTCCTAGGCAATCTATTCTAAAGGGTAAATGGGTCCTAGAGGGAGATTGGATTGAGAGTTAGAGAGTTGCTCCTACAATGCTCCTAATACATATACATATACATAGCCTAAGGTAGATACTAATGGTCATGTTAATGATGAATTCCTATGCAATGCTATTCAACACATCGGGCACGGGCTTACCCCTAGCAATACTAGGGCGACTCCCGCCAAGAGCCTGTGGCATAGCCGAACGTGGAGGATTACAAAGGACAGATAGGGCTGTCATCACCTACTGCCTACCTCTTCAATCCGTGGGCCTATGAGACATTCAACGCTACTTAAATACCCTAGCACCATGCTAGCATACTAAGCAAATACCTTAGGAGCCATGGAACAAGCCATCCTAAGGCAATGACTAACCTAAACATCGTTAAACCAATGTTGAAGCATAGCATAAGTCATTCATATTAACATAATCATATGATAACTACATAGACTATAGTGGGGCTCTATAGTGTTTATGACCATAAGATGTGATCATGAGAGTGAAATCATAAAGACTATACCTTCCACATACATGGACTCCAAAATCAAACAAGAACCTCTTTGTCCAAGTATATGTATAAAAAAGACTAAAGATAATATCTTTATTGAGCACAAAGTCACAAATACAAGAAGGAATACATAAGCCATACCTTTCCCAATGTGGAATTGGGAAGAGAGACTCCTTCTACTCCTTTCCCAATTTGGACATGGGACTAGAGGCTCGCCTCTCTACATCCTAACTCCTCTAAGGACTATGGAAGATAGTGTATACAATGGAATGATGCCCAAGTGGTGTGTGTTGAAGTGAGGGGTAGGGGGTCCTATTTATAATAGTGTTGAGGTCGGTTCCCACCACCAAAAGCACGTGAATCAGTCACCATTGACTCCAGGGGGCCGGGAGGAGCCAACACGTGGAGGCTGACCGAGTTTGGTGCAAAGACCAGGTCGGCCGACCTGGTCATTGCACCGTTTCTCGTGTGCTTTCTCCAAGTGGCTGCCAGGTGGGTCCCATTGATGTATATGGGTGATACACCGTTGGATTTCCTCGAATACTTCTGTTTGAGGGCCATTTGATCCATGGGATGCCACGTGTCATCGCCTGATTGGTTGGGATGATATTTTATAGGATTGATCCCTCTACATTTCCTCATTTCCTGCATAAAATTTTGCATACACATATTTCTCCAAGTCCAAGTGGAATTGGGTTAGATAGAACGGTGATGTGTGCAAGAAATGATAAATCCTTCACATAATTGAGTTAAATTGACGGATGAAATTGGTATATAACAACCGTCAATAAACTCCCCCAAGCTTATCCTTTGCTTGTCCCGAGCAAAGTCAAGACTTTAGGTTGATGATCAGGAGTTGCTACAATATCTTATTTTCAAAAGTATATAATACACAACATGATACTCTACCTAGTATTGCAGAAATTGGCTATGATACCCTACCTTTCTTAAGTTATCATGGGGCTTATGCTTTTTCATATTCATGAGTAGTTGAAAGGTAGAATAGCAAATGGAGCAAACATAGCCTAGAAATCAAGTTCCACTTAAATCCCGAAGAATTCAATTTAGATATTAAGTACCTCAATTTGATTCTCTCAGTCACTCCTTTGTGGATATTGGAAATATTTCCTCACCAAAGCATTGTGCCTCTACTATTCCTACCCATTGAATATGGCTTTTATATGGAGCTTGGTAAGGAAAGTAAGTAGGCATATTTGCATCACATATATTGCTAAGTCAAAAGAGTAAGCCTTAGGAGAATTCAAATCAAAACTTTTTGATTCAAGACTAGTGCATGTGTGATGGAGTGGAAGTGGATGTGGATACTTGAGATAACTCCTTTTTGGTATAATCTCTCTTTCTTTGGCAGGGATGAAACATGGCTACTTTTCTTTTCTCTTTTTTTCCTCATGCTTATGATGTAAGCATGCCCTTTTTTTCATTTTCTTTTTGTAGCCATGTCTTCTACTCCCTTTCTTTGCAATGAATTTTGAAGAGAGTGCTAAACATGAATAACATGGAGTTTCTCTTTTTGTTGTGGTATGGTGTATATGATGGGCGTTTTGCTTACTTCTAGTGTAGAAGTATACCATGTGCAAGTGAAGTCTTGAATTCAAAAAGAGTTGAATGATTTCTCACATAGGTCTATACTAGTTTGACTAGGCTCAATGTGAAAGCAAATAGCATAAGCATAAGGTTTTGTCTATGTATGAACATCATATGGCTTTGGTAGGTATTTCCAATCAATTGAGGGAAACTTAAATCTTTTTTAGAATTTTTCCAGAAATCTAAGTTTTACTTTGAAACTAGGACTAGCAGCCCTATTACCAATTCTAGTCTTGCAACAACCTAGAATTAGATTAAGCTTTTGCTACCCACAACTTCCAAATTAAGGTAAAAGTATTTTAAACCAATGAAAGCAATATTCGGAGAGTAGCAAGTTGTAAACTAGAGACTTAGGAAAATAAAATAGAGCAACTATTCATCATTTCATCTATGTGAATTTTAAATCATTCTTACCGCACATCTTTATTTGATGAAAGAAAATCTAACCTATTTATATATATATATATATATATATATATATTTTAAATGCAAGGTGGATGATGGATGGATGGAAAATAAATATGCAATGGATGATTTCAAATAAAAATGTAGTGGGTGTGATACAAGTTACCTCAATTGGGGATCCTCTCCCAAGCTTATTCTTGATAGAGGTCCGTGATAGGGGTTGAAACCCTAACAACGAAGGTAGGCCATGAGTTGTCCTATCTTTGTTGCAGCGTGGCTTTGACAATGGAGGGTTGAGTGTTGATTGTTGTGTTGCCTCCCATGGACACCATGAGTGTGGTTGAATAGAGTGTTTTCGATGTTGACCGTCCGCACATCAAGGTCTCCATGTGTTGGGTGTGATTTGTCATTCCTTGGCTAGGATAACGATAACCTTTAGATCCAAAGGAATGACGTGCACTCAACATACATTGAGTATGATTCATAATTATTTGGCTAAGGTGTATCATATCTTTTTGCCATAAGGGAGTGACATGTGCCCAACAAGCATTGGGTATGATCAGTTGTTCCTTGGGTAAGGTACAACATACCTAGAACCACAAAGGAATGGCATGCACTCAACATGGGTTGAGTGTGATCTATTGTTCCTTGGCTAAGGCATGACATACCTTCTAGCCACATAGGAACAACTTGCACCCAATATAAATTGGGTGTGATCTTGTCATTCCTTGGTCATGGTACATCATAACTCTTAGCCACATAGGAACAACTTGTACCCAATGATGGTGGCAAATCCCTTGAGCTTGAATGAGTGCTTAAAACAGTTGAGAGCATAATGCTCTCACCCATTCGTGGCAGCTCATTGGTTGCTCATGGAGGGTTCCCATTTCAAATCTCTAGCCTCGTATAGTTATGATTGACCTTTGGCCATAATTTCCGATAGATAACAACCATCCTAATTTACTCTTTGGCTAAGAGATGTTGAAATGGAATCCTTTAGGGATCCCAACAATCAGCTTCATGAATGCCTGCATAGTAATATTACTCCTGCAAACTTCCTCTCTTGAATGGAGAGGGATGGCTAGCTCCCGAGACTTGTACAAATGAACGTTCGAGTTAGGTAACCAAACTTTCATCTGTACATACGGGGAAGAACAAAATCAAATATGCATTGGATCAAATGTCAAGTGTATCTATGATCAATGTGTTATTCATTGATAAGAGTGGAGCTTTATGGATAATTCATGTTTCATATTTTCTAAAGCTCCTACTCATAGCAATGCATGTGATATAAATACACTATATGGATCCCTACATCTTTCAAAGTTTCTAACCATCTTAGCTTTCAAGAGCAAATTTTATCATTTAGACCATGACAAACAAGATTCTCAACTTTATCCTCCTGAACTTCACTAGGAATTTAAAATTTAGTGACTCCTCCAAAAAATGCAATTCAATTTTAGAGCAAGGATATCACTTATTACTAGGAGTTTGAAATCTAGTGACACCATCTATGCATGAAGCTCAATTAAAAATGTTGGCTGTCACTATGCCCAAGTTTCTATATGCCAATTCACCAATTAAGTCATGCCCAAAAGTTTAGTTTTCTGAACCTCGACAAAAATGACTAAGTTTACAAAACAATTCTTAAAGGATTCTAGGTACTTGTTTGAGATTTTTTCCAAGTAAGGTGGGATTTCATTTTGGAGATCCAAAAGTCGATACCCACGCTTACTCTTGTGAGGATGCTTGAGAATTGAATGATGAGGAAGTGTCACCCTTCCTCACAAATGCAAGCAAATACATTCAATTCTATGGCAAACCAAACAATGGAAAATTCTAAACTCATACCTCATTTGGGTATTATTTGGTGACGAAGGTCTTTGTGTGAGAAACTCACAACCTTGATTTTTGGCGTAGGCTTGATGGTTGATGTCAAATTCCAAGTTGAGGTTGGATTTGGCGATGGATCTGGTTCTGGCTCCTCCATTGGGTCATCCTCTTGAACATTTCTCTTCCTCAAACTCAAAATGAGTTTGAAGGAGAGAAGTGTTCTCAAATCCTCCCAATGGTGACTTGATCTTGATGAAACCTTCCACTTTCTTGCCAAACCACCTCTTCACAATTTTGACCTAGCTGCACGTTAATCAGGAACACACAAAATAACTCGAAAGCGGGTTACATTAGCCAAAAGCAAATTCAACCCAATTTTCAAATTGTCTTTCCCAACTTGAAATAACTTGTAAATGCAATGAGGGTCAAAGCAAATCTTTTTGGTTTGAACTACGAAGATAAATTCAAGTGGTCATGCACATAGTTCATATCCAATTAAATTTCTCCCCTAATTAAAAATTTTAGTTTTATGATGGTTGGAAATTTTACTTTCCAACATGCAAGTGTGGAATTTCAAACATGCAAATGCAAGGGTTGATGCAATTTGGAAAACAAATATGAGATAACTACCAATTAACCTATTGGCAAGGACTCACCGAATTTTTGAAGTTCGGTGAGTGATAACTACCAATTAACCTATTGGCGAGGACTCACCGAATTTTTGAAGTCCGATGAGTAGGACTTAGCTCCGTTCTATTCAGCACGATGATTTGTTGTCCAATCCCGGAGTTGAATATGTGGACGATTTCTTCTGTTTTGACATGCCAAACTCATTTGGCTGTCATTTGGACATGTGGGCCACATGGTGGCTCTAGCCTCTCCCCGTTGTATTGATATAGACATGTTGTAGCGACGGGTTCTCCCTCTTGAATGTATTCCTTCATGAGCATGGCAAGGCTTTGTCCTTCTTAGGGGTGCCACTCTGACCATATTGATATTCCATTGAATCAACCCATACCTTGATCATGGGTCAAAGGCTTCCTTGGGCATGATGAGATGTGGACTCCACAAGCAAACAAGAAATGCTTCATCCACAATGTCACTTGCCATAGGTTGAATGGGTTTGGTCGCAGTGCGGGAATCCCAACAAGTGATGTGGGATATCTTGGACTTTGAATGCTCCTTAAGTTCTTGTCCTTGGCCAAGACATGTGAATGTTGTCTTGATTTCTGCTTGGCCAAGATACTTCAAGGTAGGCTAGTTGAACTTAAATCCCTTGGAAAGCCATAGCCTCCTTGAATACAAGGGTGATTTTAATTCCACCCTTGACCTCCTTGTGAATGGTAGCCATTGGAGTTTTTGTTTCAAAAAGGTCCTCATGGGTCTTAGGGAAATAATTCCCACACGTCCCATGATGACATGGATTTTCACAAATCATGTGAATATCCACGACTTGGATTACCCAAACAAATCTCCAACGACTTGGATATTCATGACACTTCAATGGGAGGTGTAGTTCCATAACTAGCATATCCACCTTGTGAAGTGGTGTGCATGACAAACTATGGGAACTCGAGCATTCTTCAATCCACCCCTTGAGTGGAGACCTTCTTCTCATCCATGATGAATGAGAATAGGACTCCTTCAGCTCCAGCACGAATGTGGTCATGGATTGGTGGAGCCAACCCATGACATGAGTGTTTGGATGAAGAGCCAACTATCCACCCCATGGTGGAGGCAAACCAAGAAGAACTCTTGGAGCCTCCCCCAAGCTTGGGTATGGATGACTTTGGCTCCTACTGAAAGCTGAAATTCTTTCACAATAGGCAATGGTGTTGCCTAGTGGACATTTGTTGAGGTACGCCTTGAATCATCTTACAGTTGAGCACTTGCGTCCTCGTTGGCCATCTCGTACAGTGGGTTGGCCAACACCACCCTGTTTTCACACAAAGGAGAAAACAAACAAGGGTAATCCTACCTAATAACTACTAGTACCTATAGCTTAATCACAAGTGATAGCTATCCTTCACTTCCTTTGCCTTCCCCAGCAACGGCGCCAGAAATGCTTGTTGACGGATCCTAAGATATACTAACAAATCATCCCCGGCAACGGCACCAGAAATGCTTGTTGGTATTTCTTAACACCACGGATCATCTCCGGTAAAGAGATGAGATCCGCAAGCGCATGGAAGATACCATTGTAGCATTTCACCCATGAGTATTCCCAAGGGTATCATATTTATCCCAAAGGAAGGCAATGGAGTAAAGTATATACTACTCTTATGGTCAACCTATGGGATACTAATCAATTATCCAGACAAGGGGTAAGTTGATAATAGGGGTAGTGTGACACACACCTAGGCAATCTATTCTAAAGGGTAAATGGGTCCTAGAAGGAGATTGGATTGAGAGTTAGAGAGTTGCTCCTACAATGCTCCTAATACATATACATAGCCTAAGGTAGATACTAATGGTCATGTTAATGATGAATTCCTATGCAATGCTATTCAACACATCGGGCACGGGCTTACCCCTAGCAATACTAGGGCGACTCCCGCCAAGAGCTTGTGGCATAGCCGAACGTGGAGGATTACAAAGGACAGATAGGATTGTCACCATCTACTGCCTACCTCTTCAATCCGTGGGTCTACGAGACATCCAATGCTACTTAAATACCCTAGCACCATGCTAGCATACTAAGCAAATACCTTAAGAGCCATGGCACAAGCCATCCTAAGGCAATGACTAACCTAAACATCGTTGAACCAATGTTGAAGCATAGCATAAGTCATTCATATTAACATAATCATATCATAACTACATAAACTATAGTGGGGGTCTATAGTGTTTATGACCATAAGATGTGATCATAGAGTGAAATTATAAAGACTATACCTTCCACATACATGGACTCCACAATCAAACAAGAAACGCTTTGTCCAAGTATACGTATAAAAATGACTAAAGATAATATCTTTATTGATCACAAAGTCACAAATACAAGAAGAAATACATAAGCCATACCTTTCCCAATGTGGAATTGGGAAGAGAGACTCCTTCTACTCCTTTCCCAATTTGGACTTGGGACTAGAGGCTCTCCTCTCTACATCCTAACTCCTCTAAGGACTATGGAAGATAGTGTATACAATAGAATGATGCCCAAGTGGTGTTTGTTGAAGTGAGGGGTAGGGGGTCCTATTTACACTAGTGTTGAGGTTGGTTTCCCACCACCAAAAGCGCGTGAATCAGTCACCATTGACTCCAGGGAGCCGGGAGGAGCCAACACGTGGAGGCTGACCGAGTTTGGTGCAAAGACCAGGTCGGTCGACCCCCTGGTTCGGCCGACCTGGTCATTGCACCGTTTCTCGTGTGCTTTCTCCAAGTGGCTGCCAAGTGGGTCCCATTGATGTATATGGGTGATACACCGTTGGATCTCCTCGGATACTTCTGTTTGTGGACCATTTGATCCATGGGATGCCACGTGTCATTGCCTGATTGGCTGGGCTGATATTTTATAGGATTGGTCCCTCTACATTTCCTCATTTCCTGCATAAAATTCTGCATACACATATTTCTCCAAGTCCGAGTGGAATTGGGTTAGATAGAAAGGTGATGTGTGCAAGAAATGATAAATCCTTCACATAATTGATTTAAATTGATGTATGAAATTGGTATATAACAGCCGTCCACAACCGGTTAACAGTGGGATTATAAAGAGTAGAGAAAACTTTAGGAGGGGTAGAGGTCGACCAAGGTTGACATGGCAGTAGGTGGTGAAACGAGACCTAAAGGAGTGGAACATATCTAGAGATTTGGCTCATGATAGGACTGCATGGAAATGAGCAATTCATGTGCCAGAATCCTAGTTTATTCGAATTTTGTTACTCTTATCTTCTTTCTTATTAATCCATTTCTAAAATAAATAAAATGTAGAATCTTATTTTTATTTGTATTTTTTACTCTTATCTTATTTTCTATTACTTTTCTTCAAAAATTGTTGGGTTTCAGTTCTAGCCAACCCCAACTTGTTTGGGACAAAGGCTTGATTGTTGTTGTTGTTGTTGTTGTATTTAATAATTTGAGTTGTGTTATTATATGTTTGTCATTTGTGAATCACTTGTGTATGTATGTTAAACATCCTGGGCAAACATATACTGCACTTGGATAATTTTTGGAACTGGGTGTCACAGAATTCCCCATCAATCTTTGCATTTGTATTTCGCATGTTTGAATTTTCACACTTTCATGTTGAATAGTAAAATTTCCAACCATCACAAAATTAAAATTTTGAATTAGAAAATAAATTTATTTGGATATGAACCTTGGGCATAACCACTTGAATTCATCTTCCTAATTCAAACCAAAAATATTTCCCTTAATATTCAATACATTTGCATGTTCTTTCAAGTTGGACAAAACAATTTGACAAAGGGTACAACATGCTTTTAAGCTAATGTAATCCGCTTTCGAGTTGTTTTGTTTATTCTTGATTTTAGTGCAGCCAGGACAAAATTTGTAAATAGGTTGGAAGGCCCCATCAAGCGTGTATCCCTACATCGATCTCATTTTGAGTTCATGGTGGAGGAATGCCCAAGATGGTGGTCCAATGGAGGAACAAGATGAAGCTCATTCAACTCCAACCTCAACTTGGCAGGAGACATTGAACATGAAGGCTACAGAAAAAAAAATTCATGGTCGTAAGTTTCTCACACAACGACATTGAACCCGAACTACTCTTCAACTGAGGTACAAGTTTAAAATTTCTCGTCATTTGAATTGCATTAGGATTGTGCTTACATTAGTGAGGAAGGTGTACACCTTCTCATCATTCAATTCCTATGCATCCTCACGAGAGTAAGTGTTGGCATTTCCCTTTTTTATTCTTCAAAAAGTAATGTCACTTTACTTGAGAATAAATTTAAACAAGTACCTAGAATTTCATAAGCATTGCTAAAATTGACTTAGATATTTTCTGCCTAGATAATGCTTATGGAATGACTTAATGGTTGAATTGGTATGTAGCAACATAGGAATAGTGATGTACATAATTTTGATTTGAAAATCATTGCATGTATCACTAAATTTCAAATTCCTAGGCAAGAAATAAAAAATGTTTCGGATGATGAAATTGAGAATCTTGTTTGTCATGATCCAAATAATAAATATTTGCTCTTGTAAAAAAACTATGATGGTTAGAAATTTTACAAGATGAAAGGATCCATATAGTGTATTTATATCACTTGCAATGCTATGAGTAGGAGCATTAGAAAATGTTCAACTTGATTTATCCATAAAGCCCTAGTCCTAGTAATGATTCGTACATTATTCATTAATACACTTGAAATTGGACCCAATGCATCTTTGGTCTTTGTAACACCCTCAATTTTCGCATCATGCATTGCATACATGATCATGCATTAAACATTAGTAGAATAAAGACAAAAAATAAAAGATGGAGCATATATACAAATATGAGTAGCAAAATAAGAAAAAGAAAATAATAGCGTAAAACATGTATTATGGAATAAATATAATAATAATAATAATATATAAAAAATATAAATAAAATAAATAAAATATAAATAATATATAATAATAATGAAAAATAATAATAATATAAAAAAGAGAAAAAAACGCAGCACCGCCCGGCCGGCCAGGCCACCCGAGCCGGCCCGCTCCCCGCGCGCCCCACGACCCCGCTGGCCCCACCGTGCCAGCCTGCCCCAGCGCGCGACCGCCCGCGCGAGTGACCCCGCGCCCCCGCAGCACGCACGTTGCGCGCCGCCCCACGCCGAGTCGGCCACGGTGGCGCCAGCCCCGAGCGCCCCACCTATAAATACAGCAGCTCCGTGGGTTTTCACCATAAGCACTGCTGCCAGAGCCCCAAAACCCTAGCCGCCGTAGAGGAAAAAAGGAGAAGAACAGAGGCACCGCCAGGGAAGAAAAAAAGGGAAGGAAGAGGAAGAAAAAGAGGAGGGTGTCGTCGTCTGCCAGAGGTCATCTTCGTCGTCGCGATGCCGTCGTCATGCCGCCGGAAGACCGTTGCGCCATCCACTTCGTCTACGCGTCGCCTCCGTTCCGCGATCTTCGAATACCTCGCATCTACGGTAGGATTCATTTTTCCGATGCGAACTTTAACGACGTATTAGATCTAATAGATGTAAATTGATTTTAGTTGCATCGTCTTTTTATTTTCAGCAGCATTAATCCTCGATAAAACCCTCGTAATCGCATATGAACACGTATGAACTAGTTGCATCTAATCCATAGACAACTGTAGTTAATCAATAATTGAACTTTGCATGCATGCATGTCATCGCATGTTGATTAATATGTGTGCATCATGTTGATTTATATGTATTTTCTTGTATGTGTGATCACGAGTAGAGGGAAATGCGCAAGAGGTCCTGTACGAGGACTTCCATAACCAAGACTTCGAAGCGCTTGAGCAACCCCATCCGTCGGAGCAAGACAAGTGTCCTTGAAGTATATTTATCATGTTTTAAAATAAATGTTTTGTTTGCAAAACTACATGCTTGTGTCAATTTTGATGGGAAATCCTATGGTAGGAAGTTTACTAGATTCTTTTAACCACCCTTGTCGCCTGGAATTTATTGTAGAGAGTCGGGGAGGGCTTTTTACCTTTTTGCTTCGCTTAACTAATTGGGATGGAAACAACTATACCACTTAACTTAATTATGCATTTATGAGATTATGATTAATGTGAACTGGTCAATATGATATGGTAATGGGTGATCTAAGCAAGCCTGGTATGTGGATGGGTTGGATGTCATGGTGGTTTGCTTGCTTTAGATCTAAGGACCGGTTCATGCGAGAATAAGCCAGGACTACACTGCCACCACGAGGCCAAGTATGGGTGCAGCGTAGCTGATTAATTAGGGCTTTGCCAGTGCTATTTGGACCATTAAGGATGATCGAGGAAGGTGTAGTTGGATTGGATTTGTTGATGACTGGTGGGACTACCCTGGGATCCGAATGGCTCAAGAGGGGGCCCTTGGTTGAAGATGTGCTCTGTAGGAGACATCGCCACCGGTGAAACCTCAGTAGGGTCTAAATAGGCTAGTAATCCCTTTGTAAAGGCTATTTTGTGATCTCTTGGCCACACACCAACGGAAGTGTGTAATGTGACCGACGGGTCATGGGCATAAGGGAGGTTCTTAGTCACCGAAAGGTGATGAAATCACGAACACGTGGGTAAAGCAGTACAAACTCTGCAGAGTCTAAATAAACTATCATGATAGCCGTGCTCTCGGTTATGAGCACCTGGACAACTTACATGATTAGAGGGAAATTGGGATTTGGGAAGGTTATGGTTTGGTACTGGTATTGGCTGGTTATGGATTAATTATGGCATTGAATATGGTTAATGGTATGATGGTAATGGATATGGAATATGGATTGGTGCTATGTTATTAATTATGGTTTATGATAGGAATACTTCACATACATAACACATATTGCTTTTCAAATGTTTTAATGTACTTTTAGCACTTAGCCATTATTATTATCGTCATTTGTATCAGCTACATGTCATACTTTCCACACTTGCTGAGTACAACATGTACTCACTCTTGCAATCCCCCCGCCACCAACAGTTTCAGGTGATGGTTGGGAGTGTCTTGAGGATAATGCGGAGTTCTAGGCTGTGTACTACTGTCGACTTGCCTGTGGTATTATTGGAGCTGCGCTATCCCTTATGCTTAGTTGCTTAGTTGCTTAATTAGTTTATTTCTGCCGCATTAGTTCAAACTTGTCATTAATATGGTTTGTTTAATAAAATTTGGTTAATTAATCTTGTCTTGTGGTAATTTTCTATATACTCTTTTGTGAATGCACTCGTGTATGTGTGTTGAACATCCTGGGCACACATATGCGTTCACTTGGTTCATTTTCGGAACCGGGTGTCACAGTCTTGTTCTTCCCCATGCGTACAAATGGAGAATTCGGTTACCTAACTCGAAAATCCATTTGTACAAGTATCGGGAGCTTACCATCCATCTTTATCATAGAGAGGAAGTTGCAGGAGTAAAATAACTATGCAGGCATTCAAATATCCGATTGTTGGAAACCCTAAGAGGATTGCATTTCAATATCTCTTGGCCAAGGAGTAAACAAGGATGGTTGCTACCTCTCAGAAATTAGGCCCGAAGGTCAACAATAACTATACGAGGCCGGAGATTTGACATGGAAACCCTCTGTGAGCAACCAATAGGCTACTACGAATATGTGAGAGCATTATGCTCTTAACTATTCTAAGCACTCATTCAAGCTCAAGCGAATTGCCACCATCATTGGGTGTAAGTTATTCCTTTGTGGCTAAAACGTATGATGAACCTTAACCAAGGAATGACAAGATCACATCCAATGTATATTGGGTGCAAGTTGTTCCTATGTGGCCAAAAGGTACTTTATACCTTAGCCAAGGAACAATAGATCACACTCAACCCATGTTGAGTGCACGTTATCCCTTTGTGGTTATAGGTATGTTGTACCTTAGCCAAGGAATAACGGATCGTACTCAACACATGTTGGGTACATGTCACTCCTTTGTCGCTAAAGGGTATCACTACCTTAGCCAAGGAATGACGGATCACACCCAATGCATGAGGGATACAAGTTATTCCTTTATGGCAAGAATGTATGATACACCTTAGCCAAACAACGACGGAACACACTCAACCATTTTGAGTGCACGTAATTCCTTTGTAGCCAAGGAATAACAAGGTACATCCAACATATGGAAACCTTAAGGTGTGGATGAGTGACATCGACAACACTCTCCTCGACCACACTTGTGAAATCCATGGAAGGCAACCCAACATCGACACTCAACCCCTCCAATGTCAAAGTCATGATGCAAACAAGGTTAGGACAACCTCATGGCCTACATCCGTCGTTAAAGTTTCAGCCCCTATCGCGGACCTTGAACAAGAACAAGTTTGGGGGAGGACACCCACTTCAGGTAACTTGTATCACACCCCTTGCATATTTTCCATTCACCCATCATCCACTTTGCATATAAAAAATTAACTTAAAAATAAGTAGAGTATATTTGCTTTCGAAATAAAATAAAGATGTGCCGTAAGAATGGTTTGGAATTCACATAGATAAAATGATGAATAGTTGCTCTGTTTGAATTTTCCTAAGTCCCTAGTTTATAACTTACTACTCTCCAAAATATTGCTTTCATTGGCTAGAGTTACTTTTACCTTGATTTAGAAATTGTGGGAAGCAAAAGCTTAATCCAATTCTAAGTTGTTGTGAGATATGATATAGTGATAGGGCTGCTATTCCTAGTTTGAAAGTGAAACTTAGAGTTCCGGAACTACTCTCGTTTGATTGGAAATACCTACCAAAGTTATATGATACATTACATTGATAGACCTTATGCATATGCTATTTGTCTTCACATTGAGCTTTGTCAAACTAGTATAGACCAATGTGAGATTTCATTCATTACTTTTTGAATTCAAGACTTCACTTGCACATGCTATACTTCTACACTAGAAGTAAGCAAATTCTCATCATACCACCATTCCACAATAAAAAGAGAGACTCCATATCATTCATGCTTAGTACTCTCTACAAAATTTATTGCATAAAAAGGGAGTAGAAGTCATGGCTACAAGAAAAAGAAAAAAATTTGCGTGCTTACATCATAATCATTAGAAAAAAACGAGTAGTCATGTTTCATCCTTGCAAAATAAGAGAGTCCACTCAAAAAGGAGTCATCTCAAATATCCACATCCACCTCCATTCCATCACACATGCACAAGTCTTGAATTAAATTGTATTGAATTGATTTCTCCTAAGGTTTGCTTTTTTGATTTAGCAATACTATGTGTTGCAAATATGCCTATTATATTCCTTACCAAGCTCCACATACAAGCCTTATTTGGAGGTAGGATGAATTTAGGAAAAATGCCTTGGTGAGGACATATTTCCACTAAACATAAAGGAGAGACTGAGAGAATCAAATTGAGGTACCTATAATCTAAATTGAACTCTCTGGAATTTGAGTAGAACTTGATCACTAGGGTATGTGTGCTCCATTTGTTGTTCTATATTTCAACCACCCATGAATAAGGCATAAGCCCCATAATGACTTAGGATGGGTGAAGTATCATGCCAATTTTTGCAATATTAGGTAGAGTATTTTGTTGCGCACATGGTACTTTTGAAAATTAGAACATTGTAGCAACTCTTGATTATCAACCTAAAGTCTTGACTTTGCTCAGGACGAGTAAAGGATAAGCTTGGAGGAGTTTGTTGATGATTGTTATATACCAATTTCACCCATCAATATAACTCAATTATGTGAAGGAAATATCTTTTCTTGCACACATCACCTTTCTATTTAACCCATTTCCACTTGTACTTGGAGAAATTGGTGCATGCAGGTATTTTATACAGAATTGAAGTGAAACAAGGGGATGGTTCCTATAAAATATCATCCCAGCCAATCAAGCACGGATATGTGTCACCACATGGATCAAATGGCCCACAAATAGAAGTATCCGAGGTCATCCAACAGTGTAGCACCCATATCAAGGGATGGGACCCACCTAGAAGCCACCTAGAAAAAGAACAGACCGTTTGGATCCAGGACAAGGTCAGCCGACCTGGTGGTTCAGCTGACCTCTTCCTGGCACCAAATCCGGTCAACTTCCACGTGTTGTCTCCTCCCAGCTTGAAGAAGTCAATGGTGACTGATTTGCGCGCTTTTGGTGGCCAGAACCAACCCTTCTCCACCTATAAATAGGACCCCTCGCTTTAACACACACCACTTAAGCATCATTGTATTGTATACACTAGTTCTCTTAGTCCTTAGAGGAGTTGGGCTATAGGGAGGAGAGTCTCTAGTCCCAAGTCCAAGTTGGGAAAGGTATGGCTCATGTATCTTTTCTTATATTTGTAACTTTATGCATAATAAAGATATTATCTTTAGTATTCTTTTATTCATATACTTGGATGAAGCATTTCTTGTTTGATTGTAGATTCCATGTATGTGGTGGGAATAGTCTTTAAGATCATGCCTTAATGTCATTATACTATCATCATAAACACTATAAACCTCCACTATAGTCTAATTAGTTATGATATGATCATGTTAATATGAATAACTTATGCTATATGTAACACCCTCATTTTCATCCATCATGCATTGCATACATTCTAATACATGTTTAACATTAAACCACAAAAAGGAACAAGTTTAAATGAATTAGAAACAAAATCGCACTTAAGAATTCTGGGAAGTGCGGACTAGTCTGATTTCTCTCTAACTTCAAACAGACTTGTCCGTTTTTCTGCGGACTAGTCTGTTTTTCCCTCTGGACATTTTGGGACTTGTCCGGCCCGATGCAAACTAGTCCGGTGTTCCAAGAATCCTTGAAAATTTGCTAAGTCCCTGGACTTGTCCGTACTAGTCCGGTCTTCCAGCAGACTTGTCCGTTTTCCCCTCTGACTAAAGTTGGATTTATCCGATTTTTTGCCAGACTTGTCTGTTTTTTCCCTCTAGATAAGTTCGGACATGTCCGATATCCAGTCCGGACTTGTCCGATTTCCCTCTGTCCAACTTTGGACTAGTCCGGCCCTCTTCGGACTTGTCTGATAAATCGCGATTCGAAGTTGATCTTTTGCTTCACGACTTGTTTCTTGGGTTTCACGTTAAGTGGGCCTAGGGATGTTGTGCCTAACTCTTTTAGAGCCCATGTGGGACTCTAAACCGTCCCCTATTCATCTCAAACTCGAAATCCATCTAACCCTAGCCTCCACCTCTATATAAACAACCCCACCCCTTGGCATGACATCTATTTGCCACTTTTCCACCCCACCCAAACCCTAGATCGTGATTAGCCGCCACCAAGGAGGGGGAAAGAGATCTAGAACAAGAAGAAGAGGAGGAGGAAATGAAAGAGGATCAAGATCTCCATCAAGTTTTCGTTCTCCATCGCCAATGCACCATCAAGTTCTTCATCAACTCTAGATCGTCAAGATCCAAGTGTTGCCTCCAAGATCCTTGATCCATTGGAGTTCTAAACACCCGGTATACCTTCTACATCCTTTCCCTTACGTGAATTCAACCCCATTTACCCAAATTCATGTCGATCTAGAAAACCCTAGTTCGCCAGTTCTGCGAAGTGCGGACTTGTCCGGTCCCCAGCGGACTAGTCCAATTTTCCTGGTTAAATTGTGTTTAAATAATTCCAAAATTAGATCGAATCAAATCCAAACCTATATATACTTGTTAAAATCTATTAGAACTAGTTAGTGATCATTAAAAGCAACTCATTAACAAGTTCCACCTTGCATTTGCATTGATCATGCATATCATGTCATATTGAGTAATATATGTGCATCTATTGATTGTAAGTCTTTCTTGTAAGTTTATTGTGCGGCTTAGACAGATTTGCGCTAGAGAGAGTTGCATAGGATCACCAGCACCAAGAGTTTGAAGGATTTGACCCGAACCAATCCCAAGAGCAAGGCAAGTGTCCTTGAAGCATATTGATCCTGTTTTTAAAGCAAATGTTTTGTTTGTAAAATTGTATGCTTATGTCAATCTGATGGGAATCCTATGGTAGGAAGTTTACAAGATTTGTATGACCATCCTTTTCACCTGGAATTTATGGTAGAGAGTCGGGATGGGCTTTTTACCTTTTTGCTTCTCTTAATTAATTGGGATGGGAACACAACTATACCACTTAACTTAATTATGCATTTATGATATTATGGTTAATATGAACTGGTTAATATGATGTGGTAATGGGTGATCTAAGCAAGCCTGGTATGTGGATGGGTTGGAAGTTATGGTGGTTTTGCTTGCTTTAGGTCTAAGGACCGGTTCATGCGAGAATATGACAGGATTACAGTGCCACCATGAGGCCAAGTATGGGTGCAGAGTAGCTGATTAATTAGGGATTTGCCAGTGCTATTTGGAACATTAAGGATGCTCGGGGAAGGGGTAGTCGGATTGGGTTTGTTAATGATTGTTGGGACTACCCTGAGATCTGAATGGCTCAAGAGGGGGGGGCCTTTGTTGAAGATGTGCTCAGTTGGAGACATCGCCACCGGTGAAATCTCAGTGGGGTCTAAATAGGCTAGTAATCCCTTTGTAAAGGCTATTTTGTGATCTCTTGGCCATACCCCAAAGGAAGTGTAATTGGCATAAGGGAGGTTCTTTAGTCGCCGACGGGTGATGAAATCACAAACACGTAGGTAAAGTGGTACAAACTCTGCAAAAACTAACAAAACTATCATGATAGCCGTGCTCCCGGTTATGAGCGCCTGGATGACCTACATGATTAGAGGGTTTTGGTTACGGTTAAGGTTATGGTTGGTAATATGGTTATGGCTGGATATGGATTAAATTCTGATATTGATTATGGTTAATGCTAATGGTGAAATCTGGTATATGGATGATGGTAATGGAATATGGGCTGGTACTATGTTATTACTTATGGTATATGATGGGATTACTTCACATAAATGTAATATATTGCTTTTCAAATGTTTTATTGTACTTTTCAGCACTTAGCCTTTATTATTGTCGTCGTTTGAATCAGCTACATGTAATACTTTCCACACTAGCTGAGTACGACATGTACTCACCCTTGCAATCCCCCCCCCCCAACAGTTGCAGGTCAGGATTGGGAGTTTAACTATGATAATGTAAAGTTCTAGGTCGTGTCTACCGTCAACTTTGCCTGTTGAGTGTTGGAGCTGCGCTATCCCTTTTGCTTAGTGGCTTATTAGTTTATTTCTGTTGCATTAGTCAAACTTGTCATTACTAATCATTAGATCTTGTAATCAAGGATATTATGAATTGTGTAATAAAAGTGTTTAATTAATCTTGTTCTGTGGTAATTTTCTGTATATCTTTTGTGAATGCACTCGTGTATGCGTGTTGAATGTCCTGGGCACACATACGCGTTCACTTGGTTCATTTTTCGAAACCAGGTGTCACAAATTGGTATTAGAGCCAGGTTGACCGTAGGATGCAGCCTAGATAGAATGGACACTTTAGAGCACATAGGAACACTCAGGAATCAATGTGTTTTTGTTTGGTGTTTTTTGCTCTATATTGTTTGCTTGTATGCTTAATAGAGTATTTTGGGATGCTTTAGCATTGCCATGTCCAGATAAGCTAGTGTAGCTAGTTGCTTAGTTTCATAGCCCTTGATGCATATAGTTGGGGACATTTCTAAATTCTTATCTCTTGCTTTTCTTCAGATGATGAGGACTCACAACCAGAGGGATGGCAATGATGAGGAGGAGAACAATGGAGCACCTCAGAACAACAATGGACAGGGACCTTCTCATCGAGCTATCAACATTGAGCAACTTTTGGCTATGCAAAACCAGCTCATGCAGACCATGATACAAACTATGGGACAGCTGTAGGCTGGTAACAACAACAATCAGCCCCACATGCCTCCACCGCCACCCCCACCTCCTCATAACCGGTTGGGAGAGTTTATGAGGACTAGGCCTCTGACCTTTGCTCAGCCCGTTGACCCTATGGATGCTGATGATTGGCTCAAGTCCGTGGAGAAGAAGCTAGCTATTATCTAATGCAGCGACTGGGAGTAGGTTCTATTTGCTTCTCAACAACTAGTTGGAGCAGCTGCGGATTGGTGGGATGCTTATTGCAATGCTCATGAAAACCAAGAGAGGATTACTTGGGCTGAGTTCAAGGAGAGTTTCCGATCTCATTATGTGCCCGAAGGTGTTATGATTTTGAAGAGGCAAGAATTTGAGAATTTGAGGGAAGGAAGATCGAGTGTGGGTGAATATCTCAATAAATTCACTCAACTTTCAAGGTATGCCTCTGAGGATGTTAGTCGGGACAGCCGGAAGTAATATTTGTTCATGAGAGGCTTGAACAATGAGATCCAAGTGCAATTGCTCAATTGTTATTATGCCAACTTCCAGAAGCTTGTGGACAAAGCAATTGTTGTGGAGAACAAGGTTCGTGAGATAGAGCAAGACAACAAAAGGAAGGTTCCATATCAAGGACAGCAACAAGGCAGTAATGTGCGCCATCGCATTGCGCCACCAAATGCGCCATATTTCAGCTCTTTTGCACCTGCTTAGCGCCATGGTTATGCACCGCGTCTAGCTCAGTTTGTGCAGCAGCGCCCTGTTATGCAAGCACCTAGGCCTCCAATACCTTTTGCACCTCGTGCCGAATTTCCTAGTGCCAATGGGCACAATCAAGCTCGTCCCAATAAATCTGGTGCAGTATAGAAGTGCTACACTTGTGGAGAAGCTGGACACTTTGCGTATCAATGTCCTAAGTCAGGCCTTGGTCAAGGAAGCAATGTGCTGAGGCAAAATCCAAGACCCAATGGAGGACAGCCGCAAGGGAACTGTGGACAGCAGAATTTTGCTCGTGGCAACGTGAACCATGTCTCTACGGAGGATGCTCAACAAGCGGATGACGTGGTGATTGGTATGTTTCTCGCAAACTCCAACCCGGTGACTATGTTATTTGATTCTGGAGCATCGCATTCATTCATTGCATCGAAATGTGGTGCCAAATATAGTTTGCCTATCTCTAATATGAAGTTTACTCTATTGGTTAAGTCTCCTGGAGGAGAGATGAGGATAAATATAGTATGTACAAAAGTAAGCCTTAGAATAAGGGGGGTAGACTTCTCCTCCAACCTCATTGGCTTGGATTCTCAAGGATTGGACATTATACTTGGTATGGACTGGTTGAGGAAGCATAATGGAGTCATTGAATGTGCCACGAAAACAGTGAAGTTGACCAATGGGGAAGGGATCACTGTAAAATTTGAGGCATCTCAACACGCATCGAGTCAATTGGAGCTAAATCACATGGACGGTGCCGCAATTGAGGAGATTCTAGTGGCGTGCAAATTTTTAGATGTGTTTCCGGTCGAGTTGCCAGGTATGCCACCTGATCAAGACATTGAGTTTGTTATTGATTTAATACCTGGAACTGCACCTATAGCTAAGAGGTCGTATAGGATGCCTCCTAATGAATTAGCGGAGTTCAAGAAGCAAATTCAAGAGCAACTAGAGAAGGGTTTTATTCGCCCCAGTTCTTCACCTTGGGTAACGCCCGTTCTATTTGTGGATAAGAAGGATGGATCGAAAGGATGTGTGTAGATTACCGAGCTCTCAATGAGGTGACAATCAAGAACAAGTACACCTTGCCGCGCATAGAAGACTTGTTTGATCAAATGAAGGGTGCTTGTGTCTTATCTAAGATTGATTTGAGGTTAGGATACTTTCAAATGAATATTAGACCGTCAGACATACCCAAGACAGCTTTTAGGACACGGTATGGATCTTATGAGTACATTGTGATGTCCTTTGGATTGACCAATATGCACCTGCATACTTTATGTACCTCATGAATAAGGTCTTCATGGACTACTTGGATAATTTCATTGTGGTTTTCATTGATGACATTATGATCTACTCGAAAGATGAGAAGGAACATGAGAAACACTTGAGGCTTACGTTACAGAAGCTGAGAGAGCATCAATTGTATGCCATGTTTAGCAAGTGCTAGTTTTTGTTGAAAGAGGTGTCGTTTTTGGGTCATATCATCTCGGGAGAAGGAGTATCGGTCGACCCCGGGAAAGTGAGGGATGTGTTAAAATGGGAGCCACCGCAAAATGTAAAGGAGATAAGGAGTTTTATTGAATAGTTAGATATTACCGTAGATTCATCAAGGACTTTTCAAAAATAACCAAGCCAATGACGGAATTGCTAATGAAGGGAAAGGCTTTCCGATGGACTGAAGCTTGTCAAAACAGTTTTGAGGAGCTAAAGAAGAGGTTAACCACAGCCCCAGTTTTAGTATTGTCGGACGTGAGCAAGAGCTTCAATATTTATTGTGATGCATCGAGACAAGGACTTGGATGTGTATTGATGCAAGAAGGTCAAGTGATCGCCTAAGCATCGAGGCAATTAAAGAAACATGAGCAGAATTTCCCAATGCATGATTTGGAACTTGCAGCCGTGGTACATGCATTGAAGATTTGGAGACACTACATCCTTGGTCATAGGTGTGAAATTTATACGGATCATAAGAGTCTCAAGTACATATTTACACAAACGGATCTGAATTTGAGGCAACGAAGATGGTTGGAGCTCATCAAGGATTATGATTTGGGAATCAATTATCATCCAGGAAAAGCCAATGTAGTGGTCGATGCTTTGAGTAGAAAAGGAGTAAGTCATCAACCCACAGTTCGAGAATTACCATCTGAGTTATGTAAGGAGTTTGAACGGTTGAACATCGGATTTTTAAATGAGATGGGGATGATGGAGTTAAATCCGACCTTGGAACAAGAAATTCGGGAAGGACAAACCAAGGATGAGGAAATTTAGGAGATCAAGGAAAGGACCCAAGAGGGAAGAGAATTAAGATTTGATGAGGATGAACATGGTACTCTATGGCTTGGAAAAAGGATTGTCGTGTCTAATGTGAAGCATATTCAGGAAACAATACTAAAGGAGGTACATGACTCGCCATACTCAATTCACCCCGGTTGTACAAAGATGTACAAGGACTTGAAGATGTGTTGTTGGTGGACTAGCATGAAGAAGGGCATAGCTGAATATGTAGCATTGTGTGATGTGTGCCAACGGGTCAAGGCGGAACATCAAAGGCCAGCTGGATTATTGCAGCCATTAAAGATTCCAGAGTGGAAGTGGGAAGAGATCGATATGGACTTTATAGTTGGATTGTCACATACCCAGTCCAGTTATGACTCAATTTGGGTAATTGTGGATCGATTGACCAAATCAGCTCATTTTGTTCCTGTCAAAACCACCAATACCACCGCGAAGCTAGCAGAGCTATACATGGAGCACATTGTGTGTCGACATGGAGTTCCAAAGAAGATAGTTTCGGTTAGAGGTTCTCAATTTACCTCCAGGTTTTGGCAAAAATTACATGAAGCTTTGGGAACAAGGTTGAATTTCAGCTCAGCATATCAGCCCAAAACAGATGGACAAACTGAGAGAACCAATCAGATTTTGGAGGACATGTTGAGAGCTTGTACTTTGAAGAATGGGAAAAATTGGGACAAAAGTTTGCCATATGCGGAATTCTCATACAAAAATAGTTACCAAGCAAGTTTGAAGATGTCACCATACGAAGCACTCCATGGAAGGAAGTGTAGGACACCCTTGTTTTGGAGTGAGACAGGGGAGAATCAAGTATTTGGACCGGATGTGTTGCTATAAGCTGAAAAACAAGTTCAGATTATTCAGAAAAACTTGAGGGCTGCTCAATCAAGACAAAAGGGCTATGCGGACAATAGGAGAAGGAAACTAGCCTTTGAAGTAGGTGATTTCGTATACCTCAAGGTGTCACCAATGAGAGGTCATAGGAGGCAAGCTAGCATCTCGCTATATTGGACCATTCAAGATTTTGGACAAAAGAGGGAAAGTAGCCTATAAGTTGGAGATGCCAACTCACTTATTGGATGTTCATGATGTATTTCATGTTTCCCAGCACAAGAAGTGCTTGAGAGTACTGGAAGAACAAGTGCCAATGGAAGAATTGGAATTAGAGGCAGATTTGACTTATGTCGAGCAACCGGTTAAAATCTTGGAAACCAAGGAGAGGGTCACAAGAAACAAGGTCATCAGATGGTGTAAAGTTCAATGGAAGCATCATACGAAATCAGAGGCAACATGGGAGTTGGAGGATGATCTCAAGAAGGAATTCCCCTATCTTTTCTCTCCCGCGTAGAATCTTGAGGGCGAGATTCATTTTAAGGGCGGTAGGTTTGTAACACCCTCATTTTCATCCATCATGCATTGCATACATTCTAATACATGTCTAACATTAACCCACATAAAAAGAAACAAGTTTAAAATGAATTAGAAACAAAACTGCACTTAAGAATTCTGGGAAGTGCGGACTATTCCGATTTTTGTGCGGACTAGTCCGATTTCTCTCTGACAAACGGACTTGTCCGTTTTTCTGCGGACTAGTCTGTTTTTCCCTCTGCACGTTTTTGGACTTGTCCGGCCCGGTGCAGACTAGTCCGGTGTTCCAAGAATCCTTGAAAATTTGCTAAGCCTCTGGACTTGTCCGGACTAGTCTGGTGTTCTAGCGGACTTGTCCATTTTCCCCTCTGACTAAAGTCGGATTTGTTCAATTTTGGCCAGACTTGTATGTTTTTCCCCTCTAGATAAGTTCGGACTTGTCCGATATCCAGTCCGGACTTGTACGACTTCCCTCTGTCCAACTTCAGACTAGTCCGGCTTTCTTCGGACTTGTCTAATAAATCGCGACTCCAAGTTGATCTTTTGCTTCACGACTTGTTTCTTTGGTTTCACATTAAGTGGGCCTAGGTACGTCGAGCCTAACTCTTTTAGAGCCCATGTGGGACTCTAAACCGGCCCCTATTCACCTCAAACTCGAAATCCATCTAATCCTAGCCTCCACCTCTATATAGACAACCCCACCCCTTGGCTTGACATCTATTTGCCACTTTTCCACCCCACCCAAACCCTAGCTCGTGATTAGCCACCACCAAGGAGGGGGAAAGAGATCTAGAACAACAAGAAGAAGAGGAGGAAATGAAAGAGGATCAAGATCTCCATCAAGTTTCCGTTCTGCATCGCCAATTCACCATCAAGTTCTTCATCAACCCTAGATCGGTAAGATCCAAGTGTTGCCTCCAAGATCCTTGATCCATTGGAGTTCTAAACACCTGGTATACCTTCTACTTCATTTCCCTCATGTGAATTCAACCCCATTGCCCCAAATTCACATCGATCTAGAAAACCCTAGTTCGCCAGTTCTGCGAAGTGCGGACTTGTCCTGTCCCCAGCGGACTAGTCCGATTTTCCTGGTTAAATTGTGTTTAATTATTTCCAAGATTAGATCGAATCAAATCCAAACCTGTATAAACTTGTTAAAATCTATTAGAACTAGTTAGTGATCATTAAAAGCAACTCATTAACAAGTTCCACCTTGCATTTGCATTGATCATGCATATCATGTCATATTGAGTAATATATGTGCATCTATTGATTGTAATTCTTGCTTGTATGTTTATTGTGCGGATTAGACGGATTTGCTCTAGAGAGTGTTGCGGAGGATCTCCAGCACCAAGAGTTTGAAGGCTTTGACCCGAACCAATCCCAAGAGCAAGGCAAGTGTCCTTGAAGCATATTGATCCTGTTTTTAAAGCAAATGTTTTGTTTGTAAAATTGCATGCTTGTGTCAATTTGATGAGAATCCTATGGTGGGAAGTTTACTAGATTTGTATGACCACCCTTGTCACCTGGAATTTATGGTAGAGAGTCGGGATGGGCTTTTTACCTTTTTGCTTCGCTTAATTAATTGGGATGGGAACACAACTATACCACTTAACTTAGCATTTATGAGATTATGGTTAATATGAACTGGTTAATATGATGTGGTAATAGGTGATCTAAGCAAGTCTGGTATGTGGATGGGTTGGAAGTTATGGTGGTTTTGCTTGCTTTAGATCTAAGGATCGATTCATGCGAGAATATGCCAGGATTACAGTCCTACCACGAGGCCAAGTATGGGTGCGGCGTAGCTGATTAATTAGGATTTGTCAGTGCTATTTGGACCATTAAGTATGCTCGGGGAAGGGGTAGTCGGATTGGTTTTGTTGATGATTGGTGGGACTACCCTAGGATTCGAATGGCTCAAGAGGGGGGCCTTGGTTGAAGATGTGCTCAGTTGGAGACATCGCCACCGGTGAAACCTCAGTGGGGTCTAAATAGGCTAGTAATCCCTTTGTAAAGGCTATTTTGTGATCTCTTGGCCAGACACCAAAGGAAGTGTAATTGGCATAAGGGAGGTTCTTTAGTCACCGATGGGTGATGAAATCACAAACACGTGGGTAAAGTGGTACAAACTCTACAGAGACTAATAAAACTATCATGGTAGCCGTGCTCCTGGTTATGAGTGCCTGGATGACCTACATAATTAGAGGGTTTTGGTTACAGTTAAGGTTATGGTTGGTAATATGGTTATGGCTGGATATGGATTAAATTCTGATATTGATTATGGTTAATGCTAATGGTGAAATCTGGTATATAGATGATGGTAATGGAATATGGGCTGGTACTATGTTATTACTTATGGTTTATGATGGGATTACTTCACATAAGTGTAATATATTGCTTTTCAAATGTTTTATTGTACTTTTCAGCACTTAGCCTTTATTTGTCGTCATTTGAATCTGCTACATGTCATACTTTCCACACTTGCTGAGTATGACATGTACTCACCCTTGTAACCCCCCCCAACAGTTGCAGGTCAGGATTGGGAGTTTAACAATGATAATATGGAGTTCTAGGTCGTGTCTACTGTCAGCTTTGCCTGTGGAGTGTTGGAGTTGCGCTATCCCTTTTGCTTAGTGGCTTATTAGTTTATTTCTGCTGCATTAGTCAAACTTGTCATCAATAATCATTAGAGCTTGTAATCGAGGATATTATGAATTGTGTAATAAAAGTGCTTAATTAATATTGTTATGTGGTAATTTTCTATATATCTTTTGTGAACGCACTCGTGTATGTGTGTTGAACATCATGGGCAAACATATGCGTTAACTTGGTTCATTTTTTGGAACCGAGTGTCACACTATGTCTCAACATTGGTTCAACGATGTTTAGGTTAGTCATTACCTTAGGATGGCTTGTGCCATGGCACCTAAGGTGTTTACTTAATATGCTAGCATGGTGCTAGGATAGTTAAGTGGCATTGGATGTCTCGTAGACCCACGGACTGAAGAGGTAGGCAGTAGGTGGTGACAACCCTATCTGTCCTTTGTAATCCTCCACGTTCGGCTATACCACAGGCTCTTGGTGGGAGTCATACTAGTATTGCTAGGGGTAAACCCGTGCCCGATATGTTGAACAACTTAGCATAAGGATTCACCATTGACATGCTCATTAGTAAGTAACCTAGGCTATGTATATGTATATTAGAAGCATTGTAGGAGTAACTCCCTCAACTCTTAGTCTAACCTCCATTAGGACTCATCTACCCTTTAGAATAGATTGCTTAGGTGTGTGTCACTACCCATATATTATCAATTTACCCCTGTCTTGATAATTGATCAGTATCCTGTAGCTTGATCATAAGAGTAGTGTCTACTTTACTCCATTGCCATCCTTTGAGATAAATACAATACCCTTGGAAATACTCTTGGGTGAAATGCTACACGACAGTTTCCATGCGCTTGCAGACCTCATCTCTTTCGAGAGATGATTTGGACGTAAGAAATGCCAACAAGAATTGATGGCACCATTGCGAGGGGTGATTAGTTAATGTTTCTTAGTAGTTGTCAACACGCTCCCACTTTACTCGGACTCCCCCCCCCCAGCAAACTTGTAAGCGAGAGGGATCTTACAAGAGTCTGGAAGCTGATGGGCTGGCAGAACGACTCCTTCAACAATGCTATTCGCTGTGGCAAACTCCTGTTCAAGAAGGAGTGCCTTGGTGACATTGTCTACTTCTCATCATATGCATGGTTGGGTTGGTTCTGCCAGTGTCCAAGTTCTTGCTGATGCTGCTAGAATCATATGGGCTCCAATGCAGCATCTCGGCCCTCACTCGATCTTGTTGGTGGCGATCTTTGTCCACTTCTGCGAGATGTGGGTAGGCGTGCCACCCTGTGTGCTGCTATTCCGGACCTTCTTCACACTCCGGGTGGCAGGTAAAGGTAACAACCTCTTGGGATTCTACTACTTCGTAAGACGTAGGAATCCCCCATACAAGTACATCATGTTCTTTCCTTCTCGAAAGTGGGAGACCTGGAAGACCGATTGGGTAGTTATTCGGGTGGACCGTCACGACCGGTTGGAGCTGCCAGAAGGATTTTCGATGACGGAGTCCAACTCCTGGGAGGTGTCGGTTGGAGCTGCCAAAAGGACTCCCGACGGCGGATTCCAACTCCTGGGAGGTGCTCCCGAAGCTAACAGAAGAGTACAACCCCGTGCTATTAAGAATCTGGAGCTTGGTCGACAGAGGATTGACATCTCTGATGGTCCTCGTCAACTTCCTAACCAACCGCTGGGCTCCACTCAAGGAACGAGAGTTTGCAGCTTGGTCATACTCCAGAGAAATGGATTTCCTCCTGATTGACGTTGGTCTGGGACCAACTTAGTTGAGAATGCCCTGAAGCTCCATCTGTAGAAGTTGTACAGCAGAACTTTATCAAGAGATGACCTTGTACCTCCGGCAGAGTTCTTGCCTCTGTTTGTAGTTCCGGAGGTCAGGAGGGAGCTGCAGAAGGTGATGTCAGTCCTTGACAATACAGGTCTTGCGGTGCGACGAAGGAGCATTCCGCCAGCAGGGATTGTGATCCTCCGAGCTTTAGCCCCTTGCCCACATGGAGGGTCCGGACCTGCATATGTTAGTGGGAAGGGCAAGGCTCCTGCAAAACCAAGTCAGAAGAAGTCTAACTCAAGTCAGGGCAAAGGCAAAGAGCCCGTCGACACCTCTAGTCGGAAGAGGAAGTTGACGTGAGCTGATGGCAGCTCTGTCAGAGTAGCTCCGACGAAAGTGCCTCGCCTGACCCTCAAGTCAGTGTTGGTTGTGCCTCCAGCAATGACAACCCTGGCTTCGACGACCAAGGTGAGCTTCGGGCTCGGGAAATCATCTTCGGACCTAGTACCTATGGCGGACACTAGGTCCAGCAAGTCTTCTACTCCAGTCCTAGTGCCAACGATGGGCTCTAGGTCCAGATTGACTTCTCACATGATTGCATTGGGTGCGACAGAGCAACACCTGCTCTGGAGTTCCCGGGTGTAGTGACGCCGATGGACACCACGACTACTGGGGTGAAGTCTGGAGCTTCTGCCTCACCAGTGATGGTGGATTTTTACTTTGGCCGTCCAAGAAAGAGGTTTCGTGCCGACTGGAGGGTCCCTAGGTAATGATCAGCACTTGAACTTGTGTTTTCCTCTTACTTCTTGCTTTTTGTTTAATTTGTTTTTCTTCTGTTTCCAGAGTGTCGAGAGTTGCCGCTACTCTGACACCAGAAACCGATTAGGTCAAGGTTGCAGCCGTTGAGACCACGCCGGCCAAATCTCCTATTGATCTTGCGACCTCTCCTATGTTCATGGCGGACGACACGACGGTTCCGGAGTCAACTAGCACTGATATTAGCTTGGGGCCAGCAGCCGAAGATGTTGTGGTTGCGCGGTACCACGCAGAAGAAGCGCTGGAGCAAGCTGTAGTTATACTAGAGCCAATAGCAGAGATACCGGAGCTGGCGCCAGAGATACCAGTTGAAGCTCCAAAGATATCGGCGCCCACAATTGATACCACGCCAGAGCCTACGATGGATGTCAATGTAATGCTAGCACCAGAGGTAGACATCGTGGTGGCAGTATAGCTTGTGCCTGCAATGGAGCCTTCAGTTGACGCTGCACTGGAGATACCGGCTGACATCACAATGGTGTCAGATTCGGCACCTGAAGATCTAGCTGCGGGACCTTCAATGTATGCGTTGAAGGTTGACGAGCTCCCCGAACTCAGTCTAGCTGATGTCGAGTTGTTGGAGTCCATGCTTGTGCCATGGGCTCTGACAAATGTTCCTGAATACATGGAGGCACTAGAAGACATTGAGGAAGGTCTGCAGCCAATCCCTCTAGACATGTCAATAGAAAATGCCTGCTCCAGCCTTCGTCAATTGCAACTTGGATTTGACTTCGAGTGCAAGACCCTAAAGGCAGATCGAGAAACTCTGAAGCAGTAGCAGAAGAAGCTGTACTTCAAGACGAAGTTGACTTAGACCCGCCTTGCTAATGAAAGGGAAAGACTTGCGACCCAGAAGGCGCATCAAGACTACATGGACAGGCTGTTGGACGAAAAGGAGGTTGTGATTAGAGCTCTCGATGAGAAGACTCGTGAAGTCTTTGAGAAAGCAACAGAAAAATATGACATGGCAGATGCTCACTTAGATGCCTTAAATGATCTTAGAGATCAGCTCCTCAAGCACCGAGAATTGTTAGATAATAAGGAGCAGGAGCTCCAGAAGAGAGATGAAGTAATCTCTCAGAAGTTAGAGTGCGACGAGCAGGACTTAGCGAACCGCACTGAGAAATGCAAGTCCTGGTGTGATAGAGAAAAGCACCAAGTATGGCTGGAAGGAGAGGGACTCAGCAAGTGCGAAAGTTTTGTCTCTACCAGGGAAAACAAGGTGAAGGCCTAAGAGAAGGAGCTAACAGATAAGAAGGATTGTGTGAACCTCCGAGAGAAATAGATCGCTGACCAAGAAGGACAGTTGGCTGAACGGATTCAGCAACATGCCAAGGAGGTTGAGCGGTTCTCCAAAGAAGGTTATGCGGAACTTTCATCTACTAGAAGATCTCTATAGGAGCTCTGGACCTCACGAAAGGTTGAAGCTCATCAGATCTGGGACTTTTTGGGGCGTGCATAAGAAGCATTGGTGCCTCTAGAATTCAGTCTGATCCAGTCAACTGACTCTAAGCCAGAAATGGGACAGAGCCTTGATAGACCTCAACATGGCTGGAGACAAGCTGGGAACACTAGAAGACGTAATCTGCAACCAACGTAAGAATGAGGGAAAGTCTCTGGCCAAGTCAGTCATAGAATATGTGCTGACTTGATTCCGCAGCTGGGACCTCTCGATGTCTCTAGCTCCAATGATCGATGGACCTATAGTTGAGACAGAAGAAGCTGCCAAGGCAAGTGTCCAAGAAGCTGCTAAGAAGCTTGCCCGTTGTTTCGGCAGAACTCCAACCAGTAGCTAGGATTTTTGTTCTTCCCTTTGTATCTTCAACTTGTAAAATCTTTTGAAATTTTGAATGAAATCCTCTTGAATTCCATTGCATACATGATCATGCATTAAACATTAGTAGAATAAAGAAAAAAATAAAAGATGGAGCATATATACAAATATGAGTAGCAAAAGAAGAAAAAGAAAATAATAGCGTAAAACATGTATTAGGGAATAAATATAAAAATAATAATAATAATATATAAAATATAAATAAAATAAATAATATATAAATAATATATAATAATAATAAAAATGAATAAAAAATATAAATAAATAATAATATAAAAAAGAGAAGAAAAAAACGCAGCACCGCCCGGCCGGCCAGGCCGCCCGAGCCAGCCCGCTCCCGCGCCCCTCCTGTGCGCGCCCCGCAACCCCGCTGGCCCCACCGCACCAGCCTGCCCCAGCGTGCGCCCGCCCGCGCGAGCGACCCCGCGCCCCCGCAGCATGCGCGCTGCGCGCCGCCCCAGGCCGAGTCGGCCACGGTGCCTCCAGCCCCGAGCGCCCCTCCTATAAATACAGCAGCTCCGTGGGTTTTCACCAGAAGTGCCGCCGCCAGAGCCCCAAAACTCTAGCCGTCATAGAGGAAAAAAGGAGAAGAACAGAGGCACCGACAGGGAAGAAAAAAAGGGGAAGGAATAGGAAGAAAAATAGGAGGGTGTCGTCGTCCGCCGGAGGTCGTCTTCGTCGTCGCGATGCCGTCGTCATGCCGCCGGAAGACCGTTGCGCCATCCACTTCATCTACGCGTCGCCTCCGTTCCGCGATCTTCGAATACCTCGCATCTACGGTAGAATTCATTTTTCCGATGCGAACTTTAACGACGTATTAGATCTAATAGATGTAAATTGATTTTAGTTGCATCGTCTTTTTATTTTCAGCAGCATTAATCCTCGATAAAACCCTCGTAATCGCATATGAACACGTATGAACTAGTTGCATCTAATCCATAGACAACTATAGTTAATCAATAATTGAACTTTGCATGCATGCATGTCATCGCATGTTGATTAATATGTGTGCATCATGTTGATTTATATGTATTTTCTTGTATGTGTGATCACGAGTAGAGGGAAATGCGCAAGAGGTCCTGTACGAGGACTTCCATAACCAAGACTTCGAAGCGCTTGAGCAACCCCATCCGTCGGAGCAAGACAAGTGTACTTGAAGCATATTGATCCTGTTTTAAAATAAATGTTTTGTTTGCAAAACTACATGCTTGTGTCAATTTTGATGGGAAATCCTATGGTAGGAAGTTTACTAGATTCTTTTAACCACCCTTGTCGCCTGGAATTTATTGTAGAGAGTCGGGGAGGGCTTTTTACCTTTTTGCTTCGCTTAACTAATTGGGATGGAAACAACTATACCACTTAACTTAATTATGCATTTATGATACTATGATTAATGTGAACTGGTCAATATGATATGGTAATGGGTGATCTAAGCAAGCCTGGTATGTGGATGGGTTGGATGTCATGGTGGTTTGCTTGCTTTAGATCTAAGGACCGGTTCATGCGAGAATAAGCCAGGACTACACTGCCACCACGAGGCCAAGTATGGGTGCAGCGTAGCTGATTAATTAGGGCTTTGCCAGTTCTATTTGGACCATTAAGGATGGTCGAGGAAGGTGTAGTTGGATTGGATTTGTTGATGATTGGTGGGACTACCCTGGGATCCGAATGGCTCAAGAGGGGGCCCTTGGTTGAAGATGTGCTCTGTAGGAGACATCGCCACTGGTGAAACCTCAGTAGGGTCTAAATAGGCTAGTAATCTCTTTGTAAAGGCTATTTTGTGATCTCTTGGCCACACACCAACGGAAGTGTGTAATGTGACCGACGGGTCATGGGCATAAGGGAGGTTCTTAGTCACCGAAAGGTGATGAAATCACGAACACGTGGGTAAAGCAATACAAACTCTGCAGAGTCTAAATAAACTATCATGATAGCCGTGCTCCCGGTTATGAGCACCTGGACAACTTCCATGATTAGAGGGAAATTGGGATTTGGGATGGTTATGGTTTGGTACTGGTATTGGCTAGTTATGGATTAATTATGGCATTGAATATGGTTAATGGTATGATGGTAATGGATATGGAATATGGATTGGTGCTATGTTATTAATTATGGTTTATGATAGGAATACTTCACATACATAACACATATTGCTTTTCAAATGTTTTAATGTACTTTCAGCACTTAGCCATTATTATTATCGTCATTTGTATCAGCTACATGTCATACTTTCCACACTTGCTGAGTACAACATGTACTCACTCTTGCAATCCCCCCGCCACCAACAGTTTCAGGTGATGGTTGGGAGTGTCTTGAGGATAATGCGGAGTTCTAGGTTGTGTACTACTGTCGACTTGCCTGTGGTATTATTGGAGCTGCGCTATCCCTTATGCTTAGTTGCTTAGTTGCTTAATTAGTTTATTTCTGCCGCATTAGTTCAAACTTGTCATTAATATGGTTTGTTTAATAAAATTTGGTTAATTAATCTTGTCTTGTGGTAATTTTCTATATACTCTTTTGTGAATGCACTCGTGTATGTGTGTTGAACATCCTGGGCACACATATGCGTTCACTTGGTTCATTTTCGGAACCGGGTGTCACAGTCTTGTTCTTCCCCATGCGTACAAATGGAGAATTCGGTTACCTAACTCGAAAATCCATTTGTACAAGTATCGGGAGCTTACCATCCATCTTTATCATAGAGAGGAAGTTGCAGGAGTAAAATAACTATGCAGGCATTCAAATATCCGATTGTTGGAAACCCTAAGAGGATTGCATTTCAATATCTCTTGGCCAAGGAGTAAACAAGGATGGTTGCTACCTCTCAGAAATTAGGCCCGAAGGTCAACAATAACTATACGAGGCCGGAGATTTGACATGGAAACCCTCTGTGAGCAACCAATAGGCTACTACGAATATGTGAGAGCATTATGCTCTTAACTATTCTAAGCACTCATTCAAGCTCAAGCGAATTGCCACCATCATTGGGTGTAAGTTATTCCTTTGTGGCTAAAACGTATGATGAACCTTAACCAAGGAATGACAAGATCACATCCAATGTATATTGGGTGCAAGTTGTTCCTATGTGGCCAAAAGGTATTTTATACCTTAGCCAAGGAACAATAGATCACA
Organism: Tuctoria greenei; assembly: GCA_036927565.1. Classification (NCBI taxonomy): domain Eukaryota; kingdom Viridiplantae; phylum Streptophyta; class Magnoliopsida; order Poales; family Poaceae; genus Tuctoria; species Tuctoria greenei. The sequence goes on along the minus strand of JAYESD010000003.1, from coordinate 217,554,287 downwards.
CTCAACCCATGTTGAGTGCACGTTATCCCTTTGTGGTTATAGGTATGTTGTACCTTAGCCAAGGAATAACGGATCGTACTCAACACATGTTGGGTACATGTCACTCCTTTGTCGCTAAAGGGTATCACTACCTTAGCCAAGGAATGACGGATCACACCCAATGCATGAGGGATACAAGTTATTCCTTTATGGCAAGAATGTATGATACACCTTAGCCAAACAATGACGGAACACACTCAACCATTTTGAGTGCACGTCATTCCTTTGTAGACAAGGAATAACAAGGTACATCCAACATATGGAAACCTTAAGGTGTGGATGAGTGACATCGACAACACTCTCCTCGACCACACTTGTGAAATCCATGGAAGGCAACCCAACATTGACACTCAACCCCTCCAATGTCAAAGTCATGATGCAAACAAGGTTAGGACAACCTCATGGCCTACATCCGTCGTTAAAGTTTCAGCCCCTATCGCGGACCTTGAACAAGAACAAGTTTGGGGGAGGACACCCACTTCAGGTAACTTGTATCACACCCCTTGCATATTTTCCATTCACCCATCATCCACTTTGCATATAAAAAATTAACTTAAAAATAAGTAGAGTATATTTGCTTTCAAAATAAAATAAAGATGTGCCGTAAGAATGGTTTGGAATTCACATAGATAAAATGATGAATAGTTGCTCTGTTTGAATTTTCCTAAGTCCCTAGTTTATAACTTACTACTCTCCAAAATATTGCTTTCATTGGCTAGAGTTACTTTTACTTTGATTTAGAAATTGTGGGAAGCAAAAGCTTAATCCAATTCTAAGTTGTTGTGAGATATGATATAGTGATAGGGCTGCTATTCCTAGTTTGAAAGTGAAACTTAGAGTTCCGGAACTACTCTCGTTTGATTGGAAATACCTACCAAAGTTATATGATACATTACATTGATAGACCTTATGCATATGCTATTTGTCTTCACATTGAGCTTTGTCAAACTAGTATAGACCAATGTGAGATTTCATTCATTACTTTTTGAATTCAAGACTTCACTTGCACATGCTATACTTCTACACTAGAAGTAAGCAAATTCTCATCATACCACCATTCCACAATAAAAAGAGAGACTCCATATCATTCATGCTTAGTACTCTCTACAAAATTTATTGCATAAAAAGGGAGTAGAAGTCATGGCTACAAGAAAAAGAAAAAAAATTGCGTGCTTACATCATAAGCATTAGAAAAAAACGAGTAGTCATGTTTCATCCTTGCAAAATAAGAGAGTCCACTCAAAAAGGAGTCATCTCAAATATCCACATCCACCTCCATTCCATCACACATGCACAAGTCTTGAATTAAATTGTATTGAATTGATTTCTCCTAAGGTTTGCTTTTTTGATTTAGCAATACTATGTGTTGCAAATATGCCTATTATATTCCTTACCAAGCTCCACATACAAGCCTTATTTGGAGGTAGGATGAATTTAGGAAAAATGCCTTGGTGAGGACATATTTCCACTAAACATAAAGGAGAGACTGAGAGAATCAAATTGAGGTACCTATAATCTAAATTGAACTCTCTGGAATTTGAGTAGAACTTGATCACTAGGGTATGTGTGCTCCATTTGTTGTTCTATATTTCAACCACCCATGAATAGGAGAAGGCATAAGCCCCATAATGACTTAGGATGGGTGAAGTATCATGCCAATTTTTGCAATATTAGGTAGAGTATTTTGTTGCGCACATGGTACTTTTGAAAATTAGAACATTGTAGCAACTCTTGATTATCAACCTAAAGTCTTGACTTTGCTCAGGACGAGTAAAGGATAAGCTTGGGGGAGTTTGTTGATGACTGTTATATACCAATTTCACCCATCAATATAACTCAATTATGTGAAGGAAATATCTTTTCTTGCACACATCACCTTTCTATTTAACCCATTTCCACTTGTACTTGGAGAAATTGGTGCATGCAGGTATTTTATACAGAATTGAAGTGAAACAAGGGGATGGTTCCTATAAAATATCATCCCAGCCAATCAAGCACGGATATGTGTCACCACATGGATCAAATGGCCCACAAACAGAAGTATCCGAGGTCATCCAACAGTGTAGCACCCATATCAAGGGATGGGACCCACCTAGAAGACACCTAGAAAAAGAACAGACCGTTTGGATCCAGGACAAGGTCAGCCGACCTGGTGGTTCAGCTGACCTCTTCCTGGCACCAAATCCGGTCAACTTCCACGTGTTGTCTCCTCCCAGCTTGAAGAAGTCAATGGTGACTGATTTGCGCGCTTTTGGTGGCCGGAACCGACCCTTCTCCACCTATAAATAGGACCCCTCGCTTCAACACACACCACTTAAGCATCATTGTATTGTATACACTAGTTCTCTTAGTCCTTAGAGGAGTTGGGCTATAGGGAGGAGAGTCTCTAGTCCCAAGTCCAAGTTGGGAAAGGTATGGCTCATGTATCTTTTCTTATATTTGTAACTTTATGCATAATAAAGATATTATCTTTAGTATTCTTTTATTCATATACTTGGATGAAGCGTTTCTTGTTTGATTGTAGATTCCATGTATGTGGTGGGAATAGTCTTTAAGATCATGCCTTAATGTCATTATACTATCATCATAAACACTATAAACCTCCACTATAGTCTAATTAGTTATGATATGATCATGTTAATATGAATAACTTATGCTATATGTAACACCCTCATTTTCATCCATCATGCATTGCATACATTCTAATACATGTTTAACATTAAACCACAAAAAGGAACAAGTTTAAATGAATTAGAAACAAAATCGCACTTAAGAATTCTGGGAAGTGCGGACTAGTCTGATTTCTCTCTGACTTCAAACGGACTTGTCTGTTTTTCTGCGGACTAGTCTGTTTTTCCCTCTGGACATTTTGGGACTTGTCCGGCCCGATGCAAACTAGTCCGGTTGTCGGTACCCTAAAAACCACACACCCCCTGAGGTTACAAAGATCTCAAGGGAAGGACATCTACTCAAATTGAAGACCCTCGGGGGCCCACTCGCCAGACGTAACCGGACCCGCTTCTCCAAAATGGTTAGCCCCTAGGTTGCCACGTGTACTGTCAGACCAGAGCTATTATCCGCAAGGGTGAAGCTCCGGGCTAGGTACCGAAACGGCACCTCCGGAGGTAACCCCTGACCGAGAGAAGCTCCGGACCTGACACGTGCCAGGCCACCCCGGAGCTTCCCGCTTCTCCCAAGCAAGCTCCGTAGCTGACACGTGTCCATACGTCGGAGCTGGCCACTTCAAACCTCCGAAAGACATTGTAACGGCACCGGATCTTCAAAAGACAACCGCGGACTTCAAGACCCGATTAATTATCATTAATTCCACATTAATGATACTTAATCAGGACGATCTTAACACCTGTAACGGCACTGTTGGAGCCGTTACAGGGTTATTAACAACAATTAATCTCGTGTATCAATACTAGTAACCGCCAGGGCCACATGTCGGGCCAGGCTGACTTGTAACGGTTTGTCCTTGTGCTATAAAAGGACAAACCGACGATACACGAGGAGAGGACTCTCGAACACTCAAGCTCATAAGTTAATACAACATACACACACCCGTGGAGTAGGGTATTACGCTCAGGCGGCCCGAACCACGTAAACCACCGTGTCACTCGAGTCCAATCGCATTTCACCTTCGTGAGTCTCCGTGCGCCCAAACCGAACCACAAACTCCTTCAACACTTTCGTAGTGTCAGGGGATCTGCCGACTCCAACAGTCGACAGTTGGCGCGCCAGGTAGGGGGCAGCGCCTGAGATCTTCAAGAATGGTGAATTCTGCGGCTGGATCTTCCAACGGGCAACCTGCTGCTCAGGCTGTCGGAGGCAATCCCTCCAATATGCAGCCACCGGCAGGAGCCTCAGTTCCAGCAGGAGTCACACTCCCACCACCACCATCTTCTCCGGCAAGACATGCCGGACGACATGATGGTGCACCGGCGTCACATTCTGCGCCGGCAAGTCGTGACAACCCAGAACATGCGCTCCATGCAGCGCGTGCTCTCCTCCAGCGACCACCACCTCCGGATGCATCTCAAGGTGCCATGGAGCAATGGAGAGCTGATATTGAGCATTTGGTCGCAGCAGCGGCCGAACGCCTCAACAACCAGGGTCCACCTCCTTCAGGGCGGGCCCCGTCGCAGCGACGAACGTTGTCTGGAAGACTTGGTCCACATGTCTCCAACAACCGGAGAAGAGCTGTGTCACAGCAAGTGACGTCGTTGCCCTCTGGGGCACGACGTGCCCATACTGCATCTCGGCTTTCGACACACGACCTCCGGGCGGAGCTTGATCGCCGATACCGCCAACAGGATGGCCGTGTCCACATTGAGCGAGCTCGAGAAAGACGAGATGCTCAAGACCTTTCTACTCTGTAAGGAGTAGGAGGAGGCTGTTCCGCCCTAGCCATGCACCTGCGCATGGTTAGGTGGCCACAGAAGTTCCGGCCACACTTGCCGGAAAAATTCGACGGGACTGTTAATCCCGTAGAATTTCTGCAGATATACTCCACTGCGATTCTAGCAGCTGGAGGAAACGAGGCCGTAATGGCCAATTACTTTCCAGTGGCCTTAACTGGGACCGCCAGGTCCTGGTTTATGAGCCTTCCACCCAACTCTATCGACAGTTGGGAGGAGCTGTGCCGTCAGTTCACCGCCAATTTCGGGAGTTCATACACCCGTCCGGGCACTGAACTGGACCTTTTTGCGGTCGTGCAAAAAGGAGGAGAATCTTTGCGGTCATTCATCCAGAGATTCTCTCAGGTACGTAACACAATCCCTTCTATCTCAAGCGCTTCTGTCATTGTGGCATTCAGACAGGGTGTGCGAGACAAGAAGATGTTGGAGAAGCTGGCGATCAAAGAGATCACCAGCGTCACGAAGCTCTTCAGCTTGGCAGACAAATGTGCCAGAGCTGCGGAGGGCCGTGAAATGCACTCCAAACCAGCCTTGGAGGATCATAAAAAATCCTCCAAAGAAGAAGCCGCTACCTCCGGGAGTGGCAAGAAGAAAAAGAAGACCAACGGCAAGAAGAAGCCGTCGGCCGGCACATCCAACGTTGCAGCCACTGCAACTCCTGGTGGCCGGGGGCCACGCCCCGAGAAGCGACTTCGACCGTCTTCTGAAGACGGTGGCAAACCCAAGATGTGGTGCCCCATTCACAAAACGGGCAGCCACAGGCTGGAAGACTGCCGGGAGGTCCAAAACCTTGCCGAGCGCTACCACAAGGGCCGGGAAGGGTCTCCCTTTCGACAGAGGGAGGGAAAACAAAAGGTCGATGAAGCTCCGGCTGAAGAGGAGTTAGGGTTTCAGGACCCCAAAAAGGTCCTGAAAGCCGTCTACACCTCCGTCGACGACGACTCCGACGTCTCCGACAACGAGCGTCGAAAAACCATGAACACCATCTTTGGTGGATCATGGGACATCACTTCTCGTCGTGTCATCAAGACTATGCGACGGGATATGGCTGCTGTAGCTCCTACAGCTAGACCGGAGCCACATCGAAAGTGGATGGACACACCCATCACTTTTGATGCTTCGGACTGTCCTTCAAGCATGGTCGGAGCTGGCCAATTACCCCTGATGGTATCTCCCACCATCAACAACATCCAGCTCCATCATGTCCTGGTAGACGGAGGTTCGGGGCTTAACCTCATCAGCTTCGAAGCTTTCACTAAGCTTCAGCTCCGACCTTCGGACCTCCAGCCCTCTCGACCTTTCTCCGGAGTAGGTCCGGGAGCCATCACTCCACTCGGAGCTATTACTCTCCCCGTTACCTTCGGGACCCGGGAGAAGTATCGCACCGAGAAGTTGGTCTTCGACGTCGCTCAGATCAACTTACCATTCAACGCCATCTTGGGTAGACCTGCCTTGTACAAATTCATGGCAGCTGCTCATTATGGATACCTGGTGTTGAAAATGCCAACACCAGTAGGCGTTCTCCGGATCCGCGGAGATCGCACTGCCGGAGTAACTGCTCTGGAGGAACTCCACGCGCTCACCACAGCGCAAGAAGAGGACTCCAGACAGAAGCAAGCTCCACAACCTCCGAGCATTCGTCAACGAGGCTCGACCTCTGCACCTCGTGTGCAGCCAAGCGGCGACACCGACATTCCCGTCAAAGTCGTCCAAATTGGTTCCGATGTCACTCAAACCACCCGCATATCTGGTGGCTTGAACGACAAATAGGAACTCGCGCTCATCACTTTCCTCCGGGCTAACGTTGACGTGTTTGCTTGGCAACCGTCACAAATGCCTGGGATCCCCAGGGAAGTGATTGAGCACAATCTGAAGATTTACCCCCACGCTCGGCCTGTGCATCAGAAACCTCGGAAGCAATCTGTAGAGCGACAGAACTTCATCCGACAAGAAGTGAAGAAGTTGCTCGAAGCCGGATTCATCCGAGAAGTCTATCATCCAAAATGGCTGGCAAACCCAGTCGTTGTGCCTAAGGCCGGCGGGAAACTTCGGATGTGCATCGACTACACCACACTGAATAAGGCATGTCCAAAAGATCCATTCCCACTACCTAGAATAGACCAGATAGTGGATTCCACCTCCGGGTGTGAGTTACTGTGTTTTCTAGACGCATATTCAGGATATCATCAAATCCGGATGTCTAGGGAAGATGAAGAACATACTTCATTCATCACAGTGGATGGATTGTATTGTTACACAGCCATGCCTTTTGGTCTCAAGAATGCAGCTTCAACTTTTGTACGAGCTATGTACAAAACTTTCGAAGAACTCATCAGAGACATAGTGGAAGTGTACGTCGATGACATCGTGGTCAAAGTCAAGAACAAGGAGTCCCTCTTGGACACCTTGCAGGCTGTCTTCGACAAGCTGCGGGCCACCCGCACGAAGCTAAACCCAGACAAGTGCGTCTTCGGGGTTAGTTCCGGAAAGCTTCTTGGTTTCCTGGTAAGTCACCGGGGCATAGAGGCTAATCCGGCGAAGATAAAAGCCATTGAAGACATGCGGCCACCAACCCGCATCAAAGACGTCCAAAAATTAACTGGATGTCTAGCAGCCCTCAGCCGGTTCATTTCAAGACTGGCGGAAAGGGCACTTCCTTTCTTCAAGTTACTGAGGAAGTCCGGACCATTCCAATGGTCTGAAGAAGCAGAGAAGGCATTCCAGGAGCTGAAACAGTTCCTCACCACCCTACCAGTCTTGGTAGCTCCGAACCCCGGTGAGCCTTTATTGCTTTACATTTCAGCTGCTAACGAAGTAGTCAGTATGGTTCTGGTTGCGGAGAGACCGGAACTACCCAATACTCAGGAATCCAGACCCCTTCGGGAGGGTCCGGAGGTTCCTGAAAGTGGGTCTGGGTCCCAGCTCCCAGACTTGAACCCACAAGAAGCCACTTCAGAGGACCCTGATTCCTCCGAGAGGATCCAGGTCATTCCTGAAGAAGCTCCGGGTTCCTCCACCCAGAACCCGGAGGTCCCCGAAGATAGTCTGGACCCCTCCGACAGGGTCCGGATCAATGAAGAGGAAGCTCTGGACCCCTCCGGGAGGGTCCGGACCATTCAACGCCCAGTATACTTCATCAGTGAAGTGTTACACGATGCCAAGACTCGATACCTAGAGGTGCATAAACTGCTCTATGCAGTTCTTATTGCCTCAAGGAAGCTTCGACATTATTTCCAAGCTCACAAAGTCTCAGTGGTGACTTCATATCCACTTCGAGCGATCTTGCATAATCCCAATTCAACTGGGAATATTGCAAAGTGGGCAGCGGAATTGTCTGAATTCGATCTTGAATTCATTCCGAGGCAAGCAATCAAGAGTCAAGCGTTGGCAGATTTCGTGGCAGAATGGACTCCCTCTCCATTAAACCCTGGGGGCCCCAGCGAGCAGAAGACGGAACCACAAGTTCCAACCTTCACTAAGCCTCACTGGACCCTTTACTTCGACGGTTCCATGCAGAAGCAGGGAGCCGGAGCTGGAATCCTTCTCCTCGCACCAACCGGGGAGAAGGTGAAATACATGGTACACCTTGACTTCAAGGCGACCAACAACATGGCGGAGTACGAAGCACTCATCTATGGATTAAAGGTGGCACTATCATATGGTGTCAAGCAGCTGCTGGTCAAAGGAGATTCCCAACTTGTCATCAAACAGGTGAAGGGTGAATGCTCCTGCAATAATCTCCAGCTGGCTGCTTACCTCCTTGAAGTCCAGAGGCTTCAGAAGGACTTCGAAGTTCTAGACCTTCACCATGTTCAGCGTGCTCACAATGCTGAAGCTGACGAGCTCTCGACCAAGGCGTCAACCGGAGCTCCGGCTCCTGACGGAACCTTTGTCCGGAGGTTGTCAAAACCCACAGTTCAGCCTGCCGAACTGAACGAAGGGGGCGAGATCAGCATCCCGAAGCTGACGGTCCCGATGGCCCTGTTACCATGGCAGCCATCAAGGGTCGTAGGTGCTGCCGGAAGCTCCGAGCAACCCAGCACGCAAGACCCAAATGCTCAAGTCAGTTCCGATGCATGGATCTCGGAGATCCGGAACTACTTGAAAGACAACATCCTTCCTGAAGATGATGTATCCGCTGACCGGGTAGTCAGATTGGCAAAAAGATACACGTTGGTAGAAGGGGATCTCTACCGGCGCGGTGCCAACGGCATCCTAATGCGGTGCATCACAAAGGAAGAAGGCTGCGAGCTCCTCGCAGAAATCCATGGAGGTGAGTGTGGGAACCACGCGTCTTCCCGCACGCTGGTCGGAAAAGCCTTTCGGCACGGTTTCTACTGGCCTACAGCGCTCCAGGATGCTACTGAGCTAGTGAAGAAATGCAAAGCATGCCAATTTCATGCAAAGCAAATTCATACACCTGCTCAGTCCTTACAAATGATACCTCCTACATGGCCTTTCGCTGTGTGGGGGATGGACATCTTGGGACCCTTCCCAAGAGCCGTCGGAGGTTACAAGTTCCTGTATGTCGCCATCGACAAGTTCACCAAGTGGCCGGAAGCTACTCCTGTTGTGACGATCAACAAACAATCTGCAATCAATTTTCTACAGTCTATCGTGAGCAGATTCGGAGTCCCAAATAAGATCATCACTGATAATGGGACTCAGTTCACAAGCTCCGCATTTCAAGGATATTGTGAAGACCTCGGCATACAAGTTTGCTACGCTTCTGTAGCTCATCCTGCCAGCAATGGACAAGCCGAGAGAGCAAACGCAGAGATCCTTAAAGGACTCAAAACGCGCACTTATGAGCGTTTGAAAAAGCACGGAGCCAATTGGATTGAAGAGCTTCCGCCCACTCTATGGGCCAACAGGACTTCTCCAAGTCGGGCAACCGGAGAAACACCCTTCTTCCTGGTGTACGGAGCTGAAGCGATCCTTCCTCCGGAAATCACCTTGGGTTCCCTCCGAGTCCAGACCTTTGACGAAGCCGCGCAGGACCAGCTCCGGCGTGAAGACCTAGACCTCCTCGAGGAGGGAAGGTGCCAAGCAGCTGTTCGGAATGCCCGATACCGCCAAGCTCTACGGCGTTATCACCAGCGGCATGTACACAACCGACAGCTCGAGGAAGGCGATCTGGTGCTACGGAGAATACTATCCAGAGAAGGGCAAAACAAACTCTCCCCCGGCTGGTAAGGGCCCTTCCGAGTGATCAAAGTATCCCGTCCCGGAAGCGTTCGCTTGGCTACCGAGGATGGGACACCTCTCCCAAATCCTTGGAACATCGAGCACCTCCGTAAGTTCTACACTTAATTCCACGGAGGTGAGTCTTAAGTAACTTGAAATGTATGTTATAGAGTCATTGTACAGAGTCGGGTAGTTCCTCCGGGAGAGCAGCCGGACCTTTCCCGAAAGGTTTGAAAAGCTCATGCAACACTTGATACAGTCTCCGGACTAGAAGTGTGGCTAACTACCCTGGGTCAAACGAGAAACCAAACACACTTAGCCTGGTTCCGTACCCTAAGAGTGTACTTGTTTCCCCTGTACCCCGGACCTATAATGAAAGACATCTTCATGTGAAATAGACTCCACGTGCATTCACTTTTGCATAGGCTCGACATTTTTATTTTTCTCTTTCTTGTCTATAACAGAAACGTGCAATTCTTAAGAAGTTCTAGTTTAACCGGTTTATGTACGATTTGAGTTGAATTGTCGGACTTTTTAGATTTAAATATCGTCTGTGGCCAACTCGCCTGAAAGCCGCCAAGCCATTCTAGGGCCGGAGTGCGCTATCGACTTAGCCTGGTCAAGCACCCTAAGTACGCCACTCTACCTACATCCCGGCAGGCCAAAGTAAGGTGGGTCCACGGACAATTGGATCTAAAAGAAAAGACAATTCATCCAATCGTACTAAAAATCGTGTTCAACTTGAAATTCTCTTGAGAACCGTAAGCCGCGACGAAGTTATAGATAAGGAACGAATTTTACTGTTTTTCTTGGCTTAAGTGTGCAGGAAAAATGAACCCAAAGTTGAGGGAGAAAAACCGGAGCTAACCAAGCTCCGACTCCCACCAGGGTGTCAACCGTCGGAATTGACTTAAAGATGGTGAGAAGACCCTACCACTAGAGTCCGTTGCCAACAAACCAGGCGTGGCAAGGGTCATCGCCGGAGCTTCTAAGCTCCGACACCTTGGAGTATTAACTATCGACGCTCAACGTGTTGGTAGAGGCTATTGCCGGAACTACTAAGCTTTGGTGATGGACAGTGCCGGAGCTTCTAAGCTCCGACGACTTCAAGGGATCTTCACTATCGAAAACCTCGGACTTAAATTATACGAGTTCGAAGCAAATTTGTCTTCAACAAAACTCAACATCCTTTTGGTACATGTCCACAATCAAATTGTGCACATCTACCAGGGGGCCAAGTGAAGACAAAGATGCCGAAGACAAAAAAATGAAATTCGCAAAAAAGTGAGGATTTCATTTCATTTGAAGACCGGAGATTACATCTGGGGACAAGGGATTACAAAATTGAGGAAGAAGAGAAGATACAAGTAAAGGCTAAGAAAGACAGTCCTAGACCCTATGGAAGAATTCGGCGACCTTCTGGGCGACCTCCGACACGCTGGCTCGGGTAGCTTCGCCTTCTCCTTCGACGGGGCCTTCAAGCACCGGGTCCAGAGGGAATCGAGGGTTCCGGCTAGTATAGCACGTCAACACATACTCTGTGACGTTCCTAGCCAGGGATTGACCCTCGACCTCCAGCTGGTCCGCGATGACGTCGCCCACCTTGGAGAGCTTGCTGCCCGCAGCACTCAACGCTTGCAACGCAAGGTCCGGCTCCGGCTCCGGATCATCCAGGAGCACGGGGCTGAAACCCATCGGCGCCAGCGCATCGTCGGCCTTGCTCAGGAACTCCCAAATTTGCAGGGAGTCCGTCTTCCTCGGGCCCTTCATCTCTTCCAAGGACCTCCGGGCCGCCGCCAGCTCCGAATTCTCGCGGGAGAGACGCTCAACTTCTTTGGCGTTTTGCTGAATCTTCGCAGCAACCCGCTTCTCAAGTCTTCCGAGCTCCTCCTCCCGGAGGTGGATCTTGTTCCGGCGGTCGACCAGGTCTTTCTCCCTAGCCTCTATTTTCTTCTCCCGGGCGACAAGGGCACACTCGTACTCGTAGAGTTCCTGCCCCCGCACCCAGGTCTTCTCCTCCTCCTCGAGGCAGCGCTCTTCCAATTTTTTAGTGCGCTCCTCGAGGCCCTTGTCCGCCAAAGCTGTTTTCTCGGCGAGCTCATCCTCCCGTCGCAAGACGTCATCCCGTAGCTCCAGGAGTTTTTGCTCCTCATCCTCGAGCCGCTTTTCCGTTCCCTCAAGTGCCTCTCGGCGCTTGATGAGTGCGGTGCTGATGGCCTCGAGTTGATCAAACCGAGCGTTGGCCGCGTCGTTAGCAGCCTTAGCTTGGTCATGGTACTCCCGGGATTGGGCGTCGAGGTTGTGAGTCATGCTCTCCCTCTCGTCCAGCATCTCCCCCCAGAGCTCCAGGCGGACCTTCTCCCGTCTGATCCATTCTTTGTCATCCGCAATCCTCGACTGCGCCAGCTTGGTCTCGAATTAGAGTCGATTACGCCACCTCCTAAGGGTTTGGCGCTCCTCTTCAAGAGCCTTGCTGCCGTGGAAGAAGGCTAGTTGGACTTGACGTAGACTGGAGCAAGCGTTGTCGATGGACATCGACAGCGAGATGGGCTCCGGACCTTCTGGGGTCTCCTCCGCTGGTTCCAGCGGGTCTTCACTTACAAAAATTGGGTCCCACTCTACAAGAGTGGAACCCCGAGCTTCCAAAGCACTAGGGCACTCCTCCGGGATGGCCTCAGTCGCCACCGAAGAAGGTCCCGCCACCAAGTCTTCGTTTGCCCCCTCAGGCTGGGGGCCGGCGACTTCATTCAGGCACTCTGGCTCCGCCACGGGTACCATCGACATCGTCGCCTCCAATGGCTCCGGCCGGGACACTTCTCCTGAGGGAGGCTCGAGCTCCCTCGCCTCTTCGACCACCGGCTCTGTGGCCGGCGCTCCAGCAATCACCGGCACTGCAGCCGGTGCTCCAATAGTTACCGGCTCTGCGACCGGAGCTTCGGAAGAAACCGGCTCAATTGCCGGAATCACTTCAACTTCCGGCTCGCATGCCGGGGCTTCAGCTACCTCCGGCTCAACCGCCGGAGCTTCAGCACTTTCCGGCTCTGAAGCTGGGACCGCTACTTCCTCCGACTCAACAGCCGGAGCTTCTACTTCTGCAGCACCAGGACCCGGAGCTTCAACCTCCGGAATGGGTGCCGCTGGCGCATCTTCAATCCCGTGGTCCGGCGCTACCACGGGAACTTCTGGAGACGAGTCGAGGTCCATGACCACGACAGCCGGCGCCGGAGCTGTCGCAGCCTCCACTTGGGACGGCACCGGAGCTGGAGCAGAAGCCCCTGCAGCCTCAGACACTGTGGCCGAGGGCGGAGCTTCACTCCCTTTCTTGGGAACGCTGCAGATAAAGAACGAAGAAATTGAGCAAACAGATGCTATAATTAAAAGTTAATTGAGGTAAGCAAGAAAAATTACCTTGGGAGGCTCACGCACCAGCTTGCGCGGAACCTCTTTCCCGGACGTTCCGGGCTGGCCACGGTCGGCGTAGGAGCTCCGGGAGGACTCCCAGGACTTGCCGTGGCCGCGGGCGTTTCCCGGGTCAGAGCTCTCCTTGATCGGGAGGAACTCCTGGACCTGGAGGCCCTCACCGCTTCTCGTACCGGAGTCGCCTGCCCGGAGCTGGCACCTCCGGAGGGACCCACCACAGGGACAGCCGCACTCCGGGAGGATCCCACCGCCGGAACCGTAGCACTCCGAAAAGACCCCACCACGGGGACAGCTGCCACGGCGGCGGAGGATCTTCCTTCCTGTGGATGGGGAACTAGGGGGGAAGTAGCGAGCCCGACGGACCTTCCGTCAGCATGTCGCAGCTTCCTCTTCCGGCTCTCCGGCTCCTCCGCCAGCTCCTTGCCCTTGCCGGTGACCTCAGCTCTTGGCTGAGAGACAGGGGCGGAGCCGCCTTCCGACAACCCGGGGATCGTCAACCGGGCGGTCGATCTTCTCTCGATGACGCCAAGGTCGTCAAGCCCGGGCATCTTCCACCGTAGCTCCCTGCTGAACTCAACTTCCACGTTCAGGGGGAGGAAAGCCGGCGGCGGAGTCAAGTACCCTCCGTCGACATCGATGCCGTGCTGGAATTTCTTGAGGTGAAACTCCAAGGACTTTCCCACCATGCTGGACTTCAACCCGGTCTCAACCCGGTCCTCGTCCATCACGCTGTTGAGGGCCCAGGCGAGCTTCTCCCTCCTCTTCAGCGGCGCCCACCTGTTGGACAGGAAGTTGCAGAACACCGCCTGGGGAGTCAATCCTCCCTCCACACATTGGCGGATCCTGGACAGGACGGGGTCGAAAGCTGCCGCCAGCACCGGAACTTCGCTCCACACCGACGTGTCAATGCCGGGCAGACCGTCTGGCAACTCCAACCGCTCGTGCTCCTCCACCCGGACGACAACCCAATCTTTCTTCCAGTCATCCCACTTCCCGGAAGGGAATGACCGGAGGTACTTGAACGGGCACTTCTTGCACTTCACAAAGTAGTAGAAGCCAAGGTACTCGTCGCTTCGGCCGGTGGTTTGGACGGTGAAGAAGGTTCGGAAAAGCTCGATGCAGGGAGGGATGCCCACCCACATTTCGCAGAAGTGGACAAAGATGGACACAAGGAGGATGGAGTGAGGGCCAAGGTGGTATAGCTGCAGACCATAGAAGTCCAGCAGCATCAAGAAGAAGGAAGAAAACGGTGGGATCAGCCCCACCATGGCGTACGATGAAAAGTACACCATCTCGCCGGAGTGCTCCTTTTTAAAGGGAAGCTCTCCGCCGGCGCGGACCGAACGGTTGAAGAAGTCCGACGACCACCCCATGAGGGCTCGGACCTTCTTCAGATCGCTCTCCGTCTTCAAACGACTCTCACGCAGACCCAACTCCATCGCAGCACAGCTAGGCAAGAGAAGAGGAGCAAAGCACGAGTTGGGAGTTTGAGCGCAAGAACAGATGGAAAGCGTAAAGAACTCCCGACGGTGCGCTTTCCTTCTTAAGTAAGCCCTCGCAACGCTTGGATGGAAACTGCAGGGGAGTCAAGGATACTACTCAAGAATTCAACCCAGCCGATGACAAGAGGGCCCGGGACCACCCTGACGATCAAGTCGAGGTTCTTACCCAGGCAAACAGTTGTCATCACGAGGCGGGAAACCCAAAGGCGGCGGACTGACAAGGCGTGCGGAACCGATATGGTTTTTGTATCGGGAACCGGCGACCTTCAATTGCGAGAGATCCGCACGTCAAAGATCTTATCTGCCGCCTGAGGTGCGCCACGCGTCGGGACTTAACCGTAAAGCCCCGCCAAAGGCACCTCCGAAGACCCTTGAAGACCCAGTTCAAGAGTCGCAAGTGTGGACCCACCTCCGGCGGAATGACTTCATCCCGTTGGCCTTCCCCGGAGGTAGGTCCAGGGGGCCACTGTCGGTACCCTAAAAACCACACACCCCCTGAGGTTACAAAGATCTCGAGGGAAGGACATCTACTCAAATTGAAGACCCTCGGGGGCCCACTCGCCAGACGTAACCGGACCCGCTTCTCCAAAATGGTTAGCCCCTAGGTTGCCACGTGTACTGTCAGACCAGAGCTATTATCCGCAAGGGTGAAGCTCCGGGCTAGGTACCGAAATGGCACCTCCGGAGGTAACCCCTGACCGAGAGAAGCTCCGGACCTGACACGTGCCAGGCCACCCCGGAGCTTCCCGCTTCTCCCAAGCAAGCTCCGGAGCTGACACGTGTCCATACGTCGGAGCTGGCCACTTCAAACCTCCGAAAGACGTTGTAACGGCACCGGATCTTCAAAAGACAACCGCGGACTTCAAGACCCGATTAATTATCATTAATTCCACATTAATGATACTTAATCAGGACGATCTTAACACCTGTAACGGCACTGTTGGAGCCGTTACAGGGTTATTAACAACAATTAATCTCGTGTATCAATACTAGTAACCGCCAGGGCCACATGTCGGGCCAGGATGACTTGTAACGGTTTGTCCTTGTGCTATAAAAGGACAAACCGACGATACATGAGGAGAGGACTCTCGAACACTCAAGCTCATAAGTTAATACAACATACACACACCCGTGGAGTAGGGTATTACGCTCAGGCGGCCCGAACCACGTAAACCACCGTGTCACTCGAGTCCAATCGCATATCACCTTCGTGAGTCTCCGCGCGCCCAAACCGAACCACAAACTCCTTCAACACTTTCGTAGTGTCAGGGGATCTGCCGACTCCAACAGTCGACACCGGTGTTCCAAGAATCCTTGAAAATTTGCTAAGTCCCTGGACTTGTCCGGACTAGTCCGGTCTTCCAGCAGACTTGTCCGTTTTCCCCTCTGACTAAAGTTGGATTTATCCAATTTTTTGTCAGACTTGTCTGTTTTTCCCCTCTAGATATGTTCGGACATGTCCGATATCCAGTCCGGTCTTGTCTGATTTCCCTCTGTCCAACTTTTGACTAGTCCGGCCCTCTTCGGACTTGTCTCATAAATCGCGATTCCGAGTTGATCTTTTGCTTCACGACATGTTTCTTGGGTTTCACGTTAAGTGGGCCTAGGGATGTTGTGCCTAACTCTTTTAGAGCCCATGTGGGACTCTAAACCGTCCCCTATTCATCTCAAACTCGAAATCCATCTAACCCTAGCCTCCACCTCTATATAAACAACCCCACCCCTTGGCATGACATCTATTTGCCACTTTTCCACCCCACCCAAACCCTAGATCGTGATTAGCCGCCACCAAGGAGGGGGGAAGAGATCTAGAACAGGAAGAAGAGGAGGAGGAAATGAAAGAGGATCAAGATCTCCATCAAGTTTTCGTTCTCCATCGCCAATGCACCATCAAGTTCTTCATCAACTCTAGATCGTCAAGATCCAAGTGTTGCCTCCAAGATCCTTGATCCATTGGAGTTCTAAACACCCGGTATACCTTCTACTTCCTTTCCCTTACGTGAATTCAACCCCATTTACCCAAATTCATGTCGATCTAGAAAACCCTAGTTCGCCAGTTCTGCGAAGTGCGGACTTGTCCGGTCCCCAGCGGACTAGTCCAATTTTCCTGGTTAAATTGTGTTTAAATAATTCCAAAATTAGATCGAATCAAATCCAAACCTATATATACTTGTTAAAATCTATTAGAACTAGTTAGTGATCATTAAAAGCAACTCATTAACAAGTTCCACCTTGCATTTGCATTGATCATGCACATCATGTCATATTGAGTAATATATGTGCATCTATTGATTGTAAGTCTTTCTTGTAAGTTTATTGTGCGGCTTAGACAGATTTGCGCTAGAGAGAGTTGCATAGGATCACCAGCACCAAGAGTTTGAAGGCTTTGACCGGAACCAATCCCAAGAGCAAGGCAAGTGTCCTTGAAGCATATTGATCCTGTTTTTAAAGCAAATGTTTTGTTTGTAAAATTGCATGCTTGTGTCAATCTGATGGGAATCCTATGGTAGGAAGTTTACAAGATTTGTATGACCACCCTTTCCACCTGGAATTTATGGTAGAGAGTCGGGATTGGCTTTTTACCTTTTTGCTTCTCTTAATTAATTGGGATGGGAACACAACTATACCACTTAACTTAATTATGCATTTATGATATTATGGTTAATATGAACTGGTTAATATGATGTGGTAATGGGTGATCTAAGCAAGCCTGGTATGTGGATGAGTTGGAAGATATGGTGGTTTTGCTTGCTTTAGGTCTAAGGACCGGTTCATGCGAGAATATGACAGGATTACAGTGCCACCATGAGGCCAAGTATGGGTGCGGAATAGCTGATTAATTAGGGATTTGTCAGTGCTATTTGGAACATTAAGGATGCTCGGGGAAGGGGTAGTCGGATTGGGTTTGTTAATGATTGTTGGGACTACCCTGAGATCTGAATGGCTCAAGAGGGGGGGGGGGGCCTTTGTTGAAGATGTGCTCAGTTGGAGACATCGCCACCGGTGAAATCTCAGTGGGGTCTAAATAGGCTAGTAATTCCTTTGTAAAGGCTATTTTGTGATCTCTTGGCCATACCCCAAAGGAAGTGTAATTGGCATAAGGGAGGTTCTTTAGTCACCGACGGGTGATGAAATCACAAACACGTAGGTAAAGTGATACAAACTCTGCAAAAACTAACAAAACTATCATGATAGCCGTGCTCCCGGTTATGAGCGCCTGGATGACCTACATGATTAGAGGGTTTTGGTTACGGTTAAGGTTATGGTTGGTAATATGGTTATGGCTGGATATGGATTAAATTCTGATATTGATTATGGTTAATGCTAATGGTGAAATCTGGTATATGGATGATGGTAATGGAATATGGGCTGGTACTATGTTATTACTTATGGTATATGATGGGATTACTTCACATAAATGTAATATATTGCTTTTCAAATGTTTTATTGTACTTTTCAGCACTTAGCCTTTATTATTGTCATCGTTTGAATCAGCTACATGTAATACTTTCCACACTTGCTGAGTACGACATGTACTCACCCTCGCAATCCCCCCCCCCCCCCCAATAGTTGCAGGTCAGGATTGGGAGTTTAACTATGATAATGTAAAGTTCTAGGTCGTGTCTACCGTCAACTTTGCCTGTTGAGTGTTGGAGTTGCGCTATCCCTTTTGCTTAGTGGCTTATTAGTTTATTTCTGTTGCATTAGTCAAACTTGTCATTAATAATCATTAGATCTTGTAATCAAGGATATTATGAATTGTGTAATAAAAGTGTTTAATTAATCTTGTTCTGTGGTAATTTTCTGTATATCTTTTGTGAATGCACTCGTGTATGCGTGTTGACTGTCCTGGGCACACATACGCGTTCACTTGGTTCATTTTTCGAAACCAGGTGTCACAAATTGGTATTAGAGCCAGGTTGACCGTAGGATGCAGCCTAGATAGAATGGACACTTTAGAGCACATAGGAACACTCAGGAACAATGTGTTTTTGTTTGGTGTTTTTTGCTCTATATTGTTTGCTTGTGTGCTTAATAGAGGATTTTGGGATGCTTTAGCATTGCCATGTCCAGATAAGCTAGTGTAGCTAGTTGCTTTGTTTCATAGCCCTTGATGCATATAGTTGGGGACATTTCTAAATTCTTATCTCTTGCTTTTCTTCAGATGGTGAGGACTCACAACCAGAGGGATGGCAATGATGAGGAGGAGAACAATGGAGCACCTCAGAACAACAATGGACAGGGACCTTCTCATCGAGCTATCAACATTGAGCAACTTTTGGCTATGCAAAACCAGCTCATGCAGACCATGATACAAACTATGGGACAGCTGTAGGCTGGTAACAACAACAATCAGCCCCACATGCCTCCACCGCCACCCCCACCTCCTCATAACCGGTTGGGAGAGTTTATGAGGACTAGGCCTCTGACCTTTGCTCAGCCCGTTGACCCTATGGATGCTGATGATTGGCTCAAGTCCGTGGAGAAGAAGCTAGCTATTGTCTAATGCAGCGACTGGGAGTAGGTTCTATTTGCTTCTCAACAACTAGTTGGAGCAGCTGCGGATTGGTGGGATGCTTATTGCAATGCTCATGAAAACCAAGAGAGGATTACTTGGGCTGAGTTCAAGGAGAGTTTCCGATCTCATTATGTGCCCGAAGGTGTTATGATTTTGAAGAGGCAAGAATTTGAGAATTTGAGGGAAGGAAGATCGAGTGTGGGTGAATATCTCAATAAATTCACTCAACTTTCAAGGTATGCCTCTGAGGATGTTAGTCGGGACAGCCGGAAGTAATATTTGTTCATGAGAGGCTTGAACAATGAGATCCAAGTGCAATTGCTCAATTGTTATTATGCCAACTTCCAGAAGCTTGTGGACAAAGCAATTGTTGTGGAGAACAAGGTTCGTGAGATAGAGCAAGACAACAAAAGGAAGGTGCCATATCAAGGACAGCAACAAGGCAGTAATGTGCGCCCTCGCATTGCGCCACCAAATGCGCCATATTTCAGCTCTTTTGCACCTGCTTAGCGCCATGGTTATGCACCGCGCCCAGCTCAGTTTGTGCAGCAGCGCCCTGTTATGCAAGCACCTAGGCCTCCAATACCTTTTGCACCTCGTGCCGAATTTCCTAGTGCCAATGGGCACAATCAAGCTCGTCCCAATAAATCTGGTGCAGTATAGAAGTGCTACACTTGTGGAGAAGTTGGACACTTTGCGCATCAATGTCCTAAGTCAGGCCTTGGTCAAGGAAGCAATGTGCTGAGGAAAAATCCAAGACCCAATGGAGGACAGCCGCAAGGGAACTGTGGACAGCAGAATTTTGCTCGTGGCAACGTGAACCATGTCTCTACGGAGGATGCTCAACAAGCGGATGATGTGGTGATTGGTATGTTTCTCGCAAACTCCAACCCGGTGACTATGTTATTTGATTCTGGAGCATCGCATTCATTCATTGCATCGAAATGTGGTGCCAAATATAGTTTGCCTATCTCTAATATGAAGTTTACTCTATTGGTTAAGTCTCCTGGAGGAGAGATGAGGATAAATATAGTATGTACAAAAGTAAGCCTTAGAATAAGGGGGGTAGACTTCTCCTCCAACCTCATTGGCTTGGATTCTCAAGGATTGGACATTATACTTGGTATGGACTGGTTGAGGAAGCATAATGGAGTCATTGAATGTGCCACGAAAACAGTGAAGTTGACCAATGGGGAAGGTATCACTGTAAAATTTGAGGCATCTCAACACGCATCGAGTCAATTGGAGCTAAATCACATGGACGGTGCCGCAATTGAGGAGATTCTAGTGGCGTGCAAATTTTTAGATGTGTTTCCGGTCGAGTTGCCAGGTATGCCACCTGATCAAGACATTGAGTTTGTTATTGATTTAATACCTAGAACTGCACCTATAGCTAAGAGGTCGTATAGTATGCCTCCTAATGAATTAGCGGAGTTCAAGAAGCAAATTCAAGAGCAACTAGAGAAGGGTTTTATTCGCCCCAGTTCTTCACCTTGGGTAACGCCCGTTCTATTTGTGGATAAGAAGGATGGATCGAAAGGATGTGTGTAGATTACCGAGCTCTCAATGAGGTGACAATCAAGAACAAGTACACCTTGCCGCGCATAGAAGACTTGTTTGATCAAATGAAGGGTGCTTGTGTCTTATCTAAGATTGATTTGAGGTTAGGATACTTTCAAATGAATATTAGACCGTCAGACATACCCAAGACAGCTTTTAGGACACGGTATGGATCTTATGAGTACATTGTGATGTCCTTTGGATTGACCAATATGCACCTGCATACTTTATGTACCTCATGAATAAGGTCTTCATGGACTACTTGGATAATTTCGTTGTGGTTTTCATTGATGACATTATGATCTACTCGAAAGATGAGAAGGAACATGAGAAACACTTGAGGCTTACGTTACAGAAGCTGAGAGAGCATCAATTGTATGCCATGTTTAGCAAGTGCTAGTTTTTGTTGAAAGAGGTGTCATTTTTGGGTCATATCATCTCGGGAGAAGGAGTATCGGTCGACCCCGGGAAAGTGAGGGATGTGTTAAAATGGGAGCCACTGCAAAATGTAAAGGAGATAAGGAGTTTTATTGAATAGTTAGATATTACCGTAGATTCATCAAGGACTTTTCAAAAATAACCAAGCCAATGACGGAATTACTAATGAAGGGAAAGGCTTTCCGATGGACTGAAGCTTGTCAAAACAGTTTTGAGGAGCTAAAGAAGAGGTTAACCACAGCCCCAGTTTTAGTATTGTCGGACGTGAGCAAGAGCTTCAATATTTATTGTGATGCATCGAGACAAGGACTTGGATGTGTATTGATGCAAGAAGGTCAAGTGATCGCCTAAGCATCGAGGCAATTAAAGAAACATGAGCAGAATTTCCCAATGCATGATTTGG
Source organism: Tuctoria greenei (assembly GCA_036927565.1). Lineage (NCBI taxonomy): Eukaryota > Viridiplantae > Streptophyta > Magnoliopsida > Poales > Poaceae > Tuctoria > Tuctoria greenei. Next base: position 217,532,795 of record JAYESD010000003.1, on the reverse strand, counting down.
AACTTGCAGCCGTGGTACATGCATTGAAGATTTGGAGACACTACATCCTTGGTCATAGGTGTGAAATTTATACGGATCATAAGAGTCTCAAGTACATATTTACACAAACGGATCTGAATTTGAGGCAACGAAGATGGTTGGAGCTCATCAAGGATTATGATTTGGGAATCAATTATCATCCAGGAAAAGCCAATGTAGTGGTCGATGCTTTGAGTAGAAAAGAAGTCATCAACCCACAGTTCGAGAATTACCATCTGATTTATGTAAGGAGTTTGAACGGTTGAACATCGGATTTTTAAATGAGATGGGGATGATGGAGTTAAATCCGACCTTGGAACAAGAAATTCGGGAAGGACAAACCAAGGATGAGGAAATTTAGGAGATCAAGGAAAGGACCCAAGAGGGAAGAGAATTAAGATTTGATGAGGATGAACATGGTACTCTATGGCTTGGAAAAAGGATTGTCGTGTCTAATGTGAAGCATATTCAGGAAACAATACTAAAGGAGGTACATGACTCGCCATACTCAATTCACCCCGGTTGTACAAAGATGTACAAGGACTTGAAGATGTGTTGTTGGTGGACTAGCATGAAGAAGGACATAGCTGAATATGTAGCATTGTGTGATGTGTGCCAACGGGTCAAGGCGGAACATCAAAGGCCAGCTGGATTATTGCAGCCATTAAAGATTCCAGAGTGGAAGTGGGAAGAGATCGATATGGACTTTATAGTTGGATTGTCACATACCCAGTCCAGTTATGACTCAATTTGGGTAATTGTGGATCGATTGACCAAATCAGCTCATTTTGTTCCTGTCAAGACCACCAATACCACCACGAAGCTAGCAGAGCTATACATGGAGCACATTGTGTGTCGACATGGAGTTCCAAAGGAGATAGTTTCGGTTAGAGGTTCTCAATTTACCTCCAGGTTTTGGCAAAAATTACATGAAGCTTTGGGAACAAGGTTGAATTTCAGCTCAGCATATCAGCCCAAAACAGATGGACAAACTGAGAGAACCAATCAGATTTTGGAGGACATGTTGAGAGCTTGTACTTTGAAGAATGGGAAAAATTGGGACAAAAGTTTGCCATATGCGGAATTCTCATACAAAAATAGTTACCAAGCAAGTTTGAAGATGTCACCATACGAAGCACTCCATGGAAGGAAGTGTAGGACACCCTTGTTTTGGAGTGAGACAGGGGAGAATCAAGTATTTGGACCGGATGTGTTGCTATAAGATGAAAAACAAGTTCAGATTATTCAGGAAAACTTGAGGGCTGCTCAATCAAGACAAAAGGGCTATGCGGACAATAGGAGAAGGAAACTAGCCTTTGAAGTAGGTGATTTCGTATACCTCAAGGTGTCACCAATGAGAGGTCATAGGAGGCAAGCTAGCATCTCGCTATATTGGACCATTCAAGATTTTGGACAAAAGAGGGAAAGTAGCCTATAAGTTGGAGATGCCAACTCACTTATTGGATGTTCATGATGTATTTCATGTTTCCCAGCACAAGAAGTGCTTGAGAGTACTGGAAGAACAAGTGCCAATGGAAGAATTGGAATTAGAGGCAGATTTGACTTATGTCGAGCAACCGGTTAAAATCTTGGAAACCAAGGAGAGGGTCACAAGAAACAAGGTCATCAGATGGTGTAAAGTTCAATGGAAGCATCATACGAAATCAGAGGCAACATGGGAGTTGGAGGATGATCTCAAGAAGGAATTCCCCTATCTTTTCTCTCCCGCGTAGAATCTCGAGGGCGAGATTCATTTTAAGGGCGGTAGGTTTGTAACACCCTCATTTTCATCCATCATGCATTGCATACATTCTAATACATGTCTAACATTAACCCACATAAAAAGAAACAAGTTTAAAATGAATTAGAAACAAAACTGCACTTAAGAATTCTGGGAAGTGCGGACTATTCTGATTTTTGTGCAGACTAGTCCGATTTCTCTCTGACAAACGGACTTGTCCTTTTTTCTGCGGACTAGTCTGTTTTTCCCTCTGCACGTTTTTGGACTTGTCCGGCCCGGTGCAGACTAGTCCGGTGTTCCAAGAATCCTTGAAAATTTGCTAAGCCTCTGGACTTGTCCGGACTAGTCTGGTGTTCTAGCGGACTTGTCCATTTTCCCCTCTGACTAAAGTCGGATTTGTTCAATTTTGGCCAGACTTGTCTATTTTTCCCCTCTAGATAAGTTCGTACTTGTCCGATATCCAGTCCGGACGTGTACGATTTCCCTCTATCCAACTTCAGACTAGTCCGGCTTTCTTCGGACTTGTCTAATAAATCGCGACTCCAAGTTGATCTGTTGCTTCACGACTTGTTTCTTTGGTTTCACATTAAGTGGGCCTAGGTACGTCGAGCCTAACTCTTTTAGAGCCCATGTGGGACTCTAAACCGGCCCCTATTCACCTCAAACTCGAAATCCATCTAATCCTAGCCTCCACCTCTATATAGACAACCCCACCCCTTGGCTTGACATCTATTTGCCACTTTTCCACCCCACCCAAACCCTAGCTCGTGATTAGCCACCACCAAGGAGGGGGAAAGATATCTAGAACAACAAGAAGAAGAGGAGGAAATGAAAGAGGATCAAGATCTCCATCAAGTTTCCGTTCTGCATCGCCAATTCACCATCAAGTTCTTCATCAACCCTAGATCGTCAAGATCCAAGTGTTGCCTCCAAGATCCTTGATCCATTGGAGTTCTAAACACCTGGTATACCTTCTACTTCATTTCCCTCATGTGAATTCAACCCCATTTCCCCAAATTCACATCGATCTAGAAAACCCTAGTTTGCCAGTTCTGCTAAGTGCAGACTTGTCCTGTCCCCAGCGGACTAGTCCGATTTTCCTGGTTAAATTGTGTTTAATTAATTCCAAGATTAGATCGAATCAAATCCAAACCTGTATAAACTTGTTAAAATCTATTAGAACTAGTTAGTGATCATTAAAAGCAACTCATTAACAAGTTCCACCTTGCATTTGCATTGATCATGCATATCATGTCATATTGAGTAATATATGTGCATCTATTGATTGTAATTCTTGCTTGTATGTTTATTGTGCGGATTAGACGGATTTGCTCTAGAGAGTGTTGCGGAGGATCTCCAGCACCAAGAGTTTGAAGGCTTTGACCCGAACCAATCCCAAGAGCAAGGCAAGTGTCCTTGAAGCATATTGATCCTGTTTTTAAAGCAAATGTTTTGTTTGTAAAATTGCATGCTTGTGTCAATTTGATGAGAATCCTATGGTGGGAAGTTTACTAGATTTGTATGACCACCCTTGTCACCTGGAATTTATGGTAGAGAGTCGGGATGGGCTTTTTACCTTTTTGCTTCGCTTAGTTAATTGGGATGGGAACACAACTATACCACTTAACTTAGCATTTATGAGATTATGGTTAATATGAACTGGTTAATATGATGTGGTAATAGGTGATCTAAGCAAGTCTGGTATGTGGATGGGTTGGAAGTTATGGTGGTTTTGCTTGCATTAGATCTAAGGATCGATTCATGCGAGAATATGCCAGGATTGCAGTCCTACCACGAGGCCAAGTATGGGTGCGGCGTAGCTGATTAATTAGGACTTTGTCAGTGCTATTTGGACCATTAAGTATGCTCGGGGAAGGGGTAGTAGGATTGGTTTTGTTGATGATTGGTGGGACTACCCTAGGATTCGAATGGCTCAAGAGGGGGGCCTTGGTTGAAGATGTGCTCAGTTGGAGACATCGCCACCGGTGAAACCTCAGTGGGGTCTAAATAGGCTAGTAATCCCTTTGTAAAGGCTATTTTGTGATCTCTTGGCCAGACACCAAAGGAAGTGTAATTGGCATAAGGGAGGTTCTTTAGTCACCGATGGGTGATGAAATCACAAACACGTGGGTAAAGTGGTACAAACTCTGCAGAGACTAATAAAACTATCATGGTAGCTGTGCTCCTGGTTATGAGTGCCTGGATGACCTACATAATTAGAGGGTTTTGGTTACAGTTAAGGTTATGGTTGGTAATATGGTTATGGCTGGATATGGATTAAATTCTGATATTGATTATGGTTAGTGCTAATGGTGAAATCTGGTATATAGATGATGGTAATGGAATATGGGCTGGTACTATGTTATTACTTATGGTTTATGATGGGATTACTTCACATAAGTGTAATATATTGCTTTTCAAATGTTTTATTGTACTTTTCAGCACTTAGCCTTTATTATTGTCGTCATTTGAATCTGCTACATGTCATACTTTCCACACTTGCTGAGTATGGCATGTACTCACCCTTGTAACCCCCCCCCCCAACAGTTGCAGGTCAGGATTGGGAGTTTAACAATGATAATGTGGAGTTCTAGGTCGTGTCTACTGTCAGCTTTGCCCGTGGAGTGTTGGAGTTGCGCTATCCATTTTGCTTAGTGGCTTATTAGTTTATTTCTGCTGCATTAGTCAAACTTGTCATCAATAATCATTAGAGCTTGTAATCGAGGATATTATGAATTGTGTAATAAAAGTGCTTAATTAATATTGTTATGTGGTAATTTTCTATATATCTTTTGTGAATGCACTCGTGTATGTGTGTTGAACGTCATGGGCAAACATATGCGTTAACTTGGTTCATTTTTTGGAACTGGGTGTCACACTATGTCTCAACATTGGTTCAACGATGTTTAGGTTAGTCATTACCTTAGGATGGCTTGTGCCATGGCACCTAAGGTGTTTACTTAATATGCTAGCATGGTGCTACGATAGTTAAGTGGCATTGGATGTCTCGTAGACCCACGGACTGAAGAGGTAGGCAGTAGGTGGTGACAACCCTATCTGTCCTTTGTAATCCTCCACGTTCGGCTATACCACAGGCTCTTGGTGGGAGTCATACTAGTATTGCTAGGGGTAAACCCGTGCCCGATATGTTGAACAACTTAGCATAAGGATTCACCATTGACATGCTCATTAGTAAGTAACCTAGGCTATGTATATGTATATTAGAAGCATTGTAGGAGTAACTCCCTCAACTCTTAGTCTAACCTCCATTAGGACTCATCTACCCTTTAGAATAGATTGCTTAGGTGTGTGTCACTACCCATATATTATCAATTTACCCCTGTCTTGATAATTGATCAGTATCATGTAGCTTGATCATAAGAGTAGTGTCTACTTTACTCCATTGCCATCCTTTGAGATAAATACAATACCCTTGGAAATACTCTTGGGTGAAATGCTACACGACAGTTTCCATGCGCTTGCAGACCTCATCTCTTTCGAGAGATGATTTGGACGTAAGAAACGCCAACAAGAATTGATGGCACCATTGCGAGGGGTGATTAGTTAATATTTCTTAGTAGTTGTCAACACGCTCCCACTTTACTCGGACTCCCCCCCCCCCCCCAGCAAACTTGTAAGCGAGAGGGATCTTACAAGAGTCTGGAAGCTGATGGGCTGGCAGAACGACTCCTTCAACAATGCTATTCGCTGTGGCAAACTCCTGTTCAAGAAGGAGTGCCTTGGTGACATTGTCTACTTCTCATCATATGCATGGTTGGGTTGGTTCTGCCAGTGTCCAAGTTCTTGCTGATGCTGCTAGAATCATATGGGCTCCAATGCAGCATCTCGGCCCTCACTCGATCTTGTTGGTGGCGATCTTCGTCCACTTCTGCGAGATGTGGGTAGGCGTGCCACCCTGTGTGCTGCTATTCCGGACCTTCTTCACACTCCGGGTGGCAGGGAAAGGTAACAACCTCTTGGGATTCTACTACTTCGTAAGACGTAGGAATCCCCCATACAAGTACATCATGTTCTTTCCTTCTCGAAAGTGGGAGACCTGGAAGACTGATTGGGTAGTTATTCGGGTGGACCGTCACGACCGGTTGGAGCTGCCAGAAGGATTTTCGACGACGGAGTCCAACTCCTGGGAGGTGTCGGTTGGAGCTGCCAAAAGGACTCCCGACGGCGGATTCCAACTCCTGGGAGGTGCTCCCGAAGCTAACAGAAGAGTACAACCCCGTGCTATTAAGAATCTGGAGCTTGGTCGACAGAGGATTGACATCTCTGATGGTCCTCGTCAACTTCCTAACCAACCGCTGGGCTCCACTCAAGGAACGAGAGTTTGCAGCTTGGTCATACTCCAGAGAAATGGATTTCCTCCTGATTGACGTTGGTCTGGGACCAACTTAGTTGAGAATGCCCTGAAGCTCCATCTGTAGAAGTTGTACAGCAGAACTTTATCAAGAGATGACCTTGTACCTCCGGCAGAGTTCTTGCCTTTGTTTGTAGTTCCGGAGGTCAGGAGGGAGCTGCAGAAGGTGATGTCAATCCTTGACAATACAGGTCTTGCGGTGCGACGAAGGAGCATTCCGCCAGCAGGGATTGTGATCCTCGGAGCTTTAGCCCCTTGCCCACATGGAGGGTCCGGACCTGCATATGTTAGTGGGAAGGGCAAGGCTCCTGCAAAACCAAGTCAGAAGAAGTCTAACTCAAGTCAGGGCAAAGGCAAAGAGCCCGTCGACACCTCTAGTCGGAAGAGGAAGTTGACGTGAGCTGATGGCAGCTCTGTCAGAGTAGCTCCGACGAAAGTGCCTCGCCTGACCCTCAAGTCAGTGTTGGTTGTGCCTCCAGCAATGACAACCCTAGCTTCGACGACCAAGGTGAGCTTCGGGCTCGGGAAATCATCTTCGGACCTAGTACCTATGGCGGACACTAGGTCCGGCAAGTCTTCTACTCCAGTCCTAGTGCCAACGATGGGCTCTAGGTCTAGATTGACTTCTCGAATGATTGCATTGGGTGCGACAGAGCAACACCTGCTCTGGAGTTCCCGGGTGTAGTGACGCCGATGGACACCACGACTACTGGGGTGAAGTCTGGAGCTTCTGCCTCACCAGTGATGGTGGATTTTTACTTTGGCCGTCCAAGAAAGAGGTTTCGTGCCGACTGGAGGGTCCCTAGTTAATGATCAGCACTTGAACTTGTGTTTTCCTCTTACTTCTTGCTTTTTGTTTAATTTGTTTTTCTTCTGTTTCCAGAGTGTTGAGAGTTGCCGCTACTCTGACACCAGAAACCGATTAGGTCAAGGTTGCAGCCGTTGAGACCACGCCGGCCAAATCTCCTATTGATCTTGCGACCTCTCCTATGTTCATGGCGGACGACACGACGGTTCCAGAGTCAACTAGCACTGATATTAGCTTGGGGCCAGCAGCCGAAGATGTTGTGGTTGCGCGGTACCACGCAGAAGAAGCGCTGGAGCAAGCTGTAGTTATACTAGAGCCAATAGCAGAGATACCGAAGCTAGCGCCAGAGATACCAGTTGAAGCTCCAAAGATATCGGCGCCCACAATTGATACCACGCCAGAGCCTACGATGGATGTCAATGTAATGCTAGCGCCAGAGGTAGACATCGTGGTGGCAGTATAGCTTGTGCCTGCAATGGAGCCTTCAGTTGACGCTGCACTGGAGATACCGGCTGACATCACAATGGTGTCAGAGTCGGCACCTGAAGATCTAGCTGCGGGACCTTCAATGTATGCGTCGAAGGTTGACGAGCTCCCCGAACTCAGTCTAGCTGATGTCGAGTTGTTGGAGTCCATGCTTGTGCCATGGGCTCTGACAAATGTTCCTGAATACATGGAGGCACTAGAAGACATTGAGGAAGGTCTGCAGCCAATCCCTCTAGACATGTCAATAGAAAATGCCTGCTCCAGCCTTCGTCAATTGCAACTTGGATTTGACTTCGAGTGCAAGACCCTAAAGGCAGATCGAGAAACTCTGAAGCAGTAGCAGAAGAAGCTGTACTTCAAGACGAAGTTGACTTAGACCCGCCTTGCTAATGAAAGGGAAAGACTTGCGACCCAGAAGGCGCATCAAGACTACATGGACAGGCTGTTGGACGAAAAGGAGGTTGTGATTAGAGCTCTCGATGAGAAGACTCGTGAAGTCTTTGAGAAAGCAACAGAAAAAGATGACATGGCAGATGCTCACTTAGATGCCTTAAATGATCTTAGAGATCAGCTCCTCAAGCACCGAGAATTGTTAGATAATAAGGAGCAGGAGCTCCAGAAGAGAGATGAAGTAATCTCTCAGAAGTTAGAGTGCGACGAGCAGGACTTAGCGAACCGCACTGAGAAATGCAAGTCCTGGTGTGATAGAGAAAAGCACCAAGTATGGCTGGAAGGAGAGGGACTCAGCAAGTGCGAAAGTTTTGTCTCTACTAGGGAAAACAAGGTGAAGGCCAAAGAGAAGGAGCTAACAGATAAGAAGGATTGTGTGAACCTCCGAGAGAAATAGATCGCTGACCAAGAAGGACAGTTGGCGGAACGGATTCAGCAACATGCCAAGGAGGTTGAGCGGTTCTCCAAAGAAGGTTATGCGGAACTTTCATCTACTAGAAGATCTCTATAGGAGCTCTGGACCTCACGAAAGGTTGAAGCTCATCAGATCTGGGACTTTTTGGGGCGTGCATAAGAAGCATTGGTGCCTCTAGAATTCAGTCTGATCCAACCAACTAACTCTAAGCCAGAAATGGGACAGAGCCTTGATAGACCTCAACATGGCTGGAGACAAGCTGGGAACACTAGAAGACGTAATCTGCAACCAACGTAAGAATGAGGGAAAGTCTCTGGCCAAGTCAGTCACAGAATATGTGCTGACTTGATTCCGCAGCCGGGACCTCTCGATGTCTCTAGCTCCAATGATCGATGGACCTATAGTTGAGACAGAAGAAGCTGCCAAGGCAAGTGTCCAAGAAGCTACTAAGAAGCTTGCCCGTTGTTTCGGCAGAACTCCAACCAGTAGCTAGGATTTTTGTTCTTCCCTTTGTATCTTCAACTTGTAAAATCTTTTGAAATTTTGAATGAAATCCTCTTGAATTCCATTTTTTGTCTTCAATATTATCATTACCTTATTCTTGTTGGCCCCCTAGTAAATGTGCTCAATGAATGAGGACATGTACCATAAGGATCTTAGCAATGTCTTAAAGATATTTTAGTAGATCCGAACTTAAAACTTCTGAGTTAGCTCCGAGAATCCATTGCCAACGTATGGAACGTCGACTATGGGCCCCCTGGGAGGTGTCGGAGCTAGTTACTTCGATGGCGCCCATCATCAACGTGTGAAACATCGACAGCGGACCCCCAGGGTGGTGCCGAAGCTAAATGCTCTAGTTGCGCTCATTATCAATGTGTGAAATGTCGACATCGAGCACCCTGGGTGGTGCCGGAGCTAAATGCTCTGGTGGCGCCCATTATCAACGTGTGAAACATCGACGTCGAGCCCCCTGGGAGGTGTCGGAGTTAGTTGCTTTGACGGCGTCCATCATCAATGTGTGAAACGTCGACAACGGACCCCCTGGGTGGTGCCGAATCTAAATGCTCTGGTGGCACCCATTATCAACGTACGAAACATTGACGCTAGGCCTCCTGGGGACGTTGGAACTCCCAGAACGAGCGTGAAAATCATTTGTCCTGCACATGAGAGACAAGAAAAGTAGTAAAATACTTATTATGGCCTATAGCTTAGTTGCGGCTCATTGTCCTTAATTAAAATTTAGATCCTAACCAACTCAATGCAATATAGTTAGTATACTAGTTGTGCTTTTATATGTCTGTGTGATGTCTGAACCCACCTTACTGTGACACAACACCAGAATAGGTAGAGTGGCGTACTTAGGGTGCTGGACTAGGCTAAGTCTTTAGCCAACTCTGGACCTGTCATTGGCATTGTTTTTCAGGCGAGTATACCATTCAGCTAACACTAGATCCCAAAAAAGTCTACGAGTAACACCAAGACAATATCACATGAATTCTTAGAGGCCAAATTCCAAAAGGATTGCACAGTTCCACTATTGGCAAGAAGGTAAAAGAAAGTAAAAATTACGAGCTTGCGCAAAATAAATGCACGTAGAGTTTGTTTTTACATAAATGTATTTCATTATAGGTCCGAATAACAGGAGAAGGCAAGGACACACTTAAAGTACATGACCAATTTAAGTGTTCTATACATCTTGGACGAACCCGACTCTATTCATAGACTCTATGAAATACTCTATACAATAATAGACTCACTTCTGTGCTAAGTGTAAAACTTACAGAGGTGCTCTATATTCCAAGTATTAGGAAGCGGTGTCCCATCCTCTGTTTCCAAGCGAACGCATCCGGAGTGGGAAACCTTGATGGCTCAGAAGGGACCCTCCCAGCTGGGTGAGAGTTTGTTCATCCCTTCTCGAGACTGCCTTCTTCCAACTACCAGTTGTAGACATGCCTTTGGTTATAGCGCTGGAGCGCCTGGCAGTATCGCGCGTTTTCAGATAGCTGCTCGGCATTTTACCTCATTGACGAGGTCTAGGTCATCACGCTGGAACTGGTCCTACGCGGCTTCGTCGTAGGTCTGGACTCGGATAGAACCCATGGCGATCTCCAGAGGAAGGATTGCTGTACCTCCATACACCAAGAAGAATGGAGTTTCTCTTGTAGCCTAGCTGGCAGATGTCAAGCTAGCCCACAATGCGGATGGATGCTCTTCGATCCAGTTGGCACCATGCTTTTTCAAGCGTTCGTAGGTGCAGGACTTGAGTCCTTTAAGAATTTATGCTTTTGCTCTCTTGGCTTGACCATTACTTGTCGGATGTGCTACCAATGCATAGATGAGATTGATGTCGAGGTCTTCGCAACACTATTGAAATGTTGCACTGGTGAATTCGGTCCCATTATCAGTGATAATTCTGTTGAGAAACTCCAAATCTATAGACTATGGACTTTAAGAACTTGATAGTTGTCTGCTTGGTGATTGTCACAACTGGAGTTGCTTCCGGCCACTTTGTGAATTTGTCGATGGCGACATATAACAACCAGCACCCTCTGACGGCTTTTGGGAAAGGTCCCAAAATATCCATCCCCCACACAACGAATGGCCATGAGGGAGGAATCATTTATAGTGATTGCGTCAGTGTGTGGATCTACTTTGCGTGGAACTGGCATGCTTCGCATCCCTTGACCAGCTTGACTACATCCTGGGGAGTTGTAGGCCAGTAAAAGTCATACTGAAAGACTTTACCGACCAGCGTGCGGGATGATGCGTAATTCCCACACTCGCCTCCATGGAATTTTGCAAGGAGCTCGCAACCTTCTTCCTAGGAAATGCACCGCAATAGGATGTCATTGGTGCCACATTGATAGAGATCCCTTCTACCAATGTGTATCTTTTAGTCAATTTGACAATATGTTCAGCGGAAACACCGTCTTCAGGAAAGATATTATCTTTCAAGTAGTCTCAGACCTCCGAGATCCATGCATCGAGACTGACTTGAGCTTCTGAATATTGCGCGCTAGGTTGCTCGGAGCTTCCTGTAGTGCCTACGATCCTTGGTGGATGTCATGGTCACAGGGCCATCGGGACCGCCAGCTTCGCGGTGCTGGTCTCGACCCCATCATCCGGCTCGGCAGGCTGAGCAGCAGGTGCTGGTAATCTCCTGACAAAAATTGCTTCAGGTGTCGGAACCCCGATAGAAGCCTTCGTCGAGAGGTTGTCAGCTTCAATGTTGTTGAGACACTGGACATGGCAGAGGTCCAGGACATCGAAGTCTTTCTGCAACTTCTGGACTTCAAGGAGATATGCTGCTAGCTGAGGCTTATTGCAACCACATTCACCTTTGACTTGTTTGATGATGAGTTGCGAATCTCCCTTCACCGGCAGCTGCTGGATGACGAATGATAATGTTGTCTTTAGTCGGAAGATGAGAGCTTTGTACTTCGCTGTAACACCCCAACCACTACGGGCCTGGCGGTCGTTACTTCTGCGGCTCTCTAGGATCACAGACTAGCCCCACAAACCAGTACTAGTCTTTTCTGCGCATTTTGTCCTCACTTGTGCGCACCCAGGAAGACTTCCCGATCGGTCATCCATCCGTAAATTGCTACAGGCCAAGCACGCTTAACCTCAGAGTTCTTTGCATGTGGGCTTTCGGAAAAGAAGGTATACCTTGGTGTTATGAGTTATTCTATCAATCCTATTAAGCCTTGAATCAGGATGTCACAATCCACCCCCCTTAGAAGACCGGCGTCCTCGTCAGTCAACTCCCAAGCAAGGAATGTCTCCTCTTGGCCACGTCCATACGTTCAGTACTGGTATACGTACCATATCTTGTCCCTCCTAGAGGGCCCATGCTTCATGTGTACGTAACCATGTCCCTAACCCGTACGCACCTGTGAAACTGCGAGGGTCGGCTCTGGTACCATTTGTAACACCCCAACCAATACGGGTTTGGTGGTCGTTACTTCTGCATCTCTCTAGGATCACAGACTAGCCCCACAAACCAACACTAGTATTTTTTTCGCATTTTATCCTCCCTCGTGCGCACCCGGGAAGACTTCCCAGTCGGTCACAGATCCGTAAATTGCTCCAGGCCAAGCACGCTTAACCTCGGAGTTCTTTGCAGGTGAGCTTCCAGAAAAGAAGGTATACCTTGGTGGTATGAGTTATTCTATCAATCCTATTAAGCCTTGAGCCAGGATGACACATTCGACATGTTGTTGGTCGCCTTGAAGTCAAGGCGAACCATGTACTTGACCTTTTCCCCGGTCGATGCGAGGAGAAGAATTCCAGCTCTAGCCCCCTGCTTCTGTACGGAGCCGTCGAAGAAGAGAGTCAACTGGGGCTCGGTGAAGACCGGGACCTTAAATTCTGGCACCTCAGGGTCAAGATCTTCTGGACCAGGCGAAGATGGGGTCCATTCCGCGAAAAAGTCAGCTAACGCCTGACTCTTGATGGCATGTTGAGGTTTCAAGTCAAGCTCGAACTATGCCAGTTCCGCAGCCCACTTGGCGATGTTTCCCGTTGAATTGGAATTATGCATAATAGCACGTAGTGGGTAAGAAGTTATCATTGAAATCATGTGGGCCTGGAAGTAGTGGCATAGCTTCCTTGAGGCAATAAGCACTTCGTACAGTAGCTTATGCACCTCAATGTATTGTGTCTTAGCGTCGTGGAGTACTTCACTGATGAAGTAGACTAGTTTTTGGACAGTTTGAACCCTCTCGGAGAGGTCCGAACCTTCTTCTTCTTGAGCAGTCAGAACTCTCCCAAAGGGGAGAGGTTGATCCACATGCAACTTGCCTTTAGGATTCGTGCCTGGGAGCTGGGACCCAGGCTCACATTGATGATCTTCTCCTCCAGATAGCTTCAGACCCTCCCAGAGGGGTCTAAGCTTCTTTGTAGAGGAGCTTGGAGATGTGCCTGGCCTTTCCGCGACCAGAACCATGCTGAAAACTTCTATCGTTGCAATAATGTAAAGCAGAAGAGACTCACCAGGCTCTGGAGCTACCATGATCAGCACTGTAGTAAGAGACTATTTCAGCTCCTGAAAGGCCTCTCTACTTCTTTGGACCAATGGAAAGGTCCGAACTTCCTCAATAGCTTGAAGAAGGGAAGTGCTCACTCAGCCAACCTTGAGATGAACCGGGTGAGGGAGGCTAGACAACTAGTAAGCTTCTAGATGTCCTTGACACGGGAAGGAGGCCACATCGCTTCGATGGCTTTTATCTTGGCTGGATTTTCTTCAATTCCTCGATGGGTCACCAAGTATCCAAGAAGCTTTCCGGAGGAAACACCAAAGACACACTTGTTAGGGTTGAGCTTCGTGCGCGTCAAGTGCAGCTTGTCAAAGACGGATTGAAGGTTGTCCAGCAGTGAGTCTTTATTCTTCACTTTGACAACGATATCATCGACATAGACTTCTACTAGGTCTCGAATAAGCTCGCCAAAAGTTTTGTGCATAGATCGCACAAAGGTGGAGAGAGAATTTTTGAGACCATAAAGCATTGATGTGTAACAGTATAGACTATCTACTATGATAAAAAGCAGTGTGCTCTTCATCTTCCTTATACATTAGAATTTGATGGAAACCAGAATATGTGTCTAGGAAACAAAGTAGCTCACGACCATAGGTAGAATCCACTATATGATCTATTTTTGGTAGTGGAAAGGGGTATTTTGGGCATGTCTTATTTAATGTGGTGTAGTTGATGCACATCTGAAGCTTCCCACCGACCTTGGGTACAATGACTGGGTTTGCTAGCCAGCGTGGGAGATGCACCTCCCGAATGAATCCAACGTCAAGTAGCTTCTTGATTTCTTCTCGGATGAAGTTCTATCGCTCAACATATTGCTTTCGGAGCTTCTGTTGTATAGGCCTTGCATCGGGGTAGATCTTCAGATAATGCTCAATCACCTCCTTGGGGATCCCAGGCATTTGTGATGGTTGCCAAGCAAACATGTTGACATTTCCTAGAGGAAAGTGACGAGCACGAGTTCCTATATGTCACGTAGACCTCCGGATATACGAGTGGCCCGAGCGTCATCAGAACCGATTTGGATGACTTTGATGGGAACGTCGGTGTCGCCGCTTGGTTGCACACGAGATGCAGATTTTGAGCTGCGTTGGAGTGAGCTCGAAGGTTGTTGAGCAGTCTGCTCCTTGCCGGTTTCACCTTCTTGCGCTGCTGCGAGCGCATGAAGCTTCTCCAACGTTGTAACTCCAGTAGTGAGGTCCCCTAGGATTCAGAGGACGCCTGACAGAGTTGGCATCTTCAACACCAGGTAGCCGTAGTGGGCCACCGCCATGAACCTGTACAAGACCATCCTGCTAAGGATGGCACTTAAGGGAAGGTTGATGTGTGCTACATCAAAAATCAGCTTCTCTGACTGGTAGTTCTCTGGAGTTCTGAAGGTAACTGGCAGAGAGACTGATCCAAGTGGTGTGATAGCTCCCGACCCACTCCGAAGAATGGACGAGAGGGCCTAAGGTTTGAGAGGTTGAGCTGAAACTTCATGAAGGCGGCGAAGCTGATGAGGTTGAGTGCCACCCCACCATCAACAAAGATGTGGAAGAGCTGGACATTGTTGATAGTCGGAGAAACCATCAAAGGCAGTTGCCCAGCTCCATCCATGTTCTTCGGACAGTCAGAAGCATCAAAAGTGATGGGAGTGTCCATCCACTTCTGATGAGGCTCTGCCTTGGAGGTAGGAGCAGCAGCAGCCATCATCTTTCGATGCAAAGTATTAACTACGCGTCGAAAGGTAAATATCCCAGGACCCTCCATACATCATATGGAGAGCCTTCTGACGTTCGTTGTCGGAGCTGGAGTCGGAGTCGTCAACGGTGTTGTAGACCGCCATTAACGCCTTCTTGGCATCTTAGAAGCCTAGCTCCTAATCAGACGAAGCTTCGGCAACCTTCTGTTTGTCTTCCCGCTGGCAGAAACGTGCGTCATCTTGAAGATTGCTCCAGTGTTCAGCGAGCTTTTAGACCTCGCGGCAGTCTTCAAGACTATGGCTCGTGTATTTATGGATCGAGAACCACATCTTGTCATCGTCTTCGGACCATGGTCGAGGTCGCTTGTCGGGGCGTGGCCCCTGGCCACCAGGTGCTGCCGCTGCTACAGCAGTAGGTGCTCCGGCAAGTGACTTGTTCTTTCCACTTGACTTATTGTTTGTCTTTTTGCCAGTACCTTGGACAGCAGTAGCTCCAGCTTTGGAGGCGGATTGTATGGCCTCCGTAGCTGGTTTGGAGTGCATCTTTCAGCCCCTCAGCAGTCGTGGCACATTTATCAGCCAGACTGAAGTGTTCTGTGACTCTACTGACGTTTGTGGTCGCTAGCTTCTCCAACATCTACTTAGCTCGAACTTCCTGTCAGAATGCAACAATGACAGAAGCATTGGAGATAGAAGGTATGTTGTTTTGTACCTGAGAGAATCGTTGGATGAAGGATCGCAGTGACTCTCCCGACTTCTACTGTACAACAAAGAGGTCTAGTTTTGTGCCAAGCCGGGTGTAGGAGCTCCTGAAGTTGGCGGTAAACTAGCGATAGAGCTCTCCCCAACTATAGATGGAGTCGGGGGTAAACTCATGAACCAGGATCTTGCTGTCCCGGTTAAGGCCACTGGGAAGTATTTGGCACAGATAGTCTCATTACCCCAGCAGCGAGGATAGCCGTTAAGTATATCTGTAGAAATTCGGCAAGGTTGACGGTCACGTCATATTTTTCTAGCAGATGCGACCTGAATTTGGCTAGCCACTCCACCATGCGAAGATGTGATGCGAGGGCCGAATAGCCGCCTCCAACTCCCAGAGGAGAAGGGTTTTCACGAGCAAGTCGCCTCTCGCGACTATGCTCGATGTTGTCGCGACCATCCTGCCTCGGGAGCCTCGACGCCATATGAGTGTGATAAGGCACAGAAGGAGTATGTGACGTCGCTTGCTACGATGGTGCACGTCTCTCGTGCTGCGATGCTAAACACCAAGTCTTCCAGACAAGGTTATATTATGGGTAGGTGTCTGCCTGCATCGGGCAAATCCTGGTTGTCGAGGTTGTGGCTGCGGTTGCAACCAGATGCTCAACGTCAGCACGCCATTGCTCCAGCGCGGTCGGAGGAGCTCCGGGCACTGGAGGATGCTAGAGGAGAGTCTGCGCTGCGTTCAGCGCGTTCTCAGAATTGTTGATCGATTCTGTGACCGACACAAAGACACCATCCTAATGTGCATGCTTCGCTGCTGCAGCAAGTGGTGGTGGTGGCACGACGTTCGCCAGTTGCTGAGCATTGGTGGATCTCCACCAATTGGTTATCCAGCCGGTTCGGTCGAAGCGGCAGTAGAGTTCAAGTTCACCATCTTGGATATCTTGGGCCCCTACGTTGTGCGCCAAATGTTGAAGTATAGCAACGACACTTCCTCCGGTACTACTTAGAAGTAGTCCGCGGAGGTTCGTATTTAAGCGGGGCGCTAAACAAGATCCAAGAACGAGTTTACGTGGTGCGGGCCGCCCGAGTGTAATACCTTACTCCACGGGATATGTGTTGTTTGTATGAGAATGCGTAAACTTGAGCTTAGTTGTGTGTGAGATTAGTTGTGTCTATCGTGCAGTGCGGCCCTTTTATATGCCAAGGATTGATTGTTACAGTGCGCCAGGGTCCGACAGGTGGCCTCGTCCGTATTAACCATTCTATACACGATCTACAAGCATAACGGTGGTTAATAGCGTAGTAAAGTGCAGTGATGATATCTAAACTTGTCTGGGTGTGTCATCTAATTTTATAAAATTTTAAAGTGTATATTTAGGTCCATAAAATTGTTAATGTGTGTCATCTAGATCCAAAATACCAAAAATACCCCTATGATTATTGATGTAATTGTTACTTGAGTTTTATTTTTATATTTGTTCTCTTCTACAATCAACATTGTTACCATAATTCATATTGGAGGCTAACAAAAGTGATTTGAGGAGAGAACAAATATGAAAAATAATGCTCAAGTATTAGTTATGTTAATAAATATAGGATTATTTTCATTATTTTGAACTCAGATGACACACTTTAATTTACGGGTCTAAATATGCATTTTAAAAATTCGTAGACTTATATGACACACTCAGACAAATTCAAAGACTATTGATGCACTTTACCCTTTTTTTAACTATGAAGGTGAAACTCACACTTTGGATTGCTTCAGCCATTGTAGTTCCAAAAAAATTACAAATATTTGCCACCACCTTCTCAAGCCGCAACTTACCCACTGAATTTCACTGCAGTCAAAATCTTTCATCTTTTTTTTTCTTGTTTTTAAACTTGTCAACGTGATAATACAAACAAAATAAAAACGTACAAGAACCAAATAACAGCTAGGTTGTGATACAACGTTCTCACTAGGATCCAACATTACGATCGAAGGCTAATTTTTTTTATTGCCAACATTATTATATAATTTTTGTATTGCCAACATTATTATATAATCACAAACTAGTCAGGGTTAAATAGGTCAATTCAACATTTCTCTCTTCTCTAGCTACTAAAACTGAAACAAAAATGCTAGACAAACGGTTTCTAAAATGAATCCATTCCAAATCCGAAACCGTTTCTACGTTAGAAATGAAATGTTTCTAATTCTATGTGAATCTAAAACCATACCAAATAGGGCCTAAGAAACCAAAAATCTGGATCGAACCAGGTAATGCAAATTTCTAGATATAGATTTTAAAACCAATATTGAAACATAAAAAAAAAAGTTAATTTCTACCAAAAATTTTGATCATTACCTACCAAAAAATAGTTTCTTGTAGATTTTAAGAATCCAGGATTCAAACATCACCATCTAGTATTGTTTTAAGAAAAACAGTTTCTAAAACATATCAAAACTAGTATTTAAGAAACCAGAAACCGCCCAGTCACAGAGACCAGTTTTTAAGAAACCAAAAACTGAGCAAAACAAGACAGTGACTCGACTGCAGATAACGAAATTCTCAACTACTGTTCCGCTGCTTGGAAGCACGGTTGTTTCCAATTACTTGTATTAATGCATTACGACCAATTTCTTATGATTCATGATACCCGTCAAAGGTCATATCTGAACTGAAAATGTGGACTTGGATATATGTACATAACAAACTATGAAGCACATGCAGAAACAAAGATGATATACACATAATCCAGGAATACATGATGGTTTCTAGAAATATATTAGCAGCTCATGAAATAAACACGGCATGAGGAATTCTTTTTGAACTTACGTCACAACACAGCGCAGCACATCAACAAGCAAAATAATTAGCTATACAAAAGAATGTGCTTCAGGTAACAAGTCAACCTTATTTCCCTCATTAACGTCTTCAAATTTCACTAATGCCACACCGTCATGACTAAATAACCTCAGTAAGCTTTGTTAAAAGAAAAAAATATACATAACTACAATTGCACTATAAGCTTAGTAGGATCGACGATTGATCCACGTTTCCCTAACTATTTATGTTCCCTCACACCTCCAGGTAAGCCTTGAAATGTTGCTGTAGCTGATACCTCATGTCACCACCAAAACAAATATATGGAATGCTGCACAAAATAATCTGAAAAATTCTTCTACATGGAATCTTGTGTAACACTTCTCTAAACCTTGCCTTTCCTTTTAACATCTAAAGCCTGCATTCAATTAAGTTTCCATCATGGAAACTAAACAAAATAAAACATGGAATCAAATAACTCATCTTTACAGAAAATAAAAGATATCACATTAGAAAGTCTATATAAAAGAAAAACCTTGCTCTGGAAAGTTCTCATAACCAATACGATTAGATCACGTAACCTACAGAAGGATCACAGACTCAGATGTATGATTTCATTCGCTTTGCAAACTAAAAACAAAATACTTCTTAAAAAAGGTTAATAAGTGAGATGGAAAGGTAGAAGCTGGCACCTAACATCGTAATCCTCATTATCCGTTATCCCCTGTGTATTAAATGGTACATTTACGCCCCCAGAACTTACAAGAACAAATTGAGTATTGCGCCCGTTAGGAATTTTAGTCTGCAAAAAATGAAATTAATATAGTTAAATCGAGTAAAAATGTCAAGCAAATTGAACAGTTACCTTCAGCATTCACAATAAATATTAAAATGTACAATTTCACATAGAAGAATATACCTGTAGATTTGGTGTGTACTTCTCATCGATCACAACTTCACCTGTATGTTTGAACTTAATTTGATACCCAGGTCGTCTAAGGACCAATGTAGCCACTTCCCACTCCTCAGGAGAATACGCCTGCTGTACAAGAAGACCAAAATCAGCCCCAGGTGTTTGGATATGTTTAACAAAAAAATCTTCTCTCATCAGTTAAAAATGTACATGACACTACTGTAGTGCAACCAAAGTTGTCCAGTTAACAGGAACAGATTATTGCTAGGACGAGCATAGGAGCTACCCAGAATGAATTCCATGATGCCAAAAATGTGAGGGGCTGCTAGTCAAAGACGGTTAAAGATGAGTATAAATAAGCAACCTCCAAGCAAAGAATCAGTAATGGCTGTTGACATCAAAATTTGTCCCCTCTATTTCTTCAGTAATAGTATGTGGAGCTTATCCTAATGGCACATGGACGGATGGGATCAAGATAGCAATTACATGAAAACAAAACAATGAAAATAAGCGTAGAACATGTAGTGCTGCACCTTGACCTACATGTGGAGCTTATTCGTATTTTGTTATTCTTATCATCTTTCTTATTAATCCATTTCTAAAATAAATAAAATGTAGAATCTTATTTTATTTATATTTTTTTACTCTTATCTTATTTTCTTATTTTTTTTAAAAAAAAAATTGTTAGGTTTCATTTCTAGCCGACCCCAACTTGTTTGGGACAAAGACTTGGTTGTGGTTCTTGTTGTAAGAACCAACAGATCTGAACTTAATAACCGACAAAACTTGATAGTTCAACACAACAACAACAACCAAACTTTTGTCCCAAGCAAGTTGGGATCGGTTAGAAATAAAAACCCACAATTTTTGAAGAGGAGTAATAGAAAATAAGATGAGAGTAAAAAATACAAATAAAATAAGATTCTGAATTTTATTTATTTTGGAAATTGAATAATAAGAAAGAAGATAGAGTAACAAAATACGAATAAACTAAGATTCTAGCACATGAATTGCTAATTCCATAGTTCAATTTAGACAAAAAATGGAGAAACAGT
Source organism: Tuctoria greenei (assembly GCA_036927565.1). NCBI lineage: Eukaryota > Viridiplantae > Streptophyta > Magnoliopsida > Poales > Poaceae > Tuctoria > Tuctoria greenei. The sequence goes on along the minus strand of JAYESD010000003.1, from coordinate 217,512,302 downwards.
AAGTTATAGACATGGGACTACAAACATACAGCTAGATTAGCAACAATGCATGGATCTGTTTGGATGCCATCACATTTTACAAACTATGGTTTCCAAAAGTCAATACACGAATACAGTTTGTTATAACAATAGTCGGCTTTCACGTGTTTGACAGTTGCAGCATTCAGTGCACCCATTTGCCTCCAAAAATGTATATACCATGCTAGATGCTAACTAAAATAGCCACCACAAAGAAATAAAGAAAACTCAGATGCTTCTGATGCTAGCCTCGAATCGTGACGAGCTGACTGATTCTTCTATGCCATACCAACTAATAAACCAAGTTGAATGGTAGTAGACTGTGTGGGGATAACTTTTTATCTGAATGAAGTTTGGAGAAGTTGAATTAATGATAATATAATCGATGGGAGTGAGCTCCTGGACAGAACAGCAGCTTGCAAGGGTGGTCTTGAGTGGACTTCTTAAGCCTCCAAACGTACCATGGTATTTCAGATACTATGGTTAAGAAAATTTGTATTTTTGGTGTTTCTAAACAACTAAAAAATTTCAATACCATGGTATTTTCAAGAAACCATATGTACATTATCAAAGCTCCAAAAAAAACCTTAACATTTAAACAGGTTCTAAACAATGTCAAGTACAACTAACACTATAAAAGCTTTCCAAGTGAGCCTTCTGTTATCTTCATAGGACAGTACTGATGATTCATACAAACAGATTCATGAGCATTTTGATACATACCAGAATGAAAACATCAAAGTCAGCTCTCCCATTAGAAATATATGTATCAATGTCATTCTGCATCTCTGGATCTGCACATAAGGACACAACTCGGATAATTTGGCGAAAAAAAATTCAAACAGCGATGAAACTAAATTCTTGCTCATAGAGTACTCCATTCTTAAATTGTCATCGCTGGGACAACTCTAGTTCATTTTTTCCTTTAGAAAAAATTCTAGTTCATTTTTGAACTGGAATTCTTGTCCTAACTGTTGGACTGTCATGTGTATGGGTGTGTGAGTGTTTTGGGTCAGCCCCATGTATCTAGCCCATTAAGACTATATGTACTCTTGACACTCCTTCAATGATACCAATTGTTGTGAATCGTGGTGGAATAGTGTCACCAGGGTTGGGCTGATCCCCAGCCCGATGACCGAAGGTAAGAACAACTCAATGGGGGAAATTCCTTTATTCTTCGAGTGTAGAGACAGCACTATATAGGGGCCAGGAGACCCCCCGCCGCGCCCCGGTGGTCCAAACCACCTCAATCTCTTATTTTCTAATCGATCTCTTATTCCATAATCTTTAATTCTAATCCGATCTATTACAGATTTATTCTTATAGATAATCTTCTAGAATCTTTCTTGATCTTATGCAGGTTGGGCCTGGGCCCTTGGTGGACCCAGTCCACAGCACCAGCAACAAGTTTGCATCAAGTGCCTTCCTATTAAAGTTCTTTAAAGATTCGCTCATAAAGACTACAAACTGTGATGGTGTCTTGGAAACAATTGCCCGAGACAGTGTTGTCCAGGCGTCGCCTAGGCGACGCCTAGGCGGCGCCTAGGCGTCCAGTCGGTCCTAGGGCGACGCCAGGACAGCTCGCCTCGCCTGGTCCGGTCCAGGCGTCCGACTGGGACGCCAAGGCGTCTTCGGGCGTCCAGTCGGCGCGTCCAGTCGTCCGCGGCGCTTCGCCTGGGACAAATGCGGCCCAGTTGAACACGGCCCAACCCAAAAAAAAATCCTACTCCCCATTCCCCAGCCGCCCGCCTCTGTCCCGATCCCGACTGAGCCGACTCCCGTGCCCTGTCTCGCGACCGAGAGCGGACGCCGTCGCCGCTGCCGCGCCGTTCTCGCCGTCGCCGGAGCCGGTCGCCGCCCCTCTCCTCCTTCCCCGGATCTGCTCCGTCTGTCCGCCTCCGCCCAGGATCTCCGCAGGCGCAGCGGATCCCCTCGCCTGCCGGTCAGTTCCCGTACTCCCTCTGTTCTCTCCTCCGGCGAGGTGGTCGCCGGTCCTCCTCTCTCTGTCTCTCCCCTCCAGTACTCATGTGTTTTGTTTTTGCTATTTTGTGCGGTACTGCAGTGAGCAACTGAGCAGTGAGCACTGAGCAGTAGCTAGGATTTAAGAATATGATTACTCATCTCGTCTCTTTTATTGCCTCATTAAGGATGGATGATGCTAATGAAATTGAAGTGGGTGTGTCGCAACCACAGCAGCAAGGAAGTGAGTCTCAACCGCCTTCCAATGAATATGATCCTTCGAAAGACCCTAAGAGAAAGGCGAAGTCAAAAGATCCCGGATGGAAGTATGGATTTTGGCCGGATTTGACAAACAAAGATTTAGTGCAATGTATGTTATGTGGAAAGCAAGTGCATTCGGGAATAAAAAGATTAAAGCAACACCTTGCCGCCGGATTTGGAGATGTTGGGCAATGTCCCAAAACCACCACGGCAATAATGAAGGAGATGCATGATTATATCAAGAAGACCGCAAGATCGGTGAAGATTGTATTAGATGATGATGATGAAAATGATGATGGTGATGATGAGGGCCATGGAGATGATGACGTTCAGAGGGGTCCAGAAGCATCATCCCGGGCTTCCTCTTGTCACTCTTCCAAGCCCGTTCCAAGCTCTGGGACAGCATCTAAAAGGAAGCAATCTACTATTGCTTTCAAGTCAGCTTCTAAAGAGGCTAAAGTGACCAAAGTCTGTGGCTTCAATAATCAAGAGAACACTAGAAGAGGTGGTTGAAGAAAGACACTCAAAGCAACCATCTCAGACTAGCATTGAGCATTGTATGAGAACTAAAGAAGAAAAGGAGATTGCATGGCAGCATATAGCTGATTTCTTCTATGAGGCCGGTGTCTCATTCAATGCTGTTGATGCTAGAAGCTTTGAGGTGATGTTGGAGTCCATTGGACAGTATGGTCCTGGGTTGAGACCTCCTTCGAGGTATCAGTTGAGGGTGCCTTTGCTTGAAAAGGCAAAGTCTAAGATTCAAGCTCGTGTCAAGAAGCTTGAAGTGGAATGGAAGAAGTATGGTTGGACCTTAATGTGTGATGGGTGGACGGACACAAGGAGGAGACATTTGATTAATTTTCTTGTCAATTGTCCAGAAGGCACATGTTTCTTGGAGTCTGTAAATGCATCATCTGAAGTTGCAGATGCAAGAATGTTAGCCTCTTTAATAGAGAGGATTGTTGAGCAGGTGGGTGCCCACAATGTGGTTCAGATCGTCACTGACAATGGTGCAAACTTTAAAGCTGCTTGTAGGTTGGTTATTGAGAAATATCCAACCATATTTTGGACCCCGTGTGCTGCTCATTGCTTGAACCTCATGCTACAAGATATTGCAAAGAGTATACCACAATTCAAGAAGGCTATAAATCAAGCTCAAGTTGTCACTACCTTCATATACAGGCATGGGAGGGTTTTAGATGCAATGAGGGAGAAGACAGGTGGTAAAGATTTGGTGAGACCCGCTGCCACTCGATTTGCCACTTCTTTCCTCACTTTGCAGTGCATGTACAAGTTTAAAGATGCTTTGAGACAACTATTTGTGAGTGAGGATTGGAGTAGATGCAGATTGGCTTCAACTGAGGTAGGGAAAAAGGTTTGTGATACCTTACTCTCTCTACAATTCTGGAACTCAGTTGAGGATTGCATTAGAGCTTCTCAACCATTGCTAGTTGCTTTGAGGATTGTCGATGGTGATGAGACTCCTGCTATGCCTGAGATTGCTGCAGCTATGGATCTAGCTAGGAACAAGATAAATACTTCACTTGCTAACAAGCCTCCTTTGCTTAAGAAAGTGATGGACATCATTGAGAGGAGATGGGTGACTCAAATGGATCAAAAACTTTATGGGGCAGCCTTGTTTCTTAATCCCAATAGATTCTTTGGCATTCGAGAAAATGATGTGGAGTATGCTTCTAGACTCCGAATTCAATTCAATGATGTGCTTGAGAAGATGGTACGTGATGATGATGCGTTGCTTGGAAAAATAAGTGATCAAGTGGATGACTATGAGAAGATGAGGAGTTTTTCAAAGCAACTTGCAATCAAGCAACAAAAAACCCTTGTAAGTTCTATGTTTCAATGCTTGCAAGTTCTATGTTTCAATATTATTGTCATCTAACATAGACATTGCAATTGTAGTGGATTGGTGGGATGCTTTTGGTGGACTTAACATGGAGCTTCAAAATATTGCAAGACGCATATTAGGTCTTTGTTGCTCCGCCTCCGGTTGTGAACGTAATTGGAGTGTATTTTCATTTGTAAGTACTCAAGTATTTACAATGTGCATGTTAGTTACTAACTACTATGTCTATATGCATGGTACTTATATCTTTCATGTCATTATCTTATGTAGTTCCATACCAAGAGAAGAAATCGGTTGGAGCACCAAAGGTTAAGTGATTTGGTGTACATTCAATATAACATGAAGATAATGGAAAGATTCAAGAAGAGGCGTGAGGAAGGGAGAGCTTACAACCCTTTGATCTTAGAAGATTTTCAATGGGATAATGAATGGGTCCAAATGAGCACCAATGAAGTTCATTCCGGTGAAGATCTCCTTTGGTCTCATGTTGATGATGCTATTGGAGCATCAAGGTCACTTGAAGGGCGTAATTTGCCTAGGGTGACCACAACATATCATAGAAGGCGTCATGCATCTTCTACCTCAAGGCCATCTACTTCTAGGTCCTCTACTAGTGAGGAAGAACAAAGCTTGGATGAGGAAGAAATGGATGAACACAATGATATGGTGATTGATGATTTAGATGTTGAAGATGATTTTGGTGCTCCACCACCCCTTCCTTCTATTGAAGATGCTCAAGATGAGGCAAATGAGTCCAACCCAAATGATATCGAGCCTGACATTGACTAGGAGCACTGAGGGTTTGAGGACTAGAAGTTTGAAGTTGAACTATGAACAATTATCTTTGCTTTTGTGATGTATGAACTATATGTGATGTGTGAACTTATTTATCTATGACTATGTGTATGTGATGTATGAAACTATGAACTTATTTTCATGTCTGATCTGATCTGATTTGCATGTCTTCATGTATGTTGCAACTTGCAAATTTGCAATCTGCTGAGTGCTGACTGCTGCTGTATAACACATTAACACTTACTTTCTGTCCAGATTTTTGGCTTCAAAAATATGCTTTATTCATTCATCATTCATACATATTCATACTATAAATCTGTCATAAATTGATACATTTACATTGATACATCAATACATTGTCTATAACTCTAATATTACATTGCCTAAAGTCTGAAAAATCTTGTCTGAAACTCTGAAAAATCATTGTCCAGTCTGCAGAATTGTCTGGGCGCCTTGGTCGCCTGGACGCCGCCTAGGCGGGCGCCTAGGCGCCTAGTCGTCCAGTCGCCTGGCTGGCGCCTAGGCGTCCAGGCGGTAATTGACAACACTGCCCGAGAGTACGCGGACTGCTAGTACAGGAAGGTGTCTATCCTTTAGGTAATCTAAACTTTAATTCTCAACTAAGTTTCTGGAAACATATGGTCATAAAAGAATACGTCTTTTAGAAAATATCAATGAGAATGTTAATCGAGTTCTATTCAAGCAAAGCACAAAAAGTAGCTCCTGCTTGCGCCGGGTCAGGGGAAGGGTCCTACCCATTTGGATTTTTTGTATGCAGCCTTCCCTTGCATTTTTGCAAGAGGCTGTTTTCTATTCAAGCAAAGTATGACAATAATAAAATCCATGTAATCAGCAAACTCACCACAGGCTATCTTGTCCTCATTGTTAGCAAATTCCCTCACCAAATCACCCTAAAATCAAGGAGAGTTTCAGTATCCCATATAATGAAGAGGTGAAATTTCAAAAAGTGCAGGTAGAGGATATCCACAAATCCGTTATGCATGTAATTCCAATTTTAACACAACAAGGTAAGCATTTCAAGTACACTCCTATATATTTTCTAAATAATACACATGTAGAACAGATTGTTACTCATGTTGGATGAAGGAAAGGACCAACTTTTCTCAGTCTCAGAATAACATTTCTAACCCATATAACAACAGCAGCAGCAGTAGCAAAATCTTTTAGTCCCAAGCAACAACAAAAAGTACAAAACATTTATACTCTATTTATGAAAATGAATTATGGATGACATTCTAAAATAAGCTTTGAGTTGGCCACTGATACACAAAATAATAGTTTGATGAGCATGGAGTACAACAACAACAACCAAACCTTTGTCACAAACAAGTTGGGGTCGGCTAGAAATGAAACCCAACAATTTTTGAAGAAAAGTAATAGAAAATAAGATGAGAGTAAAAAAAATACAAATAAAATAAGATTCTACATTTTATTTATTTTAGCAATGGATTAGTAAGAAAGAAGATAAGAGTAACAAATACGAATAAACTAATATTCTGGCACGTGAATTGCTAATATCCATGCAGTCCTATCATGAGCCAAATCTCTAGGTATGTCTCACTCCTTTAAGTCTCGTTTCACCGCCTCTTGCCATGTCAACCTTGGTCGACCTCTACCTCTCCTAAAATTTTCTCTACTCTTTATAATCCCACTATTAACCGGTGCTTTTGGATGTCTCCGTTGGATATGTCCAAACATGTTGGACTAGCTTCTTATCGATGCCACCCCTATCCTATCACGTATCACCTCATTCCTAATTTTATCTCTTCTTGTGTGACCGCACATCCACTGTAGCATGCGCATCTCAGCAACACTTATTTATTGGACATGTTGTCTTTTAGTTGGCCAACATTCTGCTCCATACAACATCACAGGTCTGATCTTCGTCCTATTGAATTTTCCTTTTAATTTTTGTAGAACTTTCTTATCACATAAGACTCCAGATGCTTGCCGCCACTTCATCCACCCGATCTTGATCCTACGGCATACATCTTCGTCAATATCACCATTGTTTTTTTTAACCGAAACTGCAAGAGAAACCCCGACAGTGGATATATTTATAGGGTGGTGTTAAAACCGCATTACATACACCAAAGGCAAAATTGGTTGGGAGAGGTAAAGCGTGTCGCTCTTGAGGTAAGAGTGAATGAGGCTTAGACCTACAACCCAAACCAATCACCTGACACGACCGATACGAACTGACACAACAAAAGAGAAGAGAAATAAAACAAACGACCAACATGTACCACCTAGACAGGCAGCAAAGAGGAGAGGGCGAATCAGCTACCTAGGCAGTGACACAAGAAATTAGTCACTACCACCCAAACCTTTAACACCACAAAGAGGAGCGGAAGAGGGTGACACCGATGAGAATAAAGATTCCAGGATCATAGGGTCCCATCCATCTTCCAAGTGCTACACGACCTCTGGATAAACCATATGAGCATCATTGACCAAACAGATGAGCATCATTGACCAAACAGTGTTACAATGTAGCCTTCACTTTCTTGGAAGAGGACCCCAACGCCAACTTGGGATCAGACTCCTAATCAAAGTGGATGGTCACTCGACAAATATTGGCTTTGAAAAATAGAGCTCGAGAAGAGGCAGCCAAAGTAGCTGCAGCCAAGGAAAGGGGGCAACTAGGGCAATCACACTCCAACTTTCCTGAGGTAGTGGTGATGCAGATGTCCTCAAGAACTCTAGGAGCGGCAAAAGTTGTTGAGGTAGAAGGTATAGCAGATGACGAGTTTGTTGATGGGCGACGACGGGGAAGAACGCAGTTGCGTGCTTTGTGGCCTTCCCCCTTGCAGCGAAAGCATCTAGTGGCCTCCGTACACCTAGCAGCAATGTGGTCGAAGGAGAAGCAGTTGAAACACTTGCCGATCATATCAGTAGGCACTGACCGAGCGACCTAAAGTCGGGGAGAGCAGACCTTCTCGGAGGCCCAAAATGGGTGGGTGGGGGCCCCAAGACAGAGCCCAAAGGTGGAGGAGAAGGCAAGATGGGAGGGGAAGATGACATAGGAGGTGGCGACCTTGGTGGAGACTGAGACCCCTATTTTCAAGTCGTCGACTAGTCGTCCGGTCGGTCCCGGGAGGCCGACTGAGGTCTCCGACTCAACTTTCATGGCAAGTCGGGCGACTTCCATCGACTTGCCTTTTCCAGTCGACTAGTCGTCGACTTATTTCTTTAAGTCAGGCGACTTGGTGATCTTCTCAGCCCAGACCAGCCCAAGACCCATCACCCATTAGAAACCCTAAAAATCTAAAACAGTTCTCTCCTGCTCTACCCGACTCCTTCCCTTTTGCTCTGCCCGACCCGCCCGTCTCCTGCACCCAGCGGCCGCCGCCGCCTCCTGCGCCCTGCGGCCGACGCCGCCTCCTCCACCGGCAGCCGTCGCCCTCTCCAGCGACGCCATCCTCCAGCACCTCCCTCCTCTAGCACTGCCACCACCCTCTCTAGCGGCGCTGCCGCCCTGCAGTGCCACCGTCGCCCACTCCAACGCAATGGATGATATTGATTTCGGAGATATTTGAACTACCTTGTATCTATCTAGATTCTAGCTGCTGCTGCAACTTAGCTATCTATTTGAACTATATATGACTGTTATGAACTTATGAGTTTGACTTATGTGGCTGATTGTTTTCCGTCTTTCCAAGTGAACTTGGTTCAGATTCATCCTTCAAATGAGGTAAAACATGCCCTTCCTTTGACCTAAATGCTAGTTATTTGAGTTTGATTCAGTTTCAGCCTACAAATGAGGTAAAGCATGCTCTTTTCTTTGAACTAGATGCTGTTTTTTTTTTAGTTTGACTCAGTTTCAGCCTTCAAACGTGTTAAAACATACCATTTCTTCATATATAAATACTATATTGTCTATATGAAGCCACTATATAGGCAAAGCGGCCACTATATTTGGCAAGTCAACGACTAGTCGACTGACTTATCGACTAGTCACCAAGTCGGTACCTTGTCGACTCGACTCGACTTATTGACTTGAAAACACTAATTGAGACAACGAACTAGTGGAGGCAGGGCCGGAGGAGGGTTTCTGGTTGGGCAACGGTGGAGGAGTGGTGGGTGGCACAACATGTATCTGGGAAGCAGCGAAGGTGGCGGATCGAGCCGGGGTGGAAACCCATGAGGAAGCAGCGAAGGTGGCGGATCGAGCCGGGGTGGAAACCCACGAGGAAGCAGCGAAGGTGGCGGATCGAGCCGGGGTGGAAACCCACGAGAAGGCCGGCAGAGAAGACTCCGGTGCAGGAGATCCGAACTTAGACTTTGGAGCAGCCAGCCAACTCCTACGCATCCAGGAGAATCTGGAGGAGGTGGTGGGAGGGGCGGTGCGAGTTTGGCGCACTTCCTGTAGGGAGGACGAAGCAACCGAAGTCGGAGGGGCGACGACCACGGCCATAGGGGGGGGGGGGGGGGGGGGGGGGGGGGGGGGGGGATTCCGCCAACAGGTATACTTGAGGAGTAGCCAAGTGGGGCGGGGGAGTCGAAGACAAGTGGAGCAGAGGAGGGGGCAGGTCCGGAGCAAGGATGGTCGGGGCGGCAAGCTGTGGGGCGACCCGGATTGACGGACAGGGAGGCGGAGAGGAGGACCTGGCTGAAGAGGCAGGGGAGGGCGAGGGGAGGCAGGGGAGGGCACCAGCGGGGAGGAGGAAGATGGGCGGCGCGCCGGTCGCACGGCCTCCACCGGCGGCGCAAGAACCAGCAGGGGTGGCGGAGGGCCGACCAGATCTGGCCGGAACAGAGCAACAGCATGCGGAGGGAGCGGGTGAGAACACCTGCGGGGAGAGAAGAGGGAGGACGACGAGACGAGGGGCGAGGGCACCAGGGGGAACGTCGGACACGGTCGACGCGCCGGCCGCAGAGCCACCGCTGGCCGAACCAGATCTGGGGCGGGGCGCAGAGCGGGAGCGCCCGACGCAGCGCAACAGGAATCGAAGGCTGGAGGAGAGGGAGGGAGGGACGGGGGCGGCGTCGGCCACTGGGAGTGGCGCGGCCGCCCGCCGCATCGACCTCCGTCGGGGGCAACCCAAGACATCGCCGCTCAACTCTTAGGTGTTAGCACCAATAAGAAAGAGCAGTTATCACTATTGTTTTGTAACATTCACTGTTATCCTAAACGGTCGTTTAGGGCTGTTTAAACGTGTTTAAACACTAAACAGAGTTTCACTATGTAGTTTAGACCCTAAACAGAAATTAAATCGTTGACCCGTTTAAACAAGTCAACAACCATTTAAACGGGCGACAGGCTAAACAAAACAGACTTTACACGGGTTTAAACACGTTTTCAACCATTTAGGCGAAGGAGCAAGGACACAGGGTCCCATCGGCCCGTTAACCGCATGTAGGATTCGCTTCCGCCAATAGTATCACTTCATTTGGTAGTCGAAGAGAGGCGACTTCTATTTGCTCAGCTGCATTAGCCGCCTCTCCTCCCCAACGCGCACTCGTACCAGATCCCCCCCCCCACACTGGCAGATAACTTGTTAGAGTTGTTTTTTGTCTACCTTTTCTTTCATAATTTGTTATATTTGCATTTTGCAGATTCATCCGTAGCCTATTTTTATATTCCACAAATCATTTTATTGCTCATAATTCATATTGTTATGTAAGTTTGCACTAACTTTGCCGTTTAGTTGAAGTACAAGCAAGATCTTGTTCAAAAGTAAACTAGAATGAAGTCTCTTTATGTGCTACAGTACAAACCGTTTAATCCATTTAAACATCGTTTAAACGCTGTTTAGACTTTAGACAGTCTAAACGGTAAACAGACCTCCACTGATTGTCTATCGTTTACCGTTTAGGATAACACTGGTAACATTGATCCTAAATATCAGTGTTATCCTAAACGGCTGTTTAGATTCGTTTAAACGTGTTTAAACACTAAACAATGCTTCACTGTCTAGTTTAGGCCCTAAATGGAAATTAAACTGTTGGCCCATTTAAACAGGTCAACGACCGCTTAAACGGGCAAAACAGGCTAAACGCAACAGATTTTACATAGGTTTTAAACATGTTATCAGCCGTTTAGGTGAAGGAGCAAGCACACAGGGATTCCAACGGCCCCGTTAACCTGACGCTCCTGTTCGGCCGACCTGTTACCCGCATGCAGGGTTTGCTTCCGCCGACAGTATCGCTTCATTTGGTAGTCAAAGAGAGGCGACTTCGATTTGGTCCGCGGCATTAGCCGCCTCTCCTCTCCTCCCCACGCACATTGGTACCAGAGCCCCCCATGCCACCAAATAACTTGTTAGTTGTTTTTTGTCTACATTTTCTTTCATAATTTGTTATATTTGCATTTTGCAGGTTTATTCACTGCTCGTTTTTATATTCTACTAAGTATTCTATAGTTCATAATTCATATTGTAACCTGCCATTTAGTTGAGGTACAAGCAAGATCTTGTTCAAAAGTAAATTGGAATGAACTCTCTTTAGGTGCTACAGTACAAACCGTTTAATCCGTTTAAACACTGTTTAGACAGTCTAAACGACAAACAGACCTCCATTGACTGTCTACCGTTTATCGTTTAGGATAGCACTGCTAAATATCGAAATGTGTCCCTTCTAGTTACTAGTCCTTGTAAACTAACATTTTCCTCCTCGCACCCCACATCGCTAAAGTCGCATCTCATATACTCGATTTTGGTTCTACTAAGTCTAAACCCCTTGAACTCTAAGATTTGCCTCTATAGCTCCAATTTTCTATCAACATTATCCCTAGTTTCATCTACTAACACTACATCATCAGCAAAGAGCATACACCAAGGGATATCCCTTTATATATCCTTCGACACCTCATCCATCACTAATGAAAAGATGTATGGACTTAAGGCTGATCCTTAGTGTAGCCCTATTGTAATAGGAAAAGTATCGTCTCACTATCCCTTACGCGCACACTTGTCACTACATTATCGTACATATCCTTGATAAGGTTAATGTACTTTGTTGGGACTTTGTGTTTCTCTAGCCCCCACCACGACTGGCATTGGTACCTTATCGTATGCCTTCTCCAAGTCCATGAACGCCATATGTAGATCCTTCTTTTTGCTCCCTGTATCTCTCCATAAGCTGACGGAGTAAGAAAATCGCCTCCATAGTGGACCTCTCAGGCATAAAACCAAACTGGTTTTTAGTGACATTGGTCACTTTCCTCAAGCGGGTGTTCACTCTCTCCCAGAGCTTCATAGTATAACTCATAAGCTTAATTCCTCGGTAACTAGTACAACTCTGAACATCTCCTTTATTTTGAAGATGGGTACTAAAATACTTTTTCGCCACTCTTCGGGCATTTTGTTTGACTGAAAAATGCGGTTGAATAGTTTAATGAGTCATACTATTGCTACATCCTCCAGACATCTCCACACCTCAATGGAGACATCATCGGGGCCGAGGGCCTTTCCTCCTTTCATCCTTTTTAAGGCCTCTCTAACCTCAGACTCTTGTATCCTCCGCACGAATCGTCTGTTGGTGTCATCAAATGAGTCATACAACTCGAACCTAATGCTCTCATTCCAGTCATTGAATAGTCCATTGAAGTAGTCTCGCCATCTGTTCCTAATTTCTTCATCCTTCAATAAAATTCGATCTGCCTCATCTTTAATGCATTTGACTTGGTTGAGATCCCTCACCTTTCTCTCGCGAAGTTTCGCCATCTTGTATATATCCTTTCCGCCTTCCTTTGTCCCTAGTCTCTCATATAGCACATCATAGGCCCGCCCCCTTGCTTTACTCACAACACGCCTTGCATTTTTCTTAGCCTCTTTATACTTCGTCATGTTACTTGCGCTTCTCTCATGATGTCAGCTCTTATAAGACTCCTCCTTAATGGCTTTTTGTACATCCTCATTCCACCACCAAGTGTCTTTATCTACAAGTTTCTTACCTTTTGTCCACCTAAGCACCTCCCTAGCTACCTTCCTAATATAAGTCCCCATCTTCACCCACATACTATCCGCATCTTCTCTTCGCTCCAAGGTCCTTCCGCGATCATCCTCCTTTTGAATGATTGTTGCACTTCATCTTTCAACTTCCACCGCTTTGTTCTTGCGGTTTCAACACCTTTGTCTCGTGATCCACGCGAAACGAAAGTCGACTACCACAAGTTTATGTTGTGGAACAACACATTCCCCAAAGATCACCTTACAATCTAAACATGTCCCCCCTCTCCCTTCCACTGGTGAGGATATAGTCGATTTGACTAGAATGTTGGGCACTAGTAAAGGTCACTAAGTGAGATAGCCTCTTGTTAAAGAGGGTGTTAGCTACCAATAGGTCATAGGCTACGGCAAAGTCTAGGATATCCTTACCCTCCTGGTTTTTATCGCCACACCCAAAACCTCTGTGTACCCTCTCAAAACCTACATTAGTTGTACCTACATGGCCATTGAGATCTCCTCCTATGAAGAGCTTCTCGGCTATCAGTACACTACTAACCATATCCTCTAAGTCCTCCCAAAATTGTCTCTTAGTGCTCATGTTGAGTCCAACTTGTGAGGCATAAGCACTAATGACATTCAAGATAAGGTTCCCCACAACTACCTTGACTAGGATGATCATATCCCCTCGTCTACAGACATCCACTACTCCATCCTTGAGGCTCTTATCTATTAGGATGCCTACGCCATTCCTAGTCCAAGTTGAGCCAAAATACCAAAGCTTGAAACCGGTAATTCGCAACCTCTCTCGCCTTTTGACCCGCCCATCTAGTCTCTTGTACACAAAGGATATTTACGCGTCTCCTAATCGCAACGTCCACTAACTCTCGTAGCTTTTTGGTAAAGGATTCTACATTCCAACTACCCACACGAAACCTAGTTTCCTCGGCTAGCTTCCTTACCCTTCGCATCCATCGAGTAAGATGCAAAGACCTTTGCTCACTTAACACTACATCCGCGCGATGATGATGTAGCGCGCCACTAAGGTGGTGGCGATCCGACCCTTACCCATTTAACACCACATCCGGCTTTCGATGTGGTGTGCCACTAAGGCGGTGGCAACCCGACCCTTGCCCACTTAACACCATACCCGGGTTCCGGTATGGCGCGTCGCTAAGAGGGTTATGCCTCAACGAATATCTAATGGGTTTCATTTCTATGAGAATGGTTAAGTATAGTTGTTGGCTCGCCAAGCCTATCACAACCCCTCCTTCTTTATCCGGGTTTGAGACCGGCTATGTCATTACAACATAGGTGGAGTTTTTTATGAGCATGGAGTACATAGGAAATAAATTGCTATATAAAAATGATAACCTGGCGGCCATTATCATCCATAGGTGTGCAGTCTACAGCAAGAACAGTGCCGACATCATCTGCAGTAACAACATAGTCGTACATCGTAGCACCTGAATTGAAAAAATAGAGGACTAGTCAGAAAAAAAAAAATTGACTCCGAAATAATATGGCATAGAACAAGGACATGTACCGCACTTTACCTTCTATAGACTGCCTCGTGCCATCTTCAAAATAGCGAACCCACTGGGAACATGAATAGCTTGGATGAAAGGTAATTCATGCAGAATTTAACCATTGGCTGTATTAATAAAAAATCATAATCAGGAATCAGAAATCAACATACCTGGAAATTGCAAAGGGTGGTACCATTTGTAGAGAAACCACAAGCTCTCAATAGAGATCCAGGTCTAGGCTCACCAACAATTTGAAATCCCTCAATGCCAGGTAAAGGATCACCTAGGTTAAAAGGTAAAGAATATATCAACAGATGTGATCTGGAATCTTTAAAGTAACAGAATCATACTCTTATTTACCATCAGCTGAATAATCTTGATTATCATGCCTGTATAATTGTGAGTCACCAGTGCCAGCATTTTCTTCGAAATAATTAGTTGAAGTAGCACCTACAATATCCCTGAAACGAAGTTTCAGACAAGAAAGAAATATCAAGATATTTTCATGCAGGTCACAGGTTAGACTGGTTAACTAATTGAATATAACAGAATCCGTAAATGAACTCAAAGTGTAGAGCATACTGTTGAAAATGGGATCCACGGTACATCTGTTCAGCATTTCGGTCACTTGGATCTTGAGCATACTGATGAAGAGTGTTCCTATTCGGATCCTGTGGGCACAATTAATCAACTATGCATGGGCGTACAACACTAGAGCAAAGTCCAAGGCCACATTACCATATTATAAGATGAGGAAGGTTCATTTCTCAACGGAGTCGCTCGCTGATGATTAGTATTATATAAGTTTCCAGATTGAGTCATACCACCTAAACTGTCCTGAATCAGTAGAATCAACTTGAGTGTCTCCAAAATGATACTTATGTGTATATCAAAATACAAATAATAGGTTTCAAGCTATAGCAGGTAGAATGGTTATTGTTTGCAACCAATCAGCTATATGATATATACGCTATTGAACGGATCAGCATAATGAAAAGGAAAAATAGAAAATGAACTGTTATTCAGAAAGTGACCTTGACAGAGTAAACAAATTTTCTAGATCAAGCACTAAGGCATAGGGCATACAATTAAGATACATTACACTAGAGCCTATTTGTCATTTCGAAAATAGTTCAAGACCTTTTAAAATCAGTCATACCAAAGTGTTGCACTTGTGTCCTTAAGAGCATCTCCAAAACATGAACCAAAATTCCCCTTAAGAGTCAGATGCTTGGGGTTAGAAAAAACTGTCTCCAACAGAGCCCCCAAACCACCCCCATTATTATAGTTCCCCCTAAACTTCCCTCATTTGTAGCTACAAAAAGGGGAAACTGGGAGCTCCAATCCTTCTTCCCTCAAGAGAAGCAACGTTGTTGTGACCCCAAAAGCTGACATGGGCACATGGCCCAATTAAAAGTGTTTTAAGATCTACTTTGAGGGAAACAGATGAAGGAAAAATTACCCATTATATTTTTTGTTGCTCCTAAAAACTGAGTTAGAGATTAAGTTTATGTGGCTTTAAATCTTTTGGAGATGCTCTAAGAACAAAAATGAAATAGCATTCAACATTTCATTATCTTAAGCATGCATAGTTGGCAACACTTACATTTAAGGATCTGATCTTCCAATGCATCTGTTGGTACAAGCGCTGAAAATTAGGGTCAAAAGGAAATACATCCTCACGTTAGACGTTGAGTGAAAAGTAGCAAAAAAACATTAATAAACAGGTTCATTACTAAATATAAATGTAGGAATAAACACATCTGACATCAACCATAAGAATGGAGCAACTAAATGAGGATTAAATGAACCAGGAAAAAACATGTGAACCATAATTGAATTTAATCAAAACAGCAAGCTATTTCTAACTTCAATACAGATTGTGACGGCAGCTAGCCGTGTAATAAAGATACTCAGACATTAATTAGGGGAAGAACTCTTTGGAAACTCTCCTTGCCAGATCTGCTGCTGTACTCACTGCTGGAACCGATCTGCAGTAGCAGATCTGATCCCTGGGTAATGTACACGCATGCACGGAAACATATAGGCACAGGGGCTGCTGTTCACGTATGGTAGAGCAGATACAATCTTTTCTGAGGTGGCTGGACACTGTGCAGAACAGGAACAGGGGTTGCTGGCGCAGGAGATTGAGATGGAGAAAATATTTTGGGAAGTAGAGGTGGCCAACCGGCCGTGTCGGGCCAGCCCGGCACAAGCCCGGCCTGGCACGATTTTTTAACGGGCTGTGTTGTGCCAGCCCGACAGGCATTCAACTAGGCCAGGCATGGCACGAGGCCCTATTACATGGGTCGTATCGAGCCCGGCCAACGCCGGGCCAAACGTGTCGGGCCAGCCCGAGGCCAGGCGACAGTTGGAGATCCGCGTTGCATCACATCCGCCGGCCGCCGCGGGAGACGTCGAGGCGACGGGTTGGGTCTGCGCTCAGATTAGGACTGCGCTGGATGGCCCGGATCTGCCGCCGTCATCGTCAAACCCACAACGTGAGGACCGCGCAAGGATCGGAGGAGTCGAGGTCCAAGGAGGAGAGGCAGACAACGGTCAGAGAGAGTGGTGAGGACCGAGGAGGAGAGAGTGGCGGGGAGTCGAGCCATCGATAGAGGAGAATTGGAGAAGAGACAGGGACCAGGGAGGAGAGAGTGGCGAGGAGCCGAGGACCGGGGGAGGAAAGAACGTCGGGAAGCTGAGCACCAGGGGAGGTCGGGAGGAGGAGAGAGCGGAGGGGAGTCAGGGAGACGGGGCCAGGGGAGTCCAGGAGAGAGCAGCGACTGGGACTGGGAGAGATTAGGGCTTGAGGTTGAGGGATCCGATTGTATATATAGTAGCAGGTTAAACGAGTTGGGCTCGTGCCGACCCGGCCCAGACAGGCTAATCGGGCCGATGGCCAGGCCGCCCGTTAATTGGGTCGTGTTGGGCCGGAGATTATGCCTAGGCATGGCCCGGGCCCAGTCCCCTCCGTGTCATGTCGTGGTCGTGCTAGGCCAAAATGACCAGGCTTCGGGTCGGCCCGAATAGCACGACCCATCTGGCCAGCTACGGGAAGTGTCTTGAGGTCTTGGATTCAAACCAGCTTCCCTGCAAAAGCAGAGTAAGGTTGTCTAGAAGTAGAAGTAACTCATCTTCACACCCCACAATGTGTGGGAACCTTCGACACTAGTAATGCCCTTTTTTTACTCTAGTAACCTTCTAAATCTACACCAACTAGTTCTATCTCTCGAACTTTTTTATTTCCATGTACCTAGAGACTTACCCCAACACGACAATGGTGCCCCCCCAGCAACAGCAGCTAAGTGGACTAGGGCTCTTTATTCTTTCCTAAATTAGAAGTCCTAACTCGACACAACTCCGGGCGCGCCCTAGCATGTGGCCCACGTGCCTGGCCGAAGCCAAAACGCTCAGGATCCCAACAATCACCCCCCATCCTTGATTTCCCTTGCCCCATCATTGGCATGTCCAACGTGTCTATCGTGCACGCCACATCCCGAACATTTGTCCTTATGCTGATGACCTCTTATCATGTTGTCATGGGACTTGTCCCCTATGCGTGTCGCCGAGTCCATGTTGCCTAGAGCTCTAGATTTGTATGTCAATGATCCTCCCGCCGCAGCAATCCAACTCCTTGTTGTCGTCGAGATCTCGTCATGGGATTGTTTAGTTCCAAGCGTGGAAAATCAAGAATAATTAAGGGATTGATTTATTCCAATAATATGATCACCTTATATAGTCAGTTACATCACCAATTTTGTTTCCAAAATAGGATGTTGGTTTCCTAATCTAATAAGACTCTCCTCTCCTAATCTAAATGACAACAACATTTCCATCTCTTGAACATTTTACATTCCTTATATGGATTTCCTACCTTGTTTATGAAGTCATACTTAAAAAAGGATTCCTAGACGCCCCAAGCCCAACCAACTTGCAGCCCATGCCTGACCCATGACATGACACATCAGGTTCACACAATATTCTCCCCCTAACCTTGACGTTTGCGCTTGTCTTGTGCTGATAACCTCATGTCACGTCATCGCTGACCTTGTCCATCGTGCGTGCCAGCCTCGCATGCCATGTCTCGGGACACCATGTCCCCATTGTCGCTTGTCCTTGTACCGAGCCTTCGTCACACCGAGCCTTCCATGGTGGTCTGAGTCGTAGTGGGAGAAGGTTGTTGAGTCTCACTGTGTCGATCTAGATCACCCTGATCTGAATCATCGCCCCCACCTTGCATCGACCAGTGTCGCTTCTAACCATCACGTCCACGTGCTTCCTCTAACACAACCCCACTTGCCAAGACTGCCTACACGAACGTGTTAGCCTACACCCGCGCATCCACGCAACCGCTTCTAGACGCAGTCTGCCACCACCTCGAGCCACCTCGCCTCGAGGTGTCACGACCTAGATCTAGTCATCGAGATCTGCCGTTGTGGTCGATGAACTTCACGTACCTCCTGCAAACTAACTGCCAACCGCACGTGTCGAGCAGCCGCACACTCCCGTGTTTTTTTACCGTGAACTGAAAACCCTCGCAGGAAATATATTTATAATATAGTTATATGGTAGTGAACATATACAAGGCACAGCAAGGTGCAAGTGCACCCTATATACAAACAGGGACGCTCCTAAGATAGGAACCCCTTCTAAATTGTACTTAGCCAGTGGGAGAGTGCCGCAAAATTGTGTTCTTTGAGGCGGCACCCAGACTTGTTGATTGAATCTATGAAGCAGACTTTCCAGTTGAAACTAGGGGCTGCTCATTCCTGAATATTTTTGAATTTTTTATCTTCAAGATTTCCCATGCAGTAGTTCCAAACACTTCCATGAAATTTGCTCTCTTCCATCCCTGCTTTGCACTTTGCAAGGTATCGAAGAACTCAAGAGTATCGTCCCATTGGATTCCCAGGATGTTCCACTAGGCGGTGCTGAAAGTGCACTCAAAGAACAGGTGTTACGTAAGTTCCTCGGTATTAGTGTCACACAGAACGCAAGAGTAGTCTTCACCATTTATATGTAGGTGTTTTCGCTTGAGTAGGTTTCTCGAATTAAGCCTATCTCTGAACATAAGCCAAGCAAATATCTTAATCTTCCTCGCCAGCTTGGACTGCCAAATCAATTGGAATGGTTCCGGTGGATAGATGTACATGAAATGAGAGCTATAAACCTGGGAAGAACTGAATACTTCTCTGTTACTACTGTTCTTCCAGCTATCTCTTTCTTTTCCCCTATTGTCCAGGTCTTCTAAAAATTTTTGTAAGCTATGGAGGTCATTGTGCGCTTCTTCAGAGAGTGGGTTGAGGAAGTGTCTCAGGATTTTTGGCTGACCTCTGAACGGCGCCACCGATATGTTTGGCTTTCTTACAAACGAAAATAGTTTGGGAAAGTGATTCTTAAGAAGACTACCTTCCCATTCATTGTTCCACATATGAACCGTGTCACCCCTGCCAATCGTGACTTTGAAGTGTGAATTGAAATTGTCCCAAAGGCTAATAATATCTCGCAACCAAAACGATCCTTTTTCCTTTCGTACAATGTGGTGGCCTTCCATTCGCACAATTTTTGGTCAGTATCAATTACACCCACGGCTCATCATGTTTATTGTATATCTTGAATAGGAACTTGTTGAGTAACGATCTGTTCATCAGTTTAAGGCATTTTATTCCCAAACCTCCTTTTTCGAGTGGCGCCGTTACTTTATCCCATGCTACAAGAGGCATTCCTTTGCCAGCAACTCCCGATCCTTTACAGAGACATGTTTTTCTTGCCTTGTCTATTTCCTTCAACACCTGCTCCTTCGATTTAATGGTGCACATTGCGTAAATCGGTATTGCTGACAAAACAGTGTTAACAAATATGCACCTTCCTATCGTGGATAACCACGTAGTTGAAGCCGACAATTTCTTCTACACCTTTGTGATCAGATATTGGAAGTCCTTGACCTTAGGTCTGCTGATGCCCATTGGCAACCCTAGGTAAGTGAAAGGAAAAGAGCCAATGGAGCACCCTACCGCGTGTGACATGATGTCAGTCTCTTCTTGAGTTAGGTTCACCGAATCATGCAGGACTTCTTCCAGTTTACCTTTAGGCCCGTGGCCCCACCTAAAGTGTACAATAGACTCTTGAGGAAGAACAACTGACACTGAGAAGCTCGCATAACTAATGTTGTGTCATCGGCGTATTGTACCACTGGGAAGTCTTGTGTGTGACTTTGCCTAATAAGCGGGGTTAGCAGTCCTCTTGCCGCCGTCTCATTAATCGCGATTTGAAGTATTTCTGCCGCAATAACGAAAAGGAGCAGCGACAAAGGGTCTCCCTGGCGTACACCCCACTTGCATTGAAAGAACTTCCCTGGTACACCATTTAGAAGGACTGCAGTTGAGGCAGCAGATATGATGTCCAAGATCCAGGCTATCCACTTTCCTGGAAAATTCATCTCCCTTAACATAAGTAGTATGAAACCATGATCAATCATGTCGAATGCTTTTTCAAAATCTAGCTTTAGTATGACTAGCTTATTTTTGGATTTGCTACATTGGTGCTTTGATAGTATGCTACAATCTTATTGACAGGACTTTGGTGATGAGCTTGACGGAGCAGTTCAACAATGAGATTGGTCTATAGTCATTAATTGTGCAAGGGTTACCCACCTTCGACAGTAGTGTAATGTAGGAGGTGTTCAGAGGTTGTAGACTTACCGAAGTATCATAGAACTCCTGAAACACCTTGTAGATATCTTCTTTTATTATGGCCCAACATTCTTTGTAAAATTTCATGCTGAAACCATCAGGGCCTGGAGCTTTGTTGTCGGGCATTTCTTTTAGGGCGTTGTCGATCTCAACTCTGATGAATGAATCACATAAGTGTTGTATGTCTTGGAATTGTGGCATAATATTGTGTAAGATTGCCCATTCCTGCCTAATGCCTGCCTCACCTAGTCTTCCTTTGAATTCTTTCCAGGGCAATACTTCTTTTTCATTATGGTCCAATAGGTCTGCTCCTGATTCAGTTTGGATTAAGGTGATCGTGTTCTGCCTATATCTCTCAGTGGCAGCTGCTATAAAGAATTTTGTAGGCTCATCACCTAGCTGTGTTCATCTAACCGTGTATCTCTGTTTCCAGTATTCATGCTTTTGTTTGAGCAGCTGAGCTAGGTGTTCTTTAATCAATACTCTGAAGTCACTTTTCTAACTCAACAGGCCTCGTAGTTTGTCTACGACCAACAGGATGTCCTTGCAATTTTGGATCAGTTTGGACAGGTTCCCAAGTGTTTTACTCCACTGTTTTAGCTTCAATCTTAGCCTTTTCAGTTTGGTCGAGATCACCCTTGCAGTGGTCATTGGTTGTACTGGTTGGTTCTAAGATTCCTGTGTTATATTTTGAAACTGCGGGTGTTGTAGTCAATAGTTCTCACTTCTCAAACCTGAAATACTTTGCCTTTGGGATGTTAGTGCCTATTTGAACCACACAAGGGATGTGGGACATCTCTGGACAGTGGGGTCATTTGTGTGTTTGGGAAACTTAGCGACCATTCTGGTGATGTGAAACACCAATCCAATTATTCCAGTATGTTGAAGTGTATATGACTGTGTGTGGGAGTTTATGAGTTTATTGGGTCAGGCCCATTTATTTACCTATATGTACCCTTGACACTCTATTGGAAACCCTAATTCCCATTTTACACCTTCCAATATGGTATCAGCCTAACCCTAATCTCCCCTCTTCTCTCTCCTCCCGATGGCACAGCCGCCGCCGCCGCCGGCCGGCGTGCCACCATCCCCTCCTCCCGGAGTGCTGCCGTCTTGGGCTTCCAGACCAGTCGGTGTCCATAAATGCTCTTACATTGCTTCTTCAAGTGACGAAATTGGTAGCATCTCTTGCATCGGATGTTGAAGATACAATGAAACCTTAGGTGCGTTGGGATGAGACACCTGTAGCATTGTTTGACCCTGGCCATCATTGCCTTGCCTTTGTGTGTGGACATTTTGCCTGCACTCTCTTTGGAAAGACGCAAGGGCGACTAGTAGCTGAAGTAATTACTCCTCCCACTATCATACTGGTCGTGAGACAGTCTTTGAACTGGGAGCGATGAGAGCTGAGTAGTATTATTAGCCAGCGGTGCGGACAAGAGAAAATTATTCGAGCTCGAAGGGATGATCGCGATCCAGCGCGACACCCTAGTATCATGCGCCGGCCTAGGCTCATTGGAGGAGCAGGAGTCAGACGTGGCCACTCTCGAGCCAGCCAGGAGGCGATCCATATGGGCCAAGTTGGCACGCCCGTTGTAGGGAAATGTTGTATTGGGAGTCGCGCGAAGTGCCCCTTTGAGTTTGAAAGCAACGGATGACGTGGATGCAATATTGGCCACCTGCACAACGGAGCCCTGATGGATCGTAGCTGCGAAAGTTACCTTTTTGCTCCTCTCCTTTTCCTGTGAAGATCTGCGAATGACTTGTGTCCAACTGTTTCTTTATTCATCTTCCCACTGCATCCTCTCGGTCACCCAGTTTGGGCCTCCATTACGGCAAATATTGAAATAAACATCGAAGTTTGCACTGATCACCCTTCTCAGAGCGACCACGAGCAAACCCACTTGCTTGTTTGCAACTGAGAAGCGAAAAGTCTGCTCACGGATGAACTGGACGTGGAATCCGCCCGACGCACCTCCAAGAATGGAATGAAGAGCCCACCCGACGTCTTGCTCCGTAAGACGGAACATGAACTGCCAGAAGGACGCTGAGAAAGAACGAACCTTGTACGAACGAATTGGGGTGATGAACCAATGAGCGACATAGCCACAGCACCTCTTCCTGAAATCTTTTTCCTTGTCGAAGATCCCATTGCAACGAGGAGGCCTCGACGCACGAGTCTGCCATCACCTATATCGCAAGGTCCCCTAGTGTTGGACAGGGGCAGAGGAGCTACCGGCGAACATGGATCAGCGGTGGGGGAGGAAGCAAGCAAGGAGCAACATGCGAGAGGGTTGCGAGAGCAGGAGCGGAGCAGTGTGTCTTGCTGCACACAACCGTGTTGCGGTGTATGTGTGGTTCCAAGTTGTGCAACCTTTTTCTGCAGCACATACGCATTGTCGTACACCATCTGTGCATAGCACGTGTGATCGCGCGTCATGCCGCAACCCACTAAGGAATTCTTTTGCATCAATGATCGAGCACAAGAAGGCCATGTGCGCCGCGACAACACCTAGTGTAAGCACAATCCACGCCACCCTAACGTTGGATCTGCTGGTACTTCGGGCGTCTTTCCCTGAATCTGGCCACCTCATACACCGTGTCGCCCACGTCGAGCTTAGTCGCCTGCCCCGACACGCCACTGTCGGGACACTCGTCAAACCACAGGGGTCCGCACACGTCTGGGCGCCGAGCTTCGATTTGGAGTCGAGACTGTCGCCTTCGGCCCGATCCGCGCCTCGACATGCTCCATTTCGTCTGGGTCGCTCCTGCCTCGACTCGATCCAATGCCACACTACCCACGCGCCACCTTGTCATAGCTCATGATCTCGCTGCCGTAGCCGAGGTCCACGCAACGATCTCCTTGTCCGTGCGCAAGGACCCACGTAGGACTGTCAATGAAGCTCGAGACTTGTGAGCTACTCGAGTTCGGTTCATTAAAAGCTCGATTTCAGCACGGCTCGACAGATAAACGAGCCAAACTCGAGCTTCATCTGAAGCTCGCGAGCCTGACAAGCTCAAGCTCGATAAGGCTCGTTTAGATAAATTATATTTTATAAATATTATTTGTTAATATTATTTGCTTAAATATTATTTATTTTTATTGTTTAAACGAGCCTACGGAGCTCGAACTCGAGCTTTTACGAGCTTCAACCGAGACCAACTATTTAAACGAGCATTATCGAGCCGAGCTCATGCTTGTCTACACGATCAGCCGGATTTCAGGCTCGGTTCGAGCTCGAGTTCTTACCGAGCTCGAACCTTGAGAGCAAACTCGCTCGAGCTCGGCTTGTTGACAACCCTAGACCCACTGCACCATCATGACAACCGAACAATTGCTTTCGATCATCGTGGAGATTGTCCTCGTGGCCTCGCGCGCTGCTGCCACCCACTTTTAGTGGAAATTCGAACGAAGGAAATCAGAAATAATGAGGAGCTCGATTTATTCCAACAACATGCAGGCCTTATAAAACTAATTACACCATGATTTTGTTTCCATCTAGCACCCTCCTTTCATGATCTACCAGGACTCTACTTTCCTAATTGAAATGACAGATTGACATTAACTTCTCCTTCGATATGACCTGGCATATTTATGGATTTCCCGCCGTATTTATGAACTCTTATCCTAATACAACTCATACTACTCAAAGAAACAAGAATAATCCCAACAATCACCCTTTAATTCTTGTTTTTCTTCACAAACTCTTATCTTGACAAACATTAATCACAGTGATGAATACTCCATCGTCCTGCACACTTGCGCTAGTTTTAGGATGGTGATGCAACTATTCCACCCTAGACTCAATTTTAGGGTGGACATGTCTGCGTCCCTTGGATGGCGACAACTTTTTCAACCCGCACACAAATTCAGGATGGGCACATCTTCATCCCTAGAATGGCAGCACAACTTTTCCACCATGCACACAACTCGGGATGGACACATCTTCATCCCGAGCAGTGTTGTAAATTGGCGCCTGGACGACTAGGCGCTTAGGCGAGGGCCAGGTGAGTAGGAGGCGCAGCGGTGCAGGGGAACCGAGGAGGGAGCAGCAAAACAGCGGCGACCTGGAGTGGAGGCGACCGCGGCGGATCAAGGCGAGCGGCAGCGGCGGCGGCGGCGGCTGTAGTGGATCGATGCGCACGGAGACGGCCGGGAGGATCGATGCGAGCGGAGGCGGTCGGGCGGATCGATGCGAGTGAAGGCTTTGCGGGAGAAGGATGTGGGACGTGGGTGACGTTTAAGGCCCAACCAACCCAGCCGTCGGGGGATGGAGTAACCGTCTAACCCTAACTTGGGCTCGTCTCCCAGCCGCCACTCCCTCCCCGATAGGGCTCGTCTCCCAGTTGTCGCTTCCTCCCTGATACAGCCGCCGCACCCTCTTCTCCCCGATGTGTCGCCTCCTTGTCCGAACCGCATCCTCCTCGCTGCCTCGGCAATGCCTCCCCTACCCCTCTCGCGCCTCCCCCTCGTCCCATGCCCTGCCACGCCTCCCCAGCCCTGCGCCAGCCTCTGCGACGGCAGCCAGGCGAGGCGACCACTCCAGGCGTCCAGCCCGAAGCGCCTGGATGCCTAGGCGGCGACTACGCGTCGCCTAGGCAACGCCGGGACAACACTGATCCCGAGCACACCTCGATCACGACCAAACTCCACACGACTGCCTCGCTCACTGCAAAACAAACCACGGTCTGTCTGGAGCCACACTCTAGTTGCTTGCCAACACGTCTATCGTTGACCTTCCATGTTGACTGTGCGAGATAGCTCGCGCGTGCCTCCCTATTCGCGCACGAGGACCCACATTGCTCGTCGGCTCTTGCATAGCCTCGGCGTCGAGCGAGTCTACTCGCCATGACCAATTCCTAAACCACCACCGGTATCTACCGAAGGACACCCGCCTACGGGCAGCGTGCCCGTAGAGACGCTCGCCCAAGAGCCCTCGAGCGGCCACATCCATGTGGACTGAGTTGCCCGACTACTCCTAGTGGCTAGACGAGTAGTCGTCCATGTCCATGCCTTACGTCTCCTTCGACAACAAAGCGCACATGGCGCGACAGTCAACTTATGGAGAGATATAGGAAGCAAAAGAAAAACCTACATATGGTGTTCATTGACTTAGAGAAGACATGTCGAAGTACCAAGTCCGGTCATGTGGTAGGTGCTAGAGAAACACAAAATTCCAACAAAGTACATTAACCTTATCAAGGATATGTACAATAATGTGGTGATAAGTGTGCGTGTAAATAATAGTGATGGATGACGTGTCAAAGGATATACAAGGGGATATCCGTTGGTGTATGCTTTTTGTTGATGATGTAGTGTTGGTAGATGAAACTAGGGATGGCGTTGATAAAAAATTAGAGCTATGAAGGCAAACCTTAGAGTCCAAGTGGCTTAGGCTTAGTAGGACAAGACTGAGTATTGAGGTGTTGCGGTGCGAAGAGGAAATGTTAGCCTATGAGGACAAATAGTACCTAGGAGGAACTCATTTTGATATTTAGGATCAATGCTACAAAGCTATGGCGGTAATGATGAGGATGTTCGCCATGGGGTCGAGGTCAGATGGATGAAGTGGCAGCAGACATCTGGAATCCTATGTGACAAGAAGGTCCCACAAAAACTGAAAGGTAAGTTCTATAGGACGATGGTGCGACCTGGATGCTATATGGAGCAGAATGTTAGCCAAATAAAAGGCAACATGTCCAACAAATGAGTGTTGTGGAGATGTGAATGCAACAGTGGACGTGCGATCACACAAGAAAAGATCGAATTAGGAATGAGGTGATACGTGATAGGATAGGGGAGGCACTGACTGAGGAGAAGCTAGTCCAACATCGATTACGGTAGTTTGGACATGTCCAGCGAAGACATCCAGAAACAGCGGTTAATAGTGGAATTCTAAATTATAAGAAAAATATTAGAAGAGGTAGAAGATGACCAAGGTTAACATGGCAGGAGGCCGTGAAGCGAGACTTGAAGGATGGGATATACCTAGAGATTTGGCTCATGATAGGACTGCATGAAAATTAGCAATTCATGTCTCAAAATCTTAGTTTATTTGTATTTGTTATTTTTATCTTCTTTTATTATTTCATTTTAAAAAACTAAAATTCAGAATCTTAGTCTATTTGTATTTTGTTACTCTCATTTTATTTTTCTATTACTTCTCTTTTTAAAAAATAACTAAATAAATAAAATTGTTGGGTTTCATATCTAACCCACCCCAACTTGCTTGGAACTAGGGATGGCAATTCCACCCGCAGGTTTGGGTACCCGTCAGGTTTGGCACCCGACGGGTGCGGGTGAGATTTTGCACTCGCGGGTCTCACCCGCACCCGACCCAACGTATTGCGGGTGCGGTTTTAATTTTTCACCCTCGGATACCCGTCGGTGCCCAAAACTGTACAGAAAATAAATCTAGTCCACATTTCACTTCCATAGCCCAGCCCAATAAACGGTCTCAAGTATGCCCAACCCTAACCCCGACCCTAGCGACCCTAGACCTGATCCGCAACTCACCTGGATCGATATTGATTCCTCTCCCGCCCCCATCGCCTCCTGGATGCCCGTCGTCGCATACCGCACTAGGCTGTCTGATGTCGCCTCCCCTGATATTCGTCATCGTGTGCCTCCGTGTGTCGACACACAAGTGTTGCTCCTATTGCTCGCCCGCTCGATGGGAGGCCGGAGCTCCTGGGTTGGCCGGTGTACACGGGCATCGTGTGCCCATCCCGAACCGGCAGCCAGCCCCACGTTGCCCTGCTTTCTCTTAGTCAGTGCCCACAAGTTCTTCACACCCGCCTTGTGGCACCAGCAAAAGCACTGCACCACGACGTCCTCCAGCTAGCCGCCAGCACCAGTCAACTCTGTCAATAAAGTATTAGTGTCGCCTCCTGCTCCCTGTCCTCTCCACATGAGGTAACTATAGGACATGGCCTTTAGTCGAAAGATTCATATTCTTTAGTTGTATCCTCCATTCTTTGCTTCACGAGGATTGATAATCTTAATCCTTGTTTCTCCATCCAAATCTCATAAAAAATGGCATAGGTCCGAGATTTCATTCTCTATTGGTAGATAAACTCTCAGATTTTCCTTCCTGGTAACAATTTCGTGTTTAAAGCCCTATATTGGACTGATTTATGTTATATTTAGTCAAACCCAACGGGCACCCGAAACCCGACGGGTGCGGGTGCAAATTTTCACTCGCGGGTGCGGGTTCAGGTTTGAAATTTCATCTGCGGGTTATTTGATTTCGGGTGGGTTTTTGCTCCACTCGACCCAAACCCGACCCATTACCATCCCTACTTGGAACAAAGGTTTGGTTGTTCGTTGTTGTTGTTGTACATATTACTAAGACATCGCATCGCCATGCGCCTTATGCTTAAAAGGTAAAAATGAGGTATGTCGTCTTGAGTCGCCTTATCGCCTTAATAACTATGATTACAAGTTTAGTCTCTTAGAGTTTCCTCTTCCTTCTACTATGGACCAAATCCCTTTTATAGTACAAGAGAAACCTTTTACAGAGAAATGGGTGATAGGGATGGAGTAATTTTAGTGGTTGCACATCTTGTCAAGATTGAACCGCCTTCAAAGGTTCACTTGTAGGCGTCAAGTCATGTGCCGCTATGGAGTCTCGTGTCAGGCAAGACAACTCTCGGATATTTATTTGACGTACATGGAGAAGTTTGTTGCCTCCACTTGAAGGCGGTTGGAGGTGAGTGCAGTCCTGCGGTGACCCTTCTTGATCATGTGTGACACTCATGGCAGTGGCAACGTGGTTCGTCGGTTCCCTATGCAAATGGAGGTAGTTAGAGCGTGTTGTCCCAACGGTTAGCCCATTTAAGCATATCCCAAGGGTAAGGCAGGTCGGCGTAGTTATATCAGTGGTCGCTTCGGGCCTCTGCCCAAGAGTGTGGCAGCGTGGGCCGACATAGCATGCCTCGCCATGAATGCTTTTAATCAAGATCAAGCACTAGTGTTTCTGATGCCTGAATATTTCGACTGAGTTGATCTTAACTGGAGACGTGCAGGTCGGAGGTAGCACGGATTGCCAGGTTGAGGGGTGTACTCCCGACCCGTCCATGGAAGGCGAAGTCTTGGCCCTCCGTTTTTGGGCCTTTCCCCTTCTTTGGATTAAATTGTGGATCACCCCTTTATGTGTTGGAGTTTATAGCAGTGGGGCCCACAATTTTCCCCTATTTGATGACGATTAATGGGAACCCTCGTTCCTAATACACCAACAAATTTATTCCAATGACATGATCCGGTTACACCCAGAATTTGTTTCTATGTAGGGCTCTCCTTTCCTAATATACTAGAACTCTACTTTCATAATCTAAATGACAACAACATTTCCTTCTATATGACCAACCGTATCTACGGATTTTCTGTCTTATTTATGAATTCCTATCCTAATATGAGTGTACTATTCCAAAAAAATAATTCCAACTTCTTTTGCCCTTGTTCCTCTCTCTTCACGCATGGAGCATTTCAATCTTTGTGTATGGAGCATTTCAAGGCTGAATTGGCCCCACCGGGAGCAAATCCTCCCAAAGGCAGCAGTTGGATCTTGAACCTAAAGCTCTATATTGTTGGAATTCCAGGCGCAGAAAATCAGGAATAGTGGAGGGATTGATTTCATTCGAATAATATGTCAGTCTTATATAGGTGTTACATCCCAATTTTATTTCCATCTAGCACTCTTGTTTCCTAATCTAGTAGAACTCTCATTTCCTAATCTAAATGACAACAACATTTACATCTCTAGGACATGCCCTATCTATGGATTTCCTACCTTATTTATGAAGTCCTATCCTAATACGACTCCTAAGAGACCCAGGCACAACCAGCCGACAGCCCACATTGGGCCTATACTGCAACACATCAGGAATACACGACAAACAGTATAGCCACCAGGCACAGTGACTCGCTGCAAACTTTTTCTGAGTACATCCAACACTCAGCTAGTAAAGTATGTCCAAGCATGATAGGAAAACTACCAGAAGCAATATTACTATCAAACTAAGGAATAGCTTTTATTCAGGAGTGAAGGCACTAATGAAGGCTAATAATATTTTAGCAGAGGGAGAGAAGAAATACAATATAAATATAAATGTAAACTTCATTAGAAAGAGTGACTGCATCAGGAGTACCTACATTGTTATGATTATTACAAATCTTTGATTCTTAACTACTTAGATCAATAAAACTTATATCCCTCTGGTTTCAGTTAGCATCCTTCAACCTTTTTAGTAAAACAGAGGTAATGCACTGGTAGCTCATAAATACTACTTATATGAACTATCACCGCAGGTAAGAAAAACTTGGGCCGAAGGTATAGGAAGACCTCCAGAGCAAGACAATTCCCCGAAACATTGCTCCAGAAAGAATTACCTTTGTACCAATTGTAATGGTGGAAGCATTAATTTGAGGCGGGCGCATATCGTATTCAGCTAGCATACTGAGCAATGAAGAAGTGAAAAAGTACAGCTCTTCTTCCTCAACCTACATGGTGAATCAATTGTAGGTTCAGAAATTTCTAAAAAAAAGAGAGAGAGAGAGAGCTAGCAGTAACCATTTCATACAAAAATATTCTTACAACAAGCAAAAGATGAATTGTGAAATACAGAAAACTAGTAAGCAAGTAAAAGCAACAACAAACTAGCATTCAGAAAAATTGCCACATATTGCTCACAAGATTTGGAGTCAGGAAATAGGGTTCCATTTATTGCATTCAGTGTGTGAGACTTTTCTAAATCACGAGATTTGCAGTGCCAATGTGCCATGATCAACAACACACCATGATGAAAGTGTCACGTATGTCGGCATATGGGCACCGGCCAGGGAATCAGGCCAGGATAAATCAATTTAGTTAAGTGGAGATAGAGTATTACTTTCCATACATTAAGTTAGAGATAAAGAATAAATAGATTAGTTTCCATAGAGATAAGAGTAGGTGTTCCTTAAAGATTGAGTCCTAGTTTCCTTAGTGCCCGACAGAAGAAGTCGCAACAATCTCCTCCCCAATCCACATCCCTTCCTAGACTGACACCTCCACCACTCGGATTGAGGACGACACCTTTCCTCCTCTCGCCGATGGGAGCACTGGCATCGACGTCCGTCGGGTGGTCGAGGACGACTCGATTCAGAACGAGATACGACTATACGAGACCGATCCTTGGCAACTTTTTCTCCGCTCTGCCTCCTGAATCAGTCTCCACCAGCATGACAGGAGCAGCTTCGTCCCGGCCAACGCGCCTACACTCGAATCGGTATCCACCGACGGCACCGAACCCGTGTGTCCGCCATCGCGTTGGGTTCCTTGATCGCGCACGCTGTCCTCGTTGTGGCTTCCGCGCACTCCACCGCTGGCTCCGCGTCCACGTCGATTCGCGGCCAAATCTTCCGCGAACTCACCACCAACACCGACGTGCAGGCGCACAGATCCGTATCCGCCACCGGCGCCGCTTTCTCGCTTGTCGCCGCCTCATTCATCTTCGATGCCACTGGCCGCCACGACGTCAGATCTGGGGGTGTGGTCGTCGATTTGATAGAGATCATGCGGATACAGACGTCTGTCGAGGTCGTCGCCTCTAGCGATGAACACGGCGGGGATTCAGGTTTGTTGCGCATTACGCAGCTCGAGCCGCTCTCGAATCTTGCGGGTTTGGGCCTCTTCCGTGTCGCCAGGTCCGCCGCCACCACAGGATCTTCTAGCACCATGCCTATCATTGTCGTGCTCACCGCGTCGAGCTATGGAGCTGCCTCCAGGCTGCAAGATTGGGGTGTCCACCGTCCAAATCCGAGTCGCCGCCAAGCTCTCCACCCCAACATTGACCCTCGTCAGTTCCGAGCGCCGCCAAGACCTGAGTGCGCCGAATCTCCTGCCACTGGACTCGCACGTCGAGTCCTCAAGGTTTCCCACGCAGCAAGCCACCAACGGCCAAGCTTTCGACTCCACCCGGCCCGACGACGCCAAACGACTGCTAAAGCTCCTCGTGCTCGCGTTGTTCCACACGCTGCCCCTCTACCTTGTCGTGCTACTCCGGGTCAACAGCGGTCAGAGGAGATATTCAGGTCTGATTTGCATGGTGATCCTGTTGCTACAGCTCTGGAGAGGGACGGATCAAGTATTGAGCATGTTCCTGAGACGGGGAGCCAAGCTGGTAATGTTGGTTGCGATGATCAGAATTCAAATCTTCGAAGATGTGACAATATGGACGGAGATATGCCACTAGAGGATGGAGTGCAACAGCAAGAAAATGAAGAACCTACCCCATTGCTCCAAGATGGAAGGCAGCCACGAGCGAATGACAAACCTCTTCCAATCCGCAAAGATGGCATTGACAATTGTTCTGAAGAAACATGTGAAGATGACTACTCTGAGAGCAAACGGCGGGATACACATGTTGGAATCATCGGAACAGCTGATCTGTTGACCTCGAAAGTTGCAGGCAGCTGGGCAGTGGAAACAGCTCCATATGTCAATGACGAGAATCTGGACCAACTTGAACTGTTGGCTGGATCCAGCAGGAGATTACTTGATATTGAGGCAAAGAAAGCAAATCAGAAGGTGCTATTTGGGTTGAGGGACACATCACAGAACATCAAAGTTGTGATTCAATGTGGTGCAGTGCCTATCTTTGTCAAGCTTATACGATCTTGCCGAAACTGTCCTCATATGCACGGCTGCTCATCCTATGTTTTTCCATGGAACACGGCCACTGGAGTTAGGTCAGCACATGTGTGTCATCTGCATCCAAACTCGAGGACGAACTTTTTGTAAGGAAGGGAGATATGTCACATACGTCGGCATATGGGCACCGGCCAGGGATTCAGGGCTAGGATAAATCAATTTAGTTAAGTGGGGATAGATTATTACTTTCCATAGATTAAGTTAGAGATAAAGAATAAATAGATTAGTTTCCATATTAGAGATAAGAGTTCGGATCGTTCCTTAGAGGTAGAGTCCTAGTTTCCTCAATGTAATATGCAGACTGGTTATATATTGTGGTCGGCGCACAAAAAATTAATCAAGCAAGAATTATAATTCAAGAGAACTTGTCTCTCCTACACATGCCCCTGTTCATCGGCGACGTCCAAGACGGTGCCGGCGATCAGGCGGCAGGTTTAGCGGTGTTTACAAGAACGTCTGTGATAGAAAGAACATGAGATGGGAATCGAATAGCTAAGCAGAGCATTGCACACAGATTTTGAGGATAAATTCTTGAAATCTACAATAGCATCATACTTTTAGTTCATTTGCCAGTTTCATATTTTCTTCCAGATGGCTCTTCCTCTGGCTTAGTTGTTTAATAGCACCAGATATAGCTTCTTCCTGCCTCTCGTCAACAGCCTAGCAAGACAAGTTAGAAATTAGTACAAGATCGAACAAATGGGGACACAGCAAGTAATATGTGCCATCCATAGAGACCATTCTCATGTCTGTAAGCTTCCTCTCAAGGATATGGTTTTCGCTCAACAAACGCAGCTCCTATCAACATAAAATAACTAAAGTTATGTGTAAGTCAGGGTGATAAGGGAAGAAACTAAAAGACCAAGACGCTTGCAAGCACCAAAATAACAAATCATTCTATCCTTTTTAACTCCGTACCTTGAGAGATGCATCTGCAATTTGCTTGCGAAGCGACAAAATCTCATCCTCTTGTAATCGTGATCTTAAGTAAAGTTCCTGCAATAAAACAGCACCAGGTCAAGGAATTGCTGCATATTGGAAATAACTAGCAAATTGTAAGCTTCAACAGCTACCTTGGTCTCTGGATCCATGAAACGAGTATTGGGATCTTCCACGGTCAAGTCTTTGTGCTGGGATGCACCAGGGAGGTGATGCCTGCCAGCACAAAAACTAGCCTCATTCAAAGAACACGACAAGATCAGAGAAATCACATGAAGCAGTTATTTTTGCGCAAGAATGACCTGACTAGAGTGTCGGGGTTTGGAGCAAAGGATTTTGCATCACCATTTTGCAATCCATGGTCCCTAGCAGACAGTGGCACATTAGTCCTCGTAATTTCATTCCCAGCTTTATCATCAGCGTTAATGAAATCAACGGGGGCATCAAATGGATCCCGCATTTTCTTCCTTTGTAATTTTCCTGTAGAAGACAACAATTGTTATAGGCATTGTCAATCACATGACATGTGATTTGACACTCACAGACTGATTAACACATGACCTATCAGGGTAATCGTTAACAGTTGCTACAGGGTACAGAAACCAATTCCCAGCTGAGTGGTACAGAAGGGGCGTAATGACTACAGTCATTTGAATTGCTCGGGTAGAATCTTCATAAAAAGCAGAAGAATACAAGAATAAACGTAGTGTTGAGAAGGGAAAAAACGATAGACTTAAAGCTAAAAGAGTTAACAAAACATAGGATTATATAGATCCTTCAGGTTCATTACCCTGGGGCCGAGGTCAGGCAACCGCCCTACTAACGCCATCAGAGAGACGCCCTCCTCTCCTCTCCTCTCCTCTCCTCCGAGAGACGAGATTTCCCGCCCCCAGGTCCCCTGCCCGGCACTGGTGGTGTCGCTGCCTGCCCCTTGAGTTGTTTTGAGCGACTACTGTTAAAGGAAGAACTGGGTACCCATCCCCATCCCTATACCCGATTGGGATGAAATCTCCTCATCCCCGTCCACGCCCCGGCGCAGGGATCGACCCGTCCCCATTATATCCAGCCTAAATTTTAACTACAATAGGGGGGAGGCGGATTAGAGGATTGGGGAGAACTCAGTTGTCACCTGGGTGAGGAGAGGAGGAGCAGGCTCCTGCCCCGTTCTGGCCGCCGTGCGCTGGCCGCACGAGACCGAGCCGCTGCTAGCCCTAGCCGTGCTCGCTGCGCCGCTGTGGTGCGCTCTGGTGTGGCGACGGGGCCCGTAGGTAGACAGAAGAAAGGGGAAGCTGTTCGCTTCCGACCTGGTCAAAAAGTGAACCGGCCCCCGACCACCCCCTTCCGCTGCGTGTCTACTCGTCCAGTCGTCCCAAACGGGCCTTGGTCATCGGCCGTGTGTACTCGTCTCGACAACACTGTTTTTTCTCAGTTACATTGTCCTACGTGTGACTCCCTCCGCAAATCCTTCCCTTCCTTGGGCTGTATTACAGCCCTGTAACCAGGCTAAATTTCAGGCATTTTAATTAACAGATAATTCTAATAATTAACAAAATGAATATTTTCTCTACACGATTCATAAAATTGATTATTATACAACTAATATCAATTAATGAGAACGACTACAATATAATCAACATTCTCGTGCAATCGTGCAAAAATCTCTTCTGACCCACAATGATCTTCATCTAATTGTTTACACTACGTTTATGTTATCAGATGAGCGGGTTTAAGTGCAAAAATACAGTAACTATTGGATATAGATCATGTGATTTAGAGAAGATTTTTCACAATTACACCAAAATGATGATTGCATTTTAGTCAATACCGCAATTAATAGAATCAACAATTAACATAATTAATAAGTAATATAATTAGCAACTAAGTGATCTTAATTGTTAATTAGCAATTGTGAGCCGCTCACATCCCTGAAACATCAAATGACTGAAAAGAAAATGTTTTTGTTTTATTTAACCTATTAGGTTTTAATTTCAATGTGGCAGGTCTTGATGGGTTTTAAGGAATTCTGTTAAATCATGCATTTATCTACCCACATAATGGGATTCTTACCATGAAATTTTGAGAAAGATAACTTTAACATCGACTTATCTCCACCTCCTACATCTCTCGTCTTAGGATTATGATCATGAATGGCACCACGATCCTGACACACTCTCACAACATCAGGCAAATTCAGCAAAAGGACTCTAAATTCTTTCCTCCACAACCTTGTGGCCTTTTCTCTCTTAACCATGAAAGCGTCGGACACCAAATCCATATCTTTTGTCATCCTCTTCAATGTCGGAGTGGTCACTGTCTTTCTCGTTTTTACCACTTGTTGAAACAAGTCGAGTCGAACCGTCACCACATGTTGCCCCAGCAATTGCTTGTGGACCCTGTTGATGTTGTTAAACCACTGTGTGATGGCCTCCAACGTTGCAAAACCCTGCTCCCGCGACTCGTGTTTGGATTTCACTGATGTTGCCTTGCATGTAGCACAAAATTGGGCCTCCGTTGAGGGTTTCGCTAGCGCTATTACAATAATCTCAAACCGAACCAACATAGAAGAGATTTATGAAAGAGTGATCTCGATGACCATGGACGCGCTACCTCGAGAGGTTAGCACAATCACGGTGGACGTAGTGGAGCGCACGAAAGAACAACCAATTCTGTTTTTTATTTTCGGACGCCGAACAGTAATGTCGTGTCTGGCCAATACAAGCAGCAGCGCACAACACTGAGTCTACAGACCATACAATAACACCTACTCACATACTTTACTCTCTCTGATTCTAAAAAACAAGTCTGTTCTATCCCTTGGACCCGAGTTGCCAAAAGAAAGTCGTTTTGCACTTTTATATGTATTCTGAACCAAAATACTCTTGTACATGCAATGTTGGTACTATATTATCGGTTGCTTTGGTTTCTGTGCATATTTATTCTTCATCGACGCTGCAAGTACTAACTTCTCACCCGTCGCATCACATTCACTAGATTTGCTAGCTCACACGTTGGTACTAGTATTTTTTTCCCAATAGTCTCTAATAGTACTTTTTGCTAAGCATTCATTGGGTTTGCTATAGCTCACCCGTTGTTTTGCTTGTGCAAAAAACGAGAAGACTTGCTGCATTGACATGCAAACACCTGGTGTGGGGCTTTATTTAGATCGTTCGCACTCATGCTACTCTAAATTGCTCCTCTAAACAGAATATTCTCTTCCTTTACAGTTATCTCTAAAAGATTCTTAGCTTTACAGTTTTATTCTCAGCACTCATTCACCTCTATATCGCACCTCTATATCAACTACCACATTATTTTACAACGTTTCAATTCTTCATTTATTTTTTCATTACATTTACCTTACACTACACTTGTATCTAATTCATCATTTAACTTCGGTTCACGATAAAAAAAATTCTTCGACAATCGACATGTGTACAATACATATGTGTATTTTGTATGTGACATATTATGTATGTATTATTGCGATGCTTGTATACAAAGGAACATCCAATGCCTTGCAAGGGAAGGATGAGTGTTGGTTGCCATGTAGTTGCTTGCAAATGAAGATAGCTTACACAAGAAGATGGCTTCAT
This sequence comes from Tuctoria greenei, assembly GCA_036927565.1. Classification (NCBI taxonomy): domain Eukaryota; kingdom Viridiplantae; phylum Streptophyta; class Magnoliopsida; order Poales; family Poaceae; genus Tuctoria; species Tuctoria greenei. The sequence goes on along the minus strand of JAYESD010000003.1, from coordinate 217,475,046 downwards.
GAAGAAGGAAAATGAGACTATAAATAGAGGCATGATCACTCACTTCTCCACACTTAGAATCACAACCAAAACACAAGAGTTTCACACTGAACTGGTTGACAGTTTTTTGTAGTGCGCCACTTAGGACTGTGCAATGCAGGAGGAGGAGGAGGAGGCCATCGACGATGAGTTCCTCGTCTTCGACGACGGTGAGAAGACGTTGCATGCGTACCTACTGCATGAGGGGTCGAGTTCTCACACAAGTCGTGATCCAAGCGCTGCATCGAAGAAGATATGGAAGAGAGATCATGCGAGCGGTCATAACGCGATAATGCATGACTATTTCAACCTTGAGCCCGTGTATACGGAGTTTCACTTCCAACATAGGTATGTATTCTTGTGTTTTGTACAAGTGTGTTCGGTTCTAAAAAATTAAAAATGTGCATTATGTGTTGTAGGTTTCGCATGCGCTGCCATATGGTCCAACGCCTTGTGTCTGTGGTTGAAGCCAACAATTCATATTTTCAACAAAGGGTAGACGCCACGGGGAAAATGGGATTATCATCTTTTCAAAAGGTGGTCTAGGTCCCTTGTGGATTGTGGCTGATTAATGACAAACAATTAAAGGGCTAATGACTTTGGTTGAGTTCTTGCATATATTTTAGTACGGAATGAAATTCACGAAAAAGGAGAAAAGGCGTGAAAATGAAGTAGAAGCAGATTTTCTATTTCTCCTTGAGTCATAGGAAAACCCGTACTATTAAAAGGGACACGACGCGTGGAAACTTAGTGGGTCAAATGGAGCTCAACCTCTTGGGTAAGTTTTAGGATAATCCTTTGTGTGTAAGTCAGACTTGTCCGACGCCTTGAGTCGAATAAGTCTGAATTCCTTCTGGTGGAATTCAGACATGTCTAAACTATATTTCGAACATGTCCGATATTTCTCTGGTCGAATTCAGACATGTCTGAATATGTATTTCAGACATGTCAAAAATCTCTTTGTTGGTATTCAAACATGTTCAAAGTGGGTCAGACATGTCTGGGGTACTTGACTTAGAAAAAATTTCTAAGTGTCTGAAAACTCGGAGTTATCCGAGATGGGTGTTCAGACAAGTCCGAGAAGTCTCTGTTCGAATTCAGACATGTCTGTAGTGGGTCGGACATGTCCGAGGTAGACTTTTCTGACTTAGTGCCTCAGATTAGTCTGAGTTGAAAAAAACCCTCTTTGTTTGTCAGACTTGTCCGAGTTGAGTTGGACTTGTCCGACGCGGCTTTTGCGTTCAGATTCAAATCAAAGTGATTAGCCGTACTGTTGCTATTGTCAACACGTCGAACATGTCCGATCTTAGGTTAGACTTGTGTGACGTGGGCTGTCACCTAACGGCTAAAACACTTTTTGAATATAAATTGTTGGGGATTTCGTCCCCTAACCAAGCCTAACCCTACAAAAACTTTCAGAGCTGCCTCAAACCCTCAAGAAAGCCTCCTCCATTGTTCTTCACCCTCTTGAGCCCAAATTTGAAGTTTTTGGGGAAGAGTGAAGGAGTGATTGTGAGACTTGGCAAGAGAAGTCCATAGGGGTTGAGCGACGTTTGATTCGCTGAGTTTCTTCGTGATTGCGTGTTTGATACTCTTGTGGTTCTCCCCTAGACGGTCAGGCATCACCCCCGCTAGTTCTTGTGTGATCTCTTGATTCGGTGAAGTTTGTAATCCTTTGTTATAGTGGAAGATCCAATACTTTACCTTTGAGGCGTCTTGGCGAGGATAGGGCTGTTAGGTCCTGCCCTCAGTGGGCTCCTCAACGGGGATGTAGGTTTCTTTGTGCAATCGAACCTCGGGAGAAAATCTTGTGTCCATTGTCTCCATTTACATTTCTGCAAAGTTCTTTCTTTCTAGTGATCATCTAAGTTTACTTTGTTTCTAGCACTTAATCTTGTATCCATCAACTACTAGAACTGCTAGGTCGTATTTCCATTCACTAGATTGCAGAAAAACTTCATTTTTAGTACTTTGTTGTAGGTTTAGTCGGACTTATCCGAGCTGAGTCAGACTTGTCTGACTTCTGTCAGACAATTTCGATTTCCAGACAGACAAGTCTAACTTGTATTGACATGACAATTTTTAATTAAGTCTAGATTTTTAATTATTACTTATTCACCTCCCCTCTAGGCTACTTTCAATTGATATCAGAGAAGATCTCTCCACCAAGAGTCTAACAACTCGGGGAGGAGATGGCCAACATGGGTGATAATCTAGTGATCGTTGATGGAGATGACAAGACGAAGAATGTCGATGTGCTTCAAGATGATCCAAATGATGATGAGAAAGTGCGCCTACTCAAGGCACGACTTCGTGAGAAGTTGAATCTTCCGAAGAAGGAGACCAACGATGCTAATGGGAGTGGCTCACAAGACTATACTCGATATCCTTACAATTATGAGCGTCTAACTCATAATAATCATTACTTGTCTATTCCTATTGGGAAACCTCCTCAATTTGATGGAAATGATTATACTATGTGGAAGCATAACATGAAGATGCACCTCATTTCCTTAAACCCTAGCTTGTGGTAAATTGTTTTGACAGGTGTTCATCTTCCCAAGAATGCGAAAGATGTGACACCAGAGCAAGTTGTCCTACTCCACCGCAATGCTCAAGCGGTTGGAGTGATCAACTCCTCCTTGAGTCGAGAGGAGTTCAACCAAATTGAAGGGTTGGAGGTGGCCATGGACATTTGGGACACCCTTAAGAAGGCCCATGAGGGCAATTGTGTGATAAGGGAGGCCAAGATTGAGATAATCGAAGGAGAACTTGGGAGGTTCACTATCATGGACGGTGAAACCCCCCAAGACATGTACAATCGGCTCAAGATCCTCATCAAAAAGAGTCGCTCTTATGGAAGCACCCGATGAACGGACCACGAAGTGGTGAGGAGGATGATTCGGACATTAATGCCTCAAAATGTCACTCTTTGCTCCTTGATTCGTGAAAGTCTGGGATTCCACAAGATGTCTCCCGAAGAAGTGCTAAAGAGAATCATCAACCATAAGACGATGGAGCAAGAGGCCATGTTCTACAACGACCTTCAAAAGCTCTCCTCCTCCAAGAAGAAAGATGTTGCATTCAAGGAAACATCATCAAAATCCCAAGAACAAGAAGAGTGTGATGAAGAGAGCCCCAACACCGATGAGGAAGAGACACTCTTCATCAAAAATATCAAGAGGATGATGAGAAGGAGGAGGGGGGCCACCATCGTGAAAGCAAGAGCAAAGACAAGCCTAAGACAAGATCAAAGAGGGTTTGCTACAATTGTGGGGAATATAGCCACTTTATTGTGGATTGCCCACATGAAGAAAACAACAAAAAGAGGAAGGGAAAGTCCCAAGAGAAGAAATACTTTAAGAAGAAGAAGCAATCGGGACGATCCCACCTTGGGAAGGAGTGGGATTCAAATGAATACTCCTCCTCCGATGAAGAAGAGAAGATAGCAACAATTGTCATGAAGAAATCAACCATGGAGAACAAGATCTTCTCCAACTTGGAGAACTCAAGGCCAACTTGCCTCATGGCCAAGGAGGGAAGAAAGAATGTTAAATCTAAACCATCTTCTTCAATTTCTTCACATGATAACTTTGATAGTGCTAGTGAAAATGAATACATGCTTAAGAACATGAGTAAGAGTACATTCAAAAGATTGAAGATGTTGTTAGATGAGATATTTGAGAAGGAAGTGTTCATCAACCGTCAAGAGGACATGATCATCCAACAGAAGGAGAGATGCCAAGAGGTTGAGGAGCTCTTGGAGCTTGAAAGAGAAAGAAGAAATGCACTTGAGCATGAACTCGCTTTGAGCAAGGAAACTTGCTCAAATCTTGAGAACACTACAATTGTGCTGAAGGATAAACTTGTTAGCTTGACAAAAGTTAATAAGATCCTTGAAACACAAGTAGAGTCTCTCAAGGTCAATGCACCTTCTTCCTCTAAAAGCTCACCTTCCACAAATGTCAAATATGAAACACCTCAAGCTTGCAAGTGCTCTAACTTGATCCTAAAACTTAAAGATGAGCTTAAGGAGGCACAAAATAAGCAAGCACCAAAAGATGGCATCTTTGACAAGGATAAGATGGCATATGCATGTAGTGCATACACCAACACAAAACATCCTCTTATCAAAGATGGTATTGGCTATTCTAGGGAGAGTAAGCAAAATGCTAAGACTCCCAAGAATGGAAAAGACTTGATTGTTTTTGTTAAGGAAGGTTCATGCCACAATAACAAGGAAAAGAACATTACCATTTCACATAATATGCCTAAAAATGAACATCATCCTTTGTTCCATGATTTTAATGCTTCATATGCTTTATTAAGGAACAAGTTTGGAAAGCCTTATGCTAGGTATGTTGTGCCATACCGCCAGAGTTCAAAACCTTGCGTGTGGGTGCCCAAGTGCCTCTTGACTAACATCAAAGGACCCAACACCGCTTGGGTACCTAAAGCTAAGGCTTAACTCTATTATGTAGGCATACTCCTCCGGTGGAACCAAGTGGGTTCTTGATAGTGAATGCACAATTCATATGACCGGAGAGAGAAAAATGTTTGTGAAGTATGAGGAAAACGGTGATCCAAGTGAGAGAATCTACTTTGAGGACAATAGTCAAGAGAAAATCCTTGACACAAGTAAAATTGCTATACCCCCTAATCATACTCTTTCCAATGTTTTGCATGTTGATTCACTCGATTATAATCTCTTGTCCATATCACAATTATGTGACAAAGATTATAATTGTATTTTCACTAACGAGGGTGTGACCATCACAAGAAGAAGCAACGACTCAATTGCCTTTAAAGGCGTGTTCAAGGGAAATCTTTATCTTGTGGATTTTTCCGTGGATAAAGCCCAACTTGACACATGCTTAATGGCAAAAATCAACATGGGATGGCTTTAGCATAGAAGACTAGCCCATGCTGGGATGAGCAACTTGCAAAAACTTCTTAAGAGCAAGCACATCCGTAGTTTGAAGAATGTTGTATTTGAAAAGGATAGGCCATGCAACCCTTGCCTAGCCGCAAAGCAAGTTGGAGCTCAAAATCCATTCAAGAACATCATGAAGACAACAAGACCATTGAAGCTTCTACACATGGACCTATTCGACCCAATTGCCTACATAAGCATTGGCGGTAACAAATATGGTCTTGTCATTGTCGATGATTTTTCATGTTTCACTTAGGTGTTCTTTTTGCATGACAAGAGCGAGACTCAAAGTGTCCTCAAGAAATACTCGAGGAGAGCTCAAAATGAGTTCTCCTTGAGGATCAAGACTATAAGAAGTTACAACGACAGAGAATTCAAGAACACTCAAGTTGAAGAATTTTTTAATGAAGAATGCATCAAGCATGAGATCTCAACCCCCTACTCCCCAACAAAATGGGGTGGCTGAGAGCAAGAATAGGACCCTCATTGAGATGTCAAGAATCATGCTTGATGAGTATAAGACGTCGAACTGATTTTGGGCGGAAGCGGTCAACACCGCTTGCCATACCACAAATCGGTTGTACCATCATTGCATATTGAAGAAGACGTCCTACGAGCTCCTAACCGGTAACAAACCCAACATTTCCTATTTTCGTGTTTTGGGAGCAAATCCTATATTCTCAACAAGAAGCCTAGGATATCGAAGTTCGCTTCAAAGTACAATGAGGGTTTCTTGCTTGATCATTATTAAGACACTTACACCTATTGTGTCTTTACCAAATCCTCTGGAATTGTTGAAGTAGCACATGATGTAGTGTTTGATGAGACTAATAGCTCCCGAGTGGAGCAAGTTGATCGTCATGTGCTAGATCAGGATGAAGTTCCACAAGTGGTCATAGGAAGGATGACACTTGGAAATATTTGACCACAAGAACAATCTCAAGACTCAAGTGGCCATCCCACACATCAAGCAAACTCTTTCTCAAACGATCAAGTTCATGACCCTCAAGATGCACCTCAACAAGATCAAAATGGAGGTAACAATCAGGGGGAGACGAAGAAAATGAGGAAGATGAAGATGAAGATCCAAGACCTCAGGCACCACACCGAGAGTACATCAAAGCATTCAACGGGGCCATCTTGCCGACAACATCCTTGGAGATATCTCCAAGGGGGTAACTACTCGATCTCATGTTGCAAATTTTTGTGAACATTACTCTTTTGTTTCTTCCTTGGAACCTCACAAGGTTGAAGAAGCACTACGAGATCCGGATTGGGTGGTGGCCATGCAAGAGGATCTCAACAACTTTGAAAGAAATCAAGTGTGGGAGCTCGTGAAGAGACCAAATGCGAATGTTTTTGGCACCAAGTGGGTGTTCCGCAATAAACAAGATGAGCACGGGGTGGTGAAAAGGAACAAAGCACGACTTGTGGCCAAGAGGTACTCACAAGTCAAAGGTTTGGATTTCGATGAAACATTTGCTCCCGTAGCTAGGCTTGAATCAATTTGTATATTACTTGCCTTTCCTACTCACCATGATTTTAAGTTATACCAAATGGACGTCAAGAGTGCATTTCTCAATAGTCCAATCAAAGAAGAGGTGTATGTGGAGCAACCCCCGGGCTTTGAAATCAAGACTTTCCCAACCATGTCTACAAATTGTGTTAGGCTCTCTATGGCCTCAAACAAGCCCCTAGGGCTTAGTATGAGTGCCTTAGAGACTTTCTAACTCAAAATGGTTTCAAAATTTGGAAGGTTAGCTATACTTTATTCACTAAGCATTTCAATGATGATTTGTTTGTTTTCCAAATATATGTCGATGCCATTATATTTGGTTCTACTAAAAAACTTTTTGTGATGATTTTTCTAAGATTATGACCGAAAGGTTTGAGATGTCTATGATGGGGGAGTTGAAGTTATTTCTTGAATTTCAAGTGAAGCAACTCAAGGAAGGCACATTTATTAGTCAAACGAAGTACACACAAGACATACTCAAGAAGTTTGACATGGACAAAGCCAAACCCATCAAGACTCCAATGGGAACCAATAGGCATCTCAACCTTAATGAAGATGGTCCAAGTGTGGACCAAAAGGTATATCGCTCTATGATAGGTTCATTGCCTTAATTATGTGCATCTAGGCCCGATATAATGTTATGTGTTTGTTTGTGTGCTCGATTCCAAGCTGCTCCCAAGGTGTGTCATTTGACCGCCGTAAAGAGAATTCTTAGATATTTAATTCACACACCAAGCCTAGGACTTTGGTACCCCAAGGGCTCTACGTTTAATCTCATTGGATATTCTGATGTGGATTATGCGAGGTGGAAAGTCGATAGGAGGAGTACCTCCGTAACTTGCAAATTTTTAGGTAGATCCCTAGTGTCTTGGTCCTCAAAGAAACAAAATTACATTGCTCTATCCACAGCCGAAGCGGAATATGTTACAGTCGGAAGTTGTTGTGCACAACTTGTTTGGATGCGACAAACTCTTAGGGATTATGGCATAAACTTGAGTCATATCCCTCTCCTATGTGACAATGAGAGTACCATCAAAATAGCCCACAATCCGGTTGAGCATTCAAGGACCAAGCACATTGATATCCACCATCAGGCTATCTCCAACAACACACCTCAAAAATTGATACCCATCTGCCTATTTGGGCTTCCCTGAATTGTCAGAACCTTAGCCTATATCTAAGCTTCTCCAACAGTGAAGGTATTTTTCATTACGGAGAACAGTTTTCTCGATAGTTCGCGGGTGTCCCGTCCCCAGGCGCGCGGCAAGAGCCAGGAGGCAGCGGGAGAGGATTCCACAGACACTGACAGCGAGGGCGAGAAGGTTGGCCGCGTGCGCAAGCGGCGGATGCGCGCGATGAGGAGGCTGACCACAAGGTACGCAGCGAGGAAGCAAAGGGCTGGCGCGGTGAGGAGGCTGGCCATGGGCACGCGCGGGAAGGGCGAGGAGGCGGCGGGCGCACGCGGCAAGGAAGCAGCAGGCCCTCACAGCGAGGAGGTGGGCTGTGGTCGGGCACGACGAGGAAGCCACTGGTGACGAGGCGGGCTGGAGCGACGAGGCGGGCAGGCACTACGAGGAGGCTGGCCACGGGCGCACGCGGCGAGGGCGAGGAGGCGGCGGGCCACATGTGGATCAAGGGAGAGGCAATCATCAATATCGAGCGCGCAGGGTGGTGCTCGCGAGGCGGCGGGGAGGCGTAGGGCGGCGGAGCAGCGCGCGAGCGGCGCTCGCGAGGCGGCGGGGCGGCGTAGGGCATAGCGCAGGGCGACGGAGCAGTGCGCGAGCGACGCTCGCGAGGTGGCGGGGCGACGGAGGGCTGAGCGCAGGCGGCGGAGGGGAGAGCGCGCGTCAGCTCGAGGAGGAGGGGCACAACACAAGGGAGGAATTACGGACGAAGCTTGTTGTGCGAGAGGAAAGATCGGGCAGAAGAAAGAAAAAATATAGCGTCCGTTGGGATGGGCTGCTTGGCTTGGGCGACTATGTTTGGGCTATGGGATGTGGAGTGATTAAAATGGGCTTCTTCTTTAGCGTATCTGTTGGAGAGTGTTTTTGACCCCTCTTAATATCTATAATGTGAATGTGGCCTAGAGGGGGGTGAATAGGCCTTTTCAAAAATTGTGAGAACCTGCAACACTTAACAACCAGTTTAAAACCAGAGATATCAGACTAGTCCGGTAAAGTGCGGACTAGTCCGGTGTATACGGACTAGATTAATTAAGTTTGATCGATTAATTTTATTCTTCAATATATGCAGCGGAAATATACGATTAAATAAAGTGTTATAATGTTATGAACCAGGTTATATCACAATTCAATCTTATACTTGATATTTCAACGTAAAGTAATCAAGATCAATTGTAACCCTAGATTGATATAATGTAAAGGACAATGAACACAAAAGAAGAACACAAGAGATTTATCCCGTGGTTCGGTTCCCATAGAGGCAACCTACATCCAAGTTGAGGAGTCCACAAAGGACCAGGTCTTCTCCAACCCTACCCTCGTCGGATCGCCACGAAGGCCAATCCTCCTCCACTTATCTCAAAGGGGTGAATAACCGAATTCAAGGGGCCTTCTCACACGTTGAGAGCTCCCTTGGATTACAACATGAAATACCACTAAGAACACACTCAAAAGATTACAATTAAATCACAGGAGTGTGTTAGAGAATCAAACCAAGAGCTCAATGTGGTGTTGAACGTGTCTCTCCAATGAACTAGAGTGAATCCTCAAAGGATTGATCTTTGTTGCACTTAATTTCGTGGAGAGATGTGGTTTTTGAGGCTCTTGGGAGGTGTGACGGCGCTAGGGTTCGAGAGAGTATGAAATATGGCCGTGCAACTCTATTTATATAGGTTTCTAAAAGTGACCGTTAGGGTTCAGAAAGATCGGACTAGTCCGTGATGGTCACCGGACTAGTCCGGTGTGCTGTGTGTAGCAAACCCTAAGTGTCCCGAAATATCGGACTAGTCCGGCTAGGAACGGACTTGTCCAATTTCGCTACTGGAAATCTTCGGACTAGTCCGATAGTCATCGTACTTGTCCGGACATGTGAAAACCTAAGTGTATTGGATGACAAGTCCGCACTTGGAGGACTTGTCTGATTTAGTTCAGAGGGTTTTTCGGACTAGTCCGTGCAAATATCGGACTTATCCGATATGGACCAGAGAGAATATCGGACTAGTCCAGTTGTGATCGGACTTGTCCGATTTTGTGTGACTTTTGAAGTGTTTTGAGGACTAGTCTGCACTGGGGAGGACTAGTCCAATTCTAGTTAGAGAGATATCGGACTAGTCCATTGGATATCGGACTTGTCCAATTTTGTGCAGAGAGGATATCGGACTAGTCCGGTGTTAGTCGGACTAGTCCGATCCTGTGTAACTTTGTGCAATGTGTGTGTTTAATTGTGATTGAGCTCTTGGGATGTGTTTTCTCAACACACTCCATACACAATGATCTACTATTCTTCTTCCTTGAGCTCATCTCCACTTTGCTCCTCATTCTTCCTTCTTTTTGGTACTTTGCTCATTTTTCAATTAAAAACCTGCACTCATCTCAACAAAGCGGTTAGGATCCCAATTGCTTGTCATAAATCATCCAAAACCCACAAGGGAGTCCTAGATGCACTTTCAATCTCCCCCTTTTTGGTGATTGATGACAACCAATTGAGATTTCACAAAATATGATAAAAATTGAGATTTTCATAAAGTATGCACATATGAGTCCAAAATACATCAAGTAGTGAAAGCATAGTCCATATGTGCATTCTTTATGGTGGGATGCATAACTAAGTGCACTGAAACATTGAGAATGACATATTGATATTAATCACCCAATAGCAAGCATATATGTCATTCTAGAGCAAAATCACAGTTTTCATAAATACTACTCAAAGGATCAAATCATTGCATCACAGAACCATAATTAACATAAGATCATTGTTAAAACTTTACAAGCCACAAAAGAGTTAAAAAACATAGCATAGGGCTCTCTCCTTGCAAACTAAAACTAAGACTAAGACTCCCCCTCAATCTCTCCCCCTTTGGCATCAAGACACCAAAAAGAAGGAGAGGAGGGTCCTAAGGTCTTCACTCTTCGCTGTCGGTCCTCTCATCGTCGTCTTCATCATCTTCATCTTCAGCTTGATGATGATGATGAGGAGGAGGTGTGAAGCTACTCGAGCCCCCAACGCCAAAGTAGGCAAGCTCGGAGGGGGTCAAGGGCCTGGGCTCAGTGAAATCAGAATCTGAGTCTTCAGAGATTATTGGGGACCCAATTGGCTCAATCTCCAGTTTCTGGCAAAATTGCTTCACATTTGCCTTGATATACTTCATGTCCTCCTTTGTTTTCTTGTTGAGCTTATGGGCCTTCACTTCGGCCTTTTTGCAGGAGGCAAAGATTGCAGTCAGATACTTGAGAATTCCACTGGCTGAACCTTTTTGAGAGGCTGCACTAGTAGCAGGGGCAGCCCTGACATCTTCTCTTGTTCTTGCCGGTGCCTCGGGACTGGAGGCCGGCGAGGGCGCAACCTGCACACTCGGCTTTTGAGGCATTTGAGGCCTCAAGGGGAGATGCTCCACATCTTTTACAAACTCAATCCCGGTGACTTTCTCAATCACAAACATTAGGTAAGGAACATATCCACAAGACCTGTTGGGAGTGCAAGATATGTTCACCATGTCATTCCAAATGTATTCCGCCACATCAAACGGGTCGTCCTTGCTTATGACCCTCATCAGAGTCTGGAGGTATCCTTGCACACTCCCAACATCTCCATCCTTGGGAGCAATTGTCTTCCTCAAAACTCTATTTAGCACCACAAAAAATGGCTTCATATTTTTGGTGGAGGGAGGGTTGAACTTTGAGTTTGGCTCATATAGGAACTTCATCCTATCCTTCTCAATGACACCTATGTTGTGTATGATCAGGCAGTCAGATCTTGTGGTGTCAAGGTGAAGCAGGCTAGCAAAATCTTCTTGAGTAATACACTACTTGGATCCATGAGTCATCCAAGTGACACTCTCCTCATCTTCATTAGAGAAGTGACAGGTTGCAAAGAACTGTGCAATCACTTCATCATTCTAGTTATTCCTGAAGGCGAAAAGATCCCTCAGGCCATGCCTCTCAATGGCTCTCACTACCTCAGTGAATGGTGAGCAGCCCTTCTTCTCAAAATGTGCCCAGTCAATCCACTGACTGCACACAACTGGTGTCTTCATTGGGAGATACACCGATTTGTAGAAATCAGCATGGAAGTTGCACCAGAATCTTCCATCAACAGCTTGCTTCGGTCGGCCATACCAATCGATGCTTCTGAATTTTACCGCCGAGTCACTGCCCTTCCCGTTGAACTTCTCTTCATTGGGGTCCCGGACCCCTTCCCTTGGAGCATGGAGTTTCAGCGGGCCAACCAGACCCGTAGCAATCCCTTTGCCCTCGCCCTTTGCTTGGCGAGGGCCACTTGATGATGCAACTGCTTTGGAGACTGGCTTCTTTACCAACATCTTCCTCCGAACCTGAGGAGGGGTTGGAGCTGGCTCGGAGGGTCTTCCTTGGCGCTTCTTGCCAATACCCGTTGAGGTCCGAGGTGCCACCTCGTGGTCCATCTCGGCCTCAAAGTCGGAGACGTCATTGCCCGAGCTCGACATGACCTGAGAATGAGTGGAATGATTGAGAATGAATGATACAAGGCATAGGTATGGAAGGATAGCAAGGAATTGCATTGGGGAGTTGAGAAGTTAGGTTTTGATTTCAGATAAATCGGACTTGTCCGGTGTACAGGCACGGACTAGTCCGGTATTCAAACTCAAAAACCTAGGGAACTAGACAAATGGTGTTTCCTAATGCACAACAACCTTAGCATAAACGTAATACATCAAGAGAGCATGTATACATCGAGGAATGCTAGGCTATTTGATAAACAATGAAGAAATTTGGAATTTCTAGGGTTTGAGTGAAAATTACCGAATAATTCAATTGATGCTCGAAGAGAAGGGTGTTGAAGTCCGGACTTGTCCGTGAACTTCAATCTTTGAGCAAGGATGCTTGATCTCCACCCAAATGCGGAGCTTTTTGGCGGAGGGGACTCAAAATCGCCTTGGGAGCTTGAGTGGAAGAGAGAGGACGCGTGAGGCAAGAGTGGAGGTGAATGAATTAGGGTTTGGCGGCGGCTAGGGTTATGGACACGAAAAATCGGACAAGTCCAGAGACGACCGGACTAGTATGAACTTTTCCAGAGGACAATATCGGACTAGTCCGTTGTATGCCGGACTGGTCCGGCCTAACCGGCACTCTGCGGACCAGTCTGCACGGGCGGACTAGTCCGGGTAACCACGGACTAGTCCGTGGTCACCAGGAGAGAATTGCTTAGCCCATTCATATATATTTGAAGGTACATATTTAGAGAAAAGAGAGGCAAAACACATCAAATAATCTTGATGAGTATGATCAGTAAGCATACAACAATCAAGCAATGATCATAATTCATCAAGATTTTGTAATTGACATAGTTTTTTTTCAGAGAAAAATGAGAGAGATGATTTTCACAATCCAATCAACATATTTAAAGAATTCATACAGGTATGCAACATTTCAAGCCACACTCTGAGCATCAAGGATATTTAGTTCATTTCGGAGTTCACAAAAACGCTTTCATCAAGTGGCTTGGTGAATATGTCGGCCAATTGCTTTTGAGTGTTGACATGTGAAATGGCTATGTCTCCTTTCATGGCATGATCTCTCAAAAAGTGATGTCTTATGTCTATGTGTTTAGTTCTAGAGTGCTCAACTGGGTTGTGGGCAATTTTGATGGCACTTTTATTGTCACAAAGGAGTGGAATATGGTTCATATTGTAACCATAATCCCTTAGAGTTTATCGCATCCAAAGAAGTTTTGCACAACAACTCCTGACTGCAACATACTCCGTTTTGGCTGTGGATAAGGCAATGGAATTTTGTTTCTTGGAGGACCAAGAAACTAAGGATCTCCCTAGGAATTAGCATGTACTGGAGGTGCTTTTTCTATCTACTTTGCACCCGGCATAATCTGCATCGGAGTAACCAATGAGATTGAATTTTGAGCCTTTTGGGTACCAAAGACCAAGGTTGGGTGTATGAACCAAATATCTCAAGATCCTTTTTACGGCTGTCAAGTGACATTCCTTAGGATTGGCTTGAAATCTTGCACACAAACATACACTCAACATAATATCTGGCCTAGATGCACATAAATAGAGTAGAGATCTAATCATGGAGTGATATACCTTTTGGTCGACGCTAGGTCCATCTTCATTGAGATCTAAATGGCCATTTGTTGCCATGGGGGTTTTTATGGGCTTCGCCTTGTCCATGCCAAACTTCTTAAGTATGTCCTGCGTGTACTTGGTTTGGCTTAGGAACGTCCCTTCCTTCTGTTGCCGCACTTGGAATCCCAAGAAGTACTTTAATTCTCCCATCATTGACATTTCAAACCTGTCTGTCATGATTTTACTAAATTCCTCACAAAAGGATTGGTTAGTTGACCCAAAAATTATATCGTCAACATAAATTTGTCAAATAAAAAGATCATTATCAAAATTCTTGTAAATAGTGTATAATCTACTTTGCCAATATTAAAGCCATTCTCAATTAAGAAATCTCTAAGACACTCATACCAAGCTCTAGGAGCTTGTTTGAGGCCGTAGAGAGCCTTACGCAATTTAAATATGTGGTCGGGGAACTCTTCATCTTCAAACCCGGGTGGTTGCTCCACATACACCTCTTCCTTAATTGGTCCGTTGAGGAACGCGCTTTTCACATCCATTTGATACAGCTTGAAATCATGGTGAGTAGCATATGCAAGTAATATTCTAATAGATTCAAGCCTAGCTACTGGAGCAAAGGTCTCATCGAAATCCAAACCTTCAACTTGTGAATACCCTTTGGCCACAAGTCGTGCCTTGTTCCTTGTCACCACCCCGTGTTCATCTTGTTTATTGCGGAAGACCCACTTGGTGCCAACGATGTTTGCATTGGGTCTTGCCACAAGTTCCCACACCTTGTTCCACTTGAAGTTGTTCAATTCTTCTTGCATTGCCACCACCCAGTCTGGATCTTTCAATGCATCTTCAACCCTGAGTGGTTCCAAAAAGGATACAAACGAATAGTGCTCACAAAAGTTAGCTATGCGAGATCTAGTGGTTACTCCCTTTTGGATGTCACTGATGATATTGTCGATTGGGTGATCCCTTTGGATGCCTTTGTGTACTCTTGGGTGTGGCACTTGAGGAGTTGTATCTTCATGATCACCTGCTTCTCCCCCTAAGTGATTGCCTTCGTTGACTTGTTGATTATCTTCGTATTCTTGTGGTTGATCTTGTGTTGAAGCTCCCCCTTGATCGTTGGTCTCCTCTTGTGGTTCATCTTCCTCATGTACGTGTGGAGGTGGCTCTTGTGGTCGAACCTCACCTAGAGCCATTCTTTTCAATGCTTGACAAGGAGCTTCTTCTTTACCTAGTTCACATGGATCAACTTGCTCCTTTTGGGAGCCATTAGTCTCATCGAACACTACGTCACGTGCTACTTCAACAAGTCCGTAGGTCTTGTTGAAAACACGATAGGCGTAAGTGTTCGAATCATAACCTAGCAAGAAACCTTCATCGGACTTCAAAGCGAACTTTGAAGTCCTAGGCTTCTTGTTCAAGATATAACATGGAGAACCGAAAACTCGAAAATATGAAATATTTGGTTTGTTACCGGTGAGTAGCTCATAGGATGTCTTCTTGAGTAGTCGATCAAGATAGAGTCGATTTACGGCGTAGCAAGCGGTGTTAATCGCTTCCGCCCAAAATCGATACGATGTCTTGTACTCATCGAGCATTGTTCTTGCCATCTTTATGAGTGTTCGATTCTTTCTTTCGGCAACTCCGTTTTGTTGTGGGGGGTACGGTGCTGAAAATTCGTGCTTTATGCCTTCTTCATCAAGGTACTCCTCCACTTGCGTGTTCTTGAACTCCGTGCCATTGTCGCTTCGAATATTCTTGATTATCAATGAGAATTCGTTTTGAGCTCACTTGAAGAACTTCTTGAGTATTCCCTATGTCTCTGACTTATCATGCAAAAAGAAAACCCAAGTGAAGCGAGAAAAATCATCAACAACAACTAAACCATATTTGTTACCGCCGATGCTTATGTAGGCTATTGGACCAAATAAGTCCATGTGTAGTAGCTCGAGTGGTCTTGTTGTAGTCATGACATTTTTGGCGGGGTGAGGTGCTCCAACTTGCTTCCCGGCTTGGCACGCGCTATAGGGCCTGTCTTTCTCAAATACAACATCCTTTAAACCTCGGATGTGATCGCGTTTGAGGAGTTTTTGAAGGTTCCTCATACCAACATGCGCTAGCCGTCTATGCCACAACCAACCCATGTTGGTCTTTGCAATCAAGCATGTGTGAAGTTCAGCTTTATCCTTATTGAAGTCAACAGGATAGAGCTTTCCCTTTAACATACCCTTGAATGCAACGGAACCATCACTCCTCCTAGAAACGGTCACACCCTTATAGTGAACAAGCAATTATAACCTTTGTCGCATAATTGAGATATGGACAACAGGTTATAATCTAGAGATTCAACATGTAAAACGAGAGAAAGTGTGTGTTTAGAGGATATTGCAATTTTACCGGTACCGAGCACCCTTCCTTGACTATTATCTCCAAAGTAGATGCCCTCATTTGGGTCCTTATTCTCTTCATATTCCACGAACATTCTTCTTTCCCCGGTCATATGGTTGGTGCAACCACTGTCTAGCACCCATTTAGATCCACCAGAGGAATAGGCCTGCAAAAACAAATCATGCTTTGGTTTTAGGTACCCAAGCTTGCTTGGGTCCTTGGAGGTTAGTTACAGTACATTTGGGCACCCACACATGAGACTTGGTGTTCCCATGGCGTGGCCCAACATAATGAGCATAAACCTTGCCAAAATTATTTCTCATTAACACATAGGAGGCATCGAAAGTTTTAAACAATAGCTGTTGTTGTTTATGTACAGGACTAGTCTGGGGGGCCGGACTTGTACCGAGGACCGGACTTGTCCGGACACCGACCGGACTAGTCCGATGTTCATGTGTAGTTAGTATCTAATCTGTGACTTTCTAATTTGAGAGGGCCTTCCTTTTACAAAGGTAATCCTCTCCTTGTTATTCTTATGGCTTCTAGCATGTTGCTTTTCACCATAAGAATAACCAATGCCATATTTGACATTTGGAGGTCTTTTGACCAAGTATGCACTACATGCATATTTGATCTTCTCCTTGTCAAATATGCCACTTTGGGCAGGATGTTTATCCTTTGTAGAGGTTGGCTTATCCTTCAAACTGATGTCACCTTTCTTACATGTGCAAGCATGAGCAAAATCAATTTTAGTGAGTTGAGAAGGTGAACTTGAAGAGGAGGAAGGTTCACTCAGCTTGAGTGACTCAACCTGCACTTCAAGGATCTTGTTAACCTTGATCAGGTCAGCAAGTTGGTCCTTGATTGTGGCATTTGAGTCAGTTAACTCCAGGCAACTTTCCTTGCTCGAAGCTAACTCAAGCTCTAGTGATTTGCTTCGTTCCTTTTCAAGTTCTATAAGTTTGTCAAGTTCGACATATTCCTCCTTTCGGGAGATGATCATGTCCTCTTGACGATGTATTAACCTCTCCTTCTCAAAAAGTTGATCAAGCAAAAATTTCATTTTAGTAGTTGTTTTCCTATCTAGTCCAATAAGCATGTCCTCATTATCACTATTGAGTTCATCATCGCTAGAATAGGAATGCATGGAGGGAGGTTTAATGGTTACCTTGCATTTACCTTCCTTTGCCATAAGGCAAGTGCCATCTCCCTTCCATGCACCAAGTGTAGGTAAAAGGGTAGACTTCTTGGATGTCTTCTCTATGGCTATGCTAGCCATCTCTTCTTCTTCGGACGATGAGGACTCATCATTTGAGTCCCACTCTCTCCCAATGTGCGCTTGTTCGGCTTGTTTCTTCTTCTTGAAGAATTCTTGGGTTGAGGCTTGGCTTCTTTGGTCTTCTTCTTGTTCTCCTCATATGGGCAATCAACTATAAAGTTGTTATACTCACCACAATTATAGCATGCCCACCTCAACTTTGGCTTCGTTCTTTCCTTGTACTTTCCTTCGCTTGACTTTGTACCTTGTCTCTTTTTCATTATTCTCTTGAATTTCTTCATGAACAATATCATGTCTTCTTCATCCAATTCACTGCTCTCGCCGTCACTATCTTCCTCTAGTTGTTCTTCTCTAGCTTCTTTGGATAGGGGCTTGAGTGTGGACTTCAAAGCAACCCCTTTCTTCTTTGCCGAGGTGAGTTCGGCAATCTCCTTGACATGTTTTGCTTGTTTTTCCATCATCTCGAAGTTGATGATCTTTCCAAACAGTTCATCCGGAGTCAACCTCTTGTATCCGGGGCTTTCTCTGATCATGGAGCATAGTGTGACGTTGCGAGGCATAAAAGCTCTAAGGATGAGCTTTACCACCTCGTGGTCATTCCACTTTTTACTTCCTAATGATCTGACCTTGTTAACAAGTGTCTTTAATCAATTGTACATGTCTTGGGGTGACTCGTCTTCTTCAATTGCAAATCTTCCTAACTCGCCTTCAATCATTTCGATTTTTGCTTCACGCACATGTCAGTCACCTTCATGTGCAGTTTGTAGTGTGTCCCATATCTCCTTTGAAATTTCGAGTCCATCCACCTTGGTGAACTCGTCCCGACTGGGTGAAGAGGTAATTACGGCTGCGGCTTGAGCATTTCGGTGAATTGCCTGCTCTTGGCTGGGGGTGAGCTCTTCGTCGTTGTCCGGGATATCTATCCATGTGCACACAATATGCCACAAACTTGGATTGAGGGAAATTAGATGCATCTTCATATTTTGCCTCCACATTGAGTAATCACTTCCATCGAAGTGTGGGGCTTTTCCAAGTGGGATAGATAAATAATGATTGTTATTGGAATTGAGACAATCATAGTTAAAAGGATATTAGGAGTAGTCGATGTGACTACTCCCCTTCTTCTTCTCTTCAACTTTTACTTTCCCTTTGGAAAGTGTCTTCTTTCTTAGGAGCGCCTTTATCTCCAGCGTCTCCTCATCGTCGTCCTCGAAGTCTTGAATGGCTTCGAGGAGCTTCTCCACCTTGAGGTTCTTTTCTTCATCAACCTTCTCTTGGTTGTTGCTCTTGTGGGTGTCCTTCATGTCTGACATGATCTCCTTCGAGCGATTAATCTCTTTCTTGAAGAACCTGCTCTGATACCAATTGAATGTGGCCTAGAGGGGGGGGGTGAATAGGCCTTTTTGAAAATTGTTGGAACCTGCAACACTTAACAACCAGTTTAAAACCAGAGATATCGGACTAGTCCGGTAAAGTGCGGACTAGTCCGGTGTATACAGACTAGATTGATTAAGTTTGATCGATTAATTTTATTCTTCAATATATGCAGCATAAATATACGATTAAATAAAGTGTTATAAGGTTATGAACCAGGTTATATCACAATTCAATCTTATACTTGATATTTCAATGTAAAGTAATCAAGATCAATTGTAACCCTAGATTGATATAATGTAAAGGACAATGAACACAAAAGAAGAACACAAGAGATTTATCCCGTGGTTCGGTTCCCACAGAGGCAACCTACATCCACATTGAGGAGTCCACAAAAGGACCGGGTCTTCTCCAACCCTACCCTCGTCGGATCGCCACGAAGGCCAATCCTCTTCCACTTATCTCAAAGGGGTGAATAACCAAATTCAAGGGGCCTTCTCACACGTTGAGAGCTCCCTTGGATTACAACACGAA
Source organism: Tuctoria greenei (assembly GCA_036927565.1). Lineage (NCBI taxonomy): Eukaryota > Viridiplantae > Streptophyta > Magnoliopsida > Poales > Poaceae > Tuctoria > Tuctoria greenei. The sequence goes on along the minus strand of JAYESD010000003.1, from coordinate 217,455,746 downwards.
ATACCACCAAGAACACACTCAAAAGATTACAATTAAATCGCAGGAGTGTGTTAAAGAATCAAACCAAGAGCTCAATGTGGTGTTGAACGTGTCTCTCCAATGAACTAGAGTGAATCCTCAAAGGATTGATCTTTGTTGCACTTAATTTCGTGGAGAGATGTGGTTTTTGAGGCTCTTGGGAGGTGTGACGACGCTAGGGTTTGAGAGAGTATGAAATATGGCCGTGCAACTCTATTTATATGGGTTTCTTAAAGTGACTGTTAGGGTTCAAAAAGATCGGACTAGTCTGTGGTGGTCACCGGACTAGTCCGGTGTGCTGTGTATAGCAAACCCTAAGTGTCTCGAAATATCGGACTAGTCCGGCTAGGAACGGACTTGTCCGATTTCGCTACTGGAAATCTTCAGACTAGTCCGATAGTCATCGGACTTGTCCGGACATGTGAAACCCTAAGTGTATTGGATGACAAGTCCGCACTTGGAGGACTTGTCCGATTTAGTTCAGAGGGTTTTTCGGACTAGTCCGTGCAAATATCGGACTTGTCCAATATGGACCAGAGAGAATATCGGACTAGTCCGGTTTTGATCGGACTTGTCCGATTTTGTGTGACTTTTGAAGTGTTTTGAGGACTAGTCCGCACTGGGGAGGACTAGTCCGATTCTAGTCAAAGAGATATCGGACTAGTCCGATGGATATCGGACTTGTCCGATTTTGTGCAGAGAGGATATCGGACTAGTCCGGTGTTAGTCGGACTAGTCCGATCCTGTGTAACTTTGTGTAATGTGTGTGTTTAATTGTGATTGAGCTCTTGAGATGTGTTTTCTCAACACACTCCATACACAATGATCATTCTTCTTCCTTGAGCTCATTTCCACTTTGCTTCTCATTCTTCCTTCTTTTTGGTACTTTGCTCATTTTTCTATTAAAAACCTGCACTCATCTCAACAAAGCGGTTAGGATCCCAATTGCTTGTCATAAATCATCCAAAACCCACAAGAGAGTCCTAGATGCACTTTCATAATGGGGATGAGCTTCTATTTAGGCTAGCTGTTGGAGACAGCCTCACTTCTTGAGAGATCACTCCATCAAAGGAGACATAGTAATATCCCATGTGAGAACTGAAAAACAATTGACCAATATCTTCACCAGGCCCTTAGATGAGAAAAGATTTTGTGAACTTAGGAGTGAGCTCAATATCTTAGATCCTCAAAAAGTGGATTGAGTCTTGCACATCTGATTGTTACTTGCATTTGCTTCAAAGTTCATGCACGCTTGCGAAAAATTCTTCCCCCTCGATTTTCTACAATACTATTTGAAATTATTGGATACTTGTAAATTATGGTCATAGTTTGATTGTTGATTGCTTATTTACGATATTTGCAAAGATCTTGTGTGAGAACTTGTCCATAATGTCTAAATTATTTGACCTCCCCTCAAAATTCTAGTTGCACACTGCAACTATTCAGGGGGAGTCGAATAAGTCTGAATCATAAGTCAGACATGTCCGACGTCTGTGTCAAACAGGTCTAACGTGGGTCAGTTAGGGTTTCAGGAGACCGTCGGACAAGTACGACTTCATGCATCGCACAAGTCCAACGTGGGATGTCCGAGGTCCCCGAGAAGAGGCTGACGGCTCATTTCTCTCTCCCCTCCCTTCAATCTCTCTCACTCTTGTTCAACCCTCTCCCTCTCAAGATCCTCATTGACTTTGAGATTCTTACGACGAGTGTGTGAGGTCGACCTCCTCCAAGGCTTGGAAGTTCAGGACCCGTTCGACCCTCTCCACTCTCCCCTCTTCTCAAGGTATCCTATCTAATCTTTCCTTGATTCTTTCGGATCTTGCGGCAAGTTGTTGTTTTCTTGTTAATGAATTTGTTCACTAGCATGATTAATAACTTGTGGTAGAATCTTGTTGGTAGAAAAATTGATTTGCATAGTTTAGATAGAAGTCAGGGTTATAACTGTACATGCCCGATATGTCCGACATCTGCTTCGGACAAGTATGACTCAGTTTGTCGGATAAGTCTAACTTTCGAGTTAGACAAGTCCGATCCTGTATAGCATTAACCTCTTAACTTCTATACAAACTATGAATCAATGATTCTATCCTTCTTGCTTTGTCTCTTACCTATCCTTTATGTCTCTCTCTAGCCATGGATCAAATCAAGGTGCAAAGAGAGGCAAGCAAGCCACCGACAGTGAAGCATCAACTCAGGCCCCAAAGAGAGTCAAGCAGACTATTCATCGTACCAGCTCCGCTCAGAGAGCCATTGTTGTCTCAGGAGGATCCAATGATGCTCAAGTTGCTCGAGAGAATGTTGAGATTGGACCCTTGGTAGTTCACATACTGGAAGGCGACCCTCGTCGTCCGATAGACATGATCAACTATAGAAGAAACCTTCCAGATACTCAACATCAGAGAGATGTGAAGTGCTATGACATGCCTAGGGTCGGGAGAGACCCTCACTTCTATAGCTACTTTCACATGGATTACTATCGGTCCGTTCTCACGAGAAAGACAAATTTGGTGACTGATATGCAATGGATTGATTGGCAAGGCATACAACAGAAGAGAGATGTCCTATTTTCTGAGGTCAAGGACGCTTGTGAGTTCCATGGGTAAAGGACATCATGGGGCTGCAATACCCATGGAATGTCGAAGTCATTCTTTAGTTCTATGCCACCATATTCTATTGGATAGACAAGCATGGTTTCACTTGGATGACAAATGGTGAGAAGTACTCGATTAGCTATGAAGATTTTGCTACCATGTGGGATATGGAGCACTGTTTGAGGCATCCATTGAAGATCCATGAGGAGCCTCTTGTGACTACTGAGGAGATGTTGGACTTCTACTCATAGGGGTACCTTGCTAAGCCTCCTCACATACATGGGCTACATCCTTTCCATACAATGCTTAATCGTCTCATCCGAAAGATGATAGCCCCTAAAGACGGTGATGCCAACCGGATCAACCACAACAGCCGCAATGTCATCAAGCTCCTTGTTAGCCAATAAAACTTCAATGCCTTTGACTACATCTATGAGGAGATTTAGATTGCTTCAGAGACTCCTGCTAGGTCTTGCTTTTATGCTCCTTACATCATGAAGCTTATCGAGACAGTTTCTTGCAAGAAATTTGTGAAGGATGTGGTGCATAGGCCTCTAGTGCCTCAAAAGCCTCGAAGCTTCATCGTCATTTGAGAGCTCCTTCAACACCATCCCATCCTAGCTCTCCTAGGAGGTGCTCAGCTCAGCCTCCTCCTCCTGTGCCACATCAGCCTTCTTGTTCTTCATGACTTTTGAAGGTTCTTAAGGCTATGTTCTCCATGTGCTGCTCCACTTAGATATCAATCCAGAAGTTAGCAAAGTGGCATAAGAGAAACATGGCATCCATCAGAGAGCACCTCCAGCTACCCCCTGCCCTTGTGTCAGATGACAATGAGGAAGTAGTGCCTCCAGAGTTTCCCGAGCTGTCCGAGTCAGAGTTTGTCTTCTTCTCAGGGATTGGTGCTTCTTCTAGTGCTCCTGCAGCTGCTCGTTCTGGTGATGATGATGATTAAGAAGAAAGCGAGTATGAAGAGGAGCGAGAGAGTTCCAATACCGAGGGGAGCGATGACGAGTAGATGCTAGGGCTCCTTTTAGCTTTTCTCCTTGTTGGTGCCTTGATGCCAAAGGGGGATAAGTATATATCTTAGTTATGGACATGGACATTGTCGGTACCCGGCGTACCGGGTACCCTCACGCACAAGCTAGAGCTGCCTAGGTACCCCGTCTTCCAGCAAGGGCGGGGCCTGAGGGCCCGCCACGTGTTAAGAAGGCCCAGACCCATCAGTCTCAGATGCGGACCATGGTACCCGCAAGAGACCCCAAAGAAGAGTTCAGCTCCCCCTTGGAGAAGAGCTCCCATGCAGCCACGTGTCCAGCTGGTAAGGATCCCCCCTCCCCCGTGAGATAGGGCTCCGGTTGTGCCACGTGGTCCAAGACATCAGACAGGCCACCTCCCGTGTAGGCGGGCTCCGGCGCTACCATGTGTCCCACAACCTTAGAGTCCCCGCTCTACTCAGGAACGGGCTTGAAAGTGGCCTAGAGGGGGGTGAGTAGGCCTTTTTGAAATTTGTCGGAACCTGCAACACTTAACCACCAGATCAAAACTTGAGATATCGGACTAGTCCGGTAAAGTGCGGACTAGTCCGGTGTATACCAACTAAGTTAATCAAGTTTGATCAATTAACTTGATTCTAGGATGTATGCAGTGGAAATATACTTGTGATTTAGGTGTTGCACGATTATAGACTAGGATATATCACAATTTAATCTTATACTTAATGATTCAACATAAAGTAAGCAATAATGATTCAAACCCTAGATTGTTGTGATGAATAAGAACGATGAACACAAAACAAGAACACAAGCAGTTTATCCCGTGGTTCGGCTCCCACAGAGGCAACCTACATCCACGTTGAGGAGTCCACAAAAGGATCGGGTCTTCTCCAACCCTACCCTCGTCGGATTGCCACGAAGGCCAATCCTCTTCTCTTATCACAAAGGTAAATAACTGAATTCAAGGGGCCTTCTCACACGTTGAGGGCTCCCCTAGATTACAATGACAAATCCACCAAGAACACACTCAAAAGATTACAATGAAAATCACAGGAGTGTGTTAGGGAATCAAACCAAGAGCTCAAGAGTGATGAAATGTGTCTCTCCAATGTTTCGAAGTGTATCCTCAAAGGATTGATCTTTTTGGCTTTTGATTTCGTGGAGAGATGTATTTTTGAGGCTCTTGGGAGGTGTGACAGCGCTAGGGTTCGAGAGCGATTAAAGTTGGGCCGTGCACCTCTATTTATATGGGGTTTCTAAAAGTGACCGTTAGGGTTTAGAAAGATTGGACTAGTCCGTGGTGGACACCGGACTAGTCCGGTGTGCTGTGTGTAGCAAACCCTAAGTGTCCCGAAATATCGGACTAGTCCGGCCAGGAGCGGACTTGTCCGATTTCGCTTCTGGAAATCTTCGGACTAGTCCGATAGTCATCGGACTTGTCCGGATAGTGAAACCCTAAGTGGTTATTAGGACAAGTCCGCACTTGGAGTACTTATTTGATTTAGGTCAGAGAGTTTTCCAAACTAGTCCGTGCTAATATCGGACTTGTCCGATTGACATCAGAAAGATATCGGACTAGTCCGGTGTCTGATCGGACTTGTCCGATTTTGTGTGACTTGTGAAGTGTTTTGAGGACTAGTTCGCACTGGGGAGGACTAGTCCGATTCTAGTCAGAGAGATATCGGACTAGTCCGATGGATATCGGACTTTTCCGATCTTGTGCAGAAAGGATATCGGACTAGTCCAATGTCAGTCAGACTAGTCCGGTCCTGTATAAATTTGTGCAATGTGGGTGTTTATTTGTGTTTGAGCTCTTGGGGTGTGTTTCCTTAACACACTCCATACACAATGATCTACTACACTTGTTCCTTGAGCTCATTTCCACATTGCTCCTCATTCTCCCTTCTTTTTGGCACTTTGCTTATTTCCCCATTAAAACCTGTGCTCAACTCAACAAAGTGGTTAGGATCTCATTTGCTTGTCATAAATCATCCAAAACCCACATGGGATTCCTAGATGCACTTTCAATCTCCCCCTTTTTTGGTGATTGATGGCAACCAATTGAGATTTCACATAATATGATAAAAGTTGAGATTTTCATAAAGTATGCACATATGAGTTTAAAATACATCAAGCAATGAAAACATGATCTATATGTGCATTCTTTATGGTGGGATGCATAACTAAGTGCATTGAAACAATAATTATGAGGAGAATGACATAATTGACATTAACACACTAACAACAAGCATATATGTCATTCTAGAAGCAAAATCACAAATTTCATAGATTATTCCACAAGTAGTTCAAATCATTGCATAACAGGACCATTAAGTAACATAGAGCATATTCAAAGATTTACAACCCACAAAATCGACAAAAAGCATAAAGGAAGCTCTCTACTCGCATCCTACAGCTAATGACCTAAGACCTAAGGCTCCCCCTCAATCTCTTCCCCTTTGGCATCAAGACACCAAAAAGAAGGAGAGAAGGGATCTAAAGTCTTCAAGCCTCGCTGTCGGTCCTCTCATCGTCTTCATCTTCGTCTTCAGGCTGATGAGGAGGAGGAGGAGGTGTGGAGCCACTCGAGCCCCCAATGCCAAAGTAGGCAAGCTCGGAGGGGGTCAAGGGCCCGAGCTTGGTGAAGTCGGAGTCAGAGTCATTGGAGATTACTGGAGATCCAATGGGCTCGATCTCTAGTTTCTGGCATATCTGCTTCACATTGGCCTTGACATTCTTCATGTCTTCCTTTCTCTTCTTATTCAGCTTGTGGGCCCTCACTTCGGCCTTTTTGCAGGAAGCAAAGATAGCAGTCAAGTACTTGAGGATGCCACTTGCAGATCCTTTTTGAGTAGCTGCCCTAGTGGTGGGGGTAGCCCTGGCATCTCCACTTGACTTTGCCGGAGCCTCAGGGCTGGAGGCTGGAGATGGAGCAACCTGTATACTTGGCTTCTAAGGGATCTGGGGCCTCAATGGAAGGTCCTCCACATCTTTAACAAATTCAATCCCAGTTACCTTCTCAATCACAAACATCAGATATGGAGCATAACCACAAGACCTGTTGGGTGTGCAAGAAATGTTCACCATATCATTTCAAATATAGTCCGCCACATCAAACTGACGGTCCTTGCTCATGACCCTCATTAGGGTCTGAAGATAGCCCTGCACACTCCCAACATCTCCATCCTTAGAAGCAATAGTCTTCCTCAATACTCTGTTCAGGTCCACAAAGAAAGGCTTCATGTTCTTCGTGGAGGGAGCGTTGAACTTTGAGTTGGGCTCATAGAGGAATTTCATCCTGTCCTTCTCAATGACACCTATGTTGTGAATGATCAAGTTGTCATGTCTTGAGGTGTCAAGGTGGAGCAGGCTTGCAAAGTCTTCATGAGTGATACTGTACTTGGATCCGTGAGTCATCCAATTAACACTCTCTTCATCTTCACTTGAGAAATGGCACGCCGCAAAGAATTGTGCGATGACCTAATCATTCTAGTTGTTCCTGAAGGCAAAAATATCCTTCAGGCCATGCCTCTCAACTGCATCCACCACCTTAATAAACGGGGAGCAGCCCTTCTTCTCAAAATGCGCCCAATCGATCCATTGGCTATGCACTACCGGTGTCTTCATGGGGAGGTACACAGACTTGTAGAAATATGCATGGAAATTGCACCAAAATCTTCCGTTGGTAGCTTGCTTTGGATGGCCATACCAATCAATACTTCTGAATTTCGCTGCTGAGTCATTGCCCTTCCCATTGAATCTTTCTTCAGTGGGGTCCCTGACCCCTTCCCTTGGAGCATGCAGCTTTAGGGGGCCAACCGGGCCCGTTGCTATTCCCTTGCCCTTGCCCTTAGCTTGGCGAGGGCCACTTGTTGCTGCATCAGCCTTGGACGCCGGCTTCTTTGCCAGCACCTTCCTTCGAGCCTGTGGAGGAGATGGAGCCGGCTCGGAAGGACGCTCTTGGCGTTTCTTGCCAAGGCTTGTCGAAGGCCGAAGTTCGACCTCGTGGTCCATCTCGGCCTCGAAATCGGAAATTTCATCGTTTGAGCTCGACATGCCCTGAGAATGAATTGTGTAAGGCATGGATAAGAATGGATGACAAGGAATTGAATGGATGACAAGGAATTGAATGGATGACAAGAGAATTTGCATTGAGGAATTAAGGTTAGGGTTGAGTTCAAAAAAATCGGACTTGTCCCGGACTTGTCCGTGCATGGACCGGACTAGTCCAGTATTCATCCTCAAAAACCTAACATATGAGACAAATGGACTATCTCAATGCAAAATTAGCCTAACAACAATGTAATACATCAAGAACACTAGTATTAGGTGAAAGAAGCTAGGCTATTCGATCAACAATGAAGAAAATAGGGATTTCTAGGGTTTGGGCGAAAATTATCGAAGAAATCGCTTGAAACTTGGAGATGAGGGTGTTGAAGTTCGGAGAAGTCCGTGAAATTCAATCTCCGAGCAAGGAAGCTTGATTTCCGCCCAAATGCGAAGCCTTTTGGTGGAGAAAGCAAGAAATCGCCTTGGGAGCTCGAGCACGAAGAGAGAGAACGTGTGAGGCAAGAGTGGAGGTGAAGGAATTAGGGTTTTGCGGCGGCTAGGGTTATGGACACGAAAAATCGGACAAGTTCGGAAATGACCGGACTAGTCCGAACTTTTCTAGAGGCTATATCAGAGTAGTTCGTGGTCTAACGGACTAGTCCGACCTAACGGCGCTCTGCGGACTAGTCTGCATGTGCGGACTAGTCTGGGTAACCACAGACTAGTCCGTGGTCACCAGGCAAGAATTTCTTAGCCCATTCATATATATTTGAAGGTACATATTTAGAAAATAGGGAGGCAAATCAAATCAAATAATCTTGATGAATATGATCAGTAAGCATACAACAATCAAGCAATGACCATAATTCACCAAGATCTAGTAATTGAGATAGTTTTCGGAGAAAATTGAGAGAGATGATTTTCACAATCCAATCAACATATTTTGAAGAATTCATACAGGTATGCAACATTCAATCCACATTCCGAGCATCAAGGATGTTTAGTTCATTTCGAAGCTCACAAAAGCATTTTTGAAAGTGCATCTAGGAATCCCTTGTGGGTTTTGGATGATTTATGATAAGCAAATGAGATCCTAACATCTTTGTTGAGATGAGCACATGTTTTAATAGCAAAATAAGCAAAGTGCCAAAAAGAAGGGAGAATGAGGAGCAAAGTGGAAATGAGCTCAAGGAAGAAGAATAGTAGATCATTGTGTATGGAGTGTGTTAAGGAAACACACCCCAAGAGCTCAATAACAATTACACACACATTGCACAAATTTATACAGGACCGGACTAGTCCGAATGTCACCGGACTAGTCAGATATCCTCTCTGCACAAAATCGGACAAGTCCGATATCCATCGGACTAGTCTGATATCTCTCTAACTAGAATCGGACTAGTCCTCCCCAGTGCGGACTAGTCCTCAAAACACTTCACAAGTCACACAAAATCGGACAGGTCCGATCACCACCGGACTAGTCCGATATTCATTCTGATCTAAATCGGACAAGTCCGATATTCATTCTAATCTAAATCGGACAAGTCCGATATTAGCACAGACTAGTCCGAAAAACTCTCTGACCTAAATCGGACAAGTCCTCCAAGTGCGGACTTGTCCTCATAACCACTTAGGGTTTCACTGTCCGGACAAGTCCGATGTCTATAGGACTAGTTCGAAGATTTCCAGAAGCGAAATCGGACAAGTCCACTCCTAGCCGGACTAGTCCGATATTTCGAGACACTTAGGATTTGCTACACACAGCACACCGGACTAGTCCGGTGTCCACCACAGACTAGTCCGATATTCCTAAACCCTAACGGTAACTTTTAGAAACCCTATATAAATAGAGGTGTACGGCTTAACTTCAAACACTCTCGAACCCTAGCACCGTCACACCTCCCAAGAGCCTCAAAAACACATTTCCCCACAAAATTAAGTGCAACAAAGATCAATCCTTTGAGTATACACTCTAGATCATTGGAGAGACACGTTCAACACTCATTGAGGTCTTAGTTTGATTCTCTAACACACTCCTGTGATTTCATTGTAATCTTTTGAGTGTGTTCTTGGTGGTATTTCGTGTTGTAATCTAAGGGAGCCCTCAACGTGTTAGAAGGCCCCTTTGAATTTGGTTATTCACCCCTTTGTGATAAGTGGAAGAGGATTGGCCTTCGTGGCAATCCGACGAGGGTAGGGTTGGAGAAGACCCGGTCCTTTTGTGGACTCCTCAACGTTGATGTAGGTTGCCTCTGTGGGAACCGAACCACGGGATAAATCTCTTGTGTCTTGCTTTGTGTTCATTGTTCTTATTCATTACAACAATCTAGGGTTTGAATCAATATTGCTTACTTTACATTGAATCACTAAGTATAAGATTGAATTGTGATATATCCTAGTATATCATCTTGCAACACTTAAATTAACTGTATATTTCCGTTGCATACATCATAGAATCAAAGTAATCGATCAAACTTAATCAACCTAGTCGGTACACACCGGACTAGTCCGCACTTTACCGGACTAGTCCGATATCTCAAGTTTTGATCTGGTAATTAAGTGTTGCAGGTTCTGACAAATTTTAAAAAGGCCTATTCACCCCCCTCTAGGCCACATTCAATTGGTATCAGAGCAGGTTCTTCAAGAAAGAGACTAATCGCTCGAAGAAGATCATGTCGGACATGAAGGACATCCACAAGAGCAACAACCAAGAAAAGGTTGATAATGACAAGAACCTAAAGGAGGAGAAGCTCCTCGAAGCCATTCAAGACTTTGAGGACGACGATGAGGAGACGCTAGAACTAAAGGTGCCCCTAAGAAAGAAGACACTTTCCAAAGGGAAAGTGAAGTTGAAGAAAAGAAGAAGGGGAGTGGTCACACCTACTACTCCCGATATCCTTTCAACTATGATCGTCTGAATTCCAATAATAATCATTACTTGTCTATTTCACTCGAAAAAGCCCCACACTTTGATGGAAGTGATTACTCAATTTGGAGGCAAAATATGAAAATGCATCTAATCTCTCTCAATCCAAGTATGTGGCATATTGTGTGCACAAGAATAGATATCTTGGACGACGACAAAGAGCTCACACCAAGCCAAGAGCAGGCTATTCATCGAAATGCTCAAGCCGCGGCAGTAATCACCTCTTCGCTCAGTTGGGACGAGTTCACCAAGGTGGATGGACTCGAGATTGCTAAGGAGATATGGGACACACTGCAAACTGCACATGAAGGTGACCGACATGTGCGTGAAGCAAAGATCGAAATGATCGAAGGCGAATTAGGAAGATTCACAATTGAAGAAGACGAGTCACCTCAAGATATGTACAACCAATTAAAGACACTCGTCAACAAGGTTCGATCTTATGGAAGCAAGAAGTGGAATGACCACGAGGTGGTGAAGCTCATCCTTAGAGCTTTCATGCCTCGCAACGTCACCCTATGCTCAATGATTAGAGAAAGCTCCGAATACAAGAAAATGACTCCAGATGAATTACTTGGAAAAATCATTATTTTCGAGATGATGGAAAAACAAGCAAAGCATGTCAAGGAAATTGCCGACCTCACCTCGGCAAATAAGAAAGGGGTTGCTTTGAAGTCCACCCTCAAGCCCCTATCTAAAGTAGCTCGAGAAGCTCAGCTAGAAGAAAACAGTGATGATGAGAGCAGTGAATTAGATGAAGAAGACATGATATTGTTCATGAAGAAATTCAAGAGAATAATGAAGAAAAGATAAGGCACTAAATCAAGCGACGGGAAGTACAAGGAAAGAACAAAGTCAAAGTTGAGGCGGGCATGCTATAATTGTGGTGAGTATAGCCACTTTATAGTTGATTGCCCATATGAAGAAAATAAGAAGAAGACCAAAGAAGGGAAGCCTCAACCCAAGAAATTCTTCAAGAAGAAGAAATAAGCGGAACAAGCGCACATAGATAAAGAGTGGGACTCAAATGATGAGTCCTCATCATCCGAAGAAGAAGAGATGGCTAGCATAGCCATCGAGAAGACATCCAAGAAGTCCACTCTCTTCCTTAAACTCGACGCATGGAAGGGAGATGGCACTTGCCTTATGGCAAAGGAAGGTAAACGCAAGGTAACCATTACACCCCCTTCCGTGCATTCCTATTCTAGTGATGATGAAATCAATAGTGATAATGAGGATATGCTTGTTGGACTAGATAAGAAAACTGCCACAAAAATGAAATTTTTACTTGATCAACTTGTTGAGAAGGAGAGGTTGATACATCGTCAAGAGGACATGATCATCTCCCAAAAGGAGGAATATGTCGAACTTGACAAGCTTCTAGAACTTGAAAAGGAACGAAGCAATTCACTAGAGCTTGAGTTAGCTTCAAGCAAGGAAACTTGCTTGGAGTTAACCGACTCAACTGCTACAATCAAGAACCAACTTGCTGACCTGATCAAGGTTAATAAGATCCTTGAAGTGCAAGTCGAATCACTCAAGCAAGGTGAACCTTCATCCTCTTCAAGTTCACCTTCTCAACCCACTAAAACTGAGGTTTCTTATACTTGTACATGTAATAAAATTGACACCAGTTTGAAAGACAAGCCAACCTCTACAAAAGATAAGCATCCTGCCCAAAGTGGCATATTTGACAAGGAGAAGATCAAATATGTACGTAGTGCATACTTGGTCACAAGACCTCCAAATGTCAAATATGGCATTGGTTACTCTCATGGTGAAAAGCAACAAGCTAGAAGCCATAAGAATAACAGGGATATCAATGTCTTTGTAAAGGGAGGAGCCTTCCAAACTGGAAAATCAAAAATTAATAAGTACAAAATGCATGACCGCCGGACTAGTCCAGTGGTGGTCCGGACAAGTCCGGTACTCCGGACAAGTCCGACCTCCCAGATTAGTCCTGCGTATAAACAACAAAAGTTACTTTTCAATACTTTCGATGCCTCGTATGTCTTAATGAGAAATAATCATGGAAAGGTTTATGCTCATTATGTTGGGCCACACCATGAGAACACCAAATCTCATGTGTGGGTGCCCAAATCTCTTATGACTAACCTCCGAGGACCCAAGCAAGCTTGGGTACCTAAAACCAAGGCATAAATTGTTTTTGCAGGCCTATTCCTCCGGTGGATCTAAATGGTTGTTAGACAGTGGCTGCACCAACCATATGACCGGAGAAAGAAGAATGTTCGTTGAATATGAAGAGAATGAGGATCCATACGAGGGCATCTATTCTGGAGATAATAGCCAAGGAAAGGTGCTCGGTACCGGTAAAATTACCATATCATTGTGACGCCCGGTTCCGAAAATGAACCAAGCTAACGCATATGTGTGCCCAGGATGTTCATCACACATACACGAGTGCAATCACAAAAGAGTATACAGAAAATTTCCACAAGACAAGATTAATTAACCAAATTTTATTACACAAACCATATTATCCTCGAATCCAAGCTCCAATGAATATTAATGACAAGTTCAACTAATGCAGCAGAAATAAACTAATTAATCAAACTAAGCAACTATGCAACATAAGCGACAGGGTATGCATGCGCAGCTCCAATCAACACCACAGGCAAAGCTGACGGTAGACACGGCCTAGAACTCCGCATTATCGCCATTAAACTCCCAATCCTGACCTGCAACTGTTGGGGGGGGGGAATTGCAAGAGTGAGTACATGTCGTACTCAGCAAGTGTGGAAAGTATGACATATGGCTGATTCAAACGACGACAATAATAATGGCTAAGTGCTGAAAAGTACAGTAAAACATTTGAAAAGCAATATAGTATAAGTATGTGAAGTAAACCCATCATAATCATAAATAATATCATAATACCAGTCCATAATTCACCATCGTCATCAATAATTCCAGATTTCACCATTGTCAATAACCATATTCAATACCAGAAATTAAATCCATAACCATTACCAAACCATAACCATTACCAAAACATAACCATTACCAAACCATAACCATCCCAAATTCCAATTTGCCTCTAATCATGGAAGTTGTCCAGGTGCTCATAACCGGGAGCACGGCTATCATGATAGTTTTAGTTAACTCTGCAGAGTTTGTACCTCTTTACCCACGTGTTCGTGATTTCATCACCCTTCGGCGACTAAGAACCTCCCTTGTGCCCATGACCCGTCGGTCACATTACACACTTCCGTTGGTGTGTGGCCAAGAGATCACAAAATAGCTTTTACAAAGGGATTACTAGCCTATTTAGACCCCACTGAGGTTTCACCGGTGGCGATGTCTCCCGCAGAGCACATCTTCAACCAAGGGCCCTGTGGGGACCGGAATCCAGACATCCGAGGATCTCATTGGGTGGTGTCGTGCGATGCGACACCCAACAGTTTACAAGAATAGAACCAGAATAAAGTACAAGACCGAGTCTTTTATTTAATACACAGCGGAAGTTTTCACAATACTAGCGGATGTAAAGAAATATATACATACCATAGCTACGCTCTCAGCACTAGCTATGCAAAAAGCAAAGTTTTCCATGCCAGGGATACTTTGCACTAGCAACACTCAAACTATGGCGGCGTGCAGGGTTCCCACTCGGCTGTACACCCTGGAGGGGGTGTTGCCTCATCGTCAAACCCATCCTCAATAGGGTAACCTGCAAAAACTCGTTAACTGCAAACGTGAGCTTAAGGCTCAGCAAGACTTAACCGTCTCACTAGACAGATGCACGGGGACACTAAACATAGGTAAGGAATAGCATAAATAACTCGCCTACAAGTGGATCCTTATAACCAAGTTTTAAGTAGCAAATGACATTCTCTGAGCACGGCACATCATGGGCTCCACAATCAAACAAGAAACGCTTTACCGATGATATGACATGCCCAAAGCACATAATGCTGTTACAGCTAAAGTATGGGGAAATTGTAAATCTTTAGTTATACTATCTCTAAACCAAACAAAGTTGCAAAGTAATTATAATTCAATATCATATGACTTTCCTGACTTCTTTAGTATTTACTACGTCGCGACTGCGACAGACAAGTGGTACTCTATTACTGCGAGGGACAGTGATTGCAATCAGGACACACCCGGACAACACGATACATACGCACTTTCGGAAATGCCAGCGAGCACTTCGCGCAGTACCTACGTAGCACTTCAGTACTAGTCGTATATAGCAACCTTTCGCGAGACACTCAAATGCCGAACCGGTCGATCCGTCACGGGCAGGAGGTCCCTGCGTGGGGCGTACTCTGACGTGCCCACCAGCGGATTTACACCTTGCTACCCTCAACCCACACCTATAAAACGGAACGGTATGCCTCGACACCCAAGTGACCAAGCTACGTCAGTTTATTGGATTCCATATGTCCATTATGTTGCCGGTACAATTCAAGCTTGTCCGAAGGGGCTGCATACGGACGGGCCTTAATCGACACAGGTAGGGCTATGCGACCGAGACTCAATTCTCGCCGCTTCCTATCCATTCCCTGCCCGGTCTCAATTTCATTATATTAAGCCATTTGCTATTTAACCAATCCTGTGAGATACATCTCTCGCGAGTAGATTCCATCTACTCGACTTCTACCGGATTTCCTACGCATTAGCAAAGCAGTTACTACAGGTCAACTGTGACTCGTGCCAGATAAACCCTGGGATTTTTGGTCATGCATGTGGAGTATCAATCACCCTATACGTAATGCACATATCAATACTTATGACGTAAGGTGATAAAGACTGTAAAAATTCTGTAAAGCTTTTAAATGCAAACCGGGGCTTGCCTTGTTGCAGGTCAGGTTCTGAGTTAAAAATTGGAAAGTTCCTTTCCAAGGCTTCTGGCTCCTCCTCGACTTCGGTCACTATACGATATGCAGATAACATGGATATATAAATGACTTTGAAATTTATTTAGTTTAAGACCATAAATTAATTCATGGTGATCACTATATGACAGGGACCTTAATTTGCTTTGGAACTTCGATGGTAGATACTAGGGAATATGATCAAAGCTCTTGCAAAGAACAGGAGATGATCATAGCAGATTGTGGTCTCCGAAAGTACGGCAAGCAAATCAACTTCCAAAAATTTCCGAGAGGAAACTGTAGCTTGAACCTAGCTAACAGTTGATAATCAAGATGGAGGGGGTGGTTCTGGTCTTAGCAAAATTTGTTTCATAATTTCCTAAGCTTGTGGGGAAGGAGTTATTGTATTTCTAATTCGGCAAGAATTTCTGGATTTACTTTATAATTGAGTTTCTAGACATTAAATCAATATTTGGTTTGTAACTGATTTAGGACTAGTATAGTAGGTTAATTAAATCCAAGATTTTAACAGGAGCTAGGGTTTGACTAAAGGAAGACTCAGTAAAATTTTGGGACCTAATAAAGCAACCTAATATCTGTGAAAATTCAATAACTGAGAAAGGAAATTGAATTATACAGAGCGTTAAACAGGTGCTATGGCTCCCAAACTTTGCCTGATAATCAAGAATAGGACAATAAATTTTATGTGAATTTTGGGGATTTTTCCCGTGGATATCTTGTCTGGAAAAATTGCATTTGCATTAGGAAAGATTATTTTCTAAAGAATTTAACTCTGAGTTTCACAGAACCTAATTGGTATTGACAGAAACTAGAGCTCAAGAGCTTTCGAACAAAATTTGTTTGAAGAATTTTGGAGTATCCTACAGAAAGTTATGGATTTTCTAAGTTGGAGCCTAATCTGGAATAATTTCCTAATTTGATTTAACTCGTGGGCCCCACTGTTTTAAAATGAACCAATAGTATTTAAACCACACGGGGGCCACAGATTCCCACCGCGTAGCCACAGCAAATCCCGTGGCCACACCTGATCCGACGGGATTTACCGCCGCTGACACGCGGGACCCGCCGCGTCGTCTTCTACCTCCCGACGCGGGCGGCGCGCGGGGCTCCCGCGGCGGTGCTCTCCGGCGAGCCTCGCCGGATTGGAGTTTCTGGCCACCGCAGCTCCCATCCTTGGGCACCCGACCATAAAATCATGCGCTGAGCACGATGGTGGGGTCGGGGAGGTCTGCCGACGGTCGGAAACCACGGTGCACCGGCGGTGGCGGACGCTAGGGTTCCGGCCATGTCGGAACGGCCGACCTGTGGCTAAAATCCGTCTAAAAAGGCTGGGAAAGTTTTCTGGAATCATGAGGAACGCGCTAGACATGTGCTATCGTTGTGTAACGGTCGGCAAAGTAGTCGTCGACGGCGACAGAGCAACTTTTCACCGGCGGAGGGAAGAACTCGCGATTCTTGAGCTACACTCGATCATTCCCGGTGATTCCAGTTCGTGAGGATGCGCAAGAGAGCGTAGAAACCATTTGCTAGCAATCGGGAAGAGTGATTAAGCATGGAACTCTAATTGCATAAAATACCGCGCGTGTTCATAAGCTCCGGCCAAGAGTAAAACCTAGCTAACTTGCTCGATACATGCGCAAACCAGGAATGGCTTTTACCGTTGTGTAGAGCGTGTCCCGGCGCACCAGTTTGCTATGGGAGGCGAAGCACGGGACGGCATGCAGTGGCCTAGCAACGTGGAGCAGGGACAGCGCGGGGTGAAAACGACGGCGACCGTCGGTATAGCCTCAAAATCATCGGCCAAACCTTCAACTATGCGACGAAAAGATCGACCCGGAAGGTAGAGGAGGAAGAGAGGAATCACCTAGCTGTTGGAAGCTTGGCGCGAGAGTGCTTCGGTTGGCCAGCAACGGGCGCGCGGCGCCGGCGGTTGGAAGCTCGCGCGCGGGATGGAAACGGCGAAACTCGTCGACTCAGCGAGGTGGGAGGTGATAAGGGCGACGGGGAGTCGATAAGGGAGAGCCCAGGGCACTACTTATAGGGTTCAACGGCGGTGGCGGGCTGGTGTCGCGCCGTGCATGCACGCCGTCGCGGTGGCGGGCGCAGCGCGCGCTGAAATGCGGCTGCACGTGGGCTGCTGACTGGTGGGTCCCGCCAGTCAGCCCCACAGCCACTGCACCTTTAGTAAATCATTTAAAAATAGTAAATGATCTCCAAAAATCATGAAACTTCAGGGATAAGTCAGGAAAATTGTGATGAACACAGTGGTGGGTTTAGATCTTTATGTTCAAGTCTATATTTACCAGACTTTGAATTTGAATTTAAACTTGATTCAAATTCGTTGAGCGTCTCAAATAAAATAGCAAAGGAGTTCCTAAAATCTTGAAACTTTGTAAGCATGCTATTGAGGAATTCAGGAGCTCATGGAAAAATTTAGAGCCCTTAATTTGAATATTTGGTTTAGAGCTTATTAGGGCTTCATTGTGCATTGCTTACTAATCCTTATCCAAAAATTCTTATTCTTAAAAGGTGAATAGAATATAATTTGGATTCATGGTGAAGTCTAATACCCATGATAAAAGAATCTAACAAAGAGTGCAAGAAAAGTTTTGGATGGCATAGTTCATGTGTACCATTATATTGGAGATCCAAAATAGTTGATCACAAAACCCATATGAACTTAACATGCCATAAAAGTGGGGTTTACATTCCTCCCCCCTTAAAAGAATCTCGTCCCGAGATTACAAAGGAAGGCAAAGGAAAAAGGATCTATCGAACATATGCCGCTAACAAGTCCGGATAGTTCATCCTAAGATACTCCTCGCTTTCCCACGTGGCCTCTTCGGCATTGTGGTTGCTCCACAAGATCTTGTAGAAACGCAAGGTGCGGCTTCTTGTGGTGCGAGTCTTTTCATCGATGATCTGAGTTGGATGCTCGGAATAGGTGAGATCTGGTTGGAGAGCTTCCAAACCCTCTATGCGGATATCAGCTGGAGTCTTAAGGCATTTCCGCAATTGGGAAATGTGGAATACATTGTGGACTCCGGAAAGTGACGTTGGTAACTCCAATTGATATGCCACAGGTCCGCATCTTTCGATTATTGCGAATGGCCCAATAAAGCGGGGCGCTAGCTTCCCTTTTACCCCGAAGCGATGGATACCCTTCATAGGGGATACCCGGAGATAAACTTGATCTCCAACCTCGAAGTGAAGAGGTCGACGTCGTTTGTCCGCGTAGCTCTTCTGACGAGACTGAGCAGCTTTGAGATTCGCCTGAATAGTGCGAACTCGATCCTCGGCTTCATTTACTAAGTCGATGCCGTACATTGCCCGTTCACCTGATTCGCACCAGTTCAAGGGTGTGCGACACTTGCGGCCATAAAGAGCTTCATATGGCGCCATCTGGATGCTAGCCTGGTAACCGTTGTTGTACGAAAATTCTGCCAATGGTAGATGGTCATCCCAATTCTTACCATGGTGGATGGCACAGGCACGAAGCATGTCCTCAAGCACTTGATTCACCCGTTCTGTTTGTCCATCAGTCTGAGGATGATAGGCCGAGCTCCTAATTAACTTGGTCCCCAGTGCAGCGTGGAGATGCTCCCAGAATCGCGAAACAAATACAGCCCCACGATCTGAGACGATGGTGCAGGGTATTCCGTGGAGACACACGATTCTGGCAATATATAATTCCACGTACTTTGACGACCGATAGTTGGTATTGACGGGAATGAAGTGTGCTGTCTTAGATAGTCGGTCAACGATCACCCAAATTGAGTCGTGCTTATGGAGAGTGGGAGGCAACCCAACAATGAAATCCATGCTGATATCCTCCCATTTCCAAGCTGGTATGCTTAAAGGTTGAAGCTGTCCTGCTGCTTTCATATGGTCGGCCTTCACTCGCCAGCACGTATCACACTCGGATACATATTTAGCTACTTCCCGCTTCATCCGAGTCCACCAGAACTTCTTTCTTAAATCTTGGTACATTTTGTTACTTCCCGGATGAATGGAATACTTGGATAAATGAGCTTCATCCAGTATCTTCCTCCGAAGTTCCATGTTTCGGGGTACCACTATACGGTCGTTAAACCAGAGGGTACCTTCATCGTCACTTCGGAAGCATTTCATCTCTCCCTTTATCATTCTTTGTCAAATATGCGACATCCCTATGTCTTCCTGCTGAGCTGCTACAATATCCTCCCTGATGGTAGGAATGAGAGCTAGGTTGTAGAGTGCTGCATATGGAACTAAGTAAAGACTTTGTCCTTCTTCACCTTCCATTGTGGTGAGGGAAAGATTGTTGACATGGGACTTGCGGCTCAGTGCATCGGCGACTACATTCGCCTTGCCTGGATGGTAGTGGATCTCAATCTCATAATCCTTGATCAATTCTAACCATCGCCTTTGTCGCATATTCAAATCCTTCTGGGTGAAGATGTATTTCAAGCTTTTGTGATCAGTGTAGAGGTGTACTAAATTACCCAGTAGATAATGCCTCCACATCTTCAATGCTAGCACCACAGCAGCCAGCTCAAGATCATGAGTCGGGTAGTGCTGCTCGTGGTTCCGAAGCTGTCGCGATCCATACGCGATCACTCTTCGCTCTTGCATTAATACACAACCTAAACCAATCCCAGATGCATCACAATAGACATCAAATGCTTTGGTTGTGTCTGGTTGGGCTAAAACTGGTGCCGTTGTAAGGTGTTTCACCAATGCTTTGAAACCTGCTTCACATGCCTCAGTCCATACATACTTTTGTCCTTTCTTCAGAAGTTCTGTCATTGGTTTAGCTATTTTGGAGAAACTGGGTATAAACCTCCGGTAATATCCTGCTAAACCCAGGAAACTTCGGACTTCATGTACAGACTTTGGAGACTCCCATTTGAGGACTTGCTTGATCTTGCTTGGATCAACTGCAATACCTTCTGCCGATATGATGTGCCCTAAAAATGGCACCTGGTTGATCCAGAATTCACACTTGCTGAATTTAGCATACAACTGATGGTCCCGTAATCGCTGAAGCACAATATGCAAGTGTTGAGCATGTTCTTCTTCGGATTTTGAATACACAAGTATGTCGTCAATGAAGACCACGACAAACTTGTCCAATTCCGGCATGAATACTGAGTTCATGAGATACATGAAATGAGCCGGGGCGTTGGTTAATCCGAAGGACATAACCAGGTACTCATACAGTCCATACCTTGTTGAGAATGCTGTCTTGGATATATCTTCTGGTCGGATTCTAATTTGATGATAACCAGAACGAAGATCCATCTTCGAAAACACTTTAGCACCCACCAATTGATCGAAAAGAATATCAATGCGCGGTAGTGGATACTTGTTCTTGATGGTGACAGCATTAAGTGGACGATAGTCTACACACAGCCTCAAGGTCTTATCTTTCTTTTCTACAAACAGTGCAGAACAACCCCAAGGTGATGAACTTGGACGTATGAAACCTTTGTTCTCAAGTTCGGTTAATTGTTCTTTAAGTTCTGCAAGTTCCTTGGGTGCCATCTTGTAGGGTGGTCTTGAAATTGGCACTGTTCCTGGTGCAAGTTCAATCTTGAACTCTATATCTCTCTCTGGGGGCATACCAGGAAGATCTTCAGGAAAC
The DNA here is from genome assembly GCA_036927565.1 of Tuctoria greenei. Lineage (NCBI taxonomy): Eukaryota > Viridiplantae > Streptophyta > Magnoliopsida > Poales > Poaceae > Tuctoria > Tuctoria greenei. The sequence continues at coordinate 217,434,681 of JAYESD010000003.1, read as the reverse complement.
ACGTCCGGGTATTCACATACTACCGGAATATCCTTAAGTTCCAATACCTCGGTGTTGTGAGTGGATGGGTCTAATGGAATGATGTTCTCAAGATTGAGAACCTGGGGCTGATGGAGTGGAGAGTTTAGATAAATCTTTCGAGGAACGATATCAAGGATAGCACCATGGTATTGCAACCATGCCACTCCTAAGATGATATCTAGCTTTTGAGTCTCTAGGATAATGAAGGAGGTAGGATAGACGTTCCCATCTAGGTCAAGAGGCACTTTATGGGCTACCTCATATGTTACTACCCTCCCTGCTGGAGTGCAAATCATATATGGAGTTTGTGTGGAGATAACAGGCAATTGACTTTTAACGACAAAAGATTTACTAATGACATTGTGTGAAGCTCCGGAGTCAAAAAGTATGACTACGGAATGATTTAAGACAGAGAACGTACCCGTGAGCACAGGTGCGCCTTCTGGAACGTCCTCGATGGCGAGGTGGTGGATGTTGCCGGGTCTGGTGGCTGGCTTCTTGAACTGATTGCGGGGGGGGGGGGGGGGGGGGGTTGGCCCCCTGGTAGGATGATTGCCCTCCGCCTTGTCGATTCTGCGGACAATCCTTGGCGAAGTGCCCCGTACGTCCACACGTGAAACACGTGTACGGGGTTTGGCCAATACGAAGGGGAGGACGGAATCCCGGTGCACGTGGTGGAGGTGGAAGTGCACGTGGGATCATCCCCTGCTGCTGTTGTGGCCGAAATCCGCCGTTGTTGAACTGACGACCACGGAACATTGGTGGTCGCGATGGCGGCTGCCACCTCTGGCCGGATGGTGATCGATACACCATACGGTACTTCTGAGGAGTACCACCTCCGCTGCTCTGTGGAGCACCCCTCTTCTTTTTATCGGAGGACAGCTCGCGCGTAGCGTCCTCCTGCATGATAGCGGCATTGACTATGTCGTTGAAGCTGCCGCGGTTGAACAGGACAAGCTTGTCCTTCAACTTGGGGTTCAAACCCCGGTAGAAACATTCCCGCTTCCGATCTTCGGTATTCACTTGGTCCTGAGCATATTGGGCCAAGTGGTTGAATGATTTGGAGTATTCGTATGCACTCCTTCCTCCTTGCCTTAGCTCCAAGAACTCTTGAAGCTTCCTCCTCATAATCCCGGGAGGGATGTGGTAGGCGCGAAATGCCTCCCGGAATTCGGTCCAGCTTACAACATGGCCTGCGGGGCGTGCGGCAAGATAATTGGCCCACCACGCACCGGCAGACCCCTGCAGTTGTTGCGCTGCAAACAACGTCTTCTGCTGTTCGGTTACCTCGAGTAAACCGAACTTTCCTTCAATGGTGCGGAGCCAGTTATCCGCATCCAACGGTTCATCGGCCTCTCTGAATACCGGTGGATGTGTCGATGAGAAATCAGAGTAGGAACTCTGAAATTGCTGATGCGGTCCATCATCCTGTCGTCCCCCTCGACGGGACGAGTGCTGCACCAACGTCCGCAGTAACTCGGTTTGCTCGTCGCGTGAGCCGAGCACTGCAGCGAGAACCTCCGCGAGACTCCTGGGGAGTGTGGTTGGAGGTGGTGGAGGTGGTTGCGTCTGAGGCGTATTCTGCCCCGGGGGTGGTGTGTCATCCCCCTGTCCTCCACTAGATCCTCCCACCTCTGAGGCTGTACGAGTACGCACCATACTGCAATATAATGAATAACACGGTAAGTCCCATTGCCTCAAGTTCATCCTCCCTTAGAAATGCGGTAGACAATAATAGACGATGCATAACATTTACATATATTGATAAAGCACAAACTTTATACAAAATATATCATCTCAAGACCAAGTTTACAGTAGTAAACCCAAAATGATGGACTCCCTTTATGGAAATACATCTCTACCATACTTGGCCTCCCTGACATGTCATACTCATCTAATTATCTAGACACCACAACCATTACTCTTAATATGACACAAACATGGTCACAAAAGAGAAACACTAGCAACCATTTAACTATATGCCGCCCGGTGTTGGCGGAAGTGCTACCACATCTAACTTCAATACGCTCTACTCGACGTATTCAAGTTCCTCTGGGTCTTCTTCTTCTTCTTCATCTTCAGGGCTAGGCACCTCTGATACGGGTGCTGGAGTAGAAGTTGATACATCGTTCAACATCAACGTCTTCTTGGCAGCCATAGCTTGCCAATCTGCCTGTATCATAAACATCCCCCAGGCCTCATTCTCTTGCTGAGCCTGTTCACAGCTGGTCTTCCAGCTCTGAGCCTCTACTCTGGACTGATCCCTGTCTGCAGTCACCACGTTCAACTGTGTGTCCCGTTGGTGCCCATAAAGTAGGCTTGCCTCCAGATCAATATCTCTCTCTAGAGTCTCCTGGCGAGACGCGGCCAAATCCATAACAGCGTCATGCCACTGATTCTCCCTAAGGTTCAAACGATGATTGAGAGGAGCCATCATATCCCTAAGTCCGTCATTTGCCCACTCAAGGTGATTTGCTCGCATCATGGCTTGCTTTAGATTGTTTGTTAATTCTTTTATGCATGTCCTTTGATTACCCTTCTCGCGATGTGAGGCTGCTGCATACATCGCTAAGGCTGTTGTGGATGTTTCACCATGCTCTCCCACCTCCGCAAGCAAGCGGGGTGCCCAGGCTTCAGAAGCCCTGCCGTTGACTGGAAAGAACTCATACGGAGTACCCACCAGATGACGGTAATGGAGTTTGCAAAACCTCCCTATGGCAACACTTGCGGCGTAGCTCCATGTTTCTTCTAATATCAATCCTTTGATCTTGATGGAGTATGGAGCCCATCCGAGGGGCGGTGGACCGGCAGGCACATCGACGTAGATGGTGCAACTCCACATACCGCCCTCCTGGAACTTCTTGCCCCAATAGCTAGGTAACACCAAATAGCCAAACTGGCCGAGCAACCGTGCAAACACGTCCGGGAAACCGGCGTGCCCGGTGCATGTTGAGAACACCCATCCATTAGGCAACGGAATTCTTGGTGCTGCCATCTGTGGAAAAATATACCCAAATGTCAATACACCGTTTAAGTATTCAACCCAATCACTGATGATGTGGGACAAAAAGAAATATCCATAATCAATTGGTTCAGTCAAAGCTGCAATCTGGAAATGAGCACAGTTCTGGTTCATCTGACCTAGCTGCATTAACCCGTAAGTTTCATACAGAAAAAGTCAGAACTACACTTTATGTTGAACACAAAAATTGTAGTACACTTCAAAACCTTTCCAGATTGTACTCATACAGCTACTGTTGAACTAGTATGAACAATCTATACCGGTTTTGAGTTGACTCAAGGGTTCTGAAAATTTCGACAGAACCTCCCCTGTATATGGGCTTATCTCCACATTCTATACAGGTTCATCATGATAAGATATTGAGGTAGTGTCAAAATAAACATTGAGTAACATCGTGTTAACAATCCAGAACTAAAGAAGTTCCACCACGAAAACCTTGTCATGAAGGTATTATGCATCAATTCACAATTATGTGCAAACTGTTCCAAGTTCTGGACTGCAGGAACCAAACTTGCGACAAATGGAATTAGGCATAGCTACACCTAGATTCAGGTCAGGAGTGATAAATAAGGTTGATAGATGACTTCCTAAGCTTTCCAGAAAGGTATATGCGTAACCATATCACTGTTCTGGATTAGGAGTTATAATTATCCGAACTCAACAGTAAAACTGACTGGTTTGCATCAGCAGTCATGCAGTTTACTGTGCTGACTTCCCAATTTGGTTGAACTCCAATTAAAATCAGGAAGGACTCCCCAAAACAAACTCGTGAATCTCCACCTACCTTTCTCAAACATATATCCCAATAAGGTAGTGGATTTTTCTACAGTGAGTTATGACAAGAATACAGAAACGGTACAAAGGTGGGTTCATATGGAGTAATTACAGTAAACCCCAGTTTTCAACAGATTAACAAGCTTTTCTGTCTTTATGGTCAACGGAAAAGTTGGAGAGACCTTCACGAGCTTTCCATCCATGTAGGATACTCTTATGTTATCTAATTGCTAACCAAGATTACAACCTGGCGAAGTTGAGCTACTTCTACCAGAAAACAAGAATCTTGGTTCTATCCACCTTATCAAGTCGAGCCCGAAATCATCAGTATCTGATAGTCGGACTTTCTCAAAACACAATGCAACCATTCTGTCGGTGGGGAGGGTCTAGTATCATGTTTGATACTGACGGTACTACGTGCCTCACGAAAGGAAATTCTATCCGGTACATCCGGTTACGTCTATAGGTGGTTCCTATATCGTTCCCTCGCAAACGGCTTCTACACGGGTTGCTACCGGAGTTAGGTTACCTGCAGAAGACCAACAATCCCCTTTCACACCTTCGCACCTCAAGGGCGGCACGGGGAAACACGGCAGGCAGTCACAATAATATATAACTAAAAGTAAATGCATACGACTCTGGCGTGAGTCGTCCTCGAGCGAGGCCATGTCTCGAGGTACATGGCTGTAAATACGTCTATACAGCAAAGACTCTCGTACGATCCGGCTTATACACGCTCGGGCATACGTGTTCGCATGTTCTCATAGATATGAGAACACACTATCGGGTTATATACCACCCGACGGGGTTTCCCTCTAACTTTGTGTCACGCTGGGGTACCGCGTGTCATATGTTCTCAGAAACATGGAAAGTTTCAAAGACTCATATTGACTTTCCGTGCCAAGCCACGGAAATTTCACATACCACCTCTCGTATGCTGAGCTTACCGAGATTGATCCGCTCTCGGTGGCGTACCTTACCTCTTACCTGATGTCGGAGCGTCGTTACAGAATATAATAACACATAGTTAGCTTACCACCTTTATATCTTATACTAATAATACTCCTTATAAAGGCATATAACTAATTCCTCACTCAAGTTCCTAATTTTTGAAAATATGTTCTTTTTCCGGTACACTGTTCCCAACGAAGCTCTGATACCAAGTCTGTGGGGACCGGAATCCACACATCCGAGGATCTCATTGGGTGGTGTCGTGCGATGCGACACCCAACAGTTTACAAGAATAGAACCAGAATAAAGTACAAGACCGAGTCTTTTATTTAATACACAGCGGAAGTTTTCACAATACTAGCGGATGTAAAGAAATATATACATACCATAGCTACGCTCTCAGCACTAGCTATGCAAAAAGCAAAGTTTTCCATGCCAGGGATACTTTGCACTAGCAACACTCAAACTATGGCGGCGTGCAGGGTTCCCACTCGGCTGTACACCCTGGAGGGGGTGTTGCCTCATCGTCAAACCCATCCTCAATAGGGTAACCTGCAAAAACTCGTTAACTGCAAACGTGAGCTTAAGGCTCAGCAAGACTTAACCGTCTCACTAGACAGATGCACGGGGACACTAAACATAGGTAAGGAATAGCATAAATAACTCGCCTACAAGTGGATCCTTATAACCAAGTTTTAAGTAGCAAATGACATTCTCTGAGCACGGCACATCATGGGCTCCACAATCAAACAAGAAACGCTTTACCGATGATATGACATGCCCAAAGCACATAATGCTGTTACAGCTAAAGTATGGGGAAATTGTAAATCTTTAGTTATACTATCTCTAAACCAAACAAAGTTGCAAAGTAATTATAATTCAATATCATATGACTTTCCTGACTTCTTTAGTATTTACTACGTCGCGACTGCGACAGACAAGTGGTACTCTATTACTGCGAGGGACAGTGATTGCAATCAGGACACACCCGGACAACACGATACATACGCACTTTCGGAAATGCCAGCGAGCACTTCGCGCAGTACCTACGTAGCACTTCAGTACTAGTCGTATATAGCAACCTTTCGCGAGACACTCAAATGCCGAACCGGTCGATCCGTCACGGGCAGGAGGTCCCTGCGTGGGGCGTACTCTGACGTGCCCACCAGCGGATTTACACCTTGCTACCCTCAACCCACACCTATAAAACGGAACGGTATGCCTCGACACCCAAGTGACCAAGCTACGTCAGTTTATTGGATTCCATATGTCCATTATGTTGCCGGTACAATTCAAGCTTGTCCGAAGGGGCTGCATACGGACGGGCCTTAATCGACACAGGTAGGGCTATGCGACCGAGACTCAATTCTCGCCGCTTCCTATCCATTCCCTGCCCAGTCTCAATTTCATTATATTAAGCCATTTGCTATTTAACCAATCCTGTGAGATACATCTCTCGCGAGTAGATTCCATCTACTCGACTTCTACCGGATTTCCTACGCATTAGCAAAGCAGTTACTACAGGTCAACTGTGACTCGTGCCAGATAAACCCTGGGATTTTTGGTCATGCATGTGGAGTATCAATCACCCTATACGTAATGCACATATCAATACTTATGACGTAAGGTGATAAAGACTGTAAAAATTCTGTAAAGCTTTTAAATGCAAACCGGGGCTTGCCTTGTTGCAGGTCAGGTTCTGAGTTAAAAATTGGAAAGTTCCTTTCCAAGGCTTCTGGCTCCTCCTCGACTTCGGTCACTATACGATATGCAGATAACATGGATATATAAATGACTTTGAAATTTATTTAGTTTAAGACCATAAATTAATTCATGGTGATCACTATATGACAGGGACCTTAATTTGCTTTGGAACTTCGATGGTAGATACTAGGGAATATGATCAAAGCTCTTGCAAAGAACAGGAGATGATCATAGCAGATTGTGGTCTCCGAAAGTACGGCAAGCAAATCAACTTCCAAAAATTTCCGAGAGGAAACTGTAGCTTGAACCTAGCTAACAGTTGATAATCAAGATGGAGGGGGTGGTTCTGGTCTTAGCAAAATTTGTTTCATAATTTCCTAAGCTTGTGGGGAAGGAGTTATTGTATTTCTAATTCGGCAAGAATTTCTGGATTTACTTTATAATTGAGTTTCTAGACATTAAATCAATATTTGGTTTGTAACTGATTTAGGACTAGTATAGTAGGTTAATTAAATCCAAGATTTTAACAGGAGCTAGGGTTTGACTAAAGGAAGACTCAGTAAAATTTTGGGACCTAATAAAGCAACCTAATATCTGTGAAAATTCAATAACTGAGAAAGGAAATTGAAATATACAGAGCGTTAAACAGGTGCTATGACTCCCAAACTTTGCCTGATAATCGAGAATAGGACAATAAATTTTATGTGAATTTTGGGGATTTTTCCCGTGGATATCTTGTCTGGAAAAATTGCATTTGCATTAGGAAAGATTATTTTCTAAAGAATTTAACTCTGAGTTTCACAGAACCTAATTGGTATTGACAGAAACTAGAGCTCAAGAGCTTTCGAACAAAATTTGTTTGAAGAATTTTGGAGTATCCTACAGAAAGTTATGGATTTTCTAAGTTGGAGCCTAATCTGGAATAATTTCCTAATTTGATTTAACTCGTGGGCCCCACTGTTTTAAAATGAACCAATAGTATTTAAACCACACGGGGGCCACAGATTCCCACCGCGTAGCCACAGCAAATCCCGTGGCCACACCTGATCCGACGGGATTTACCGCCGCTGACACGCGGGACCCGCCGCGTCGTCTTCTACCTCCCGACGCGGGCGGCGCGCGGGGCTCCCGCGGCGGTGCTCTCCGGCGAGCCTCGCCGGATTGGAGTTTCTGGCCACCGCAGCTCCCATCCTTGGGCACCTGACCATAAAATCATGCGCTGAGCACGATGGTGGGGTCGGGGAGGTCTGCCGACGGTCGGAAACCACGGTGCACCGGCGGTGGCGGACGCTAGGGTTCCGGCCATGTCGGAACGGCCGACCTGTGGCTAAAATCCGTCTAAAAAGGCTGGGAAAGTTTTCTGGAATCATGAGGAACGCGCTAGACATGTGCTATCGTTGTGTAACGGTCGGCAAAGTAGTCGTCGACGGCGACAGAGCAACTTTTCACCGGCGGAGGGAAGAACTCGCGATTCTTGAGCTACACTCGATCATTCCCAGTGATTCCAGTTCGTGAGGATGCGCAAGAGAGCGTAGAAACCATTTGCTAGCAATCGGGAAGAGTGATTAAGCATGGAACTCTAATTGCATAAAATACCGCGCGTGTTCATAAGCTCCGGCCAAGAGTAAAACCTAGCTAACTTGCTCGATACATGCGCAAACCAGGAATGGCTTTTACCGTTGTGTAGAGCGTGTCCCGGCGCACCAGTTTGCTATGGGAGGCGAAGCACGGGACGGCATGCAGTGGCCTAGCAACGTGGAGCAGGGACAGCGCGGGGTGAAAACGACGGCGACCGTCGGTATAGCCTCAAAATCATCGGCCAAACCTTCAACTATGCGACGAAAAGATCGACCCGGAAGGTAGAGGAGGAAGAGAGGATCACCTAGCTGTTGGAAGCTTGGCGCGAGAGTGCTTCGGTTGGCCAGCAACGGGCGCGCGGCGCCGGCGGTTGGAAGCTCGCGCGCGGGATGGAAACGGCGAAACTCGTCGACTCAGCGAGGTGGGAGGTGATAAGGGCGACGGGGAGTCGATAAGGGAGAGCCCAGGGCACTACTTATAGGGTTCAACGGCGGTGGCGGGCTGGTGTCGCGCCGTGCATGCACGCCGTCGCGGTGGCGGGCGCAGCGCGCGCTGAAATGCGGCTGCACGTGGGCTGCTGACTGGTGGGTCCCGCCAGTCAGCCCCACAACCACTGCACCTTTAGTAAATCATTTAAAAATAGTAAATGATCTCCAAAAATCATGAAACTTCAGGGATAAGTCAGGAAAATTGTGATGAACACAGTGGTGGGTTTAGATCTTTATGTTCAAGTCTATATTTACCAGACTTTGAATTTGAATTTAAACTTGATTCAAATTCGTTGAGCGTCTCAAATAAAATAGCAAAGGAGTTCCTAAAATCTTGAAACTTTGTAAGCATGCTATTGAGGAATTCAGGAGCTCATGGAAAAATTTAGAGCCCTTAATTTGAATATTTGGTTTAGAGCTTATTAGGGCTTCATTGTGCATTGCTTACTAATCCTTATCCAAAAATTCTTATTCTTAAAAGGTGAATAGAATATAATTTGGATTCATGGTGAAGTCTAATACCCATGATAAAAGAATCTAACAAAGAGTGCAAGAAAAGTTTTGGATGGCATAGTTCATGTGTACCATTATATTGGAGATCCAAAATAGTTGATCACAAAACCCATATGAACTTAACATGCCATAAAAGTGGGGTTTTACAGGCCCCCTCTTGAGCCATTCGGATCCCAGGGTAGTCCCACCAATCATCAACAAACCCAATCCGACTACCCCTTCCCCAAGCATCCACAATGGTCCAAACAGCACTAGCAAAGCCCTCATTAATCAGCTACGCCGCACCCATACTTGGCCTCGTGGTGGCACTGTAGTCCTGGCTTATTCTCGCATGAACCGGTCCTTAGATCTAAAGCAAGCAAACCACCATAACATCCAACCCATCCACATACCAGGCTTGCTTAGATCATCCATTACCATACCATGTTTAACCAGTTCATGTTAACCATAATCTCATCCATGCATAATTATATTGAGTGATATAGTTGTTTCCCATCCCAGTTGATTAAGCGAAGCAAAAAGGTAAAAACCTTTCCCAACTCTCTACCATAAATTCCAGGTGACAAGGGTGGTTTAGCAAATCTAGTAAACTTCCTACCATAGGATTTCCCATCAATTTGACACAAGCATGCAGTTTTGCAAACAAAACATTTATTTTAAAAACAGGTTCAATATGCTTCAAGGACACTTGCCTTGCTCTTGCTGTTGATTAGGGTCAAAGCCTTCAAACTCTTGATGTTGTAGATCCTCCGTGGCACTCTCTAGCGCAAATCCGTCTAATCCACACAATAAACATACAAGACAAGAAACACAATCAAAGAGTGCACAAATATTACTCAATATGACATGACATGCATGATTGATGCAATGCAAGGTAGAACTTGTCACTAGATTGCTTTTAATGATCACTAACTAGCTCTAATATATTTTAACAAGTTTATACAGGTGTGGAGTTGATTAGATCAAATTTTAGAATTAATTCAACACAATTTAACCAGAAAGATCGGACTAGTCCGCTAGGGACCGGACAAGTCCGCACTTGACGAGATCAGCAGATTAGGGTTTTCTAGATCGACGTGAATTTGGAGATTAGGGGTTGAATTCACATAAGGAAAAGAGAATAGAAGGTATACTAGGTGTTTAGAACTCCAATGAACCAAGAAACTTGGAGGTAACACTTGGATCTTGATGATCTAGGGTTGGTGATGAACTTGGAGATGAATTGGTGGTGAAGGACGAAACTTGGTGGAGATCTTGATCCTCCTTCGTTTCCTCCTCTTCTTCTTCTTGTTTGGGATCTTCTCCTCCCTCCTTGATGGTGGCTCCCCACGAACTAGGGTTTGGGTGGGTGGAAAAGTGGCAAATAGATGTCAAACCAAGGGGTGGGGTGGTTTATATAGATGTGGAGGCTAGGGTTAGATGGATTTCGAGTTTAGGATGTGTAGAGGTCGGTTTAGAGTCCCACATGGGCTCCAAAAGAGTTGGGCACGACGTCCCTAGGCCCACTTGACGTGAAACCCAAGAAACAAGTCGTAAAACAAAAGGTCAATCTCGGAGTCACGAAATATCGGACAAGTCCGGACAGGACCGGACTAGTCCGAAGTCTTCCAGAGAGAAAATCGGACAAGTCTGGCCAAAAATCAGACAAGTCCGATCTTAGTTAGAAAGGAAAACGGACAAGTCCGCTGGAACACCGGACTAGTCCAGAAAAGTCCAGGGACTTAGCAAATTTTCAAGGATTCATGGAATACCGGACTAGTCCGCACAAAATCGGACAAGTCCGAAGTTGTCCAGAGGCAAATATCGGACTAATCCGCAGCAAAAACGGACAAGTCCGTTTTTAGACAGAGAGAAATCGGACTAGTCCTCAGCAAAACCGGACTAGTCCGCACTTTCCTACATTTTTAAGTGCAGTTTTGTTCCAAATCAATTTTAAACTTGTTCCTCTTGTTATGGGTTAATGTTAAACATGTATATGAGTGCATGTAGGGATGATGCATGAAAATGAGGGTGTTACAAACCTACCCCCCTTAAAATGAATCTCGCCCTCGAGATTCGACGCGGAAGAGAAGAGATAGGAAAATTCCTTCTTGAGATCATCTTCTAGCTCCCAAGGTATACCTTCTTTTCCGGAAGCTCACCTGCAAAGAACTCTGAGGTTAAGCGTGCTTGGCCCGGAACAATTTGTGGATGGGTGACCGACCGGGAAGTTTTCTCGGGTGCGCACGAGTGAGGACAAAATGCGCAGAAAAGACTAGTGTTGGTTTGTGGGGCTAGTCTGTGATCCTACAGAGCTGCCAGAAGTAACGACCGCCAGGCCCTGTAGTGGCTGGGGTGTTACAGATTGGTATCAGAGCCACAGGTTGACCGTAGGATGCAGCCTAGATAGAATGGACACTTTAGGACACATAAGAGCACTCAGGAATCGATGTGTTTTTGCTTGGAGTGCTGCTTGCTATATATATTGGTTGCTTGTGTGCTTAATAGAGGATTTTGGGATGCTTTAGCATTGCCATGTCCACCTAGGCTAGTGTAGCTAGTTGTTTAGTTTCATATCCCTTGATGCATATAGTTGGGGCGTTTTCCAATTCTTACCTACTGCTTTCCTTCAGATGGTGAGGACTCGCAACCAGAGGAATGGCAATGATGAAGAAGAGAACAATGGAGTGCCTCAGAACAACAATGGGCAAGGATCTACTCAGGGAGCTATCAACATCGAGCAGCTATTGGCCATGCAAAACCAGCTCATGCAGACCATGATACAGACTATGGGACAGCTGCAGGCTGGCAATATCAACAATCAGCCCCACATGCCTCCACCGCCACCCCCACCTCCTCATAACCGATTGGGAGAGTTTATGAGGACTAGGCCGCCAACCTTTGCTCAAGCCGCAGACCCTATGGATGCGGATGATTGGCTCAAGTCCGTGGAGAAGAAGCTAGCCATTGTCCAATGCAGTGACCGGGAGAAGGTGCTATTTGCTTCTCATCAACTCGTTGGAACAGCTGCAGATTGGTGGGATTCTTATTGCAATGCTCATGAGAACCAAGAGAGAATTACCTGGGCAGAATTCAAGGAGAGTTTCCGTTCTCATTATGTGCCAGAAGGTGTTATGATCTTGAAGAGGCAAGAATTTGAGAACTTGAGACAAGGAAAATCAAGCGTGAGTGAATATCTCAATAAGTTCACTCAACTCTCAAGATATGCGCCTGAGGATGTTAGCCGGGACAGCCGGAAGCAATACTTGTTCATGAGGGGATTGAACAATACGATCCAAGTGCAATTGCTCAACTGTGATTATGTCAATTTTCAGAAGCTTGTGGACAAAGCAATCGTGGTTGACAACAAGATCCGTGAGATGGAGCAAGAAATCAAGAGGAAGGCGCCATATCAAGGACAACAACAAGGAAGTAATGTGCGCCCTCGCTTTGGCCGCCCAATGTGCCTCATTACAGCTCCTCTATTCCTGCTCAGCGCCCTGGTTATGCACCGCGCCCAACTCAGTTTGTGCAGCAGCGCCCTGTCATGCAAGCACCTAGGCCTCCGATGCCTTATGCACCTCGTGCTGATTTTCCTGGAGCCAATGTTCAAAACCAAGCTCGTCCCAATAATTCTGGTGGAGTTAAGAAGTGCTATACTTGTGGAGAAGCTGGACACTTTGCACATCAATGTCCTAAGTCGGGCCTTGGTCAAGGAAGCAATGCATCAAGGCAAAACCCAAGACCTAATGGAGGACAGCCACAAGGAAGCCGTGGACAGCAAAATTTTGCTCGTGGCAACGTGAACCATGTCTCTACGGAGGATGATCAACAAGCGGATGACGTGGTCATTGGTATGTTTCTCGCCAACTCCAACCCCGCAACTATGTTATTTGATTCTGGAGCATCGCATTCATTCATTGCATCGAAGTATGTTGCCAAGTATAGTTTGCCTATCTCTCATATGAAGTTTACTCTGTTGGTTAAGTCTCCTGGAGGAGAGATGAGGACAAATATAGTATGTCCAAAAGTAAGCCTTAGAATAAGGGGGGTAGACTTCTCCGCCAACCTCATTGTTTTAGATTCTCAAGGGTTGGATATTATACTTGGTATGGACTGGTTCAGGAAGCACAATGGAGTTATTGAATGTGCCACAAAGACGGTGAAGTTGACTAATGAAGAAGGGATCACCGTAGAATTTGAAGCAACCCAACATGCACCGAAGCAATTGGAATTGAATCATATGGACGGTGCCGCAATTGAGGAGATTCCGGTTGTATGTGAATTTTTGGATGTGTTTCCGGATGAGTTGCCAGGTATGCCACCCGATCGAGACATTGAGTTTGTTATTGATTTAATACCTGGAACTGCACCTATAGCTAAGAGGCCGTATAGGATGCCTCCTATGGAATTAGCGAAGCTCAAGAAACAAATTCAAGAGCAATTAGAGAAGGGTTTTATTCGCCCTAGCTCTTCACCTTGGGGAGCGCCCGTTCTATTTGTGGACAAGAAGGACGGATCCCAAAGGATGTGCGTGGATTACCGAGCTCTCAACGAGGTAATAATCAAGAACAAGTACACCTTGCCACACATAGAAGACTTGTTTGATCAGATGAAGGGTGCTTGTGTCTTCTCTAAGATTGACTTGAGGTCGGGATACTTTCAAATGAATATTAGACCATCGGACATACCCAAGACAGCTTTTAGGACACGGTATGGATCTTATGAGTACACCGTGATGTCTTTTGGATTGACAAATGCACCTGCCTACTTTATGTACCTCATGAATAAGGTCTTCATGGAGTACTTAGATAAGTTCGTTGTGGTGTTTATTGATGATATTATGATCTACTCGAAGGATGAGAAGGAACATGAGGAACACTTGAGGCTTACATTGCAGAAATTGAGGGAGCATCAATTGTATGCCAAGTTCAGTAAATGTCAATTCTGGTTACGGGAAGTTTCCTTCTTAGGCCATATTATTTCCGGAGGAGGAGTATCAGTTGACCCAGGGAATGTGAGAGATGTGCTTAAGTGGGAACCACCACATAACGTCAAGGAAATTCGGAGTTTTCTTGGGATGGCTGGATATTACCGTCGATTCATCAAGGACTTTTCCAAGATAGCCAAGCCTATGACGGAGTTGCTAACGAAGGGAAAGGCGTTCCAATGGACTGAAGCTTGTCAGAATAGTTTTGAGGAGTTGAAGAAGAGGTTGACAACAACCCCGGTTTTGGTATTGCCGGATGTAAGCAAGAGTTTTGACATTTATTGCGATGCATCAAGACAAGGGCTTGGATGTGTATTGATGCAAGAATGTCAAGTGGTCACCTATGCGTCGAGACAATTGAAGAAACATGAGCAGAATTACCCGACATACGATTTAGAACTTGCAGCCGTGGTACATGCACTGAAGATTTGGAGACACTATATTCTTGGACATAGGTGTGAAATTTACACGGATCATAAGAGTTTGAAGTATATTTTCACACAAACGGATCTGAACTTGAGGCAACGAATATGGTTGGAGCTCATCAAAGATTATGATTTGGGGATCAACTATCATCCAGGAAAAGCCAATGTAGTGGCCGATGCTTTGAGTAGAAAGGGAGTAAGCCATCAACTTACAGTTCGAGAGTTACCGTCCGAGTTATGCAAGGAGTTTGAATGGTTGAACCTTGGGTTTGTAAACGAGATGGAGATGATGGAGTTAAACCCAACCTTGGAGCAAGAAATTCGAGAGGCACAAACCACAGATGAGGAGATCAAGGAAATCAAGGAAAGAACCGAAGAAGGGAGAGAATTCAGATTTGACAAGGATGAACATGGTACCTTATGGCTTGGAAAGAGGATCGTTGTGCCTAATGTAAAGCATATTCGGGAGACAATATTAAAGGAGGCACATGACTCGCCTTACTCGATTCACCCCGGTTGTACGAAGATGTACAAGGACTTGAAGACTTGCTATTGGTGGGATAGCATGAAAAAGGACATAGCTGAATATGTAGCATTATGTGATGTGTGCCAACGAGTCAAGGCGGAACATCAAAGGCCAGCCGGATTATTGCAACCGTTGAAGATTCCGGAATGGAAGTGGGAAGAAATTGGTATGGACTTCATAGTTGGGTTACCGCGTACTCAGTCCGGGTATGACTCAATTTGGGTAATTGTGGATCGCTTAACCAAGTCAGCTCATTTTGTCCCTGTGAAGACCAAGTATACAGCTGCACGATTGGCCGAAATATACATGGAGCATATTGTGTGTCGACATGGAGTCCCTAAGAAGATAGTCTCGGATAGAGGTTCTCAATTTACCTCCAGATTTTGGCAAAAATTGCATGAAGCTTTGGGAACGAGGTTGAATTTTAGTTCAGCATATCATCCTCAAACGGATGGACAAACCGAGAGGACCAATCAGATTTTGGAGGACATGTTAAGAGCTTGTGCTTTAAAGCATGGGAAAAGTTGGGACAAAAGCTTGCCATACGCAGAATTTTCATACAACAATAGTTACCAAGCAAGCTTGAAAATGTCACCATATGAAGCGCTTTATGGGAGGAAGTGTAGGACACCTTTATTCTGGAATGAGGCAGGAGAAACTCAAGTATTTGGTCCGGACGTGTTGCAAGAAGCCGAAAAGCAAGTCCAAATAATTCGTGGAAACTTGAGGGCTTCCCAATCAAGGCAAAAAGGCTATGCGGATAATAGGAGAAGGAAATTAGCCTTTGAAATAGGAGATTTTGTTTACCTCAAGGTGTCACCAATGAGAGGTCATAAGAGGTTTAACATAAGAGGCAAGCTCGCACCTCGTTATATTGGACCATTCAAGATTTTGGACAAAAGAGGAGAAGTAGCATATAAGTTGGAGATGCCAGCTCATCTTTCAGACGTACATAATGTGTTTCATGTTTCCCAACTCAAGAAGTGTCTCAGGGTACCGGAAGATCAAGTGCCAATGGAAGAATTGGAACTAGAGGAAGATTTGACGTATGCCGAGCAACCGGTCAAAATCTTAGAAACCAAGGAGAGAGTCACAAGGAACAAGGTGATTCGATGGTGTAAAGTCCAATGGAAGCACCATACCGAAAAAGAAGCAACTTGGGAGCTAGAAGATGATCTCAAGAAGGAATTTCCCTATCTCTTCTCTTCCGCGTCGAATCTCGAGGGCGAGATTCATTTTAAGGGGGGTAGGTTTGTAACACCCTCATTTTCATGCATCATGCCCTACATGCACTCATATACATGTTTAACATTAACCCATAACAAGAGGAACAAGTTTAAAATTGATTTGGAACAAAACTGCACTTAAAAATGTAGGAAAGTGCGGACTAGTCCGGTTTTGCTGAGGACTAGTCCGATTTCTCTCTGTCTAAAAACGGACTTGTCCGTTTTTGCTGCGGATTAGTCTGATATTTGCCTCTGGACAACTTCGGACTTGTCCGATTTTGTGCGGACTAGTCCGATATTTCATGAATCCTTGAAAATTTGCTAAGTCCCTGGACTTTTCCGGACTAGTCCGGTGTTCCAGCGGACTTGTCCGTTTTCCTTTCTGACTAAGATCGGACTTGTCCGATTTTTGGCCAGACTTGTCCAATTTTCTCTCTGGACGACTTCGGACTAGTCCGGTCCTGTCCGGACTTGTCCGATATTTCGTGACTCCGAGATTGACCTTTTGTTTTACGACTTGTTTCTTGGGTTTCACATCAAGTGGGCCTAGGGACGTCGTGCCCAACTCTTTTAGAGCCCATGTGGGACTCTAAACCGGCCTCTACACATCCTAAACTCGAAATCCATCTAACCCTAGCCTCCACGTCTATATAAACCACCCCACCCCTTGGTTTGACATCTATTTGCCATTTTTCCACCCACCCAAACCCTAGTTCGTGGGGAGCCACCATCAAGGAGGGAGGAGAAGATCCCAAACAAGAAGAAGAAGAGGAGGAAACGAAGGAGGATCAAGATCTCCACCAAGTTTCGTCCTTCACCACCAATTCATCTCCAAGTTCATCACCAACTCTAGATCATCAAGATCCAAGTGTTACCTCCAAGTTTCTTGGTTCATTGGAGTTCTAAACACCTGGTATACCTTCTATTCTCTTTTCCTTATGTGAATTCAACCCCTAATCTCCAAATTCATGTCGATCTAGAAAACCCTAATCTGCTGATCTCGTCAAGTGCGGACTTGTCCGGTCCCTAGCAGACTAGCCCGATCTTTCTGGTTAAATTGTGTTGAATTAATTCTAAAATTTGATCTAATCAACTCCACACCTGTATAAACTTGTTAAAATCTATTAGAGCTAGTTAGTGATCATTAAAAGCAATCTAGTGACAAGTTCTACCTTGCATTGCATCAATCATGCATGTCATGTCATATTGAGTAATATTTGTGCACTCTTTGATTGTGTTTCTTGTCTTGTATGGTTTGTAACACCCTCATTTTCATGCATCATGCCCTACATGCACTCATATACATGTTTAACATTAACCCATAACAAGAGGAACAAGTTTAAAATTGATTTGGAACAAAACTGCACTTAAAAATGTAGGAAAGTGCGGACTAGTCTGGTTTTGCTGAGGACTAGTCCGATTTCTCTCTGTCTAAAAACGGACTTGTCCGTTTTTGCTGCGGATTAGTCCGATATTTGCCTCTGGACAACTTCGGACTTGTCCGATTTTGTGCGGACTAGTCCGGTATTCCATGAATCCTTGAAAATTTGCTAAGTCCCTGGACTTTTCCGGACTAGTCCGGTGTTCCAGCGGACTTGTCCGTTTTCCTTTCTGACTAAGATCGGAATTGTCTGATTTTTGGCCAGACTTGTCCGATTTCCTCTCTGGACGACTTCAGACTAGTCCGGTCCTGTCCGGACTTGTCCGATATTTCGTGACTCCGAGATTGACCTTTTGTTTTACGACTTGTTTCTTGGGTTTCACGTCAAGTGGGCCTAGGGACGTCGTGCCCAACTCTTTTAGAGCCCATGTGGGACTCTAAACCGGCCTCTACACATCCTAAACTCGAAATCCATCTAACCCTAGCCTCCACGTCTATATAAACAACCCCACCCCTTGGTTTGACATCTATTTGCCACTTTTCCACCCACCCAAACCCTAGTTCGTGGGGAGCCACCATCAAGGAGGGAGGAGAAGATCCCAAACAAGAAGAAGAAGAGGAGGAAATGAAGGAGGATCAAGATCTCCACCAAGTTTCGTCCTTCACCACCAATTCATCTCCAAGTTCATCACCAACCCTAGATCATCAAGATCCAAGTGTTACCTCCAAGTTTCTTGGTTCATTGGAGTTCTAAACACCTGGTATACCTTCTATTCTCTTTTCCTTATGTGAATTCAACCCCTAATCTCCAAATTCACGTCGATCTAGAAAACCCTAATCTGCTGATCTCGTCAAGTGCGGACTTGTCCGGTCCCTAGCGGACTAGTCCGATCTTTCTGGTTAAATTGTGTTGAATTAATTCTAAAATTTGATCTAATCAACTCCACACCTATATAAACTTGTTAAAATCTATTAGAGCTAGTTAGTGATCATTAAAAGCAATCTAGTGACAAGTTCTACCTTGCATTGCATCAATCATGCATGTCATGTCATATTGAGTAATATTTGTGCACTCTTTGATTGTGTTTCTTGTCTTGTATGTTTATTGTGTGGATTAGATGGATTTGCGCTAGAGAGTGCCACGGAGGATCTACAACATCAAGAGTTTGAAGGCTTTGACCCTAATCAACAGCAAGAGCAAGGCAAGTGTCCTTGAAGCATATTGAACCTGTTTTTAAAATAAATGTTTTGTTTGCAAAACTGCATGCTTGTGTCAAATTGATGGGAAATCCTATGGTAGGAAGTTTACTAGATTTGCTAAACCACCCTTGTCACCTGGAATTTATGGTAGAGAGTCGGGAAAGGTTTTTACCTTTTTGCTTCGCTTAATCAACTGGGATGGGAAACAACTATATCACTCAATTTAATTATGCATGGATGAGATTATGGTTAACATGAACTGGTTAAACATGGTATGGTAATGGATGATCTAAGCAAGCCTGGTATGTGGATGGGTTGGATGTTATGGTCGTTTGCTTGCTTTAGATCTAAGGACCGGTTTATGCGAGAATAAGCCAGGACTACAGTGCCACACGAGGCCAAGTATGGGTGCGGCGTAGCTGATTAATTAGGGCTTTGCTAGTGCTGTTTGGACCATTGTGGATGCTCGGGGAAGGGGTAGTCGGATTGGGTTTGTTGATGATTGGTGGGACTACCCTGGGATCCGAATGGCTCAAGAGGGGGCCCTTGGTTGAAGATGTGCTCTGCGGGAGACATCGCCACCGGTGAAACCTCAGTGGGGTCTAAATAGGCTAGTAATCCCTTTGTAAAAGCTATTTTGTGATCTCTTGGCCACACACCAACGGAAGTGTGTAATGTGACCGACGGGTCATGGGCACAAGGGAGGTTCTTAGTCGCCGAAGGGTGATGAAATCACGGACACGTGGGTAAAGAGGTACAAACTCTGCAGAGTTAACTAAAACTATCATGATAGCCGTGCTCCCGGTTATGAGCACCTGGACAACTTCCATGATTAGAGGCAAATTGGAATTTGGGATGGTTATGGTTTGGTAATGGTTATGGTTTGGTAATGGTTATGGATTTAATTTCTGGTATTGAATATGGTTATTGACAATGGTGAAATCTGGAATTATTGATGACGATGGTGAATTATGGACTGGTATTATGATATTATTTATGATTATGATGGGTTTACTTCACATACTTATACTATATTGCTTTTCAAATGTTTTACTGTACTTTTCAGCACTTAGCCATTATTATTGTCGTCGTTTGAATCAGCCACATGTCATACTTTCCACACTTGCTGAGTACGACATGTACTCACTCTTGCAATTCCCCCCCCCCCCCCCCCCCCAACAGTTGCAGGTCAGGATTGGGAGTTTAATGGCGATAATGCGGAGTTCTAGGCCGTGTCTACCGTCAGCTTTGCCTGTGGTGTTGATTGGAGCTGCGCATGCATACCCTGTCGCTTATGTTGCATAGTTGCTTAGTTTGCTTAATTAGTTTATTTTCGCTGCATTAGTTGAACTTGTCATTAATATTCATTGGAGCTTGGATTCGAGGATAATATGGTTTGTGTAATAAAATTTGGTTAATTAATCTTGTCTTGTGGAAATTTTCTGTATACTCTTTTGTGATTGCACTCGTGTATGTGTGATGAACATCCTGGGCACACATATGCGTTAGCTTGGTTCATTTTCGGAACCGGGCATCACAATCATCTAAGCACACACTTTCTCATATATTACATGTTGATTCCTTGGATTATAACCTGCTGTCCATATCTCAATTATGTGACAAGAGTTATAATTGCTTGTTCACTAACGAGGGTGTGACCGTTTCTAGGAGGAGTGATGGTTCCATTGCATTCAAGGGTATGTTAAAGGGAAAGCTCTATCTTGTTGACTTCAACAAGGATAAAGATGAACTTGACACATGCTTGATTGCAAAAAACAACATGGGTTGGCTGTGGCATAGACGGCTAGCGCATGTTGGTATGAGGAACCTTCAAAAACTCCTCAAGGGCGATCACATCCGAGGTTTAAAGGATGTTGTGTTTGAGAAAGAAAGGCCTTGTAGCGCGTGCCAAGCTGGGAAGCAAGTTGGAGCACCTCACCCTGCCAAGAACGTCATGACTACAACAAGACCACTCGAGCTACTTCACATGGACTTATTTGGTCCAATTGCCTACATAAGCATCGGCGGTAACAAACATGATTTAGTAGTTGTTGATGATTTTTCTCGCTTCACTTGAGTTTTCTTTTTGCATGATAAGTCAGAAACACAAGGAATACTCAAAAAGTTCTTCAAGCGAGCTCAAAACGAATTCTCATTGACAATCAAGAACATTTGAAGCGACAACGGCACGAAGTTCAAGAACACACAAGTGGATGAGTACCTTGATGAAGAAGGCATAAAGGACGAGTTTTCAGCTCCGTACTACCCTCAACAAAATGGAGTTGCCGAAAGAAAGAACCAACCTCTCATAGAGATGGCAAGAACAATGCCCGATGAGTACAAGACCTCGAATCGATTTTGGGCGGAAGCGATTAACACCGCTTGCCACGCCATAAATCGACTTTATCTTCATTGACTACTCAAGAAGACACCCTATGAGCTACTCACCATTAACAAGCTTAATATTTCATATTTTTGAGTTTTCGGTTCTCCATGTTATATTTTAAACAAGAAGCCCAGGACTTCAAAGTTTGCTTCGAAGTCCGATGAATGTTTCTTGCTTGGTTATGATTCGAACACTTACGCCTATCGTGTTTTCAACAAGACCTCTGGACTTGTTGAAGTAGCATGTGACGTAGTGTTCGATGAAACTAATGGCTCCCAAAAGGAGCAAGTTGATCCATGTGCTCTAGGTAAAGAAGAAGCTCCTTGTCAAGCATTGAAAAGAACGGCCTTAGGTGAAGTTCAACCACAAGAGTCACCTCTGCACGTGTATGAGGAAGATGAACCACAAGAGGAGGTCAACGATCAAGGGGGAGCTTCCACACAAGATCAACCACAAGAATACAAAGATAATCAACAAATCAACAAGGACAACCATTTAGGGGGAGAAGAAGATGATCATGAAGATACAACGCCTCAAGTGCCACACCCAAGAGTACACCAATGCGTCCAAAGGGATCACCCAATCGACAATATCATCGGTGACATCCAAAAGGGAGTAACCACTAGATCTTGCATAGCTAACTTTTGTGAGCACTATTCGTTTGTATCCTTTTTGGAACCACGCAGGGTTGAGGATGCATTGAAAGATCCGAACTGGGTGGTGTCAATGCAAGAAGAATTGAACAACTTCAAGCGGAACGAATTGTGGGAACTCGTGGCAAGACCCAATGCGAACATTGTCGGCACCAAGTGGGTCTTCCACAACAAACAAGATGAACACGGGGTGGTGACAAGGAACAAG
Organism: Tuctoria greenei; assembly: GCA_036927565.1. NCBI lineage: Eukaryota > Viridiplantae > Streptophyta > Magnoliopsida > Poales > Poaceae > Tuctoria > Tuctoria greenei. Next base: position 217,412,656 of record JAYESD010000003.1, on the reverse strand, counting down.
GCACGACTTGTGGCCAAAGGGTATTCACAAGTCGAAGCGACTTCCTCAACGGACCAATCAAGGAGGAGGTGTATGTGGAGCAACCCCCCGGGTTTGAAGACGAAGAGTTCCCCGACCACGTATTTAAATTGCGTAAGGCTCTCTACGGCCTCAAACAAGCTCCTAGAGCTTGGTATGAGTGTCTTAGAGATTTCTTAATTGAAAATGGCTTTAAGATTGGCAAAGTAGATTATACACTATTTACAAATAATTTTGAAAATGATCTTTTTATTTGTCAAATTTACGTGATATATCTTTGGGTCAACTAATCAATCTTTTTGTGAGGAATTTAGTAAAATCATGACAGATAGGTTTGAAATGTCAATGATGGGAGAACTAAAGTACTTCTTGGGATTCCAAGTGCGGCAACAAAAGGAAGGGACGTTCATAAGCCAAACCAAGTGCACACAAGACATACTCAAGAAGTTTGTTATGGACAAGGCGAAGCCTATAAAGACTCCCATCGCAACAAATGTCCACTTGGATCTCAATGAAGATGGACCCAACGTCGACCAAAAGGTATATCGCTCCATGATTGGATCTCTACTCTATTTATGTGCATCTGGGCCAGACATTATGTTGAGTGTATGTTTGTGTGCAAGGTTTCAAGCCAATCCTAAGGAGTGTTACTTGATAGCCGTAAAAAGGATCTTGAGATATTTAGTTCATACACCCAACCTTGGTATTTGGTACCTGTCGAAGGTCATAAACGACACTTCCCCCGGACCTGCCTAGAGAGCAGCCCGCGGAGGTTCTTTGGATTCACGAGGGCTAGTCCCAGGAGATCAAACACAGCAGAACGATGGACACCGGGGATTTACGTGGTTCGGGCCGCCAGAGCATAATACCCTACGTCCACGAGAGTGTTGTGTATTGCCTCGCTTTCGTGTGTAAGAGTCTTGGTCTAATTTTTCGATCCCTTCTATGGACGTCTACAGAGCCCCTTTATAGCTTAAGGACTCTGCAGTCACAAGATGGGCTCCAGGACCCGACAGGTGGTCCCGGGGAGAGCCAAATCCTATACAAGATCTATGATTAACTGCTATCTACTCCCATTGTCAGAGGCGTCAATGCGCCGTCCCGCCGCGTCGTGCGCCAGGGCCACACATAGTCGCTGATGATGGCGGTGCACGTCCCGTCCATCTTGTCCTTATGGCCCATTTGTCCGTCTTGCGGCGTGGGTCTGTACCGGCTACTTGGACAAGACAGGACACTGGGGTCTTGACTTTAGCATGCGCGACATAGCTTGCCTGGGGAAGGCGCACACACTTAATGCCCGTCTGAGCAGCGCACGTCTCCTTTACTGCGGCTTCCTACCGCACTGAGTTGGCCATCCGCCACGTGGTTGCGCCGGAGCCTGCCTCTGCGGGGAGGCGAGCACTTAGCGGAACAGGCCACGTGGTGCACTCGGAGCCCACCCCTATGGAGGAGTGGCGGCTCAGCCCTGCAGACCACGTGGTAGTTCCGGTGCCTTTCCCTATGAGGGCGCGGGCCTGGCCCCGAGGTCCCGATTGACCACGTGGCGGCTCCGGAGCCCACCTTAGCGGGGAGGCGAGCACTTGACAGAACAGGCCATGTGGTGCGCCCGGAGCCCACCTCAGCGGGGAGGCAAGGGTCCAGCTCTGTCGGCCACGTGGCAGCTTGGGAGCCTCCCCCGGCGGAGAGGTAGGATCTGGTCCTTCCCTCCATGATGTGGCATCCTCGGATTCGGCCTCTTAGTAGGGGCAGAGTCCTTAGCGGTTTTCTTCCTGTGCGCGGGGGTACTCGGTCTGCGGGGTACCGACAGTGGCCCCCCGAGCCCACCTCGGGAGAGTCGTCGATACCGCAGGTGGGGTCTTCTTCCTTTCCTTCCCGCGCAACTTTTTCGGCTCCACTTCGGGGCAGTTCCTCGGGTGACACGCCCCTGCCGTCATGGTGACGTGTCCCCTTCCAGTAAGTGGAGGTTGCTGAACAGGCGTCGCGCAACATGACTTCTGCCTTCAATCGTGCTTTAACTGCGGTGGTTCCCAAGGTGGCTCCTGCACTTCCACTGCTTTTGCCCTTTCGGAAACCGCCGAGTTACCTTCCGCATAGCTAGTCACCCGGCTCGCCTTCTTTGTCAAGCGACCCGGGCCCTCATGTCATTGCCTACGCGGGACCATTGCTCTTCTACTGGAGCTGTGGCGATTCACACTTTTGCGCCTGTTGGCCTGCAGGGGTGCATAAAAAGAGAACTTCCCCCCTGAGGGTTCTTTCTCCCGCCTCTGCATTCCTGCGCTCGTGTTTCCACCTCAAGCCCAGTTCTTGCGCTCTAGTTCCCAGTCTCCCATCCAGAGCTTCCAACCTCAGCCCTCATGGCGAGCGTCTTGCCCAAGTCCAGGCTGTCCAGGCCCGCCGACCTGGCCCCTATGCGCCGGCTTCTTGGCTGGCACACTCCTGAGCCGGAGTCGTGGCTCCGTCCTGGGAGGCTCCCGCTGAGCCTCTCCGCCGGGGAGATGGTTCTCTTCTCGTCGTACGTGCCGGCCGGCCTTGTCCCGCCGGCATCCGCCTTCTTGGTCATGCTCCTGGAGACCTTCGGCCTCCAGCTCCACCACCTCGCGCCGAACTCGATCGCCATGCTGGCGGTCTTCGCTCACTTCTGTGAGATGTTCGTGGGGGTGATGCCGTTGGTAAAGCTCTTCCAGTACTTTTTTGTACTGAGGGCCACCGGCAGGAGTTCGAAGGAGCATCTCGGCGCCTACTACTTCCAGCGCCGGACTAAGGTCCCCACGAGGTACATTGCTTCCTTCAACTCGGCAAGGTGGGAGATGTGGCGCGAAGATTGGATGATCACCAAGGTCGAGGCCCACGACCGGATGTGCCTCCCCACTGGGATCCCCTACTCTGAGCGATCATTCTGGGAGGAGCGCCCAGAGCTGGAGGAGGCGTTCAACCCGGTGCTGGAGAGGATCCAGATGCTGGCAGACCACGGGCTGTCGTCTGCCATGGTGCTGAGGGACTTCATGTCCCGCCGCATAGCCCCGCTTCAGCACTGTGCCCGCCCGGCGTCGATGTTCACCGGCCTGTCGGACTGCACCCGGCTCGAGACCAGCCCTGGCTCCAACCTGGACGAGCAGCAACTGCTCGACATGCTGGCCTGGGTCTACCCCGACGACATCTCCGCCTAGGCACTCTCTCTTCCGTCAGCCTGCCGCCCCTTGTGCTTGGACTCCGAGTTGAGGAGGCAGCTGCTGAAGATGATGCCGACCCTCGACGAGTCCGGGCTGGCGCAACGTCAGATCGGGGACCCGTTCTAGGGGGTTAGCATTGCTGACGACGCTGAGGGAGGCGAGGATCCCTTAAGCGACGCTGGTTCTTCAAGCAGCGACTCCTCGAGCGGCCCCCAGCACCATCCATGGGGTGGCGTTGTCGCCCCCGGCGACAAGGGGAAGGGGAAGGTGCCGGTTCCGGTGCTCGACCCGTCCCCCAAGAAGCGCGCCCGGTCGCCGCCACCGGCCCCTTCTGCCCTTCGCCAGGGCTCCGGAGCCCTGCCGCGCTCGTCGCCAGGGGGCGCCGATGGCGCCACCTTGCCGCCCGAGTCTTCCACACGCAAGAGGGGGAGGCTCCTCAACGCCGACGGGACCCCAGCGTTCCCTCTCCATTCGGAGGGGCGCCAGACCTCGGGGGTGCCGCCGACACCGCCTCCACAGGGGCCCCCAGCACATTCAGCGGCCCCCGCTGCGGGTTCGGGGGGTCCGAACCCCTCCAACCCTTTCGGGAAGCGGTGGAGCTTCAGCGTCCCCCGGTAAGTTTACACATATTTTACCTTGGGTGCTCTTTGCTGTGTGCTTGCCCTGTCATTTTCTTATGATCTGGGTTTGCTTGATTTCAGCGCTTCCACAGCTACTCCACCACCCGCGGGCACTTCTGCTGGAGGGTCTGCCGCTTCGGCCGGCTCGCGGGGATCGTCTGCTGCCTCGTGCCCTGCTTCGGTGCCCCTGGCTGCTGCCGCTGGGGTACCTCGGGCTCCCTTGTCTGAGACCCCCACAGCGGCTGTCGGAGCCCAACCGCGCGCGCCGATGACCGCCGTCGCACCTACCAACGACACCGCGTCCACCGGTCACTCCGTGTCAGCCGACGGCGCCGCGCCCTCCGACACTGCTGCGTCGGTTGGAGCCACGGCCCCTGGTGCTACCGTCAGGGAGGGGGCCCTGGTCCCCGTCTCCCCAGTGGTCCTCCAAATGGAGGACGATATTGAAGAAGTGGGGAGGCAGGGACCCGCTGCTACGGTGGAGCCTCTCCCCCTGTCTGAGGCCATGGCCGTGGCCCACTCCGGCTTCCGGCAGGCCCAGGCGACCCTTGCCCGGGAGAAAGGGCGGCTCGAGGACGAAGACGACCGGCTCCGGGAATGGGTGAGGACCCTGGAGGCCCGGACCCGGCTGGCGAGAAGTCGAGCGGCCCAGCGGGAGGCGGTCGTTCCGGAGGAGATGAAGATCCTCGAGCAGGAGCACGACCTCATCGCCCAGCTGGACGCCATCACCCAGAAGCTGAAGGCTGACACCGAGGCCATCCAGGCCTACGAGGACCTTCAGCACCTGTTGTCCCTCCGGGAGGCTGCTCTAGCCGAAAGGGAGCAGGAGCTGGCGGCGAAGTAGGCCGAAGTGGAGGCGACCTGCCGCGGGCTCATCCTTCAACAGGAAGGGGCGAGAGTCCGCGCCGCCGAGCTGGATCGCCGGGAAGCCGCCGTGGCCGAGGCGCAGCAGGCCCAGTCCATCGAGCGCCAGGCCCTCCTGGACCGCGAGTTCAACGTTGCTCTCAAGGAGGGTGACTTGGACCGCCGCGAGGCGGGGGTCGACGAGCGCGAGAGGGCCCTGGCGGCCAAGGAGAAGCGGTTCCTGGACGGCAGACCCCGGGCGCTGGCGGCGGCCCAGCAGGAGGTGGAGGAGCTCCGGGCGGCGCGCTCCGCCAAGGCCCGGAAGGTCTGGGAGTTCCTTGGCGGTGCCAACTCGGCTCTGGTGCCGCTCGGCTTCAGCCCGACGCGCGTAGGGGAGCCGACGCAGGAGGTGAGTCAGGTGTTCCCGGCGCTCAACTCCACCAGCTCGAGGATGCGCTCACTGGGGGCCATCCTTGACAACCAGCTGGAGGCTGAGGGACAAATGCTAGTGAAGGAGGTGGCGACGCACATCCTGTCCTGCTACCGGAGCTGGTACCCCGACGTCTCCCTGCAGCCGGTCCTCGAGGGGCCCATCACCGAGAGGGAAGAAGCCGCCAAGTCTGAAGTTTCGGATGCGGTGGCACTCATCGCCTAAATGTTCCAGCGGAGCGGCTGAGGGCTCCCCGGGCGTCTGTTTGAGTTTTTGTCTTTCTATCTTTTGTCTTGTGGTTGGCTGTGATGACAAACTCTTTATTTGTGCGATAAAAAATCTGTCTCTGGTGCCCTTTTATACTCAGCTTGCTTTTACTTCCAGCAATGTCTTCCGGCTGCTTGTTGTTCCTTAACTTCCAGGACCCGTCGTCCCCCAAAGTATGGCCCCCTGACAGGCGTGGCCAGTTGTTATGGGCACACCTGTCATATACTTAGGGCTTAGGGCGGACCGGTGCAGGAGGAGCCTAGGATTCGTAGGTAGCATTGCCGTAGCTGAGTATGCAGGTATGTCAACAGCGGCCCCCTGGGGGTGTCGCCAGAGCTTCAGTTCTGCAGTGACCACCATCTTTATTGAGAGGTCGACAGCGGGCCCCCTAGGGGTGCCGCCGGAGCTTCAGGTCGGCGGTGCCTGCCATTCTTCAGTGAGAGGTCGAAAGCGGGCCCCCTGGGGGTGCCGCCGGAGCTCCAGTCCGGCGGTGCCCACTGTCTTCGCGGGTACTTCGACGATGGTTGCTGGAATACCTTCCTCAAAGACCTGTACATAGATCAAAAAAGAGAAGTAATTCTATCCGCTGGTCACTTCACCCCTGCTTGTTTTGTAGTGTCGCTTGACTTACGATCCTGGCTGACTCGTGGGGCTTGGGTAATTCAGTGCTTCTGCACCCAGGGCTCGTTGTCCAGAATACCCAAGGGTGGTCCATATGGCCCCCAACACTTGGCTGTAGCGCTGGGGAGGCAGAACGCACAGGCTTAGGGTACGAGACCAGGCTAAGCAGGCTGTGGCCCTGGACCTCCCGCTCGGCGTAAGCCGTTTCGGGGGGGGGGGGGAACCATCTGGAGACACAGGCCCCCGAGTATTGGAACAACCGAGGCCCCAAGAGTATCACAGGTACCTCAAGCAACCCCACCTGCAGTCCAGATAGCAAGGCTTCCACTACTGTTAAAGCAGGGGAACAACGACAATGCTCATGATAGATCACGAGCTATGGCGGGCTTACAGCAACATCATAAAAATTAAAGATAATTTTTGAATTGACAAACCCTATACCAGGCAGGGCAACCTTCTTTCATTGTAGTTTCTCATAAGATGAAGCAGACTTTACAAGGGGAATAACCCGGCCTGGGTGTTTGGTGGAGCCGAGTGCACCTACTTAGGGTTCTGGGCCAGGCTAAGCGGAATGTGCACTCGGGGCCCCATCGCCGATACTAAGTGCTATCCTGAGATAATGTGTAACCTTTACAATGAAATAGCATTGCCCCGACCCTGGTCTAGGGGTAGAACTTACGGAGGTGTTCGATGTTCCATGGGTTGGGCAACCGCTGTCCATCCCCCGTAGCTAGGCGGACGCATCCTGGGCGGCAAACCTCTGTTACCTGGAAGGGACCCTCCCAGCTGGGGGAGAGTTTGTTAGACCCTTCCCGGGAGAGTATGCGGCGCAACACCAGGTCGTCTACCTTTAGCTCCCTACTCTGCACGGTCCTCTGATGGTAGCGCCGGAGCGCCTGCCTGTACCGTGCATTTTGGAGAGCTGCTCGCACCCGTCCCTCGTCGACGAGGTCCAGGTCTTCACGCCGGAGCTGGTCCTGTGCGGCTTCGTCGTACCCCCGGGCACGGGGAGAGCCCATGGTAATTTCTGGGGGGAGGACGACCTCCGCCCCATACACCAAGAAGAAAGGCGTTTCCCCCGTGGCCCGACTGGTTGATGTCCGGCTAGCCCACAGCGCACACGGAAGCTCATCCACCCAATTTACACCATGCTTCTCAAGGTGCGAGAACGTGCGAGTCTTGAGGCCCCTGAGGATCTCTGCATTGGCTCTCTCGACTTGCCCATTGCTCTCTGGATGAGAAACAGATGCATAGCAGACTTGGATCCCCAGGTCCTCGTAGTATTCTTGGAACGCTGCACTTGTGAACTGGGTCCCGTTATCAGTGATGATTCTGTTTGGGACCCCGAACCGGCAGACGATCGACTTAATGAACTTCACTGCTGATCGCTTGTTGATGGTGACAACTGGGCGGCCTCCGGCCACTTGGTGAACTTATCTACGGCGACATAGAGATGCCGAAATCCTCCGACGGCTCTGGGAAAGGGTCCCATGATGTCCAATCCCCATACAACGAATGGCCATGAGGGAGGGATCATCTGCAGCGCCTGAGCTGGTGTATGGATCTGCTTGGCATGGAACTGGCACGCCTTGCATCTACTTACCATCTCGGTGACATCCTGGAGTGCTGTCGGCCAGTAGAAGCCATGACGAAAGGCTTTACCGACCAGCGTGCAGGAGGACACATGGTTCCCGCACTCGCCTCCATGGATCTCTACGAGCAGGTCGCAACCCTCCTCCCGGGTAATGCAACGCAGTAGGATGTCGTTGGCGCCACGCCGGTAGAGATCCCCTTCCACCAGCGTGTACCTTTTAGCCATGCGAACAATCCTTTCTGCCAGGGCATGTTCTTCGGGAAGGATATTGTCCTTCAAGTAGTCCCAGACCTCCGAGATCCGTGCATCGGGACTTGCTTGAGCTTCTGGATCTTGGGCGCCCGGTAGCTCGGAGCCCTCGGTGGCGCATACGATCCTTGGCAGACTCCATGGTAGTAGGGTCGCCGGGACTGCCATCTTCGAGGTGCTGTGCTCGCCCCCTTCGCCCGGCTCGGCTCCTCGGGCGGTTGGTCGCGGTAACGTCCTTGCAAAGACTCCTTGGGGCACTGGGGCCCCTGTGGAGGCCTTCGTTGACAGGTCGTCTGCGACTGAGTTGTCGGCTCGGGGTACATGGCACAAGTCCAGGACTTCAAAGTCCTTTTCCAGCTTCCGGACATGTAACAGATATTCAACTAACTGAGGGTCGTTGCGGCTGCACTCTCCTCTGGCTTGCTTGATGATCAGTTGAGAATCACCTTTAGCCAGGAGCTGTCGGACATTGAGGGTCAGGACAGTCTTCAGCCCAAAGATTAGGGCTTCATACTCTGCCATGTTGTTTGTCGCCTTGAAGTCTAGGCGCACCATGTACTTGAACTGCTCCCCAGTCAGGGTGAGAAGCAGGACCCCAGCACCGGCCCCCTGCTTCCGCGAGGAACCGTCGAAGTAGAGCGTCCAGGGGGTCTCGGTGAAAACCGGAGCCTTCGGCACCGTTTCACCGTTGTCCGCCCCCCCCGGGTTGCTTGGTGATGGGGCCCATTCGGCCAAGAAGTCTGCCAGTGCTTGGCTTTTGACTGCGTGTCGAGGTAGGAACTCCAACTCGAACTCAGCCAACTTCGCCGCCCACTTGGCAATGTTGCCAGTCGAATTGGGGCTGTGGAGTATGGTTTTCAGTGGAAAGGAGGTGACCACTGAAACCCGGTGAGCCTGGAAGTAATGCTGGAGCTTCCTCGATGCTATGAGCACTGCATACAGTAGTTTGTGTACCTCCAAGTATCTTGTCTTTGCTTCATGGAGGACCTCACTGACGTAGTAGACTGGCCATTGGTAGGTCCGAACCCTTCCTGGGGGGTCCGGGGCTCCTTGCAATGCGTCTGTCTCCTAGGGTATGTGGCTCCCAGGGTCTGGCTGGGCCTCCGGGGGCTGGGACCCGTAAGGCACTTGGTCACTGGAACTCACAGCGGGGGGGGGGGGGGGGCTCTTCTGGGTTCGGGCCTTGAGGCTCGGCCTCCCCCTCTGGGGCTCCTTCTGGTACTTGTTGCGGTAGTAGCTCCAGCCGTTCTGCAACCAAGACCATGCTGACCACTTCCGTTGTTGCGGTGATGTACAACAGGAGCGGCTCGCCGGGTTCTGGCGCCACCATAATGGGCAGCGTCGTCGGGTGTTTCTTGAGCTCCTGGAAGGACGCTTCAGCTTCCTCAGTCCACTCAAAGGGGCTTGACTTCCGCAAAATCTTGAAGAAGGGTAGGGCTCGCTCAGCCAGTCTTGAGATGAACCAACTGAGGGCTGCCAAACATCCTGCAAGCTTCTGCACGTCTTTGATGCGGGCCGGCGGCCGCATCAGCTCTATCGCCTTGATCTTCTCTGGGTTAGCTTCGATCCCTTGGTGCGATACCAAGAAGCCAAGGAGCTTCCCTGCGGATACCCCAAAGACACACTTGTCGGGGTTCAGCATCGTGCGTGTCGTGCGCAGCTTGCTGAAGACTCTGGTTAGGTTGTCTAATAGGGATGTGCTGTCCCTGATTTTTACCACGATGTCGTCGACATACACCTCTACCAAGTCTCTAATGAGGTCCCCGAATGTCTTATGCATTGCACGTACAAAGGTGGGGAGGGCATTTTTGAGACCATAAGGCATGGAGACATAACAATACAGGCCGTCTACTGTTATGAAAGCAGTGTGCTCCTCATCTTCCCTAGACATAGGTATTTGGTGAAAACCAAAATACGCATCTAGGAAACACAGAAGGTCGCAACCTGATGTTGAGTCTACTATTTGATCTATCCTAGGAAGAGGGAATGGATCCTTGGGACATGCCTTATTGAGATTGGTGTAGTCGATGCACATCCGGAGCTTCCCGCTAGCCTTAGGAACGACAACAGGGTTGGCCAACCACCGTGGGTGGTGAACCTCCCGGATGAATCCAGCATCGAGCAGCTTCTTGATTTCTTCACGGATGAAGTTCTGCCGCTCGATGGACTATTTCCTGGGCCTCTGCTGTACCGGCCGGGTGTCGGGGTAGATATTAAAATGGTGCTCAATCACCTCCCTGGGGATCCCGGGAATCTGTGATGGTTGCCATGCAAACACATCGACGTTGTCCCGGAGGAAGGTGATGAGCGCGCATTCCTATTTGCTATCCAGGTTCCCCGCGATTCGAGTCATCTGGGCAGCCTCAGGGCCAATCTTGACGACCTTCACAGGGACGTCGTCGTCGTTGGCGGGTTGCACACGAGGTGCAGCAGTGGAGGCTCGCTGCGCCGGGCCTTTCTCTGGCCGACTCTCCGTCGAGCCTCCTGGGACCGGAGCCCTCCCTGCTGCAAGTGCTTGGAGCTGCTCCAAGGCTGACACTGCGGCTGAGCGGTCCCCTCTGATCCTGAGGACACCGGAAGAGGTCGGCATCTTCAGGACGAGGTAGCCGTAGTGGGCTACAGCCATGAACCTGTAGAGGGCTGGCCTCCCGATGATTGCGTTGAAGGGGGGGTCAACGTCTGCCACGTCGAATAAGACACTCTCCATACGGTAGTTCTCCAGGGTCCCAAAGGTCACCGGGAGGTGTATGTTACCATACGGGAGGATTTTCCCAGGTCTGACACCCGAGAATGGGCTCGAGGGTGTGAGCTGGGACACCGACATTTGCAGCTTCCGGAAAGCCGCAGTGGAGATGAGGTTCAGGCCCGCCCCTCCATCTATCAATATGTGAAAGACCTTCACATTGGCGATGGTCGGGGACACCAGCAGCGGGAGCACTCCTGCCCCTGCCATGTTCTTCGGGCAGTCCGAAGCGTCGAAGCTGATCACCGTGCTCATCCACTTGTGGTGGGGAGCCGGACTTGGGGCGGGGGCCACTGCGGCCACTGCCCGACGCAGGGTTTTCACTGCGTTTTGGGACGTGGGGTCGGTGGCTCCCCCGTAGATGACATGGAGGGTCTTGCAGCGCTCCTTATCACTGCTGGAGTCAGAGTCGCCACCCTCGAAGACGGTCTTGACCGCCCTCTGGGGTTCCTGAAACCCCATCTCGCTGTCATCCTCTTTCTCAGGATCAGCGTTCTGCTTGCCCTCCCTCTGGCGGGGGGGGGGGGGGGGGGTGCACCCTCCTGGCGTTGCTGCCTCTGTTTCTGTTCGCGGAATCGTTCCGCGAATCTCTTCACTTCCCGACACTCGCTAGCACTGTGGCTATTTGTACGGTGTACCAGACACTTGAAGTCAGGCTCCTCAGGATCAAGCGACTGCCTAGGGCGCTTGTCTCGGCGCGACGCTCGGGCTCCGCCGGGCGCCGCAGCTGCCACTGCCTGGGCTCTGGGCTTTGGCCTGTTCTTGCCATCGCCTTTCTTCTTCTTGCCGCTGCTTCTTGTAGAGGCCCCTTCCTTAGTCGGGGTGCTTTCCCTTGCTTCTGAGGATGGCTGGGAGTGCCAGTTGTGCCCCTCAGCTGCCCTAGCACATCTGTCTGCCAGGGAGAACAGCTCGGAGACATCACGCACCTCGTGCGTGGCTAACTTCTCGAGCATCTTCTTGTCCCTCACACCCTGTCTGAACGCAACGATAACAGATGCGCTAGCAACATGAGGGATGGTGTTCCGTACCTGGGAGAACCGCTGGATGAAAGATCGCAGCGACTCTCCAGCGCGCTACCTAACGGCGTGGAGGTCAAGCTTGATGCCAGGGCGCTTGTAGGAACTGCCGAAGTTAGCCACAAACTGTCGGCACAACTCATCCCAGGAGGTTATGGACCCCTGGGGCAGGTTCATGAGCCATGACCGAGCTGGGCCGGTCAGGACGATGGGGAAGTAGTTAGCCATAATGGCCTCGTCGCCTCCTGCATCTAGTATCGCAGTGGTGTAGATCTGCAGGAACTCGCTCGAGTTGACACTCCCGTCATACTTCTCCGGCATGTGTGGCCGAACTTTCGTGGCCAGACCACGAAACGGAGGTGAGGTGCTAGCGCCGCACACCCTTGGCTAGGGCTGACTGGTGCTGGCGGCGGCAGCGCATACCCTGGGTGAGCAGGCGGGCCTACGCACACCTGGGGCTGGAGTGGTGTTGCGTACGCCTGTACAGGAGGCGCGACGTACGCCTAGTGCGGTGGAGGCACGACATACGTCTGATGTGGTGGAGGCGCAACATGAGCCTGGGGCATGTGGCCCGGCGAGCTGTAATCGGCCTCGAGGTTGCGCCGACGTTCCCTCTGGCGCTCGATGGTGACTCGGCAGTCCTCTCCAGCCCTGCGGCGCTGCAGCCCGGTTCTCAGATCCGTTGTTGAGATCCTGGTTGAGCGCGAGTCTGCCGTCCACCAGTCAACTGTCGACGTTCGCGACAGCGACACATGCACCAGCTGGGCATGTGTTTCCCTCGGCGGAGGCGCATTGAGTGCGGCGGTGACGAGGTGGTCGACGTCATTGATCCACTGCTGGGCTGCTCCCTGAGGGGCATCCCCAGCCGGAGGGTTGTGGAGTAGTGCGCGCGCTGCCGCGAGCGCGCTCTTCGGGCTTGCAGCCGGTGGCGCCGTGACCGCTGTCACGGCAGGAGTACGCCATGGAGTGGCATGTCGGCCTACAGCTGGCGAAGTGAATGCGGGGCGGCGCGAAGGTCCTGACCTTCCTGCCCTAGAGCGATAGCCTGCTCTAGAGCGGGATGACGCCTGGTCCTCTGCCACAGTCTGTCGCCGTGACTGCGCCCTGGATGATCCAGCGTTGGATTGGTCGTTCACCATTGCTGCTGGTGGAGATCTTGACGGGGAAAAAGCCCCCTACCTGGTGCGCCAAATGTCGAAGGTCGTAAACGACACTTTCCCTGGACCTGCCTAGAGAGCAGCCCGCGGAGGTTCTTTGGATTCACGAGGGCTAGTCCCAGGAGATCAAACACAGCAGAACGATGGACACCGAGGATTTACGTGGTTCGGGCCGCCGGAGCGTAATACCCTACATCCACGGGAGTGTTGTGTATTGCCTCGCTTTCTCGTGTAAGAGTCTTGGTATAATTTTTTGATCCCTTCTATGGACATCTACAGAGCCCGTTTATAGCTTAAGGACTCTGCAGTCACAAGATGGGCTCCAGGACCCGACAGGTGGTCCTGGGGAGAGCCAAATCCTATACAAGATCTATGATTAACTGCTATCTACTCCCATTGTCAGGGGCGTCAATGCGCCGTCCCGCCGCGTCGTGCGCCAGGGCTACACATAGTCGGTGATGATGGCGGTGCACGTCCTGTCCATCTTGTCCTTACGGCCCATTCGTCTGTCTTGCGGCGTGGGTCTGTACCGGCTACTTGGACAAGACAGGACACTAGGGTCTTGACTTTAGCATGCGCAGCATAGCTTGCCTGGGGAAGGCGCACACACTTAATGCCCGTCTGAGCAGCGCACGTCTCCTTTACTGCGGCTTCCTACCGCACTGAGTTGGCCGTCCGCCACGTGGTTGCGTCGGAGCCTGCCTCTGCGGGGAGGCGAGCACTTAGCGAAACAGGCCACGTGGTGCACTCGGAGCCCACCCCTATGGAGGAGTGGAGGCTCAGCCCTACAGACCACGTGGTAGTTCCGGTGCCTTTCCCTACGAGGGCGCGGGCCTGGCCCCGAGGTCCCGATTGACCACGTGGCGGCTCCGGAGCCCACTTCAGCGGGGAGGCGAGCACTTGACGGAACAGGCCACGTGGTGCGCCCGGAGCCCACCTCAGCGGGGAGGCAAGGGTCCAGCTCTGCCGGCCACGTGGCAGCTTGGGAGCCTCCCCCGGCGGAGAGGTAGGATCTGATCCTTCCCTCCACGACGTGGCAGCCTCGGATTCGACCTCTTAGTAGGGGCGGAGTCCTTAGCGGTTTTCTTCCTGTGCGTGGGGGTACCCGGTCTGCGGGGTACCGATAGTACCCAAAAGGCTCAAAATTCAATCTCATTGGTTACTCCGATGCAGATTATGCCAGATGCAAAGTAGATAGAAAAAGTACTTCCAGTACATGCCAATTCCTAGGGAGATCTTTAGTTTTTTGGTCCTCCAAGAAACAAAATTCCATTGCGTTATCCATAGCCGAAGCGGAGTATGTTGCAGCCGGGAGTTGTTGTGCACAACTCCTTTGGATGCGACAAACTCTAAGGGATTACGGTTACAATATGAACCGTATTCCAATCCTTTGTGACAATGAGAGTGCCATTAAAGTTGCCCATAATCCCGTTGAGCACTCTAGAACCAAACACATAGACATAAGGCATCACTTCTTGAGAGACCACTCCATGAAAGTAGATATAGCCATTTCCCATGTCAACACTGAAAAGCAATTGGCCGACATATTCACCAAGCCACTTGATTAAAAGCGCTTTTGTGAACTCCGAAATGAGCTAAATATCCTTGATGCTCGGAGTGTGGCTTGAAATGTTGCATACCTGTATGAACTCCTCAAAATATGTTGATTGGATTGTGAAAATCATCTCTCTCAAGTTTCTTCCGAAAAGCTATGTTAATTATTAGATCTTGGTGAATTATGATCATTGCTTGATTGTTGGATGCTTACTGATCATATTCATCAAGATTTTTTTATTTGATTTGCCTCCCTATTTTCTAAATATGTACCTTCAAATATATATGAATGGGCTAAGAAATTCTTGCCTGGTGACCATGGACTAGTCCGTGGTTACCAGACTAGTCCGCCCATGCAGACTATTTCGCAGAGTGCCAGTTAGGCTGGACTAGTCCGGTAGACCACGGACTAGTCCGATATAGCCTCTGGAAAAGTTTGGACTAGTCCGGTCATCTCCGGACTTGTTCGATTTTTTGTGTCCTTAACCCTAGCCGCCGCCAAACCCTAATCCCTTCATCTTCACTCTTGCCTCACACGTTCTCTCTCTCAAACTCGAGCTCCCAAGGTGATTTTGCATCCCCTCCACCAAAAAGCTTCGCATTTGGGTGGAAAACAAGCTACCTCCCTCGAAGATTGAAGTTCTCGGACAAGTCTGGACTTCAACACCTTCTTCTTTGAGAATCAATCGATTTCTTCGGTAATTTTCATCCTAACCCTAGAAACCTTGATTTTCTTCATTGTTGATCGAATAGCCTAGCATCTTTCACTATATACATGCCTCCTTGATGTATTACGTTTATGCTAAGCTAGTTGTGCATTAGGAATCACCATTTGTCTAGTTTCTTAGGTTTTTGAGGATGAACACCGGACTAGTCCGGTCCATGCACAGACAAGTCCGATAACCCCGGACTAGTCCGTGCCTGTACACCGAACAAGTCTGATTTTTCTGAACTCAAAACCTAACCTGTCAATTCCTCAATGCAATGCCTTGTTATTCTTTCTCATCCATGCCTTGAATTCATGCCTTACACAACTCATTCTCAGGACATGCTAAGCACAAATGATGAGATTTCTGATTTCGAGGCCAAGATGGACCACGAGGTGGCACCTCGGCCCTCGACGAGCCTTGGCAAGAAACGCCAAGAGCGTCCTTCCGAGCCAGCTCTGTCTCCTCCACAGGCTCGGAGGAAAGTGCTAGCGAAGAAGCTGACCTCCAAGGTGCCAGCTTCTAGGGCTACCACTGGTGGTGGCCCTAGCTCGGCAAGTGCCCACCTAGCCAAGGGCAAGGGCAGAGGAGTAGCAACGGCTCCAGTTGGCCCGCTGAAGCTGTATGCTCCAAGGGAAGGGGTCCGGGACCCCACTGAAGAGAAGTTTAATGGAAAGGGCAGTGACTCAGCAGCCAAGTTCCGCGGTGTGGATTGCTACAGTCATCCAAAGCAAGCTACAGATGGAAGATTCTGGAGCAATTTTCATGGTGACTATTACAGGGCTGTATACCTACAGATGAAGACACCAGTGGTGCGCAGTCAGTGGATTGACTGGGCACATCTTGAGAAGAAGAGATGCTCCGCATTTGATGAAGTGATTGCGGTAGCTGAAAGACATGGCTTGAAGGACCTCTTTGCCTTCAAGTACAATTGGAATGATGAAGTGGTGGCCCAGTTCTATGCCACTTGTCACTTTGCAAGCGATGAAGAAGAAAGGGTGACTTGGATGACTCATGGATCCAAGTACACTATCACATATGAGGAATTTGCAATGATGTTGCATCTTGACACCTCGAGCAATGACAATGTGATCATCCACAATATTGGTGTCATCGAGAAGGAATGGATGAAATTCCTTTATGAGCCAAACTCAAAGTTCATCCCTCCCTCCACAAAGAACATGAAGCCCTTCTTTGTGGTCCTAAATAGTGTCTTGAGGAAGACGATTGCTCCCAAGGATGGAGATGGTGGGAGTGTGCAGGGTTATCTTCGGACCCTGATGAGAGTGATAAGCAAGGATCGTCAGTTTGATGTGGCTGACTACATTTGGAACGATATGATCAACATCTCTAGTACTCCCAACCGATCCTGTGGCTATGCCCCTTATCTCATGTTCATGATTGAGAAAGTCACAGGGATTGAGTTTGTCAAGGATGTGGAGCACACACCATTGAGGCCTCAGAAGCCTCAACAAGCAAATGTCCACGCTGCTCCCTCACTGGCCTCCAGTCCTGAGGCTCCGGCAAGAAGTGAAGATGCAAGAGCTACTTCTGCCAGTAGAGCAGCTCCTCAAAGGGGATCTGCTAGTGGGATCTTCAAGTACTTGGCTGCTATATTTGCTTCCTGCAAAAAGTCCGAAGTGAGGGCCCACAAGCTGAACAAGAAGAGAAAGGAAGACATGAAGTATGTGAAGGCCAATGTGAAGCAGATTTGCCAGAAGCTGGAGATCGACCCCATTGGATCTCCAGTGATTTCTGAGGACTCTGACCCTGACATCACCGAGCTCGGGCCCTTGACCCCCTCCGAGCTTGCCTACTTTGGCATTGGGGGCTCGAGTGGCTCCACACCTCCTCCTCTTCCTCATCAGCCCAAAGACGATGATGAAGACGATGAGAGGACCGACAACGAGGAGTGAAGACTTTAGGACCCCCCTCTCCTTCTTTTTGGTGTCTTGATGCCAAAGGGGGAGAATTGAGGGGGAGTCTTAGTCTTAGCTGTAGGATGCGAGGAGACTCTTTTATGCTTTTTGACTATTTTGTGGGTTGTAAAGCTTTAACTATGTTCTTAAGTTAATTATGGTTCTGTGATGCAATGTTATGATCTTTTGAGAAGTAATTGTTGAGTTATGTGATTTTGCTCCTAGAATGACATATATGCTTGGTTTTGGTTGATTAATGTCAATTATGTCATTCTCATTGTTTCAATATACTTAGTCATGCATCCCACCATAAAGAATGCACATATGGATTATGTTTTCATTGCTTGATGTACCTTAGACAAATATGTGCATACATTATGAAAATCTCAATTTTTATCATATTTTGTGAAATCTCAATTGGTTGTCATCAAACACCAAAAAGGGGGAGATTGAAAGTGCATCTAGGAATCCCTTGTGGGTTTTGGATGATTTATGACAAGCAAATGAGATCCTAACCTCTTTGTTGAGATGAGCACATGTTTTAATAGCAAAATAAGCAAAGTGCCAAAAAGAAGAGAGAATGAGGAGCAAAGTGGAAATGAGCTCAAGGAAGAAAAATAGTAGATCATTGTGTATGGAGTGTGTTAAGGAAACACACCCCAAGATGTCAATCACAATTACACACACACATTGCACAAATTTATAGAGGACCGGACTAGTCTGAATGTCACTGGACTAGTCCGATATCCTCTCTGCACAAAATCGGACAAGCCCGATATCCATCGGACTAGTCTGATATCTCTCTGACTAGAATTGGACTAGTCTTCCCCAGTGCGGACTAGTCCTCAAAACACTTCACAAGTCACACAAAATCGGACAGGTCCGATCACCTCCGGACTAGTCCGATATTTATTCTGATCTAAATCGGACAAGTCTGATATTAGCACGGACTAGTCTGAAAAACTCTCTGACCTAAATCGGACAAGTCCAACAAGTGCGGACTTGTCCTCATAACCACTTAGGGTTTCACTGTCCGGACAAGTCCGATGTCTATCAGACTAGTCCGAAGATTTCTAGAAGCGAAATTGGACAAGTCCGCTCCTAGTCGGACTAGTCCGATATTTTGAGACACTTAGGGTTTGCTACACACAGCACACCAGACTAGTCCGGTGTCCACCACAGACTAGTCCGATATTCCTAAACCCTAACAGTCACTTTTAGAAACCCTAGATAAATAGAGGTGCACGGCCCAACTTCAAACACTCTCGAACCCTAGCACTGTCACACCTCCCAAGAGCCTCAAAAACACATCTCTCCACGAAATTAAGTGCAACAAAGATCAATCATTTGAGGATACACTCTAGATCATTGGAGAGACACGTTCAACACTCATTGAGCTCTTGGTTTGATTCTCTAACACACTCCTGTGATTTCATTGTAACCTTTTGAGTGTGTTCTTGGTGGTATTTCGTGTTGTAATCTAAGGGAGCCATCAACGTGTGAGAAGGCCCCTTTGAATTCGGTTATTCACCCCTTTGTGATAAGTGGAAGAGGATTGGCCTTCGTGGCGATTCGACGAGGGTAGGGTTGGAGAATACCCGGTCCTTTTGTGGACTCCTCAACGTGGATGTAGGTTGCCTCTATGGGAACCGAACCATGGGATAAATCTCTTGTGTCTTGCTTTGTGTTCATTGTTCTTATTCATTACAACAATCTAGGGTTTGAATCAATATTGCTTACTTTACATTGAATCACTAAGTATAAGATTGAATTGTGATATATCCTAGTACATCATCTTGTAACACTTAAATTAACTGTATATTTCCGCTGCATACATCGTAGAATCAAGGTAATCGATCAAACTTAATCAACCTAGTCGGTACACACCAGACTAGTCCGCACTTTACTGGACTAGTCCGACATCTCAAGTTTTGATCTGGTGATTAAGTGTTGCAGGTTCTGACAAATTTCAAAAAGGCCTATTCACCCCCCCCCCCCCCCTCTAGGCCACATTCAGTTTTTCATCAAGTGGCTTGGTGAATATGTTGGCCAATTGTTTTTCGGTGTTGACATGGGAAATGGCTATTTCTCCTTTCATGGAGTAGTCTCTCAAGACGTGATGCCAAATGTCTATGTGTTTGGTTCTAGAGTGCTCAACTGGATTGTGGGCAATTTTAATAGCACTCTCATTGTCACAAAGGAGTGGAATGCAGTTCATATTGTAACCGTAATCCCTTAGAGTTTGTCGCATCCAAAGGAGTTGTGCACAACAACTCCCGGCTGCAACATACTCCGCTTTGACTGTGGATAAGGCAATGGAGTTTTGTTTCTTGGAGGACCAAGAAACTAGGGATCTACCTAGGAATTGGCATGTACCAGAGGTACTTTTTCTATCTACTTTGCATCTGACATGATCTGCATCGGAGTAACCAATGAGATTGAATTTGGAGCCTTTTGGATACCAAAGACCAAGGTTGGGTGTATGAACTAAGTATCTCAAGATCCTTTTTATGGCTGTCAAGTGACACTCCTTAGGATTGGCTTGAAATCTTGCACACAAACATACACTCAACATAATGTCTGGCCTAGATGCACATAAATAGAGTAGGGATCCAATCATGGAGCGATATACCTTTTGGTCGATGCTAGGTCCATCTTCGTTGAGATCCAAGTGGCCATTCGTTGCCATGGGAGTCTTTATGGGCTTCGCCTTGTCAATCCCAACCTTCTTGAGTATGTCTTGAGTGTACTTCGTTTGGCTTATGAACGTCGCTTCCCTTTGTTGCCTCACTTGGAATCCCAAAAAGTACTTTAGCTCTCCCATCATAGACATCTCAAACCTGTCTGTCATAATTTTACTAAATTCCTCACAAAAAGATTTGTTAGTTGAACCAAAGATTATATCATCAACATAGATTTGACAAACAAAAAGATCATTGTCAAAATTCTTTGTAAACAGTGTATAATGTACTTTTCCAATCTTAAAGCCATTTTCAATTAAGAAATCTCTAAGACATTCATATCAAGCTCTAGGAGCTTGTTTGAGGCCGTAGAGAGCCTTACGCAATTTGAATAGGTGGTCGGGGAACTCTTCATCTTCAAACCCGGGGGGTTGCTCCACATACACCTCCTCCTTGATTGGTCCGTTGAGGAAGGCGCTTTTCACATCTATTTGATAGAGCTTGAAATCATGGTGAGTAGCATATGCACGTAATATTCTAATAGATTCAAGTCTAGCTACGGGAGCAATGGTCTCATCGAAATCCAAACCTTCGACTTGTGAATACCCTTTGGCCACAAGTCGTGCCTTGTTCCTTTTCACCACCCCGTGTTCATCTTGTTTGTTGCAGAAGACCCATTTGGTGCCGACGATGTTGGATTTGGGTCTTTCGACTAGTTCCAACACCTCGTTTCTCTTGAAATTGTTGAGTTCTTCTTGCATGGCCACTACCCAATCTGAACCCTTCAATGCATCCTCAACCCTGTGTGGTTCCAAAAAGGACACAAACGAGTAATGCTCACAAAAATTAGCTATGCGAGATCTAGTAGTTACTCCTTTTTGGATGTCACCGATGATGTTGTCGATTGGGTGATCCCTTTGGACGCATTGGTGTACTCTTGGGTGTGGTACTTGCTGTCTTGAATCTTCATGATCATCTTCTTCTCCCCCTAAATGATTGCCTTTGTTGACTTGTTGATCATCTTCACTTTCTTGAGGTTGATCTTGTATGGAAGCTCCCCCTTGATCATTGGTCTCCTCTTGTGGTTCGTTTTCCTCATGGATATGTAGAGGTGGCTCTTGTGGTCGAACTTCGCCTAATGCCATTCTTTTCAATGCTTGGCAAGGAGCTTCTTCTTTATCTAGCACACATGGATCAACTTGCTCCTTTTGGGAGCCATTAGTTTCATCGAACACTACATCACGTGCTACTTCAACAAGTCTGGAGGTCTTGTTGAAAACATGATAGGCGTAAGTGTTCGAATCATAATCAAGCAAGAAACCTTCATCGGACTTCGAAGCGAACTTTGAAGTCCTAGGCTTCTTGTTTAAAATATAGCATGAGGAACCAAAAACTCGAAAATATGAAATATTAGGCTTGTTATCGGTAAGTAGCTCATAGGATGTCCTCTTGAGTAGTCGATGAAGATAAAGTCAATTTATGGCATGGCAAGCGGTGTTAATCGCTTCTGCCCAAAATCGATCTGAGGTCTTGTACTCATCGAGCATTGTTCTCGCCATCTCTATGAGAGTTCAGTTCTTTCTTTCGGCAACTCCGTTTTGTTGAGGGGAGTACGGAGCCGAGAACTCGTGCTTTATGCCTTCTTCATCTAGGTACTCCTCCACTTTTGTGTTCTTGAACTCCATGCTGTTGTCTCTTCGAATGTTCTTGATTGTCAATGAGAATTCATTTTGAGCTCGCTTGAAGAACTTCTTGAGTATTCCTTGTGTTTCTGACTTTTCATGCAAAAAGAAAACCCAAGTGAAGCGAGAAAAATCATCAACAACTACTAAATCATATTTGTTACCACTGATGCTTATGTAGGCAATTGGACCAATTAAGTCCATGTGAAGTAGCTCGAGCGGTCTTGTTGTAGTCATGACGTTCTTGGCGGGGTGAGGTGCTCCAACTTGCTTCCCGGCTTGGCATGTGCTACAGGGCCTGCCTTTCTCAAAAATAACATCCTTCAAACCTCGGATGTGATCGCCCTTGAGGAGTTTTTGAAGGTTCCTCATTCCAACATGCGCTAGCCGTCTATGCCACAACCAACCCATGTTGGTCTTTGCAATCAAGCATGTGTCAAGTTCGGATTTATCCTTGTTGAAGTGAATAAGATAAAGTCTTCCCTTTAACTTACCCTTGAATGCAATGGAACCATCACTCCTCCTAGACACGGTCACACCCTCGTTAGTGAACAAGCAATTATAACCTTTGTCACATAATTGAGATATGGACAACAGGATATAATCTAAGGAATCTACATGTAATACGTGAGAAAGAGTGTGTTGTGGTGATATGGCAATTTTACCGGTACCGAGCACCTTTCCTTGACTATTGTCTCCGAAGTAGATGCCCTCGCTTGGATCCCCATTTTCTCTATATTCAATGAACATCCTTCTTTCTCTGGTCATATGGTTGGTGCAACCACTGTCTAGCACCCATTTGGATCCACCGGAGGAATAGGCCTGAAAAAACAAATTATGCCTTGGTTTTAGGTACCCAAGCTTGCTTGGGTCCTCTTAGGTTAGTCACAAGGGATTTGGGCACCCACACATGAGATTTGGTGTTCTCATGTCGTGGCGCAACATAATGAGCATAAACCTTTCCATAATTACTTTTTATTAAGACATAGGATGCATCGAAAGTTCTAAATAGTAACTTTTGTTGTTTGTACACAGGACTAGTCTGGGAGGATGAACTTGTCCGAAGTACCGGACTTGTCCGGACCCCGACCGGACTAGTTCGACGGTCATGCATGTTGTACTCATTAATTTTTGATTTTCCAGTTTGGAAGACTCCTCCCTTTACAAAGACATTGCTATCCTTGTTATTCTTATGGCTTCTAGCTTGTTGCTTTTCACCATAAGAGTAACCAATGCCATATTTGACATTTGGAGGTCTTGTGACCAAGTATGCACTACATGCATATTTGATCTTCTCCTTGTCAAATATGCCATTTTGTGTGGGATGCTTGACCTTGGTGGAGGGTGACTTGTCTTTCAAATTGTTGTCAAGTTTACCACATGTACAAGTAGAAGCAACTTCAGTTTTAATGGGTTGAGAGGGTGAACTTGAAGAGGATGAAGGGTCACCTTGCTTGAGTGACTCAACTTTCACTTCAAGGATCTTGTTAACCTTGATTAGGTTAGCAAGTTCTTCCTTGATTGCAGCATTTGAGTCATTTAACTCCAAACAAGCTTCCTTGCTTGAAGCTAACTCAACCTCTAGTGACTTGCTTCGCTCCTTTTCAAGCTCTAGAAGTTTGTCAAGTTCGACATATTCCTCCTTTGTAAGACCTATGTGTGCTGAATACATTGGCTTGTAGTGAATACACTTGACTTTGATGATAAAAGTTCTAAATATCACCAAAACATCTTTTTATCAAGGTCTGACTCTAGCTCCGAGCTACAGTAAGGTCCGACTATAGGTCCGGCTTGTTTTGTGTAGCTCCGGCTATGTTTGAAGCTAGGTCCGACTTCTTGGTAAGGTCCGACTAGCTTTGGTTAGCTTCGGTGAGCTTTATCTTTAGCTCCGGCATGTCTTTGATAGATCCGACATATATTCGATAGCTCCGGAATGCTTTTGCGAAGCTCGGACGTACTTTGTCTAGCTCTGGTTTTGGGTTGACTAGTTTTGACTAGTTTTTGGTAAGCTCCGGTGCTAGGATCTACTAGTTTTGGTAAGCTCCGGCAGGTGCATCATTGTACTAGTTTTGGTAAGCTCCAGCGCTAGGTTCTACTAGCTTTTGTTAGCTCCGGCTCAAGCTCCGGGTTGCTCTGGCAAGGTCCGGAACTTGACTGCAGTGCTTCTGCTTCTCATTTGCAATGTTTCGTACTTGCTTTACATTGTTGGAAATATTGCTTAGTATTCATTTGATAAGTTTTTGGTGCGTTTTGGATTATATGGATGATATCATGTTACTGTGGTTTTGCAACATACTTATGTGAGGTTCTCACGTAAGGTGTTGTGTTCGGAACTAACTTGAGTCAAGTCGAGGACTTGGGCTCGTATGGATTGGTTGTTTATTCATGTGCAGATGTTGCTTGAGTTCAAGTCATGGCTGGTGACGGGATCCATTGGACTAGTCTCAGGGAGGAGATGAGGTTCCAACAACCAAGTTCGGGAGGAACTGTGGTTGAGCTGATCAGGAGGTCGCGCATGATGATTGAATCAAGGGCAGTACATATGAAGGTTACTGAACGTTGAAGGAAGGTGTTCGCACGTATGCATGCGGTGCATGACGTGGCAACATGGTTCCGAAGATGGGATATGGATGGGAAGATCTGGTTGGAAGGATCGGATCGTACTGGTTGATGACTTTGGCTGCGGTGGAGTCGGTTATGGCTCGGTATGGAAAGTATCGAGTTGGTTATGTTAGGATTTCGTGTGTGCCACAAATTTGAGTTGTTTAGGAATGTGGTATACGTTCCTAAGGTATTTGGAATTCTTAAGATTGCTTCTATCTGCGTATAGAAGAATCTTGAGCAGTTATGGAAAGTTACGATTCATGATCTGAGTAGGATTGGAGTCCTAGTTGATATTGGGTTGGCCTAAGGGCTGGTTATATAAGCAAGGGAGCCCAGAGCTCGTGGGAGACGACTTTGGGGCTGTTCCTCTTGTGTTCTATTGAATAAAATTCATAGTTTTAAGGAACTTTTGTGCCTTGATCGTCCGACTTGTTCCAGACAAGTTTTATTCGTCGAGTTTCTGGACAGCACTACCTTTCGTCAGTGGTTTTATCATAACTCGAGTTTTACAGATCTAATTGACGTGATTCTTTTTGGGTTGTCTTCACAACTTGATTATCTATCATATGTCAATATTTCACGGTCATTAGATTTGTGGTCTATGATATACACGAGTTTCTTTGCAGCGTTCCCGAACTATTTTTTCTCGGGTAGGACAGATTGACCTTTGTTTGATCTTTCGATCATAACTTGAGTTTTTCTCGACGGATTTGAGTAATTCTTTTTGTGTTGTCTTCGTGACTTGATTCTCTCTGATATCTATCACTTTTGTCACGGTGAAACACGTTTAGATTAGTCTCACACACGATTTCTTTAACAGATTATTTTTCTACCGAAAGGGTTTGGAGTTTAATTGTTTCCGCTACGTAAGATTTTTAAATCTACCATTCACCCTCCTCTGGTAGCTTTTCACGTGCTCTTAGATCCTACAATTGGTATCAGAGCCACGGTGCTCTAATATTTGTGATTTTCACGTGTTTTTGACTAATCATCATGGAGAAGTACTTCATCAAACCTTGTGTGTTTGCTGGTATTGATTTTCAGGTTTGGAAGGCACGCATGGAGGCTTTCATCCAGGCACAAGGCTTTGCAATATGGGAGAAGGTATATAAGCCTTATGAAGTGCCACCTAATGATCAAGTCATGGCCACAAACCTACGGGACGTCGACAACCACAACAAAGCCCGAAACTTGATCATCCAAGGACTCACTCAAAGCGACTTTGATCGTGTCGCGCACCTCCGATCAGCATATGATGTTTGGAGAGCTCTTTGTGATTATCATGAAGGCTCCAACACAATCAAGGAGGTAAAACAAGATATGTTCAAAAAGGAATATACGCGTTTTGAGATGCAACCAGGTGAGTCTATCGATGACCTCTTTGCTCGTTTCAATAAAATTCTCAGCAACTTACGTAGTGTCAATGTTAATTTTTCTGATGCTGAGAATGCTAGGCATTTTCTTAGTGCATTAGACATGTCAATTTGGGAGATGAAAGTAACATCTATTCGTGAATCTACTGTCATGCGTTCTCTTACATTAGATGTACTCTATTCTAAACTAAAAACTCATGAAATTGACATTCTAGCACGTAAGAACCCAAATAAGTCTATTGCATTTGTTTCACAATGTGATATGTCTAGCTCCGGCCAATCATCATCTTGCAATACTCTTGCTTTGTTGTCCTCACTAACCCTGGAACATATCGAAGAATTTCCAGAAGAGGAGTTGGCACTCATCTCTACTAGATTCTCAAAAGCATTGTAAAATGTGAGAACTAGAAGGAGAGGAAGCTCCGGACCTCAACGCTGTTTTGAATGTGGTAAAATAGGACACTTTCGTACAGAATGCCCTAATCTTTCAGGTCCGACCACCCGGGAAGAAAAACAAACAAGGTCCGGACCTCCTCTGGAAATTCCAACAAAAAGAAAAAGAGGGGTACCATAGGACGCAAGATGATTAACAGCTTCATCACTGCACTTCAAGAACTTAGTTCAAGTGATGTAGACTTTGAAAGTGATGAAGATGATGATGATCTGGCCAACTTATGCTTCATGGCGGGCAAAACAAGATCAAGATCAAGTCAGGAGGATGCAGAACACAATAGTGAAGACGATGAGGTATGTTCTATCTGCAATGAAATGTGTGATGCTATTTCTCGTGCAACTATTATCGTCAAGAAAAAGGACAAAAAGCTTAGGGATAGTGCTGCTAAAATTGAATCACTAGAATCTGAAATCAACCGTTTCAAAACTTTGATTCCTAGTGATGATGCATGTCCCTCATGTAACTTAATCTATGAACAATTGTCCACATTAAGAAGTGCACACTCCTCCACTCTAGATAGACTTGATGAAGAAATTGAAAAGAACAAAGAGCTTGCTGCACTTAATGATAAAAACTTGAAAGATGCTAGCTGTTCTACAATTGATTTGCACTGTTCTACTTGTGAGGATCTTAATAAGAAACTACAGGATGCTATGAATGAAATTTCTATATTTAACAATGCTCTACGTTCTCATGAAGTTAAATTTTGTTCCATTTGCAAACTTAAAGGAAAAACTTCATGTGAAAATTGCCTTGATCTGTCCAATAAACTTGACAACATGCATAGGACATTAGATCGGTTTTGTAATGGGAATAAGAACCTAAACTTGCTGCTGAATTCTTCCAAGTCTTGCAATGATAAAACTGGTTTATGTTTTGATTCTCATGCTCATGCTAAGGCACATCCACCTAAAATTGTAAAGTCATTAGGAAGTGGTTTGGTTCAAACAGTTCCTAAACAAAAAGAAGTGGTTTTCAAATCTGCAGGAGTGTTGTCTCATTCGATTTCAAATAAAAATATTGCTTGCTCATCTAGACATGAACACAAAGTTAAATTTCATTGTACCTTCTGTGGTAGAGATGGTCATGTCATAGATTTTTGTTTTAGACTAGCTAAACAACAGAAAAAGGAAAGAAAAATTGCTAGATCTTATAACTTTCATGCAATTAGAAAAACACAACCTGCTTTAGTGAGTCAGAAATTTGAAAAGGTAGCTTCCGGACCTTCTGGTAAGAAATCCACAAAAGCAGCTGTGATAGTTCCAATAGCTCCGAGAGCTCCCGGACCTTCTGTTGTTTCCTTCGGAACTTCAACTTTTGTTTCCGGAGCTTCAGCCTTGTCTTTTGGAACTGCTGCTTTTACCTTCGGAGCTACTGGTTTTCACTCTAAACAAGTAACAACTTCTAAATCAATTGTTAAGAATAGAAAACCTCAATCTTTGACTCATAAACCTGCTGTTTTATCTCAGCTTTCGTGTGTTTTTCCTGCTGCACGTCGTGTGACTCAGTACTGGATACCTAAATGCCTTTTGACTAACCCCAGTATTGAGTCATCGACGTATTGTGCTTTTATGTAGGTTACACATTTGAGGAAGGAGAACATTTGGATTGTGGATTCAGGTTTCTCACGCCACATGACCGGTAACAAAGATTGGTTATCCTCCCTCTCTTTCGTGTCATGTGTAGAGAATGTTACTTTTGCCGATAATTCTTCAACTCCTATAATTGCTAAGGGTTCGGTTAGAGTAAATGATCACTACACTTTGAAGGATGTGGCACTTGTCAAAAATTTGAAATACAACTTGCTTTCTGTTGCACAATTGCTAGATGAAAATCTAGAAATTATTTTCAATAAAAACTGCTACAAAGTTGTAGGTTCAAATAGTGATCTTATTTTTAACATGTCTCGGTTTGGAAGAGTTTTTAAAGCTGATTTTGATATGTCCTCCTCTAAGCATAGGTGTCTAGTTGCTAATGTTTCAAAGGACTTATATTTTTGGCATCGTAGACTTGGTCACGTAGGCTTTGATCACCTAACACGTGTTAGTGCTCTTGATCGCATACGTGGGATGCCTAAGCTTAAAGGGGACAAAGAAATTGTGTGCTCTTCTTGTAGACATGCTAAGATGGTTGCAGGTTCACATACTCCTCTCACAATGATCATGTCAACTGAACCGAGTCAACTTTTGCACCTTGACACCGTAGGACCTTCACGTGTTCAATCCTTCGGAGGTAAATGGTATGTTCTTGTTATTGTTGATGATTATTCTAGATACTCTTGGGTTTACTTTATGGCGTCTAAGAATGAAGTTTTTAGTCACTTTAGAACTTTATTTCTTAGATTATCAATTGATCACCCAGGATCATTAAAAGCGATTAGAAGTGATAATGGAACTGAATTTAAAAATCAATCTTTTGATCACTTTTGTGCTGAAAATAGAATAGATCATCAATTCTCTTCACCATATGTACCTCAACAAAACAATGTTGTAGAAAGAAAGAACATAACCTTAGTTGAGATGGCTAGGACTATGCTTGATGAATATCAAACCCCTAGGAAATTTTGGGCTGATGCGTTAGCAACCGCTTGTTATGTCTCAAATCGTGTTTTCTTGCGTGCTAAGCTAGGTAAAACACCATATGAGCTTCGGTTTGGACATAGGCATAGTGTTACACACTTTCGGGGTCTTTGGTTGCAAATGCTTTGTTAAGAAACATGGTAATCTTGATAAGTTTGAACCTCGATCCATTGATGGCATGTTTCTTGGTTATCCATCTCATACTAGAGGCTACCGTGTGCTTTTACTTGACACTAACAAAATTGTGGAGACTTGTGAAGTGTCTTTTGATGAAACTAGCCCAGGTACTAGCTCCGGTGTTGCAGGACCAGATCCGTATCCTCAGGGGGAAAGTATTTTCGAAGATGAAGAAGAGCCGATGATACTGCCTGGTAGTTCCGAAGTTGACACGTGTCCAGCTCCGGACATTGAACAAGCTCCGGCTATCACCCACGCTGGTCCTGATCGTCCACAAGTCACTAGCTCATCAATCTACGATGAACCTAATGAAGAAGAAGCTTGTGAGACATCTGTTCTCCTACGGTTTTACAAAGATCATCCACCACAACAGATGATTGGAAGCTTGCACGAACGAGTCACACGGTCCAGGTTTTGCGATCCAAACTCTTATGCTCATTCTGCTTTTGTTGCTTCTTTTGAACCCAAAGATATATCGCACGCACTCACTAATGAATCTTGGATTATTGCCATGGAAGAAGAGTTAGAAAATTTTGAAAGAAATAATGTTTGGAAACTTGTACCTCCACCTCAAGGTCACACTTTAATTGGAACTAAATGGGTATTTAAAAATAAACAAAGTGAGGATGGGGTTGTGGTTAGGAATAAGGCTAGGTTGGTTGCTCAAGATTTCACTCAAGTTGAAGGTCTAGATTTTGATGAAACTTTTGCCCCTGTCGCTAGATTAGAAGCCATAAGAATTTTGTTAGCTTTTGCAGCATCTAAATGTTTTAAGCTATATCAAATGGATGTTAAAAGTGCTTTTCTTAATGGCTACATAGATGAGGAGGTTTATGTCAAACAACCACCGGGTTTTGAAAATCCAGATTTTCCTAATCATGTTTACAAACTGTCCAAAGCCTTATACGGTCTCAAACAAGCCCCTAGAGCATGGTATGATAGGTTAAAAACATTCTTACTTGAACAGGGGTTTACCATGGGCAAGGTTGATAAAACTCTTTTTGTGCTTAAACATGGCAATGACTCATTATTCGTTCAAGTGTATGTAGATGATATTATCTTTGGTTGTGCTTCTCATGATCTTGTGTCCAAGTTTTCAGCAATGATGAGTTCCGAATTTGAAATGAGTATGATGGGTGAACTCACTTACTTTTTGGGGCTGCAAATCAAGCAAACCAAGAAGGGTACCTTTGTGCATCAAACAAAGTATACCAAAGACCTCCTAAGGCGCTTCAACATGGACAAAAGCAAGCCTCTTCGGACACCAATGGGAACAGCAACAACACTTGAACTTGATGAAGATGGTGAATCCGTGGATCAAAAAGAATATAGAAGCATGATCGGATCACTTTTGTACCTCACGGCATTAAGACCGGATATACAATTCAGCGTATGTCTTTGTGCACGGTTTCAAGCTTCCCCACGTGTTTCACATCGTCAAGCCGTCAAAAGGATTCTCAGGTACTTACATGGAACTCAAGAATTTGGCATTTTTCTTCCTTCTTCCTCAACCGTTACTTTGAAAGCTTTTTCGGATGCTGATTTTGGGGGTTGTAGGATTGATAGGAAAAGTACTTCCGGTGCTTGTCATTTTCTTGGTAATTCTCTTGTTGCTTGGTCCTCTAGAAAACAAAATTCAGTTGCACAATCCACAGCCGATTCTGAATATGTAGCTGCTGCTAGTGCTTGCTCACAAATTCTTTGGATTGTTCAAACACTTAAGGACTATGGGGTTGATCTAGATAGTGTTCCACTGTTTTGTGATAACACTAGTGCTATTTGCATTGCCAAAAACCCCGTGCAACATTCTAGAACTAAGCACATTGATATTAGGTATCACTTTCTCCGAGATAACATTGAAAAAGGAAACATTGTGCTTCACCATGTAGATACCGAACATCAATTGGCTGACATTTTTACAAAACCTTTGGATTTCACTCGTTTTTGTTTCATTCGTAGTGAAATAGGGGTTATGCATCCTCATGGCTTCAATTGAGGTGGAGTTTTTGAAACTTGGGAAGTCTATGTGTGGATCTGAAATAAAAATAATATGAGCATAGTATTTCATACATATATGACTTTGTGATTCCTTTTACATGCTGGAAGTTCTTACTACATTACTCGTGTTATACATTTTGTAGTTTTTGCCATGTCTAGTAATTGGAATAATTACTTACACTAAAACTGGTCATGGTCGAACTTTCTTGCTGTTTTGAACTTGTTACATGTTCACAAGTGCTTTTAATCATAAAGAATTAATCAAGTAATCAACTCACATGTTGAGTTTTTATGAACAAATATAAATTGAGAAAAGATCAGAGAATATGCTTGCATCACACTTCTTCTTTTGAGATGGCTTGTCATTGCACTTAGATATGAACTTGGAAGAAGTTGTGTATGACTAAAACCATGTCCTTAAGCTTCTGATTGTCAAATGACATAGGCTTGGCTTGGTTGGTTAGAATAAGGCAGATGCGCATATAATCTCTTGCAAATATCATATGATCTAAATTTATGCTTTGAAAAATAATAAAATGTAGCAACTAGTGTCATGCTTTCAGGTTTTGAAATAGTTAAGTTTGTGAGATCATGACTTGCTTAAATTGAAAATTACATATGATCTCTAGCATGGCTTACACTACTTTATGTATTTCATTGATGTGATAATGTAAGGTACTTGATAGTATGACTTGGATGAGCTTTGTTTATATGTATATGTTATAATATGCTCATAACAACTAAAGGGGGAGAGATAATTTGTTTATATGCTCATGACTTGCTGAATACATTGTCAAAGGGGGAGAGATAAGCATGGAGAGAAAGAAAATATATGCATAAGGAGAGATAATAAAGGGGGAGAGATAATATGGGAATTATTGTTTCTCATTTTACTTTTGATTTACAAAGGGGGAGAAATTGTTTTCAAAACTTTTATGTGAATAAGCCAATGTTCGGATTTTAAATGGTGTTGCCAATGGATTCATCAAGGGGGAGATTGTAAGACCTATGTGTGCTGAATACATTGGCTTGTAGTGAATACACTTGACTTTGATGATAAAAGTTTTAAATATCACCAAAACACCTTTTTATCAAGGTCCGACTCTAGCTGCGAGCTACAGCAAGGTCCGACGGTAGGTCCGGCTTGTTTTGTGTAGCTCCGGCTATGTTTGAAGCTAGGTCCGACTTCTTGGTAAGGTCCGACTAGCTTTGGTTAGCTCCGGTGAGCTTTATCTTTAGCTCCGGCATGTCTTCGATAGATCCGGCATATATTCGATAGCTCTGGAATGCTTTTGCGAAGCTCGGACGTACTTTGTCTAGCTCCGGTTTTGGGTTGACTAGTTTTGACTAGTTTTTGGTAAGCTCCGGTGCTAGGATCTACTAGTTTTGGTAAGCTCCGACAGGTGCATCATTGTACTAGTTTTGGTAAGCTCCAGCGCTAGATTCTACTAGCTTTTGTTAGCTCCGGCTCAAGCTCCGGGTTGCTCTGGCAAGGTCTGGAACTTGACTGCAGTGCTTCTGCTTCTCATTTGCAATGTTTCGTACTTGCTTTACATTGTTGGAAAGATTGCTTAGTATTCATTTGCTAAGTTTTTGGTGCATTTTGGATGATATGGATGATATCATGTTACTGTGGTTTTGCAACATACTTATGTGAGGTTCTCACGTAAGGTGTTGTGTTCGGAACTAACTTGAGTCAAGTCGAGGACTTGGGCTCGTATGGATTGGTTGTTTATTCATGTGCAGGTGTTGCTTGAGTTCAAGTCATGGCTGGTGACGGGATCCATTGGACTAGTCTCAGGGAGGATATGAGGTTCCAACAACCAAGTTCGGGAGGAACTGTGGTTGAGCTGATCAGGAGGTCGCGCAGGATGATTGAGTCAAGGGCAGTGCATATGAAGGTTACTGAACGTTGAAGGAAGGTGTTTGCACGTATGCATGTGGTGCATGATGTGGCAACATGGTTCCGAAGATGGGATATGTATGGGAAGATCTGGTTGGAAGGATTGGATCGTACTGGTTGATGACTTTGGCTGTAGCGGAGTCGGTTATGGCTCAGTATGGAAAGTATCGAGTTGGTTATGTTAGGATTTCGTGTGTGTCACGGATTTGAGTTGTTTAGGAATGTGGGATACGTTCCTAAGGTATTTGGAAGTCTTAATATTGCTTCTATCTGTGTATAGAAGAATCTTGAGCAGTTATGGAAAGTTACGATTCATGATCTGAGTAGGATTGGAGTCCTAGTTGATATTGGGTTGGCCTAAGGGCTGGTTATATAAGCAAGGGAGCCCAGAGCTCGTGGGAGACGACTTTGGGGCTGTTTCTCTTGTGTTCTATTGAATAAAATTCATAGTTTGAAGGAACTTTTGTGCCTTGATCGTCCGACTTGTTCCAGACAAGTTTTATTCGTCGAGTTTCTGGACAACACTACCTTTCGTTGGTAGTTTTATCATAACTCGAGTTTTACAGATCCAATTGACGTGATTCTTTTTGGGTTGTCTTCACAACTTGATTATCTATCATCTGTCAAGATTTCACAGTCATTGTTTTTGTGGTCTATGATCTACACGAGTTTCTTTGCAGCATTCCAGAACTGTTTTTTCTCGGGTAGGACAGATTGACCTTTGTTTGATCTTTCGATCATAACTTTAGTTTTTCTCGACGGATTTGAGTAATTCTTTTTGTGTTGTCTTCGTGACTTGATTCTATCTGATATCTATCATTTTTTTCACGGTGAAACACGTTTAGATTAGTCTCACACATGATTTCTTTAACAGATCGTTTTTCTACCGAAAGGGTTTGGGGTTTAATTGTTTCCGCTCTGTAAGATTTTTAAATCTACCATTCACCCCCCCTCTGGTAGCTTTTCACGTTCTCTTCGATCCTACATCCTTTTGGGAGACAATCATGTCTTCTTGACGATGTATTAACCTCTCCTTCTCAACAAGTTGATCAAGTAAAAATTCCATTTTAGTAGTTGTTTTCTTATCTAACCCAATAAGCATATCTTCATTATCACTAGCAATGTCGCTATCACTAGAATAGGAATGCACGGAAGGGGGTTTGGTGTTTACCTTGCGTTTACCTTCCTTTGCCATGAGGCAAGTGCCATTTCCCTTCCATGCGCCGAGTGTAGGGAAGAGAGTAGACTTCTTGGATGTCTTCTCGATGGCTATGCTAGCCATCTCTTCTTCTTCGGATGATGAGGACTCATCATTTGAGTCCCACTGTTTCCCTATGTGCGCTTGTTTGGCTTGTTTATTCTTCTTGAAGAATTTCTTGGGTTGAGGCTTGGCTTCTTTGGTCTTCTTCTTATTCTCTTCATATGGGCAATCAACTATAAAGTGGCTATACTCACCACAATTATAGCATGCCCACCTCAACTTTGGCTTTGTTCTTTCCTTGTACTTTCCTTCGATTGATTTAGTACCTTGTCTCTTCTCCATGATTCTCTTGAATTTCTTCATGAACAGTATCATGTCTTCTTCATCTAATTCACTGCTCTCATCATCACCGTCTTCTTCTAGCTGAGCTTCTCGAGCTTCTTTAGATAGGGGATTGAGGTTGGACTTCAAAGCAATCCCTTTCTTATTTGCCGAGGTGAGGTCGGCAATTTCCTTGACATACTTTGCTTGTTTTTCCATCATCTCGAAATTGATGATTTTTCCAAGTAATTCATTGGGAGTCATTTTCTTGTATGCGGGGCTTTCTCTAATCATTGAGCATAGGGTGACGTTGCGAGGCATGAAAGCTCTAAGGATGAGCTTCACCACCTCGTGGTCATTCCACTTCTTGCTTCCGTATGATCGAACTTTGTTGACGAGTGTCTTTAATTGGTTGTACATATCTTGAGGTGACTCATCATCTTCGGTTGCGAATCTTCCTAATTCACCTTCGATCATTTCGATCTTTGCTTCACGCACATGACAGTCACCTTCATGTGCAGTTTGCAATGTGTCCCATATCTCCTTCGCAATCTAGAGTCCATCCACCTTGGTGAACTCATCCCGACTGAGCGAAGAGGTAATGACTGCCGCGGCTTGAGCATTTCGATGAATTTCCTGCTCTTGGCTTGGTGTAAGTTCTTCATCGTCGTCCGGGATATCTATCCCTGTGCACACAATATGCCATAAACTTGGATTGAGGGAAATTAGATGCATTTTCATATTTTGCCTCCACATTGAGTAATCACTTCCATCGAAGTGTGGGGCTTTTCCTAGAGGGATAGATAAATAATGATTATTGCTGGGATTAAGACGATCATAGTTGAAAGGATATCGGGAGTAGTCGGTGTGACTACTTCCCTTCTTATTCTCTTCAATCTTTACTTTCCCTTTGGAAAGTGTCTTTTTTCTTAGGAGCACCTTTAGTTCCAGCGTCTCCTCATCGTCGTCCTCGAAGTCTTGAATGGCTTCGAGGAGCTTTTCAACTTTCTGATTCTTGTCATCATCAACCTTCTATTGGTTGTTGCTCTTGTGTATGTCCTTCATGTCCGACATGATCTTCTTCGAGCGATTAGTCTCTTTCTTGAAGAACCCGCTGTGATACCAATTGAATGTGGCCTAGAGGGGGGGAATAGGCCTTTTTGAAATTTGTCAGAACCTGCAACACTTAATCACCAGATCAAAACTTGAGATATCGGACTAGTCCGGTAAAGTGCAGACTAGTCCTGTATACTGACTAAGTTAATCAAGTTTGATCAATTAATTTGATTCTAGGATGTATGCAGCGGAAATATACTTGTGATTTAGGTGTTGCACGATTATAGACTAGAATATATCACAATTCAATCTTATACTTAATGATTCAACATAAAGTAAGCAATAATGATTCAAACCCTATATTGTTGTGATGAATAAGAATGATGAACATAAAACAAGAACGCAAGCAGTTTATCCCGTGGTTTGGCTCCCACAGAGGCAACCTACATCCACGTTGAGGAGTCCACAAAAGGACCAGGTCTTCTCCAACCCTACCCTCGTCGGATCGCCACGAAGGCCAATCCTCTTCCCTTATCACAAAGGGTAAATAACCGAATTCAAGGGGCCTTCTCACACGTTGAGGGCTCCCCTAGATTACAATGACAAATCCACCAAGAACACACTCAAAAGATTACAATGAAAATCACAGGAGTGTGTTAGGGAATCAAACCAAGAGCTCAAGAGTGATGAAACATATCTCTCCAATGTTTCGAAGTGTATCCTCAAAGGATTGATCTTTTTGGATTTTGATTTAGTGGACATATGTGTTTTTGAGGCTCTTGGGAGGTGTGACAGCGCTAGGGTTCGACAGTGATGAAAGTTGGGCCATGCACCACTATTTATATGGGGTTTCTAAAAGTGACCGTTAGGGTTTAGAAAGATCGGACTAGTCCGTGGTGGACACTGGACTAGTACAGTGTGCTGTGTGTAGCAAACTCTAAGTGTCCCGAAATATCAGACTAGTCCGACCAGGAGCGGACTTGTCCGATCTCGCTTCTGGAAATCTTCAGACTAGTCCGATAGTCATTGGACTTGTCCGGACAGTGAAACCCTAAGTGGTTATGAGAACAAGTCCACACTTGGATAACTTGTCCGATTTAGGCCAGAGAGTTTTTCAGACTCTTCCGTGCTAATATTTGACTTGTTCGATTGACATCAGAAAGATATCGGACTAGTCTGATGTGTGACTGGACTTGTCCGATTTTGTGTGACTTGTGAAGTGTTTTGAGGACTAGTCTGCACTGGGGAGGACTAGTCCGATTCTAGTTAGAGAGATATTAGACTAGTCCGATGGATATCAGACTTGTCCAATCTTGTGCAAAAAGGATATCGGACTAGTCCGGTGTCAGTCGGACTAGTCCGGTCCTGTATAAATTTGTGCAATGTGAGTGTTTATTTGTGTTTGAGCTCTTGGGGTGTGTTTCCTTAACACACTCCATACACAATGATCTACTACACTTGTTCTTTGAGCTCATTTCCACATTGCTCCTCATTCTCCCTTCTTTTTGGCACT
Source organism: Tuctoria greenei (assembly GCA_036927565.1). Taxonomy (NCBI): domain Eukaryota; kingdom Viridiplantae; phylum Streptophyta; class Magnoliopsida; order Poales; family Poaceae; genus Tuctoria; species Tuctoria greenei. Next base: position 217,376,206 of record JAYESD010000003.1, on the reverse strand, counting down.
TTGCTTATTTCCCCATTGAAACCTGTGCTCATCTCAACAAAGTGGTTAGGATCTCATTTGCTTGTCATAAATCATCCAAAACCCACAAGGGATTCCTAGATGCACTTTCAGGGCTCTGGGGCTGCCACGTGGTCTGTAAGATGGGACTTGACCTCCTCCACGGAGGTGAGCTCCCGAGCTACCATGTGGTCCGTAAGGCGGGACCCGACCTCCTCCGCGGAGGTGAGCTCCCGAGCTGCCACAAAGTCCAGCCACTTGCCCTGGATGGAGAGTTGCTGGAGTTAAGAGGGTGGTGCGCCTTGTCCTTGTCAAGGATTGAAGACACACAACTTCCCCAGACACATGGTGTGGCGCACGCCTAATGTCAGGTACCGCTATGACCAATCGCATCACAGTAAAGACGTCGCATGCCTATCCCACTCCGCCAAGTGAGCAACTTACAGCGACATAGACAGTTGGACGAGACGTCCCCTACCATTGTCAGCAACAGCGCATGGGCCACTAGCGACTCAGGCGACAAGACGGCGAGTCTTCAAAGCCATTGTCAGAGGAAGCTTATGCGAGAAGCATTAGATCTTTAGGATAAGATTGCCCCAGGAACACTTGTTGGGCCCCGGACCTCACTTGTAAGGCTTCCGACCTTGTCTATAAAAGGATCGAACCACGACCGTTACGAGGACCCATAATCCAATCCCCGATGCACACGCATACACACACACTAGCAATACATCCATCGTGGAGTAGGGTGTTACGCTCCTTGCGGCCCGAACCACGTAAAAACCACCATCTCATACACTCTCATACGCGCGAACACTCGATTGAGGCCTAAGCCCTGCCAAACAAGAACCTCCGCGGGCTACTCCTTAGCAGATTCGGGGAAAGTGTCGCATTAAAACTTCGATATTTGGCACACTAGGTAGGGATTTTTCCCTAAAAAAAGTGGTAGCGCTTTCACCACCATGGTGTTCATCAAACCCGTAGACGGCGGTTTTCGAGGCCGTCGTCCGTTGACCAGATCCATCACCCGAGCGGCGCACTCTAGTCCCTCACGCCCCCGCACAGATGCAGCTGGCCAAGGTTGCATCTCCGGGCACGTCCCGACCCAGTTAGCGCCCCCACAGCCACCGGCTGCGAGTCCGGAGAGCGCTCTGGTAGCAGTAAGGGCCCTACTTCACCACCCATCGTCGATGAATGCTTCTCAGGGAGCAGCTTAATAGTGGATCCACGACATTGACAACTTGGTCGTGGTGGTCTTCAACTCTCCCAACAGAGGGAGCATCATGTGTCGCTATCGCGCACGCCGTCCGTCGACCGTCGCACCGCCGACTCCGGATCTACCAGGCCTACCAGTGCTGGCATGATCCGCACGGAGTACCTGAGGGCTGAGCTTGACTGTTTCAAGCTCAGATAGATGGCCACATCATCATCGAGCGGCACCGGGAGAGACAACGCAACCTTGACACCGAGTACGGGCCTTGAGGGCCTGAGCAGGAGGAGTCCTCCGTCCGAGGAGCACCTCAGGTATACCCTCCATCACCGCCATCAAACCAGGACTACGTTGGGTCGACTGCACCTCTGCACTGCTCTGTACACCAGGTGCCGCAGCAGTACTTGCCACAACAGCAGGCTCCACAGCAGCCACACATTGCACATCAAACCCTCCTGGCGTATGCTGTCCCGTACGCCTCTCCGGTGAAGCTCATCATAGGGTGCATGGCCTTGGTGCGATACATCTGACTAGAGACGTGGCCGCGCAAGATCCGCCCGCACCTGTTGGAAAGGTTCGATGGGAGCATCAACCCGGTAGAGTTCCTGCAGATCTACACCACGACACTCCTTGTTGCAGGAGCGGATGAGCCTGTCCTGGCGAACTACTTCCCGGTCGCCCTGATGGGCTTAGCTCGGTCATGGCTGATGAACCTGCCCGAGGGGTCCATAACCTCTTGGGATGAGCTCTGCCGACGGTTCACGGTGAACTTCGGTAGCTCCTACATGCGCCCCGACGCCGAGCTCGACCTCAATGCCGTGCGCCAGGAACCCAAGAAGACATTGCGATCATTCATCCATCACTTCTCCGAGGTACATGTGAGGACCGGATCCACACATTCCAGGAATCGCAGAGGGTGGTGCCGTGCGATGCGACACCCAACAGCACACACGAAAAGAATACGATAAAATACAAAGTTTTATTTATAGAAATAGCGGAAATATTTTACAATACATAATGTACAACGGAAGTAATACGCATAGCTAAACTCTCATCCTAGCTATGCAAAAGTGCAGCCGTCCATTTCGGGGGCGCTACAGACTAGCAGCACACAAAAGATCACGACAGCGTGCAGGGCTCCAACTCGGCGGTATACCCCGACCGGGGCATCACCTCATCTTCGGGCCATTCCTCGTACGTCTAACCTGCAAAAAACTTAATATAGCAACTGTGAGCACGGAGGCTCAGCAAGACTTAACCGTCTCACCTAAACATAGATCTCTACATGTAGGGATACTTAACATAGGAATAGATGTAGCAGTAAATGACTCGCCTACATGTTGATCCTTAATTTTCAAGTTATTACCAGTAGCTTAAAGGTTCAGTAAAAGTAACTTTAGTGATCATATTCTATAGCAATCATAGTTGCAAAGCAATTATAATTCAATACATCATATGCTCCTGACTTCTTCGGTATTTACTACGTCACAGCGCGGTGAACAAGCGGTACTCAAATAACTGTGAGGGATGGTGATTGCAATCAGTAGACACCCGGATAACACGTCACATACACCCATTTTAGAAGTGGGGCGAATCACACTTCAATGCTATGTTGTATGCAACAACCTTTCAAAGGAAAACCCAAATGTCGAACCGGTCCTTCCGTAACGGGCAGGAGGTCGCCGCGCGGAGCGCGTCTGTGCCCGCCTGCAGATTTACACCTTGCTGCTCTCAACCCACTTCTATAAAACGGTAGGGTAAGCCTCGACACCCAGTTTAACCAATTACATCAGTTTCCTGGTTTCCATATAGTCAGTATGCATGCGGTACAATTCAGACTTGTCCAGCACGACCACACAAGGATCGGTCCTTAATCGAAACAAACAGGGCTACGCACGTGAGACCACATCTTGCTGCATCCTATCTTCTGTTCGGTCTCAAATTCATATTCATAAATCATTCTTTGATCAAATCCACCCCGTGTGATAAAATCCTATCTCGCGAGTAGATTCCAACTACTCGACTTCTACCGGATTTCTCAAAATATTAGCATGGCATTTTCTACTCGTCAAGCTATATACCTACCCAATACTCCATGAGATTTGTGGGTAATTCAAGTGGAGTAACAAGCATATTATCCCTAATGCACAAAACTCATCCTAGACATAAGTGATACAAATAGAAACTGTGAGACATATGTGTGTTGAATACATTGGCTTTGACAATAAAAGTTTCGAATGCTGCCATAACATCTTTTTAGCAAGGTCTGACTCTAGCTTTGAGCTTCTGCAAGGTTCGACAATAGGTCCAACTTTCTTTGTCTAGGTCTGACATGTTTTTGTATAGCTCCAGTGAGCTTTGTCTTTAGCTCCGACATGTCTTTGATAGCTCCGTCATGTCGTTGTTAAGCTTTGATATGTTTTGATAGGTCTGACTTATGTTGGTTAGCTCCGACATGTTTTCTAGCTCCGTCTTTTGGGTTGACTAGTTGTACTAGCTTTGGTAAGCTCCGGCGCTAGGTTGTACTAGCTTTGGTAAGCTCCGGCGCTAAGTTGTACTAGCTTTGGTAAGCTCCGGCTCAAGCTCCGGTTAGCTTTGGCAAGGTTCGGAGCTTGATCACAATGTGCCTGCTTTTTCTGTGAAATGTTTCAAACTTGCTTTACACTTATGGAAAGTTTTCTTAGTATTCTTTTACTAAGTTTGGTGTGTTTTGGTGGTTATGGTTGATAACATTTTGCTATGGTTTGCAACATGCTTCTGTGAAGTGCTCACGTAAGATGTTGTAGTTTCGGAACTAACGAGAGTCAAGTCGAGGACTTGTGCTTGGAAGTATTGGTTGTTTATTCATGTGCAGGTGTTGCTTGAGTTCAATACATGGCTGGTGACGAGATCCATTGAACTAGTCTTAGGGAGAAGATGACGTTCAACAACCAAGTTCAGGAGGAATTGTGTTTGAGTTGATCGAGAGGTCGCGCAACATGTATGAATCAAGAACAATACATATGAAGGTATCATGGGCGTCGTTGGAAGATATTTGCACGTATGCAAGGAGTGCATGGACGTGGCTACATGGTTCTGAGACATGATGAAGAGATGTGTACGTAAAGAATTGGTCGAAAAGGTCCAACCGACTAGGTTATGGACTCAGGCTGCGACTGAGTCGTGTTTGACTCAAATATGGAAAGTTTTGAGTTGGTTATGATAGGATTTCATGTGGGTCACGAATTTGAGTTATTTTAGGAATTTGGGATACGTTCCTAAGGTGTTTGGAAGTATTAAGATTGCTTCTATCTGTGTATAGAAGAGTCTTGAGCAGTTATAGAAAGTTTCAATTCATGAACTGAGTAGGATTAGAGTCCTAGTTAGTTTTGGGTTGGCCTAAGAGCAGGTTATATAAGCAAGGGAGGCCAGAGCTCGTGGTATAAGACTTTTGGGCTGTTCCTCTTGTGTTCTATTGAATAAAATTCGTAGTTGAAAGAAACTTTTGTGCCTTGTTCGTCTGACTTGTTCTAGACAAGTTTTTCTCGTCGAGTTTTCTGCACAGCACTACCTTTCTTCGGTGGTTTTATCATAACTCGAGTTTTACTGATCCAATTGACGTGATTCTTTTTAGGTTGTTTACAAAACTTGATTATCTATTATATGTCAAAATTTCACGGTCATTGGATTTGTGGTTTTTGAGCTACACGAGTTTCTTTGCAGTATTACAGATCTGTTTTTTTCTCGGGTAGGACAGATTGATTTTTGTTCGATCTTTCGATCGTAACTTGAGTTTATCTCGACGGATTTGAGTGATTCTTGTTGTGTCGTCTTCATGACTTGATTCTATCTGATATCTATCACTTTTGTCATGGTAAAACACATTCAGATTAGTCTCACACACGATTTCTTTAATGAATCATTTTTCTGCTGAGGGGTTTTCATTATTTCTGCTGAAAAAATTTAAATCTACCATTCACCCCCCCCCTCTGGTAGCTTTTCACGTGCTCTCTAATCCTACAGAAACTTTAAAATAGCACTTAAATGTAAACCGGGGCTTGCCTGGTTGCGAGTCTGTATCAAAGTTAGCTCCTGGGATGATGCTGTCCAAGGCCTCCGGCTCCTCCTCGATCTCGGTCACTATATGATATGCAATATATAAAGTACATGAGTGATAGTGAAACTATATAAAAGACCTTATAAACACTGATCAAGTAAGATAATGATTTTAATTGGCTTTGGGATTTTTAGTGGGGATACTAGGTTCTATGAGGAAGAATTGGACCAAGAATTAGAGATGTTCAAGGAAGCTTGATGCCACTAAAATTCCAACAAGTAAAATGCTTCTCTGAATTTTGGTACTAAATCTTTAGCTTTAACATAGCTAATAGTGGATGATATTGCTAGATCAGGATTTAATGGTTCTAGGAAAATTTGTTTCATATTTTTCTGAGCTTCCTACAGGGAGGAATTGATTTTACAAGTTTGAGAAAATTTTGGAAATGTTTCTGACATTTCTCAATTTTCAAACTACATAGACAACTGGAACACTAATTCACCCAGTAAATAGAGTCCAATGAACTTAACATTTTTACTGGAGATCCAGGGTATTTTAAGAGTGTTCTGACCAATATTGGGAATTTTTCAATTAACAGAACATGGGTAATTAATTTCCCAAGCAGTTAGCACAAAATAATTAATTATGAAAATTCTGGGACTTTCATGTCCGAAAAATTGCACCACTGCAAAACTGGGATCAAGATGAGTCTACCAGAATTTATTTGGAAATTTTTGTGCAATTACACTAGGAGTAATTGAATTTAGAAGATTGCTCAAATTCTGGAATTATTTGAAGAGGGAAAAGTTTGAATTAATTCAACCCGAGCCCACTGGTTTAAAATGAGCCAGTCAGAAAGGGGCCACACGGGGGACCATTGAGTGGACTGCATAGCCGCACCAGATCACCGGCAACAATAGATTCTGTCGGGCGCATAGTGACCGACAGGCGGGACCCACGGGCCTTCTTCAACCTCCCGACACAGTGGCGCTTCCATGGCGGCGCCCGGCGGCGCTCCTGGCCAGACCGCTCTCGCAGCCATCTCCTCTGATGAATCTCGCCGCCTAACCCTATTCCGAAGCGCAAAACACATCGGTGAGGTCAGCGCCACCCGGGGATGGCCGAAAGACCTGACGCGACGACGGTGGTGGCGGTTAGGCTGCCGACGATGTTGCAACCGCCGCTCCGTTGCTCATACTCCTTGGAAATCAACCATAAATGTTCCTAGCATCCTGGGGAAGATGATTATGGGGAGGAAAATTGGTGAAACGGGTTGCAGTGTCAAGCTTGACGTGGAGGTGCTATGTTTTTGGAAGATGGACGGGAAAACTTGATGAACTCGGCCATTACTCGATTATTTGCATTTCTACTTGGTTGAGGGGGTGCGCTAGGCTAACAGGAAGATTATAACTCACAACCATGATCAATTATCAAGCCTGTACGAAGAAGTAGAGCTAAACCTAGTCTCTTTTTTCATATGAACAGGTTACAGTAAAACTGGAAATACGAAGTCGATAGAGCATGATACGACGAAATGTTTTCACCGTCATCTAGAATAGGTGAAGGTGCACCTTTTTGATTTTGGGAGAAGCTCGTGAAGAAGCTTGTAGCGCTGGCGCGACGGGGAGGCAGCGAGCTTCCTCGCGGCGGCAGAACAGCGACGTCCACAAAACTTCAGATTAAGCAGCCAACACGTGAGCAAACAATGAACTGACGCTTGGAGATGATAAAGGGCTAAGTTAGGAAGATTTTCTATGTTGGTTTCTTGATCAACCGAAGCACCAAACTGTCCCGGCGAAGAGGAGACAACAACCACGGTAATGGCGTCGGGTGGCAACGAGCAGAGAGAAAAACGAAATATTCTCACCGTGAAAGAGGGCAAGGGTGCCAGGGAACTATGAGCTGTTCGACTTCTGTGCTAGGGGCGCCTGGGAGGCGGTGAATTCGGTTCCAAGGCAAGAAATCGCTGTGGCACATGCAACTGTCGTGGTGGCAGCTTGAGAAAAAGAGAAATAATGGCGTGCAGAGCAAGTGGCCCTGACAAATGGGTCCCACACGTCATACTCTGTTCCTCCCCCTGAATCCTTCTCCGGTCCTTTAATTCCACCACCAAACAAGGTCCAAAAATCTCATATTTTTGTAGAGAAACCGAATCATAGGTGTATATTCAGATTCTGGAATTTGATTTCATATTTGGACAAATTTCATTTGAAATCCAAATTTGAATTTGAATTCAAATGAGATTCAAGGTACACAATGAATTGAATAGCAAATGTGCTCCAAATGTTGTGAAATTTGACATGGATGCTATTTGGAATACTTCAAATAAGTGAGATCTGATCGGAGAGCTTCAATGTCTTTGGTGCGGATTTCAGTTGGAGATTTAAGGCATTTCCGCAGCTGAGAGATGTGGGATACATTATGAACACTAGCAAGTGATGCTGGTAACTCCAATCGATATGCCACGGGTCCGCATTTTTCAATGACTGCAAACGGGCCGATGAATCGTGGAGCAAGATTTCCCCTCACTCCGAAGCAGTGAATTCCTTTCATCGGAGAGACACGAAGGTAAATGTGGTCTCCGATGTAGAAGTAGAGAGGTCGACATCTTTTATCTGCATCACTTTTCTGCTGAGATTGAGCAGCCTTGAGATTGGCTTGGATCACTCGCACTCATTCTCCGGCTTCATTCACGAGATCAATACCATATACCACTCGCACGCCGGATTCACACCAGTTGAGTGGTGTGTGACATTTCCGGCCGTAGAGAGCTTCATACAGTGCCATCTTGATGCTAGCTTGATAGCCATTGTTATATGAGAACTTGACCAACGGTAAATGATCATCCTAATTTTTACCGTGGTGGATGGCACAAGCGTGTAGCATATCTTCTAGAACTTGATTCACCCGTTCAGTTTGACCATCTGTCTGCTGGTGATATGCGGAGCTTCAGATTAGTTTTGTCCCTAATGATGCGTGCAGCTGCTCCCAGAAGCGAGCAACAAACAACGCACCGCGATCTGAAATAATTGTGTGGGGAATCCCGTGAAAGCACATGACTCTTGCAATATACAACTCCGCATATTTCTTAACAATGTATTTTGTATGTACAGGGATGAAATGAGCCGATTTGGTTAGTCGATCGACTATCATCCAAATTGAATCATGCTTGTGGAACGTGAGAGGTAATCTGACAATGAAATCCATACTAATGTCCTCCCATTTCCAACCCGAAATGTTCAATGGTTGTAGCTGTACGACTTTCCTCATGTGGTCGGCTTTCACCCGCCGACACGTATCACACTCGGATACGTACTTTGCAATTTCTCTTTTCATCCGTGTCCACCAAAATCTGGTTTTCGGATCTTGATACATTTTGTTGCTGCCTGGAATAATAGAGTACTTGGATAAGTGAGCTTCATCCAAGATTTTCTTCCGAAGTGTCAAATCCTGGGGTACCACTATACGGTCATTGAACCATAGAGTACCATGCTCATAACTCCGGAAGCACTTCATTTCTCCATTCTTCATTCTCTGCAGAATGTGCAACATACCCACGTATTTCTTTTGAGCTTCCATAATCTCCTCTCGTATGGTAGGAATGAGAGCAAGATTGTATAATGCTCCATATGGAACAAAGTATAAACTCGGCTCGTCCTCTTCCATCGGAGTGATGGACAGATTATTGACGTGAGACTTGCGGCTCAACGCATCAGCAACCACATTCGCCTTGCCAGGATGGTAATGAGTTTCAATATCACAATTTTTTATCATCTCTAACAATCTTCACTGTCGCATATTCAAATCCTTCTTAGTGAAGATATATTTGAGGATCTTGTGATCAGTGTAGAGGTGCACTAGATTGCCATGTAAATAGTGCCTCCACATATTCAATGCGAGTACCACAACAGCAAGCTCAAGGTCATGAGTCGGATAGTGCTGCTCATGATTTTGGAGCTGCCGTGACCCATATGCGATCAAGAGACCTTCTTGCATTAACACACAGCTGAGACCAATGCCAGACGCATCACAATAAACGTCGAAAGATTTGGTCATATCTGGCTGAGCTAGCATTGGGGCTGTTGTGAGATGTTTCACCAATGCTCTAAATGCATCTTCACATGCCTTTCTCTAATTATATTTAGTCCCCTTTTTCAGCAGCTCCGTCATTGGCTTAGCGATTTTTGAGAAGCTCAGAATGAACCTTCGATAATATCCCGCTAATCCGAGGAAGCTGCGAACCTCGTGAACGGACTTTGGAGACTGCCTTTTCAACACTTGCACAATTTTGCTTGGATCAATAGCGATGCCCTCTGCTGAAATACTGTGACCAAGAAATGGCACTTGGCTGATCCAAAACTCGCACTTGCTGAATTTTGCATATAGTTTGTGATCTCGCAATCATTGGAGCACGATATGCAAGTTTTTGGCATGTTCTTCCTTTGATTTTGAATAAACGAGAATGTTGTCGATGAATACTACGACAAACTTGTCCAACTCCGGCATGAACATTGAATTCATAAAATACATGAAGTGAGCCGGCGCATTGGTAAGTCCGAACAACGTGGCGAGATATTCATAGAGCCCATATCTTGTTGAGAATGCTGTCTTTGGTATATCCTCTGGTCGGTTTTTGATTTGATGATATCCAGACCGAAGATCCATCTTCTAGAATACCTTAGCACCCACTAATTGATTGAATAAGATATCGATGTGTGGTAGTGGATACTTGTTCTTGATCATCACGATGTTGAGCGGACGATAGTCCACACATAGACGTAATGTCTTGTCTTTCTTTTTCACAAACAATGCAGAGCAGCCCCAAGGTGATGAACTTGGGCATATGAGACCTTTGTCCAGCAGGTCCTTCAAATGCTCCTTTAATTATGCCAATTCAATAGGTGCCATCTTGTACGACTTTCGAGAGATAGGCATGGTTCCCAGAATAAGTTCAATCTTGAACACGATGTCCTTATCTGGTGGCATACCAGGAAGGTCGTTGAATCACGTTCGAATATTCATGGACCACATGAATGTCCTCAAGCTTTCTGGCTTCTGTGTTGTATGTGGCTGGAATTTCTTAGATAAGACGGTCTAGAATGAGAGTGTGTGGTTCATATAGTGGAGAGTTTAAATGGACCACACGTGGAACGATGTCGAGAACAACACCATGATGGTGTATCCACGACATTTCAAAGATGACATCGAACTTTTGACTCTCTAATATAATTAGAGAAGTCGGATATAGATTTCATACCATCTCAAGTGGTGCTCGATAGACCATCCTATCGGCTGCTACTTTCCCACCTGCAGAACAAATCAAATATGGACATCTTATGGGAATGATAGGTAAATGATATTTGATGACATATGATTGGCTAATGAAATTATGGGTGGCACCGGAGTCAAATAGTATGACCACAAGGTTTTGGAGTAGAGAAAATGTACCCGCAAGAACGGGTTTGCCTTCCGCCACGTCTTCGATAGCTAGGTGGTGGACATTGCTGGGTTTTGCTGCTGGTTTCCTGGGCTGATTGCGGGATTAAGCTGCACCCTGATATGGTGCTTGTTCGTTGCCCTGTCACTGCTCGGGGCAGTCCCTTGCAAAATGCCCGACACAGCCACACATATAGCACGTGTATTGTGTTGGGTTCCCGCCATGCTGCGGACGGAATGCCGCTGCATGTGGTGGAGGCAGATACGCACGCATAACCATCCTTTGCTGCTGTTGCTGCTGTGGAAATGGCGGTTGGAAACGTGGCACATTGAACGAACAACCGCGGAACTGCTGCGGTCGCGCCGGTGGCTGCCATCGCTGACCGGATGGTGAGCGATACACCAAGCGGTACTTCTGTGGACCACCACTGCTGGTGCTCGACAGCACGCTCCATTTCCTCTTATCAGAAACGAGCTCACGCTGAGCGTCTTCTTGCACTATCGCGGCATTGACGATGTCGTTGAAGGTGCCATGATTGCATTGTGCGAGTTGGACCTTCATCTTGGGATTCAGGCCCCGGAAGAATATATCTTGCTTATTATCTTCCGTCCCCACATAATCTGGCGCGTACTGCGCCAAATGATTGAACGCGCGAGAGTATTCATGAGCAGTCCTCCCACCTTGCTTCAGCTTCTGGAATTCCTGAAGCTTCCTCTTCATGATACCTGAAGGTATATGGTAGGTGCGGAACACCTCCTAGAATCTGGTCCAGGTGACCGCATGACCAGCCGACAGTGACACGATGTAGTTTGCCCACCAAGCACTGGCAGATCCCTGAAGCTGTTGCGCTGCGAACAGCGCCTTCTGCTGTTCGGTGCATCGTAGCAACCCGAACTTCGCCTCAAGGGTGCGGATAAAGTTGTCCGCCTCCAGAGGCTCCTCGGCCTCCATGAAGACTGGTGGATGCGTCGCCAAGAAGTCCGAGTACGAACTCTATTGGGGCTGGCGTTGCCCATTGTCTTGTCACCCCCCTTGACGGGACGAATTCTACACCAACATCCGCAGCAACTCGGTTTGCTCATCGCGCGAGCCGAGCACTACGGCCAGAATCTCCGAGAGAGTCTGTGGAGGTTCAGGTGGTGGTGGTGGAGGAGCCTACTGCTGCAGTGTCATGGTTTGCTCCCGGGTCGGAGATTCATCCTCACGACCCCGGCTAGAGCCTCCCATCCCGGGCGTAGAGCGTGTACGCACCATTCTGCATCAACATGATTTAAAAATCAGCAACATGTTTGTTTTCTTCATACAGTCCATACCATAGTAGTGCGAGCATTGACAATGTGATAATTGCATAAGTTTCACATATATTGATAAAGTGCAAACTTTATACAAGATATATTATCTCATGACCAAGTATACAATAGTGAACTCCAAAACGACGGACTCCCACTACGGAAGTGCATCTCAACTATACTTGGTCTCCATGAGATGTTATACCCACATTGTTATCCCATAGACACTCACTACTATTTATCATACGATACAAACATGGCTACAAAATAAACACGAGCAACCGTTAACTATACGTTGCCCCGTGATGGCAGTAGTTCTGCCCCATCCTACTCCGATTCATCCTCGTCGGTGAACTCGAGTATCTCAGGATCTTCCTCCTTCTCAGAACACATAAGCACCTGCTAGCCCATGTTCAGCGACATATCCTCAGCTGGTGGATACACGGCTGGTTGCGGCAAGTGTGCCTCAGCCTCCCACAAGTCCTCCTGATGTTGGCCTGCCTCGAATTTCCAACCCTGAGCTTCTTCGGTGGCTTCATCTCATTCCTCGGTGATCACCAACAGCTTCTCTTGCTGTTGCTGCACCACCAGTTGATTCGCCTACAATTCACCACGAGCTTGCTGCAGTTCCTTGCGAGTCTGCCTCAGTTCAGCGTGAGCTTTCCGCAGTCTAGTGCGAGTGTGATGCAGCTGATTCTCGCATTGACTCAGCCGGTGATTTGTCAGAGCTAGAAAAGAACGTAGGTTCCCATTGATGTAAACAAGAGTGTCACCCGTTCAATCGCTTACCTCAAGGCTTCGACATGTTGCAGAATGATTGCACTCTGCGTAATAACCACCATGCTGGATGCAGCAGCATAAGTCCCAAATGTTGTTGATGTCGTGTCGCCGTCCGGTAGATAGGACTCAACCATACGACGTTGCCACTCGAAACCAGCCGCACCACCAACCGGGAGAAGAGCAAATTGTGTCCCAGCTATGGCATCTTGATGAAGCTCGCAAAGCTTCATAAGCGCTTCACCCACTACGACGGCCCACATGTCCTCCAAACGAACTCTCAGGGTGGTAACCGAAAAAGGAGCCCATCCATAAAGACATGGACTAGCAGGGACGTCAACAAGGACGGTTCACGAAGGATGCCTCTGTCGTTTGTCTCTCGACCCCAATAGCCTGACATTTCGATGAAGCCAAACTGTTGGAGCACTTCCCGCAGCATGATCGGGAAGCTCGGACGGTTGGCGCACGTGGAGAACACCCATCCGTCCGGCAACAATAGCATCACATCTGCCATCTATAAAAGAAGTACTTGAATGAGTCAAATACTCAAATTCAATAAAATTATTGAAAAACAGATCATGGATGTGATAATTGAATTATGAAAGTGAATTCAAATTCAGCTGCCAAATGAAACATAACACTGGACTTCTGTCTCAGTGTGTGTTCATGCTGACCAGTCTGGAGAAATTCGAAATTTTCATCCAGTTAAAGGCACATTCAGGACTTTAGTTCAACTACAAAGTTGTAGTACACTCAAACAAATTTCCATAATGTATTTATTTGCCTCCAGATCTTTTATGTATGAGGAGATATGATTTTTGCAATTTGACAGTGTTTCTGGAAAAATTTTGACAGCACCTTCTTTGTTTAATGCTGATTTTGTCCACATTTTTCCAGATACAAAACATCAAAATATGCAAAAATAATAAATTACAACATTGTTGAATACATCCTCAAGATTACATAAATGTACTACATAAAGTCATTCGTTGGTTCTACTAAGAGATATGATAAGAATAGTGACAGGATACAGAAACTCTCCAGTCTCTGTTCAGATTTAGCAGAGTTTGGAAATTTGAATTTTTCATTAGTTTACAAGGGGATTCTGATTTGGAGTTGAACATAAGAGTTTTTGAAGACTCTCTAAAATTTCCAAAAATGTGAGGAAGACCTTCATTGGTTACTCCTACTGAGAGTTATGCTATCTCCAGGTTAAGCATTTTGCTGCTAGATTCTCAGTTTGAATCAGGAACCTGGCAGTTTAAGTTCAAACGAAATTTTTCCAGTTTAAATATTGAAATCTGCCTTGGAGCTGAAAATGAAACTTGTGGATGACTTCCTCAAGTTCCCAAACCGTATGCCTGATTACTGCAGTGACCACATGATTAACTGTAAATCTGACCAGCACGCTCCAAAACAGAGATTACAATTTCAAACTTAGTCCTAAGTTGGAAATTTTTACTTGTTGTCGAGTCACACCTCCAGCACAGATATCGTCGTCGACGTGCCTGATGAAACTCGAATGCAATGCCGGTACTACGCCCTCACCAAAGAAAATCCTAAGCCGGTATTCCGGCATACATCTCAATAGTGGCACTAATGACGTTCACTCGCAAACGTTTTCAACTCGAGCTACTTAAAGCGTGGTTAGTGTCCTGCAACTACACACAGATTATTGATCAACCATATGGTTCCATATGGCACAGCCCGCACGGGCGATCATATCAGACAGTCACAATAATATATATGAAAGTAAAAACATTCATCTCGTATCATTCCATACGGGCCGTCCCGAGCTAAGCCATGTCTCGAGGTACATGACCGGGTTTTATACCACCCGACGGGGTCCCCCGTCTTTGCATAATGCTGCACCAGTAGGAGGCACATCGGGTTATGTCCCACCCGACGGGGGCTCCCACTAAGTTTGAAGCATGCTAGGGTACCGTGTGTCATATGTTCTCAGAAACATGGAGAGTTTTAGAGACTCATATTGACTTTCCGTGTGAAGCCACGGAAACAATCACATGCTACCTCTCGCATAGTGATCTTATCGCAATTGATCCACTTGCATTGACGTACCTTACCTCTTACTTGACATCGGAGCGTCGTTACAGAATATAATAATACATAAGTTAGCTTGCCACCTTAAGTAACTAATACTATAATAGACCTTATGTGGGCATAGTAACTAATCCTCACTCGACTACTTCTAAGTTTTCGCTCTTTTCGAGCGTGCTATTCCCAATGCGGCTCTGATACCATGCTGTGAGGATCGGGTCCACACATTCCAGGAATCGCAGAGGGTGGTGCCGTGCGATGCGGCACCCAACATCACACACGAAAAGAATACGACAATATACAAAGTTTTATTTATAGAAACAACAGAAGTCTTTTACAATACATAATGTACAATGGAAGTAACAATCATAGCTAAGCCCTCAGCCTAGCTATGCAAAAGTGCAGACGTCCAGCCCGGGGGTGCTAGCCACCAACAACACACAAAAGATTACGGCGGTGTGCAGGGCTCCAACTCGGCGGTTACCCCAACAGGGGCAACGCCTCATCTTCGGGTCCTTCCTCATACGTCTCACCTGCAAATAACTTAATATAACAACCGTGAGCACGAAGGATCAAAAAGACTTAACCGTCTCACCTATACATGGAACTCTACATGCAGGGATACTTAACATAGGAATAGATATATCAGTAAATGACTCACCAACATGTTGATCCTTTATTTTCAAGTTATTAACAGAAGCTTAAAGGTTCAATAAAAGTAACTTTAGTGAGCATATTCTATAGCAATCATAGTTGCAAAGCAATTATAATTCAATACATCATATTCTCCAGACTTCTTCGGTATTTACTATGTCACAGCGCAGTGAACAAGCGGTACTCAAATAACCGCGAGGGACGGTGATTGCAATCAGTAGACACCCGAATAACATGTCACATACACCCATTTCGGAAGTGGAGCGAATCACACTTCAATACTATGTTGTATGCAACAACCTTTCATAGGAAAACCCAAATGCCAAAGGTCCTTCCGTAACGTGCAGGAGGTCCACGCGTGGAGCGTGTCTGTGCCCGCCGACAGATTTACACCTTGCTTCCCTCAACACACTTCTATAAAATGGTAGGCTAAGCCTTGACACCTAGGTTAACCAATTACATCGGTTTCTTGGTTTCCATATAGCTAGTATGCATACGGTACTGTTCAAACTTGTCCAGCAGGGCCGCACACGGATCGGTCCTCAATTGACACAAGCAGGCTACACATGTGAGACCAAGGGATACTAGGTTCTATGAGGAAGGACTGGACCAATAATTGGAGATGTTCAAGGAAGCTTGTTGTCTCTAAAATTCCAACAAGTAAATTGCTTCTCTGAATTTTGGTACTAAATTTGTAGCTTTAACGTAGAAAACAGTGGATGATCTTGGTAGACGAGGATTTAATGGTTCTAGGAAAATTTGTTTCATATTTTTCTGAGCTTCTTACAGGGAGAATTTGATTTTATAAGTTTGGGAAAATTCTGGAAATGTTTATGTACATTTCTCAATTTTCAAACTACATAGGCAATTGGAACACTGATTCACCCAAGAAATGAAGTCCAGTAAACTTGAAATTTTAACTGGAGATCCAGGGTATTTTTAATAGTGTTCTGACTAAAATTGGGAATTTTCCAATTAACATAATAGGGGTAATTAAGTTAACGCTCAAAGTAATTAATTATGAAAATTCTGGGACTTTCATGTCCAAAAAATTGCACCACTGCAAATTTGGGTTCAATATGAGTCTACCAGAATTTAATTGGAAAATTTTGATCAATTATACTAGAAGTAATTGAATTTAGAAGTTTGCTCAAATTCTGGAATTATTTGAAAAGGGAAAAGTTTGAATTAGTTCAACCCGGGCCCACTGGTTTAAAATGAGCCAATCAGAAAGGGGCCACACGGGGTACCATTGAGTGGACTGCATAGCCGCACCGGATCACCGGCCACAATAGATCCCGTCGGGCGCATAGTGACCGACAGGTGGGACCCACGAGCCTTCTTCAACCTCCCGAAGCGGTGGCGCTTCCGTGGCGGCGCCTGACAGTGCTCCTTGCTGGGCCGCTCTTCCGGCCATCTCCTCTGATGAATCTCGCCTCCTAACCCTATTCCGAAGCGTTGAACACGTCGGTGAGGTCAGCACCACCCGGGGATGGCCGAAAGACCTGATGCGACGACGACAGCGGCGGTTAGGGTTCCGAGGATGTCTGGACTGCCGCTCCGTTGCTCAAACTCCTTGGAAATTGATCATAAATGTTCCTAGCATCCCGGGGAAGATGATTATGGGGAGGAAAATCGGTGAAACGGGTTGCAGTGTCAAGCTCGACGGGGAGGTGCTCTGATTTTGGAAGATGGACAGGAAAACTTGATGAACTCAGCCATTACTCGATTATTTGCATAGCTACTTGGCTGAGGTGGTGCGCTAGGCTACTAGGAAGATTATAACTCACAGCCATGATCGATTATCAAGCCTGTACGAAGAATTAGAGCTAAACCTAGTGTCTTTTTCATATGAACAGGTTACAGTAAAACTTGAAATACGAAGTGGATAGAGCATGAAACGATGAAAGGTTTTCACCATCATCTAGAATAGGTGCAGGCGCACCTTTTTGATTTTGGGAGAAGCTCGTGAAGAATCTTGTAGTGCTGGCACAACGGGGAGGCAGCGAGCTTCCTCGCGGCGGCAGAACGGCGGCGTCCGCAAAACTTCAGATTAAGCAGCCAGTACGTGAGCAAACAATGAACTGACACTTGGAGATGATAAAGGGCTAAGTTAGGAAGATTTTCTCTGTTGGTTTCTTGCAACTGAAGCACCAACCTGTCCTGGCGAAGAGGAGACAGCAACCGCGGTAATGGCATCGGGTGGCAACGAGCAGAGAGAAAAACAAAAAATTCTCACCGTGAAAGAGGGTAAGGGTGCCAGGGAACTGTGGGCTGTTCGGCTTCTATGCCAGGGGCAACTGGGAAGCGGTCAATTCGGCTCCAAGGCAAGAAATCGCCGTGGCACATGCAGCTGTCGTGGAGGCAGCCTGAGAAGAAGAGAAATAACGGCGTGCAGAGCAAGTGGCCCTGACAAATGGGTCCCCACGTCATACTCTGTTCCTGCCCCTAAATCCTTCTCCAGTCCTTTAATTCCACCACCAAACAAGGTCCAAAAATCTCAGATTTTTGTAGAGAAACCAAATCACAGGAGTAGATTCAGATTCTGAAATTTGATTTCATATTTGGACAAGTTTCATTTGAAATCAAAATTTGAATTTGAATTCAAATGAGATTCAATGTACACAATGAATTGAATAGCAAATGTGCTCCAAATGTTGTGAAATTTGACATGGATGCTATTTGGAATATTTGGAAGCTAATGGTGAACTCAAATTTTTATTTTGTCAAGGTTTGAACAGGAACTAATTTGAGTTTTTGGATTCCCTCATGCAGGGTTTAAATCCTTTTTATTTTTGCCCATTTCCTTTTTATTTATTTTCCCATTCAAATTTTTAAGTCTCCTATCTGAACTTTGCACTATGAATTTTTAGGCTTTTACAGTACACAACTCAATCCCCAACATACCGAATGCTTCTGTCATAGTAGCATTTCGGCAGGGAGTGCATGACCAGGAGATGCTCGAGAAGCTAGCCACACACAATGTGCAAGATGTTTCTGAGCTCTTCTCCATCGCCGACCGGAGTGCCCGTGCGGCGGAGGGTCGTGACTGGCATGCCCAGACTGCCCCTGAAGTGGGTGGAGTTGGCCAGACCGGCGACGCTGTCGTTACCTTAGGTAGCGGCAAAAAGAAGAACAAGAACCGGGAAGCGCCCAGAACAAGCTGCTGCATGGGTCTCCTGTCGCCGCAGCAGCGGCGACCGAAGGAGGAAGACCCCCACGCTCCGACAAGTGCCCACGTCAGCCACCTGCTACTGACGACGGTGCCTGCCCGGTGCAGAAGACTCGCGCCCACATTTCGAGCGAGTGTTGGGAGATTCAGAGATGCGCCGAGCGACACCAGGAGCAGGCACAGTAGCGTCTCGACGACGCTCCCTTCCGCCAGCGGGAGGGCAAGTAGAAGGTCGACCCCAAGGCCACCGACGACGACGAGAAGGAGATGGAGTACCAGAAGCAGGATTGGGCTATCAAGGTGGTCCACCAAGATGAGGACTCTAATGCCAGCAGCGACCAAGAGCGTCGCAAGAATCTCCACGTCATCTTTGGAGGCTCTTGGGATCCCGCGTCTCAAAACTCAACCAAGACCCTACGCCGAGCAATGGCTTTGATAGCCCCAGCTCCTGCCTTGGCGCTGTGACACCCGGTTCCGAAAATGAACCAAGTGAACACATATGTGTGCTGAGGACGTTTAACACACATACACGAGTGCATCACAAAAGGATATACAGAAAATTACCATAGAACAAGATTAATTAACCACTTTTATTACAGAAACCAGATTATCTTCGAATACACGCACTAATGAATATTAATGACCAGTTCAACTAATGCAGTGGAAATAACTAATTAAGCAACTAAGCAACATAAGCAAATAAGGTATAGCGCAGCTCCAACACTCCACAGGCAAAGCTGACGGTAGACCCGGCCTAGAACTCCGCATTATCATCGTTATACTCCCAAATCTGACCTGCAACTATTGGTGGGGGAATTTCTAGGGTGTAACACCCTCATTTTCATCCATCATGCATTGCATACATCCTAATATATGTTTAACATTAATCCACATAAAAAGGAACAAGTTTAAAATCAATTAGAAACAAAATCGCACTTAAGAATTCTGGAAAGTGCGGACTAGCCTGATCTTGGTGCGGACTAGTCTGATTTCTTTTTGACCTCGATCGGACTTGTCTATTTTTCTGCGGACTAGTCTGTTTTTGCATCTGGACACTTTCTGACTTGTCCGGTCCTGTGCTGACTAGTCTGGTGTTCTAAGAATCCTTGTAAAATTGCTAAGTCCCTAGACTTGTCCGGACTAGATCAGTATTCCAGTGGACTTGTCCGTTTTCCTCTCTGACTAAAGTCGGACTTGTCCAATTTTAGGCCAAAATTGTATGTTTTCCCCTCTGGATAAGTTCGGACTTGTCTGATGTCCAGTCCGGACTTGTCCGATTTTTCTCTAGACAACTTTGGACTAGTCCGGCCCTTTTCGGACTTGTCCGATAAATCGCGACTCCGAATTGATCCTTTGTTTCACGACTTGTTTCTTGGGTTTTATGTTAAGTGGGCCTAGGGACATCATGCCCAACTCTTTTAGAGCCCATGTGAGACTCTAAACCGGCCTCTACTCATCCCAAACTCGAAATCCATCTAAACCTAGCCTCCACCTCTATATAAACAACCCCACCCCTTGACTTGACATCTATTTGCCACTTTTCCACCCCACCCAAACCCTAGTTCGTGGAGAGCTGCCATCAAGGAGGGAGAAGGAGGTCCCAATAAAGAAGAAGAAGAGGAGGAAACGAAAGAGGATCAATATCTCCACCAAGTTCGCGTTCTTCGTCAACAAATCACCATCAAGCTCTTCATCAACCCTAGATCGTCAAGATCCAAGTGTTGCCTCCAAGATCCTTGATCCATTGGAGTTCTAAACACCTGGTATACCTTCTATTCTCTTTTCCTTACGTGAATTCAACCCCAAATCTCCAAATTCACATCAATCTAGAAAACCATATTATGCTGTTCTCGCGCAGTGCGGACTTGTGCTGTCCCTAGCGGACTAGTTCGATTTTCCTGGTTAATTTCTTTTGAATTAATTCTAAAATTAGATCTAATCAACTCCAAACCTGTATAAACTTGCTAAGATCTATTAGTATTAGTTAGTGATCATTAACAACAACTCATTAACAAGTTTCACCTTGCATTTGCATTAATCATGCATGTCATGTCATGTTGAGTAATATTTGTGCACTCTTTGATTGTGTTTCTTGCCTTATATATTTGTTGTGCGGATTAGACGGATTTGCAATAGAGAGTGCCATAGAGGATCTATAGCACCAAGAGTTTGAAGTCGTTGATCCTAATCATGTCCAAGAACAAGGCAAGTGTCCTTGAAGCATATCGATCCTATTTCTAAAATAAATGTTTTGTTTGCAAACTGCATGCTTATGTCAATTTGATGGGAATCCTATGATAGGATGTTTACTAGCATTGTATAACCACCCTTGTCACCTGGAATTCATGGTAGAGAGTCGGAATGGGCTTTTTACCTTTTTGCTATGCTTAATTAATTGGGATAGGAAAACAACTATACCATTAATTATGCATTAATGAGATTTTGGTTAATATGAACTGGTTAATATGATATGGTAATGGGTGATCTAAGCAAGCCCGGTATGTGGATGGGTTGGATGTTACGGTGGTTCACTTGCTTAACATCTAAGGACTAGTTCATGCGAGAATAAGCCAGGACAACAGTGCCATCATGAGGCCAAGTATGGGCGCGGCGTAGCTGATTAATTAGGGCTTTGCCAGTGCTATTTGGACCATTAAGGATGCTCGGGGAAGGGGTAGTCGGATTGAGTTTGTTGGTGATTGGTGGGACTACCCTCGGATCTGAATGGCTCAAGAGGGGGCCCTTGGTTGAAGATGTGCTCAGTTGGAGGCATCGCCACCGGTGAAACCTCAGTGCTCCTATTTAGACCCCACTGAGGTTTCACCGGTGGTGATGCCTCCAACTGAGCACATCCTCAACCAAGGGACCCCTCTTGAGCCATTCGGATCTCAGGGTAGTCCCACCAATCATCAACAAACTCAATCCGACTACCCCTTCCCCGAGCATCCTTAATGGTCCAAATAGAACTGGCAAAGCCCTAATTAATCAGCTACGCCGCACCAATACTTGGCCTCATGGTGGCACTGTAGTCCTGGCTTATTCTCGCATGAACCAGTCCTTAGATCTAAAGCAAGCAAATCACCATAACATCCAGCCCATCTACATACCATACTTTCTTAGATCACCCATTACCATATCATATTAACCAGTTCATGTTAACAATAAGCTCATTAATGCATAATTAATTTAAGTGGTATAGTTGTGTTCCCATCCCAAATAATTAAGCGAAACAAAAAGGTAAAAATCCCATCCCGACTCTCTATCATAAATTCCAGGTGACAAGGGTGGTTAAACAAAGCTAGTAAACTTCCTATCATAGGATTTCCCATAAAAATTGACACAAACATGTAGTTTTGCAAACAAAACATTTATTTTAAAACAGGATCAATATGCTTCAAGGACACTTGCCTTGCTCTTGAGCTTGGTAAGGATCAAAGACTTCAAACTCTTGGTGCTGGAGATCCTCCGTGGCACTCTCTAGCGCAAATCCGTCTAATTCACACAATAAACATACAAGACAAGAAACACAATCAAAGAGTGCACAAATATTACTCAATATGACATGTCATGCATGATTAATGCAAATTCAAGGTGGAACTTGTTAATGAGTTGTTTTTAATGATCACTAACTAGTTCTAATAGCTTTTAACAAGTTTATATAGGTTTGGATTTGGTTAGGTCTAATTTTGGAATTAATTCAACACAATTTAACCAGGAAGATCGGACTAGTCCACTAGGGACCGGACAAGTCCGCACTTCGAGGAACTGGCAAACTAGGATTTTCTAGATCGACATGAATTTGGAGATTTGGGGTTGAATTCACGTAAGGAAAAGGAAGTAGAAGGTATACCAGGTGTTTAGAACTCTAATGAATCAAGGATCTTGGAGGTAACACTTGGATCTTGACGATCTAGGGTTGATGAAGAACTTGAGATGATTTGTTGATGAAGAATGTGAAGTTGATGGAGATCTTGATCCTCTTTCGTTTCCTCCTCTTCTTCTTCTTGCTCGAGATCTCCTTCTCCCTCCTTGATGGCGGCTACTCACGATCTAGGGTTTGGGTGTGGTTGAAAAGTGGCAAATAGATGTCAAGCCAAAGGGTGGGGTTGTTTATATAGAGGTGGAGGCTAGGGTTAGATGAATTTCGAGTTTTGAGATGAGTAGGGATCGGTTTGGAGTCCCACATGGGCTCTAAAAGAGTTAGGCACGACGTCCCTAGGCCCACATAACTTAAAACCCAAGAAACAAGTAGTGAAACAAAAGATCAACAAGGAGTCACGATTTATCAGACAAGTCCGAAGAGGGTCGAACTAGTCTATAGTTGGACAGAGGGAAATCAGACAAGTCCAGACTGGACATCGGACAAGTCCGAACTTATCTAGAGGGGAAAAATAGACAAGTCTGGCCAAAAATCGGACAAGTCCGAATTTAGCCAGAGGGAAAAAACGAGCAAGTCCGCTGGAGTACCAGACTAGTCCGGACAAGTCCAGGGACTTAGCAATTTTCAAGGAATTTGAACACTGGACTAGTACGCACAGGACCAGACAAGTCCAAAAGTGTCCAGAGGGAAAAACAGACTAGCCCGCAGCAAAACATACAAGTTCGTTTGAAGTCAGAGACAAATCAGACTAGTCCGCACAAAAATCGGACTAGTCCGCACTTCCCAGAATTCTTAAGTGCGGTTTTGTATCTAAATTTATTTTAAACTTGTTTCTTTTTATGTGGATTAATGTTAAACATATATTAGGATGTATGCAATGCAAAATGGGTGAAATGAGGGTGTTACAAACCTACCCCCCTTAAAATGAATCTCGCCCTCGAGATTCGACGCCAAAGAGAAGAGATAGAGAAATTCCTTCTTGAGATCATCCTCCAACTCCCATGTTGCTTCTCTGTGTGATGCTTCCACTGAACTTTGCACCATCGAATCACCTTGTTCTTTATGACTCTCTCCTTGGTTTCCAAGATTTTGACCGTTTGTTCGGCATAAGTCAAATCTTCCTCTAGTTCCAATTCTTCCATTGGCACTTGTTCTTCCGGTACCCTCAGGCACTTCTTGAGCTGGGAAACATGAAAGACATCATGAACATCCGATAAGTGAGCTGGCATCTTCAACCTATACTCTACTTCTCCTCTTTTGTCCAAAATCTTGAATGGCCCAATGTAGTGAGGTGCTAGCTTGCCTCTTATGTTAAACCTCTTATGACCTCTCATTGGTGACACCTTGAGGTATACGGAGTCTCCCACTTCAGAGGCTAATTTCCTTCTCCTATTATCCGCATAGCCTTTTTGCCTTGATTGTGTGGCCCTCAAGTTTTTGCGAATAGTCTGAACTTGTTTCTCAACTTCTTGCAACACATCTGGACCAAATACTTGAGTTTCTCCTGTCTCATTCCAGAACAAAGGTGTCCTACACTTCCTTCCATATAGTGCTTCATAAGGTGACATCTTCAAGCTTGTTTGGTAACTATTGTTGTATGAAAACTCTGCATATGGAAAACTCTTGTCCCAAATTTTCCCATGCTTCAAAGCACAAACTCTTAACATGTCCTCCAAAATCTGATTGGCCCTCTCAGTTTGTCCATCCATTTTAGGGTGATATGCTGAGCTGAAATTCAACCTTGTTCCCAATGCTTCATGCAATTTCTGCCAAAATCTGGAGGTAAATTGAGAACCTCTATCCGATACTATCTTCTTTGGTACTCTGTGTCGACACACAATATGATCCATATACATTTCTTCTAGCTTTGCGGTGGTATAGGTGGTCTTGACAGGAACAAAATGAGTCGATTTAGTCAATCGATCCACAATTACCCAAATTGAGTCATAACCGGACTGAGTACGCGGTAAACCAACTATGAAGTCCATTCCAATTTCTTCCCACTTACATTTTGGAATCATTAATGGCTGCAATAATCCGGCTGACCTTTGGTGTTCTGCCTTGACTCGTTGGCACACGTCACACAATGCTACATATTCAGCTATGTCCTTCTTCATGCTAGCCCACCAATAGCACGTCTTCAAGTCCTTGTACATCTTGTACAACCGGGGTGAATTGAGTAAGGCGAGTGTCGGTACCCTGAGTACCGTATACCCCTTGAGATTGCAAAGATCTCAAGGAAATGTCATCTACTTGATTTGAAGACCTTCGGAGGCCCACATGTCAGACATAACCGAACCCGCTTCCCCAACATGGTTAGTCCCAGGGTCGCCACGCGTACCCGGGCTATGTACCATAACGGCACCCCCGGACCTAACCCCAGACCGAGGGAAGCTCTGGAACTGACACGTGTCTGGTGGCACCGGACCTATCTGTTCCCCACAGTATGCTCCGGAGCTGCCACATGTCCAACCGTCGGATCTTCAGACTCAAACCTCCGGTAGACTCCACAACGGCTCCGGATCTTCAAAGGGGAATCAAGGACTTCAAGACCCGATTAAGTGTCATTAATACTATGTTAATGACACACGATTGGATGACCCTTATTACCAGTAACGGCGCTGTCAAAGCCCGTAACTAGGTCATTAAGGGTAATTAAGTGCATCAAATGTGTATCAATATTAGTAGCCGCCGGGGCCACATGTCGGGCCAGGCCAACTTGTAACGGCCTGTCCTTGTACTATAAAAGGACAGGCCGACGATACATAGAGATTTGATCTGGTCTGATCGGCTCACACGCGCTCTCAACTCACGTCACCTGAGTTGAGTTCATACATCCAATACAACACCAACACACCCCGTGAAGTAGGGTATTACGCTGAGGCGGCCCGAACCACGTAAATCTTTGTGTCTCCTATGTCATTTTACATTTCACCTTCTTGAATCTCCGCGTGCCCACACCGATCTTCAAACTCTGCAAACACTTTTAGTAGTGTCGGGAGATCTGCCGGATCAAAACCACCGACAGTTGGCGCGCCAGGTAGGGGGCGCCTGAGATTTCAAGAATGGTGAACTCAGCTGCTGAATCATCCAATGGTTATCCCGCTGTTCAAGCTGCTGGGGGCAATCCCTCTAATATGCAGCCACCAGCAGGAACCTCAGTTCCAGCAGGAGTCACACTTCCACCACCGCCGCCTCCACCAGCAAATCAAGCTGGGTAGCGTGATGGTGCAGCGGCGTCAATCAATGTGTCGGCGAATCATGACAACATGAAACACGCGCTCCATGCAGCATGTGCTCTCCTTCAGTGCCCACCACCTCCGGATGCATCCCGGGATGCAATGGAGCAGTGGAGGGCCGATGTGGAACACTTGGTTGCAGCAGCAGCTGACCGCATCAGTAACCAGGGTCCTCCTCCTTCAGGACGGGCCCCGTCGCAGCGACGGACCTTGTCTGGCAGACTTGGTCCGCACGTTTCCAACAACAGGAGACGTGCTGCATCACAGCAAGTGACGTCGTTGCCCTCCGGGGTGCGACACACTCACACGGTATCAAGGCTTTCAACTCATGACCTCCAGGCGGAGCTTGATCGCCGATACCGTCAACAAGACGGCCGAGTCCATATCGAGCGTGCTCATGAAAGACGAGAAGCTCAGGACATTCCTGCTCCTGAAGGAGTAGGAGGAGGCTGTTCAGCCCTGGCCATGCATCTGCGTATGGTCAGATGGCCATAGAAATTCCGGCCTCACCCGCCGGAGAAGTTTGACGGGACCGTTAATCCTGTCGAATTTCTTCAGATTTACTCCACTGCGATCCTGGCAGCTGGAGGAAATGAGGCCGTAATGGCCAACTATTTTCCAGTGGCTTTAACTGGGACCGCCCGATGCTGGTTTATGAGCCTTCCACCCAACACCATCAACAGTTGGGAGGAGTTGTGCCGACAGTTCACCGCCAACTTCAGGAGTTCATACACCCGACCAGGCACCGAACTGGACCTTGTTGTAGTCGTGCAAAAAGGGGGAGAATCCCTGTGATCATTCATCCAGAGATTCTCTCAGGTACGAAACACTATCCCTTCTATCTCTAGCGCTTCTGTCATTGTGGCATTTAGACAGGGCATACGGGATAAGAAGATGTTGGACAAACTGGCGATCAAGGAGATCACCAGTGTCACGGAACTCTTCAGCTTGGCCGACAAATGTGCCAGAGCTGCGGAGAGCCGTGAAATGCACTCCAAACCATGTCCGAAGGATCGCAAGAAATCCTCCAAAGGCAAAGCCACTACCTCCGGGAGTGGCAAAAAGATGAAAAAGACCAACGGCAAGAAGAAGCCATCGGCTGGCGCATCTAATGCTGTAGCTGCTGCAGCTCCGAGTGGCCGGGGGCCACGCCCCGAGAAGCGACCTCGACCGTCTTCTGTAGACGGTGGCAAACCCAAGGTCTGGTGTCCAATTTATTAGACGGACAACCACAGTTTGGAAGACTGCCGGGAGGTCCAAAACCTTGCCGAGCGCTACAACAAGCGTCGAGAAGAAGTTCCTTTCCGACAGAGGGATGGAAAACAAAAAGTTGACGAAGCTCCGGCTGAAGAGGAGTTAGGTTTCCAGGATCCTAAAAAGGTCCTGAAGGCCGTCTACACCTCCGTTGACGACGATTCTGACGTCTCTGAAAATGAGCATCGGAAGACCATGAACACCATTTTTGGTGGATCATGGGACATCACCTCCCGCCGCGTCCTCAAGACAATGTGTCGGGACATGGCCGCTATAGCTCCTACAGCCAGGGCGGAGCCTCATCGGAAGTGGATGGACACAGCCATCACTTTTGATGCTTCGGACTGCCCTCGAAGCATGGTTGGAGTAGGCCAGTTACCTTTGATGGTATCTCCTACCATAAATAACATTCAGCTCCACCATGTTATGGTAGACGGAGGTTCGGGGCTGAACCTCATAAGCTTCGAAGCTTTTACCAAGCTTCAGCTCCGACCTTCAGATCTTCACCCCTCCCGACCTTTCTCCGGAGTAGGTCCGGGAGCCATTACCCCACTCGGTGCTATTACTCTCCCCGTTACCTTCGGGGCCCGGGAGAAGTATCGCACTGAGAAGTTGGTCTTTGACGTTGCTCATATCAACTTACCTTTCAACACCATCTTGG
Source organism: Tuctoria greenei (assembly GCA_036927565.1). NCBI lineage: Eukaryota > Viridiplantae > Streptophyta > Magnoliopsida > Poales > Poaceae > Tuctoria > Tuctoria greenei. The sequence goes on along the minus strand of JAYESD010000003.1, from coordinate 217,348,542 downwards.
GTAGGCCTGCCTTGTACAAATTCATGGCAGCTGCTCATTATGGCTACCTGGTGTTAAAGATGCCAACACCAGTAGGCGTTCTCCGGATCCACGGAGATCGCACTGTCGGAGTAACCGCTCTGGAAGAACTTCATGCGCTTACTACGGCGCAAGAGGAGGATTCCAGGCAGGAGCAAGCTCCAAAACCCCCGAGCATTCGTCAACGAGGCTCGACTTCTGCACCTCGTGTGCAGCCAAGCGGCGACACTGACATTCCCGTCAAAGTCGTCCAAATCGGTTCCGATGCCACTCAGACCACCCGTATATCAGGGGGACTGAGTGACAAATAGGAACTCGCGCTAATCGCTTTCCTCCGGGCTAATGTCGACGTATTTGCCTGGCAACCGTCACAAATGCCTGGGATCCCCAGGGAAGTGATTGAGCACAATCTGAAGATCTACCCTGACGCCCGGCCCGTGCATTAGAAGCCTCGGAAGCAATCTGTGGAGCGACAGAACTTCATTCGAAAAGAAGTGAAGAAGTTGCTCGAAGCTGGATTCATCCGAGAAGTCTTCCATCCAAAATGGCTGGCAAACCCAGTCGTTGTGCCCAAGGCCGACGGGAAGCTTCGGATATGTATTGACTACACAACACCAAATAAGGCGTGTCCAAAAGATCCATTCCCACTACCTAGAATAGATCAGATAGTGGATTCCACCTCCGGGTGTGAATTATTGTGTTTCCTAGACGTATATTCTGGGTATCATCAAATCAGAATGTCTAGGGAAGATGAAGAGCATACCTCTTTCATCACAGTAGATGGATTGTACTGTTATACAGCCATGCCATTTGGTCTCAAGAATGCATCTTCAACCTTTGTACAAGCTATGTACAAAACTTTTGAAGAACTCATTAGAGACATAGTGGAAGTGTACGTCGATGACATCGTGGTCAAGGTCAAGAATGCGGAGTCACTCCTTGACACCTTACAGGCTGTCTTCGACAAGCTGCGGGTCACCCGCACAAAGATAAACCCAGAAAAATGTGTCTTCGGGGTTAGCTTCGGAAAACTTCTTGGTTTCCTGGTAAATCACCGGGGCATAGAGGCTAATCCGGCGAAGATCAAAGCCATTGAAGACATGCAGCCACCAGCCCGCATCAACAATGTCCAAAAGCTGACTGGATGTCTAGCAGCCCTCAGCCGGTTCATTTCAAGACTGGCGGAACGGGCACTTCCCTTCTTCAAGTTATTGAGGAAGTCCGGACCATTCCAATGGTCTGAAGAAGCAGAAAAGGCGTTCCAGGAGCTAAAATAGCTCCTCACCACCCTACCAACTCTGGTAGCTCCGAACCCTGGTGAGCCTTTGCTGCTTTACATTTTAGTAACTGACGAAGTCATCAGTATGGTCCTGGTTGCGGAGAGACCAGAACCATCTCATGCTCAGGAATCCAGACCCCTCCGAGAGGGTCCGGCGGTTCCTGAAAGCGAGTCTGGGTCCCAGTTCCCAGACTTGAGTCCACAAGAAGTTACTTCAGAAGACCCAGACCCCTCCGGGAGGGTCCAGGTCGCTTCTGAAGAAGCTCCGGGTCCCTCCAGCAAGGACCCAGAGGTCCCCGAATAAGGTCCGGATCCCTCCGAGAGGATCCGGGTCAATGAAGAGGAAGCTCTGGGCCCCTCCGGGAGGGTCCGGACCATCCAGCGCCCAGTGTACTTCATCAGTGAAGTACTTCATGACGCCAAGACTCGATACCTAGAGGTACATAAGCTGCTCTATGCAGTTCTTATCGCCTCCAGGAAGCTTCGCCATTACTTCCAAGCTCACAAGATTTCAGTGGTGACTTCTTACCCACTTCGAGCAATCTTGCATAATCCCAATTCAACTGGGAATATTGCAAAGTGGGCAACGGAATTGGCCGAATTCGATCTCGAATTCATTCCGAGACAAGCAATCAAGAGTCAAGCATTGGCAGATTTTGTGGCGGAATGGACTCCCTCTACATCAAACCCTGGGGGCCCCAGTGAGCAGAAGCCGGAACACAAGGCTCCGGTCTTCACCGAGCCTCACTGGACCCTCTACTTTGACGGCTCCATGCAAAAACAGGGGGCCGAAGCTGGAGTCCTTCTCCTCGCACCAACTGGGGAGAAGGTAAAATACATAGTACACCTTGACTTCAAGGCGTCGAACAACATGGCGGAGTACGAAGCACTCATCTACGGACTAAAGGTGGCACTGTCATACGGTGTCAAGCAGCTGCTGGTCAAGGGAGATTCATAGCTCATCATTAAACAAGTGAAGGGTGAATGCTCCTGCAACAACCTCCAGCTAGCTGCTTACCTCCTTGAAGTCCAGAGGCTTCAGAAGGACTTCAAAGTCCTAGACCTCCACCACATCCAGCGTGTCCACAACGCTGAAGCTGACAAACTCTCGATGAAAGCGTCAACCGGAGCTCCAGCTCCTGACGGAACTTTTGTCCGGAGGTTGTCAAAACCCACAGCTCAGCCTGCCGAACTGAGCGAAGGGGGCGAGATCAGTATCCCGAAGCTGACGGTCCCAATGGCCCTGTTACCATGGCAGCCATCAAGGATCGTAGGTGCTGCCGGAAGCTCCGAGCAACCCAGCACGCAAGACTCAAATGCTCAAGTTAGCTCCGATGCATGGATCTCAGAGATCCGGAGCTACTTGAAAGACAACATCCTTCCTGATGATGATGTATCCGCTGACCGGATAGTCAGATTGGCTAAAAGATACACGTTGGTAGAAGGGGATCTCTACCGGCGCGGTGCCAACGGCGTCCTAATGCCGTGCATCACAAGAGAAGAAGGCTGCGAGCTCCTCGCAGAAATCCATGGAGGCGAGTGTGGGAACCACGCGTCTTCCCGCACGCTGGTCGGTAAAGCCTTCTGGCATGGCTTCTACTGGCCTACAACACTCCAGGATGCAACTGAGCTGGTGAAGAAATGCGAAGCATGCCAATTTCATGCAAAGCAAATTCACACACCAGCTCAACCTCTACAAATGATACCTCCTACACGGCCCTTCGCTGTGTGGGGGATGGACATCTTGGGACCTTTCCCAAGAGCCGTTGGAGGTTACAAGTTCCTGTATGTCGCCATTGACAAGTTCACCAAGTGGCCAGAAGCAACTCCAGTTGTGACAATAAACAAGCAATCTGCTATCAACTTTTTGCAGTCCATTGTATTCAGATTTGGAGTCCCAAACAAAATCATTACTGATAACGGGACCCAATTCACAAGCTCTGCATTTCAAGGATATTGCAAAGACCTCGGCATTCAAGTTTGCTATGCTTCCGTAGATCACCCTGCAAGCAATTGCCAGGCCGAGAGAGCAAATGCTGAAATCCTGACAGGACTCAAAACGCGCACCTATGAGCGCTTGAAAAAACATGGAGCCAACTGGATTGAAGAGCTTCCGCCCACTCTATGGGCCAACAGGACAACTCCAAACCGGTCAACTGGAGAGACACCCTTCTTCCTGGTGTACAGAGCTGAAGCAATCCTTCCTCCGGAAATCACCTTGGGATCACTCCGGGTCCGGACCTTCAACGAAGCCACGCAGGACCAGCTCCGGCGTGATGACCTAGACCTCTTTGAGGAGGGAAGGTGCCAAGTAGCTGTTCGGAATGCCCGATACCGCCAAGTCCTTCGGCGCTATCATTAGTGGCATGTACACAACCGACAGCGCGAGGAAGGCGATCTGGTGCTACGGAGAATACAATCTAGAGAAGGGTTAAACAAACTCTCCCCCAGCTGGGAGGGACCCTTCCGAGTGATTAAAGTATCCCGTCCCAGAAGCGTTCGCTTGGCTACTGAGGATGGGACACTTCTCCCAAATCCTTGGAATATTGAGCACCTCCGTAGGTTCTACACTTAATATCAAAGAGGTGAGTCTGTAGTAACTTGAGGTGTATGTTATAGAGTCATTGTACAGAGTCGGGTAGTTCCTACGGGAGAACAGCCGGACCTTTCCTGGAAGGTCCGCAAAGTTCATGCAACACTTGTCACAGTCTCAGAACTAAAAGTGTGGCTAGCTACCCTGGGTCAAACAAGAAATGAAACATGCTTAGCCTGGTTCCGTACCCTAAGAGTGTACTTGTTTCCCCTGTACCCCGGACCTATAATGAAAGACATCTTCATGTAAAACAGACTCCACGTGCATTTATTTTGTACAGGCTCAACATTTTTTATTTTTCTCTTTCTTTTCTATAACAAAGTTGTGCAATTCTTAAGAAATTTTAGTTCGACCAGTTCATGTACAATTCGAGTTGTATTGTCAATTCTTTTGGATTCAAATATTGTTCATGGCGCACTCGCCTGAATGCCGCCAAGCCAATCTAGGACCGGAGTGTGCTATCGACTTAGCCTGGTCAGGCACCCTAAGTACGCCACTCTACCTACTCCCCGGCAGGCCGAAGTAAGGCGGTTCCAAGTACAATTGGATCTGGAAGAAAGAAGGCAACACATTCGGTTGTATTCAGAATTGTGTTTGACCTAAAACTTTCTTGGGAATCATAAGCCGCGACGAAGTTATAGGTAAGGAGCGAATTTTACGATTTTTCTTGGCTTCAGTGTGCAGGAAAAATAAAGAATCCATGTTGATGGAGAAAAGCCGGAGCTAACAAAGCTCCGACTCTCCCTAGGTTGCTTGTGATCGATGTTAAACATTGAAAACGAGCATTACCGGAACAACCAAGCTCCGGCAAAACTAGGGGGGCCAGCCATCGACGCAGAATAAAAGATGGTGAGAAGACCCCACAAGCGGAGTCTGCTGCCGACAAGCTACGCGTTGGCAAAGGTCACTGCCGGAGCTACTAAGCTCTGACACCCCAGAGGGCTAACTATCGATGCTCTACGCGTTGATAGGGACTATTGCCGGAGCTACTAAGCTCCGACGGTAGTCAATGCCGGAGCTTATGAGCTCTGACAACCTCAGGGGGCCTTCACTATCGAAGACTTCGAACCTACACTCTACAAGTTCGAAGCAAACAAGTCTTCAACAAAATACAATATCCTCTTGGTACATGTTCACAATCAAATTGTGTACATCTACCAGGGGGCCAAGTGAAGACAGAAGTGTTGAAGACAAAAAATGAAATTCATTAACAAATTGTGGATTTCATTCATCTGGAGACAAGGGATTACAAAATCGGGGAAGAAAAATAGAGAATACAAGTGGGAGCTACAGAGATGGTCCTAGACCCTATGGAAGAACTGGGCGACCTTCTGAGCAACCTCCGACACGTTGGCTCGGGTGGCTTCACCTTCTCCTTCGACGGGACCTTCAAGCACCGGGTCCAGAGGAAATTGGGGATCCCGGCTGGTGTAGCACGTCAGCACATACTATGCGACGTTCTTCGCCAGGGACTGCCCCTCAGCCTCCAACTGGTCCGCGATGGCGTCACCCACCTTGGAGAGTATGTCACCCGCTGAGCTCAACGCTTGCAACACCAGGTTCAGCTCCGGCTCCGGATCATCCGGACGCACGGGACTGAAGCCCATTGGTGTCAGCGCGTCGTTGGCTTTGCTCAGGAACTCCCAAACCTGTAGGGAGTTTACAGTCCTCAAGCCCTTCAGTTCCCCCAAGAATCTTTTGGCCGCGGCCAGTTCAGAATTCTCACGAGCAAGGCGCTCAACCTCTTTGGCATTTTGCTGAATCTTTTCAGCAACCTGCATCTCGAGTTTTCCGAGCTCCTCCTCCCAAAGATGGATCTTGTTCCGGCAGTCGACCAGGTCCTTCTCCCGACCCCTAACTTTCTTCTCCCTGGCAGCGATGGCACACTCTTCCTTGTAGAGTTCCTGCCCTCGCACCCAGGCCTTCTCCTCCTCAACGCAACACTCCTCCAATTTCTTGGTGCGTTCCTCGAGGCCCTTGTCAGCCAGAGCCACCTTTTCGGCGAGCTCCTCCTCCCTCTTCAAGACATCATCCCGCAGCTCTAGGAGTTTTTGCTATTCGCCTTCGAGCTTCTTCTCCCTCTCCTCAAGTGCCTCCCGACGCTTGATGAGGCTAGTGTTAATGGCTTCAAGCCTTTCTTGGCGATCATCAGCCACACTATTAGTTGCCTTGGCATGCTCATAAATGGCCCGGGATTGAGTGTCGAGGGCATGATTCAAGCTCTCCCTATCATCCAATAATTTGCCCCAGTATTCTAGGCGGACCTTCTCCTGTTTGATCCACTCCTCGTCGTCTATGAGCCTCGACTGCGCCAGCTTTGTCTCAAAGTAGAGCCGATTACGCCACTGCCTAAGGGTTTGGCGCTCCTCTTCAAGAGCCTTGCTGTCGTGGTAGAACGCCAGCTGGACTTGACGCAGACTAGAGCAAGCGTTGTCAATGGACAATGACAGGGGAATAGGGTCCGGACCTGCTGGGGTGTCCTCCGCTGGTTCCAGCGGGTTCTCGCTTACAAAAATTGGGTCCCACTCCACAAGAGTGGTCTCCTGAGCCTCCACGACACTAGGGCCGTCCTCTGGGATAGCCTCAGTCGCCACCGAGGAGGGTCCCGCAGAAGAAGTTCTGACCTCCGGAAGTTGTTCTGAAGGCCCTGCCGCCAGGTCTTCATTTGCCCCCTCAGGCACGGGGCCAGCGACTTCATTAGGGCACCCTGGCTCAGCAGCAAGCACCTCCGCCGTCATCACTTCCGTAGCAGGGGCTACTTCCTGCTCCGGCCTGGGATCCTCCTCCGCTAATGGCTCAGGTGTTGGCGCCTCGACCATCATGGGTTCGAGTGCTGATGCCTCCGCAACGACCGGCTCAGGTGCCGGAAGGTCAACAACAACCGGCCCTGAGGCCGGAGCTTCAACCTCAACCGGCCCAGGTGTCGAAAGGTCTTCAACTGCAACCGGCTCTGCAGCCAGAGCTTCAGTGGCAACCGACTCTGAGGTTGGAGCTTCGGAGGTAGCCAGCTCAACCGCCAGGACTTCCTCAACATCCGGCTCGCTCGCCGGGACTTCAATATCCTCTGGCTAAACCGCCGGGGCTTTGACAATCTCCAGCTCTGGGGCCGGAATCACTGCTTCCTCTGGCTCAGCGGCCGAAGCTTCCAACATCTCAGCATCAACACCCGGGGCTTCAACCTCCGGGGCCGGTGCCGCTGGCGCATCTTCTCTCCCGTGGTCCGGCGCTACCACGGGAGTCTCGGGGGATGAGTCGAGGTCCATGACCACGACAGCTGGCGCCGGAGCTGCCACAGCTTCAGCCACCACTTGGGGCGGCACCGGGACAGGAGCAGAAGCCCCCGCCCTCACAGCTTCAGCTGCTGTGGCTGAGGGCGGAGCCTCACTCCTCTTCTTGGGGACGCCACAGATGATGGATGAAGAAACTTAAAAAATAGTTACTACAACAAAACAATTGTCTAAGGTAAAGATTGAAAATTACCTCGGAAGGCTTCCGCACCAGCTTGCACGGAATCTCTTCCCGGGCGTTCTGGACTGACCATGGCCGCCGCTGGCGTGGTAGCTCCGGAAGGCCCCCCGGAACTTGTTGCAGCCGCGGGCATTTCCTTAGTCGAGGCCCCCCTCAACCGGGAAGGACCTCCGGACCCTGAGACATAAGTTGGCCCTGGTACTGGAGTCACATGCCCGGGGCTAGCACCCCGGGAAGACACTGTTGCAGGTACAGTCGCCGCAGTTGTAGAAGACATCCCCCTCCGAGGAGAAGGAGCAGCTGCAGAGGGTGCAGGCCTGACAGACCTTCTGTCGGCATGCTTTAGCTTCCTCTTCCGGCTTGAGGGTTCGGCCACTGGCTCCTTGCCCTTGCCGACGACTTCGGTCCTTGGATTCGGCCACCTTCAGAAGCCCCAGGGATCACCACCCTGGAAGTCGATCGTCTCTTGATGACATCGAGGTTGTCAAGCACCGGCATCATCCGCCGGAGCTCCCTGCTGAACTGTACTTCCACGTTCAGAGGGAGGAAAGCTGGTGGCGGGGTCAAGTCATCACCCACAACGTCGATGCCGTGCTGGAACTTCTTGAGATGAAACTCCAAGGTCGCCCCCTCCATGTTGTACTTCAGCCTGGTCTCGACCCGATCGTCGTTCATCACACAGTTGAGGGACCAAGCGAGTTTTTCTCTCCTCTTCAGCGGTGCCCACCTGTTGACCAGGAAATTGCAAAATACCACCTGAGGAGTTAATCCTCCCTCCACACATTGGCGGATCCTTGTCAGAGCAGGTTTGAAGGCATCCGACAGCACCGGAGCTTCACTCCAGACTGCAGTGTCGATGTTGGGGAGGCCTTCGGGCAGCTCCAGCTTCTCGTGCTCCTCCACCCGAATAACTATCCAGTCTTTCTTCCAATCGTCCCACTTTCCAGAGGGAAACGACCGGAGGTACTTGAATGGGCACTTCTTGCGCTTCACAAAGTAGTAGAAGCCAAGGTACTAATCACCCTTTCCGGTGGTATGGACGGTGAAGAAAGTCCGGAAAAGCTCAATGCAGGGGGGGGATGCCCACCCACATTTCACAGAAGTGGACGAAGACAGACACTAGAAGAATGGAGTGGGGGCCAAGGTGGTACAGCTGCAGACCATAGAAGTCTAGCAGCATCAAGAAAAAGGAGGAAAAAGGTGGGATCAACCCCACCATGGCGTACGCAGAGAAGTACACCATCTCGCCAGCGTGCTCCTTCTCGAACGAGAGCTTCCCACCGGCGTGCTCCTTCTCGAACGAGAGCTTCCCACCGACGCGGACCAGGTGGTTGAAGAAGTCCGAGGACCACCCCATGAGGGCCCGGACCTTCTTTAGGTCACTTTAGGTCTTCAAGCGGCTCTTGCGGAGACCCAACTCCATCGCAGCACAGCGAGGCAAGGGAGAAAAAGCAAGCGCAAGTTTGGGAGTTCGAGCGCAAGTTCAGATGAGAGGCGTAAAGAACCCCAGACGGTGCGCGCTTTCCTTCTTAAGTAAGCCCCCGCAATGTTTGGATGGAAACCGCAGGGAAGTCGAAGATACTATTCAAAAATTTTACCCTACCGATGATAAGAGGGACCGGGACCACCCCGACGATCAAGTCGAGGTTCTTACCCAGGCGAACGGTTGTCATCATGAAAGGCAGGAAGCCCGAAGGCGGCGGCCTGACAAGGTGCGCGGAACCAATACGATTTTCGTATCGGGAACCGACGACCTTCAATTGCGTGAGATCCGCACGCCAAAGATCTCATTTGTCGCACCCGGGATATGCCACGCGGCGAGGATTTAACTCCAAAACTATCACCAACGACACATCTGAAGACCTTTGAAGACTCGACTCAAAAGTCGAAGGATGGACCCACCTCCAGCGAAATGACTTCACCCAAGGGGTCTTCCCCAGAGGTGGGCCCAGGGGGCCACTGTCGGTACCCTGAGTACCGTATACCCCTTGAGATTGCAAAGATCTCAAGGAAATGTCATCTACTTGATTTGAAGATCTTCGGAGGCCCACATGTCAGACATAACCGGACCCGCTTCCCCAACATGGTTAGTCCCAAGGTCGCCACGTGTACCATCAAACTGGAGCTACCGCCCACAAGGGGGAAGCTCCGGGATATGTACCATAACGGCACCCCCGGACCTAACCCCAGACCGAGGGAAGCTCCGGAACTGACATGTGTCTGGTGGCACCGGACCTATCTGTTCCCCACAGTATGCTCTGGAGCTGCCACATGTCCAACCATCGGATCTTCAGCCTCAAACCTCCAGTAGACTCCACAACGGCTCTAGATCTTCAAAGGGGAATCAAGGACTTCAAGACCCACTTAAGTGTCATTAATACTATGTTAATGACACACGATCGGATGACCCTTATTACCAGTAACAGCGCTGTCAAAGCCCGTAACTCGGTCATTAAGGGTAATTAAGCGCATCAAATGTGTATCAATATTAGTAGCTGCCGGGGCCACATGTCGGGCCAGGCCAACTTGTAACGGCCTGTCCTTGTACTATAAAAGGACAGGTCGACGATACATAGAGATCTGATCTGGTCTGATCGGCTCACACGCGCTCTCAACTCACGTCACTTGAGTTGAGTTCATACATACAATACAACACCAACACACCCCGTGGAGTAGGGTATTACGCTCAGGCGGCCCGAACCACATAAATCTTTGTGTCTCCTGTGTCATTTTACATTTCACCTTCTTGAATTTCCGCGCGCCCACACCGAACTTCAAACTCCGCAAACACTTTTAGTAGCGTCGGGAGATCTGCTGGATCAAAACCACCGACAGCGAGTCATGTGCCTCTTTTAATATCGTCTCCCGAATATGCTTCACATTCGGCACGACAATCCTTTTTCCAAGCCATAAAGTACCATGATCATGCTCATCAAATCTGAATTCTCTCCCCTCCTGGATCCTTTCTTTGATTTCCAGAATTTCCTCATCCTTCGTTTGGCCCTCTCAAATTTCTTGCTCCAGAGTCAGATTTAACTCCATCATCCCCATTTCATTCACAAATCCGAGATTCAACCGTTCAAACTCCTTACATAACTCGTATGGTAATTCTCGAACTGCGAGCTGATGATTTACTCCTTTCCGGCTCAAGGCGTTGGCCACTACATTGGCTTTTCCTGGGTGATAATTGATTCCCAAAATCATAATCCTTGATGAGCTCCAACCATCTTTGTTGCCTCAAATTAAGATCTGTTTGCGTGAAAATATACTTAGGCTCTTATGATCCGTATAAATTTCACACCTATGTCCAAGGATGTAATGTCTCCAAATCTTCAATGCGTGTACTACAGCTGCAAGTTCCAAATCATGTGTTGGGTAATTCTGCTCATGTTTCTTCAATTGCCTTGATGCATAGGCAACCACTTAACCTTCTTGCATCAATACACATCCAAGTCCTTGTCTTGATGCATCACAATAAATATCAAAGCTCTTGCTTACATCCGGCAAAACCAAAACTGGGGATGTGGTTAACCTCTTCTTTAGCTCCTCAAAGCTGTTTTGACAAGCTTCAATCCATTGGAAAGCCATTCCCTTCATTAGCAATTCCATCATTGGCTTGGCTATCTTAGAAAAGTCCTTGATGAATCGATGGTAATATCCAGCCATTCCAAGAAAACTCCTTATTTCCTTTATGTTTTGCGGTGGCTCCCACTTTAGCACGTCCCTCACCTTTCTTGGGTCAATCGATACTCCTCCTCCCGAGATGATATGACCCAAAAATGACACCTCTTTCAATCACAACTGGCATTTGCTGAACTTGGCATACAATTGGTGCTTCCTCAATTTTTGCAATGTGAGCCTCAAGTGTTCCTTGTGTTCCTTCTCATCCTTCGAGTAGATCATAATGTCATCAATGAACACCACAACAAACTTATCCAAGTACTCCATGAAGACCTTATTCATGAGGTACATAAAGTATGCAGGCATATTGGTCAATCCAAAGGACATCACGGTGTACTCATAAGATCCATATCGTGTCCTGAAAGCTGCCTTGGGTATGTACGATGGTATAATCTTCATTTGAAAGTATCCTGACCTCAAATCAATCTTAGAGAAGATACAAGCACCCTTCATTTGATCAAACAAGTCTTCTATGCGCGGCAAGGTGTACTTGTTCTTGATTGTCACCTCATTGAGAGCTCGGTAATCTACACACATCCTTTGCGATCCATCCTTCTTATCCACAAATAGAACGGGCGCTCCCCAAGGTGAAGAACTGGGGCGAATAAAACCCTTCTCTAGTTGCTCTTGAATTTGCTTCTTGAGCTCCACTAATTCCTTAGGAGGCATCCTACAGCCTCTTAGCTATAGGTGCAGTTCCAGGTATTAAATCAATAACAAACTCAATGTCTCGATCAGGTGGCATACCTGGAAACTCGTCCGAAAACACATCCAAAAATTCGCACACCACTGGAATCTCCTCAATTGTGGCACTATCCATACGATTTAGCTCCAATTGCTTCGGTGTGTGCTGAGATGCTTCAAACTCTACGGTGATCCCTTTCTCATTGGTCAACTTCACCGTCTTCGTGGCACACTCAATAACTCCATTGTGCTTCCTCAACCAGTCCATACCGAGTATAATGTCCAATCCTTGAGAATCCAAAACAATGAGGTTGGCAAAGAAGTCTACCCCCTTATTCTAAGGCTTACTTTTGGACATACTATATTTGTCCTTATCTCTCCTCCAGGAGACTTAACCAATAGAGTAAACTTCATATGAGAGATAGCAAAAATATACTTGGCAACATATTTCGATGCAATGAATGAATGCGATGCTCCCGAATCAAATAATATAGTCACCGAGTTGGAGTTTGCGAGAAACATACCAATCACCACGTCATCCGCTTGTTGAGCATCCTATGTAGAGACATGGTTCACGTTGCCACAAGCAAAATTCTGCTGTCCACGATTTCCTTGCAGCTGTCCTCCATTGGGTCTTGGATTTTGTCTCGGTGCATTGCTTCCTTGACCAAGGCTTGACTTAGGACATTGATGCGCAAAGTGTCCAACTTCTCTACAAATATAGCACTTCTTAAGTCCACCAGAATTATTGGGACGAGCTTGGTTTTGAACATTTGCACCAGGAAAATTGGCACGAGGTGCAAAAGGCATTGGAGGCCTAGGTGCTTGCATTACAGGTCGCCGCTGCACAAACTGAGTTGGACGCGGTGCATAACCAGGGCAATTAGCAGGCGCAGAGGAACTGAAATATGTCGTAGTTGGCGGCGCAAAGCGAGGGTGCATATTACTTCCTTGTTGCTGTTCTTGATATGGCGCCTTCCTCTTGTTGTCTTGCTCCATCTCATGGACCTTGTTTTCCACAACAATTGTTTTGTCCACGAGCTTCTGGAAGTTAGCATAGTCACCATTCAGCAATTGCACTTGGATCTCATTGTTAAGGCCCCTCATAAACAGATATTGCTTCCGGCTGTCCCGGATCACATCCTCTGGCGCATACCTTGAAAGTTGAGTGAATTTATTGAGGTATTCACTCACACTCGTTCTTCCTTGCCTCAAGTTCTAAAATTCTTGTCTCTTCAAGATCATAACACCTTCCGACACATAATGAGAACGAAAGGTTTCCTTGAACTCCGCCTAGGTGATCCTCTCCTGATTCTCATGAGCATTGCAATAAGCATCCCACCAATATGCACCTGCTCCAACTAGTTGATGAGAAGCAAATAGAACCTTCTCCTGGTCACTACATTGGACAATAGCTAGCTTCTTCTCCACGGACTTGAGCCAATCATCAGCATCCATAGGATCAGCGGCTTGAGCAAAGGTCTGTGGCCTAGTCCTCATAAACTCTCCCAACCGGTTATGAGGAGGCGGGGGTGGCGGTGGAGGCATGTGGGGCTGATTGTTGATGGTACCAGCCTACAGTTGTCCTATAGTTTGTATCATGGTCTGCATGAGCTGGTTTTGCATCACCAAGAGCTTCTCAATGTTGATAGCTCCATGAGCAGATCCTTGTCCATTATTGTTCTGAGGTGCTCCATTATTCTCCTCCTGATCATTGCCATCCCTCTGGTTGCGAGTCCTCACCATCTGAAGAAAAGCAAGAGATAAGAATTTAGAAGACGTCCCCAACTATATGCATCAAGGGATATGAAACTAAACAACTAACTACTCTAGCCTACATGGACATGGCAATGCTAGAGCATCCCAAAATCCTCTATTGAGCACACAAGCAAACAATATATAGCAAACAACACACCAAATAAAAGCACATTGATTCCTGAGTGCTCCTATGTGCTCTAAAGTGTCTATTCTATCTAGGTTGCGTCCTACGGTCAACTTGGCTCTGATACCAATTTGTGACACCCAGTTCCGAAAATGAACCAAGTGAACGCACATACACGAGTGCATCACAAAAGGATATACATAAAATTACCACAAAACAAGATTAATTAACCACTTTTATTACGAAAACCAGATTATCCTCGAATACACACACTAATGAATATTAATGACCAATTCAACTAATGCGGCGGAAATAACTAATTAAGCAACTAAGCAGCATAAGCAAATAGGGTATAGCGCAACTCCAACACTCCGCAGGCAAAGCTGATGGTAGACACGGCCTAGAACTCCGCATTATCATCGTCATACTCCCGCATCTGAGATGCAACTGTTGGTGGGGGAATTGCAAGGGTGAGTACATGTCGTACTCAACAAGTGTGGAAAGTATGACATGCAGCTGATTCAAATTACAAATATAATAATGGCTAAGTGCTGAGAAGTACATTAAAACATTTGGAAAGCAATATATTATATTTATGTGAATAAATCCATCATAAACCATGTAATCATCATAATACCAGTCCATATTCATTACCATCATCCATATACCAGATTTCATCATTACTATTAATCATATCCAATACTAGAAATTAATTCTTAACCAGCCATAACCATAACCATAACCATCTCAATACCAAGTTCCCTCTAATCATGTAGATCATCCAGGCGCTCATAACCGGGAGCACGGCTATCATGATAGTTTATTAGACTCTGCAGAGTTTGTACCACTTTACCCACGTGTTTGTGATTTCATCACCCGTCGGCGACTGAAGAACCTCCCATATGCCAATTATACTTCCTTTGGTGTATGGCCAAGAGATCACAAAATAGCCTTTACAAAGGGATTACTAGCCTATTTAGACCCCACTGAGGTTTCACAGGTGGCGATGCCTCCAACTGAGCACATCTTCAACCAAGGGCCCCCTCTTGAGCCATTCGGATCCCAGGGTAGTCCCACCAATCATCAACAAACCCAATCCGACTACCCCTTCCCCGAGCATCCTTAATGGTCCAAATAGAACTGGCAAAGCCTTAATTAATCAGCTACGCCGCACCCATACTTGGTCTCGTGATGGCACTGCAGTCCTGGCTTATTCTCGCATGAACCGGTCCTTAGATCTAAAGCAAGCAAACCACCATAACATCCAACCCATCCACATACCAGGCTTGCTTAGATCACTCGTTACCATATCATATTAACCAGTTCATGTTAACCATAATCTCATTAATACACAATTAAAATAATTGGTATAACTGTGTTGCCATCCCAATTAATTAAGCGAAGCAAAAGGTAAAAATCTCATCCCGACTCTATATCATAAATTCCAGGTGAGAAGGATGGTTTAACAAAGCTAGTAAACTTCCTATCATAGGATTTCTCATCAAAATTGACACAAGCATGCAGTTTTGCAAACAGAACATTTATTTTAAAAATAGGATCAATATGCTTCAAGGACACTTGCCTTGCTCTTGAGCTTGGTTAGGATCAAAGAATTCAAACTCTTGGTGCTCGATGTCCTCCGCGGCACTCTCTAGCACAAATCCGTCTAATCCGCACAATAAACATACAAGACAAGAAACACAAACAAAGAGTGCACAAATATTACTCAATATGACATGACATGCATGGTTAATGCAAATGCAAGGTGAAACTTGTTAATGAGTTGTTTTTAATGATCACTAACTAGTTATAATAGCTTTTAACAAGTTTATATAGGTTTGGATTTGGTTAGATCTAATTTGGAATTAATTCAACACAATTTAACCAGGAAGATCGGACTAGTCCTCTAGGGACCGGACAAGTTCGCACTTCGCGGAACTGGCGAACTAGGTTTTTCTAGATCGACGTGAATTTGGAGATTTGGGGTTGAATTCACGTAAGTAAAAGGAAGTAGAAGGTATACCAGGTGTTTAGAACTCCAATGAATCAAGGATCTTGGAAGTAACACTTGGATCTTGATGATCTAGGGTTGATGAAGAACTTGAGATGATTTGTTGATGAAGAATGCAAAGTTGATGGAGATCTTGATCCTCTTTCGTTTCCCCTTCTTGTTCTTGCTCGAGATCTTCTTCTCCCTCCTTGATGGTGGCTACTCACAAGTTAGGGTTTGGGTGTGGTTGAAAAGTGGCAAATAGATGTCAAGCCAAAGGGTGGGGTTGTTTATATAGAGGTGGAGGCTAGGGTTAGATGGATTTTGAGTTTTGAGATGAGTAGGGGTCGGTTTGGAGTCCCACATGGGCTCTAAAAGAGTTAGGCACGACGTCCCTAGGACCACATAACTTAAAACCCAAGAAACAAGTCGTGAAACAAAAGATCAACTCGGAGTCGCGATTTATCGGACAAGTCTGAAGAGGGCCGGACTAGTCCGAAGTTGGACAAAGGGAAATCGGACAAGTCCGTACTGGACATTGGACAAGTCCGAACTTATCCAGAGGGGAAAAACAGACAAGTCTGGCAAAAAATCGGACAAGTCTGACTTTAGTCAGAGGGAAAAAACGGACAAGTCCGCCGGAGTACCGGACTAGTCCGGACAAGTCCAAGGACTTAGCAATTTTCAAGGAATTTGAACACCGAACTAGTCTGCACAGGACCAGACAAGTCTGAAAGTGTCCAGAGGGAAAAACATACTAGTCTGTAGCAAAACGAACAAGTCCGTTTGAAGTCAGAGAGAAAACAGACTAGTCCGCATCAAAATCGGACTAGTCCGCACTTCCCAGAATTCTTAAGTGCGGTTTTGTATCTAAATTCATTTTAAACTTGTTTCTTTTATGTGGATTAATGTTAAACATATATTAGGATGTATGCAATGCATGATGGCTTAAAATGAGTGTTACAGGCGCTCCACCACAAGTGGAAGGAGACGTCGATCAGCTTTGACTCCTTCGACTACCCCAAGAATATGGCGGGAGCCGGGATCCTGCCTCTCCTGGTCGCCACCACCATTGCCAACGTCAAGATCCATTTCATCTTGATAGATGGTGGGGCCGACCTCGACCTCATCAGCCGTGCTACTTTCGACCAACTGCAGATCCGAATGTCGAAGCTCACCCCCTCGAGGCCATTCTCGGGGGTGGGGCTAGGGAACATCGTCCTGTACGACAACATCAACCTCCGGGTGACCTTTGGGACACCCGACAACTACAGGACTGAGAGCATCCTGTTCAACGTCGCTGACGTTAGCCACCCCTTCAACGCCATCATCGGTAGACCAGCCCTGTACCGATTCATGGTCGTAGCCCTCTACGACTACCTTGTCTTGAAGATGATGACTCCCTCTAGCGTCCTCAGGATCCGCAGAGACCGCACTGCTGCGGTGTTAGCCTTGGAGAAGCTCCAAGCCCTCACAGGAGACCCAACACCAACCGAGGGTGGTGCTGGACCGAGTCAGCCTCCGCCGAGCATGCACCAGTGCGGCTCACCTGCAGCACCCCTTTTGCAGCCTTTCGACAGCACCGACACTCCCGTCAAAGTTGTCAAGTTCATTTCCGGTTCTACTCAGACCCATTGCAAGGCGGGGGGGGGGGGGGGGGGGGGGGGGGCAAGACAGAAAGTAGGGATGTCGGTTCAACGCCCCACCGCTAGCCATGGACGACAAGTTGCCAGACAACTGTCACAGCTACCATCAGAGATTTGGGCACCCTGTATATATTAGCTTAATAGGACAGTGTAAAGGTGTTGATAGTGTCTAGGAGCAGCATTTGGGACAACCAAGCTCTGGGAGGGTCAGGTCCAGAGTGCACAGTCAGCTTAGCTTGGTCCCGAACCCTAAGCCTGTGTACCGTGCCTCCCTCAACATCCGGAAGCAAGTAGTTGCCCTCTTTTGTAAAAGTCTATCTCCTCCTATGAATACCGATATAAAAGAATTAATGTCTTACTTCATGTTTTCCTAAACAATGTTCATTTAAATTAAGCACTAATTTTATGATCAACCATGCTAGATTCGTTTACTGTATATTCCTTTCATATATATAGTTGAACACTCTGTATCTCTCATCCTTTCTAGAGTTGTGCAATCCTAATGCAGGCGGGCTTGCTTGAGGTACATGCGGTGTGTGAAGGACTCTCACAGCTACCCTCATCCTTGGAGTTCTGTGAAGCCGGATGGCCTCTCGGGTTAGGCCTAGGCCAAGCCAGAGGTCTAGGGTGTGTGAATTGCTTAGCCTGGTCCTATACCCAAAGAATGCACATCCCGCCTCTCAGCGCCGTGGTCGAGTACTGGGGGCCGAAAGGATCACACCCTAAGGACGGCGGGATCTGAGACCTGAAGCACTAGAGCATTGAATTACCCAAGCCCCGTGTGTCAACTCAGGACAGTAAGACATGACAAAGTTAAGGAAGAGAGATAGGTAAAACCAATGAGCAAACTAGTGCAGCCTTTAACATGTGCAGGACAGCTAGCTCCGACACCACCCAAGGGACCTGTCATTGATGAATCTTCGATGATGATGGATGACGCCTGAGCAGCCAACTTTGGCACCTCCCAAGGGGCCTACCCTCGATGTCCCAACATGTTTACGATGGCAACAAGCATGGATAAGTGAGTACACTCTACAATCTCGCTCTTGTTGCTAACAGGTTTCTCTTGTGCTAGCCTGTACACCAAGGGCCTATCGTCGATAAATCTTCAACAATGCTGGACGACGTTGGAGCATCTAGCTCTGGCACATCCAAGGGGGCCTGCCGTCGACAAATCAGTGGTGATGGTGGGCGACGCCGGAGCATGCAGCTCCGGTACCTCCTAGTGGGCCTGCCATCGACGAATCTGCGATGGTGGTGGGTGACGCCGAAGCAGCCAACTCCAGCCCCTCCCAATGGGCTTGCCGTCGACGTATCTATGGTGATGGTGGGCGATGCCAGAGCAGCCAACTTCGGCACCTCCCAAGGGGCTTGTCGTCGACATTTCTGTGACGATGGTGGGTGACACCGAAGCAGCCAGCTCCGGCACGTCCCATGGGGCCCGTCGTCGATGTCTCAACACGTAAATGACAACAACAAGAGTGGATAAGTGAGTAAACTCTCCTGCCTTGCTCTTGTTGCTAACAGGGTTTTCTTGTGATAGTCTATACACCAGGGGCCTGCTGCCGACGTATCTACGAAGATGGTGGACGATGCTGGAGCATCCAACTCTAACACTTCCCAGGGGCCTGTCGTTGACGTATCTACGATGATGGTGGGCGACACCAGAGCAGCCAACTCCGGCACCTCCCAAGGGGCCTACCGCTGATGAATCTGCGACGATGGTGGGCGACGCCGGAGCACCCAACTTCGGCACCTCCCAGGAGGCCTGCCGTCGATGTCCCAACATGTTGAGGACAGCAACAAGTGCAGATAAGTGAGTACACTCTCCTGCCTCGCTCTTGTTGCTAATAGGTTTCTCTGGTGATAGCCTGTACACCAAGGGCCCGCCGTCGACGAATCTTCAATGATGGTGGACAACGCCGGAGCATGCAGCTTCGGCACGTCCCAAGGGGCCCGCCATTGATGAATCTTCGAAGATGGTGGACGACGCCGGAGCACCCAGCTCTGGCACCTCCAAAGGGGCTTGCCGCCGACGAATCTGCGACAATGGTGGATGATGCCAGAGCACCCAGCTCTGGCATCTCCCAAGGGGTCTGCCGCTGACGTCCCAACATGTTGACGATAGCAACAAGCACGAATAAGTGATTACACTCTCCGGCCTTGCTCTTGTTGCTAACATGTTTCTTTGGTGATAGCCTACATACCAGGGGCCTGCTATCGACGAATCATCAACGATGGTGGACGACGCCGGAGCATCCTGCTCTGGCACCTCCCAAAGGACCCGCCGTTGACGAATCTTCAATGATGGTGGACGACACGGAGCACCCAACTCTGGCACCTCCCAGGGGGCCTGCCACCAACGTCTCCACAATGATGGCGGATGAAGCCGGAGCATCCAGCTCTGGCAACTCCTAGGGGGCCTGCCGTCAACGTCTCTACAACGATGGAGGGCCCCTGGAAGGACCACACTGAGGTCAGCCACTCATGCTCCCCTGCTCTGCTGGGGGCCTGTCAAAGACATCCTGCGCTCAAGTGGTAGGTGTACCCAGCAACCTGGCCATGCCTCTGCCGTCGACAAATCTAAGACATTGGTGGGCGACACCTGAGCATCCAGCTCCAGCACCTCCCAAAGGGCCCGCCGTCAACATATCTACAACGATGGTGGGCGATGCTGGAGCAGCCAGCTCCGACACCTCCCAAGGGGCCTGCCGTCGACGTTTCTACGACGATGGTGGGTGACGCCGGAGCAGCCAGCTCCGACACCTCCCAAGGGGCCCGCCGTCGATGTCTCAGCACGTCAACGATGGCAACAAGCGCGGATAAGTGAGTAAACTTTCCTGCCTCGCTCATGTTGCTAACAGGGTTCTCTTGTGATAGGTTGTACACCAAGGGCCTACCGTCGATGTAGCTATAAAGATGGTGGATGACGCCGGGGCATCCAGCTCCGGCACTTCCCAAGGGGCCTGTTGTCGACGTATCTATGATGATGGTGAGCGACGCCAGAATAGCCAGCTCCGGCAGCTCCCAAGGGGCCTGCCACCGATGAATCCGTGATGACGATGGGCGATGCCGGAGCACCCAGCTCCGGCACCTCCTAGGGTGCCTGCTGCCGACGTTCCAGCATGTTGACGACAACAACAAACATGGAGAAGTGAGTACACTCTCCTGCCTTGCTCTTGTTGCTAACAGGTTTATCTGGTGATAGCCTGTACACCAGGGGCTCGCCGTCGACAAATCTTCAATGATGGTGGATGACGCCGGAGCATGCAGCTCCAACACCTCCCAAGGGGCCCGCCATCGATGAATCTTCAACGATGGTGGATGACACTGGAGCACCCAACTGCGACACCTCCCAGGGGGCCTGCCGCCAATGAATCTGCAACAATGGCGGGCGATGCCGGAGCACCCAGCTTTGGCACCTCCCAGAGGGCTCGCTGTCGACAAATCTGCGATGATGGTGGGCGACGCCGGAGCACCCAGCTCCGGCACCTCCCATGGGGTATGACGCCGATGTCCCAACATGTTGACGATAGAAATAAGCACGGATAATTGAGTACACTCTCCTGCCTCACTCTTGTTGCTAACAGGTTTCTCTGGTGATAGCCTGTACACCAGGGGCCCACCATTGACGAATCTTCAACGACGGTGGACGATGCCGGAGTAATCAGCTCTAGCACCTCCCAAAGGGCCCGCCGTCGATGAATCTTCGACGATGGTGGACAATGCCGGAGCACCCAACTCTGGCACCTCCCAGGGGGCCTGCCGTCTACGTCTCCACGACGACGGTGGGTGACGCTAGAGAATCCAGCTCCGGCACCTCCCAGGGGGCCTGCTGTTGATGTCTCTACGATGATGGAGGGCCCCTGGAAGGACCACACTGAGGTCAGCCACTCATGCTCCCCCGCTCCGCTGGGGGCCAGTGGAAGACATCCTGCGCTCAAGTGGTAGGCGTACCGAGCAAACTGGCCATGCCTACCAAGGGGCATCTAAGGGGATTCATAGGCAGGACGTCAACCAACAACAAATCGTCCATGTCAACTGTGCAAACGTTGGTTCATCCAAAGCTAACGACATCAAGAAAAGTTGTTCAAGACCCTACACAGTTAAGGACTTGAGGTAACAAGTTGAGAAGCACAAGACAAGCCAAACAAACACAAAAGTCAAATTCATTGAAGAATATTTACAAAGGGGCGAACACCGGATACAAAGACAGTATGTTAGCCTCAATCCCTGGCAAATTGCGCGACGACATGTTTTGCGGCATTCTTGACCTCTGTCACTGTCGTCTCCTTGCGCTCTTCAACAGGACCTTCAAAAACTGGCTCCAGTGGCAGATCAGGGTACCGGCTCTGGTAGCACACCAGGACATGGGATGCCACCGTCTCCGCACCGCCCTACCCTCAGCTTCCAGACGCTGAGCCAGCTGATGCTCCTGCAGATCGAGCTCCTGCGCGTGGCACTCCGTCGTGTGCTCTCGGGCTTGGACGTCGAGATCACGCAGGAGAAGTTCCTGACGCTCAACTAAGTGATGCGCCCGATCCCATGCCAAGTCCCTCTCCTAGAGCTCAAGATCTTCAAGGCGGGACTGTAGCCTGTCCCAATCTACCTCAGCCCGAGCCATCATCGCCTGGGCCTCCACCTCTTGCTCGGTGACAGTAGTCCCCCACTCAGCAACAGCAGCTTCGCGGCGACCCAGGGCCTCTCGATCCTCTTCAAGGGCGAGTAGGTGGGCATTAGCCGTGTAATTGGCTACCTTGGCATCAACCTGAATCTTCTGGGACATTGCGTCCATGGCCTTTGCCAAGCGGTGCCTCAGCTCCAGCTCCTTGCTCTCCTTCTGGTACTTCGCCTTCGCTTCGGCGATCCTGGACCTCGGAGGTCCTCCTAGCCTTGGAGGTGCTCGCCCTCAGCACACAACTTCTCCCATTCTGCGGCGAGAGCCCCCTGCGCCCGACGGAGGTTGGATTGCACCAGGAGGATGTTGGACTGCGTCGAGTCCATGATGTCGAAGAGGCGCTCTGGCTGCGCTGAAGTTATGGAAGGCCGTCCGGCGATCATCTCGAGGACCTCTTCCTCCCGAAGCGGTGAAGGCGAGGCCACTAGTACCGGAGACCTTGTCCCCGGAGGCTGAGTAGGAGTTGTGGTGATACCCAAAGCGGCAAAGTCACCATCACCTAAGGAGCCGCCGGCCGGATCAGCAGCAGCGGAGGCCAAGCCCTCAGCCCCCTGAGCCGGCTCGGACATTACCTTTGGCACAACATCCGAAGGTGCCTCTGGCACAATGACTGGAGATGCAGCCAGAGATTCTTCACTTCCCGCGCGAGGTACAGACACCAGAGCAAGGCTCTCCTGAGCAGGCTTGGTTGTCTGCTCTGCCGGTACAGCCGTAGGCTCCTGGGCTGACTCCAAAGTGCTCCGGAACACTACCTCCGGCGGTAAGGGTGTCACAACAGCTGACATAGTCCTGCAAATAAAAACCAAGGCCTGATCAATCAACAAGAAGAGGCAAGATAACGAAGCAAGCATTGGTAACAATGCCTTATCGACATCCCCGGAAGCTCCAGTAGGCCTCCACCTTCGGTGGCCCTGAAGCTGCGGGTCCTGTCGACGGTGTGGCAGGCGAGGTTGTCCTGGCCGGGCCTCCACTAAAACCACCAGCGACACCTCCACCCTGTATCGTTGTATCTCCATCTACTCCAACGGAGCCACTCCCGGAGCCTCCTCCTGAGCTGCCGCCGACATCGGCCCGAGGCCTCTTCGCCTGAGGCTCCGTAGGCGTAATGCTCCTGGAGCCCCCTGTGGCACCTTGGACTGCGCTGGCGACGGGGATGTTGGACGATGTCCCAACCACAGACATTGGCAGAGCCAACACTTGACGGACCAAGCCTCCCCCTAAAGAACCGCCAACACCCAATGCTGAGGAGGGGCGCGCCGGGGATGTTGACTTGGAGCGAAGGCCACCTGCGGGGGCACCTTCGATAGCGACCGAGGTCGCTTCTCCATCACAAACTCAACCACTGGGGACTTCCCCTTCCCAATGTGAGGGACCATTGCTTTCCCTTTCTCGACGTCGGCAACCCACACCTTGCCACTTCGACCATCAGAGCGCGTGTCTTCCGCCCTTGACGCCTTGGAGCCTTGGGCAGGTGTAGACTCTTGCGATGAGTCAACGATGGCCAGCCCACGACTCTCATAACTAAACTGCCGCGATGCAAGACCGAGCGTGTCCAGATTTGGCATCTCCTTCAGAATCTTTGTCCGAAGGTCTCGATCCATGCAAAGCGGTGGGCAAGACCGCGTGAAGATGAAGGCGTCATGAAATAGTAGGTTGTTGCATGCCTTTGACATTGCGTCGAGCACCTCTTGCGGGGTCGTCTTTGTGTCACGACCCCGCACCAGCCGGGTGCCGTCCTGTGGTCCAAAGTAAAGCCATGCAGAGCGGCTACGGTGCTGAAGGGAGCTAGGCGTCGGCGAACGAAGTCCGCCATCACCATCAGCTTCGACAAGCCATGATCCACCAAGAATTGGATCCTCTCCATCACCGGGGTGTAGTCCTGCTCCAACTTCGGAAGCTCCTCCCTGGTCTCCTTCTTGAGTATCGGCCATCCGGCGGGCATGACCATGCTATCGTGGGCATCTCGCAGAAGTACGAGAACACCGCCACCACCACCATAGAG
This sequence comes from Tuctoria greenei, assembly GCA_036927565.1. Taxonomy (NCBI): domain Eukaryota; kingdom Viridiplantae; phylum Streptophyta; class Magnoliopsida; order Poales; family Poaceae; genus Tuctoria; species Tuctoria greenei. Next base: position 217,324,621 of record JAYESD010000003.1, on the reverse strand, counting down.
TTCGGTGACAAGTGGTGAAGCTAGAGCCTGAGGACCTCCAAGAGTGTCACCAAGAAGGAGGAAACGGGAGGAACGAACTCGGAGTACGCATACGCTTGGAAGAAGACGATCTCCTTCTCCCCCAACTTCGGAGGCAGGGTGCTCAGGCGGATTAGATCCCATTTCAACTCGTCCTCCCAGTCGAATAGGCGCCTCACAGGCACTACGTCAACTATGCGAGAAGGAGGCAAGATTGAGTCTATTGGGGCAAGAGTCGAGAACCACGAAGTTCGGAAGAGAGTGGGTGCACAAGGAGGAGGACGAAGGATCGAACATTGGGAAATGCGTAAGGAAGAACCACCTTTGCCCCTAAAGGTTTCCTTTTAACTCTCCGTCAGGCGTTCGAGCGCACCGAGCAGATTGCTTGGGGTCGAAACCCACCGCTCAACCCATAGCATCTCTGATGGCGGGGCCCAGGCCCCCTGTCAGAGAGATTGGCTTGAAGGGGCATCGACCCGAGAAGGCAACCCAGTGGTTCCCATAAAGGTGGGAGTAGAAGGAGCAGAAGTGCAACAACTGCATTGGAAACTGTCGCAGTAAAGTGCAGGATCGAAGAGCATGTGAAAAGCTACCAGAGGGGGGTGAATGGTAAATTTAAAAATTTTCAGCGGAAGCAATGAAAACCCCTCGGAAGAAAAATGATTTGTTTAAGAAATCATGTGTGAGACTAATCTAAACATGTTTCACCATGACAAAAGTGATAGATATCAGAGAGAATAAAGTCATGAAGACGACACAACAATAATCACTCAATTCCGTCGAGAGAAACTCAAGTTACGATCGAAAGATCGAACAAAGGTCAATCTGTTCTACTGAGTAAAAAACAGATCTGCAATACTGCAAAGAAACTCGTGTAGATCAAAAACTGCAAATCCAATGACCGTGAAATTTTTACAGATGATAGATAATCAAGTTGTGAATACAACCCAAAAAGAATCATGTCAATAGGATCTCTAACAATCTAGTTATGATAAAACCACCGAAGAAAGGTAGTGTTGTGCAGAAAACTCGACGAGAAAAACTTGTTTGGAACAAGTCGGACGAACAAGGCACAAAAGTTCGTTTAATATACGATATTTATTCAATAGAACACAAGAGGAACAGCCCAAAAGTTGTCTCTACCGAGGTTTGGCCTTCCTTGCTTGTATAACCAGCCCTAAGGCCAACTCAACTCAAACGAGGACTCTAATCCTACTCAATTAACGAATCAAAACTTTCCATAACCGCCCAAGATCTTCCTATTCGCAGATAGAAACAATCTTGAGACTTCCTAACAAACCAGGAACACATCCTGTATTCCTAAACAGCTTGACTTTTGTGCGGCACACGAAAACTACCATAACCAACTTAATACTTTCCATATTGAGCCATAACTGACTCAGCCAACAGCCGAAGTCATCATGCAATACGATCCGATCCGATCCTTCAGATCTTCCTTCCATAACCTCTCTTCAGAACCATGTTACCACGTCATGCACCGCATGCATACGTGCGAACACCTTCCTTCGACGTCCAGTAACCTTCATATGCACTGCCCTTGATTCAATCATCCTATGCGACCTCCTGACCCATTCAACCACAATTCCTCCTGAACTTGATTGTTGGAATCTCATCTCTTCCCTGAGACTAGTCCAAAGGATCCTGTCACCAACCATGACTTGAACTCAAGCAACACCTGCACATGAATAAACATCCAATACTTCTGAGCACAAGTCCTCGACTTGACTCATGTTAGTTCTGAAACCACAACACCTTACGTGAGCACCTCACATAAGCATGTTGCAAACCATAGCAAAATGATATCAACCATAACCACCAAAACACACCAAAAACTTAGTAAAAGAATACTAAGCAACATTTCCATAAGTGTAAAGCAAGTTTGAAACATTGCAACATAAAAGCAGAACAATTGCAATCAAGCTCCAAACCTTGCCAGAGCTAACCGGACAAGCCGGACCTTGATAATAAGATGTTTTGGTAGTATTTAAAACATTTATCGTCAATGCTAATTTATTCAGCACACATAGGTCTCACAATCTCCCCCTTGATGAATGCATTGGCAACACCACTTATGATCCGAACATTGTCTTATTCACATTAAAAGTTTTGAAAACAATTTATTCCCCTTTGTAAAATAGAAATAGAATGAGAAGAAAAACAAATTCTCCCCCTGAAAAGAATCATGGCAAAACAATTGTGAATATGTGTAATGTGTAATCAAGTTCTCCCCTTGCATACTTATCTTTAAAAATTCACATATTATCTATTATCTCTCCCCCTTTCACAATGTATTCAACAAGGTCCAAAAGAGAAATTTCAAATGTTATGAGCATATTATAACATATACATATAAAACAAAGCTCATCCAAGTCATACTATCAAGTAACTTACACTATCACATCAATGAGACACATAAAGTAGTGTAAGCCATGCTAGAGATGAAATGTAATTTTCAATTTAAGCAAGTCATGATCTCACAAACTTAACTATTTCAAGACCTGAAAGCATGACACTTGTTGCTGCATTTTATTATTTTTCTAAGCACAAATTTAGATCATATGATATTTTCAAGAGATTATATGCGCATCTGCCTTATTCTAACCAACTAAGCCAAGCCTATGTCATTTGACAATCAGAAGCTTAAGGACATGGTTTTAGTCATACACAACTTCTTCCAAGTTCATATCTAAGTACAATGATAAGCCATATTAGAAGAAGAAGTTCGATGCATGAATATTCTCTTATCCTTTCTCAATTTATATTTGTTCATAAAACTCAACATGTGAGTTGATTAGATTAAATCATTATGATTAAGACACTTGTGATCATGCAACAAGTTCAAAACAGCAAGAAAGTTTGATCATGACCAGATTTAGTGTAAGTAATTACTCCAATTACTAGTCATGGCAAAAACTACAAAATGTATAACATGAGTAATGTAGTCAGATCTTTAAGAAGTAAAAGGAATCACAAAGTCATATATGCATGAAATACGATGCTCATATTATTTTAAGTTTAGATTCACACATAGACTTCCCAAGTTTCAAAACTCCCCCTTAATTTAAGCCATGAGGATGCATAACCCCTATTTCACTATGAATATAACAAAAACGAGTGAAATCCAAATGTTTTCTAAAAATGTCAGCCAATTGTTGTTCAGTATCTACATGGTGAAGAACAATGTTTCATTTTTCAACATTATCACGGAGAAAGTAATACCAAATGTCAATGTGTTTTGATCTTAATGTTGCACGGGGTTTTTAGAAATGCAAATAACACTAGTGTTGTCACAAAACAGTGGAACACTATCTAGATCAACCCCATAGTTCTTAAGTGTTTGGAGAATCCAAAAAATTTGTGAACAAGCGCTAGCAGTAGCTACATATTCAGATTCGGTTGTGGATTGTGCAACTGAACTTTGTTTTCTAGAGGACCAAGCAACAAGTGAATTACCAAGAAAATGAAAAGCACCTGAAGTACTTTTCCTATCAATCCTACAACCTCCAAATCAGCATTGAAAAAAGCTTTCAAAGTAACGGTTGAGGAAGAAGGAAGGAAAATGTCAAATTCTTGAGTTCTATGTAAGTACCTAAGAATCTTTTTGAGGGCTTGACGATGTGAAGCACATGGGGAGGCTTTAAACTGTGCACAGAGAAATACGCTGAATTGTATGTCCGGTCTTGATGTCATGAGGTACAAAAGTGATATGATCATGCTTCTATATTCTTTTTTATCCACGGGTTCACCATCTTCATCATGTTCAAGTGTTGTTGCTGTTCCCATTGGTGTCCGAAAGGCTTGCTTTTGTCCATGTTGAAGCACCTTAGGAGGTCTTTTGTATACTTTGTTTGATGCACAAAGGTACCCTCCTTGGTTTGCTTGATTTGCAGCCCCAAAAAGTACGTGAGTTCTACCATCATACTCATTTCAAATTCTGAACTCATCATAGCTGAAAACTTGGACACAAGATCATGAGAAGCAGAACCAAAGATAATATCATCCACATACACTTGAACGAATAATAAGTCATTTCCATGCTTAAGCACAAAAAGAGTTTTATCAACCTTTGATAAGGAGTTTAGGCCCAATCTTCCGAAAGGTAATGGATAAGTCGATTGATGTGGAGATCTCGACGTTGATGATCCGAGACTCTCGAGTAGAACACGAACAACCCCTGCAATCACTACACCACCGCTCCATTAGTTATCAACCGTGCTTCACACGATTGACCTCGCCAAGAAGGATAATCCCAGCAAGTGCAACCGAGAACACAAGCAAAAACGTAGAAGACACGATCTGAAATTTAGAAGTTGGGGCCTCACAAATCGTAGAACGACGAAATTGTTAATCTAAGCAAAACCCAATTATTTATGGCGACTACTATGGAGTATATATAGGTGTGAGGACGTCCAAGGGGGTGTTGGGGTCGTGACGTAAACCTAAGATACGAAAATAATGGACTTAGACTTGATACAACGCCCAATGGCCCAATACGGTGGCGAACCACCCTGACAGATTCTGAACTCGATTTTGTTTTGATGATTTCCGTTGACCCCGAAGGAATTTTGACATGGGACCAGCGCCATTGGAAAATTTATCCTCTCCCCTTTCCGTTCATATGTATAAAGTCCAAAACGGAGTTCGTATGCGTCTTGGGCGTCCGTTTTAGTGTGAACTGCTCCTGGACTCCGAGTTGAACACAAATTTGAGTTGGGGTCGATTTCCATCTTCTTTGAACGTAATATCTGGTCCTCCACGCCCCTAAATCTTCCTCCAATTACTCCTTGAACTTCTCCATGGATCCTAATCATAATTAAGTCATTAGGTAGCAATCTATTCTCAAAAATATATAAGGAAACATATAAGAACGAGCTCACCTCTAAAATTAATTGGTGTGTCTGAATTCTACTGATTGCATCTTGTATGTTGAATGGGGTGTTGTGTATATCCATAGGAGCGATGTCTAAGGAGTTTAGGCCCGATCTTACTAAAGGTAATGGATAAGTCGATTGATGTGAAGATCTCGACGTTGATGATCCGAGGCTCTCGAGTAGAACACAAACAGCCCCTGCAATCACTACACCACCGCTCCGTTGGTTATCAACCATGCTTCACACGATTGACCTCACCAAGAAGGCTAATCTCTACAAGTGCAACCGAGAACACAAGCAAGAACGTACAAGACACGATCTGAAATCGCGAAGTTGGGGTTTCACAAACTGTAGAACGGGGATATTATTAATCTAAGTAAAACCCAATTATTTATGGCGTCTACTATGGAGTATATATAGGTGGGAGGACGTCCAAGGGGGTGTTGAGGTCGTGACCTAACCCTAAGATACGAAAATAATGGACTTAGACTTGATACAAGGTCCAATGGCCCAATACGATGGCGCAGCACCCTGACAGATTCTGAACTCGATTTTGTTTCGACGATTCCCGTCGACTCCAAAGGAATTTTGACATGGGACCAGCGCCATTGGAAATTTTATCCTCTCCCCTTTCCGTGCATATGTAGAATGTCCAAAACGAAGTTCGTATGCGTCTTGGGCGTCTGTTTTAGTGCAAACTTCTTCTGGACTCCGAGTTGGACACGAATTTGAGTTGGGGTCGGTTTCCATCTTCTTTGGACATAATATGTGGTCCTCCACGCCCCTAAATCTTCCTCCAATTACTCCTTGAACGTCTCCTTGGATCCTAATCATAATTAAGTCATTAGGTAGCAATCTATTCTCAAAAATATATAAGGAAACATATAAGAACGAGCTCACCTCTGAAATTAATTGGTGTGTCTGAATTCTATTGATTGCATCTTGTATGTTGAATGGAGTGTTGTGTATATCCATAGGAGTGATGTCCTCATCATCCTCCACTTCTTGAATTGGAGTCGTCCTCGACTCAAGTTCATCTTCTCTCATGTGTGGGTCCATATGTGCAACGCCATCAAATCCTCTTGTATGCATCAAAGGAGGAGGCCAAGGTGGTGGACAATATAGTGCACCATCTCCATTTTCTCCATCAAAGAAGCATGAACATTTACTTGAGCCAGGATCCCAAACAAATAAACATTGTGTCATATTTATTTGTGCAATGATAATGTGCATGATCTCATCATTCCCCCCTTCTTTATGACAAGCCATCCTCGGCTTGCTCGTATGTCCAGCAAAGAGGCTTGCTTTGGAGGTAGAATGAGCGCTGTCCATATTGCACAACCGCAGCGAACAATGCTCCTCTATTATATGTTGTCCCTGCTGCAAGAAAAAAATACTAGAAAAACTTGACAAAGAATTAGTAGTGTTAGTGCATCCATTCATTTCACCATGTTGTTGCAGCACAAAATGGGATTTCTCATTTGAGCATATATAAAATTTATGCACCATAAATTCACCACTATCTTCGTAGTTGCCTATAGCATGAAAAATATTTCTACTTAAGAAAGGCAATTCAGATTGGGAAAATATTGTGGGGACCGGAGTCCACACTTTCCAGGAATCGCATTGGGTGGTGCCGTGTGATGCGACACCTAACAGCACACATGTAAAGGAACGCGTATTACATAAATCATTTGCTGAAATTTAAAAAGATATTCAGTTTACAAATAGTTTATAAAAATAAACTACAACGGAAGATAAGATTACAACTCTCGTACTTCAGTCTAATAAGCAAAAGAGAAGACATCCAACCCACGGACGCTCCTCACTAGCCACGAAAACCAAACAGCAGCGGCATGGTTCCCACATGAGTATATTACTCGGAGAGTCCCGAGTCTCATCGGACAACCATAATCATAAGCATAGAGGTTAGTACCTGCAAAACAACTTATATAGCAACCGTGAGCACGAAGGCTCAGCAAGACTTAACCGTCTCACCTAAACATGAAACTCTACATGAGGGTAAAGACATAAACATAGGATGGCAGATTTGCATAATGGACTCGCCTAAATGTGGGTCCTTATTTTCAGATTTATAGCAGAAGCTTAAACCATGGTGCGGGGCAACATCGTAACTCCACAAGCAAACAAGAAACGCTTCATCACGATGCTGCATGCCCAAGGTGGAAATTAAATTTAGTGAGCCCTATACTAATACATACAACATAGCAATACCATGATAATATAATGTTCATAACAACAGCAACTAATTCTCATCTCAAGTGCAAGTATTTAGCTACGTCACAACTCAGTGAACAAGTGGTACTCATATCCGTGAGGGATGGTGATTCAAATCAATGATACCTAGAATACACGACACGTACGCCCATACTGGAAGTCACATCAGTGCACTCCGTGGACGTCGTACGCAGCCACCTTTCTCAAGTTCTGCCCAAGTTGAATCGATTCAATCATCTAGGACATTATCCCCACTCATGGTGCACCCTTCCACTGTGAAGATGGCGTGAGCGAGTTTCCTCTACTGTGTTGCTGTCGAAAGCCTGAGGCGATCAAAAAAGTCTCAACAAAAGCTTCCCAAGGTACATCGGTTTCCTGGACCCCATATATCCAGTATGACTCCGGTACAATTCAAACTTGCTCAGTAGGGCGACATACGGATCGGTCCTTAACCGACACAAGCAGGGCTACGCACCCAAGACCACGTCTTGTTGCATCCTACACCCCTGCCCGATCTCATTTTTAGATGACTACTTCATTCTCTTTGAACCAATCCCGTGTGAAAAAGTCCTAGCCATGCGAGTAGATTCCAACTAGTCGACTTCTACTGAATCCTATACAACATTTAGCATAGCATAGTCTACACGATGACTTGACAACTAACCACATACTCCATAGTTTGATTTGGTCATGCAAGTGGATTTTTCAATCACCTTAGCCCTAATGCACATGACTCACCCTAGACATAGGTGATACAAATCAAAATTTTGTAATAACACTTAAATGCAAACCGGGGCTTGCCTAGTTGCGAGACGGTGTCAAAGTTAATCTCCAGAGGGATGACTTCAAGTAGCCCCGGGGTCTTCTTGAGCTCGAGAACTAATCGATATGCAAAGAATTATGCAAGTTAATCAATACTAGTATTATGATATAGTTTAATGGAAAGACAGTTAAGTATATTAATTTAAGCCCTTAAGCCCAATGGTTCTGGAAATTTTACAGGGAACACTAGGTACTATGGGGAAGATATGGACAAAAAATTGGAGATGTTCAAGGAAACTAGTTGTCTCTAAAATTCCAACAATTAAAAGCCTTCTTTGAATTTTGGTTGTAATTCTGGAGGTCTATCATGGCTACCAGTGGTTGTACCATACATAGAGGGTCTCACTGGTTCTAGGAAAATTTGTTTCATAATTTAGTAAGCATTATACTGTGAGATATTGAATTTACAAGTTGGGATAATTTACTGAAACGTTTCTGTTGTTTTTGGGTTATTCTATGACCAGTTAGGAAAATCTTAAGATTGAACTAGGTTGATAAAGTCCAATGAAGCTGAATTTTCTAAAGGAATTAAGAAACTTACTAAATAACATTTTGGGAAAATTTCAGATTTGTCTATGAAGTGAATCAGCAGATAAAAATCAAACATGCTTTTGCCTTAAAGGGCTCTACATGAAAATCTAGTGATTTTCATGAAGATTGGGTTGTAGTTCTGGTGAGTGTGGATAAATAGCAAACCAGAAACATTGGTTTGAAAAATTTTGAAGCTTTATACTGAGAGTTATTCAATTTAGAAGTTTGCACAAGTTTCTGTTCAAACTCTAAATAAATTTGACTATTTTTATGTGCATAGAGAATACACAGGTGATAAGACCATGTAAATGAAGTATTATGACCCTGAAATTTTTACTGGAGTTCAAGGATATTCAAAAGAAGGTTCTGGAAAAAAATTTGGTATTTTTCCAAAGATCAGAACTATAGGAATTAATTCTATAAGAATTTTGTTTATTTGAATTATGGAGAAATTCATATGGACTTTCATACAAATCCAAGTGCGCCACTGTAAAGTAATCTTCATGCTGGTTCTAACAAAATTTATTTCGGAATTTTTGGACAAGTATCCTAGGAGTTATAGATTTTCCAAGTTGGGGCAAAATCTGGAATAAATTTCAAATGGAAAATGTTTGATAATCCAGGGGGGCCACGGGTTTAAAATGGACCAATCGCTGGGCGACAACACGGAGGGTAACTGGGTTAACCACGTGGTCACAAACGATCCCCAAGCCACAGCTGATCCGGGCGCGCTGTTTCTTTGGCTGACAGCCGGGGCCCGCGGGGTTCGTCTTCTACCTCGCGACACCGTCGGTTCCGACGGCGCACGGTGGCGCCCGACGGCGGCCCATCACCATAGCCCGCTCCAGGGCACGGCGGCACTCCAATCTTGCCGTCCCCACCTAAAATCAGACGAGGAACACGGTGGTGCAGTCCTCGATGGCGATAGGTGACCGGAAATGGCAGCACGACAGCGGCAGCGGCGATTAGGGTTTCAGTCATGTCGGCCGAGCCCTCCGGTGGGTGAAACTGATCGGGAAGACCTCGGGAAGATTCATGGAAGCATGGGGAATGAGAATCTGACCATAAGAGGAAGAGCAAAGGCTTGGAAACTGGTGGCGACTACGGACCGAGGAGGGAAAATCCGCGGTTGGGGAAAAATTGGATTCCGGTGTGAATACCCGATGAAACTCGATGACTCTTGTTCGAGGTGATGCGCTTGGCCATATAGAACAACATAGCACAGGTTCACAAGGAATAAACAACCGTGCAAAAAGAATTTAGCGCGCGAACAGACCATACTCATACTCGAAGATCGTCGGAAGAAAAGCAAATACAGGGGCTAGGAGGCATGGCATGGGCTGAAACTTTACGAGCAGCTAGAACATGAGTAGGCGAACCTTTTTCCTTCTAGGACCGAGGCGAGATGATGGTCGTATCGTCGGGTCAACGATGAGCAGAGGCACAACAAAACAGGGGAGATTTCTAGCAGCCTCGGTTTCAAAGTTAACAGCTTCGGGGATGGCCTAACTGTGCAAGAACTTGATCACAAAGCTGTGCAAGAGCTTTCGGAGTGAATAGAGGCAAAGAAAAGTGCTCAACACGGAGTACCTTTGCTACAAATCGGCTGGACAGAGGAGGAATCGGGAGAGAAGCAAATATGGCGCTGGAAACTTGAAGGTGAAGAAATGGTCAGCTTAGGGTTATGGAGGGGAGATAAGGAGGAGGCCAGGGCGAGCTGGGGGCAGCTGGAGTCGGCCACAACAGTGCAAGCAGCTGCCTGGACACTGCATGGCATGTGGTGTCACTTGGAGAGCCAAAACAACACTTTGCTTTGGATGACAAGTGGGATCCACCTCATCCTCATCCTTTCCCCATCAATTCTACCACCTAATTCATTCCAAAATTTTCTAGATATTTGTGCGATGTATGGATTAATCATATAGAATTTAATTTGGATTCCCATAGTTGATTCGACAAAGTTTCATTTAAATTCAAACTTGAATTTGAATTTGAGTTGAATTCAATGTAGCTATTGAATTAAATAGCAAACTTGCTTCAAAGATTATGAATCTTTGCAGGGATGCTATTTGGAATATTTTGAATCCATTGGTCAACTCAAATCTTCATGTTAACTTCATTTAAACAATAGCTAAGTTTATTTTTTTGATCTCCCTTATTTGGAGTTTGAATGAATTTGTTTTTCTCAATTCCTTTTTAATTCTTTTTAACATTCAAAATTTTTGTCTTAACTGAACTTTGAATTTTGGAAATTTGGGCTTTTACAAATATTCTCCTCTCTACAATACCTAGATCACAAAGAGTATCAAATTCAATATATTCCAATATATTTAGAGAAGACAACAATTTTAGTTCATCATTTTCACAAGTAATAGGAATCAAATGCTTAATTTTAGAACATGTGGGTGATAATGTATCATGCTCATTCACTTGTTCTAGCATAGGTATAACAAAATTATCAACACCGAACTTCTCTTTATCACAAAGACTAGTAGGAAAATTAACTTGTGACAAAGGTAAATCTATAAAAGCTTTCATAAGTTGGTGCTCTACAACAGCGTGATTGGTCAAAAAATTCAGCACATCTGAAAATGTCATACCTTGGTTAACTGTAGAGTGTTGTCCATTAACATTACTCTTATTTTCAGCAAGAAATTCAAATGTATTATGAGTTGATTCATCAATAAATTCAGAAGAGTTGTTCAACACCTCATTCTTATTTGCATCTACATTTATTTGTTCATATTCCTGCAAAATGTTAGGCATAGGAGGAGGTACAACAAGAAAATTCTTCTCAAGTTCATGTACTTTGCAATTAAATACATTAGCAAAAGTTTCTCGCATAAGAATTTTCATATCTTTCCATGTTCGAGGTTTTTCTGAATCGCTCAAGTTGTCCCACCAAGTTAATGCACCATCAACTAACGCACTAGCAATATTTCTAATCTTTCTCCTCTCACACATATTCCATTGTACAAAAATTTTATCCAACTCTATTTCTCAAGCAATATATTCATCGTAACCAAAACCATCATAAGAAGGAAGAGATGACGAAATGTACTTCTTGTGGAAGGTATTGTAAAGGTGGTCTGAATGTCATGTGAATCCTTGGTTGATGTTTGATTTTTAGTGAGCAACTCCATCGTCGTCTTCATCATGTCAATCATCTCAGCATATAATGCATGATTCTTGCTTTTACCTGACATTGTTAGTAGCAAACAAAAGACAACAAAAAAATATGGTATCCCTATCAACTACAAAGAATAATCGCAAAGTGGAAGTGGAATCACACTCTCTCAAGCGTCTTACCACGCTTTTTACAAGTATTCTTACCGACACTGCAGGTGGCAAACGGTGGACAGTATGAAGAAATCAAGGAAGCGTGAGGTGATTGCAGTGTATCGATTCTACTCAAGAGTAAGGTGTAGCTTGGATGGCACTTTACATGTAGCAAGGATTAGCAACAATGAAATCAGATAGTAAAGTTGAATAAGTGTCCAAAGTACTTGTCAAAGTTGCTGGCCTAAATATGTTCTTAGTATTTCAAGCTAGCAAGACATGAGACAAAACTAGATGACAGAAAGAATGCAAGCACTTCTGTTTTTTTTGTTATTTTTTTCTCCTTTTTTGTGCGGATTTTGTATCTTGTTTTGCACTTGCCTTTTTCTTTTTTTTTCTCCCTTTTTTTCAGAATCTGCTGCTGTCGGTGGTTTTGATCCGGCAGATCTCCCGACACTACTAAAGTGTTAGAGGAGTTTGAGGTTCGGTGTGGGCGCGCGGAGATTCAAGAAGGTGAAGTGTAAATGACACAGTAGACACAAAGATTTACGTGGTTCGGGCCGCCTGAGCGTAATACCCTACTCCACGGGATGTTTTGGTGTTGTATTGGATGTTTGATCTCAATGTCAGTTGAGAGTGTAAAGTCAGCGTGCCTCTGGAGCGTGTGTGGAGGGTGTGTCCAGAGCGTGTGTCCAGAGTGTGGAGAGAGTCCCCTATGTATCGTCGGCCTGTCCTTTTATAGTACAAGGGCAGGCCGTTACAAGTTAGCCTGGCCCGACATGTGGCCCTGGCGGTTACTGGTATTGATACACATTCAACACGTTTAATTGCCCTTAATGACCGTGTTATGGGCTTTGACAGCACCGTTACTGGTAATTAAGGTCATGCGATCGAGTGTCATTAATATAGTATTAATGACACTTGATCAAATCTTGAAGTCCTTGATTCCCCTTTGAAGATCCGAAGCCGTTGTGGAGTCTTCCGGAGGTTAGAGGCTGAAGATCCGACGGTTGGACACGTGGCAGCTCCAGAGCATACTGTGGGAAACAGAAAGCTCCGGAGCTACCTGACACGTGTCAGTTCCGGAGCTTCCCTCGGTCTGGGGTTAGGTCCGGGGGTGCTATTTTGGTACATAGCCCGGAGCTTCCCCCTTGTGGGCTGTAGCTCCGGTTTGATAGTACACGTGGCGACCCTGGGACTAACCATGTTGGAGAAGCGGGTCCGGTTATGTCTGACATGTGGGCCTCCTAAGGTCTTCAAATCAAGTAGATGACATTCCCTTGAGATCTTTGCAATCCCAAGGAGTATATGGTACCCAGGGTACCGACAGTGGCCCCCTGGGCCCACCTCTGGGGAAGACCCCTTGGGTGAAGTCATTCCGCCGGAGGTGGGTCCATCCTTTGACTTTTGAAATGAGTCTTCAAAGGTCTTCGGATGTGCTGTTGGCGATGGTTTGGAGTTAAATCTTCGCCGCGTGGCATATCCCGTGTGCGGCAGATGAGATCTTTGGCGTGCGGATCTCACGCAATTGAAGGTCGCCGGTTCCCGATACGAAAATCGTATCGGTTCCGCACGCCTTGTTAGGCCGCCGCCTTCGGGCTTCCCGCCTCGTGATGACAACCGTTCTCCTGGGTAAGAACCTCGACTTGATCGTCCGGGTGGTCCCGGGCCCTCTTGTCATCGACAGGGTAGGATTTTTGAGTAGTATCTTCGACTTCCTTGCGGTATCCATCCAAGCGTTGCGAGAGCTTACTTAAGAAGGAAAGCGCGCACCGTCTGGGGTTCTTTACGCCTCTCATATGATCTTGCTCTCAAACTCCCAACTTGTGCTTGCTTTTCCTCTCTTGCCTTGCTGTGCCACGATGGAGTTGGGTCTCCGCGAGAGCCGTTTGAAGACCGACGGTGACCTGAAGAAGGTCCGGGCCCTCATGGCATGGTCCTCGGACTTCTTCAACCACCTGGTCCGCGCCGGGGGAGAGCTCCCGTTTGAGAAGGAGCACGCCGGCGAAATGGTGTACTTCTCTTCGTACTCCTTGGTGGGGTTGATCCCACCTTTTTCCTCATTTTTCTTGATGCTGCTAGACTATTATGGTCTGTAGCTGTACCACCTTGGCCCCCACTCCATTCTTCTAGTGTCCGTCTTCGTCCACTTCTGTGAGATGTGGGTGGGCATCCCCCCCTGCATTGAACTCTTCTGGACCTTCTTCACCATCCATACCACTGGTAGGAGCAATGAGTACCTTGGCTTCTACTACTTCGTGAAGCGCAAGAAGTGACCATTCAAGTACCTCTGGTCGTTTCCCTGTGGAAAGTGGGATGATTGGAAGAAGGAATGGATAGTCATCCGGGTGGAGGAGCACGAGAAGCTGGAGCTGCCCGAAGGCCTCCCCAACATCGACACTGCAGCCTGGAGTGAAGCTCCGATGCTGGCGGACGCCTTCAACCCTGCTCTGACCAGGATCCGCCAGTGCGTGGAGGGAGGATTAACCCCTCAGGTGGTGTTTTGCATCTTCCTGGTCAATAGGTGGGCATCGCTGAAGAGGAGAGAAAAACTCGCTTGGGCCCTCAACAATGTGATGGACGACGACCGGATCGAGACCGGGCTGAAGTACAACATGGTGGGGACAACCTTGGAGTTTCATCTCAAGAAGTTACAGCACGGCATCGACGTCTCGGGTGACGACTTGACTCCGCCATCAGCTTTTCTTCCTCTGAACGTGGAAGTAGAGTTCAGCAGGGAGCTCCGGCGGAAGATGCCTGTGCTTGACGACCTTGGTGTCGTCGAGAGAAGATCAACCTCCAGGGTGGTGATCCCTGGAGCTTCCGAAGGTGGCTCCGACCCTGCCCCGAAGCCAAGGGTCGAGGTCGTCGGCAAGGGCAAGGAGCCGGCAGACGAACCCTTGAGCCGGAAGAGGAAGCTGCAGCATGCCGACGGAAGGTCCGTCAGGCCTGCCACCTCTGCATCAGCTCCTTCTACCCGGAGGGGGGGTCTTCTACAACCGCGACGACTGTACTTGCAGCGGCGTCCTCCTGGGGTGCTAGCTCCGGGCATACAACTCCAACACTAGGGCCGGTTGAGGCCTCTAGGTCCGGAGGTTCTTCCCGATCGAGGGGGGCCTCAACTAGGGAAATGCCCGTGGCTGCAACGAGTTCCGGGGGGCCTTCCGGAGCTTCCACGCTGGCGGCGGCTATGGTCAGCCCAGAACGCCCGGGAAAGAGGTTCCGCGCAAGTTGGTGCGGAAGCCTCCCAAGGTAATTTTTAATTTTTACCTCAGGCAGTTGTTTTGTTGTAGTAACTGTTTTTTAAGTTTCTTCATCCATCATCTGCAGCGTTCCCAAGAAGAGGAGTGAGGCTCCACCCTCAGCCACAGCAGCTGAAGCTGTGAGGGCAGAAGCTTCTGCTCCTGTCCCGGTGCCGCCCCAAGTGGTCGCTGAAGCTGCGATAGCTCCGGCGCCAGCTGTCGTGGTCATGGACCTCGACTCATCCCCAGAGACTCCCGTGGTAGCGCCGGACCGCGGGAGAGAAGGTGCGCCAGCGGCACCTGCCCCGGAGGTTGAATCTTCGGGTCCTGGGGCAGAGATGATGGAAGCTCCGGCCGTTGAGCCGGAGGAAGCAGTAATTCCGACCCCAGAGCCGGAAATTGTCGAAGCTCCGGCGGTTGAGCCAGAGGTAATTGAAGTCCCGACGTGCGCATCGGATGTTGAGGAAGTCCTGGCGGTTGGGCCGGCTACCTCTGAAGCACCGACCGCAGAGTCGGTCGTTGTTGGAGCTCCGGCCGCAGGGCCAGTTGATGTTGAAGACCTCCCGGCTCCCGAACCGGTTGTTGCAGAGGCGTCAGCGCTCGAGCCCCCAGTAGAGGAGGTGCCCAGGCCGGAGCCAGAAGCATCCCCTGCTCTGGGAGTGACGACGCCGGAGGTACCCGCGGTTGGGCCGGAGTGCCCCGATGAAGTCGCTGGCCCCCTGCCTGAGGGGGCAAATGAAGACCTGGCGGCGGGGCCTTCGGAACCACTTCCGGAGGTCGAAACTTCATCAGCGGGACCTTCCTCGATGGCGACTAAGGCCATACCGGAGGACTGCCCTAGTCCCATAGAGGCTCAGGGGACCACTCTTGTGGATTGGGACCCAATTTTTGTAACTGAAAACCCGCTGGAACCAGCGGAGGAGACTCCAGCAGGTCCGGAACCTATCCCGTTGTCATTATCTATTGACAATGCCTGCTCCAGTCTGCGTCAAGTTCAGCTGGCATTCTTCCACGACAGCAAGGCTCTTGAAGAGGAGCGCCAAACCCTTAGGAGGTGGCGTAACCGGCTCTACTTCGAGACCAAGCTGGCGCAGTCGAGGCTAGCAGATGACAAAGAATGGATTAAGCGGGAGAAGGTCCGCCTGGAATACTGGGGCAAATTATTGGATGACAGGGAGAGCATGACTCACGCCCTCAACGCTCAATCCTGGTCCATTTATGAGCAGGCCAAAGCAGCTAATAGTGCGGCTGATGAACGCCAAGAAAGGCTGGAAGTCATTAACACTACTCTCATCAAGCGCCGGGGGGCACTTGAGGAGAGGGAGAAGAGGCTCGAAGATGAAGAGCATAAACTCCTTGAGCTGCGGGATGACGTTCTGAAGAGGGAGGAGGAGCTAACCGAAAAGGTGGCTCTGGCTAACAAGGGCCTCAAGGAGCGCGCCAAGAAATTAGAAGAGCGCTGCGCTGAGGAGGAGGAGAAGGCCTGGGTGCGGGGGCAGGAACTCTACGAGTAAGAGTGTGCCATCGCTGCCAGGGAGAAGAAAGTGAGGGGTAGGGAGAAGGACCTGGTTGACCACCAGAACAAGATTTATCTCTGGGAGGAGGATCTCGGAAAACTCGAGAAGCAGGTCGCTGAAAAGATTCAGCAAAATGCCAAAGAGGTCGAGCGCCTCGCTTGCGAGAATTCTGAACTGGCGGCGGCCAGAAGATCCTTGGAAGAATTGAAGGGCTTGAGGACTGCGGACTCCCTATAGGTTTGGGAGTTCCTGGGCAAGGCCAATGACGTGCTGACACCGATGGGCTTCAGTCCCGTGCGTCCGGATGATCCGGAGCCGGAGCCGGACCTGGCGTTGCAAGCGCTGAGCTCGGCAGGTAGCAAACTCTCCAAGGTGGGCGACGTCATCGCGGACCAATTGGAGGTTGAGGGGCAGTCCCTGGCGAAGAACATCGCAGAGTATGTGCTGACGTGCTACACCAGCCGGAATCCCCAATTCCCTCTGGACCCGGTGCTTGAAGGTCCCGTCGAAGGAGAAGGTGAAGCCGCCCAAGCCAACGTGTCGGAGGTTGCTCAGAAGGTCGCCCAGTTCTTCCATAGGGTCTAGGACCATCTCTATAGCTCCCACTTGTATTCTCTCTTTTTCTTCCTCAATTTTGTAATCCCTTGTCTCCAGATGAATGAAATCCCGAAATTTTTGTGAATTTCACTTTTTGTCTTCAACACTTTTGTCTTCACTTGGCCCCCTGGTAGATGTACACAATTTGATTGTGAACATGTACCAAAAGGATATTGTGTTTTGTTGAAGACTCATTTGCTTCGAACTTGTAGAGTGTAGGTCCGAAGTCTTCGATAGTGAAGGCCCCCTGAGGTTGTCGGAGCTTAGAAGCTCCGGCATTGTCTATCGTCGGAGCTTAGTAGCTCCGGCAATAGTCCCTATCAATGCGTAGAGCATCGATAGTTAGTCCTCCGGGGTGTCGGAGCTTAGTAGTTCCGGCAGTGACCTTTACCAACGTGTAGTTTGTTGGTAGCAGACTCCGCTTGTGGGGTCTTCTCACCATCATTTATTTTGCGTCGACGGCTGGTCCCCCTAGCTTTACCGGAGCTTGGTTGCTCCGGTGATGCTCGTTTTCAATGTTTAACATGGATTATAAGCCACCTAGGGGGAGTCGGATCTTAGTTAGCTCCGGCTTTTCTCCATCAATGTGGATTCTTTATTTTTCCTGCACACTGAAGCCAAGAAAAATAGTAAAATTCGTTTCTTGCCTATAACTTCGTCGCGGCTTACGATTCTCA
Organism: Tuctoria greenei; assembly: GCA_036927565.1. NCBI lineage: Eukaryota > Viridiplantae > Streptophyta > Magnoliopsida > Poales > Poaceae > Tuctoria > Tuctoria greenei. The sequence goes on along the minus strand of JAYESD010000003.1, from coordinate 217,306,808 downwards.
AGAAAATTTTAGGTCAAACGCGATTCTGAATACAACCGAATGCGTTGTCTTTTCTTCCAGATCCAATTGTGCTTGGACCCGCCTTACTTCGGCCTGTCGGGGTGTAGGTAGAGTGGCATACTTAGGGTGCCTTACCAGGCTAAGTCGATAGCACACTCCAACCCTAGATTGTCTTGGCAGCATTCAGGCGAGTGGGCCATGAACAATATTTGAATCCAAAAGAATCGACAATACAACTCGAATCGTATATGAACCGGTCGAACTAAAATTTCTTAAGAATTACACGTCTTTGTTATAGACAAGAAAGAGAAAAATAAAAAATGTTGAGCCTGTACAAAATAAATGCACGTGGAGTCTGTTTCACATGAAGATGTCTTTCATTATAGGTCCGGGGTACAGGGGAAACGAGTACACTCTTAGGGTACAGAACCAGTCTAAGCGTGTTTAATTTCTCGTTTGACCCAGGGTAGCTAGCCACACTTTTAGTCTTGAGACTGCGACAAGTGTTGCATGAACTTTGCGGACCTTTTGGGAAAGGTCCGGCTGTTCTCCCGGAGGAACTACCCGACTCTGTACAATGACTCTATAACATACACCTCAAGTTACTACAGACTCACCTCCGTGATACTAAGTGTAGAGTGCTCAATGTTCCAAGGATTTGGGAGAGGTGTCCCATCCTCGGTAGCCAAGCGAACGCTTCCGAGACGGGATACTTTAATCACTCAGAAGGGTCCCTCCCAGCTGGGGGAGAGTTTGTTTAACCCTTCTCTGGATTGTATTCTCCGTAGCACCAGATCGCCTTCCTCGAGCTGTCGGTTGTGTACATGCCGCTGATGATAGCGCCGAAGGGCTTGGCGGTATCTGGCATTCCGAACAGCTGCTTGGCACCTTCCCTCCTCAAGGAGGTCTAGGTCTTCACGCCGGAGCTGGTCCTGCATGGCTTCGTCGAAGGTCCGGACCCGGAGTGACCCCAAGGTGATTTCCGGAGGAAGGATTGCTTCAGCTCCATACACCAGGAAGAAGGGTGTCTCTCCAGTTGACCGGTTTGGAGTTGTCCTGTTGGCCCATAAAGTGGGCAGAAGCTCTTCAATCCAGTTTGCTCCATGTTTTCTCAAACGCTCATAGGTGCGCGTTTTGAGTCCTTTAAGGATTTCAGCATTTGCTCTCTCGTCTTGGCCATTGCTTGCTGGGTGAGCTACGGAGGCGTAGCAAACTTGAATGCTGAGGTCTTCGCAATATCCTTGAAATGCAGAGCTTGTGAATTGGGTCCCATTATCAGTGATGATTTTGTTTGGGACTCCAAATCTGCATACAATGGACTGCAAAAAGTTGATAGCGGATTGCTTGTTGATTGTCACAACTGGAGTTGCTTCCGGCCACTTGGTAAACTTGTCAATGGCAACGTACAGGAACTTGTAACCTCCGACGGCTCTTGAGAAAGGTCCTAAGATGTCCATCCCCCACACAGCGAAGGGCCATGTAGGAGGTATCATTTGTAGGGGCTGAGCCGGTGTGTGAATTTGCTTTGCATGAAATTGACATGCTTCGCATTTCTTCACCAGCTCAGTTGCATCCTGGAGTGCTGTAGGCCGGTAGAAGCCATGCCGAAAGGCTTTACCAACCAGCATGCGGGAAGACGCGTGGTTCCCACACTCGCCTCCATAGATTTCTGCGAGAAGCTCGCAACCTTCTTCCCTTGTGATGCACCGCATTAGGATGCCATTGGCACCGCACCGGTAGAGATCCCCTTCTACCAACGTGTATCTTTTAGCCAATCTGACTACCCGGTCAGCGGATACATCATCGTCAGGAAGGATGTTGTTTTTCAAGTAGTTCCGGATCTTCGAGATCCATGCATCGGAACTAACTTGAGCATTTGAGTCTTGTGTGCTGGGTTGCTCGGAGCTTCCGACAGCACCTACGACCATTGATGGCTGCCATGGTAACAGAGCCATCGGGACCGTCAGCTTCGGGATGCTGATCTCGCCCCCTTCGCTCAGTTCGGCAGGCTGAGCTGTGGGTTTTGACAATCTCCGGACAAAAGTTTCGTCAGGAGCCGGAGCTCCGGTTGACGCTTTCGTCGAGAGTTCGTCGGCTTCAGCGTTGTGGGCATGCTGGACATGGTGGAGATCTAGGACTTCGAAGTCATTCTGAAGCCTCTGGACTTCAAGGAGGTAAGCAGCTAGCTGGAGATTGTTGCGGGAGCATTCACCCTTCACTTGCTTAATGATGAGCTGTGAATCTCCCTTGACCAGCAGTTGCTTGACACCGTATGACAGTGCCACCCTTAGTCCGTAAATGAGTGCTTCATATTCCGCCATGTTGTTGGTCGCCTTGAAGTCAAGGTGTACCATGTATTTTACCTTCTCTCCAGTTGGTGCGAGGAGATGGATTCCAGCTCCGACCCCCTGCTTTTGCATGGATCCATCGAAATAGAGGGTCCAGTGAGGCTCGGTGAAGACCGGAGCCTTGTGTTCTAGCTTCTGCTCGCTGGGGCCCCCAGGGTTTGATGGAGAGGGAGTCCATTCCGCCACGAAGTCTGCCAATGCTTGACTCTTGATTGCTTGCCTTGAAATGAATTCGAGATCAAATTCAGCCAATTCCGCTGCCCACTTTGCAATATTCCCAGTTGAGTTGGGATTATGCAAGATTGCTCGAAGTGGGTAAGAAGTCACCACTAATATTTTGTGAGCTTGGAAGTAATGGCGAAGCTTCCTGGAGGCAATAAGAATTGCATAGAGCAGCTTATGCACCTCTAGGTATCGAGTCTTGGCATCATGTAGTACTTCACTAATGAAGTACACTGGGCGCTGAATGGTCCGGACCCTCCCGGAGGGGCCCGGAGCTTCCTCTTCACTGACCCGGATCCTCCCGGAGGGATCCGGATTTTCTTTAGGGACCTCTGGGTCCTGGCTGGAGGAACCCGGGGCTTCTTCATAAGTGACCTGGACCCTCCCGGAGGGGTCTGGGTCTTCTGAAGTAACTTCTTGTGGATTCAAGTCTGGGAGCTGGGACCCAGACTCGCTTTCAGGAACCTCCAGACCCTCCTGAAGAGGTCTGGACTCCTGAGTATGGGATGGTTCTGGTCTCTCCGCAACCAGGACCATACTGACGACTTCGTCAGTTGCTAAAATGTAAAGCAACAAAGGCTCACCAGGGTTCGGAGCTACCAGAGTTGGTAGGGTGGTGAGGAACTATTTTAGCTCCTGGAACGCCTTTTCTGCTTCTTCAGACCATTGGAATGGTCCAGACTTCCTCAATAACTTGAAGAAGGGGAGTGCCTGTTCCGCCAGTCTTGAAATGAACCGGCTGAGGGCTGTTAGACATCCAGTTAGCTTTTGGACATCTTTGATGCGGGCTGGTGGCCGCATGTCTTCAATAGCTTTGATCTTCGCCGGATTAGCTTCTATGCCCTGGTGACTTACCAGGAAACCAAGAAGTTTTCCGGAGCAAACCCCGAAGACACACTTGTCTGGGTTTAGCTTGGTGCGGGTGACCCGCAGCTTATCGAAGACAACCTGCAAGGTGTCAAGGAGTGACTCCTTGTTCTTGACCTTGACCACGATGTCATCGACATACACTTCCACTATGTCTCTAATGAGTTCTTCAAAGGTTTTGTACATTCTTGAGACCAAATGGCATGGCTGTATAACAGTACAATCCATCTACTGTGATGAAAGAGGTATGCTCTTCATGTTCCCTAGACATTCTGATTTGATGATACCCAGAATATGCGTCTAGGAAACACACTAATTCACACCCGGAGGTGCAATCCACTATCTGATCTATTCTAGGTAATGGGAATGGATCTTTTGGACATGCCTTATTTAGCGTTGTGTAGTCGATACACATCCGAAGCTTCCCACCGGCCTTGGGCACAACGACTGGGTTTGCCAGCCATTTTGGATGGAAGACTTCTCGGATGAATCCAGCTTCGAGCAACTTCTTCACTTCTTGTCGAATGAAGTTCTGTTGCTCTACGGATTGCTTCCAAGGCTTCTGATGCACAGGCCGGGCGTCGGGGTAGATCTTCAGATTGTGCTCAATCACTTCCCTGGGGATCCCAGGCATTTGTGACGGTTGCCAGGCAAACACGTCGACATTAGCCCGGAGGAAAGCGATGAGCCTGAGTTCCTATTTGTCGTTCAATCCCCCCGATATACGGGTGGTCTGAGCGGCATCAGAACCGATTTGGACGACTTTGACGGGAATGTCGGTGTCGCCGCTTGGCTGCACACGAGGTGCAGAAGTCAAGCCTCGCTGACGAATGCTCTGGGGTTTTTGAGCTTGCTCCTGCCTGGAGTCCTCCTCTTGCACCGTAGTAAGTGCATGGAGTTCTTCCAAAGCAGTTACTCTGGCAGTACGATCTCCGCAGATCCGGAGAACGCCTACTGGTGTTGGCATCTTTAACACCAGGTAACCATAATGAGCAGCTGCCATGAATTTGTACAAGGCAGGCCTACCCAAGATGGCATTGAAGGGTAAGTTGATCTGAGCAACGTCAAAGACCAACTTCTCGGTGCGATACTTCTCCCGGGTCCCGAAGGTAACGGGGAGGGTAATAGCTCCGAGTGGGGTAATGGCTCCCGAACCTACTCCGGAGAAAGGTCGGGAGGGGTGGAGATCCGAAGGTCGGAGCTGAAGCTTGGTAAAAGCTTTGAAGCTTATGAGGTTGAGCCCCAAACCTCCGTCTACCATGACATGGTGGAGCTGGATGTTATTGATGGTAGGAGATACCATCAAAGGTAGCTGACCTGCTCCAACCATGCTTCGAGGGCAGTCCGAAGCATCAAAAGTGATGGTTGTGTACATCCACTTCCGATGAGGCTCCGCCCTGGTTGTAGGAGCTACAGCAGCCATATCCCGACGCATAGTCTTGATGACGCGGCGGGAGGTGATGTCCCATGATCCACCAAAAATGGTGTTCATGGTCTTCCGACGCTCGTTGTCAGAGACGTCGGAATCCTCGTCGACGGAGGTGTAGACGGCTTTCAGGACCTTTTTGGGATCCTCAAAACCTAACTCCTCTTCAGCCAGAGCTTCGTCAACTTTTTGTTTTCCTTCCCTCTGTCGGAAAGGAGCTTCTTCCCGGCGCTTGTTGTAGCGCTTGGCAAGGTTTTGGACCTCCCGGCAGTCTTCCAAACTGTGGCTGTCCGTTTTCTGAATTGTACACCACACCTTGGGTTTGCCACCATCTTTAGAAGACAGTCGAGGTCGCTTCTCGGGGCGTGGCCCCCGGCCACCCGGAGCTGCAGCTGCTGCAGCATTGGATGCATCGACCGACGGCTTCTTCTTGCCGTTGGTCTTTTTCTTCTTCTTGCCACTCCCAGAGGTAGCGGCTTCTCCTTTGGAGGATTTCTTGTGATCCTCTGGAGTTGGTTTGGAGTGCATTTCACGGCCCTCCGTAGCTCTGGCACATTTGTCAGCCAAGCTGAAGAGTTCCGTGACACTGGTAATCTCCTTGATCACCAGTTTCTCCAGCATCTTCTTATCCCGTACACCCTGTCTGAATGCTACAATGATAGAGGCGCTAGAGATAGAAGGGATAGTGTTTCGTACCTGAGAGAACCTCTGGATGAATGATCGTAGGGATTCTCCCCCTTTTTGCACGACTGCAAAAAGGTCCAGTTCGGTGTCTGGTCGGGTGTAAGAACTCCCGAAGTTGGCGGTGAACTGCCGGCACAACTCCTCCCAACTGCTGATGGAGTTGGGTGGAAGGCTCATAAACCAGGACCTGGCAGTCCCAGTTAAAGCCACTGGGAAATAATTGGCCATTACGACCTCATTTCCTCCAGCTGCCAAGATAGTAGTGGAGTAAATCTGAAGAAATTCGACAGGATTAACGGTCCCGTCGAACTTCTCCGGCAGGTGAGGCCGGAACTTCTGTGGCCACCTGACCATACGCAGATGCATGGCCAGGGCTGAACAGCCTCGTCCTACTCCTTCAGGAGCAGGAATGTCTTGAGCTTCTCGTCTCTCACGAGCACGCTCAATATGGATTCGGCCGTCTTGTTGGTGATATCGGCGATCAAGCTCCGCCCGGAGGTCATGAGTTGAAAGCCTTGATACCGTGTGAGTGCGTCGTGCCCCGGAGGGCAAAGACGTCACCTGCTGTGATGCAGCACGTCTCCTGATGTTGGAAACGTGCGGACCAAGTCTGCCAGACAAGGTCCGTCGCTGCGACGGGGCCCGTCCTGAAGGAGGAGGACCCTGGTTGCTGACGCGGTCAGCTGCTGCTGCAACCAAATGTTCCACATCAGCCCTCCACTGCTCCAGTGCATCCCGGGATGCATCCGGGGGTGGTGGGCATTGGAGAAGAGCACGTGCTGCATGGAGCGCGTGTTCCGGGTTGTCAAGATTCGCCGACGCAGTGATTGACGACGGTGCACCATCGCGTTGTCCAGCTTGATTTGCTGGTGGAGGAGGCGGTGGTTGTAGCGTGACTCCTGCTGGCGTTGAGGCTCCTGCTGGTGGCTGCATATTGGAGGGATTGCCCCCAACAGCTTGAACAGCAGGATGACCGTTGGATGATCCAGCAGCTGAGTTCACCATTCTTGAAATCTCGGGCCCTCCCCCTATCTGGCGCACCAACTGTCGGTGGTTTTGATCCGGCAGATCTCCCGACACTACTAAAGTGTTAGAGGAGTTTGAGGTTCGGTGTGGGCGCGCGGAGATTCAAGAAGGTGAAGTGTAAATGACACAGTAGACACGAAGATTTACGTGGTTCAGGCCGCCTGAGCGTAATACCCTACTCCACCGGATGTGTTGGTGTTGTATTGGATGTTTGATCTCAACATCAGTTGAGAGTGTAAAGTCAGCGTGTCTCTGGAGCGTGTGTGGAGAGTGTGTCCAGAGCGTGTGTCCAGAGTGTGGAGAGAGTCCCCTATGTATCATCGGCCTGTCCTTTTATAGTACAAGGGCAGGCTGTTACAAGTTAGCCTGGCCCGACATGTGGCCCTGGCGGTTACTGGTATTGATACACATTCAACACGTTTAATTGCTCTTAATGACCGTGTTATGGGCTTTGACAGCACCATTACTGGTAATTAAGGTCGTCCGATCGAGTGTCATTAATATAGTATTAATGACACTTGATCAGGTCTTGAAGTCCTTGATTCCCCTTTGAAGATCCAGAGCCGTTGTGGAGTCTTCCGGAGGTTAGAGGCTGAAGATCCGACGGTTGGACACGTGGCAGCTCCAGAGCATACTGTGGGAAACAGAAAGCTCCGAAGCTACCTGACACGTGTCAGTTCCGGAGCTTCCCTCGGTCTGGGGTTAGGTCCGGGGGTGCTATTTCGGTACATAGCCCGGAGCTTCCCCCTTGTGGGCGGTAGCTCCGGTTTGATAGTACACGTGGTGACCCTGGGACTAACCATGTTGGAGAAGCGGGTCCGGTTATGTCTGATATGTGGGCATCCGAAGGTCTTCAAATCAAGTAGATGACATTCCCTTGAGATCTTTGCAATCCTAAGGAGTATATGGTATCCAGGGTACCGACAGCTGCAAAAGAAGAACACAATAAAAAGCAATCAAAAATATCTCGTGGGTCTGTCACAGATTTTCTGCTCAATTGTCCAAGGACAAATAGGCATACTTAGAGGCTCCAAATAGAAAAACTTTAAATAGCAAGATTGTAGACATATCTCTCCTCTTGAATTTAAATATATGGAAGAACTATTTTGGACAAGAAAAATAGGAGATATTGCTCCCGAAACACAGACTGATCGGAAATTTTAGGTCGAGAACAGATTCAGATCTAATGCACTTTTGACCATGATAACTCCGTTTTATGGAAAACCTATGAATACAAAAGTTGTAGAAAACTTCTTAAGCTTTCCATAAAGTACAAGAACTAAGAATTCTAAGTTCGTATGTGTGAGTTATGAACAAAAAACCGAACTAGACAGAGATGAATCAAACCTAGATGTGATGACACGATTCAAGAAGATGAATCGACACAATGCAAAACTCAAACTAATACCAAAAACACTTTCTAAACCAGCAATATGACTCAACAGCGGACACAAACTCAACAAAACCAAACTAAAAACTAAAGTTTCAAAGGCTCAATGGTAGTTTGGACAAAGTAATGAACAGATCTACTAAACTTCAAGTTTTTTGTGACTTTTTTGTAGACTCTAGGTATGAAAAACAAACTAATGTAATGAATAGATGAATTACCTAATGGGCTTGATAAGAAGTTTAGGCCGATCTTTCGAAAGGTAATGGATAAGTTGATTGATGTGGAGATCTCGACGTTGATGATCCGAGGCTCTCGAGTAGAACACGAACAACCCCTGCAATCACTACGCCACCGCTCCGTTGGTTATCAACCATGCTTCACACGATTGACCTCGCAAAGAAGGCTAATCTCTGCAAGTGCAATCGAGAACACAAGCAAGAACGTAGAAGACACGATCTGAAATCGCGAAGTTGGGATTTCAAAAACCGCAGAATGACGATATTATTAATCTAAGCATATATATGTGGGAGGACGTCCAAGGGATGTTAGGATCGTGACCTAACCCTAAGATATGGAAATAATGGAGTTAGACTTGATACAAGGCCCAATGGCCCATTACGGTGGCGCAGCACCCTGATAGATTCTAAACTCGATTTTGTTTTGACGATTCCTGTTGACTCAGAAGGAATTTTGACATGTAACCAGCTCCATTGAAAAGGTTATCCTCTTCACTTTTCGTGCATATGTAGAACGTCCAAAACAGAGTTCGTATGCGTCTTGGGCATCCGTTTTAGTGCGAACTGCTCCTGGACTCCGAGTTGGACACGAATTTGAGTTTGGGTCGGTTTCCATCTTCTTTGAACGTAATATCTGGTCCTCCGCGCCCCTAAATCTTCCTCCAATTACTCCTATAACTTCTCCATAGATCCTAATCACAATTAAGTCATTAGGTAGCAATCTATTCTCAAAAATATATAAGGAAACATATAAGAACGAGCTCACCTCAGAAATTAATTGGTGTGTCTGAATTCTATTGATTGCATCTTGTATGTTGAATGAAGTGTTGTGTATATCCATAGGAGTGATGTCCTCATCAACCTTGCCCATGGTAAATCCCTTTTCAAGTAATAATGTTTTTAACCTATTATACCATGCTCTAGGGGGTTGTTTGAGACCGTACAAGGCTTTGGACAGTTTATAAACATGATTAGGAAAATCTGGATTTTCAAAACCCTGTGGTTGTTTGACATAAACCTCCTCATCTATGTAGCCATTAAGAAAAAGCACTTTTAACATCCATTTGATATATCTTAAAACCTTTAGATGCAGCAAAAGCTAACAAAATTCTTATGACTTCTAATCTAGCAACATGAGCAGAAGTTTTATCAAAATCTAGACCTTCAACTTGAGTGAAACCTTGAGCAACCAACCTAGCCTTATTCCTAACCACAACCCCATCCTCACTTTGTTTATTTTTAAACACCCATTTAGTTCCAATTAAAGTGTGACCTTGAGGTGGAGGTACAAGTTTCCAAACATTATTTCTTTCAAAATTTTCTAACTCTTCTTGCATGGCAATAATCCAAGATTCATTAGTGAGTGCATGTGATGTATCTTTGGGTTCAAAAGAAGCAACAAAAGTAGAATGAGCATGAGAGTTTGGATCGCAAAACCTAGACCGTGTGACTCGTTCGTGCAAGCTTCCAATAATTTATTGTGGAGGATGACTTTTGAGAACAGGAGGGGAGTGGCCACTTCACAAGATTCTTCTTCTTCATGTTCATCACAAATCGATGAGCTTGTGACTTGAGGAGGATCTGGACCACCAATGGTGGTCCTCGGTGCTGGCTATGAATCAAAATCAGGAGCTGGAACAATGTCATTAGCTGCTGAATTTTCGGGCAGCAACACCACTTGTTCCTCATCTTCAACGAAAATGCTCTCCCCCTGCGGATGTGGATCCGGACCTGCAATGTTTGAGCTAGTACCTGTGCTAGCTTCATCAAAAGACACCTCACAAGTCTCCACAATTTTGTTAGTGTCAAGTAAAAGCACACGGTAGCCTCTAGTATGAAATGGATAACCAAGAAACATGCCATCAATGGATCTTGGTTTAAATTTATCAGGATTACCATGTTTCTTAACAAAGCATTTGCAACCAAAGACCTGAAAGTGTGTAACACTAGGCCTATGTCCCAATCGGAGCTCATATGGTGTTTTACCTAGCTTAGCGCGCAAGAAAACATGATTTGAGACATAACAAGCTGTCGGAGTCTAGTTCCGGCAATTCCCCCGGCACTACTGTTAGTAGCCCGCGGAGTTTCTTAGTTCGGTTAGGGCGCGCGAAGATTCAAAACAAGATAGTGGCTTGACACAAGGATTTATGTGGTTCAGGCTGCCTGAGCGTAATACCCTACTCCACGGGTGTGTTGTTGTTGTTGTATTGAGTGTATGAGCGCGTGAGAGTCTGAGCCAAAGAGGGATCGAGAGCCAGAGTCAGCGTCTAGAGTCTCTAGACGGTCTGGAGTCTCTAGACAGTCTGGAGTCCTCCCTTGTGTATCGCTCGACCAGTCCTTTTATAGTATAAGGGTTGGCCATTACATCGTTAGCCTGGCCCAACATGTGGCCCTGGCGGTTACTGATGCCTAATACACAGTTTAATGTACTTAATTCCCCTTAATAGTGTGGTAACGTGCCTTAATGGTGGCGTTACTAGTATTAGGGGTCCTCTAATCGTGTGTCATTAAGATAGTATTAATGAGACATAATCAGGTCTTGAAGCCTTAAATGTCCCTTTAAGGTCCGAGCCGTTGGAGGTCCACCAATCTGCCTGTTGAGGTTGAAGGTCTGGCGGTTGGACTCGTGGCAGCTTTGGAGCTTACAATCTTGGACAAGTAGATCCGGTGTTGTGGTACACGTGTCGATACCGGAGCTTCCCTCTGTCGGGGTTTAGGTCCGGGGGTGCCACACAGGTATCCAGTCCGGAGCATTCCCATGTAGGGATTGTAGCTCCGGTTTTATGATACATGTGGCGGCACTTGGACTAACCATATGAGGGAGGCATGTCCAGTTACGAGCAACACGTGGGGCCTTCGGAGGTCTTCGACTCAGATAGGTGGAGTTTCTTTGCACTCTTTGCAGTTCCAAGGAGTATCCGGTACGCAGGGTACCGACAGTGGCCCCCGGGCACACCTTTGGGAGAGACCCTTTGGATTAAGTCATTCTGTCGGAGGTGGGTCCATCTTTGATTTCTATGTCGTGCCTTCAAGGGTTTTTGGATGTGCCGTTGAGGTAATAGTTCGCAGTTAAATCATCGCTGCGTGGCATCTTCTAGACGTGGCAGGTGAGATTTGCGCGTGCAGATCTCACGCAATTGAAGGTCGCCGATTCCCAATACGAAAACCGTATTGGTTCCGCGCGCCCTGTCAGGCTGCAACCTTTGGGTTTCCAGCCACTCATCATGACAACTGTTCGCCTAGGGTAAATGCCTCGACTTGATCGTCTGCTGGCCCCTAGCCCCTTTGTTATTGGCAGGGTGAAATTTTTGAAATGTATACTTGGCCTTTTTGTGGTTTCCATCCAAGCGTTGCGGGGGCTTACTTAAGAGGAAAATCACGTTTGGTTTGGGGATTCCTTACGCCTTCATTTGAACTTGCGCTCGAATCCTCCAATCCTTCGCTTGCTTTTTCTCTCTCGCCCCACCATGCTGCGATGGAGTTGGGACTTCCCAAGAGCCGCATCAGGAGCAAGGAGGACTTGTCGAGGGTTCGGACCTACATGGGGTGGTCCAGTGACTACTTCAACCGCGACATTCGCTTCGGCAAGCTCCCCTTCGAGAAGAAGCGTGCCAGAGATATGGTGTACTTCCTTCGGTACGCCATGGCGGGTTTGATCCCGCCTTTCTCTACTTTCTTCTTGATGCTGCTTGATTTCTATGGTCTGCAGCTCCACCATCTTGGCCCCCACTCGATCTTGCTAGTGGCGACTTTCGTCCACTTTTGCGAGATGTGGGTGGGTGTTCCTCCTTGCGTGGAGTTGTTTCGGACTTTCTTCACGATTCACTCCACCAGAAAGTGTAAGGAATTTGTCGGCTTCTACTACTTCGTGAAGCGGAAAAACTGCCCCCCCAAGTACTTGAGTTCTTTTCCTTCCGACAAGTGGGATGATTGGAAGAAAGACTGGGCGGTCATCACCGTGGAGGGACACGAGAGGCTGGAACTGCCCGAAGGCCTCCCCCGCGTCGACATCAACACTTGGAGTGAAGTTCCGGAACTGTCGAGGGCGTACATGCCCATTCTGGAAAGAATCCAAGAGTGTGTCAAAGGTGGGGTGACTCCCTAGATGGTCTTCGGCAACTTCTTAGCGAACAGGTGGGCCCCGTTGAGGGCCAGGGAGCGACCTGCATGTGCCTTCAATAGTGAGATGGATCACAATCGCATCAAGGTTGGTTTGAACACCAACTTAGGTGAGGAAGCTATGAAGATCCATCTTAAGAAATTGCAGCATGGGAACATCAGCCCTAATGACGTGTCTCCATCGGCGGCCTTTCAGCCTCTAAATATGATACCAGAGGAGAGCAAAGAGCTCCGAAGGAGGATGCCACTGTTGGATGACTTTGGCCTGGTGGAAAGGCGACCAACCTTCGGGGTAGCAATCTACGAAGCTTCTAAAAGAGTGGCCCCTCCTGCTCTGAGCCGACGGGTTGAAGACACCGGCAAGGGCATGGACCTTGCTGAACCTTCCGAGCGGAAGAGGAAGCTGAGACGTGCTGACACGAGGCCATCTCTGTCTGCCTCAGTCCCTTCTCCTCGGCGCGGGAGGTCTTCGGTGGTGACACCAACTCCAGCATCGACGTCTCCCCCGGGACGCCAGCTCCGACCAGGTGACTTTGGCACCAGGGCCAGCTAAGAGCTCTAGGTCCAAGAGTCCTTCTCAGTCGAGGGAGGCCCCAATCGAGACGTCGCTGACGGTGGCAGCAAGCTCCGAAGAGCCTTCTGGAGTTATTACGCCAGTTGCGACTGGGTCGGGCTCTGAGCGTCTGGTGAAGAGGTTCCACGCTAGCTGGAGAAGAAGCCTTCCAAGGTAAATTAGCTTTTTTACCTCAGTTTGTTATTTTTGTTGTAGCCATATTTTGAGCTTCTTTATCCTTCATCCACAGGGTATCCAAAAAAGGGGCTGAAGCTCCGGTTCCTGCGACAGCAGCTGATGCTGTACAGGCGGAGGCTCCAGCTCCAACTCCAGCACCTCCCCAGGTGGTGGCTAAGGTCACGGTAGCTCTGGCGCCAGCTGTCGTGGTTCTGGACCTCGACTCATCTCCCGAAGCTCCCGTGGTAGCGCCGGACCAAGGGAATGAAGATGTACCAGCGGCACCAGCTCTGAAGGCTGAAGCTTCGGTTTTGGATGCCGTGATGACGGACACTCTGGCCTTAGAGCCAGAGGTAACTACAGTTCTGGCCTTCGATTCGGATGTTACTGAAGCCCCAGCGACGGAGCCGGCGGTTGATGAAGTTCAGGTGCTTGAGCCGGTTGATGTGGGGGTGCCGGCACCCGAACCGGTAGAGGTCGAAGCGTCGGTGTCTAAACCGGCAGTGGAAGAAGCACCAGCATCGGAGCCGGAGATGGCCTCAGCTCCGGCTGCGTCTTCAATGCCTACCCTGGAGGTTGTAGTTCCGGAGGTACCCGTTCCTGAGCCAGGGTGCCAAGACAAAGCGACCGGTCCCTTGCCTGAGGGACCAGTTGATGATGACCTGGCGGCGGGACCTTCGGAGCTGACTCCAGAGGTAGAAGCTACCGTTGTAGGACCTACCTCGACGACGACCGAGGCACTCCCGGAGGGCGGTCCTAGTGCTGCAGAAGCTCAGGGGACCGCTCTTGTAGAGTGGGACCCAATTTTTATTTTGGAGAACCCGCTGGAGTCAGCGAAGAGGACCCTCGTAAGTCCAGAGCCAATCCCCGTGTCGCTATCCATCGAGAATGCCTGCTCCAGCCTTCGTCAGGTCCAGCTTGCATTTTATCACGACAGCAAGGTCCTCGAGGAGGAGCGCCAAACTCTTAGGAGGTGGCTGTACCGACTTTAATTCGGGACCAAGATAGCGCAAACAAGGTTGGCTGACGACATGGAGTGGGTTCAGAGGGAGAAGGCCCGGATGGAGTACTGGGGCCAGCTGCTGGATGAGAGGTAAAACATGGTGCGATCCCTCGATAATCAGTCCCAGGCTATATACGAACAAGTCCTGGCTTCTAATGAAGCGGCGAATGATCGCCAGGAGAAGCTCAATACCATCCACGAAAGCCTCGTCAAGCGCCGGGAAGGTCTTGACGAGCGAGAGAAAAAGCTCGAAGAGGAAGAGCAAAAACTCCTGGAGCTGAGAGATGACCTCGTGAGGAGGGAGGAGGAGCTCGCCCAAAGGCTGACTCTTAGTGACAAGAGCCTTGCAGAGCGCACCAAGAAGCTAGAGGAGCGCTGCAAGAGCGAAGAGGAGAAGGCATGGCAGCGGGGACAGGACCTTACCATAAGGGAGGTCGAAGTCACTGTTAGAGAGAAGAAGGTGCGAGGCCGGGAGAAAGACCTGGTTGACTACCGGAACAAGATCCACGTCTGGGAGAAGGAGCTTGCCAACCTTGAAAAGCAAGTTGATGAGGGTATTCAGCAGCACACCAAGGAGGTCGAGCGTCTTGCCCGAGAGAGTTTAGATCTTGCGGCGGCCAAGAGGTCCTTGGAGGAGATTTGGGGATCAAGGGCTGCGGATCCCCAACAAGTATGGGACTTCGTGGGCAAAGCCGATGTCGCGCTAGCACCGCTGGGCTTTAGCCCCGTGCGTCCGGACAATCCGGAGCCGGAGCTGGACCATGCATTGGGGGTGCTAAGCTCGGTCAGCAACAAACTCGACGCGATGGGCGATGTCATTGCGGATCAGTTGGAAACTGAAGGAAAATCCCTTGCACAAAACGTCGCAGAATACATGCTAATGTGCTACATAAGCCGAGATCCTCATTTCCCACTAAACCCGGTGCTTGAAGGTCCCATCGATGAAGAGGGAGACGCCACCAAGACCAGCATTTCGGAGGCTGCCGAGAAGGTCGCCTCGTTCTTCCGTAGAATTTAGGACTTTCTCCTTTTAGCTCCCACTTGTATCTTCTCTTTTTTTCTCCAATTTTGTAATCTCTTGTCTTCAGATGAATGAAATCCAAAGAAATTTATGAATTTCATTTTTGTCTTCAACCTTTGTCTTACTTGGCCTCCTAGTAGATGTACACAATTTGATTGTGAACATGTACCAAAAGGATGTAGCATTTTGTTGAAGACTTGAGTGCTTCGAACTTGTAGAGTATAAGTCCGAAGTTTTGTTGCATCGACAACAGGGGCCCCATGGGGTTGTGGAGCTTAGTAGCTCTGGCAGCGAACACTGTCAATACGTAGAGCATCGACGGCTGGCCCTCTGGGGTTGTCGGATTTTGATAGCTCCGGCGACGCCCACTATCAATGTTTAAAACATCGACGATGGGCCCTCTTGGGGGATGTCGAAGCTTTGATAGCTCCGGCATTGTCCACCATCATCGTGGGATTTTCATTTTTCCTGCACAGTGAAGTCAATAAAAACAGTAAAATCCATTTCTTATCTATAACTCATTTGTGACTTACTATTCCCATACGAAATTTTAGGTCGACAACAATTCTATATACAATCAAGTGCGTTTGTTTATTTTCTCCAGGTCCAATTGTTTTCTGGACTCACCTTACTTAGGCCTGCCGGGGTGTAGGTAAAGTGGCGTACTTAGGGTGCAGGACTAGGATAAGTCGATAGCACACACCGGACCTAGATTGGCTTGGCGTTCAGGCGAGTAGGTCATTCAACGATGTTAAGACCCGAAAGAAATAACAATGCAACTTGAATTATATATGAATTGTTTGAGCTAAAGCTTCTTAAGAATTGCACAACTTTGTTATAGACAAGAAAGAGAAAAATAAAAAAGAATGAGCTTGTACAAAATAAATGCATGTGGAGTCTGTTTTCACATATCGATGTCTTTCATTATAGGTCCGGGGTACACGGGAGACAAGTACACTCTTAGGGTACGGAACCAAGCTAAGTGTGTTACATTTCTTGTTCGACCCAGGGTATCTAGCTACACTTTTAGTTCAGAGACTGTGTCGAGTATTGCTTGAACTTTGCAGACCTTCCTGAAAAGGTTCGGCTGTCCTCCCGGATGTAACACCCTCATTTTCATGCATCATGCCTTGCATACATTCATATACATGTTTAACATTAACCCATAACAAGAGGAACGAGTTTAAAATTGATTTGGAGCAAAACCGCATTTAAAAATGTAGGAAAGTGCGGACTAGTCCGATTTTGCTGAGGACTAGTCCGATTTCTCTCTGTCTAAAAACGGACTTGTCTGTTTTTGCTGCGGATTAGTCCGATATTTGCCTCTAGACAACTTCGGACTTGTCCGATCTTGTGCGGACTAGTCCGGTATTCCATGAATCCTTGGAAATTTGCTAAGTCCCTGGACTTTTCCGGACTAGTCCGGTGTTCCAGCGGACTTGTCCGTTTTCCTTTCTGACTAAGATCGGACTTGTCCGATTTTAAGCCAGACTTGTCCGATTTTCTCTTTGGACGACTTCGGACTAGTCCGGTCCTGTCCGGACTTGTCCGATATTTCGTGACTCCGAGATTGACCTTTTGTTTTACGACTTGTTTCTTGGGTTTCAGGTTAAGTGGGCCTAGGGACGTCGTGCCCAACTCTTTTAGAGCCCATGTGGGACTCTAAACTGGCCTCTACCCATCCCAAACTCAAAATCCATCTAACCCTAGCCTCCACCTCTATATAAACAACCCCACCCCTTGGTTTGACATCTATTTGCCACTTTTCCACCCACCCAAACCCTAGTTCGTGGGGAGCCACCATCAAGGAGGGAGGAGAAGATCCCAAGCAAGAGGAAGAAGAGGAGGAAACGAAGGAGGATCAAGATCTCCACCAAGGTTCGTCCTTCACCACCAATTCATCTCCAAGTTCATCACCAACCCTAGATCACCAAGATCCAAGTGCTACCTCCAAGTTTCTTGGTTCATTGGAGTCCTAAACACCCGGTATACCTTCTATTCTCTTTTCCTTACGTGAATTCAACCCCTAATCTCCAAATTTACGTTGATCTAGAAAACCCTAATCTGCTGATCTCGTCGAGTGCGGACTTGTCCGGTCCCTAGCGGACTAGTCCGATCTTTCTGGTTAAATTGTGTTGAATTAATTCTAAAATTTGATCTAATCGACCCCAAACCTGTATAAACTTGTTAAAATCTATTAGAACTAGTTAGTGATCATTAAAAGCAATCTAGTAACGAGTTCTAACTTGCATTTGCATCAATCATGCATGTCATGTCATATTGAGTAATATTTGTGCACTCTTTGATTGTGTTTCTTGTCTTGTATGTTATTGTGTGGATTAGACGGATTTGCGCTAGAGAGTGCCACGGAGGATCCACAGCACCAGGAGTTTAAAGGCTTTGACCCTAATCAACAGCAAGAGCAAGGCAAGTGTCCTTGAAGCATATTCATCCTGTTTTTTAAAATAAATGTTTTGTTTGCAAACTGCATGCTGTGTCAATTTGATGGGAATCCTATGATAGGAAGTTTACTAGATTTGTTTAACCACCCTTGTCACCTGGAATTTATGGTAGAGAGTCGGGAAGGGTTTTTACCTTTTTGCTTCGCTTAATTAGTTGGGATGGAAAACAACACTACACGTTTAATTATGTATTAATGATATTCTGGTTAATGTGAACTGGTTGATACAGTATGATAATGGGTGATCTAAGCAAGCCTGGTATGTAGATGGGTTGGATGTTATGGTGGTTTGCTTGCTTTAGATCTAAGGACCAGTTCATGCGAGAATAAGCCAGGACTACAGTGCCACCACGAGGCCAAGTATGGGTGCGGCGTAGCTGATTAATTAGGGCTTTGCTAGTGCTGTTTGGACCATTGTGGATGCTCGGGGAAGGGGTAGTCGGATTGGGTTTGTTGATGATTGGTGGGACTACCCTGGGATCCGAATGGCTCAAGAGGGGGCCCTTGGTTGAAGATGTGCTCTGCGGGATACATCGCCACCGGTGAAACCTCAGTGGGGTCTAAATAGGCTAGTAATCCCTTTGTAAAGGCTATTTTGTGATCTCTTGGCCATACACCAAAGGAAGTGTAATTGGCATGAGGGATGTTCTTTAGTCGCCGACGGGTGATGAAATCACAAACGCGTGGGTAAAGAGGCACATAGGAGCACTTAGGAATCGATGTGTTTTTGCTTGGAGTGTGCTGTTTGCTATATATATTGTTTGCTTGTGTGCTTAATAGAGGATTTTGGGATGTCTTAGCATTGCCATGTCCACCTAGGCTAGTGTAGTTAGTTGTTTAGTTTCATGTCCCTTGATGCATATAGTTGGGGACGTTTTCTAATTCTTACCTACTGCTTTTCTTCAGATGGTGAGGACTCGCAACTAGAGGGACGGCAATGATGAAGAGGAGAACAATGGAGTGCCTCAGAACAACAATGGGCAAGGATCTACTCAGGGAGGTATCAACATCGAGCAGCTATTGGCTATGCAAAACCAGCTCATGCAGACCATGATACAAACTATGGGACAGCTGCAGGCTGGCAATATCAACAATCAGCCCCACATGCCTCCACCGCCACCCCCGCCTCCTCATAACCGATTGGGAGAGTTTATGAGGACTAGGCCGTCGACCTTTGCTCAAGCTGCTGACCCTATGGATGCGGACGATTGGCTCAAGTCCGTGGAGAATAAGCTAGCTATTGTCCAATGTAGTGACCGGTAGAAGGTGCTATTTGCTTCTCATCAACTAGTTGGAGCAGCTACGGATTGGTGGGATGCTTATGGCAATGCTCATGAGAACCAAGAAAGAATCACTTGGGCCGAATTCAAGGAGAATTTTCGTTCTCATTATGTGCCCGAGGGAGTTATGATCTTGAAGAGGCAAGAATTTGAGAATTTAAGGCAAGGAAGATCAAGCGTGAGTGAATATCTCAATAAATTCACTCAACTCTCAAGGTATGCACCTGAGGATGTTAGTCGGGACAGCCGGAAGCAATACTTGTTCATGAGGGGCTTGAACAATGAGATCCAAGTACAATTGCTCAATTGTGACTATGCAAATTTTCAGAAACTTGTGAACAAAGCAATTGTGATTGAGAACAAGATCCGTGAGATGGAGCAAGAAATCAAGAGGAAGGCGCCGTATCAAGGACAGCAACAAGGAAGTAATGTGCGCCCTCGCTTTGCGCCACCCAATGCGCCTCATTACAGCTCCTCTATTCCTGCTCAGCGTCCTGGTTATGCATTGCGCCCAACTCAGTTTGTGCAGCAGCGCCCTGTTATGCAAGCACCTAGGCCTTCGATGCCTTATGAGCCTCGTGCTAATTTTCCTGCTGCAAATACTCAAAACCAAGCTCGTCCCAATAATTCTGGTGGAGTTAAGAAGTGTTATACTTGTGGAGAAGCTGGACACTTTGCGCATCAATGTCCTAAGTCGGGCCTTGGTCAAGGAAGCAATGCGCCGAGGCAAAACCCAAGACCTAATGGAGGACAGCCACAAGGAAGCCGTGGACAGCAGAATTTTGCTCGTGGCAACGTGAACCATGTCTCTACGGAGGATGCTCAACAAGCGGATGATGTGGTTATTGGTATGTTTCTCGCCAACTCAACCCCCGTGACTATGTTATTTGATTCTGGAGCATCGCATTCATTCATTGCATCGAAGTATGTTGCCAAGTATAGTTTGCCTGTCTCTCATATGAAGTTTACTCTGTTGGTTAAGTCTCCTGGAGGAGAGATGAGGACAAATATAGTATGTCCAAAAGTAAGCCTTAGAATAAGGGGGGTAGACTTCTCCGCCAACCTCATAGTTTTGGATTCTCAAGGATTGGACATTATACTTGGTACGGACTAGTTGAGGAAGCACAATGGAGTTATTGAGTGTGCCACGAAGACGGTGAAGTTGACCAATGAGGAAGGGATCACCGTAGAATTTGAAGCATCTCAAACCGCACCGAAGCAATTGGAGCTAAATCATTTGGACGGTGCCGCAATTGAGGAGATTCCGGTAGTGTGTGAATTTTCGGATGTTTTTCCAGACGAGTTGCCAGGTATGCCACCCGATCGAGACATTGAGTTTGTTATTGATTTAATACCTGGAACTGCACCTATAGCTAAGAGGCCGTATAGGATGCCTCCTATGGAATTAGCGGAGCTCAAGAAGCAAATTCAAGAGCAATTAGAGAAGGGTTTCATTCGCCCTAGCTCTTCGCCTTGGGGAGCGCCCGTTCTATTTGTGGACAAGAAGGACGGATCCTAAAGGATGTGCGTGGATTACCGAGCTCTCAACGAGGTAACAATCAAGAACAAGTACACCTTGCCACGCATAGAAGACTTGTTTGATCAGATGAAGGGTGCTTGTGTCTTCTCTAAGATTGACTTGAGGTCGGGATACTTTCAAATGAAGATTAGACCATCGGACATACCCAAGACAGCTTTTAGGACACGGTATGGATCTTATGAGTACACCGTGATGTCTTTTGGATTGACAAATGCTCCTGCCTACTTTATGTTCCTCATGAATAAGGTCTTCATTGAGTACTTGGATGGATTTGTTGTGGTGTTTATTGATGATATTATGATCTACTCAAAGGATGAGAAGGAACACGAGGAACACTTGAGGCTTACGTTGCAGAAATTGAGGGAGCATCAATTGTATGCCAAGTTCAACAAGTGCCAGTTTTGGTTGAAAGAGGTGCCATTTTTGGGTCATATAATCTCAGGAGGAGGAGTATCGGTTGACCCCGGAAAAGTGAGAGACGTGTTGAAGTGGGAACCGCCACAAAATGTCAAGGAAATAAGGAGTTTTCTTGGGATGTCTGGATACTACCGTCGATTTATCAAGGATTTTTCCAAGATAGCCAAGCCTATGACGGAGTTGCTAATGAAGGGAAAGGCGTTCCAATGGACTAAAGCTTGTCAGAATAGTTTTAAGGAGTTGAAGAAGAGGTTGACAACAGCCCCAGTTTTGGTATTGCCGGATGTAAGCAAGAGTTTCGATATTTATTGTGACGCATCAAGACAAGGGCTTGGATGTGTATTGATGCAAGAAGGTCAAGTGGTCGCCTATGCATCAAGACAATTGAAGAAACATGAGAAGAATTACCCCACGCACGATTTGGAACTCGCGGCCGTGGTACATGCATTGAAGATTTGGAGACACTATATTCTTGGACATAGGTGTGAAATTTATACGGATCACAAGAGTCTTAAGTATATTTTCACACAAACGGATCTGAATTTGAGGCAAAGAAGATGGTTGGAGCTCATCAAAGATTATGATTTGGGGATCAATTATCATCCGGGAAAGGCCAATGTAGTGGCCGATGCTTTGAGTAGAAAAGGAGTAAGTCATCAACTCACGGTTCGAGAGTTACCATCCGAGCTATGCAAGGAGTTTGAACGGTTGAACCTCGGGTTTGTAAATGAGATGGAGATGATGGAATTAAACCCAACCTTGGAGCAAGAAATTCGAGAAGCACATACCACAGATGAGGAGATCAAGGAAATCAAGGAAAGAACCAAAGAAGGGAGAGAATTCAGATTTGACGAGGATGAACATGGTACCTTATAGCTTGGAAAGAGGATCGTTGTGCCTAATGTAAAGCATATTCGGGAGACAATATTAAAGGAGGCACATGACTCGCCTTACTTGATTCACCCAGGTTGTACGAAGATGTACAAAGACTTGAAGACTTGCTATTGGTGGGATAGCATGAAGAAGGACATAGCCGAATATGTTGCATTGTGTGACGTGTGCCAACGAGTCAAGGCGGAACATCAAAGGCCAGCAGGGTTATTGCAGCCATTGAAGATTCCAGAGTGGAAGTGGGAAGAGATTGGTATGGACTTTATAGTTGGATTACCGCGAACCCAGTATGGCTATGATTCAATATGGGTCATTGTAGATCGGTTGACAAAATTAGCTCACTTTATTCCTGTCAAGACCACATATACCACCGCGAAGCTAGCAGAATTGTATATGGAGCATATTGTGTGCCGACATGGAGTACCGAAGAAGATAGTCTCGGATAGAGGTTCTCAATTTACTTCCAGGTTTTGGCAAAAGTTGCATGAAGATTTGGGAACGAGGTTGAATTTTAGTTCAGCATATCATCCTCAAACGGATGGACAAACCGAGAGGACCAATCAGATTTTGGAGGACATGTTAAGATCTTGTGCTTTAAAGTATGGGAAAAGTTGGGACAAAAGCTTGCCATACGCGGAATTTTCATACAACAATAGTTACCAAGCAAGCTTGAAAATGTCACCATATGAAGTGCTTTATGGGAGGAAGTGTAGGACATCTTTATTCTGGAACGAAGCAGGGGAAACTCAAGTATTTGGTCCGGATGTGTTGCAAGAAGCCGAAAAGCAAGTCCAAATAATTCGTGAAAACTTGAGGGCTGCCCAATCAAGACAAAAAGGCTATGCGGACAATAGGAGAAGGAAATTAGCCTTTGAAATAGGAGATTTTGTTTACCTCAAGGTGTCACCAATGAGAGGTCATAAGAGGTTTAACATAAGGGGTAAGCTCGCACCTCGCTATATTGGACCATTCAAGATTTTGGACAAAAGAGGAGAAGTAGCGTATAAGTTGGAGATGCCAGCTCATCTTTCAGACGTACATGATGTGTTTCATGTTTCCCAACTCAAGAAGTGTCTCAGAGTACCAGAAGAACAAGTGCCAATGGAAGAATTGGAACTAGAGGAAGATTTGACGTATGCCGAGCAACCGGTCAAAGTCTTGGAAACTAAGGAAAGGGTCACAAGGAACAAGGTCATTAGATGGTGTAAAGTTCAATGGAAGCACCACACAGAAAAAGAAGCGACGTGGGAATTGGAGGACGATCTCAAGAAGGAATTTCCCTATCTCTTCTCCTCCGCGTCGAATCTCGAGGGCGAGATTCATTTTAAGGGGGGGTAGGTTTGTAACACACTCATTTTCATGCATCATGCCTTGCATACATTCATATACATGTTTAACATTAACCCATAACAAGAGGAACGAGTTTAAAATTGATTTGGAGCAAAACCGCACTTAAAAATGTAGGAAAGTGCGGACTAGTCTGGTTTTGCTGAGGACTAGTCCGATTTCTCTCTGTCTAAAAACGGACTTGTCCGTTTTTGCTGCGGATTAGTCCGATATTTGCCTCTGGACAACTTCGGACTTGTCCGATCTTGTGCGGACTAGTCCGGTATTCCATGAATCCTTGGAAATTTGCTAAGTCCTTGGACTTTTCCGGACTAGTCTGGTGTTCTAGCGGACTTGTCCATTTTCCTTTCTGACTAAGATCGGACTTGTCCGATTTTAAGCCAGACTTGTCCGATTTTCTCTCTGGACGACTTCGGACTAGTCCGGTCCTGTCCGGACTTGTCCGATATTTCGTGACTCCGAGATTGACCTTTTGTTTTACGACTTGTTTCTTGGGTTTCACGTTAAGTGGGCCTAGGGACATCGTGCCCAAGTCTTTTAGAGCCCATGTGGGACTCTAAACCGGCCTCTACCCATCCCAAACTCGAAATCCATCTAACCCTAGCCTCCACCTCTATATAAACAACCCCACCCCTTGGTTTGACATCTATTTGCCACTTTTCCACCCACCCAAACCCTAGTTCGTGGGGAGCCACCATCAAGGAGGGAGGAGAAGATCCCAAGCAAGAGGAAGAAGAGGAGGAAACGAAGGAGGATCAAGATCTCCACCAAGGTTCGTCCTTCACCACCAATTCATCTCCAAGTTCATCACCAACCCTAGATCACCAAGATCCAAGTGCTACCTCCATGTTTCTTGGTTCATTGGAGTCCTAAACACCCGGTATACCTTCTATTCTCTTTTCCTTACGTGAATTCAACCCCTAATCTCCAAATTTACGTCGATCTAGAAAACCCTAATCTGCTGATCTCGTCGAGTGCGGACTTGTCCGGTCCCTAGCGGACTAGTCCAATCTTTCTGCTTAAATTGTGTTGAACTAATTCTAAAATTTGATCTAATCGATCCCAAACCTGTATAAACTTGTTAAAATCTATTAGAACTAGTTAGTGATCATTAAAAGCAATCTAGTAACGAGTTCTAACTTGCATTTGCATCAATCATGCATGTCATGTCATATTGAGTAATATTTGTGCACTCTTTGATTGTGTTTCTTGTCTTGTATGTTATTGTGTGGATTAGACGGATTTGCGCTAGAGAGTGCCACGGAGGATCTACAACACCAGGAGTTTGAAGGCTTTGACCCTAATCAACAGCAAGATCAAGGCAAGTGTCCTTGAAGCATATTGATCCTGTTTTTTAAAATAAATGTTTTGTTTGCAAACTGCATGCTGTGTCAATTTGATGGGAATCCTATGATAGGAAGTTTACTAGATTCGTTTAACCACCCTTGTCACCTGGAATTTATGGTAGAGAGTCGGGAAGGGTTTTTACCTTTTTGCTTCGCTTAATTAATTGGGATGGAAAACAACACTACACGTTTAATTATGTATTAATGATATTCTGGTTAATGTGAACTGGTTGATACGGTATGATAATGGGTGATCTAAGCAAGCCTGGTATGTGGATGGGTTGGATGTTATGGTGGT
This sequence comes from Tuctoria greenei, assembly GCA_036927565.1. Taxonomy (NCBI): domain Eukaryota; kingdom Viridiplantae; phylum Streptophyta; class Magnoliopsida; order Poales; family Poaceae; genus Tuctoria; species Tuctoria greenei. The sequence goes on along the minus strand of JAYESD010000003.1, from coordinate 217,282,156 downwards.
TTGCTTGCTTTAGATCTAAGGACCGGTTCATGCGAGAATAAGCCAGGACTACAGTGCCACCACGAGGCCAAGTATGGGTGCGGCGTAGCTGATTAATTAGGGCTTTGCTAGTGCTGTTTGGACCATTGTGGATGCTCGGGGAAGGGGTAGTTGGATTGGGTTTGTTGATGATTGGTGGGACTACCCTGGGATCCGAATGGCTCAAGAGGGGGCCCTTGGTTGAAGATGTGCTCTGCGGGAGACATCGCCACCGGTGAAAACTCAGTGGGGTCTAAATAGGCTAGTAATCCCTTTGTAAAGGCTATTTTGTGATCTCTTGGCCATACACCAAAGGAAGTGTAATTGGCATGAGGGAGGTTCTTTAGTCGCCGACGGGTGATGAAATCACAAACGCGTGGGTAAAGAGGTACAAACTCTGCAAAGTTAATTAAAACTATCATGATAGCCGTGCTCCCGGTTATGAGCGCCTGGATGACCTACATGATTAGAGGGAAATTGGTAAATGGGATGGTTATGGTTTGGTAATGGTTATGGATAGTTATGGATTAATTTCTGGTATTGGATATGGCTATTGGCGATGGTGAAATCTGGAATTATTGATGATGGTAGTGAATTCAGATTGGTATTATGGTATTACTTATGATTATGATGGGTTTACTTCACATACATATAATATGTTGCTTTTCAAATGTTTTACTGTACTTTTCAGCACTTTGCCATTATTATTGTCGTCATTTGAATCAGCCACATGTCATACTTTCCACACTTGCTGAGTACGACATGTACTCACTCTTGCAATCCCCCCCAACAGTTGCAGGTCAAGATTATGATTTTAATGGCGATAATGCGGAGTTCTAGGCCGTGTCTACCGTCAGCTTTGCCTGTGGTGTTGATTGGAGCTGCGCATACATACCCTGTCGCCTATGCTGCATAGTTGCTTAGTTTGCTTAATTAGTTTATTTCCGCTGCATTAGTTGAACTTGTCATTAATATTCATTGGAGCTTGTATTCGAGGATAATATGGTTTGTGTAATAAATTTGATAATTAATCTTGTTCTGTGGTAATTTTCTGTATAGTCTTTTGTGATTGCACCCGTGTATGTGTGATGAACATCCTGGGCACACATATGCGTTAGCTTGGTTCATTTTCGGAACCGGGCGTCACACCAGAGGAGCAACCCGTCTCTGTACAATGACGCTATAACATACATCATATGTAATTACAGACTCACCTCTGTGGTATTAAGCGTAAAACTTATGGAGGTGCTCAATGTTCCAAGGATTAGGGAGCGGTGTCCCATCCTCGGTTGCCAAGCGGACGCATCCGAGACGGGATACTTTGATCACTCGAAAGGGTCCTTCCCAGCTGGGGGAAAGTTTGTCTAACCCTTCTCGAGTTTGTATTCTCCATAGCACCAGATCGCCTTCCTCGAGCTTTCGGCTATGCACATTCCTTTGGTGATAACGCCGGAGTGCTTGGCGGTATCGTGCATTTCAAACAGCTGCTCGACACCTTCCCTCTTCGACGAGGTCAGGTCTTCACGCCGGAGCTGGTCCTGCGTGGCTGCGTCAAAGGTCCGGACCCAGATCAAGCCCAAGGTGATTTCCGGAGGAAGGACTGCTTCAGCTCCGTACACCAGGAAGAAGGGTGTCTCTCTAGTTTACCGATTTGGAGTTGTCCTGTTTGCCCACAAGGTGGGCGGAAGCTCCTCGATCCAGTTGGCTCCATGTTTTTTCAAGCGCTCATATGAGCACGTCTTGAGTCCCTTTAGGATTTCTGCATTTGCTCTCTCAGCTTGGCCATTGCTTGTCGGGTGAGCCACGGAAGCGTAGCTTACTTGAATGCCAAGGTCTTCGCAATATCCTTGGAATGCAGAACTTGTGAATTGGGTCCCGTTGTCAGTTATGATCTTGTTTGGGACTCCAAATCTGCATACTATGGACTGCAAGAACTTGATAGCTAATTGCTTGTTTATTGTCACAACTGGAGTTGCTTCCGGCCACTTGGTGAACTTGTCGATGGCGACATACAGATACTTGTAACCTCTGATGGCTTTTGGGAAAGGTCCCAAAATATCCATACCCCACACAGCGAATGGCCATGTCGGAGGTATCATTTGTAAAGGTTGAGCTGGTGTGTGAATTTGCTTCGCATGAAACTGGCATGCTTCACATTTCTTCACTAGCTCGTTTGTATCCTGGAGTGCTATAAGCCAATAAAAACCATGTCGGAAGGCTTTACCGACCAATGTGCGGGAAGACGCGTGGTTCCCACACTCGCCTCCATGGATTTCCACGAGGAGCTCACGACCTTCTTCCCTTGTAATGCACCGCATTAGGACGCCATTGGCACCACACGGTAGAGATCCCCTTCTACCAGTGTGTATCTTTTAGCCAATCTGACTATCCGGTCAGCAGATACATTGTCTTCAGGAAGTATGTTGTCTTTCAAGTAGCTCCGGATCTCCGAGATCCATGCATCGGAGCTAACTTGAACTTCTGAGTCTTGCGTGCTGGGTTGCTCGGAGCTTCCTGCAGCACCTACGACCCTTGATGGACGCCATGGTAACAGGGCTATCAGGACCGCCAGCTTCGAGGTGCTGGTCTTGCCCCCTTCGCTCAGTTCGGCAGGCTGAGTTGTTGGTCTTGACAATCTCCGGACGAAGGTTCCATCGGGAGCCAGAGCTCCGGTTGAAGTTTTCGTCGAGAGTTCGTCAGCTTCAGCGTTGTTGAGACGTTGGACATGGCAAAGATCCAGGACTTCAAAATCCTTCTGAAGCTTCTGGACTTCAAGAAGATATGCAGCTAGTTGGGGGTTGTTGCAGCAGCATTCACCTTTGACTTGTTTTATAATGAGCTGTGAATCACCCTTTACCAACAGTTGCTTGACACCATATGATAGTGTCACCTTGAGCCCATAGATTAGTGCTTCATACTCTGCCATGTTGTTGGTCGCCTTGAAGTCAAGGTGAACCATGTATTTGACCTTCTCCCCGGTCAGAGCAAGGAGAAGGATTCCAGCTCCGGCCCCCTGCTTCTGCACGGAGCCGTCGAAGTAGAGAGTCCAGTGAGGCTCAGTGAAGACCAGAACCTTAGGTTCCAACTTCTGCTCACAAGAGCCCCCAGGATTTGATGGAGAGGGGGTCCATTCCGCCACAAAGTCTACCAATGCTTAACTCTTGATCGCTTGTCTTGGGATGAATTCAAGATCAAACTCGGCCAATTCCGCTGTCCACTTTGCAATGTTCCCAGTAGAATTGGGGTTATGTAAGATTGCATGTAGTGGATAAGAGGTTACCACTGAAATCTTGTGAGCTTGGAAGTAGTGACGAAGCTTCCTAGAGGCGATAAGAACTGCGTAGAGCAGTTTATGCACCTCTAGGTACCGAGTCTTTGCATCGTTAAGTACTTCACTTATGAAGTACAGTGGGCGCTGAACTGTCTGGAACCTCTTGAAGGGGCCCGGAGCTTCCTCCTCATCAACCCGGACCCTCCCAGAGGGGTCCGAACCTTTTTCGGGGACCTCCTGGTTCTTGCTAGGGGATTTCGGAGCTTCCTTGGAAGTGACCCGGACCCACTCGGAAGGATTCAGATCTTCTTGTTCAGCAACAGTAACTCCTTCATTTGAAGGAGGTTGATCCTCTGACTTCTCGCCTTGAGGATCCGGGTCTAAGGGTTGGGACCCAGACTAGCCTTCAGGTAGCTCCGGACCTTCACGGAGGGGTCTGGATTCCTGAACTAGAGATGGTTCTGGTCTTTTTGCAACCAAGACCATGCTGACAACTTCGTCAGTTGCTAAAATGTAAAGCAGAAGTGGCTCACCAGGATTCGGAGCTACCAAAGTTGGAAGAGTGGTGAGGAGATCCTTCAGCTCTTGGAATGCCTTTTCTACTTCTTCAGACCATTTGAGTGGTCCGGACTTCCTCAATAGTTTGAAGAAGGGTAGCGCCCATTCCACCAGTCTTGAGTTGAACCGGCTGAGGGCAGCTAGACACCCAGTTAGCTTCTGGACATCCTTGATGCGAGTTGGTGGCCGCATGTCTTCAATAGCTTTAATCTTCGCTAGATTCGCCTCTATTCCTCGGTGGTTCACTAAGAATCCAAGAAGCTTTCTGGAGCTAACCCCAAAGACACACTTGTCTGGGTTCAGCTTTGTGCGTGTAATTCGCAACTTGTCGAAGACAGCTTGCAAGGTGTCAAAAAATGACTCCTTGTTCTTGATCTTGACGATGATGTCATCGACGTACACTTCCACTACATCTCTAATGAGCTCTCCAAAAGTTTTGTACATAGCTTGCACAAACGTTGAAGCAGCATTTTTGAGACCGAATGGCAAGGTAGTGTAACAGTACAATCCATCTACTGTGATGAAGGCGATATGCTCTTCTTCTTCCCTAGACATTCTGATTTGATGATACCCATAATATGCGTCTAGGAAACACAGTAATTCACACCTGAAGGTGGAATCCACTGTCTGATCTATTCTAGGTGGTGGAAATGGATCCTTTGGGCATGCCTTATTCAGTGTTGTGTAGTCGATACACATTCGAAGCTTCCCGCTGGCCTTGGGTACAACGACTGGGTTTGCCAGCCATTTTGGATGGAAGACTTCTCAGATGAATCCAACTTCGAGCAACTTCTTCACTTATTGACGTATGAAGTTATGTCGCTCTACTGATTGCTTTCGAGGCTTCTGATGTACAAGCCGAGCGTCAGGATAAATCTTCAAATTGTGCTCAATCACCTCCTTAGGGATCCCAGACATTTGTGATGGTTGCCAGGCAAACACGTCGACATTAGCCCAAAGGAAAGTGATGAGCATGAGTTCCTATTTGTCGTTCAGGCCTCCCGATATATGGGTGGTCTGAGCAGCGTCGGAACCAATTTGGACAACTTTGACAGGAATGTCACTGTCGCCGCTTGGTTGCACACGAGGTGCAGAAGTTGAGCCTCGATGACGAATGCTCGGGGGCTTAGGAGCTTGCTCCTTTCTGGATTCTTCCTCCTGCGCTGTAGCAAGTGCGTGGAGTTCTTCCAGAGTAGTAACTCCAGCGGTGCGATCTTCGTGGATCTGGAGAACGCCTGAGGGTGTTGGCATCTTCAACACCAAGTAGCCATAATGAGCAGCGGCCATGAATTTGTATAAAGCTGGCCTGCCCAAGATGGCGTTGAATGGCAAGTTGATCTGTGCCACGTCGAAGACCAACTTCTCAGTCCTGTAATTCTCCCGAGTTCTGAAGGTCACCGGGAGAGTAATGGTACCAAGTGGGGTTATGGCCCCCGGACTTACTCCTAAGAAAGGTCGGGGGGACGAAGGTCCGAAGGTCGGAGCTGAAGTTTGACGAAGGCTTTGATGCTTATGAGGTTCAGCCCTGAACCTCCGTCCAACATTACGTGGTGGAGCTGGATGTTATTGATGGTCGGAGATACCATCAGCAGAAGTTGACCAGCTCTGATCATGTTCCAAGGGCAGTATGAAGCATCGAAGGTGATGGCAGTATCCATCCACCTCCGATGAGGCTCCACCCTGGCGGTGGGAGCTACAGAGGTCATGTCCCGCCGCATTGTCTTGAGGACACGACGGGAAGTGATGTCCCACGAACCACCAAAGATGGTGTTCATAGTCTTCCGACGCTCGTTGTCGGAGACGTCGGAGTCGTCGTCAATGGAGGTGTAAACAGCCTTCAAGACCTTCTTGGGGTCCTGAAAGCCTAACTCCTCTTGAGTCGGAGCTTCGTAGACTTTTTGTTTTCCTTCCCTTTGACGGAAAGGAGCTTCTTCCCGGCGCTTGTTGTAGCGCTCGGCGAGGTTTTGGACCTCTCGGCAGTCTTCCAGGTTGTGCCTGTCCGTCTTGTGTATGGGACACCACATCTTGGAGTTGCCACCATCTTCAGACGACGGCCGAGGTTGTTTCTCAGGGTGTGGCCCCTGGCCACCCGGAGCTGCGGCAGCTGCAGCAGTGGGTGTGCCGGCCGACGGCTTCTTATTGCCGTTGGACTTTTTCTTCTTCTTGCCACTCCTGGAGGTAGTGGCTTCACCCTTGGAGTAATTTTTTTTGGCCTTCGGAGGTGGTTGGGAGTGCATTTCACGGCCCTCCGGAGCCTTGGCACACTTGTCTGCCAAGTTGAAGAGTTCCGTGACGCTGGTGACTTCCTTGGTCGCCAGCTTCTCCAACATTTTCTTATCTCGAACGCCCTGCCCGAATTCTACAATAACAGAAGCGCTTGAGATAGAAGGAATGGTATTTCGTACCTGGGAGAACCTCTGGATGAAGGATCGCAAGGACTCTCCCCCTTCTTGCTTGACAGCAAAAAGATCCAGTTCTGTGCCTGGTCGGGTGTATGAGCTCTCGAAATTGGCGGTGAATTGTTGGCACAACTCCGCCCAACTGTTGATGGAGTTAGGCGGAAGGCTCATGAACCAAGACCTGGCGGTCCCAGTCAAAGCCACAGGGAAATAATTGGCCATCACGACCTCATTTCCCCAGCCGCAAGGATAGCGGTGGAGTAGATTTGAAGAAATTCGGCAGGATTAACAGTCCCGTCAAATTTGTCCGGCAAGTGAGGCCGGAACTTCTGCGGCCATCTAACCATGGGTAGGTTCATGGCCAAGGTAGAATAGCCTCCTCCTACTCCCTCAGGAACGGGGTTGTCCCGAGCCTCTTGCCTCTCGTGAGCACGCTCAATGTGGACGCAGCTGTCCTATTGCCGGTAACGACGATCGAGCTCTGCCCGGAGGTTGTGAGTCAAAAGCCTTGTTACTGTGTGAGTACGTCATGCCCCAAAAGGCAGCGACGTTGCCTGTTGAGATGCAGCACGCTTCCTGTGATGTGATGTTTGCGGACCGAGTCTACCCGACAAGGTTCGACGCTGCGATGGGGCCCGCCCCAAGGGGGGAGGACTTTGATTGCTGATGCCATCGGCTGCTGCTGCAACCAGATAATCCACATCAGCTCTCCACTGCTCCATTGCACCCTGGGGTGCTCCTGGAGGCGCTGTACGTTGGAGAAGAGCAAGCGTAGCAATAAGCGCGTGTTCGGGGTTGTTGTTTGTCGATGCAGTGATCGACGCAGACGCCCCATCTCGATGTCCAGGTTGATTCATCGGAGCGGACGGTGGCGGCGGTGGAATGACTCCTGCTGAGGCTACAGCACCTGCTGGCTGTTGCATGTTGGAGGGATTACCTCCAGCACGTTGCTCAGCGTGGTTACCGTTGGATGATCCAACAGCAGAATTCACCATCTTGGAATCTCAGGCGCTCCCCCTTCCTGGCGCGCTAAATGTCGGAGTCTGGTTCCGGCAATTCCCCCGGCACTACTGTTACTAGCCCGCGGAGTTTCTTAGTTCGGTTATGGCGCGCAGAGATTCAAAACAAGATAGTGACTTGACACAAGGATTTACGAGGTTCGGGTCGCCTGAGCGTAATACCCTACTCGATGGGTGTGTTGTTGTTGTTGTATTGAGTGTATGAGCATGTGAGAGTCTGAGCCAGAGAGGGATCGAGAGCTAGAGTCAGCATCTAGAGTCTCTAGACGGTCTGGAGTCTCTAGACGGTCTGGAGTCCTCCCCTGTGTATCGCTCGACCAGTCCTTTTATAGTACAAGGGCTGCCCGTTACATTGTTAGCCTGGCCCGACATGTGGCCCTGGCGGTTACTGATGCCTAATACACAGTTTAATGTACTTAATTCCCCTTAATAGCGTGGTAACGCACCTTAATGGTGGTGTTACTAGTATTAAGGGTCCTATAATCGTGTGTCATTAAGATAGTATTAATGACACATAATCAGGTCTTGAAGCCTTAAATGTCCCTTGAAGGTCTGAGCCGTTTGAGGTCCACCAATCTGCCTGTTGAGGTTGAAGGTCCGACAGTTGGACGCGTGGCAGCTTCGGAGCTTACAGTCTTGGACGAGTAGATCTGGTGTTGTGGTACACATGTCGGTACTAGAGCTTCCCTCTGTCGGGGGTTAGATCCGGGGGTGCCACACAGGTATCCAGTCCGGAGCATTCCCATGTAGGGATTGTAGCTCCGGTTTTATGATACACGTGGTGGTACTGGGACTAACCATATGAGGGAGAGGCAGGTCCAGTTACAAGCAACATGTGGGGCCTTTGGAGGTCTTCAACTCAGATAGGTGGAGTTCCTTTGCACTCTTTGCAGTTCCAAGGAGTATCCGATACGCAGGGTACCGACACAAGCGGTTGCAATCGCATCAGCCCAAAATTTCCTAGGATTTTAATATTCATCAAGCATAGTCCTAGCCATCTCAACTAAGATTTTGTTCTTTCTTTCTACAACACCATTTAGTTGAGGTACATATGGTGAAGAAAATTGATGATCTTTTCCATTTTCAACACAAAAGTGATCAAAAGATTAATTTTTAAATTTGGTTTTGTTATCACTTCTAATTTCTTTTAAAGATCATGGGTCCCGATACATTCTTTAGAGTCGACCAAAGGACTCGTTGGTTTGGTGACCAATTGATAATCTAAGAAATAAAGTTCTAAAGTGACTAAAATCTTCATTCTTAGATGCCATAAAGTAAAACCAAGAGTATCTAGAATAATCATTAACAATCACAAGAAAGTACCATTTACCTCCAAAGGATTGAACACGTAAAGGTCCTACGGTGTCAAGGTGCAAAAGTTGACCCGGTTCAGTTGTCATGATCATTGTGAGAGTAGTATGTGAACCTGCAACCATCTTAGCATGTCTACAAGAAGAGCACACAATCTCTTTGTCTCCTTTAAGCTTAGGCAGCCCACGTATGCGATCAAGAGCACTAACACGCGTTAGATGATCAAAGCCTACGTGACCAAGTCTATGATGCCAAAAATATAAATCCTTTGAATCATTAGCAACTAGACACCTATGCTTAGAGGAAGACATATCAAAATTAGCTTTAAAAACTCTTACAAACTGAGACATGTTAAAAATAAGCTCACTATTTGAACCTACAACTTCGCAGCAGTTTTTATTGAAAATAATTTCCAGATTTTCATCTAGCAATTGTGAAACAGAAAGCAAGTTGTATTTCAAATTTTTGACAAGTGCCACATCCTTCAAAGTGTAGTGATCATTTATTCTAATCGAACCCTTAGCAATTATAGGAGTTGAAGAATTATTGGCAAAAGTAACATTTCTACACGTGACACAAAAGAGAGGGAGGAGAACCATTCTTTGTTACCGGTCATGTGGCATGAGCAACCTGAATCTACAATCCAAATGTTCTCCTTCCTCAAGCGTGTAACCTACATAGAAGAACAATACGTTGATGACTCAATACTGAGGTTTCAAAAGGCATTTAGGAATCCAGTACTGAGTCACACGATGTGCAGCAGGAAAAACACGCAAAAGCTAAGATAAAACAGCAGTTTATGAGCCAAAGCTTGAGGATTTTTGTACCCAACTACTGTCCTACGAGATGTTACATGTGAAGCACGAAAAACAGTAGGTCTGGGAGCAAACTTTGCATGTTTTCGACTCATTACAGCAGATTGCATGTTCTTATCATTCGCTTTAGCAAGTGTAGCAAATTTTGTATGAAAGTTATGAGATCTAGCAATCATTCTTTCCTTTTTCTGTTGTTTAGGTTGTACAATGAAATTTAACTTTGTGTTCATGTCTAGATGAGCAAGCAACATTTTTATTTGAAACCGAATGAGACAACACTCCTGCAAATTTGAAAACCACTTTTTTTTGTTTAGGAACTGTTTGAATCAAACCACTTCCTAATGACTTTACAATTTTAGGTGGATGTGCGTTAGCATGAGCATGAGAATCAAAACCTTAACCAGTTTTATCATTGCAAGACTTGGAAGAATTCAACAGCAAGTTTAGGTTCTTATTCCCATTACAAAACCGATCTAATGTCCTATGCATGTTATCAAGTTTATTGGACAGATCAAGACAATTTTCACATGAAGTTTTTCCTTTTAATTTGAATTGGAACAATATTTAACTTCATGAGAACGTAAAGCGTTGTTTAATATAGAAATTTCATTCATAGCATCTTGTAGTTCCTTATCAAGATCATCACAAGTAGAACAATGCAAATCAATTGTATAACAGCTAGCAACTTTCAAGTTTTTATAATTAAGTGCAGCAAGCTCTCTGTTCTTTTCAATTTCTAACTCAAGTTTATCAAGTGTGGAGGTGTGCGCACTTCTTAATGAGGACAATTGTTCATATATTAAATCACATGAGGAACAAGAATCATCACTAGAAAACAAGGATTTCAAACAATTAATATCATATTCTAGTGACTCTGTTTTAACAGCATTGTCCCTAAGCTTTTTGTCCTTTTTCTTAACTATAACAGTGGCACGAGAAATAGCATCACACATTTCTTTGCAAGTAGGACATACCTCTCCATTGTCGATGTTGTGTTCAGCCTCCTCCATACTTGATATTGGCTTGCCCGCCATGAAGCACAAGTTTGCCAAATCATCTTCATCTTCGTCACTTCCATGTCCACATCGCTTAAGTCAAGTTCTTGAAGTGCGGAGATAAAACTGCTCACCAATTGACGTCCTGTAAAACCCTTCTTTTTCTTCGTATATTTTGCAGAGGAGTGCTTCGTCCTTGTTTGTTTTTCATCTCGGGAAGTAGGACCTGAAAGGTTAGGGCAATCTGAATGAAAATGTCCTATCTTACCACATTTAACATCGTTGTGGTCCGGAGCCTCCTCTCCTTCTAGTTCTCACATTTTGCAATGCTTTTGAGAACCTAGTAGAGAGAAGTACTAGCTCCTCCTCTAGAAACTCCTCAATCTGTTCAAGGTTTAGAGTGGACAACAAAGCAAGTGTACTACAAGATGAAGATTGGATGGAGCTAGGCATATCACATTGAGAAACAAATGCAAAAGACTTGTTGGGGTTCTTACGTGAGATTATATCAGTTTTATGAGTTTTCAATTTAGAATATAGTACATCTAAAGTAAGTATACTCATGACAGTAGATTCACGAATAGATGTAACCTTCATCTCCCAAATTGACATGTCTAATGCACTTAGTAATTGCCTAGCATTCTCAGCATATGAAAAATTAACATTGACACTACGCAAGTTGCAGAGAATTTTATTAAAGCGAGCAAAGAGATGATCAATGGACTCACTTGGTTGCATCTCGAAGTGCATTTATTCTTTCTTGAACATGTCTTGCCTTACCTCCTTGATCGTGTTGGATCTTTCGTGGTAGTCACAAAGTGATTTCCACACATCGTATGCAGATCGGAGGTACGCAACACGGTCAAAGTCGCTTTGAGATAATCCTTGTATGATAAAGTTCTGAGCCTTGTTGTTGTTGTCGACATCTCTCAGATTTGTAGCTGTAACTTGATCATTTGACGACACTTCATAAGGCTTGTATACCTTCTCCCATATTGTGAAGCCTTGTGCCTGGATGAATGCTTCCATACGTGCCTTCCAAACCTGAAAATCAATACCACTAAACACACAAGGTTTGGCGGAGTATTTCTCCATGATGATTAGTCAAAAACACGTGCAAATCACAAAGATTAGAGCACCGTGGCTCTGATACCAATTGTAGGATCAAAGAGCACGTGAAAATCTACCAGAAGGGGGTGAATGGTAGATTTAAAACTTTTTCAGTGGAAACAATGAAAACCCTCGGCAGAAAAACTATTTGTTAAAGAAATCGTGTGTGAGACTAATATAAATGTGTTTCACCTTGACAAAAGTGATATATATCAGAGAGAATCAAGTCACGAAGATGATACAACAAGAATCACTCAAATCCATCAAGATAAACTCAAGTTACAATCGAAAGATCGAACAAAGGTCAATTTGTTTTACCAAGAAAAAAACAGATCTACAATACTGCAAAGAAACTCGTATAGATCAAAAACCACAAATCCAACGACCGTGAAATTTTGAAAGATGATAGATAATCACGTTGTGAAGACAACCAAAAAATAATCACATCAATAGGACCTGTAAAACTCGAGTTATGATAAAACCACCGAAGAAAGGTAGTGTTGTGCAGAAAACTCGACGAGAAAAACTTGTCTAGAACAAGTCAGATGGACAAAGCACAAAAGTTCCTTTAATCTACGATCTTTATTCAATAGAACACAATAGAAACAACCCAAAAGTCGTCTCTCCCAAGGTATGGCCTTCCTTGCTTATATAACCAGTCCAAAGGCCAACTCAACTCAAACGAGGAATCTAATCCTACTCAATTCACGAATCAAAACTTTCCATAACCGCTCAATATCTTCCTATTCGCAGATAGAAATAATCTCGAGACTTCATAACAAACCAGGAACACATCCCGTATTCCTAAACAGCTTGACTTTCATGCGGCACACGAAAACTACCATAACCAACTCAATACTTTCCATATTGAGCCATAACCGACTCAGCCAGCAGCCGAAGTCATCATGCGATACGATCCGATCCTTCAGATCTTCCTTCCATAACCCGTCTTCAGAACTATGTTGCCACATCATGCACCGCATGCATACGTGCGAACACCTTCCTTCGATGTCCAGTAACCTTCATATGCACTGCCCTTGATTCAATCATCCTACGCGACCTCCTGACCCATTCAATCACAATTCCTCCTGAACTTGATTGTTGGAGCCTCATCTACACCCTGAGACTAGTCCAAAGGATCCTGTGACTGGCCATGACTTGAACTCAAGCAACACCTGCACATGAATAAACATCCAATACTTCCGAGCACAAGTCCTCGACTTGACTCACGTTAGTTCCGAAACCACAACACCTTACGTGAGCACCTCACATAAGCATGTTGCAAACCATAGCAAAATAATATCAACCATAACCACCAAAACACACCAAAAACATAGTAAAAGAATACTAAGGAACCTTTGCATAAGTGTAAAACAAGTTTCAAACATTGCAACATAAAAGAGGAACAATTGCAATCAAGCTCCAAACCTTGCCAAAGCTAACCGGACAAGCTGGACCTTGATAAAAAGATGTTTTGGTAGTATTCAAAACATTTATCATAAAATCCAATGTATTCAGCACACATAGGTCTCACATAAAGAAACTGCATCAAGCAAAGATCCTGTCACCACGAGCCCTCAACCAAAGAGGTACGCGTGGCCACGACGGTAGAGGCGCGCACCGCTTCAGCTGATTAAGACAAAATTAAAAGGCAGCGCGGAAAAGCAGGATAGGGCTCCACCCTCGAGCTCGTCGCCTCCCCCCAGGGTGGACCCAGGGGCCATTGTTGGTACCGGCATACCGGGTACCTTCGCGCACAAGCTAGAGCCGCCTAGGTACCCCAACTTCCAGCAGAGGCGGGGCCCAAGGACGCCACGTGTTCAGAAGGCCCGGACCCATCTGCCTCAGATGCGGACCCGGGGTACCCGCAAGAGACCCCAAAGAAGAGTTCAGCCGCCCCTTGGGACGAGCTCTCCAGTAGCCACGTGTCCAGCAGGTAAGGATCCCCCTCCCCCATGAGATAGGGCTTCGGTGCTGCCACGTGGTCCGAGGCATCGGACAGGCCACCTCCCGTGTAGGCGGGCTCCAGCGCTGCCACGTGTTTCGCGGCCTTAGAGTCCCCACTCTACTCAGGAACAGGCTGCGAGGCTGCCACGTGGTCCATAAGACGGGGCCCGACCTCCTCCGCGGAGGTGAGCTCCCGAGAAGTCACGTGTCTGTAAGGCGGGACCCGACCTCCTCCGCGGAGGTGAGCTCTCGAGCTGCCACAAAGTCCAGCCACTTGCCATGGACGGAGAGTTGCAGGAGTTGAGAGGGCGGGGCTCCTTGTCCCTTTCAAGGATTGAAGATACACGGCTTACCAAGACACATGGCGTGGTGCACGCCTAATGTCAAGTACCACTATGACCAATCGCATCACAATGAAGACACCGCAGGCCTATCTCACTCCGTCAAGTGGGTAGCTTACGATGACAGAGACAGTTGGACGGGACATCTCCTTCCATTGTCAGCAATGGCGCATGGGCCACTAGTGACTCAGGCGACAAGACGACGAGTCATCAAAGCCATGATCAAAGGAAGCTTATGCAAGAAGCCTTAAATATTTAGGATAAGATCGCCCCGAGACCACCTGTCGGGCCCCGGACCCCACTTGTAAGGCGTCCGGCCTTGTCTATAAAAGGACCGGACCACCACACAAAAGTGCATCTAGGCACCCCTTGTGGGTTTTGGTTGATTAATGACAAACAAATGAGATCCTAACAAAATTGTTGAGATGAGCGCAAGTTTAAAGAAATGAGAAAGAAAGCACAAAAAGGAAAGAGAATGAGGATTTAAAGGGAAAAGAGCTTGAGAGTTGAAAAGATTAGATTAATTTGTATGTAGTCTGTTGGAGAAAAACACCCCAAGAGCTCAAGTGAACAAATAATTCAACTCAGTGCACATTTCACAGGAAAATCAGACTAGTCTGATAAGCACCAGACTAGTTCGATATCTCTCTTACTTAGATCGGACTAGTCCCCCCTAGTGCGGACTAGTCCTCAGCATTTCACACTTGCACAACACCGAACAAGTCTGATATCCATTGGACTAGTCTGATAATCCTCTAACTAAAATCGGAAAAGTCCTCCAAGTCTGGACTTGTCCTTAGCCCTACAATCTTTCACTGCACCGACCAAGTCCGGTATCACCGGACTAGTCCAAAAACTCTCTGACTAAAATCGGCCAAGTCCCTCCAAGTGCGGACTTGTCCTTAGTCCTACACGGTGTTCATCACACCGGACTAGTCCAATATTAACCGGACTAGTCCGAAAATTTTCTAACTAAAATCGGACTAGTCCGCACCGATAACGTAATAGTCCGTTATCCATCAATACTTAGGGTTTCCCACACGCCGCACACCGGACTAGTCTGGTGTCCACCACGGACTAGTCCTGTTAGAACGCGGCCCGGCCCGTCACGCAGACGGGCCCCTACCGCGAGCCCAGGTCGCAACGGGCCTGCTACGCAAGCAAGCCCAACCGGAGCCCCAACCAAGGTCATGGGCCACCTCAACCCAAAAGACTAGCCTGATAGGTGAGGTTCCCTCCACCTTATATGTTGGGCTCCCCCATCATCAATATCCGATGTGGGATTAAACCTAACAATTTCCCCCTTCATCACACATCGGGTGGTCCTACTCCCCTTCACACTCGGGTGGACACCACTCCGACAGCCCGATTTCATGTGGCCCGGGAGATCTCTCCGACAGTCCGATATCCGTGTGTGGCCCGAGAGACTTTACAGGTTTCCGACCTGGCTCTGATACCAATTGAATGTTGGCCTAGAGGGGGGGGTGAATAGGCCTTCTTGAATTTTATCGGTTCCTGTAACACTTCAACAACGAGATCAAAAAACAGATATAACGGACTAGTCCGGTAAAGTGCGGACTAGTCCGGATTTTACGGGCTAGGTTGATCAAGTTAGGTCAATTTGATTGTTTGTTGACTTTTGCAGCGGAAATATAAACTTTGTGATCAGTTCAATAGTTGTGTAACAGATTCTATTAAGAATATGACTTTATTTCAACTATTAACTTTGTATTCAACAAATCTAATCAAACCCTAGATAATGTTGATCAACTAGAATAAAGAACACAAATGAAAGACACAAGATTTATCCCGTGGTTCGGTTACCACGAAGGCAGCCTACGTCCACGTTGAGGAGCCCACAAAAGGGCCGGGTCTTCACTAACCCTTCCCTCGTTCGGATCGCCACGAAGGCCAATCCTATTCCACTAATCACACAGGGGTAAATCACCGAGTTTAAGGGGCGATCTCACAAGTTGAGCGCTCCCTTGATTACAAGATTCAAGACCACCAATAACACACTTCAAAATATACAAACTGAGATGCAAGAGTGTGTTAGAGATTCAAACCAAGAGCTCAATCGCGTATCAAGTGCCCTCTCCAATGATCTACAAGTGATCTTCAATGTAGTGATCAATTTAGCACTTGGTTTTGTGGAGAGAGGTAGTTTTCGAGGCTCTTGGGAGGTGTGACGGCGCTAGGGTTCGAGAGAGTTTGAAAGTGGGCCGTGCACCTCTATTTATAAGGGGTTTCTGGAAGTTACCGTTAGGGTTCAGAAAATTCGGACTAGTCCGTGGTGGTGACCGGACTAGTCCGGTGTGCTGTGAGAAGCAAACCCTAAGTGTCCAGGAATATCGGACTAGTCCGTTTGAAAACGGACTTGTCCGATTTCACTGCTGGAAAACTTCGGACTAGTCCGATTATCATCGGACTGGTCCGGACCTGTGAAACCTTTAGTGTTTAGGATGACAAGTCCGCACTTGGAGGACTTGTCCGATTTAGATCAGTGTGTATATCGGACTAGTCCGTGTAAACACCGGACTTGTCCGAAGTGGATCAGAAAGGATATCGGACTAGTCCGGTGGAGACCGGACTTGTCCGATCTAGTGACTTGTGCCTTGTGTTGAGGACTAGTCCGCACTGGGGAGGACTAGTCCGAAGTGGAACAGAAGAATTATCGGACTAGTCCGGTGATGACCGGACTTGTCCGATCTTGTGCAGAATGTGATATCGGACTAGTCCGGTGGACATCGGACTAGTCCGGTCCTGTATAGCTTTGTGCATGTGTGTGTGTGATTAAATGAGATTGAGCTCTTGGGTGTGTTTCCTTAACACACTCCACACATACTAAACTACTGGTTTCTTCTCCTTGAGCTCAAATCCATTTTCCTTCTCAATTTCCTCTTTTTGGCACTTTGCTCATCTTTCATCATTTTTCTGCATTCATCTCAACAAAAGAATTAGGATCCCAATTGCTTGTCATAAATCATCCAAAACCCACAAGGGAGTCCTAGATGCACTTTCAATCTCCCCCTTTTTGGTGATTGATGACAACCAATTGAGATTTCACAAAATGAGGTATAAAATGAGATTTTTCATAAAGTGTGCACATATGACTCACAAATGCATCAAGCAACAAGAGAATCATTCATATGTGCATTCTTTATGGTGGGATGCATACTAAGAGCATGAATGCATTAAGAATGACAGAATTTGCATTGATCAACTAATATCAAGTGAATATAGCATTTCAGGAGCAAAAATTCAGATTTCATCACACACTTGCAAATTAACTGAGCAATTTAACATAGGACCAAACATGATATGAAAATAGCGTTAAACAATTACAATCACAAATAGAAAATACATGGAGACTCTCTCCTCGCATTCTATGCAGCTAAAGCTAAGTCTAGAAGCTCCCCCTCAATCTCTCCCCCTTTGGCATCAAGACACCAAAAAGAGAGAGAGGGAGGTCCTAGGGCTTCACTCTTCGCTGTCAGTCCTCTCATCGTCTTCATCATCTTCATCGCTTTCTTCTTGGCGAGGTTGAGAGGGAGGAGGAGGAACGGAGCTGCTCGAGCCCCCAATGCCAAAATAGGCAAGCTCGGATGTAGTCAAGGGGCTGAGTTCAGTGACGTCCAGATCAGAGTCTTCAGAAATGACTGGAGACCCTATTGGGTTGATCTCCAGTTTCTCACTCAGCTGCTTCACATTTGCTTTTATGTACCTCATGTCTTCTTTCCTCTTCTGGTTGAGCTTATGAAGCTTCACTTCAGTTTTCTTGCAGGAGGAGAGAAGAGACACCAAGTACTTCAGGATCCCACTGGCGGATCCTTTCTTAGGGGCTTCCCTGGAGGGAGGAGGAGCCCTAGCAGCTTCTTCTTGTCTTGCCGGTGCCTCGGGGCTTGAGGCCGGCGATGGAGGAGCTTGGACAATTACTGGCTGAGGCTTCTGAGGCCTCAGTGGAGTGTGCTCCACATCCTTCACGAACTCGATCCCTGTGACCTTCTCGATCATAAACATCAAGTAGGGGGCATAGCCACAGGATCGGTTGGGGGTGCTTGAGATATTGACCATATCATTCCAGATATATTCAGCCACATCAAACTTTCTGTCCTTGCTTATGACCCTCATCAGGGTCCGGAGGTAGCCTTGTACACTCCCTGCATCCCCATCCTTGGGGGCTATTGTCTTCCGGAGGACTCTATTGAGCACAACAAAGAAAGGCTTCATATTCTTGGTAGAGGGAGGGACATACTTGGAGTTGGGCTCATACAGGAACTTCATCCTGTCCCTCTCAATGACCCCTATGTTGTGGATAATGAGGTGGTCATGTCCTCCAGACTCAAGGTGCAGCAAACTGGCAAACTCTTCTTGAGTAATTGAGTACTTGGATCCATGAGTCATCCAAGTCACATTTTCCTCGTCTTCACTAGAGAAGTGGCACGTTGCATAAAACTGTGCAATCACTTCATCATTCCAGTTATATCTGAAGGCAAACAAGTCCTTCAGTTCGTGTTTCTCAGCAGCTGCAATAACCTCATCAAAGGCTGCACACTTCTTCTTCTCCAGGTGGGCCCAGTCAATCCATTGACTGCGCACCACTGGGGTCTTCATAGGCAAATAGACCAATTTGTAGAAGTCCGAGTGGAAATTGGACCAAAATCTGCCATCTGCTGCTTGCTTGGATCTTGCATAGCAGTCTACCCCTCTCAGCTTAGCAGCCACCTCGCTGCCCTTGCCAGTGAACTTCTCTTCATTTGGGTCCCGGGCCCCTTCTCTGGGGGCATGCAGCTTGAGGGGCCCAACTGGCCCTGTGGCAACTCCTTTGCCCTTTCCTTTGGTTTGTCGAAGGCCACTTGAGGAGGTGCCGGCCTTCGATGCAGCTTTCTTCACACACACTTTCCTTCTGACTTGGGGAGGTGAGGGAGCTGGCTCGGAGGGTTTCTCTTGGCGTTTCTTGCCAAGACCCGCCGAGGGCCGAGGTGCCACCTCGGACTCAAAATCGGACATTTCGTAGTCAGAGCTCGACATGATCTGAGAATGAGTGATCAAGGTAAAATACAGGTTATACAAGGTATTGGTGAGATAATATGGCAATGGAAGGCATTAGGGAATGAAGGAATTAGGTTTTGGTTCAGAAACAACGGACTTGTCCGGTGCACAGGCACGGACTAGTCCGGTGGACCGGCTTGTCCGTACCTGGACCGGACTAGTCCGGTGTTCATCCGCAAAAACCTAACAGATTGGGTAAAATTTGATCCCTAAGCCAAAAATAGTCTAGCATACACGTAGTACATCTATTGGACATGTAACTAGTGAAGAATGCTAGGCCAAACGATAAGCAATGGAGAAATTTGCGATTTCTTAGGGTTTGAAGAAAATTTACCAAGAAATCGAAGGAGGCTTGAGATTTTGGGGGTTGGAGGCCGGACTTGTCCGCTAACTTCAATCCCCGAGTCTTCAAGCTTGATCTCCGCCCAAGTTTGAGGCTTTTCGACGGAGGAATCGAGTATTTGCCTTGGGAGCTCGAGCGCAAGAGAGAGAATGCTTGGGGCGAGTGTGAGAGTGAATGAATTAGGGTTTGGTGGCGGCTAGGGTTAAGGATACGAAAAATCGGACAAGTCCGGACATGACCGGACTAGTCCGAAGTCGTCCAGAAACTTATATCGGACTAGTCCGTGGTCTGTCGGACTAGTCCGGCCTAACCGGCACTCTGCGGACAAGTCTGCAATGGGCGGACTAGTCCGGGTAACCACGGACTTGTCCGTGGTCACCAGGAGAGAAATGCATAGCCCATTCATATATATTTGAAGGTTCAATATTAGAGATTAGAGAGACAAAACAATTCAAATAATCTTAATGAATTTGACCAGTAAGCAAACAACAATCATACTATGATCAAAATTCATCAAGATCTAATAATTGACATAGTTTTCGAGAGAAAAGTGAAGAGGGATGATTTTCACAATTCAATCAAAATTTTGAAGAAACATACAGGTATGCAACTTTTCAAGCCACACTTCGAGAATCAAGAACATTTAGCTCATTTCGGAGTTCACAAAAGCGTTTTTCATCAAGTGGCTTGGTGAATATGTCAGCTAATTGTTTTTGGGTGTTGACATGAGAGATGGATATGTCTCCTTTCATGGAATGGTCTCTCAAGAAGTGGTGTCTTATGTCTATATGTTTTGTTCTAGAGTGCTCAACTGGATTGTGTGCTATTTTAATGGCACTCTCATTATCACAAAGGAGAGGAATATGGTTCATATTGTAACCATAATCCCTTAGAGTTTGTCGCATCCAAAGAAGTTGTGCACAACAACTCCCGGCTGCAACATACTCCGCTTCGGCTGTGGATAATGCAATGGAATTCTGTTTCTTGGATGACCAAGAAACTAAGGATCTTCCTAGAAATTGGCAAGTGCCGGAAGTACTTTTTCTATCTACTTTGCACCCGGCATAATCTGCATCGGAATACCCAATGAGATTGAATTTTGAGCCTTTTGGGTACCAAAGACCAAGGTTGGGTGTATGAACTAAATATCTTAAGATTCTCTTAACGGCTGTCAAATGACATTCCTTGGGGTTGGCTTGAAATCTTGCACACAAGCAAACACTCAACATGATGTCTGGCCTAGATGCACATAAATATAGTAAAGATCCAATCATGGAGCGATATACCTTTTGGTCGACGCTCGTTCCATCTTCATTGAGGTCCAAGTGCCCATTCGTTGCCATGGGAGTCTTTATCGGCTTTGCTTTGTCCATGCCAAACTTCTTGAGGATGTCCTGCGTGTACTTGGTTTGGCTTATAAAAGTTCCTTCCCTTTGTTATCGCACTTGGAATCCCAAGAAGTACTTCAATTCTCCCATCATCGACATTTCGAATCTCTCTGTCATAATTTTGCTAAACTCTTCACAGAAGGATTGGTTAGTTGACCCAAAAATTATATCATCAACATATATTTGGCAAATAAAAAGATCATTATTCAGATTTTTTGTGAATAACGTATAGTCTACTTTGCCAATTTGAAAACCATTATCTATTAAAAAATCTCTAAGGCACTCATACCAAGCTCTAGGAGCTTGTTTGAGGCCATAGAGAGCCTTACGCAGTTTATACACGTGATCGGGGAACTCTTCGTCTTCAAACCCGGGTGGTTGCTCCACGTACACCTCCTCCTTGATCGGTCCGTTGAGGAAGGCGCTTTTCACGTCCATTTGATACAGCTTGAAATCATGGTGAGTAGCATATGCAAGTAATATTCTAATTGATTCAAGCCTAGCTACTGGAGCAAAAGTTTCATCGAAATCCAAACCTTCGACTTGTGAGTAACCTTTGGCCACAAGTCGTGCCTTGTTTCTTGTTACCACACCGTGTTCGTCTTGCTTGTTGCGGAAGACCCACTTGGTGCCTACAACATTTGCATTGGGTCTTGCCACAAGTTCCCAGACCTCGTTTCTCTTGAAATTGTTCAACTCTTCTTGCATCGCCACTACCCAGTCCGGATCCTTCAATGCATCCTCAGTCCTGCGGGGTTCCAAAAAGGAGACAAACGAGTAATGTTCACAAAAATTTGCTATGCGAGATCTAGTGGTTACTCCCTTTTGGATGTCGCCGATGATGTTGTCGATCGGGTGATCCCTTTGAATGCATTGGTGTACTCTTGGGTGTGGTACTTGGGGAGTCGTGTGTTGGTGATCATCTTCTTCTCCCCCTGAGTTGTTGTCCTCGTTGATTTGTTCATTACGTTCGTACTCCTGTGGTTGATCTTGTATTGAGGCTCCCCCTTGATGGTTGATTTCATCTTGTGGTTCACTTTCATCTTGTATTTGTGACGTTGACTCTTGTGGTCGTACTTCGCCTAGAGCCATTCTCTTCAATGCTTGATAGGGGGCTTCTTCTTTACCTAATTCACATTGATCAACTTGCTCCTTTTGGGAGCCATTAGTTTCATCGAACACTACGTCACGTGCCACTTCAACAAGTCCGGAGGACTTGTTGAAGACACGATAGGCGTAAGTGTTCGAATCATAGCCAAGCAAGAAACCTTCATCGGACTTCGAAGCGAACTTTGAAGTCCTGGGCTTCTTGTTTAAAATATAGCAAGGAGAACCAAAAACTCGAAAATATGAAATGTTCGGTTTGTTACCGGTGAGTAGCTCATAGGGGGTCTTCTTTAGTAGTCGATGAAGATAGAGGCGATTTGTGGTGTGGCAAGCTGTGTTGATTGCTTCCGCCCAAAATCGGTCCGAAGTCTTGTATTCATCGAGCATAGTTCTTGCCATTTCTATGAGCGTGCGGTTCTTCCTTTCGGCAACTCCATTTTGTTGTGGGGAGTATGGTGCTGAAAATTCGTGCTTGATTCCTTCTTCATCAAGGTACTCCTCCACTTGTATGTTTTTGAACTCCGTGCCATTGTCACTCCGAATACTCTTGATTTGTAATGAAAATTCGTTTTGTGCTCGCTTGAAGAACTTCTTGAGTGTCCCTTGTGTTTCTGATTTTTCATGCAAAAAAAAAACACCCAAGTGAAGCGGGAAAAATCATCAACAACAACTAAACCATACTTGTTACCGCCGATGCTTATGTAAGCAATTGGACCAAACAAGTCCATATGAAGTAGTTCGAGCGGTCTTGTTGTGGTCATGATGTTCTTCGCAGGATGCTGTGCTCCAACTTGTTTCCCTGCTTGGCACGCGCTACATGGCCTGTTTTTCTCAAACACAACATCTTTCAAACCTCGGATGTGATCGCCCTTGAGGAGTTTTTGAAGGTTCCTCATACCAACATGTGCCAGCCGTCTATGCCACAGCCAACCCATGTTGGTCTTTGCAATCAAGCATGTGTCGAGTTCGGCTTTATCCTTGTTGAAGTCAACAAGGTAAAGCTTTCCCTTCAACATACCCTTGAATGCAATAGAACCATCGCTCCTTCTTGAGACGATCACACCCTCGTTAGTAAACAGGCAATTATAACCCTTGTCGCACAATTGAGATATGGACAGTAGGTTATAATCTAAAGATTCAACGTGCAAAACATGTGAAAGAGTATGTTCAGAGGATATGGCTATTTTACCGGTACCGAGGACCCTCCCTTGACTGTTGTCTCCAAAGTAGATCCCTTCATTTGGGTCCTCGTTCACTTCATACTCCACAAACATCCTCCTTTCTCCGGTCATGTGGTTTGTGCATCCACTGTCTAGCACCCATTTGGATCCACCGGAGGAGTAGGCCTGCAGAAACAAGTTACGCCTTGGTTTTAGGTACCCAAGCTTGCTTGGGTCCTTGGAGGTTAGTGACAATACATTTGGGCACCCACACATGGGATTTTGTGTTCCCATGGCGTGGCCCAGCATAATAAGCATACACTTTACCAATATTGTTTCTCATTAATACATATGAAGCATCGAAGGTTTTAAACAGGAGTTGTTGCTGATTATTGGTCGGACTAGTCTGTGTGACCGGACTTGTCCGGATGACCGGACTTGTCCGGACCACAACCGGACTAGTCCGGTTTTCATGAGAGTTCAGATTTTTAGTTTTCGTGCTGCCGGGTTGTGAGGGTCCTCCTTTCACAAAGGTAATCTTTCCCTTGTTATTCTTATGATTTCCAGCTCTTTGCTTTCCATCATAGGAATAACCAATGCCATACTTGACATTTGGAGGTCTTTGGACCAAATATGCACTACGTGCATAGTTGATCCTTTTCTTGTCAAATATTACACATTGGGTAGGGTTTTTGTCCTTTGTGGAGGTGGACTTTTCTTTCAACCTGGTGTTTATCTTTTCACATTTGCAGATATGAGTATTATTACTTGAAGTGGATTGAGAAGGTAGGCTTGAAGAGGAGGAGGGTTCACTAAGCTTGAGTGACTCAATTTGCACTTCAAGGATCTTGTTGACCTTGATCAGGTCATCAAGTTGGTCCTTGATTGCTACATTTGAGTTGGTTAGTTCCAAGCAAGTTTTCTTGCTTGAAGCTAGCTCAAGCTCTAGTGAGTGGCTTCTTTACTTTTCATGAACTAGAAGATTGTCAAGTTCCACATGCTTCTCCTTTTGGGAGATAATCATGTCTTCTTGACGATCGATTAGCTCTTCCTTCTCAACAAGTTGGTTAAGCAAGAATTTCATTTTTGCAGCAGTTTTTCTATCTAAGCCAGCTAGCATATCTTCATCACTATCTAAATCATCATCACTTGAATAAGAATGTAAGGAAGGAGTTTTGATATTTACCTTGCGTTTACCTTCCTTAGCCATGAGGCAAGTCCCATTTGCCTTCTTTGGACCGAGCGTGGGAAAGAGTGTGGGTTTCTTGGACACGCTCTCGATGGCTATGCTAGCCAATTCTTCTTCATCGGACGATGAAGACTCATCGTTTGAGTCCCATTCCTTTCCAATGTGTGCTTGTTCAGCTTGTTTCTTCTTCTTGAAGAACTTCTTTGCTTGAGGCTTGGACTCTTTGTTCTTCTTCTTATTGTCCTCATACGGGCAGTCGACTATAAAGTGGTTGTATTCACCACAGTTATAGCACGCCCGCCTCATCTTTGGCTTCGTCCTTTCTTTGTATTTTGCTTCATTTGATTTTGTTCCTTGTCTTTTCTTCATAATTCTCTTAAACTTCTTCATGAACAAAATCATATCTTCTTCATCTAGCTCGCTGCTTTCATCATCGCTGTCCTCCTCAAGCTGTGCTTCTCTTGCTTCTTTGGATAAAGGCTTGAGTGAGGACTTTAGGGCAACTCCCTTCTTCTTGGCCGATGTGAGGTCGGCTATTTCTTTTACGTGCTTGGCTTGCTTCTCCATCATCTCAAAGTTAATGATCTTGCCAAGCAGTTCATCAGGAGTCATTTTCTTGTACCCCGGACTCTCTCGGATCATAGAGCAAAGTGTAACATTGCGAGGCATGAAAGCTCTAAGGATGAGCTTTACAACCTCGTGATCATTCCACTTTCTGCTCCCATATGATCGAACCTTGTTCACGAGAGTCTTCAGTCTGTTGTACATGTCCTGGGGTGACTCATCTTCCTCAATCGCGAACCTTCCTAGTTCGCCCTCAATCATTTCAATCTTGGCTTCCCTCACATGTCTGTCACCTTCATGCGCTGTTTGTAGGGTATCCCAGA
This sequence comes from Tuctoria greenei, assembly GCA_036927565.1. NCBI lineage: Eukaryota > Viridiplantae > Streptophyta > Magnoliopsida > Poales > Poaceae > Tuctoria > Tuctoria greenei. Next base: position 217,257,246 of record JAYESD010000003.1, on the reverse strand, counting down.
TTTCTTTGGCAATTTCTAATCCGTCCACCTTTGTGAATTCATCTCGACTTAGAGATGAGGTGATGACGGCTGCGGCTTGTGCATTCCTGTGGATGGCTTGCTCTTGACTTGGCGTGAGCTCTTCGTCGTCATCTGGGATATTGATTCCTGTGCACACAATATGCCATAAACTTGGGTTAAGGGAAATCAAGTGCATCTTCATGTTTTGCCTCCACATAGAGTAGTCACTCCCATCGAAGTGTGGGGCTTTTCCAAGGGGAATGGATAGATAGTGATTGCTGTTAGAATTTAAACGGTCATAATTAAAAGGATATCGGGAGTAGTCGGTGTGACTACCCCCCTTCTTCTTTTCTTCAACTTTGGCTTTCCCTTTGGAAAGCGCTTTCTTTCTAAGGAGAGCTTTCAGTTCCAATGTCTCCTCATCATCATCGTCAAAGTCTTGAATGGCTTCGAGATACTTCTCAAGCTTTTGATGCTTGTCATTGTTCATCTCTTCCTGGTTGTTGATCTTTTGGACTTCCTTCATGTCCGACATGATCTCTTCGAGCGGTTGCACTCTTTCTTGAAGAACCTTGCTCTGATACCACTTGTTAGAACGCGGCCCGGCCCGTCACGCAGACGGGCCCCTACCGCGAGCCCAGGTCGCAACGGGCCTGCTACGCAAGCAAGCCCAACCGGAGCCCCAACCAAGGTCATGGGCCACCTCAACCCAAAAGACTAGCCTGATAGGTGAGGTTCCCTCCACCTTATATGTTGGGCTCCCCCATCATCAATATCCGATGTGGGATTAAACCTAACAAGTCCGGACATCGCAAACCCTAATGTTAACTTTTGGAAACCCTAGTATAAATAGAGGTGTACGACCATACTTCAAACTCTCTTGACCCCCTGCACCGTCACACCACCCAAGAGCCCAAAATTCACATCTCTCCACACATTCTAACCCTAAAAGGATCAAATCTTTGAGGATTAGCAATTGATCAAAGGAGAGACTTGTTCTACACATCTTGAGCTCTTGGGTTTGATCTCTCTCAAACTCTTGTTGTTTATTGTACATCTTTTGAGTGTGTTTGGTGGTGTTCATTCATTGTAATTCTTGGCGAGCCCTCAACTTGTGTGAAGTCCCCTTAAACAAGTTATTTGCCCCTTTGTGATTAGTAGAATAGAATCGGCCTCCGTGGCGATTTGACGAGGGTAGGGTTGATGAAGACCCGGTCCTCCGTGGACTACTCAACGGGGATGTAGATTTCCTCTGTGGAATCAAATCTTGGGATAAAATCGTGTCTTTTCCACTTTTGTTTTATCGTTCATCATATTCTAGGGTTTGCATAATCTTGTGTAAATCACGTTGAAACATTGTGTCGAAGTGTTGGAGCGACACTTCCCCCGGATCTGCTAAGTAGCAGCCCGCGGAGGTTCTTTGTTCGGAGGGTATTTGGCCTTAATCAAGTGATCAGCAGATGGAAATATGAGACAGTGGTTTTTACGTGGTTCGGGCTGCAAGGAGCATAACACCCTACTCCACGGTGAGTGGTATTGCTGGTATGTATGTGTGTGTGATGTTTGATGTGGGGATCCTTGTATCGGTGGTGGTCCGTGCCTTTTATAGACAAGGTCGGACGCCTTACAAGTGGGGTCCCATGGCCCGACAGGTGGTCCTGGGGCGATCTTATCCTAAATATCTAAGGCTTCTTCCGTAAGCTTGCTCTAACCATGGTCTTCAAGACTCGCCGTCTTGATGCCTGCGTTGTCAGTAGCCCATGCGCCGTTGCTGTCATTGGAGGGAATGTCCCGTCCAACTGTCTCTATCATCGTAAGCTACCCACTTGGCGGAGTGGGATAGGCCAGCGGCGTCTTCACTGTGATGCGACTGGTCGCAGCGGTACCTGACATTGGGCGTGCACCGCGCCATGCGACTGGGGAAGCCGTGTATCTTCAATCCTTGACAGGGACAAGGCGCATCGTCCTCTTAACTCTTGCGTCCATCCGTCTGGGGCAAGTGGCTGGACTATGTGACAGCTCGGGAGCTCACCTCTGCGGGGGAGGTCAGGACCCACCTTGCGGACCACGTGGAAGCTCCGGAGCTCACCTTTGTGGCGGAGGTTAGGTCCCACCTTGTGGGTCACATGGCGGCTCAGGAGGTCACCTCTGCGGGGATGACTAGGCCCCGTCCTGCTGGACACGTGTTGGTGCCGGGAGATCACCTCCGCTGTGGAGGTTAGGTCCCGCCTTGCGGGACACGTGGCAGCGTTGGAGCCCACCCATTCGGTAGGTGGCCCACCTGATGTCTTGGCCCACATGGCAACTCCGGAGCCCTGTCTCACAGGGAGGAGGGATCCTTACCTGTTGGACACTTGGTTACCTGGGGGCTCGTCTCCAAAGGGGGGCGCTGAGCTTCTCCCTCAGGTTCCTTGCAGATATCCTGGACCTCCTATCTGTGACTGATGGGTCTGGGTACCTTAAACACGTGGCGCCTTAGGACCCTGCCTCTGCTGGGAGGCGGGGTACCTAGGCGGTTCTAGCTTGTGCGTGAGGGTACCCGGTATGCCGAGGTACCAACAATGGCCTTGGGTCCACCTTGGGGGGGGGGGGGGGGGAGTGCGACGAGTCCAAGGGTGGAGACCTTATCCTGCTTTCCCGCGCGACCTTTTAATTTTGTCTTGATCAATCGAAGCAGTGCGCTCCTCTGCTGCTGTGACCACGCGTCCCTCTCTAGTTGAGGGGTCGTGGCAACGGGATCTTTGCTTGCTGCTACATTATCGTGATGGTTCCCAAGGTGCCTGCTGCACTTCTGCTGCTTTCACTTCCGTCTTTATTGGAACCGCCCGGTTGCCTTCTTAGGCAGAGAACTGCCCGGGCTAGTTTTTCTGACGGGGGACCTAGGCCCGTTTGTCATGGATGTCGTGGTACAAGCCATTGATTCGGACGGTGTGCCCAAACGTCACTATGGTGCTTAAAAGGGGTACCTCTGTGCATAATGGAGGTTCCTTCCTTTCGCATGCCTCAAGCATTCGAGCTTTCGTATTCCTCTTGAGCGTCTTCCCACCCTCGAGTTTCTCGACCCCTGCTCCAATGGACTCAACCCTACTTCCTTCCCGGATGGAGGATGCCTCCCCCGTGAGGCGGCTTTTTGGCTGGGAGGACAAGGAGCAACGGGATCTGATCCATCCTGGCTCCTTGCCACTGGAGTTGGGGGAGAAGGAGATGAAAGTGCATCTAGGCATCCCTTGTGGGTTTTGGTTGATTTATGACAAACAATGAGATCCTAACCATATTATTGAGATGAGCGCATGTTTTAATGAAAGAATGAAGAAAGTGCCAAAAAGAAAGGAGAATGAAGATCAATTCAGAAAAGAGCTCAAGAGCTGATTAGAATACATCATTGTGTAGGGAGTGTGTTGGTGTAACACATACCAAGAGCTCAAGCACTAAAATCCTCACACACTTCACATTTCACAGAAAAAACGGACTAGTCCGATAAACACTAGACTAGTCTGATATCCTCTCTGGACAGGTTCGGACAAGTCCATCCAAAGCGGACTTGTCCGCACAGGACTAGTCTGATAATGTCTGGACTAGTCCGATAATGCCTCTGACTAAAATCGGACAAGTCCTCCAAGTGCGGACTTGTCCTATATTCACTAAGGGAATCACCACACCGGACAAGTCCAATATCAGCACGGACAAGTCCGAAAACCTTTCTGACTAAAATCGGACAAGACTGCTCCTAGCCGGACAAGTATGATATTTCTAGACACTTAGGATTTCCTGCACGTCGCACACCAGACTAGTCCGGACTCCAGCATGGACTAGTCCGGACCCTCAAAACCCTAACGGTAACTTTTGAAAACCCTAATATAAATAGATGTGCACGGCCCAACTATCATAGCTCTCGACCCCCTGCGCCGTCACACCCTCCAAGAGCCTAGAAAACACATCTCTCCACAAAATCCAATGCAAGAAAGATTAATCCCTTGAGGATTCACTTTGGATCATAGGAGAGACAAGATTCCGCACGTTTGAGCTCTTGGGTTTGATCTCTAACACACTCTTGGTGTTTCATTGTTGATCTTACGAGCGTGTTCTTGGTGGTGTTTGAATTGTAACCTTGGGGAGCCCTCAACTTGTGAGAAGGCCCCTTGAACTTGGTGATTTGCCCCTTTGTGATAGTGGAAGAAGAATTGGCCTTCGTGGCGATTCGACGAGGTTAGGGTCAGTGAAGACCCGGTCCTTTCGTGGGATCCTCAACGTGGATGTAGGTTGCCTCTGTGGGACCTAAACCACGGGATAAAATCGTGTGTCAAACTTGTTCTTAGTTTTCATATTGTATTCTAGGGTTTTGTCAATCTTGCATAACCTACATTAAAACTTTGAAACAAGAATTGATTTGCATTACACTTGGTTGTGTTGACTCAATACTCGCAAGTTACATACTATATTCCGCTGCGTATTGTGTTTGTATTGAGATTATTGATCAAACTTGAACAATTTAGTCCACACGCACCGGACTAGTACGCACTCTACCGGACTAGTCCGATATCTTGGGATTTGATCTAGTTGTTAAGTGTTGCAGGTTTGGACCAAAATTCAAAAAGGCCTATTCACCTTCCCCCCTCTAGGCCACATTCAATTGGTATCAGAGCAGGTTTCTTTGCAAGAGACTAATCGCTCGAAGAAAACATGTCAGACATGAAGGATGTGCACAAGAGTCTCAACCAAGAGAAGGTTGAAGACGAGAAAGCTCAAAAATTGAAAAAGCTCCTTGATGCTATCCAGGACTTCGAGGACGATGATGAGGAGACGCTTGAACTCAAGGCGCTCCTAACGAATAAAGCTCTCTCAAAAGGGAAAGTGAAGGTCGAGGACAAGAAGAAGAAGAAGGGGAGTAGTCACACCGACTACTCCCGATATCCTTTTAATTATGATCGCTTAAATTCTAGCAATAATCATTACCTATCTATTCCTCTTGGAAAAGCCCCACATTTTGATGGCAATGACTACTCAATGTGGAGGCAAAACATGAAAATGCACTTGATCTCACTCAATCCAAGCTTGTGGCACATTGTGGTTACAGGAATAGATATCCCCGACGATGATAAGGAGCTCACACCTAGCCAAGAGCAAGCAATCCATCGAAATGCCCAAGCTGCAGCAGTCATCACCTCATCACTTAGTCGGGACGAGTTCACCAAGGTGGATGGGCTCGAGATTGCAAAAGAAATATGGGATACATTGCAAACCGCACATGAAGGTGATCGTCATGTGAGAGAAGTGAAGATCGAAATGATCAAAGGCAAATTGGGAAGATTTGCCATTGAAGAAGATGAGTCGCCACAAGATATGTACAACTGCTTAAAGACACTCGTCAACAAGGTTCGAGCATACGGAAGCAAGAAGTGGAACAATCACGAGGTGGTGAAGCTCATCTTTAGAGCTTTCATGCCTCGCAATGTCACCTTGTGCTTGATGATTAGAGAAAGCCCCGGGTACAAGAAAATGACCCCGGGTGAGCTACTTGGGAAAATCATCGATTTTGAGATGATGGAAAAGCAGGCGAAGCATGTCAAGGAGATTGCCGACCTCACCTCGGCAAAGACGAAAGGGGTCGCTTTTAAGTCCACTCTCAAGCCCTTGTCTAAAGAAGATCGAGAAGCTCAACAAGAAGAGGACAACAATGATGAGAGCAGCGAAATTGACGAAGAAGACATGATCCTCTTCATGAAGTGATTCAAGAAAATGATGAATAAAATACAAGGGGGAAAATCAAGTGAAGTAAAATATAAAGAGAAGTCAAGACCAAAGTTGAGGCAGGCATGCTATAACTGTGGTGAATATGACCACTTTATAGTTGATTGCCCATATGAGGAAAACAAGAAGAAGACCAAGGAAACAAAGCCTCATCCCAAGAAATTCTTCAAGAAAAAGAAGCAAGCTGGACAAGCACATCTAGGAATGGAGTGGGACTCAAATGACGAGTCCTCATCCAAAGAGGAAGAGGAGATGGCTAGCATAGCCATCAAGAAGACATCCAAGGAGTCCACCCTCTTCCCAACTCTAGGTGCATGGAAGGGCAACAACACTTGCCTCATGGCAAAGCAAGGTAAACAAAAGGTAAAAACCAAATCCTCTTCCTTGCTTTTTCATTCTAGTGATAGTGAAGTTGCTAGTGATAATGAAGACATACTAGTTGGCTTAGATAAGAAAACAACAGCAAAAATAAAATTCCTACTTGATCAGCTTATTGAAAAGGAGAAGTTAATAAATCGTCAAGAAGATATGATTATCTCCCAAAAGGAGGAATATCTTGAACTTGACAAACTTCTCAAACTTGAAAAGGAGCGAGGCAAGTCACTGGAACTTGAGTTAGCCTGAAGCAAGGAAGCTTGCTTGAAGTTAAGCGACTTAAACACCACCATCAAGGATGAACTTGCTAACCTATCCAAAGTTAACAAAATCCTTGAGGTACAAGTTGAGTCACTCAAACAAAGTGACCTCTCATCCTCTTCAAGCTCACCTTCTCAACCACATAAAACTAAAGCTGCCATTATTTGTTCATGTGCTAAAATTAACACTAGCTTGGAGGAAAAGTCAACTTCTACCAAGGACAAGCATCCTTCCCAAAGTGGCATATTTAACAAGGAGAAGATCAACTATGCACGTAGTGCATACTTGGTCACAAGACCTCCTAATGTCAAATATGGCATTGGTTATTCTTATGGTGAAAAGCAACATGCTAGAAGCCATGAAAATAACAAGGAAAGCATTGACTTTGTAAAGGGAAAACCCTCTCAAGCTGGAAAGTCCAAAGTCAAAACATATGATCACCAGACTAGTCCGGTCCGGACACAGACAAGTCCGGTCCTACGGACCTGTTCGATTTCCCGGACTAGTTCTGTATATAAACAACAACAACTATTATTCAGGACTTTCGACGCATCTTATGTTCTAATGAGAGGTACTTTTGGTAAAGTTTATGCTCATTATGTTGGGCCACGCCATGGGAACACCAAGCCTCATGTGTGGGTGCCCAAATCTCTTGTAACTAACCTCCGAGGACCCAAGCAAGCTTGGGTACCTAAAACCAAGGCATGATTTATTTTTGTAGGCCTATTCCTTTGGTGGATCGAAATGGATGCTAGACAGTTGTTGCACCAACCATATTACTGGAGAAAGAAGGATGTTCGTTGAGTATGAAGAAAATGAGGATCCAAGCGAGGGCATCTATTTTGGAGACAATAGTCAAGGAAAGGTGCTCAGTACCGGTAAAATTGCCATATCATCTCAACATACTCTTTCTCATGTGTTACATGTTGATTCCTTAGATTATAACCTGATGTCCATATCTCAATTATGTGACAAAGGTTATAATTTCTTGTTCACTAATGAGGGTGTGACTGTCTCTAGAAGGGGTGATGGTTCCATTGCATTCAAGGGTATGTTAAAGGGAAAGCTTTACCTTGTTGACTTCAACAAAGATAAAGCAGAACTTGACACATCTTGATTGCAAAGAAAAACATGGGTTGGCTGTGGCATAGATGGCTAGCGCATGTTGGTATGAAGAATCTTCAAAAACTCCTCAAGGGCGATCACATCCGAGGTTTGAAGGATGTTGTTTTTGAGAAAGACGGTCCTTGTAGCGCATGCCAAGCCAGGAAGCAAGTTGGAGCACCTCATCCCGCGAAGAACGTCATGACTACAACAAGACTACTCGAGTTACTTCACATGGACCTTTTCGGTCCAATTGCTTACATAAGCATCGGCAGTAACAAGTATGGTTTAGTGATTGTTGATGACTTTTCACGCTTCACTTGGGTTTTCTTTTTGCATGATAAGTCAGAAACTCAAGGAACCTTGAAGAAGTTTTTCAAGCGTGCTCAAAATGAGTTTTTGTTGATGATCAAGAACATTCGAAGTGACAACAGAACGGAGTTCAAGAATACCCAAGCCGAGGAGTACCTAGATGAAGAAGGCATAAAGCACGAGTTTTCAACACCTTACTCTCCTCAGCAAAACAAAGTTGTCGAAAGAAAGAACCGAACCCTCATAGAGATGGCGAGAACAATGCTCGATGAATACAAGACCTCGGATCGGTTTTGGGTGGAAGCGGTTAACACTGCTTGCCACGCCATAAACCGACTCTACCTTAATCGACTACTCAAGAAGTCATCCTATGAGCTACTCACCGGTAACAAGCCAAATATTTCTTATTTTCGAGTTTTTGGTTCTAAATGCTATATTTTGAACAAGAAGCCTAGGACTTCAAAGTTTGCTTCGAAGTCCGATGAATGTTTCTTGCTTGGTTATGATTCGAACTCTTACGCCTATTGTGTCTTCAACAAGACCTCCAGACTTATTGAAGTAGCACGTGACGTAGTGTTCAATAAAACTAATGGCTCCCAAAAGGAGCAAGTTGATCCATGTGTGCTAGATAGAGAAGAAGCTCCTTGTCAAGCATTGAGGAGAATGGCGTTGGGCGAAGTCAACGACAAGAGCCACCTCTACATGTGCATGAGGAAGATGAACCGCAAGTGGAGGCCAATCATCAAGGGGGAGCTTCCACACAAGATCAACCTCAAGAAAACGAAGATGATCAACAAGTCAATGAGAGCAACAATCTAGGGGGAGAAGAAGAAGATCATGAAGACACAAGACTGCAAATGCCACACCCATGAGTACACAATTGCGTCCAAAGAGATCACCCAATCGATAACATCATCGGTGACATCCAAAAGGGAGTAACAACTAGATCCCGCATAGCTAACTTTTGTGAGCATTACTATTTTGTGTCCTTTTTGGAACCACACAGGATTGAGGATGCATTGAAAGATTCGGACTGGGTGGTGGCGATGCAAGAAGAATTGAACAACTTCAAATGGAACGAGGTGTGGTTACTCATCGAAAGACCTAACGCGAACATCGTCGGCACCAAATGGGTCTTCCGCAACAAACAAGACGAACACGGGGTGGTGACAAGGAACAAGGCACGACTTGTGGCCAAAGGGTATTCACAAGTTGAAGGTTTGGATTTCGATGAAACCTTTGCTCCTGTAGCTAGACTTGAATCATTAGAATATTACTTGCATATGCTACTCACCATGATTTCAAGCTCTACCAAATGGATGTGAAAAGCGCATTCCTCAATGGTCCAATTAAGGAGGAGGTGAACGTGGAGAAACCACCCGGATTTGAAGACAAAGAGTTCCCCGACCACGTATTTAAACTGCGTAAGGCTCTCTACGGCCTCAAACAAGATCCTAGAGCTTGGTATGAGTGTCCTAGAGATTTCTTAATTGAAAATGGTTTCAAGATTGGAAAAGAATATTATACACAATTTACGAAACACTTCGACAATGATCTCTTTATCTGTCAAATCTATGTTGATGACATTATCTTTGGTTCAACTAACAAATCCTTTTGTGAAGAATTTAGTAAGATTATAACAGATAGGTTTGAGATGTCTATGATGGGAGAGTTGAAGTACTTCTTGGAATTCCAAGTGAGACAACAAAAGGAAGGAACATTCATAAGCCAAACTAAGTACACTCAAGACATACTCAAGAAGTTTGGGATGGACAAGGTGAAGCCTATCAAGAGTCCCATGGCAACCAATGGACACTTGGATCTCAATGAAGATGGACCAAGCGTGGATCAAAAGGTATATCGCTCCATGATTGGATCCTTACTTTACCTATGTGCATCTAGACCTGATATTATGTTGAGTGTATATTTGTGTGCGAGATTTCAATCCAATCCTAAGGAGTGTCATTTGACATCCGTTAAAAGAATCTTGAGATATTTGGTTCATACACCCAACCTAGGCCTTTGGTATCCCAAAGGTTCCAAGTTCAATCTCATTGGATACTCCGATGCAAATTATGCCGGATGCAAAGTAGATAGAAAAAATACCTTTGAATATATACGAATGGGCTAAGCATTTCTTCCCTGGTGACCACGGACTAGTCTGTGGTTGCCCGGACTAGTCCGCCCATGCAGACTAGCCTGCAGAGTGACTGTTAGTCCGGACTAGTCCGGCAGACCACAGACTAGTCCGATATAGGCTCTGGAAGTTTTCGGACAAGTCCGATTATTTTCGGACAAGTCCGATTTTTCGACTCCATAACCCTAGCCGCCACCAAACCCTAATCTTCTTCACCCTCACACTTGCCTCAAGCTTTCTCTCTCCTCGCTCGAGCTCCCCACGGCGATTTGGCGATTCCTCCATCAAAACTCTCCAAGTTTTGGTGGAAAACGACCTCCTTGGTATAGGGATTGAAGACCACGGACTTGTCCGCACCTTCAACCCCTTCATTCTCAAGAATCGAGCAATTTCGATAAATTTTCCCCCCAAACCCTAGAAATCGCTATTTCCTTCGATGTTGATGAAATATCTTAGTTCCTTTCACCAAATACATGCTTCCTTGATGTATTACATTGATGTTGTGCCATCATTGCATTGAACAACACCACTGGCAGTCTAGTTAGGGTTTAGGGTGATGAACATCGGACTAGTTCGGTACATGTACGAACAAGTCTGGTCACCCAAACTAGTCCGTACCTGTACACCGGACTGGTCCGATTTTTTCTGAACTCAACCCAAATTACTCATTCCTCAATGCAATTCCTTGTCGTCCATTCTCATTTATACCTTGTGTAACCCATTCTCAGGACAATGTCAAGCACCAACGACGAAATCCCTGACTTCGAGGCTGAGATGGACCAAGAAGCCTTGATTCGGTCCTCGATGGGCCAAGGCAAGAAGCGCCAAGAGCATCCATCCGAGTCGGCACCCTCTCCACCTCAGGCTCGATGAAAGTTGCTCGCCAAGAAGCCTGCCTCCAAGGCTTCAGCTGGTGGTGTCCCTAGCTCGGCAATTGCTCGCCAAGCTAAGGGCAAGGAAAAAGGGATTGCCACGGGCCCAATTGGCCCCCTCAAGATGACAGCTCCAAGGCAAGAGACCCGGAATCCCTCTGAGGAGAGGTTCAATGGAAAGGGAAGCGACACTACTTCCAAGTTCAGAAATGTGGACTGCTATGATGAGTAAGTTTAGGCCCGATCTTTCGAAAGGTATGTCAATTGGGGTGGAGAACTCGACGTTGATGATCCGCAGCACTCGAGCGGTTCGAGTACCCCTGCAATCACTACACCACGGCTCCGTTGGTTATCAACCATGCTGCACACGCTTGACCTCGCCAAGAAGTCTAATCCCTGCAAGTGCAACCGAGAACACAAGCAAGAACGTCGAAGACACGATCTAAAATCGCGAAGTTGGGGTCTCACAAACTGTAGAACGGCGATATTGATGATCTAAGAAAAACCCACCGAATATGACTGGCAGGTGCAGTATTTATAGGCTAGGGTTCGACCAAAACACGATTAGACGCGTCCCTAATGGACTCTTACGGGATACAAGGCCCAAAGGCCCGATTCGGTGGCGCAGCACCGGACAGAAATCTAGACTCGACTTGTTTCGACGATTCCCAATGACTCCGGAAGAATTTTGAGGTGGGACCAGAACCATTGGAAATTATATCTTCTCCTCTTTCCGTGCGTATGTAGAACGTCAAAAACAGAGTCTGTATGCCTCCTGGGCGTCCATTTTAAGGTGGACTGCTCCTGGATTCCGAGTTGAACTCGAGTCCGAGTTGTAAACTGTTTCTATCAACTTGTGGACGTCCCAGCTGGTTCTCCACGCTCCCAAGGCCTCTTTCCTTTACTTGTTGATCTTCTCCATTATTCCTAATAACAATTAAATCATCACATAGCAATCTATTCTCAAACTCACATGCAAAAGAATTTAGGAATGAATTCACCTGTTGATTTATTAACCGTGCTCGTGCTATGGTGATTGGTCCTTGCAGTTCAATGTGCGTCTCCGCTGTTGTGATGTCCTCATCATCCTCCCCCTCTTGAATTGGAGTCGTCCTCGACTCAAGTTCATCTTCTTCTCCCAAGTACGGTCGCAAATCTGAAATGTTAAATGTAGGACTAACCCCAAAATCGGGAGGCAATTCAAGCTTGTATGCATTATCATTAATCTTTTCAACGATCTTAAAAGAACCAGCAGCTCGTGGCATAAGTTTAGATTTTCTCAAGTCGGGAAATCACTCTTTTCTCAAATGTAACCACACCAAATCACCCGGTTCAAGTTTTACTTCTTTTCTACCTTTACTACCTGCAATCCGATACTTCTCATTCATCATTTCAATATTTTTCTTTGTAGTTTCATGCATCTTAAGAATGAATTCAGATCGTTGTGTAGCATCCGAATTTGTAGTTTCAAAAGGAGGCAAAGGTAGTAAATCAATAGGAGCACGGGGATTGCAACCATACACTACCTGGAATGGACTTACCTTTGTCGTGGAGTGAACGGATCTGTTGTAAGCAAATTCTATGTGTGGTAAACACTCCTCCCACAACTTCAAATTTGTTTTCAAGACAGCCCGCAACATAGTGGATAAAGTATGATTAACTACCTCGGTTTGTCCATCCGTTTGTGGGTGACATGTAATTGAAAACAACAACTTGGTTCCCAATTTATACCACAAATTTCTCCAAAAATGACTTAAAAATTTTGCATCACGATCAGAACAATGGTATTTGGCACACCATGTAAATGAACAAGTTCCGTCATAAATAAATCAGCAATGTGTGAGGCATTATCATTCTTATGACAAGGTATAAAGTGTGCCATTTTGGAAAAACGACCAACAACTACAAAAATACTATCCCTCCCCCTCTTAGTCCTAGGCAATCCCAAAACAAAGTCCATAGAAATATCCTCCCAAGGTACACTAGGAACAGGAAGAGGCATATAAAGACCATGTGGGTTAAGGCGAGACCTAGCTTTGTTGCAAGTAGTGCATCGTGACATGTAGCGCTCGACACACGCCTCATCATTGGCCAAAAGAAGTGTGTGGACAGCACGTCTTCAGTTTTCTTCACTCCAAAATGTCCCATCAAACCTCCTCCATGTGCTTCTTGCAAAAGTAATACACGAACGGAGCTAGCTGGAATGCATAGCTTATTAGCACGATAGAGGAGACCCTCTCGCAGCACATATTTATTCCAAGTTCTTCTTTCTCTACAATTTTCAAAAGCATCTTTGAATTCCAAATCAGTAGGATATAATGCTTTTATTATTTCCAAACCAAATATTTTATGATCAAGTTGGGACGGCATGGTATAAAGCCTAGATAATGCATCGGCAATGATATTTTCCTTCCCTTTATTATGCTTAATGATGTATGGAAATGACTCTATGAACTCAATCCATTTAGCATGTTGTTTATTCAGATTGGTTTGACACTTAAGATACTTCAATGATTCATGATCGTAATGTATGACAAACTCCTTAGACCAAAGATAATGTTGCCGAGTTTGTAATACACGCACTAAGGCATACAATTCCTTATCATAAGTAGAATAATTCAGAGAAGGACCATGAAGTTTTTCACTAAAGAAAGCAACGGGTTTACCTCCTTGTATGAGAATGCCTCCAATACCAATGTTGCTTGCATCACATTCTATCTCAAAGGTCTTGTCAAAATCAAGAAGTTGTAGCAATGGTGCTTGTGTAAGCTTCGATTTGAGAGCATCAAAAGCTTGTTGCTGCTGTTTGCCCCATCAAAATGGCACACCCTTCTTCGTTAGCTCATGTAGAGGTGCTGCAATGGTGCTGAAATCCCGCACAAAGCGCCGATAAAAACCTGCAAGACCAAGAAAACTATGAACCTGTGTGACGGTTGTTGGGGATGGCCAGCTGGTGATTGCTTCAATTTTTGCCTCATCCATCTCAATTCCCTGCGAGGAAACGACATAGCCAAGAAACGAGACTCGATTGGTGCAAAAGACGCACTTTTCGAGGTTACCAAACAAACGTGCATCTCTCAAAACAGTAAAAACAGCACGTAAATGATCAAGATCTTCATCATATGACTTGTTGTAAATGAGGATATCATCGAAGTAAACCACCACAAATTGTCCAATGAAAGCACGTAAAACCTCGTTCATTAATCGCATAAAGGTGTTGGGTACATTAGTTAAACCAAAAGGCATGACTAACCACTCATAAAGTCCAAACTTGGTTTTAAATGCAGTTTTCCATTCATCTCCTAGTGCCATTCTAATTTGGTGGTAACCACTACGCAAGTCAATTTTTGTGAAGATGATAGAACCACTCAATTCGTCAAGCATGTCATCTAAGTGAGGAATAGGATAACGATATCGAATGGTGATGTTATTAATCGCTCGACAATCAACACACATGCGCCAACTACCATCTTTCTTAGGAACCAAAAGAACAGGAACAGAACAAGGGCTAAGGCTTTCACGAATGTACCCGCGGTTCAAAAGATCTTAGACTTGTCGCTGAATTTCCTTAGTTTCCTGTGGATTCGCCCTATATGATGCACGATTTGGCAAACTTGCTCCTGGAATCAAATCGATCTTGTGTTCAATGCCTCTCATCGGTGGTAAACCAGGGGGTATCTCGGAGGGAAACACATCCTCAAACTCTTGCAAAAGGTTAGCAACAGCAGGGGGCAATGCAATAGACAATTCATGAAGTGAAAACATGGCTTCTTTGCAAACTAAAGCATAGCACATCCCCTTAGCATCGAATAAATCAGCAAGGTCAGATTTAGTTGTGAGCAATGATGGTGATTTTAACTTAATAACTTGCTGTTTTTCATATTCTAATTTTGTTGCTTTGCCATCACGAATTTTACTATTCTCAAAATGCACAATTTCAGCAGGAGTCATGGGGAGCAAAGTGATTTTCTTTCCCTTATGCTTGAGAGTATATTTATTGGTTCTACCATGATGAATAGCATCTGTATCGAATTCCCAAGGATGACCCAATAAAAGAGAACAAGCATCCATAGGAACAACATCAAAATCAGCAAAATCATGGTATGAACCAATTGAAAAATGTATTCTCGCTGTTTATGTTACCCGAACCTTACCGCTGTTGTTGAACCACTGAATGTGGTACGGATGAGGGTGTGCTCTTGTTGTCAAACCAAGTTTCTTGACAATGTCCGTGTTCACCAAGTTATTGCAGCTACCTCCATCAATTATAGTGTGTACACGGCAGTCCTTGACAACGAGAAACATGTGGAAGAGGTTGTGTCGTTGTAGCTTGTCGTCGGTCTCCACTTTGGAGCTCAAGGCACGCTGCACAATGATGGTCCTATAATTCTTCGTCGCCGCTGTACCAAGTACCTCTTCTTTGGTGTGTTCGTCATTTGGATTTGTAAAGTCAGTAGCAAGAGAATATTCATCTTCAACATCCAAAGTACTATCATACCCGCCATCGTCGTGTGCTATGTATGCTCGTTTGCTCGGGCAATCTCTCATCATATGACCAAGTCCCTGGCAGCGGTGACACTTAATGTCGGAAGTACGACCCGTAGAAGGAGTGGACGACGAAGGCTTGAATGATGTCGCCTTGCTGCCTTCCGGCACGCGAGAAGGTGGAGCAGCAGGTATAGTTCGTTGGCCACCATTGGATGGTGTAGTCGCTGCACGGGGGGTCAAAGACGGTGCTGTTTTGGATCGTGTAGTCGCTGCACGCTGCGTGAAGTTGCTCCTTGTGTGTTGTTGCTGTTGTTGTCGGCCCTGCAATTCTTTTTCTGCCAACATAGCAAGCTGAAACAATCTGTTAACAGTATCATATTCCTTGTAATCAACAATGTCCTGAATTTCACGCCTCAACCCCCCATAAAAACGAGCTATTTTATCATCCATGTCCTCTACTACCCCACAACGCAGCATACCCTTTTGTAACTCTTGATAATACTCCTCTACGTACATGTTACCTTGGTCTAAGGGCTGCAACTTTTTGCGAAGGTCCCGCTGAAAAGATGGAGAAACAAATCGAACACGCATAGCTTCCTTTAATCTATCCCATGTCTGAGGATCAGTTCTAGTTTTAACAAGTTCATTCCACCATATGATAGCAAAGTCCTTAAACTCACTAGTGGATTGACGAACTCTATGTTGTTCAAGAACAAGATGGGAATTAAATTTTTTCTCTACTATCATCTCCCAATCAAGATAAGCCTCAGCATCATAAGCACCAGAAAAAGAGGGTATAGTAAACTTCACTTTAGCAAAAGGATCATCAGGAGGACAATTATAATTGTTATGATTATTACCTCCCATACCTCGATGATAAAATGGCAGTCTTGGCTAATTATTGTGATCTTCCAGTTCATCATAAGCATTGTATTCTTGTCTTCCAGTGAGAGGCAACCGAGCCTCATAAGTATTCATCCGAAGAGCAAGGTCATCAAGTTGGCGAGTCAAGTTCGCCAATGACTCCTCCGTTGTTGCGTTGTATTTGGTGAACATATATGTCATGGTCTTCATCATATCATGTAACTCAGCATGTTGAACACATTCATCATCATTGTCTTCTCCTGCCATTGTTAGTAGGAAACAAAAGACAACAAAAAATATGTTATCCCTATCAACTACAGTGACAATGTGAAAGGTGGAAGAAAACAATCTCTCTCGCTCAAGCGTCTTACCACGCTCTTACAAGTGTTCTTACCGACAAAGCAGGTCATGTGGATGGTGAGATGAACCAATGAAGCGTGGGATGATTGCAAAGGTACCTGTTATGCTCAAGAGAAAGGTGGAGCTTGGATGGCACAATATGGTGGCTAACAAGCAGAAAATCGTTAACAGGTAAACAAAGTTGAATAAGTATTCAATGTAGGAAACTGTTGCTGGTCAACCAAGTGATCTAGGGCCTAGCACAACACAAGGAGTAGCAAGGCAAAAGGAAGACATAATGATATAACCAACAATCATAGCACAAGTAGTATAGGTCAATTGCTTTAATATGCATGCTCTTCACTATTTTTTTTCTTTTTTGTAATATTTTTTTGATATTTTTTCTTTACTCAGGAGCACAAAGATATGAATCACACAAATTTGCAGCTCAATTGGATGTAATATGTGGCCTACAGAAAATCAAGAATATTCTTTAAAATTCGTGTTGAAACTTAGGAGGTCGGATAGCCTATCTTCCGAGGGGAACTTGGGAAATCTAATTTCGCCGAACGCGGCTATGCGGCGGAAATCAGATGCAAAATTTCACGTAGATGAATTTGAAAAAAAAACGCCTGATTTCGAGTTCGTATGCGAAAGTTATGGCCGTTTTAAGGTAGGTTGTCTGAGGTACGATTTTTGGATGTTGATTCCAACTCGGTTTGAGAACATAACTCGCAATCGGATATGAAAACGATCGTGAATTTGCACAGAAACTAATGTATGGTGTGTGATGATTCAAGAATGGGTGGCACAAGGGTTTGTCACCTAATCTAGGGCTGGCGATGCGTGAGTTCACGCAAGGCGGCTAGCTAGGACAAACCGATGAACGTGGTGGATCGGTTTGTTCTTTAGGGATTGTAGAATAGGTGTTGAACAGCAAGAAAACAAGGACGAAACACGATAATTAGGACCCAAAACACAAAGACAAACCAGCAACAAGATTCGACCACACGAATGCAAACTCAACAATGCAAACTGAAAAACGAAACTGCAGGCACTATAGTCTGGGAAGTGGTAAAAACGATCTAATTTTTTTGTGGCTTTTCTGTGGACTCTAGGTACGAAACAAAATCGATCCAATAGAAGGAAAACAAAGATACCTCACGGGCAACCTGGAAATCTGATACCAATTGATGAGTAAGTTTAGGCTCGATCTTCCGAAAGGTATGTCAATTGGGGTGGAGAACTCGACGTTGATGATCCGCGGCACTCGAGCGGTTCGAGTAACCCTGCAATCACTACACCATGGTTCCGTTGGTTATCAATAGTGCTCCATACGCTTGACCTCGCCAAGAAGGCTAATCCCTGCAAGTGCAACCGAGAACACGAGCAAGAACATCGAAGGCACGATCTGAAATCGCGAGGTTGGAGTCTCACAAACTGTAGAACGGCGATATTATTGATCTAAGCAAAACCCACCGAATATGACCAGAGGCTGCAGTATTTATAGGATAGGGTTCGACCAAAACATGATTAAACGCGTCCCTAATGGACTCTTACGAGATACAAGGGCCAAAGGCCCGATTCAGTGGCGCAGCACCGGACAGAAATCTGTACTCGACTTGTTTCGACGATTCCCAATGACTCCAGAGGAATTTTGAGGTGGGGCTAGAGCCACTGGAAAGTTTATCTTCTACTCTTTCTGCGCATATGTAGAGTGTCGAAAACGGAGTCTGTATGCCTCCTGGCGTCCGTTTTAAGGTGGACTGCTTCTGGACTCCGAGTTGAACTTGAGTCCGAGTTGTAAATTGTTTCCATCAACTTGTGGACGTCCTAGCTGGTTCTTCGCGCTCCCAAGGCCTCTTTCCTTCACTTGTTGATCTTCTCTATTATTCCTAATAATAATTAAATCATCACATAGCAATCTATTCTCAAAATCACATGCAAAAGAAGTTAGGAACAAATTCATCTGCTGATTTATTAACCGTGCTCGTGCTCTTGTGATTGGTCCTTGCAGTTCAATGTGCGTCTCCACTGTTGTGATGTCTTCATCATGCTACAGCCGGCCCAAGCAAGAAGCTAATGGAAGGTTCTGGAGCAACTTCCATGCAGACTTCTACAAGTATGTCTACCTCACAATGAAGACTCCAGTGGTGCGCAACCAATGGATTGATTGGGCGCACTTTGAAAGGAATAGTTGTTCGGCCTTTGATGAAGTAGTTCAAGCAGTTGAAAGGCATGGCTTGAAGGATCTCTTTGCCTTGTGAAACAACTGGAATGATGAAGTCATTGCCCAGTTTTATGCTACTTGTTTCTTTGCCAGTGATGAAGAAGAAAGGGTGACTTGGATGACTCATGGATCCAAGTACACCATCACCTATGACGAATTTGCAAGGTTGCTGCACCTTGATAGCTCAAGCAATGACAACTTGGTCATTCACAACATTGGTGTCCTTGAGAAGGACAAGATGGAGTTTCTTTATGACACCCGTTCAACTTTCATCCCTCCTTCCACCAAGAACATGAAGCCATTCTTTGTGATTCTCAACAGAGTTCTGAGGAAGACCATTGCCCTAAAGTATGGGGATGCAGGAAGTGTCCAAGGCTATCTTAGGACACTGATGAAAGTGATTAGCAAAGTTTGAAGTTTGATGTCTTTGATTACATCTGGAATGATATGATGAACACCTACTGTACTCCGAATAGGTCCTGTGGCTACGCATCTTACTTGATGTTCATGATTGAGAAGGTCACATGGATAGAATTTGTGAAGGATGTGGAGCACACCCCATTGAGGCCACAAAAGCCTCCTCAAGCAACAATCCAAGCTGCTCCTTCTCCGGTGTCTAGTGAAGAGGCACCAAGGAGAGCCAGAGGTGATGCAAGGTCTGATTCCACCACTATGGCCCCTCCCCAAAAAAGGTCCCCTAGTGGCATCCTGAAGTACTTGGCAGCTATTTTTGCCTCTTGCAAGAAGGCCGAAGTGAACATGCACAAGCTGAACAAGGCGAGAAAGGTGGATGTGCGGTACGTCAAAGAAAATGTGAAGCACATCTGCCAGAAGCTGGAGATCGAGCCCATTGGATCTCCAGTCATGTCCGACTGAGCCTCAGATTTCACAGAGCTCGGGCCATTGACTCCCTCCGAGCTTGCTTATTTTGGCATTGGGGGCTCGAGTGGATCCGCTCCTCCACCTCCTCCTCCTCAGCCCGAGAATGAAGACGAAGATGATGAGAGGACCGACAGCGAGGACTGAGTTCTTAGACCCCTCCTCTCCTTCTTTTTGGTGTCTTGATGCCAAAGGGGGAGAGATTGAGGGGGAGTCATCAATAGATCTTAGCTGTAGGTTGAGAGATGAGAACCTCTCTTATGCATCTTTTTATGTCTTTTGGGTTGTAAGACTTAATATTGTGCTCTTTTGGTACTTTTAATCATGTGATGAAATGCTATGAATGATATATGCTCATATTCATGAAATCTGTGATTTTGCTTTGTAATTGACATATATGCTTGTTGATTGATATATTGATGTCAACTACTTCACTGTCATCATGATTACTGCTCTCGCTCATTTAGTTTTGCATCCCACCATAAAGAGTGCACATATGTCTTATGTTGTCATTGCTAAATAATTTTCAAGCTCATATGTGCACACTTTATGAAAATTCTGCATTTTTATCATATTTTGTGAAATCTCAATTGGTTGTCATCAATCACCAAAAAGGGGGAGATTGAAAGTGCATCTAGGCATCCCTTGTGGGTTTTGGTTCATTTATGACAAAAAAATGAGATCCTAAGCATATTATTGAGATGAATGCAGGTTTTAATGAAACAATGAAGAAAGTGCCAAAAAGAAAGGAGAATGAGGATCAATTCAGAAAAGAGCTCAAGAGCTGATTAGAATACATCATTGTGTAGGGAGTGTGTTGGTGTAACACATATCAAGAGCTCAAGCACTAAAATCCTCACACACTTCACATTTCACAGAAAAAACGGACTAGTCCGATAAACACCGGACTAGTCTGATATCCTCTCTGGACAGGTTCGGACAAGTCCAGCCAAAGTGGACTTGTCCGCACCGGGCTAGTCCGATAATGTCCGAACTAGTCCGATAATGCCTCTGACTAAAATCGGACAAGTCCTCCAAGTGCGGACTTGTCCTATATTCACTAAGGGAATCACCACACCAGACAAGTCTGATATCAGCACGAACAAGTCCGAAAACCTTTCTGACTAAAATCGGACAAGTCCGCTCCTAGCCGGACAAGTCTGATATTTCTAGACACTTAGGGTTTCCTGCACACCGGACTAGTCCGGGCGCCACCACGGACTAGTCCGGACCCTCGAAACCCTGATGGTAACTTTTGAAAACCCTAATATAAATAGATGTGCACGACCCAACTATGATAGCTATCGACCCCCTGCGCCGTCACACCCTCCAAGAGCCTAGAAAACACATCTCTCCACAAAATCCAATGCAAGAAAGATCAATCCCTTGAGGATTCACTTTGGATCATAGGAGAGACAAGATTCCGCACGTTTGAGCTCTTGGGTTTGATCTCTAACACACTATTGTTGTTTCATTATTGATCTTACGAGCGTGTTCTTGGTGGTGTTTGAATTGTAACCTTGGGGAGCCCTCAACTTGTGAGAAGGCCCCTTGAACTTGGTGATTTGCCCCTTTGTGATAGTGGAAGAAGAATTGGCCTTCGTGGCGATTCGACGAGGTTAGGGTCAGTGAAGACCCGGTCCTTTCATGGGATCCTCAACGTGGGTGTAGGTTGCCTCTGTGGGACCTGAACCACGGGATAAAATCGTGTGTCAAACTTGTTCTTAGTTTTCATATTGTATTCTAGGGTTTTGTCAATCTTGCATAACCTACGTTAAAACTTTGAAAAAATAATTGGTTTGCATTGCACTTGGTTGCGTTGACTCAATACTCGCAAGTTACATACTATATTCCACCGCGTACTGTGTTTGTATTGAGATCATTGATCAAACTTGACCAATTTAGTCCGCACGCACCGGACTAGTCCGCACTCTACCGGACTAGTCCGATATCTTGGGATTTGATCTGGTTGTTAAGTGTTGCAGGTTCTAACCAAAATTCAAAAAGTCCTATTCACCCCCCCCCCCTCTAGGCCATATTTAGGAGATCGTCTTCTTCTAGGCGTACGCATACTCCGGGTTCGTCCCTTCTGCTTCTTCTTTTCTGGTGACACTCATGGAAGTCCTTGGGCTTCAACTTCATCACCTGTCACCGAACTCTCTGGTGGTGGTGGCGGTGTTCTCTCATTTCTATGAGATGTTCGTCGGGGTGTATCTGAGTGTACCAGTGTTCCGGCAGTTGTTCATGCTGAGGCGGGCAGGGAAGGAGAACAAATCCAACTTCATTGGCGGCTACTGCTTCCAGCATCGGGCCAACAACCCCTTAAGTTACATCACACCGCTCTCTTCGGCGAAGTTGGTTGATTGGAGGAAGGACTGGGTGATCGTACAAGACGATGCCCACGCCAGCCTGGGTATGCCCGCCGGATGGGCGACGATCAAGAAGGACACCTGGGAGGAGCGGGTGGAGTTGGAGCAAGCCTACACCCCGGTGATGGAGAGGATCCAATTCCTAGCGGATCATGGTCTGTCGGAGTTGAATGTGATGGCAGACTTTGTCCAACGGTGCCTAGCCCCCCTTCAGCATCGTTGTCGTCCTGCGTGGCCTACTTTGGACTACAGGATGGCACCTGGCTGGTGCGGGGCCACGACACAGAGATGAACCCGTAAGAGGTGCTCGATGCAATGTTCAAGGCATGTGATGACTTGCTGTCGAATGACATCTTCAACTTCCCGCGGGCCTGCTCACCTCTTTGCACAGATCGGGACCTTCAGACGAAGGATCTGAAGGAGATGCCCAACCTGGACGTGATTGGTCTTGCGCTGCGGCTGGTTAGTGATGAGAGTCGGGTCTTGGCCATTGTCTACTTTTCGGATGAGTCCACGCCTTCTTAAGGCTCCAAAGCTTCCAGGGCGGAGGAGGCACCTGCTGTCGGAGGGAAAGGGAAGGCGCCGGTCCTTGACGCAGGCAAGGGGAAGGCACCGGTCCCTAACACGGGCAAGGGGAAGACCCTAGTGGTCGAGGTCGTGAAGGAGAAACGCCCTCGATCGCCACCAAGGGCGCCATCGCAGGTGGCCTTCGCTCCAAGTCAACGTCCCCCAGTGTGCCCCTCTTCAGTATTGGGCATCGACGGTTCTTCGGGGGGAGGCTCGATCCGTCAAATAGTGGCTCCGCCAGCGTCGGCGGTCGGCATACCATCCAGCATCCCCATTGCCAGCTCGGTCCAGGGTGCCACAGAGGGCTCCGGCAGCGTCACACCTATGGAGCCTCAAACGAAAAGGCCTCGAGCCGACATCGTCGGGAGCTTGGGAGGAGGCTCCGGGAGTGGCTCTGTCGGAGTGGGTGGAGGCACACCAGCGCAGGGTGGTAGCGTTGCTGTTGGTTTTGGCGGAGGCCCAGCTGGGATGACCTCGCCTGTTACGCCATCATCATGGCCTGCGGCTTCAGGGTCGCCAAAATTGGAGGCTCGCTGGAGCCTCCGGGGACGTCAGTAAGGCATTGTTACCAATGCTTGCTTTATTATCTCGGCTGCCTTTGTTGATTATTCAGGGATTGTTCTTGATTTGCAGGGCTACGTCAGCTGTTGTGAGGCCCTTACCACCGGGGGTAGCGCTCGGAAGCGCTTCGAAGGCGGCTGAGGAGGCTACGGCTGCATCGGCGGGGCAGCTTTCCAAGTCTGTCCAGGGGAGAGCTGCTCCGATGGCTGTGCCCAGCGCGGGTGGTGAAGCATCTCAGGCTGCACCTCCAGCTGCCGCGCCAGAGGTACCTCCAGGTGTTGTGCCAGGGGCACCTCGGGCCGTCGTGGCAGAGGCACCCCCTGCCGTCGTGGTAGAGGCAATGTCGAAGTCGGCTCTGGGGGCTGAAGGCCTAGCTTCTACTGTTGCTGAGCCAACGGGTGGCTCCTCGAGGGATGGTGGCGACACTGCTTTGAGTGGCACAACAACTTTTGCTAAATCTCCGGGGGCAAGATCCCCGGTACTGGTGGCCTCGCCTTCACCGCTACGGGAGGAAGATGTCCCCGAGATGGTCACCCGACGACCTTCTCTGACTTCAGCGTAGCTGGAGCGCCTTTCCGACATCATGGACTTGACGTAGTCCAGCATCCTTCAGGTGCAATCCAATCTCCGCCGGGCGCAGGAGGCTCTTGCCGCGGAGTGGGAGAAGCTGCGTGCTGAGGGCGAGCGCATCCGAGGCTGGGAGGGTCTTATAGGGTCCAGGATCGCCGAGGCAAAGGCGAAGTACCAGAAGGAGAGCAAGGAGCTGGAGGTGAGGCACCGCTTGGTGAGGGCCACAAACGCCCTATCCCAGAAGATTCTGGTCGACGCCAAGGTGGCCAGTGACGGTGCTGACGCCTGCCTGCGCGCTCTTGAAGATGGTCGAGAGGCCCTGAGTCGCCAAGAAGTCATCATTGCCAAGAGGGAGGCTGTAGTCTCCGAGTAGGAGGTGACAGCCCAGGCAATGATGGCTCGAGCTGAGGCTGATCAGGACACGCTGCAGTCTCGACTTGAAGATCTTGAGCTCCGGGAGAGGGACTTGTCACAGAATCGGGCGCAGCATTCAGCTGAGCGTCAGGATCTTCTCCTGCGCGATCTCGACGTCCAAGCCGGGAGTGCTCGATGGAGCGTCGCGCCCGAGAGCTCGATCTGCAAGAGCGTCAGCTGGCTCAGTGCTTGGAAGCTGAGGGTAGGGCAGTGGCGGAGACGGTGGCAACCCATGTCATGGTGTGCTACCGGAGCTGGTACCCTCATCTGCCCCTGGAGCCAGTTTTCGAGGGTCCTGTTGAAGAGCGCGAGGAGGCGGCAGTGGTAGAGGTCAAGAATGTTGCAAAACATTTTGTTGCGCAATTCACCAGGGACTGAGGTTGGCAACCCGACTTTGTATCCAGAGTTCTCCCCTTTGTAAATATTCCTTAATGAATATCAATTTTTGTTTGGATTCTTGGCTTGTCTTTGTGCTTCTCAACTGTTGCTCTGAGTCCTTAGTTGCGTAATGGTTTGCAGAACCTTTGCTGAGCCCGTTAGCTTTTGAGGACTAACAGTTGCACCATCGATATGGCTGAGATGTTGCCCATTGACTTCCTTCCTATGGAACCCCCTTAGAGGCCCCTTGGTAGATGTGGTTAGTTGGCTGGACACATCTACCTTTTTGATTTGCTGGAGGTCTTCAACATGCCCCTAGTAGAGAAGGGTAGCTGGAGTGTCGTAGCGCCACCAATTATTAGAGCAGGATGCTCTGGCATCACCCACCATTATCGTGGAGACGTCAACGCAGACCCCTTGGGAGGTGCTGGAGTTGGGCGCTCTGGCGTCATCCACCATTGTTGTAGAGTCGTCGACGGCGGGCCCCTTGGGAGGTGCTGAAGCTGGATGCTTTGGTGTCGTCCACCATCGTTATTGAGACGTCGACGGTAGACCCCTTGGGTGGTGCCAGAGCTGGGTGCTCTGGCGTTTCCCACCATCGTCGTAGAGTCGTCGACGGCAGGCCCCTTTGGAGGTGCCGGAGCTAGATGCTCTGGCATCATGCACCATCGTCATAGAGTTGCCGACGGCAGGCCCCTGGTGCAAAGGCTATCGCAAGAGAACCCTGTTAGCAACAAGTGCGGGGCATGAGAGTTCACTCACTTATCCGCGCTTGGTGTTGACGTTGACATTCTGGGATGTCGACGGAAGGCCCCTTGCAAAGAGCCGGAGCAGGATGCTCTAGCATCGCCCACCATCGTCGTGGAGACGTCAACGGTAGGCTCCTTGGGAGGTGCCGAAGCTGGGCTCTCCGGCATCGTCCCCCATCATCGTAGAGTCATCGACGGCAGGCCCCTTGGGAGGTACCAGCTGGGCGCTCCAGCGTCGTCCACCATCGTCATAGAGTCATCGACGACAGACCCCTTGGGAGGTGCCGGAGCTGGATGATCTGGTGTCGTCCACCATCATCGTAGAGTCGTCAACAGCAGGCCCCTGGTGCACAGGTTATCGCAAGAGAACCCTGTTAGCAACAAGTGCGGGGCAGGAGAGTTTACTCACTTATCCATACTTGGTGCTAATGTTGACGTTTTGGGATGTCGATGGTAGGCCCTTGCAAAGTGCTGGAGCAGTATGATCTGGCGTCGCCCACCACCGTCATGGAGACGTCGATGGTAGGCCCCTTGGGAGGTGCCGAAAATGGGCTCTCCGGCATCGTCCGCCATTGTCGTAGAGTCATCGATGGCAGGACCCTTGGGAGGTGCCAGAGATGGATGCTACGGCGTCGTCCACCATCGTCATTGAGACGTCAATGGCGGGTCCATTGGGTGACATCGTAGGTGGGCGCTCCAGCGTTGCCCACCATCGTTGTAGAGTCGTCGATGGCAGGCCCCTTGGGAGGTGCCGGAGCTGGATGCTCTGGCATCGTCCACCATCGTCGTAGAGTCGTCGACGGCAGGCCCATGTGCACACGCTATCGCAAGAGAACCCTATTAGCAACATGTGCGGGGCAGGAGAGTTTACTCACTCATCCGCGCTAGGTGCTGACGTTGATGTTATCGGACGTCGATGGCAGGACTCTTGCAAAGTGCCAGAGCAGGATGCTCCAGCGCCACCCACCACCATCATGGAGACGTCGACAGCAGGCCCCTTGGGTGCTGCCGGAGTTGGGTGCTCCGGCGTCGTCCGCCATCGTCGTAGATTCATCGATTGCAGGCCCCTTGGGAGGTGCCAGAGCTAGATGCTCTGGCATCGTCCACCATCGTCGTTGAGACGTTGACGGCAGGCCCCTTGGGTGGTGCCAGAGCCGGGCGCTCCGGCGTCGGCCACCATCGTCGTAGAGTCGTCAACGGCAGGCCCCTTGGGAGGTGCCGAAGCTGGGTGCTCCGGCATCGTCCACCATCATCGTAAAGTCATCAATGGCAGACCCCTCGTGCACAGGCTATCGCAAGATAACCCTGTTAGCAACAAGTGCGAGGCAGGAGAGTTTACTCACTTATCTGCTCTTGGTACTGACGTTGACATTCTGGGACGTCGACGATAGGCCCCTTGCAAAGTTCCGGAGCAAGATGATCCGGCGTCGCCCACCACCGTCGTGGAGACGTCGACGGCAGGCCCCTTGCAAGGTGCCCGAGCTGGGCTCTCCGGCGTTTTCCGCCGTTGTTGTAGAGTCGTCGACGGCAGGACCCTTGGGAGGTGTCAGAGCTAGGTGCTCCGACGTCGCCCACCATCGTTGTAGAGTCATTGATGGCAGGCCCCTTGGGAGGTGCCGGAGCCTGGTGCTACGGCATCGTCCACCATCGTCGTAAAGTCATCGAGGGCAGGCCCCTAGTGCACAGGCTATCGCAAGAGAACTCTGTTAGCAACAAGTGCACGACAAGAGAGTTTACTCACTTATCCATGCTTGGTGCTGACGTGGACGTTCTGGGACATCGACGGCAGGCCCCTTGCAAAGTGCTAGAGCAAGATGCTTCGGCGTCGCCCAACACTGTCATGGATACGTCGACGGAAGGCCCCTTAGGGGGTGCCGGAGCTGGGTGCTCCGGCGTCGTCTGCCATCGTCGTAGAGTCATCGACGGCAAGCCCCTTAGAAGGTGTTAGGGCTGAGCGCTCCGGTGGTTTGTCCTACATATAGAAAGAGGTACTAGTCTTGCTTGTCGATCATACTTGTTCCTCTCCTTAGCTCTTTCATGTCTTACTGTCCTGGACTGACCCACGGGGCTTGGGTAATTCAATGCGTTGGTGCTCCGGGGTCCGACTCCTGCCGTCCTTAGGGTGTGAGCTTTCTGGTTCCAGTATTTAGCTGTAGCACAGGAGGCAGGGTGTGTATGCTTAGGGTGCAGGACCAGGCTAAGCAACTTACACCCCCTGGACCTCCTGCTCGGCACAAACCTTTCCTGGGAACCCTTCTGGTGCCACGGGACCCTAATGATGAGAGCAGCCGGAAAAACCCCTCACACACTGCGGGTACCTCAAGCGAACCCACCTGTAGCTGGACTGCATGACTTCAGCAGGGGTGAGTTACATAGCATACAACCGTGTATATGAAGATAACATATAATAAACGAGGCTAGTACAGTATAATCATAAAATTAATGCATAATTAAATGAACAATGTTTTTAAGAAAGCATTTAAGTAAAACAATGATTTTTTTATCAAAGTTCGTAGGGGGAGTTAGGCTTTTACAATAGAGGGCAACGGCTTGCTTCCGGATGATGAGGGAGGCAGGGTGTACAGGCTTAGGGTTTGGAACCAAGCTAAGTTGAATGCACACTCTAGACCTGACCCTCCCAGTGCTCGGTTGTCCTTAGTGCTGCTCCTAAGCCCTACGAAGACCTTTACACTGTTCTACTAATATTAATATTTACAATAGGGGTGCCCAAGGCTCCAAGGTAGTTGTTATGGTTGTGGTGCAACCTTGTTGTCGACAGCTACCAGAGGGGCTATGAGCGAGCATCCCTACTTCCTGCTCCTGCCGCCCATCTTGCGGGCGGTATGAGTAGTGTTGGGACTGACCTCGGTAGCTTTGACGGGGACATCGTTGCTGCGAGAGGGCTGCAGTTGGAGCGCAGCGGGTGCTCCGCGCTGACATGAGCTCGGCGGATGCTAACTTGACCTAGCGCCACTCGGGGTGGGTGTCGGGTCTGCTGAGAGGGCTTGGAGCTGCTCCAAGGCTAACATCGCGATAGTGCGGTCTCTGCGGATCCTGGAGATGCTGGAGGGGGTTGGCATCTTTAGGACGAGGTAGCCGTAGTGGGCTACGGTCATGAATTGGTACAAGGTCGGCCTGCCAATGATGGCGTTGAAGGGGAGGCTGACATCGACGACGTCGAAGAGGATCCTCTCTGTCCTGTAGTTGTCGGGTGTCCCGAAGGTCACCCAGAGATGGATGTTGTCGTATGGGATGATGCTCCTTGGTCCCACCCCCTAGAATGGGCTCGAGGGGGTGGGCTTGGACACCGGGATCTGCAGCTACTCGAAGGCTGCACGGCTAATTAGGTTGAGGCTGGCCCCGCCATCTATCAAGACGTAGTGGAGCTTGACAGTGGCTATGGTGGGGCGACTAGAAGAGGTAGGACCCCTGCCCCAGCCATGTTCTTGTGGCAGTCAGAGGCATCGAAGTTGATCGGCGTCTCCTTCCAGCGGTGGTGCCGCGCCAGAGTGGGTACAGGGGCTATCGAAGCCACTGCACAACGAAGGGTCTTGACCGCGTTTTGGGACACATGATCCCAAGACCCTCTGAAGATGACATGGAGGGTCTTGCGATGCTCATGGTCGCTATTGGCATCGGAGTCCTCATCTTGGTGGACCACTTTGACGGCCCGTTCTTGCTTCTGGTACTCCATCTCCTCATCGTCATCGACCTTGGGGTTGACCTTCTACTTGCCCTCCCACTGGCGGAAGGGGGCGCCATCTGGGCGCCGCTGCGCCCGCTCTTGGTAACGTTCGGCGCATCTTTTTATCTCCCAACACTCACTCGCGGTGTGGTCGCGAGTTTTGTGCACTGGGCAGAGCTCGACGCTTTCGTCAGCGGCAGGTGGCTGACGTGGTCGCTTCTCTCGACGCGGGGGTTTGCCACCTCCGGTCGCAGCTCCTGCCACAACGGGGGACCCATGCGGCGGCTTGTTCTGGCCGATACCCCGGTTCTTGTTCTTCTTCTTACCGCTACCAGGGGTAGCGGCTCCTTCTCCGGTCTGGTTGGCCCCGCCCGCTCCGGGGGCAGGCTGAGTGTGCCAGTCGTGGCCTTCTGCCTCCCTGGCGCATGGGTCGGCGATGGAGAAGAGCTCGGGGACGTCTTGCATGTTGTGCGTGGTTAACTTCTCGAGCATTTTGCGGTCACACACTCCCTGCCAGAATGCCACTATGACAGAGGCATTCGGGATGTTGGGGATGGAGTTGCGTACCTTGGAGAAACCTTGGATGAATGACCTCAGTGTCTCCTTGGGTTGTTGCCGCACGGCATGGAGGTCGAGCTCGGTGTCGGGGCGAGTGTAGGAGCTGCCGAAGTTCACCGTGAACTGCCGGCACAGCTCATCCCAAGAGTTTATAGACCCCTAAGGCAGGTTCATCAGCCACGAGCGGGTCGATCCAGTACGAGTGACTCGGAAGTAGTTCGCCAGGATAGCCTCATCCGCTCCTGCAGCAAGGAGCATTGTGGTGTAGATCTACAGGAACTTAGCTAGTTTGATGCTCCTGTCGAACCTCTCCGGCATATGTGGCCAGAACTTGCATGGCCACGTCGCGAAGCGGAGGTGCGGAGCCAACGCTTCACGGCCCCCGATAGGTTTCGTTGGAGAGGTGTACGGGGTAGCATACCCCAAGGGGGTCTGCTGCACGACATTCGGCACCTGGGGAACCTGCGGTTGTGGTGCTGGTTGTGCCATGCGTTGCTGCAATGGTACCGGTTATGCCAAGTACTGTTGCTGCATGTCCTGCTGCACCGGGTACTGCAGGGGGGCTGTCGAGCCGACATACTCCTGGTCAGGTGGCGGAGGGTTTACCTGCGGTGCACTTTGGACAGAGGACGCCTCATGAATAGGGCATTGAGAGCCATATTCGGCGTCAAGGTTGCACCGCCTCTCTTGCTGTCGCTCGATGATGACTCAGTCGTCCAAGTGGTCTTGACGACGGTCAAGCTCAGCCCTGAGGTCCTCTGTGGGGAGCCGGCCGACACTCGTAGGCCTGGAGAAGTGGGAGTTAACGGTGCAACTGTCGATGGACGGCGTTCGTGACAGCGACACGAGGCACCTTCCCCTGTTCGGGGAGTTGATGGTTGCGATGAAGAAGTGGTCGATGTCTTGGACCCACTACTGAGTTGCTCCCTGGGAAGTGTTCAGCGGCAGCGGGTGGTAGAGAATGGCCCTGGCTGCTACCAGGGCGCTCTCCGGGCTTGTAGTTGGTGGCGCCGGTGGGGCTGACTGAGCCAGGATGTGTCCCGACGTGATGTCTTGGCCAGCTGTACCTGCACAGGGTTGTGATGGACCAGAGAGCACCGCTCGAGCGACAGATCTGGTCACCGGACGTCGGTCGCAGAAGCTGCCTTCCACGGGCCTGATGAACACCATAGTGGTGAAAATGCTACCACTTTTTTGAGGCAAAATCCCCTACCTGGCGCGCCAAATGTCGAAGTGTTAGAGCGACACTTCCCCTGAATCTACTAAGTAGTAGCCCACAGAGGTTCTTTGTTCGACGGGGCTTAGGCCTCAATCAAGTGTTCTAGCAGATGGAAATATGAGACAGTGGTTACGTGGTTCGGGTCGCAAGGAGCATAACACCCTACTCCACGGTGAATGGTATTGCTAGTATGTATGTGTGTGTGATGTTTGATGTGGGGATCCTTGTATCAATGGCGGTATGTGCCTTTTATAGACAAGGTCAAACGCCTTATAAGTGGGGTCCCGGGGCCCGACAGGTGGTACCGGGGCAATCTTATCCTAAATATCTAAGGCTTCTTCTGTGAGATTGCTCTGATCGTGGTCTTCAAGACTCGTCGTCTTGCTGCCTGCGTCGTTAGTAACCCATGCGCCGTTGCTATCATTGGCAGGGGATGCCCCGTCCAACTGTCTCTGTCGCCGTAACTACCCACTCAGCAGAGTGCGATAGGCCTGCGGCATCTTCTCTGTGATGCGATTGGTCATAGCGGTACCTGACATTAGGCGTGTGACGCGCCATGTGTCTTGGGAAGCTCTTCAATCCTTGATAGGGACAAGGTGCACTGTCCTCTTAACTCCCGCGTCCATCCGTCCAGAGCAAGTGGTTGGACTATGTGACAACTCGGGAGCTCATCTCTGCGAAGGACATCATGTCGCGCCTTGCGGACCACGTGGCAGCTCGGGAGCTCAGCTTTGCGATGGAGGTCAGGTCCCGCCTTGCGGGACACGTGGCGGCTCGGGAGCTCACCTCTACGGGGATGGCTAGGCCCCATCCTGCTGGACACGTGTTGGTGCCGGGAGCTCACCTCCGTGGTGGAGGTTAGGTCCTGCCTTGCGGGACACGTGGCAGCGCCAGAGCCCACCCATTCGGGAGGTGGCCTGCCTGATGTCTTGGCCCACGTGGCAACTTCAGAGCCCTGTCTCATGGGGAGGAGGGATCCTTACCTGTTGGGCACGTGGTTACCTGGGGGCTCGTCTCCAAAGGGGGGGGGCATTGAGCTTCTCCATCGGGTTCCTTGCGGATATCATGGACCTCCTATGTGAGACTGATGGGTCTGGGTCCCTTGAACACGTGGCGCCTTAGGACCCCGCATCTGCTGGGAGGCGGGGTATCTAGGTGGTTCTAGCTTGTGCGTGAGGGTACACGGTATGTTGAGTACCGAACATTGGAAATTTGATCTTTGCCATACATTATTTCATTGTTGTAATACATCCAAGTTGCAAATTACTTTCCGTTGCATATGGTACTAGAAGTGAAGTTATCGAGCAATCTTGATCTTTCTAGTCCATGCATACCGGACTAGTTCGCATAGTACCGGACTAGTCTGATCTCTCTATATTTGATCAATTTGTTGAGTGTTTCAGGGATCAACAAAGTTTCAAAAAGCCTATTCACCCCCCTCTAGGCTACATTCAATTGGTTTTAGAGCCAAACTCTTCAAAAGAGACTCACCGCTCGAAGAGACGATGTCGGACATCAAGGATGTACACAAGAACTTCAATAGTGAGAAGGGTGATGATGAAAAGACTCAAAAGCTGGAGAAGCTCCTCGACGCCATTCAAGACTGTGAGGACGATGATGAGGAGATGCTTCAACTCAAGGCTCTTCTACGGAAGAAGGCACTCTCCCCAAAAGGGAAGAAGAAGATCGATGATGAAAAGAAGAAGGGGGTAGTCACACAGACTACTCCCGATATCCTTTTGACTATGAACATTTAAATTCTAAAAATAGTCATTATTTATCAATTCCTTTCGGCAAAGTGCCTTACTTTGATGGCAATGACTATTCAATGTGGAGACAAAACATGAAAATGCACCTTATATTGCTTAACCCATGTCTTTGGCATATAGTGTGTACAAGGATAGATATCCCGGATGATGATGAAGAGCTGACTCCAAGACAAGAACAATTCATTCATCAGAATGCTCAAGCTGCAGCTGTGATCACTTCATCACTGAGCCCAGACGAGTTCACCAAGGTGGATGGACTCAAAATTGCCAAAGAGATATAGGATAATCTACAAACCACACATGAAGGTGACCGTCATGTGCGCGAAGCAAAGATAGAGATGATTGAAGGTGAATTGGGAAGGTTCGTTATAGAAGAAGATGAATCACCACAAGATATGTACAATCGATTGAAGAATCTTATCAACACAGTCCGAGCATATGGCAGCAAAAAGTGGAATGATCATGAGGTTGTGAAGTTGATTCTTAGAGCATTCATGTCCCGCAACATAACTCTTTGCTCCATGATTAGAGAAAGCCCCGAGTATCAGAAAATGACCCCTGACGAACTTCTTGGCAAAATCATCAACTTTGAAATGATGGAGAAGCAAGCTAGGCATGTCAAGGAAATTGTCGATCTTACCTCGGCAAAGAAGAAAGGAGTTGCCTTGAAGTCAACTTGTAAACCCGTATCAAAAGAAGCTCAAGAAGCTCATGGAGAAGATGACAGCGATGAAGAAAGCAGTGATATCGATGAAGAAGACATGATCTTGTTCATGAAGAAGTTCAAGAAAATGATGAGAAGAAGGAAGGGTGGTAGCTCAAATGAAGGAATACGTAGGGACAAACTAAGACAAAAAATGAAGCGTGCATGTTATAACTGTGGAGAGTATGACCATTTCATAGTTGATTGTCCACATGAAGAAAATAAGAGGAAGACTAAGGACAACAAGCCTCAACCAAAGAAAATGTTCAAGAAGAAGAAGCAATATGGCCAAACGCATCTAGGGAAGCAGTGGGACTCCAATGATGAATCCTCATCCGAAGAAGAAGAGGAGATGGCCACCATAGCCATCAAGAAGACTACCAAGAAATCCACTCTCTTCCCAACCATGGGCACATGGAAGGACACCGACAACACATATTTAATGGCCATGGAAGGTAAAATAAAGGTAACGACAAAATCTTCCTCCTCGCATTCTTTTACTAGTGATAGTGATAATTCTAGTGAGGATGATAGCAGTGATAAAAGTGAATACATGCTTAGGGGTTTAGACAAAAACACTGTTGCTAAAATGAAATTTTTACTTGATAAGATTGTTGATAAGGAGAAGTTAGTCAATTGTCAGGAAGATATGATCATCTCCCAAAAGGAGGAATATCTTGAGATTGAAAAGCTTTTTGAACTTGAAAAGGTGCGAAGTAAATCACTAGAACTTGAGTTAGCTTCAAGCAAGGAAGCTTGCTTGAAGTTAAAAGACTCAAACGCCACCATCAAGGATGAACTTGCTAACTTAACCAAAGTTAACAAAATCCTTGAGGTACAAGTTGAGTCACTCAAGCAAAGTGGTTTTTCATCCTCTTCAAGCTCACCTTCTCAACATATAAAATTTGAAACTATTATTACTTGTGCTTGTGCCAAAAATGACACTAACTTGAAGGAAAAGACAAACTTGACAAAGGACAAGCAACCTTCCCAAAGTGGCATATTTGACAACGAGAAGGTCAAGTATGCACCCAATGCTTACTCAGTCACAAGACCTCCTAATGTAAAATATGGCATTGGGTATTCTTATGGT
Source organism: Tuctoria greenei (assembly GCA_036927565.1). NCBI lineage: Eukaryota > Viridiplantae > Streptophyta > Magnoliopsida > Poales > Poaceae > Tuctoria > Tuctoria greenei. The sequence continues at coordinate 217,223,002 of JAYESD010000003.1, read as the reverse complement.
GAAAAGCAAAACGCTAGAAGCCACAAGAATAACAAGGATTACATTGCCTTTGTCAAGGGAAACTCTTTCAAGTTAGAAAACCTAATAATGTTGATAAATTTAACATTGTGAACACATATGAACAACAAATCCTATTTAGAACATTTGATGCTTCATATGTACTTATGAAAGGTAATTTTGAAAGAGTTTATGCCAAATATGTTGGGCCACGCCATGGGAACACCAAGTCTCATGTGTGGGTGCCTAAATCATTTGTGACTAACCTCAAAGGACCCAAGCAAGCTTGGGTACCTAAGACCAAGGCATAATTTGTCTTTTGTAGGCCTATTCATCCGGTGGAGCAAAATGGGTGCTAGATAGTAGATGCACCAATCACATGACCGGAGAAAGAAGAATGTTTGTGGAATATGAATAAAATGAAGATCCAAGCAAAGGCATTTATTTTGGTGATAATAGTCAAGGAAGAGTGCTTGGTACCAGTAAAATTGCAATCTCATCACAACATACTCTTTCTCATGTTTTATACGTTGACTCCTTGGATTATAACCTTTTGTCCATATCTCAATTATGTGATAAGGGTTATAATTGTTTATTCACTAATGAGGGTGTGACTGTCTCTAGAAGGAGTGATAACTCGGTTGCATTCAAGGGTGTGTTAAAGGAAAACTTTATCTAGTTGACTTCAACAAAGATAAAGCCGAACTTGACACATGCTTGATTGCAAAGACCAACATGGGTTGGTTGTGGCATAGACGGCTAGCACATGTTGGTATGAGGAATCTTCAAAAACTCCTTAAAGGTGATCACATTTGAGGTTTAAAGGATGTTGTTTTTGAGAAAGACAGGCCTTGTAGAGCGTGACAAGTCGGGAAGCAAGTAGGAGCACCCCATCTCGCAAAGAATGTCATGACCACAACAAGAACGCTTGAGCTCCTCCACATGGATCTATTTGGTCCAATTACTTACATAAGAATCGGCGGTAATAAATACAGTTTAGTCATTGTTGATGATTTTTCACGCTTCACGTGGGGTTTTTTTGTTTGCATGATAAGACAAAAACTCAAGTAACCCTCAAGGACTTCGTCAAGCGTGTCCAAAATGAATTCTCATTGAAGATCAAGAACATACGAAGTGACAATAGGACAGAATTCAAGAATACCCAAGTTGAGGAGTATCTAGACGAAAAAGGGATAAAGCACGAATTTTCAGCACTGTATTCTCCTCAACAAAACGGAGTAGCCGAAAGGAAGAACTGAACACTCATTGAGATGGCGAGGAAAATGTTTGATGAATCCAAGACTTCGGAAAGGTTTTGGGCTGAAGCGGTTAACATCGCTTGTCACGCCATAAACCAATTATATCTTCATCGGTTGCTCAAGAAAACTTCATATGAACTACTCACGGGTAACAAGCTCAATATTTCATATTTTTGAATTTTTGGTTCAAAATGTTATATTTTAAACAAGAAGCCTAGGGCTTCGAAGTTCGCTTTGAAGTCCGATGAAGGTTTCTTACTTGGCTATGATTCAAACTCCTACGCTTATCGTGTCTTCAACAAGACCTTTGGACTTGTTGAAGTAGCACGTGACGTAGTGTTCGATGAAACTAACGGATCTCAAGAAGAGCAAGTTGATCAATGTGTGCTAGATCAAGAACCATGTCAAGCATGGAGAAGAATGGTATTGGGTGATGTTCGACCACAAGTGACACCTTGAATGTAGCCTAGAGGGGGGTGAATAGGCTTTTTGAACTTCAGAAAAATCGGACTAGTCCGGTAGGGTGCGGACTAGTCCATTGTGTGCGGACTAGATTGATCAAGTTTGATCAATGATTTCAATTCAAGTACTCTATGCATAGGAAATTAAGTGGTAACTTGAATGTATTACATCAATGAAACTAGGTATGGCACAAACTAACTTTGGTTTCAATGTTTTAACGTAAGTTGTATAAGATCGAGTAAACCCTAGAATATGATGAAAAGTAAGAACAAGTATGACACAAGATTTTTATCCTGTGGTTCGATTCCACAAAGGAAATCTACGTCCACGTTGAGGAGTCCACGGAGAATCGGGTCTTCACCAACCCTACCCTCGTCGAATCGCCATGGAGGCCGATTATCTTCCACTAATCACAAAGGGGGGCAAATCACCGTGTTCAAGGGGCCTTCTCACATCTTGAGGGCTCCCCAAGATTTACAATTGAAAACACCACCAAACACACTCGAAAGATATGCAATAAAACAACAAGGGTGTGCGAGAGATTCAAACCCAAGAGCTCAAGATGTGTAGAACGAGTCTCTCCTTTGATCAATGACCAATCCTTGAAGATTTGATCTTTCTAGGGTTAGACTGTGTGGAGAGACATGTATTCTAGGCTCTTGGAAGGTGTGACGGCGCAGGGGGTCGAGAGTGTTGGTTGTAGGTCCGTACACCTCTATTTATACTAGGGTTTTCAAAAGTTACCGTTAGGGTTTGCGATGTTATTATGATTATGCCTATTATAATATTCACATCAAACTTATTGCTCACACACATAGTTTTGCACCCCACCATAAAGAGTGCACATATGGCTTATGTCTACATTGCCTATTTTGCTCAAAGCTCATATGTGCACACTTTATGAAAATATGAATTTTTTATCATATTTGTGTAATCTCAATTGGTCGTCATCAATCACCAAAAAGGGGGAGATTGAAAGTGTATCTAGGCATCCCTTGTGAGTTTTAGATGATTAATGACAAACAAATGAGATCCTAACAAAACTGTTGAGATGAGCGCAGGTTTAAAGAAATGAGAAAGAAAGCACAAAAAGGAAAGAGAATGAGGATTTAAAGGGAAAAGAGCTCAGGAGTTGAAAATGTTAGATTATTTTGTATGGAGTGTGTTGGAGAAAAACACCCCAAGAGCTCAAGTGAACAAATAATTCAACTCACTGCACATTTTACAGGAAAAGCAGACTAGTCCGATAAGCACCGGACTAGTTCGATATCTCTCTGACTAAGATCGGACTAGTCCCCCTAGTGCGGACTAGTCCTCAACATTTCACACTCGCACAACACCGGACAAGTCCGATATCCATCGGACTAGTCCGTAATCCTCTAACTAAAATTTGATAGGTCCTCCAAGTCCGGACTTGTCCTTAGCCCTACAATCTTTCACTGCACCGGACAAGTCCGATATCTACCGGACTAGTCCGAAAACTCTCTGACTAAAATCGGCCAAGTCCCTCCAAGTGCGGACTGTCCTTAGTCTTACACGGTGTTCATCACACCGGACTAGTCCGATATACACCGGACTAGTCCGAAAAGTTTCTGACTAAAATTGGACTAGTCCGCACCGATAACGGACTAGTTCGGTATCCATCAATACTTAGGGTTTTCCACACGCCGCACACCGGACTAGTCCTGACATCGCAAACCCTAACGGTAACTTTTGAAAACCCTAGTATAAATAGAGGTGTACGACCATACTTCAAATTCTCTCGACTCCCTGTGCCATCACACCTCCCAAGAGCCCAGAATTCACACCTCTCCACACATTCTAACCATAAAAGGATCAAATCTTTGAGGATTAGCAATTGATCAATGGAGAGACTTGTTCTACACATCTTGAGCTCTTGGGTTTGATCTCTCGCACACTCTTGTTGTTCGTTGTACATCTTTTGTGTGTGTTTGGTGGTGTTCATTTGTTGTAATTCTTGGGGAGCCCTCAACTTGTGAGAAGGTCCCTTGAACAAGTTATTTGCCCCTTTTTCATTAGTGGAAGAGAATCGGCCTTCGTGGCGACTCGACGAGGGTAGGGTTGGTGAAGACCCGATCCTCCGTGGAGTCCTCAATGGGGACGTAGATTTCCTTTGTGGAATCGAACCTCGGGATAAAATTATATCTTGTCCACTTTTGTTTTATCGTTCATCATATTCTAGGGTTTGCATAATATTGTGTAACTCACGTTGAAACATTGGAATTAAAGTTGATCTTTGCCATAAATTGTTTCATTGTTGTAATACATCCAAGTTGCAAATTACTTTCCGCTACATAGGGTACTAGAAGTGAAATTATCGATCAGTCTTGATCTTTCTAGTCCACGCGTACCGGACTAGTCCGCATAGTACTGGACTAGTTCGATCTCTCTGTATTTGATCAATCTGTTGAGTGTTTTAAGGATCAACAAAGTTTCAAAAAACCCGTTCACCCCCCTCTAGGCTACATTCACCACCGTTACAAAGACCCATAATTCAATCCCCGATACACACACGCATATACACACACTAGCAATACATCCACTATGGAGTAGGGTGTTACGCTCCTTGCAATCCGAACCACATAAAAACCACTGTCTCATACACTCTCATTCGTGTGAACACTCGATTCAGGCCTAAGCCCCGCCGAACAAGAACCTCCGCGGGTTGCTCTTTAGCAGATCTGAGGGAAGTGTCGCATTAACACTTTGACAGACATGTATCTATTTATTTTGTTATGTTGTCATTCTACTTGTGATGCTTGTGATGCTTATATTGATGCTTATGTTGGACTTATGTTATGAATGCTTAGTTTAATTCAAGTCATCAATGACTATTCACTTGCTTTCATATAATTCATCACAATGTCATTCACACCAAATGCATGTAGGCATCCCATGAGTATTAAGAGTATATGAGCTCATTCAATCCTGTTCTAATCGAAAGCTCATAGACCCTTAATACTCAAAATCAAAATTTTTATCTAATTGTTGGAAGCTTTAATTGGTTTCCATCAATCACCAAAAGGAGGAGATTGAAAGTGCATATAGGCCCCTTGTGGGTTTTGGCTGATTAATGACAAACAATTAAAGGGCTACTGACTTTGGTTGAGTTCTTGTAGAGATTTTAGTACAGAATGAAATTCACAGAAAAGGAAAAAAGGCGTGAAAATAGAGTAGAAACAGATTTTCTATTTCTCCTTGAGTCATAGGAAAATTCGTACTATTAAGAGGTACACGACGCGTGGAAACTTAGTGAGTCAAATGGGAGCTCAACCTCTTGGGTAGGTTTTAGGAAAATCCTTTGTGTGTAAGTCAGACTTGTCCAACGCCTTGGGTCGAATAATTCTGAATTCCTTCTGGTGGAATTCAGACATGTTCGAACTGTATTTCGGACATGTCTGAAACTTCTCTGATCGAATTCAGACATGTCCAAATATGTATTTCAGACATGTTCGAAATCTTTTTGTTGGTATTCAAACATGTCCGAAGTTGGTCGGATATGTCCGAAGTACTTGACTTAGAAAAATTTTCTAAGTGTCTGAAAACTCGAAATTGTCCGAGATGGGTGTTCAGACAAGTCCGAGAAGTCTCTGTTCGAATTCAAACATGTTTGTAGTGGATCGGACATGTCTGAGGTAGACTTTTCTGACTTTGTGTCTCGGATTAGTCTGAGTTGAAAAAACCCCTTCCTGTTTGTCAGACTTTTCCGAGTTGAGTCGGACTTAGCCGATGCGGCTTTTGCGCGCAGATTCAAATCAAAGTGATTAGCCGTACTGTCGCTATTGTCAGCACGTTGGACATGTCCGAGCTTAGGTCAGACTTGTCCGATGTGGGCTGTCACCTAACGGCTAAAAAAACTTTTTGAGCATAAATTGTTGGGGATTTCATCCCCTAACCAAGCCTAACCCTACAAAAACTCTCAGAGCCGCCTCAAACCCTCAAGAAAGCCTCCTCCATTGTTCTTCACCCTCTTGAGCCCAAATCCGAAGTTTTTGGGGAAGAGTGAAGGAGTGATTGTGAGATTTGGCAAGATAAGTCCATAGGGGTTGAGCAACGTTTGATTTGCTGAGTTTCTTCGTGATTGCGTGTTTGTTACTCTTGGGTTCTCCCCTAGACGGTTAGGCATCACCCCGCGAGTTCTTGTGTGATCTCTTGATTCGGGGAAGTTTGTAAACTTTTGTGATAGTGGAAGATCCAAGACTTGACCTTTGAGGCGTCTTCGCGAGGATAGGGCTGTTAGGCTCTACCCTCTGTGGGCTCCTCAATGAGGATGTAGGTTTCTTTGTGGAACCGAACCTCGGGAGAAAATCTTGTGTCCATTGTCTCCATTTACATTTCCGCAAAGTTCTTTCTTTCTAGTGATCATCTAGGTTTACTTTATTTCTAGCACTTAATCTTGTGTCCATCAACTACTATAACTGTTAGGTCGTATTTCCATTCACTATATTGCAGAAAAACTTCATTTTTAGTACTTTCCTATGGGTTCAGTCAGACTTATCCGAGCTGAGTCAGACTTGTTCGACTTCTGCCAGACAAGTCTGATTTCCAGTCAGACAAGTCTGACTTGTATTCACAGGACAATTTTTAGTTAAGTCTAGATTTTCAATTACTGCATATTCACCCCACCCTCTAGGCTACTTTCAGTATCATCTCTTATAATCCTTGCACGTGGGGGATCTCTTGATAATGTTGATGAGTATGTTCGCATTGGTGAGTCAACAACTCGTAAAGCCCTTGTTAGTTTTTGTGAAGCTATCATCAATGTCTTTAGCGGGCAATACCTTCGTGCACTGACTAGGGAGGACGTTGATAGGCTCCTTCACATCAATGCGCGTCGTGGGTTTCTGGGAATGTTGGGAAGCATCGATTGCATGCACTGGGAATGGTGCAATTGTCCTACAGCTTGGAAAGACATGTATATGGGGCATGGAAAGCGGGCATCAATGATGTTAGAGGCAGTTGCATCTCATGACCTTTGGATTTGGAATGCCTATTTTGGGATGTCGAGAAGTTGCAATGACATAAATGTCTTGCATCGATCTCCCGTGTTTGATACTTTTCTTGCGGGTGATGCTCCTCATGTTTCTTCCTCGATCAACGGGCATACTTACAATATGGGGTATTACCTAGATGATGGTATTTACCCAGATTGGCCTGCGTTCGTTAAGACAGTGTGTCATCCAGCGGATCGTAAGTACAAGCATTTTGCACAAGTTCAAGAGGGGGCATGATAGGAAAATTTGTCCTGATCTTCCGAAAGGTAATGGGTAAGTCGATTGATGGAGATCTCGACGTTGATGATCTGAGGCTCTCGAGTAGAACACGAACAGCCCCTGCAATCATACACCACCGCTCCGTTGGTTATCAACCGTGCTTCACACGATTGACCTCGCCAAGAAGGCTAATCCCTGCAAGTGCAACCGAGAACACAAGCAAGAACGTAGAAGAAACAATCTGAAATTGCTGAATTGGGGTCTCACAAACCGTAGAACGGCGATATTATTGATCTAAGCAAAACCCAATTGTCTATGGCGGCTACCATGGAGTATATATAGGTGGTAGGACGTCCAAGGGGGTGTTAGGATCGTGACCTAACCCTAAGACACGAAAATAATGGACTTAGACTTGATACAAGGCCCAATGGCCCAATACGGTGGCGCAGCACCCTGACAGATTCTGTACTTGATTTTGTTTCGACGATTACCGTCGACTCCAAAGGAATTTTGACATGGGACCGGAGCCATTGGAAAGTTTATCCTCTCCCCTTTCCGTTCATATGTAGAATGTCCAAAACGGAGTTCGTATGCGTCCTGGGCATCCGTTTTAGTGCGTACTGCTCCTGGACTCCGAGTTGGATACGATTTGGAGTTTAGTTCGGTTTCCATCTTCTTTGAACGAATTCTCTGGTCTTCCACGTCCCTAATACTCCCTCCAAGTACTCCTTGAACCTCTTCATGGATCCTAATCACAAATAAATCATTAAGTAGCAATCTATGCTCAAAAACATATAAGGAAATATATAAGAACGAGTTCACCTCTGAAATTAATTGTTGTGTATGAACTCTATTGATTGCATCTTGTATATTCAGTAGAGTGTTGTTTGTATCCATATAAGTGATGTCCTCATCATCCTCCCCTCCTTGAATTGGAGTCGTCCTCGACTCAAGTTCGTCTCCTCTCATGTGTTGGTCCAGATGTGCAACACCATCAAATCTTCTTGTATGTATGAATGGAGGAGGCCAAGGTGGTGGACGACATAGTGTGCCATCTTGATCTTGTCCATCAAATAAGAGTGCACATTCACTTGAGCCAGGATCCCAAACAAATAATTATTGTGTCATGTTTGTAGGTGCAATAATAATGTGCATGATCTCATCATTCTCCCCTTCTTTATGACAAGCCGTCCTCGGCTTGCTCGTATGTCCAGCAAAGAGGCTTGCATTGGAGGTAGAGTAAGTGCTGTCCATAATGCACAACCACAGTGAATAATGCTTTTGTTGTCCCTGCTGCAAGGAAAACATACTAGAAAAACTTGACAAGACATTATTAGCGTTAGAACATTCATTTACTTGACCATGTTGTTGCAGCACAAAAGGAGCTTCCTCATTTGAACATATGTAAACTTTATGCACCATAAACATACCACTATGTTCATATTTGCCTATAGCATGAAAAATATTTCTACTTAACAAAGGCAATTCAGATTGAGAAAATATTATCTTCTCTACCATATCTAGATCACAAACAGTGTCAAATTCAATATAACCCAAAGTATTTGGAGAAGACAAAAAATTCAGCTCATCATTTTCAGCAGTAGTGGTGATCAAATTATGAATTTCAGCACAAGTAGGTGAATCCAAAACACAATCATCTTGTACATTAACTTGTTTTTGCATAGGTATAATAGAGTTATCAGCACACAACTCTTTCGTAGCGCAATGATCAGCAGGAAAATCAACATGTGACAATGGTGTATAAATAAACGATTCTAATAGTTGCTCCTCAAAAATAGCATGATTGGTGGAAAAATTCAGAACATCCAAAAACTTTGTATTTGTAGAATGTTTTGCCTTACCATGTTCAGCAGTGATTTCGAGTGTATTATGAGTTGATTCATCATCAATTTCACTCATCACCTTTCTCCTATCAATTGGTATCAGATTTCCAGGTTGCCCGTTAGGTAATTCATCTATCCATTACATTAGTTTGGTTTTTCATACCTAGAGTCCACAAAAAAAGCCACAAAAAAACTTGCAGTTTAGTAGATCTGTTCATTACTTTGTCCAAACCACATTGAGCCTTTGCAACTTTGTTATTCAGTTTTGTTTTGTTGAGTTTGTGTCCGTGGTTGAGTCATATTGCTGGTTTAGAAAGTGTTTTTGGTCTTAGTTTAAGTTTTGCATTGTGTGATTCATCCTTTTGAGTCACGTCATCACGTCCAGATTAGATTCGCCTCTGTCCAGTTTGGTATTTTCATCATATCTCGCACATACTAACTCGGAGCATGCTTTTGGTGTGCTGCAAGCAAGATGGGGAATTTTGCGAGGACCAGCGTATAGTTGAAGCCGTGAACACATACATGACATTATTACCACTTGCATCATTTTGCACAACATGATAATTGAAGGCGAAAAGGAGCTTGCTGGTAATATAGACTTTGAACATATTGGGGAACAAGTTGATTTGTCTACTTCCAACCAAGGGATGAGACACACCTTTGTTCAAGGCATTCATAAACTTCAAGACAAATCGAAGCACAATATGCTTCAAGGTGACCTCATCGAGCACAACTGGATGTTGCATGGTGGTGCAAGTGATTCAATCCTATGTGTGTGTATGTAGTGTGTTTTTCAATAAGCGCGTGTCTATGTATTATGTGTGCAACGTGTGTCTGTAGTGTGTGTTCCAATAAAAATGTGTGTGCAACATGTTTTTGTATCCTTATGTTTGTATCCTCCTTTCTAGTATGCAGTATTTTCAAGCCTCATCATACCAGTGTTATAAACATACAAGTCACAGACAAACGTAGAAGTCTCAAGCAAATGTACTAGTCTCAACAAACATATAAGTCTCGTGAACACACAAGTATCATGCAAACATAGAAATATACATGTCTCGCAAACAAAGAAGTCTGAGGCAAACATACAACTCTCAAAAACACACAAGTCTCAAGAAGATACAAGTCTCAACCAAACATGCCTACTCTCCGCCCTGCATACTGCGCATAATTTCAGCCTGCTTCATTTCATAGAACTGTCGCAGGGTGCCACTCACGGAAGATATATCAACAGAGAGGATACACTCTTCGTACTTGGCACAACGCATCCTGAAAACAACAACAGGTTAAAACAGCAGGCTGAAAATAACAATAATTACATATATTGTACTCGAGCTTATCTTTGTTCAACTCAAGTTGCTCTTTCTTCAACCGAATTTTTCTTTCTCTAGGTCAGTCATTGTACTCAACTTCTTTTTCTCTATTTCGACCATCTCTTGGTGGTTTGCAATTCTCCTCTCCTCAGCACTTCCAAGGCGATCCAGCTTCTTGGTTGTCACCAACTGAAGGTTATTTGCAAAGTTTGATGCAACAGAGGAACTAGAACCCTTTTCTTTTTCCTAGCAGCCTTAGATGAGTCCCGACCAAGTGACCTCTTATCTCCTGAAGAAGGTTGGCCAGATTGCTCCTGGAACTGGTTTATTGTCTCCGAGGATCCCATAATAAACCCAGCATATGGGTCACCACTTGTAGGTTTAGTATCTCTTGTACTTTGAGTTCGGGTAGGGTGCAGGTCCATCCACTTTGGTTCATTCCTCAGAATTTTTTGGCAGTGCATCAATGCAAAGGGGCCTTCTTCATTTTTTGCATAGTCATTTTGTGCTTATGTGGCCTGCAACAGTTCACACAATATTAATGTGTGAGTTCTACATAACGTAACATACTAAGCTGAACATAACATAACATAATAACTGCTCAGAATCATACCTTGTCGTCATCATTTGTGCCACTCTGATTTCTACATATGACACTTGAATAATAACCTGAAATTTTGGAGACACTTCCCTTTATTATTATCCAACGACTCTGCACTGAACACAAACTCCGCTTAGGGTACCTCCCTCTCTTTGCATGTACTGATCCGCGACCCTGTCTCAAAATAAATCCTTCTTTTGACCTGTCCCGACCACAGGATCACAACTCACCTCCAACCAGGATTGCACTAGAAATATATCCTCCTGAGGACAAAAATTAGGTAACTTTGTCCTTGTACATGTCCTTTTGTACCTCTTTCCCTTGTTCATCCCTGCAGGAATTGCACCTTCTTCTGTTGGTTGTGCTTCAGGGACAACACTATCTTCGTGCTCGAACCCCTCTTCAGCCCATTAGGGGGTAGGTCCATCGGAGCGAGCTGGAGGCCATTAAGGGGTAGGACTTTCATACTCTGGTACAGGCCATGGAGGTCTAGGACCTTGGTTCCCAGCTTGGTGAGGCCCCAGTGCAGTAGGACCTTGGTACCCAGCTTGGTGAGGCCATGGAGGGGTAGGACCTTGGTACCCAGGTGGTGGCCATGTTGGGTTCGGCCCTCCCAAGTCCATCATGGAGTAGAAGTCCTAGTGATCGTCCATCCTACAAGGGAAGAACATGCAATGAGTTAACACTAAAAATATTAGAACAATGGGAAACAACAGGGAAACATAACAGAAGGTTGACACTGAAAATATTAGAACAATAGGAAACAACAGGGATGTCACATAAACATACATTGTCCACAACAGGAAAATATTATAGCGGGGATATCACATAGACATACATAATAGGTTCACACTCAAACATTACAACAGGTTCACACTAAAACATTACATACAGCAGGTTGACACTGTTAATTAATTAACAACAGGTTCACATAACAACGGCTAATTATTAATCGGAGTCGTTCGTTGCGATGCCGCTCTCACTTGAGTCATCGTCGATGACAGCGGAGTTGGCTCACAGATTTGGAGGCGACTAGTCAGCTGGAACCTTTTATTATCGGAGACATTCTCATCATCCGAGAAGAATTGCCAAGGTGGTGCGGTTGCCACCTCCTCCCATCTGATGGCTAAGTGGTCCAGTCCTGTACAAGATCATCAATCTTCTTTAGTGTCTTGCGAAAGTCATCTTCTTTTATCTCTGTTGATTTCTCAAGCACATCTTTATGAGAACCCGAACATCCCTAATACTGGCATCCACGGTTGCGGTCATGCTTCACAATCCATGACGAAGTTTCCTAGCCTCCGACCCCATACTAGCCGACCAAACAAGAATCATACAAATATAGACATAATAACATGTTCATTTTAACATCTGTTCATTAAAATGGTTTCATCAAATAGAGACGTTTCATCAAATACAAACTTTGCTCCAGATATGCAACTAGAGTCAATAAACCTATAACCCCCACAAAATAATTAAAACATCCAAAAACAGTGTTGTGTTAATCTATGGTTCTACATCAATGGACCAGTGTTGTGTTAATCCAAAAGGCACTTGTTTTCCCACTGAACTAATTGACATAAAAAAAGTAAATGAAGCACAAATCATTGTCCCACAAATTAGGCACAAATTTAGCACAAATCAATGCACCAGTGTTGTGTAAATGAAGAACAAATTAAGCACAAATCATGACACGTAGCCTCAACACTATATAGACACTACAATCAACTGTAAATGAACATCAATCAACAGAAATAGCCACAAATGTAAGGAAACAACAGATTGAACAATCACAAACCCTAAATCTAGGGAACAATGCAATGGCCAAAAGGAAAACCTTGTTAGCGGTCTGGTGGCGGAGCAGTTGATGTCGGTGGAGGAACAAGTATCACGGGATGCCTTGGCTCGCTGCTTCGCCGGCCCGCGTCGCCGCGAGATCCACCGTGGAACACCAGTCAAACCTCTGAAGACTCCTCCCACTGTCGTCACTACATCGCCGACGAACTAGCTCCTCCCGCTGCTCCTTCTCCGGCCAGATCGACGGAGACCCGAACTCGTCACCGGGCGAATCGCCCGGTCGCGCACCCGAAGGAGTCGTTGCTCTCGCGTGCAAGTGTCAGCTGTCGATGGCATAGCGATGGGAAAACTCGACTTCATCTGTCGAGTTATACTGTGCAAGACACGCTATAGATATCGCTATTTCTTATCTTGTGCGATCATGAAAATTTAGAGGCCCTTCAGTTCAAGCGTAGCGGCCCGTTTAGAGTCCTTCGGTGCGAACGGTCTTAGTCTCGCCGTTATTTATATGAACACAGGTTCAATTCCATAGCTTCCACAATTTAGAGTACATTTTAATTTTGAGGATGACAAATAAACTTATTCGTAAAGTGAATTGGGCACTAGATAGTGAAGAGGAAGAATAAGAAGAATTGTACATTATAGATCAAGCAAAAGATGTAGCTAATGGACTTCTTCAACTTTCATCCATTGAGGTCAGTAACAATTATAATACAATTAATACGCTATGTAATAAGCACTTCATTAACGTCAGATATCACAGATCGGGGCCCGGGAAGCAGAAGAGCAGCGTAAAATTCTCTGCATATGATATGCATCATGAACTCTGTGCATACCCATCCGAATTTGCGCCACGTTAACCCCACACTAATCTCAAAGCGTCCTTGGAGTGAAAGCCAGCCAGACAAGGAGCTCCAAGGCTGGTGGAGCCGCCCGCGCTCATCCCTACGGCGGGCAGCGGCTCGGCTCGAGGGAAGCAGGTGGAACAAAGCCGCACACTTGTTATCGATAAAAATAATAAGTGGTTGAATGATTTGAACATGCAACCTTAACCACACAAGGCAAGTGGACTACCGCAACACCACCAAGTCTTCCTAGTCGGGAGTATGAGCATGCTATATTTGAGTATATAACTGCTGCATGTGAATGCAAACCCAACGCCAAATCTGAACTTCAACTTTCAGGAAAATATTTTAAAATCACGTATAGGATAGGCATGTGCTAAATTGATATTTCCTTCACGAAGTCTTGTAATATTTGTAGCCAGGCATTGATCATATTTTGCATGTAGCTATTTTTTCAAAAAAAAGGCTTAAAGCAATATATTAAGCAAGGATTATGAAAGTACGTATTTACAAATGGTTGTACAGACAACAAGTGGCAACCGTAGGTGTTATCGGTTCCTCAGTTCAGATCATTGTGTATTCCAATGGTGTTGTCAGTTTAGTTGTCACTGAACTTGAGAACAGAGAAGCTAGCTTATGAACGTCAAACGGAGAAACTAGCTAATTTATGTGCAGTTTCATCATCTTGATGAACCAAGCGAATATTATTATAAATCTTAACTTTAAGTAGTGTATTAACCACTTCCATTGACACTATGTCATATGTTAGTTTCTACCTTTAAATAGAAAACAAGCAAAAGTAGAACGCTGATTCAATTCTGGATTCGCCACCGCCGACTGCTGTGAGATTTGTTTAGGATACATCACCGAGCTGCCAAATTACGAGCAACCTTCATTGCTACCCATACATCAGCACACACGTCGCTCGACCCCAGCACCAAGCGAAGCGGAGCCAACGCGCGACCAGGCGGAGTCAATCCTGAGCCAACCAACCGGCTCCTGCGCAAGCAAGCTGCGGTGCGCGCACCGAAGCAGATGCTAGCCGACGGAAGCCGCTGGCGCCGCGAATCCTTGGATGGATTTTTCTGGGTACGTGACGTGCATTCGGTTGGGTATGCATAGCTACCGGTTTGCATACTGTATGAAGAAAATTTATTTCCGTGGAAACCTCGTTGTCGCGCCCCTTCCAAAATGAAAAGGAACATGTGGGTTGGGCCGTTAGCAGATTCTGGTTGGCTTCCATCCAAGGCCTCGATCAGCCCGCTACGGAGGAGGATGAGAAGTTCCATTTGGGCTGGCAACTCGTCATCCTCACGCCTTCCCTTCTCCACCTCCTTCGCCGCCGTCTACTGACCCCGGCGGCGCCTCCACCCCGTCGTCGTTCCGTCGCGGTCAGTCTTCCCCCTCCTCCTCCTTCGTCCCCTCCGTCGCCGCCTCCTTTCTCCGCTCGCTCCTGCAGTTCTCGCCGTCCAGCGCTGCGCGACCGCCGCCGCACAGTGCCACCATTGGAACGGGGGCCCCTGATCGGGGCGAACGAACTCCCTACGTATAACTCTCTCGGGTCGCTAGAGTTTTGCAGCACTCCTTCCCCGTGTTTTTCTCCCCCGCGCTACTATTCTCATTCTGTCCCTTGTACCACGGTTTCGTTGTTACTAGGGTGGGATTTGTCGGCCCGGTTTGTGAGAATCCCTTACTTTGTCTCATTGTTTATTGTTGTATCAGCTGCAGGAGCGTGCCATGGCGAAGTTAGTTTCTACCGCCCTTTTGAAGGGACTCGTGAGATCCTGCCGCCCGTCGAGCACAGCTGTAAGGATTAGTACCCATTCCCTACGGATCGTATTTAATAATCGTCGCTCTATTCTTCCTTAACAAGGTTGTTTGGAATAGTTGTGTTTATCTTAAAGTCTCTTATTATGTGATTTTTTTTGTTATAGTTATGAATAGTGATGATATTAGATTTGCCTGATTCATCGAAGTACTAATACTACATTTCTGTGTTATTTCATTCGAAAATACTTTTACGTTTTGAATTTCAGATTTTAAATTAAGTAACCCCCCGCGTGCGCGCGCGCGCGCGCACACACACACACACACACACACACACACACACACACATATATATATATATATATATATATATATATATGAGTAAAATGAGTCATCTTTGGGACTTTTATTGACAGTACATTACCATCATATCTTTGGACGCTGTAATGTACATGTACTGTTTGCCATTTGTGCTGCCTCATTTTATGAACAATAATTTAGTATATCTTGAGAAATAGTGGAGCTTTATAAAACCAAAATTATATGTATGTTATGATGGTTGCAGCCTCTTGATTTCTGCAGGTGTGTTTGTTAAAATCTATTATTTATACAGCTGCATTCAACTTCTATCCCTATGCTATATAAGTGTAAATCAAGCATACGTAGTTGTACCTTCTGTGGATAAACTAGATTTTTCATTATATCTTAGCATGTCTTATGGATGCTATAAGGGTTGCAACTTCAGGTTTTGTATAGCGGTGTTTCATAAAAGAAAATTATTATATTGTTGTGTTGAACTTCTATCCTTGTGCTTTAGAAGTGTCGAGCATGCCCTAGGTGATAAAGGACCAGCCAGTCTCACACTGCCAGAATTCAGGAAGCCTCATCTTTCCTTTTCACATGTTATGTGAACACATGATATGAATTTGTATAGAAATTTTCGTTTTCCCTGTATTTAAATAAGAGCATACTAATGTTCATGATTGTACTGTTCTATTGCTATCTTTTTTTTTTCTGTAGTGCATCCTTATTTTTTCTTGGAAAGAATGCATCCTTATTTTGTATGATAACTGCATGAGCAGGCTGTGTCACAACCGGCTATCCAGCAGTTTATGAACTACTCGTCAGGTCTTGGAAGTGCTCCTGATGCATATGGGGACTCAACTACATCACGCGTAGCTGCGGATCCTGACACACATCAAGATTTTCAGCCAACAAGCAAAAGTTTTGGCACATCTTTGCATGACATTGTTGCTCAGGTTTTTGGAAAGCGCAAATGAGTTTTTGGTATATTTGGGTTAAAGCACTTCACTGCTATGGAATTGGGCATGACTTGAAGCTTATGATCATCATTTTCTTTCTGACATTTGTTCATTTCAACATAAATTATTTGGGTAGGATGTCAAGGAGAACCCGGTCATGATCTATATGAAGGGTCATCCTGATGCTCCTAGGTGTGGATTCAGTGCACTATCAGTTAAGGTCCTCCAGCAATATGGTAATTTACTCTGAGTACTGAATTGTTTGAAATGCAGTCGATGATTAGTGGAGCTCATTGTAATAAGAGATATCTTGTCTATTCTAGGTGTTAGCATCAGTTCTAGAGATATTTTGACGGATCTCAAGCTCAAAGAGAGTGTTAAAGCCCACACGTAAGTGACTTGTTATTTAATGTGTTTTCAGACAGTGAATAGTACCATGCCTGCATCGCAAAAGGGAAACTCACCTTGATTCTTAGGTGAGTTTGATGGTATGCTGGTACTTCATCCACTGAATCATATATAGCGTGTTTGGTTGGTGGCCTCGATGATATTTGCCTAGCTAGGATGAGAACTGCCCGAGCCGTTGTATTCGTGTTTGGTTCCAGCCCTGAGTGTGCCTGCTTAGGCATGTGAACTGCTTGAGACGCGTGCTCGTGAAGGGCTCTGCGCCTGAGATGTTTCTGCCAGTTGCCCTCCCATCTGTGCTGCTCTAGCTGTCGCTACTCTTTTCACCCTCCCTGTCATTGAGTTCTGCCGCTGGCAGCAGATGAGGGTTAGTCGCTGCATAGCCATCATCATTGGCCCATGTTGCTACTAGGGCTATCAAAAAAGCTTGAGGCTCGTGAGCTACTCGAGTTCGGCTCGTTAAAATCTCGATTCGAGCTCGACAGATAAGGCTCGAGCTCGAGCTCGTTAAGTTCGATAAGGCTCGTTTAGATAAATAATGTTTTATAAATATTATTTTTTAATATTTTTCTCTTAAATTATTTATTTTTATTGTTTAAACGATCCCCCCATCTCGAACTTGAGCTTTTACGAGCTTCAACCAAGCCTAACTATTTAAACGAACCTTATTGAGCCAAGCTTGACTACAGGATCGATCAGAATTCAAACTCGACTCGAATTCTTACTGAACTTGAACCTCAGAGGGCAAGCTTGCTCGAGCTTGGCTTGTTGACAATCCTAGTTGCTACACAGCATCTCAAGGTGGCAGGTAGGGATGTCAATGTCAACGAGTCAAGCTCAAGCTTGGCTCGTTTAGAATTTGAGTTGAGCTCGAACCAAGCCTAGAACGAGTCGAACACGAACGAATTTCAATCCTTGTGCTTTATTAACAACTTTAGCGTTGTCGGGTGGAGCCAAAACCCACCCGAAATGAATAAGATCACGGGTGAAATTTCAAACAGCACCTGCACCCGCTGGTGAAAATTGGCACAAGCACCCGTCGGGTTTCGGGTGCCCGTCGGGTTTAATCAAATATTAGACGGAATGAAAAATCAGTGGAATCTTTGCACCGCAGCAGCTCGAGTTCCTCAGTCACGAGAAGGCCTCAAATCATTTGTTTCGTCTCCCAGTGAAACAACGGAGATGGATTGAGGGCGTGGATGAGCTGAGCTACAAACAAAATGAGTGGAGGGAAAGGAATGAAAGATGCTGCTGTAGTGAATGGCTTGAACGCTTCCATATAATAGTATTATACTAGTGTCAAACTGCTGGTGGTGGGTGAGGTGAGGGAAGTAATGAGCATGGGCGCGCGGCAGCAATGGCCATTGAGGCTGGCAGCCAGAACTGTATTGAATGCATGTGCCTGTGTAAAAGGGGCACTTGGCCCAAGGTAGCAGCCGTTAGACTGGGTTAGAGGAGGAGGAGGAGAAGGACATGATTGTACATCGCACCTCTTGAAAAAATAAATTTTAAACTATTTTGGGTTTTCGACGGGCACCCACGGGTGTGATATAAACCCACACCCATACCCACAATAAATCGGGTCGGGTGCGGATCGGACCTGCGGGTGAAAAATCATATCTGCACCCGTCGGGTTTGCACCCGACGGGTACCTGAACCCGCGAGTGTGATTGTCATCTCTAAGGCTTCCTTTGGCAGTTCGGGCTAAAAAAGTCAGGGAAGCAAATCCCCATTGAGATTTTCCATATCCCCTGGGTGGAATTCTCCTTAGGTTTTATATTCCCTGTGTCTCTTTGGGAACAATGGCTAGAAATACCGAAATACAAAAATGATCAAAAAAATTTAGAGAAAATGAGTACTAATAGCTCAGCTGCTCTGCTTCCTCCGATCAAGTTTACCTCTCTTCCATTCCAACGAACACACAACGGCAAGCAAGCAATTGATAGGCGGTTGGTGTTAACCGTGCTGCTCCTCTCCGTGGTGCCATCGGCAGCAGTGACACCCAACTCTACATCCAACTCTGCAGTGGGTGATGACAAGGGCTGGAACCCAGACGTGGACTACACGACCTGGGTCAAGAAGCACAAGCCCTTCTCGCCACGGATACGAAGGCGAAGATGGCCGAAGACGTCCTTCCTCGTCGTGACCACAAGCAGCGTGGTGCGACAACGGTCGGAGACCGCGAGCTCGAGATGCAGAGTCAGCGCGGGGGCAAAATGTGGAGGCGGCCCGTGAGATGAGCGGCGTCAGCGGGTGATGAGATCATGTATATTATTATTGCACTTACAAACATGACACAATGTTTATTTGTTTGGGATCCTGGCTCAAGTGAATGTGCACTCTTATTTGATGGACAAGATCAAGATGGTGCACTATGCCGTCCACCACCTTGGCCTCCTCCTTTCATGCTTACAAGAAGATTTGATGGCGTTGCACATATGGACCCACACATGATAGAAGATGAACTTGAGTCGAGGACAACTCCAATTCAAGAAGGGGAGGATGATGAGGACATCACTTCTATGGATACAAACAACACTCCATTGAACATACAAAATGCAATCAATAGAGTTCATACACAACAATTAATTTCAGAGGTGAACTCGTTCTTATATATTTCCTTATATGTTTTTGAACATAAATTGCTACTTAATGATTTATTTGTGATTAGGATCCATGGAGAGGTTCAAGGAGTACTTGGAGGGAGTATTAGGGACGTGGAAGACCAGAGAATTCGTTCAAAGAAGATGGAAACCGAACCAAACTCCAAATCGTATCCAACTCGGAGTCCAGGAGCAGTACGCACTAAAACGGACGCCCAGGACGCATACGAACTCCGTTTTGGACGTTCTACATATGCACGGAAAGGGGAGAGGATAACCTTTCCAATGGCACCGGTCCCATGTCAAAATTCCTTCGGAGTCGACGGGAATCGTCGAAACAAAATCAAGTATAGAATCTGCCAGGGTGCTGCGCCACCGTATTGGGCCATTGGGCCTTGTATCAAGTCTAAGTCTATTATTTTCGTGTGTTAGGGTTAGGTCACGACCCCAGCACCCCCTTGGACGTCCTCCCACCTATATATACTCCATGGTAGCCGCCATAGATAATTGAGTTTTGCTTAGATCAATAATATCGCCGTTTTTCGGTTTGTGAAACCCCAATTCAGCAATTTCAGATTGCTTCTTCTACGTTCTTGCTTGTGTTCTCGGTTGCACTTGCAGGGATTAGCCTTCTTGGCGAGGTCAATCGTGTGAAGCACGGTTGATAACCAACGGAGCGGTGGTGTGGTGATTGCAGGGGCTGTTCGTGTTCTACTCGAGAGCCTCGGATCATCAACGTCGAGATCTCCATCAATCGACTTACCCATTACCTTTCGGAAGATCGGGACCAATTTTTCCTATCAGCGGGGGAGGCGAGCAGGGCCAGGGATAGGTGGGGGTCACGCGTGAGATGAGCGGCGTCGGCAGGGGAGGCGAGCAGGGCCAGGGAGAGGCGAGCGGCGCCAGAGATAAGCGAACGTGGCGGGGTGAAGTCGGGGGAAGCCGGGAAGGGGGTAGGCGAGCGGTGCGAGGGAGGCCACGTGAGCAACACAGGGTTTTGCAGCCCGACGTACCGAGGTCGGGCCGAAAAGGTCGGCGCTTCCCCGCGAATCGGCCCGGGATATTTGTTTACCAAGTGTGTCTGGGGAAATTTCGACCCGTGAATTTTTGGGCCAGGGAATTGGAGAGGATCCCTCCGAGATCTCGAGCTGCTAAAGGAAGCCTAATTCTAAGAGACACCTTTTTAGTATGATTGAATAACCTAAGTAATCATGCATTTCATGAATGACAACAACAAACAAGCTTATTCGAGCTTGTCAGACTTGCGAGTGTGTAAGCTCAAGCTCTGCTCATTTAGAATTCGAGCCGAACTCAAATCAAACCTAAAACGAGTCTAACAGGAGCGAGTTACGATTCTCAAACTTTATTGACAGCCCTAGTGTTGTGGATGCTTTTTATGGAAGGCAATACTATAGAAGGAAAAAAGGCATCCACAACAATAGATGAAGTTAATGGGGGTCTGTCAGTTAAAAAAGGAGAATAGTATTACTGCTTGCTGTCATTAAAGACTCCAGTCGTGTATTAGGATAAATAAAATTGAATCAGAGTCAAAGTAGGCCTCTAGGATCTGTTTAAAGTCGGTTTGGGGTAATCCCTGCTGCGCCAGGGATCCAACCAGAGTCGGTTAGGGAGTTTTCCTGCAGGGCCAGGATTCCGGCCTTAAATAAGAGTTCTAGATCAGTTTTGAGTCAAAGAATAAATACTCCTACTCGGTTAGGAGATTGTACAGCCACCCCTATAAAAATAAGGGGGTCGACCTCAATTGAAGCAAGTAGAACTAATCCTCAAATCTCAGAGCGTTTACGGAGGGCGAGTTAAGGTTTTCTGCTCCTTGTGTTCGCCCTAATCCACGCCTAAATCCCACCATAACATCTGGTATCAGAAATCCTCTGATGCTGCCCCTGTTCGCCCACCTTCATCTGCACCAAACAGCGATGACCATGAGTTCAACCTTGACCTCAGATGAGAAGCTGGATCTGCTGCTCCAAACTATACAGCAGACGTCGGATGAGATCCAACAAATCAAGACACAATATTCATCTCTCACCGTGACTGTCAATAGATTGCAATATGAGAAACTGGAACACTCTGGATAATTTGGTAAGGAGTCAAAACACTCCACCGATCACTATTGGCAAATCAACTACAATCTCCCACAAACTGCAGTTTCCACACTACTATGGTTCAAAGTATCCCTTGCCATGGCTCAGTAAATGCAAACAATATTTTTGTGCCCAAAGATTTGATGAAGATGAAAAAGTCTGGCTAGCTTTTATCTGGACGGCTCTGTGCAGCAGTGGTATTACAACTTAGAAAGGAATAAAGGTGTTCCAACTTGGGCTCATTTTGAAACTGCAATTAACCGTAGATTCGGACTTCCAATCAGATCCAACCCTTGTTGAGAATTAATGCAGTTAAAGCGCATCGGATCGGTGGCTAAGTACCAGGAACAATTCTCCACATTGCTTGCTAGGTGTGAGGATGTCACCGAGAGCCAGCAATGAGATATCTTCATGGCCAGTCTGGGCAATCCCCTACGTAGTGATGTAGAGCTGCAGCGCCCAGCAGGACTTGAAATAAGAAATAAGAAATACTCCTACTCGGTTAGGAGATTGTACAGCCACCCCTATAAAAATAAAGGGGTCGGCGTCAATTGAAGCAAGCGGAATTAATCCTCAAATCTCAGAATCTCTACGGAGGGTGAGTTAAGGTTTTCTGCTCCTTATGTTCGCCCTAATCCACGCAACACCTAGTGATAGGGCACCACACATTTCATCAGTGACAAGCCCACAGCTGACCGCCGTGAAGGTGCTCCTCCTCGGCCCCTTCTCAACCTTCTCACTGGCTGAAAGACACCGCCATTAAGTTTCCAAATCCGAGTATTTATTTTTCCCCATTTTCAAACCCTATATGAAAAAAATCCACAAAATCACAGCACGCGCCATGTAAGATGATCAAATAATCATCTTTTACACTAACGGTTCCGTTTTCCTGGTCAATGAGTGCCTTTCAGCTGGTACTACCATTGGATGAGCTCCATAGCTGGTTGTTCACCTGGAAGAAACGAACACACACAGGGAAAGTGTGTTTCCGTTTTCTACTTTTTTTGCTCTTTCCTATTTTTTGACAAATTGTATTCTCGATTTCCGTTTTCAACTCAGGCACAAAGTGTATTCTCGTTTCCATTTTCGTCCCAGGCACATTGCAGCAACCAAACGTCGACAACAATCCATGCCTTACCAGGCAGATAGCGTTTCAATCTCAGGGAGGTCTCAGGGCGTACAAAATGGCCAGGCAA
This sequence comes from Tuctoria greenei, assembly GCA_036927565.1. Classification (NCBI taxonomy): domain Eukaryota; kingdom Viridiplantae; phylum Streptophyta; class Magnoliopsida; order Poales; family Poaceae; genus Tuctoria; species Tuctoria greenei. The sequence goes on along the minus strand of JAYESD010000003.1, from coordinate 217,200,315 downwards.
ATTGTTGAGGGCAACAACCAAGCAAGCCCTATGTGCCAGGCAAAACTTGGAAATAGAAAGAACTAGAGTGGGGCAAACTATTTGAAATCGCATGGCGATAATTCTGAAGAGAGAGGAACCAACTCTAAAAAACGATTAATTAAACACCTCAAAAGAAGCAACATAACTTTTACTACTAAGCCTATCTCCAACGGGCAGCCTAAAAGGCAACTCAAACTCAGTTTGGGCCTTAAAGGGGTATCCAAACGTCTCCAACAGGGAGCTCATATACAAACCTTATTTTGGGACCGTGTCTAGCCGCACCCTAGATCAAGCGACGTTGGAAACGCACTCCATTTTCTCTGTCGCGCCCGTCTTCTTCCTCCCGTCGCACCGTTTCGTCTCGCTGGCAAGGCCGGCGGCCCTGCTCGTCCCCCGCGCCGCCCTTCTCGTCCCTGCGCCGTCGCCCTCCTAGCCCCCGCGCCGCCGCCCTCCCCGTCTCCACGCCGCTGCCCTTGTCCCCGCGCCACTGCCCTCCTCGCCCACGCGCCGCCGCTGTCCTCGCTTCCGTGCCGTTGTCGTCCCCGCACTGCCGCCCTCCTCGTCCCCGCGCTGCAACCCTCCTCGTCCCAGTGCTGTCGCCCTCCTCGTCCAGCGCCGCCGCCCTTCTCGTCCAGCGTTGCCGCCCTTCTCGGCCCCGCGCCGCAGCAAGCTTTTGATTGGGTCAAGCAGGAGGAAGAACCACAATGACGTCAAGAGCAGAGGAGGAAGACGGAGGAATTTGGGTTTGCCGTTGGAGGCATGAAAAAATGAGGTTCGTAAATCTTACTGTAGCAGAGCTCAAATGTACAAATGGGGCGTCATTTTTGCGTGTTACCGTTGGAGACAGCCTAAGTTGACATTTTGTGAGGAAAGATATCAGATAGAACGGTATCCTGTATAACAATGTTACAGAGACTTTATCATTTACTCTCTCCGTCCTTAAAAGTTTGTCGCTTTGTAATTCATTTTTGAACTACAAAGCGACAAATTTTTGAAGACGAAGGGAGTACATGTTTCAGTGGGTTTTTTTGCATTCACATGAATTGTCAAGAAATGGATTATCGTACACCTTTCAGATTTATCATTTGTCGATTTCAAGATTTATTTATTTTGTTTTTGCAGTAACTGGCCTACATTTCCACAAATATTTATCAAAGGAGAGTTTGTTGGTGGTTCTGATATCATATTAAACATGCACCAGGCAAGTGACCTTCTCGTGCTTGTTTTACATTACTAGACCAGGATGCTAGCATTCAGCTAGTTACTCATTTCTTCACATATCTTCAGAAAGGTGAACTTAAGGATCTGCTTGACGATATTGCACAAAAGGGTGGGCAAAATGATGCCACATAAAACAAATCACAGTATGTTATTTCAAAGTAATGCAAACTCCTTAGCTCCACGGTGTTCTTACTCTGACGTTTTTCTTCAACCTTGCACTGTTTATGCAGCCCTGGGTATGCATCTCCCTTGTTACGTCTGATACAGTACAGTCGAGCCAATCATGATCGAAAGATTCCTGATCGCTCTGTTCCAGGAGTACTCGAAGTTGTCTAACGTGACACAAATAAATTGTTCGTTGTGTTGTTTTCCTGATATGCTGCTTGTGTTTTAAACCTCTAAAGCTATCCGCAGAGGAATCTGCTAAAGCATACTTTGAAGATCTATTTTTCTCTAATTTTTCAGTAATTTTTTTTAAATTCTCTAAATTTACACTTATTCAATAGGCTTTATAGTATGCTACTGCGGATGGTTTAAGATCCTTTTGACGTTTTATGTTTTCCTTTTTTTTATTTAGCGGAAGCTGCATCAACAGATGAGGTGGATGTTACATAATTGCACATGCTACATTTACATTTCCTCGCCCGTGCTCGTACTTGTTAATGTTGCTTGCTAGAGATGTAAGCGGGACAGATCGCGGCTGCCCGACTGCTTCCTGCACGAGCCGCGAAAAGTTTGCGGGACAACGCGGCTGCCAACATGTGACTGCAAACTTTTATGCGGGATTGCGGGTTCACCGCAAAGAGATTGCAAGCCAATGCCGCTGACTTTTGCTGCCCATACGCCCGTCCGGTCTGCGTATCCGCTTATGCTGTATGCGGCTGCCCGTATGTCCGATGGCGTAGGCCGCTTGCTTTGCTCATAGTGTGCCGCTTGCCTGCTTAGCTGGAGTGATTAGGTTCTTCTAATGTTTGTACTGTTTAATCGCAACAATACTTGTTAGTACTTATATTTTTCAACGAATAAATATCTGTCAGTGCTCATAACGCAGATGACTGAAACTGCCTCGAACTATTCAGTGTCACAAACTTTACACTTGTAAGTTGCAACAAAAAACTAAGACCGTCAAAATTCAGACACTTTGTCAGAATAAGCCTGCCATAGCGAGTGGCTAATGCAGAAATAAATGTCAGTTAAAGGAAGACTCAGAATAAAAGAAATGTCAGCTAAAAATTAATATGCTTAACTAGAATTTCGGTTCACATAGCACTCCAAAGTTTCAAATGACATACCAGGATAATACCATAATCCAGTGACCCTCACAACTTTACATCAAACCAGTAGAACATCTCAGTGCACATCAGAGCGCTGACAATTTTATTAATCAAACATACTATTTAACTATGAGATTTAAGCAGTAACATGCATCTGACAACATTGTCAACATCCATTCATTCACTAGCATGCGACAGAGATTATTCAAAGGCAACTGAAAACGCACACTGACCTACAGAAGCAAGTTGAAGCCCACAACATTTGTGCCATGACAAGCTACTACCGAACCACAGAACAGAACAATCAAGCAAATGCATTATCAATGTTGAAAATCTAGAGTACTTGAAAGTAAAGTAGACAATAGTTTGCAAATAAAACTTGTGTATTATTCATTACTCATTCTAGGACTTATATACATGTTCAATGGTTGCGAGGGAGGAAACCGCCGATGGCGTCGCGTCTGTTGGAGGAGCAACCGCCGACGGCATCTACTGTTCACACTTGTAACTGTTGTTTTGTAACAGTTTCTTAACACTCCCCCTTGGACAGTCGATGCCCATTATCATGAGTTATATTATATTCCATGTCTATATGTCTCCTTCAAAAAACTCTTTGGGAAAAAATAGAGAGACAGACATATTCTTGTGTGCACATTGCCTCGTTAAAAACCTTTCAATGAGAAATTCTTTAAAAACTCATAAAGGGAAAAAGAGTATAATGTGATGCTTTTAATGGGATACTTCACAGAGGTTATCCCCCTGAATCTTGCAAGTTTCTAAGTCTTTTCATCCCAATGCCTTTGATACATTTATCAAATATGGCTAGTGGCAATGACTTTGTGAACAAATCTGCAAGATTATCGCAAGACTTTGTTTGTGTAACACATATTTCTCCATGTTGTTGTAGTTCATATGGATAAAATAATTTTGGAGAGATATGTTTCGTGTAATTAGTCTTTATGTATCCTGTCTGCATCTGAGCAACACAAGCTGCATTATCTTCATAGATAATTGTAGGTGACTTCATTTCACCTATACCACATGAAGTTTCTATGTGGTTAATCACTCTTCGTAACCATGCACATTCTCTTGATGCTTCGTATAGTGCTATTATTTCTGAGTGATTTGTGGACGTAGCTATTAAAGTCTGTTTTGATGACTTCCATGATATAGCAGTCCCATTGTGTAAAAACACAAAACCCGTTTGTGATCTATCATTATGTGGATCAGATAAATATCCTGCATCGGTATATCCGACTAAATCAGATTCTTGTCTTCTTTGGTAGAATAAACCAAGATCTATTGTGCCATTTAAATATCTCATGATATTTTTAACTCCTTTCCAATGACGCATAGTTGGTGTTGAACTGTGTCTAGCAAGACAATTCACTGCAAACGCAATGTCGGGTCTCGTATTGTTTGCTAGATACATTAATGCACCAATGGCACTAAGGTATGGGTATTCTGCTCCCAATACTGCTTCATCTTCTTGTTTCGGCCTAAATGGATCTTTATCCTTTTCTAAGGCACGAACTATCATTGGAGTTCTTTGGGGGTATGCTTTGTCCATATTGAATCTTTCCAATACTTTCTTGACATAAGCAGACTGATGCAGAAGGATACCCTTCTGCAGATGTTCTATCTGTAGTCCTAAACAGAATTTGGTTTTACCCAAATCTTTCATTTCGAACTCTTTCTTAAGATGATTACGTGCTTCATTTATATCCTTTTCATGACCAATGATATTTAGGTCATCCACATATACTGATATTATACAAAAACCAGTATTGGATTTTCTTATGAACACGCATGGACAATCATCATTATTTGAATATCCTCTTTTTATAAGGAATTCCTTTAGTCTGTTATACCACATTCTTCCTGATTGTTTTAATCCATACAAGGATTTAACAAGTTTAACACAATACATATTGCGATTTATATTTCTATTCGGCACAGAAATTCCATCTGGAACTTTCATGTATATATCCGAATCTAATGACCCGTATAAATACGCGGCCACGACATCCATCAACTGCATTGATAGATGCTTTTGCATTGCTAGAGATATTAAATATCTAAATGTTATTCCATTCATTACTGGGGAGTAAGTTTCATTAAAATCAATTCCAGGTCTCTGCGTAACCCTGTGCAACCAGCCTCGCTTTATATCTTACCACCTCATTATTTTCGTTTCTTTTTCGAACGAAAACCCACTTGAATCCTATAGGAAAGGTTCTTGGAGGTGTAGGTATTACTTCAGTAAATACCCTTCTCTTCTTAAGCGAGTTAAGCTCAACTTCAATTGCCTCTTTCCATTTGTTCCAGTCTGAGCGTGTCTTACACTCTGCCATGGACTTAGGTTCTGGATCATCTTGGAAATTTTCAGCAATGATTGTTGAGAAGCATAGGTCTGCAATTGTAGTACTACGATTATAAATTTCCCCTGAGCTAGTATAATTAATGGAAATCTCTTCCATCCCTTTTGACATCTCATGATTTCCCAATACGAGATTGTCGGGATTTTCCGATCCTCTAGTCTCATTTATATTGCGCGCTTGAGAACTAGACTGTGGATCATTCACATTCACTTGAGGTTGTTTACCTCTTGGTTTTCTTACATTCCTAGGTTTTCTTGGAGCTTTTGGTTTCTCTTTTCTTGGTTGCTTTTATTTAGCAATTTTCTTTTTAGGTTCTACCCTCCCCCTCTTCCGTGTAGAAGGAGTCAGAGTGGTTTTCTTTGGTACCTCCACTCGTTCGGGTGCATTTACCGCGGGATTCCAAGATTTCATAACCCCACTATAATCTGTGAATGCATCTGGCAAATTATTTGCAGCATTCTGCAAATTTATTATTCTCTGAACCTGTAGTTCAGTCTCTTGTGTACGTGGATCTGAGGATATTATGGATTTATCATCCCAATTTATTTCCTGGCATTCTGAACTATTCTGAAATTCTCCCCCTAATGCCGGGAAATGATCCTCATTAAATATACAGTCAGCGTATCTTGTTGTGAATAAATCACCAGTCATGGGTTCTAGGTATTTTATAATTGAGGGAGAATGATATCCCACATAAATACCCATCTTTCTATGAGGACCCATTTGTGTACGCTGCGGTGGTGAAATTGGTGCATATACTGCGCACCCAAATTTCCGCAGATGGGAAATACTCGGAGCATTACCACGTACTAACTGTAGTGGGGAAACACTATGATATGCAGTTGGTCGCAATTGTATCAAGTCTGCAGCATGTAAAACTGCATGACCCCAACATGTAATAGGTAAATTACAGTTATGTAATAATGGTCTTGCAATCAACTTAATTCTCTTAATAAGTGATTCAGCCAAACCATTTTGAGTATGTACATATGGTACTGAATGCTGCACTTCAATTCCTTGAGCCATACAATAATCATTGAAGGCTTTTGAAGTAAATTCTGCAGCATTATCTAATCTTACAGATTTCAATCTATGTTCAGGATAATTTGCCTTTAATCTTATGACTTGAGTCATAAATTTAGCAAATGCATGGTTTCGTGTGGACAAAAGACACACATGTGACCATCTAGTAGATGCGTCTATTAAAACCATAAAGTACCTGAATGGTCCCGATAAGGGTCTTATAGGTCCACAAATATCTCCTTGAATTCTTTCAAGGAATTTAAGTGGTTCAACTTTAATCTTAAGAGGTGATGGTTTTAAGATTAATTTTCCAGTTGCACATGCTGTGCATACAAAATCTGAAGATTTAGGCATTTTGGCTGTCTTTAAATTATGACCATAACTATTACCAATAATCTTCCTCATCATTCCAACGCCCGGATGTCCAAGTCTTTCATGCCAGGTTTTGAATGCATCTACATCTTGGAAGATTACCTTGTATGAAACATGTGGTACAGGTCGTATGTATGTATAATACAATCCAGATGGTAAGCATGGCATTCTTTCTAGAATATCATAGCTATCACCATTTTTCTTAATAATGTGGAGAAACTCCTCATTATTTTCTTCATGGGTATTCACATGTAACCCATTCATTCTTATATCTCTATAACTTAGCAATGTACGAGTAGAATCGGGATACAACAATGCATTCTCGATTGTTACTTGCGTACCCATTGGAAGGACTATAGTAGCACGTCCAGAGCCTACTATATTTGTATCATGTCCTGCAATGGTCAAAATATTCCCAGTCCTCTTTGTAAGAGTTTGAAAATACTTTGTCTCTCTAAGTATAGTGTTTGTTGTGTCACTATCCACAAGGCACATTTCTTGTTCCATTGGATTGACTTGAAGGATCTATACAAAATAACAACTTTATTTAGTATAGAACACATATATACATAGGTATATCTATTTACATAGTATATTACATACTATATATACAATACATATCACAATCCATATTATCACTAATATTTACATAGACGCTAGATTTACGAAAATCTAGTAAGACAAATGGAGCTACTCTTGATCTCCATACACATCGTTGTTATATTCAACGAGCATTTCTTCGTCGTCAATGTCATCATCCTTTGATGGACTTGGCTTAATTTCTTCATCGGGGTCCTTTCCCGAAGTAGTAGCCTCATCAGATGTATCATTAAAGTGTGCTTCATATGATCCTTTAGCTTTTTCTTCTTCTTTGATGTATTTTTGATATAAATCAACCAAGTGTTGGGGAGTCTTGCATTTCTTTGCAATATGATTAGGACCACCACACCTGTAGCACTTGTATGGTTTCTTTCCTTTCCCCTTTTTCTGTCCTTTGGGTTTGTTTTTCTTGTGCTTATTTTTCTTACTTTTCTTAAATTTACCAACATTTTTAGATGATTTAAAATCATCTTTCTTTCCTTTACCCTTTGAACCATAGTTGACCTCAGGCAGTGGAGCAGCACCAATAGGACGTTGGTGATGATTTCTCATAGTGAGTTCATCATGCTTCTCTGCTTGTAGAAGGTCTTGTATGAGTTCTGAGTAACGTTGGTAATTTCTAGCACGGTATTGGTGCTTTAAGACCCTGTCTGATGGGAGCATAGTGGTGAGAGTTTTCTCAATCTTCTCCTCATCAGTTGGTTCCATCTCACAAAACCGTAGTTTAGCACAAATTTTATGAACAGCATGATTGTAATCCCCAACAGATTTGAAATCCTGTAGGCGTAATTGTATCCAATCATGGTTAGCCTCAGGTAGGATTACTGCCTTTTGCTGTTCATATCTATTTTGTAAAGCACTCCAAAGAACACTTGGTTCTTCTTCCAGCACATACTCTGCCTTCAAGTCAGGGTGTATGTGATTCCTTAATATATACAAAGCATTGTATATATATGTGTTAGGCAACTGTTGTTGTCTATCTTCTGGTGGAAGTAATGCATCAGAAATCCCTCTAAGATTCAAGCTTATCTTGATGTCCATCGCCCATGTAGGATAATTATGCCCATCTAGAGCAAGCTCTTCAAATTCACGAGCCATTTATCCTACAATATTCAACCAAGATTTATTAGAATCAAGGTTATATTGTGACATACACTAGTATATTAGTGATCTTGTGATACTTGAGTGATCAACACTCATTCAACATCATGTGTTGTTATTTCTGATTTCACATCAAATGAAATCTATAATTTCATGTTTAGTTTCATAATTATGGTTGTTGTAAAATAAACTCCATGAGTTTATCATTTTATGTGTAATTCATCTCTGTAAACTCCATGAGTTTGATGAATTTTGCAAGAAATAATCATAATTTCATGCCTCACATAAAATTATGGTTAATACATCATTGAATAACCATATATTCAATTTCCACATAATGGAAAATGACTAAGTACAATTACAATACCATAATTATCCATTTTACAACACTAAACTGAAATTTACAGAATTTAAATGCTAAATACAAACTTAAAAGCAAATAAAACTGTACATATAAACATCAGCCGCAGTTGGCTGTTTTTTTTCTCTCTTTTTCTTTGGCCCATTTGGCCTGTTTTCAGCCATCCGGCCCAGCCAGCCATGTGGCCCAGCCGGCCCATGGGGTATAGAGATGGGGGGAAGGGGGGGGGGGGGTAGGGTTGCCGACACCCCAGTCCATCCCCACGCGCCGCAGCTTCCCGAGTCTTCAGACTCGGTCCTTCTTCCTCCTCGGTCTTTCTGCCTCGGTCCTTTGCGATGCCGGCGGCGCCGCACCTTTCTCCGGTCCTCCTCCTTCCCCCACCCCGCCTCCCCCTCTCTTGGTCCTCATGACCGATTAGGGAAGGACCAAGCCCCCGAGCGTCGGCCCGAGTTGCTTGGTTTCGCTAGGTGGGCGAACCGCTTGAGGATTCGGCCCCCGTTGGGGCTCCGGAGCGGCGGCTCTTCGCTTGTTGCAGTTGAATCCGAAGGATTTGACGGTTAGTTCGTCGGTTGGTCGCCGGATCCGGTAACCGTTGCCCTTTGTTCATCTTCTTTTGCACTTGTTCTTGGTGCTAGGGGTCCGGTAGGGCGTCCTAGTGGCCCGATTCGGATCCTTGCAGTTTGCTTGTATTTTGGGCGCGGTGGTAGGGACTCGGGCACCGAGTCGGGGTCGACCGATTGGTTGTCTCCGGCGGCGACGGCCACCACTAGCATATTGCCGTCTTGTTGGACGACGGTCACTTCGTCTTCACCGACACGGTCGGTTCCTTCCTCCTCCCCTTCTTCTTCTCCCTCTTCCTTTCCCGATGATGAAAGAACCGGTTGTTGATGCGCAACCGGGTATGAGCAAGGGCCCGCACCATGGATGGCGCACGGCAACCTCCGGCGATTCCATGGTGAATCCGCCGGATCTGAGGGTTTCATTGGCATATATGCCGGTGGACTTAGGGATGAGGGTCTTGGTCTTTTGTTAACCCTAACCCTAGGGTTAGGGATTTGGTCCATTGCATGACTTGATGAACCGGCCCCGGCCTCATCTCTGATCTGGTGAAACTGTTCCAGATGCTTGCGAGAGCGCCTATGGCGTCGACGACGACGGCATTTTTTTCTTTGATGATGTTCATGTCTCTGTTCATCACTTTGCCGTCGATACCCTCTGTTTTTTTCTCTTCAATCTTCTTGCAGAGAATCGCCGGCGACGATTGTGGCGGCCTCCTCTTGATGAAGCAAATTGATCCAGTACATGGCGAAGATCATGGATTAAAGATTCGGTAAGTGAATTCTTCTTCGCCATTACCTTTATGTTCTTGAACCCTATCAACTTCCTGGTTGATCTAGCGTGCTTGATAACGTGTTGAAAATCTAGAGTACTTGAAAGTAAAGTAGACAATAGTTTGCAAATGAAACTTGTGTATTATTCATTACTCATCCTGGGACTTATATACATGTTCAATGGTTGCGAGGGAGGAGACCGCCGACGGCGTCGCGTCTGTTGGAGGAGCAACCGCCGACGACATCTACTGTTCACACTTGTAACAGTTGTGTTGTAACAGTTTCTTAACAATCAAGGCTCGTGAACTAATTTATACACTACTGTTTTGAGCGGATGATCTGTGTTTGTTGCATATTCTTCAGATCTTTGAGAAACACAAAGAGCTCGTCAGTAGGTCACAGCTACAATCGACCTCCATGGCTGCATACCGGTGTGCACCACAACCACCCAGACGACTCCTCCAGTCTCCGTCCCCACCGTCCGTCCACGCGTCCAAGCGCTGCTGCCGGACTGTCGCCACAGGGAACTCCTCGTCTCGGCAGCCCTTCGGCGGCGGGCGCCAGTGCTTACCACCACGCTCTCAACGGCCGGATTTGACCTGGATGCAGACCCTCATGCCAGGGTCCTCTCACCGGGCCAAGTGACCCGCTGCAAGAACACGATCAAGCTGCTCAAGAAGAAGTTCAAACACCGGAGCAGCGGAGGGGAGAAGGGAGCTCTGCGCGTCGTGGTCATTAGGAAGCGCAGTAGCCAACTCCTCGCTGGCCGCTGGGAGGTTCACGACGGCGATGTGGTACCACGCTCCTCGACGGTGGACTTCGGTTCTGGATCCACGCCGTGGTGACGCTTGGCTAGAGATTATGGATGCGGGAGTTGCGGCGCCGCAGGAGCCGTGGGAATGACCGCGATGACCCGTTTCGGTCATGCGGGTTGTTTTGCAGGTCTTTAGTGGGTTTACGGAGCGGGTCGACCCAACGGCTTTACCGGCAGACCCGAGCCGCTTACATCCCTATTGCTTGCATTGTGCTGCAAGAATGTCGAGGTTTGCATTCATCTAGAACCTTCGTGTCCCGTGATAATATAGAACGAGTTGAGGCAAGTAATGAAGTAGATGACTAATTGAGAGTTGTTCTGTTGCAACTTGCAGGCCCACGCATGCACGTCGTCTGATTGTAAAATATACAATGGCGAACGTCGCTTATGCAAGTCTCATTTTCCATCATTCGTTGAGAAAAGGGAAACATATAAGCAGGAAAACCTTGTAAAAAAAACTCGCAGGACATTTGAAACAAAAAATGATACCGCAACCAAATAGATTGTGGTAGTCTCATACTTCAAAGGAAAATAGGAACCAAACATGGAAACCTAAGCCCACGTCCCACGAGATTCGCTGAGTCTTGTCTGCATAATGGAAAGCTACACATGGATGTATACCCAAGCCCAAACATGATATTACCCATTTACCCTTCTGGAACAACCACATGTATAATTTGGGCAGCAATAGCTCGAGTCTTCTTGGTAACATTTTTCTCAATCTCAAAACGATGACGTGCCAAGCCCAAGGTTCGAGGTCAGCCATTTGCAGACCTCGTCCATTTCCTCCGGAACTGTGTAGTGCCCGAGCCTTCAAGGAGAGATCAAACATCGTATATAAGAAAGAAAAACGCATAGTCAGCAAGTGGGTGCTGGCTAAAATAGTATAGGCATCACACCTATTGTATGACTTGAAGACCACATTTGAAAATCCATTTGACTTCAAGGCATCAGAAGATCTCTCTCCGTGCTTGTAGAGAACTACATCGTCAGCTGCATAAAAGGGAGATGGAACACAAATTAAATTCCCGACGGCAGCGATGCCTTATCTACGAATCACCAGAAAGAACTTTTACAATTAGTAAATAGTAACTCGTTGTGCCTCATGAACCAAAATAAGCCAATTCAGATTGGTAAGGCAGTATAGCACTAGAAAGAATACTGTTAGGTGAAATAAACCAGTTTGTTTTCTGATGGGTGGATGGTATTGGTAAGATAGGGTTGCCAGAAACAAGAAATAGTTGTTGTGATATGATTTGTAAAAAGTTTATTCATGGGCTGCTGTTGGCATTAAGATAACTAATGTGTCCCTTCTCAGAATAGGTTATCATGGGATGCTTTCCTTCACCTGTATGTACTACACTGGTATGAGTACAATTCATACATCTGTACTACCACCGTCTTGAGTATCATAAACTCTATATTGCCACTACGCTAAATGTTAGAACCCAGAACCTTGCTCACCGAGATGAAAACTATATCAAGCCAAGATAGAATTACGGAAGAAATCCTGGCACATTAAGATATGGAATAGATACACACCTTTTCCATGACAGAGTAAAAGAGGCATGGATGAAGCCTTTTGTGCAGCCTCTGGAGAAACTTCAATTTTGTTCTTCAAGGTCCTGAGGTGACCAAAAAAAGTATGTACACATTAGGACAGCAGCAGTTTCATTGGAACATATACATATCAATACCCAAGGACAAACCTGGCACATGGTCATGGAAGCCAACCACTGAGACCAACGGCCAAACATAGGTTCACGGGATATGGATTACCATTTCCATATTTTCCATGAGCATAACAAGTTGCAGAGTAAAGTGCAGTAGCGGCACCCATACTAAAGCCACCGACACCAAGTTTGACTGAAAACAAAGTTGAGAAGACATAATGTTACAGAGATAAATACAATATTTGTAGTAAAGACCCAGTAGGGTCCCATCTATTGGATTACCAATTTAAGAGACCAAGAAAACACGTAAACATTCCACGGGTTTAGTAAAGTGTTTAGAAAAAAACATCAAGAGATTCTGCCATAATAAACTTCAGAAACAGTAACAAAGATAACAGAGCAATCTCATATCTGCTGCTTGGCTAATAAGATGGGTTCAAGGAAACGGGAAAAGCGACCAAGTTATGTCATAGACATGGAAATAACGAAAATAACTCGTGGACCATACTGTCAGCAGGTTCAGTCGACAATAAATTAGCTACATGTGCTGCTGATCCATCCAACCCCTCAATGTCATCAGGAGCATCCGCTGAAAGATCGGCGACATCAAACCCTGCACATCAAGGGGGAAAAAAATCAGGTACAGCATGCCATAAAGATGCACAACATATGCAGAGGGAACAATGGCCTTATGCAAGGAGAAACAAGCACATAACACAAAACTTACACGCTGTAGAGGGGAACCCACCAAACACAGACACCAGTCTTGAAGGTGCTGTTGGGCATATCCATTTTATCTGCAGTACAGAGAAGATAGAGAATGAACAATTGTGCTGGACATAGAAACAGAGAATCGAAGTCAAACGATCACAAGAATATGAAGATGCCAGTGTTCATTAGCTTACAGTTGGAAGTGGAAGAGTTTCCAATAGCTGAGACCAGCTGCAAATATAACATAAAATGCGTTATTTATGGCAGTAGCTCCCAACTTTCTTAAACATGCCACGATGCATCATAGAGTTTTTAGCATACATAATCATCTTTCTGTTAAGTAATTATGCAAATGCCCATAGCAGTTTAACTGATAAAACTCGGGCCATTTGTACACCTTAGGAAAATTCAGATCAGATATCACTCTGATGATCGATAAACATACACATTGTCTCATCAGTATTTACTCCATCAGTTGATTCGAGCATTCATCTTGTTACCTACTCAGGGTTATAAGACAAGGTATTGATGCAGATAGCTGATTTGAGCATTCATCTGTTGTAAGCAATATGATATAGAAAGTGAAACTTCCGTGTAAGCATTTTTTACAGCTAGCTGATAGCGGTACAGAGTTTGTGGCAATGGTAGAACACTTCATCTAATCTGATCATTTGATAAGTATTCCAATTCATGAGGAGGCGGAATGTCAAGTGGGAAGGTGAAGCAGTTTCCGTACCTGGCTCCATCGTCCCCAAGGCCATGGAGCGACACAATAGGGTGCGCTCCCTTGGGCCTCACCACATGCGTCCTCCCGTACTCAAGCGGCCTCTTGACACCTGCACCTAATGCATCACATTCCATTCCCCACTCGAATCTCATCACAACTAAAACACCATCGAACTAAAACCGCGCACGAATCACCAGCAAAACCGCATGCCCAAATCAAACTAAACATACCGGAAGCGACGGAGCTGCTGCCGCCGAAGTTCATCCCGCGAATAATCGCCGCCGCGCGTCCTCGCCCCTCCACGCGACGACGCCCGCCAATGCTGCACACCCGACAACAAATACGATGACGGCAGCCGACAAACACCAGCGGAGCAGATAAAGGCGGCGCGTGATGTGGTGCGCTCGTGCGTACGATGGAGCAGAGGCGACGCTGGTGGCGGGGCTCGTGGGGTCGGGGAAAAGACGGATTTGGGCGGCGGAAAGGGAGCCGCCTTTTGGGCGCGTGGTGGTGACCTGATCGGTGCGGGAATCTACCAGAGATCGCAGGAGGGGCATCACCACTCCGCCCGACCACACTGCCACATGAGCGCGCGTGCTGGCGGTGGCAGGCAGGCAGGCGGCGCGGATGGAGCAGTGGCTGCCTGTGCGGATTCGGAAAAGCGGTCGCCCGTTCGGTGGAGTAGAGAGAGGGAGGGATTCGCGCACCTGACGGCGGTTTTCGGCTGCGGTGAGATGGTTTGCCGGCAGCGCCGAGGTGGAGGAGGAGGTCGTCCGGCTTGGACGAGCTCGTATGGTCTCGTACGATTTTTTTTATTAATATAGCTTTTAAAAAATAATTTAATATAAATATCACTTAGAATGACGATTTGGCAAAAATGACCCACATATACGAAATTCGTATGACGCTCATACGAAATGCGTGTTTTGTCAGTGCCACGTCAGTTGGTGTGTGCCACGGTGGAGAAAAAGTTGGCCACGGTGGAAGAAAGGGACACGTACGAATTTCGATACGTGCCTCATACTAAGTGAACAGTACATCGTACATAATTCTTCTGTGTCCAATTTTGGCACTGCATTTGATCCATTTTACACATATGTTTATCAAAATTTATAGACCGATTTGTTAGATATTTCCAAAGTACAAAATAGAGCATATATTCTGTAGTTTTTAATTCAATAAAGTTCCTATATATTTAGTATGTAGAAACAAGAGTAATTAAATGTGTTATTAACCAATACGATCACATTTCTGTACGCTTGTAAAATATATTCAGTTTTGGTTTTTTGTTTAGAAACAATTGGAGTTAGAATTTGTAGAAACGTTCATAAAAGTTATTTTAATGGGAGCTATACATTTTTAAAAATCATATTGCGATAACAATTGTATTGCTTCGAAAAGTATAGAATCAATTGTACTAAAATTAAAAAGCTCGACGGCGGTTACATGAAATTAAATTACATAGTTCTGAAAATATGTGCATGTTGTTTGCCATTCTACTACTACGATACATGAGGCAAAACATACGTACCCATATTTTTGGAAGAAAACATAAAATAGGTAATACAAATGGCATGTGTACACATCTAATCCTAACACGCCTTAGTTGAATTAAATGACGAGCATAGTTTGTCCAAGTTGCTACTGAGTGCAACAGGGGTATTTTCCCTTACGCAAAGCATCCAGACCGACTTCTCTTACGCGACGAGCTCTCTCGCGCGTGTGTTCTCCCTCAGCCTCTCGTGCTTGTGCTGCGACGCGTTCCTCCTCTGCAGCTTTGCGATCACACTCTGCGAACCATTGCCGAATTTCTTCTTGCTTCTTGCGATGACGCTCCTCCTGTTCAGCTCTATTCCTCCTCTATTGCTCTATTCTTTCATCCCATTCTATTTTTCTTTAAACTTCTAATATGCATGTCGAGCCATTCTCTGAACCTTCTCGGTGTCTTCTGCCGATTGTTCCTGGTCGATGTAGTTCCTGAAGTCGCAAAGAGGTGGTAGTGACTGCACGAGTTTTTGCACAAAAGATTAGATTGCATAGCATTCATAAAAACAGAAATAATGTTGCATATTACCTGTTTTCTACCACCTGGAAAAAATGGGCACATCCTGTGAGAAGGATCGTACTCGTAGTCGTCGCACATCCAAAGTCGGCAACCATACGAGTAACTAGGTCGAAGATCTCTTACAACCCTACAACCAGTGCCACAGAAACACATTGAAGGTTGTAATCCCTCGGAGATTGGAACATTTTCTCTATTTGTGGATGGTGAGTTCTCGTCCATGGTACTAAAGAATATGGAATGATTGTAGTGAGTGTGTGTTGAAGCTGTTAGCGGAGTGAGTGGTATATAGATGAACGGATGATGGTGTATGGACCTAGTGTATGAGAAATTTCATCCCTGAGATGGATAAGTGTGAATTGACATTTCACGTGGTCTGACATGGAGCAGTGCAATTTTTTTTCTCTTGTACGAGATTCTCCTGACATGGAGCAGTGCAATTTCATTTTTCTCTTGTACAAAATTCGCCTGATATGAAGAAGTGCAATTTCATTTTTCTCTTGTACGAGATTCGCCTGCCATGGACCTGGTGATGTCGTGGATAAGTTTCACGTGAGTTTTTGCCGTATTTTATGTAGATAAGATTCGTCTTACAAGATTCGTCTTACAAGTTAGAAAGTAGTATGACAAGTCGCAAAGTAGGAAGACGACAAAGTAATTTTAACAAACTTTTCATTCGAAACATACTTGTTATACATGGGAACCATACTTCTGATACATATAAAACATACTTCTGATACATGCGAAACATATTTCGCTACTTCGCTACTACTTGTGACGCTGACAGTTGCAAGACATGTTATTACAAACACCGTTTTCATCCTCATCATTCGTCTGACTTGTACCAGGATAAAGTTCCATTTGTCGAAGTTTCATTTCAGCTAGTTCACCCACCAAATCTTGATTGCGACGTTGTACATGTTTAATGTATTCTCGAGTAGCCTTAATAGGTGGTGGATCAACCCAGAGTGTATATCCACAGTTTTCATCATCATAGTAAGCCTAAAACCAAAAGAATTGACAGTAAAACTACATATATGAAAGATGTTTTGAAAATGATATTTAGTACTTACTGCACCAACAGGACAACGAAAGAAACGACGACTGCTGTCGTCTCCTTCGTCCATCATTTGGACAATACAATCCAGGTGACAATGACACTTAGGCCACTTTTGTTTGCTCCCATCGTATGGTCGTAGTGGATTAAACGGGCCAAAATCACTCTTAGTAAAATGCAGGAACTCATATAATTGTGGTTCATACCAAGTTGGATCTTCCATCAAGTAATTTTCAGGCACTGCTCTAAAATTTCCAGCTCCTCTCGTACCACGACTTGTACTCGCCATTGTTTGACCTCCACGCCTACCTCGACCTCTACTCGTCATTGTTGGCGTGAAGAACACAAGGACGCACGAGTAGTCGTATTTATATAGAGCGATGAGTGCAATGTCATTCTTCTCTTGTACGAGATTCGACTGCAATGTCATTCTTCTCTTGTACGAGATTCGCCTGACATGTATCTATTGATGTCGTGGATAAGATTCATCTGACACGATAAAGTGCAATATCATTCTTTTCTTGTACGAAATTCGCCTCGCATGTATCTGTTGATTTCGTGGATAGAATTCGCCTAACACGATAAAGTGCATTGTCGTTTATATAAAAAAATGATAAAAGTATGAAAGATATAGTGCATAAAGAAAACATAACATAGTTCTTCTACAATATAACACACACATACATGGGTACACGTTACTAATGTCTACCACGCTTGTTGTTGAACCTACGCGCAACATTCACATGAGCCCGATCGTAAGACACGCCCGAAGGAGCTGCCCTCCTCTGTCGCTGCTGAACAGGCGCGGGTGTCTCGAACTGCTGTGAAGGCTGAGTCGGAATGGGAGCACCATCCAACTACGATGCAGGAACTATATCCTGCTGCGGCATGTCCACCAGGTAGTCGTCGATCTAGAAAGGTAAAGCTAGAGGACTGTCATGGTGCGTTTGCGAGCCGGAAAGCGTAGTATCATAGTCTGTTATGCCCTCTCCTGCATTGGCATAACATATATAGTTAGCAAGTTCATTGTGTCCATTATGTATTTAAGTAGCAAAATCGTTGCACGACATACCTGCGCCCATATGTGGCACATGCGTGGACGGGCCAGCCAAGTCCGAAGAAGGAACCCAAGAAGGTATCTGTGACGACGGGTCTGGAAAATCCCAACCAGGTACCTGTTTGGACGGGCCTGGGGGCCAAGCAGCAGGTACCTGTGTGGATGGGCCTGGAGCCCAAGCAGCAGGTACATGTGTGGACGGGCCTGGAGCCCAAGCAGGCACCTGTGTGGAGGGGTCTGGGACCCAACCAGGTACCTGCGTGGACGGGCCTGCAATCGAAGTATGTACCTGTGTGGAGGTCCTTGCAAAAGTATATGAACAGAAATATTAATTTTGTGCAAATATGTGAAGTTTACTAATAATTACGTACCTGCTGTGCTGGAATGCCTAACGTTCCGTGCGCTCGGAACTGTAGTGTCTTGTGCACATGATTGTGCACAAGAAGCCAACTTCAGACCCTCTTTCGCGTGGCTGTATATCCTCTGCGGCATGTGCACCGTCTCCGACGAACTCATCGATATCCCATGCCTCAATCGTTGTAGTCCAGCTGAGGACTCTACATGAACCTGATGGAACCGATTCATCTTCACAAGTGCGAAGTGATCGGTCGTACAGAATTAATTATTAATCTTTAATGAAAATTACATATTAAAGCATTGCAAATGTACTTCAAAGAATTCGATCTTACCGCCATTAAAGAATATTCTCTCTATGACGCGGATATGTATTTGTCACCGAGGGTACGTGTGTCTGTCGCTCGACTGGAGTGTGTGCGAGAACAACTCGTGTCCGAGGAAGGTATTTTAAGTGCATCTAGGTCCCTTGTGGGTTTTGGTGGATTGATGATGAACCATTAAAGTGCTGATGAACTTGGTTGAGCATGAGCGCAGATCCGAAGTACGGAATGGAGCTTTGAAGAAAGACGGCAAAAGGAGAAAAGTTGTGGCGAAGAAGAATAGAAATAGGGTTTTCTATTTTCTCCTTGAGTCGTAGGAAAAACTGTACTATTAAGAGGGACACGACACGTAGACACTTAGTGAGTCATTCGGGTGCTCAACTCCTTAGTAGAATATTTTAGTAGGGCCTTTTGTGGCTTGGGCGAACTTGTCTGACTTGTGGTGTCAGACATGTCCGAATTCCCTCTGTTGGAAATCGGACATGTCCGAAACTGTGAGTCAGACATGTCCGAATTGGCACTGGAAGGGTTCCAGTGAGAGTTCCAGTTAAGTTTCGGACTTGTCCGAACCAGGGGGTCGGACATGTCCGATATGGATCTGTTCCCGGGGACTAAGAAAAATTTTCTAAGTCCCAGAGAGTCAGACTTGTCCGAGTTCTCTCTGCAGAACTTCAAACATGTCCAAGATTGTGTGTCAGACATGTCTGAAGTGACTTTGGTCAGACAAGTCTGAAGTGAAAGGCCTGACCTTTGAGGTCAGACATGTCTGACTGTGTGTCAGACATGTCCGACGTGGGCTATGTCAAACGGCTCTAATGACTTTTTGGAGTATAAATAGTGGGTGGTTTCGACCCACCAACTATGCCTAACACCCCTGAATAGTTCTGAACGCCCATTTGAACTCTTCACCTCTAGAGTCCAAATTCGAGTTTTTGGGAGAGTGAAGAGTGCTTTGTGAGAATCGGGAGAAACGGTTTGTTGAGGGGTTGAGCAACGTGTGATTCGCTAAGTTTCTTCATGATTGCGTGTTTGTTGCTCTTGGGGTTCTCCCCTAGACGGTTAGGCATCGCCCCGCGATTTCTTTGTGATCTCTTGTAATCGGGGAGTTTGTAACAATCTTTGTGATAGTGGAAGATCGGGAGTTGGCCCTTGTGGCAACTCGTGAGGGAAAGGCTAGAGAAGGCCTGGTCCCTTGTGGACTCCTCAACGGGGATGTAGTATCCTTTGTGGTTCCGAACATCAGGATAAAATCGCTTGTCTCTTGTTGTTCTTTCGTTTCTCGCAAGTTTTTATTCTAGTGTTTTTCTGCGTGCTATCTCTCCCTCAGCTTTCTTTCTACTCCATACTTCGTGTAGAACTTCTAGGGATCGATATCTCTCACTAGATTGCTTAAAAATTGGATTTTTGATCTGATCGTGCAGGTAATCTCAGACTTATCCGACCCAGGTCAGACTTGTCCGACTTAGGTCAGACAAGTCCGACTAGAAGTCAGACAAGTCCGACTTCTCTGTTTTCATAACTCTGAATTAAGTTTAAATTATCGATTATCGCCTATTCACCCCCCCTCTAGGCCTCTTTCAATTGGTATCAGAGCAGGTTTCTCCGGAAGAGACTAACATCTCGGAGAATCAATGGCGGAAGAAAGGAACAAGGATGATACCTCATATGTCGAGGGTGAAGGCTCAAATGACAAGAACTACGATGTTCTTCTTGATGATCCGAAGGATGATGAAGATACTCACCAACTCAAGGCGAAGCTTCGGGAGAAGCTAGGGAAACAACCCAAGATCAACAAAGAGAAGGAGAAGAGTAACGATGACTATACTCAAACTCACTTTGATTATGATCGTCTTCATGCTAACAATCACTATTTGTCTATTCCACTTGGCAAACCTCCTCAATTTGATGGAAATGACTATTCAATGTGGAAACACAATATGAAGATGCATTTAATCTCTTTGAATCCTAGTTTGTGGCAGATTGTGCAAACCGGAGTTCATATGCCAAGGAATGAGGAAGACGTCACTCCACAACAAGCTATCCTACTTCATCGCAATGCTCAAGCCGTGGGAGTCATAACCTCATCTTTGACTCGAGATGAATTCAACCGAGTCGAAGGTTTGGAAGTGGCCAAAGATATTTGGGATACACTCAAGACGGCGCACGAGGGCAACCGAGTCATCCGGGAGGCAAAGATTGAGATGATCGAAGGAGAGCTTGGGAGATTTACCATCATGGATGTTGAGTCGCCCCAAGACATGTACAACCGCCTCAAGGTGCTCGTGAACAAGATTCGTGCCTATGGAAGCACTCGATGGACGGACCATGAAGTGGTGAAGAGGATGCTTTGGGCATTCATGCCTCGAAACATCGCTCTTTGCTCCTTGATCCGTGAAAGCCCTGACTACACCAAGATGACTCCGGAAGAAGTGCTTGGGAGGATAATCAACAATGAGATGATGGAGAAGGAAGCTATGTTCTACAACGATCTCCAAAAGCTTGCCTCATCAAATAAGAAAGACATAGCCCTCAAAGCAACTTCCACATCCTACAATGAAGATGCAAGTGATGATGAGAGCATGGACTCCGATGAGGAAGAAGCTTTCTTCATCAACAAGTTTAGAAGGATGATGAGAAGGAAGAAGGGAGGCTATCACCAAGAAGGCAAGAGCAAGGAGAAGCTAAAGAAGAAGACTTGCTACAGGTGTGGTGAACATGTGCACTTCATTGCGGATTGCCCATACAATGAAAGCAAGAAGAAGGAGGGCAAGACCCAAGATAAGAAGCTCTTCAAGAAGAAGAAGCCATCGGGACATGCCCACCTTGGAAGAGAATGGGACTCAAATGAAGACTCATCTTCCGACGATGTAGAGAAGGTGGCAACCATTACCATCGGAAAGAGCTCAAGTGCAAGCAAGCTTTTCCCCAACCTTGATGATTTCAAGTCCACATGTTTCATGGCAAAGGAGGGAAGGAGAAAGGTCAAATCTAAGCCCACTCCCTCTATAACTTCTTGTGATGAATTTGATAGTGGTAGTGAACTTGAATCCATGCTTAAAGGCTTAAGTAAGAGTGCCATGAGAAAGATGAACTTTTTTATGGATGAAATCTCCGAGAAGGAGGATCTCCTTGAGCGTCAAGAGGACATGCTCATCCAAAAATTGGAGAGATGTCAAGAGCTTGAGGAGCACCTCAAGCACGAGAGAGAAAGAAGCAATGCATTGGAGCATGACCTTGCCATGAGCAAGGAAGCATGCTCAAATCTTAAGGACAAGACCGTTGAGCTCAAGGATGAACTTGTTAACTTGACAAAGGTTAACAAGATTCTAGAGACAAAGGTTGAGTCACTTAAGATCAATGCACCTTCTTCCTCAAAGAGCTCATCTTCTCAAAAGATTTCATCCGAGGAAGTTCACACTTGCATGTGCTCAAGCTTGATCCTAAAACTTAAGGATGAACTTAACTTGGCACAAAACAAACAAGAACTGAAAGGTGGCATCTTTGACAAGGAGAAGGTGGCCTATGCACGTAGTGCATACACCAATGTGAGACCTCCCCATGTCAAGGATGGTCTTGGTTATTCTCGGGAGCGGAGGCAAAATGCCAAAGCCCCCAAGAATAACAAAGACTTGATTGTTTTTGTCAAGGAAGGTTCATCCACCCAAGATAAAGGAAAGAACATTGCCTCAACATCTTATATGCCTAAAAATGAACCTCATCCTTTGTTCCATGACTTTGATGCTTCTTATGTTTTATTGAGGAACAAATTTGGCAAGACTTATGCTAGATATGTTGGGCCACTCCGCAAGAGCCCAAAGCCTTGCGTGTGGGTGCCCAAATGTCTTGTGACTAACATCAAAGGACCCAACTCCATTTGGGTACCTAAAGGAAAGGCATAACTCTTTTTGTAGGCATACTCCTCCGGTGCATCAAAATGGGTGCTTGACAGTGGATGCACTAATCATATGACCGGAGAGAGGAAGATGTTTGTAGAGTACAAGGAGAATGAAAATCCTAGTGAAGGAATCTTCTTTGGGGATAATAGCCAAGGGAAAATCCTTGGCACCGGTAAAATTGCTATCTCCTCAAAACACACTCTTTCTAATGTGCTTCATGTTGATTCACTTGATTACAACCTCTTGTCTATTTCTCAATTATGTGATAATGGTTATGATTATCTTTTCACTAACAACGGTGTGACCGTCTCAAGAAGATGCAACAACTCAATTGCCTTTAAGGGCGTACTCAAGGGAAAGCTTTACCTTGTGGATTTCTCCACGGATAAAGCCCAACTTGATACGTGCTTAATAGCGAAAACTAACATGGGATGGCTATGGCACCGAAGGCTAGCCCATGTTGGGATGAGAAACTTGCAAAAACTTCTTAAGGGGGATCATATCCGTGGACTAAAAGATGTTGTCTTTGAGAAAGATAGACCATGTAGCGCATGTCAAGCCGGAAAGCAAGTAGGAGCTCAACATCCGTCCAAGAACATCATGACAACCTCAAGACCATTGGAGCTACTACACATGGACCTATTCGGACCGACCGCCTACATTAGTATTGGCGGTAACAAATATGGTCTAGTTATTGTTGATGATTTTTCTCGCTTCACGTGGGTATTTTTCTTGCATGACAAATTTGAAACCCAAGGAGTTCTCAAGAAGTTCTTGAGGAGAGCTCAAAACGAGTTCTCCTTAAGAATCAAGAAGATTAGGAGCGACAACGGGACGGAGTTCAAGAACACTCAAGTTGAAGACTTCTTGGATGAAGAAGGAATCAAGCATGAGTTCTCCGCTCCCTACTCCCCTCAACAAAATGGAGTAGCGGAGAGGAAGAATAGGACTCTTATCGAGATGTCAAGGATGATGCTTGATGAGTACAAGACGTCCAACCGGTTTTGGGCGGAAGCGGTTAACACCGCTTGCCATGCCATAAACCGGTTGTATCTTCATCGACTCTTGAAGAAGACCTCGTATGAACTCCTAACCGGTAACAAACCCAACATCTCATACTTTCATGTTTTCGGGAGCAAGTGCTATATTCTCAACAAGAAGCCTAGGAATTCGAAGTTCGCTTCGAAATCCGATGAAGGTTTCTTACTTGGCTATGACTCAAACACCTACGCCTATCGTGTCTTCAACAAGTCCTCCGGGATTGTTGAAGTAGCACATGACGTAGTGTTTGATGAGACTAATGGCTCTCAAGTGGAGCAAGTTGATAAGTGTGTGCTAGATCAAGAGGAGACTCTACAAGAAGCACTTAGAAGAATGGCACTTGGAGATGTGCGATCACATGATCCAAATGATCTTCAAGCAAGCGAAAAAGATGCAAATCCCCCACATGAACAAGATCAAGATCCTCAAGATGAATCTCAACAAGATCAAAATCAAGGAGGAGGCTTGGATCAAGGGGGATATCAAGAAAATGATCAAGATGAAGACAATGATCGAGAAGCTCAACCACCACACCCAAGAGTTCATCAAAGCGTTCAACAGGACCATCCCGTTGACAACATACTTGGAGACATCTCCAAAGGTGTAACTACTCGCTCACGTATGACTAATTTTTGTGAACATTACTCTTTTGTTTCCTCTTTAGAGCCACGGAAAGTAGAAGAAGCTCTACAAGACCCGGATTGGGTAATGGCGATGCAAGAAGAGCTCAACAACTTCAAGAGGAACAAGGTGTGGGAACTCATGAGGAGACCAAATGCAAATGTTGTTGGAACCAAGTGGGTGTTCCGCAACAAACAAGATGAACACGGGGTGGTAACAAGAAACAAGGTAAGACTTGTAGCAAAAGGATACGCTCAAGTCGAAGGTTTGGATTTCGATGAAACCTTTGCTCCCGTAGCTAGGCTTGAATCTATTCGCATATTATTGGCCTTTGCTACTCACCATGATTTCAAGTTATATCAAATGGATGTGAAAAGTGCATTCCTCAACGGTCCAATCAAGGAGGAAGTGTATGTGGAGCAACCGCCCAGATTTGAAGATGAAGAGCATCCCGATCATGTCTACAAGTTGTGTAAGGCTCTCTATGGCCTCAAACAAGCACCTAGAGCTTGGTATGAATGCCTTAGGGATTTTCTCACTCAAAATGGTTTTAAGATTGGGAAGGCCGATTATACTCTCTTCACTAAGCATTTTGATAATGACTTGTTCGTATGCCAAATTTATGTTGATGATATCATATTTGGTTCTACTAACAAGACTTTTTGTGATGAGTTTTCCAAAATCATGACGGAGAGATTTGAGATGTCTATGATGGGGAAGTTGAAGTTTTTCCTAGGTTTCCAAGTTAAGCAACTCAAGGAAGGGACCTTCATATGCCAAACCAAGTACACTCATGACATTCTCAAGAAGTTTGCCATGGAGAAGGCGAAGCCCATCAAGACACCTATGGGAACAAACGGGCATCTAGGACTAAACGAAAAAGTATCGAGCGTGGACCAAAAGGTATACCGTTCTATGATTGGCTCTTTGCTTTATCTTTGTGCTTCTAGACCCGACATTATGCTTAGTGTGTGCATGTGTGCTCGATTCCAAGCCACTCCAAAATAGTGTCACTTGACAGCGGTTAAGAGGATCCTTAGGTATTTCGTTCACACTCCTAATCTAGGTCTTTGGTACCCTAAAGGATCCAAGTTTGATCTCGTCAGTTATTCCGATGCGGATTATGCGGGCTGTAGGGTAGATAGGAAGAGCACATCCGAGACATGCCAATTCCTTGGTAGGTCCTTGGTTGCATGGTCTTCCAAGAAACAAAACTCCATTGCCCTTTCCACAGCTGAAGCGGAGTACGTTGCAGCCGGAAGTTGCTGTGCGCAGCTTCTTTGGATGCGACAAACTCTTAGGGATTATGGTTACAATCTGAGCCATATTCCTCTCCTATGTGATAATGAGAGTTCCATCAAGATTGCTCACAACCCCGTCGAGCATTCTAGAACCAAACACATAAATATTCGTCACCATTTCCTGCGAGATCACTCTATCAAGGGAGATATCGTTATCTCTCATGTTAGAAGTGAGAAGCAATTGGCGGATATCTTCACCAAACCCCTTGATGAGAGACGCTTTTGTGACCTAAGGAGTGAGCTAAATATCTTGGATTCTCGAAACATAGCTTGAGTTGTGCACATCTGATTGCTATTAGTTTTCAACTTCAAAATGTTGTGTGTTTTCAAAAATCTCATCTATTTGTTCTTGAAAACTATGTTCTAAACTTCTCATTGGTGAAAATGATCATAGTTTGATTGTTGGTTTCTTACTGATCATTTTTGTCAAAGATATTTGCAAAAACCTATCCAAAATGTCCATATCTACTTATCTATATATCCCCAAGTGTTTGCACATTGCATACACTCAGGGGGAGTCGGACAAGTCTGACAAAAGTCAGACATGTCCGAAGTGGGTTTTAAGTCTGCAGAGAGAACTCGGACTTGTCCGAAGTAAAATTTCGGACTTGTCCGATGTGGGAAATCCGAACTCCTTCAAAGAGGCCGACGATTTCCTTTACTTCTATCTCTCCTCACTTCAAACCCTAACCTCTCTCTCTCTCTCAAACCTCCCAAGGCGATCCACATTGCTTTTGAGGCTTTTGTGAGGTGTTCTTGAGGGCATATCTCCCTCAAGGGTGGAGGATTCGCATTCCCTTCAGATTCTCTCAACTTTTTCTTCATCCGAAGGTATTTTCCGCATCTTTCCTCTCAATTCTAAATCAAGCGGCAAGTTTGCAAATTTATGCCCTTGGAACTGTTCCTAGGCATGTTTGCAACCTTGGTGCAAAATTTGGTCGGTAGAAAAATTGATTTGCTTAGTTTCCTTAGCAATTAGGGTCAGTTCTGTACAGGTCGGATAAGTCTGACTCTGAAATTCGGACATGTCCGAAATTCCTGAGTCAGACAAGTCTGACGTCCCAGTCAGACATGTCCGATCCTGTATAACTCTGAGACCTAATTTCTATCGAAACTATCAAGTTAATTGCTCTATCTCTCTTGCCTTGACTCTTACCTATCCTTGTATCTCTTCTTCAGCTATGGGTCACGACAAGAGAGGCAAGGAGCCCGCGGATCCCAATTCTTCGGCTCAACCATCAAAGCGACCAAAGAAGGTGGTTGCCAAGCGACCCGCTAGCGGTCAGCTCACTATTCACAGTGGTCAGGGGGGCAGCTTGAGCTCCCAAGGGTAGCAAGAGATCGGACCGTTGGTCGTGCACTCTCCAGTTGGTGACACTCGACGCACGGCCGACAGGGTAAACTACTGGAGGAACATCCACGACACCATGCACATGAGAGATGTGCGGTGTTATGACATGCCAAGGGAGAGCAAGGATCCCCGTTTCTAGTGCTTCTTCCACATGGATTACTACCGGTCAGTCCTCACGACCAAGAAGAACCCAGTCACGGAGATGCAATGGGTTGATTGGAAGGCTGCATTGAAGAAGAAGGACTCCTATCTTTTCTTCAAGGGGGTGCTCGAAGCTTGCGAGCACCACGGAGTCAGCGAGATCATGGGTCTCCAATACCCATGGAACAAGTAAGTCATCCTCCAATTTTATGCAACTGTGTTCTATTGGGTTGACAAGCTCAGCTTCACCTGGATGACCAATGGGGTGAAGTACGAAGTCAGCTATGAGGAGTTTGCCCGCATTCTCAGGATGGAGGACAGTCTGCAGCACTCTCTAAAGATCCATGAGATGGATCTAGTGAACCTCCTGGAGATGGAGAGTTTCTATGAGGATGGGTATCCAGCTAACCCTCCTCATATCCACAGCCTCAAGCCATTCCATGCCGTGGTGAATCGTCTGATAAGGAAGACCCTCTCGCCCAAGGATGGGGATGCCAACAGGATCAATCACAACAGCAGAAATCTGATCCAGCTCTTGGCAGGGGAGCAGCAATTCAACGCTTTTGACTATATCTACGAGGAGATTTACCTCACCTCGGAGACACCGGCTAGGTCTTGCTGCTACGCCCCGTACCTTATGAAGCTAATTGAGACGGTGTCCGGGCAAAAGTTTGTGAAGGATGTGCCTCATAGGCGCCTTGTGCCTCAGAAGCCTTCCAAGCTTCACCGCCCGATTCGAGCAGCTGCACCGACACTAGCACCAGCAGAGGGAGGACCCAACTCCTTGAGGAGGAAGTCTGCTCAGCCTCTCAGTTCAGCCTCCGTGCCCCAGCAGCAGCCGTCTTGCTCCTCAGGACTGCTCAAGATCCTGAAGTCGATCTTCACCGTCTGCCGGTCAACTCAGTGCTTGGCAAAGAGGAACCAGAGGAACCTCACTGCCATCAGGGAGCATCTCCAGCTTCCTTTAGTCGACGACGTCAGCTCGGACGAGGAGCCACCGGAGTTTCCGAAGCTCACCGAGGCGGAGATGGCGTTCTTCACCGGCACCAGCGCCTCTTCCTCAGCACCTCCTGCGGCTCACGGCGACTCCGGCGAGGAGAGCGACTACGAGGAGGAGAGCGACAACGATGATGACGTCGATGACGATGAGGACGACACCGAGTAGACTAGGTCTTAGTGTCCACTTTTCTCCTTTTTGGTGCCTTGATGCCAAAGGGGAGAAGTATTAGGCTTTAATGCTTTTTCTTGGACATGGACATGTATCTAGTCATATTTTCTATCGTCGTGTGTCTTGTACTTATTTGTTACTCGTTTATGACTGTTAATGCTTAATGATGTTTATTGATGCCTTATGATGATCATTATGATGCTTCATTGATCTCGTGTGCATTTCTTCATTTGTATCACGTTATTGCACACACACGAGCATATAGGCACCCCACGACGATTGAGTGTATATGAGTTCTTTTATTGTTATTCCAAAGGCTCATATACACTTGAGACTCAAAACTTCTATCAAATCTTATTTTTGTCGAAGACTTTAGTTGGTTGTCATCAATCACCAAAAAGGGGGAGATTGTAAGTGCATCTAGGTCCCTTGTGGGTTTTGGTGGATTGATGATGAACCATTAAAGTGCTAATGAACTTGGTTGAGCATGAGCGCAGATCCGAAGTACGGAATGGAGCTTTGAAGAAAGACGGCAAAAGGAGAAAAGTTGTGGCGAAGAAGAATAGAAATAGGGTTTTCTATTTTCTCCTTGAGTCGTAGGAAAAACCGTACTATTAAGAGGGACACGACGCGTAGACACTTAGTGAGTCATTCGGGTGCTCAACCCCTTAGTAGAAGATTTTAGTAGGGCCTTTTGTGGCTTGGGCGGACTTGTCTGACTTGTGGTGTCAGACATGTCTGAATTCCCTCTGTTGGAAATCGGACATGTCCGAAACTGTGAGTCAGACATGTCCGAATTGGCACTGGAAGGGTTCTAGTGAAGTTTCGGACTTGTCCAAACCTGGGGGTCGGACATGTCCGAGATGGATCTGTTCCCAGGGACTAAGAAAAATTTTCTAAGTCCCAGAGAGTCAGACTTGTCCGAGTTCTCTCTGCAGAACTTCAGACATGTCCGAGATTGTGTGTCAGACATGTCTAAAGTGACTTTGGTCAGACAAGTCTGAAGTGAAAGGCCTGACCTTTGAGGTCAGACATGTCTGACTCTGTGTCAAACATGTCCGACGTGGGCTGTGTCAAACGGCTCTAATGACTTTTTGGAGTATAAATAGTGGGTGGTTTCGACCCACCAACTATGCCTAACACCCCTGAACAGTTCTGAACGCCCATTTGAACTCAAGAACCTCTCTCCACTTGTTCTTCACCTCTAGAGCCCAAATTCGAGTTTTTGGGAGAGTGAAGAGTGCTTTGTGAGAATCGGGAGAAACGGTTTGTTGAGGGGTTGAGCAATGTGTGATTCGCTAAGTTTCTTCGTGATTGCGTGTTTGTTGCTCTTGGGGTTCTCCCCTAGACGGTTAGGCGTCACCCCGCGATTTCTTTGTGATCTCTTGTAATCAGGGAGTTTGTAACAATCTTTGTGATAGTGGAAGATCGGGAGTTGGCCCTTGTGGCAACTCGTGAGGGAAAGACTAGAGAAGGCCAGGTCCCTTGTGGACTCCTCAACGGGGATGTAGGATCCTTTGTGGTTCCGAACCTCGGGATAAAATCGCTTGTCTCTTGTTGTTCTTTCATTTCTCACAAGTTTTGATTCTAGTGTTTTTCCGCGTGCTATCTCTCCCTCAGCTTTCTTTCTACTCCATACTTCGTGTAGAACTGCTAGGGATCGATATCTCTCACTAGATCGCTTAAAAATTGGATTTTTGATCTGATCGTGCAGGTAATCTCGGACTTATCCGACCCAGGTCAGACTTATTCGACTTAGGTCAGACAAGTCCGACTAGAAGTCAGACAAGTCCGACTTCTCTGTTTTCATAACTCTGAATTAAGTTTAAATTATCGATTATCGCCTATTCACGCCCCCCTCTAGGCCACTTTCAGGTACCACTGTAAGTACTCCTCGTAAACGGCCTGTGAGAACGGTCGTGTCTCCTGAACAACCACGTGTAATGCAACCGTCCACTGTAGGAGCCACGGATGCATGCGCCGCAACCAAAGTCCAGGCGCGGAGGTACCCTTATGACAATACCTGCAGGACAAATAAATACATTAATATTTCAAAATTATTGTTTTCAAGAGATATGAGGGGAATTACTTAAGTATGCACTTCAGAACGCACAATAGAATGTGGAAGTACTGGAAATGCCTGGTGTAGGCCAAACTGACGCAGCACTCGGTGTGGTGCGTACTCCTCCACGTAGATATCGTACACCAGCAGTTTCCTTATAAGCCAGTAATCCGAGTCTCTGTAGCAGAGATACGCAAGTCCCCTTGGTGCTCGACGGTCGTGCTCCTCCATATCATACAGTGTCCAGCGCACATCCTCGTCCGCATCTAACCGATCAAACTCCTTGACGAACCCTTGGTACACCTTGTGCATCTGCTTGTTACTCCACTCACACCGCGTAAAGAACAAATGATGTCACATTACTATATTATTATAATCGTGAACAATATGAATGCACTTTAAAAGTACCTGTCGGCGCACCCAAAAAAGTACCCATCGTAGGGTTGTCATCTGGTGTCTCACTGTACTCATCACCATCGTATGGTGCCAGGTGCACTTGCGGCCGACCTATCATGAACCGCTTGTATACCCATAGCTGCAGAAGTAGAGGAAAACCAGCTAGTACTGCGTTACCTCGAGCTTTTATGCAAGCGTCACAAAGTCCTCTGTACGTAGCGGCCAACACAGCCGAACCCCAACTGTGTTGAGGCATCTCCTGTGGTGTGGACTCCGCTATGTGTCGAGCAAACAAAATCAGGTGTTTGTCCATGGAGTCACTGTGCGTGTTGGTGAACATTATCGCACCAAACAGCCACAACAAGTATGCCTCCAAGTATCTAGTAACAGTGGCATCATCAAGGCTCTATCGAGGCTGAAATGGTACTTTCGGTCATCACGACCAGACGGCCTCTCCTAGCAGTCTACATATTGGAAGCAGCCCAGCTGCACTCAACCTGTTTCATACCAATCAATAAATTAATATATACAGAATGATAAACTAATTTTTATTATCATATTAACAGAATAACGTACCAGGAAATCCATCTATCATCTAACTTCCAAAACTTGGAAGGCAGCCGAGGACGAAGAACGGGCAGATCCTCACCTTGCCAGAGTTGGAAACCTTGGTGCGTTATATCAATCCGAAACTGAAGTAACTCATGACACTGTCCTTTTTCTGCAGTCATACCTACATATGACAAGGAAAACATTAATTAAATGAAAAACTTGAAAAACATATTCAAATGAACGACATGGACAACATATTCAAATAAAAAACATGAACAACATACTCATAACCGTACATATGTTAATATTCGATACAACAGACTTCACTTAACCTACACGTACAAATTCGTAGTACATAATAATAAGATATTACATAATGTAGCATATATAACTATAATGATGCACATCAAATAGCATTGCCATCCCTAAACATAGTTGTGCGGCGTGCACGAGGACGCCGCCCATCCTTAGGATTCCCAGAAGGTCCAACTTCAGCCACATTTGCGTCATTGTTTGAAATGCAATTTTTGTAAGTATGACCCGTTTGGTTGCACTTTGTAATACCCTCATTTTTCATCCATCATGCATTGCATACATTCCTGTACATGTTTAATATTGAGCAACACAAAAACGAACAAGTCAAAAGTGAAATTAGAAACAAAACCGCACTTAAGAATTCTGGGAAGTGCGGACTAGTCCGACTTTGGTGCTGACTAGTCCGATTTCTCTCTGACTTCGAATGGACTTGTCCGTTTTGCTGCGGACTGGTCTGTTTTTCTCTCTGTACATTTTCGGACTTGTCCGGCCCATAGCGGACTAGTCTGGTATCCCAAATTGCTTGAAATTTTTCTTAAGTCCCTGGACTTGTCCGGACTAGTCCGGAGTCCCAGCGGACTTGTCCGTTTTTCCCTCTGACTAAAGTCGGACTTGTCTGATTTTAGACCAGACTTGTCTATTTTTCCCCTCTGGATAAGTTCGGACTAGTCCGATGTCTGGTCTAAACTTGTCCGATTTCTCTCTATCCAACTTCGGACTAGTCTGGTCCTTTTCAGACTTGTCTGATAAATCACGACTCCGAGTTGATCTTTTGTTTCACGACTTGTTTCTTGGGTTTTACGTTAAGTGGGCCTCGGGGCGTCATGCCTAACTCTTTTGGATCTCATGTGGGACTCTAAACCGGCCTCTACTCACCCCCAAACTCAAAATCTATCTAACCCTAGCCTCCACCTCTATATAAAGAACCCCACCCCTTGGCTTGACATCTATTTGTCACTTTTCCACCTCACCCAAACCCTAGCTCGTGGATAGCCGCCACCAAGGAGGGAGAAAGAGATCTAGAACAAGAAGAAGAAGAGGAGGAAATGAAAGAGGATCAAAATCTCCATCAACTCCGTGTTCTTTGTCAACAATCCACCATCAAGCTCTTCATCAACCCTAGACCGTCAAGATCCAAGTGTTACCCCCAAGATACTTGATTCTTTGGAGTCCTAGACACCTGGTATACCTTCTATTCTCTTTTCCTTACGTAAATTCAACCCAAATCTCCAAATTCACGTCGATCTAGAAAACCCTAATCTACTGATCTTGCGCAGTGCGGACTTATCCGGTCCCTAGCGGACTAGTCCGATTTTCCTGGTTAAATTGTGTCAAATTAATTCTAAAATTTGATCAAATCAACTCCAAACCTGTATAACCTTGTTAAGATCTATTAGGACTAGTTAGTGATCACTAAAAGCAACTCATTAACAAGTTCCACCTTGCATTTGCATTAATCATGCATGTCATGTCATATTGAGTAATATTTGTGCATTCTTTGATTGTGTTTCTTGTTTGTATGTTTATTGTACGGATTAGACAGATTTGCGCTAGAGAGTGCCGCGCAGGATCTACAGCACCAAGAGTTTGAAGGCTTTGACTCGAACCAATCCCAAGAGCAAGGCAAGTGTCCTTGAAGCATATTGATCCTGTTTTGAAATAAATGTTTTGATTGCAAAACTGCATGCTTGTGTCAATTTGATGGGAATTGAAAGTGCATCTAGGACTCCCTTGTGGGTTTTGGATGATTTATGACAAGAAATTGGGATCCTAATCCTTTTGTTGAGATGAATGCAGGAAAATGATGAAAAATGAGCAAAGTACCAAAAAGAGGGAAATTGAGAAGGAAAATGAATTTGAGCTCAAGGAGAAGAAATTAGTAGTTTAGTATGCAGGGAGTGTGTTAAGGAAACACACCCAAGAGCTCAATCTCATTTAATCACACACACACACAATGCACAAAGCTATACAGGACCGGACTAGTCCGATATCAGCCGGACTAGTCCGATATCCCATTCTGCACCAGATCGGACAAGTCCGATCATCACCGGACTAGTCCGATATCTTTCTGTTCCACTTCGGACTAGTCCTCCCCAGTGCGGACTAGTCCTCAAAACAATGCACAAGTCTCACAAAATCGGACAAGTCCGTTGTGACCCGGACTAGTCCGATATACTTTCTGATCCACTTCGGACAAGTCCGGTGTTTACACGGACTAGTCCGATATACACCCTGATCTAAATCGGACAAGTCCTCCAAGTGCGGACTTGTCATCCTAAACACTTAGGGTTTCATGTGTCCGGACAAGTCCGATGACAATCGGACTAGTCCGAAGCTTTCCAGTAGAAAAATCGGACAAGTCCGTTTTGAACCGAACTAGTCCGAGATTCCTGGACACTTAGGGTTTGCTTCACACAGCACACCGGACTAGTCCGGTCACCACCACGGACTAGTCCGATCTTTCTGAACCCTAACGGTAACTTCTAGAAACCCCATATAAATAGAGGTGCACGGCCCACTTTCACCTTCTCTCGAACCCTAGCGCCGTCACACCTCCCAAGAGACTCAAAAACCATCTCTCTCCACGAAATTAAGTGCAAAGTCAATCAATCCATTGAAGATCACTTGTAGATCATTGGAGAGGCACTTGGCACACGATTGAGCTCTTGGTTTGAATCTCTAACACACTCTTGCATCTCAATTTGTATATTTCGAAGTGTGTTATTGGTGGTCTTGGAACTTGTAATCAAGGGAGCTCTCAACTTGTGAGATCGCCCCTTCAACTTGGTGATTTACCCCTGTGTGTTTAGTGGAAGAGGATTGGCCTTCGTGGCGATCCGACGAGGGAAGGGTTGGTGAAGACCCGATCCTTTTGTGGGCTCCTCAACGTGGACGTAGGTTGCCTTCGTGGTAACCGAACCACGGGATAAATCTTGTGTCTTGTTCGTTTGTGTTCATCATTCTAGTTGATCAACATTATCTAGGGTTTGATTCATCTTGTTGAATTTAAGTTAAATAGTTGAACAAGAATCATACTTGCAATAGAACTTGACATACAATCATTGAACTGTTATTGAAGTTTATATTTCCGCTGCAAACGTCAACGAAACAATCAAATTGACCTAACTTGATCAACCTAGTCCGTGAAATCCGGACTAGTCCGCACTTTACCGGACTAGTCCGATATATCTGGTTTTGACCTTGTTGTTGAAGTGCTACAGGAACCGAGAAAATTCAAGAAGGCCTATTCACCCCCCCCTCTAGGCCTACATTCAATTGGTATCAGAGCAGGTTCTTCAGGAAAGAGTGCAACCACTCGAAGAGATCATGTCGGACATGAAGGAAGTCCAGAAAATCAACAACCAGGAAGGAATGAACAATGACAAGCACCAAAAGCTTGAAAAGTATCTCGAAGCCATTCAAGACTTCGATGATGATGATGAGGAGACATTGGAGCTGAAAGCACTGCTCCAAAAGAAAGCACTTTCCAAAGGGAAAGCTAAAGTTGAAGAAAAGAAGAAGGGGAGTAGTCACACCGACTACTCCCGATATCCTTTTAATTATGACCGTTTAAATTCTAACAGCAGTCATTATCTATCTATTCCTCTCGGAAAAGCCCCACACTTCGATGGGAGTGATTACTCCATGTGGAGGCAAAATATGAAGATGCACTTGATTTCCCTTAACCCAAGTTTATGGCATATTGTGTGCACAGGAATAAACATCCCTGATGACGATGAAGAACTCACACCAAGTCAAGAGCAAGCCATCCACAGGAATGCCCAAGCCGCAGCCGTTATCACCTCATCTCTAAGTAGAGATGAATTCACAAAGATGGACGGATTGGAGATTGCCAAAGAAATCTGGGACACACTACAGACGGCACATGAAGGTGACAGGCATGTGCGGGAGGCAAAGATTGAGATAATTGAAGGCGAACTGGGAAGGTTCGCGATTGAGGAAGATGAGTCTCCCCAGGACATGTACAACAGACTGAAGACTCTTGTGAACAAGGTTCGATCATATGGTAGCAAAAAGTGGAATGACCACGAGGTTGTAAAGCTCATCCTTAGAGCCTTTATGCCTCGCAACGTCACACTTTGCTCTATGATCCGAGAAAGTCCCGGGTACAAGAAAATGACTCCGGATGAACTGCTTGGCAAAATCATCAACTTTGAGATGATGGAGAAGCAAGCCAAGCACGTCAAAGAAATAACCGACCTCACATCGGCCAAGAAGAAGGAGTTGCCTTAAAGTCCTCACTCAAGCCTCTATCCAAAGAAGCAAAAGAAGCACAGCTTGAGGAGGACAGCGATGATGAAAGCAGCGAGCTGGACGAAGAAGATATGATTTTGTTCATGAAGAAGTTCAAAAGAATTATGAAGAAAAGACAAGGAACAAAATCGAGTGAAGGAAAATACAAGGAGAAGACAAAGCCGAAGATGAGGCGGGCATGCTATAATTGTGGTGAGTACAATCACTTTATAGTTGATTGCCCATATGAGGACAACAAGAAGAAGAGTAAAGAGTCCAAGCCTCAACTGAAGAAATTCTTCAAGATGAAGAAACAAGCTGAACAAGCACACATCGGAAAGGAGTGGGACTCAAACGATGAGTCCTCATCGTCCGATGAAGAAGAAATGGCTAGCATAGCCATTGAAAGCATGTCCAAGAAACCCACACTCTTCCCCACGCTCGTTGCAAAGAAAGCAAGTGGAACTTGCCTCATGGCTAAGGAAGGTAAACGCAAGGTAAACATCAAAACTCCTTCCTTGCATTCTTACTCGAGTGATGATGATCTAGATAGTGATAATGAAGATATGCTAATTGGTTTAGATAAAAAAACTGCTGCTAAAATGAAATTCTTACTTAACCAACTTGTTGAGAAGGAAGATCTAATTGATCGTCAATAAGACATGATTATCTCCCAAAAGGAGAAGCATGTCGAACTTGACAATCTACTAGCTCTTGAAAAGGAGAGAAACCACTCACTAGAGCTTAAGCTAGCTTCAAGCAAGAAAACTTGCTTGGAGTTAACCAACTCAAACGTTGCAATCAAGGATCAACTTGATGACTTAATCAAGGTCAACAAGATCCTTGAAGTGCAGGTTGAGTCACTCAAGCTTAGTGAACCTTCCTCCTCTTCAACCCTACCTTCTCAACCCACTTCAACTAATATCGCTCATATTTGCAAATGTGATAAAATTAACACCAGGTTGAAGGAAAATTCTACCTCCACAAAGGACAAAAATCCTACCCAATGTGTAATATTTGACAAGGAGAGGATCAACTATGCACGTAGTGCATATTTGGTCCAAAGACCTCCAAATGTCAAGTACGGCATTGGTTACTCTCATGATGGAAAGCAAAGAGCTGGAAATCATAAAAATAACAAGGGAAGGATTACCTTTGTGAAGGGAGGACCCTCACAACCTGGTAACTCGAAAACTAAAAATCTGAACTCCCATGAAAACTGGACTAGTCCGGTTGTGGTCCGGACAAGTCCGGTCATTCGGACAAGTCCGGTCACACAGACTAGTCCGACCCATAATCAACAGCAACTCTCATTTAAAACCTTTGATGCTTCTTATGTATTAATGAAAAATAATGTTGGTAAAGTGTATGCTTATTATGCTGGGCCACGCCATGGGAACACAAAATCCCATGTGTGGGTGCCCAAATGTATTGTTACTAACCTCCAAGGACCCAAGCAAGCTTGGGTACCTAAAACCAAGGCGTAATTTGTTTTTGCAGGCCTACTCCTCCGGTGGATCCAAATGGGTGCTAGATAGTGGATGCACCAACCACATGACCGGAGAAAGGAGGATGTTTGTGGAGTATGAAGTGAACCAGGACCCAAACGAAGGCATCTACTTTGGGGATAACAGTCAAGGAAGGGTCCTCGGTACCGGTAAAATAGCAATATCCTCTGAACATACTCTTTCGCATGTTTTACACGTTGAATCTTTAGATTATAACCTGCTGTCCATATCTCAGTTATGTGACAAAGGTTATAATTGCCTGTTTACTAACGAGGGTGTGACCGTCTCAAGGAGAAGTGATGGTTCCGTTGCATTCAAGGGTATGTTAAAGGGAAAGCTTTACCTTGTTGACTTCAACAAGGATAAAGCCGAACTCGACACATGCTTGATTGCAAAAACCAACATGGGTTGGCTGTGGCATAGACGGCTAGCACATGTTGGTATGAGGAACCTTCAAAAACTCCTCAAGGGCGATCACATCCGAGGTTTGAAAGATGTTGTGTTTGAGAAAGACAGGCCTTGTAGCGCGTGCCAAGCAGGAAAGCAAGTTGGACCACAACATCCTGCGAAGAACATCATGACCACGACAAGACCGCTCGAACTACTTCATATGGACTTGTTTGGTCCAATTGCTTACATAAGCATCGGCGGTAACAAATACGGTTTAGTTATTATTGATGATTTTTCCCGGTTCACTTGGGTGTTCTTTTTACATGACAAGTCAGAAACACAAGGAACACTCAAGAAATTCTTCAAGCGAGCGCAAAACGAGTTCTCACTATCAATCAAGAGTATTCGGAGCGACAACGGCACGGAGTTCAAGAACATACAAGTGGAGGAATACCTTGATGAGGAAGGAATCAAGCATGAATTCTCAGCACCATACTCTCCACAACAAAACAGAGTTGCCGAAAGGAAGAACCGAACGCTCATAGAGATGGCAAGAACAATGCTCGATGAATACAAGACTTCGGATCGATTTTGGGCAGAAGCAATCAACACCGCTTGCCATGCCACAAATCGACTCTACCTTCATCGACTACTAAAGAAGACTCCCTATGAGCTACTCACCGGTAACAAACCGAACATTTCATATTTTCGAGTTTTCGGTTCTCCTTGCTATATTTTGAACAAGAAGCCCAGGACTTCAAAGTTCGCTTCGAAGTTCGATGAAGGTTTCTTGCTTGGTTATGATTCGAACACTTACGCCTATCGTGTTTTCAACAAGGCCTCCGGACTTGTTGAAGTGGCACGTGACGTAGTGTTTGATGAAACTAATGGCTCCCAAAAGGAGCAAGTTGATCAATGTGAATTAGGAAAAGAGGAAGCTCCCTATCAAGCATTGAAGAGGATGGCTCTAGGTGAAGTACGACCACAAGAGTCATCGTCACAAATACAAGAGGAAAGTGAACCACAAGAGGAGATCAACAATTTAGGGGGAGCCTCGATACAAGACAAATCACAGGAATATGAACATGATCAACAAATCAACGAGGACAACAACTCAGGGGGAGAAGAAGATGATCACCAACATACGACCCCCCAAGTGCCACACCCAAGAGTACACCAATGCATTCAAAGGGATCATCCAATCGACAACATCATCGGCGACATCCAAAAGGGAGTAACCACTAGATCTCGTATAGCAAATTTTTGTGAACATTACTCGTTTGTCTCCTTTTTGGAACCCCGCAGGACTGAGGATGCATTGAAGGATCCGGACTGGGTGGTGGCAATGCAAGAAGAGTTGAACAATTTCAAGAGAAACGAGGTTTGGGAACTTGTGGAAAGACCCAATGCAAATATTGTGGGCACCAAGTGGGTCTTCCGCAACAAGCAAGACGAACACGGAGTGGTGACAAGAAACAAGGCACGACTTGTGGCCAAAGGTTACTCACAAGTCGAAGGTTTGGATTTCGATGAAACCTTTGCTCCAGTAGCTAGGCTTGAATCAATTAGAATATTACTTGCATATGCTACTCACCATGATTTCAAGCTGTATCAAATGGACGTGAAAAGCGCCTTCCTCAACGGACCGATCAAGGAAGAGGTGTACGTGGAGCAACCACCCGGATTTGAAGACGAAGAGTTCCCCGACCACGTGTATAAACTGCGTAAGGCTCTCTATGGCCTCAAACAAGCTCCTAGAGCTTGGTATGAGTGTCTTAGAGATTTTTTAATTGATAATGGCTTTCAAATTGGCAAAGTAGATTATACACTATTCACGAAAAATCTGGATAATGATCTTTTTATTTGCCAAATCTATGTTGATGATATAATTTTTGGATCAACTAACCAATCTTTCTGTGAAGAGTTTAGTAAAATTATGACAGACAGATTTGAAATGTCAATGATGGGAGAATTGAAGTACTTCTTGGGATTCCAAGTGCGGCAACAAAGGGAAGGAACATTCATAAGCCAAACCAAGTACACACAGGACATCCTCAAGAAGTTTGGCATGGACAAGGCAAAGCCCATAAAGACTCCCATGGCAACGAATGGTCACTTGGATCTCAATGAAGATGGACCGAGCGTCGACCAAAAGGTATATCGCTCCATGATTGGATCTTTACTTTACTTATGTGCATCTAGGCCAGATATTATGTTGAGTGTATGTTTGTGTGCAAGATTTCAAGCCAACCCTAAGGAATGTCATTTGACAGCCGTAAAGAGAATCCTAAGATATTTAGTTCATACACCCAATCTTGGTCTTTGGTACCCAAAAGGCTCAAAATTCAATCTCATTGGGTATTCCGATGCAGATTATGCCGGGTGCAAAGTTGATAGAAAAAGCACTTCCGACACTTGCCAATTCCTAGGAAGATCCTTAGTTTCTTGGTCATCCAAGAAACAGAATTCCATTGCATTATCCACAGCCGAAGCGGAGTATGTTGCAGCCGGGAGTTGTTGTGCACAACTCCTTTGGATGCGACAAACTCTAAGGGATTACGGTTACAATATGAACCGTATTCCTCTTTTTTGTGATAATGAGAGTGCCATTAAAATAGCCCACAATCCAGTTGAGCACTCTAGAACTAAACACATTGACATAAGACACCATTTCTTGAGAGATCATTCCATGAAAGGAGACATATCCATCTCTCATGTCAACACCCAAAAACAATTGGCCGACATATTCACCAAGCCACTTGATGAAAAACGTTTTTGCGAACTCCGAAATGAGCTAAACATTCTTGATTCTCGGAGTGTGGCTTGAAAAGTTGCATACCTGTATGATTGCTTCAAAATATTGATTGAATTGTGAAAATTAACCCTCCCCATTTTTCTCTCGAAAAACTATGTCAATTATTAGATCTTGATGAATTTTTGATCATAGTATGATTGTTGTTTGCTTCCTGGTCAAATTCATCAAGATTATTTGAATTGTTTTGCCTCTCTACTCTCAATTATTGGACCTTCAAATATATATGAATGGGCTATGCTATTCTCTCCTGGTGACCACGGACAAGTCCGTGGTTACCCGGACTAGTCCGCCATTGCAGACTAGTCCGTAGTGTGCCGGTTAGGCCGGACTAGTCCGACTGACCACGAACTAGTCCGACTTAGGTCTCTGGAGGACTTCAGACTAGTCCGGTCAAGTCCGGACTTGTCCGATTTTTCGTGTCCATAACCCTAGCCGCCACTAAACCCTAATCCCTTCACCCCACACTCGCCCCCAAGCTTTCTCTCTCTTGCGCTCGAGCTCCCAAGGCGAATCCTTGATTCCTCCGTCGAAAAGCCGCAATCTTGGGCGGAGATCAAGCTTGAAGACTCGGGGATTGAAGTTAGCGGACAAGTCCGGCCTCCAACCCCCAAAATCTCAAGCTTCCTTTGATTTCTTGGTAAATACTCTTCAAAATCCTAAGAAATCACAAAT
Organism: Tuctoria greenei; assembly: GCA_036927565.1. NCBI lineage: Eukaryota > Viridiplantae > Streptophyta > Magnoliopsida > Poales > Poaceae > Tuctoria > Tuctoria greenei. The sequence goes on along the minus strand of JAYESD010000003.1, from coordinate 217,159,369 downwards.
TTATCTATTGCTTATCATTTGGCCTAGCATTCTTCACTAGTTACATGTCTAGTTGATGTACTATGTGTATGCTAGACTAGTTTTACCTTAGGGATCAATTTTTGTCCAGTCTGTTAGGTTTTTGCGGATGAACACCGGACTAGTCCGGTCCAGGTACGGACAAGTCCGGTCCCCCGGACTAGTCCGTGCCTGTGCACCGGACAAGTCCGTTGTTTCTGAACCAAAACCTAATTCTTTAATTCCCTAATGCATTCCATTGCCATCTTACCTCACCAATACCTTGTATAACTTGTCCTTTCTCTTGATCACTCATTCTCAGATCATGTCGAGCTCCGACAACGAAATCTCCGATTTCGAGGCCGAGTTGGACCACGAGGTGGCACCTCGGTCCTCGGCGGGTCTTGGCAAGAAATGCCAAGAGAGACCCTCCGAGCCTGCTCCCTCACCTCCCCAGGTTCGGAGGAAGGTGTGTGCCAAGAAGCCCGCCTCGAAGGCTGCTCCTCCTTCAAGTGGCCTTCGCCAAGCTAAAGGGAAGGGCAAGGGGGTTGCCACAGGGCCTGTTGGGCCCCTAAAGCTGCATACTCCCAGAGAAGGGGTCCGGGACCCCAATGAGGAAAGATTCAATGGCAAGGGCAGCGATGTGGCTATGAAGTTGAGAAGTGTTGATTGCTATGCAAGGCCCAAGCAAGCAGCTGATGGCAGGTTTTGGTCAAATTTCCATGCTGATTTCTACAAGCTGGTCTATTTGCCGATGAAGACCCCGGTGGTACGCAGTCAATGGATTGACTGGGCTCACCTTGAGAAGAGGAAATGTGCAGCTTTTGATGAAGTGATAGCAGCTGCAGAGAGACATGGGCTGAAGGATCTGTTTGCCTTCAGATATAATTGGAATGATGAAGTGATTGCACAATTCTATGCAACGTGCCACTTCTCAAGTGAAGACGAAGAAAGTGTGACTTGGATGACTCATGGATCCAAGTATTCTATTACTCAGGAAGAGTTTGCCCACCTGCTGCACCTTGACTCTGAAGGACATGACCAACTCATTATCCACAACATTGGGGTCATTGAGAGGGATGCAATGAAGTTCATGTATGAGCCCACCTCCAAGTATGTCCCTCCCTCCACAAAGAATATGAAGCCTTTCTTTGTGGTCCTCAACAGAATCCTCAGGAAGACGATTGCCCCCAAGGATGGGGATGCAGGGAGTGTGCAAGGCTACCTCCAGACCCTGATGAGGGTCATTAGCAAGAAAAGGCAATTCGATGTTGCAGACTATATTTGGAATGATATGGTCAATATCTCAAGTACCCCCAACCGATCCTGTGGCTATGCCCCTTACTTGATGTTCATGATTGAGAAAGTCACAGGAATCGAGTTTGTGAAGGATGTGGAGCACACTCCACTGAGGCCTCAGAAGCCTCAGTCAGTGAGTGTCCAGGCTGCTCCATCGCCGGTCTCAAGCCCCGAGGCACCGGCAAGGCAAGAAGAAGCTGCTAGGGCTACTCCCCCCTCCAGGGAAGCCCCTCAGAAAGGATCCGCCAGTGGGATCCTCAAGTACTTGGCTGCAATTTTCTCCTCATGCAAGAAAACTGAAGTGAAGCTTCACAAGCTAAATCAGAAGAGGAAGGAGAACATGAGATACATAAAAGCCAATGTGAAGCAGCTGAGTGAGAAGCTGGAGATTCTGAAGATTCTGATTCGGACATCACCGAGCTCAGCCCCTTGACTCCCTCCGAGCTTGCCTATTTTGGCATTGGGGGCTTGAGCAGCTCCGCTCCTCCTCCTACCTCTCAACCTCGTCAAGCGGAAAGCGAGGAAGATGATGAAGACGACGAGAGGACTGACAGCGAAGAGTGAAGCCCTAGGACCTTCCTCTCTCTCTTTTTGGTGTCTTGATGCCAAAGGGGGAGAGATTGAGGGGGAGTCTCTAGTCTTAGCTTTAGCTGCATAGGATGCGAGGAGAGAGCTCTCTTTTTTTTTAATTGTAATTGCATTTGCTTAACTCTATTTCATATCGTGTTTGGTCCTGTTATGAATTGCTCAAATAATTTGCAAGTGTGTGATGAAATCTGAATTTTTGTCCCTGAAATGCCATATTCACTTGATATTAGTTGATCAATGCAAATTCTATCATTCTTAATGCATTCATGCTGTTAGTATGCATCCCACCATAAAGAATGCACATATGAATAATTATCTTGTTGCTTGATGAATGTTTGAGTCACATGTGCATACTTTATGAGAATCTCATTTTATACCTCATTTTGTGAAATCTCAATTGGTTGTCATCAATCACCAAAAAGGGGGAGATTGAAAGTGCATCTAGGACTCCCTTGTGGGTTTTGGATGATTTATGACAAGCAATTGGGATCCTAATCCTTTTGTTGAGATGAATGCAGGAAAATGATGAAAAATGAGCAAAGTACCAAAAAGAGGGAAATTGAGAAGGAAAATGAATTTGAGCTCAAGGAGAAGAAATTAGTAGTTTAGTATGCAGGGAGTGTGTTAAGGAAACACACCCAAGAGCTCAATCTCATTTAATCACACACACACAATGCACAAAGCTATACAGGACCGGACTAGTCCGATATCAGCCGGACTAGTCCGATATCCCATTCTGCACCAGATCGGACAAGTCCGATCATCACCGGACTAGTCCGATCATCACCGGACTAGTCCGATATCTTTCTGTTCCACTTCGGACTAGTCCTCCCCAGTGCGGACTAGTCCTCAAAACAATGCACAAGTCTCACAAAATCGGACAAGTCCGTTGTGACCCGGACTAGTCCGATATACTTTCTGATCCACTTCGGACAAGTCCGGTGTTTACACGGACTAGTCCGATATACACCCTGATCTAAATCGGACAAGTCCTCCAAGTGCGGACTTGTCATCCTAAACACTTAGGGTTTCATGTGTCCGGACAAGTCCGATGACAATCGGACTAGTCCGAAGCTTTCCAGTAGCGAAATCGGACAAGTCCGTTTTGAACCGGACTAGTCCGAGATTCCTGGACACTTAGGGTTTGCTTCACACAGCACACCGGACTAGTCCGGTCACCACCTCGGACTAGTCCGATCTTTCTGAACCCTAACGGTAACTTCTAGAAACCCCATATAAATAGAGGTGCACGGCCCACTTTCACCTTCTCTCGAACCCTAGCGCCGTCACACCTCCCAAGAGACTCAAAAACCATCTCTCTCCACGAAATTAAGTGCAAAATCAATCAATCCATTGAAGATCACTTGTAGATCATTGGAGAGGCACTTGGCACACGATTGAGCTCTTGGTTTGAATCTCTAACACACTCTTGCATCTCAATTTGTATATTTCGAAGTGTGTTATTGGTGGTCTTGAAACTTGTAATCAAGGGAGCTCTCAACTTGTGAGATCGCCCCTTCAACTTGGTGATTTACCCCTGTGTGTTTAGTGGAAGAGGATTGGCCTTCGTGGCGATCCGACGAGGGAAGGGTTGGTGAAGACCTGGTCCTTTTGTGGGCTCCTCAACGTGGACGTAGGTTGCCTTCGTGGTAACCGAACCACGGGATAAATCTTGTGTCTTGTTCGTTTGTGTTCATCATTCTAGTTGATCAACATTATCTAGGGTTTGATTCATCTTGTTGAATTTAAGTTAAATAGTTGAACAAGAATCATACTTGCAATAGAACTTGACATACAATCATTGAACTGTTATTGAAGTTTATATTTCCGCTGCAAACGTCAACGAAACAATCAAATTGACCTAACTTGATCAACCTAGTCCGTGAAATCCGGACTAGTCCGCACTTTACCGGACTAGTCCGATATATCTGGTTTTGACCTTGTTGTTGAAGTGCTACAGGAACCGAGAAAATTCAAGAAGGCCTATTCACCCCCCCTCTAGGCCTACATTCAGGAATCCTATGATAGGAAGTTTACTAGATTTGTTTAACCATCCTTGTCACCTGTAATTCATGGTAGAGAGTCGGGATGGACTTTTTACCTTTTGCTTCGCTTAATTAATTGGGATGGAAAGACAACTTTACCACTTAACTTAATTATACATTTATGAGATTATGATTAACATGAACTAGTTAATGTGATATGGTAATGGGTGATCTAAGCAAGCTGGTATGTGGATGGGTTGGATGTTATGGTGGTTTGCTTGCTTTAGATCTAAGGGTCGGTCATGCGATAATAAGCCAGGACTACAGTGCCACGACGAGGCCAAGTATGGGCGCGACATAGTTAATTAATTAGGGCTTTGCCAGTGCTATTTGGACCATTAAGGATGCTCGGGGAAGGGGTAGTTGGATTGGGTTTGTTGATGATTGGTGGGACTACCCTCGGATCCGAATGGCTCAAGAGGGGGCCCTTGGTTGAAGATGTGCTCAGTTGGAGGCATCGCCACCGGTAAAACCCCAGTGGGGTCTAAATAGGCTTGCAATCCCTTTGTAAAGGCTATTTTGTGATCTCTTGGCCATACACCAAAGGAAGTGTAATTGACGTAAGGGATGTTCCTTTAGTCGCCGATGGGTGATGAAATCACAAACACGTGGGTAAAGTGGTACAAACTCTGCAGAGTCTAATAAAACTATCATGATAGCCATGCTCCCGGTTATGAGCGCCTGGATGACCTACATGATTAGAGAGAACTTGGTATTGGGATGGTTTTTGGGATAATTTGGTAATGGCTATGGTTGATAATATGGTTATGGCTAGTTATGGATTTAATGCTGGTATTGGATATGATTAATGGTAATGGTGAAATCCGGTATAATGCTTGATGGATATGGAATATGGACTTGTACTATGATATTACTTATGGTTTATAATGGGATTATTTCACATAAATGTAATATATTGCCCCTTCCAGCCATTTCTTCTCCGAGCTGTTATACTCTTGATGGAGAAGCCTGCTCTGATACCAATTGAAAGTCTCCTAGAGGGGGGGGGGTGAATAGGCAAAAAGACCTGAAATGACTTAATCAAACGATATTAAACTCCTGAGGTCGGACTTGTCTGGACAGGGCCGGACTAGTTCGCTCAGCATAGGGTGAAAACCTAAAAACTTGGTTTCTATAAGTTATCTGCGGAATTTAAGTTCACCCAAGATGTATGCAATGTGTGGTAACCTATTACAACTTAATTTGTGAAGTTCAGCCACTTAGGGCACAAGATTTCAACAAAGATCAAAGAGAAGAGCAATATGAACAATAAGAACCCTAATAGCAATGCTAGTGATTATTAAATGTAAAATGACAAGTGAGACAAGATTTATCCCATGGTTCAGCTCCACGAAGAAGCCTACATCCATGTTGAGAAGTCCACACAAGGACCGGGTCTCACTTAATCCTTCTCTCACCAAGCCACCACAATGGCCGGCTTGGTTTTCACTATATCAAGGGTAATCACCAAGTTTGATTGGAGCTGCTCACAAGTTGAGGCTCCCACAAATCAATACAATGAGGAGCACACGAAGCTCAACTCACACAAGCCACAAAACACAACACAATGTACAAAGAGATCAAACCGAGAGCCAAAGCGTGATGATCTTCCTTCACTTTCCTCCCCAAACCCTAATCTCTTCAAGATTTGGTAGAGGGCTAGTAAGACAAGTGGAAGGCTTTGGAAGGCTCAAGTACACTTGTGGCGGCGCTAGTGTTCAAGAGTTATCAGATAGGGGCTGGGGGTCCCCCTTTTATAGGGGTCCCGACAACGAACTGTTGCCACCAGGGCAACCCCGGACTAGTCTGACCTTGTGCCACAGACTAGTCTGTCCTTCTGGGACCACTGACAATTTCACGTCATCGATCGACAAAACAGATGACGTGTGTGCCAACATTTGAATTTCAAGCGGCCACTGACAACACGGACTAGTCCGGTTCACTACAGACTAGTCCGAAGTAGGACAAAGAGCTTTGGTCCGTCCCAAAACGGACACAACTGGGTAGGCCTGGACTAGTCCGACCCGCTAGTGTTTGCTCGGTTTCTCTCACACTAAGTCTCAAATGGACTAGTCCGCACCACCACAGACAAGTCCGAACTTTTCCAGAGAGATTTGGTCCGTTCCAAAACAGACAAGTCTGGTCTACAAGGACTTAGCTCCAACTCCACTAAGGGATGAACGGACTAGTCCGTACCCATACGGACAAGTCCAAACTCATCCAGAGATGTTTAGTCCGCCCCAAAGCGGACTTCTCTGACTTGCCAGACTAGTCCGGCCCCGAGGCCCGGACTAGTACGACCTCCTAGGTTTTTTCCTCATTTTGGCTTCTCACTTAGGTTTTTCTCTCAACCACCACTTTGATCCCTCTAGAATGATCTCAATGCACATGATACATCCACCCTCACACAAGATACGGCTCCATAAGCTTAATATCATAGAAACCCTAATTTCTACGCTTGAGACTTTGACGCCCGTTTTATCCTTTTCCTTTTAGAGGGATTTCATCTCATTTCATCCATCACACCTGTGCTTAAGATCAACTCAGCTCATTACCCTCTTAATTGTCATCATCAATCATCCAAAACCCGCAGGGGTGCCTAGATGCACTTTCAGTGTGGTCCTGGATCCGTGGTAAATGTGCCTTTAGTAGCAAACCCATATATCTCTACATTCCAAGTACTCACAAGAACCTCTTTTTGGAAGTAGTAGGATACGTAATTACTTGGTATTAACTTGGTAAATGAGCAAGCTGTAATAACATAAGAACAAGGCCTATGAAAGAGTTGTGGCTTCATACATGTGCACATGCAATCACCCTGATGAAGAATGCACTACTGAACAACTCTCTCACGGTTAGCACAACGACGATTCTTGTCCCTACACAGAATTTCAAACTTGTGCTTTACAATTCCCAAAGGTCGCACACGATGAAATGCGACCTTTTGGATCTTCTTCTCTATGAACTTTCATATGTAGGGTGAATAAGGCAAATTGACATCATTCCTTACTGAAATTGCAGTTGCGTAGCGCTCACGAAAGTACTTGCATGTCCCATATAAAATGCCCTCGACAATAGCAACCCAAGGTAATCCTTTTAAACCGCGTATCACCCAATTGTATATCTGTATTGAGTACCACTGCATTAGCATGTGTAAAATATAGAAGACTAAATAAAAATTAATATAAGTAATGTCAAAGAAGGACCTCACCTCAGCTAAATTAGTTGTCATGATGCCATACCTAGCACCATTAGTGTCGTATAACAAATACCACTTCTCTTTCGGTTCACGCCGAATCCAATTAGAGAAGTTTCACCTTGATGAGCCTACAGTTGGGACAGATATTTCATTAGGATTCTCTGCTTGTAGACGCCTCTGCTTGTGTTGTAGCCAATTCGTCTAAACGTTGCCATAGAGCAATAAACTTCCTCTCTTGATTTTGACTACACAACATCTTGAACAAATTCATAAGTTGTTTGTTCTTAAAGTGACTGAAAAAGTTTGCGCCTAAATGCCTCATGCAATATCTTGATTGAATATCTGTCCAATAAGGTTCTTGCCCACGCTCGGAGGAACCATGTTTCAAAACAGATATTGTTTTAAACAATCCAACATGATGATCTTTTATCAGACAAACATCATAACGTTCTTGCACTACAACCATCTTTACCCGACTAAGAAACCAATACCAGCTATCAGTGTTCTCACTTTGAACAAAAGCGAAAGCCACATACAACACCTGTTGATTCCCATCAACTGCAATAGCTGTTAGAATTTGACCTTTGTACTTTCCAGTTAAAAAAATACCATGAATGCAGAGGATATGCCTGCAATGTCTGAATGCAGCAATACATTGACCTAATGCAAAGAATGCACGATGGAGAAATAACTTCCCAAGCATATCTCTGTTCGACACATCTATAATATCATAATAAGTACCAACATTCCTCTTCTGAATGGTCTGCAATAACTTTGAAAGATTTTCATAAGAAGCTTCAAATGAACCATATCTTTTCTCAATCACCTTCTGTTTGGCCTTCCACGCTTTGGAGTAACTTATGGTATACTTGAACTCCTTCTCAATAGTGTTTATTATTGATTTCGGTTCAAACTGAATGTTATTCACAGGCGTACATGTGATTCATAATAAACTGCGATGTATGAGCACTATTGCACTTCTCCAATTCATGCAACTCGCATGTGCGATCTATCATTTTTGATACTCTCCATAGCTTCGTCCACTTCTCCTCAAAAACATGGACCCGAAAAGGACAACTTGAGAACATACATTTCATATCATAATATTTTTTACTTGACTTGTAAACTGTAAATGATCTCTGCACAGACATACACCAATATTTCACTGCATCCTTCAAACTATATTTGTCTTTAAAAATATCTCCTCGTGTTAGCTGATTCTCATGGTATCCCGATAAGCCACAATACTTTTCTGTACCTGATAAATTACTCAGGATCGGATTGTTCCACTCCGCAAGAACAATAGTATCATTCTCATTCTCATCATCAGAAGAGTCAACTTCTGGAACATTTTCGTGTTCCATATCTTCGATCCTAATTTGTTCAACTATGTTCGTGATGTGCTCTCCTTCATCTGCCACACCACGTGCTTGTATATGTATCAAGTTCTCTCCAAATTCTTCCATTCCTACATCATTTTCCACACTATTTGTTTCATTAGCTTCCACTGCAATATCTAATTCTTTCGTTTCCGCTTGCGCAAGAAGCACTAGAGGCCAACCCCGCTCCACAACCAAATCTACAAATTTTCTCCAATTCTGTGTTCCCTTAATAACAATCAAATCCCAATAAAATCCATTTCTTACGCGATTAATTATTCCTTCCAATGTCAACTGTTGTTGTTGTGGATCAAGGTTAAATGTTTTCATCAACCAATTTACGACACCACTAAATGTCCTCTCATTTGCTCTTGTTATCCCTCCATCACACGACGTGAACCCAGACAAATCAATCCCATTAGTGACATAAACATTTGTGTCTTCTTCATAAAATATCCGAAACACTAACTTCTCTGACATTCATATTGGAATTTATATAAAAATATCTATCATATACTATTACTTCTAAAATAAAAGTAATCGCATGTTAAGAATTTACAAAACTAAATTTTTTTAAAACTAACATACAAATTTACAAGTCTATTGCTTTTAAAACTAGAAATTTAGTTTTACTTCTAAAACTAACATGCTAAAAACATCTACATACTAAAAACTTAACATACGAATTTACATTACTTCTAAAACTCAAAGTGTATCACATACTATTACTTCTAAAATAAATAATATTAACTACAAATAATATTTGAATAAAAACCTATAAGCATGTTCAAAACTAACATTACCTAGTTTAGCACATAACACTATTAACAAGTCCTAAAAGAGGACTATGTATGAGTACTAAAAAGTCTAAAACTTAATAGTCCATAACACTATTAACAAGTCCTGACAAGTCCAAAACTAACAATATACGAAATAACATTATCACATACTATAAACTAGAAATAAATAACATTACCTAATATAACAACAACATAGCACTATTAACAAGTCCAAAACTAACAAATCATTTACTAAATCACATAGTACCAAAGAGGAATAGAAAATACATCTAACTAGCAATATTTAATCACAAAAGAGGAAGAGGGAATAGAAAATACCGGCAGGCGGGATGGAGCGGCGGGCTGAGCGAGAGGCGGAGGCGGTCGAGCGGTGGCGAGGTGCCGAGCAGCCGCGCGATGCCGAGCGGCGGCGCTGGCGCGGCCGGATGGAGCGGCGGGCGCGAGCGGAGTGACGAGAAAGGAGGGGCACTTGCGTTTTAACGACGACGAAAGTCGTCCGTGACACATACGACGGTTCCGAGAGGCCCCACGACTCGGTGAATTTTGTATGTGGCTCATACGAAATTCTCACCGGGGTGAATATCGTATGAGCCACATACGAGATTCGCTCGAACTCGGGAACAGGTCCGCGCCTCGGGAACCCCAGGACACCGTGGCACACCATGTCAATTTTGTATGTGTCTCGTACGAAATTTGTGGCTGAGGCACATATGAACCTGAGGTAGTTTTAATTTTTTCAAATTCAGAGGATATTTATATTAAATTATTTTTTAAAAAGTATATTAATAAAAAAATTTGGTCTTGTACTCCCGTTTACTGTTGTGCTCTCGTTCGTTGTCCGGAGTCCGGACTCCGGACCCTTCTGCGCGCATGGACTCGTCAGGTCTCGTTGTTTGCTGGGTTGTTCAGTTGGTAATATTAGACTTACGGGCTTAGACTTGGGCCCCAGGCGGGCACGGTAGCAACTGATTAGGCCTCTCACCTGGATTGGGCTGAGCATAATGGATTTGCTTCCTTTCATTGGACCGTAAGGATTAGCAGGAGAATGGGCCTTTGTTCCAAAGAACGTGGGGAGGTAAAAATGAAAATTCGAGGGGCATTACAGTTAAACAGGATCTCGAATTTGTAACTTAAATATCAAAGGTATAAGCATAAATTTTAATCAGCTGTAACGTTTCACATGAATGAACTTGGTGCACTATTGAGGCATGTAGCTCATCTTAAGTTATGGGTAACACTTACCTTTTCAAGCATGCCCTTCTTACAGGGGTTGTTGGAACTACTAGATATAATAGTTATTTTCTTTGTTCTGAAATAAATGACGTTTAGGATAGCTAACTATTTTTAGCTCAAATTGAACTATACTTTTTATGTCTTAAACGTCATATATTTCAGAAAGATGGAGTATATGTTAAAATTATCTATAGTGGTTCCAAACAATCCAACTAATAGCTAAGCTAGTTATTATCTAACCCCTTATATAATTATTTTCCTATTATCTAGTCCATCCCAGATAAAATCAGTTCATATGCAGTTAAAATTAAAATACATACTTAATAGGAAAGTGGAGTAGCTAGGTGGTGAAGGAGGGTCACCATAAATTTACATCATATTAGCTAGTTCGATTGATCCAAGGGGAGGCTAAAGGGAGCTCTTCTATTGGACATGCGGTAGGGGAGCTCGAGCTCCAACTACCTCTGTTGTCAAGCCTAGATAATTTCAATTATATATGTGCACAAATTTTCAGATACTCTTTTACAAAATCTCATCTCAAACTCCTTATTTCGGGGTAAAGTTTTTCTTATGAGAAAGGAAGGCATGAGCTATTTCTTATCCAGTTTTCACCCTGCCATCTCAAATCCTCAACCACTCATCAAGATTAGAATAACTGAAAACGCAACCTTTCGGACCCTGTCATATATCACTCTATAGGACAAGTGGCTAACAATTAAACCGGTTCATTTCACAGACAAAATCCAGAACTAATGACCATTTTCTCATTTATCAGCTTTGATCAATTAAAATAATACACTATTTAAAATAGGGAATCTTTAACCATTAGATCTGAATCCTATGATTGTTACATATTTTTACATAACCCCTTTTACCTAGGTGTTTCTATGTTATATCCTTGAAGGGAGTTAAATAAAAGTGCAACAGCCTTAAGACGGCTGATTGCATGATTGCACAATAACTCAGATTGCACTCTAGTCGCCACCTTTAAATAATACTGCATGTACTCAAACTTATCTCTGTTCTTATGTGGAACAGAGGTCAAGAGATTCTGAATCATTTTTTTTTAAAAATATACTCCGTCCGCTTCTTTTTATTTGACGTTGGTTAGTTCAAAGCTGGAGTAACCATTGTAGGAGTGAGTAACATTTTACATAAACTCGTTAAATGTGTCATTGCTACGATCTGTTATATTAATCAAATTGTGTATTTATATATGTTTTATGGATGGTGTGCCACTAGAGGTGTATATTTGTAAATTTGTGACATTTGAAGTGAAATATGGAATTACCAGCTGTGCTTTTGTAATTTTTTTCTTAGACCAGATTGTGTGCCACTAGAGCCCATGAGCTGAATCCATGGGGGGAGTCTATGCCCCAAGCAAGTCATGCTCATCATGTCTTATAAAAGAGTTGGGTGAAGGTGTGGTTCTCCTGTTCCTGTGATCTGTTTTCTGCGGCTGTACTTACTGGAATGCTGAGAAATTTTGAGGGTTCTTTGTGTCTGCCAAAATACGGTGTTCCGCTCCCCGATCACATCGATGCAGACGTTGGTCTGAACTCGGACGGTTGTCGGAGGCACGGATCGTTAACAGACGAGAATCATTTTGGAGGATCTACTGTGCAATGTGACTGATAGACCCTCCGATCCTGCCATTTGGTTCGTGGCTGAAGGCGCCGTCAAGCGGATTTTTTATCTGTATTCCCTGTCAGTTGTTCAATGTTTCCTTGGGTCCAAATTTGGGCTTGTGTTTGGTAGTAGAACGAGTACAGCAGCATACAAATGGTGGACCATTGCAGTGGTGTTACAGTACAGGAAACGAGTAAAAAGGCGTCGGCTTTATAGTCATCGTTTAGCTACTAAAATCGACGCCCATACCTTATGGCCGTCGGAGCACCGTCGGTTTTAGCCGACGCTCCTCTTTCGACGTTTTTAACTTTTAAAACCGTCGATCCTGACGTATTTAAAGTATATAACCGCTAGTTTCTCAAACTGACACCTTTATTCGTTATAGCCATGGGCCACCTCACTCGACTTGTTTAATGCGGCTTATAGCCGTCGGTTGCTTTACACCGACACCTTTAGTCGGCTTATTGCCGTCCGATGTACCACCGGCCCATTGGCTTTAATGCCTTATAGTTGTCGGCCTTAGGGTGTAACCTACACCTTTACTTACCTTATAACCGTCGGCCGCAAGGGGAACCGACAACTATAGTGGCCGTTTTTTAAAACCAAATCGGTTTTCCTTCCCTCCTCGGTTGGGAAGTCTCCAGTTTTTATGCAACAATTGTTATACATCAACCAGAACAACACATTCACAACGCAAAACTTTTCAAGCAATTCAACAAACATAACCACAATAACATCTCACGACGACAGTTCACATGTCACAAAGTTCTTCAAGTTCATGCAAATTTAGTTTACGGCATTGCAAATATCTACCCGTCTCCACATTATTGTTTGAACCCCTCCACTCCCACCTCCGTCGTTCAAATTTAGAAAACCATCGCAAGCATCAGGCGTTCCATGATGGGAATCCTGCGAGAAAAAAATATAAGTTAAATTTGCATTGATGCTTATAATTCACATGTCTCAATCTCTCTAAAATGCTCTAATTGACTTATGTGTTACAAAACTCACATATCTAACTAGGCTATGTCTACAATTGTCATGCTTACTCAAAGGTATTACCAACAATGAATTTGACTAAAAGTCGCTTAGTATTGTTCAAATTAACCTACGTCTTAATGAGATCTACTAATTTAGAAGTCATACCGATGCGGTCGGAGGTAGTGATGGTTGAGTTTGTCTAAGAGCGAAGGACATCGACGGGAGAACAACTGAACAATGTTGCAATCCAGGATGTGTTGCGGTCAACATCGATATGAAAATCCCTAAGGTTGTGGAATATATGCTTGGCCACTCTCGGAACCCTGTGACACATATGGTTAAGATTTTGTATTCTAACTTGAATTATTAATACATGCAATTATACCTGTGACGAGGAGCCAACATGTTGTCATGGCTCTATGGGACAAGACATACCGAACTACGATCTAATGCCACCTTGAGCAAAGAACTGCATCAAGTAGATATATTCAACTAATTAATTTAACACATATATGGTAAGAAATATTCTAGCTTGAATAAAACATACAAATGTACCTGTGATATCATGTCGAACTGAGATTGTTGCGGCATACCGAACTGAGAATCGATGTTACCTTGAGCTAAGAACCACATCAAGTAAATTATTAGTTAGATCTCAAGTAGAAACATTTTGGAATCGAATAAATTATTTAACTTTTAAGATTACATGTTACATGTGTCATATACAAATATTGCACATGCTGCTGCATCTGTTGAATCAGCGTTCGTTGCAGTTGCATCTGCGTCTTTTGTTGTTGCATCTGCTCCTGGTTGCATCTCAATTCTTCTCTTAATTCCTTAGTCTCAGTAGGAGATCGGGACCGACTGAAACTGATACTGGAGGACCGTCGTCTAGCATAAGCCTCGCGCTCTACATACCTGTCGCCCAACCCAAGTCTACAAAAAATACAAATGTCATGAATCGACAATCATTAATCTATAAACCATGAATATCTCTACACATACCTCTTATGCGGTAGACCTCTGCCGGTTTTGTACGCCGCACCCGCATCCAACGGCACATCATCTCCATAAGTTTTCTTCAAACACTCAACATATTTTGCCTGCAATGATACACTAAATTCACAAATAGATGTAATAAAAGATACGTTGACTTCATGGATAGATGTAACAAATTGTCAACATACTTACCACTTTCTGCGTTGTTTTCTCATCACACAACTGCTCAGAGTGATTTGGATCTGTGCCTTTGAGCCCCTTGAGGTAAACCTTGAAAAAAAGTAGGAGTGACACCAATTTCAGCTTCCCGCAATACTAAAATTTAATAGTTTAGTCAATACAATTTTTTGAAGCAATCTAAAAATGATTGTAATAGTTCAGATCAGTCTTTGTTCCATCCGCGCATGTCCATCTGGATCATAACGGTGCTTTTCGGGCTTGATCTCCCCGTTTCTTTGGTTTCTATCCAAAATATTTTTTAACTCATCCAACGCCCAATACTCGCATAACCATTCCCAAACATCCGTATCCACACAGATCCAATCCACACTACTCTGCAAGTACTCCTCCTTGCACTGGTGAATTCTAGCTGCTTCCTTGTTGGTCATGGGTTGCAACAACTTGGTCTTGTAGTACACGTCACAACTTTGATCTATGCATCAGAGAAGGTGTCCTTCGTACACCTTCCGCTGAATTCTCAAAACAGCGCTTGCATATGGTTCACTCACACCATCCTTCAAACGAAATAAAATCTACATAGAAACAAAATTTGATATCAACAAAAGAAAGATGCAACATAATTTAAACAATAAAAACAAACTTATCCAAAACATCTCCCAAATTCTGTCCTGATAAGTACCCAAATTGTCATACAATTGCATGACATAATGATCCCAATTATGCGCAGCAATTCATTGACTGCACGCTAGAACCATCTAAGAAAAGCAAAACAAAATAGAATTTCCCAAGTCCGTGTTAACTACTTGTCGATGCCCCTTGCCACTCCAACCAGGCTCGATCCAACACCTAGTACCCTTCGGCCTTATAACGGTTCGCTCATCCAACCTTTTACTTGGATTACATAAAAGGTGCCTCCGCAGCCTGTACAAATATAGTTGACAGGAAACCAATATAATAGATAGCTTATCAAATAATATGAAAGAGTACTTGAAGGAGAATCGATCAGTCTGCTTCTGTCTTACCTTAGCTATCTCCGCCACTCTTGCTAACTTTGCATCTCGCATGACATCGTCGACCTCATCATCATTGCCCTTGTCATCGCCCTCAGAACCACCCTCAGAGGAGGACGTCCCAAAGACCTGCTCCATTGTCCGATCTCTGTCTTCTGCTCCTGAGCCTCCTCCCGGCTTTGGCAGCTACCTGATAACCACAGTGTCCTCCTCGTACGTCAGACAATGATTTTTCACCTCCGTGGGACTTGGGCCTCGTGCTGGCTGGCTCGATGCCTACTCTGCCACATACCCAATGAGCTGCCTCTGTCTCTCCGTATTCACAGTAGTGCTCTATAAATGCAAATAAACATGTAACAAATATTAGATAGATGATTATAACATTCATATGCATATAAAAATATTAGATAGCTGATTATAACATTCATATGCATATAAAAATAAACAAGTACCTGAAGCAAAGGTGCGTGATCTGAATCACTACTGGACTGATACGTGGAGGACGAACTACCACTGCACCTCTTTCCCTTTCCTATCACCTTATTTAAATGCTTTCATATTTGCATAAATTTCAAAATAATGATTAGTATATGAGAATGTAAAACAATAAACAGTAAATGGTAAAGATACTAAAAGTTGTTCAAAATAAGAATCAAAATATCAAAGAATGCGTACAATAAGAATAAAGAGTCATCAACATCAGAATCCACTTCTGCCACACGTGCATGAAATTATTCATGTCTCTCTTCTTCTTCCATCTCTTCTTCAAACTCTTGTCCTTCAGTCTCTTGCTCAAATCTCTCTTACTCTTCAATAATTCTTTTCTGCTTTTCAATAATCCTTTGTTACTGCCGAAGACATTTTCTTGAAGGACCGACTTGTTCTTCAGATATTAACTCTAAGGTAGCACTAGCTATTTATGTGAGTCCTGCTCCCACAAGATATCCTAAAATTGTCTACTTCCCCGACTTCATCTTGATTGACACCACCATCACCATCTTCCTAATTCTCTATGTATGCATCATAATGACGAGGGTGCACTTCATGATTAACTTTATATACAACCCACTAGTTTTTCAAACTTGAATAAGGATAACTAAAATAATGCACTTGTTATACTTGATGCACAAGTACAAAATTGTTGTTCTGGGCTGTATACCACGAGTTGTGGTTGACCTCCACCATTCCATAATCATCCACTCGCGTGCCCGATGTTGGATCAAACCATTGACAATCAAAAAACACAAGCTTCAGTTCTTTCAGACCACCGAATGTGTACTCAATTATTTTTTGAATAGCACCACAATATTCATTCACTTCTCCACTACCCCTCGCAACCGTTAAAATACTCCACTATTTGATGTGGCTGCAAGTGGGCGATTTGCTTCTATACTTGCCATTCGAAAATGGTATCTGTTGATATCGTATCAGTTAAATTTTCTTCCTTTCAATTGACCATGCGACAATTGTCACAAGTCATCGGAGATGTTGACATCTTTCATACACTACATATACAACAATAGACAAAATTATCATCTTATGATAGGCATGTGAAGTATGATTGAAGAACAAAGGCCGGATAGAAAAATTGCATGTGCACGGAACCAGTTAACGAAGCTTGGACCAATGTTTATGTCATGCAAACGTAGATTATCCAATTGATTTTGTGTAGGTCTTTGAAAAGATATCCAATACAACTTGTCAAACACTTCAAAATACGATAAAACTTTCTACATGTTGGAAAACATGTAAGGCATGGTGTAGTTCCTCTCTTGCTCCAAAATATAATGAGAAGTGGTAGCCCCAACACCTTTATCCTTTCAATAAAAAATCTTAAGCTCAGTCGTAGGTTGCTCTTCTAGATTATGATATCGTGTCGTAGATGCATTCACGTTGTTGGTACGTGAGAAATATTTGCTAGAGAAATTTGTAATCTCTTTAGCTGCAAATACCTCTGCAATACACCTCTTAACTCTTGTATCATTGCACACTGTATATCTAAGTTTTTTCAATTTTTTCTTGACTATACATCTACCTGAACTATGCAGCTTCTGCTTCCAACGCTTCATGAGGTAAACACCATCAAATATTGCATAACATTCATCAATCCAGGTAGAAATATTTTTCTATGTTACATACAAGCAAAACAATTTCTTTCTCCCACCGCCGCATCATCTTCTTCGATACTTCCTTAGCACATATATGCATATAAAAGTAGCTAAGTTCAACAAATATCTTCCAAAAAACAGGTTTGAAGTAGCCATGAAACATTATCGGTACAAGTCTTTCCATCATAATATGACAATCATGACTCTTCAGCCCATTCAGTTTGCTGGTGCTGAGATTAACACATCATTTTATGTTAGCTGCATAGCGGTCTGGAAACTTCAATGTTTTCAACCAAATAAGTAATTGCTTTCTTTCTTCTTGCATGACACAATATGTAGCTCATGGTCTACTTTCATTTTCACTTGCATTTGTTCTAACCTCAAGCCCAAAACGATCACAAAGATCAGCTAAGTCTTTCCTCGTATTCATATTTTTTTTGGTTTACCGAGTAAAATAAAAATACATGCTTATGATGCTTTCAATGACATTACGCTCTTGGTGCATCAAATCTATGTTGTGCAGTAAAAGCAGCACCTTTGCTTATGGTAAGAAATATGAGTTCAGTTGCGTACCATACCCTTCAAAACCATCTTCTGCAAACTCTTTGAACTTTGCATGCCATGCTATTTTTTGTCCACTTATCAATCGATGAGGTGGTCCTTTTGCAACTATTCTGCCTTTTCAGGATGATTGTGTATCGCTCCTGAAAGGATGGTTTGAAGGAAGGAATCATCGATGACAACCAAAGAAGCTGACTATTTTTTTTCCACACTTCAGCCTGATGGCATCAATGTCAGCCACACATAGGGGACGACACAATTGTCTGTGGACACACCAATCAGCCAAATGCCATATGCCAACAAATCATAGATCGATCATAGATACGCGACACGTAAGGTAAATTCACATTTCATATGACTGTTATGTGCCTTTACACCTTATCATATCTCTTTTAGCTCTTTAATCAACGGCTGCAAAAACATATTGGTTTTCTTCCATGGATGTTTAGGACCAGAAATGATGGCCATGAGGAATATGTACCTTCTTTCATGAACATGTTGGGAGAGATATTGTAGGGCATGATAAAAATAGGCCAACAAGAGTATGAGCTGTTACTGGTGTTGAAAGGAGTGAAATCATCTGTTGATAACCCAAGACGAACATTTTTGGAATCTCTTACAAACTCCAGATCAGAATGTTTAGAGCGTGTCAAGCCGTGCCTTCCGAAGGATGTGCCATTGTAGGATCAAAGAGAACGTGTAAAGCTACCAGAGGGGGGGGGGGTGAATGGTAAGATTAAAACTTTTCAGCAGAAGCAACGAAATACCCCTTGGCAGAAAACCGATCTATTAAAGAAACTTTTTGTGCGACTAATCTAAACGTGTTCAACTGTGACAAACTAGTATATAATGTACAGAATTAAGTCACGAAGACATCACAACAAGAATCACGAAAATCCGTCTAGAGAAACTGAAGTTACGATCGAAAGATCGAACAAAGGTCAATCTGTCCTACCCGAGAAAATAGTTCTAAAATACTACAAAGAAACTCGTGTAGATCAGAAACCACAAATCCAATGACCGTGAAATTTTCACAGATGATAGAAAATCAAGTTGTGAAGACAAATCAAGAAGAATCACATTAACTGGATCTGTAAAAATCGAGTTATGATATAACCACCGAAGAAAGGTAGTGTTGTGCAGAAACTCGACAAGAAAAACTTGTCTGAAAACAAGTCGGACGAACAAGGCACAAAAGTTCCTTCAAACTACAAATTTTATTAATCAAAACTTACAAGGAACAGCCCCAAAGTCGTCTACCATGAGCTCTAGCCTTCCTTGCTTATATAACCAGCCCGAAGGCCAACTCAACTCAAACTAGGATTCTAATCCTACTTTGATCACAAATCACAACTAACCATAACTGCTCCAGATCTTCCTATTCGCAGATAGAAACAATCTCAATACTTCCTAACAAACTCAGGAATGTATTCCACATTCCTAAAACAACCTAACTTCGTGTCCCATACTAAAACTATCATAACCAACTCGATACTTTCCATATCCAAGCCAAAACTGACTCTGCCACAGCTGAAGTCATCATCTGATACGATCCGATCCTTCCAACCAGATCCTTCCTTCCATAACCTATCTTCGGAACCATGTTGCCACGTCATGCATCGCATGCATACGTGCAAACACCTTCCTTCGACATACAACTTCCTTCATATGCACTGTCCTTGATTCAATCACCCTGCGTGACCTCCTGATCAGCTCAACCACAGTTCTTCCCGAACTTGATTGTTGGAACCTCATCTCCTCCCTGAGACTAGTCCAATGGATGCCGTCACCAGTCGTGTCTTGAACTCAAGCAACACCCGCACATGAATAAACAACCAATACTTCTGAGAACAAGTCCATGACTTGACTCTCGTTAGTTCCGAAACCACAACACCTTACGTGAGCACCTCACATAAGCATGTTGCAAAGCATAGAAAAATGATATCAGCCATAACCACCAAAACACACCAAAAACTTAGTAAAATATTACTAAGCAAACTTTCCATCAATGTAAAGCAAGTATGAATCATTGCAAGTTAAAAACAGAACCACCGCGATCAAGCTTTGAACCTTGCCAAAGCTAACCGGACCTTAAACCGGAACTTACCAAATCTAGCAGGACCTAGCGTTGGAGCTAACCAAAGCTACTCGAACCTAGCACCGGAGCTTACCAAAGCTAGTCGGACCTAGAGCCAGAGCTAACCAAAGCTAGTCGGACCTAGACAAGGAAGTCGGACCTAGCCAAAGCAACTCGAACCTGACGTCGGACCTTGCCGGAGTTACCCAAAAAAGCCAGACCTATCATCGGACCTTGCTGGAGCTTGGACCTAGAGTCAGACCTTGATGATAAAGGTGTTTTGGTAGTATTCAAAACTTTTATTGCCATAGCCAATGTATTCAACACACATAGGTCTCACAATCTCCCCTTGATGAATGCATTGGCAACACCACTTAAAATCCGAACATTGGCTTATTCACATGAAAAGTTTTGAAAACAGTTTCTCTCTCTTTTTGAAAATCAGATGAGATAGAAATAAATTTCTCCCCTTGCATACTTCTCCTGCTTTGACAATGTATTCAACAAGGTACAAAAGATAAATTTTAATTTGTTATGAGCACATTATAACATATACATATAGAACAAAGCTCATCCAAGTCATATTATCAGATGACTTACACTATCACAACATGAGATACATAAAGTAGTGTAAGCCATGCTAGAGATCAAATGTAATTGTCAATTTAAGCAAGTCATGATCTCACAAACTTAACTATTTCAAGACCTAAAAGCATGACACTTGTTGCTGCAATTTTTTCTTTTAGGCACAAATTTTGATCATATGAAATTTGCAAGAGATTATATGCGCCTCCGCCTTATTCTAACCAACCAAGCCAAGCCTATGTTATGTGACAATCAGAAGCTTAAGGACATGGTTTTAGTCTTACATAACTTCTTCCAAGTTCATATCTAAGTGCAATGATAAGTCATCTCAAAAGAAGAAGTGCGATGCATGCATATTCTCTTGATCTTTTCTCATTTCTTCATTTGAACATAAAAACTCAACATGTGAGTTGCTTACTTGATTAGTTCTTTTAAAAGCACTTGTGAGCATGCAACAGGTTCAAAACAGCAAGAAAGTTCGATCATGACCAGATTTAGTGTAAGTAATTATTCCAATTACTAGTCATGGCAAAAACTACAAAATGTATAACACGAGTAATGTAGTAAGAACTTTTAGCATGTAAAAGGAATCACAAAGTCATATATGTATGAAATATTATGCTCATATTATTTTTAAATTTAGATCCCAAATTTGAAAGCTCCCCCTTAATTTAAGCCATCAGGATTGCATAACCCCTATTTCACTATGAATGTAACAAAAACGAGTGAAATTCAAAGGTTTTGTAAAAATGTCAGCATATTGTTGTTCGATATCTACATGGTGAAGTACAGTGTTTACTTTTTCAACATTATCACAGAGAAAGTGATACCTAATATCAATGTGCTTAGTTCTCGAATGTTGCACGGGGTTTTTAGCAATGCAAATGGCACTAGTGTTATCACAAAACAATGGAACACTATCTAGATTAACCCCATAGTCCTTAAGTGTTTGAATAATCCAAAAAATTTGTGAGCAAGCACTAGCAGCAACTACATATTCAGATTCGACTGTGGATTGTGCAACTGAACTTTGTTTTCTAGAGGACCAATCAACAAGTGAATTACTAAGAAAATGACAGGCATCGGAAGTACTTTTCCTATCAATCCTACAACCACCAAAATCAGCATCCGAAAAAGCATTCAAAGTAACGATTGAGAAAGAAGGAAGAAAAATGCCAAATTCTTGAGTTCCATGTAAGTACCTGAGAATTCTTTTGATGGCTTGACGATGTGAAGCACGTGGGGAAGCTTGAAACCGTTCACAAAGATATACGCTAAATTGTATGTCCGGTCTTGATGCCGTGAGGTACAAAATGACCCGATCATGCTTCTATATTCTTTTTGATCCACGGGTTCACCATCTTCATCAAGTTCAAGTGTTGATGTTGTTCCCATTGGTGTCCGAAAAGGCTTACTTTTGTCCATGTTGAAGCGCTTGAGAAGGTCCCTTGTATACTTCGTTTGATGCACAAAGGTACCTTCCTTGATTTGTTTGAATTGCAGCTCCAAAAAGTAAGTGAGTTCACCCATCATACTCATTTCAAATTATGAACTCATCATTGCTTAAAACTTGGACACAAGATCATGAGAAACAAAACCAAAGATAATATCATCCACATACACTTGAACGAATAATGAGTCATTGCCATGCTTAAGCACAAAAAGAGTTTTATCAACCTTGCCCATGGTAAACCCCTTTTCAAGTAATAATGTTTTTAACCTATCATACCATGCTCTAGGAGCTTGTTTTATACCATACATGGCTTTAGTCAGTTTGAAAACATGATTAGGAAACTCTGGATTTTTAAAACTAGGTGGTTGCTTAACATAAACCTCCTCATCTATGTAGCCATTAAGGAAAGAACTTTTTACATCCATTTGATATAACTTGAAACCTTTAGATGCAGCAAAAGCTAACAAAATTCTTATGGCTTCTAACCTAGCAACAAGAGCAAAGGTTTCATCAAAATCTAGACCTTCTATTTGTGTGAAACCTTGAGCAACCGATCTAGCCTTATTCCTAATCAAAACCCCATCCTCACTTTGTTTATTTTTAAACACCCATTTAGTTCCAATTAAAGTGTGATCTTGAGGTGGAGGCACAAGTTTCCAAAGATTATTTATTTCAAAATTTTCTAACTCTTCTTGCATGGCAATAATCTAAGATTCATTAGTGAGTGCGTGTGATATATCTTTGGGTTCAAAAGAAGCAACAAAAGCAGAATGAGCATGAGAATTGGGGTCGGAAAACCTGGATCATGTAACTCGTTCATGCAAGCTTCCAATTACCTGTTGAGGGGGATGGTTCTTGTAAATCCGTAGAGGAACAGATGTCTCACAAGCTTCTTCTTCATCAAGTTCATCGCAGATTGATGAGCTTGTGGCTTATGGACGATCAGGACCAGCAGAGATGGTAGTTGAAGCTTTTTCAAGTTTCGGAGCTGGACACGTGTCAGCTTCAGAACTATCAGACAATATCATCGTCTCTTCTTCTTCTTCAAAAATACCCTCCCACTGAGTATATGGATCCGGTCCTGCAATGTTTGAGCTATACCTGGGCTAGCTTCATCAAAAGACACCTCACAAGTCTCCACAATTTTGTTAGTGTCAAGTAAAAGCACACGGTAGCCTCTAGTATGAGATGGATAACCAAGAAACATGCCATCAATGGATCTAGGTTCAAATTTATCAAGATTACCATGTTTCTTAACAAAGAATTTGCAACTAAAGACCTAAAAGTGTGTAACACTAGGCCTATGTCCAAACTGGAGCACATATGGTGTTTTACCTAGCTTAGCGCGCAAGAAAACACGATTTGAGACATAACAAGCGGTTGCTATCGCATCAGCCCAAAATTTCCTAGGAGTTTGATATTCATCAAGCATAGTCCTAGCCATCTCAACTAAGGTTCTGTTCTTTCTTTCTACCACACTGTTTTTGTTGAGGTACATATGGTGAAGAAAATTGATGATCTATTCCTTTTTCAGCACAAAAGTGATCAAAAGATTAATTTTTAAATTCGGTTCCGTTATCACTTCTAATTGCTTTTAAGGATCCTGGGTGATCAATTTATAATATAAGAAATAAAGTTCTAAAGTTACTAAAAGCTTCATTCTTAGATGCCATAAAGTAAACCCAAGAGTATCTAGAATGATCATCAATCACAAGAACATACCATTTACCTCCGAAGGATTGAACACGTGAAGGTCCTACGGTGTCAAGGTGAAAAAGTTGACCCGGTTCAGTTGTTATGATCATTGTGAGAGGAGTATGTGAACCTGCAACCATCTTAGCATGTCTGTAAGAAGAGCACATAATTTCTTTGTCCCCTTTAAGCTTAGGCAGTCCACATATACGATCAAGAGCACTAACACACGTTAGATGATCAAAGCCTACGTGACCAAGTCTACGATGCCAAAAATATAAGTCCTTTGAACCATTAGCAACTAGACACCTATGCTTAGAGGAAGACATATCAAAATCAGCTTTAAAAACTCTTCCAAACCGAGACATGTTAAAAATAAGCTCACTATTTGAATTTACAACTTTGCATCAACTTTTAGTGAAAATAATTTCCAGATTTTTATCTAGCAGTTGTGAATCAGAAAAGCAAGTTGTATTTTAAATTTTTAACAAGTGCCACATCCTTCAAAGTGTAGTGATCATTTACTCTAACCGAACTCTTAGCAATTATAGGAGCTGAAGAATTATTGGCAAAAATAACATTCTCTACACGTGACACAAAAGAGAGGGAGGAGAACCATTCTTTGTTACCGGTCATGTGGCGTGAGCAACCTGAATCGACAATCCAAATGTTCTCCTTCCTCAAGCGTGTAACCTACATAGAAGAACAATTCGTCGATGACTCAATACTGGGGTTAGTCAAAAAGCATTTGTGAGACATATGTGTGCTGAATACATTGGCTTTGACAATAAAAGTTTTGAATGCTGCCATAACATCTTTTTAGCAAGGTCCGACTCTAGCTCCGAGCTTCTGCAAGGTCCGACTTGCTTTGTCAAGCTTAGACATGTTTTTGGCAAGCTCCGGTGAGCTTTGTCTTTAACTCCGGCATGTCTTTGATAGATCCGGCATATCGTTGTTAAGCTTTGATATGTTTTGATAGGTCTGACTTATGTTGGTTAGCTCCAACATGCTTTTCTAGCTCTGGCTTTTGGCTTGACTAGTTCTGACTACTTTTGGAAAGCTCCGACGCTAGGTTGTACTGGCTTTGGTAAGCTCCGGTGCTAGGTTGTACTAGCTTTGGTAAGCTCTGGCTCAAGCTCCGGTTAGCTTTGGCAAGATTCGGAGCTTGATCGCAATGTTCTTGCTTTTACCGTGAAATGCTTTGAACTTGCTTTACATTGTTGGAAAGATTTCTTAGTATTCATTTGATAAGTTTTTGGTGCGTTTTGGTTGATATGGTTGATATCGTTTTACTGTGGTTTTGCAACATGCTTATGTGAGGTGCTCACGTAAGGTGTTGTGTTCGGAACTAACTTGAGTCAAGTCACGGACTTGGGCTCATACGGATTGGTTGTTTATTCATGTGCAGGTGTTGCTTGCGTTCAAGACATGGCTGGTGACGAGATCCATTGAACTAGTCTTAGGGAAAAGATGAGGTTCAACAACCAAGTTTGGGAGGAATTGTGGTTGAGTTGATCGGGAGGTTGCGCAACATGTTTGAATCAAGAACAATGCATATGAAGGTATCGTGGACGTTGTTGGAAGATGTTTGCACGTATGCAAGGAGTGCATGGACGTGGCTACATGGTTCCGAGGCATGATGAAGAGCTGTGGACATAAAGAATTGGTCGGAAAGGTCCAATCGACTAGGTTATGGACTCAGGCTGTGGCTGAGTCGTGTTTGACTCAAA
Source organism: Tuctoria greenei (assembly GCA_036927565.1). Classification (NCBI taxonomy): domain Eukaryota; kingdom Viridiplantae; phylum Streptophyta; class Magnoliopsida; order Poales; family Poaceae; genus Tuctoria; species Tuctoria greenei. Next base: position 217,133,824 of record JAYESD010000003.1, on the reverse strand, counting down.
TATGGAAAGTTTTGAGTTGGTTATGATAGGATTTCATGTGGGTCACGAATTTGAGTCATTTTAGGAATGTGGGATACATTCCTAAGGTGTTTGGAAATCTTAATATTGCTTCTATCTGCGTATAGAAGAGTCTTGAGCAGTTATGGAAAGTTTCGATTCGTGAACGGAGTAGGATTAGAGTCCTAGTTTGGTTTGGGTTGGCCTCATGGCTGGTTATATAAGCAAGGGAGGCCAGAGCTCGTGGTATACGAATTTTGGGCTGTTCCTCTTGTGTTCTATTGAATAAAATTTGTAGTTGAAAGGAACTTTTGTGCCTTGTTCGTCCAACTTATTCCAGACAAGTTTTTCTCATCTAGTTTCTGCACAACACTACCTTCTTTGGTGGTTTTATCATAACTCGAGTTTTAAAGATCCAATTGACGTGATTCATTTTGGGTTGTCATCATAACTTGATTATATATCATATGTAAAAATTTAAGGGTCATTGTATTTGTGGTTTCTGATCTACACGAGTTTCTTTGCAGCGTTCCAGAACTGTTTTCTCGTGTAGGACAGATTGACCTTTGTTCGATCTTTCAATCGTAACTTGAGTTTCTCTCGACGGATTTGAGTGATTCTTGTTGTGTCGTCTTCATGACTTGATTCTCTCTGATATCTGTCGCTTTTGTTACAGTGAAACACATTTAGATTAGTCTCACACACGAATTCTTTAACAGATCGTTTTTCTGCCGAATGGGTTGGATTTTAATTGTTTCCGCTGCATAAGATTTTTTAAAAATCTACCATTCACCCCCATCTGGTAGCTTTTCATGTGCTCTTTGATCCTACAATTGGTATCAGAGCCACAATGCTCTAATCTTTGTGATATGCATGCATTTTGACTAATCATCATGGAGAAATACTCCACAAAACCTTGTGTTTTTAGTGGTATTGATTTTCAGGTTTGGAAGACACGTATGGAAGCTTTCATCTAGGCTCAAGGCTTCACAATATGGGAGAAGGTATACAAGCCTTATGAAGTGCCATCAAATGATCAAGTTACAGCTACAAATCTAAGAGATGTCGAGAACAACAACAAGGCTCGAAACTTGATCATACAAGGATTAACTCAAAGCGACTTCGACCGTGTTGCACACCTCCGATCTGCATACAATGTGTGGAAAGCACTTTGCGACTACCACGAAGGATCTAACACTATCAAGGAGGTAAAACAAGATATGTTTAAAAAGGAATACATGCATTTTGAGAGGCAACCCGGTGAGTCAATTGACAATCTCTTTACTCGTTTTAACAAAATTCTTAGCATCTTGCGTAGTGTCAATGTTATTTTTTCAGATGCTGAAAATGCTAGGCAATTACTAAGTGCATTAGACATGTCAATTTGGGAGATGAAAGTAACATCTAATCGTGAATATACTGTCATGAGTACACTTACATTAGATGTTCTTTATTCTAAATTGAAAACTCAGGAAATTGACATAATCTCACGTAAGAACCCCAACAAGTCTCTTGCATTTGTTTTTCAACGTGATATGCCTAGCTCCAGACAATCTTCATCTTGTGGTACACTTGCTTTGTTGTCCTCTCTAACCCTTGAACAAATTGAAGAGTTTTGAGAGGAGGAGCTAGTACTTCTCTCTACTAGGTTCTCGAAAGCATTGCAAAATGTGAGAACTAGAAGGAGAGGAAGCTCCGGACCTCAACGATGTTTCGAATGTGGTAAGAAAGGACATTTTCATTCAGATTTCCCTAACCTTTCAGGTCCTACTCCCCGGGATGAAAGCAAACAAGGATAAAGCACCCCTCTGCAAACGATAAGAAGAAAAAGAAGGGTTTCACAGGACGTCAATTGGTGAGCAGTTTTATCTCCGCACTTCAAGAACTTGACTCAAGCGATATGGACATTGGAAGTGACGAAGATGAAGATGATTTGGCAAACTTGTGCTTCATGGCGGGCAAATCAAGATCAAGTATGGAGGATGTAGAACACAACAACGACAATGAAGAGGTATGTCCTACTTGCGAAGAAATGTGTGATGCTATTTCTCGTGCCACTATTATAGTTAAGAAAAAGGACAAAAAACTTAGGGATAGTGCTGCTAAAATTGAATCACTAGGATCTGAAATCAACCGTTTAAAAACTTTGATTCCTAGTGATGATGCATGTCCCTCATGTGATTTAATATATGAACAATTGTCCTGATTAAGAAGTGCGCACACCTCCACACTTGATAAACTTGATTTAGAAATTGAAAAGAATAGAGAGCTTGCTGCACTTAATGATAAAAATTTGAAAGATGCTAGCTGTTCTACATTTGATTTGCATTGTTCTACTTGTGATGATCTTGATAAGAAACTACAAGATGCTATGAATGAAATTTCTATATTGAACAATGCTTTACGTTCTCATGAAGTTAAATTTTGTTCCAATTGCAAATTAAAAGGAAAAACTTCATGTGAAAATTGACTTGATCTGTCCAATAAACTTGATAACATGCATAGGATATTAGATCGGTTTTTTAATGGGAATAAGAACCTAAACTTGCTGCTGAATTCTTCCAAGTCTTGCAATGATGAAACTGGTTTAGGTTTTGATTCTCATACTCATGCTAAGGCACATCCACCTAAAATTGTAAATTCATTAGAAAGTGGTTTGATTCAAACAGTTCCTAAACAAAAATAAGTGATTTTTAAATATGCATGAGTGTTGTCACGTTCAGTTTCAAATAAAAATGTGGCTTGCTCATCTAGACATGAACACAAAGTTAAATTTCATTGTACCTACTGTGGTAAAGATGGTCATGTCATATATTTTTGTTATAGACTAGCTAAACAACAGAAAAAGGAAAGAATGGTTGCTAGATCTCATAACTTTCATGCAAAATTTGCTGCACTTGCTAAACCGAATGATAGGAACATGCAATCTGCTGTAATGAGTCGAAAACATGCAAAGTTTGCTCCCAAACCTACTGTTTTTCGTGCTACACATGTAACATCTGATAAGTCAGTAGTTGGGTACAAAAACCTCAAACTTTGACTCATAAACCTGCTGTTTTGTCTCAGCTTTCACGTGTTATTTCTGCTGCACGTCGTGTGACTCAGTACTGGATTCCTAAATGCCTTTTGACTAACACCAGTATTGAGTCATTGGCGTATTGTGCTTCTATGTAGGTTACACGCTTGAGGAAGGAGAACATTTGGATTGTGGATTCAGGTTGCTCACATCACATGACCGGTAACAAAGAATGGTTCTCCTCCCTCTCTTTTGTGTCACGTGTAGAGAATGTTACTTTTGCCGATAATTCTTCAACACCTATAATTGCTAAGAGTTCGGTTAGAGTAAATAATCACTACACTTTGAAGGATGTGGCACTTGTTAAAAATTTGAAATACAACTTGTTTCTGTTTCACAACTGCTACATGAAAATCTGGAAATTATTTTCACTAAAATTGTTGCAAAGTTGTAAATTCAAATAGTGAGCTTATTTTTAACATGTCTCGGTTTGGAAAAGTTTTAAAGCTGATTTTGATATGTCTTCCTCTAAGCATAGGTGTCTAGTTGCTAATGATTCAAATGACTTTTTGGCATCGTAGACTTGGTCACGTAGGCTTTGATCATCTAACGCGTGTTAGTGCTCTTGATCGCATACATGGGCTGCCTAAGCTTAAAGGGGACAAAGAAATTGTGTGCTCTTCTTGAAGACATGCTAAAATGGTTGCAGGTTCACATACTCCTCTCACAATGATCATGACAACTGAACCGGGTCTATTGCACCTTGACACCGTAGGACCTTCATGCGTTCAATCCGGAGGTAAATGGTATGTTCTTGGGATTGTTGATGATTATTCTAGATACTCTTAGGTTTACTTTATGGCATCTAAGAACGAAGCTTTTAGTCACTTTAGAACTCTATTTCTTAGATTATCAATTGATCTCCCAGGATCTTTAAAAGCGATTAGAAGTGATAACAGAACCGAATTTAAAAATCAATCTTTTGATCAGTTTTGTGCTGAAAATGGAATAGATCATCAATTTTCTTCACCATATGTACCTCAAAAAAACGGTGTTGTATAAATAAAGAGCAGAACCTTAGTTGAGATGGCTAGGACTATGCTTGATTAATATCAAACTCCTAGGAAATTTTGGGCTGATGCGATTGCAACTGCTTGTTATGTCTCAAATCGTGTTTTCTTGCACGCTAAGCTAGGTAAAACACCATATGAGCTCCGGTTTGGACATAGGCCTAGTGTTACACACTTTCGGGTCTTTGTTTGCAAATGTTTTGTTAAGAAACATGGTAATCTTGATAAATTTGAAGCTAGATCCGTTGATGGCATGTTTCTTGGTTATCCATCTCATATTAGAGGCTACCGTGTGCTTTTACTTGACACTGACAAAATTGTGGAGACTTGTGAGGTGTCTTTTGATGAAGCTAGCCCAGGTACTCAAACATTGCAGGTCCAGATCCATATCCGCAGGGGGAGAGCATTTTTGTTAAAGATGAGGAAGAGGTGGAGCTGCTGCCCGAAAATTCAGCAGCTAATGACATTGTTCCAGCTCCTGATTTTGATTCACAACCAGCACCGACGACCACCATTGCTGGTCCAGATCCTCCTCAAGTCACAAGCTCATCGATTTTTGATGAACATGAAGAAGAAGAAGCTTGTGATGTGTCCACTCCCCTCCAGGTTCTCAAAAGTCATCCTCCACCACAAATTATTGGAAGCTTGAACGAACGAGTCACACGGTCCAGCTATGATGAGTTCAGAATTTGAGATGAGTATGATGGGAGAACTCATATACTTTTTAGGGCTGCAAATCAAGCAAGCCAAGGAGGGTACCTTTGTGCATCAAACAAAGTATACAAAAGACCACGTAAGGTGCTTCAACATGGAAAAAATCAAGCCTCTTCGGATACAAATGGGAACAACAACACTTGAACTTGATGAAGATGGTGAACAAGTGGATCATAGAATATAGAAGCATGATCAGATCACTTTTGTACCTCACGGCATCAAGACCGGACATACAATTCAGCGTATGCCTTTGTGCACGGTTTCAAGCCTCCCCACGTGCTTCACATTGTCAAGCTGTCAAAAGGATTCTCAGGTACTTACATGGAACTCAAGAATTTGACATTTTTCTTCCTTTTTCCTCAACCGTTACTTTGAAAGCTTTTTCGGATGCTGATTTTGAGGGTTGTAGGATTGATAGGAAAAATACTTCTGGTGCTTGTCATTTTCTTGGTAATTCACTTGTTGCTTGGTCCTCTAGAAAACAAAACTCAGTTGCACAATCCACAGCTGAATTTGAATATGTAGCTGCTGCTAGCGCTTGTTCACAAATTCTTTGGATTGTTCAAACACTTAAGGACTATGGAGTTGATCTACATAGTGTTCTACTGTTTTGTGATAACACTAGTGCCATCTGCATTGCTAAAAACCCCGTGCAACATTCTAGAACTAAGCACATTGACATTAGGTATCACTTTCTCCGTGATAATGTTGAAAAAGGAAATATTGTGCTTCACCTGTAGATACTGAACAACAATTGGCTGATATTTATACAAAACCTTTGGATTTCACTCGTTTTTGTTTCATTCATAGTGAAATAGGGGTTATGCATCCTCATGGTTTAAATTGAGGCGGAGTTTTGAAACTTGAGAAGTCTATGTGTGAATCTGAAATTAAAATAATATGAGCATAGTATTTCATATATATATGACTTTGTGATTCCTTTTACATGCTGAAAGTTCTTACTACATTGCTCGTGTTATACATTTTGTAGTTTTTGCCATGTCTAGTAATTGGAATAATTACTTACACTAAATCTGGTCATGATCGAACTTTCTTGCTGTTTTGAACTTGTTGCATGCTCACAAGTGCTTTTAATCATAAATAATTAATTAAGTAATCAACTCACATGTTGAGTTTTTGTGAACAAATATAAATTGAGAAAATATCAAGAGAATATGCATGCATCACACTTCTTCTTTTGTGATAGCTTATCATTGCACTTAGATATGAACTTGGAAGAAGTTGTGTATGACTAAAACCATGTCTTTAAGCTTCTGATTGTCAAATGCCATAGGCCTGGCTTGGTTGGTTAGAATAAGGCAGATGCGCATATAATCTCTTGCAAATATCATATGATCAAAATTTGTGCTTTGAAAAATAATAAAATGCAGTAACAAGTGTCATGCTTTCAGGTATTGAAATATTTAAGTTTGTGAGATCATGACTTACTTAAATTGAAAAATTACACTTGATCTCTAGCATGGCTTACACTACTTTATGTATTTCATTGATGTGATAGTGTAAGTTACTTGATAGTATGACTTGGATAACCTTTGTTTTATATGTATATGTTATAATATGCTCATAACAATTAAAATTTGTCTTATAAACCTTGCTGAATACATTGTCAAAGGGGGAGAGATAATATGTGAATTTTGAAAGATAAGTATGCAAGGGGGAGAAATTGATTACACATTGCACATATTCACAATTGTTTTTGACACGATTCTTCTCAGGGGGAGAACTTATTTTTCCCATTTTATTTATGTTTTACAAAGGGGGAGAAATTGTTTTCAAAACTTTTAATGTGAATAAGCCAATGTTCGGATTTTAAATGGTATTGCCAATGCATTAATCAAGGTGGAGATTGTGAGACCTATGTGTGCTGAATACATTGGCTTTGACAATAAAAGTTTTGAATGCTGCCATAACATCTTTTTAGCAAGGTCCGACTCTAGCTTCGAGCTTCTCCAAGGTTCGACAATAGGTCCGACTTGCTTTGTCAAGGTTCAACATGTTTTCGGGAAGCTCCGGTGAGCTTTGTCTTTAGCTCCGGCATGTCTTTGATAGCTCCGACATGTCACTGTTAAGCTCCGATATGTTTTGATAGGTCCGACTTATGTTGGTTAGCTCCGACATGCTTTTCTAGCTCTGGTTTTTGGGTTGACTAGTTCTGAATAGCTTTGGCAAGCTCCGACGCTAGGTTGTACTGGCTTTTGTAAGCTCCGGCGCTAGGTTGTACTAGCTTTGGTAAGCTCCGGCTCAAGCTCCGGTTAGCTTTGGCAAGATTCGGAGCTTGATCACAATGTTCCTGCTTTTACTGTGAAATGTTTTGAACTTGCTTTACATTGTTGGAAAGATTTCTTAGTATTCATTTTCTATGTTTTTGGTGCATTTTGGTTGATATGGTTGATATCGTTTTACTGTGATTTTGCAACATGCTTATGTGAGGTGCTCACGTAAGGTGTTGTGTTCGAAACTAACTTGAGTCAAGTCGCGGACTTGGGCTTGTACAGATTGGTTGTTTATTCATGTGCAGGTGTTGCTTGAGTTCAAGACATGGCTGGTGACGGGATCCATTGAACTAGTCTTAGGGATAAGATGAGGTTCAACAACCAAGTTCGGGAGGAATTATGGTTGAGTTGATCGGGAGGTTGCGCAACATGTTTGAATCAAGAACAATGCATATGAAGGTATCGCAGACATTGTTGGAAGATGTTTGCACGTATGTAACGAGTGCATGGACGTGGCTACATGGTTCCTAGGCGTGATGAAGAGATGTGGACGTAAAAAATTGGTCAGAAAGGTCCAACCGACTAGGTTATGGACTTAGGCTGCGGCTGAGTCGTGTTTGACTCAAATATGGGAAGTTTTGAGTTGGTTATGATAGGATTCGTGTGGGTCACAAATTTGAGTTGTTTTAGGAATGTGGGATACATTCCTAAGGTTTTGGAAATATTAAGATTGCTTCTATCTGCGTATAGAAGAGTCTTGAGCAGTTATGGAAATTTTCAATTCGTGAACGGAGTAGGATTAGAGTCCTAGTTTGGTTTGGGTTGGCCTCATGGATGGTTATATAAGCAAGGGAGGCCAAAGCTCGTGGTAGATGATGTTTGGGCTGTTCCTCTTGTGTTCTATTGAATAAAATTCGTAGTTGAAAGGAACTTTTGTGCCTTGTTCGTCCGACTTATTCCAGACAAGTTTTTCTCGTCGAGTTTCTGCACAGCACTACCTTTCTTTGGTGGTTTTATCATAACTCGAGTTTTACATATCCAATTGATGTGATTCTTCTTGGGTTGCTATAATATCTTGATTATCTATCATCTGTCAAAATTTCACGGTCATTGGATTTGTGGTTTCTGATGTACACGTTGCAGCATTCCAGAACTGTTTTCTCGGGTAGGACAGATTGACCTTTGTTCGATCTTTCAATCGTAACTTGAGTTTATCTCGACGGATTTGAGTGATCCTTGTTGTGTTGTATTTGTTACTTGATTCTCTCTTATACCTATCACTTTTGTCATGGTGAAACACATTTAGATTAGTCTCACACATGAATTCTGTAACAGATCATTTTTCTGCCAAAGGGGTTGGGTTTTATTTTTTTTTCTGCTGCATAAGATTTTTTATAAATCTACCATTCACCATCCTCTGGTAGCTTGTCATGTGCTCTTCGATCCTACAACATTTAGGAATCCGGTACTGAGTCACATGATGTTCAGCAGGAAAAAAATGCAAAAGCTGAGATAAAACGGCAGGTTTATGAGTCAAGGGTTGAGGTTTTCTATTCTTAACTACTGATTTAAAAGTTGTTACTCAATTAGCAAGAAAACCAGTAGCTCCGAAGGTAAAAGCAGTAGTTCCAATGGGAAAAGCTGAAGCTCCAGATGCAAAAATTGAAGTTCCAAAGGGAACAACAAAAGGTCCGAGGGCTCTCGGGGCTACCGGAACTACCGGAGTTGCCTTTGCAGATCTCTTACCAGAAGGTCCAAAAGCTACCTTTTCAATTTTCTGACTCATTAAAATAGGTTGCATGTTTCTAATTTTAGGTTTAGCATGCATAGCAGATTTAGCATGAAAGTTATGAGATCTAGCAGATATTTATCCTTTTTAATTTGTTTAGCTAGTCTATAACAGAAATCTTCGACATGACCATCTTTATCACAGTAAGTACAATGAAATTTAATTTTGTAATCATGTCTAGATGAGCATTCATCATTAGAAACAGAATTAAAAAACACTCCCGCAGATTTAAAAATCACATCATTTTGTTTATGGACGATTTTGGTCAAACCTCTTCCAAATGATTTTACAACTTGAGGTGGATGTGTTTTAGGATAAGCATGGGAATCAAAACCTAAACCAGTTTTATCATTGCTCGGTTTAATAGAATTTAACAGCAAGTTTAGATTCTTGTTTCCATTGTAAAACCGCTCTAGTATCTTATTTTTATTGTCAAGTTCTTTAGATAAAACTAGGTAGTTATTACATGAAGCTTTTCCTTTAAGTTTGTAGTTGGAACAATTTTTAACTTCATTTGTTCGTAAAGCATTGTTCAGAATGGAAATTTTATTCATTGCATCTTTTAGTTTCTTATCAAGATTATCACATGCAGAACAATGCAGATCATTTGTAGAACAAGAAGCACCTTCTAAGTTTTTAACATTAAATCAGACAACTTTTTATTCTTTTCAATTTCTTCATCAAGTCTATCTAGAGTGGAAGAGTGTGCACTTCTTAATATGGACAATTGTTCATAGATTAAGTCACATGAGGGACATGCATCATCACTAGGAATCAAAGTTTTTAAATGATTGATTTCAGATTCTAGTGATTCAATTTTAGTAGTATTATCCCTAAGCTTTTTGTCCTTTTTCTTGACAATAATAGTTGCACGAGAAATTGCATCACACATTTTATTGCAGGTAGAACATACCTCATCGTCGTCACTGTTGTGTTCTGCATCCTCCTGACTTGATCTTGATCTTGTTTTGCCCGCCATAAAGCATAAGTTGGCCAGATCGTCATCATCCTCATCACTACCAATGTCTACATCACTTGAACTGAGCTCTTGAAGTGCGGTGATGAAACTGTTTATCATCTTGTGTCCTATGGAACCCTTCTTTTTCTTGTTGGAGTTTCCTGAGGTGGTCTTGACCTTATTTTGCCTATATTCACGGGTAGTAGGACCTGAAAGGTTAGGGCATTCTGTACAAAAGTGTCCTGTCTTACCACATTCAAAGCAGCGCTGTGGTCCGGTGCTTCCTCTCCTTCTAATTCTCACATTTTGCAGTGCTTTTGAGAATCTAGTAGAGATGAGTGCTGACTCCTCTTATGGAGATTCCTCGATCTATTCCAGGGTTAGTGAGGACAACAAAGCAAGAGTATTGCAAGATGATGATTGGTCAGAGATAGGCATATCACATTGTGAAACGAATGCAATAGACTTATTGGGATTATTACGTGATAAAATGTCAATTTCATGAGTTTTTAGTTTAGAGTAAAGCACATCTAAATTAAGAGCACTCATCACAGTTGATTCACGAATGGATGTTACTTTCATCTCCCATATTGTCATGTCTAATGCATTAAGGAGTTGCCTAGCATTCTCAGCATCAAAAAAGTTTACGTTGACACTACGTAGATTACTGAGAATTTTATCGATGGACTCACCAGGTTGCATCTCAAAGTGCATGTATTCCTTTTTGAACATATCTTATTTTACCTCCTTGATTGTGTTGGAGCCTTCATGATAATCACAAAGAGCTCTCCAAACATCGTATGCTGATCGGAGGTGCGCGACACAATCAAAGTCGCTTTGAGTGAGTCCCTGAATGATCAAGTTGCGGGCTTTGTTGTTGTTGTTGATATCTCTTAAGTTTGTAGCCGTGACTTGATCGTTCGTCGTAAGGCTTGTACACATTTTCCCATATCGCGAAGCCTTGCGCCTGGATAAAAGCCTCCATGCGTGCCTTCCAAACCTGAAAATCAATACCAACAAACACAGAAGGTTTTGCCGAGTATTTCTCCATGAGGATTAGTCAAAAACACGTGCAAATCATAAAGATTAGAGCATCGTGGATCTGGTACCAATTGTAGGATCGAAGAGCACATATAAAGCTACCAGAGGGGGGGGGGGTGAATGGTAGATTTAAACTTTTCAGCGGAAGCAACGAAACAACCCACGACAGAAAACTGATCTGTTAAAGAAACTGTGTTTGCGACTAATCTAAATGTGTTCAACTGTGACAAAACTAGTATATATTGTAGAGAATAAAGTCATGAAGACTTCCCAACAAGAATCACAAAAATCCGTCGAGAGAAACTCAAGTTACGATCGAAAGATCGAACAAAGGTCAATCTGTCATACCCGAGAAAAATAGTTCTGGAATACTGCAAAGAAACTCGTGTAGATCAGAAAGCACAAATCCAATGACCGTGAAATTTTCATAGATGATAGAAAATCAAGTTGTGAAGACAACCCGAAAAGAATCACATTAATCGGATCTGTAAAACTCGAGTTATGATCAAACCACCGAAGAAAGGTAGTGCTGTGCAGAAACTCGACGAGAAAACTTGTTTGAAAATAAGTCGGACGAACAAGGCACAAAAGTTCCTTCAAACTACGAATTTTATTGATAAAAACTTACAAGGAACAGCCCCAAAGTCGTTTACCACGAGCTCTGGCCTCCCTTGCTTATATAACCAGCCCGAAGGCCAACTTAACTCAAACTAAGATTCTAATCCTACTCTGATCACAAATCGCAACTAACCATAACTTCTCAAGATCTTCCTATTCGCAGATAGAAACAATCTCAAGACTTCATAACAAACTCAGGAACATATTACACATTCCTAAAACAACATAACTTCAAATGTCCCACACAAAAACTATCATAACCAACTCGATACTTTCCATATCCAAGCCAAAACCAACTCCACCGCAGCCGAAGTCATCATCCGATACGATCCGATCCTTCCAACCAAATCTTTCCTTCTATAACCCATCTCCGGAACCATATTGCCATGTCATGCACCACATGCATATTTCTTGGGACAGAAAAAACAATTTAAGCCTTGACCTGATAGGCATGTGTCGAAGCTCTTTCATCGTGATTTTTTAAATAATTTTTCTCTCCATTGTCGCTCAGAACCTCCACATATATAGATGTATTGCAATGCATACAATGAGTATCGTTCTTGTGTTCCTTTTAAAACAACATGCATTTATTATCACACACATCAATATTCTCATAATTCATGCCCAAACCGGCTAAAAGTTTCTTCGTTTGTATAGGTCTTTCGACATCTTATGATTTGATGGAAGGAGATCACTGATCAACTTCAAGATTCCATTATAGCAATTGTTCGCGAAATTGTACTTGGACTTCATCGCTATAAGTCATGTGACCTCCTACAAAACGGTCACATTGGTGTCCTCATGCACTTTTTCATGTGAGGCAGCAAGAAGCCTATAAAACTTCTACACCTCCTCTGACAGTGTCTGCTCTTCATACTCTCTACCAATGTCCGCCATCATTTTATCCATCCTATCTTCATCCTCATTTCTGTCCGATTCACCGGCATGCTCCATCTCCGCATGCTCGCGCCACACCAGGTAGTCAGGCATAAATCCATGCTAGCAAAGGTGCAACTCTATTTCAGACTGTGACACCCGGTTCTGAAAATGAACCAAGTGCAGTATATGTGTGCCCAAGATGTTTAACACACATACACAAGTGCATCACAAACGATAAACAAATAATTACCACATAACAAGATTAGTTAACCACTTTCATTACAAAATTAAGAATATCCTCGAATACAAGCACTAATGATTATTAATGACATGTTCCAACTAATGTATCAGAAATAAACTAATTAAACCAACTAAGCAACTAAGCAAAGGGGTATAGCGCAGCTCCAATCAACACCACAGGCAAGCTGACGACAGACTCAGCCAAGAACTCTGCATTATCACCGTTATACTCCCAATCCTGACCTGCAACTATTGGTGGGGGAATTTCAAGAGTGAGTACATGTCATACTCAACAAGTGTAGAAAGTATGACATGTAGCTGATACACATGACGACTATAATAAAGGCTAAGTGCTGAAAAGTACATTAAAACATTTGAAAAGCAATATATTATATGTATATGAAATAAACCTATCATAAGCCATGTAGTTATCATAATACCAGTCCATATTCCATATCCATCATCATATACCAATATCCATATTCAATACAAGAATTTAATTCATAACCATCCATAACCATAATCAAACCATAGCCATCCCATAAACTATAACCAAATCACAATTTCCCACTAATCATGGAAGTTGTCCAGGTGCTCATAACCGGGAGAACGGCTATCATGATAGTTTTAATACTCTGCAGAGTTTGTACCACTTTACCCACGTGTTTGTGATTTTATCAACTTTCGATGACTAGAGCCTCTATTATGCCGTCTCACACTTCCATCGGTGTGTGGCCAAGAGATCACAAAATAGCCTTTACAAAGGGACTACTAGAATATTTAGAACCCACTGAGGTTTCACCGGTGGAGATGCCTCCAACTGAGCACATCTTCAACCAAGGGCCCCCTCTTGAGCCATTCGGATCCCAGGGTAGTCCCACCAATCATCAACAAACCCAATCTGACTACCCCTTTCCTGAGCATCCTTAATGGTCCAAATAGCACTGGCAAAGCCCTAATTAATCAGCTACGCTGCACCCATACTTTGTCTCGTGGTGGCACTGTAGTCCTGGCTTATTCTCGCATGAACCGGTCCTTAGATCTAAAGCAAGCAAACCACCGTAACATCCAACCCATCCACATACCACGCTTTCTTAGACACCCATTACCATATCATATTAACCAGTTCATGTTAATCATAATCTCATAATTACATAATTAAGGTAAGTGGTGTAGTTGTTTTCCCATCCCAATTAATTTAGCGAAACAAAAAGGTAAAAAGTTCATCCCGACTCTCTACCTTGAATTCCAGGTGACAAGGGTGGTCAAACAATGCTAGTAAACTTCCTATCATAGGATTCCCATCAAATTGACACAAGCATGCAGTTTTGCAGACAAAACTTTTATTAAAAAAAAACAGGATCAATATGCTTCAAGGACACTTGCCTTGCGCTTGCGGTTGATTAGGATCAAAGCCTTCAAACTCTTGGTACTGGAGATCCTCCGCGGCACTCTCTAACGCAAATCCGTCTAATCCGCACAATAAACATAAGAATTACAATAAATAGATGCACAAATATTACTCGATATGACATGACATGCATGATTAATGCAAATGTAAGGTAGAACTTGTTAATAGATTGCTTTTAAATGATCATTATCTAGTTATAATAGATTTTAACAAGTTTATACAGGTTTGTATTTGATTAGATCAAATTTTAGAATTAATTCAATACAATTTAACCAGGAAAATTAGACTAGTCTACTAGGGACTAGACAAGTCCGCACTTTGCGAGATCAGCAAATTAGGGTTTTCTAGATCGACGTGAATATGGAGATTAGGGGTCGAATTCATGGAAGGAAAAGAAAATATATGGTATACCAGGTGTTTAGGACTCCAATGAATCAAGGATCTTGGAGGCAACACTTGGATCTTTACGATCTAGGGTTGTTGAAGAACTTGATGGTGGATTGTTGATGAAGAACGCAAACTTGGTGGAGATCTTGATCCTCTTTCGTTTTCTCCTCCTCTTCTTCTTGCTTGGGATCTCCTTCTGCCTCCTTGATGGCGGCTACTCACGAGCTAGGGTTTGGGATGGGGTGGAAAAGTGGCAAATAGATGTCAAGCCAAGGGGTGGGTTTGTTTATATAAAGGTGGAGGCTAGGGTTAGATGAAATTCGAGTTTGGGATTACTAGGGGTCAGTTCAGAGTCCCACATGGGCTCTAAAAGAGTTAGGCACGATGTCTCTAGGCCCACTTAATGTAAAACCCAAGAAACAAGTCAAAAGATCAACCCGGAGTCGTGAAATATCGGGCAAGTCTGAAAAGGGCCGGATTAGTCCGAAGTTGTCCAGAGAGAAATCGGACAAGTCTGGCCTAAAATCGTATAAATCCAACTTTAGTTAGAGAGAAATTGGACAAGTCTGCTAGAATACCGAACTGGTCCAGACAAGTCCAGGGACTTAGTGAAATTTCCAAGGAAATTGGAACATCGTACTAGTCCGCACTAAGTCGGACAAGTCCGAAAGTGTCCATAGGCAAAAACAAATAGTCCACAGCAAAAACGGACAAGTCCGATCGAGGTCAGAGAGAAATCGGACTAGTCTCCACCAAAATCGGACTAGTCCGCACTTTCCAAAATTTTTAAGTGCGGTTTTGTTCCAAATCAATTTTAAACTTATTCTTCTTTATGTGGATTAATGTTAAACATGTATATGAATGTATGCAGGGCATGATGCATGAAAATGAGGGTGTTACAAACCTACCCCCCTTAAAATGAATCTCGCCCTCGAGATTCGATGCGGAAGAGAAGAGATAGGGGAATTCCTTCTTGAGATCATCTTCTAGCTCCCAAGCTGCCTCTGATTCTGTATGATGCTTCCATTGAACTTTACACCATCTGATGACCTTGTTCCTTGTGACTCTTTCCTTGGTTTCCATGATTTTGACCGGTTGCTCGGCATAAGTCAAATCTTCCTCTAGTTCCAATTCTTCCATTGGCACCTGCTCTTCCGGTACTCTCGAACACTTCTTGAGCTGGGAAACATGAAAGACATCATGGGTATATGAAAGATGAGCTGGCATCTCCAACTTATACGCTACTTCTCCTCTTTTGTCCAAAATCTTGAATGGTCCAATGTAGCGAGGTGCTAGCTTGCCTCTTATGTTAAACCTCTTATGACCCCCTCATCGGTGACACCTTTAGGTAAACAAAATCTCTCATATCAAAGGCTAATTTCCTTCTCCTATTGTCCGCATAGCCTTTTTGTCTTCATTGGGCAGCCCTCATGTTTTCACGAGTTATTTGGACTTGCTTTTCGGCTTCTAGCAACACATCCAGACCAAATACTTGAGTTTCTCCTACCTCATTCCAGAATAAAGGTGTCCTAAACTTCCTTCCATAAAGCGCTTCATATGGTGACATTTTCAAGCTTGCTTGGTAACTATTGTTGTATGAAAATTCTGCATATGGCAAGCTCTTGTCCCAACCTTTCCCATGCTTTGAAGCACAAGATCTTAACATGTCCTCCAAAATTTGATTGGTCCTCTCGATTTTTCCATCCGTTTGAGGGTGATATGCCAAACTAAAGTTCAACCTTGTTCCCAATTCTTCATGCAATTTCTGCCGAAATCTGGAGGTAAATTGAGAACCTCTATCCGAGACTATCTTCTTCGGTACTCCGTGTCGACACACAATATGCTCCATGTATATTTCGGCCAATTGTGCAGCTGTATACTTGGTCTTCACAGGGACAAAATGAGCTGACTTAGTTAAGCGATCCACAATTACCCAAATTGAGTCGTAACCGTACTGAGTATGTGGTAACCCAACTATGAAGTCCATTCCAATTTCTTCCCACTTCCATTCCGGGATCTTCAATGGTTGCAATAATCCAGCTGGCCTTTGATATTCCGCCGACTCGTTGACACACATCACACAATGCTACATATTCAGCTATGCCCTTTTTCATGCTATCCCACCAATAGCAAGCCTTCAAGTCTTTGTACATCTTCGTACAACCGGGGTGAATTGAGTAAGGTGAGTCATGTGCCTCTTTTAATTTTGTCTCCCGAATATGCTTCACATTAGGCACGACAATCCTCTTACCAAGCCACAGAGTACCATGTTCATCCTCATCAAATCTGAATTCTCTTCCCTCTTGGGTCCTTTCCTTGATTTCCTGAATATCCTCATCCTTTGTTTGAGCTTCCCGAATTTCTTGCTCCAAAGTCAGATTTAACTCAATCATCCCCATCTCATTTACAAATCCAAGGATCAACCAAATTCCTTACATAACTCGGATGGTAATTCTCGAATCGTGAGTTGGTGACTTACTCCTTTCCGACCTAAAGCATCGACCACTACATTGGCCTTTCCCGGGTGATAATTGATTCCCAAATCATAATCCTTGATAAGCTCCAACCATCTTTGTTGCCTCAAATTCAGATCCTTTGTATAAAAATATACTTAAGACTCTTGTGATCTGTGTAAATTTCACACCTATGACCAAGGATATAATGTCTCCAAATCTTCAACGCGTGAACCATGGCTGCAAGTTCCAAATCATGCGTTGGGTAATTCTGCTCATGTTTTTTCAATTGTCTTGATGCATAGGTGACCACTTGACCTTCTTGCATTAGCACACATCCAAGTCCTTGTCTCGAGGCGTCGCAATATATGTCAAAACTCTTGCTGACATCCGACAAAACCAAAACTGGGGCCGTTGTTAACCTCTTCTTCAACTCCTCAAAACTATTTTGACAAGCTTCAGTCCATTGGAACACCTTCCCCTTCATTAGCAACTCCGTCATAGGCTTGGCCATCTTGGAAAAGTCCTTGATGAATCTACGGTAATATCCAGCCACCCCAAGAAAACTCCTGATCTCCTTTACATTCTGTGGGGGCTCCCATTTTAACACGTCCCTCACTTTTCATGGATCAACCAAAACTCCTCCCCCTAAAATGATATGACCCAAAAATGATACTTTTCTCAACCAAAACTGACACTTATTGAACTTGGCATACAATTGATGCTCCCTCAATTTCTGCAATGTAAGCCTCAAGTGTTCCTCATGTTCCTTCTCATCCTTCGAGTAGGTCATAATGTCATCAATGACCACCACAACGAACTTATCCAAGTACTCCATGAAGACCTTATTCATGAGGTACATAAAGTAGGCAGGCGCATTTGTCAATCCAAAAGACATCACGGTGTACTCATAAGATCCATACTGTGTCCTAAAAGCTGTCTTGGGTATGTCTGATGGTCTAATCTTCATTTGAAAGTATCTCAACCTCAAATCAATCTTAGAGAAGACTCAAATACCCTTCATCTAATCAAACAAGTCTTCTATGCGTGGCAAGGTGTACTAGTTCTTGATTGTTACCTCGTTGAGAGCTCGGTAATCTATGCACATCCTTTGGGATCCGTCCTTTTTGTCCACAAATAGAATGAGCGCTCCCCAAGGTGAAGAGCTGGGCCGAATGAAACCCTTCTCTAGTTGCTCTTGAATTTACTTCTTGAGCTCCGCTAATTCCATAGGAGACATCCTATACGGCCTCTTAGCTATAGGTGCAGTTCTAGGTATTAAATCAATAACAAACTCAATGTCTCTATAAGGTGGCATACCTGGCAACTCGTCCGGAAAAACATCCAAAAATTCACACACCACCGGGATCTCCTCAATTGCGGCACTGTCCATATGATTCAGCTCCAATCGCTTTGGTGCTGTTTGAGATGCTTCAAATTCTACGGTGATCCCTTCTTCATTGGTCAACTTCACCAGCTTCGTGGCAAACTCAATAACTTCATTGTGCTTCCTCAACCATTCCATACCAAGTATAATGTCCAATCCTTGAGAATCCAAAACAATGAGGTTGGTGGAGAAGTCTACCCCCCCTTATTCTAAGGCTTACTTTTGGACATACTATATTTGTCCTCATCTCTCCTCCAGGAGACTTAACCAATAGAGTTAACTTCATATGAGAGATAGGCAAACTATACTGGGCAACATATTTCGATGCAATGAATGAATGTGATGCTCCAGAATCAAATAACATAGTCATCAGGTTGGAGTTTGCGAGGAACATACCAATAACCACGTCATACGCTTGTTGCGCATCCTCCATAGAGACATGGTTCACGTTGCCACGAGCAAAATTCTGCTGTCCATGGTTCCCTTGTGGCTGTCCTCCATTGGGTCTTGGGTTTTGCCTCGGTGAATTGCTTCCTTGACCAAGGTCTGACTTAGGACATTGATGTGCAAAGTGTCCAGCTTCTCCACAGGTATAGCACTTCTTAACTCCACCAGAATAATTGGGATGAGCTTGGTCCTGAGCATTGGCACCAGTAAAGTTGGCTCGAGGTGCATAGGGCCTTGGAGGTCTAGGTGCTTGTATGATAGGGCGCTGCTGCACAAATTGAGTTGGGCTCGGTGCAAATCCAGGGCGATGAGTAGGCGCAAAAGAGCTGAAGAAAGGCGCATTGGGCAGTGCAAAGCAAGGGTACACATTATTTCCTTGTTGCTGTCCTTGATATGGTGCCTTCCTCTTGTTGTCTCGCTCCATCTCCCGAACCTTATTCTCCACCACAATTGCTTTGTCCACAAGCTTTTGGAAATTCGCATTGTCACAATTGAGCAATTGCACTTGGATCTCATTGTTCAAGCCTCTCATGAACAAATACTGCTTCCGGCTATCCCAAGTAACATCCTCAGGCGCATATCTTGAAAGTTGAGTGAATTTTTTGAGATATTCACCCACGCTCGATCTTCCTTGCCTAAAGTTCTGAAATTCTTGCCTCTTCAAAATCATAACTCCTTCCGGCACATAATGAGAATAGAAGCTCTCTTTGAATTCGGCCCAAGTAATTCTCTCTTGGTTCTCGTGAGCATTGCATAAGGAATCTCACCAATCCGCAGCTGCTCCAACTAGTTGATGAGAAGCGAAAAACACTTTCTCCCAGTCACTGCATTGGACAATAGCTAGCTTCTTCTCCACGGACTTGAGCCAATCATCCGCATCCATAGGGTCAGCGGCTTGAGCAAAGGTCGGTGGCCTAGTCCGCATAAACTCTCCCAACCGATTATGAGGAGGTGGGGGTGGCGGTGGAGGCATGTGAGGCTGATTGTTGTTATTGCCAGCCTGCAGCTGTCCCATAGTTTGTATCATGGTGTGCATGAGCTGGTTCTGCATAGCCAAAAGCTGCTCAATGTTGATAGCTTCCTGAGCAGGTCCTTGTCCATGATTATTCTGAGGTGCTCCATTGTTCTCCTCCTCATCATTTCCATCCCCCTGGTTATGAGTTCTCACCATCTGAAGAAAAGCAAGAGATAAGAATTTAGAAACATCCCCAACTATATGCATCAAGGGATATGAAACTAAACAACTAGTTACACTAACCTACGTGGGCATGGCAATGCTAAAGCATCCCAAAATCCTCTATTAAGCATACAAACAAACAATATATAGCAACAACACACCAAACAAAAACACATCGGTTCCTGAGTGACCCAATGTGCTCTAAAGTGTCCATTCTATCTAGGCTGCGTCCTACGGTCAAACCTGTGGCTCTGATACCAATTTGTGACACTCGGTTCCAAAAATTAACCAAGTGCAGTATATGTGTGCCCAGAATGTTTAACACATATACAAAAGTGCATCACAAATGATAAACAGATAATTACCACAGAACAAGATTAATTAACCACTTTCATTACAAAACTCAGAATATCCTCAAATACAAGCACTAATGATTATTAATGACATGTTACAACTAATGCAGCGGAAATAAACTAATTAAGCCAACTAAGCAACTAAGCAAAGGGGTATAGCGCAGCTCCAATCAACACCACAGGCAAGCTGACGGCAGACACGATCTAGAACTCCGCATTATCACCGTTATACTCACAATCCTGACCTGCAATTGTTGGTGGGGGAATTGCAAGAGTGAGTACATGTCGTACTCAGCAAGTGTGGAAAGTATGACATGTAGCTGATACAAATGATGAATATAATAAAGGCTAAGTGCTGAAAAGTACATTAAAACATTTGAAAAGCAATATATTATATGTATATGAAATAAACCCATCATAAGCCATGTAGTTATCATAATACCAGTCCATATTCCATATCCATCATCATATACCAATATCCATATTCAATACCAGAATTTAATTCATAACCATCCATAATCATAACCAAACCATAACCATCCCAGAAACCATAACCAAATCCCAATTTCCCTCTAATCATGGAAGTTGTCCAGGTGCTCATAACCGGGAGTACGACTATCATGATAGTTTTAATACTCTGCAGAGTTTGTACCACTTTACAAACGTGATTGTGATTTCATCAACTTTCGATGACTAGAGCCTCTATTATGCCGTCTCACACTTCCATCGGTGTGTGGCCAAGAGATCACAAAATAGCCTTTACAAAGGGACTACTAGACTATTTAGACCCCACTGAGGTTTCACCAGTGGAGATGCCTCCAACTGAGCACATCTTCAACCAAGGGCCCCCTCTTGAGCCATTCAGATCCCAGGGTAGTCCCACCAATCATCAACAAACCCTAGTAGGCAATCTATCACATGATTTAGTCTCCATAGCATTTAGAAGGAGGGGATCAGATTTCTAACCCAAAAATCCCCAAATCCCGAAGTAAAACCCTAACCCTATCACAAATCAATAAGAGTGAGGATGCAGATGTAACTTCCGGCTCCTCCACCGTCACCTTGACCGGATCTATCCGTCACCGAAGCCTCCTAGGGGAAGAAGGCACCAGAGTGAAACTTTTCACCATGCATGAAGGAGTGTGTGCTCGGGCCATCTAAGGACAACAACACAAGGTCGCTCGACAGCGGTGCGTCCACCCTAGGTGGGCGCGTGCACCGGTGAGGGGGCGTGTGGCGGCGCTGACTAGGCCACCATGGCCGATGGTCTCTCTCTCTCTCCACCTCATGTTTTCTCCGTGTGGCGCGGAGGGGAGAGAAGGGGCGAGAGAGAAATTTCTAGGGTTACTGTGGGGGGGGGGGGATGGGGAGTGAGCGCTGCTCGCATTTGTCCGCCCGATCTACGCGCTTGGCCGTCGGATTTGATCCGACGGTCTGCATTCATCTGTTGAGCTGAGGGCTTCAACGGCTGGGCCATTTTGGGCCGCAGAAGTACATGTTTTTGTGTGTGCTTAAGCTAAACAGTGGGCCGCTTATTCCTGCAGGCCGACGTGGTAAGGCTGCCTCGTGTGTGGGCCATTAGTAAGGTTTCATGGCGCCGAACTCGATGTTCGGCCTAGTTGCAGTAAGGCTACCGCACAGGATGGCAAGCTTTTGGGCCACACCACGGGCTCTGGCCCAGTCAGACGCGCAAGCGCAAAATGAAGCGGGCTGTTGGCCGCGTTTACACAGTCAGGCCTTTTAGATTTTCTTTGAATTTGTAAGAAATTTAGTTTGGGCTTTGGGCTTATATTAGTTGCAAGCCTTTTCCATTTGAGTTATTTCTCAGTGGATTTTGGCATTCGGGCCAAAATCCAATTTGGCCTCGTGGAAAATGAGAAAAATGGATGAGAATTATATTTTTTCCTTATTGAATTCTAATAAAGTGATTTAATCACTATAAATTAAGTTATGTTTTTCTTTAATTAGATATATTTTAAACTATATATTTTCATCCATTTAATTTTGATGATTAAGTTGCTATGGAGATTTGAGTATATTTTGATAAGTTTTCCAAATTTCTATAATTTGGAAATTACAGTGTTTGTGACTAATGTAATATATACTAGTTCACCATTTTCTCATAGCTGTGGAAATTGGTGTAGTGTTAAAAATTCCAAATTTTAACAATTTGGAAAATTAGTAATTAATATTAGTAAGTATCATTTTCCCAAACTAATTAAAGTCACTAATTTACCTTGGTTTGGAAATTGGTGTAATATTCACTATTCAAGTAGCAATTCTTAGCTCTATTCAAGTAATATTATCTTGCTACTATAGATAATTAAGTATTTATTAAGTCAATTAGTTTCCGTTGTTAAGTATTAAGTTTATGCCTTTCTGGTTAAATTTTGTTACCAACGTGATAAATTTAATCAGAATATTTTAGGTAATCTTCCGCTGTAAGTTTAATTATTTTGACGTAAGTTTAAGCAATTAATTATGTTTTAACAATCAATTATTGTTTTAAGTCTTAAGTAAATTAATGCTAAGTATGAGGCAATTTTTCCTTCAGTAAGTCATTGTACTATGATATTTTAAAGTGTTATTTTCTCATTGGATTTTCACTATTGTGAAAATTTTATTGAGATAATAACCAAGCATGGCTTATGCATGGTAATTTTATATTGCGGTCAACGTTTTTTAGAATTTTACTATGATAGTGTAATAAGTTAATTTGAGCATTTTATGCCACTCCCTAAAAGTTACATAAAATTAGTGTTTAATTTTATTAAGTAATTATATTTTGCCTTATATTAGTTTTTATTAAGTAACATGATGATTTAGTCATCGTGATTAAGATTAGTAAGTCCTTGTTAAGATTAAGATGTATATGGTGTACATATACATATAACTTTAGTAAGTTCATTATTAAGCTTCTGCTGTTCTTGTAACATGAATTAGTTTAAGTATTCTTTTATTTAAATTAGATCTAACGTAACAAGATGAAAAAAATAAATTTACTAAGTTTTTTAAGTTTATTAAGATCTTTTGTATTAGTGTATGAAAATTATGTTTAGTAACCAACATAAATGATAAAATTTTCATACTTTAATGTCGTGTTTTGTCAAGTAACCAACGCGAAAGACAGAACACATATTTTATTGTTTTAATAATTTTTTTAGTTCATAAAGAATTTCGTTGAGTAACCAACATGAAAAACAAAATTTAGTACATTTAGAATCTACAAGTAACTAACGTGAAAGATAAAACACATATTTTTTAGTTGTTTAAGTAACTTTTAGTTCATAATGAATTTCATTAGTAACCAACGTGAAAATCAAAAATTTTTATGTTATGAATTTAGTGTCATTTGTCAAGTAACTATGTAAAAGGCAAAACACAACTTTTGTACTTCATTAAAATAATTAAGTTATTGTACATTTTGTTGAGTAACCAACGTGAAAGACAAAATATTCTATGTTGATTAAGATGTATTAAGTATTGTATTTTGTTGAGTAACAACCGTGAAAGATATAAATACAATATTTATTTAGTTGTGTATGCTTTATTAAGAATTTGATCAAAATATTGCATACATTTAGTTAATGGTTCATTTAAGTAATTAAGTTTTAGATTAGTTCAGATTTATTTCTGAATATATATTTTCTTAGATATTAAAAGGATTTCTCATGTCTTAAGTTTTATTCTACTAATTAAGTCGCTTCATAGGGAATTATCTCTGTGATGAGCAAATTAGGTATGTCTTTTATATGCTATTCTGCTTCTTTTTAATAAGTATTTCATGGCATAAAATCTTAAGTAAATAGTAATTTTATGAGAGCATTCCCATTGTATCGGTAGTACTAAAATAATTATTAACAATTGAAGATCCATATAAATGTATCTTCAAATACATATTCTAGAACTTGTTAGAATTGTTGTTTTACGATTGATTTAGTGGCGATATATCATGATAGCACATTCTTGAAATGCCCAATACTGTTATCAAAATTAAGTTATTTGACATGGAATTCGAGAGTAAGAAATTAAATTTTCACATTTTGACATCATCAAATATGTTGAGCATATCATTTAGAGTAATTCAACAATTAAATGATGGCATAGAGGAACTTTCATATTTTAGAAAGAGGTGATGTACTCCCATTAGTATTGAATGATGTTATTAGGATATGAAGTAAGTAATATAATTATGTTCTCATAATAAGCACTGTAAATTATCTTTGAAATTATGGCACTATTGTATAGGCCATATTTCGAGGGGGAGGATTGTAGGTTTATCACTAAGATGATGAGTGAGATCATTAAGTAACAAATTTTCACCTCACACTTTTCAGTTTTTTATATATAATGCTTTGTCTATATTTTAATAAGAATGATATATATGATAAGGGAGAGTACAATTTATATTATCGTCTAATACCCCGAATTAGAAATCTACGACTATTTCTTTACATTTTATTAAGTTTGTAAGGAAATATAACATAATTAAGAGAGTAATATGGTAAGATGAGACTTTAGTATTTTCACTCTATATTTCTTTAATCAGTTTTTTTAATTATGTTGATGCTTATAAACATCGTATAAGTTATATAATTAAAATTGCCCAAATAATTATAAGTATGCATTAAGATAAGATTATTATTAAGAGAATAAGTTGTTATTTTGTTGGCTTTTCGATAAGATTGAAGATTCTCATTTTGAAATGAGGTATTATAGTCTTCTTAAAGGATGACTAAATCAGGGGGAGTTTGACATCTAAACATACCGATCTTGAAAATAAGTGGTTTGTGTAAGCTCTTTTATTCTCAAGATTCATTCTTTATGATGTATTACCGATATTGTGTTAATAGTGCTAGACATTGTTCTTACAATACCTGTTATTGATTTTTCATCATTAGTGGCCAATAACGATGAAGAGTGAAAGCAATCTCATTTAAGATCACAAATAGGCCAACAAATGTATTAAGAAATTCAAATGATGATGATCACACTTCATATGAATAAGTCGTGAGTGATTGTCACTCATGTGAATGACTTAAGAATTTTAGTTTTCTAATGGAGTCAAATTAGTAGACTGTAATGAGTCTATAAAAGCTAACGTGACTTTAAAAGGAATAATAAATGCTTTTGAAGTAAGTATCATCGTAAGATGATAATAAGTATGTAATTTTTGGATAGAATACCTTTGAGAGTGTTTTAGATGATTTGAACCACGAGTTATGTCATGTAAGATAGTGAAATGAGATATCTTTAACGTAAATCCATTCATGAATCAAAATAAGAGTATCTAAGTTAATAATATCTCACATTCAATTAAATTACAATAGAATTTGGGTACTATAAGATATTAAGGAGGACAATTCTGTTTATTTCAAGTTTAAGATAAATAAAGTTATGCTTCTATCAGAAGATGATGTCCTACATTAAAAAATAATGTTGATCAACCATTAATGAGTAAATATGTATTGTCCTCATCGTGATTAAGTTAAGGATTAAGACCTTAGTGACGTTTCTTATTTGTTAGTATGTAAGTGTCACCAAGATAAAATAAGGGGGTTTTAGACTATCAGATAATGCATATCTACTATGGTCATAAGAATGTGTAGTATGCATAGATTAAGTTCTCGCCTGCTCTTATGGTCAAGGGTGATAAGTATAGGAACCAATAAGAGATTGATCAAATAAAATCGGTTCCATGTACTTCTGCTTTCGTAAGTTTTCAAATTTGTTCAATTAATGATACACCCTGACAAAGTTTAAGTAGCCGGGATATTTTGGCATAAGTAAATTCAATCCAGATTAAATCTGTGGTTTCAAAATAAGAAAAGTTTTAAAGTCCTATAAGTGACTCAGACATCATAATAAGTAAGAATATACATCGTTTGGATAAAGAGTTATTAAGATTTAGTTTTCACGAGATGTGTAGAAAAATCCACAATCATTTGCTAACACTCGCAATTTGAAGTTTTTATTGTGTAAAAACACCAGTCGAGCAGTCACTACATCATGAGTGATGCATACCGAATTGTAACACCCTCATTTTCATGCATCATGCCCTACATACATTCATATACATGTTTAACATTAATCCACATAAAGAGGAATAAGTTTAAAATTGATTTGGAACAAAACCGCACTTAAAATTCTGGAAAGTGCGGACTATTCTGATTTTGGGGCGGACTAGTCCGATATATCTCTGACCTCGATTGGACTTATCCGTTTTTGCTGCGGACTAGTCTATTTTTGTCTCTGGACACTTTTGAACTTGTCCGGTCCTATGTGGACTAGTCCGGTGTTCCAAGAATCCTTGAAAAATTGCTAAGTCCCTGGACTTCTCTGGACTAGTCCGGTGTTCTAGCAGACTTGTCCGTTTTCCTCTCTAACTAGAGTCGGACTTGTCCGATTTTTGGCCAGAGTTGTCTGACTTTCTCTCTTGACAACTTCGGACTAGTCCGGTCCTTTTCGGACTTGTCCGATATTTTGTGACTTCGAGTTGATCTTTTGTTTCATGACTTGTTTCTCCGATTTCATCTAATCCTAGCCTCCACCTCTATATAAACAACCCCACCCCTTGGCTTGACATCTATTTGCCACTTTTCCACCCCACCCAAACCCTAGCTCGTGAGTTGCCGCCATCAAGGAGGGAGAAGGAGATCCCAAGTGTCGGTGGTTGAATCCAGCAGATCTCCTGGCACTACTGTTAGTAGTCCGTGGAGTTTTTAGTTCGGTAATGGGCGCACAGAGATTCAAGATATGGTGGCAAATCGACACAGAGGTTTATGTGGTTCGGGCCACCTGAGCGTAATACCCTACTCCACGGGGTGTGTTGATGTTGTATTGAGCGAGTGAGTATGTGTGTGAGAGCGTAAGTGTCTCGAGTGCTCAGAGAGAGATCCCTCTGCATATCGTCGACCAGTCCTTTTATAGTACAAGGACTGGTCGTTACACCGTTAGCCCGGCCCGACATGTGGCCCTGGCGGTTACTAAAGATTAATACACAATAAATGAGGTTAATTACCCTTAATAACGTGGTAATGGGCCTTAACAGTACCGTTACTAGTATTAAGGGCCTTCCGATCGTGTGTCATTAATATGGTATTAATGACACTTAATCGGGTCTTGAAGTCTTTGATTGCCCCTTGAAGATCCGAGCTGTTGGGGGCCCACCAGTTTGATTGTTGAGGTTGAAGGTCTGGCAGTTCGGACACGTGGCAGCTCTGGAGCTTACCATCGTGGATGGGTAGGTCCAGTGCTGTTTGACACGTGTCGGTACCTGAGCTTCCATCTATCTGGGGTTAGGTCCGGGGGTGCCATACTGGTATCTAGTTCGGAGCTTTCCCATGTGTGGGCGATAGCTCCGGTCTTATGATACACGTGGCGGCCCTGAGACTAACCATGTTGGGGAAGCAGGCCCGGTTACGGCTGACATGTGGGGCCTTCGGAGGTCTTCAAATCTGGTAGATGGAGTTTCCTTGTGATCTTTGCATTCCCAAGGGGTATCCGGTACGCAGGGTACCGATAGTGGCCCCTGGGCCCACCTCTGGAGAGACCTTTTGGATGAAGTCGTTCCGCCGGAGGTGGGTCCATTCTTCAGTTTTTGAGCCGTGTCTTCAAGGGTCTTTGGATGTGCCGTTGGCGGTAGTTCGTAGTTAAACTAACGCCGCGTGGCATATCCTTGATGCGGCAGGTGAGATCGTAGCGTGCGGATCTCACGCAATTGAAGGTCGCCAGTTCCCGATATGAAAATTGTATCGGTTCCGCGCGCCCTGTCAGGTCGTCGCCTTCGGGTTTCCCGCCTTTCATGATGACAATCGTTCGCCTGGGGTAAGGACCTCGACTTGATCATCGGGGTGGACTCGAGCCCCCTTGTTATTGGCAGGGTGAAGTTTTTGAATGGTATCGTCGGCTCCTCTGCGGTTTCCATCCAAGCGTTGCGGGGGCTTACTTAAGAAGGAAAGCACGCACCGTTTGGGGGTTCTTTACGCCTTTCATTTGAACTTGCGCTTAAATCCTCCAAACTTTTGCTTGCTTTTCATCTCTCGCCCCGCTGTGCTGCGATGGAGTTGGGTCTTCGCCAGAGCCGACTGAAGACTGACGGTGATTTGAAGAAGGTTTGGGCCCTCATGGGGTGGTCCCCTGACTTCTTCAACCACCTGGTCCGCGCCGGCAAGCTTCCTTTCGTGAAGGAGCACGACGGCGACATGGTGTACTTCTCCGCGTACGCCATGGTGGGACTGATCCAACCTTTCTCCACTTTTTTCTTGATGCTGCTCAACTTCTATGGTCTGCAGCTGTATCACCTTGGCCCCCACTCCATTCTTCTAGTGTCGATCTTTGTCCACTTCTGCGAGATGTGGGTGGGCATTCCCCCCTGCGTTGAGCTCTTCCGCACCTTCTTCACCGTCCAGACCACCGGCAAGAGTGACGAGTACCTTGGCTTCTATTATTTTGTGAAGCGCAAGAAGTGCCCGTACAAGTACTTGCGGTCGTTCCCTTCTGGGAAGTGGGACGACTGGAAGAAGGATTGGATCATCATCAGGGTGGAGGAGCATGAGAAGCTAGAGCTGCCCGAGGGCCTCCCCAACATCGACACTGCAACTTGGAGCGAAGCTCCGGTGTTATCGGACGCCTTCAACCCTACTCTGATCAGGATCCGCCAATGCGTGGAAGGAGGGATGAATCCTCAGGCGGTATTTTGCAACTTCCTAACCAACAGGTGGGCTCCGCTGAAGAAGAGGGAGAAGCTTGCTTGGGCCCTCAACAGTGTGTTGGACGACGACCGGATCGAGACCGGTTTGAAGTCCAACATGGAGGATGCAACTTTGGAGTTTCACCTCAAGAAGTTCCATCATGGAATCGACTTCGAGGGTGATGACTTGACTCCGCCAGCGGATTTCCTCCCTCTGAACATGGAGGCAGAGTTTAGAAGAGAGCTCCGGCGGAAGATGCCAGTGCTTGACGACCTTGGTGTCATTGAGAGGCATTTCATCACTGGGTTGGCGACCTCCGGAGCTTCCGAGGGTGGTCCCCCTTCCGTCCTGGAACAGAGAGTTGAAGTCGTGGGCAAGGGTAAAGAGTTGGCTGAGCCCTTGAGCCGTAAACGGAAGCTGAAGCACTCTGACGGGAGGTCCGTCAGACCTGCTCCTTCCATGGCGGCTCCTTCTCCCCGGAGGGGAAGGTCTTCATCGGCAGCAACTACTCCAGCATCGACATCTCCCCGGGGTGCTAGCTCCGGCCATGCGGCTCCAGTACCAGGGCCAGCTGAAGGCTCTGGGTCCGGAGGTCCTTCCCGGTCGAGGGGGGCCTCAAGATGAGTGACGCCGACAGCAGCAGCGAGCTCTGGGGAACCTTCCAGAGCCACCACGCCAGTGGCGACAGGGTCTGGCTCCGAGCGTCCGGAAAAGAGGTTCTGAGCTAACTGGTGCAGAAGCCTTCTGAGGTAATTTTTGATTTTTTACCTGAGTTGATTGTTTTTTGTTGTAACTGTTTTTGAGTTTCTTCGTCCTTCATCCATAGAGTGCCCAAGAAAAGGGCTGAAGCTTCGGTTCCTGCAGCAACAGTTGAAGCTGTGTAGGCGGAAGCTACGACTCCAATTCCAATGCCGCCCCAAGAGGTGGCTGAGGCTGCGGCAGCTCCGGCGCCGGCTGTCGTGGTCTTGGACCTCGACTCATCCCTAGAAGCTCCCGTGGTAGCACTAGACCACGGGAATAAAGATGTACCAGCGGCACCTGCCTCGGAGGTTGAAGCTCCGGGTTCAGATGCTAAAATGATGGACGCTCCGGCCTCAGAGCCAGAGGTAGCTGCAATTCTGGCCCTAGAGCCGGATGTTGTTGAAGCCCCAACAGTCGAGCCGGTGGTTGATGAGGCCCTAGCAGTAGAGCCGGGTGTAAATGAATTTCCAGCGCTTGAGCCAGTTGTCGAGGAAGCTCCGGCGGTAGAGCCGGTTGCTGCAGAAGTTCCGGTGGTAGAGCTGGTCGTCGAAGAAGTACTGGTGCCTGAGCCAGTTGCTGTAGAGGTGCCGACGCTCGAGCCCATGGTGGTCGAGGCGTCAGCACCAGAATCGGCGGTAGAGGAGGCACCAACGTCGGAGCCGAACGTGGCTTCAGCTCCGGCAGAATCTTCTACGCCCTCCCCGGAAGCCGTGGTTCCGGAGGTGTCCGCACCTGAGCCAGGGTGCCAAGATGAAGCTGCTGGCCCCCCCGCCTGAGGGGCCAGTTGTTGATGATCTGGCGGCGGGACCTTCGGAGCCAATTCCGGAGGTCGAAACTTCTACTGCAGGACCTTCCTCACGCGGCAGCCGAGGCTATCCCGGAGGATGGCCCTAGTGTCGTGGAAGCTCAGGGGACCACTCTTGTAGAGTGGGACCCAATTTTTATCACAGAGAACCCGCTGGAACCGGCGGAGATGACCCCGACAGGTCCTGTCCCGATCCCCCTGTCGTTGTCTATTGACAACGCCTGCTCCAGTCTTTGTCAGGTCCCGCTAGCTTTCTACCACAACAGCAAGACCCTCGAGGAGGAGCGCCAAACTCTTAGGAGGTGGCGCAACCGGCTCCATTTCGAGACCAAGCTGGCGCAGTCGAGGCTGGCTAACGATAAGGAGTGGGTGCAGAGGGAGAAGGTCCGCCTGGAATACTGGGGTAAGCTGCTGGATGAGAGGGAAAGCATGACGCGATCCCTTGACAACCAGTCCTGGGCCATCTAAGAGCAGGCCAAAGCTGCTAATAGCGCAGCGGATGATTGCCAGGAGAGGTTCGACGCCATCCACGCTAGTCTCGTCAAGCGCTGAGAGGCTCTTGAGGAGCGGGAGAGAAAGCTCGAGGATGAAGAGCAAAAACTCCTGGAGCTGCGAGACGACATCGTGAAGAGGGAAGAAGAGCTCACTCAGAGGCTAAATCTGGGTGACAAGAGTCTCGAGGAGCACACCAAGAAATTGGAGGAGCGCTGTGAGAGAGAGGAGAAGAAGACCTGGGAGCATGGGCAGGAACTCCACAAGAGGGAGAATGCTGTTACTGCCAGAGAGAAGAAAGTGCGGGGCAGGGAGAAGGACCTGGTCGACCGCCGGAACAAGATCCACCTCCGGGAGGAAGAGCTCGGAAAACTCGAAAGGCAAGGTGCTAAAAAGGTTTAGCAGAACGCCAAAGAGGTTGAGCGCCTTACCCGTGCGAATTCGGAGCTTGCGGTGACCAGAAGATCCTTGGAGGAGATGCGAGGCTCAAGGACTGTGGAGTCCCAACAAGTTTGGGACTTCCTTTGCAAAGCCAACGACGCGCTGACGCCAATGGGTTTCAGTCCCATGCGTTCAAATGATCCGAAGCCGGAGCTGGACCTGGCCTTGCAGGTGTTGAGTTCGGTAGGCAACAAGCTCACCAAGATGGGAGATGTCATTGCGGACCAGCTGGAAACCGAGGAACAATCCCTGGCGAAGGATGTCGCAGAATTCGTGCTGACGTGCTACACAAGCCAGGACCCTCTATTCCCCCTGGACCCGGTGCTTGAAGGGACCATCGAAGGAGAGGGAGAAGCTGCCCAAGCCAGCGTATCGGAGGCTGCCCAGAAGGTCACTCCGTTCTTCCATAGGGTCTAGGACCATCTCTTTGTAGCTCCCACTTGTATCTTCTTTTCTTTTTTCTCCAATTTTGTAATCTCTTGTCTCCAGATGAATGAAATCCAAGTTTTTTGTGAATTTCATTTTTTGTCTTCAACACCTTTGTCCCACTTGGCCCCCTGGTAGATGTACACAATTTGATTGTGAACATGTACCAAGAGGATGTAACAGTTGTAGAACGTAGGTTCGAAGTCTTCGATAGTGAAGGCCCCCTGAGGTTGTTGGAGCTTAGTGGCTCCGGCATTGACCATCGTCAGAGCTTAGTTGCTCCGGCAGTACTCTCCATCAACGCGTAAAGCATCGACGGTTAGTCCTCTGGGGTGTCGGAGCTTGGTGGCTCCGGCGGTGACCTCTATCAACACGTGGTGTGTCGATAGCAGACTCCACTATAGAGTCTTCCCACCATCTTTTCTTCACGTTGACGGCTGGCCCCTAGCTTTACCGGAGCTGAGTAGTTCTAGTGACGCTCTCTATCAATGTTTGAACATTCACCACAAGCCGCCTAGAGGATGTCGGAGCTTTGGCAGCTCCGGCTTCATTCACCATCATCATAAAATATTTATTTTTCCTGCGCACTGAAGTCAAGAAAAATAGTAAAATCCATTTTCCTATCTATAACTTCATTATGACTTACTATTCCCGAGAAATTTTTAGGTCGAACACAATTCTAAATACAATCAAGTGCACTGCCTTGTTTCCTTCAGATCCGATCATTTCTGGACTCGCCTTACTTCGGCCTGCCGGGGTGTTGGTAGAGTGGCGTGCTTAGGGTGCATGACCAGGCTAAGTCGATAGCACACTCCGGCCCTAGATTGGCTTGGCGGCATTCAGGCGAGTAGACCATTAACAATGTTTGGACCCGGAAGAGTAGACAATGCAACTCGAATTGTACATGAACTGGTCGAGCTAAAGTTTCTTAATAATAGCACAACTTTGTTATAGACAAAAAAGAGAAAAATAAAAAATATAGAGCCTGTACAAAATAAATGCACGTGGAGTCTGTTTTCACACAATGATATCTTTCATTATAGGTCCAGGGTACAGGGGAAACAAGTACACTCTTAGGATACAGAACTAGGGTAAGTGTGTTTCGTTTCTCGTTTGACCCAAGGTAGCTAGCTACACTTTTAGTTCTGAGACTGTGACAAGTGTTGCATGGACGTTGCGGACCTAACGGGGTAGGTCCGGCTATCCTCCTGGAGGAGCTACCCAACTCTGTACAATGACTCTATAACATACATCACATGTAATTATAGACTCACCTCCGTGATATTAAGCGTAGAACTTACGGAGGTGCTCAATGTTCCAAGGATTAGGGAGAGGTGTCCCATCCTCGGTTGCCAAGCGAACGCATCCAGGACGGGATACTTTGATCACTCGGAAGGGTCCTTCCCAGTTGGGAGAAAGTTTGTTTCACCCTTCTCTGGATTGTATTCTCCGTAGCACCAGATCGCCTTCCTCGAGCTGTCGGCTGTGAACATGCCGTTGGTTATAGCGCCGAAGAGCTTGGCGGTATCGGGCATTCCGAATAGCTGCTCGGCACCTTCCCTCTTCAAGGAGGCCAAGGTATTCACGCCGAAGCTGGTCCTGCATGGCTTCATCAAAGGTCCGGACCTGGAGGGACCCCAAGGTGATTTCCGGAGGAAGGACTGCTTCAGCTCCGTACACCTAGAAGAAGGGTGTCTCTCCAGTTGACCGGTTTGGAGTTGTCCTGTTGGCCCATAGAGTGGGCGGAAGCTCTTCGATCCAGTTGGCTCCATGTTTTTTCAGGCGCTCATATGTGCGCGTCTTGAGTCCTTTAAGGATTTCTGCATTTGCTCTCTCAGCCTACCCATTGCTTGCCGGGTGAGCTACGGAAGCGTAGCTGACTTGGATGTCGAGGTCTTTGCAATATCCTTGGAAAGTAGAGCTTGTGAGTTGGGTCCCATTATCTGTTATGATTTTGTTTGGGACTCCAAATCTGCATACGATAGACTGCAAGAAGTTAATAGCTGATTGCTTGTTTATTGTCACAACTGGAGTTGCTTCCGGCCATTTGGTAAATTTGTCAATGGCAACATACAGGAACTTGTAACCTCCGACGGCTCTTGGGAAAGGTCCCAAGATATCCATCCCCCACACAACGAAAGGCCCTGTAGGAGGTATCATTTGTAGAGGCTGAGCCGGTGTATGAATTTGTTTTGCATGAAACTGGCATGCTTCACATTTCTTCACCAGCTCAGTCGCATCCTGGAGCACTGTAGGCCAGTAAAAGCCATGCCGAAAGGCTTTATCGACTTGCGTGCGGGTCGACGCATGGTTTCCACACTCGCCTCCATGGATTTCTGCGAGGAGCTAGCAGCCTTCTTCCTTTGTGATGCACCGCATTAGGACGTCGTTGGCACCGCGCCGGTAGAGATCCCCTTCTACCAACGTGTATCTTTTAGCCAATCTGACTATCCGGTCAGCGGATACATCATCGTCAGGAAGGATATTGTCTTTCAAGTAGCTCTGGATCTCCGAGATCCATGCATCGGAGCTAGCTTGAGCATTTGAGTTTTGCGTGCTGGGTTGCTTGGAGCTTCTGGCAGCACCTACGACCCTTGATGGCTGCCATGGTAACAGGGCCATCGGGACAGCCAGCTTCGGGATGCTGGTCTCGCCCCCTTCACTCAGTTTGGCGGGCTGAGCTGTGGGTTTTGACAATCTCCGGATGAAGGTTCCGTCGGGAGCCGGAGCTCCGGTTGACGCTTTCGTTGAGAGTTCATCAGCTTCAGCGTTATGGACACGCTGAACATGGTGGAGGTCCAGGACTTCGAAGTCCTTGTGAAGCCTCTAGACTTCAAGGAGATAAGCAGCTAGTTGGTGATTGTTGCAGGAGCATTCACCCTTCACCTATTTAATGATGAGCTGTGAATCTCCCTTGACCAACAGCTGCTTGACACCATATGATAGTGCCTCCTTTAGTCCGTAAATGAGTGCTTCATACTCCGCCAAGTTGTTGGTCACCTTGAAGTCAAGGTGGACCATGCATTTTACCTTCTCCCCGGTTGGAGTGAGGAGAAGGACTCCAACTCCGGCCCCCTACTTTTGCATGGAGCCGTCGAAGTAGAGACTCCAGTGAGGCTCGGTGAAGAACGGAGCTTTGAGTTCCAGTTTCTGCCCACTAGGGCCCCCAGGGTTTGATGGGGAGGGGGTCCATTCCGCCACAAAGTCCGCCAGTGCTTGACTCTTGATCGCTTGTCTTGGGACGAATTCAAGATCGAATTCGCCAATTCCGCTGCCCACTTTGCAATGTTCCTAGTGGAATTGGGATTATGCAAGATCGCACGCAGTGGATAAGAGGTCACCGCTGAGATCTTATGAGCTTGGAAGTAATGGCGAAGCTTCCTGGAGGCGATATGAACTGCATAAAGCAGCTTATGCACCTCTAGGTATCTAGTCTTGGCCTCATGGAGTACTTCGCTGATGAAGTACATTGGGCATTAGACTGTCTGGACCCTCTCGGAGGGGCCTAGAGCTTCCTCTTCATCGACCCGGACCCTCCCGGAGGGGTCCGGACCTTCTTTGGGGACCTCTGGGTCCTTGCTGAAGGTCCCTGGAGCTTCTTCTGGAGTGACCCGGACCCTCCCAGAGGGGTCCGGATCCTCTTGTTCAACAAGAGTAACTCCTTGTAGATCCAATTTTGGGGGCTGGGACCCAAACTCGCCTTCAGGAACCTCCTGACCCTCCCGGAGGGGTCTAGATTCCTGAGCTTGTAAAGGTTCTGGTCTCTCCGCCACAAGGACCATGCTGACAACTTCGTCAGTTGCCGAAATGTAAAGCAGTAAAGGCTCACCAGGATTCGGAGCTACCAAGGTTGGTAGGGTGGTGAGGAGCCGCTTCAGCTCTTGGAACGCCTTTTCTGTTTCTTCAGGCCATTGGAACGGTCCGTACTTCCTCAACAGCTTGAAGAAGGGAAGTGCCCGTTCCGCCAGTCTTGAGAAAGTTGATGGAGTTGGGCGGAAGGCTCATGAACCAGGACCTGGTGGTCCCAGTTAAAGCCACGGGGAATTAGTTGGCCATTACGGCCTCGTTACCTCTGGGTGCAAGGATTGCAGTGGAGTAAATCTGAAGAAACTCAGCAGGATTGACAGTCCCGTCAAATTTCTCCGGCAGGTGAGGCCGGAACATTTGTGGCCATCTGATCATGCGCAAGTGCATGGCCAGGGCAGAACAACCTCCTCCTACTCCCTCGGGAACAGGACTGTCTCGAGTCTCTCACCTTTCACGAGCACACTCGATGTGGACGCGGCTGTCCTGTTGACGGTAACGGCGATCAAGCCCCCCTGGAGGTCGTGATTTGAAAGCCTCGTTACTATATGGGTGCGCCGCGCCCCGGGAGGCAACAACGTCACTTGTTGAGATACAGCACGCCTCCTATTTTGGGAAGCGTGCAGACCAAGTCTGCCCGACAAAGTACGATGCTGCGATGGGGCCCGCCCCAAAGGGGGAGGACCTTGGTTGCTGATGCAATCGGCTGCTGCTGCAACCAAGTGTTCCACATCAGCCCTCCACTGCTCCATTGCACCCTGGGATGCACCCGGAGGTGGTGGGCATTGGAGAAGAGCACGCGCTGCATGGAGTGCGTGTTCGAGGTTGCTGTTATTCGCCGATGCGGTGACCGATGCAGATGCTCCGTCCCGCTGTCCAATTTGATTTGCTGGTGCAGGCGGTGGTGTCGGAGGCATGACTCCTGCTGGAGCTATGGCACCTGCTGGTTGCTGCATGTTGGAGGGATTGCCTCCAGTAGGTTGCACAGCGGGGTTGCCGTTGGATGACCCAGCAGCAGAGTTCACCATTCTTGAAATCTCGGGCGCCCCTACCTGGCGCGCCAACTGTTGGTGGTTGAATCCGGCAGATCTCCAGGCACTACTGTTAGTAGTCCGTGGAGTTTGTAGTTCGGTAATGGGCGCGCAGAGATTCAAGAGATGGTGGCAAATTGACACAGAGGTTTACATGGTTCGGGCCGCCTGAGCATAATACCCTACTCCACGGGGTGTGTTGATGTTGTATTGAGCGAGTGAGTATGTGTGTGAGAGCGTAAGTGTCTCGAGAGCTCAGAGAGAGATCCCTCTATGTATCATCGACCAGTCCTTCTATAGTACAAGGACTGGTCGTTACATCGTTAGCCTGGCCCGTCATGTGGCCCTAGCGGTTACTAATGTTTAATACACAATAAATGAGGTTAATTACCCTTAATAACATGGTAATAGGCCTTAACAGTACCGTTACTGGTATTAAGGGTCTTCTGATCGTGTGTCATTAATATGGTATTAATGACACTTAATCGGGTCTTGAAGTCCTTGATTGCCCCTTGAAGATCCAAGCCGTTGGGGGCCCACCAGTCTGATTGTTGAGGTTGAAGGTCCGACAGTTCGGACACGTGGCAGCTCTGGAGCTTACCGTCGTGGACGAGTAGGTCCGGTGCTATTGGACACGTGTCGGTACTGGAGCTTCCCTCTGTCTGGGGTTCGGTCCGGGGGTGCCATATTGGTATCCAGTCCGAAGCTTTCCCATGTGTGGGCGATTGCTCCGGTCTTACGATACACATGGCGGCCCTGGGACTAACCATGTCAGGGAAGCAGGTCCGATAACGGCTGACATGTGGGGCCTTCGGAGGTCTTCAAATCTGGTAGATGGAGTTTCCTTGTGGTCTTTGCAATCTCAAGGGGTATCCCGTATGCAGGGTACCGACACCAAGCAAGAAGAAGAGGAGGAGGAAATGAAAGAGAATCAAGATCCCCATCAACTTCGAGTTCTTCATCAACAATCCACCATCAAGTTATTCATCAACCCTAGATCGTCAAGATCCAAGTGTTGCCTCCAAGATCCTTGATTCATTGGAGTTCCAAACACCTAGTACACCTTCTATTCTCTTTTTCTTACGTGAATTCGACCCCAAATCTCCAGATTCACATCGATCTAGAAAACCCTAACCCGCTGATCTCGCAAAGTGCGGACTTGTTCGGTCCCTAGCGGACTAGTCCGATTTTCCTGGTTAAATTGTGTTGAATTAATTCTAAAATTAGACCTAATCAAATCCAAACCTGTATAAACTTGTTAAAATCTATTAGAACTAGATAGTGATCATTTATAAGCAATCTATCAACAAGTTCTACCTTGCATCTGCATTATTCATGCATGCCATGTCATATTGAGTAATATTTGTGCGCTTTTTGATTGTGTTTCTTGTTTGTATGTTTATTGTGTGGCATAGACAGATTTGCGCTAGAGAGTGCCACAGAGGATCTCCAGCACCAAGAGTTTGAAGGCTTTGACCCGAATCAATCCCAAGAGCAAGGCCAGTGTCCTGAAGCATATTGATCCTGTTTTAAAATAAATGTTTTGATTGCAAAACTGCATGCTTGTGTCAATTTGTTGGGAATCCTATGGTAGGAAGTTTACTAGTTTTGATTAACCAACCTTTTCACCTGGAATTTATGGTAGAGAGTCGGGATGGGTTTTTTACCTTTTTGCTTCGCTTGATTAATTGGGATGGAAGGACAACTATACCACTTAACTTAACTATGCATTTATGATATAATGGTTAACATGAATTGGTTAATATGATATGGTAATTGGTGATCTAAGCAAGCCTGGAATGTGGATGGGTTGGATGTTATGGTGGTTTGCTTGTTTTAGATCTAAGGACCGGTTCATGCGAGAATAAGCCAGGACTACAGTGCCACCACGAGGCCAAGTATGGGTGCGGCGTAGCTAATTAATTAGGTCTTTGCCAGTGCTATTCAGACCATTAAGGATGCTCAGGGAAGGGGTAGTCTGATTGGGTTTGTTGATGATTGGCGGGACTATCCTGGGATCCGAATGGCTCAAGAGCGGGCCCTTGGTTGAAGATGTGCTCAGTTGGAGGCATCACCACCGGTGAGACCTCAGTGGGGTCTAAATAGGCTAGTAATCCCTTTGTAAAGGCTATTTTGTGATCTCTTGGCCATACACCAAAGGAAGTGTAATTGGCGTAAGGGAGGTTTCTTTAGTCGCCGACGGGTGATGAAATCACAAACACGTGGATAAAGCGGTACAACCTCTGCAGAGTGTCTAATAAAACTATCATGATAGCCATGCTCCCAGTTATGAGCACCTGGACAACTTCTATGATTAGAGGGAACCCGGTATTGGGATGGTTTTTGGGATGGTTTGGTATTGGTAATAGTTATGGTTGATAATATGGTTATGGTTATGGCTGGTTATAAATTAA
Source organism: Tuctoria greenei (assembly GCA_036927565.1). Classification (NCBI taxonomy): domain Eukaryota; kingdom Viridiplantae; phylum Streptophyta; class Magnoliopsida; order Poales; family Poaceae; genus Tuctoria; species Tuctoria greenei. The sequence continues at coordinate 217,094,806 of JAYESD010000003.1, read as the reverse complement.
ATTCTTGTATTGAACATGGTTATTGGTATATGGATGCTGGATATGGAATATGTACTGGTACGATGATATTACTTATGGTTTATGATGGGTTTATTCACATACTTGATATACATTGCTTTTCAAATGTTTTGAATGTACTTTTCAGCACTTAGCCTTTATTATATTCGTCATTTGAATCAGCTACATGTCATACTTTCCACACTTGTTGAGTACGACATGTACTCACTCTTGCAATCCCCCCCCCCCCAACAGTTGCAGGTCAGGATTGGGAGTTTAACGATGATAATGCGGAGTTCTAGGCCGTGTCTACCATCAGTTTTGCCTGTGGTGTTGAATGGAGCTGCCTAGCTATTTAGTTTGCTTATATATATATATATATATATATATATATATATATATATATATATATATATATATATATATATATATATATATATATATATATATATACCCTATTGCTTATGCTGCCTAGCTGTTTAGTTTGCTTAGTTTCTTAAATAGTTTATTTCCGCTGCATTAGTTGAACTTGTCATTAATATTTATTAGAACTTGTACTCGAGGATAATATGGTTTGTGTAATAAAATTTGGTTAATTAATCTTGTTCCGTGATAATTTTCTGTATATCCTCTTGTGATTGCACTCGTGTATGTGTGTTGAACGTCCTGGGCACACATATACGTTCACTTAGTTCATTTTCGGAACCGGGTGTCACAAATTGGTATCAGAGCTACAGGTTGACCGTAGGACGCAGCCTAGATAGAATGGACACTTTAGAGCATATAGGAGCACTCAGGAATCAATGTTTTCTTGCTTGGTGTGCGGCTTGCTATATATATTGTTTGTTTGTGTGCTTAATAGAGGATTTTGGGATGCTTTAGCATTGCCATGTCCACGTAGGATAGTTAGTTGTCTAGTTTCATATCCCTTGATGCATATAGTTGGGGACATTTTCTAATTCTTACCTATTGCTTTTTTTCAGATGGTGATGACTCGTAACCAGAGGGATGGCAATGATGAAGAGGAGAACCATGGAGCACCTCAGAACAACAATGGACAAGGACCTGACCAAGGAGCTATTAATATTGAGCAGCTATTGGCTATGCAAAACCAGCTCATGCAGACCATGATACGAACTATGGGATAGCTGCAGGCTGGTAACATCAACAATCAGCCCCACATGCCTCCACCGCCACCCCCACCTCATAACCGATTGGGAGATTTTATGAGGACTAGACTGCCGACCTTTGCTCAAGCTGCTGACCCTATGGATGCGGATGATTGGCTCAAGTCCGTGGAGAAGAAGCTTGCTATAATCCAATGCAGTGACCGGGAGAAGGTTCTATTTGCATTTCATCAACTAGTTGGAGTAGCTGCCGGTTGGTGGGATTCACTATGCAATGCTCATGAGAACCAAGAGAGAATTACATGGGCCAAATTCAAAGAGAGCTTCCGTTCTCATTATGTGTCGGAAGGAGTGATGATCTTGAAGAGGCAAGAATTTGAGAACTTGAGGCAAGGAAGATCGAGCGTGGGTGAATATCTCAACAAATTCACTTAACTCTCAAGATATGCGCCTGAGGATGTTAGTCGGGACAACCGGAAGCAATATTTGTTCATGAGAGGCTTGAACAATGATATCCAAGTGCAATTGCTCAATTGTGACTATGCAAATTTCCAGAAGCTTCTGGACAAAGAAATTGTGGTGGAGAATAAGGTCCCAGAGATGGAGCAAGACAACAAGAGGAAGTCACCATATCAAGGACAGCAACAAAGAAGTAATGTGCTGTAACACCCTAAATTTTCGCATCCTGCATTGCATACATGATAACGCATTAAATATTAATAGAATAAAAGAAAAGATAAAACATCCCTATATGGTGTAGCAAAAAGAAGAAAAAAAAATAATTATAGCCTAAAACTTGTATTAGAGAATAAATATAAAATAATAATAATAATATATAAAAGAAAAATATATAAATAAATTTTATAATAAAGAAATATATATAAAAAGTAAATAAATAAAATAAATAAGATAAATAAAAATAATAAAACATAAATAATAATATAAATAATAAAATATATTATAAAATATAAAAAGGATAAAATAAAAAAAATAAAAGAAAAAGAAAATATATAAAAAATATATATAAAGAATAAATAATAATATAATAATATATAAAAAAATATAAAAAAATGAAAGAAAAAAAACCCAGCGCCACCCACGCGGCGCGCCTGCGCCCCGGGCCCCACGCCTGCCTGGGCTCCGCGCCGAGCGCCTGCTCCCGCGCGCAGCCAGCCGCGGGACCCCGCCTCCTGCACCCCGCCGCCCGAGGCGCCTGGTCCCCGCGCGCGACCGCGCCGCACGCCCACCCCGACCTCGCCTGGGCCCCGCATCCAGCTCCCACCGCCGCCTGCTCCCGGCCCCACCCGCCTGGCCCGCTCGCCCCAGCGCGCCTGCGCGCCGGCGCCCCGCTCGAGCCGCCTCCCACGCCCGGCGCGATTCCCGCAGCCTCACCCCGCACCGGCCCCGCCGCATGGGCCCCCCGCCTCCACGCACCCCACCCCGACCGCCCCGCTCGCGCCGAGCCCCGCGCCACACACCCCGCCGCCCTCCCGCTCCCACCGCGCGGTCCCGCTTGTCCCCCGCCCCGATCCGCGCGCCCTCCCACATGGCCCTGCTGGCTCCCACGCCCCGCACCCTTCCGCCGACGTGCGATGCGCCCCGCCTATCCCCGACCCCAACGCGCCCTAGGCCCCACTCGCGTGAACTGGATCGCACCACCCAACCGCGTGTGATTCGCGTGCCCCGGCCCCAGCTCCCGCGCGCGATTCAGTTCCGGTACGAGTCGGCCACGGCACCGGCCCTAGCGCCTGCGCCTATAAAAACGATGGGGGCTTCGCGTTTTTCGACGCCAGAAAAGCAGCCACCGCCAGAGACTCCAAAAAACACCCTAGCCGCCAGAAAAAGGGACGGGAGAAACAGAGGCACCGCAGGGAAGAAAAGGAAGAAAAAAGGAGGGGAAGAAGAGGAAGGAAAAGAGGAGGGCATCACCGTTCGCCGGAGATCGTCGTCGCCATCGCGTCGCCGTCATCGTGCCGCCGAAGGACTGCTGCGCCATCCACTTCGTCTATGCGTCACCCTCGTCCCTCGATCTTCGAAGCCATCGCATCTACGGTAGGATTCGTTTTTCCGATGCGAATTTTAGCGGCGCATTAGATCTAATAGACATAAATTGATTTTAGTTGCACCATAATTTTATTTTCAGCAGCATTAATTCCCGCTAAAACCCCCATAAACTCGTATGAACACGTATGAACTAGTTGCATCTAATTAATAAACAACTGTAATTAATTAATTATTGTACTTTGCATGCATGCATATCATCGCATGTTGATTAATGGGTGTGCATTGTGTTGATTTGTATGTATATTCTTGTATGTGTGATCACGAGTAGAGGGAAGTGCTCAAGAGATCGTGTACGAGGATTTCGAGAATCAAGACTTCGAAGCGCTTGAGCAACCCTATCCGCCGGAGCAAGGCAAGTGTCCTTGAAGCATATTGATCCTGTTTTAAAATAAACGTTTTGTTTGCAAAACTGCATGCTTGTGTCAATTTAATGGGAATCCTATGATAGGAAGTTTACTAGATTTGTTTAACCACCCTTGTCACCTGGAATATATAGTAGAGAATCGGGAAGGGTTTTTACCTTTTTGCTTCGCTTAATTAATTGGGATGGAAAAACCAACACTACACATTTAGTTATGCATCAATTATATTCTGGTTAATGTGAACTGGTCAGTACGGTTTGGTAATGGGTGATCTAAGCAAGCCTGGTATGTGGATGGGTTGGATGTTATGGTGGTTTGCTTGCTTTAGATCTAAGGACCGGTTCATGCGAGAATAAGCCAGGACTACAGTGCCACCACGAGGCCAAGTATGGGTGCGGCGTAGCTAATTAATTAGGGCTTTGCTAGTGCTGTTTGGACCATTGTGGATGCTCGGGGAAGGGGTAGTCGGATTGGGTTTGTTGATGATTGGTGGGACTACCCTGGGATCCGAATGGCTCAAGAGGGGGCCCTTGGTTGAAGATGTGCTCAGTTGGAGGCATCGCCACCGGTGAAACCTCAATGGGGTCTAAATAGGCTAGTAATCCCTTTGTAAAGGCTATTTTGTGATCTCTTGGCCATACACCAAAGGAAGTGTAATTGGCATAAGGGAGGTTCTTTAGTCGCTGACGGGTGATGAAATCACGAACACGTGGGTAAAGTGGTACAAACTCTGCAGAGTATAAAAACTATCATGATAGCCGTGCTCCCGGTTATGAGCGCCTGGACAACTTCCATGATTAGAGGGAAATTGGGATTTGGGATGGTTATGGTTTGGTAATGGTTATGGTTTGGTAATGGTTATGGTTGATATTATTATTATGGTTATGGTTATGGATGGAATTATGGTTTATGACATTGACTATGGTTATTGATAATGGTGAACTATGGACTGGTATTATTATGGTTACATGGTTTATGATGGGTTTACTTCACATAAATATAATACGTTGCTTTTCAAAGGTTTTACTGTACTTTTCAGCACTTAGCCATTATTATTGTCGTCATTTGGATCAACCACATGTCATACTTTCCACACTTGCTGAGTACGACATGTACTCACTCTTGCAATCCCCCCCCCCCCCCCCAACAGTTGTAGGACAGGATTGTCAGTTTAATGGCGATAATACGGAGTTCTAGGCCGTGTCTACCTTCAGCTTTGCCTGTGGTGTTATTGGAGCTGCGCTATCCCTTATGCTTAATTGCTTAGTTGCTTAATTAGTTTATTTCCGCTGCATTAGTTGAACCTGTCATAAATATTCATTAGAGCTTGTGTTCGAGGATAATATGGTTTGTGTAATAAAATTTGATAATTAATCTGGTTCTGTGGTATTTTTCTGTATACTCTTTTGTGATTGCACTCGTGTATGTGTGTTGAACATCCTGGGCACACATATGCGTTAGCTTGGTTCAGTTTTCGGAACCGAGCGTCACAGATTGGTATGAGAGCCACAGGTTGACCGTAGGACGCAGCCTAGGTAGAATGGACACTTAGAGCACATAGGAGCACTCAGGAATCAATGCGTTTTTGCTTAGTGTGTTGTTTGCTATATATATTGTTTGCTTGGATGCTTAATAGAGGATTTTGGGATGCCTTAGCATTGCCATGTCCACCTAGGCTAGTATAGCTAGTTGGTTAGCTTCATATCCCTTGATGCATATAGTTGGGGACGTTTCTAAATTCTTACCTATTGCTATTCTTCAGATGGTGAGGACTCGCAATCAGAGGGATGTCAATGGTGAGGAGGATAACCATGGAGTACCTCAGAACAACAACGGACAAGGACCTGCTCATGGAGCTATCAACATTGAGCAGCTATTGGCTATGCAAAACCAGCTCATGCAGACCATGATACAGACAATGGGACAGCTGCAGGCTGGCAATATCAACAATCAGCCCCACATGCCTCCACCGCCACCCCTGCCTCCTCATAACCGACTGGGAGAGTTTATGAGGACTAGGCTGCCGACTTTTGCTCAAGCTGCTAACCCTATGGATGCTGATGATTGGCTCAAGTCTGCGGAGAAGAAGCTAGCCATTGTCCAATGCAGTGACCGAGAGAAGGTCCTATTTGCTTCTCATCAACTTGTTGGAGCAGCTGCCGATTGGTGGGATTCACTATGCAATGCTCATGAGGATCAAGAGAGGATCACCTGGGCGGAATTCAAGGAGAGTTTCCGTTCTCATTATGTGCCGGAAGGTGTTATGATCTTGAAGAGACAAGAATTCGAGAACTTAAGGCAAGGAAGATCAAGCGTGAGTGAATATCTCAACAAGTTCACTCAACTCTCAAGGTATGCGCCTGAGGATGTTAGTCGGGACAGCCGGAAACGGTACTTGTTCATGAGAGGCTTGAACAATGAGATCCAAGTGCAACTACTCAACTGCGATTATGCCAACTTCCAGAAGCTTGTGGACAAAGCAATTGTAGTTGAGAACAAGATTCGTGAGATGGAGCAAGACAATAAGAGAAAGGCGCCATATCAAGGACAGCAACAAGGAAGTAATGTGCGCCCTCGCTTTGCGCCGCCCAATGCGCTTTACTACAGCTCTTCTATTCCTGCTCAGCGCCCTGGATCTGCACCGCGCCCAGCTCAGTTTGTGCAGCAACGCCCTGTCATGCAAGCACCTAGGCCTCCAATGCCTTATGCACCTCGTGGTGATTTTCCTGGAGCCAATGCTCAAAACCAAGCTCGTCCCAATAATTTTGGTGGAGTTAAGAGGTGCTATACTTGTGGAGAAGCTGGACACTTTGCGAATCAATGTCCTAAGTCAGGCCTTGGTCAAGGAAGCAATGTGCCGAGGCAAAACCCAAGACCCAATGGAGGACATCCACAAGGGAGCCGTGGACAGCAGAATTTTGCTTGTGGCAACGTGAACCATGTCTCTACGGAGGATGCTCAACAAGCGGATGACGTGGTCATTGGTATGTTTCTCGCAAACTCCAACCCCACGACTATGTTATTGATTCTGGAGCATCGCATTCATTCATTGCATCGAAGTATGTTGCCAAGTATAGTTTGCCTATCTCTCATATGAAGTTTACTCTGTTGGTTAAGTCTCCTGGAGGAGATGAGCACAAATATAGTATGTCCAAAAATAAGCCTTAGAATAAGGGGGGTAGACTTCCCCGCCAACCTCATTGTTTTGGATTCACAAGGAATAAGAGGATCCGTTGGTGCAAAGTGCAATAGAAACACCATACGGAAACCGAAGCTACATGGGAACGTGAAGAAGACTTGAAGGCAGAATTCCCTCACCTTTTCTCCACGCTATCGAATCTCGAGGGCGAGATTCACTTTAAGGGGGTAGATTTGTAACACCCTAATTTTTCGTATCCTGCATTGCATACATGATCATGCATTAAATATTAATAGAATAAAGAAAAGATAAAACATACATATATAGTGTAGCAAAAAGAAGAAAAAAAATAATAATTATAGCCTAAAACTTGTATTAGAGAATAAATATAAAATAATAATAATAATATATAAAAGAAAAATATATAAATAAATTTTATAATAAAGAAATATATATAAAAAGTAAATAAATAAAATAAATAAGATAAATAAAAATAATAAAACATAAATAATAATATAAATAATAAAATATATTATAATAATATAAAAAGGATAAAATAAAAAAATAAAAGAAAAATAAAATATATAAATATATATATATATATATATATATATATAAAGAATAAATAATAATATAATAATATATAAAAAAATATAAAAAAAGAAAGAAAAAAAACCCAGCGCCTCCCACGCGGCACGCCTGCGCCCCGGGCCCCACGCCCGCCTGGGCTCCGCGCCGAGCGCCTGCTCCCGCGCGCAGCCAGCCGCGGGACCCCGCCTCCTGCACCCCGCCGCCCGAGGCGCCCGATCCCCGCGCGCGACCGCGCCGCACGCCGACCCCGACCTCGCCCGGGCCCCGCATCCCGCTCCCACCGCCGCCTGCTCCCGGCCCCACCCGCCTGGCCCGCTCGCCCCACCGCGCCTGCGCGCCGGCGCCCCGCCCGAGCCGCCTCCCACGCCCGGCGCGATTCTCGCAGCCTCACCCCGCACCGGCCCCGCCGCCTGGGCCCCCCGCCTCCACGCGCCCCACCCCGACCGCCCCGCTCGCGTCGAGCCCCGCGCCACGCACCCCGCCGCCCTCCCGCTCCCACCGCGCGGTCCCGCCTGTCCCCCGCCCCGATCCGCGCGCCCTCCCACATGGCCCCGCTGGCTCCCACGCCCCGCGCCCTTCCGTCGACGCGCGATGCGCCCCGCCTAGCCCCGCCTGTCCCCGACCCCAGCGCGCCCTGGGCCCCGCTCGCGTGAACCGGATCCAACCGCGCGCGATTCGCGTGCCCCGGCCCCAGCTCCCGCGCGCGATTCAGTTCCGGTACGAGTCGGCCACGGCGCCGGCCCTAGCGCCTGCGCCTATAAAAATGACGGGGGCTTCGCGTTTTTCGATGCCAGAAAAGCAGCCGCCACCAGAGACTCCAAAAAACACCCTAGCCGCCAGAAAAAGGGACGGGAGGAACAGAGGCACCGCAGGGAAGAAAAGGAAGAAAAAAAGGAGGGGAAGAAGAGGAAGGAAAAGAGGAGGGCATCACCGTTCGCCGGAGATCGTCGTCGCCATCGCGTCGCCGTCGTCGTGCCGCCGAAGGACTGCTGCGCCATCCACTTCGTCTACGCGTCACCCTCGTCCCTCGATCTTCGAAGCCATCGCATCTACGGTAGGATTCGTTTTTCCAATGCGAATTTTAGCGACGCATTAGATCTAATAGACATAAATTGATTTTAGTTGCACCATAATTTTATTTTCAGCAGCACTAATTCCCGCTAAAACCCCCATAAACTCGTATGAACACATATGAAATAGTTGCATCTAATTAATAAACAACCGTAATTAATTAATTATTGTACTTTGCATGCATGCATATCATCGCATGTTGATTAATGGGTGTGCATTGTGTTGATTTGTATGTATATTCTTGTATGTGTGATCACGAGTAGAGGGAAGTGCTCAAGAGATCGTGTAGAGGATTTCGAGAATCAAGACTTCGAAGCGCTTGAGCAACCCTATCCGCCGGAGCAAGGCAAGTGTCCTTGAAGCATATTGATCCTGTTTTAAAATAAATGTTTTGTTTGCAAAACTGCATGCTTGTGTCAATTTGATGGGAATCCTATGATAGGAAGTTTACTAGATTTGTTTAACCACCCTTGTCACCTGGAATATATAGTAGAGAATCGGGAAGGGTTTTTACCTTTTTGCTTCGCTTAATTAATTGGGATGGAAAAACCAACACTACACATTTAGTTATGCATCAATTATATTCTGGTTAATGTGAACTGGTCAGTACGGTTTGGTAATGGGTGATCTAAGCAAGCCTGGTATGTGGATGGGTTGGATGTTATGGTGGTTTGCTTGCTTTAGATCTAAGGACCGGTTCATGCGAGAATAAGCCAGGACTACAGTGCCACCACGAGGCCAAGTATGGGTGCAGCGTAGCTAATTAATTAGGGCTTTGCTAGTGCTGTTTGGACCATTATGGATGCTCGGGGAAGGGGTAGTCGGATTGGGTTTGTTGATGATTGGTGGGACTACCCTGGGATCCGAATGGCTCAAGAGGGGCCCTTGGTTGAAGATGTGCTCAGTTGGAGGCATCGCCACCGGTGAAACCTCAGTGGGGTCTAAATAGGCTAGTAATCCCTTTGTAAAGGCTATTTTGTGATCTCTTGGCCATACACCAAAGGAAGTGTAATTGGCATAAGGGAGGTTCTTTAGTCGCCGACGGGTGATGAAATCACGAACACGTGGGTAAAGTGGTACAAACTCTGCAGAGTATAAAAACTATCATGATAGCCGTGCTCCCGGTTATGAGCGCCTGGACAACTTCCATGATTAGAGGGAAATTGGGATTTGGGATGGTTATGGTTTGGTAATGGTTATGGTTTGGTAATGGTTATGGTTGATATTATGATTATGGTTATGGTTATGGATGGAATTATGGTTTATGACATTGACTATGGTTATTGATAATGGTGAACTATGGACTGGTATTATTATGGTTACATGGTTTATGATGGGTTTACTTCACATAAATATAATACGTTGCTTTTCAAAGGTTTTACTGTACTTTTCAGCACTTAGCCATTATTATTGTCGTCATTTGGATCAACCACATGTCATACTTTCCACACTTTCTAAGTACGACATGTACTCACTCTTGCAATCCCCCCCCCCCCCCAACAGTTGCAGGACAGGATTGTGAGTTTAATGGCGATAATACGGAGTTCTAGGCCGTGTCTACCGTCAGCTTTGCCTGTGGTGTTATTGGAGCTGCGCTATCCCTTATGCTTAATTGCTTAGTTGCTTAATTAGTTTATTTCCGCTGCATTAGTTGAACCTGTCATAAATATTCATTAGAGCTTGTGTTCGAGGATAATATGGTTTGTGTAAAAAAATTTGATAATTAATCTGGTTCTGTGGTATTTTTCTGTATACTCTTTTGTGATTGCACTCGTGTATGTGTGTTGAACATCCTGGGCACACATATGCATTAGCTTGGTTCAGTTTTCGGAACCGGGCGTCACATGTGCGCCCTCGCTTTGCACCACCCATGCGCCGATTTGCACCACACCCAACACAGTTTGTGCAGCAATGCCCTATTATAGAAGCACCTAGGCCTCCAATGTCTTATGCACCTCGTGCCAACTATCCTGGTGCTAATGCTCAGAACCAAGCTCGTCCCAATAATTCTGGTGGAGTTAAGAAGTGCTATACTTGTGGAGAAGCTGGACACTTTGCACATCAATGTCCTAAGTCAGGCCTTGGTCAAGTAAGCAATGCACCGAGACAAAACCCAAGACCCAATGGAGGACAACCACAAGGGAACCGTGGACAGCAGAAATTTTCTCATGGCAACGTGAACCATGTCTCTACAGAGGATGCTCAACAAGCGGATGACGTGGTCATTGGTATGTTTCTCGCAAACTCCAACCCGTCGACTATGTTATTTGATTCTAGAGCATCACATTCATTCATTGCATCGAAATATGTCACCAAGTATTGTTTGCCTATCTCTCATATGAAGTTTGCTCTATTGGTTAAGTCTCCTAGAGGAGAGATGAGGACAAATATAGTATGTCGAAAAGTAAGCCTTAGAATAAGGGGGGTAGACTTCTCCGCCAACCTCATTGTTTTGGATTCTTAGTATTGGACATTATACTTGGTATGGACTGGTTGAGGAAGCACAATGGAGTTATTGAGTGTGCCATGAAGACAGTGAAGTTGACCAATGAAGAAGGGATCATCGTAGAATTTGAAGCATCTCAAACCGCACCGAAGCAATTGGAGATGAATCATATGGACGGTGCCGCAATTGAGGAGATTCCGGTGGTGTTTGAAGTTTTGGATGTTTTTTCGGACGAGTTGCCAGATATGCCACCTAACCAAGATATTGAGTTTTTTATTGACTTAATACCTGGAACTGCACCTATAGCTAAGAGACCGTAGAGGATGCCTCCTATGGAATTAGCGGAGCTCAAGAAGCAAATTCAAGAGCAACTAGAGAAGGGTTTTATTTGTCCCAGCTCTTCACCTTGGGGGGCGCCCGTTCTATTTGTGGACAAGAAGGATAGATCCCAAAGGATGTGCATAGATTACCGAGCTCTCAACGAGGTAACAATCAAGAACAAGTACACCTTGCCACACATAGATAACTTGTTTGATCAGATGAAGGGTGCTTGTGTTTTTTCTAAGATTGATTTGAGATCAGGATACTTCCAAATGAAGATTAGACCATTGGACATACCCATGATAGCTCTTAGGACACGGTATGGATCTTATGAGTACACCTCATGTCTTTTGGATTGACAAATGCGCCTGCCTATTTTATGTACCTCATGAATAAGGTCTTCATGGAGTACTTGGATAAATTTGTCGTGGTGTTCATTGATGGCATTATGATCTACTAGAAGGATGAGAAGGAACTTGCGGAACATTTGAGGCTTACATTGCAGAAATTGAGGGAGCATCAATTGTATGCCAAGTTCAATAAGTTACAATTGTGGTTGAGAGAAGTATCGTTTTTGGGTCATATCATTTCAGGGGGAGGAGTTTCGGTTGATCCAGGAAAAGTGAGGGACGTGTTAAAATGGGAGCCCCCGCAGAATGTAAAGGAGATCAGGAGTTTTCTTGGGATGGCTGGATATTACTGTAGATTCATCAAGGACTCTTCCAAGATAGCCAAGCCTATGACGGAGTTGCTAATGAAGGGAAAGGCGTTCCAATGGACTGAAGCTTGTCAAAACAGTTTTGAGGAGTTGAAGAAGAGGTTAACAACGGCCCCAGTTTTGGTTTTGCCATATGTCAGCAAGAGTTTTGACATATATTGCGATGCCTTGAGACAAGGACTTGGATGTGTGCTTATGCAAGAAGGTCAAGTGGTCGCCTATGCGTCAAGACAATTGAAGAAACATGAGAAGAATTACCCAACGCATGATTTGGAACTTGCAACCGTGGTTCACGCGTTAAAGATTTGGAGACATTATATCCTTGGTCATTGGTGTGAAATTTACATGGATCACAAGAGTCTTAAGTATATTTTTACACAAACGGATCTGAATTTGAGGCAACAAAGATGGTTGGAGCTTATCAAGGATTATGATTTGGGAATCAATTATCACCCGGGAAAGGCCAATGTAGTGGCCGATGCTTTAGGTCGGAAAGGAGTAAGTCACCAACTCACGGTTCGAGAATTACCATCCGAGTTATGTAAGGAATTTCAACGGTTGATCCTTGGATTTGTAAATGAGATGGGGATGATGGATTTAAATCCGACTTTGGAGCAAGAAATTCGGGAAGCTCAAACAAAGGATGAGGAGATTCAGGAAATCAAGGAAAGGACCCAAGAGGGAAGAGAATTCAGATTTGATGAGGATGAACATGGTACTCTATGGCTTGGTAAGAGGATTGTCGTGCCTAATGTGAAGCATATTCGGGAGACAATATGAAAAGAGGCACATGACTCACCTTACTCAATTCACCCCGGTTGTACGAAGATGTACAAAGACTTGAAGGCTTGCTATTGGTGGGACATCATGAAAAATGGCATAACTGAATATGTAGCATTGTGTGATGTGTGTAAACGAGTCAAGGCGGAACATCAAAGGCCAGCTGGATTATTGCAACCATTGAGGATCCCAGAATGGAAGTGGGAAGAAATTGGAATGAAATTCATAGTTGGGTTACCACGTACTCAGTCCGGTTATGACTCAATTTGGGTAATTGTGGATCACTTAACCAAGTCAGCTCATATTTTCCCTGTGAAGACCAAATATACAGCTGCAAAATTGGCCGAAATATACATGGAGCATATTGTGTGTCGACACGGAGTACCGAAGAAGATAGTCTTGGATAGAGGTTCTCAATTTACCTCCAGATTTTTGCAGAAATTGCATGAAGCATTGGGAACAAGGTTGAACTTCAGTTCGGCATGTCACCCTCAAACGGATGGACAAACCGAGAGGACCAATCAAATTTTGGAGGACATGCTAAGAGTTTGTGCTTTAAATCATGGGAAAGGTTGGGACAAGAGCTTGCCATATGCAGAATTTTCTTATAATAATAGTTACCAACAAGCTTGAAGATGTCACCTTATGAAGCACTATATGGAAGGAAGTGTAGGACGCCTTTATTCTGGAATGGGACAGGAGAAACCCAAGTATTTGGTTCGGATGTGTTGATAGAAGCTGAAAAACAAGTTCAGGTCATCTGTGAGAACTTGAGGGCTGCCCAATCAAGACAAAAAGGCTATGCGGCAAATAGGAGAAGGAAACTAGGACTACGTTTACCTCAAGGTGTCACGAATGAGAGGTCATAAGAGGTTTAACATAAGAGGCAAGCTAGCACCTCGCTATATCGGACCATTAAAGATTTTGGACAAAAGAGGAGAAATAGCGTATAAGTTAGAGATGCCAGCTCATCTTTCGGATGTCCATTATGTCTTTCATGTTTCCCAGCTCAAGAAGTGCTTGAGTGTACCAGAAGAACAAGTGCCAATGGAAGGGTTGGAATTAGAGGCAGATTGGACTTATGCCGAACAACCGGTCAAAATCTTGGAAACCAAGGAGAGGGTCACAAGGAACAAGGTTATTAGATGGCGTAAAGTTCAATGGAAGCACCACACAGAGAAAGAAGCAACATGGCAATTGGAGGATGATCTCAAGAAGGAATTTCCCTATCTCTTCTCTTCCGCATCGAATCTTGAGGGTGAGATTCATTTTAAGGGGGGTAGGTTCATAACACCCTCATTTTCATGCATCATGCCCTACATACATTCATATACATGTTTAACATTAATACACATAAAGAGGAATAAGTTTAAAATTGATTTGGAACAAAACTCCACTTAAAATTCTGGAAAGTGCGGACTAGTCTGAGTTTGGTGTGGACTAGTCCGATTTCTCTCTGACCTCGATCGGACTTGTACGTTTTTGCTGCGGACTTGTCTGTTTTTTCCTCTGCACACTTTCATACTTGTCCAGTCCTATGCGGACTAGTACGGTGTTCCAAGAATCCTAGAAAATTTGCTAAGTCCCTGGACTTCTCCGGACTAGTTCGGTGTTCTAGCGGACTTGTCTATTTTCCTCTCTGACTAAAGTCGGACTTGTCCGATTTTTGGCCTGAGTTGTCCGATTTTCTCTCTGGACAACTTCGGACTAGTCCAGTCCTTTTCGAACTTGTCCGATATTTCGCGACTTCGAGTTGATCTTTTGTTTCATGAATTGTTTCTTGGGTTTTACGTTATGTGGGCCTAGGGACGTCGTGCCTAACTCTTTTAGAGCCCATGTGGGACTCTAAACCGGCCTCTACTCATCTCAAACTTGAAATCCATCTAACCCTAGCCTCCACCTCTATATAAACAACCCACCCCTTGGCTTGACATCTATTTGCCACTTTCCACCCCACCCAAACCGTAGTTTGTGGAGAGCCACCACCAAGGAGGGAGAAGGAGATCCCAAGCAAGAAGAACAGGAGGAGGAAATGAAAGAGGATCAAGATCCCCATCAACTTCGAGTTCTTCATCAACAATCCACCATCAAGTTCTTCATGAACCCTAGATCGTCAAGATCCAAGTGTTGCCTCCAAGATCCTTGATTCATTGGAGTTATAAACACCTGGTATACCTTCTATTCTCTTTTCCTTACATGAATTCAACCCCAAATCTCCAAATTCACATCGATCTAGAAAACCCTAATCTGCTGATCTCGCAAAGTGCGGACTTGTCCGGTCCCCAGCGGACTAGTCCGATTTTCCTAGTTAAATTGTGTTGAATTAATTCTAAAATTAGACCTAATCAAATACAAACCTATATAAACTTGTTAAAATCTATTAGAACTAGATAGTGATCATTTAAAAGGAATCTATTAACAAGTTCTACTTTGCATTTGCATTATTCATGCATGCCATGTCATATTGAGTAATATTTGTGCGCCTTTTGATTGTGTTTCTTGTTTGTATGTTTATTGTGCGGATTAGACGGATTTGCGCTAGAGTGCCGCGGGGGATCTCCTGCACCAAGAGTTTGAAGGCTTTGACCCAAATCAATCCCAAGAGCAAGGCAAGTGTCCTTGAAGCATATTGATCCTATTTTAAAATAAATGTTTTGATTGCAAAACTGCATGCTTGTGTCAATTTGATGGGAATCCTATGGTAGGAAGTTTACTAGTTTTGATTAACCAACCTTGTCACCTAAAATTTATGGTAGAGAGTCGGGATGTGCTTTTTACCTTTTTGCTTCGCTTGATTAATTGGGATGGGAGGACAACTATACCACTTAATTTAACTATGCATTTATGAGATAATAATTAACATGAACTAGCTATGATATGGTAATGGGTGATCTAATCAAGCCTAGAATGTGGATGGGTTGGATATTATGGTGGTTTGCTTGCTTTAGATCTAAGGACTGGTTCATGCGAGAATAAGCCAGGACTACAGTGCCACCACGAGGCCAAGTATGGGCGTGACATAGCTGATTAATTAGGGCTTTGCCAGTGCTATTTGGACCATTAAGGATGCTCGGGGAAGGGGTAGTCGGATTGGGTTTGTTGATGATTGGTGGGACTACCCTGGGATCCGAACGGCTCAAGAGGGGGCCCTTGGTTGAAGATGTGCTCAGTTGGAGGCATCACCACCAGTGAAACCTCAGTGGGGTCTAAATAGGCTAGTAATCCCTTTGTAAAGGCTATTTTGTGATCTCTTGGCCATACACCAAAGGAAGACTAATTGGCGTAGGGAGGTTTCTTTAGTCGCCGACGGGTGATGAAATCACAAACACGTGGGTAAAGCGGTACAACCTCTATAGAGTGTCTAATAAAACTATCATGATAGCTGTGCTCCCGGTTATGAGCACCTGTACAACTTCCATGATTAGAGGGAATCCGGTATTGGGATGGTTTTTCGGATGGTTTGGTATTGGTAATGGTTATGGTTGATAATATGGTTATGGTTATGGCTGGTTATTAATTAAATTCTGGTATTGAACATGGTTATTGGTATATGGATGCTGGATATGGAATATGGACTGGTACTATGATATTACTTATGGTTTATGATGGGTTTATTCACATACTTAATATACATTGCTTTTCAAATGTCATA
The DNA here is from genome assembly GCA_036927565.1 of Tuctoria greenei. Classification (NCBI taxonomy): domain Eukaryota; kingdom Viridiplantae; phylum Streptophyta; class Magnoliopsida; order Poales; family Poaceae; genus Tuctoria; species Tuctoria greenei. The sequence goes on along the minus strand of JAYESD010000003.1, from coordinate 217,078,538 downwards.
AATGTACTTTTCAGCACTTAGCAATTATTATATTCGTCATTTGAATCAGCTACATGTCATACTTTCCACACTTGCTGAGTACGACATGTACTCACTCTTGCAATCCCCCCAACAGTTGCAGGTCAGGATTGAAAGTTTAACGATGATAATACGGAGTTCTAGGCCGTGTCTGCCGTCAGCTTTGCCTGTGGTGTTGAATGGAGCTGCTCATATATATATATATATATATATATATATATATATATATATACCCTATTGCTTATGCTGCCTAGCTGTTTAGTTTGCTTAGTTGCTTAATTAGTTTATTTCCGTTGCATTAGTTGAACTTGTCATTAATATTCATTAGAACTTGTATTCGAGGATGATATGGTTTGTGTAATAAAATTTGGTTAATTAATCTTGTTCTGTGGTAATTTACTGTATATCCTTTTGTGATTGCACTCGTGTATGTGTGTTGAACATCCTGGGCACACATATGCGTTCACTTGGTTCATTTTCGGAACCGGGTGTCACACGAATCCTTATTAAGTATGAGGCCCCTGAGCAGACACATGAATGAATTTACCCAATTTAAGAGTGGACGACAACATCAAACCACTTAAGTCATTATATTACAATTGCAACAAGTCATGTGTTCCGTCAAACACATTGACATTAGATTGCAAATGTTAAAATCCAGGATCATACCATTGGTTTTAAGCAAATCAATCACAAGCAATTGCTTGCGATACCGTTTATAAAAGGTCTTCCACCCAAGCTTTCAGTGAACACGTAGTCGACATGGGTTTTAAGGAAGAGCCTATGATCAACTGGATACTAAGGGGCCAACTGAGAGTAAAGTTGTTTCTGAATATGAGATATATTGTGGTCGTTCGAGTCAGATAGTGCGTAACTAGCTATTCTTGATGCGACGTGCCTTATATGTTGAATATGAAGAAGCCAACACTAAGTTCATAATTAAGTGAGTTTTATGTTTAAGTTTAAGTTAGTCTCGATCTGTGGAGATCAAGGGGGAGAATGTTGGAGGTTGATCTCCAACAGACACTACGTAAGAAAGGCTCATCCGAGACGTGCTCAAACGAAGAAGGGAGACGAACAAACAGTGCGTCTCTGTTGCCGCATCTCGCATTACATTATCATCAAGGACGAGCAGCTAGCACGTTGCCTGTCAGCCTAAGTGCGAGACAAGCTCAAATATAGTGCGTCTCCTTTCTTTGAGTCATAACAGACCAGCTTTACGGGGCCGTTGGAGACGAGCATCGCGCGCGTTGCCCATTAGCATACATGCGAGATAAGCTCATATATAGCACGTCGCAGATTTATTGACTGATCTGAGATGAGCTTTATGTTACCCCATCGTAGATTTGTTGACTGATCTGAGATGATCTTTGTTACAGCTCGTCGTAGATTGTTTACAGGCAGGGTCACTGCGGCACTAACAGGGAGACATTCTCGGCTAGATGCATGTCTCCTATTAGGTTCCCCCCACTCGTGATTATCCTGGTTGCCTGCTGCATTCTAGAGCTAGCCAGGATTTGGCAGCCGCATTGCTAGTGTCAGCAATAGCAATATACATATAGAAACATATGTATAGCCAAATGGAGATAACACACATTGACCAATCAAATATTAACAAAGTGTCAATCGTGGTTACCAGGTAACTATTTACACAAAGAATTCTCGTGTTCATCCAGCTTAACAAGTAACTAATTACACAAAGAATAACTGTCACCTAATCCTCTAGTTTGTAATGAAATTCTCCCTTTGAATTAATGATTTTGGAAATGATGAACCTTCATAGTACATATCTAATTTGCTCAAGGCTATGACCTTTAGCGTTCCTGAAGGCGGGTCCGTAGTCCTGCCACACGATAAAATAAGATTTAGCAAAATATTAGTAATAAAGTAAAATAAATGCACTTACACATACATCGCAATTAGGCTGATCTCCAAATAAAGCTATGTGTAAGTAGACATGAAAGCCGCACGTGTTGGCCGGAGCTTGTTGTGGGACGTCGAATGCATTATGATGTTTAAGTTGTCGACATTTTCCTTTTACTTTTACAAAAGCTCTAAACAAAAACATTCACAATTAATGTAAAATTACCGTGCAAGGACGAAACAGTCAGAAACTAAAGTGAAGAAGAAACTTACTCGTTAATAATGGAAGAAATATCATTCCATTTACGAATTATTCGCTTACCATTTTTTCATCTCTCGACCTTAAGGAGTCACATTACCAAACTTGCTCGTACTTTTTAGAAATTGCTATGGTTACCCAATGGTTACCGGGGTTGAAGGTACGACTAGGAGCTCCTTATCACAGTAGTGTTTCATTGCCTTCACAAAATATTGAACATTATCTTTTAAGCCGCTTGATGTTTGAATATAAGTTCTCATTGGTACTTGCGGGTCAAAATATGCAGGAGACGCGTTTCCTGTATTATGACGAGTATGTTGTTGTTGGTGCCTACACGTAAAATGCCAAATTTGTTATATATAACACTTATATTGAGTATATGTATTGAAGAACCTAGTTTTTGAGGACTTACAATGAAAAGCAACATAATAGAGAGACATGCAACAAATTGAGATTGAAAAGGTCATAGAGATCAGACCATTCAAGGACAAAAGCGCCATGACCCGAGAGAAAGTGTTTATCCTTGAATGCCCCTAGTATGGTTTGAATTTTTTTTTTGTAATTTTCCATGTAATATTGATGAAGTCGAACACAAAGTTTACCAACTTGTTTGAGTGCGCCTGCAGTTAACATCGGCTTTCCCATTTTAAACTTCAGGATGTCATGCGTCATAGCTTTCGGCACCGTCAGGTTAGCTTTCGACTCTTTTATTGGTTTCTTGCAAGCTTCCTTCGACGATAATCGCCGCTGCGGCTGACTCTTGTTCTTGGCACGCACATTCTTCATCGGCTTTGCCAGTGGCTGATCAGGTGTAGGGAGCAGGGCACTCCGTGTGCGAGGTCGAGACAGACATGGCTCCTCTTCAAGTGGAGACTTCTGCGACAACTCTAGAGTTGGAGACAAATGCATCTTCTCTATAACTAGAGGAAACTACTCTCCAATTAGAGACTTCTATTGCTTCTCTATAACAGGAGGCAACAATAGCTCTAGAATTGGAGACAAATCCATCTGCTCTGGATTTTCAGGCAGAAGTAGACGTGCCTCAGGAGACATCGAAGCATTAGAGGTCGACGCGGAAGCTGCTGCTGCTGCTGGGTCAACAACAATAAGGCTCCGTCTCTACTGAACCCTTCTAGTAACTGCATCCCACATAGTCAGCGTTGTATTGTCTGGTGGCACTTCGAGCTCCAGGTTTTTTGTATTTTTTCATACACAATGTCCACATTGACCACACCATAGGATGTTGTGTCCACCTGGATGTCGTCAAGCAAGGTCTGATCGGGATATACTAGCCCTCTCCCGACCTCCACTCGAGCGATTCCTCTGACCATTAGCAGAAGGCTGCATGTTATTGCTGAGCAAAGTTATCTATCTTGTCTGGCTCAATTGAAGGTCGAAATGCTAGTGCCTGATGATCCTCCTGTGGTTGTCCACCCCCAGCTGCTGTAGAAGCAAAGCTGCTCCTACGCTCCTTGTAGTTACTTAAGACGAAAAACGCGTTAGGGATTGGTATACCTGCTCCCTCCAGTTTATGCTTCACGTCTCCTAGGAGCTCCCTTCTCAGCTGTATTTTGAGCTCCTCGATGTCAACCTATGAAGTCAAGGTCGCTTTCCGCCTCTGATACGTATTTTTGTGTTCCATAAAATCCTCCCTCCAGGTCAACTTACTTGAAACACCACAAACACGGCCTCGTTGCTCCGTTCTTTGCAGGGCCTTGCTGAGGGCATCATTTTCCCTCTCACCATTTGAGTCTTCGCTGCTCAGGGTCCAGGCTTTTGAGTGACATGTAAGGTGTTAGGGCTGTAGAAGCTGATACGACTCGACTCAAATAGCTGTGAACGAGCATGCATAAATGGTTTTAGTCGTCCATCGAAACTGTCGTATGGATTCTCAAGACCTAGCTCGGCCAATCTTTCATCCTGTTCTTCCCAAATCCCTTTTTTTCCAGCATAACCAATGTTGCTGAGGTGGTGGTCAAGCTCGTTTTGCGATCAGATCCACTTCATATATTAACTGTTCTTGGCAAAACCCTATGATTCACACTTTTCAACAAATCTCATCCAATCATCTTCTGACACATGTGGATACATATGGAAGGGGGTTTCATGGTGCCTCCAAAGATTCACAAGCTTAGTTTTTTAGGTCCTCCATGCATAAGAGATCATCTTCATAGCTAACTTTTCCCTCTTCTGTTTCATATGTTCCGGATATTGAACGTATGGTTGGAATATTGCTTTCGAAGAGTTCAACCTTTTCATTTTCGGTCAAGTGATCGAATCCTTGCAGGTTTAGCGGAACCCTTTGCCGAGAAGCTAGACCACAAACTCTGGACAGTCTCATATTCACATTATAGTCCAGGAGTAAGCCTTCATCATTGGCCTCATCAACAGTCAAAACTTCTATCTGCCACATCGTCTATGACCTTTTATTTCTTCTGTTACCAGAGGAGATGCATCCTCTTCATGAGTCTACTGTTGAGTCTGCTGTTGAGTCTGCTGTTGAGCCTCCTCTTTAATATGACGCTGATGCTCCAACTAAGACATCTTTACATTCAAAAAAAATTATTGAAATCCTGTAAAACATTATCAAATTTCAATCACATTCGCACAAACAGTCATATAAGAGAGCAAATTCTCTCATGGAATTTGTACCTTAATAAGAAAAAGATCTATGTACCAATTGTAAGGACAATCCAAACCAAGCAATCATTAAATAATTGAATTTCACAAGTCTATCACACAAGTTACAGGTGCACGATACCTTCATAAATATACTAAACATTGACTAGTACTAGCCAAAGTGTAAAACTCTAAGCGTAGGACTCCAGAAATATACTAAACATTGACCAGTGAACCACCAAAGTGCGGACCATTTTGACTCCAACCAAAGCGTAATACTCTAAGCGTAGTACTCCGAAAATATACAGAACATTAACAGGTGAACCACCAAATTGCGAACCATTTCGACTCTAACCAAAGTGCGAACAACCCTTATTAGGGCAGTGCCAAGCTGGTCGAGGGGGAGTCGCGGGTCGACGACGATAATGCGACAATGATCAAGAGGGCAATGTCGAGGCAGCGACGAGCTCCGGGGAAGGGGATCGACGTGGCGGCGTGCTCTGGGGAAGGGGACAACACAACGGTGATTTCTAGGGCAAAAAGTGATTAGCACGCGAGAGCTAAAGTGTTTAAAAGTTTTGTTATGTGTTGGGAAAAGAGCGCGTGAGAGATCTAAAAGTACCTTAGAGCAACAATCAGAGACATGCCTCAGAAGAGCCACCGCCGAGCGCGTCTCCCTTTCGCTCCAATAAAAAGAATAAATGGGTCCCACATGTATGTAAGCCCATATCAGAGATGCGCATTGTAAGAGCACGTCTTCTTTCTTTTGCATTAATGCGAGCTGTTTCCAATAATTCCATTCATACATAATTCGAAAAGTCGAAATCAGAGACGACCTCTTGAAAAACATGTCTCCCATTGCCTTGGGGATATGTGAAAGCTATTCTTCCATATTCAGCGCATAACATTCGCCGAGGCAGGAACAACAACTTTTGCTGTGTGTTGTGCAATGCCACGCCTTATATGCTCGTTGCAATATGTTCAGATTTCCGAGGTGGGACAAAAGATCTTCACGGTCGAATAACGAGTGCGTCAAAATCAGAGATGATCTCTTGAAAAACGCATCTCCCATTACCTTGTGGATATGCGAAAGCTGCTGTTCCAACATGATCCAATGGTTCCTTCGAGTCTTCCTGCATCTTCTTGTAATTTGTAAGTTCACCATTACTGTACAGATCATTGTCTCCATGTCTCTTGACATTGCGTACCATCTCCTCTATGCTAAGCACCTGAAACTCAATGTTGTCATCGGTGAACCCTGATATATCTGGCATGTTCACATCATCGTCGTGATCTTCTTCAACACTGGTAGGGACCTCCCTATCCAGATATGGATCTCTCATCTTTGATACATTAAGCCACTCCTCCTCATGTTTGTTCCAACATCGATAATCCATCATGAATCCATGCGTGATCAAATGTGACCTCAACACTTCATCTGTGCGATATCTCTTCTCATTCTTGCAAAGTTTGCAAGGACAACAAATAGTCCCTCTAATGTTGTCCAACATGTATTTCTTTGCGAGATCAATAAATGCACCTACCCCTTAGATTTATTCATTGCAAACGCGCAACCGATACATCCAACTTCGATCTGACGATGTCGAAGTGTGCCAACGACACTTCCCCCGGTACTACTAAGAAATAGTCTGTGGAGGTTCGTATTAGGCAGGGTGCTAATCAAGATTCAAGAGCAAGGTGACATAGAGAGTTTTTACATGGTTCAGGCCGCCTGAGCGTAATACCCTACTCCATGGGGTGTTTGTGTATTGTATGAGAACGTGTAAGCCCGAGATGACTTGCGTGTGCTTAGCTTAGATGAGCCTGAGTTCTACTGTGCAGCGCGACCCTTTTATATTCCAATGACTAGCTATTACAGTGTCCGCCGTGGCCCAACAGGTGGCCCCGGCTGTAATAACCACCCTATACACGATCTATGGGTGTTAAGGGTGGGGTTAATAATGTGATAACGCGCCTTAACAGTAGCGTTACCAGTCTTGATAATCCTTTGATCGTGCATCATTAACATAGCATCAATGACGCGTTAACCGGGTCCTTTAATGACCTATTGATAGCCCTTGAATGTCCGTGTTGTTGGAGATCTCGATGTATTACCGTTGTAGACACAGATCTGAACCTGTGACATGTGGTAGCTCTAGAGCTTCCCTCTGCGGGGAGGCAGATCCGGAGCTACTAGACACGTGGCTGCACCGGAGCTTCATATATTGGGAGAGCAGGTCCGGCACCCCAGGACACGTGGCAGCACCAAAGCCACCCTAAGAAGGGAGGCAGGTCCGGCTTTGTGGGACACATGGTAGCACCAGAGCCACCCTGAGGAGGGAGGCAGGTCCAGCATTACGGAACACCTGTTGCCTCCGGAAGTCTTCATTACTGGAAGGTGGAACTCGATGCGTCTTCTTCTGGTACGAAGGGATACCTGGTATACAGGGTATTGACAGTGGCCCCCGGGCCCATGTCTGGTGAGATTATGAGGTTTCGATGCCGGAGGTGGGGCCATTATCTCTCTCGCATTGCTACTTCAGGCTTCCCTTTGGGACACACATCCCTTCTTGATTTGGTATGTGAGATACATGATGTGCTGATCTCACGAAATTGAAGGATGTTGGTTCCCAATATGATTTCCATATCAGTTCCCAGCATAATCTTTGTAGCCCTGTCAGGCCGCCGCCCTCGGGATTCCAACTTATCATCATGACAACGTGTGACGCCCGGTTCTGAAAAATGAACCAAGCTAACGCATATGCATGCCTAGGATGTTCAACACACATACACGCGTGCATTCACAAAAGAGTATACAGAAAATTACCACAGAACAAGATTAATTGACCAAAATTTATTAAACAAACCATATTATCCTCGAATACAAGCTCTAAGGAATATTAATGACAAATTCAACTAATGCAGTGGAAATAAACTAAATAAGCGACTAAGCAAACTAAGCATAAGGGATACCGCAGCTCCAATAACACCAAAGGCAAAGCTGACGGTAGACACGGCCTAGAACTCCGCATTATCGCCATTAAACTCCCAATCCTGACCTGCAACTGTTGGGGGGGGGGGATTGCAAGAGTGAGTACATGTCGTACTCAGCAAGTGTGGAAAGTATGACATGTGGCTGATTCAAATGATGACAATAATAATGGCAAAGTGCTGAAAAGTACATTAAATCATTTGAAAAGCAATATATTACATGTATGTGAAATAAACCCATCATAATCATAAGTAATATCATAATACCAGTCCATAATTCACCATCCTCATCCATAATTCCAGATTTCACCATTTGCCAATAACCATATTCAATACCAGAAATTAAATCCATAACCATAATACCAACCATACCCATCCCAAATACCATCCCAATACCGAGTTCCCTCTAATCATGGAAGTTGTTCAAGTGCTCATAACCGGGAGCACGGCTATCATGATAGTTTTATTTAACTCTGCAGAGTTTGTACCACTTTACCCACGTGTTTGTGATTTCATCACCTTTCGTTGACTAAGAACCTCACTTATGCCCATGACCCGTCGGTCACATAACACACTTCTGTTGGTGTGTTGCCAAGAGATCATAAAATAGCCTTTACAAAGGGATTACTAGCCTATTTAGACCCCACTGAGGTTTCACCGGTGGCGATGCCTCCAACTGAGCACATCTTCAACCAAGGGCCCCCTCTGGAGCCATTCGGATCCCAGGGTAGTCCCACCAATCATCAACAAACCCAATCCGACTACCCCTTCCCCGAGCATCCTTAATGGTCCAAATAGCACTGGCAAAGCCCTAATTAATCAGCTACGCCGCACCCATACTTGGCCTCGTGGTGGCACTGTAGTCCTGGCTTATTCTCGCATGAACCGGTCCTTAGATCTAAAGCAAGCAAACCACCATAACATCCAACCCATCCACATACCATGCTTGCTTAGATCACCCATTACCATATCATATTTAACCAGTTCATATTAACCATAATCTCATCCATGCATAATTAAATTGAGTGGTATAGTTGTTTCACATCCCAGTTGATTAAGCGAAGCAAAAGCTAAAAAGCCCTTCCCGACTCTCTACCATATATTCCAGGTGACAAGGGTGGTTAAACAATTCTAGTAACTTCCTACCATAGGATTCCCATCAAATTGACACAAGCATGCAATTTTCCAAACAAAACATTTATTTTAAAAACAGGATCAATATGCTTCAAGGACACTTTCCTTGCTCTTGCTGTTGATTAGGGTCAAAGCCTTCAAACTCTTGGTGTTGTAGATCCTCCGCGGCACTCTCTAGCGCAACTCCGTCTAATCCACACAATTACATACAAGACAAGAAACACAATCAAAGAGTGCACAAATATTACTCAATATGACATGACATGCATGATTAATGCAAATGCAAGGTACAACTTGTTAATAGATTGCTTTTAATGATCAATAACTAGTTCTAATTGCTTTTAACAAGTTTATACAGGTTTGGATGTGATTAGATCAAATTTTAGAATTAATTCAACAGAATTTAACCAGAAAGATCGGACTAGTCCGCTAGGGACTCGACAAGTCCGCACTCTGCGAGATTAGTGGATTAGGGTTTTCTAGATCGACGTAAATTTGGAGATTAGATGTTGAGTTCGCGTAAGGAAAAGAGAATAGAAGGTATAACAGGTGTTTAGAACTCCAATGAATCAAGAAACTTGGAGGTAACACTTGGATCTTGATGATCTAGGGTTGGTGATGAACTTGGAGATGAATTGGTGATGAAGAACGAAACTTGGTGGAGATCTTGATCCTCTTTCGTTTCCTCCTCTTCTTCTTCTTGCTTGGGATCTTCTCCTCCCTCCTTTATGGTGGCTCTCCACGAACTAGGGTTTGAGTGGGGTGGAAAAGTGGCAAATAGATGTCAAGCCAATGGGTGGGGTTGTTTATATAGAGTTGGAGGCTAGGGTTAGATGGATTTCGAGTTTGAGATGAGTAGAGGCCGGTTTAGAGTCCCTCATGGGCTCTAAAAGAGTTAGGCACGATGTCCCTAGGCCCACTTAACGTGAAACCCAAGAAACAAGTCGTAAAACAAAAGATCAACTCGGAGTCATGAAATATCGGACAAGTCCGGACAGGACCGGACCAGCCCGAAGTTGTCCATAGTGAAAATCGGACAAGTCTGGCCAAAAATCGGACAAGTCCGACTTTAGTCAGAGAAGAAATCGGACAAGTCCGCTGGAACACCGGACTAGTCCGGAAAAGTCCAGGGACTTAGCAAAATTTCAAGGATTCTTGGAATATCGGACTAGTCCACACGAAATCGGACAAGTCCAAAAGTTTCCAGAGGCAAAATCGGACTAGTCCGCAGCAAAAACGGACAAGTCCGTTTTTAGTCAGAGAGAAATCGGACTAGTCCTCTGTAAGATCGGACTAGTCCGCACTTTCCTGCGTTTTAAGTGCAGTTTTGTTCTGAATCAATTTTAAATGCTCCAAATCAATTTTAAACTCGTTCCTCTTGTTGTGGGTTAATGTTAAACATGTATATGGGTGTATGTAGGGCATGATGTATGAAAATGAGGGTGTTACACAACGATTCACCTGGTGCGACTTTTTTTAACAAAGTGGACCCGGGCCCCCTTGTCATTGAAGAGGTAACTTTCACAAAGCGTGATTATAGTCCAAATGCAGTTGCCATCCAAGCGTTATGGGGGCTCAATAAAGGAAGAGGTGCTGCAAGGTAGGAGAACTCTTACGCATTGATGTATTCTTGCCTTAGAGTTATCCGCTTACCCTTGCACCACACTCCCACTTTTGGTCCACTTTGAGGCGATGGACTCAGACTTTCCCCCCAAAAAGATTGTGAGTGATGATGAGTTGTTGAGAGTGTAGAAGCTGATGGGTTGGACAAGCGATTCCTTCAACAACGCTATTTGCTGCGGAAAACTCCCATTCATGAGGGAGTCCTCCGACGACATTGTTTACTTCTCGGTGTACGCCATGGTTGGGATGCTTCCGCCAGTGTCCAACTTCTTGCTGATGATGTTGGAGTCGTACGGGATCCAATTGCACCACCTCGGACCTCACTCCATCTTGCTAGTGGCGATCTTTGTCCACTTCTGCGAGATGTGGGTGGGTGTGCCGCCCTGCATCCCTCTGTTCCAGAACTTCTTCACTTTTCGGGCGACAGGCAAAGGTAACTGCTTGTTGAGGTTCTACTACTTCGTAAAGCGTAGAAATCCCCCATTCAAGTACATCAAGACCTTTCCTTTTGGGAAGTGGGAGACTGTTGACGGCTGTTATATACCAATTTCATCCGTCAATTTAACTCAATTATGTGAAGGAATTGTCATTTCTTGCACACATCACCTTTCTATCTAACCCAATTCACTTGGACTTGGGGAAATATGTGTATGTAGCATTTTATGCAGAAAATGAGGAAATGTAGAGGGACCAATCCTATAAAATATCATCCTAGCCAATCAGGCGATGACACGTGGCATCTCATGGATCAAATGGCCCACAAACAGAAGTATCCGAGGAGATCCAACGGTGTATCACCCATATACATCAAGAGGGCCCACCTGACAACCACTTGGAGGAAGCACTCCACGTTTGGAGTGCTGACCAGGTCGGCCGAACCAAGGGTTCAGCCGACCTCTTCTTGGCACCAAACGCGGTTAAACGACGCATGTTGGCTGCTCCTGGCTTGAAGGTGTCAATGGTGACTGATTCGCGCGCTTTTGGTGGCGGGAACCGACCTCAACACAAGTATAAATAGGACCCCCTACCCCTCACTTCAACACACACCACTTGAGCTTCATCTCTATTGTATACACTATCATCCATAGTCTTAGAGGAGTTAGGTTGTAGAAAGGAGAGTCTCTAGTCCCAAGTCCAAATTGGGAAAGGAGTAAGGAGTCTCTCTCTTCCCAATCCTACATTGGGAAAGGTATGGCTCATGTATTCTTTCTTGTATTTGTGACTTTATGCATAATAAAGATAGTATCTTTAGTCTCTACTTATACATATCCTTGGGCAAAGCGTTTCTTGTTTGATTGTGGAGTCCATGTATGTGGAAGGTATAACTTCTATGACTGTTTCATCATGAACATATCTCATTATCATAGAACCTATAGACCCCCACTATAGTCTAGTTAATTATAACATAACTAGGTTAGTATGGATAATTATGTTGTGTATGAACATTGATTCAATGATGATTCAATTCATTGCCTTAGGATTGATTGTGCCTAGGCTCTTAAGGTAATTACTTACTATGCTAGCATGGTGTTAGGATAGCTAAGTAGCATTGGATGTCTCGTAGACCCACGGATTGAAGAGGTAGGCAGTAGGTGGTAACAACCCTATCTGTCCTTTGTAATCCTCCATGTTTGGCTATGCCACAAGCTCTTGGCGGGAGTCGCCCTAGTATTGCTAGGGGTAAGCCTGTGCCCGATGTGTTGAACCACATAGCATAAGTATTCACTATTGATCTAGCTTATGGATAATTATTTTAGGCTATGTATATGTACAATAGAGCATAGTAGGAGCACCTCCATAACTTCAACCTTAACTAACCTCTAGGATCCTCTTACCCCCCTTAGACTTGAAAGCTTTTGTGTGTGTCGTACTACCTCCACTATTATTTTATCCATCCTTACAAGATTCTTACCTAGACCTTTCTACCCTTTCCACTTGATGATTGTTATATCTCTTCCCTGCCTTCCTTTCGGATCAAATAAATGACACCCTTGGGAATACTCTTAAGGGGAAATGCTGCAATGATATCTCCGTGCGCTTGCGGAACTCACTCTGTGATCCAATAGAACCATTAACAAGCATTTCTGACACATTTGTTGGAGATGTTTAGTTAATGGTGCATAATAAATACCAACAAGCATTTCTGGCGGCGTTGCCGGGGATGATTTGTTAGTATATCTTAGGAGCCGTCAACAGAGACTTGGAAGACTGTTGACAGTTCCTACGCACTACTAACAATTCATCTCTAGCAGTGGTGCCAGAAATGCTTGTTAATAGATTTTAGATTATACATATAAAGAGCCTGTGGTATAGCCAAATGTGGAGGATTACAAAGGACGGATAGGGCTATCACCACGTACTGCCTACCTATTCAATCCACGGGTCTACGAGACATTCAATGCTACTCTCTATCCTAACACCATGCTAGCATATTAAGTAATTACCATAGAAGCCTAGGCACAAGCCATCCTAAGGCAATGAACTAAATCATCGTTGAACCAATGTTAATTCATAGCAGAAGTGATTCATGTTAACATAACCATGTCATAGATAATTAGACTATATAGTGGGGTTTTGTAGTGTTTATGATGATATAATGACAATGATATAGCATAATTATAAATATTACTCCTACCACATACATGGATTCCACAATCAAACAAGAAACGCTTCATCCAAGTATATGAACCATAGAAGACTAAAGATAACATCTTTATTAAGAATAAAGTCACAAATACAAATAGGAATATAAGAGCCATACCTTTCCCAATTAGGAATTGGGAAGAGACTCCTTCTACTCCTCTCCTACTTGGACTACGGACTAGAGACTCTCCTCTCTACAGCCTATACTTCTCTAAACCTATGGAGAGTACCAGATACAATGGATGAATACTCAAGTGGTGTGTGTTGAAGTGAGGGGTGAGGGGTCCTATTTATAGCTTGGAGTAGGGTCGGTTCCCGCCACCAAAAGCGCGTGAATCAGTCACCCATGACTTGTTCAGGACGGGAAGAGCCAACACGTGGCGTTTGACCGCGTTTGGCACCAGGACCTAGTCGGCAGACTAGGGGGGTCCGCCAACCTTGTCTTGGTTCCTTTTGCAGTGTGCTTCCTCCAGGTCTTTGCTAGGTGGGTCCCATTGACTAGTGCTACACCGTTGGATGGCCTCGGATACTTCTGTTTGTGGGCCATTTAATCCATGTGGTGCCGCATGTCGTCACTTGATTGGCTGGAATAATATTTTATAGGATCCATCCCCTTGTTTCACTTGAATTCTGCATAAAATCCCTGCATGCACTACTTTCTCCAAAGACAAGTGGAAATAGGTTAAATAGAAAGGTGATGTGTGCAAGAAATGATATTTCCTTCACATAATTGAGTTATATTGACGAGTGAAATTGGTATATAACAGCCATCAACAAAGATTGATTGGGTTGTGATCTGGGTGGACCCTCATGATCGGCTGGAGCTGCCAGAAGGGTTTCCGACGATGGAGTCCGACTCCTGGGAGGAGCTCCCAGAGATGTTCGAGAAGTACAACCCCGTGCTGACAAGAATCCGACACTTGGTGGACGGAGGATTAACGTCTTTGATGGTCCTCGATAACTTCCTGACCAACCGCTAGGCGCCGCTCAAGGAGTGAGAGTTCGCGACCTGGTCTTTCTCTATAGAAATGGATTTTCTCTGAATTGAAGTTGGATGGGGCACTAATCTAGATGAACGTGCCTTGAAGCTCCATCCACAGAAGTTGAACAACAGAACTTTTTCAAGGGATGACCTCGGACCGCCGACTGAGTTCCTGCCTCTGAATGCAGTTCTAGAAGTCAGGAGGGAGCTGCAGAAGATGATGCTACTTCTCGATGACATGGGTCTTGCGGTGCGCTAAAGAAGCACTCTGCAAGCAAGGATTGGAATCCCTGGAGCATCAAAAAGCAAGGCTCCTGTAGATTCAAGCCAGGAGAAACCTGACTCAAGTTGGGGCAAAGGTAAAGAGCTTGTCAAATCCTCTAGCCAGAAGAGGAAGCTGAGATGATCTGATGGCAGTTCGATCAGATCAACTCTGACGGAAGCAGCTCCTATGCCTTGCTAGACTTTGAAGTCAGTGCTGGTTGTGCCTCCAGCAACAACAAGGCAAGCTCCGATGGCTAAACCATCTTTAGATCTAGTGCCTACGGTGAGCACTAGGTCCGGCAAGTAAACTCTGGTCCCGGTGCCAGCGGCGGGCTCTGGGTATGGAGTCCCTTCCCAGACGATGGATGTAAAAGCTGTTTTTCGGAAGAATAAAAACGCAAAAATGCGAACTTAAAAATTTTGAAAATGGACTTGGAAATCCAAACTCACATGAACCATATGAGTTAACCCATGTTCACATAAAATAGGGACTTGTTAAAATTTTACATACAGAACATGTTTGCTAATGTATATTGGAACTTAAGGTGTAAAATCCTTAGTTTCCAAGTATTCACATTTTCAATGAAAAATTAAAGGAGAAAAGAAAACAAAATAGAGAGAAAGAAAAAGGAATTATTCCAACCCTAAAATGGGACATCCAAAAATATTCAAATCTCATGCTGTAAATTTTTCCATGACCTTCTAATATTACAAATAGACTCTCGGTAAAGTTTCAAAATTTTTGAAGCACGTTTCCCATTTATTGGACACGTACTGAGAGTTTAATCAACGTCGACTTCAAATTTAAACATTGTGCTCAACCTTGTCCAAATCAACTCCAAATTTTTCCTAAGGTCCCTTATGGTTCAAAAAGGTTAACTTCAAAGTTTCAGGATTTTTGAACCTAATCTACTATTTATTTCATTGAGTCAAGTATCACCACTTGAATTCAAATTCAAACCTGAGTTCAAATTCAACTTGCTCAGTTTTGAAATCTGATTGAACCATAAGATTCTCCACATTTTATTTAGTCATTGGGCCAAAGTTGAATATTTTTGAAGCATGTCTGCTAGCTCCATTTAAATTTTGAAAAGAGAAGGGAGAAGAGAGTGGGACCCATATGTCATACTTATCCTCAGTACTAGGAAAAGGTGGGCCCCACTGATAAGATACTTAATGGATGGAGATATTTTGCATCTGGAATGAAGAGGATAAGGAGAAGGGAAAAATGGGCCCCACATGTCATTCAAGTCAACCAGAGCAAACGTGCCATGTTTTTCCTTGTCTTCAAGTCTATCCGTCTACTGCACCGATAGGCTTCTTCCCTCGCGCCTTCCTTCTCCCTCCCGATCGCGCCCGGCCACAGCGCCGCTCACGCGACAGCCGCACCGCTCGCCAACACCGGCCCGCGCACGTCACGCCCGCTCCTCCCTCCGGCTTGCCCCGCCCCCACGGCAACTCGCGCTCGCCACCTCCAGGGCCACTGCCCCGCGCGCCTCCTCGTCTTCCGGCCACCGGCTCCCGCCGCCAGCGTCGTGCCTCCTCCTCGCTGGCGCTGCTCGCGCCGCCGCCGCCCTAGCTCCCCACATCGACTGCGCCCGCCCCCGCCAGGTCACTCGGCCGCCCACAGCGAGGCTTCGCTCCCGCGCCCGACCGCAGCGCAGAGCGCTCCCGCGCCCGACCTCCCGGTCACCGCAGCATCGCCCCACGCCGGTCGCTGGCTCGCCCGTGGCCCTGCGTCCTGGCCACCACTCGCCCTGGCGCTCTGCCTCCTCACCGGCGCCGCCCCACGCCGACGTCGTGCTTGCCTCTGCCTCGCGCTCGACCGCTCATGGCACCTGCCCTGCCTCCTGGCCGCCAGTGATGGCCACTGGCCCGCGCCGTTCCCCGACCTCTGTGCGCCGCGCCGTCCGCGTTTGGGCCGTGTCCCAGCCCTGGCCGGAGCCACGACATGCTGCACGCGGGCGCCCCTGCTCTGCTCCGTCCCTGTCGCCCTCAAGGTGAGTGCTTTGGCCCGTGCTCCTCTCCTCCTTGTCGCAGCACGTGTTGCCGTGTGCCGCGTTGCGCCGTTCCTCGCCGTGCAGACCGCGGTGAGCCCGTTCCATGTCGGCACCATGTTCATCAACGGCCGAGCACACCTTACCAGCAACAACCGCGTCATTACTCGACCTAAGGGTCCTTCTTCATTGTATCGACTTCAGCTCCATGAATATCCCCTGTTTTCACTAACCTATGCTCTGTTTCCAGTCGCACTCACCAACTGTTCGACCAAATGCCACAGGCTTGTCATCAAGTTCTCTAACCTCTGTTCGCTATCGTCTGCCAGCGTCAGGTCGTTGGCTGCAAGAAATGTGGGTGTTGAATGCATCCAGACACTTTAGTTGCTGTTTACTTACTATGGCATAGCAGTTGAGAGCATTAGAATAATGCTAGTATGATGAGGTTAGTATGAACCCTGATGTCCTCCTAGTTGTCTCTGTTACAATTCCAGTGAGTACTTTTGGCCAGCATGTCCGAAGGGTTTGTTAAAGCAACTCTTTTGCAGGTTGATTGGATGGTGTGGCTACTTCCTTGGAATTAGTTGAAACCAAGTTAAGTTCCTAGACAAGAGGTTCATTTCAGAGTAGCTATAGGTGGGGATGCATTAGTAGTACTCATTTTGGCCAATCATCACTGATGATATACCTTGAGGTCTAGCCAAAAGCAACCCCACATTGACCTTTCTCGCCTTTGTGTTGGGTTGACATGTCCATACATGCTTGTGTTGCTTCACATTGAGCCATGTCGACGTCGTTGACCACATGACATCGTCGTGACGTTCCGAGCCATCATCGTGTCCTAGCATCTAGATGAAGGATGCCTGTAACGTACATGATGCTGGAACACAACCACGACGCAACGGTCGACGGTCGTTTAGCCAAATTAGGGTTTAGTCGAGGCGAGACTCATCGAGTCCTGGGTGTAGCCAGGGTGCTCGATGAAATGCCTTCTAGGTCAAACCAGGTGTGTCGGTGATCACCGATGACCTGGGGTAGAGGGATGCAAGAACGTTGCGACCAACAAGGAGAACTAGACCAAGGGGAACCTTGGATAAGAGTTCCTTGGTTGTGTCGAGGATGTTCCCTAACCGATCACAGGATTGGTTAACTTGGTGTACCACTTCATTGGCGACAGGTTCGTCGAGTCGCTTATCAACAACCGAGTCGACATCACTAGACTTAAGACTCACAAGGTGGTGTTCGGGATTCCGCTCACCCTATTGACGAGTCCGAGTCGATGTGGACCTGGCTAATCCGATCTTCTCATGATGGCAAAACATGATCGTCACGACAAGGTCTCGCATCATGTTAAATCCCAAGAGCTTACCGAGCTCACCTGGACAAGATTGCGGGAGACACTACATTAGTGTCGTCGTGTAAGCACTTGAACGATGCTCGAGAAGCTTACCGTAGAAACTACTTTACCTAAAAGTCATTTGACGTTGTCTTGGTACTCATGCTAGGTTAACAGTGCTTGTAATGATTTCTTAAGTCCAAGCCATGTTGATCTCAATTCAGTCCCAAGTGTCGTTAGGTTCCATCATGGTTCATCCTAAGTCAGGAGCCTACGACAGCACTGCTCACTTAACTAGGTTTACTCCTTTATGAGTTAAGTCAAGTTTAGTGGTCGATTGCTAAATCACGACCTTCGTCTTTTACACCACTCATACTCAAGCTTTCGATGCCACCTTGACACTTAGGTCATACTTACACTACCAGTCCAACACTTCCACACCATTCAGCTGTATCGTCCTTGAGTGGCATAGCGTCGAGTGTTGAGTGCCAAGTTGCAATGTGTGCTTACATTGCACCTTTCAATTCACATCTCGATACTACTATGACCACTTGACTCCATCCTTTGTTTATCCACACAACAGAGGCATATCTGTCCTTCCTAGTCAAACTCCTCGTTCTTAAAGTTTACACAACCCCGTGGAGTTTATTATTAAATTACTTAATTACTTATATGCATATCATGTCGATAGGAACGTGATGATAGGTGATCAACGAGAAGTTTCGCTTGGAGGAGAAGGCCAGGGTGTCCACTTGAAGTCCTTGGCGGAGTCTGCACAGAAGGGCCACTAACAATTGACATTTATTTGAGTCGCAAGCTAAGGCAAACCCCGGTTTGCATTTAAGTCGTTTATAAAATTTTACTTTATCACTATGATGAGTAGTCTATGAATTGTGCATTACGTATAGGATGATTGATACTCCACTTGCATGGCCAAAAATCCCAGGGATTGGTTGGAACGAGTTACAATTTGACCTGTAGTAATTGCTTCGCTAATGCATCGGAAATCCGGTAGAAGTCGAGTAGTTGGAATCTACTCGCGAGAGATGTAGGACATATCTCACAGGATTGGTTAGATAGAAAATGGCTTAATATAATGAAATTGAGACCGGGCAGTGAATGGATAGGAAGCGGCGAGAATTGAGTCTCGGTCGCATAGCCCTGCCTGTGTCGATTAAGGCCCGTCCGTATGCAGCCCCTTCGGACAAGCTTGAAATGTACCGGCAATATAATGGACATATGGAATCCAATAAACTAACGTAGCTTGGTCACTTGGGTGTCAAGGCATACCGTTCCGTTTTATAGGTGTGGGTTGAGGGCAGCAAGGTGTAAATCCGCTGGTGGGCACGTCAGAGTACGCCCCACGCAGGGACCTCCTGCTTGTGACGGATCGACCGATTTGACATTTGAGTGTCTCACGAAAGGTTGCCATATACTCCTAGTACTGAAGTGTTATGTAGGTACAAGTGTACTCGCTGACACTTCCGAACGACGTATGTGTCGTATTGTCCGGGTGTGTCCTGATTGCAATCACCGTCCCTCGCGGTAATAGAGTACCACTTGTTCACTGAGCGGCAACGTAGTAAATACTAAAGAAGCCAGAAAATCATATTGTATTGAATTACAATTACTTTGCAACCTTGTATGATTTAGAGATGGTACAATTAAAAGTTTACAATTTCCCCATACTTTAGCTGTAATAGCATTATGTGCTCTGAGCATGTCATATCATCGGCAAAGCGTTTCTTATTTGATTGTGGAACCCATGATGTGTCGTGCCTAGAGAATGTCATTTGCTACACAAAACCTGATTATAAGGATCCACTTGTAGGCGAGTCTATTTATGCTATTCCTTACCTATGTTAGTATTCACCCTGCATATGTCTAGTGAGACGGTTAAGTCTTGCTGAGCCTTATGCTCACATTTGCGCTTTAACGATTTTTGCAGGTATTAGTTTTATTTCTGCTGTTCAGGTTGTACATGAGACTCGAGGTGTCGAGATAAATCTCATGTGAACCACGCCGCTGCTGAATATTCTTCTTGTTGCTACTGAGAATCGTCCTAGGGCATGGACGTCTCCTCTCCTGCTTAGTTAGGTGAGATTATGAGTATGTATTTTCCGCTGCGTGTGCACTTCTGTTGTACACTCTTTTGTAAACTCTTCTTATTATAAAATGAAAACTTTATATGTTTTGGTATCCTTTTTGTGTCTGCTGTTAGGTGCCGCATCGCACGACACCACCCAATGAGATCCTTGGATGTGTGGACTCCGGTCCCCACATACATGGTATCAGAGCTTCATTGGGAATAGCACGCTCAAAAAGAGCCTATTTTCGAAAACTCCGAAGTAGTCGAGTGAGAATTAGCTATATGCTCATTAAAGACTATTACTAGTATAAGTTATAAAGGTGGTGAACTAACTTGTTATATTATTCTGTAACGACGCTCCGTCTTCAAGGTAAGAGGTAAGGTACGCCGCCGAGAGCGGATCAATCTCGGTAAACTCTGCATACGAGATATGGTATGTGAAATTTTCGTGGCTTAGCACGGAAAGTTAATATGAGTCTCTGAAACTTTCCATGTTACTCAGAACATATGACACGCGGTACCCCAACGTGACACAAAATTAGTGGGAGCCCCCGTCGGGTGGTGTATAACCCGATAGTGTGCATCTCTAGAACTATTCATGTTCTATGGGATCATGCGAAACACGTATGCCCGAGCGTGTATAAGCCGGTTCTTACGGGAGTCTTTGCTGTACAGACGTATTTACACCCATGTACCTCGAGACATGACTTCGCTCGAGGGCGACTCACACCAGAGTCGTATGCATTTACTTTTGATTATATCTTATTGTGACTGCCTGTCGTGTTTCCCCGTGCCGCCCTTGAGGTGTGAAGGTGTGAAAGGGGATTGTTTGTCTTCTGCAGGTACACTAACTCCGGTAGCGACCCGTGTAGAATACGTTTGCGAGTGATCGATATTAGGACCACCTCTAGACGTATCCGGATATATCGGGTTAGACTTTTCTTTTAGTAAGGCATGTAGTACCGTCAGTATCCCACTTGATACTTTGACCATCCCCCACGAAAGAAATGGCTTCATATTCATATTAAGTCCAAGTATCAGTTGCTGGTATCTTATGGACAATAGAAAATGTTTCTCTTCAAGAGTAGGTGAACCAAAGTTCTTTGTTCCTGGCGAGAGTTTAGCTCGACTTCGCTGGGTTGAGACTTTGGTTAAGTATGAAGATCCATAGTGATATGCTATGGATAAGAAGGTCGTCAAGTCTCTTTTAAGACTCCATTTAGTTCCAAAGCGAATGATTAGTTATGAATCAAGTTCTAGCCATCGGACTTGAGTTTTGAGCTAAGTTTCAAAATTTGAGTTTGTTCCCAAATTCTTGTGTTTCGAAGCCGGTGAGTTCTGTTTTTGAACAGAATTGACCTGACTTTGAAGTTCCATATCTCTTCAACTTGAAGGGCTATAAATACAATTGAATACTTTTTAGAAAGATTTTGAAGTCTTCTATAAGTTTTCTATTGACCTCCAAGCCAAAAGACGCTTTTATGGTGATGAAAATGCACCGTTAACACAGCAGCTGCTGTTCTGAAACTACACGGACCAGCATCTGAATTTTTGCCATATTTCCTAGTAGAAAGCTCTTATATTCCATTATGATACCTTTCTGGAAAGGGGAATAGCTACTCTACAACTTTTTTATTCATTGATACCTCAAATTCAGTTTATAACTAATTAGAAAACAGAGTTGAAGATAGTACATGTATATAGGTGCTATCTGAAACAGTCAGAAAAATTCTGAACTTTGAACGGCCATAACCCTTAAACCAGAAATGCAAACGATGCATGTTTATACATATATGGAAATCTTAAAGAGTCCTCTATCAACTTCCTATTCAACACGAAGGCTAAAACTCACATTAACCAAGTCTAAATTGAAGTATTGTTTAAGGTGTCGAAACAGTTCAGAATATGGACCGTTACCTATTCAGTTACTGTTTCGATTATAATTCCTAGTAGACTTATCGAATGGCTTCGTATTTTACATTTCTGGGATCCTGAGAATGTATGCAACAAGTTTTCTATGTATTACTTTTGAAAATATTGATGTTTGGATATCTGAAAATTGTGGACAAAATCAGACTTAAACAAAGGAGATGCTGTCCAAATTTTCAGAAAAACCGTCAACTTGCAAATGCCATATCTTCTCAACCAGAAGTGCTACAAGGGCAATTAAGTACTCCTTCGAAATTTTTGGAAGTCCTTTACAAGTTCTCTATTCAGTTCAAGACCCAAATCTTTTCCTAAGTGGGTGAAATTCGGATAATCGCAGAGACTGTCCAGGCATACCCAAACTGGACAGCAATCTGTACACCTCTGAATTTAATCCATAACTCGCAGACCTTTGATCCAATGGTGTCACACGAGTATCCGTTGGAAAATTTAGAGAGTCAGCTACAATTTTTGAAATTGGCTCCAGACCTGAATCGGTCACCTACCTATTCCAAATCGAGTTTGAATACAGAGTGGTCAATCTGAACTGAATTCAATTCTGAATGCTGAAATTTTACCCAACTTCAAAAATTCATATCTTTTGAACCAGAACTGATATGAAGACAATTAAGTACATTCTGGAAATCTTATTACATTGGCAACACATTTGTAAATAAGAATATTTCCAGATTCATCAGAACAGTCTGAAAACTGTAGATGAAAACTGGTACTTTTTAAGCAGGTTCTGCTGAAAGTGCAGAAAATTCTGTTGACTTTAAAATAGCATAACTTGCAAACCAGAGATGATCTAGAGTCAAACCAATACTTTTTGGAAATATCTTGAAGTGTAGTTTAACTTTGTTATTCACCTAGAGATCTGATTTTGCCATTAACTGGATCAAAATCGAGTTTGCGTCCAGGTTGGTCGTTTGTCACCATAGTCTGGCCAGTTTGAACCTTTTGGTTTTTGTTAGGCATTCGGCTCTCGATTTCAATTAGAGGAGTGTCGTAACCAACCAAGAATTAGGACTCAACTATTTACCAAGTTGAAGGGAGTGTTAAACTCATTGAAGCCTTTTTTTTCCTTGGATAGGCATACTAGTGTCTAATTTACGTGACTTGCCACATCACATCTTGTGATGTTGAACGCTGGTTGCAATTACTCGTGTTGCATCTTGCCTTTCCATGAGGATTGTTTGGAGTATGATTCGACATACTGGTTTGGAACTTTAAGGGGTAAGGCGAGCACTCAAGTAATGGTGGTATTCAACCATCAACCTTGGTTACAACGAGTCGTGTCAACAAGAAGACAATCAAGTAAGATTACATCTTCAAGAGGATCCAACATCCACCACCAGATTGAGTTACTCAAAGAAGAAGTGTGACTTC
This sequence comes from Tuctoria greenei, assembly GCA_036927565.1. Lineage (NCBI taxonomy): Eukaryota > Viridiplantae > Streptophyta > Magnoliopsida > Poales > Poaceae > Tuctoria > Tuctoria greenei. The sequence continues at coordinate 217,055,405 of JAYESD010000003.1, read as the reverse complement.
AACTCCACTAAAGGGATCACTAAGGATATCAGTTCTTCTTGCCAGATCGAAGCGAAGGTTAAGTGAAGCATCACTAGAGACATATAGTGAGTTGTTTTTCTTCTGATGAAGGTACAATCAAGTTGAGTAGAACATGCACAAGCTTTTGAAAGGTCGAGGTAACATGGTATATTTCCCACATTCCTTGTCAATCGTTCCGTTATGAATTCCTTAACTGTGGTCGATCATGAAGGTAACGCTACTCATTGAGTGTCTTTCACGACCACGATATCCAATCCTTGCAAATCATGAGACATTACTTGAGTTTTGTGGGCGTGGTTCATTTAGTCTTGCTCCAACTATAAAAGCTACTGCACCATGCATGTGCACCATTTGCATCATATATATGCATTATTTGCATCATACATATGCACCATTTGCACCATACCATGTGCATATACATTGCACCATACAACATATGATGCATCATGAAGCATCATTACCAATGTAACACCAATGATGGAATGCATGATAATACTAAAATTTAGAGCAAGATTGTGTACCCCATTCAAACTATTCTAAGGTGTCTAATGACTACGATCATTTCACCATATTCATTTGACTTCTTACATTGTTGATCTTCTTTCTATTGAGTGATACTTGGGCAACCGATCACTCAACCCCCCTTGCAACTAAACAAACACTTGAACTTCCATCCTTGACTTGTTTTAGTTCAAGTACCTTGATTGTTGCAACTATACCGTTTGTCATCGAGTGGTCATCAGTTCGATGATCAACCTTGTAAAATCCATGAAATCTCCTTACTTGCGAGGATACCGTTCGATTATCAACCTCGTGAAACTCTTTGGGTCCATCTAAGATCTTGCGTTGTTATATGGTAACCTTGCTACAATAAGAACCTTGTAGTTACCATATAATTGAGTTCTTTGTTGTGTTGAAATATATGAGGATGCTGAATCTTTAAATCCTCGTGTGCCACCGCAAAGGGTCTTCATCTTCTGTTTCTATTGTTTGAAGACGTTGATATACCCAAAAACCTTGCAGTCGTCATATCTTCAGTATTCCTACTATTTTGATTACATAAGAGTGTTGAATGCTTTGCTACTCTTATGATACAGCTAAGGGATCTTATGGTTGACTAAACCTCAAACGAGGTTAATGATTGTTGGTTATCCTCGTAAACCATCTTAACTCATGTCAAGGGAAATACCACATTAAGTTATAAGGACCTATGCAAAACCAAGCAAGCAACCAATAATCCATGCAAGGATAGTTCCAAACTATCGAGGTAACCCAAAGAAGCAAAGAACAAGTCCTGATTCTTCCAGTCAAGACTAGGACAAAACAAGATGTCATGTCAATGTAAGAGTACAACAATAAAGGTTCAGTAACAGACGTGAAAGATTTACGATGTGATATTGCCATGTCGAGCATCCTGTCAAGGATATCAACCTAAAGACTGGAATCACTTGAAGCAGACTTTAGAATTTCTTAAGATGCCTGGAGATAATCACTATTTCGTAGAACCCAAGTCTTTAAGGGCATTGTCATTTTCCTTAGTCAATGACCCTCTTTTACGGATCGTTCCCTAATCGTTTCTGTTATTCTACTTGCTAGAATCTCAGGACGAGATTCCTTTAAGTGGGAAGGATTGTAAAAGCCCATTTTTCAGAAGAACAAAAACGCAAAAATGCGAACTTAAAAATTTTGAAAATGGACTTGGAAATCCAAACTCACATGAACCATATGAGTTAACCCATGTTCACTTAAAATAGGGACTTGTTAAAATTTTACACACAAAACATGTTTGCTAATGTATATTGGAACTTAAGGTGTAAAATCCTTAATTTCCAAGTATTCACATTTTCAATGAAAAATTAAAGGAGAAAAGAAAACAAAATAGAGAGAAAGAAAAAGGAATTATTCCAACCCTAAAATGGGACATCCAAAAATATTCAAATCTCATGCCGTAAATTTTTCCATGACCTTCTAATATTCCAAATAGACTCTCGGTAAAGTTTCAAAATTTTTGAAGCACATTTCCCATTTATTGGACAAGTACTGAGAGTTTAATCAACGTCGACTTCAAATTTAAACTTTGTGCTCAACCTTGTCCAAATCAACTCTAAATTTTTCCTGAGGTCCCTTATGGTTCAAAAAGGTTAACTTCAAAGTTTCAGGATTTCTGAATCTAATCTACTATTTATTTCCTTGAGTCAAGTATCATGACTTGAATTCAAATTCAAACCTGAGTTCAAATTCAACTTGCTTAGTTTTGAAATCTGATTGCACCATAAAATTCTCCACATTTTATTTAGTCATTGGCCAAAGTTGAATATTTTTGAAGCATGTCTGCTAGCTCCATTTGAATTTTGAAAAGAGAAGGGAGAAGAGAGTGGGACCCATATGTCATACTTATCCTCAGTACTAGGAAAAGGTGGGCCCCACTGGTAAGCTACTCAATGGATGGAGATATTTTGCATCTGGAATGAAGAGGATAAGGAGAAGAGAAAATGGGCCCCACATGTCATTCAAGTCAACCAGAGCAAACGTGCCATGTTTTTCCTTGTCTTCAAGTATATCTATCTGCTGCACCGATAGGCTTCTTCCCTCGTGCCTTCCTTCTCCCTACCGATCGCGCCCGGCCATAGCGCCGCTCACGCGCCAGCCGCACCGCTCGCCAACGCCGGCCCGCGCACATTGCACCCGCTCCTCCCTCCGGCTTGCCCCGCCCCCACGGCAACTCGCGCTCGCCACCTCCAGGGCTGCTGCCCGCGCGCCTCCTCATCTTCCGGCCACCGGCTCCCGCCGCCAGCGCCGCACCTCCACCTCGCCGGCTCTGCTCACGCCGCTGCCGCCCTAGCTCCCCACATCGACTGCGCCCGCCCCCGCCAGGTTGCTCGGCCGCCCACAGCGAGGCTTCGCTCCCGCGCCCGACCGCAGCGCCGAGCACTCCCGCGCCCGACCTCCCAGTCACCGCGGCGTCACCCCACGCTGGTCGCCGGCTCACCCGTGGCCCTGCGTCCCACCACCGCTCGCCCTGGCGCTCTGCCTCCTCACCAGCGCCACCCCACGCCGACGCCGTGCTTGCCTCTGTTGCGCGCTCGTTCGCTCATGGAACCTGCCCCGCCTCCTGGCCGCCGGTGATGGCCGCCAGCCCGCACTGTTCCCCGACCTCTATGCATCGCGCCGTCTGCGTTTGGGCCGTGTCCCAGCCCTGGCCGGAGCCACGACATGCTGCACGTGGGCGCCCCTGCTCTGCTCCGTCCCTATCGCCCTCAAGGTGAGTGCTTTGGCCCGTGCTCCTCTCCTCCTCGCCGCAGCACGTGTTCCCGTGCGCCGCGTTGCGCCGTTCCTCGCTGCGCAGACTGTGGAGCCCGTTCCATGTCGGCACCATGTTCGTCAACGGCCGAGCACACCTTACCAGCAACAACCGCGTCATTACTCGACCTAAGGGTCCTTCTTCATTGTATCGACTTGAGCTCCATGAATATCCCCTGTTTTCACTAACCTATGCTCTGTTTCCAGTCACACTCACCAACTGTTCGACCAAATGCCACAGGCTTGTCATCAAGTTCTCTAATCTCTGTTCTCTATCGTCTGCCAGCGTCAGGTTGTTGGCTGCAAGAAATGTGGGTGTTCAATGCATCCAGACACTTTAGTTGCTGTTTACTTGTTGTGGCATAGCAGTTGAGAGCATTAGAATAATGCTAGTATGATGAGGTTAGTATGAACCCTGATGTCCTCCTAGTTGTCTCTGTTACAATTCCAGTGAGTACTTTTGGCCAGCATGTCCGAAGGGTTTGTTAAAGCAACCCTTTTGCAGGTTGATTGGATGGTGTGGCTACTTCCTTGGAATTAGTTGAAACCAAGTTAAGTTCCTAGACAAGAGGTTCATTTCAGAGTAGCTATAGGTGGGGATGCATTAGTAGTACTCATTTTGACCAATCATCACTGATGATATACCTTGAGGTCTAGCCAAAAGCAACCCCACGTTGACCTTTCTCGCCTTTGTGTTGGGTTGGCATGTCCATACATGCTTGTGTTGCTTCACATTGAGCCGTGTCGATGTCGTTGACCACATGATGTCGTCGTGACGTTCCGAGCCATCATTGTGTCCTAGCATCTAAATGAAGGATGCCTGTAACGTACATGATGCTAGAACACAACCACAACGCAACGGTCGACGGTCGTTTATCCAAATTAGGGTTTAGTCGAGGCGAGACTCATCGAGTCCTGGGTGTAGCCAGGGTGCTCGATGAAATGCCTTCTAGGTCAAACCAGGTGTGTCGGTGATCACCGATGACCTGAGGTAGAGGGATGCAAGAACGTTGCGACCAACAAGGAGAACTAGACCAAGGGGAACCTTGGATAAGAGTTCCTTGGCTGTGTCGAGGATGTTCCCTAACCAATCACAGGATTGGTTAACTTGGTGTACCACTTTATCGGCGACAGGTTCGTCGAGTCGCTTATCAACAACCGAGTCGACATCACTAGCCTTAAGACTCACAAGGTGGTGTTCGGGATTCTGCTTACCCTATTGACGAGTCCAGGTCGATGTGGACCTGGCTAATCCAATCTTCTCGTGATGGCAAAGCATGATCGTCACGACAAGGTCTCGCATCATGTTTAAATCCCAAGAGCTTACCGAGCTCACCTGGACAAGATTGCGGGAGACACTACATTAGTGTCATCGTGTAAGCACTTGAACGATGCTCGAGAAGCTTACCGTAGAAACTACTTTACCTAAAAGTCATTTGACGTTCTCTTGGTACTCATTCTAGGTTAACAGTGCTTGTAATGACTTCTTAAGTCCAAGCCATGTTGATCTCAATTCAGTCCCAAGTGTTGTTAGGTTCCATCATGGTTCATCCTAAGTGAGGACCCTACGACAGCACTGCTCACTTAACTAGGTTTACTCCTTTATGAGTTAAGTCAAGTTCAGTGGTCGATTGCTAAATCGCGACCTTCGTCTTGTACACCACTCATACTCAAGCTTTTGATGCCACCTTGACACTTAGGTCATCCTTACACTACCAGTCCAACACTTCCACACCATTCAGTATCATCCTTGAGTGGCATAGCGTCGAGTGTTGAGTGCCAAGTTGCAATGTGTGCTTATATTGCACCTTTCAATTCACATCTCGATACTACTATGACCATTTGACTCCATCCTTTGTTTATCCACACAACAGAGGCATATCTGTCCTTCCTAGTCAAACTCCTCGTTCTTAAAGTTTACACAACCCCGTGGAGTTTATTATTAAATTACTTAATTACTTATATGCATATCATGTCGATAGGAACGTGATGATAGGTGATCGACGAGAAGTTTCACTTGGAGGAGAAGGCCAGCGTGTCCACTTGAAGTCCTTGGCGGAGTCTGCACAGAAGGGCCACTAACAATTGACATTTATTCGAGTCGCAAGCTAAGGCAAGCCCCGGTTTGCATTTAAGTCATTTATAAAATTTTACTTTATCACTATGATGAGTAGTCTATGAATTGTGCATTATCTATAGGATGATTGATACTCCACTTGCATGGCCAAAAATCCCAGGGATTGGTTGATACGAGTTACAATTTGACCTGTAGTAATTGCTTTGCTAATGCATCGGAAATCCAGTAGAAGTCGAGTAGTTGGAATCTACTCGCGAGAGATGTAGGACATATCTCACGGGATTGGTTAGATAGAAAATGGCTTAATATAATGAAATTGAGACCGGGCACGGAATGGATAGGAAGAGGCGAGAATTGAGTCTCGGTCGCATAGCCCTGCCTGTGTCTATTAAGGCCCGTCCGTATGCAGCCCCTTCGGACAAGCTTGAAATGTATCGGCAATATAATGGACATATGGAATCCAATAAACTGACGTAGCTTGGTCACTTGGGTGTTGAGGCATACCGTTCAGTTTTATAGGTGTGGGTTGAGGGCAGCAAGGTGTAAATCCGCTAGTGGGCACGTCAGAGTATGCCCCATGCAGGGACCTTCTGCTCGTGACGGATCGACCGGTTCGACATTTGAGTGTCTCGTGAAAGGTTGCCATATACGCCTAGTACTGAAGTGTTATGTAGGTACAGGTGTACTCGCTGACACTTCCGAACGATGTATGTGTCGTATTGTCCGGGTGTGTCCTGATTGCAATCACCATCCCTCGCAGTAATAGAGTACCACTTGTTCACTAAGCGGCAACGTAGTAAATATTAAAAAAGCCAGAAAATCATATTGTATTGAATTATAATTACTTTGCAACCTTGTATGATTTAGAGATGGTACAATTAAAAGTTCACAATTTCCCCATACTTTAGCTGTAATAGCATTATGTGCTCTGAGCATGTCATATCATCGGCAATGCATTTCTTGTTTGATTGTGGAACCCATGATGTGCCGTGCCTGGAGAATGTCATTTGCTACATAAAACCTGATTATAAGGATCCACTTGTAGGCGAGTCTATTTATGCTATTCCTTACCTATGTTAGTATTCACCCTGCATATGTCTAGTGAGACGGTTAAGTCTTGCTGAGCCTTATGCTCACGTTTGCGCTTTAACGATTTTTGCAGGTATTAGTTTTATTTCTGCTGTTCAGGTTGTACATGAGACTCGAGGTGTCGAGATAAATCTCATGTGAACCACGCCGCTACTGAATGTTCTTCTTGCTGCTAGTGAGAATCGTCCTAGGGCATGGACGTCTCCTCTCCTGCTTAGTTAGGTGAGATTATGAGTATTTATTTTCCGCTGCGTGTGCACTTCTGTTGTACACTCTTTTGTAAACTCTTCTTATTATAAAATGAAAACTTTATATGTTTTGGTATCCTTTTTGTGTGTGCTGTTAGGTGCCGCATCGCACGGCACCACCCAATGAGATCCTCAGATGTGTGGACTCCGGTCCCCACAATGGAGACCCCAGCTGGGTGTTGACGGCTATTATATACCAAATTCATCTGTCAGTATAACTCAATTATGTGAAGGAAATATCATTTCTTGCACACATCACCTTTCTAAATAACCTAGTTCCACTTGTACTTGGAGAAAATAGTGTATGCAGGTATTTTTATACAGAATTGAAGTGAAACAAGGGGATGGATCCTATAAAATATAATCCTAACCAATCAAGCACCGACATGTGGCACCACATGGATCAAATGGCCCACAAACAGAAGTATCTGAGGCCATCCAACATCGTAGCACCCATATCAAGATATGGGACCCACCTGACAGTGACCTGGGGAAAGCACACGTGAAACGATGCAAAGACAAGGTCGGCTGACCCCCTACTCGGCCGACCTGGTCTTGCCACCAAACTCGGTTAGCTTCCACGTGTTGGCTCCTCCCTAATTGAAGAAGTCAGTGGTGGCTGATTCGCGCATTTTTTGTGGAGGGAACCGACCCTTCTCCACCTATAAATAGGATCCCTCACCATCACTCCTCACTTCAACACACACCACTTGAACATCACTCTATTGTATACACTAGTTCTCTTAGTCCCTTGTGGAGTTAGGCTATAGAGAGGAGAGCCTCTAGTCCCAAGTCCAAGTTGGGAAAGGTATGACTCATGTATCTTTTCTTATATTTATGACTTTATGCATAATAAAGATATTATCTTTAGTCTTCTTTTATTCATATACTTTGATGATGTGTTTCTTGTTTGATTGTGGATTCCATTTATGTGGTCAGAGTAGTCTTTATGATTATGCCATATCAATCCTAATCTATCATCATAAACACTACAAACCCCCACTATAGTCTAATTAGTTATGATATGATCATGTTAATATGAAAAACTTATGTTATGTATCAACATTGGTTCAACGATGTTTAGGTTAGTCATTGCCTTAGAAAGGTACTTGTACTCGAGCCTCTAAGGTATTTACTTAGTATGCTAGCATGGTACTAGGATAGTAAGTAGCGTTGGATGTCTCGTAGACCCACGGATTGAAGAGGTAGGCAGTAGGTGGTGACAGCCCTATCCGCCCTTTGTAATCCTCCATGTTTGGCTATGCCACAGACTCCTATCAGGAGTCGTCCTAGTATTGCTAGGGGTAAACTCGTGCCCGATGTGTTGAACAACTTAGCATAAGGATTCACCATTTACATGATCATTAGTGTCTAACCTAGGATATGTATATGTATATTAGAAGCATTGTAGGAGCAACTCTCCAACTCTTAGTTTAACCTCCATTAGGACCCATCTACCCTTTAGAATAGATTGCTTAGGTGTGTGTCACACTACCCATATATTATGAACTTACCCATGTCTTGATAATTTATTAGTATCCCATAGCTTGATCATAAAAGTAGTGTTTACTTTACTCCATTGCCTTCCTTTGGGATAAATACGATGCCCTTGGGAATACTCTTGGGTGAAATGCTACACGACAGTTTTCGTGTGCTTGCAGACCTCATCTCTTTTGAGAGATGATTTAAGACGTAAGAAACATCAACAAGCATTTCTGGCGCCGTTGCCGGGGAAGGCAAAGTAAGTGAAGGATAGCTATCACTTGTGATTAAGCTATAGGTACTAATAGTTATTAGACAGGATTACCATTGTTTGTTTTCTCCTTTTGTGTGAAAACAGGGTAGTGTTGGTGAAAGTGCATCTAGGCAATCCATTGTGGGTTTTGGACGATTGATGACAAACAAATGAGATCCTAATGAATTTGTTGAGATGACTGCAGGTTAAGCAAAATGAGATAGTTTGGTGCACTCAAAAAGGTGAAAAATGAAGTGGTGTACAAAAGAGAAAAGCCCAACTGCTGAAGTGCAAAGTAGACTTAAATGTATAGGATGTGTGTTAGAGACACATCCCAAGAGCTCAAGTCTTTGCGTAGGGGTAAGGGCTTAATAAGACCTAAAAATTCACTGATCACCGGTCTAGTCCGTTCATGGACAGGACTAATCCGTTAAACTCTCTGTTGTCCAAGTACATTGTGCACCGTACTAGTCCAATCGTGGACCGGACTAGTCCGTTAACCTTTTTAGAATCCAATAACACAGTGCACCGGACTAGTTCGATCATGGAACCTCAACAATGAAGCAATGATCAAGGGGGATCTCATGCACAAGATCAAAATAAGGAAGAAGATCCATATAACCACAGAAGCAATGATTTAGGGGAGATAATGACAATGAAGACAATGAAGAGCAAGCAACTTCACAAGTCCCTCACCCAAGAATACATCAGAGTGTGCAAAGAGATCATCACATCAAAAACATCATTGGAGATATTGCTAAGGGAGTAACTACTAGATCTCGCATTGCAAATTTTTGTGAATATTACTCTTTTGTATTTTTTCTGGAACCATACAGGGTAGAAGAAGCCTTAAAAGATCCAGATTGGGTGGTGGCAATGCAAGAGGAGTTGAACAACTTCAAGAGAAATGAAGTGTGAGAACTAGTGGAAAGACCAAAGGCGAACATTGTTGGAACCAAATGGGTCTTTCGGAACAAACAAGATGAACATGGAGTGGTAACGAGAAATAAAGCGAGACTTTTGACTAAAGGTTACTCACAAGTCGAAGGTTTGGACTTCGACGAAACTTTCACTCTCGTTGCTAGACTTGAGTCCATTCGTATTTTATTGGCATATGCTACTCACCATAATTTCAAGTTGTATCAAATGGACGTCAAAAGTGCCTTCCTCAACGGTCCAATTAAGGAGGAAGTGTATGTGGAGCAGCCACCAGAATTTGAAGATCAGGAGTACCCCAAGCATGTCTATAAACTGTGTAAGGCTCTCTATGGCCTCAAACAAGCTCCTCGAGCTTGATATGAGTGCCTTAGAGATTTTCTAACTCAAAATGGTTTTACAATTGGAAAAGCTGATTATACTCTATTCACAAAGCATTTTGATAATCATCTATTTGTATGTCAAATGTATGTTGATGATATTATCTTTGGTTCTACTAATAAGTCATTTTATGAAGAGTTTAGCAAGATTATGACAGATAGGTTCGAGATATCGATGATGGGCGAATTGAAGTTCTTCTTGGGATTCCAAGTGAAGCAATTCTGAGAGGGCACTTTTATAAGCCAAACCAAGTACACGCATGACATCCTCAAGAAGTTCAATATGGACAAGGCCAAGCTCATCAAGACACCCATGGCGACTAACGGACATCTCGACCTTAATGAAGATGGTCCAAATGTGGATCAAAAGGTATATCAGTCTATGATTGGCTCATTACTCTATTTATGTGCATCTAGGCCAGATATCATGCTTAGTGTGTGTATGTGTGCAAGGTTTCAAGCCGCACCTAAAGAGTGCCACTTAATAGCTGTAAAAAGAATCTTAAGGTACCTTGTGCACACACCCAACTTGGGCCTTTGGTATCCCAAAGGATCAAAGTTTAACTTGATCGATTATTTTTATGCCGACTATGCAGGATGCAAAGTCGACAGAAAGAGCATGTCGGGGACTTGTCAATCCCTTGGTGGATCCCTAGTTTCATGGTCATCCAAAAAGCAAAACTCCATTGCTCTTTCCACAGCCGAAGCGGAGTATGTTGCAGCCGGTAGTTGTTGCGCACAACTACTTTGGATGCGACAAATTCTAAGGGACTATGGTTACAATATGAACCATATTCCACTCCTATGCGATAATGAGAGTGCTATTAAAATTGCACACAACCTAGTAGAGCACTCAAGAACTAAGCACATAGATATTCGTCACCATTTTCTAAGAGATCATTCATTAAAAGGTGACATTGTAATTTCACATGTTAGGACTAAAAAACAACTTGCAGATATTTTCACCAAGCCATTAGATGAGAAAAGGTTTTGTGAGCTAAGAAATGAGCTAAATATACTTGACTCTCGAAATGTGGATTGAAACACTGCATATCTGATTATGATTTCAAAGTTCACTCATTTTTGCCAAAATTTCCCCTTCTCTTGATTTTCTCTAGAAAACTATTTAAATGATTAAATCTTGGTGAATTATGGCCATTGTATGATTGTGGTTTGCTTACTGGTCATGTTCATAAAGATTGTTTGTGAAATAATTTCCTTTAGATCACTATTAGATCAAACAACTAAAATCTAGTTCTTTCAATTCAATTATGTCCTGCTGACACCGGACATGTCCGGCATCAGCACCGGACTAGTTCGTCTCCACAGACTAGGCCAGACCTAGTCCGACACACCGGACTTGTCCGATGTCGACCGGACTAGTCCGGATTTGTCTGGGTTAACCCTTATCCACCGCCAAGAGCTCTTCTTCCACCTCTGACAACCTCTGCTGCATTCTCTCTCCTCTTCTGTGAGCCCCAAAGGCGATTTTCACATCTAGCCACCAAAATCGCAGATTTCTCCAAGGGAAATCTTCTCCTCGGTGCGGAGCTTGCCCGCTCTGGACTAATCCGGCCCCAAGTCCGCTCTTTCAATGCGAATCTTCACTTTTCGGTAAAATCCCCCTCAAAACCTAGCTCTCAACTTTTATTGATTCTAGCCTGTTTCAGTCGATTCCTATGGCATACATTAATTCTCTAGATGTACTCCTAATGTTTCCTAGTCCTGGTGCATCAATTCGAGCTAGATTTGGTTCAAATAGGAAAGTTAGGGTTCTTATGCCAAGACCGGACTAGTCCGGTGTCCAGGTGCGGACAAGTCCGATTCATCAGGCAAGTCCGCACTCTAAAAACGGACAAGTTTGGTATCTAACATCTGGACTTCTAAATTTTTAATTGTACTTAGTCTACAATCCATTCTTATCTAAAACTTGAACCTCCTTGTCAGGCACGATGTCTTCAGGTTCAGAGGACAATTCCTTTCATTATGATGAAGAGGTAGAGCGTGCTCGAGTGCAAAGAGCCAAGGAGAGGGTGATGAAGAAAAGACATGATGTCAATGTCCACTGTCCTCCTTATGACGACACTCTTCCTAAGAGAAGGATAGTTTTAGTGAAGAAAGCTCAAGGCAAGGATGCAGCTGGGAGCTCATCGGGGCCCAAGAGAGCCCTCAATAAGGGAAAGGACTTTCTAGTGGCCCTATTGGTCCATTGAAGATGAAAGCCCCTACTCACCGCAACAAACAGCTATTTAGTGCTGATTTCACTGACAAAGGTGGTGAGCTAGCTAACAAGTTTAGGAAGATAGAAGTATATGATCAGCCCAAACAATCAGCTGATCCCAGATTTTGGAGTAATTTCCATGCTAATTACTATGAGCATGTGTATTTAAAGATGAGGAATCCTGTCATTGAAAGTCAATGGGTGGATATCACCTATCTCCAATCCAAAAGATGTCAAGCCTATCAAGAGGTTCCGGAAGCCTTGGAGCTGCATGGACTGAAGGATCTAGTCTCTTTCTAGTGGGATTGGAACATTGAGGTCATCACTCAATTCTACTCCACCCACTACTTTGCTCGTGATGACAGAGACAGGATGATCTGCTTAACACATGGAGCACAACACAGTGTCACTTATGAGGAGTTTGCAAGAATTCTTCACCTGAAAGATTCTTTGGAGAATGATATCATTATCCACAATCTGAAGCCTCTGGAGAAAGATCAGCTTGACTTTCTCTATGATACAAAGATGCCATTCAAGTCTCCAACCACTAAGTATTTGAAGCCCTTCTATGCTGTCCTTAACAGGATCCCGAGGAAGACCACTACTCCCAAAGAGGGAGATGCAAGGACTATTCAAGGCACCCTAAGAACATTGATGAAGGCAATAAGCAGGAAAAGGACTTTCAATGTCTTTGAGTACATGTACAATGACATTTTGAACATCTCCATCACTCCTAACAGGTCCTGTGGCTATGCACCTTACATCATGTACATGATTGAGAAGGTGACAGGACTGGAATTTGTCAAGGATGTGCCTCACACTAGACTCGGGCCCTAGAAGCCTACCATCTACATTGTCCTCTCTACTCCCACTTCACCTGTAGAGGAAAGAAGATCCAAGAGGGCTCAAGAAGGCACAAGACCTGAGGCTGCTGCTCTTGCTCCTCCACCTCCTAGAGAGTCATCTAGTGGAATTCTAAAGATGTTGTCGTCCATCTTTGCTTCCTGTCGCAAAGTGGAAATCAAGAAGCATAAGGAGAGTCTGGACAGGAAGAAGCATCAAAGATATGTGAAGGCCAACATCAAAGCCATCCGTGACAAGCTAGAGATTGAACCAGTGGGGTCACCTCAGATTTCAGAGCACTCTAAAGTAGATATCACCGAGATGGCTGCTCTAACTGACCAAGAGTTGGCCTCTTTTGGACTGGCTGGTACCTCTGCTCCTCCTCCTCCTCAAGGACCTAAAGATGAAGAAGAAGATGAAGAGAGGACTGAGAGTGAGAGAGGTAGTGACGATGAGTGATTCCACTCAATTTTTCCCTTTTTGGTTCCTCGATGCCAAAGGGGGAGAGATTGAGACTAGTTGTCTAGGTTGTAGTTTCTTAAGCCATTAAGGACTTGTGATCAAGGACATGTACTCATTTCCAAACTATTGTAATTTATTTTAGATGTGCTTAATTTACTTAATGTGTGATGCTTAGTTAATGTTAATGTGATGATTGTTGCTATAACTGTCAAATGCTTTTGTATTGCTCATCACATCTTTTGATCACACACTTGTTAGGCACCCCACCATAAAGAGTGCATATATGTGAGAAGTATTTTGTTACTCATTCTTTATTCTCATATAAGCACACTTTATGAAAATGGACTTTTTACTCTTAATTGTGATATCTCAATTGGTTGTCATCAATCACCAAAAAGAGGGAGATTGAAAGTGCATCTAGGCAATCCCTTGTGGATTTTGGACGATTGATGACAAACAAATGAGATCCTAATGAATTTATTGAGATGACTGCAGGTCAAGCAAAATGAGATAGTTTGGTGCACTCAAAAAGGTGAAAAATGAAGTGGTGAACAAAAAAGAGAAGCCGAACTGACAACTGAAGCGCAAAATAGACTTAAATATATAGGGTGTGTGTGAGAGACATTTCCCAAGAGCTCAAGTCTTTGCGTAGGGATAAGGGCTTAATAACACCTAAAAATTCACTGAGCATCGAACTAGTCCGTTCATGGACCGGACTAGTTCGTTAAACTCTCTGTTATCAAAGTACACTGTGCACCGGACTAGTCCGATCGTGGACCGAACTAGTCTGTTAACCTTTCTTGAATCCAATAACATAGAGCACCGGACTAGTCCGATCATGGACCAGACTAGTCTGTTAATGTCTCTATAAATCCTTTTCAGTGCACTCCGGACAAGTCCGTTCACAAGACAGGACTAGTCTGTTGATCTCTCTGGAGTTGAATTACACATGGCACCAAACAAGTCCGGATATCCACGGGACTAGTCCGGTATACCTCACACAATTAGGGTTTCTAGTGTGCTGCATCCCACGCCGACTTTCACAGAGCACACCAGACAAGTCCGGTACCTAGTACAGACTAGTCTGGTCATCGGGATTTCTAACGTTAACTTTTTGGAAACACTATAAATAGGAGATCCACGGCCCCACAATCATAACTTTCGATTCCTACTGTCAAAATCATAAACCCTAGCGCCGCCACCTGTCCTAAGAGCCCGAAACACATCTCCCCACGGATCTAAAGTCAAAAAGGGTGAAAACCAATTGAACACTTAGATTTGGGACTGGGAGATCGTCGTCTACACGTCATTGAGCTCCTAGGGTTTGATCTCTTGACACTCATGCTCCTTCTTGTAATCTTTTTGATTGTATTTGATCATTTTCTCATTGTAATTCCTCTGGGAGCCCTCAACATGTGTAACACCCTAAATTTTCGCATCATGCATCGCATACATGATCATGCATCGCATACATGATCATGCATTAAACATTAGTAAGATAAAAAAAGAAGATAATAAAAGGATAAAACATACATATATGGTGTAGCAAAAAGAAGAAAAAGAAAATAATAATTATAGCCTAAAACTTGTAATAGGGAATAAGTATAAAAATAATAATAATAATGTATATAAATATATGTATATAAATAATATATATAATAATCATATATATATATATATATATAATAAATATAAAAAAATAAAATATAAAATAATAAAAAAGAAGAATATCAAAAAAATATAAATAAATAAATAATATAAAAAAGAAGAAAAGTATATACACAAAAAGAAAAGAAAAAAAAAGAAAAAAAACGAAGCAGCCGCCGGCCAGGCCGCGGCCCAGCTGCTGAGCCGCCCCGGCTCCCGCACCCGCCCGACCCCGCCCTGGGCCCCACCCGCACCGACGCCCTCCTGGGCCACGCTCCCCCGCGCGCGATGACCGCGCTCCCGCCCATGCGCTCCGGCGTTCCGCGCCGACCGACCCACGTGCCGCGGCCCCGCCCTTCCGCGCCTCGCGCGCTGCACCGCGCGGCTCCCGCGCACGCACGAGTCGCCCCGGCCTCCCGCGCGCGCCCCGAAGCCCTCACGCCAATCGCTCGCGCGTCGCGCGCCGCCAGCGCGCCGGCCCTAGGTGCCACGGTGCCCTAGCGCCCGCCGGCTATAAAAAGCCCCGAGGCTTCGTGTTTTCCCCGATCCCAGAAAAGCAGCCGCCACCAAAAGGAAAAAAAGAAGACCTAGCCGCCGGGAAAAAAGAAACCGGAGTCCAGAGCCGCCGCCAGGACGAAAAAAAAGAGAGGGAAAAAAGGGGAGTAAGAGGAAGAAAAAGAGGAGGGTGCCACCGTGTGCCGGAGATTGTCGTCGTCGCCGCGTCGCCGTCGTCGTGCCGCCAGAGGATCTTGCGCTCTACTTCGTCTACGCATCGTCATCATCGCGCGATCATCGAAGCCGTCGCATCTACGGTAGGGTTCGTTTTTCCAATGCGAATTTTAGCGACGTATTAGATCTAAACATCGTAAATTGATTTTAGTTGCATCGTCTTTTTATTTTCAGCCGCACTAATCCTCGCTAAAACCCCCATAAACTCATATGAACACGTATGAACTAGTTGCATCTAATTAATAAACAACCATAGTTAATTAATTATTAAACTTTGCATGCATGCATGTCATCGCATATTGATTAGTATGTATGCATCGTGTTGATTTGTATGTATTTTCTTGTATGTGTTATCACGAGTAGAGGGAAGTGCTCAAGAGGTCGTGTACAAGGATTTCGAGAGCCAAGACTTCGAAGCGCTTGAGCAACCCTATCCGCCGGAACAAGGCAAGTGTCCTTGAAGCATATTGATCCAGTTTTAAAATAAATGTTTTGTTTGCAAACTGCATGCTTGTGTCAATTTGATGGGAATCCTATGGTAGGAAGTTTACTAGATTTGTTTAACCACCCTTGTCACCTGGAATAAATGGTAGAGAGCCGGGAAGGGTTTTTACCTTTTTGCTTCGCTTAATTAATTGGGATGGCAAACAACACTACAAATTTAATGATGCATCAATGATATTCTGGTTAATGTGAACTGGTCAATACGATGGGTGATCTAAGCAAGCCTGGTATGTGGATGGGTTGGATGTCATGGTGGTTTTGCTTGCTTTAGATCTAAGGACCGGTTCATGCGAGAATAAGCCAGGACTATAGTGCCACCACGAGGCCAAGTATGGGTGCGGTGTAGCTGATTAATTAGGGCTTTGCTAGTGCTGTTTGGACCATTGTGGATGCTCGGGGAAGGGGTAGTTGGATTGGGTTTGTTGAGAATTGGTGGGACTACCCTGGGATCCGAATGGATCAAGAGGGGGCCCTTGGTTGAAGATGAGCTCAGTTGGAGGCATCGCCACCGGTGAAACCTTAGTGGGGTCTAAATAGGCTAGTAATCCCTTTGTAAAGGCCATTTTTTGATCTCTTGGCCACACACCAACGGAAGTGTGTAATATGACTGACGGGTCATGGGCATAAGGGAGGTTCTTAGTAGCCGAAAGGTGATGAAATCACGAACACGTGGGTAAAGAGGTACAAACTCTGCAGAGTTAATTAAAACTATCATGATAGCCGTGCTCCCGGTTATGAGCACCTGGACAACTTCCATGATTAGAGGGTATTTGGTATTGGTAATGGTTATTGTAATGGTTATGGTAATGGTTATGGTGATGGGTATGGATGGTTATGGATTTATTTCTGGTATTGAATATGGTTATTGGCAATGGTGAAATCTAGAATTATTGATGAGGATGGTGAAATATGGACTGGTATTATGATATTATTTATGATTATGATGGGTTTACTTCACATACATATAATATATTGCTTTTCAAATTTTTTACTGTACTTTTCAGCACTTTGCCATTATTATTGTCGTCATTTTAATTAGCCACATGTCATACTTTCCACACTTGCTGAGTACGACATGTACTCACTCTTGCAATCCCCCCCAACAGTTGCAGGTCTGGATTGGGAGTTTAATGGCGATAATGCAGAGTTCTAGGCCGTGTCTACCGTCAGCTTTGCCTGTGGTGTTGCATGGAGCTGCGCTATCCCTTTTTGCTTAGTTTGCTTAGTTGCTTAATTAGTTTATTTCCGCTGCATTAGTTGAACTTGTCATTAATATTCATTAGAGCTTGTATTCGAGGATAATATGGTTTGTGTAATAAAATTTGATAATTAATCTTGTTCCGTGGTAATTTTATGTATACTCTTTTGTGATTGCACTCGTGTATGTGTGTTGAACATCCTGGGCACACATATGCGTTAGCTTGGTTCAGTTTTCGGAACCGGGCATCACAGACTGGTATCAGAGCCACAGGTTGACCGTAGGATGCAGCCTAGATAGAATGGACACTTTAGAGCACATAGGAGCCCTCAGGAATCGATGTGTTTTTGCTTGAAGTGTTGTTTGCTATATATATTGGTTGCTTGTGTCCTTAATAGAGGATTTTGGGATGCTTTAGCGTTGCCATGTCCACGTAGGCTAGCTAGTTGGTTAGCTTCATATCCCTTGATGCATATAGTTGGGGATGTTTTCTAATTCTTACCTATTGCTTTCCTTCAGATGGTGAGGACTCGCAACTAGAGGGATGGCAATGATGAGGAGGAGAACAATGAAGTACCTCAGAACAACAATGGGCAAGGACCTGCTCATGGAGCTATCAACATTGAGCAGCTACTGGCTATGCAGAACCAGCTCATGCAGACCATGATACAAACTATGGGACAGCTGCAGGCTGGCATTATTAACAATCAGCCCCACATGTCTCCACCGCCACCCCCGCCCCCTCATAACCGATTGGGAGAGCTCATGAGGACTAGGCCGCCAACCTTTGCTCAAGCTGCCGACCCTATGGATGCTGATGATTGGCTCAAGTCCGTGGAGAAGAAACTTGCTATTGTCCAATGCAGTGACCGAGAGAAGGTCCTATTTGCTTCTCATCAACTCATTGGAGCAGCTGCCGATTGGTGGGATTCGCTATGCAATGCTCATGAGGATCAAGAGAGGATCACCTGGGCGGAATTCAAGGAGAGTTTCCGTTCTCATTATGTGTCGGAAGGTGTTATGCTCTTGAAGAGGCAAGAATTTGAGAATTTGAGGTAAGGAAGATCAAGCGTGAGTGAATATCTCAACAAGTTCACTCAACTCTCAAGGTATGCACCTGAGGATGTAGGTCGGGACAACCAGAAGCAATACTTGTTCATGAGGGGATTGAACAATGAGATCCAAGTGCAATTGCTCAACTGTGATTATGTCAATTTTCAGAAGCTTGTGGACAGAGCGATTGTGGTTGAGAACAAGATTTGTGAGATGGAGCAAGAAATCAAGAGGAAGGTGCCATATCAAGGACAGCAACAAGGAGGTAATGTGCGCCCTCGCTTAGCGCCGCCCAATGCTCCTTACTTCAGCTCTTCTGAGCCTGCTCAACGCCCTGGATTTGCACCGCGCCCAGCTCAGTTTGTGCAACATCGCACTGTCATGCAAGCACCTAGGCCTCCAATGCCTTATGCACCTCGTGCTAATTTCCCAAATGCAAATGCTCAAAACCAAGCTCGTCCCAATAATTTTGGTGGAGTTAAGAAGTGTTATACTTGTGGAGAAGCTGGACACTTTGCGCATCAATGTCCTAAGTCAGGCCTTGGTCAAGGAAGCAATGCGTCGAGGCAAAACCCAAGACCCAATGGGGGGCAGCCACAAGGAAGTCATGGACAGCAAAATTTTGCTCGTGGCAACGTGAACCATGTCTCTACGGAGGATGCTCAGCAAGCAGATGACGTGGTCATTGGTATGTTTCTCGCCAACTCCAACCCCGCGACTATGTTATTTGATTCTGGAGCATCGCATTCATTCATTGCATCGAAGTATGTTGCCAAGTATAGTTTGCCTATCTCTCATATGAAGTTTACTCTGTTGGTTAAGTCTCCTGGAGGTGAGATGAGGACAAATATAGTATGTCCAAAAATAAGCCTTAGAATAAGGGGGGGTAGACTTCTCTGCCAACCTCATTGTTTTGGATTCTCAAGGATTGGACATTATACTTGATATGGACTGGTTAAGGAAGCACAATGGAGTTATTGAGTGTGCCACAAAGACGGTGAAGTTGACTAATGAAGAAGGGATCACCATAGAATTTGAAGCATCTCAAACCGCACCGAAGCAATTGGAATCGAATCATATGGACGGTGCCGCAATTGAGGAGATTCCGGTGGTGTGTGAATTTTTGGATGTTTTTCCGGACGAGTTGCCAGGTATGCCACCCGATCGGGACATTGAGTTTGTTATTGATTTAATACCTGGAACTGCACCTATAGCTAAGAGGCCGTATAGGATGCCTCCTATGGAATTAGCGGAGCTCAAGAAGCAAATTCAAGAGCAATTAGAGAAGGGTTTTATTCGCCCTAGCTCTTCACCTTGGGGAGCGCCCGTTCTATTTGTGGACAAGAAGGATGGATCCCAAAGGATGTGCGTGGATTACCGAGCTCTCAACGAGGTGACAACCAAGAACAAGTACACCTTGCCCCGTATAGAGGATTTGTTTGATCAGATGAAAGGCGCCTATGTGTTTTCCAAGATTGATTTGAGGTCGGGATACTTTCTAATGAAGATTAGACCATCGGACATACCCAAAACAGCTTTTAGGACACGGTATGGATCTTATGAGTACACCGTGATGTCTTTTGGATTGACAAATGCGCCTGCCTACTTTATGTACCTCATGAATAAGGTCTTCATGGAGTACTTGGATAAGTTTGTTATGGTATTCATTGATGATATTATGATCTACTCAAAGGATGAGAAGGAACATAAGGAACACTTGAGGCTTACGTTGCAGAAATTGAGGGAGCATCAATTGTATGCCAAGTTCAGCAAGTGCCAGTTTTGGTTGAAAGAGGTGCCATTTTTGGGTCATATAATCTTAGGAGGGGGAGTATCGGTTGACCCCGGAAAAGTGAGAGACGTGTTGAAGTGGGAGCCGCCGCAAAATGTCAAGGAAATAAGGAGTTTTCTTGGGATGGCTGGATATTACCGTCGGTTTATCAAGGACTTTTCCAAGATAGCCAAGCCTATGACGGAGTTGCTAATGAAGGGAAAGGCATTCCAATGGACTGAAGCTTGCCAGAATAGTTTTGAGGAGTTGAAGAAGAGGTTGACAACAGCCCCAATTTTGGTATTGCCAGATGTAAGCAAGAGTTTCGAAATCTATTGTGATGCATCAACACAAGGACTTGGGTGTGTATTATGCAAGAAGGTCAAGTGGTCGCCTATGCATCAAGACAATTGAAGAAACATGAGCAAAATTACCCAACACATGATTTAGAACTTGCAGCCGTGGTACATGCATTGAAGATTTGGAGACACTATATTCTTGGACATAGGTGTGAAATTTATACGGATCATAAGAGTTTGAAGTATATTTTCACACAAACGGATCTGAACTTGAGGCAACGAAGATGGTTGGAGCTCATCAAAGATTATGATTTGGGGATCAACTATCATCCGGGAAAAGGCAATGTAGTGGCCGATGCTTTGAGTAGAAAAGGAGTAAGTCATCAACTCACGGTTCAAGAGTTACCATTCGAGTTATGTAAGGAGTTTGAACGGTTGAACCTCGGGTTTGTAAATGAGACGGAGATGATGGAGTTAAACCCAACCTTGGAGCAAGAAATTCGAGAGGCCCAAACCGCATATGAAGAGATCAAGGAAATCAAGGAAAGGACTGAGGAAGGGTGAGAATTCATATTTGATGAGGACGAACATGGTACCTTATGGCTTGGAAAGAGGATCGTTGTGCCTAATGTAAAGCATATTCGGGAGACAATATTAAAGGAGGCACATGACTCGCCTTACTCAATTCACCCTGGTTGTACAAAGATGTACAAAGACTTGAAGACATGCTATTGGTGGGATAGCATGAAGAAGGACATAGCTGAATACGTTGCATTTTGTGATGTGTGCCAACGAGTCAAGGCGGAACATCAAAGGCCAACAAGATTATTGCAACCGTTGAAGATTCCGGAATGGAAGTGGGAAGAAATTGGAATGGACTTCATAGTTGGGTTACCACGTACTCAGTCCGGGTATGACTCAATTTGGGTAATTGTGGATCGCTTAACCAAGTCAGCTCATTTTGTCCCTGTGAAGACCAAGTATATAGCTGCACGATTGGCCGAAATATACATGGAGCATATTGTGTGTCGACACGGAGTACCTAAGAAGATAGTCTCGGATAGTGGTTCTCAATTTACCTCCAGATTTTGGCAGAAATTGCATGAAGCAATGGGAACAAGGTTGAACTTCAGTTCGGCGTATCACCCTCAAACAGATGGACAAACTGAGAGGACCAACCAAATTTTGGAAGACATGTTAAGAGCTTGTGCTTTAAAGCATGGGAAAAGTTGGGATAAAAGTTTGCCGTATGCTGAATTCTCGTACAACAATAGCTACCAAGCAAGTCTGAAAATGTCACCCTATGAAGCACTATACGGAAGGAAGTGTAGGACACCTTTGTTCTGGAATGAGACAGGAGAGAATCAAGTATTTGGTCCGGATGTGTTACAAGACGCTGAAAGACAAGTTCAAATGATACGGGAAAACCTAAGGGCTGCTCAGTCGCGACAAAAAGGCTATGGGGACAATAGGAGAAGGAAATTAGCCTTTGAAATAGGAGATTTTGTTTACCTCAAGGTGTCACCTATGAGAGGTCATAAGAGGTTTAACATAAGAGGCAAGCTCGCACGTCGTTATATTGGACCATTCAAGATTTTGGACAAAAGTGGAGAAGTAGCATATAAGCTGCAGATGCCAGCTCATCTTTCAGAAGTACATGATGTGTTTCATGTTTCCCAACTCAAGAAGTGTCTCAGGGTGCCAGAAGAACAAGTGCCGATGGACGAGTTAGGACTTCAAGAGGATTTGTCTTATGTCGAGCAACCTATCAAGATCTTGGACGTGAAGGAAAGGGTCACGAGGAATAAGAAATCCATTGGTGCAAAGTGCAATGGAACCACCATACGGAAGCCAAAGCTACGTGGGAACGTGAAGAAGACCTGAAGGCAGAATTCCCGCATCTTTTCTCCACGCTGTCGAATCTCGAGGGCGAGATTCATTTTAAGGGGGGTAGGTTTGTAACACCCTAAATTTTCGCATCATGCATCGCATACATGATCATGCATTAAACATTAGTAGGATAAAAAAAGAAGATAATAAAAGGATAAAACATACATATATGGTGTAGCAAAAAGAAGAAAAAGAAAATAATAATTATAGCCTAAAACTTGTAATAGTGAATAAGTATAAAAATAATAATAAAAATGTATATAAATATATGTATATAAATAATATATATAATAATCATATATATATAAAAAATAAATATAAAAAATAAATATAAAAAAATAAAATATAAAATAATAAAAAAGAAGAATATCAAAAAAATATAAATAAATAAATAATATAAAAAAGAAGAAAAGTATATACACAAAAAGAAAAGAAAAAAAACGAAGCAGCCGCCGGCCAGGCCGCGGCCCAGCTGCTGAGCCGCCCCGGCTCCCACACCCGCCCGACCCCGCCCAGGGCCCCACCCGCACCGACGCCCGCCTGGGTCCCGCTCCTGCGCGCGCGATGACCGCGCTCCCGCCCACGCGCTCCGCGCGTTCTGCGCCGACCGGCCCATGTGCCGCGGCCCCGCCCTTCCGCGCCTCGCGCGCTGCACCGTGCGGCTCCCGCGCACGCACGAGTCGCCCCGGCCTCCCGCGCGCGCCCCGAAGCCCTCGCGCCAATCGCTCGCGCATCCCGCGCCGCCAGCGCACCGGCCCTAGGTGCCACGGTGCCCTAGCGCCCGCCGGCTATAAAAAGCCCCGAGGCTTCGTGTTTTCCCCGATCCCAGAAAAGCAGCCGCCACCAAAAGGAAAAAAGAAGACCTAGCCGCCGGGAAAAAAGAAACCGGAGTCCAGAGCCGCCGCCAGGACGAAAAAAAAAGAGAGGGAAAAAAGGGGAGTAAGAGGAAGAAAAAGAGGAGGGTGCCACCGTGTGCCGGAGATTGTCGTCGTCGCCGCGTCGCCGTCGTCGTGCCGCCAGAGGATCTTGCGCATCTACTTCGTCTATGCGTCGTCATCATCCCGCGATCGTCGAAGCCGTCGCATCTACGGTAGGGTTCATTTTTCCAATGCGAATTTTAGCGATGTATTAGATCTAAACACCGTAAATTGATTTTAGTTGCATCGTCTTTTTATTTTCAGCCGCATTAATCCTCGCTAAAACCCCCATAAACTCATATGAACACGTATGAACTAGTTGCATCTAATTAATAAACAACCGTAGTTAATTAATTATTAAACTTTGCATGCATGCATGTCATCGCATATTGATTAGTATGTATGCATCGTGTTGATTTGTATGTATTTTCTTGTATGTGTTATCACGAGTAGAGGGAAGTGCTCAAGAGGTCGTGTACAAGGATTTCGAGAGCCAAGACTTCGAAGCGCTTGAGCAACCCTATCCGCCAGAACAAGGCAAGTGTCCTTGAAGCATATTGATCCTGTTTTAAAATAAATGTTTTGTTTGCAAATTGCATGCTTGTGTCAATTTGATGGGAATCCTATGGTAGGAAGTTTACTAGATTTGTTTAACCACCCTTGTCACCTGGAATAAATGGTAGAGAGTCGGGAAGGGTTTTTACCTTTTTGCTTTGCTTAATTAATTGGGATGGCAAACAACACTACACATTTAATTATGCATCAATGATATTCTGGTTAATGTGAACTGGTCAATACGATGGGTGATCTAAGCAAGCCTGGTATGTGGATGGGTTGGATGTCATGGTGGTTTTGCTTGCTTTAGATCTAAGGACCGATTCATGCGAGAATAAGCCAGGACTACAGTGCCACAACAAGGCCAAGTATGGGTGCGGCGTAGCTGATTAATTAGGGCTTTGCTAGTGCTGTTTGGACCATTGTGGATGCTCGGGGAAGGGGTAGTCGGATTGGGTTTGTTGAGGATTGGTGGGACTACCCTGGGATCCGAATGGCTCAAGAGGGGGCCCTTGGTTGAAGATGTGCTCAGTTGGAGGCATCGCCACCGGTGAAACCTCAGTGGGGTCTAAATAGGCTAGTAATCCCTTTGTAAAGGCTATTTTGTGATCTCTTGGCCACACACCAACGGAAGTGTGTAATATGACTCACGGGTCATGGGCATAAGGGAGGTTCTTAGTCGCCGAAAGGTGATGAAATCACGAACATGTGGGTAAAGAGGTACAAACTCTGCAGAGTTAATTAAAACTATCATGATAGCCGTGCTCCCGGTTATGAGCACCTGGACAACTTCCATGATTAGAGGGTATTTGGTATTGGTAATGGTTATTGTAATGGTTATGGTAATGGTTATGGTGATGGGTATGGATGGTTATGGATTTATTTCTGGTATTTTATATGGTTATTGGCAATGGTGAAATCTGGAATTATTGATGAGGATGGTGAAATATGGACTGGTATTATGATATTATTTATGATTATGATGGGTTTACTTCACATACATATAATATATTGCTTTTCAAATGTTTTACTGTACTTTTCAGCACTTTGCCATTATTATTGTCGTCATTTGAATCAGCCACAGGTCATACTTTCCACACTTGCTGAGTACGACATGTACTCACTCTTGCAATCCCCCCCAACAGTTGCAGGTCAGGATTGGGAGTTTAATGGTGATAATGCGGAGTTCTAGGCCGTGTCTACCGTCAGCTTTGCCTGTGGTGTTGCATGGAGCTGCACTATCCCTTTTTGCTTAGTTTGCTTAGTTGCTTAATTAGTTTATTTCCGCTGCATTAGTTGAACTTGTCATTAATATTCATTAGAGCTTGTATTCGAGGATAATATGGTTTGTGTAATAAAATTTGATAATTAATCTTGTTCTGTGGTAATTTTCTGCATACTCTTTTGTGATTGCACTCGTGTATGTGTGTTGAACATCCTGGGCACACATATGCGTTAGCTTGGTTCAGTTTTCGAAACCGGGCGTCACAACATGTGAAGTTGCCTCATAAACTCAGTGATTGCCCGTGATAGTGGAATCAAGTTAGACTTGTGTGATCACTTGAAGAGGAAAAGGGTTTGAAGAGACCCGACTCTGTGTGGGCTTCCTCAACGAGGAGTAGATCTCTTTGGTGATATCAAACCTCAGTAAAAATCGGTGTCTAGTATGCTTCTTTACTTTTGCATCTTGATTAGGGCACATAGTTGATCAATATAGTAACCTTAATTGCAAATTGTTTTTCACATGCAACTTCACGACATCAATTGTATACTCAAGTAATCTTATCTATTGTTAACATTTCCTATTCTTAAAAAGAATTTAAATCTTGTATCGATACTTTGTCAAATCGGCATACACCAGGCACACCGGACTAGTCCGCCCACATAACCGGACAAGTCTAGTCAATCAAGTTTTTGACCATTTGATTAAGTGTCCGGGAAATTTTCAAAGCCTATTCACCCCCCTCTAGGCCACATTCAGTTGGCTAACCCATTTTAGGGGATAGACAACGAAGACGCAATTGCTCAACTGCAAGAGGATTCATGGCGTACCTCAACACATGTCCGCTAGGCAACACCATTGACTTTTGCCCTAGAATTTCAGCATCCAGTAGGAGACAAATTCATCCATCCCCAAGCTTGGAGGAGGCTCCAATAGTTCTTCTTGGTTTGCCACCATCATGGGGTGTATAGTTGGCTCTTCATCCAGCACTCATGTCATGGGTTGGCACCACCAATCCATGACCACATCCGTGCTGGAGCTAAAGGAGTCATATTCTCATTCATAATGGATAAGAATATGGTCTCCACTCAAGGGGTGGATTGAAGAATGATCTAGTTCCCTTAGCATGGCATGCACATAACAAGGTGGACATGCTAGTTATGGAACTACACCTCCCATTGAAGTATCATGAAGATCAAGCCAACAGAGAGTTGTTTGGGATGATCCAAGTCATGGATATTCACATGATTTGTTAAAATCCATGTCAACATGGGCCACTTGGGAAATCATTTCCCTATGACTTATGAGGATTCTTCCTTTCAAACACAACTCCAATGGCTGTCACCAACAAGGAGGTCAAGGGTGGAATCAACATCACCCTTGTAATCAAGGAGGCTACGGGGATTTCAATGGATTTCAGTTTAACTAGCCTACCATGGCCAAGCAAGAAATCAAGACAAAATTTACATGAAGCTCTTGGCCAAGGACAAGAAAGTTAAGAGAGCATTCAAGATCAAAGATATCCCACAATCACTTTTTGGGATTCCTACCCTTCGACCAAGCCTGTGCGACCTAAGGCAAGTGACATTGTGGATGAAGCATTTTTTGTTTGATTGTGGAGTCCACATGTCATCATGCCAAAGGAAGTCTTTGATCCATGATCAACATATGGGTTAACTCAAAGGAACATCAAGAAGTTCATAGTGGTACCCCAAAAGAAGGACAAGCCTAACCATGCTCATAAGAAGAATATCCTCAAGAGGGAGAACGCCACCACTACATCAACAAGTCTTCATCAAGATGACAAAGAGGCTAGGGCTATCATGTGGTTCACATGTCCAACTGACATGCCAAATGAGATTTCAAATGTCAATCAAGAGAAGTTGTTCACATCTTTAACTCCGGGACTGGACAACAAATCATCGAACCAAACAGGACAGAGGTAAGTCCCACTCATCGGACTTTAAAAATTCGGTGTGTCCTTTCCAATTTGTTAATTGGTAGTTATCTCATATTTGTTTCCCTAATTGCATATCTGAATTTCCCATCAATCCTTGCATTTGCGTTTAGCATGTTTGAATTTCCACACTTGCATGTTGGAAAGTAAAATTTCCATCCATCATAAGACTAAAATTCTGAATTGGGAAATAAATTTATTTAGATATGAATCTTGGGCGTAACCACTTGAGTTCATCTTCCTAATTCAAACCAAAAATATTTCCCTTAAATATTCATTGCATTTGCAAGTTGTTTCAAGTTGGGCAAAACAATTTGTCAAAGGGTACAACATGCTTTCTTGCTAACGTAACCTGTTTTTGAGTTGTTTTGTTTGTTCTTGATTTTAGGGCAACTAGGACAAAACTTGTAAAGAGTTTGGAAGGCCCCATAAAATTCATATCCCTCCATCAATCTCATTTTGAGTTCATGGTGGAGGAATGCTCAAGATGGTGGCTCAATGGAGGAACAAGATGAAGCTCATTAAACTTCAACCTCAACTTGGCAGAAGAAATTGAACATGAAGGCTATACCAAAATTCATGGTCATGAGTTTCTCACACAACGACCTTCAACCCAAACTGATCTTTAATTGAGGGACAAGTTTAAAATTTTCCATCGTTTGAATTGCATTAGGATTGAATGATTTTTTGCTTACATTGGTAAGGAAGGTTTACACCTTCTGATCATTCAATTCTTATGCATCCTCATTAGAGTAAGTGTTGGCACTGCTCTTTTTGATTCTTCAAAAAGGATGTCACCTTACTTAGGAACAAAATTAAACAAAGTACCTAGAATTTCATAAGCATTACGAAAATTGATTTAGAGGGAAGCAGGTCTGGTTCCGAGTAACACATGGGGCCTTCGGAGGTCTTCAACTAAGATAGGTGGAGTTACCTTGCACTCTTTGCAGTTCCAAGGGGTATCCAGTATGTAGGGTACCGACAACTATGATGGTTATAAATTTTACAAGATGAAGGGACCCATATAGTGTATTTATATCACTTGCATTGTTATGAGTAGGAGCTTTAGAAAATGTGCAAATAGATTTATCCATAAATCCCCACTCCTAGCAATGATTCATACATTGTTCATGGATACACTGGAAATTGGACCCAATGCATCTTTGGTCTTGTTTTTACCCGTGTGTACAAATGAAGATTCGGTTACCTAACCTGAAAATTTATTTGTACAAGTATTGGGAGCTAACCATCGCTCTCTATCATAGAGGGGAAGTTTGCAGGAGTAAAATAACTATGCAGGCATTCAAAGATCCGACTGTTGGAATCCCTAGAGGATTCCATTTCAACATGTATTGGGCAAGGAGTAAATTAGGATGGTTACTACCTATCGGAAATTAAGCCCAAAGGTCAACCATAATTGTATGAGGCCGGAGATTTGACATGGAAAACCTCCATGAGCAACCAATGGGCTACTACGAATATCTGAGAGCATTATGCTCTCAACTATTCTAGGCACTCATTCAAGCTCAAGGGAATTGCCACCATCATTGGGTGTAAGTTATTCCTTTGTGGCTAAAAGGTATGATGCACCTTAACCAAGGAATGACAAGATCACATCCAATGTATATTGGGTGCAAGTTGTTCCTATGTGGCTAGAAGATATTTTATACCTTAGCCAAGAAACTGTGACGCCCGGTTCTGAAAACTGAACCAAGCTAACGCATATGTGTGCCCAGGATGTTCAACACACATACACGAGTGCAATCACAAAAGAGTATACAGAAAATTACCACAAAACAAGATTTATTATCAAATTTTATTACACAAACCATATTATCCTCGAATACAAGCGTTAATGAATATTAATGACAAGTTCAACTAATGCAGCGGAAATAAACTAATTAAGCAACTAAGCAAACTAAGCAAAAGGGATAGCGCAGCTCCATGCAACACCACAGGCAAAGTTGATGGTAGACACGGCCTAGAACTCCGCATTATCGCTATTAAACTCACAATCCTGACCTGCAACTGTTGGGGGGATTGCAAGAGTGAGTACATGTCGTACTCAGCAAGTGTGGAAAGTATGACATGTGGCTGATTCAAATGACGACAACAATAATGGCTAAGTGCTGAAAAGTACAGTAAAACATTTGGAAAGCAATATATTATATGTATGTGAAGTAATCCCATCATAATCATGAGTAATACCATAATACCAAACTGAATTCATTACCATCATCAATAAGTCCAGATTTCACCATTGCCAATAACCATATTCAATACCAGAAATAAATCCATAAACAACCATAACCATCACCATAACCATTACCATAACCATTACCATTCCAATTACCAATTTCCCTCTAATCATGGAAGTTGTCCAGGTGCTCATAACCGGGAGCACGGCTATCATGATAGTTTTAATTAACTCTGCAGAGTTTGTACCTCTTTACCCACGTGTTCGTGATTTCATCACCCTTCGGTGACTAAGAATCTCCCTTATGCCCATGACCCGTCGGTCACATTACACACTTCCGTGGGTGTGTGGCCAAGAGATCACAAAATAGCCTTTACAAAGGGATTACTAGCCTATTTAGACCCCACTGAGGTTTCACCGGTGGCGATGCCTCCAACTGAGCACATCTTCAACCAAGGGCCCCCTCTTGAGCCATTCGGATCCCAGGGTAGTCCCATCAATCATCAACAAACCCAATCCGACTACCCCTTCCCCGAGCATCCACAATGGTCCAAACAGCACTAGCAAATCCCTAATTAATCAGCTACGCCGCACCCATACTTGGCCTCATGGTGGCACTGTAGTCCTGGCTTATTCTCGCATGAACCGGTCCTTAGATCTAAAGCAAGCAAACCACCATAACATCCAACCCATCCACATACCAAACTTGCTTAGATCACCCATCGTATTGACCAGTTCACATTAACCAGAATATCATTGATGCATAATTAAATGTGTAGTGTTGTTTTCGATCCCAATTAATTAAGCGAAGCAAAAAGGTGAAAGCCCTTCCCGACTCTCTACCATATATTCCAGGTGACAAGGGTGGTTTAAAAAATCTAGTAAACTTCCTACCATAGGATTCCCATCAAAATTGACACAAGCATGCAATTTTGCAAACAAAACATTTATTTTAAAAACAGGATCAATATGCTTCAAGGACACTTGCCTTGCTCTGGCGGATAGGGTTGCTCAAGCGCTTCGAAGTCTTGATTCTGGAAATCCTCGTACACGACCTCTTAAGCACTTCCCTCTACTCGTGATCACACATACAAGAATATACATACAAATCAACACAATACATACTTACTAATCAACATGCGATGACATGCATGCATGCAAAGTACAATAATTGATTAACTACGATTGTTTATTAATTAGATGCAACTAGTTCATACGTGTTCATACGAGTTTACGGGGGTTTTAGAGTGGATTAATGCTGCTGAAAATAAAAAGACGATGCAACAAAAATCAATTCACGTCTATTAGATTCAATATGGTCGCTAAAATTCACATCGGGAACGAATCCAACCGTAGGTGTGACGGCTTGACGATTGTGGAACGAAGGCAACGCGTAGACGAAGTAGATGCGCAAGGTCCTCCGGCGGCACGACGACAGCGACGCGATGACGATCTCCGGTGGACGACGGCACCCTCCTCTTTTTCTTCCTCTTCTTCCCCTCCTTTTTTCTTCCTTTTTTTCCTTTCTGGCGGCTGCTCCTGGTGCCTTTTTTTTCTAGCCGGCGGCTAAGTCTTCTCTTCTGGGCGTCCTGGCGGCTAGGGTTTTCTGCAGCCTTCTGGCGATAAAACACGAGGGCACGTTCCCTTTTATAGAAGCAAAACACAGCGCTAGGGCCGACGCGCGGGAGCTAGGCGCGGCACTGTGGCATGGTCAGTCGGGCTGCGGGGCATCGCGCATGCGGGGACCAGGGGGCGCGAGCGCTGGGCGAGCGCGTGGCGCTGCGCTGGTCAGGCGACGGGGCGTGCGCTGCGGGAGGGCGGCGGGTGGGGCCCAGCGCACGTGGGCCGGTCGGGCAGGCATCGGGGCGAGCGAGGCGCGCGATCGAGGTCGGCGCTGCGGTTCGGCGCGAGGCAGGCGGGCTGAGCGCAGTGGGGTCGGGCGAGCGCGGCGAGGCCGGTCGGGCGCGTGCGTGCGCGGGATCGCGGGGTGGGGCCGGGCGCTGGCGGCGGGGCGCGGCTGGCTGGGCCGCTCGGCCTGGCCAGCGGGCGGATTTGTTTTTCTTTTTTTTTCTTTTTTTTCTTTTTTTTTATGAATATATTACTATTTATTTATTTTTTATATTATTTATTTATTATTTTTTATATGTAGTTATTATATATATTATTTATATATATATATTTACATATATTTTTTTATTATTATTTTTATACTTATTCCCTATTACAAGTTTTACGCTATTATTTTCCTTTTCTTCTTTTTCTACTCATATTTGTATATGTATGTTCTATATTTTATTATTTTTCTTTTATTCTATTAATAGTTAATGCATGAACATGTATGCAATGCATGATGCGAAAATTTAGGGTGTTACAAACCTACCCCCTTAAAGTGAATCTCACCCTCGAGATTCGACAGCGTGGAGAAAAGATAAGGGAATTCTGCCTTCAAGTCTTCTTCACGTTCCCACGTAGCTTCGGCTTCTGTATGGTGCTTCCATTGCACTTTGCACCAACGGATCTTCTTATTTCTCTTGACCCCTTCCTTCACGTCCAAGATCTTGATAGGTTGCTCGACATAAGACAAATCCTCCTGAAGTTCTAACTCGTCTATCGGCACTTGTTCTTCTGGCACCCTGAGACACTTCTTGAGTTGTGAAACATGAAACACATCATGTACGTCTGAAAGATGAGCTGGCATCTCCAACTTATACGCTACTTCTCCTCTTTTGTCCAAAATCTTGAATGGTCCAATATAGCGAGGTGCGAGCTTGCCTCTCATGTTAAACCTCTTATGACCTCTCATAGGTGACACCTTGAGGTAAACTAAATCTCCTATTTCAAAGGCTAATTTCCTTCTCCTGTTGTCCGCATAGCCTTTTTGTCTTGATTGGGCAGCCCTCAAGTTTTCACGAATTATTTGGACTTGCTTTTCGGCTTCTTGCAACACATCCGGACCAAATACTTGAGTTTCTCCTGCCTTATTCCAGAATAAAGGTGTCCTACACTTCCTCCCATAAAGCGCTTCATATGGTGACATTTTCAAGCTAGCTTGGTAACTATTGTTGTATGAAAATTCCGCGTATGGCAAGCTTTTGTCCCAACTTTTCCCATGCTTTAAAGCACAAGCTCTTAACATGTCCTCCAAAATCTGATTGGTCCTCTCGGTTTGTCCATCCGTTTGAGGATGATATGCTGAACTAAAATTCAACCTCGTTCCCAAAGCTTCATGCAATTTTTGCCAAAACCTGGAGGTAAATTGAGAACCTCTATCCGAGACTATCTTCTTCGGTACTCCGTGTCGACACACAATATGCTCCATGTATATTTCGGCCAATCGTGCAGCTGTATACTTGGTCTTCACAGGGACAAAATGAGCCGACTTGGTTAAGCGATCCACAATTACCCAAATCGAGTCATACCCGGACTGAGTACGTGGTAATCCAACTATGATGTCCATTCCAATTTCTTCCCACTTCCATTTCAGAATCTTCAACGGTTGCAACAATCCAGCGAGCCTTTGATGTTCTTCCTTGACTCGTTGGCACACATCACACAATGCTACGTATTCAGCTATGTCCTTCTTCATGCTATCCCACCAATAGCAAGTCTTCAAGTCTTTGTACATCTTTGTACAACCAGGGTGAATTGAGTAAGGCGAGTCGTGTGCCTCCTTTAATATTGTCTCCCGAATATGCTTTACATTAGGCACAACGATCCTCTTTCCAATCCATAAGGTACCATGTTCGTCTTCATCAAATCTGAATTCTCTCCCTTCCTCGATCCTTTCCTTGATTTCCTTGATCTCCTCATCCGTGGTTTGTGCTTCTCGAATTTCTTGCTCCAAGGTTGGGTTTAACTCCATCATCTCCATCTCATTTACAAACCCGAGGTTCAACCGTTCAAACTCCTTACATAACTCGAATGATAACTCCCGAACCGTGAGTTGATGACTTACTCCTTTTCTACTCAAAGCATCGACCACTACATTGGCTTTTCCCGGGTGATAGTTGATCCCCAAATCATAATCTTTGATGAGCTCCAACCATCTTCATTGCCTCAAGTTCAGATCCGTTTGTGTGAAAATATACTTCAAACTCTTATGATCCGTATAAATTTCACACCTATGTCCAAGGATATAGTGTCTCCAAATCTTTAATGCATGTACCACGGCTGCAAGTTCTAAATCATGTGTTGGGTAATTCTGCTCATGTTTATTCAATTGTCTTGATGCATAGGCGACCACTTGACCTTCTTGCATAAGCACGCATCCGAGTCCTTGTCTTGACGCGTCACAATAAATATCAAAACTCTTGCTTACATCCGGCAATACCAAAACTGGGGCTGTTGTTAACCTTTTCTTTAACTCCTCAAAACTGTTTTGACAAGCTTCAGTCCATTGGAAAGCCTTCCCCTTCATTAGCAATTCCGTCATTGGCTTGGCTATCTTGGAAAAGTCCTTGATGAATCGACGGTAATATCCATCCATTCCAAGAAAACTCCTTATTTCCTTTACGTTTTGCGGTGGCTCCCACTTCAACACATCCCTCACTTTACCGGGGTCAACCGATACTCCTCCTCCCGAAATTATATGACCCAAAAATGGCACCTCTTTCAACCAATATTGACACTTGTTGAACTTGGCATACAATCGATGCTCCCTCAATTTCTGCAACGTAAGCCTCAAGTGTTCCTCATGTTCCTTCTCATCCTTCGAGTAGATCATAATGTCATCAATAAACACCACAACGAACTTGTCCAAGTACTCCATGAAGACTTTATTCATGAGGTACATAAAGTAGGCAGGCGCATTTGTCAATCCAAAAGACATCACGGTGTACTCATAAGATCCATACCGTGTCCTAAAAGCTGTTTTGGGTATGTCCAATGGTCTAATCTTCATTTGAAAGTATCTCGACCTCAAATCAATCTTGGAAAACACACAAGCGCCTTTCATCTGATCAAACAAATCCTCTATACAGGGCAAGGTGTACTTGTTCTTGATGGTCACCTCGTTGAGATCTCGGTAATCCACACACATCCTTTGCGTTCCATCCTTCTTGTCCACAAATAGAACGGGCGCTCCCCAAGGTGAAGAGCTTGGTCGAATAAAACCTTTCTCTAGTTGTTCTTGAATCTGCTTCTTGAGCTCCGCTAATTCCATAGGAGGCATCCTATACGGCCTCTTAGCTATAGGTGCAGCTCCAGGTATTAAATCAATAACAAACTCAATGTCTCGATCAGGTGGCATACCTGGCAACTCGTCCGGAAAAACATCCAACAATTCACACACTACCAGAATCTCCTCAATTGCGGCACCGTCCATATGATTCAATTCCAATTGCTTCGGTGCGGTTTGAGATGCTTCAAATTCTATGGTGATCCCTTCTTCATTGGTCAACTTCACCGTCTTCGTGGCACACTCAATAACTCCATTGTGCTTCCTCAACCAGTCCATGCCAAGTATAATGTTCAATCCTTGAGAATCCAAAACAATGAGGTTGGCGGAGAAGTCTACCCCCCTTATTCTAAGGCTTACTCTTGGACATACTATATTTGTCCTCATCTGTCCTCCAGGAGACTTAACCAATAGAGTAAACTTCATATGAGAGATAGGCAAACTATACTTGGCAACATACTTCGATGCAATTAATGATTGCGATGCTCCAAAATCAAATAACATAGTCGTGGGGTTGGAGTTGGCAAGAAACATACCAATGACCACGTCATCCGCTTGTTGAGCATCCTCCGTAGAGACATGGTTCACGTTGCCACGCGCAAAATTCTGCTGTCCATGGCTTCCTTGTGGTTGTCCTCCATTAGGTCTTGGGTTTTGCCTCAGTGCATTGCTTCCTTGACCAAGGCCCGACTTAGGACATTGATGCGCAAAGTGTCCAGCCTCTCCACAAGTATAACACTTCTTCACTCCACCAGAATTGTTAGGACGAGCTTGGTTTTGAGCATTGGTTCCAGGAAAATCAACACGAGGTGCATAAGGCATTGGAGGCCTAGGTGCTTGCATAACAGGGCGTTGCTGCACGAACTGAGTTGGGCGTGGTGCATAACCAGGGCGCTGAGCAGGAATAGAAGAGCTGTAATAGGATGCATTGGGTGGTGCAAGGCGAGGGCGCACATTACTTCCTTGTTGTTGTCCTTGATATGGCGCCTTCCCCTTGATTTCTTGCTCCATCTCACGGATCTTGTTCTCAACCACAATTGCTTTATCCACAAGCTTCTGGAAATTGACATAATAATAGTTGAGTAGTTGCACTTGGATCTCATTGTTCAAGCCCCTCATGAACAAATATTGTTTCCGGCTGTCCCGACTAACATCCTTAGGCGCATACCTTGAGAGTTGAGTGAATTTATCGAGATATTCACCCACGCTTGATCTTCCTTGCCTTAAATTCTCAAATTCTTGTCTCTTCAATATCATAACACCTTCCGGCACATAATGAGAACGGAAAATCTCCTTGAATTCTGCCCAGGTGATCCTCTCTTGATCCTCATGAGCATTGCATAGTGAATCCCACCAATCGGCAGCTGCTCCAACGAGTTGATGAGAAGCAAATAGGACCTTCTCCCGGTCATTGCACTGGACAATAGCAAGTTTCTTCTCCACGGACTTGAGCCAATCGTCCGCATCCATAGGGTCGGCAGCTTGAGCAAAGGTTGGCGGCCTAGTCCTCATAAACTCTCCCAATCGGTTATGAGGAGGCGGGGGTGGCGGTGGAGGCATGTGGGGCTGATTGTTGATGTTGCCAGCCTGCAGCTGTCCCATTGTTTGTATCATGGTCTGCATGAGCTGGTTCTGCATAGCTAGTAGCTGCTCGATATCGATGGCTCCATGAGCAGGTCCTTGTCCAGTATTGTTCTGATGTACTCCATGGTTCTCCTCCTCACCATTGACATCCCTCTGATTGCGAGTCCTCACCATCTGAAGGAGAGCAATAGGTAAGAATTAAGAATCGTCCCCAACTATATGCATCAAGGGATATGAAGCTAACCAACTAGCTATACTAGCCTAGGTGGACATGGCAATGCTAAAGCATCCCAAAATCCTCTATTAAGCACACAAGCAAACAATATATATATAGCAAACATCACACTAAGCAAAAACACATCGATTCCTGAGTGCTCCTATGTGCTCTAAAGTATCAATTCTATCTAGGCTGCGTCCTACGGTCAACCTGTGGCTCTGATACCAATCTGTGATGCCCGGTTCCGAAAACTGAACCAAGCTAACGCATATGTGTGCCCAGGATGTTCAACACACATACACGAGTGCAATCACAAAAGAGTATACAGAAAATTACCACAGAACAAGATTTCTATAAAATTTTATTACACAAACCATATTATCCTCGAATACAAGCTCTAATGAATATTAATGACAAGTTCAACTAATGCAGCGGAAATAAACTAATTAAGAAACTAAGCAAACTAAGCAAAAGGGATAGTGCAGCTCCATGCAACACCACAGGCAAAGTTGACGGTAGACACGACCTAGAACTCCGCATTATTGCCATTAAACTCACAATCCTGACCTGCAACTGTTGGGGGGATTGCAAGAGTGAGTACATGTCGTACTCAGCAAGTGTGGAAAGTATGACATGTGGCTGATTCAAATGACGACAACAATAATGGCTAAGTGCTGAAAAGTACAGTAAAACATTTGGAAAGCAATATATTATATGTATGTGAAGTAATCCCATCATAATCACGAGTAATACCATAATAGCAAACTGAATTCATTACCATCATCAATAAGTCCAGATTTCACCATTGCCAATAACCATATTCAATACCAGAAATAAATCCATAACCAACCATAACCATCACCATAACCATTACCATAACCATTACCATTCCAATTACCAATTTCCCTCTAATCATGGAAGTTGTCCAGGTGCTCATAACCGGGAGCACGACTATCATGATAGTTTTAATTAACTCTGCAGAGTTTGTACCTCTTTACCCACGTGTTCGTGATTTCATCACCCTTCGGTGACTAAGAATCTCCCTTATGCCCATGACCCGTCGGTCACATTACACACTTCTGTGGGTGTGTGGCCAAGAGATCACAAAATAGCCTTTACAAAGGGATTACTAGCCTATTTAGACCCCACTGAGGTTTCACCGGTGGCGATGCCTCCAACTGAGCACATCTTCAACCAAGGGCCCCCTCTTGAGCCAGTCAGATCCCAGGGTAGTCCCACCAATCATCAACAAACCCAACCCGACTACCCCTTCCCCGAGCATCCACAATGGTCCAAACAGCACTAGCAAAACCCTAATTAATCAGCTACGCCGCACCCATACTTGGCCTCGTGGTGGCACTGTAGTCCTTGCTTATTCTCGCATGAACTGGTCCTTAGATCTAAAGCAAGCAAACCACCATAACATCCAACCCATCCACATACCAGGCTTGCTTAGATCACCCATCGTATTGTCCAATTCACATTAACCAGAATATCATTGATGCATAATTAAATGTGTAGTGTTGTTTTCCATCCCAATTAATTAAGCAAAGCAAAAAGGTGAAAGCCCTTCCCGACTCTCTACCAAATATTCCAGGTGACAAGGGTGGTTTAACAAATCTAGTAAACTTCCTACCATAGGATTCCCATCAAAATTGACACAAGCATGCAATTTTGCAAACAAAACATTTATTTTAAAAACAGGATCAATATGCTTCAAGGACACTTGCCTTGCTCTGGCGGATAGGGTTGCTCAAGCGCTTCGAAGTCTTGATTCTGGAAATCCTCGTACACGACCTCTTGAGCACTTCCCTCTACTCGTGATCACACATACAAGAATATACATACAAATCAACACAATGCATACTTACTAATCAACATGCGATGACATGCATGCATGCAAAGTACAATAATTGATTAACTACGGTTGTTTATTAATTAGATGCAACTAGTTCATACGTGTTCATACGAGTTTACGGGGGTTTTAGAGTGGATTAATGCTGCTGAAAATAAAAACACGATGCAACAAAAATCAATTCACGTCTATTAGATTCAATATGGTCGCTAAAATTCGCATCGGGAACGAATCCTACCGTAGGTGTGACGGCTTGACGATCGCGGAACGAAGGCAACGCGTAGACGAAGTAGATGCACAAGGTCCTCTGGCAGCACGACGACAGCGACGCGATGACGATCTCCGGTGGACGACGGCACCCTCCTCTTTTTCTTCCTCTTCTTCCCCTCCTTTTTTCTTCCTTTTTTTCCTTCCTGGCAGCTGCTCCTGGTGCCTTTTTTTTCTAGCCGGTGGCTAGGTCTTCTCTTCTGGGCGTCCTGGCGGTGCTGTTTCTGGCGGGCATCGGGGCGAGCGTGGCGCGCGATCGAGGTCGGCGCTGCGGTTCGGCGTGGGGCAGGCGGGCTGAGCGCGGTGGGGTCGGGCGAGCGCGGCGAGGCCGGTCGGGCGCGTGCGTGCGCGGGATCGCGGGGTGGGGCCGAGCGCTGGCGGTGGGGCGCGGCTGGCTGGGCCGCTCGGCCTGGCCAGCGGGCGGTTTTGTTTTTCTTTTTTTTTCTTTCTTTTTTTTATGAATATATTACTATTTATTTTTTTATATTATTTATTTATTATTTTTTATATATAGTTATTATATATATTATTTATATATATATATATTTATATATATTTACATATATTTTTTTATTATTATTTTTATACTTATTCCCTATTACAAGTTTTACACTATTATTTTCCTTTTCTTCTATTGCTACTCATATTTGTATATGTATGTTCTATATTTTATTATTTTTCTTTTATTCTATTAATAGTTAATGCATGAACATGTATGCAATGCATGATGCAAAAATTTAGGGTGTTACAGAAACATGGGATCACAGTCAACCCATGTTGAGTGCACGTTATCCCTTTGTGGTTATAGGTCTATTGTACCTTAACCAAGGAATAACAGAGTCTTACTCAACACATGTTGGGTACATGTCACTCCCTTGTGGCTAAAGGTTATCATTAACTTAAGCCAAGGAGTGACGGATCACACCCAATGCATGAAGGTACAAGTTATTCCTTTATTGTAAGAAGGTATAATACACCTTAGCCAAAGAATAACGGAACACATTCAACGCATGTTGAGTGTATGACATGCCTTTGTGCTAAAGGTTATCACTACCTTAGCCACGGAATAACAAGGTACATCCAACCTATGGAAACCTTTAAGTGTAGATGAGTGACATCGACAACACTCTCCTCGACCACACTCATGAAACCCATGGAAGGCAGTCCAACATCGACACTCAACCCTCCAATGCGAAAGCCATGCTACAACAAGGTTAGACTAACCTCATGACCTACATTCGTCATTACGGTTTCAGCCCCTAGCGTGGACCTTGAACAAGAACAAGCTTGGGGCAGGACCCCCACTTGAGGTAACTTGTATCAAACCCCTTCCATATTTATTTTCCATTCACCTATCATCAACCTTGCATATAAAAATAATAACTTAAAAAAATTAGAGTAGATTTGCTTTGAAAATAAAATAAAAGATGTGCAGTAAGATTGATTTGGAATTTACATAGATGAAATGATAAATAGTTGCTCTATTTTAATTTTCCTAAGTCCCTAGTTTACAACTTACCACTCTCCAAAATATTGCTTTCATTGGCTAGAATTACTTTTACCTTGGTTTAGAAATTGTGGGTAGCAAAAGCTTAATCCAATTCTAAGTTGTTGTGAGATATGATATAGTGATAGGGCTGCTATTCCTAGTTTGAAAGTGAAACTTAAATTTCCGAAGAAATTCTAGAAAGATTTAAGTTATCCTCATTTGATTGGAAATATCTACCAAAGCCATATGATACATTACATTTATAGACCTTATGCATATGCTATTTGTCTTCACATTGAGCTTTGTCAAACTAGTATAGACCTATGTGAGATATTCATTACTTTTTGAATTCAAGACTTCACTTGCACATGCTATACTTATACACTAGAAGTAAGCAAATTCCCATCATACACCATTCCATAATAAAAAGAGAAACTCCATACCCTTCATGCTTAGTACTCTCTCAAAATTTCTTGCATAAAAAGGAAGTAGAAGACATGGCTACAAGAAAAATAAAAAGAAAATGCATGCTTACACCATAAGCATGGGAAAAAAAAGAAAAAAAAAGAAAAGTGGCCATGTTTCATCCCTGCAAAATAAGAGAGTCCACTCAAAAAGGAGTCATCTCAAATATCCACATCCACCTCCATTCCATCACACATGCACAAGTCTTGAATCAAATAGTTTTGAATTGATTTCTCCTAAGGCTTGCTTTTTTGACTTAGCAATATTATGTGTTGGAAATACGCCTACTATATTCCCTACCAAGCTCCACATACAAGCTTATTTAGTGGTAGGATGAGTGTAGACACAATGCCTTGGTGAGGAAAATTTTCCACTACACACAAAGGAGAGACCAAGAGAATCAAATTGAGGTACTTAAAATCTAAATTGAACTCTCTAGAATTTGAGTTGAACTTAATTTCTAGGGTATGTGTGCTCCATTTGCTGTTCTATCTTTCAACCACCCATGAATAGGAGAAGGCATAATGCCCATAATGACTTAAGATGGGTGAAGTACCATGCCAATTTTTGCAATACTAGGTAGAGTATTTTGTTGTGCACATGGTACTTTTGAAAAGTAGAACATTGTAGCAACTCCTGATTATCAACCTAAAGTCTTGACTTTGCTTGGGACGAGCAAAGGATAAGCTTGGGGGAGTTTATTGATGGCTGTTATATACTAATTTCACCCGTTAATATAACTCAATTATGTGAAGGAAATATCATTTCTTGCGCACACCACCTTTCTAAATAACCTAGTTCCACTTGTACTTGGAGAAAATAGTGCATTCAGGTATTTTATACAGAATTGAGGTGCAACAAGGGGATAGATCCTATAAAGTATCATCCCAGCCAATCTAGCGACAACATGTGGCACCACATGGATCAAATGGCCCACAAACAGAAGTATCTGAGGACATCCAACAACGTAGCACCCATATCAAGGAATGGGACCCACCTGGTAGTGACCTGGAGAAAGCACACACGAAACAGTGCAAAGACCAGGAAGACCGACCCCCCTAGTCGGCCGATGTGGTCCTGGCGCCAAACTTAGTCAACTTCCACGTGTTGGCTTCTCCCTTCTTGAAAAAGTCAGTGGTGACTGATTCTCGTGTTTTTGGTTGCGGGAACCGACCCTTCTCCACCTATAAATAGGACTCCTCACTTCAACACACAGCACTTGAGCATCACTCTATTATATAGACTAGTTCTCTTAGTCCTCAGTGGAGTTAGGCTATAGAGAGGAGAGCCTCTAGTCCCATGTCCAAGTTGGGAAAGGTATGGCTCATATATATTTTCTTATATTTGTGACTTTATGCATAATAAAGATATTATGTTTAGTCTTCTTTCATTCATATACTTGGATGATGCGTTTCTTGTTTGATTGTGGATTCCATGTATGTGGTAGGAGTAGTCTTTATGATTATGCCATATCACTCCTAATCTATCATCATAAACACTACAAACCCCCACTATAGTCTAATTAGTTATGATATAATAATGTTAATATGAATAACTTATGTTATGTATCAACATCGGTTCAATGATGTTTAGGTTAGTCGTTGCCTTAGAGAGGTACTTGTACTAGAGCCTCTAAGGTATTTACTTAGTATGCTAGCATGGTGCTAGGATAGTAAGTAGCGTTGGATCTCTTGTAGACCCACAGATTGAATAGGTAGGCAATAGGTGGTGACCGCCCTATCTTCCTTTTGTAATCCTCCATGTTCGGCTATGCCACAGGCTCTTGGCAGGAGTCGTCCTAGTATTTCTAGGGGTAAACCGGTGCCTGATGTGTTGAACAACTTAGCATAAGGATTGACCAATGACATGCTCATTAGTATCTAACCTAGGCTATGTATATGTATATTAGAAGCATTGTAGGAGAAACTCCCCAACTCTTAGTCTAACCTCCATTAGGACCCATCTACCCT
Organism: Tuctoria greenei; assembly: GCA_036927565.1. Lineage (NCBI taxonomy): Eukaryota > Viridiplantae > Streptophyta > Magnoliopsida > Poales > Poaceae > Tuctoria > Tuctoria greenei. Next base: position 217,013,131 of record JAYESD010000003.1, on the reverse strand, counting down.
TTAGAATAGATTGCTTAGGTGTGTGTCACACTATCGATATATTATCAACTTACCATTGTCTTGATAATTGATTAGTATCCCATAGCTTGATCATAAGAGTAGTGTTTACTTTACTCCATTGCCTTCCCTTGGGATTGTAAGTGCATCTAGGATATCCCTTGTGGGTCTTGGCTAATTGATGACAAACATATGAGATCCTAATGAAACTACTGAGATGATTGCAGGACAAACAAGTGAGACATATCGGTGCACACAAAAAGGTGAAAACTGAAGTGGTGTTCAAAGAGAGATACTTTGATGAAGCTCGGAAGACCAAAATAGATTTGGATGTATAGGGAGTGTATGAAAGACACACTCCAAGAGCTCACAACTTTGTGCGAGGATAAGGGATTAAAATTAACATAACTTTCACAAAGCACCGGACTAGTCCGATCATGGACCGGACTAGTCCGTTCACCTTTCTAGAATGACACTCACAAGGAGACCGGACTAGTCCGTGCATCCACCGGACTAGTCCGTTGAAGTTTCTGGAGTCTCTCATACTGAGGGACCGGACTAGTCCGATCATGGACCAGACTAGTCCGTTGAACTTTCTGTAAAATCCCTTTTGTGGAGATCGGGCTAGTCCGCGGACTAGTCCGATGAACTTTCTGGATTCATCTTTACACAGTACCGGACTAGTCCGAGGTTGGACCGGATTAGTCCAGTAGACTTTCTGGACCTCAAAACATGTTGAGACCAGACAAGTCCGGACTTGCACCGGACTAGTTTGGTGTTAGGGTTTTTCAACGGCTAGCTTTTGGAAACCCTATAAATAGATGATCCACGACTTTCCCATGACAAGACACGTTGAATATTGAAAAAGTAGCAAACCCTAGCGCCGCCACTCAGTCCCAAGAGCCCAAAACACATCTCCCCACACATCTAAAGTTCAAAAAGAGTGAAATCAATTGAACACTTGGATTCGGGATTGGGAGATTGTCGTTCTTTCATCGCGAGCTCTTGGAGTTTGATCTTTCTACACTCATACTCTGCATTGTAATACTTTTGAGTGTATTTGATCACTTGTTCATTGTAATTTTCGTGGGAGCCCTCAACGTGTGAGGTTGCCCCACAAACTTGGTGATTACCCGTGATAAGTGGAATCAGGTCGGCCTTCGTGGTGACTTGAGGAGGAAAAGGGTTGGAGACCCGGCTCTGTGTGAGCTTCCTCAACGAGGACGTAGATCTCCACAGGAAAAATTGTGAGATCGAACCTCGGGAAAAATTCTTGTGTCTCGTGTCTCATTTACTTTAAATTTTGTTAATTAGATCACTTAAGTGCTAAACATTAACTTAAGGCAATTTGAAGTTACACCTGCATTCTTATATTAATTTCAAGTATAAATATCAGTTGTTCTTAACTTCGCTGCTAAAGAAATTTAATTTCTCAATTAACACCTAATCAACACACATACTTCTTGCACACCGGACTAGTCCGCCCACGCAACCGGACTAGTCCGGCCATCCAAGTTTTTTGACTATTCTATTAAGTGTGCAGGAAATTCAAAAGGCCTATTCACCCCCCCTCTAGGCCACATTCAATTGGTATCAGAGCTTGGTTCTCCACCAACGAGACTCATATCTCGGAGAGATCAATAGCCTCTGAGAAGAACAACGATATCTCGAAGATGAACATTAATGAGGAGGAACAAGAAACTAAGGCTTTTGATGTGCTAAAAGAGAGCCCACACGATGATGAAGAAGTGCGACAATTGAAGGCACTCCTGAGAAAGAAACTGCTAGGACAAAAGGGAAAAGAAGAAGAGAAGACGACGGGGAGTGGTCATCATGACTACTCCCGACAGCCTTACAACTACAACCGTCTCAACTCCAACATTCATTATCTTTCCATTCCCATGGGAAAACCTCCACAATTTGACAGAAGCGACTATACAATGTGGAAGTACAACATGAAGATGCATCTAATATCCCTAAATCCTAGCCTATGGAACATCGTCTGCACTGGCATAGATATCCCGGACACGGATGAAGAACTCACCCCAGAACAAGAACAAGAGATTCACAGAAATGCACAAGCTGTCGCCGTGATCACATCATCATTAAGCAGAGAAGAATTCACCAAGATTGATGGCTTAGAAAGTGCAAAGGAAATCTGGGATACACTTAAGATGGCTCATGAAGGAAATAGATCAGTTCGTGAAGCAAAAATTGAAATGCTTGAAGGAGAGTTGGGGAGGTTCGCTATTGAAGAAGGCGAATCACCTCAAGACATGTACAACCGAATGAAGGCAATCATCAACAAGTTACGTGCCTATGGAAGTAAGAAATGGACGGATCATGAGGTAGTCAAGAGAATGATTAGAGCCTTCATGCCAAGAAATGTCACACTTTGCTCAATGATTAGAGAAAGCCCCGGTTTCCACAAATTGACCCCCAATGAGCTGTTGGGGAAGATCATAAAACATGAGGTGATGGAAAAAGAGGCAAAATACGTCAAAGACTTGGCCGAACTCACTTCCTCCAAAAAGAAAGAGGTCGCTCTCAAAGCTACATGCCGACCCAAACTCAAAGAAGCTCGTGAAGATCAAGACGATGGGCACACAAGTGACGAGAGCACCGATCTTGATGATGAGGAGATGGTACTCTTTATCAAGAAGTTCAAGCGAATGATGAAAAGAAGCCACGGCAACAACTCAAATGAAGGCAAAAGCAAGGACAAAGGAAAATCCAAGGCTCGACGCACTTGCTACAACTGCGGAGAGTATGGTCACTTCATGATGGACTGCCCTATGAAGAAAACAAAAAGAAGAAGGAAACAAGATCTAAAGAAAAGAAAAATTTCACAAAAAGAAGGCAAAACCATCAAGCTCACATTGGCAAGGAGTGGGACTCAAACGACGAGTCCTCCTCCGATGAAGAAGAAGAGATGGCTACTATTGCAATCAAGAAACCTACTATGAAGGCCACACTCTTTCCAAACATGGGAGGACGGGACATGAACAACCACACTTGCCTTATGGCTAAGGAAGGCAAGAAAAAGGTACGGCTCACTCCTCCCAAACTAAACTCCTCTATTGATGACTTTGACAGCTCTAGCGATAACGAAGAAATGTTTAGAGGACTAAGTAAAATTGCTCTAAAGAAAATGGAAATGTTGTCGAACGAAATTTTTGAGAAGGAAGAACTTCTTGGTCGACAAGAAGATATGCTCATCCATGAAAGGAAGAGATATCAAGAAGTTGAGAAACTTCTCGAGCTTGAAAGAGAGAAGAACAAGTCGCTTGAAGTTGAGCTAGCCTTGAGTAAGGAAACTTACTCAAAGCTAAAAGACTCACATATTGCAATCAAGGAAGAACTTGCTAACTTGTCAAAGGTTAACAAGATCCTTGAGGTGCAAGTTGAGTCGCTCAAGCAAAGTGACTCTTCTTCCTCCAAGAGCTCTTCCTCCAAAGATATGAGTTCGACAACAATCGAGACTTGCACTTGCTCTAGTAAGAAGAATACTATTTCTAATACATCAACTTCTCGTAATATGCATGCCCCCCCAAGCGGCATCTTTGATAAGGAGAAGATCAAATATGCACGCAGTGCATATATGGTCACTAGACCTCCCAATGTCAAAGATGACCTTGGTTTTGATAAGAACAAACACATGGCTATTTCTAATCATGCTAAGAATAGAATTGTCTTTGTCAAAGAGAAATCTCATGAATCGGAACCTCAAATGTTGTTTCACACATTTAATGCTTCTTATGTTCTTATGAAGGCCAAAAGTGGAAGAGTCATTGCCAAATATACAGGGCCACGCCACAAGAACTTGAAAACTTGTCTGTGGGTGCCTAAGACTCTTGTGACTAACCTGAAAGGACCCAAGCAAGCTTGGGTACCTAAAACCAAGGAATGATTCTTTTTTGCAGGCTTACTCCTCCGGCGGAACAAAATGGGTACTTGATAGTGGATGCATGAATCACATGACCGGAGAGAGAGGTATGTTTGTGGAGTACGAGTACAACAAGGATCTAGGTGAAGGCATATACTTCGGAGACAACAGCCAAGGAAAGGTCCTTGGTAGCGGTAACATTGAAATTTCCTCTCAACATACCTTATCAAATGTTTTACATGTAGATTCTCTAGATTATAACCTTTTGTCAATATCCCAACTATGCGACAAAGGTTACAACTATTTATTCACTAATGAGGGTGTGACAGTTTTTAGAAGAAGCGATGGCTCGATTGCATTCAAGGGAATGTTGAAGGGCAAGCTCTATCTTGTTGACTTCAATAAAGATAAAGCCGAACTCAACACTTGCTTGGTTGCTAAAACCAACATGGGATGGCTGTGGCATAGACGGCTAGCCCATGTTGGGATGAGAAATCTGCAGAAACTTCTAAAAGGTGGTCACATCCGTGGTCTTAAAGATGTGGTTTTTGAAAAGGACAGGCCGTGCAGCGCTTGTCAAGCGGGAAAATAAGTCGGAGCACCACACCCCACCAAGAACGTGATGAATACCGCGAGACCGATGGAACTTCTCCACATGGATCTTTTTGGTCCAGTTTCGTACATCAGCATCGGCGGTAACAAATATGGTTTAGTAATTTTTGATGATTTTTCTAGATTTACCTGGGTGTTTTTCTTGTATGATAAATCAGAAACTCAGGAGATCCTCAAGAAGTTCTTAAAAAGAGCTCAGAATGAATTCTCATCAACCATAAAGAACATCAGAAGTGACAACGGGACAGAATTCAAGAATATCCAAGTTGAAGAGTTTCTTGATGAAGAAGGGATAAAGCATGAATTCTCAACACCCTACTCCCCTCAACAAAATGGAGTGGCAGAAAGGAAGAACAGAACATAGATCGAAATGGCCAGAACTATGCTGGATGAATACAAGACATCAGATCGATTTTGGGCAAAAGCGGTGAACACCGCCTGCCATGCCACTAATCGACTACACCTCCATCGACTACTGAAGAAAACTCCATATGAGCTCCTTACCGGTAAAAAGCCAAATGTTTCTTATTTTAAAGTTTTTGGTTGCAAATGTTTTATTCTGAACAAGAAACAGAGGGCCTCGAAGTTCGCTTCGAAGTCCGATGAAGGATTCTTGCTCGGTTATGAATCGAATGCCTACGCCTATCGTGTCTTCAACAAGGTGTCCGGCCTTGTTGAAGTAGCACGTGACATAGTGTTCGATGAATCTAACGGCTCACAAGTGGAGCAAGTTGACAAGTTTGTGCTAGATGATGAGGAAGCTCCATACGAAGAACTGAAGAAAATGGGACTTGGTGATATCTTACCACAAGAGCAAACATTCGACCCAAATGCACGAGATGAACCTCAACACGGAAGCAATGATCAAGGGGGAGCCCTTGCACAAGATCAAGAGGAGGAAGATCAAGAAGAGTAGGACCATTATGGAAGCAACGATCAAGGGGGAGACAATGTACATGAAGAACAAGCAACTACACAAGCTCCACACCCAAGAGTACACCAGAGCGTGCAAAGAGACCACCCTGTCAACAACATCATTGGAGATATTGCAAAGGGAGTAACTACTAGATCTCGAGTTGCAAATTTTTGTGAATCCTACTCTTTTGTGTCTTTTCTGGAACCATACAGGGTAGAAGAAGCCTTAGGGGATCCAGACTGGGTGATTGCAATGCAAGAGGAGCTGAACAACTTCAAGAGAAATGAAGTATGGGAGCTAGTGGAGAGACCAAAGGAGAACATAGTCGGAACTAAATGGGTATTTCGGAACAAGCAAGATGAACATGGAGTAGTGACAAGAAATAAGGCAAGACTGGTGGCCAAAGGTTATTCTCAGGTCGAAGGTTTGGACTTCGATGAAACTTTCGCTCCTGTAGCTAGACTTGAGTCCATTCGTATTTTATTGGCATATGCTACTCACCATAATTTTAAGTTGTATCAAATGGACGTCAAAAGCGCCTTCTTAAACGGCCCTATCAAGGAGGAAGTTTATGTGGAGCAGCCACCAGGATTTGAAGACCCGAAGTATCCAAACCATGTCTACAAACTGCGTAAGGCTCTCTATGGCCTCAAACAAGCTCCTCGAGCTTGGTATGAGTGCCTTAGAGATTTTCTAATTCAGAATGGATTCAAAGTTGGTAAAGCTGACTATACACTCTTCACTAAACACTGTGATGATCACTTATTTATATGTCAAATTTACGTTGATGACATTATCTTTGGATCAACTAACAAACCCTTCTGTGAAGAGTTTAGCAAAATTATGACAGATAGGTTCGAGATGTCAATGATGGGCGAATTAAAGTTTTCCTTGGGATTCCAAGTGAAGCAACTAAGAGAAGGTACATTTATAAGCCAAACCAAATATACACAAGACATTCTCAAGAAGTTCAATATGGACAAAGCCAAGTCCATCAAGACACCCATGGCCACTAATGGACATCTCGACCTCAATGAAGACAGTCCAAACGTGGATCAAAAGGTATATCAGTCCATGATTGGCTCTTTACTTTATTTATGTGCATCTAGGCCAGATATTATGCTTAGTGTTTGCATGTGTGCAAGGTTTCAAGCTACACCCAAAGAGTGTCATCTAGTTGCTGTAAAAAGAATCTTGAGGTACCTTGTGCACACACCCAACTTGGGCCTTTGGTATCCCAAAGGGTCCAAATTTAACTTGATAGGGTATTCCGATGCTGACTATGCAGGATGCAAAGTCGATAGAAAGAGCACGTCAGCGACTTGTCAGTTTCTTGGTAGGTCCCTGGTATCTTGGTCATCTAAAAAGCAAAACTCCATTGCCCTTTCAACAGCAGAAGCAGAATATATTGCAGCCGGTAGCTGTTGCGCCCAATTACTTTGGATGCGGCAAACACTTAGGGACTACGGCTACAATCTTAACAATATCCCACTTCTATGTGACAATGAAAGTGCTATAAAAATTGCACACAACCCAGTAGAGCACTCAAGAACTAAGCACATAGATATCCGTCATCATTTTCTTAGAGATCATTCACTAAAAGGTGACATTACTATTTCACATGTCAGAACTGAAAAACAACTTGCGGGCATTTTTACCAAACCATTGGATGAGAAAAGGTTTTGTGAACTTAGGAATGAACTTAATATTCTTGACTCTCGAAATGTGGCTTGAAACGTTGCACATCTGGTTGATACTTCAAATGTTGCATTTTATTGCTAAAACTGCCCTTCACCTCTTTTTCTCCTAAGAAAACTACTTTTAATGAAGAAATCGTGAAATTTATGACCATGTTTTTGTGTGGATTGCTTTCTGGTCATAAACACCAAGATTATTTGCAAAACTTGTCCTTGGATCACTATTAGTTATCTCCAAATACCTAGGTTTTCTAGGGACACCGGACTAGTCCGCCCCATGACTGGACTAGTCCGGTCGACTGCCTATATAAGCAGCTGGCCCGTTTCAAATCTCCCTCCACTTGACCTAAACTCTCACCTCTAAAACCCTAACCCCCAAAAGGTGATTTTTGGTTTGAGCCCTCAAAATCCAAGCTCACCTCCATCTTTGCCTGCTGCCGCAAGATTGAAGTAAGGCAGAAGAAGCATCAACAATATGTCAATGCCAACATCAAAGCTATATGCGATAAGCTGGAGATTGAGCAGGTGGGATCCCCGCCTGCCTTCGAGGACTCCGAGGAAGAGTCCGCTCCGGCGAATGATGATGATGATGGTGAAGATGAGAACCGGACTGAAACGGAGGAAGAGAGTGGCGATGAGTGATTTCCCTCATTTTTTCCCTTTTTGGTGCCTTGATGCCAAAGGGGGAGAGATTGAGACTAGGAGAGATTAAGACTACTAGTTTAAGAGTAGTTGGTGTCTCTATGTTTTTGTGATCAAGGACATGTGTACTTAATTTTAAAACCTTGTAATGCACTATTCCCTCTCTTTTGTGTGATGCTTACTGTTGCTTGGATGATTATCTTTATACTCATTGTTGATTATCTTTACTACATCACACCCTGTTGATCACACACTTGTTAGGCACCCCACCATAAGGTGTGTGCATATGTGAGAAGCTTTTTGTTGACTTATCATTATTCTCATATGTGGACACCTTATGAAAATCAAGATTTTACTCTCAATTGTGATATCTCAAATGGTTGTCATCAATCACCAAAAAGGGGGAGATTGTTAGTCCATCTAGGATATCCCTTGTTGGTTTTGGCTAATTGATGACAAACATATGAGATCCTAATGAAACTACTGAGATGATTGCAGGACAAACAAGTGAGACATATCGGTGCACACAAAAAGGTGAAAAATGAAGTGGTGTTCAAAGAGAGATACTTTGATGAAGCTCGGAAGACCAAAATAGATTTGAATGTATAGGGAGTGTATGAAAGACACACTCCAAGAGCTCACAACTTTGCACGGGGATAAGGGATTAAAATTAACATAACTTTCACAAAGCACCGGACTAGTCCGATCATGGACCGGACTAGTCCGTTCACCTTTCTGGAATCACACTCACAAGGAGACCGGACTAGTCCGTTGAAGTTTCTGGAGTCTCTCATACTGAGGGACCGGACTAGTCCGATCATGGACCGGACTAGTCCGTTGAACTTTCTGTAAACTCCCTTTTGTGGAGATCGGGCTAGTCCGCGGACTAGTCCGATGAACTTTCTGGAGTCATCTTTACACAGTACGGGACTAGTCCGAGGTTGGACCGGACTAGTCCGGCAGACTTTCTGGACCTCAAAACATGTTGAGACCGGACAAGTCCGGACTTGCACCAGACTAGTCCGGTGTTAGGGTTTTTCAACGGCTAGCTTTTGGAAACCCTATAAATAGATGATCCACGACTTTCCCATGACAAGACACGTCGAATATTGAAAAAGGAGCAAACCCTAGCGCCGCCACTCAGTCCCAAGAGCCCAAAACACATCTCCCCACACATCTAAAGTTCAAAAAGAGTGAAATCAATTGAACACTTGGATTCGGGATTGGGAGATTGTCGTTCTTTCATCGCGAGCTCTTGGGGTTTGATCTTTCTACACTCATACTCTGCATTGTAATACTTTTGAGTGTATTTGATCACTTGTTCATTGTAATTTTCGTGGGAGCCCTCAACGTGTGAGGTTGCCCCACAAACTTGGTGATTACCCGTGATAAGTGGAATCAAGTCGGCCTTCGTGGTGACTTGAGGAGGAAAAGGGTTGGAGACCCGGCTCTGTGTGAGCTTCCTCAATGAGGACGTAGATCTTGTTGTGAGATCGAACCTCGTGAAAAATTCTTGTGTCTCGTGTCTCATTTACTTTAAATTTTGTTCATTAGATCACTTAAGTGCTAAACATTAACTTAAGGCAATTTGAAGTTACACTTGCATTCTTATATTAATTTCAAGTATAAATATCAATTGTTCTTAACTCCGCTGCTAAAGAAATTTAATTTCTCAATTAACGCCTGATCAACACACATACTTCTTGCACACCGCACTAGTCCGCCCACGCAACCGGACTAGTCCGGCCAACCAAGTTTTTTGACTATTCTATTAAGTGTGCAGGAAATTCAAAAGGCCTATTCACCCCCCCTCTAGGCCACATTCAGAGCTTCATATTCTGCCATGTTGTTGGTTGCCTTGAAGTCGAGGTGCACCATGTACTTGACCTTCTCCCCAGTCGGAGTGAGGAGAAGGATTCCAGCTTCGACCCCTACTTCTGCACGGAGCCATCAAAGTAGAGAGTCCACTGGGGCTCAGTGAAGACCGGGACCTTAGGTTCCGACTTCTGTTCGTTGAGGCTCCCCAGACTTGATGAAGAAAGTGTCCACTCCACCACGAAGTCAGCCAGCACCTGACTCTTGATAGCATGTCGAGGAAGGAATTCGAGATCGAATTCGGCCAACTCTGCTGCACAATTGGTGATATTTCCCGTTGAATTGAGATTATGTAAAATAGCTCGTAGTGGATAAGAGGTTAGCACTGATATCTTGTGAGCTTGGAAGTAGTGTCGTAGCTTCCTTGAGGCAATAAGGACTACGTACAGCAGCTTATGCACCTCAATGTATCGAGTCTTGGCATCATGAAGTACTTTCCTGATGAAGTACACTAGCCGCTGGACAGTTCGGACCCTCACTGAGGGGTCTGAAACTTCTTCATTAACCCGGAACCTCCCGGAGGGGTTCGGATCCCCTTCTTGAGCAGTTGATACTCCCTCGGATGAGAGAGGTTGATCCACAGGCATTTTGCCTTTCGGATCCGTGCCTGGGGGTTGGGATCCAGACTCGCTTTCAAGTAGCTCCGAACCATTCTGGAGGGCTCTGTGGTCCTTAGTTGAAGATATTTCTGATCTTTCCACAACCAAAACCATGCTGACAACTTCCGTAGTTGCGGCGATTGTTGACGTTTCTTAACATCACGGATCATCTCTAGTAAGAGATGAGGTCTTCAAGTGCACGGAAACTATCATGTAGCATTTCACTCAAGAGTATTCCCAAGGGTATCGTATTTATTCCAAAGGAAGGCAATGGAGTAAAGTAAACACTATTCTTATGATCAAGCTATGGGATACTAATTAATTATCAAGATAGGTGTAAGTTTATAATATGGGTAGTGTGACACACACCTAAGCAATCTATTCTAAGGGGTAAATGGGTCCTAATGGAGATTAGACTAAGAGTTGGGGAGTTACTCCTACAATGCTTCTAATAAAGATATACAGAGCCTAGGTTAGATACTAATGAGCATGTTAATGGTGAATACTTATGCTAAGTTGTTCAACATATTGGGCACGGGTTTACCCCTAGCAATACTAGGACGACTCCCAACAAGATCCTGTGGCATAGCCGAACGTGAAAGATTACAAAGTACAGATAGGGCTGTCACCACCTACTGCCTACCTCTTCAATCCGTGGGTCTATGAGACATCCAACGTTACTTAACTACCCTAGCACCATGCTATCATACTAAGTAAATACCTTAGGAGCCATGGCACAAGCCATCCTATGGAAATGACTAACCTAAACATCGTTGAACCAATGTTGATACATAGCATAAGTTACTCATATTAACATGATCATATCATAACTAATTAGACTATAGTGGAGGTTTGTAGTGTTTATGATGATATATTAAGAGTGATATGGCATAATCATAAAAACTACTCCTACCACATACATGGAATCCACAATCAAAAAATGGTATGCTTCATCCAAGTATATGAATAATAGAAGACTAAAGATAATATCTTTATTATGCATAAAGTCACAAATTATAAGAAAACATACATGAGCCATACCTTTCCCAACTTGGACTTGGGACTAGAGGCTCTTCTCTCTATAGCCTAACTCCACTAAGGACTAAGAGAACTAGTGTATACAATAGAATGATGCTCAAGTGGTGTGTGTTGAAGTGAGGGGAGAGGGGTCCTATTTATAGGTGGAGAAGGGTTGGTTCCCGCCACCAAAAGCGCACGAATCATTCACCAATGACACGTGGAAGCTGACTGAGTTTGGAGGAAAGACCAGGTCGGGCGACTAGGGGGGTTAGCCGACCTGGTAAGTCCTCCAAACGGTCTTTGCTTACTTGGGGTGACTTTCAGGTGGGTCCCATCCCTTGATATGGGTGCTACACTGTTGGATGGCCTCAGATGCTTCTGTTTGTGGGCCATTTGATCCAGGTGGTGCTACATGTCGGCGCTTGATTGGCTGGGATGATAATTTATAGGATTCATTCCCTTGTTTCACTTCAATTCTGTATAAAATACCTGCATGCACCAATTTCTCCAAGTACAAGTGGAAATAGGTTGAATAGAAAGGTGATGTGTGCAAGAAATGATATTTCCTTCACACAATTGAGTTATATTGACAGGTGAAATTGGCATATAACAACTGTCAACAAACTCTCCCAAGCTTATCATTTTCTCGTCCTGAGCACAGTCAAGACTTTAGTTTGATAATCAGGAGTTGCTACAATGTTCTATTTTTAAAAAGTACCATGTGCACAACAAAATACTCTACCTAGTATTGCAAAAATTGGCATGAAACTTCACCCATCTCAAGTCATTATGGAGCTGATGCCTCCTCCTATTCATGGGTGGTTGAAAGATAAAACAACAAATGGAGAAGACATATCCAAGAAATCAAGTTTCACTCAAATTCCAGAGAGTTCAATTTAGATTTTAAGTACCTCAATTTGATTCTCTTGGTCTCTCCTTTGTGTGTTGTGGATATATTTCCTCACCAAGGCATTGTGCCTACACTCATCCTACCTCTAAATAAGGCTTGTATGTGGAGCTTGGTAAGGAATATAGTAGGCATATTTGCAACACATAATATTGCTAGTAAAAAGAGCAAGCCTTAGGAGAAATCAATTCAAAACTATTTGATTCAAGACTTGTGCATGTGTGATGGAATGGAAGTGGATGTGGATATTCGAGATGACTCTTTTTTGAGTGGACTTTTTTATTTTGCAGAGATGAAACATGGCTACATTTTTTTCCCCTGGCTTATGATGTAGGCATGCACTTTCTTTTTCTTTTTCTTGTAGCCACGTCTTCTACTCCCTTTTATGCAATAAATTTGGAGAGAGTACTAAGCATGAATGGTATGGAGTTTCTCTTTTTATTGTGTAACGATGGTTGATGGGAATTTGCTTACTAATGTAGAAGTATAGCATGTGCAAGTGAAGTCTTGAATTCAAAAAGTAATAAATGAAATTTCACATAGGTCTATACTAGTTTGACAAAGCTCAATGTGAAGACAAATAGCATATGCATAAGGTCTATCAATGTAATGTATCATATGGCTTTGGTAGGTATTTCCAATAAAATGAGCGTAACTTAAATCTTTTTAGAATTTCTCCGGAAATCTAAGTTTCACATTCAAGCAAGGAATAGTAGCCCTATCACTATATCATATCTCACAACAACTTAGAAGTGGATGAAGCTTTTGCTACCCACAATTTCTAATTCAAAGCAAAAGTAATTCTAGCCAATGAAAGCAATATTTTGAAGAGTAGTGAGTTGTAAACTAGGGACTTAGGAAAATTAAAACAGAGCAATTATTCATCATTTCATCTATGTGAATTCCAAATCATTCTTACCACACATATTTTATTTTAATTGCAAAGCAAATCTACTATACTTATTTTTAAGGTTTTTTTATATGCAAGGTGGATGATGGGTGAATGGAAAATAAATATGCAAGGGTGTGATACAAGTTACCTAAAGTGGGGTCCTCCTCCAAGTTTGTTCCTGTTCAAGGTCCGCGATAGGGGCTGAAACCCTAACAACGAATGTAGGTCATGAGGTTGGCCTAACCTTGTTGCAGCATGGCTTTGACGTTGGAGGGTTGAGTGCCGATGTTGGGTAGCCTTCCATGGGTTCCATGAGTGTGGTCGAGGAGGGTGCTATTGATGTCGTTGATCCACATTTCAAGATTTCCATAGGTTATATGTACCTTGTTACTTCTTGGCTAAGGTAATGATAACCCTTAGCTACAAAGAAATGTCTTGCACTCAACATGCATTGAGCGTGTTTCATCATTCTTTGGTTAAGGTGTATCATACCTTCTCGCCATAGAGGAATATGTTGTACCTCTCATGCATTAGGTGTGATCCGTCATTCCTTGGCTAAGGTAATAGTACCCTTTAGCCACAAGTGAGTGACATGTACCCAACATGTGTTGAGTATGATCCGTTATTCCTTGGCTAAGGTACAACATACCTACAACCATAAAAGGATGACATGCACTCAACATGGGTTGAGTGTGATCCGTTGTTCCTTGGCTAAGGTATAAAATACCTTCTGGCCACATAGGAACAACTTGCACACAATATACATTGGATGTGATCTTGTCATTCCTTGGTTAAGGTGCACCATACCTTTTAGCGACAAAGGAATAACTTACACCCAATGATGGTGACAATTCCCTTGAGCTTGAATGAGTGCCTAGAATAGTTGAGAGCATAATGCTCTCACATATTCGTAGCAGCCCATTGGTTGCTCATGGAGGGTTTCCATGTCAAATCTCCGGCCTCATACAGTTATGGTTGACCTTTGCGCTTAATTTCCGATAGGTAGCAACCATCCTAATTTACTCCTTGCCCAATACATGTTGTAATGGAATCCTCTAGGGATTCCAACAGTCGGATCTTTGAATGCCTGCATAGTTATTTACTCCTGCAAACTTCCCCTCTATGATAGAGAGCGATGGTTAGCACCCAATACTTGTACAAATATATTTTCAGGTTAGGTAACCGAATCTTCATTTGTACACACGGGGAAAAACAAGTCCAAAGATGCATTGGGTCCAATTTCCAGTGTATCCATGAATAATGTATGAATCATTGCTAGGAGTGGGGCTTTATGGATAAATCAATTTGCACATTTTCTAAAGCTCCTACTCATAACAATGCAAGTGATATAAATACACTATATGGGTCCCTTCATCTTGTAAAATTTGTAACCATTATAGTTGTCGGTACCCTGCATACCGGATACCCCTTGGAACTGCAAAGAGTGCAAGGGAACTCCACCTATCTGAGTTGAAGACCTCCGAAGGCCCCACATGTTACTCATAACCGGACTTGCTTCCCTCATATGGTTAGTCCCAGTGCCACCACGTGTATCATAAAACTAGAGCTATGATCCATACATGGATTGCTCTGGACTGGATACCTGTGTGGCACCCCCGGACCTAACTTCCGACAAAGGAAAGCTCCATTACCGACACGTATACAACAGCATCGGAACTACTCGTCCAAGATGGTAAGCTCCGAAGCTGCCACGCGTCCGACCGCCGGACCTTCAACCTCAACAGGCAGATCGGTGGACCTTCAACGACTCGGACCTTCAAGGGACATTTAAGGCTTCAAGACCTGATTATGTGTCATTAATGCAACCTTAATGACACACGATTGGAGGACCCTTAATACTAGTAACGCCACCATTAAGGCGCATTACCATGCTATTAAGGGGAATTAAGTACATTGAACTGTGTATTAGGCATCAGTAACCACCAGGGACACATATCGGGCCAGGCTAACGATGTAACGGCTAGCCCTTGTACAATAAAAGGATTGTGTATTAGGTACATTGAACTGTGTATTAGGCATCAGTAACCCCCAGGGCCACATGTCGGGCCAGGCTAACGATGTAACGGCCAGCCCTAGTACTATAAAAGGACTGGCCGAGCGATATACAGGGACACTCTGGTCTGAGGCTCGCGCTTGAGGGTATTTGGTCTCTCTGACTGGTGCTCTCAAACTCTCATACACTCAATACAACAACAACAACAACACACCCGTGGAGTAGGGTATTATGCTCAGGCGGCCCGAACCACGTAAATCCTCGTGTCAAGTCACTATCTTGTTCTGAATCTCCGCGCGGCCTAACCGAACTAAGAAACTCCACAGGCTACTAACAGTAGTACCAGGGGAATTGCCGGAACTAGCATCCGACATTTGGCGCGCCAGGTAGGGGGTGCCTGAGATTCCAAGATGGTGAATTCTGCTGCTGGGTCATCCAACGGTAACCATGCTAAGCAACCTTCTGGAGGCAATCCCCCCAACATGCAGCAGCCAGCAGGTGCTGTAGCCCCAGTAGGAGTCATACCACCGCCGCCACCGTCCGATCCAGTTAATCAACCCAGACATCGAGATGGGGCATTTGCGTCGATCACTGCATCGATGAAGAACAACCCCGAACACGCGCTTATTGTTGCACGTGCTCTTCTCCAACATCCACCACCTCCAGGATCACCCCAGGGTGCAATGGAGCAGTGGAGAGCTGATGTGGATCATCTGGTTGCAGCAACAGCCGATGGCATCAACAATCAAGGTCCTCCCCCCTCGGGGCAGGCCCCATCACAACGTCGGACCTTGTCGGGTAGACTCGGTCTGCAAGCTTCACAGCACAGTTGGCGTGCTGCATCTCAATAGGTGACGTCACTGCCTTTCGGGGCACGACGTACTCACATGGTAACAAGGCTTTCGACTCACGACCTCCGGGAGGAGCTCGATCGTCTCTACCGGCAACAGGACGGTCGCATCCACATCGAGCGTGCTCATGAGAGGTGAGAGGCTCGGAACAGTCCTGCTCCTGAGGAAGTAGGAGGAGGTTGTTCTGCCTTGGCCATGTACCTACACATGGTCAGATTGCCGCAGAAGTTCCGGCCTCACTTGCCGGAGAAATTTGACGGGACTGTCAACCCCGTCGAATTTCTTCAAATCTACTCCACCGCTATCCTTGCGGCTGGGGGAAATGAGGCCATGATGGCCAATTAGTTCCCTGTGGCTTTGACTGGGACCTCAAGGTCTTGGTTCATGAGCCTTTCGCCTGACTCCATCAATAGTTGGGCGGAGTTGTTCCAACAATTCACCGCCAATTTCGGGAGCTCATACACCCGACCAGGCACAGAATTGGATCTTTTTGCTGTCAAGCAAAAAGGGGGAGAGTCCTTGCAATCTTTTATACAGAGGTTCTCCCAGGTACAAAATACCATTACTTCTATCTCAAGCGTTTCTGTTATTGTAGCATTGAGGTAGGGCGTTCGAGATAAGAAAATGTTGGAGAAGCTGGCGACCAAGGAAGTCACTAGCATCACAGAACTCTTTAGCTTGGCAGACAAGTGTGCCAAGGCTGCAGAGGTCTGTGAAATGCACTCCAAACCACCTCTGGAAGCCAACAAAAAGTCCTCCAAGGGTGAAACCACTACCTCCGAGAGTGGCAAGAAGAAGAAAAAGTCCAACGGCAAGAAGAAGCCGTCGACCAGCACACCTACTGCTGCAGCTGCCGCAGCTTCGGGTGGTCGGGGGCCACACCTTGAGAAACGACATCAGCCGTCCTCTGAAGATGGTGGCAGCTCCAAGATTTCATGTCCCATACACAAGACGGACAGGCACAACCTGGAAGACTACCGAGAGGTCCAGAACCTTGCCGAGCGCTACAACAAGCGCCGGGAAGAAGCTCCTTTCCGTCAAAGGGAAGGAAAGCAAAAAAGTCGATAAAGCTCCGGCTGAAGAGGAGTTAGGCTTTCAGGACCCCAAAAAGGTCTTGAAGGCTGTTTACACCTCTGTTGACGACGACTCCGATGTCTCCAAAAACGAGCGTCAGAAGACCATGAACACAATCTTTGGTGGTTCGTGGGACATCAATTCCCACCGTGTCTTCAAGACAATGTGGCGGGACATGGCCTCTGTAGCTCCCACCACCAGGGCGGAGCCTAATCGGAAGTGGATGGATACTGCCATCACCTTTGATGCATCGGACTGCCCTCAGAACATGATCGGAGCTGGCCAACTTCCATTGATGGTATCTTCGACCATCAATAACATCCAGCTCCACCATGTAATGGTGGACGGCGGTTCAGGGCTGAACCTCATAAGCTTCGAAGCCTTCGTCAAGCTTCAGCTCCGACCTTTGGATCTTCGCCCCTCTCGAACTTTCTCAGGAGTAGGTCTGGGAGCCATAACCCCACTCAGTGCCATTACTCTCCCGGTGACCTTCGGAACTTGGGAGAACTACAGGACTGAGAAGTTGTTCTTCGACGTGGCACAGATCAACTTGCCATTCAACGCCATCTTGGGTAGGCCAGCTTTATACAAATTCATGGCTGCTGCTCATTATGGCTACTTGGTGTTGAAGATGACAACACCCTCAGGCATTCTCCGGATCCGCGGAGATCGCACCGCCGGAGTTACGGCTTTGGATGAACTCCACTCGCTTGGTATAGCGCAGGAGTAAGAATCTGGAAAGGAGCAAGCTCTGAAGCCCCCGAGCATTCGTCATCGAGGCTCAGCTTCTGCACCCCGTGTGCAACCAAGCAGCGACACCGACATTCCCGTCAAAGTCGCCCAAATTGGTTCCAAGGCCACTCAGACCACCCGTATATCGGGAGGTCTGAATGACAAATGGGAACTCACACTCATCCCTCCAGGCTAATGTCGACGTGTTTGCCTGGCAATCGTCACAAATGCCTGGGATCCCTAGGGAGGTGATTGAGCACAATCTGAAGATTTATCCTGATGCTCGACCTACACATCAGAAGCCTCAGAAGCAATCAGTAAAGCAACAAAACTTCATACGTCAAGAAGTGAAGAAGTTGCTCAAAGCTGGATTCATCCAGGAAGTCTTCCACCCAAAATGGCTGGCAAACCCAGTCGTTGTACCCAAGGCCGGCGGAAAGCTTCGGATGTGTATCAACTACACAACACTGAATAAGGCATGCCCAAAGGATCCATTTCCACTACCTAGAATAGATCAGATAGTGGATTCCACCTCCGGGTGTGAATTACTGTGTTTCCTAGACGCATATTCTGGGGGTTCATCAAATCAGAATGTCTAGGGAAGATGAAGAGCATACTGCCTTCATCACGGTAGCTGGATTATAATGTTACACTGCCATGCCATTCGATCTCAAAAATGTTGCTTCAACGTTTGTCCGAGCTATGTACAAAACTTTTGGAGAGCTCATTAGAGATGTAGTGGAAGTGTATGTCGATGACATCGTCGTCAAGATCAAGAACAAGGAGTCATTTCTTGACACCTTGCAAGCTGTCTTCGGTAAGTTGCGAATCACACGCACAAAGCTGAACCCAGACAAGTGTGTCTTTGGGGTTAGCTCCGGAAAGCTTCTTGGATTCTCGGTGAACCACCAAGTAATAGAGGCGAATCCGGTGAAGCTTAAAGCTATTGAAGACATGCGGCCGCCAGCTCGCATCAAGGATGTCCAGAAGCTGACTCGGTGTCTAGCTGCCCTCAGCCGGTTCATATCAAGACTGGCAGAACGGGCGCTACCCTTCTTCAAATTATTGAGGAAGTCTGGACCATTCCAATGGTCTGAAGAAGCAGAAAAGGCATTCCAAGAGCTGAAGCAGCTCCTCACCACTCTACCAACTTTGGTAGCTCTGAATCCTGGTGAGCCACTTCTCCTTCACATTTCAGTAACTGACGAAGTTGCCAGCATGTTCCTAGTTGCAAAAGACCAGAACCATCCCAAGTTCAGGAATCCATACCCCTATGGGAAGGTATGGAGCTACCTGAAGGCGAGTCTGGGTCCCAGCCCTCAGACCCGGATCCTTAAGGTGAGAAGTCAGAGGATCAACCTCCTTCAAATGAAGGAGTTACTGTTGCTGAACAAGAAGATCTGGATCCTCCCGGGAGGGTCCGGGTCACTTCAGAAGAAGTTCCAGGTTCCTCTAGCAAGAACCGGAAGGTCCCCGAAAAAGGTCCGGACCCCTCCGGGAGGGTCCGGGTTGATGAGGAGGAAGCTCCGGGGCCCTCCGGGAGGTTCCAGACAGTTCAACGCCCAGTGTACTTCATAAGCAAAGTACTTCACGATGCAAAGACTCAGTACCTAGAGGTGCATAAGCTGCTCTACGCAGTTCTTATTGCCTCTAGGAAGCTTCGTCACTACTTCCAAGCTCACAAGATTTCAGTGGTAACCTCTTATCCACTGCGTGCAATCTTGCATAACCCCAACTCTACCAGGAACATTGCAAAGTGGGCAGCGGAATTGGCTGAGTTTGATCTTGAATTCGTCCCAAGACAAGCGATCAAGAGTCAAGCATTGGCAGACTTTGTGGCGGAATGGACCCCCTCTTCATCAAATCCTGGGGGCCCCAGTGAGCAGAAACTGGAACCTAAGGTTCCGATCTTCACTAAGCCTCACTGGACTCTCTACTTCGACAGCTCCGTGCAGAAGTAGGGGGCCGGAGCTAGAATCCTTCTCCTTGCTCCGACTGGGGAGAATGTCAAATACATGGTTCACCTTGACTTCAAGGCGACCAACAACATGGCGGATTATGAAGCACTAACATATGGGATCAAGGTGGCACTAGCATATGGTGTCAAGCAGCTATTGGTAAAGGGTGATTAGCAACTCATTATAAAACAAGTTAAAGGTGAATGCTGCTGCAACAACCCTCAACTAGCTGCATATCTTCTTGAAGTCCAGAAGCTTCGGAAGGATTTCGAAGTCCTGGATCTTTGCCATGTCCAGCGTCTCAACAACGTTGAAGCCGACGAACTCTTGACGAAATCTTCAACCGGAGCTCCGGCTCCCGATGGAACCTTCGTACAGAGATTGTCAAGACCAATAGCTTAGCCTGCCGAACTGAACGAAGGGAGCAATACCAGCACCTCGAATATGGCGGTCCCGATGGCCCTGTTACCATGGCGTCCATCAAGGGTTGTAGGTGCTGTAGGAAGCTCCGAGCAACCCAGCACGCAAGACTCAGAATCTCAAGTTAGCTCCGATGCATGGATCTCGGAGATCTAGAGCTACTTGAAAGACAACATACTTCCTGAAGACAATGTATCTGCTGACTGGATAGTCAGATTGGCTAAAAGATACACATTGGTGGAAGGGGATCTCTACCGGCGTGGTGCTAACGGTGTCCTAATGCGGTGCATTATAAGGGAAGAAGGCCGCGAGCGCCTCGCGGAAATCCATGGAGGCGAATGTGGGAACCACGCGTCTTCCCGCACATTGGTCGGTAAAGCCTTTCGGCATGGTTTTTACTAGACTACAGCACTCCAGGATACAACCGAGCTAGTGAAGAAATGTTGTAGGATCGAAGAGCACGTGAAAAGCTACCAGAGGGGGGTGAATGGTATATTTAAAAAACTTACGTAGTGGAAACAATTAAATCCCAACCCCTTCGACAGAAAAACAATCTGTTAGAGACATCGTGTGTGAAACTAATCTAAACGTGTTTTGCCATGAAAAAAGTGATATATATCATAGAGAATCAAGTCACGAAGAATACACCAGAATAATCACTCAAATCCGTCGAGGGAAACTCAAGTTATGATCGAAAGATCGAGTAAAGGTCAATCTGTCCTACCCGAGAAAAACAGTTCTGGAACGCTGCAAAGAAACTCGTGTATATCAGAAACCACAAATCCAATGACCATGAAATTTTGAAAAATGATAGATAATAATGTTTTGAATACAGCCCAAAAATAATCACGTCAATTGGATATGTAAAACTCGAGTTATGATAAAACCACCGAAGAAAGGTAGTGCTGTCCAGAAACTCGACGGGTAAAACTTGCCTGGAACAAGACGGACGAACAAGGCACAAAAGTTTTTCAAACTACGAATTTTATTCAATAGAACACAAGAGGAACAGCCCCAAAGTGGTGCAACACGAGCTCTGGCCTCCCTTTCTTATATAACTAGCTCGAAAGCCAACTCAACTCAAATTAGAACCCTAATCCTACTCCGTTCACGAATCGAAACTTTCCATAACTGCTTAGGACTCTTCTATACGCAGGTAGAAGCAATCTTAAGACTTACAGACACATTAGGAACATATCCCATATTCCTAAAACAACCCAAATTCGTGACCTACACAAAATCCTAACATAACCAACTCAATACTTTCCGTACCGAGCCATAACCGACTCCGCCGCAGCCAAAGTCGTCAATCGATGTGATCCGATCCTTCCAACCAGATCTTACCATTCATAAACCATCTTCGGAACCATGTTTCCACGTCATGCACTGCATGCATACGTGCAAACACCTTCCTTCGATGTCTAGTAACTTTCATATGCACTGCCCTTGATTCAATCATCCTACGAGACATCCTAACCCGCTCAACCACAATTCCTCCTGAATTTGGCTGTGTGAACCTCATCTACTCCCTGAGACTAGTCCAATGGATCTCGTCACCAGCCATGACTTGAACTCAAGCAACACCTGCACATGAATAAACAACCAATCCCTACGAGCCCAAGTCCGCGACTTGACTCAAGTCAGTTCTGAACACAACACCTTACGTGAGCACCTCACATAAGCATGTTGCAAAGCATATCAAAATGATATCAGCCATATCAACCAAAATGCACAAAAAACTTAGCAAATTAATACTAAGCAATCTTTGCAAGAATATAAAACAAGTTCGAAACATTGCAAGATACAAACAGGGACATTGCAATCAAGCTCTGAACCTTGCCAAAGCTAACCGGAGCTTGAGCTGGAGCTTACCAAAGCTAGTACAACCTAGCGCCGGAACTAACCAAAACTAGTCGGAACTAGTCATCCCAAAAGTCGGAGCTCGAAAAACATGTCGGAGCTAACCAACATAAGTCGGACCTAGCAAAACATATCGGAGCTTAACAAATACATGCCGGAGCTATCAAAGACATGCCGGTGCTATCAAAGATATGCCAGAGCTAAAGACAAAGCTCACCGGAGCTACCCAAAAACATGTTGGATCTAGACAAAGAATGTCGGACCTATTGTCGGACCTTGCAGAAGCTCGGAGCTAGAGTCGGACCTTGCTAAAAGAGATGTTTTAGCAGAATTTCAGAACTTTTATCATCAAATCCAATGTATTCAGCACACATAGGTCTCACAATCTCCCCCTTGATGAATGCATTGGCAACACCAATTAAGATCTGAACATTGTCTTATTCACATTAAAAGTTTTGAAAACAATTTCCCCCCCTTTTTTAAAATTAAATTAGATAGAAATAAATTTCTAAATTTCTCCCCCTATACATATTTCTCCCCCTTGCATAATTCACCATATTATCTCTCCCCCTTTGACAATGTATTCAGCAAGGTTCAAAATAGAAATTTTAATTGTTATGAGCATATATACATATAAAACAAAGCTCATCCAAGTCATACTATCAAGTAACTTACACTATCACAACAATGAGATATATAAAATAGTGTAAGCCATGCTAGAGATCAAATGTAATTTTCAATATAAGCAAGTCATGATCTCACAAACTTAACTATTTCAATACCTGAAAGCATGACACTTGTTGCTACATTTTATTATTTTTCAAAGTACAGATTTAGATCATATGATATTTGCAAGAGATTATATGCGCATCTACCTTATTCTAACCAACCAAGCCAAGCCTATTCAATTTGACAATCAGAAGCTTAAGGACATGGTTTTAGTCATACACAACTTCTTCCAAGTTCATATCTATGTGCAATGATAAGCCATCTCAAAAGAAGAAGTGCGATGCATGCATATTCCCTTGATCTTTTCTCAACTTATATTTGTTTACAAAAACTCAACATGTGAGTTGATAACTTGATTAATTATTTATGATTAAAAACACTTGTGAGCATGCAACAAGTTCAAAACAGCAAGAAAGTTCAACCATGACCAGATTTAGTGTAAGTAATTATTCCAATTACTAGACATGGCAACAACTACAAAATGTATAACTCGAGTAATGTAGTAAGAACTTTTAGCATGTAAAAGGAATCACAAAGTCATATATGTATGAAATACTATGCTCATATTATTTTAATTTCAGATTCACACATAGACTTCTCAAGTTTGAAAACTCCCCCTCAATTTAAGCCATGAGGATACATAACCCCTATTTCACTACGAATGTAACAAAAACGAGTGAAATCCAAAGGTTTTGTAAAAATGTCAGCCAATTGTTGTTCAGTATCTACATGGTGAAGCACAATGTTTCTTTTTTCAACATTATCACGGAGAAAGTGATATCTAATGTCAATGTGCTTAGTTCTAGAATGTTGCACAGGGTTTTTAGCAATGCAAATAGCACTAGTGTTGTCACAAAACAGTGGAACACTATCTAGATCAACCTCATAGTCCTTAAGTGTTTGAACAATCCAAAGAATTTGTGAACAAGCGCTAGCAGCAGCTACATATTCAGATTCGGCGGTGGATTGTGCAACTGAACTTTGTTTTCTGGATGACCATGCAACAAGTGAATTACCAAGAAAATGACAAGCACCGGAAGTAATTTTCCTATCAATCCTACAACCTCCAAAATCAGCATCGGAAAAAGCTTTCAAAGTAACAGTTGAGGAAGAAGGAAGAAAAATGCCAAATTCTTGAGTTCCATGTAAGAACCTGAGAATCCTTTTGACGGCTTGATGATGTGAAGCACGTGGGGAGGCTTGAAACCGTGCACAAAGACATACGCTGAATTTTATGTCCGATCTTGATGCCGTGAGGTACAAAAGTGATCCGATCATGCTTCTATATTCTTTTTGATCCACGGGTTCACCATCTTCATCAAGTTCAAGTGTTGTTGTTGTTCCCATTGGTGTCCAAAGAGGCTTGCTTTTGTCCATGTTGAAGCGCCTTAGGAGGTATTTTGTATACTTCGTTTGATGCACAAAGGTACCCTCCTTGGTTTGCTTGATTTGCAGCCCCCAAAAGTACGTGAGTTCTCCCATCATACTCATCTCAAATTCTGAACTCATCATAGCTGAAAACTTGGACACAAGATCATGAGAAGCACAACCAAAGATAATATCATCCACATACACTTGAACGAATAATGAGTCATTGCCATGCTTAAGCACAAAAAAAGTTTTATCAACCATGCCCATGGAAAACCCCTTTTCAAGTAAGAATGTTTTTAACCTATCATACCATGCTCTAGGGGCTTGTTTGAGACCGTACAAGGCTTTGGACAGTTTGTAAACATGATTAGGAAAATCTGAATTTTCAAAACCCAGTGGTTGTTTAACATAAACCTCCTCATCTATGTATCCATTAAGAAAAGCACTTTTAACATCCATTTGATATATCTTAAAACCATTAGATGCTACAAAAGCTAACAAAATTCTTATGGCTTCTAATCTAGCAATAGGAGCAAAAGTTTCATCAAAATCTAGACCTTCAACTTGAGTGAAACCTTGAGCAACCAACCTAGCCTTATTCCTAATCACAACACCATCCTCACTTTGTTTATTCTTGAACGCCCATTTAGTTCCAATTAAAGTGTGACCTTGAGGTTGAGGTACAAGTTTCCAAACATTATTTCTTTCAAAATTTTCTAACTCTTCTTGCATGGCAATAATACAAGATTCATTAGTGAGTGGGTGTGATATATATTTGGGTTCAAAAGAAGCAACAAAAGCAGAATGAGCATGAGAGTTTGGATCGCAGAACCTGGACCGTGTAACTCGTTCGTGCAAGCTTCCTATAATCTGTTGTGGAGGATGAATTTTGAGAATCTGGAGGGAAGTGGACACTTCACGAGCTTCTTCTTCTTCATGTTCATCACAAATCGATGAGCTTGTGACTTGAGGAGGATCTGGACCAGCAATGGTGGTCGTCGGTGCTGGCTGTGAATCAAAATCAGGAGCTCGAACAATGTCATTAGCTGCTGAATTTTCGGGCAGCAGCTCCACCTCTTCCTCATCTTCAAGGAAAATGCTCTCCCTCTGTGGATATGGATCTGGACCTGCTATGTTTGAGCTAGTACCTGGGCCAGATTCATCCAAAGACACTTCACAAGTCTCCACAATTTTGTTAGTGTCAAGTAAAAGCACACGGTAGCCTCTAGTATGAGATGGATAACCAAGAAACATGCCATCAATGGATCTAGGTTCAAATTTATCAAGATTACCATGTTTCTTAACAAAGAATTTGCAACCAAAGACCCGAAAGTGCGTAACACTAGGCCTATGTCCAAACCGGAGCTCATATGGTGTCTTACCTAGCTTAGCACGCAAGAAAACACGATTTGAGACATAACAAGCGGTTGCAATCGCATCAGCCCAAAATTTCCTAGGAGTTTGATATTCATCAAGCATAGTCCTAGCCATCTCAACTAAGGTTCTGTTCTTTCTTTCTACAACACTGTTTTGTTGAGGTACATATGGTTAAGAAAATTGATGATCTATTCCATTTTCAGCACAAAAGTGATCAAAAGATTGATTTTTAAATTCAGTTCCGTTATCACTTCTAATTTCTTTTAATGATCCTGGGTGATCAATTGATAATCAAAGAAATAAAGTTCTAAAGTGACTAAAACCTTCATTCTTAGATGCCATAAAGTAAGCGCAAGAGTATCTAGAATAATCATCAACAATCACAAGAACATACCATTTACCTCAGAAGGATTGAACACGTGAAGGTCCTACGGTGTCAAGGTGCAAAAGTTGACCCAGTTCAGTTGTCATGATCATTGTGAGAGGAGTATGTGAACCTGCAACCATCTTAGCATGTCTACAAGAAGAGCACACAATTTCTTTGTCCCCTTTAAGCTTAGGCAGCCCAGGTATGCGATCAAGAGCACTAACACGCGTGAGATGATCAAATCCTATGTGACCAAGTCTACGATGCCAAAAATATAAATCTTTGGAATCATTAGCAACTAGACACCTATGCTTAGAGGAAGACATATCAAAATCAGCTTTAAAAACTCTTCTAAACTGAGACATGTTAAAAATACTATTTGAACCTACAACTTTGCAACAGTTTTTACTGAAAATAATTTCCAGATTTTCATCTAGCAATTGCGAAACAGAAAGCAAGTTGTATTTTAAATTTTTGACAAGTGCCACATCCTTCAAAGTGTAGTGATCATTTACTCTAACCGAACCCTTAGCAATTATAGGAGTTGAAGAATTATCAACAAAAGTAACATTCTCTACACGTGACACAAAAGAGAGGGAGAAGAACCAATCTTTGTTACTGGTCATGTGGCGTGAGCAACGTGAATCCACAATCCAAATGTTCTCCTTCCTCAAACGTGTAACCTACATAGAAGCACAATACGTCGATGACTCAATACTGGGGTTAGTCAAACGGCATTTAAGAATCCAGTACTGAGTCACACGACGTGCAACAGGAAAAACACGCGAAAGCTGAGATAAAACAGCATGTTTATGAGTCAAAGTTTGAGGTTTTTTATTCTTAACTACTGACCTATAAGGTGTTACTTGTGTAGCACAAAAATTAGTAGCTACGGAGGCAAAAACAGAAGGTCCGGAGGTAAACTTTGAATGTTTTTTACTCATAACAGCAGGTTTCATGTTCCTGGCATTCGGTTTAATATGTGCAACAAATTTTGCATGAAAGTTATGAGATCTAGCAATAATTCTTTCCCTTTTCTGTTATTTAGCTAGTCTATAACAAAAATCTATGACATGACCATCTCTACCACAGTAGGTACAATGAAATTTAACTTTATGTTCATGTCTAGATGAGCAAACAACATTTTTATTTGAAACCGAATGAGACAACACCTCTGCAGATTTGAAAACCACTTCTTTTTGTTTAGGAACTGTTTGAATCAAACCACTTCCTAATGACTTTACAATTTTAGGTGGATGTGCCTTAGCATGAGCATGAGAATCAAAACCTAAACCAGTTTTATCTTTGCAAGACTTGGAGGAATTCAGCAACAAGTTTAGGTTCTTATTCCCATTACAAAACGGATCTAATGTCCTATGCATGTTTGTTTTGACCGGTGAAAAACTGCAAGGCAGAACCCTGGCAGCCATAAAACATATATTAAAAGAGACAAGGAAACAGCGATTTACAGTAGCTCAGCAGAGCTTGACTAGGTGTTCCAGAGGGAGGAATGTCCTTTACAAACCCTGAAGCCACACAAGCACACTAGCCCTATCCTCCGGCTTAAAACGGCAGGCCTGAAGCCTTGTAGAAGCAATGAAGGATCATTTCCAAGCATTTACAGAGGGAGTAGAGTTTCTAAAAATGACATTGTTACGAGCAATCCAGATCTCCCAGGCCGCTATGGAGAAGGTTTCCATGAAGGCGCTACGACCCCAACTGAGCTTGGCTTTTTGCAGGGTATGAAAGAAGGGGATGTCGTGGTCCCAGTGAATCCCAAGGACATTCCAGCATGCCATGCTGAAGGAGCAGTTAAAGAAGAGATGGTACGTGAGTTCCCCCACATTGTCAGCATAGAGTACGCAGGTGTAGTCGTTCCCATCAATCATGATGTTTTTTTCTCTTCAGGAGGTTGCGTGAGTTGAGCCGGTCCCAAAACATCAGCCACATGAAGATCTTTATTTTCTTTAGCACCTTTGAGGACCAAATCCAGCTAAAGGGTGTTGGTGGGTTGATGTGTTTGTAATAGTTGTTGTAAATAAACTTGGAGCTGAAAGTTCTTGTTCCCCCGATTGGAGTCCACTCATCCTGTGAAGCTTCTCTGTGTGAAATTTCCTCCAACATGGCCTCCAGATTGGCCAGTTCCAATAGTGCTTCCTCCGACAGTGGTTGAAAAAAGTGATTGCGATGGTCTGAGTTGCTGAGGTATTGGGCCATTGAGATGTTGGTTCTTTTTGCGAAGGAGTATAAATGGGGCATGTCCGTTCTGAGTAGGTGATCTTCCCACTGATCCTGCCATAATCGAATTGTGTCCCTTGTGGCAATTTTGACTTCAAAATTCCTGAGAAATGAATCAGATAGGCTCACAACATCCCTCCACCAGAAGGATCCTTTTCCTTTTGTGCTGTGCGGGGGTTTACCATCGCTGCAATAGCGCTGGTTGATGAGGTGAACCCAGGGGATGTCTGCTTTGTTATTGATTTTCCAGAGGAATTTCATGAGCAAGGATCCCTTCATTGCAGTGAGGATTTTCAGACCCAGCCCTCATTTTCCTTTGGTGTTGTAACTTGGTTCCAGGCCACCAGGGGCCGGCCTTTGCCAGCGATGTTCGAGCCTCTCCATAAGCATTGTTTCCTGGCTTTGTCAATAGCTTGAATGACTGACTGTCTCAATTTGATGGTACACATCGCATAAATTGGGATGGCAGACAGAACGCTGTTGATAAGTGTGCATCGACCAGCCATTGACAACCATGTTGCTGCTCCATTTAGCGTTTTTTGCACCCTTAAGACAAGCCCTTCAAAGGCATCTGCTTTGGGTCTGTCGAGGCTCATCGGCAGACCTAAGTAAGTAAATGGGAATGAGCTAATAGTGCAATCCAGTGTGGCTGCTAGAATTGTGGCCTCCTCTTCATCAGTGTTTATTGGTGTTAAGCTTGATTTTGCCCAGTTCACTCTCAGCCCTGTAGCTCCCCCGAAGGATTGTAGTAAGTTTTTCAGAAAGAAGAGCTGTCTCTAGTTGGCTTTGAGGATTAGAATAGTGTCATCTGCATATTGTACTATCGGGAAGTCCTCGTTCATTTCTTGATGCAGTGGCAATGATAGAAGTCCCAGCTCCACTGCTTTGTTGATTAAAATTTGTAGAAGATCTACTGCCAGTACAAATAGCAGGGGGGATAACGGGTCCCCCTGCCGAACACCTCTTCTGCAGTGAAAAGTCTTACCTGGCACTCCATTGAGAAGAACTGAGGAGGTGGCAGTAGATAGAATATCTGTTACCCATGTGATCCACTGTTCAGGAAAACCCAAAACTCTCAGCATGTGTATAATGAAGTCATGTTCCACCTTGTCAAAGGCTTTTTCGAAGTCCAGTTTGAGTACTATGACACCAGTGTTGGTTTTTTTGCATTGATAAAGGTACTCATAGACCCAAGCCATGCAGTCCTGGATGGTTCTTTTCTTGATGAAACCATATTGATTTTTGTGGATAATGGTTGGGATGACTTCCTGCAATCTAACTGAGAGTATCTTAATGATCAGTTTGATAATGGAGTTCAGCAGTGATATGGGCCTGTAATCTGTAACTCTGTGGGGATTATTGATCTTCAAGATGAGAGTGATTAAGGAACTGTTCAGGGGCTGGATACTGATGTTGCCATTAAAGAAGTCCGAGCACAGCAGATAAATGTCTTCCTTAATGATGTGCCAGCATGCCTGAAAGAATTTTGTGTTGAACCCATCTGGACCTGGGGCTTTGTCGGTTGGCATGTTTTTGAGTGTGGCATCAATTTCCTCCCTGGTGACCGGGTTGCATAATGTATGTAGATGTTGTCCAGGCAGCACCCAATGGTGGATTTGTGGCCATTGTTGAGTCGGGGCAGATTGCCCTAACCTTTCCGAAAATTCCTTCCAGAGGGCTGAGGCTTTGTGCCCATGATCCATTAGCTCTACTCCATGGTCATCTTGAATGACTGATATATTGTTTCTCCTGTATCTTTCGATTGCTGCAGCCAAGAAGAATTTTGTTGGCTCATCACCAAACATGGCCCAACGCTCTATATAACGTTGTCTCCAGTAGTCATTCTGTTGCTTTAAGAGCTGAGTAAGCTGATGTTTGATCATGTTTCTGAAATAGCTTTCCTGCAAGTATTGTGTCCTCTGCTCTTCCATTGTGTCCATGATCAGAATAACTTCATTGCATCGTTTGATCAGTTTTTTCAGCCCACCTAGTGATCAGCTCCACTTGCGTAGCTTGTATCTCAGACGTTTTAATTTAGCAGAAACTCTCCTTGCACTACCAACTGTTGACAGAGGCTGGTCCCACGAGTCCTTGACAATGGTGAGAAACTGTGGAGGTCTGAGCCAGTAGTTTTCAAAATGGAAGCATTTTGATTTAGGTATGGTGGTGCATATCTGAGCTACTAGTGGGACATGGTCTGATGTGTCCCAGGCCATTGGCCAAAGTGAGGAGTTGGGAAATGATAGGGACCAT
This sequence comes from Tuctoria greenei, assembly GCA_036927565.1. Classification (NCBI taxonomy): domain Eukaryota; kingdom Viridiplantae; phylum Streptophyta; class Magnoliopsida; order Poales; family Poaceae; genus Tuctoria; species Tuctoria greenei. The sequence continues at coordinate 216,982,844 of JAYESD010000003.1, read as the reverse complement.
TGCGCTGAGGTAAAGCACCAATCCAGTTGTTCAAGTAGAGGCGATTGTTGCATGTTGCTCCAAGTGTAATTCCTACCTTGGAGAGGGCTTTCAATAAGTCCCAAGTGTTGGATGATGTCATTGAACATCTGCATGTCCCCTATATTCGCTCCCGCGCGGTTGTGGTCACTGATGTGGCGATAAAAGTTGAAGTCCCCCAATATCATGCATAGCTCTTGCGGTTGCAATGAGAGATTCCAGACCCAGTCGGTGAACTCCTGCCGACGAGGTCCCTGACAAGGTCCATAGACTGAGATCAGGTGCCAGACTACACCATTCAGTCGAGATGTGAACCGCATGAATATGGAAAAGTCCCTGATATCCAGAGCTTCCCCCTGAAGCAAGCTATCATTCCAGGCTACCAGTATACCTCCCGAGGCACCCCTGGATGGTGCAAAGACGAATTTGTTGAATCTTCTAGGTGCTAGTCGTTTAAGGAAAGAAATGCCAATATGTTCCATTTTGGTCTCTTGTATACATAAGATATTGCACTCCTGGACCTCCTCTATTTTGGACCTGACTGCGTGATGCTTAGCAGTGTTATTAAGACCACGAATGTTCCAGTTAAAGACATTCCAGTTACGGTTTATGTTGTGCGCCATAAATAATAGTCAGGTATGACAGGGCAGTCCGGGAAGTAGTCCCGACCGAGTGAATGAGGATGTGGCCTATGAAACTAAGGTCAGTGTGCAACGAGGGCCAACGAACAAACCAGTAATCAGACAGACAGATGAGCCAAGCAGCATAGAAATAGGTCACAGCCAACAGACTCCAGAATAGACTAACTGCCATAAGCTGAGGTTCCGGCCACCGGCCGATCAAAATGCAGAAATGTTCCCAACTGCGCATGTTCTCAACAGAGCACACCACAAAACAACAACCAGTACTGTTTAATACAACCACCCTACAATTCCAAATAGCAGTTTCCCAAAAGAAGAACCCATCAGCAACATAGCAGTCCACAGTGTGCCCGGTGCCTTCCACTCCCAGCAAGTTAATCTTGATGTACAGCATCGTCATTCAGCTCCGGGAGGGACACCATCTGGCGCGCCACCTCAGGGGGAACACCGCACTTGTTTACCACCGTCGCCTGCAACACATAAGTGGAGAGTTCAGGGTAGGGACGGCAGGAGTCAAGAGAGTCAAGACTGGGGAATTTGATTGGACCTGGAAAGAGATTGAGTGCTGGCGTATCCTCAAATGTACCAGCATCAGGGCCATTCTCCTGAGCAGGTGGAGGCGTGCTCCGATGTCCCTGCATGAGCATTTGGAGCCAAGGGCTCCTCCTTAGTTTGCTGGGTTCCAGTGATCTATTGGAGTAGGAGGGTCCAACAATCTCCACTACTGCCGATTGCATGCCTTGCTTTGCTTTCCTTTTATCTTATCTGCAGTAGCGATGGGCTCGGCAGTGATATCTTTGATGATCACTGAGGGGTGGCCAGAACTCTGTTCCCTTGACTGCTGATCAGCGGAGTTAGAGAGCGACATGGTGATGACTTTATTGAACCCCCCTTGCCCATTGGGTTCATTGAACTGGACGTTCCACCACGCAGAGGGGAAGTTCGGGAAGGCCACCCGGAGCATTCTTCTCAGCCCTACCGAGACCAGGGGGAAGCCAAACTGGTTGCTACGTAACATCCTCCGGGTTGACCAGTGAGAAGTTCCGTTGCTCCATCCTTGGAGCTCTGACAGACGTTTCAGTCGTGTTCACGACGCTTGAAGCTTCCTCTTGAGTTGGGGCATCAGAGAGGACATCCATCTCATGGTGCGGTGGGGGCGGCGGCGGCCCCCATGGTTCCTAGCCATCGTTGGCCTGCTGCTAGTGCTGTTCATCAGGTGCCGGCCATTCCTCATCATCTTCCGGCTGTTCCTCAGGTGGTTCTTGAAGAGGATGAGGGTCGCCATTCAATGGCAGGTCATCTTTTGGGGGGATGCCTCCCCATCCATCAGCTTCCCCAAAGCCATTCGGGGCAATCCAGTTGAGAATGTACACCGAGCAAGACCAGGAGCACCCGACCCCATCCCTAGTGCCTTGACGCAGGACTAAACTTATGGGGACGAGCCTTGCATTGGTGTAGAGACATTTGACCAAGATGAATCCCAGGGCCCTCGGGCTTGTGTGCCACTGAAGTAACTTGCCAAAACTAGAAACTGCTAACTCAATAGTTTCAACCGTCCTGTAGTCCAGTGGGAAGCCCAATATCATAAACCAACCAACACGACCAAACTCATGAGTCCGGCGGTTTCTGCCAAAGTCGTGCCTGATGAAGGACACACGGGCGCCATCTACCACGATCTCTCTAATCACAAGTAAGTCTCTAAACAAGCTGGTCTGGAATGCAAAAAGATCTCTGCCCAGTGGGGTGAGACAGGAGTGAGTAACGGTGATACCCATGTCTTGCAGAAGGAAGTTCCAGATCCGTAGCCTGAAATCCCCGTACTTATCTTCCTGCAGCACGCGCTCAGCGTCCACCGCCACAGCAAATTCTTCGTGAGCCGGGTGATGGTGACCGGGAAGGTGCACCACCATCCTAGGCAGCCGGTTTGGGGCTCCGTCGATGAAGTCAAAGTGTTGGTTGGCCAGGAACCTCGAGGGATCAACTGGGAAGTTAGCCATGAGGCTAAGGGAGTTGGCCGGCGAAAGAGCGGTGGAGACGGATGTGGAGTGCAGGATGCGGAGGAGCCAGGAAGAAGGAGCGGCAGAGGAGAAGTTGAGGGGGGGGGGGTTGTGTTTGTGAATGATGATGGCGGATGACGGTTCTGTGGAAAGGCCAGAATCCTTAATGGGGGGCGTGCTTCTCTTGCGCCAAACCCGAGGAACTCTGGCACCCGAGAGGCAGTTCCGTCTAATATGCCCATATCTAAAGCAAAGATTACATTGTATCTCATTGCAGCATTGGAATTTCAGATGAAATGGGCTGAGGCATTTATAGCAGCGTTTCTCATCATACTGCCAAGTGCCATGATTCTTTGGCCGCCTCAGCTCCCTGCTCAGATCGTTGTCTTGTCGACAAAGAGTTCCCTCGGGACCTTGCGAGACTGTGGCCTTTGGAGCTCTATCTCCCTTTGGGCGAGAACACTCGCCGACCTCCCACTTAGTAGAGCTAAGCCTAGGGTGGCTACTGCTTAGAGCGGTCGCATCAGGGGCATGCGCCGGGTTGTTGGCGCTCCATTGCACCGGAGGCCAGTGAGACATGAATGGAGTGGGACCAGACTTCCCTTTGTCCACCCGTAAATTCAAAATGTTGTATTGTTTATTGCGCAACGTACCTTCGTTCGCGGTGGTCGATGAATGAACTCCGACGATCTTCCGATTAGCCGGAAAGCAGAGTCCGGCAGCACTTGTTGGGGCTTGAAGAAGATTGCAGAAAAATTTTCCCAACCACAACCCTTTTACCGTTGGGGTTGCCTTTTTTGCTGGAGAACCTTGCCGGATTGGGGAGGCGAAGGAGACCCGCCTGTTTGCTGGCTTCTTGCGTGAGACCAATGTCCAGCTTTCCTTCTGTTCCTGCTCCCACTTCTTATATTCAGAGATCCAATCCGGTCCACCCGTGCACCATAGATGAAAGTACACATCAAAGGTTGATGTGGTGATCATCCTCTTTGCATTGATCAGCAGTCCCACTTGCTTGCTCGCCACGGAGAAGCGAAACGAACGCTCTTGCAGTTGTTGGACATGAAAATCCCAAGGTGAACCACCCAACACCGAGCAAAGAGCCCATCCAACGGAACTCTCCGAGAGACGAAAAGTGTACCTTCGAAAGGCTGCAATCATGAGGAAGGAACCCTTGGGTGAAGACCCCAGGTGATGAACCGTGGAGCGGAGCTGGCGGTGAACTTCTTGTTGGAATATCTCGCAAGGCCGAAGATCCCAGTCACCACTGATCGGTAGGGGTCGATCCTCACCCATGTTGAGCAAGTCGACCGATCCCCAGCAGCGCTAAAGGTTATCAGCGCATCCATGGCGGCGAGCAAGGGGAGGTGGTGGAGGTGGTGGAGGCGCGGGGCACAGAGTGCATGTTATCAAGTTTATCGGGCAAATAGAGGCAATTTTCACATGAAGTTTTTCCTTTTAATTTGCAATTGGAACAATATTTAACTTCATGAGAACGTAAACCATTATTCAATATTGAAATTTCATACATAGCATCTTTTAGTTTCTTTTCAAGATCATCACAACTAGAACAATGCAAATCAATTGTAGAACAAGAAGCATCTTTTAAGTTTCCAACGTCAAGTGCAGTAAGCTTTTTGTTCTTTTCAATTTCAAGTTCAAGTGTATCTAGAGTGGAGGAGTGTGCAGTTCTTAGTGTGGACAATTTTTCATAGATTAAATCACATGAGGGACAAGAATCATAACTAGGAATCAAGGTTTTCAAACGGTTGATTTCAGATTCTAGTGATTCAATTTTAGCAGCATTATCCCTAAACTTTTTGTCCTTTTTCTTAACATTAATAGTTGCCCGAGAAATTGCATCACACATTTCATTACAGATAGAACATACCTCATCGTCGTCACTGTTGTGTTATGCATCCTCCTGACTTGATCTTGATCTTGTTTTGCCCGCCATGAAGCATAAGTTGGCCAAATCATCTTCATCTTTGTCACTTCCAATGTCCACGTCGCTTGAGCCAAGTTCCTGGAGTGCGAAGATAAAACTGTTCACCAGTTGGCGACCTGTAAAGCCCTTCTTCTTCTTCTTATCATTTGTTGAGGTGTGCTTCGTCCTTGATTGTTTTTCTTCTCGGGAAGTAGAAACTGAAAGGTTAGTGCATTCTGTACAAAAGTGTCCTGTCTTACCAAATTCGAATCATCGTTGAGGTCCGGAGCTTCCTCTCCTTCTAGTTCTCACATTTTGCAATGCTTTTGAGAACCTAGTAGAGATTAGTGCTAACTCGTATCCTGGAAATTCCTCGATCTGCTCCGGGGTTAGTGAGGACAACAAAGCAAGAGTATTGGAAGATGATGATTGGCCAGAGCTAGGCATATCACGTTGTGAGACAAATGCAATATACTTATTTGGGTTCTTACGTGATAAGATGTCAATTTTATGAGTTTTAAGTTTAGAGTAAAGAACATCTAAAGTAAGTGTACTCATGACAGTATATTCACAGATAGATGTAATTTCATCTCCCAGATTGACATGTCTAATGCACTAAGAAGTTGCCTAGCATTTTCAGCATCAGAAAAATTAATGTTGACACTACGCAAGTTACTGAGAATTTTGTTAAAGCGAGCAAAGAGATCATCGATGAACTCACCGGGTTGCATCTCAAAGCGCATGTATTCTTTCATGAACATGTATTTCCTTACCTCCTTGATCGTGTTGGATCCTTCGTGATAGTCACAAAGTGCTCTCCATACATCGTATGCCGATCGGAGATGTGCAACGTGGTCGAAGTCGCTCCGAGTGAGCCCTTGGATGATCAAGTTTCGGGCTTTGTTGTTGTTGTCGACGTCCCGTAGGTTTGTAGCCGTAACTTGATCGTTAGGTGGCACTTCGTAAGTCTCATACACCTTCTCCCATATTGCGAAGTCTGGCACCTGGATGAAAGCCTCCATGTGTGCCTTCCAAACCTGAAAATCAATACCAACAAACACACAAGGTTAGGCGGAGTATTTCTCCATGATGATTAGTCAAAAACACATGCAAATCATAATGATTAGAGCAACCTGGCTCTCATACCAATTGTAGGATCGAAGAGCACGTGAAAATCTACCATAGGAGGGGTGAATGGTAGATTTAAAAAAACTTACGTAGCGGAAACAATTAAATCCCAACCCCTTCGGCAGAAAAACGATCTATTAGAGAAATCATGTGTGAACTAATATAAACGTGTTTCACCCTGAAAAAAGTCATATATATCAGAGAGAATCAAGTCACAAAGAATACACAAGAAGAATCACTCAAATCCGTCGAGGGAAACTCAAGTTATGATCGAAAGATCGAGTAAAGGTCAACCTGTCCTACCCGAGAAAAACAGTTCTGGAACGCTGCAAAGAAACTCATGTAGATCAGAAACCACAAATCCAATGACCGTGAAACTTTGAAAACTGATATATAATCAAGTTGTGAAGAAAACCCAAAAAGAATCACGTCAATTGGTTCTGTAAAGCTTGATTATGATAAAACCACCGACGAAAGGTAGTGCTGATTAGAAACTAGACGAGTAAAACTTGTCTGGAACAAGTCGGACGAACAAGGCACAAAAGTTCCTTCAAACTACGAATTTTATTCAATAGAACACAAGAGAAACAGCCCCAAAGTCGTGCAACACGATCGGTGGCCTCCCTTGCTTATATAACCAGCTCGAAAGCCAACTCAACTCAAATCAGGACCCTAATCCTACTCCGTTCACAAATCGAAACTTTCCATAACTGCTTAGGACTCTTCTATACACAGATAGAAGCAATATTAAGACTTCCAAACACATTAAAAACATATCCCATATTCCTAAAACAACCCAAATTCGTGACCTACACGAAATCCTAACATAACCAACTCGATACTTTCCATACAGAGCCATAACCGACTCCGTCGCAGCCAAAGTCATCAACCGATACGATCCGATCCTTCCAACTAGATCTTCCCATTCATAAATCATCTTCGGAACCATATTGCCACATCATGCACCGCATGCATACGTGCAAACACCTTCCTTTGACGTCCAGTAATCTTCATATGCACTGCCCTTGATTCAATCATCCTGTGCAACCTCCTGACCCGCTCAACCACAATTCCTTCTGAATTTGGTTGTTGGAACCTCATCTCCTCCTTGAGACTAGTCCAATGGATCCTATCACTTGCCATGACATGAACCCAACAACACCTGCACATGAATAAAGAACCAATCCGTATGAGCCAAAGTCCGCGACTTGACTCAAGTCAGTTCCGAACACAACACCTTACGTGAGCACCTCACATAAGCATGTTGCAAAGCATATCAAAACGATATCAGCCATATCAACCAAAACGCACCAAAAACTTAGCAAATGAATGCTAAGCAATCTTTCCAAGAATATAAAGCAAGTTCGAAACATTGCAAGATACAAACAAGAACATTGCAATCAAGCTCTGAACCTTGCCAAAGCTAACCAGAGCTTGAGCTGGAGCTTACCAAAGCTAGTACAACCTAGCGTCGGAGCTTACCAAAGCTAGTACAACCTAGCGCCGGAACTAACCCAACTAGTCGGAACTATTCATCCCAAAAGTCGAAGCTCGAAAAACATGTCAGAGCTAACCAACATAAGTCGGACCGAGCAAAACATATTGGAGCTTAACAAAAACATGCCGGATCTATCAAAGACATGCCGGAGCTATCAAAGATATGCCAAAGCTAAAGACAGAGCTCACTGGGTCTACCCAAAAACATGTCGGATCTAGACAAAGAAAGTCAGACCTATTGTCGGACCTTGCAGAAGCTCGGAGCTAGAGTCGGACCTTGCTAAAAAATATGTTTTAGCAGAATTTCAGAACTTTTATCATCAAAGCCAATGTATTCAGCACACATAGGTCTCACAAATGTGAAGCATGCCAGTTCCATGTGAAGCTAATTCACACACTAGCTCAACCTCTACAAATGATACCTCCGACATGGCCATTTGCTGTGTATGGTATGGATATTTTGGGACCTTTCCCAAAAGCTGTCAGAGGTTACAAGTACCTGTATGTCGCCATCAACAAGTTCACCAAGTGGCCGGAAGCAACTCCAGTTATGACAATAAACAAGCAATCAACTATCAAGTTCTTGCAGTCCATAGTATGCAGATTTGGAGTCCCAAACATGATCATAACTGACAACGGGACCCAATTCACAAGTTCTGCATTCCAAGAATATTGTGAAGACCTCGACATTCAAGTCAGCTATGCTTCTGTGGCTCACCCGGCAAGCAATGGCCAAGCTTAGAAAGCAAATGCAGAAATTCTAAAAAGACTCAAGACGCGCACATATGAGCGCTTGAAAAAACATGGAGCCAACTGGATTTAAGAGCTTCCGCCCACCTTGTGGGCAAACATGACAACTCCAAACCGGTCAACCGGAGAGACACCCTTCTTCCTGGTGTACGGAGCTGAAGCAGTCCTTCCTCTGGAAATCACCTTGGGGTCGCTCTGGGTTCGGACCTTCGACGCAGCCATGCAGGACCAGCTCCGACGTGAAGACCTTGACCTCGTTGAAGAGGGAAGGTGTCGAGCAGCTGTTCAAAATGCACGATACCGCCAAGCGCTCCGGCGTTATCACCAAAGGCATGTGCATAGCCGACAGCTCGAGGAAGGCGATCGGGTGCTACGGAGAATACAAACTCGAGAAGGGTTAAACAAACTTCCCCCCAGCTGGGAAGGACCCTTTCGAGTGATCAAAGTATCCCGTCCTGGATGCGTTCGCTGCAACTGCAGATGGGACACTGCTCCCTAATCCTTGGAACATTGAGCACCTCCGTAAGTTTTACGCTTAATATCACGGAGGTGAGTCTGTAATTACATATGATGTATGTTATAATGTCGTTGTACAGAAACGGGTAGCTCCTCTAGGAGGACAACCAAACCTTTCCAGGAAGGTCCGCAAAGTTCAAGCAACACTTGACACAGTCTCAGAACTAAAAGTGTAGCTAGCTACCCGGGGTCGAACAAGAAATGTAACACACTTAGCTTGGTTCCATACCCTAAGAGTGTACTTGTCTCCCCTGTGTCCCGGACCTATAATGAAAGACATCAATATGTGAAAACAGACTCCACGTGCATTTATTTTGTACAGGCTCATTCTCTTTTATTTTTCTCTTTCTTGTCTATAACAAAGTTGTGCAATTCTTAAGAAACTTTAGATCGAACAACTGATATATAATTCAAGTTGCATTGTTAATTCTTTTGGGTCTTAACATTGTTGAATGGCCTATTCGCCTGAACGTCAAGCCAATCTAAGTCCGGAGTGTGCTATCGGCTTAGCCTAGTCCAGCAGCCTAAGTACGCCACTCTACCTACACTCTGATAGGCCTAAGTAAGGTGAGTCCAGAAAATGATTGGACCTGGAGAAAATAAGAAAATGCGCTTGATTCTATATAGAATTATTGTCGACCTAAAATTTCATATGGGAATAGTAAGTCGCAAATGAGTTATAGACAAGAAATGAATTTTACTATTTTTCTTGACTTCAGTGTGCAGGAAAATAAAAATCTCATGATGATGGTGAACGATGCCGGAGCTATCAAAGCTTCGACATCCCCCAAGGGGGCCTGCCGTCAATGTTTTAAACATTGATAGTGGGCGTCGCCGGAGCTATCAAGTTCCGACAAATCTAGGGGGGCAGCCGTCAACGTGAAGAAATAAAAGGAATTGAAGAAAAGGTGGTAGAAGGACACCCCAATGGGGTCTGCTGACGACGCTCTATGTATTGACAGTGGTCACTACCGGAGCTACTAAGCTCCGACAACCCCAGAGGGCCAGCTGTTGACGCTCTACTTGTTGACAGTGGTCGCTGCCAGAGCTACTAAGCTCCGACAACCCCAGGGGGCCCCTGCTATCGACACAACAAAACTTCGAACCTATACTCTACAAGTTCAAAGCACTCAAGTCTTCAACAAAATGCTACATCCTTTTGGTACATGTTCGCAATCAAATTGTGTACATCTACCAGGGGGCCGAGTAAGACAAAGGTTGAAGACAAAAAAATGAAATTCATAAATTTCTTGGATTTCATTCATCTGAAGACAAGAGATTACAAAATTTGAGAAAAGAAGAGAAGATACAAGTGGGAGCTAAAAGGAGAAAGTCCTAAGTTCTATAGAAGAATGAGGCGACCTTCTGGGCAACCTCTGACACACTGGTCTTGGTGGCATCTCCCTCTCCGTCGATGGGACCTTCAAGCACCGGGTTTAGTGGGAAGTGAGGATCTCGGCTTGTGTAGCATGTCAGCATGTATTTTGCGACGTTATTCGCCAGGGATTTTCCTTCAGTTTCCAACTGATCCGCGATGACATCGCCCATCGTGCCGAATTTGTTGCCAACCGAGCTCAGCGCCTCCAACGCATGGTCCAGCTCCGGCTCCGAATTGTCCGGACGCACGGGACTAAAGCCCAGCAGCGTCAGCGCGACATTGGCTTTGCCCAAGAAGTCTCGTACTTGTTGGGACTCTGCAGCCCTTGAGTCCCGAATCTCCTCCAAAGACCTCTGGGCCACCGTAAGCTCCGAACCCTCCCAGGCAAGGCGCTCGACCTCCTTGGCGTGCTGCTGAATAGTCTCAGCAACTTGCTTTTCAAGGTTGCCAAGCTCCTTCTCCTGGACGTGTATCCAGTTTCGGCGGTCAACCAGGTCTTTCTCCCGGCCTCGCACCTTCTTCTCCCTGGCAGTGACTTCTCCTGGACGTGTATCCAGTCCCCGCTGCCATGCCTTCTCCTCTTCACTCTTGCAGCGCTCCTCCAGCTTCTTGGTGCACTCTGCAAGGCTCTTGTCACTCAGAGCCAGCCTTTGGGCGAGCTCCTCCTCCCTCTTCACGAGGTCATCCCTCAACTCCACAAGTTTTTGCCCTTCCTCTTCGAGCTTTTTCTCTCACTCGTCAAGATCCTCCCGGCGCTTGACGAGGCCTTCATTGATGGTATTGAGGTTCTCCTAGAGACCATCCGCCGCCTCATTAGTAGCCAGGGCTTGTTCGTATATAGCCCAAGACAAATTGTCGAGGGATCGCACCATGCTTTCCCTCTCATCTAGCAGCTGTCCCCAGTACTCCATCCGGGCCTACTCCCTCTTGACCCACTCCTTATCGTTGGCCAGCCTTGTTTCCGCCAGCTTGGTCTCGAATTGGAGTCGGTTGTGCCACCTCCTAAGAGTTTGGCGCTCCTCCTCTAGGGCCTTGCCATTGTGATAAAATGCAAGCTGGACCTGATGAAGGCTAGAGAAAGCATTGTCGATGGATAGCGACAGGGGGATTGGCTCCGAAACTGTCGGTGTCCTCTCCGCTGACTCCAGCCGGTTCTCCAAAATAAAAATTGGGTCCCACTCTACAAGAGCGGTCCCCTGAGCTTCCGCAGCACTAGGGCCACCCTACGGGAGTGCCTCGGTCATTGCCGAGGTAGGTCCTGCAACAGGAGTTTCTACCTCCGGAGTCAGCTCCGAAGGTCCCGCCGCCAGGTCATCATCAACTGGTCTTTCAAGTAGAGGACTGGCTGCTCCGTCTTGGCACCCTGGCTCAAGAGTGGGTACCTCCGGAACTACCACCTCCGGGGCAGGCAGTGAAGACCCAGCCGGAGCTGAGGCCATCTCCAGCTCGGACACTGGTGCTTCCTCCACCGCTGGTTCAAGCACCAGTGCTTCGACCTCCACCGGTTCGGGTGCTGGCACCTCCATCTCAACCAGCTCAGGCATCGGAACTTCATGAACTGCCGGCTCCACCGCAGCAGCTTTAGTAACATCTGGATCAAAGGCTGGAACTTTAGCTACCTCCAACTCTAAGGCTGGAGCGTCCATCATTGTAGCATCCAAAACTGGAGCTTCAGCCTCCAGAGCTGGTGCCGCTGGTACATCTTCATTCCCGTGGTCCGGCGCAACCACGGGAGCTTCGGGAGATGAGTCGAGGTCCAGAACCATGACAGCTGGTGCTGGAGCTGCCGCGACCTCAGCCACCACCTGGGCGGCGCTGGAATTGGAGCTGGAGCCTCCGCCTGCACAACATCAGCCACTATCACAGGAACCAGAGCTTCAGCTCCTTTTTTGGATGCCCTGTGGATGAAGGATAAAGAAACTCAAAATATGGTTACAACAAAAATGACAAACTGAGGTAAAAAAGCAAATTTACTTTGGAAGGCTTCCGCTCCAGCTAGCGCAGAACCTCTTTGCCGGACGCTCAGAGCCCGACCCAGTCGCAACTGGTGTAGTAACTCCGGAAGGCTCTTCAGATCTTGCTGCCACCGTCAGCGACGTCTCTATTGGGGCCCCCCTCGACTGAGAAGGATCCTCGGACCTAGAGCCCTTAGCTGGCCCTGGTGCCGGAGTCACCTGGTCGGAGCTGGCATTCTGGGGAGACACCGATGCTGGAGTTGGTGTTGCCGTCGAAGACCTCCCGCGCCGAGGAGAAGGGACTGAGGCAGACGGAGCTGGCCTCACGGAGCTTCCGTCAGCACGTCTTAGCTTCCTCTTCCGGTCGGAAGGTTCAGCGAGGTCCTTGCCCTTGTCAGTTTCTTCAACCCATCGGCTCGGAGAAGGAAGGGCCGCCATTTTAGAAACTCCGGAGATTGCTACCCCGGAGGTTGGTCGTCTTTCCACTAGGCCCAAGTCATCCAACAGCGGCATCCTCCTCCAGAGCTCTCTTCTCACCTCTGGTATCATATTCAGAGGTAGAAAGGCCGCCGGTGGAGACACACGTCAGGGCTGATGTTCCCATGCTGAAATTTCTTGAGATGGATCTTCAGAGCTTCCTCACCTAAGTTGGTGTTCAAACCAACCTCAATGCAATTGTGATCCATCTCAGTGTTGAAGGCCCATGAAGGTCGCTCCCTGGCCCTTAGCGGGGCCCAGGTGTTCACTAAGAAGTTGTCGAAGACCATCTGGGTGGTCACCCCACCTTTGACGCACTCTTGGATTCTATCCAGAATGGGCTTGTACGCCCTCGACAGCTCCGGAACTTCACTCCAAGTGTTGATGTCGACGCGGGGGAGGCCTTCAGGCAGTTCCAGCCTCTCGTGTCCCTCCACTGTGATGACCACCCAGTCTTTCTTCCAATCGTCCCACTTGCCGGAACAAAAAGAACTCAAGTACTTGAGGGGGCAGTTTTTCCGCTTCACGAAGTAATAGAAGCCGATGAACTCCTTGCTCTTTCCGGTGGAGTGGACCATGAAGAAAGTCAAAAACAACTCCACACAAGGAGGCACCCCCACCCACATCTCGCAAAAGTGGACGAAAGTCGCCACTAGCAAGATCGAGTGGGGGCCAAGATGGTGGAGCTGCAGACCATAGAAATCTAGCGGCATCAAGAAGAAAGTAGAGAAAGGCGGGATCAAACCCGCCATGGCGTACCCAAGGAAGTACACCATATCTCCGGCGTGCTCCTTCTTGAAGGGGAGCTTGCTGCAGCGAATGTCACGGTCGAAGGAGTCACTGGACCACCCCATGTAGGTCCGGACCCTCAACAACTCCTCCGTGCTCGTGATGCGGATCTTGGGAAGTCCCAACTCCATCGCAGCACGGCGGGGCGAGAGAGAAAGAGCAAGTGAAAGTTTGGATGATTCGAGCGCATGTTCAAATGAAGGCGTAAGGAACCCTCAAACCATGCACGCTTTCCCTCTTAAGTAAGCCCCAACAACGCTTGGATGGAAACCGCAAAAAGGCCAAGGATACATTTTAAAAATTACATCCTGCCAATGACAAAGGGGCCTGGGGTCACCCAGACGATCAAGTCGAGGTCCTTACCCCACGCGAACAGTTGTCATGATGAGTGGCAGGAAACCCAAGGGCGGCGACCTGACAGGGCGCACAGAACAGATACGATTTTCGTATTGGGGATCGGCGACCTTCAATCGCGTGAGATCTGCACACGCAAATCTCACCTGCCACGTCCAGAAGATGCCACGCGGCGATGGTTTAACTGCGAACTATCACCTCAACGGTACATCCAAAAACCCTTGAAGACACGGCGCAAAAATCGAAAGATGGACCCACCTCTGGCAGAATGACTTAATCCAAAGGATCTCTCCCAGAGGTGAGCCCCGGGGCCACTGTCGGTACCCTGCATACCGGATACCCCTTGGAACTGCAAAGAGTGCAAGGGAACTCCACCTATCTGAGTTGAAGACCTTTGAAGGCCTCACGTGTTACTCGTAACCGAACATGCTTCCCACATATGGTTAGACCCAGTGCCGCCACTTGTATTATAAAACTGGAGCTACGATCCATACATGGATTGCTCCAGACTGGATACCTATGTGGCACCCTCGGACCTAACCCACGACAAAGGGAAGCTCCGGTGCCGACACGTATAGAACAACATTGGAACTACTCGTCCAAGACGGTAAGCTCCGAAGCTGCCACGCGTCCGACCGCCGGACCTTCAACCTCAACAGGCAGATTGGTGGACCTTCAACGGCTTAGACCTTCAAGGGAAATTTAAGGCTTCAAGACCTGATTATGTGTCATTAATGCAACCTTAATGACACACAATTGGAGGACCCTTAATACTAGTAACACCACCATTAAGGCGCGTTACCATGCTATTAAGGGGAATTAAGTACATTGAACTGTGTATTAGGCATCAGTAACCGCCAGGGCCACATGTCGGGCCAGGCTAATGATGTAACAACCAACCCTTGTACTATAAAAGGACTGGCCGAGCGATACACGGGTACACTCTGGTCTAAGGCTCGTGCTCGAGGGTCTTTGGTCTCTCTGACTGGCGCTTACAGACTCTCATACACTCAATACAACAACAACAACAACACACCCGTGGAGTAGGGTATTATGCTCAGGCGGCCCGAACCACGTAAATCCTTGTGTCAAGTCACTATCTTTTTTTGAATCTCCGCGCGCCCTAACCGAACTAAGAAACTCCATGGGCTAATAACAGTAGTACTAGGGGAACTGTTAGAACCAGCATCCGACAATAGTTTTTTACACAAGATCAAATGTTTATCATTTAGGTCATGGAAAACAAGATTGTACAGACTCTCATACACTCAATACAACAACAACAACAACACACCCGTGGAGTAGGGTATTATGCTCAGGCGGCCCGAACCACGTAAATCCTTGTGTCAAGTCACTATCTTTTTTTGAATCTCCGCGCGCCCTAACCGAACTAAGAAACTCCATGGGCTAATAACAGTAGTACTAGGGGAACTGCTAGAACCAGCATCCGACAATAGTTTTTTACACAAGATCAAATGTTTATCATTTAGGTCATGGAAAACAAGATTGTCAATTTTATCCTATGAACATTTTTAATTTTCTTGCCTAGGAATTTGAAATTTAGTGATCAATGCATGAATGAGTCTCAAATAAAAATTATGGACATCACTATTCCTAGGTTGCTACATACCAATTCAACCATTATGTCATTCCATAAGCATTACCTAGGAAGAAAACGTCTAAGTCAATTTGAGCAATGCATATGAAATTATAGGTACTTGTTTAAATTTATTCCCAAGTAAGGTGACATTCCATTTTGAAGAATAAAAAAGAGTAATGTTAATACATACTCTTGTGAGGATGCATAAGAATTGAATGATGAGAAGGTGTAAACCTTCCTTACTAAGGTAATCAAAATTTATTCAATCCTAATGCAATTCAAACGACGGAAAATTTGAACTTGTACCTGAATTGAAGAGCAGTCCATGTTGAAGGTCGTTGTGTGAGAAACTCACGACCATGGATTTTGGTGAAGCCTTTATGTTCAATGTCTCCTGCCAAGTTGAGGTTGAAGTTGAATGAGCTTCATCTTACTCCTCCATCGGGCCACCATTTTGAGCATTCCTCCACCATGAACTCAAAATGAGATCGACTGAGGCATATGCGCTTGATGGGGCCTTCTGTTGACGGCTCCTAAGATGTACTAACAAATCATCCCTGGCAATGGTGCCAGAAATGCTTGTTGGTATTTCTTAACACCACAGATCATCTCCGGTAAAGAGATGAGATCCGGAAGCGCACGGAAGATACCGTTGTAGCATTTCACCCATGAGTATTCCCAAGGGTATTGTATTTATCCCAAAGGAAGGCAATGGAGTAGAGTATATACTATTCTTATGGTCAAGCTATGGGATACTAATCAATTATCTGGACAGGGGGTAAGTTGATAATAGGGGTAGTGTGACACACACCTAGGCAATCTATTCTAAAGGGTAAATGGGTCCTAGAGGGAGATTGGATTAAGAGTTAGAGAGTTGCTCCAACAATGCTCCTACAATGCTCCTAATACATATACATAGCCTAAGGTAGATACTAATGGTCATGTCAATGATGAATTCCTATGCAATGCTATTCAACACATCGGGCACGGGCTTACCCCTAGCAATACTAGGGCAACTCCCGCCAAGAGTCTGTGGCATAGCCGAACATGGAGGATTTCAAAGGACGGATAGGACTGTCACCACCTACTGCCTACCTCTTCAATACGTGGGTCTACGAGACATCCAACGCTACTTAAATACCCTAGCACCATGATAGCATACTAAGCAAATACCTTAAGATTTGCAGCACAAGCCATCCTAGGGCAATGAACTAAATCATCGTTGAACCAATGTTGATTGCATACAATAGTTATTCATATTAACATAATCATATCATAACTACATAGACTATAGTGGGGGGTCTATAGTGTTTATGACCATAAGATGTGATCATGAGAGTACAATCATAAAGACTATACCTTCCACTTACATGGACTCCACAATCAAACAAGAAATGATTTGTCCAAGTATACGTATAAAAGAAGACTAAAGATAATATCTTTATTGAGCACAAGGTCACAAATACAAGAAGGAATACATGAGACATACCTTTCCCAATGTGGAATTGGGAAGAGAGACTCCTTCTACTCCTTTCCCAATTCGAATTTGGGACTAGAGGCTCTTCTCTCTACATCCTAACTAGTCTAAGGACTATGGAAGATAGTGTATACAATAGAATGATGCCCAAGTGGTGTGTGTTGAAGTGAGGGGTATGGGGTCCTATTTATATTAGTGGTGAGGTCGGTTCCCGCCACCAAAAGCGCGCGAATCAGTCGTCATTGACTCCAGGGAGCCGGGAGGAGCCAACACGTGGAAGTTGACCGCGTTTGGTGCCAGGACCAGGTCGGCCGACCTCTTGACTCGGCCGACCTGGTCAGGGCTCCAAACGGCCCGTACTTCCTCCAGGTGGCTACCAGGTGGGTCCCATTGACTGATATTGGTGCTACACCATTGGATGGCCTCAGGTACTTCTGTTTGTGGGCCATTTGATCCATGTGGTGCCATGTGTCGTCGCCTGATTGGCTGGGATGATATTTTATAGGATTGCTCCCCATACTTTTCATTAATTCTTGTATAAATATCTGCATACACATATTTCTCCAAGTACAAGTGGAAATAGGTCAAGTAGAAAGGTGATGTGTGCAAGAAATGATCAATCCTTCACATAATTGAGTTATACTGACGGCTGAAATTTGTATATAACAGCCGTCAACAAACTCCCCCAAGCTTATCCATTGCTCGTCCCGAGCAAAGTCAAGACTTTAGGTTGATGATCAGGAGTTGCTACAATGTTCTACCTTTCAAAAGTACCAAGTGCACAACAAAATACTCTACCTAGTATTGCAAAAAGTGGCTATGGTACTTCACCCTTCTTAAGTCATTATGGGAGTTATGCCTTCTCCTATTCATGGGTAATTGAAAGATAGAACAGCAAATGGAGCAAGCATAGCCTAGATATCAAGTTACACTTAAATTACGGAGAGATTCAAATTAGATTATAAGTACCTCAATTGATTCTCTCAATCACTCCTTTGTGTATAGTGGAAATATGTCCTCACCAAGGCATTATGCCTATACTATTCCTACTCTTTGAATATGGCTTGTATGTGGAGCTTGGTAGGGAAAGTAAGTAGGCATATTTACAACACATAATATTGCTTAGTCAAAAGAGCAAGCCTTAGGAGAAATCAATTCAAACTTTTGAATCAAGACTTGTGCATGTGTGATGGAATGGAGGTGGATGTGCAAGCATTGAGATGACTCCTTTTGATGTGGACTCTCTTTATTGCAAGGATGAAACATGGCTACCCCTTTTTTATGCTTATGGAGTAAGCATATTATTTCTTTTTTTTTCTCATGCTTATGATATAAGCATGCATTTTCTTTTTCTTTTTCTTGTAGCCATGTCTTCTACTCCTTTTTATTCAATAACTTGAAGAGAGTGCTAACTATGAATAGCATGGAGTTTCTCTTTTTTATTGTGGAATGGTGGATATGATGGAATTTTGCTTCCTTCTAGTGTAGAAGTATAGCATGTGCAAGTGAAGTCTTGAATTCAAAAAGAATTGAATGATTTCTCACATAGGTCTATACTAGTTTGACTAGGCTCAATGTGAAAGCAAATAGCATATGCATAAGGTGTTGTCTATGTATGAATATCTTATGGCTTTGGTAGGTATTTCCAATCAAATGAGGGAAACTTAAATCTTGATAGAATTTCTCTGGAAATCTAAGTTCAACTTTCAAAATAGGAATAGCATCCCTATTACTAATTCAAATCTCCCAACAACCTAGAAGTAGATTAAGCTTTTGCTACCCACAATTTCTAAATCAAGGCAAAGTTAATTTTAGCCAATTTAAGCAATATTCGGAGAGTAGCAAGTTGTAAACTAGGGACTTAGGAAAAATAAAACAGAGCAACTATTCATCATTTCATCTATGTGAATTCTAAATCATTCTTACCGCACATCTTTATTTGATAAGCAAAGAAAATCTAAGTTCGTGTTTTTTTTAGATGCATGGTGGATGGTGGATGAATGGAAAGTAAATATGCAATGGATGATTTGAAATAAAAATGCAGTGGGTGTGATATAAGTTACCTCAAGTGGGGGTCCTCCCCCAACTTATTCTTGATCAAGGTCCGTGATAGGGGTTGAAACCCTAACAACGTAGGTAGGCCATAAGTTGGCCTATCCTTGTTGCGGCGTGGCTTTGACAATGGAGGGTTGAGTGTTGATTGTTGTGTTGCCTCCCATGGACACCATGAGTGTGGTTGAATATAGTGTTTTCGATGTTGATCGTCCGCACACCAGGGTCTCCATGTGTTGGGTGTTATTTTTCATTTCGTGGCTAGGATAATGATAACCTTTAGATCCAAAGGAATGATGTGCACTCAACATACATTGAGTATGTTTCGTCATTCTTTGGCTAAGGTGTATCATATCTTTTTGCCATAAGGGAGTGACATGTGCCCAACATGCATTGGGTATGATCAGTTGTTCCTTGGGTAAGGTACAACATACCTTCTAGCCACATGGGAACAACTTGCACCCAATGATGGTGGCAAATCCCTCGAGCTTGAATGAGTGCTCAGAATAGTTGAGAGCATAATGCTCTCACCCATTCGTGGCAGCCCATTGGTTGCTCATGGAGGGTTCCCATTTCAAATCTCTAGCCTCGTATAGTTATGATTGACCTTCGGGCAAAATTTCCGATAGGTAGAAACCATCCTCATTTACTCCTTGGCCAAGAGATGTTGAAATGGGATCCTCTAGGGATCCCAACAAACAGCTTCTTGAATGCCTGCATAGTAATGTTACTCCTGCAAACTTCCTCTCTTGAATAGAGAGGGATGGTTAGCTCCCGATACTTGTACAAATGAACGTTCGGGTTAGGTAACCGAACTTTCATTTGTACATACGGGGAAGAACAAAATCAAAGATGCATTGGTTCCAATGTCAAGTGTATCCATGATCAATGTGTTATTCATTGATAAGAGTGGAGCTTTATGGATAATTCATGTTGCATATTTTCTAAAGCTCCTACTCAAAGCAATGCATGTGATAGAAATATACTATATGGATCCCTACATCTTTTAAAGTTTCTAACCATCTTAGCTTTCAAGAGCAAATTTTATCATTTAGACCATGACAAACAAGATTCTCAATTTTATCCTCCTGAACTTCACTAGGAATTTAAAATTTAGTGACTCCTCGAAAAAATGCAATTCAATTTTAGAGCAAGGATATCACTTATTTCTAGGAGTTTGAAATCTAGTGACACCATCTATGCATGAAGCTCAATTAAAAATTATGGCTGTCACTATGCCCAAGTTTCTATATGTCAATTCACCAATTAAGTCATGCCCAAAAGTTTTATTTTCTAAACCTAGACAAAAATGACTAAGTCTACAAAACAATGCTTAAAGGATTCTAGGTACTTGTTTTAGATTTTCCAAGTAAGGTGGGATTTCCTTTTGTAGATCCAAAAGTCAATACCCACACTTATTCTTGTGAGGATGCATGAGAATTAAATGATGAGGAAGTGTCAACCTTCTTCACAAATGCAAGCAAATACATTCAATTATATGGCAAATAAAACAATGAAAAATTCTAAACTCATACCTCATTTGAAGAGCAGTTGGTGACGAAGGTCTTTGTGTGAGAAACTCACAAGCTTGATTTTCGGTGTAGGCTTGATGGTTGATGTCAAATGACAAGTTTAGATTGGATTTGGCAATGGATTTGGTTCTGGCTCCTCCATTGGGTCATCATATTGAACATTTCTCTTCCTCAAACTCAAAATGAGTTTGTTGGAGAGAAGTGTTCTCAAATCCCCCCAATGGTGACTTGAGCTTGATGAAACATTCCACTTTCTTGCCATAACACCTCTTCACAATTTTGACCTAGCTGCACTTTAATCAAGAACACACAAAACAACTCGAAAACGGGTTACGTTAGCCAAAAGCAAATTGAACCCAATTTTTAAATTGTCTTGCCCAGCTTGAAATAACTTGTAAATGCAATGAGGGTCAAAGAAAATCTTTTTGGTTTGAACTAGGAAGATAAATTCAAGTGGTCATGCGCGTAGTTCATATCCAATTAAATTTCTCCCCTATTCAAATTTTACTTTCCAACATGCAAGTGTGGAAAACATGCAAATGCAAGGGTTGATGCAATTTGGAAAACAAATATGAGATAACTACCAATTAACCTATTGGCGAGGACTCACCGAATTTTTGAAGTCCGGTGAGTGATAACTACCAATTAACCTATTGGCGAGGACTCACTAAATTTTTGAAGTCCAATGAGTAGGACTTACCTCCATTCTGTTCAGTGCGATGATTTGTTGTCCAATCCCAGAGTTGAAGATGTGGACGATTTCTTCTGTTTTGACATGCCAAACTCATTTGGCTGTCATTTGGACATGTGGGCCCAATGGTGGCCCTAGCCTCTCCCCGTTGTATTTATATAGTCATGTGGTTGTAGCGACGGGTTCTCCCTCTTGAATGTATTCCTTCATGAGCATGGTGAGGCTTTGTCCTTCTTAGGGGTGCCACTCTGACCATATGGATATTCCATTGAATCAACCCATACCTTGATCATGGATCAAAGGCTTCCTTGGGCATGATGACATGTGGACTCCACAATCAAACAAGAAAAGCTTCATCCACAATGTCACTTGCCATTGGTTGAATGGGTTAGGTCGAAGTGTGGGAATCCCAACAAGTTATGTGGGATATCTTGGACTTTGAATGCTCCTTAAGTTCTTGTCCTTGGCCAAGATCTTCATGTGGGTGTTGTCTTGATTTCTGCTTGGCCAAGATACTTCAAGTTAGGCTAGTTGAACTTAAATCCCTTGGAAAGCCATAGCCTCCTTGAATACAAGGGCGATATTAATTCTACCCTTGACCTCCTTGTGAATGGTAGCCATTGGAGTTGTTGTTTGAAAAAGGTCCTCATGGGTCTTAGGGAAATAATTCCCACGCGTCCCATGATGACATAGATTTTCACAAATCATGTGAATATCCACGACTTGGATTATCTCCAACGACTTGGATATTCATGACACTTCAATGGGAGGTGTAGTTCCATAACTAGAATATCCACCTTGTGAAGTGGTGTGCATGAAAAGCTATAGGAACTCGAGCATTCTTCAATCCACCCCTTGAGTGGAGACCTTCTTCTCATCCTTGATGAATGAGAATATGACTCCTTCAGCTAGAGCATGAATGTGGTAATGGATTGGTGGAGCCAACCCATGACACGGGTGTTGGATGAAGAGTCAACTATCCACTCCATGGTGGAGGCAAACCAAGAAGAACTTCCTGGAGCCTTCCCCAAGCTTGGGTATGGATGACTTTGGCTCCTACTAAAAGATGAAATTCTCCCGCAAAAGGCAATGGTGTTACCTAGCAGACATTTGTTGAGGTACGCCTTGAATCATCTTGCAGTTTAGCACTTGCGTCCTCGTTGTCCATCCCATACAATGGGTTGACCAACACTACCCTGTTTTCACACAAAGAGAAAACAAACAAGGGTAATCCTGTCTAATAACTATTAGTACCTATAGCTTAATCACAAGTGATAGCTATCTTTCACTTCCTTTGCCTTCCCCGGCAATGGCGCCAGAAATGCTTGTTGGCAGCTCCTAAGATATACTAACAAATCATCCCCGACAACGGCGCCAGAAATGCTTGTTTGTATTTCTTAACACCACAAATCATCTCCGGTAAAGAGATGAGATCCGCAAGCGCACGAAAGATATCTTTGTAGCATTTCACCCATGAGTATTCCCAGGGGTATCGTATTTATCCCAAAGGAAGGTAATGGAGTAAAGTATATACTACTCTTATGGTCAAGCTATGGGATACTAATCAAATATCCGGACAGGGGGTAAGTTGATAATAGGGGTAGTGTGACACACACCTAGGCAATCTATTCTAAAGGGTAAATGGGTCCTAGAGGGAGATTGGATTAAGAGTTAGAGAGTTGATCCTACAATGCTCCTAATACATATACATAGCCTAAGGTAGATACTAATGGTCATGTCAATGATGAATTCCTATGCAATGCTATTCAACACATCGGGCACAGGCATACCCCTAGCAATACTAGGGCGACTCCCGCCAAGAGCCTGTGGCATAGCCGAACGTGGAGGATTACAAAGGACGGATAGGGCTGTCACCACCTACTGCCTACCTCTTCAATCTGTGGATCTATGAGACATCCAACGCTACTTAAATACCCTAGCACCATGCTAGCATACTAAGCAAATACCTTAAGAGCTGCAGCACAAGCCATCCTAAGGCAATGAACTAAATCATCATTGAACCAATGCTGATCGCATAACATAGTTATTCATATTAACATAATCATATCATAACTACATAGACTATAGTGGGGGTCTATAGTGTTTATGACCATAAGATGTGATCATGAGAGTACAATCATAAAGACTATACCTTCCACTTACATGGACTCCAAAATCAAACAAGAAACGTTTTGTCCAAGTATACGTATAAAAGAAGACTAAAGATAATATCTTTATTGAGCACAAAGTCACAAATACAAGAAGGAATACATGAGAGATACATTTCCCAATGTGGAATTGGGAAGAGAGACTCCTTCTACTCCTTTCCCAATTTGGACTTGGGACTAGAGGCTCTCCTCTCTACATCCTAACTCCTCTAAGGACTATGGAAGATAGTGTATACAATAGAATGATGCCCAAGTGGTGTGTGTTGAAGTGAGGGGTATGGGGTCCTATTTATACTAGTGTTGAGGTCGGTTCTCGCCACCAAAAGTGCGCGAATCAGTCATCATTGACTCCAGGGAGCCGGGAGGAGCCAACACGTGGAAGTTGACCGCGTTTGGCGCCAGGACCAGGTCGGCCGACCCCCTGGTTCGGCTGACCTGGTAAGGGCTCCAAACGGCCCGTACTTCCTCCAGGTGGCTGCCAGGTGGGTCCCATTGACTGATATTGGTGCTACACCGTTGGATGGCCTCGGATACTTCTGTTTGTGGGCCATTTGATCCATGTGGTGCCATGTGTCGTCGCCTGATTGGCTGGGATGATATTTTATAGGATTGCTACCCATACTTTTCCTCAGTTCTTGTATAAATATCTGCATACACATATTTCTCCAAGTACAAGTGGAAATAGGTCAAGTAGAAATGTGATGTATGAAAGAAATGATCAATTCTTCACATAATTGAGTTAAATTGACGGCTAAAATTGGTATATAACATCCGTCAACACCTGCCAACCTCTTTACAAATTTGGCCTGACTGTACTAAAATCAAGAACAAACAAAACAACTTGAAAATGGGTTATGTTAGCTAAAAAGCATTTTGTACCATTTGTCATATTGTTTTGCCCAACTTGAAACAACTTACAAATGCAATAAATATTAATAAAAATATTTTCGGTTTGAATTAGAAACATGAATTAAAGTGGTTATGTCCAAGGTTCATATCCAAATAAATTTATTTCCTAATTCAGAATTTTAGTTTTATGTTGGTTGGAAATTTTACTTTCCAATATGCAAGTGTGCAAATTCAAACATGCTAAATGCAAATGAAAGATTTGATGGGAAATTCAAATATGCAATTGGAAAAATCAAATATGAGATAACTACCAATTAACCTATTGGCAGGGACTCACCGAATTTTTAAAGTCCGACGAGTGAGACTTACCTCCGTCCTGTTTAGTGCGATGATTTGTTGTCCAATCCCGGAGTTGAATATGTGGACAACTTCTCTTGATTGACATGCCAAATATCCTTTGGCATGTTAGTTGGACATGTGGGCCACATGGTGGCCCTAGCCTCTCCATCATTTTGATGAAGATTTGTTGATGTAGTGACGGCTTATCCCTCTTGAAGATATTCTATCATGAGCATGGTGAGGCTTGTCCTTCTTTTGAGGTATCACTTCAACCTTCTTGATATTCCTTAAGGTTAACACATGCCTTGATCATGGATCAAAAGCTTCCTTGGGCATGATGACATGTGGACTCCTCAATCAAACAAGAAACAATTCATCCACAATATCACTTGCCCTAGGTTGCATGGGCTTGGTTTAAAGGTAGGAATCCCAACAAGCAATTGTGGGATATTTTGGATCTTGAATGCTCCTTAAAGTTCTTGTCCTTGGCCAAGGGCTTCATGTGGATGTTGTCATGATTTCTTGCCTGACCATGGACAATATACTTCAAGGTAGGCTAGTTTAACTTAAATCCCTTGAAATTCCCATAGCCTCCTTGATTACAAGGGTGATAATGATTCCACCCTTGACCTCCTTGTTGGTGATAGCCATTGGAGTTGTGTGTGGAATGAAGAATCCCTATGGGCCTTGGGGAAATGATTCCCCAATCAGCCCATGTTGACATGGATTTTCACAAATCATGTGAATATTCATAGCTTGGATCATCCAAACACTTTTCCATTAGCTTAATCTTCAAGATACTTCAACGGGAGGTGTAGTTCCTTAGCTAGCATGTCCACCTTGTTAAGTGCTATGCATTCCAAGCTAAAGGAACTAAAGCACTCTTCAATACACCCCTTGAGTAGAGACCATATTATCATGATGAATGAGAATAGGATTCCTTTAGCTCCAGCACAAAAGTGGTCATGGATTGGTGGACCAACCTATGACATGAATGTTGGATGAGGAGCTAACTATCCACCCTATGGTGGAGGCGAACAAAGAAGAACTCTTGTAGCCTCTCCCAAGCTTGGGGATGGATGACTTTGGCTTCTACTGGAAGCTAAAATTCTTTCACAAAAGGCAATGGTGTTGCCTAGCAGAAATTTGTTGAGGTACGCCTTGAATCATCATGTAGTTGAGCACTTGCATCCTTGTTGGCCATCTCGTAAAATGGGTTAGCCAACACTACCCTGTTTTCACCACAAAAGGAGAAAACAAGCAAGGGTAATCCTGTCTAATAACTATTAGTACCTATAGATTAATCACAAGTGATAGCTATCCTTCACTTCCTTTGCCTTCCCCGACAATGGCGCTAGTAATGCTTGTTGACATTTCTTAACGTCACAGATCATCTCTTGTAAGAGATGAAGTCCGCAAGTGCACGAAAACTGTCATGTAGAATTTCACCCAAGAGTATTCCCATGTGTATCGTATTTATCCCAAAGGAAGGCAATGGAGTAAAGTAAACACTATTCTTATGATCAAGCAATGGGATACTAATCAATTATCAAGACAGGGGTAAGTTGATAATATGGGTAGTGTGACACACACCTAAGCAATCTATTCGAAGGGGTAGATAGGTTCTAATGGAGATTAGACTAAGAGTTGGGGAGTTACTCCTGCAATGCTTCTAACAAACATATACATAGCATAGGTTAGATACTAATGAGCATGTCAATGGTGAATACTTATGCTAAGTTGTTCAACATATCGAGCACGAGTTTACCCCTAGCAATACTAGGATGACTCCCGCCAAGAGCCTGTGTCATAGCCGAACATGAAGGATTACAAAGGACAGATAGGGTTTTCACCACCTATTGCCTACCTCTTCAATCCGTGGGTCTACGAGACATCCAACATTACTTTACTACCCTAGCACCATGCTAGCA
This sequence comes from Tuctoria greenei, assembly GCA_036927565.1. Classification (NCBI taxonomy): domain Eukaryota; kingdom Viridiplantae; phylum Streptophyta; class Magnoliopsida; order Poales; family Poaceae; genus Tuctoria; species Tuctoria greenei. The sequence goes on along the minus strand of JAYESD010000003.1, from coordinate 216,956,781 downwards.
TATTAAGTAAATACCTTAGGAGCCATGGTACAAGCTATCTTAAGGCAATGACTAACTGAATGTGGCCTAGAGGGGGGTGAATAGGCCTTTTTGAATTTTGTCAGACCTGCAACACTTAACAACAAGATCAAATCTCGAGATATCGCACTAGTCCGGTCGAGTGCGGACTAGTCCAATCGAGTGCGGACTAGTCTGGTATGTACCGTCTAGGTTTACCAAATTTGATCCATTATCTTGATCCTAGGATGTATGCAGCGGAAATATACTTGTAATTCAAGTGTTACACGATTATGAACTAGGATGTACCACAAGTTAATTTTATATTCAATGTTTCAACCTAAAGTGAATAGGATTGGTTCAAACCCTAGATATGTGTGAAGTGTAAGAACAATATGCGCAAAGAAAGAACACAAGCACTTTATCCCGTGGTTTGGTTCCCACAGAGGCAACCTACATCCACGTTGAGGAGTCCACAAAAGAACCGGGTCTTCTCCAACCCTACCCTCGTCAGATCGCCACGGAGGCCAGTCCTCTTCACTTATCAAAAAGGGCAAATAACCAAATTCAAGGGGCCTTCTCACACGTTGAGGGCTCCCCAAGATTACAACAAGAACACCACCAAGAACACACTCGAAAGATCACAATGAAAACCACATGAGTGTGTTAGGGAAACAAACCAAGAGCTCAATGAGTGATGAATCGTGTCTCTCCAATGATTCAAAGTGTATCCTCAATGGATTGATATTTCTTGCATTTGATTTCGTGGAGAGAGGTGTTTGGAAGACTAGTCCGTGCTGGGGAGGACTAGTCCGATTCTAGTTAGAGAGATATCGGACTAGTCCGTGGTGATATCGGACTTGTACGATCTTATGCAGAAAGATATCAGACTAGTCCGAGGTCAGTCAGACTAGTCTGGTCCTGTATAAACTTGTGCAATGTGTGTGATTATTTGTGCTTGAGCTCTTGGGGTGTGTTTCCTTAACACACTCTATATACAATGACCTACTACACTTGTTCCTTGAGCCCATTTCCACATTGCTCCCCATTCTCCTTTCTTTTTGGCTCTTTCCTCATTTTCTCATTAAAACTTGTGCTTATCTCAACAAAGTAGTTAGGATGTCATTTGCTTGTCATAAATCATCCAAAACCCACAAGGGATTCCTAGATGCACTTTCAATCTCCCCCTTTTTGGTGATTGATGACAACCAATTGAGATTTCACAAAATATGATGAAAAGTTGAGATTTTCATAAGTTGTGCACATATGAGTTTAAAACACATTAAGCAATGAAAACATGATCCATATGTGCACTCTTTATGGTGGGATGCAGAACAAAGTGTATAGAAGCAATAATCATGATGAGAATGACATAATTGACATTAACACATCATCAACAAGCATATATGTCATTCTTATTGCAAAATCACAGATTTCATCAATTTCTTCATAAGTAGTTCAAAACATTGCATCACAGGACCAAAATTATTAAAAGAGCATATTAGAAGTCTTACAACCCACAAAATAGACAAAAGACATAAAAAGAAGCTATCCTCGCATCCTACAGCTAAAACCTAAGACTCCCCCTCAATATCTCCCCCTTTGGCATCAAGACACCAAAAAGAAGGAGAGGAGGGACCTAATGTCTTCAAGCCTCGCTATCGGTCCTCTCATCGTCTTCATCTTCATCTTCTGGATGATGAGGAGGAGGAGGAGGAGGAACGGAGTCACTCGAGGCCCCAATGCCAAAATAGGCAAGCTCGGAGGGAGTAAAGGGCCCGAGCTCGGTGTAATAAGAGTTGGAGTCATCAGAAATTACTGGAGATCCAATGGGCTCGATCTCCAGCTTTTGGCAAATTTGCTTCACATTCTCCTTGACATATCTCATCTCAGCCTTTCTTCTCTTGTCGAGCTTGTGGGCCTTCACCTCGGCCTTTTTGCACGAGGCAAAAATAGCAGACAGGTACTTCAAGATGCCACTAGGGGGGACCCCTTTTAGGAGGGGCCCTAGTGGCGGCAGCAGCCCTAGCAGCGGCATTGGCTCTCGCTGGAGCCTCCGGACTGGAGGCCGGAGATGGAGCAGCTTGTACACTTGGCTTTTGAGGCATCTGGGGCCTCAAGGGGAGGTGATCCACATCCTTGACAAACTCTATGCGTGTGAACTTCTCAATCATGAACATGAGGTAAGGTGTGTAGCCACAGGACATGTTTGGCGTGCAGGAGATGTTCACCATGTCGTTCCAGATATAGTCAAAAACATCAAATTTCCTGTCTTTGCTAATGACCTTCATCAAGGTCCGGAGGTATCCCTGCACACTCCCAGCATCCCCATTCTTGGGGGCAATTGTCTTCCTTAGAACCCTGTTCAACACCACAAAGAAAGGCATCATATTCTTTGTAGAAGGGGTGTTGAACTTGGAGTTCGACTCATAGAGAAACTTCATCCTGTCCTTCTCAATGACACCAATGTTGTGGATGATCAAGTTATCATTGCTTGAGGTGTGAAGATGGAGCATCCTTGCAAATTCTTCATAAGTGATGGTGTACTTGGATCCATGAGTCATCCAAGTCACCCTATCTTCCTCATCACTTGCAAAATGGCAAGTGGCATAAAACTGGGCAATCACCTCATCATTCCAATGGTTCCTGAAGGAGAAGAGATCCTTCAGGCCATGCCTTTCCATTGACTCCACCACCTCAACAAAGGGTGAGCAGCCCTTCTTCTCAAAGTGCGCCCAATCTATCCATTGGCTGCGCACCACGGGCATCTTCATTGGGAGATATACAAACTTGTAGAAGTCTGCATGGAAGTTGCTCAAAAACCTCCCATCGGCAGCTTGCTTCGGACGGCTGTAGCAATCAACATTTATGAACTTGGCCGCCGTGTCAATGCCCTTTCCGTTGAATCTCTCCTCTGCAGGATCCCTGGCCCCTTCCCTTAGAGCTAACTGCTTTAGGGGGCCAATCAGGTCCGTTGCAATTCCCTTGCCCTTGGCTTGGTGAGGGCCACCTCCAGGAGAAGCCTTGGATTCTAGCTTCTTCTTGAGCACTTTCCTTTGAGCCTGGGGAGGAGAGGTAGCCAGCTCGGATGGGCGCTCTTGGCGCTTCTTGCTTAGGCTTGTCGAGGACCGAAGCACGGCTTCGTGGTCCATCTCAGCCTCGAAATCAGAGATTTCATTGTTGGTGCTCGACATTGTACTGAGAATAGATTTCACGAGGCATTGATGAGAATAGATGACAAGTAATTGCATTGAGGAATTGAGAGGTTAGGGTTTAGTCCAGAAAAATCGGACTAGTCCTGTGTACAGGCACGGACCAGTCCAGTTGACCAGACTTGTCCGTGAATGGACCAGACTGGTCCAATGTTCAACCTCTAAAACCCTAACTATGAGACAAATGGTGATTCCAAACGCACAAATAGCTTAGCATCAATGTAGTACATCAAGGAAGCATGTATATGGTGAAAGGAACCAAGCTAGTTGACCACAAACGAAGAAAATAGCAATTTCTAGGGTTTGGGATGAGATTTTACCGATATTGCTTGATTTCCAGAGATGTAAGGGTTGAAGGGGCGGACAAGTCCATGGTCTTCAATCCCTACGCGAAGAAGATCAATTTCCACCCAAACTTGTGAAGTTTTGATGGAGATTCGCCTTGGGGAGCTCGAGCTTGGAGAGAGAAAGTTTGAGGCAAGAGTGGGGTGAGGAGAATTAGGGTTTGGCGGCGGCTAGGGTTAAGGACACAAAAAATTGGACTTGTCCGAAAATGATCGGACTAGTCCGAACTTTTCCAAATCCTATATCAGACTAGTCCATGGTCTACCGGACTAGTCCGGCCTAACCGGCACTCTGCGGACTAGTCTGCACGGGCGGACTAGTCCGGGCCACCATGGACTAGTCCGTGGTCACCAGACAAGATGAGCATAGTCCATTCGTATATATTCGAAAGTACTTATTTAGAAATTAGGGAAGCAAAGAAAATCAATTTATCTTGATGAATATGATCAGTAAGCATACAACAATCAAGCAATGATCATAATTCACCAAGATCTAGTAATTGACATAGTTTTTTAGAAAAATTGAAAGAGATGATTTTCACAACACAATCAATGAATTTTGAAGATAGCATTCAGGTATACAAGATTTCAAGCCACACCCCGAGCATCGAGGATATTAAGTTCATTTCGCAGCTCGCAAAAGCATTTTTCATCAATTGGCTTGGTGAATATATCGGTTAGTTGCTTTTCAGTATTGACATGTGAAATGGCTATATCTCCCTTCATTGAAGGGTCTCTCAAAAAATGATGTCGGATGTCTATGTGTTCGGTCCTAGAGTGCTCAATGGGATTATGGACAATTTTAATGGCACTCTCATTACCAGAAAGGAGTGGAATGCGATTCATATTGTAACAGTAATCCCTTAGAGTTTATCGCATCCAAAGGAGTTGTGCACAACAACTCCCAGCTGCAACATACTCCGCTTCGGCCGTGGATAGGGCAATGGAGTTTTGTTTCTTGGAGGACCAAGAAACTAGGGATCTCCCAAGGAATTGGCATGTACCGGAGGTACTTTTTCTATTTACCTTGTGTGGGGACTGGAATCCACACATCCGAGGATCTCATTGGGTGGTGCCGTGCGATGCGGCACCTAACAGCACACACAAAAAGGATACCAAACATATAAAGTTTCCATTTCATAATAAGAAGAGTTTACAAAAGAGTGTACCACAGAAGTACATACGCAGCAGAAAATACATACTCATAATCTCACCTAACTAAGAAGGAGAGAAGACGTCCATGCCCTAGGACGATTCTCACTAGCAACAAGAAGAACATTCAGCAGCAGCTTGGTTCACATGAGATTTATCTCGACATCTCGAGTCTCATGTACAACCTGAACAGTAGAAATAAAACTAATACCTGCAAAAATCGTTAAAGCGCAAACGTGAGCATAAGGCTCAGCAAGACTTAACCGTCTCACTAGACATATGCAGGGTGAATACTAACATAGTTAAGGAATAGCATAAATAGACTCGCCTATAAGTGGATCCTTATAATCATGTTTTAAGTAGCAAATGACATTCTTCAAGCACGACACATCATGGACTCCACAATCAAACAAGAAACGCTTTGCCGATGATATGACATGCCCAAAGCACATAATGCTATTACAGGTAAATTATGGGGAAACTGTAAACTTTTAATTATACTATCTCTAGGCCATACAAGGTTGCAAAACAATTATAATTCAATACAATTTATTTCTCTTACTTCTTCAGTATTTACTATGTTGCCGCTCAGTGAACAAGTGGTACTCTATTACCGCGAGGGACGGCGATTGCAATCAGAACACACCCGGACAACACGACACATACGCACTTTCAGAAATGCCAGCGAGTACTTCGCGCAGTACCTACGTAACACTTCAGTACTAGTCGTATATGGCAACCTTTCGCGAGACACTCAAATGCCGAACCAGTCGATCCGTCACGAGCAGGAGGTCCCTGTGTGGGGCGTACTCTGACGTGCCCACCAGCGGATTTACACCTTGCTGCCCTCAACCCACACCTATAAAACGGAACGGTATGCCTCGACACCCAAGTGACCAAGCTACGTCAGTTTACTAGAGCCCATATATCCATTATGTTGCCGGTAGAAGTCAAGCTTGTCCGAAGGGGCTGCATACGAACGGGCCTTAATCGACACAGGCAGGGCTATGCGACCGAGACTCAACTCTCGCCGCTTCCTATCCATTCCCTGGCCGGTCTCAATTTCATTATATTAAGCCATTTTCTATCTAACCAGTCCTGTGAGATATGTCCTACATCTCTCACGAGTAGATTCCAACTACTCGACTTCTACCGAATTTCCTACGCATTAGCAAAGCAGTTACTATAGGTCAAACTGTAACTCGTTCCCACCAATCCCTGGGATTTTTGGGTCATGCCTGTGGAGTATCAGTCAGACTAAACGTAATGCACAATTCATATGCTACTCATCATAATGATAAAGTAAAATTTTATAAACGACTTAAATGCAAACCGGGGCTTGCCTTAGTTTGCGACTCGAATAAATGTCAATTGTTAGGGCTTGGTCTTCCTCCGGAAAACCTGCCAGGGAACTTCAGTGGAAACACCTTGGCCTTCTCCTCCAAGCGAAGTTTCTTGTCGATCACCTATCATCACGTTCCTATTGACATGATATGCATATAAGTAATTAAGTAATTAAGTAATTTAATAATGGACACCACGGAGTTATGTAAATTTTAAGAATGAGGAGTTTGATTAGGAAGGACAAATATGCCTCTGTTGTGTGGATAAACAAAGGATGGAGTCAAGTGGTCATAGTAGTATTAAGATGTGAATTGAAAGGTGCAACGTAAGCACACATTGCAACTTGGCACTCAACACTCGATGCTATGCCACTCAAGGATGATAAAGCTGAATGGTGTGGAAGTGTTGGACTGGTAGTGTAAGGACATGATATGCATATAAGTAATTAAGTAATTAAGTAATTTAATAATGGACTCCACGGAGTTATGTAAACTTTAAGAATGAGGAGTTTGATTAGGAAGGACAAATATGCCTCTGTTGTGTGGATAAACAAAGGATGGAGTCAAGTGGTCATAGTAGTATTAAGATGTGAATTGAAAGGTGCAACGTAAGCACACATTGCAACTTGGCACTCAACACTCGATGCAATGCCACTCAAGGATGATAAAGCTGAATGGTGTGGAAGTGTTGGACTGGTAGTGTAAGGATGACTAAGGAATCAAGGGGGACATCGAAAGCTTGAGTATGAGTGGAGTGTACAAGACGAAGGTCGCGATTTAGCAGTCGACCACTGAACTTGACTTAACTCATAAAGGAGTAAACCTAGTTAAGTGAGCAGTGCTGTCGTAGGGTCCCGACTTAGGATGAACCATGATGGAACCTAACGACACTAGGGACTGAATTGGGATCAAAATGGCTTGGACTAGAAGTCATTACAAGCACTATTAACCTAGCATGAGTACCAAGACAACGTTCAGATGACTTTTAGGTAAATTAGTTTCTACGGCAAGCTTCTCGAGCATCGTTCAAGTGCTTACATGACACCATTGCAGTGTCCTTTGCAAGATTGTCCAGATGAGCTCGGTGAACTCCTGGAACTCGAACATGATGCGAGACCTTGTCATGATGGTCATGCTTTGCCATCACGAGAAGATCAGATTAGCCAGGTCGACATCGACTCGGACTCATCAATGGGGTGAGCGGAATCTCGAACACCACCTTGTGAGTCTTAAGGCTAGTGATGTCGACTCGGTTGTTGATGAGCGACTCGACAAACCTGTCATCGATGAAGTGGTACACCAAGTTAACCAATCCTGTGATCGGTTAGGGAACATCCTCGACACAACCAAGGAACTCTTATCCAAGGTTCCCCTTGGTCTAGTTCTCCTTGTTGGTCGCAACGTTCTTGCATTACTCAACCATAGGTGATCGGTGATCACCAATACCCGTGGTTGACCTAGAAGGCCTTTTATCGAGCACCTTGGCTACACTGAGGACTCGATTGCTCTCGCAACGACTAATACTAATTTGGCTTGACAACTATTGTTCGACGAGTCATGCTTGTGTTCCAGCACCACACACATCACAAGCATCCTTCATATCAATGCCAGGACACGATGACGGCTCGGAGCGTCACGACGATGTCATGTGGTCAACGATGTCGACGCGGCTCATGGTGGAGCATCACGAGCACGCACGGACAGCCAACATGATACAAACGACAAAGGAGGTCAACTTAGGGATTTCTATAGGAATGATATCTGTGCAAAACATGGACGTACGACTTGATGACACAAGAGTACCATTAGGGGTCACGACTAACGGACTTTGGGGCGTCAAGCAATGCATTTAGGGCAAGGCTCACCTTGTAGGCATTTCGCCGAATATCTTGGGGTTGTACTTGATTCCGTCGCTTCATCACCCTTCAAAAAGCATCTTGGCACATATCTTGTTCGATTTCCACCCCACAACAGACCTGCATCCAAGACTAGCATGGAACGTCAATACATCTAGTTTCTTCCTTCTAAACATTTCATCGAACAGGTTGACTGCAGTATTGATCCACCAATCTTTGCACAGATCAGAGCTAACCTTGGATCAACTGTCGATGCTGGTGTGTCAACGACGTGTTCTGGGATCTCATACATCTCACCGGTCACTCGCTTCTCTGGTTGGGTGCAGCCATGGCATGGAACACGACTGGCGCAGGGAGCAGGACACGGCGAGCAGAAATGGAGCAAGGCGCATGTGGCGGTGGATGGCACGGGAGCTTGAGCATGGCCTCGACAGGACGACGCAACGCGCGCGAGCTGGGGGCGACGGGCATTGGGCGGCGGCTGTGGACGCGAGCTAGGAGGGCTGGCTTGGTGGACGGTGGGGAACTCCATGGCGGCCGCGCTAGGGCTGGAGGGACGCGCGACCGTGGGACGCACGAAGGGCGGTTGGCAGCGCAGGCGGTGCGGCCATGGTGTGCCGGCAAGTAGGGCGCAGGCACGGCCACGGGGCGCGACTGGCGAGCAGTAGGGAAGCAAGTCGGGGCGCTCAGCAGCGACAAGGACACCCGCCAGGCGCACGGGTGCTGGGCGGCAAGCCGGAGCACGGGGCAGCACTACAGGGAGAGGCTAGGGTGAGCAGCGCACCGTGGTGGCCGGAGGGAAGCGCGGTAGGAGGGGCGATGCAGCTGGGTGACAGGGAGGCACGGCAAGCAGGCGCGCCAAGGCGGCTCGGCATTGGCGGCGCAGGGCAAAGCGGTGTGTCGGGCGCCGTGGTTGCCCTGCTGTGGCGGCCGGGGCATTGGGGCAGCGCGGCAGCGCTGGGCGCGGAGCGATGCCGCGGCGGCCAGGAGGCGGGCAGGTGCGCTCGGCGCTGCGGTCGGGTGGCGCGATGCGGGCCGGCGGCAAGACGAGGAGGCGAACGGGCCGGCGGTGTGCAGAGGCTGGGGAAGTGAGCTCGGCGTCACGCTCGCGGCCAAGCCGAGCGGCGCGCAGGCACGGGGACGACACCGGAGGCGGGCGCGCAGGTCGGGAGAGGCGAGGTGCCGTGGGGGCGGCACCGCGGTCAGCCGGGAGGTGAAGAGGCGGTCGTGGATGGCGCATGGCGACCAGGCCAGGAGAATGAGCAATCGGGGCGAGTGGTGTGCCGTGGATAGGACCGAGTCGGGAGCTGGTATAAGGACCGACGTTGTCCATCGCGGTGGCGCTGCATGCGTCTGCGTGGAGGCAGGGGAGGAAAGAGAAAGGAAGTGCTGACTTGACCTGTGGGGACCACCTGTGGGACCCACTTCCCTCCTTCTTTCCAAAATTCAAATAGGGCTAGCAAACATGCCTCAAAAATAGTCAACTTTGGCCCAATGACCTAATAAAATGTGAGGAATTTTATGGTGCAATCTGATTTCAAAACTGAGCAAGTTGAATTTCGAACTCAGGTTTGAATTTGAATTCAAGCGGTGATACTTGATTCAATGAAATAAATGGTAGATTAGGTTCAAAAATCCCGAAACTTTGAAGTTACCCTTTTTGAACCCTAGGAGACCTCAGGAAAAATTTGGAATGTATTTGGACAAAGTTAAGTACAAAGTTTAAATTTGAAGTCGACTCTGATTAAACTCTCAGTACGTGTCTAGTAAATGGAAAACGTGCTTCAAGAATTTTTGAAACTTTACCGAGAGTCTATTTGGAATATTAGAAGGTCATGGAAAAATATACAGCCGTAGATTTGAATTTTTGTGAGTGTCCCATTTTAGGGTTGGAATAATTCATTTTTCTTTCTCTCTATTTTGTTTTCTTTTCTCCTTTAATTTTTCATTGAAAATATGAATACTTGGAAATTAAAGATTTTACACCTTAAGTTCCAATACATTTGCAACCATGTTCTATATGTGAAATTTTAACAAGTCCCTATTTCTAGTGAACATTGGTTAACTCATATGGTTCATGTGAGTTTGGAATTTCCAAGTCCATTTTCAAAAAAAAAATAAGTTCGCATTTTTGCGTTTTTGTTCTCCCGAAAAGTGGGCTTTTACAATCCTTCCCCCTTAAAGGAATCTCGTCCCGAGATTCTAACAAGTAGAATAACAGAAACGATGAGGGTACGATCCGTAAAAGAGGGTCATTGACTAAGGAAAATGGCAATGCCCTTAATGATTTGGGTTCTATGAAATAGTGATTATCTTTAGGCATCTTAAGAAATTCTAAAGTCTGCTTCAAGTGATTCCACTCTTTAGGTTGAAAATCTTGACAGGATGCTCGACATGACAATATCACGTCGTAAAACTCTCACGTCTGTTATCGACCCTTTATTGTTGTACTCTTACACTGACATGACATCTTGTCCTGTCCTAGTCTTGACTTAAAGAATTTTCACTTGTTCTTTGATTCTCTAGGTCACCTTGACAGTTTGAAACTATCCTTGCATTGATTCTTGGTTGCTTGCTTGGTTTTGCATAGGTCCTTACAACTTAATGTGGTATTTCCCTTGACAAGAGTTAAGATGGTTTATGAGGTTAAACAACAATTATTAACCTCGTCTGATGTTTAGTCAACCATAGGATTTCTTAGCTGTAGCATAAGAGTAGCAAAGCACTCAACACTCTCATGTGGGCAAAACAGCAGGAATACTGAAGATATGGCGACTATAAGGTTTTTGGTTATATCAACATCTTCAAACAATAGAAATAGAAGACGAAGATCCTTTACGGTGGCACACGAGGATTTAAGGATTCAGCATCCTCATATGTTTCAACACAGCAAAGAACTCAATCATATGGTAACTACATGGTTCTTGGAGTATCAAGGTTACCATATACCAACGCAAGATCTTAGATGGACCCAAAGAGTCTCACGAGGTTGACAATCGAACGTTATCCTCGCGAGGAAGGGGATTTCATGGATTTTACAAGATTGATCATCGAACTGATGACCACTCGATGATGAACGGTATAGTTGCAATAATCAAGGTACTTGAACTAAAACAAGTCAAGGATGGAAGTTAAAGTGTTTGTTTAGTTGCAACAGAGGTTGAGTGATCGGTTGCCCAGGTATGACTCAATAGAAAGAATATCAACAATGTAAGAAGTCAAATGAAGATGGTGAAATGACCGTAGTCATTAGACACCTTAGAATAGTTCGAATGGGGTACACAATCTTGCTCTAATTTTAGTATTATCATGCATTCCATCGTTGGTGTTACATTGGTAATGATGCTTCATGATGCATCATATGTTGCATGGTGCAATGAATATGCATATGGTATGGTGCAAATGGTGCATATGTATGGTGCAAATGATGCAGATGTATGGTGCAAATGGTGCACATGCATGGTGCAGTAGCTTTTATAGTTTGAGCAAGACTAAATGAACCACACCCACAAAACTCAAGTACTGTCTGATGATTTGCAAGGATTGGATATTATGGTCGTGAAAGACACTCAATGAGTAGCGTTACTTCCATGACTCGACCATAGTTAATGAATTCATAACAGAACGATTGACAAGGAATGTGGGAAATATACCACGTTACCTTGACCTTTCGAAAGCTTGTTCATGTTCTACTCAACTTGATTGTATCTTCATCAGGAGAAAAACAACTAACTATATGTCTCTAGTGATACTTCACTTAACCTTCGCTTCGATCTGGCAAGAGGAACTGATATCCTTAGCGATCACTTTAGTGGAGTTGAATTCATGCTTTTTCTTTGAGTAACTCGATCTGGTGGTGGATGTTGGATCCTCTTGAAGATGTAATCCTACTTGATCGTCTTCTTGTTGACACGACTTGTTGTAACCAAGGTTGATGGTTGAATACCACCATTACTTGAGTGCTCGCCTTCCCCCTTAAAGTTCCAAACCAGGATGTCGAAGCGTACTCCAAACAGTCCTCATGGAAAGACGAGATGCAACTCGATTAATTGCGATCTGCGTTCAACATCACAAGATGTGATGTGGCAAGTCACATAAATCAGACACTAGTATGCCTATCCAAGGGAAAAGGGCTTCAAATGAGTTAAACACTCTATTCAACTTGGCAAACAGTTGTGTCCTAACTCTTGGTTGGTTACGACACTCCTCGAATTGATATCGAGAGCCGAATGCCTAATAAAAACCAAAAGGTTCAAACTGGTCAGGCTATGGTGACAAACGACCAGCTTGGACACAAACTCGATTTTGATCCAGTAAATTGCAAAATCAGATCTCGAGATGAATAAAAAAAGTTACAGTACACTTCAAGACCTTTCCAAAAAGTATTGGTTTTCCTCTAGATCATCCCTGGTTTGCAAGTTATGCTATTTTAAAGTCAGCAGAATTTTTCTGCACTTTCAGTAGAACCTGCTTAAAAAGTAGCACTTTTGATCTACAGTTTTCAGACTGTTCCATTAGAAACCTGGAAATATTCTTATTAACAAAGTTGTAGCAAAGGTAATAAGCTTTCCATAATGTACTTACTTGTCTTCATATCAGTGCTGGTTTAAGAGTTATGCATTTTTAAAGTTTGCTGAAATTTCAGCATTCAGACATTTATATTCAGTTCAGATTGACCACATTGTATTCAAACTCGATTTGGAAAAAGTAGACGACAGATTCAGGTCTGGAGCCAATTACAAAAATTCTAGCTGACTCTCTAACCTGTCCAACGGTTACTCGCACGACACAATTGGATGCAAAATCTGCTAGTTATGGGTCAAATTCAGAGGTGTACAGATTGCTGTCCAGTTTAGGTATGCATAGACAGTCTCTGCAATTATCCAAATTTCACCCACTTAGGAAAAGATTTTGGTCTTGAGATGAATAGAGAACTTGTAGAGGACTTCCAAAAATTTCTAAGGAGTACTTACTTTCCCTCGTATCACTTCTGGTTGAGAAGATATGGCATTTGCAAATTGACAGTTTTTCTGAAAATTTGGACAGCACCTCCTTTGTTTAAGGCTGATTTTGTCCACAATTTTCAGATATACAAATATCAACATTTGCAAAAATAACACATAGAGAACTTGTTGCATACATTCTCAGGACTCCAGAAATGAAACTTATGAAGTCATTCGACAATTCTACAGCGAGTTATGCGAGAAACAGTAACTGTATACAGGACTGTCCACTTGCTGTCCAGATTTTATCAAGTTTAGAAATTTGAAATTTTGAGTATGTTAGAGATGTTTTCTGCTCTGGAGTTCTATAGAAAAGTTGTAGATGACTCTCTACACTTCCCAACCACATAAAGTAGGCCTGCAGAAGTGAAGTATGCAGAAAGTTATGATTCAATTGGTGAAGAGTTCAGATTCTGTCCCCTCTTCCGGGCTGCCAGAACCTCTTAAACGACACTTTAATTTAGACCTTGTTAATGTGAGTTTTAGCCTTCGTGTTGAATGGGAAGTTGACAGAGAACTCTTTAAGCTTTCCAAGCATGTATAAATATGGCTAGGTTGCATTTCTATTTTAAGAGTTATGGCCGTTCAAAGTTCAGAATTTTTTTCTGACTGTTTCAGATAGCACCTATATACATGTACTATCTTCAACTCCAGTTTCTAATTAGTTCTAAACTGAATTTGAGGTAACACTGAATAACAAAGTTGTAGAACAGCTCTTCCCCTTTCCATAAATGTATCATAATGGAATAGAAGAGCTTTCTACAAGGAAATATGGTAAACATTCAGAGGCTGGTCCATGTAGTTTCAGAACAGCAGCTGCTGTGATAACGGTGCATTTTCATCACCATAAAAGCGTCTTTTGGCTTGGAGGTCAATAGAAAACTTATAGAAGACTTCAAAAGATTTCCAAAAAGTATTCACTTGCCTCCAAATCGCTCCAGGTTGAAGAGATACGGATTTTTGAATTGGAACAATCGGTTCAGGTTTCAGAATTTTGTTTGATAGATCATGGTTGTTTAAAGCTGATTTGGCCACTGATTTTCAGATGGATAACCTCACAATTTGACAGCAAGTCCCATTACAAACTTGTTGTACAAGCCGCAAGGTTTCCGGAAATGTATTACACGAAGGTATTCGACGATTATACAAAGATTTATGGTTGAAATGCCGAGGCTAGATCATTATATCAAAGAGGTGAAGAAATATTGGTTTCTAATGATTTGGACGAGTTTCTCCAGTGTTGTTCTGTCCAACTCGTCCATAGAGAAATCGTCGAGGACCTAAAGATCTCCCCCATCCCTATAGCATACTACAATGTCCTATGAAGTTTAACTAGAAGCACATCTTGACATAATCGAGCTAGATTCCGTCAAGAGTACACAAAAGCCTTAATCTTCATCCTTCTTCACATTGTACGTTCCATATCGAAACTTTGATCCAAATCTTACCAGCATCTGGGAGTTGGATCTTATAAGATGATAATGAAGCCATTCTTTCGTGGGGGAGGGTCAAAGTATCAATTGTGATACTGACGGTACTACGTGCCTCACCAAAAGAAGTCTAACCCGGTATATCCGGATACGTCTATAGGTGGTTGTAATATCAATCACTTGCAAACGTTTGCTACACGGGCCGCTACCGAAGTTAGTGTACCTGCAGAAGATAAACAATCCCCTTTCACACCTTCACACCTCAAGGGCGGCACGGGGAAACACGACAGGCAATTACAATAAGATATAATCAAAAGTAAATGCATACGACTCTGGTGTGAGTCGCCCTCGAGCGAAGTCATGTCTCGAGGTACATGGCTATAAATACGTCTATACAGCAAAGACTCCCGTACGAACCGGCTTATACACGCTCGGGCATACGTGTTTCGCATGCTCCCATAGAATACGAATGATTCTAGAGAGGCATATTATCGGGTTATACACCACCCGACGGGGGCTCCCACTAATTTTTTGTCACGCTGGGGTACCGCGTGTCATATGTTCTCAGAAACATGAAAATTTTCAGAGACTCATATTAACTTTCCATGCTAAGCCACAGCAATTTCACATACCATAGCTCGTATGCAGAGTTTACCGAGATTGATCTGCTCTCGGTGGCGTACCTTACCTCTTACCTTGAAGACGGAGCGTCATTACAGAATAATATAACCAGTTAGTTCACCACCTTTATAACTTATACTAGTAATAATCCTTAATGGGCATATAGCTAATTCTCACTCGTCTACTTCGGAGTTTTCAAAAATAGGCTCTTTTCGAGCGTGCTATTCCCAATGAAGCTTTGATACCATGTCTGTGGGGATCGGAATCCACACATCCGAGGATCTCATTGGGTGGTGCCGTGCGATGCGGCACCTAACAGCACACACAAAAAGGATACCAAAACATACAAAGTTTCCATTTCATAATAAGAAGAGTTTACAAAAGAGTGTACCACAGAAGTACACAGGCAGCGGAAAATACATACCCATAATCTCACCTAACTAAGCAGGAGAGAAGACGTCCATGACCTAGGACGATTCTCACTAGCAACAAGAAGAACATTCAGCAGTGGCGTGGTTCACATGAGATTTATCTCGACATCTCGAGTCTCATGTACAACCTGAACAGTAGAAATAAAACTAATACCTGCAAAAATCGTTAAAGCGCAAACGTGAGCATCAGGCTCAGGAAGACTTAACCGTCTCACTAGACATATGCAGGGTGAATACTAACATAGGTAAGGAATAGCATAAATAGACTCGCCTATAAGTGGATCCTTATAATCATGTTTTAAGTAGCAAATGACATTCTTCAAGCACGGCACATCATGGACTCCACAATCAAACAAGAAACGCTTTGCCGATGATATGACATGCCCAAAGCACATAATGCTATTATAGGTAAAGTATGAGGAAACTGTAAACTTTTAATTATACTATCTCTAAGCCATACAAGGTTGCAAAACAATTAGAATTCAATACAATTTATTTCTCTTACTTCTTCAGTATTTACTACGTTGCCGCTCAGTGAACAAGTGGTACTCTATTACCGCGAGGGACGGCGATTGCAATCAGAACACACCCGGACAACACGACACATATGCACTTTCGGAAATGCCAGCGAGTACTTCGCGCAGTACCTACGTAACACTTCAGTACTAGTCGTATATGGCAACCTTTCGCGAGACACTCAAATGCCGAACCGGTCGATTTGTCACGAGCAGGATGTCCCTGCGTGGGGCGTACTCTGACGTGCCCACCAACGGATTTACACCTTGCTGCCCTCAACCCACACCTATAAAACGGAACGGTATGCCTCGACACCCAAGTGACCAAGCTACGTCAGTTTACTAGAACCCATATATCCACTATGTTGCCGGTACAAGTCAAGCTTGTCCGAAGGGGCTGCATACGGACGGGCCTTAATCGACACAGGCAGGGCTATGCGACCGAGACTCAATTCTTGCCGCTTCCTATCCATTCCCTGCCCGGTCTCAATTTCATTATATTAAGACATTTTCTATCTAACCAATCCTGTGAGATATGTCCTACATCTCTCGCGTGTAGATTCCAACTACTCGACTTCTACCGAATTTCCTACGCATTAGCAAAGGAGTTACTATAGGTCAAACTGTAACTCGTTCCCACCAATCCCTGGGATTTTTGGGTCATGCATGTGGGATATCAATCAGACTAAACGTAATGCACAATTCATATACTATTCATCATAATGATAAAGTAAAATTTTATAAACGACTTAAATGCAAACCGGGGCTTGCCTTAGTTTGCGACTCGAATAAATGTCAATTGTTAGGGCTTGGTCTTCCTACAGAAAACCTGCCATGTAACATCAGTGGAAACACCTTGGCCTTCTCCTCCAAGCGAAGTTTCTTGTCGATCACCTATCAGCACGTTCCTATCGACATGATATGCATATAAGTAATTAAGTAATTAAGTAATTTAATAATGGACTCCACGGAGTTATGTAAACTTTAAGAATGAGGAGTTTGATTAGGAAGGACAGATATGCCTCTGTTGTGTGGATAAACAAAGGATGGAGTCAAGTGGTCATAGTAGTATTGAGATGTGAATTGAAAGGTGCAACGTAAGCACACATTGCAACTTGGCACTCAACACTCGATGCTATGCCACTCAAGGATGATAAAGCTGAATGGTGTGGAAGTGTTGGATTGGTAGTGTAAGGATGACTAAAGAATCAAGGGGGACATCGAAAGCTTGAGTATGAGTCGAGTGTACAAGACGAAGGTCGCGATTTAGCAGTCGACCACTGAACTTGACTTAACTCATAAAGGAGTAAACCTAGTTAAGTGAGCAGTGCTGTCGTAGGGTCCCGACTTAGGATGAACCATGATGGAACCTAACGACACTTGGGACTGAATTGGGATCAACATGGCTTGGACATAAGAAGTCATTACAAGCACTATTAACCTAGCATGAGTACCAAGACAACATTCAAATGACTTTTAGGTAAAGTAGTTTCTACGGCAAGCTTCTCGAGCATCGTTCAAGTGCTTACATGACACTATTGCAGTGTCCTTTGCAAGATTGTCCAAATGAGCTCGGTGAACTCCTTGAACTCGAACATGATGTGAGACCTTGTCGTGACAGACATGCTTTGCCATCACTAGAAGATCAGATTAGCCAGGTCCACATCGACCCGGACTCGCCAATGGGGTGAGCGGAATCCCGAACACCACCTTGTGAGTCTTAAGGCTAGTGATGTCGACTCGGTTGTTGATGAGTGACTCGACGAACCTGTCGTCGATGAAGTGGTACACCAAGTTAACCAATCCTGTGATCGGTTAGGGAACATCCTCGGCCCAACCAAGGAACTCTTATCCAAGGTTCCCCTTGGTCTAGTTCTCCTTGTTGGTCGCAACGTTCTTGCATTACTCAGCCATAGGTGATCGGTGATCACCAATACCCGTGGTTGACCTAGAAGGCCTTTTATCGAGCACCTTGGCTACACTGAGGACTCGATTGCTCTTGCAATGACTAAACCTAATTTGGCTTGACAACTATTGTTCGACGAGTCGTGCTTGTGTTCCAACACCACACACATCACAAGCATCCTTCATCTCGATGCCAGGACACGATGAAGGCTCGAAGCGTCACGACGACGTCATGTGGTCAACGACGTCGACGCGGCTCATGGTGGAGCATCATGAGCACACACAGACAGCCAACGTGATACAAACGACAAAGGAGGTCAACTTAGGGATTTCTATAGGAATGATATCAATGCAGAACATGGACGTACGACTTGACGACACATGAGTACCATTAGGCCTAATGACCAAATAAAATGTGAGGAATTTGTGGTGCAATCTGATTTCAAAACTGAGCAAGTTGAATTTCGAACTTAGGTTTGAATTTGAATTCAAGTGGTGATACTTGATTCAATGAAATAAATGGTAGATTAGGTTCAAAAATCCCGAAACTTTGAAGTTACCCTTTTTGAACCCTAAGGGACCTCACAAAAAATTTGGAATGTATTTGGACAAAGTTAAGTACAAAGTTTAAATTTGAAGTCGACTCTGATTAAACTCTCAGTACGTGTCTAATAAATGGAAAACGTGCTTCAAGAATTTTTGAAACTTTACCGAGAGTCTATTTGGAATATTAGAAGGTCATGGAAAAATTTACAGCCGTAGATTTGAATTTTTGTGAATGTCCCATTTTAGGGTTGGAATAATTCATTTTTCTTTCTCTCTGTTTTGTTTTCTTTTCTCCTTTAATTTTTCATTGAAAATATGAATACTTGGAAATTAAAGATTTTACACCTTAAGTTCCAATACATTTGCATCCATGTTCTATATGTGAATATTTAACAAGTCCCTATTTCTAGTGAACATTGGTTAACTCATATGGTTCATGTGAGTTTGGAATTTCCAAGTCCATTTTCAAAAAAAAATTAAGTTCGCATTTTTGCGTTTTTGTTCTTCGGAAAGTGGGCTTTTACACCTTGCATCCGGCATAATCTGCATCGGAGTAGCCAATGAGATTGAATTTGGAACCTTGGGATACCAAAGGCCTAGGTTGGGTGTATGAACTAAATACCGCAAGATTCTCTTAACGGTTGTCAAATGACACTCTTTTGGGTTGGCCTGAAACCTTGCACACAAGCATACACTCAACATAATGTCTGGCCTAGATGCACATAAGTAGAGTAAAGATCCAATCATGGAGTGATATACCTTTTGATCAATGTTTGGTCCATCTTCATTGAGATCCAAGTGGCCATTCGTTGCCATGGGAGTCTTTATGGGCTTTGCCTTGTCCACTCCAAACTTCTTGAGTATGTCTTGTGTGTACTTAGTTTGGCTTATGAACGTCCCTTCCTTTTGTTGCCTCACATGGAATCCCAAGAAGTACTTTAGCTCTCCCATCATAGACATCTCAAACCTATCTGTCATAATTTTACTAAATTCCTCACAAAAACATTTGTTAGTTGAACCAAAGATTATGTCATTAACATAAATTTGACAAACAAAGAGATCATTGTCAAAGTCCTTTGTAAACAATGTATTATTTACTTTACCGATCTTAAAACCATTTTCAATTAAGAAATCTCTAAGACACTCATACCAAGCTCTAGTAGCTTGTTTGAGGCTATAGAGAGCCTTACGCAATTTAAATACGTGATTGGGGAACTCTTCATCTTCAAACCCAGGGGGGTTGCTCCACATACACCTCCTCCTGGATTGGTCTGTTGAGAAAGGAATTTTTCACATCCATTTGATAGAGCTTGAAATCATGGTGAGTAGCATATGCAAGTAATATTCTAATAGACTCAAGCCTATCTACGGGAGCAAAGGTCTCATCGAAATCCAAACCTTTAACTTGTGAATACCCTTTGGCCACAAGTTGTGCCTTGTTCCTTGTCGCCACCCCGTGTTCGTCTTGTTTGTTGCGGAAGACCCATTTGGTGCCGACGATGTTAGACTTGGGTCTTTCGACTAGTTCCCACACCTCGTTCTGCTTGAAATTGTTGAGTTCTTCTTGCATGGCCACTACCGAATCCGGATCCTTCAATGCATCCTCAATCCTATGCGGTTCCAGAAAGGATACAAATGAATAGTGCTCACAAAAATGAGCTATGGGTGATCTAGTAGTTACTCCCTTTTGGATGTCACCGATGATCTTGTCGATTGGGTGATCCCTTTGGACGCATTGGTGTACTCTTGGGTGTGACACTTGCTGTCTTGAATCTTCATGATCATCTTCTTCTCCCCCTAAATAGTTTACTTCATTGACTTGTTGATACTTTTCATCTTCTTGAGGTTGATCTTGTATGGAAGCTCCCCCTTGATCATTGTCCTCCTCTTGTGGTTCATTTTCCTCATGCATATGTAGTGGTGGCTCTTGTGGTCGAACTTCACCTAACACCATTCTTCTTAATGCTTGACAAGGAGCTTCTTCTCTATCTAGCACACATGGATCAACTTTCTCCTATTGGGGGCCATTAGTTTCATCGAACACTATGTCACATGCTACTTCAACAAGTCCGGAGGTCTTGTTGAAGACACGATAGGTGTAAGTGTTCGAATCATAACCAAGCAAGAAACCTTCATCGAACTTCGAAGCGAACTTTGAAGTCCTAGGCTTCTTGTTTAAAATATAGCATTTGGAACCGAAAACTCGAAAATATGAAATATTAGGCTTGTTACCGGTGAGTAGCTCATAGGACGTTTTCTTGAGTAGTCGATGAAGATAAAGTTGATTTATGGCGTGGCAAGCGGTGTTGACCGCTTCCGCCCAAAATCGATCTGAGGTCTTGTACTCATCGAGCATTGTTCTAGCCATCTCTATGAGGGTTCGGTTCTTCCTTTCGGCAACTCAATTTTGTTGAGGGGAGTAAGGAGCTGAAAACTCATGCTTTATGCCTTCTTCATCTAGGTACTCCTCAACTTGTGTGCTCTTGAACTCCGTGCCGTTGTCGCTTCGAATGTTCTTGATCGTCAATGAAAACTCATTTTGAACACGTTTGAAAAATTTCTTCAAGATTCCTTGTGTTTCTGCCTTATCATGTAAAAAGAAAACCCAAGTGAAGCGAGAAAAATCATCGACAATTACTAAATCATATTTGTTACCGCCGATGCTTATGTAAGCAATTGGACCAAATAAGTCCATGTGAAGTAGCTCGAGCGGTCTTGTTGTAGTCATGACATTCTTGGCGGGATGAGGTGCTCCAACTTGCTTCCCGGCTTGACAAGCACTACAAGGCCTGACTTTCTCAAAAACAACATCCTTCAAACCTCGGATGTGATCACCCTTGAGGAGTTTTTGAAGGTTCCTCATACAACCATGCGCTAGCCGTCTATGCCACAGCCAACCCATGGTGGTCTTCACAACCAAGCATGTGTCAAGATTGGCTTTATCTTTTTTGAAGTCAACGAGGTAAAGCTTTCCCTTTAACACACCCTTGAATGCAATGGAACCATCACTCCTTCTAGAGACGGTCACACCCTCGTTAGTGAACAAACAATTATAACCTTTGTTGTATAATTGAGATATGGACAACAGGTTATAATCTAAGGAATCAACATGTAACACATGAGAAAGAGTATGTTGTGATGATATGGCAATTTTACCGGTACCGAGCACCTTTCTTTGACCATTGTCTCCAAAATAGATGCCCTCGCTTGGATCCTAATTTGCTTCATACTCCACGAACATCCTTCTTTCTCTGGTCATATGGTTGGTGCAGCCACTGACTAGCACCCATTTAGATCCACCAGAGGAATAGGACTACAAAAACAAATCAAGCCTTGGTTTTCGGTACCCAAGCTTGCTTGGGTCCTTTTAGGTTAGTCACAAGGGATTTAGGCACCCACACATGAGACTTGGTGTTCCCATGGTGTGGCCCAACATAATGAGCATAAACTTTTCCAAAATTATTTCTCATTAAAACATAAGATGCATCAAAGGTTCTAAAAAGCAGGTGTTGTTGTTTATATACATGACTACTCTGGTAGATCGGACTTGTCCGGAAGACCGGACTTGTCCGGACCCTGACTGGACTAGTCCGGTTATCATGTATGTTAACTTTGGACTCTACAGTTTGAGAGGGTCTTCCCTTTACAAAAGCAATTCTCTCCTTGTTATTCTTATAGCTTCTAGCATGTTGCTTTTCACCATAAGAGTAACCAATGCCATATTTGACATTTGGAGGTCTTGTGACCAAGTATGCACTACGTGCATATTTGATCTTCTCCTTGTAAAATATGCCATTTTGTGATGGATGCTTGTCCTTGGTAGAGGTTGACTTGTCTTTCAAGCTGGTGTCAACTTTACCACATGTACAAGTAGAGGTAGTTTTAGTTTTAATGGGTTGAGAAGGTGATCTTGAAGAGGATGAAGGGTCACCTTGCTTGAGTGACTCAACTTGCACTTCAAGGATCATGTTAACCTTGATCAGATTAGCAAGTTCGTCCTTGATTGTAGCATTTGAGTCGCTTAACTCCAAGCAAGCTTCCTTCCTTGAAGCTAACTCAAGCTCTAGTGACTTGCTTTGCTCCTTTTCAAGTTCTAGAAGCTTGTCAAGTTCAACATATTCCTAATTTTGGGAGATAATCATGTCTTCTTGACGATGTATCAACTTATCCTTTTCAACAAGTTGATCAAGTAAAAATTTCATTTTTGTAGCTAATTTCTTGTCTAAGCCGATGATCATATCGTCATTATCGCTAGCAATTTCACTATCACTAGAATAGGAATGCACGGAAGAGGATTTGGTAGTTACCTTGCGTTTACCTTCCTTTGCCATAAGGCAAGTGTCGTTCCCCTTTCGTGCGCCAAGAGTGGGGAAGAGAGTGGACTTCATGGATGTCTTTTCGATGGCTATGCTAGCCATCTCCTCTTCTTCTTCGGATGAAGACTCATCATTTGAGTCCATTCTTTTCCAAGATGCGCTTGTTCATCTTGCTTCTTCTTCTTGAAGAATTTCTTGGGTTGAGGCTTCGCTTA
The DNA here is from genome assembly GCA_036927565.1 of Tuctoria greenei. NCBI lineage: Eukaryota > Viridiplantae > Streptophyta > Magnoliopsida > Poales > Poaceae > Tuctoria > Tuctoria greenei. Next base: position 216,933,895 of record JAYESD010000003.1, on the reverse strand, counting down.
TTTGGTCTTCTTCTTGTTCTCTTCATATGGGCAATCAACTATAAAGTTGCTATACTCACCACAGTTATAGCATGCCCGCCTCAACTTCGGTCTTCATTTTTCCTTGTACTTCCCTTCACTCGATTTTGCCCCTTGTATCTTCTTCATCATTCTCTTGAATTTCTTCATGAATAGTTTCATGTCATCTTTATCCAAGTCAGTGCTCTCATCATCATCGTCTTCGTCTAGTTGAGCTTCTTGAGCTTCTTTAGACAAGGGCTTAAGGGTGGACTTTAGAGCGACCCCTTTCTTCTTTGCCGAGTTGAGATCGGCAATCTCCTTAACATGTTTGGCTTGTTTTCCCATCATCTCAAAGTTGATGATTTTCCCAAGTAGCTCATCCGGGATCATCTTCTTGTACCCGGGGCTTTCTCTTATCATCGAGCATAAGGTAACGTTGCGAGGCAAGAAGGATCTAAGAATGACCTTCACCACCTCATGGTCGTTCCACTTCTTGCTTCAGTATGCTCGCACCTTGTTGATGAGCGTCTTTAGTCAGTTGTACATATCTTGTGGCGACTCATCTTCTTCCATGACGAATCTTCCCAGCTCGCCTTCAATCATCTCGATTTTTGCTTCTCGCACATGACGATCACCTTCATTCCCAGTTTGCAATGTATCCCATATCTCTTTTGCGATCTTAAGTCCATCCACCTTTGTAAACTCATCACGACTGAGTGATGAAGTAATGACAGCGGTAGCTTGGGCATTTCGATGGATTGCTTGCTCTTGGCTAGGTGTGTGCTCCTCATCATCATCCGGAATGTCTATTCCTGTGCATACTATGTGCCACAAACTTGGATTGAGAGAAATCAAATGCATTTTCATGTTTTGCCTCCACATTGAGTAGTCATTGCCATCAAAATGTGGGGCTTTTCCAAGTGGAATAGATAAGTAGTGATTATTGCTAGAGTTAAGACGATCGTAGTTGAAAGGATATCGGGAGTAGTCGGTGTGACTACTCCCCTTCTTCTTCTTCTTCTCATCTTCAATCTTTACTTTCCCTTTGGAAAGAGTTTTCTTTTTGGTTCTTGTCTTCATCAACCTTCTCTTGGTTGTTGCTCTTGTGTACGTCCTTCATGTCCGACATGATCTCTTCGAGCAATTAGTCTCCTTTTGAAGAACCTTGCTCTGATACCAATTGAATGTGGCCTATAGGGGGGGTGAAAAGGACTTTTTGAATTTTGTCGGACCTGCAACACTTAACAACAAGATCAAATCTCGAGATATCATACTAGTTCGATTGAGTGCGGACTAGTCCGGTATGTACCATCTAGGTTTATCAAATTTGATCGATTATCTTGATCCTGGGATGTATGCAGTGGAAATATACTTGTAATTGAAGTGTTACACGATTATGAACTAGGATATACCACAAGTTAATTTTATATTCAATGTTTCAACATAAAGTGAATAAGATTGGTTCAAACCCTAGATATGTATGAAGTGTAAGAACAATGCGCACAAAGAAAGAACACAAGCACTTTATTCCGTGGTTCGGTTCCCACAGAGGAAACCTACATCCACGTTGAGGAGTCCACAAAAGAACCGAGTCTTCTCCAACCCTACCCTCGTCAGATCTCCACGGAGGCCAATCCTCTTCACTTATCAGAACCCATAAGAGATTCATAGATACACTTTCACTAACCTAAACATCGTTCAACCAATGTTGATACATAGCATATCTTACTTATATTAACATGATCATATCATAACTAATTAGACTATAGTGGGGTTTGTAGTGTTTATGATAATAGATTAAGAGTGATATGGCATAATCATAAAGACTACTCCTACCACATATATGGAATCTACAATCAAACAAGAAATGCTTCATCCAAGAATATGAATAAAAGAAGACTAAAGATAATATCTTTATTATGCATAAAGTCATAAATATAAGAAAAGATACATGAGCCATACCTTTCCCAACATGGACTTGGGACTAGAGGCTCTCGTCTCTATAGCCTAACTCCACAAAGGACAGAGAACTAGTGTATACAATAGAATGATGCTCAAGTGGTGTGTGTTGAAGTGAGGGGTGAGGGGTCCTATTTATGGGTGGAGAAGGGTCGGTTCCTGCCACCAAAAGCGTGCGAATCAGTCACCAATGACTTCTTCAAGCCGGGAGGAGCCAACATGTGGAAGCTGACCGAGTTTGGAGGAAAGACTAGGTCGGCCGACTAGGAGGGTCAGCCGACCTGGTAAGTCCTCCAAACGGTCTGTGCTATCTTGGTGTGACTTCCAGGTGGGTCTCATCCCTTTATATGGGTGCTACACTGTTGGGTGGCCTCGGATACTTCTGTTTGTGGGCCATTTGATCCATGTGGTGCCACATGTTGATGCTTGATTGGCTGGGATGATAATTTATAGGATCCATCCCCTTGTTTCACTTCAATTTTGTATAAAATACCTGCATGCACCAATTTCTCCAAGTACAAGTGGAAATAGGTTAAATAGAAAGGTGATGTGTGCAAGAAATGATATTTCTTTCACATAATTGAGTTGTATTGACGGGTGAAATTGGTATATAACTGCCGTCAACAGCGATGTGAAGCAGAAGAGGCTCACCAGGTTCCGAAGCTACCATGATTGGTACTGGGGTGAGGAGCTGCTTAAGCTCTTGAAATGCCTTCTCTGCTTCTTCAGTTCAATGGAATGGTCCGGACTTCCACAACAGCTTGAAGAAGGGTAGCGCCCGCTCTGCCAGCCTTGAGATGAACCGTCTGAGCGAAGCTAGACACCCAGTAAGCTTATGAACATCCTTGACACAGGCTAGTGACTGCATCGCTTTGATGGCTTTGATCTTGGCCAGATTTGCTTCAATTCCTCGGTGGGTCACCAAGAAACCAAGAATATTTTCGGAGTTAACCCCGAAGACACACTTGTCGGGGTTGAGCTTCGTGCGCGTCATGCGCAGCTTGTCGAAGACAGATTGAAGGTTGTCGAGGAGTGAACCTTTGTTCTTCACCTTGACAACGATGTCATCTACGTAGACTTCCACTAGGTCTCGAATGAGCTCACCAAAGGTTTTGTGCATAGCTCGCACAAAAGTGGAGAGAGCATTTTTTAGACCATAAGGCATTGTTATGTAGTAGTAAAGACCATCTACCGTAATGAAAGCGGTGTGCTCTTCATCTTTTTTAGACATTGGAATTTGATGTAATCCAGAATATGCATCTAAGAAACATAAAAGCTCAGAACCGGAGGTAGAACCCACTATCTGATCTATTCTTGGTAGTGAAAAGGGGTCTTTTGGACATGCCTTGTTCAAAATGGTGTAGTCGATGCACATTCGAAGCTTCCTACCGGCCTTTGGTACAACAACTGGGTTTGCCAGCCATCGCGGATGATGAACCTCCCTGATGAATCCAGCATCAAAGTAGCTTTTTGACTTCTTATCACATGAAGTTCTGCTGCTCAACAGATTGCTTATGAGGCTTTTGTTGTATAGGTCGTGTGTCGGGGTAGATCTTCAGATGGTGCTCGATCTCCTCCATTGGGATCCCATACATTTGTGACAGTTGCCATGCTAACATATCGACATTTGCCCGAAGGAAAGTGAGGAGTGCGAGTTCCTATTTGTCACCCTGACCTCCCGATATATGAGTGGTATGAGTGGCATTTGAACCAATTTGGACAACTATGACGGGAACGTCGGTGTCGTCGCTTTGCTGCACACGAGGTGCAGAGGTTGAGCCGCGCTGGCACGAGCTCGGTGCTTGCTGAGCAGATTGCTCCTTGCCGAATTCATCTTCTTGCGCTGTTGTGAGCGCATGAAGTTTCTCTAGCGCAGTCTTGAGCAGTGCGGTCCCCTCAGATCCGAAGGACGCCTGACAGAGGTTGCATCTTCAACAAGATATAGCCATAGTAGACCACCGCCATGAACCTATACAGGGCTGGCCTACCTAGGATGGCGTTGATGGGAAGATTGATGTGTGCCACATCAAATACCAGCTTCTCAGATTGGTAGTTCTCCGATGTTTTGAAGGTCACTGGGAGAGTAATAGACCCAAGTGGTGTGATAGCTCTCGGACCCACTCCGGAGAATGGGCGTGAGGGCCTAAGGTCCGAGAGGTTGAGTTGGAGCTTCACAAAGGTTGCGAAGCTGATGAGGTTGAGTGTCGCGCCTCCATCCACCAAGAGATGGAAGAGCTAGACATTGTTGATAGTCTGGGATACCATCAGGGGCAATTGTCGTGCTTCTACCATGTTCTTCGGACAGTCTGAAGCGTTGAAGATGATGGAAGTGTCCATCCACTTCCGATAAGGCTCCACCTTGATGCTAGGAGCAGTAGTAGCCATCTCTCGACGCATAGTTTTCAGAATGCATCTCAGGACCCTCCATCCATCATATGGACAATATTCCGATTTTTGTTGTCGGAGTTGGTGTCAGAGTCATCGATAGTGTTGTAGACCGCCTTTAATGCCTTCTTGTAGTCTTGGAAGCCTAGCTCTTGATCAGAGAGAGCTTCATCAACTTTTTGCTTTCCTTCCAACTAGCGGAAAGGGGTTTCATATTGATGCTTGCTGTTGCATTCAGCAAGCCTCTTGACCTCACGATAGTCTTCAAGATTATGGCTCGTGGATTTGTGGACCAGACACCACATCTTGTCACCGTACTGAGACGATTGTCAAGGTTGCTTGTCAGGGCTGGCCCCCGGCCATCGGCTGCTGCGGCAGCACCAGCGGTAGGTGTGTCGGCAAGTGACTTCTTCTTCCCACTTGACTTTTTTTCTTTTTGCCACTGCGGTGGCAATAGCTTCGGCTTTGGAGGCAGATTGACTAGCCTTCGCTGCTGGTTTGGAGTGCATCTCACGGCCCTCCGCAGCTCTGGCACACTTGTTAGCCAGGCTGAAGAGTTCCGTGATGCTGCAGACATCCTTATTTGCTAGCTTCTCTAGCATCTTCTTGTCTCGAACCCCCTATCAGAATGCAACAACAACAGAAGCGTTGGAGATAGAAGGTATAGTGTTCCGTACCTGAGAGAATTGTTGGATGAATGATCGCAGTGACTCTCCCGATTTCTGTTGTACGACGAAGAGATCTAGATCGGTGCTAGGCCATGTGTAGGAGCTCCCGAAGTTGGCAATAAACTGGCGATATAATTCTCTCGAATTGTAGATGGAGTCAGGGGGTAAGCTCATAAACCAGGACATTGAAGTCCCGGTCAAAGCCACTGGGAAGTAGTTGGCCATGACGGCCTCATTTCCTCCACCCGCGAGGATGGCGATGGAGTAGATATGTAGAAACTCTAAGGGGTTGACTACCCTGTCATATTTCTCCAGCAGATGAGGCTAGAACTTGGGCAGCCACTCCACCATGCGAAGATGCATGGCGAGAGCCGAACAGCCGCCTCCTACTCCCAGAGGAGAAGGGTCTTCACGAGCAAGTTGCCTCTCGCGAGTACGCTCGATGTTGACGCGGCCATGCTGCCTCATGTACCGGTGGTCGAGCTTCGACCGAAGGTCCTGAGTCGGCAGCCTTGACGCCGTATGAGTACGACGAGCCCTAGAGGGCAGTGACATCGTGTGCTGAGAGGGCGCATGTCGCCTAGGTTGCGGCGCCGCAAGACCAAGTCTTCCAGATAAGGTCCTGTTACAGGAAGGTAGCTGCCCTGCATGGGGCAGACCCTAGTTGTTGAGCATGGTAGCTGCAGCGGCAACCAGATGTTCAACATCAGAGTGCCATTGTTCCAGCATGGTAGGAGGAGCTCTTGGCACCAGAGAACGCTGAACTAGAGTCCGCATTGCGTTCAATGCCTTCTCTGGGTTGTTCATCGATGTGGTGTCTGACCATCCTGTTGTCCAGTTTTGGCTTTCGCAGCAGATGGTGGTGATGGTGGAACGATGTTTGACGGGACAACGGTGCTCGGCTGCTAAGCATTGGAGGGATTTCGACCAACGTCTTGTGCAGTCAGTTCGTTTGAAAGCGGCGATTGAGTTCACCATCTTGGAGATCTTGAAGTCCCCCTTCGTGGTGCGCCAAATGTCGAAGTGTTCCAACGACACTTCCTCTAGTACTACTAAGAAGTAGTATGCGGAGGTTCGTATTAGGCGGGGCACTAATCAAGACCCAATAGCAAGGTGGAACAGAGAGTTTTTACGTGGTTCAGTTCGCCTAAGCGTAATACCCTACTCCACAGGTGTTTGTGTATTGTATGAGAATGTGTAAGCCTGAGATGACTTGCGTGTGCTTAGCTTAGATCAACCTGAGTTCTACCGTGCAGTGCAGCACTTTTATATGCCAAGGACTGACTCTTACAATGTTCGTCATGGCCCAACGGGCGGCCCTGGCTGTAATAACCACCCTATACATGATCTATAAGTGTTAAGGATGGTTAATAGTGTGATAACGTGCCTTAACGGCAGTGTTACAATTCTTCGTAGTCCTCTAATTGTGCGTCATTAACATAGCATTAAAGATGCGTTAACCAGGTCCTGTAACGGCCGATTGATACCCTTGAAAGTCCGTGCTATTGGAGATCCCGATGTCTTCCCATTGTAGACACAGATCCAGACGTGTGGCATGTGGTAGCTCTGGATATTTCCTTTGCGGGGAGACAGTGTAACACCCTTATTTTCATCCATCATGCATTGCATACATCCTAATATATGTTTAACATTAATCCACATAAAAAGGAACAAGTTTAAAATAAATTAGAAACAAAACCGCACTTAAGAATTCTGGAGAGTGCGGACTAGTTCGATTTTGGTGCGGACTAGTTCGATTTCTCTCTGACCTCGATCGGACTTGTCCGTTTTTTTGCGGACTAGTCTGTTTTTGCCTCTGGACACTTTCGGACTTGTCCGGTCTTGCTGCCGACTAGTCCGGTGTTCTAAAACCCTTGGAAAATTTGCTAAGTCCCTGGATTTGTCCGGACTAGTCCAGTGTTCCAGCAGACTTTTCCGTTTTCCTCTCTGACTAAAGTCGGGCTTGTCCAATTTTAGGCCATACCTGTCTGTTTTTCCCCTCTGGATAAGTTCAGACTTGTCCGATATCCAGTGCCGACTTGTCCGATATCTTTCTGACTAACTTTGGACTAGTCCGTTCCTTTTCGGACTTGTCCCATAAATCGTGACTCCGAGTTGATCTTTTGTTTCACGACTTGTTTCTTGGGTTTTACGTTAAGTGGGCCTAGGGACGTCGTGCCTAACTCTTTTAGAGCCCATGTGGGACTCTAAATCGGCCTCTACTCATCTCAAACCCAAAATCCATCTAATCCTAGCCTCCACCTCTATATAAACAACCCCACCCCTTGGCTTGACATCTATTTGCCACTTTTCCACCACACCCCAAACCCTAGCTCGTGGATAGCCGCCACCAAGGAGGGAGATGGAGATACAAAGAAGAAGAAAAAGAGGAGGAAACGAAAGAGGATAAAGATCTCCACCAAGTTTGCGTTCTTTGTCAAAAATTCACCATCAAGTTCTTTATCAACCCTAGATCGTCAAGATCCAAGTGTTACCTCCAAGATCCTTGATTCTTTGGAGTCCTAGACACCTGGTATACCTTCTATTCTCTTTTCATTATGTGAATTCAACCCCGTTTCCCAAAATTCATGTCGATCTAGAAAATTATAATCTGGTGTTCTCGCCCAGTGCGGGCTTGTCCGGTCCATAGCGGACTAGTCCGATTTTCCTGGTTAAATTGTTTCAAATTAATTCTAAAAGTAGATCTAATTAACTCCAAACCTGTATAAACTTGTTAAAAGCTGTTAGGACTAGTTAGTGATGATTAGAAGCATCTTATTAACAAGTTCCACCTTGCATTTGCATTAATCATGCATGTCATGTCATGTTGAGTAATATTTGTGCACTCTTTGATTGTGTTTCTTATATTGTATGTTTATTGTGCGGATTAGACAAATTTGCGCTAGAGAGAGTTGCGGAGGATCTCCAGCACCAAGAGTTTGAAGGCGTTGACCTGAACCAATCCCAAGAGCAAGGCAAGTGTCCTTGAACATATTGATCCTGTTTTGACGATAAATGTTTGTTTTCAAAACTACATGCTTGTGTCAATTTTGATGGGAAATCCCATGATAGTAAGTTTACTAGCTTTGTTTAACCACCCTTGTCACCTGGAATTCATGGTAGAGAGTCAGGAAGGGCTTTTTACCTCTTTTGCTTCGCTTAATTAATTGGGATGGGAAAACAACTATACCACTTAACTTAATTATGCATTTATGAGATTTGATTAACATGAACTGGATAATATTATGTGGAATTGGGTGATCTAAGCAAGCCTGGTATGTTGATGGGTTGGATGATATGGTGGTTTTCTTGCTTTAGATCTAAGGATTGGTTCATGCGAGAATAAGCCAGGACTACAGTGCCACCACGAGGCCAGGTATGGGTGCGGCACAGCTGATTAATTAGGGCTTTGCCGGTGCTATTTGGACCATTAAGGATGCTCGGGGAAGGGGTAGTCAGATTGGGTTTTTTTGATGATTGGTGGGACTACCCTGGGATCCGAATGGCTCAAGAGGGGGCCCTTGGTTGAAGATGTGCTCAGTTGGAGGCATCGTCGCCACCGGTGAAACCTCAGTAGGGTCTAAATAGGCTAGTAATCCCTTTGTAAAGGCTATTTTGTGATCTCTTGGCCTTACACCAAAGGAAGTGTATTGGCATAAGGGAGGTTGTTTAGTCGCCGACGGGTGATGAAATCACAAACATGTGGGTAAAGTGGTACAACCTCTGCAGAGTGTGTCTAAACTATCATGATAGCCGTGCTCCCGGTTATGAGCGCCTGGATGACCTACATGATTAGAGGGAACTTGGTATTGGGATGGTTATGGTAATGGTTATGGTTGGTAATATGGTTATGGCTGGTTATGACTTAATTTCTGGTATTGAATATGGTTATTGGCAATGGTGAAATTTGGAATTATTGATGATGATAATGAATTATGGACTGGTATTATGATGATTACATGATATATGATGGGTTTATTTCACATATATATTATATATTACTTTCCAAATGTTTTAATATACTTTTCAGCACTTAACTATTATTATATTCGTCATTTGTATCAACTACATGTCATACTTTCCACACTTGCTGAGTATGACATGTACTCACCCTTGCAATCCCCCCCCCAACAGTTTGAGGTCAGGATTGGGAGTTTAACGGTGATAATGCAGAGTTCTAGGTCGTATCTACCGTCAGCTTTGCCTGTGGAGTGTTGAGCTGCGCTATCCCTTATTCTTATTTGCGTAGATGCTTAGTTGCTTTATTAGATGATTTTGCTGTATTAGTTCAAACTTGCCATTAATATTCATTAGAGCTTGTATTCGATGATAATATGGTTTGTGTAATAAAATTTGGTTAATTAATCTTGTCTTGTGGTAATTTTTTGTATATCCTTTTGTGAATGCACTCATGTATGTGTGTTGAACGTCCTGGGCATGCATATGCGTTCACTTGGTTCATTTTCAGAACCGGGTGTCATAAATTGGTATCAGAGCCACAGGTTGACCGTAGGATGCAGCCTATATAGAATGGACACTTTAGAGCACATAGTAGCACTCAGGAATCAATGTTTTTTTGTTTGGTGTGCTGTTTGCTATATATTGTTTGATTATGTGCTTAATAGAGGATTTTAGGGTGCTTTAGCATTGCCATGTCCACCTAGGCTAGTATAGGTAGTTGCTTAGTTTCATATCCCTTGATGCATATTGTTGGGGACTATTTCTAAATTCTTATTTTTGCTTTTCTTCAGATGGTGAGGACTCACAACCAAAGGGATGGCAATGATGAGGAGGAGGACAATGGAGCACCTCAGAATGACTATGGACAAGGACCTGATCAGCGAGCTATCAATATTGAGCAGCTATTGTCTATGCAAAACCAGCTCATGCAGACCATGATACAGACTATGGGACAGCTGCGGGCTGGCAACATCAACAATCAGGCCCACATGCCTCCACCGCCACCCCCACCTCCTCATAACCAGTTGGGAGAGTTCATGAGGACTAGGCCGCCGATCTTTGCTCAAGCCGCTGACCCTATGGATGCTGATGATTGGCTCAAGTCCGTGGAAAAGAAGCTAGCCATTGTCCAATGCAGTGACCGGGAGAAGGTTCTATTTGCCTCTCATCAACTAGTTGGAGCAGCTGCCGATTGGTGGGATTCCTTATGCAATGCTCATGAGAACCAGAAGAGGATTACTTGGGATGAGTTCAAGGAGAGCTTTCATTCTCATTATGTGCCGGAAGGAGTTATGATCTTCAAGAGGCAAGAATTTGAGAACTTGAGGCAAGGGAGATCAAGTGTGGGTGAATATCTCAGTAAATTCGCTCAACTCTCAAGGTATGCGCCTGAAGATGTTAGTCAGGACAGCGGAAAGCAATATCTATTTATGAGGGGCCTTAACAATGAGATCCAAGTGCAATTTCTCAACTGTGATTATGCAAACTTCTAGAATCTTGTGGACAAAGTGATCGTGGTTGAGAATAAGGTCCGTGAGATGGAGCAAGACAACAAGAGGAAGGCGCCATATCAAGGACAACAACAAGAAAGTAATGTGCGCCCTCGCTTTGCACCGCCAAGTGTGCCTTACTTTAGCTCTTCTGCCCCTGCTTATTGTCCAGGATTTGCACCGCGCCCAACTTAGTTTGTGCAGCAGTGCCCTGTCATGCAAGCACCTAGGCCTCCAATGCCTTTTGCACCTCGTGCTAATTTTCCTGGTGCAAATGTTCAGAACTAAGATCGCCCCAATAATTATGGTGGATTTAAGAAGTGCTATACTTGTGGAGAAGTTGGACACTTTGCACATCAATGTCCTAAGTTAGGCCTTGGTCAAGGGAGCAATGCACCGAGGCAAAACCCAAGACCCAATGGAGGACAGCTGCAAGGAAACTGTGAACAGCAGAATTTCGCTCGTGGCAACGTCAACCATGTCTCTACGGAGGATGCTCAACAAGCGGATGACGTGGTCATTGGTATGTTTCTAGCAAACTCCAACCCTGCGACTATGTTATTTGAACCTGGAGCATTGCATTCATTAATTGCATCAAAATATGTTGCCAAGTATAGTTTGCCTATCTCTCATATGAAGTTTATTAAGTCTCCTGGAGGAGAGATGAGGACAAATATAGTATGTCCGAAAGTAAGCCTTAGGATAAGGGGGGTAGACTTCTTTGCCAATCTCCTTGTCTTGGATTCCCAAGGATTTGACATTATACTTGGTATGGACTGGTTGAGGAAGCACGATGGAGTCATTGAATGTGCCATGAAGACGGTGAAGTTGAATAATGAGGAAGGGATCACCGTAGAACTTGAAGCATCTCAAGCAGCACCAAAGCAATTGGAGCTGAATCACATAGATGGTGCCGTAATTGAGGGGATTTCAGTGGTGTGCGAATTTTTGGATGTGTTCCCGGATGAGTTGCCAGGTATGCCACCTGACTGAGACATTGAGTTTGTTATTGATTTAATACCTGTAACTGCACCTATAGCTAAAAGGTCGTATAGGATGTCTTCTAAGGAATTAGCAGAGCTCAAGAAGCAAATTTAAGAGCAATGTAACACCCTCATTTTCATGCATCATTCCCTACATACATTCATATACATGTTTAACATTAACCCACATAAAGAGGAACAAGTTTAAAATTGATTTGGAACAAAACCGCACTTAAAATGCTGAAAAGTGCGGACTAGTCCGATTTTGGTGAGGACTAGTCCGATTTCTCTCTGACTAAAATCATACTTGTCCGTTTTTACTGCGGACTAGTCCGATTTTGCCTCTGGCCTTTTTCGGACTTGTCTAATTTTATGCGGACCAGTCCGGTGTTCCAAGAATCCTTGAAAATTTGCTAAGTCCCTGTACCTGTCCGGACTAGTCCGGTGTTCCAGCGGACTTGTCCATTTCCTCTCTCACTAAAGTCGGACTTGTCCGATTTTTGCCAGACTTGTCCGATTTCTTTCTGACTAACTTTGGACAAGTCCGGTCCTTTTCGGACTTGTCCGATATTTCGCGACTCCGAGTTGATCTTTTGATTTATGACTTGTTTCTTGGGTTTCACGTTAAGTGGGCCTAGGGATGTCGTGCCTAACTCTTTTAGAGCCCATGAGGGACTCTAAACCGGCCTCTACTCCTCTCAAACTCGAAATCCATCTAACCCTAGCCTCCACCTCTATATAAACAACCCCACCCCTTGGCTTGACATCTATTTGCCACTTTTCCACCCCACCCAAACCCTAGTTCATGGAGAGACACCATCAAGGAGGGAGAAGGAGATCCCAAGCAAGAAGAAGAAGAGGACGAAATTAAAAAGGATCAAGATCTCCATCAAGTTTCGTTCTTCATCACCAATTCATCTCCAAGTTCATCACTAACCCTAGATCATCAAGATCCAAGTGTTGCCTCCGAGTTTCTTGATTCATTGGAGTTCTAAACACCTAGTATACCTTCTATTTACTTTTCCTTACATGAATTCAACCCCAAATCTCGAAATTCACGTCGATCTAGAAAGCCTGAATCTACTGATCTCGTAAATTGTGGACTTGTCCGGTCCCTAGCGGGCTAGTCCGATTTTCCTAGTTAAATTGTGTTGAATTGATTCTAAAAGTAGGTCTAATCAAATCCAAACCTGTATGAACTTATTAAAATCTATTAGAACTAGTTAGTGATCACTTAAAAGCAATCTATTAACAAGTTCTACCTTGCATTTGCATCAATCATGAATGTCATGTCATATTGAGTAATATTTGTGCACTCTTTGACTATGTTTCTTGTCTTGTATGTTTATTTTTTGGATTAGACGGATTTGCGCTAGAGAGTGTCGCGGCGGATCTCTAGCACTAAGAGTTTGAAAGGCTTTGACTCGAATCAATCCCAAGAGCAAGGCAAGTGTCCTTGAAGCATATTGATACAGTTTTGAAATAAATGTTTTGTTTGCAAAATTGAATGCTTGTGTCAATTTGATGGGAATCCTATGGTAGGAAGTTTACTAGTTTTGTTGACCACCCTTGTCACCTGGAATATATGGTAGAGATTCGGGAAGGGTTTTTTACCTTTTTGCTTCGCTTAATCAACTGGGATGGGAAAACAGCTATACCACTCAACTTAATTATGCATGGATGAGATTATGGTTAACATAAACTGGTTAATATGGTATGGTAATGGGTGATCTAAGCAAGTTTGGTATGTGGATGGGTTGAATGTTATGTTGGTTTTACTTGCTTTAGATCTAAGGACCGGTTCGTGGAGCGACCATCCAGGATTTACAGTGCCACCACAAGGCCAAGTATGGGTGCGGCGTCGCTCATTAATTAGGGCTTTGCCAGTGCTATTTGGACCATTAAGGATGCTCGGGGAAGGGGTAGTTAGATTGGGTTTGTTGATGATTGGTGGGACAACCCTGGGATCCGAATGGCTCAAGAGGGGGCCCTTGGTTGAAGATGTGCTCAGTTGGAGGCATCGCCACCGGTGAAATCTCACTGGGGTCTAAATAGGCTAGTAATCCCTTTGTAAAGGCTATTTTGTGATCTCTTGGCCACACACCTATGGAAGTGTGAGATGACACAATTGAGATTCTATATTCATCAAAAAGTGATAAAATCACAAACACATGGGTAAAGCAGTACAACCTCTATAGTGATGAGGACATCACAACAGCGGAGACGCGCATTGAACTGCAAGGACCAATCACAAGAGCACGGGCACGGTTATTAAATCAGCAGGTGAAGTCGTTCTTAACTTCTTTTGCATGTGAGTTTGAGAATAGATTGCTATGTGATGATTTAATTGTTATTAGGAATAATGGAGAGGATCAACAAGTGAAGGAAGGAGGCCTTGGGAGCGTGGAGAACCACCTGGGACGTCCACAAGTTGATGGAAACAGTTTACAACTCGGACTCGAGTTCAACTCGGAGTCCAGGAGCAGTCCACCTTAAAACAGACGCCCAGGAGGCATACGGACTCTGTTTTCGACGTTCTACATATGCACGGAAAGAGGAGAAGATAAACTTTCCAATGGTTCTGGTCCCACCTCAAAATTCCTTCGGAGTCATTGCGAATCATCGAAATAAGTCGAGTCCAGATTTCTGTCCGGTGCTGCACCACCGAATCGGGCCTTTGGGCCTTGTATCCCATAAGAGTCCATTAGGGACGCGTCTAATCGTGTTTTGGTCGAAACCTAGCCTATAAATACTGCAGCCGCCAGTCATATTCGGTGGGTTTTGCTTAGATCAATAATATCGCCGTTCTACGGTTTGTGAGACCCCAACTTCGCGATTTCCTGATCGTGTCTTCGACGTTCTTGCTCGTGTTCTAGGTTGCACTTGCAGGGATTAGCCTTCTTGGCGAGGTCAAGCGTGTGCAGCATGGTTGATAACCAACGGAGCCGTGGTGTAGTGATTGCAGGGGTACTCGAACCGCTCTAGTGCCGCGGATCATCAACGTCGAGTTCTCCACCCCAATCGACATACCTTCCGGAAGATCGAACCTAAACCTACTCATCAATTGGTATCAGATTTCCAGGTTGCCCGTGAGGTATCTTGTTTTTCTTTCCATTAGATCAATTTTGTTTCGTACCTAGAGTCCACAGAAAAGCCACAAAAAAATATTAGATCCTTTTACCGCTTCCCAAACTATAGTGCCTGCAGTTTCGTTTTTCAGTTTGCATTGTTGAGTTTGCATTCGTGTGGTTGAGTCTTGTTGCTGGTTTAGATTTGTGTTTTGGGTCCTAGTTATCGTGTTTCGTCCTTGTTTTCTTGCTGTTCGACACCTATTCCACAATCCCTAAATAACAAACCGATCCACCATGTTCATCGGTTTGTCCTAGCTAACCGCCTTGCGTGAACTCCCGCATCGCCAGCCCTAGATTAGGTGACAAACATTTGTGCCACTCATCCTTGAATCATCACACACCACCCCATTAGTTGCTGTGCAAATTCCCGATTGTTTTCATATACGATTGCGAGTTCTGTTCTCAAACCGAGTTGGAATCAACATCCAAAAAACGTAACTCGGACAGCCTACCTTAAAACGGCCATAACTTTCGCATACGAACTCGAAATCGGGCGATTTTTTTTTCAAATTCATCTACGCGAAATTTCACATCCAATTTTCCGCCGCGTAGCCGCGTTCAGCGAAATTAGATTGCCCAAATTCCCCTCGGAAGATAGGCTATCCGGCCTCCGAAGTTTCAGCACGAATTTTAAAGAATATTCTTGATTTTCTATAGGCCGCATATTACATCTAATTGAGCTTCAAATTTGTGTGCTTCCTATATTTGTGCTCCTGAGTAAAGAAAAAATATCAAAAAAATATTACAAAAAAGAAAAAAAAAATAGTGAAGAGCACGCATATTAAAGCAATTGGCCTATACCACTTGGTGCTGTTTTGTTGGTTATATCATTCTGTCTTTCTTTTGCCTTGATACTTTCTTATGTTGTGCTAGGCTCTAGGGCACTCGGTTGACCAGCAACAGTTTCCTACATTGAATACTTATTCAACTTTGTTTAGCTGTTAGCCACCATATTGTGCCATCCAAGCTCCACCTTTCTCTTGAGCATAACAGGTACCTTTGCAATCACCCCACGCTTCATTGGTTCATCTCACCGTCCACACCACCTGCTGTGTCGGTAAGAACACTTGTAAGAGCGTGGTAAGACGCTTGAGCGAGAGAGATTGTTTTCTTCCACCTTCCACATTGTCACTGTAGTTGATAGGGATAACATTTTTTTGTTGTCTTTTGTTTCCTACTAACAATGGCAGGAGAAGAAAATAATGACGAATGTGTTCAACATGTTGAGTTACGTGATATGATGAAGACCATGACGGATATGTTCACCAAATACAACGCAGCAACGGAGGAGTCATTGGCGAACTTGACTCGCCAACTGGATGACCTTGCTCTTCGGATGAATACTTTTGAGGCTCGGTTGCCTCTCGCTGGAAGACAAGAAGACAATGCTTATGATGAACTGGAAAATCACAATAATCAGCCAAGAATGCCACTTTATCATCTAGGTATGGGAGGTAATAATCATAACAATTATAATCGCCCTCCTGATGATCCTTTTGCTAAAGTGAAATTTACTATACCCTCCTTTTCTGGTGCTTATGATGCCGAGGCTTATCTTGATTGGGAGATGACAGTAGAGCAAAAATTTAATTCCCATCTTGTTCCTGAACAACATAGAGTTCATCAAGCCACTAGTGAGTTTAAGGACTTTGCTATCATATGGTGGAATGAACTTGTTAAAACTAGAACTGATCCTCCAACATGGGATAGATTAAAGGAAGCTATGCGTGTTCGATTTGTTCCTCCATCTTTTCAGCGGGACCTTCGCAAAAAATAGCAGCATTTAGACCAAGGTAACATGTCCGTAGAGGAGTATTATCAAGAGTTACAAAAGGGTATGCTGCGTTGTGGGGTAGTAGAGGACATGGATGATAAAATAGCTCGTTTTTATGGGGGGTTGAGGCGTGAAATTTAGGACATTGTTGATTACAAGGAATATGATACTGTTAACAGATTGTTTCAGCTTGCTATGTTGGCAGAAAAAGAATTGCAGGGCCGACAACAACAGCAACAACGCACGAGGAGCAACTTCACGCCGCGTGCAGCGACTACACCATCCAAAACAGCACCATCTTCGACCCCCCGTGCAGCGACTACACCACCCAATGGCGGCCAACAAACTATACCTGCTGCTCCACCTTCTCGCATGCCGGAAGGCAGCAAGGCAACATCATTCAAGCCTTCGTCGTCCACTCCTTCTACGGGTCGTACTTCCGACATTAAGTGTCACTGCTGCCAGGGACTTGGTCATATGATG
The DNA here is from genome assembly GCA_036927565.1 of Tuctoria greenei. Lineage (NCBI taxonomy): Eukaryota > Viridiplantae > Streptophyta > Magnoliopsida > Poales > Poaceae > Tuctoria > Tuctoria greenei. The sequence goes on along the minus strand of JAYESD010000003.1, from coordinate 216,917,062 downwards.
AGAGATTGCCCGAGAAAACGAGTATACATAGCACGCGATGATGGCGGGTATGATAGTACTTCGGATGTTGAAGATGAATATTCTCTTGTTACTGACTTTACGGATCCAAATGACGAACACACCGAAGAAGAGGTACTTGGTACAGCGGCGACGGATAACTATAGGAGCATCATTGTGCAGCGTGCCTTGCGCTCCAAAGTGGAGACAGACGACAAGCTACAACGACACAACCTGTTCCACATGTTTCTCGTTGTCAAGGACTGCCGTGTACACACTATAATTGATGTAGGTAGCTGCAATAACTTGGTGAACACGGACGTCGTCAAGAAACTCGGTTTGACAACAAGAGCACACCCTCATCCGTACCACATTCAATGGTTCAACAACAGCGGTAAGGTTCGGGTAACACAAACAGCGAGAATACATTTTTCAATTGGTTCATACCATGATTTTGCTGATTTTGATGTTGTTCCTATGGATTCTTGTTCTCTTTTATTGGGTCGTCCTTGGGAATTTGATACAGATGCTATTCATCATGGTAGAACCAATAAATATACTCTCATGCATAAGGGAAGGAAAATCACTTTGCTCCCCATGACTCCTGCTGAAATTGTGCATTTTGAGAAGAGTAAAATTCGTGAGGGCAAAGCAACAAAATTAGAATCTGAAAAACAGCAAGTTATTAAGTTAAAATCACCATCGTTGCTCGCAACTAAATCTGAACTTGCTGATTTATTCGATGCTAAGGGGATGTGCTATGCTTTAGTTTGCAAAGAAGCCATGTTTTCACTTCATGAATTGTCTATTGCATTGCCCCCTGCTATTGCTAACCTTTTGCAGGAGTTTGAGGATGTGTTTCCTTCCGAGATACCCCATGGTTTACCACCGATGAGAGGCATTGAACACAAGATCGATTTGATTCCAGGAGCAAGTTTGCCAAATCGTGCAGCATACAGGGCGAATCCACAAGAAACTATGGAAATTCAGCGACAAGTCCAAGATCTTTTGGACCGCGGGTACATTCGTGAAAGCCTTAGCCCTTGTTCCGTTCCTGTTCTTTTGGTTCCTAAGAAAGATGGTAGTTGGCACATGTGTGTTGATTGTCGAGCGATTAATAACATCACCATTCGATATCATTATCCTATTCCTCGATTAGATGACATGCTTGATGAATTGAGTGGTGCTATCATCTTCACAAAAATTGACTTGCGTAGTGGTTACCACCAAATTAGAATGGCACTATGAGATGAATGGAAAACTGCATTTAAAACCAAGTTTGGACTTTATGAGTGGTTAGTCATGCCTTTTGGTTTAACTAATGCACCCAGCACCTTTATGCGATTAATGAACGAGGTTTTATGTGCTTTCATTGGTCAATTTGTGGTGGTTTACTTCGATGATATCCTCATTTACAACAAGTCATACGATGAACATCTTGATTATTTATGTGTTGTTTTTACTGTTTTGAGAGATGCACATTTGTTTGGTAACCTCGAAAAGTGCGTCTTTTGCACCAATCGAGTCTCGTTTCTTGGCTATGTCATTTCCTCGCAGGGAATTGAGATGGATGAGGCAAAAATTGAAGCAATCACCAGCTGGCCAGCCGCAACAACCGTCACACAGGTTCGTAGTTTTCTTGGTCTTGCAGGTTTTTTTCGGCGCTTTGTGCGGGATTTCAGCACCATTGCAGCACCTTTACATGAGCTAACGAAGAAGGGAGTTCCATTTCAATGGGGCGAACAGCAGCAACAAGCTTTTGATGCTCTCAAATCGAAGCTTACACAAGCACCATTAATACAACTTCCTGATTTTGACAAGACCTTTGAGCTAGAATGCGATGCAAGCGGCATTGGTATTGGAGGTGTTCTCATACAAGGAGGTAAACCCGTTGCTTTCTTTAGTGAAAAACTTCATGGTCCTTCTCTGAATTATTCCACTTATGATAAGGAATTGTATGCCTTAGTACGTGTATTACAAACTTGGCAACATTATCTTTGGTCTAAGGAGTTTTTCATACATTCCGATCATGAATCATTGAAGTATCTTAAGTGTCAAACCAATCTGAATAAACGACATGCTAAATGGATTGAGTTCATAGAGTCGTTTCCATACATCATTAAGCATAAGAAAGGGAAGGAAAATATCATTGCCGATGCATTATCTAGGCGTTATACCATGCTGTCCCAACTTGATCATAAAATCTTTGGTTTGGAAACAATTAAAGCATTATATCCTACTGATCTGGACTTCAAAGACGCTTTTGAAAATTGTAGAGAAGGAAGACTTGGAATAAATATGTGCTGCGAGAGGGTCTCCTCTATCGTGCTAACAAGCTATGCGTTCCAGCTAGCTCCGTTCGTCTATTGCTTTTGCAGGAAGCACATGGAGGAGGTCTGATGGGACATTTTGGAGTGAAGAAAACTGAATACATGCTGTCCACACACTTTTTTTTGGCCAAAGATGAGGCGTGATGTTGAGCGCTACGTGTCACGATGCACTACTTGCAACAAAGCTAAGTCTCGCCTTAACCCACATGGTCTTTATATGCCTCTTCCTGTTCCTAGTGTACCTTGGGAGGATATTTCTATGGACTTTATTTTGGGGTTGCCTAGGACTAAGAGGGGGAGGGATAGTATTTTTGTAGTTGTTGATCATTTTTCCAAAATGGCACACTTTATACCTTGTCATAAGAATGATAATGCCTCACACATTGCTGATTTATTTATGACATAAATTGTTCGTTTACATGGTGTGCCAAATACCATTGTTTCTGATCGTGATGCAAAATTTTTAAGTCATTTTTGGAGAACTTTGTGGTATAAATTGGGAACCAAGTTGCTGTTTTCAACTACATGTCACCCACAGACGGATGGACAGACTGAGGTAGTTAATCGTACTTTATCCACTATGTTGCGGGCTGTCTTGAAAACAAATTTGAAGTTATGGGAGGAGTGTTTACCACATATATAATTTTCTTACAAAAGATCCATTCACTCCACGACAAAGGTAAGTCCATTCCAGGTAGTGTATGGTTTCAATCCCCGTGCTCCTATTGATTTACTACCTTTGCCTCCTTCTGAAACTATAAATTTGGATGCTACGCAACGATCTCAATTCATTCTTAAGATGCATGAAACTACAAAGAAAAATATTGAAATGATGAATGAGAAGTATAGGATTGCAGGTAGTAAAGGTAGAAAAGAAGTAAAACTTGAACCGGGTGATTTGGTGTGGTTACATTTGAGAAAAGAGCGATTTCCCGACTTGAGAAAATCTAAACTTATGTCACGAGCTGCTGGTCCTTTTAAGATCATTGAAAAGATTAATGATAATGCATATAAGCTTGAATTGCCTCCCGATTTTGGGGTTAGTCCTACATTTAACATTTCAGATTTGCGACCGTACTTGGGAGAAGAAGATGAACTTGAATCGAGGACGACTCCAATTCAAGAGGGGGAGGATGATGAGGACATCACAACAGCGGAGACGCGCATTGAACTGCAAGGACCAATCACAAGAGCATGGGCACGGTTATTAAATCAGCAGGTGAATTCGTTCTTAACTTCTTTTGCATGTGAGTTTGAGAATAGATTGCTATGTGATGATTTAATTGTTATTAGGAATAATGGAGAGGATCAACAAGTGAAGAAAGGAGGACTTGGGAGCGTGGAGAACCACCTGGGACGTCCACAAGTTGATGGAAGCAGTTTACAACTCGGACTCGAGTTCAACTCGGAGTCCAGGAGCAGTCCACCTTAAAACAGATGCCCAGGAGGCATACGGACTCCGTTTTCAACGTTCTACATATGCACGGAAAGAGGAGAAAATAAACTTTCCAATGGTTCTGGTCCCACCTCAAAATTCCTCCGGATTCATTGGGAATCATCGAAACAAATCTAGTCCAGATTTCTGTCCGGTGCTGCGCCACCGAATCGGGCCTTTGGGCCTTGTATCCCGTAAGAGTCCATTAGGGACGCGTCTAATCGTGTTTTGGTCGAACCCTAGCCTATAAATACTGCAGCCGCCGGTCATATTCGGTGGGTTTTGCTTAGATCAATAATATCGCCGCTCTACAGTTTGTGAGACCCCAACTTCGCAATTTCCTGATTGTGTCTTCGACGTTCTTGCTCGTGTTTTCGGTTGCACTTGCAGGGATTAGCCTTCTTGGCGAGGTCAAGTGTGTGCAGCACGGTTGATAACCAACGGAGCCGTGGTGTAGTGATTGCAGGGGTACCCGAACCGCTCGAGTGCCGCGGATCATCAACGTCGAGTTCTCCACCCCAATCGACATACCTTCCGGAAGATTGGGCCTAAACCTACTCATCATATAGTGTGTGTCTAAAACTATCATGATAGCCGTGCTCCCGATTATGAGCAACCTAGACCCCCACATGATTAGAGGAAAATTGGGATTTGGGATGGTTATGGTTGGTTGGTTATGGTTATGGTTTGGTAATGGTTATGGATGGTTATGAATAAATTTCTGGTATTGAATATGGATGTCGGTATATGATGATGGATATAGAATATGGACTGGTATTATGATAACTACATGGCTTATGATGGGTTTATTTCATATACATGTAGTATATTGCTTTTTCAAGTGTTTTAATGTACTTTTCAGCACTCAACCATTATTATATTCGTCATTTGAATCAGCCACATGTCATGCTTTCCACACTTGCTGAGTACGACATGTACTCACTCTTGCAATTCCCCCCCCCCCCCCCCCGACAATTGCAGGTCAGGATTGGGAGTTTAATGGCGATAATGCGGAGTTCTAGGTTGTGTCTGCCGTCAGCTTTGCCTGTGGTGTTGTATTGAGCTGCGCTACCCTATCGCTTATGCTGCCTAGCTGTTTAGTTTGCTTATTTAGTTTATTTCCACTGCATTAGTTGAACTCATCATTAATATTCATTAGAACTTGTATTTGAGGATAATATGGTTTGTGTAATAAAATTTGGTTAATTAATCTTGTTTTGTGGTAATTTTCTATATACTCTTTTGTGAATGCACTCATGTATGTGTGTTGAACGTCCTGGACACACATATGCGTTCACTTGGTTCATTTTCGGAACCGAGTGTCATAGATTGGTATCAGAGCCATAGTTTGACCGTAGGATGCAGCCTAGATAGAATGGACACTTTAGAGCACATTGGAGCACTTAGGAATCGATGTGTTTTTGTTTGGTGTGATGTTGCTATATATTGTTTGCTTGTGTTTTTAATAGAGGATTTTGGGATGCTTTAGCATTGCCATGTCCACGTAGGCTAGTTAGTTGTCTAGTTTCATATCCCTCGATGCATATAGTTGGGGACGTTTTCTAATACTTACCTATTTCTTTTCTCCAGATGGTGAGGACTTGCAACCAGAGGGATGGCAATGATGAAGAGGAGAACCATGGAGCACCTCAGAACAACAATGGACAAGGACCTGCTCATGGAGCTATCAACATTGAGTAGCTTTTGGCTATGCAAAACCAGCTCATGCAGACCATGATACAGACAATGGAACAGCTGTAGGTTGGCAGCGTCAACAATCAGCCCCACCTGCCTCCACTGCCAACCCCCAACTCCTCATAACCGGTTGGGAGAGTTTATGAGGACTAGGCCACCGACCTTTGCTCAAGTCGATGACCCTATGGACGCGGATGATTGGCTCAAGTCTGTGGAGAAGAAGCTTGCTATTGTCCAATGCAGTGACCGGGAGAAGGTCTTATTTGCTTCCCATCAACTAGTTGGAGCAGCTACAAATTGGTGGGTTTCTTATTGCAATGCTCATGAGAACCAAGAGAGGATCACTTGGGCCGAATTCAAAGAGAGCTTCCATTCTTATTATGTGTCGAAAGGTGTTATGATCTTAACGAGGATCGAATTTGAGAACTTAAGGCAAGGGAGATCAAGCGTGAGTGAATATCTCAATAAGTTCACTCAACTCTCAAGGTATGTGCCTGAGGATGTGAGCCGGGACAGCCAGAAACAATACTTTTTCATGAGGGGCTTGAACAATGAGATTCAAGTGCAATTGCTCAACTGTGATTATGCCAATTTTCAGAAGCTTGTGGACAAAGCAATTGTGGTTGAGAACAAGGTCCGTGAGATGGAACAAGACAACAAGAGGAAGGTGCCATATCAAGGACAACAACAAGGAAGTAATGTGCGCCCTCGCTTTGTGCCTCCTAATGCGCCATATTACAACTCCTCTACTCCTGTACAACGCTCTGGTTATGCACCGTGCCCAGTTCAGTTTGTGCAGCAGTGCCCTATTATGCAAGCACCTAGGCCTCCAATGTCTTATGCACCTCGTGCCAACTATCATGGTGCCAGTGCTCAAAACCAAGCACGTCCCAATAATTCTGGTAGAGTTAAGAAGTGCTATACTTGTGGAGAAGTTGGACACTTTGCGCATTAATGTCCTAAGTCAGGCCTTGGTCAAGGAAGCAATGCGCTGAGTCAAAACTCAAGACCCAATGGAGGACAGCCGCAAGGAAGCCGTGGACGACAAAATTTTTCTCGTGGCAACGTGAACCATGTCTCTACGGAGGATGCTCAACAAGAGGATGACGTGGTCATTGGTATGTTCTTCGCAAACTCCAACCCCGCGACTATGTTATTTGATTCTAGAGCATCGCATTCATTTATTGCATCGAAGTATCTTGCCAAGTATAGTTTGCCTATCTCTTATATGAAGTTTACTCTATTGATTAAGTCTCCTGGAGGAGAGATGAGGACAAATATAGTATGTCCAAAAGTAAGCCTTAGAATAAGGGGGATAGACTTCTCCGCCAACCTCATTGTTTTGGATTCTCAAGGATTGGACATTATACTTGGTATGGACTGGTTGAGGAAGCACAATGGAGTTATTGAGTGTGCCACGAAAATGGTAAAGTTGACCAATGAGGAAGGGATCACCGTAGAGTTTGAAGCATCTCAAACCGCACCGAAGCAATTGGAGCTGAATCATATGGACGGTGCCGCAATTGAGGAGATTCCGGTGGTGTGTGAATTTTTTGATGTTTTTCTGGATGAGTTGTCAGGTATGCCACCTGATCGAGACATTGAGTTTGTTATTGATTTATTACCTAGAACTGCACCTATAGCTAAGAGGCCCTATAGGATGCCTCCTATGGAATTAGCGAAGCTCAAGAAGAAGATTCAAGAGCAACTAGAGAAGGGTTTTATTCGCCCAAGCTCTTCACCTTGGGGAGCGCCCGTGCTGTTTGTGGACAAGAAGGATGGATCCCAAAGGATGTGTGTAGATTACCGAGCCCTCAACGTGGTAACAATCAAGAACAAGTACACCTTGCCACGCATAGAAGACTTGTTTGATCAGATGAAGGGTGCTTGTTTTTTCTCTAAAATTGATTTGAGGTCGGGATACTTTCAAATGAAGATTAGACCATCAAACATACCCAAGACAGCTTTTAGGACACGGTATGGATCTTATGAGTACACCGTGATGTCTTTTGGATTGACAAATGCACCTGTGTACTTTATGTACCTCATGAATAAGGTCTTCATGGAGTACTTCAATAAATTTGTTGTGATGTTTATTGATGACATTATGATCTACTCGAAGGATGAGAAGGAACATGAGGAACACTTGGGGCTTATGTTGCAGAAATTGAGGGAGCATCAATTGTATGCCAAGTTCAACAAGTGTCAGTTTTGGTTGAAAGAGGTGTCGTTTTTGGGTCATATCATCTCAGGAGGAGGAGTATCGGTTGACCCCGGAAAAGTGAGAGACGTGTTGAAATGGGAACCCCCGCAAAACGTAAAGGAAATAAGGAGTTTTTTTGGGATGGATGGATATTACCGTCGATTCATCGAGGACTTTTCCAAGATATCCAAGCCAATGATGGAATTGCTAATGAAAGGAAAGGCATTCCAATGGACTCAAGCTTGTCAAGAAAGTTTTGAGGAGTTGAAGAAGAGGTTAACTACAGTCCCAGTTTTGGTACTGCCAGATGTGAGCAAGAGTTTCAATATTTATTGTGATGCATCGAGACAAGGACTTGGATGTGTGCTCATGCAAGAAGGTCAAGTGGTCGCCTATGCGTCAAGACAATTGAAGAAACATGAGCAGAATTACCCAACACATGATTTAGAACTTGCAGCCGTGGTACATGCATTGAATATTTGGAGACACTATATCCTTGGACATAGGTGTGAAATTTATACATATCACAAGAGTCTTAAGTATATTTTCACACAAACGGATCTGAATTTGAGGCAATGGAGATGGTTGGATCTTATCAAAGATTATGATTTGGGGATCAACTATCATCCGGGAAAAGCCAATGTAGTGGTTGATGCTTTGAGTAGAAAAGGAGTAAGTCATCAACTCACAATTCGAGAGTTACCATCCGAGTTATGTAAGGAGTTTGAACGGTTGAACCTTGAATTTGTAAATGAGATGGAGATGATGGAGCTAAACCCAACATTGGAGCAAGAAATTCGGGAAGGTCAAACTAAGGATGAGGAAATTCAAGAAATCAAGGAAAGGACCCAAGAGGGGAGAGAATTTAAATTCGATGAGGATGAACATGGTACCTTATGGCTGGGAAAAAGGATTGTCGTGCCTAATGTGAAGCATATTCGGGAGACAATATTAAAAGAGGCACATGACTCACCTTACTCAATTCATCCTGGTTATACAAAGATGTACAAAGACTTGAAGATGTGTTATTGGTGGGCTAGCATGAAGAAGGACATAGCTGAATACGTAGCATTGTGTGATGTGTGCCAACGAGTCAAGGCGGAACATCAAAGGCCAGCTGGATTATTGCAACCATTGAAGATTCCGGAATGGAAGTGGGAAGAAATTGGAATGGACTTCATAGTTGGTTCACCACGTACTCAGTCCGGTTACGACTCAATTTGGGTAATTGAGGATCAGTTAACTAAGTCAACCCACTTTATTCTCGTCAATACCACCTATAATGGAGAGAAATTGGCGGAACTGTATATGGGAAGAATAGTATGTTTGCATGGAGTTCCGAAGAAGATAGTCTTGGATAGAGGTTCACAATTCACTTCCAGGTTTTGGCAAAAATTGCATGAAGCTTTGGGAACGAGGTTGAACTTTAGTTCTGCATATCACCCTCAAACAGATGGACAAACCGAGAGGACCAATCAGATTTTAGAGGACATGCTAAGAGCTTGTGCTTTAAGGCATGGGAAAAGTTGGGACAAGAGCTTGCCATATGCAGAATTTTCATACAACAATAGTTACCAAGCAAGCTTGAAGGTGTCACCATATGAGGCACTATACGAAAGGAGGTGTAGGACGCCTTTATTCTGGAATGAGGCAGGAGAAACTCAAGTATTTGGTCAGTATGTATTGCAAGAAGCTGAAAAGCAAGTCCAAATAATTCGTGAAAACTTGAGGGCTGCCCAATCAAGACAAAAAGGCTATGTGGACAATAGGAGAAGGAAATTAGCCTTTGAAGTGGGAGATTTTGTTTACCTCAAAGTGTCACCAATGAGAGGTCATAAGAGGTTTAACATAAGAGGCAAGCTAGCACCTCGCTACATTGGATCATTCACGATTTTGGACAAAAGAGGAGAAGTAGCATATAAGATGGAGATGCCAACTCATTTTTCAGACGTACATGATGTCTTTCATGTTTCCCAGCTCAAAAAGTGTTTGAGAGTACCAGAAGAACAAGTGCCAGTGGAAGAACCGGAATTAGAGGCAGATTTGACCTATGCTGAGCAACTGATCAAAATTTTAGAAACCAAGGAGAGGGTCACAAAGAACAAGGTTATTAGATGGTGTACAGTTCAATGGAAGCACCACACAGAAAAAGAAGCAACGTGGGAATTGGAACTTGATCTCAAGAAGGAATTTCCCTATCTCTTCTTCCGCATCGCATCTCGAGGCTGAGATTCATTTTAAGGGGGGTAGGTTTGTGACACCCTCATTTTCATGCATCATGCCCTACATACATTCATATACATGTTTAACATTAACCCACATAAAGAGGAACAAGTTTAAAATTGATTTGGAACAAAACCGCACTTAAAATGCTAAAAAGTGCGGACTAGTCCGATTTTGGTGAGGACTAGTCGATTTCTCTCTGACTAAAATCAGACTTGTCCATTTTTGCTGCGGACTAGTCCGATTTTGCCTCTAGACATTTTCGGACTTCTCCGATTTTATGCGGACCAGTCCGGTGTTCCAAGAATCCTTGAAAATTTGCTAAGTCCCTCGACTTGTCCGGACTAGTTCGGTGTTCCAGCGGACTTGTCCGTTTTCCTCTCTGACTAAAGTCGGACTTGTCCGATTTTTGGCGAGACTTGTCTGATTTCTTTTTGAGTAACTTCGAACTAGTCTGGTCCTTTTCGGACTTGTCCGATATTTCGCGACTCCGAGTTGACCTTTTGATTTATGACTTGTTTCTTGGGTTTCACATTAAGTGGGCCTAGGGACGTCGTGCCTAACTCTTTTAGAGCACATGAGGGACTCCAAACCGGCCTCTACTCCTCTCAAACTCGAAATCCATCTAACCCTAGCCTCCACTTTTATATAAACAACCCCACCTCTTGGCTTGACATCTATTTGCCACTTTTCCACCCCACCCAAACCCTAGTTCATGGAGAGACGCCATCAAGGAGGGAGAAGGAGATCCCAAGCAAGCAATAAGAAGAGGACGAAACAAAAGAGGATCAAGATCTCCATCAAGTTTCGTTCTTCATCACCAATTCATCTCCAAGTTCATCACCAACCCTAGATCATCAAGATCCAAGTGTTGCCTCCAAGTTTCTTGATTTATAAGAGTTCTAAACACCTGATAGACCTTCGATTTCATTTTCCTTACATGAATTCAACCCCAAATCTCCAAATTCACATCGATCTAGAAAGCCCTAATCTGCTGATCTCGTAAAGTGTGGACTTGTCCGGTCCCTAGCGGACTAGTCTGATTTTCCTAGTTAAATTGTGTTGAATTGATTCTAAAGTAGATCTAATCAAATCCAAACCTGTATAAACTTGTTAAAATCTATTATAACTAGTTAGTGATCACATAAAAGCAATCTATTAACAAGTTCTACCTTGCATTTGCATCAATCATGCATGTCAAGTCATATTGAGTAATATTTGTGCACCCTTTGACTGTGTTTCTTGTCTTCTATGTTTATTGTGCGAATTAGACGAATTTGTGCTAGAGAGTATCGCGGAGGATCTCCAGCACCAAGAGTTCGAAGGCTTTGACTCGAATCAATCCCAAGATCAAGGCAAGTGTCCTTGAATCATATTGATCCAGTTTTGAAATAAATGTTTTGTTTGCAAAACTGCATGCTTGTGTCAATTTGATGGGAATCCTATGGTAGGAAGTTTACTAATTTTTTTTGACCACCCTTGCCACCTGGAACATATGGTAGAGAGTCGGGAAGGGCTTTTTACCTTTTTGCTTCGCTTAATCAACTGGGATGGGAAAACAACTATAGCACTCAACTTAATTATGCATGGATGAGATTATGGTTAACATGAACTAGTTAATATGATATGGTAATGGGTGATCTAAGAAAGCTTGGTATGTAGATGGGTTGGATGTTATGGTGGTTTTACTTGCTTTAGATCTAAAGACCAGTTCGTGGAGCGACCATCCAAGATTTACAGTGCCAACACGAGGCCAAGTATGGGTGTGGTGTAGCTGATTAATTAGTGCTTTGTCAGTGCTATTTGGATCATTAAGGATTCTCGGGGAAGGGGTAGTCGGATTGGGTTTGCTGATGATTGGTGGGACTACCCTGGGATCCGAGTGGCTCAAGAGGGGGCCCTTGGTTGAAGATGTGCTTAGTTGGAGGCATCACCACTGGTGAAACCTCAATGGGGTCTAAATAGGCTAGTAATCCCTTTGTAAAGGCTATTCTGTGATCTCTTGGCCACACACCTATAGAAGTGTGAGACGGCATAATTGAGATTCTATAGTCATCGAAAGGTGATAAAATCACAAACACGTGGGTAAAGCGGTACAACCTCTACATAGTGTGTCTAAAACTATCATGATAGCCGTGCTCCTGGTTATGAGCAACATGGACCCTCGCATGATTAGAGGAAAATTGGGATTTGGGATGGTTATGGTTGGTTGTTTATGGTTATGGTTTGGTAATGGTTATGGATGGTTATGAATAAATTTCTGGTATTGAATATGGATGTTGGTATATGATGATGGATATGGAATATGGACTGGTATTATGATAACAACATGGCTTATGATGGGTTTATTTCATATACATGTAATATATTGTTTTTTCAAGTGTTTTAATGTACTTTTCAGCACTCAATTATTATTATATTCATCATTTGAATCAGCCACATGTCATACTTTTCACACTTGATGAGTACGACATGTACTCACTCTTGCAATCCCCCCCAACAGTTGCATGTCAGGATTGGGAGTTTAATGGCGATAATGCGGAGTTCTAGGTCGTGTCTACCGTCAGCTTTGCTTGTGGTGTTGATTTGAGCTACGCTACCCTATCGCTTATGTTGCCTAGTTGTTTAGTTTGCTTATTTAGTTTATTTCCGCTGCATTAATTGAACTCATCATTAATATTCATTAGAACTTGTATTTGAGGATAATATGGTTTGTGTAATAAAATTTGGTTAATTAATCTTGTTCTGTGGTAATTTTCTGTATACTCTTTTGTGAATGCACTTGTGTATGTGCGTTGAACATCCTGGGCACACATATGCATTCACTTGGTTCATTTTCGGAACCGGGTGTCACAAGCAACTAGAGAAGGGTTTTATCCGCCCAAGCTCTTCACCTTGGGGAGTGCCCGTTCTATTTGTGGACAAGGAGGATGGATCACAAAGGATGTGCGTGGATTACTGAGCTCTCAATGAGGTGACAATCAAGAACAAGTACACCTTGTCACACATAAAAGACTTGTTTGATCAGATGAAGGGTGCATGTGTTTTCTCCAAGAATTATTTGAGATCAGGATACTTTCAAATGAATATTAGGCCATCTGAGATACCCAAGACAGCTTTTAGGACACGATATGGATCTTATGAGTATACCGTGATGTCCTTTGGATTGACCAATGCACCTGCGTACTTTATGTACCATATGAATATGGTCTTCATGGAGCACTTGGATAAGTTTGTCGTGGTGTTCATTGACGACATTATGATCTACTTGAAGGATGAGAAAGAGCATGAGGAACACTTGAGGCTTACGTTGCAAAAATTGAGGGAGCATCAATTGTATACCAAGTTCAACAAGTGTCAGCTTTGATTAAGGGAAGTATCGTTTTTTGGTCATATAATTTCAGGAGGAGGAGTATCGGTCGACCCCACAAAAATGAGGGACATGTTGAAATGGGAACCCCGCAGACGTAAAGGAGATCCGAAGTTTTCTTGGGATGGTTGGGTATTACCGTAGGTTCATCAAGGGCTTTTCCAAGATAGCCAAGCCAATGACGGAATTGCTAATGAAGGGAAAAGCTTTCCGATGGACTGAATCTTGTCAAGAAAGTTTTGAGAAACTAAAGAAGAGGTTAACTACAACCCTAGTTTTAGTTTTGTCGGATGTAAGCAAGAGTGTTGACATATATTGCGACGCATCGAGACAAGAACTTGGATGTGTGCTCATGCAAGAAGGCCAAGTGGTCGCCTATGCATCCAGATAATTGAAGAAACACGAGCAGAATTATCCAACACATGATTTGGAACTTGTAGCTGTAGTACACGCATTGAAGATTTGGAGACACTACATCCTTGGACATAGGTGTGAAATTTACACGGATCACAAGAGTATTAAGTATATTTTCACACAAACGGATCTGAATTTGAGCAACGGAGATGATTGGAGCTCATCAAGGATTATGATGTGGGAATCAATTATCATCCAGGGAAGGGTAATTTTGTGGCCGATGCATTGAGTAGGAAAGGGATAAGTAATCAACTCACGGTTCGAGAGTTACCATCCGAGTTATGTAAGTAGTTTGAACAGTTGAATCTTGGATTTGTAAATGATATGGGGACAATGGAATTAAATCCGACCTTGGAGCAAGAAATTCGGGAAGGTCAAACAAAGGATGTGGAAGTGCAGGAGATCAAGGAGAGGACCCAGGAAGGAAGAGAATTCAGGTTTGATGAGGATGAATGGTACTTTATGGCTTGGAAAGATAATTGTCGTGCCTAATGTGAAGCATATTCAGGAGACAATACTAAAGGAGGCACATGAGTCACCATACTCAATTCACCCCGGTTGTACAAAGATGTACAAAGACTTGAAGACATGTTATTGGTGGGCTAGCATGAAGAAGGACATAGCTGAATATGTAGCATTGTGTGATGTGTGCCAACGAGTCAAGGCGGAACACCAAAGGTCCACCGAATTATTGCAGTCATTAAAGATCCCAGAATTGAAGTGGGAAGAAATTGGAATGGACTTCATAGTTGGTTTACTGCGTACTCAGTCCGGTTATGACTCAATTTGGGTCATTGTGGATCGCTTAACCAAGTCAGCTCATTTTGTTCCTATCAAGACCACCTATACCACCGCGAAGCTAGCAGAATTGTATATGGAGCATATTGTGTGCCGACGTGGAGTACCGAAGAAGATACTATCGGATAGAGTTTCTCAATTTACCTCCAGGTTTCGGTAGAAACTGCATGAAGCATTGGGAACAAGGTTTGATTTCAGTTCATCCTATCACCCTCAAACGGATGGACAAACTGAGAGGACCAACCAGATTTTAGAGGACATGTTAAGAGCTTGTGCTTTAAAGCATGGGAAAAGCTGGGACAAGAGCTTGCCGTATGCGGAATTTTCGTACAACAACAGTTACCAAACAAGTTTGAAGATGTCACCATACGAAGCACTATATGGAAGGAAGTGTAGGACGCCCTTGTTTTGGAGTGAGACATGGTAGAATCAAGTATTTGGACCCGATGTGTTGCAAGAAGCTGAGAAACAAGTTCAGATTATTCGGGAAAACTTGAGGGCTGCTGAATCAAGACAAAAAGGATATGCGGACAATAGGAGGAGAAAACTAGCCTTTGAAATAGGAGACTTTGTTTACCTTAATGTGTCACCGATGAGAGGTCATAAGAGGTTTAACACAAGAGGCAAGCTAGCATCTCGTTACATTGGTCCATTCAAGATTTATGACAATAGAGGAGAAGTAGCGTATAAGTTGGAGATGCTAGCTCATCTTTCAGATGTCCATCACGTGTTTCATGTTTCCCAGCTCAAGAAGTGCTTGAGAGTACCAGAAGAACAAGTGTCAATGGAAGAATTGGAACTAGAGACAGATTTGACTTATGCCGAGCAACTGATAAAAATCTTGGAAACTAAGGAGAGGTTCACAAGGAACAAGGCTATTCAATGGTGCAAAGTTCAATGGAAGCATCACACAGAAAAAGAAGTAACTTGGGAGCTAGAAGATGATCTCAAGAAGGAATTTCCCTATCTCTTCTCTTCCGCATCGAATCTCGAGGGCGAGATTCATTTTAAGGAGGGTGTTGACGGTCCTTAAGTACCATATTTTGACCGTCAATTCACCTCATAATGTCCATAAAAGAAAAACAAAACATAGTGGTAGGGCTATACACTAACCCAATTCCACAAGTGTTGGTGTTTATTTGTATGCAGGAGAATTATTACCCAAAATACCAAAACATGCGGGGACGAATCCAGGAAAATGGATTTCAACGAATCAGACGATGACACGTGGCAACACATGGATCAAATGACCCACAAACAGAAGAATACAAGGAGATCCAACGTTGTTGCACCCATATACATCAAGGGGGCCCACATGGAAGCCACCTAGAGGAAGCACTCCCCGAGGGGAGGCTTGACCAGGTCAATCGAACCAGGGGTTCGGCCGACCCCTTCTTGGCGCCAAACCCGGTCAAATGACACGTGTTGGCTCCTCCCCGCTCCCTAGAGTCAATGGTGATTGATTCGCGCGTTAATTGTGGCGAAAACTGACCCTTCTCCACCTATAAAAAGACCCCCTCACCTCACTTCTCACACAAACCAAAAGATGAGAATAGTGCTACACTCCAAAGGTTTAGAGTAGTCCTAGAGGCTACCAAAGTAGAAGGAGAGTGTGGTGAAGAGTCTAGGAGAAGGAGGCTTGGGCTTTTCAAGTCTCTCTTCTACACATCTACCCCTACAAAGGTTTTACTCAATCAAGTAAGCCTTTGTGAATTCAATACAAGTTTGATCTTTTATTCTTAGTAGTTTGCACAAGTAGTTACTTGTGGGTTCACTGCTTTAATTCATTAGAGGCTCTAGTTGTAGCTTTGTGTTCGAAACAACTAGAGTAGTGATTTAGAACGTAAGCGTGGTACTTAGGTTATAAATCATTAGTGGATATCTCGTAGACCCACTGATTGATGTGGTAGGCAGTAGGTGGTGACAGCCCTATCTATCCTTTGTAATCCTCTATGTTTGGCTATGCCATAGGCTCTTGGCGGGAGTCGTCCTAGTATTGCTAGGAGTAAGCCCGTGCCCGAAGCAAGCATCTATTGCAAACTACCTTGAATTAGGATCAGTACTTTGAATTTCTCTCTGTTCCTTGCCTACCAAACAACTTTGTGTCCTTGGGTGAGCTAGTTCGAAAGATTAGCACACACGTTCTTTAGATCGATACCCTTAGGAATACTCCTTAAGGGGAAGTGCTACAACGGTATTTCTGTGCGCTTGCGGATAACTCTGTGGTGTTAAAAAATATCAACAAGCATTTCTGGCACCGTTGTCGAGGAATAGTTGCTGTTAATCTTCGAACCAAGATCACCATCATATCATATTCCCCTTATATATCATCTTACCTTTCTTATTCTTACCTTACCACCACCATATAAATGGAGCAACCCACCATTCTTTCTTACTCTGCTCCGAAGGGCAAGTTCTGTGAGCCACCGCCTTCGGCGGAACCTATTTGTTCAACCAGCTATGGACTTCGCCCTGGCTTTATAGCCATGGTTCGGGAACAATCCTTCTCAGAAACGGATTGTGAAAACCCTTACCACCATCTATGAGAGTTCGAACAACTGTGTTCATGCCTTCTAATCAAAGGTATGACATAGGAAACTCTCAAATGGAAGTTGTTTCCTTTTTCCCTCAAGGAAAAAGCCAAACAATGGTACAACCACTACGTTGGGAAGACAAATGGTGATTGGAGTGAATTACGAGACAAATTTTGTCTTGTTTTCTTTCCCATTGCCCAAATTATTTCCTTACGAAAGGAAGTACTATGCTTCCAGCAGACGGAGAAGGAATCCATAGGTGCAGCTTGGGACAGATTTTCTCTTTTGAAAAATTCTGGCCCAGATTTGTTAATCCCTGATCCAATGCTTTTGCAACATTTCTTCATAGGATTGAACAAAGAGTCTGCCCTATATCTTGACATTATAGCTGGAGGATCTTTCCTCCATAAGACTCCAGAATAAGGCAAGGATCTTCTGGACATAATTCTAGAAAATTCTTCCTTCATTATGGATCTTAATGAGCCTCCCCAAGAGGAAGTCGTGTCACGAACGGAGGATACACTCCTGGACAAGTATGAACCCATTTCTTGTTTACCCCAAGCCTTGCCAGAGGAATCCTCTCCCGAACCTGAGACTACAAAGGTAGAAGAAATTCAACCCTCGCAGTTTCCATTTTACTTCGAGGAAGAGCTTTTTGAGGATTATGGAAATACCTCGAAGTATTGTTGCTATAGGAAACCTTCATTGCCACCAACTCCACCTGAACCACCTGACGGGGTGTTCGTCCGTCAGACAGTCAAGGAGTTGACCTCTATCCTAAGCAGAGAGTGGACAGCTGATGTCGAGAATTCACCCAAAATTCTTCGGATGACCTCACCTTTGGCTGCCATTTTATGTTCTATTAGAGGGACACCAATAAGAATCCTTTACAACCCTACTGTTGGAGCAAATCTCATTTCTGATTCTTGTGCTCTCGCCATTCTTGGCGATGTTCCATTGGCACCAACACGCAAATCCTTCCGAGATTCATTCGGAACCATTCTTGAAAGATGTGGGGTTCTGCAACAAGTGTCTGTTAGACACAAAGATGTTGAGGCTCTCCTAGATTTTCACGTGTTCAAAATCCAAGATTTTGACATCATGATAAGGATTCCCATAGAGAAATTTCTCATGGAAGTTCCTTTGGAAGGAAGCCTCAATATCAATCTTGGAGGGAGAAATTTCTCCATGCCTATTATGTGTTCAAAGAACACATGTGCAGAATCTCCCATCCAAGATGAGCCAATGGAGGAGGTTAGGACTCTTCAATTTTTAGAACCCCCTGAAATTAAAGGAGAAGAAGACTTCGTCCAAGAGGAGGATGAATTTCAGGAGGAAATTGAATTGCCAAAAGAAGAGCCCTCCCCAAAACCTCCTGTTGAGCTCAAGATTCTACCTCCAGGCCTACGTTATGCCTTTCTAAATTGCGATTTGGAAGCCCCTGTCATCATAAGTGACAAGCTTTCAGATGATGAAAGGCTCAAACTCATAGCCATGTTAGATAGGCATAGAGCTGTTTTTGGATATTCACTTCAGGATCTCAAGGGAATTAGTCCAGCGTTATGCACCCATCGTATTCCTATTGACCCTGACAGTGTCCCCTCAAGGGAACCTCAAAGGCGATTGAATAATGCGATGTGGGAAGTTGTCAAGAAAGAAGTCTTGAAACTTCTGCATGCCGGGATTATTTACCCTGTTCCTCATAGTGAATGGGTAGGTCCAGTTCAAGTAGTGCCTAAGAAGGGAGGTATGACGGTCGTTCAAAACAAGAGGAATGAATTAATTCCTCAACGGACCGTCACGGGATGGAGGATGTGCATTAACTACCATAAACTTAACAAGGCAACAAGGAAAGACCATTTTCCATTGCCCTTCATCGATGAGATGTTAGAGCGATTGGCAAGACACTCCTACTTCTGTTTCCTTGATGGGTATTCAGGATATCATCAAATTCCTATCCATCCTGATGATCAAAGTAAGACCACGTTCACATGTCCTTACGGGGCCTATGCCCACCGGCGTATGTCCTTCGGACTGTGTAACACTCCTGCCTCTTTCTAGAGATGCATGATGTCTATATTCTTAGACATGATCGAGGATATCATGTAAGTTTTCATGGACGATTTCTCTGTCTATGGAAAAACTTTTGATCATTGTCTAGAAAATTTAGACAGGGTCTTACAAAGATGTCAGGAGAAGGACCTTGTGCTTAATAGGGAAAAGTGTCATTTCATGGTCCGGGAAGGCATCGTTCTTGGACACTTGGTGTCCGAGAGAGGGATAGAGGTGGACAAAGCTAAAATTGAAGTTATTAAAAAACTTCCACCTCCTATCAATGTTAAGGGAATCCGCAGCTTTTTAGGTCATGCAGGGTTCTACCGACGATTTATCAAGGATTTCTCCAAAATAGCTAGACCCCTCACCAACCTATTAGCTAAAGAAGATCCCTTTGATTTCGATGATGAATGCCTTAAATCATTTGATATACTCAAAAAGGCACTCATCTCAGCTCCAATTATCCAACCTCTTGATTGGACGCTGACATTTGAAATCATGTGTGATGCCAGTGACTTTGTTGTTGGTGCGGTCTTAAGCCAAACCAAAGATAAAAAACATCACGCAATAGCCTACACTAGCAAAACTCTGACAGGAGCCCAACTCAATTATGCCACAACTGAGAAAGAGCACCTAGCAGTAGTTTTTGCTATCGACAAGTTTAGATCCTATTTGGTTGGAGCAAAGGTCATAGTCTACACAAACCATGCTGCTTTGAGTTATCTGCTTACCAAAAAGGATGCTAAACCCAGGCTAATTTGATGGATTCTTCTACTCCAAAAATTTGATCTGGAAATAAGAGATAAGAAAGGAGTAGAGAATTCAGTAGCAGATCATCTTTCATGTATGGAAGTCACACAAACCATGGACATACCTATCAATTACTTCCTACGAGATGATATGCTCCTCAAGGTGACAAACTCTCACCCTTGGTACGCGGATATCATGAACTTTATGGTCACGGGATATATACCACCAGGGGAGAACAAAAAGAAAGTCATTTATGAGAGTCGTAGACACCTTTGGGATGACCCTTACCTCTATCAAGTATGTGCCGACGAACTTCTTAGAAGGTGCATCCCATCAATCGAAAGCACCAAAAATATATAGAAATGCCATGCTGGCCCCTATGGTGGTCATTACGATGTTTACCGTACTCAGGCAAAGATCTGATAGAGTGGATTCTATTGGCCTTCAATGTATGAAGATACCAAGGAATTCATTCGCACATGTTGGAAATGCCAGAAGCATGGAGGAATCTCTGCTCGCGATGCGATGCCTCTAACATACAATCTCCAAGTGGAATTATTTGATGTATGGAATATTGATTTCATGGGACCTTTTCCTAGGTCTTATGATTGCGAGTATATTCTGGTTGCCGTCGATTATGTGTCAAAATGGGTAGAAGCATTGCCATGCAAAAATGCTCATTCCAAGCAAGCAAGGAAAATGTTCCATGAGATCATTTTCCCACGCTTTGGAACTCCCCGTATGGTCATAAGTGACGGAGGGTCTCATTTCATAGATAAGACCTTCCAGAACATTTTAAGGGAACTTGGAGTCCAGCATAACATTGCTACCCCATACCACCCACTAACAAATGATCAAGCAGAAACATCTAATAAGCAAATTAAGAATATTCTGCAAAAGACTGTCTTGGAAATGGGAATGAGATGGAAGAAAAAGCTACCCGACGCATTGTGGGCATATCGTACTGCCTACAAGACACCTATCGACATGTCTCCTTTCCAACTTTTCTATGGGAAGACTTGCCATCTTCCCGTAGAATTGGAACATAGAGCGTATTGGGCCATCAAGCGGTGGAACATGAATCTTAACGAAGCTGGAAACCACGGATTGAAGCAAATCTCTGAGTTGGAGGATGGAGAGATAAGGCATACCACGGTGCTAGAATTTATAAAGAGAGAACCAAAAGATGGCACGATAAGAAGTTTACGTCGAAAGAGTTCAAACCTGGAGATAAAGTTATACTCTTTAACTCTAGGGTTAAACTCTTTGGACATGGGAAGCTTAGAAGTAAATGGGAAGGATCCTTCACTGTAGTAGAGACTTCATCCCATGGAGCAATCACACTCCAAGGTGATGACGGTCAACTGTTCAAAGTGAATGGGCACTGACTCAAATTATTTCTCGATTCCCAAAAGGATATAGAAAAAGAATTTGACATGGTAAATCCAATCAATTTCCATGCCATTTCTTTCAATTCTGTTTAAATTCTCCACGTCCAACTAATGGGCCCATCCAATTCTTCATCTATGAGGCCCATTTAATCGACCCGAGAAAATGTGGCCCGAACGGAGCTAGAAGGGGGTCGACCGAACCCTAGGGTCGGCCGACTCTCCCTTCGCGCCATTCTCGTTCTGTTTTCTCGTGTTGATCCTCCATGATACCCTACACAAAATCCTCAGTGAAACGCGTCATTCCCCACCTACTTAAAGGACGGAAACAGAGAGGAAAGTTATACACCTTATTGAATCATCATCTTCCTCCCGTCCCCGTCATGGCCGACAAGAAGATTGTACCTCACGCCTCCTCCAGCTCAACCTTCAACCTAAGCGGGGACATTACGCCGGCCAATGACAAAACTTCCCTCGCCATGGAGTCCGTCATGGCGATCGATGTCAAGCCCCTTGCCATCATCCCGCCTGCGACGACTCCGCACGGGCGCAACCCTACACCTCGTAGTGCTGTCCGGTCGCTCTCCCCTCGGAGAACACCGATGAAGTCGACGACACCATGCCGTCTGACTTTGGCTGGACTGAACCCAGTCAAGACACGTCTTTTCCATGGAAAAGACAAGTCTCTCCCATCGTTGCTGCCCGGCGAGGAGTTGATTTACACACTGAAGACTAAGAAGGGCGATGTAGTGAGCCACCACTACAAGACACCCACCTGTACCTCACTGGAACGCATGGGAGATCGCTTTCATATCCACGGGGTGCGCAAACCCAAAGGAGGCTACGCTAAGGGTCTATTCAAGCGCGTGGATAATCTGGCAATGGAGGAGTCGACGGGCTCATCGCCCTCCAAGATTAGGTGACATGTCCCACCACATGCCATCAACGGGCCACCTGGTCAGTTCGAGGGCAGTGATGAGGACTCTCCCCGTGCCCCTAAAGTGGCACAACTGACAAAGGAGTTTGCTTCTCTCCGCTTGGAGAACAAGAAGCTGACTGACTTGGTGGCTGAAGGGCGCATCGAGAGGGCGGAACTGAAGGACGACATCATGGTCCTCTAGGAGGAGATTGATGGTGTTCGCTGTGGCATGAGCGCCAAACTGCGGCGCTTGTGCAATGCCATCAGGGAGCCTGACATCAACAACGCACCATAGTTTAGATGTCCCGACAACATAGGATGCTTACTACTTAGGATTTTATTTAAAAAACATTTGTTTTCTAAAGCTAGGTTAAATAATGTAAGCATCCCCATATTTTGATTTCAATAAAGTGAACTTACCAGTTCATCTAACACCGGTAAAGTTCCCCCTTTAGTTTATTTTGTTGAATAAAGAATTCAGGAAACAAGTGTGGGGGAAACATGTCTCCAAGTCACGAAACCCTGATGTGAAAAAAATCAACGTTGCATATCTAAACACATCGCAACCGAATGAGCAAAACGACACGACGAAACAGAGCCATAAAAGAGCCAACAGGAGGTCGGCCGAACCCCATGGTTGGCCGTCTTGTTTTCTGCACCGTACGACTCCGTTTCGCTCCAGAAAATCAGTTTGGGTTTCTTTTTCCCAATTTTATGTGCTACCCTGCTATTTGAGTTGATTTTATATTTTTCATTGCATATCTAAAATGAATCAACTCAACAAATTGAAAAAAAATTGGTAGTCAAGAATTTGCTTAAGCTAAAAATTTGAATACTTTATATTTCAATTCATTACCTTGTTTATGATTCCCATAATTCAATAGGAAAAACACATCATCTAGGTATTTGACTAGTGTGATATGGTAAATGAGTTCTTTAGAAATCATCCTTTTGCTTGAAATTGATTTTGACATTTGTAACTATTTGAAGTCTTGAACTTTGCCTAAATCTCTCATTGGAAATTTATATACCCACCAAGGCCATATGATACATTCATTGAAAACCACAAGCATATGACACTTTGTTTTTCATTGAACTTTGTCAAACCCATGACCCAATTGAGTGACATGCATGAACTTTTTGAATTGAAAACTCTTGTGCACTCCATTCATGCAAAATTTCTCACAATGAGAGTTTGCATCCCTCGATTACCCATCCGTCAAAAAGAAACTACATACAATACAAATGAAAGCCTCTCTAAAAATAAAAAGGAGTAGAAGACATGGCTACAAGAAAAAGAAAAAGCATCCACTCTTGAAAAAGAGTAAGAGTGCTCAAAAAAAAAGTAGCCATGTTTCATCCTTAAAAAAGGAGCAAATTCATGGGAGTTATCACCTCACCCCTCCATTCCATTCATGTGCACAAGAATTTTTCCCTTCACTTTGTTCATTGCATAAGTCTCTCATAGGATCAAGTTTTTGACTTAGTAACATATGCATTGCAAATGTGTGCCACATTCATCCCTACCAAGCTCCAGATATAGCCACTTTTAGTATAGGGACAAGAATTGGCAAAACATGCCATGGTGAGGACTCAAACACTTTGAGAGATTTGAGAGATTCCGATCGAGAAGGCAAGGGCAAATGTTTCTATGACTTTCAAATATAGCAATTGCCAAATCATTTCAGCAGAGAATGATCCAAGGGAACTTCATTCTAACCGTTCCACTTTTCAAACACCCAAGATTGATGTGGTAGCCACATACACAAAGGGGATCCATGAATTCAGGTATAAGTTGAAATATCTAGTATCCTTATTTTCTACCTTATAGCAAATTCGTGACAACACTCTAGTTCTTCTTGCCTTCACTCGAGGACGAGCAAAGGACTAAGTGTGGGGGAGTTTGTTGACGGTCCTTAAGTACCATATTTTGACCATCAATTCACCTCATAATGTGCATAAAAGAAACACAAAACATAGTGGTAGGGCTATACACTAACCCAATTCCACAAGTGTTGGTGTTTATTTGTACGCAGGAGAATTATTACCCAAAATACCAAAACATGCAGGGATGAATCCATGAAAATGGATTTCAATGAATCAGGCGATGACACGTGGCAACACATGGATCAAATGGCCCACAAACAGAAGAATATGAGGAGATCCAACGGTGTTGCACCCATATACATTAAGGGGGCCCACCTGCAAGCCACCTAGAGGAAGCACTCCCCGAGGGGAGGCTTGACCAGATCAATCGAACCAGGGGTTCGACCGACCCCTTCCTGGCGCCAAACCTGGTCAAATTACACGTGTTGGCTCCCCCCGGCATCCTGGAGTCAATGGTGACTGATTCACGCATTAATTGTGGCGGGAACTGACCCTTCTGCACCTATAAATAGACCTTCTCACCTCACTGCTCACACACACCAAAAGTTGAGAATAGTGCTACACTCCAAAGGTTTAGAGTAGTCCTAGAGGCTTCCAAAGTAGAAGGAGAGTGTGGTGAAGAGTCTAGGAGAAGGAGGCTTGGGCTTGTCAAGTCCCTCTTCTACACTTGTACCCCCACAAAGGTTTTACTCAATCAAGTAAGCCTTTGTGAATTCAATACAATTTTGATCTTTTATTCTTAGTAGTTTGCACAAGTAGTTACTTGTGGGTTCACTGCTTTAATTCATTAGAGGCTCTAGTTGTAGCTTTGTGTTCAAAACAACTAGAGTAGTGATTTAGAACGTAAGAGTGGTTCTTAGGTTATAAATCATCAGTGGATATCTCATAGACCCACGAATTGAAGAGGTAGGCATGACAGCCCTATCTGTCCTTCGTAATTCTCCACGTTCGGCTATGCAATAGGCTCTTGGCGGGAGTCGTCCTAGTATTTCTAGGAGTAAGCTCGTGCCCTAAGCAAGCATCTACTGCAAACTACCTTGAATTAGGATCAATACTTTGAATTCCTCTTTGTTCCTTGCCTACCAAACAACTTTGTGTCCTTGGGTGAGCTAGTTCGAAAGATTAGCACACACGTTCTTTGGATTTGATACCCTTGGGAATACTCCTTAAGGGGAAGTGCTACAACGGTATTTCCGTGCGCTTGCGGATAACTCTGTGGTGTTAAGAAATACCAACAGGGGGTAGGTTTGTAACACCCTCATTTTCATCCATCATGCATTGCATACATTCTAATATATGTTTAACATTAATACACATAAAAAGGAACAAGTTTAAAATCAATTAGAAACAAAAACACACTTAAGAATTCTGGAAAGTGCGGACTAGTCCAATTTTGGTACAGACTAGTCCGATTTCTCTTTGACCTCGATCGGACTTGTCTGTTTTTTTTTTGCAGACTAGTATGTTTTTGCCTCTTGACACTTTCGGACTTGTCCGATCTTGCTGCGGACTAGTCCGATGTTCCAAAACCGTTGGAAAATTTGCTAAGTCACTGAATTTGTTCGGACTAGTCCGGTGTTCCAGCGGACTTGTCCATTTTCCTCTCTAACTAAAGTCGTACTTGTCCGATTTTAGGCCAGACCTATCTGTTTTTCCCCTCTGGATAAGTTCAGACTTGTTCGATATCCAGTGCAGACTTGTCCGATTTCTTTCTGACTAACTTCGGACTAGTCCGGTCCTTGTCGGACTTGTCCGATATTTCGCGACTCTGAATTGATCTTTCATTTTACGACTTGTTTCTTTGGTTTCACATTAATTGGGCCTAGGGACGTCGTGGCTAACTCTTTTAGAGCCCATGTGGGACTCTAAACTGGCCTCTACTCATCCCAAACTCGAAATCTATCTAACCCTAGCCTCCACCTCTATATAAACAACCCCACCCCTTTGCTTGACATATATTTGCCACTTTTCCAACACACCCCAAACCCTAGCTCATGGATAGCTGCCACCAAGGAGGGAGAAGGAGATCCCAAGCAAGAAGAAGAGGAGGAGGAAACGAAATAGGATCAAGATCTCCACCAAATTCGCGTTCTTCATCAACAATTCACCATTAAGTTCTTTATCAACCCTAGATCATCGAGATCCAAGTGTTACCTCTAAGATCCAGGATTCTTTTGAGTCCTAGACACCTCGTATACCTTCTATTCTCTTTTCTTTACGTGAATTCAACCCCGTTTCCCAAAATTTACATTGATCTAGAAAACCCTAATTTGTTGTTCTCGCGCAGTGCAGACTTGTCCGGTCCCTAGCGGACTAGTCCGATTTTCCTGGTTAAATTGTTTCAAATTAATTCTAAAAGTAGATCTAATTAACTCGAAACCTGTATAAACTTGTTAAAAGCTATTAGGACTAGTTAGTGATGATTAAAAGCAACTCATTAACAAGTTCCACCTTGAATTTGTATTAATCATGCATGTCATGTCATGTTGAGTATTATTTGTGCACTCTTTGATTGTGTTTCTTGTCTTGTATGTTTATTGTATGGATTAGACGGATTTGCGCTAGAGAGTGTCGCGGAGGATCTCCAGCACCAAGAGTTTGAAGGCTTTGACATGAACCAATCCCAAGAGCAAGGCAAGTGTCCTTGAACATATTGATCCTGTTTTGACAATAAATGTTTTGTTTTCAAAACTGCATGCTTGTGTCAATTTTTATGGGAAATCCCATGATACGAAGTTTACTAGCTTTGTT
Source organism: Tuctoria greenei (assembly GCA_036927565.1). Taxonomy (NCBI): domain Eukaryota; kingdom Viridiplantae; phylum Streptophyta; class Magnoliopsida; order Poales; family Poaceae; genus Tuctoria; species Tuctoria greenei. The sequence continues at coordinate 216,890,313 of JAYESD010000003.1, read as the reverse complement.
TAACCACCCTTGTTACCTGGAATACATGGTAGAGAGTCGGGATGAGCTTTTTACCTCTTTTTCTTCGCTTAATTAATTGGGATGGGAAAACACCTATACCACTTAACTTAATTATGTATTTATGAGATCTGATTAACATGAACTGATTAATATGATGTGGAATTGGGTGATCTAAGCAAGCCTGGTATGTGGATGGGTTGGATGATATGGTGGTTTGCTTGCTTTAGATATAAGGACCGGTTCATGCGAGAATAAGCCAGGACTACAATGCCACCACGAGGCCAAGTATGAGTGTGGCATAGCTGATTAATTAGGGCTTTGCCAGTGCTATTTGGACCATTAAGGATGCTCGGGAAAGGGGTAGTCAGATTGGGTTTGTTGATAATTGGTGGGACTACCTTGGGATCCGAATGGCTCAAGAGGGGGCCCTTGGTTGAAGATGTGCTCAGTTGGAGGCATTGCCACTAGTGAAACCTCAGTGGGGTCTAAATAGGCTAGTAATCCCTTTGTAAAGGATATTTTGTGATCTCTTGGCCTAACACCAAGGGAAGTGTATTGGCATAAGGGAGGTTCTTTAGTCGCCGACGGGTGATGAAATCACGAACACGTAGGTAAAGTGGTACAACCTCTGCAGAGTGTGTCTAAAACTATCATGATAGCCGTGCTCCCGGTTATGAGTGCCTGGATGACCTACATGATTAGAGGGAACTTGGTATTGGGATGGTTATGGTAATGGTTGTGGTTGGTAATATGGTTATAGTTGGTTATGCCTTAATTTCTAGTATTGAATATGGTTATTGGCAATGGTGAAATCTGGAATTATTGATGATGATAATGAATTATGGACTAGTATTATGATGATTACATGGTTTATGATGGGTTTATTTCACATATATAATATATATTGCTTTCCAAATGATTTAATGTACTTTTCAGCACTTAGCCATTAATATATTCGTCATTTGTATCGGCTACATGTCATACTTTCGACACTTGCTGAGTACGATATGTACTCACCCTTGCAATTCCCCCCCCCCCCAATAGTTGCAGGTCAGGATTGGGAGTTTAACGGTGATAATGCGGAGTTTTAGGCCGTGTCTACCGTCAGCTTTGCCTGTGGAGTGTTGGAGCTATGCTATCCCTTATGCTTATTTGCTTAGATGCTTAGTTGCTTTATTAGATGATTCCGCTGCATTAGTTCAAACTTTCCATTAATATTCATTAGAGCTTGTATTCGAGGATAATATGGTTTGTGTAATAAAATTTGGTTAATTAATCTTGTCTTGTCATAATTTTCTATATATCCTTTTGTGAATGCACTCATGTATGTGTGTTAAACGTCCTAGGAACACATATGCGTTCACTTGGTTCATTTTTGGAACCGGGTGTCGCAGGCAGGTCCATAGCTACTAGACACGTGGCTGCACTGGAGCTTCCCCTGTTGAGAGAGCAGGTCCGGCAACCCAGGACATGTGGCAGCACCGGAGCCACCCTAAGGAGAGAGGTAGGTCCCGCTCTGCGGTACACGTGGCAGCACCGAAGCCACCCTAAGGAGGGAGGTACGTCCGGCACTGCGGGACACATGTTGCCTCCGAAAGTCTTCAATACTAGAAGGTGGAACTCGACGCGTCTTCTTCTAGTACGATGGGATACCTGGTATACAAGGTATCGATAGACGACATCTACATACAGAAAAGAAGAGCTAAATCAAAGAAATTTGAAGCCACTGATAATCGAGATCTAAAGGGGTAAAAAAATAGTAAGGAACATGAGTGGAGGAGAGGACTAACCCTTTGTTTTAAGATCCACTGATAATCACCGCAAGACTTTTAGAAGGGCACCTCCAAAGAGGGAAAGAATAGGGCAAGAACAGGGCAGATATTGCAGCCACTTATCTTCCATAGCTGGTAGGTCATAGAAGGGAAATAGAAAATCGAGACTTACCGATTTAACGCACGTCTCTTTATAGATGGAATGGGAGACAAGCCCGCTTCCATGACAAATGGAGATGCGCCTTACCGGTGGGTATGAAAGATGCGCCAGCTTCGATTATGAAAGGAGACATGTGCTATGAAAAGGTCGTCTCACTTATGAAACAAATATGAGTCACGCTCAAGTAAAGCGCGTATTCAGTTTGTCAGAGATGAGGGCGCGTCTCGGATACTTACTTAACCGATACAACTGTATAGTAACACGTCTCCTTCTACGTTCAATCGAGCCATGTCAGATCCTCCCTGAAGCGGGCTCATCTCGCTTAACCGTATCAGAGACGATCGCCTTTGAGCTCGTCTCCCATCTTTGTCTCCTATTTGGGTTTCTTACGTAGTGAGAACCAATCATTGGACCGATTCCAACCCACTCAACACCCTGATCGGGGGCGTCCAGCCACGCTCTGGCTGTGGGCCCCCTTTCACACCATGACATATAAAAAGAGGATGATTAAGGGGCTAACTGACCCTGGCGCGATTCCTAACCAACTAAGAAACCGATCTATTGAGTCACGGGAATGAGGGGAAGGCTCCCAGCGACGACCACATCGCCATAGAGGATCTGCACAGACGTAGTACATCGTCCAGCGCCGCAACCTCTTCTCATCCTCGGTCCTCTCTACAATGCAGGTTTGTCCATCTAAGGTATGTCCATTCATATCTTCTATGCTGATTTTCAATCTCATATTGTGATTAGAAACAAGCTCTGTTGTTCAGTACTCGATTGTTGCTTGATTGGATTAAGACCCGATAGATTAGCCGGTTGGGTCTAATAGAATATCTCAACAGTCCTAGCTAGTTACACCATGTGGTACACCCTGTTCCTCCACAAGCAGTGGGGTGAGGCCAATCCAGTAGCAGTGCAGGTGGCCATCGCTTCTCGTTTCTGTTTCACACTCTCGAGGCAACGTGCCAGTGCTGTGCTGGGCAGCGTGGTCAGGCAGGGCAGGTCGTCAGCACCACCACCACGGCAGGGCCCCTCCTACCGGCGCGGTCTGATGCAGCAGCCGGCTTTATGCGGAGAGGAGGGCCTTATTGGCCGCTACAGTGCTGGTCCTTGGTCGGGCCGCGGCCGGTCCGCCGGTGACAGCTTGGCCGGCTGGCCACCGTAGATGGGATGCGAGTTTTATACTCTTGTTCATGCTCTCATACGTTTTTTTTATCTCGGATCAACCAGCTCCATTTCGTATGAAACAGAGGTCCAGATACATAATAGTTTTCCCCCATTCCTAGCTCTATACCTTATCTCTTGAACTACCGAATGGAAGGAAAACTGGAAGTAAAGTATCCATGGGGTTTAAAGTCTTGCAAATCAGGTCACCAAGACCACCAAAATAAGGACACAACTATAGTCTTGATTAACGAGCACTGGAACCCATCAACCACATGAGATTGCGAAAAGTCAGACCATAGAGACGCATGGAATTAGTTCTCCTGTGCCCTCCATCTTGACGGCACAAAAGCTCAGCGATCCGGAGCAATGTCATCCCGATCAGGCAGCATAAGGATCCTGCCCTGCGCCTAAAGGATTTTCATAACCTCCTTGAGCATCTGATTCGCCCCATGTTTTATGATTTCCTGCAAGTCTTGCTCAAACAATCCTGACCAATAAGATAATAAAGAACAAGTTACTATCAGGATCTCACATGGATGGTTAATGTTCTTACCATCGAAACAAGATCTGTTTCTCAGGGTCCAAATCGCCCAAAAAAAGTGGCAATGCCCAAAGGATAAATTTTTTTGAAACCGGGCACATTAGTTTTAATCCAAGTCCAGTATTGTCTGATATTCGTAGGTCTATTATTAACATTAAGGAACTTCGCAATAATAGACCAGACCAATTTTGCAGAAGGACAGGAAAAAAACATATGATCCATAGTTTCTGCTTCAGTATAGAAGCGACAAAAGATATCACCAGTCCAGTTTCTCCTAACCATAACATCCTTTGTTGGTATAGCTTGATTTTCTATTTGCCACAGAAACAGCCTAATTTTAGGGGGTAACTTGGCTTTCTAGATACGATTATAATTAGGAGCTGAAGCACTTAAAGATAATCTATCATACCTTGAACTTACCGAGAAAATCCCAGGTTTAGAATAAATCTATGTTACCTTATCATCACAGTTCTGAATACTCTGAGAATTCAACTTTTGCACCAGGGAATACCACTGACCATGTAGTACGGTAGGTAGATACGGAGAAAAATGGATATTCCAATTATTAGCAGCACAATTGGCAACAGTTATGTTTTTATCACTAGAAAAGTGAAAGAGTAGAGGTGAAGAAACACACAAAGGTTTATTGTCGATCCAAGCATCTAACCAGAACCTGATATTTTTCCCATTCCCCAAAATGAATCTCCTACAAGAGATATAAAGATCTCTGATTTTTAATAGGTCTGACCATATGGGGGAGTCAGTGTTCTTATGTTTCACTGCACCAATAGGTCTACCTTTAAGATATTTAGCTAAAACAATTTCACTCCATAAACTTTTATCCACTTCCAATTTCCACCACCATTTGGTCAATAGGCTGACATTCATTTTTCTAAGATCTTTAATATTTAGTCCACCTTTCTTCTTGCTCAAGCAGATTTTTTCCCATCTGACAAGGTGATACTTCTTTTTCTTGCATCCACCTTGCCAGAAGAATTTCCTCCGAGCTGTATCCAATCTATTCACTACTGTTTTTGGTAAAAGAAACATCGACATATGATATATTGGAGTATTAGATAAGCTAGAATTTATTAATACCATTCTGCCTGCTTTAGAAAGGTTGTTTCCTTTCCACAACTCAATTTTTTGTTCACCTTATTTTCCATAGCCTGCCAATCATTGTTGTGTATTCTATTAGCTGAAACAGGAACACCCAAATATTTGATTGGGAAAACCCCTATTTGACAGTTAAAGATATCTGCAAATTGAACAGCCTTGTCCATATATATTATTATCAACTGAAAAAAATCACTCTTATCAAAATTGATTTTCAACCCAGACATTTGTTCAAAAATAGCCAAAAGTAATTTCATATTATAAGCTTCCTCTATATTCTCTCTCAGACAAATTATGGTGTCATCTGCATATTGCATAATAGCTACACCCTTATCCAAAAGATTACTGACAAGGCCATTAATAAGCCCATTATTCTGAGCAGTATGAACCATCTTGGATAAGCAATCTGCTACAAAGTTAAACAGCAAGGGGGAGAGAGGGTCACCCTGTCTTACCCCCTTAAAACTCTGAAAATGAGGACCAATTGAGTTATTCAATTTAACACTTAGTGTTCCATTCTCTAGTATCTTAGTTATCCACATGCACCACTGGTCATTAAAACCTCTGGACTTCAAACATTTTTTCATAAAGTCCCAGTTAACTTTATCATAGGCTTTTTCAAAGTCTAATTTCAAGATGATGCCATTTTCATCCTTATTAATCTTGGTCTCATGCAAAATCTCATGGAGAGCTAAAACACCATTCATAGTGTTTCTCCCAGGGATAAAGGCAGTTTGTTCTCTATGAATAATTCTAGCAGCCACCTTTTCCAATCTAGCAGTCAACACCTTAGTGAACCATTTATATAAGCTATTTAACAAACAAATAGGTTTATACTGTCTGATCTGCTCTGCATTTTCTATTTTAGGCAACAAGGTAATGATTACAAAGTTACATCTGTAAATGTCCAACTCCCCCTTATGGAATTTATCAAATAACTCAATAATGTCTTTTTTAATGACACTCCAGTTGACTTGGTAGAATTCAATAGGAATGAGGTCAAGACCAGGGGCTTTATTTTTTTCCATACTAAAGAGGGCTTGCTTAATCTCATCCTCCTGAAACTCTCGGATGAGATGTTTGTTTTCCTCCTCAGAAACAAAATCACCATAACTCCAGAAATCTCTACATAAATCAAAAGCATTACCTCTGGCCTTCCCAAAAAGGTCTTTATAGTAGTAGGTTGAATGTTTTAACATATTATCCGTCCCGTGAATAACACTTCCTTCACAATTGAAAGAAAAAATTATGTTCTTCCTATTATTTCCATTAGCAATTCTATGGAAGTAATCTGTATTAGAATCTCCTTTAAGAAGCCAATTTTGTTTACTTCTATTCAACCAATATAATTCCTCCATCTCATAAATTTGAAATAATTAAGTTTGAGCATGACATTTATATTTAACTTCTTCTTTGGTTAGCCCCTCATTTTCTTCTTTGTCCTCAATCAGCTTAATGTTATGTTCTAACTCTTTCTTTCTTTTCTTAATTTTGCCCCAGCCTTTAAGATACTTCTTAATCTTCTTCAGTTTAAAAAGAACTCTACCCATTGGATCTATGTCTCTAGTGTGCTCATTCCATAACCTCTTAACAATATTCAAGAAATCTTTATTTTTAAGCCAAAACATGCTCTCATACGTACTCCTATTAATGTGTCACAATTTTATTAGTTTTTTTTTAATGCTCATATTAACTATTATCTCTTACAACGAATAAGATTCTGACTTATTGGCGGGAGCACGTATAAGAACACATAAGTATATAAGCTACATCCCCGTAGATGCCACGTGAATGGAAGCTGCAATCAGCCTCTGCTTATCCACTCCACCTTGCTGCTTTCTTGGCTGCCGCGTTTCTTCCCTTTGCAAGGCACTCTTAAATAGCCAGCGCCTATCAGCGCCCATCTCTTCATTCAACTAATGGCTTCTGATCTGCATTGCAAGACACATCAACTGGTCCATAGGGAGAGAGAACGAACAATGGCAGGGAAGTAAACAGACACACTGGCGACACAATCTTAACATCATGCATGCATCTCACGTTGTACCCTTCTTTGCCTCTCTTTTCCCATCCCGACCTTTTGCTTCATGTAATCATGTATCAAAAACAACCAGAACACGACATGTGTACACACCAAAACCCAAAAAAGAAGACGGAAAAATTGGTAGGCACCGGTCAAGCCTTCTAAGCTTCCAAGTGCTGCTCACTTCTATCTACTGATCCAAGCTGCTGCTGGGATCGTCAGCAGGGTATATGTTACTATGTTAGCTTCTCCATATTCACTTGTGGTTCGCTTGCTTCGATGATATGTGCTCATGGGGAAACAGCAGCACATCTTGAGCTTGGAGATGAAGGGTCATTTCATTAGTTATTGATCCGAGAGCCTGACAACGTCAGCAAGCTATCTTATCGCGGATGCCGCCACCTGATCGCACGGCTCGGATATGCGTGGCCGGAAGATCACCGGCGCCCCGTACTGCGGGTGGAGCAGCATCAGGACCGTCGGTGCGTGGAAGTAGTTGGGCGACAGCCGGAACTCGAACCGTTGGAGTATGATGGCCACCGTGAGCCTGGCCTCCAGCAACGCCAGGTTCTGGCCAAGCACATCCGCGCGCCCATCCCGAACGGGATGAACGCCGCCGGGTGCTTGCACGCGCGCGCCACGTGGTCCGCGAACCGCGCCGGATTGAACTGCGTGGCGTCGGGCCCCCACAGCCGCGCGTCGTGGTGCACGGCCATGATCGGGATCAGCAGCTCCGTGTCCCGCGGGACCAGGCACCCTCCGAGCTCCACGTCGGCTTTGGCCCGCCGCACCGTCGCCACCGCCGGCGGGTACAGCCGAAGCGTCTCGTTCAGGATCATCCCGAGCTGCATGCCAGTGGAGCCAGAACGCGTCAGCTCAGCTCATCGGATGTTATTAGTTCGAAATGTTCGGAGAATTATTATTTTTTTCTTTGTCAAGAGCCACGAGCTTACAGTCTTGAGCTTGGCGAGCTGCTCGCGAGAGGGGATGTCGTGCGCGCCGCAGACGTCGAGGACCTCCTGCCGAGCCCGATCCTGCCACTCGGGGTGCATGGCGAGCAAGACGGTGGTCCACGTAAGGAGGTTGGACGTTGTCTGCTTGGCGGCGAAGAAGAACGTCTTGCACTCCTCCACGATGTCGTTTACGGTGATGGGGCTCACCTTGCCTCCGACGCTGCCCGCCTTGATCAACAGGCCGAGGAGGTCCTTGCCGCACCCACGGAGCTTCTCATCATCAGCGGCCTCCTGTCGCCGGCCGATAAGCGTCAGCAGGTTCTTTTTGATCTCCTTCCTATTGTGACATATCAATAGCAGTACGTATGAGAGCATGAAACGAGAGTATGAAAGCCGCTTCCCATCTACCATGGCCAGAAAGAACCTGGTGAATGGAAGCTGCCATCAGCGATAGGCGCCCATCTCTTCATTCAACTAATGGCTACCTGATCTGCATGCATTGCAAGACACATCAACTGGTCCATAGGGAGAGAGAACGAACAATGGCAGGGAAGTAAACAGACACACTGGCGACACAATCTTAACATCATGCATGCATCTCACGTTGTAGGAATCTGATCATTTGCGACGGTCACGACCGTCACAAATAAGCAGAAAACCGTCTCAAATCAGCAATTTGCGACGGTTCTCCTTATTTGCGACGGTTTTTGGCCATCGCAAATGTCTTGTCGAAATTAAGCATGTTTGCGATAGCGTCACAAACTATAGCCCGGGCCTAGCCGATGGGCCCTATAGGTCTATTTGCGACTGCCGGACTGTCGCAATTAATAACCTATTTGCGACGGCCTGGCCGTCGCAAACTATAGCCCGAGCCCAGCTTGACGGGCCCAACAACACGATTTGCAACAGCCGGGGCGTCGCAATTATGGACCTATTTGCGATGGCCAGAATCCTTATTTGCGATAGTACTGTATAAAAAGAAGTCGCAAATAAGATTTTTTTTATTAAAAAACAGAAAATGCTACCCGGCTCGATGGCTAGAAACACAGAACATACATAATTAACAGTTCATCACAACAGACATTATACACATCGTCATTACGACGTCCATACATCACATCATCGTCAACAAACCGAACAAGGGCTCACTCGCCCGTCTGACTTCCGAAGCCACCAAAGTCGTCGTCGCGCCTCACTCCAAGTGACGGTAACGACGACGATGAAGTTTGAGCAGCCTCGCCGATCCTTGCAATTCATGAAATTTTGAGTTAGAATAGATCAACATATCTCTCTCTCCCTTCTCTCTCTTTATCTCCATCTACATCTCCCTCTTCATTCCACTCTCTCTATCTCAATCTATCTTTCTCTCCCTCTCCTTTCCCTCCCTTCCTCTCCCTCTATCTCCATCTCCCTCTCTCCCTCTATCTCCATCTACATCTTCCTCTCTCCCTCTATCTCCATATACATCTCTCCCTCTCCTCTCCCCCCTTCCTCTCCCTCTATCTCCATCTACATCTCCCTCTCTCCCTCTCCTCTCCCCCCTTCCTCTCCCTCTATCTCCATCTACATCTCCCTCTCTCTCTCTTCATTCCTCTCTCTCTATATCAATCTATCTCTCTCTCCCTCTAAATTGCTCCCTCTCCATCTCAATCTATCTCTCTCTCCCACTGTCTCCCCCTATCGCTATCCTTTTCTCTCCATCTTTCTCCCTCTTATAACTCTATCTTTCACTCTATCTAACTATCTCTCACTCTCTTTCCTTGCTCTATTTCTAGATAAGTTGAAGTAAAACTAGAATTGTTAAGTTAACATAAAAATTACCTGACCCGCAGAAGAAGGGTCGCCTGGAACGACCGGTAGTCATGGTAGCTGGATCCCAAGACCTTGCCCCCAAGCCATGACCTATCATTACAAACATTAGATGTTACCTATTAGTAAGTCATTTGCGCTAAATTACTTAGAACTTTGGTTTTCATTTTGTTACCTCTATTGTGTCCTGCATCTGCGCCATCCATGTTGCTTGGGAAGAGATCATGGCTCCATCGTGATCCTCTGCCATTCTGCCTCCCTCCTTTCCTCCTCCTATCGCCTGAGGTTCTCTTCTACGGTTTGTCGGAGGGACTGCATCTTGATATCTCTTTGCGAGACGCGGCGACCTGACGTGCCCATCGATGAAGACTATGTGGAGCAGCCTCTCGCAGGTCTTGCCGCCCTCGAGTCGACAACTCTATCAAATATGGCGAGCCTATAGAAAAAGAATTAGTAATATGAAATTGAAATGTCTTAAATATTTTGAATTGAAAACGATAAAATGACTTATGAATCACCTTCTGTGGGCTTTTCCACCTCCGCTTGCATATGCGGCTTGAGGATCGATTGGTTCATGTTCCCAATCGAAACCTCCTGAACGTTGTTGTACTCCTAGTGATGGGCGCGTGCGTAGTCCTTCCACGAAAGAGCAGGCACCCCGTCGATGATCCCGGGATAGTGCAAACGCACTAAGGCCCCGAGGACACTGGTCACCGGTTTGTGGTGTCTCTCACCGGTGAAAGACATGTCGTACCAAGCGCTGCAAGATATTTATTGATTCATTACTTAAGTAAACAAAATAAACCATAATTGAACACTACAATTTTATTACCTGTCTCTAACTGGACGAACCACGATCCTCTGTGAAGGGATCACATGAGGTTTGACAAAGTGAGTCCTCCTGATCCCCCGCGTCTGCTCGGGAACCACGTCTGGTGACCTAGAAGGCTCGTCACCAACCGAGCAAAAGGGATCAGGAACAGAAGGCTCGCCAACCGAGGGCTAGCTAGCCGAGTGCTGGCTCATCGAAGGGTAGCAAAGCTCAACTGGTGCCGTAGCCACTAAGTCAGTCGGTGAGGACTACAACAATCAAATAATTCATAAGTAAGTTTAATTGGAAATTGTACTTGAAGAATTTGTCAAAGACGAGTGAAATTTACCTGTGACGAAGCCCTAGAGCTGCTCAGAACGTACCCCAGCAGCTAAGAGGGTCTGCTCCCGGACGATGAGGCACCAGCGAAAGCATCCTCAGCTCTAGAGGGAAAGAACCCCTTCGTCAGCACCACCTTCTTACCCTTCCTTGACGCCATCCTTTTTCAATAGATAATCAGTAGATATACAAATAAGATATAGAAAATTCATGTTACTATCTTCAAGAAAATGTTACTTGTAATCACTTTCAAAATTCATCAACATCATTATCATGTGCCCTACTCCTTAAACCAGCCCAATTGTCGAAGTGTGTCATCGACACTTCTTCTAGTACTACTAGATCGTAGCCCATGGAGGTTCATGATTGGTTGGGACGCGTGTGAGATTATGAACAAGATAGTGACACGGGGATTTTTACGTGGTTCGGGCCGCCTGAGCGTAATACCCTACTCCACGGGTGGTTGTTGTATGTATGAGTATGCCTATGTGAGCGCTTGATTCCGCCTGTCCTTTGTACCGTGCTGCACAACCCTTTTATAGTCCAAGGACTGACCGTTACATTGTTAGCCTGGCCCGACAAGTGGCCCCGACGGTGTTCAATTACCTAATACATGATATGTATGTATTAAGCACATTTAACAGTGATAACGTTCCTTAATGGCGGCGTTACTGGTACTAAAGGTCACCTAATCGTGTGTCATTAACATGACATTAATGACACGTAATTAGGTCTTGTAAGTGTAGCTTTAACTGTCTCTTGAATGTTCGCACCATTGGAGATCCGTCTATCTTCCCGTTGCTGGCTTAGGTCTAGAGGCTCGACACGTGGTAGCTTTGGAGCTTCCCTCTGTGGGAGGCGGGTCCGAAGCCGCTATACATGTGGAAGCACCGGAGCTTCCCTCTACTAGGGGTTAGGTCCAGGGCCCCTAGACATGTGGCACGACCAGAGCTTTCCTATACAAGGAGTTAGGTCCGGCCTTGCTTTACACATGGCAGCACTGGAGCTACCCTAATGAGGGAGGTGGGTCCAGTGCTACGAGACACGTGGAGCCTTCGGAGGCCTTCAACTCGGACAGGTGGAACTCCTTGGCTTTTCTTGCGGTATCATGGGATATCCGGTACACAGGGTACTAATAGTGGCCCCCGGGCCCACCTTTGGAGGAAACCCTTTGGGTGAAATTATTCTAGTAAAGGTGGGACCATCTTCAATTCCCGTGCTGTGGCTTCAAAGGTATTGTCTTGGGCCATTAGGACGACGGTCTGTAGTTAAACCATCGCTGTGCGGCTCTTCTGGATGCAGCAGGTGAGATCCTGGCGTGCGGATCTCACGCAATTTAAGGTCGCCAGTTCCCAATACGAAAACCGTATCTGTTCCGAGCGCCCTGTTAGGCCACCGCCCTCGGGCTTCCAACTTCCCATCATGACAACGGTTCACCTGGGGTATTAACTTCGAATTTTTCTCCGAAGTGGACCTGAGCCCATTTGTCATTGACAGGGTAGGTTTTTGAAGTGTGATCTTGATCGCGCTGCGATTTCCATCCAAGCGTTGCGGAGGCTTACTTAAGAAGGAAAGCTCGCACGGTTTGATGACTCTTTACGCTTTCATTCGAAGTTGCGCTCAGAGCCTCCCAACCTTTGCATAGCCCTTCCAACTTTCGCTCTCCTTTGCCACGATGGAGTTGGGTCTTCCTCGCAGCAAGATCACCAGCGATGAAGATCTGAAGAGGGTCCGGACCTACATGGGGTGGTCCAGCGACTCCTTCAACAACGACATCTACTTCGGCAAACTTCCCTTCAAGAAGAAGCGCACCGGCGAGATCGTCTTCTCGGCGTATGCCATGGTGGGTTTCATCCCACCATTTTCAAGCTTCTTGCTAATGCTGCTGGACTTCTGCGGTCTGTAGCTTCACCACCTCGGCCCCCACTCCTTTTTTCTTGTGGCGACCTTTTTCCACTTCTACGAGATGTGGGTGGGTGTGCCGCCATGCATCGAGCTCTTCCGAACCTTCTTCACGGTCCACACTACCGGTAAGGGGACAGAGCTAATTTGCTTCCACTACTTCGTGAAGCGCAAGAACTGCTCCTTCAAGTACTTGAAGACCTTCCCTTCTGGCAAGTGGGACAACTGAAAGAAAGACAAGGTGATCATCGCAGTGGAGGAGCACAAGAGGTTGGAGTTGCCCAAGAGCCTCCCCAATGTCGACACTAATGCCTGGAATGCAGTTCCGGAGCTGTTCAAAGCATACAAGCCCATCCTAAGGAGGAATCAGGAGTTCGTAGAGGGTGGTGTGACCCCTCAGATGGTCTTCGACAACTTCCTTCTGAATAGGTGAGCGCCACTGAAGACGACGGAGTGGCTAGCATGGGCCTTCAACAGTGAGATGGATCACAACCGGATTGAAGCCGGTTTTAATACTAACTTGGATGATGAAGCTTTGAAGCTCCATCTCCAGAAGTTTCAACATGGGGCTATCTCTCGTGACGCCTTGACCTCGCCAGCTGCCTTCCTCCCTCTAAACATGGTTCCAGAGGTTAGTAGGGAGCTTTGGAGGAGAATGCCGAAGTTGGACGACCTCGGCGTGGTTGAGAGACGCAAGACCTCCAGGATTACAATTCCCAGAGCTTCAGAAAGGGTGGCCCCCACTGCTCCGAGCCAGAAGGTTGATGATGTCGGCAAGGGCAAGGGCAAAGAGCCGGCCGAATCTTCCAGCCAGAAGAGGAAGTCCAGACATGCTGATGGGAGCTCACTCAAGTTGGCTCTGTCTCCAGCAGCTTCTACCCCCCCCCCCGGCCCAGCACAGCTTCAGCGACCACGCCTCCTTTGGTGTCGGCGCGCTCGAGGGGCGCTAGCTCCAGCAAATTGCCTTCGGCTCCAGTGCTGGCTGCGGGCTCCAGGTCTGGAAGTCCTTCCCAGCCGAGGGAGGACTTGGATGAGGTAACGCCAGAAGTTGTGGCAAGTTCCGGGCAGCAGTCCGGAGCCTCCACCACACTGGAGGCGATGGGTTCTTGCTCTGACCGCCCGATGAAGAGGTTTCACGCTGGCTGGAGTGGTAGCATCCCCAAGTAAGCATTGTCATCTCACCTTGAGGTGCTAATTTTGTCTTTATCATGTCTTGAATTTTTTCGATCTTTTGTTTCCAGGGTGTCGAAAAAGAAGACCGAAACTTTGGCTCCTGCTACAGCAACTGAGGTTGTGCAGGCGGAAGCTCCATCTTCAACCCCTATGCCTCCTCAAGTGTTGGCTGAAGACACAGCAGTTCCGGCGCCAACTGTCGTGGACTTGGATTTAGAGTCGTCGCTAGAAGCTCCCGTGGTAGCATTGGACCGTGGGGGAGATGTTCGTGATAATGCGCCAGTAGCTGTTGAGCTGGCAGGTGAAGCTCCGATGCACGAGACGAAGATGGTGGAAGCTCTGGCGTTTGAGCCAGACGTAACCGAAGCTCCAGCACCTGTGCCAAAAATTGTTGAAGATCTGGCGACTGAACCGGAAGTGCTTGAAGTCCCAGCTTCCGTGCTGGAGGTTACTGAAACTCCAGCACCTGAGCCGGATGCAACAGAAGTACCGGTGCGTGAGCCAGTGGTGGTGGGGGTTCCCAGCGAAGCTTCAACGCAAGCCCCAGATATAGTTACTCTAGAGGTGCTCATATTGGAGCCAGAGAGCCCAGAGGTGTCGGGGGCAGGCCCTCCACCTAAAGAGTTGATGGTTGGAGATCCGGCAGATGGACCTTCAACGTCAGCTCCGGTGGTTGGAGTTCCATCGGTGGGACCCTCCACGATGTCTGTAGAGGCAGTAGAGCTCCCGCAGGGCGGCCCTGGCGCCGCAGAACTGTAGGGTACCACTCTTGTACCGTGGGACCCAACTTTTATGTCAGAAGACCCCTTGGAGCCGGCAGAGGAGATTCCAGAAGGTCCGGAGCCAATTCATTTGGCTTTGTCTATCGACAACGCCTGCTCCAGTCTCCGTCAAGTTCAGCTCGCCTTCGATCATGACAGTAAGGTCCTCGAAGAAGAGCGCCACACCTTAAGGCATTGGCGCAACAGACTTCACTTCGAGACCAAGCTGGCACAAACAAGGCTTGCTGACTAGTAGGAATGGGTCGAGAAGGAAAAGGTCCGAATGATATAATGGGGCCAGTTGCTAGATGAGCGGGAGGCTTCCATCATGGTCCTTGATGCGAAGTATTGGGAGATTCTTGAGCATGCTAGGAAGAGCAATGAGGCTGCTGACGATCGTCATGACAACCTCAACAAGCTAAATGAGGTTTTCCTTAAGCACCGAGGGGACCTCAATGAGAGGGAGGAGAAACTCCTGGAGAAGCAGGAGGATATTATGAAGAGGGAGGAGGATCTCACCTAGAGGTTGTCTCTGGGGGAGGAAATCTTGGCCGACCGCACTAAAAATTTTGAGCAGCGGTGCAAGCAGGAGGAGGAGAAGCACTGGAAGATGGGTCAGGAGCTCTCCAAAATAGAAGCTGATGTCGCCACCAGGGAGGAGAAGGTGAAAGGCAGGGAGAAAGACCTGGCGAACTGCCGGAACCGCATCCACCTCTGGGAGTCAAAGCTTGTCGACCCTGAAAAGCAGGTGGCTGAGAGTATTCAGCAACATGCTAAAGAGGTCGAGTGCGTCGCCCGGGAAGGTTCGGAGCTTGCAGCCACCAGAAGGTCCTGGAGGAACTCAAGAATTCGAGGGAAACGGAGTCCCATCAAGTATGGGACTTTCTAGGGCACGCTAACAAGGCTTTGGTCCCGCTTGGCTTCAGCCCGGTACGTCCGGATGACTCGGAGCCAGAGCTGGACAAGGCGCTGATGGCACTGAGCTCTACCAGCATTAAGCTGGATGCGATGGGTAAAGTTATTGTCGACCAACTAGAGACAGAGGGAAATTCTCTGGCCAAAAACATCGTTAAATATGTGCTGACATGTTTCAAAAGCCGAGACCCCCAACTTTCTCTAGATTCGGTGTTTGAAGGGCCCATTACTGAAGAGGAAGATGCCACCAGGGCTAGCGTTCAAGAAGCTGCTTAGAAAGTTGCCTCGTATTTCCATAGGACCTAGGACCTCCAGTAGCCAGGACGTCTTTCTTTTGCCTTTTCCTTTGTAATCCTCATTTTGTAATCCAATCCTTCAATGAATAAAATACAATATTTTTGAAATGAATGAATTCCATTTTGTATTCGTCTTCAATACATTATCCTTTACTTTATTGGCCCCCTAGTAGATGTACACAATTTGATTGCGAACATGTACCAAAAGGATTTGACAATGTCTTGACGACTTCACTTCTCACTCGTAGCCAGAAAGTTAGCTCCAAGTTCCAAATTTTGCCTCCAACTTCTCCAGGGACCCTTTGTTACGTCGATGGTGGGCCCCCTGGGAGTTGTCGGAGCTAGGTAGGTCCGACGACGCCCACTGCCAACGCTTAGAATGTCAACGGCGGGCCCCCTTGCGGTTGTCGGAGCTTGGTAGGTTCAACGGTGTCCATTGCCAACACATAGAGTGTCGACGGTGGGCCCCCTAGCGGTTGTTAGAGCTTTATAGCTCTGACGATGCCCACTGTCAACACTTAGAGCGTCGACAACGGGCCCCCTGGGATCGTCGAAGCTTCCCGACTTCGATGATATCCACCATCAACGTATAATACATCGACGGTGAATCCCTTCGGGGTGATTTATTTGCCATCTTCACTTGGATTGCTATTTATTCTTCACGTCGATGGCTGGCCCCAATGGGAGTTGTTGGAGCTTGTTAGCTCTGAGGACGCCCACTTTCAACGTATAAAACGTCGACAGCGGGCCCCCTGGGTATTGTCGGAGCTTAGTAGCTCTGGCAACATCCACCATCACCATGAAAATTCCATTTTTCCCGCGCGTTAAAGACAAGAAAAATAGTAAAATTCATTCTCTCGTCTATAAGTTGTTTGCGGCTTAATTTTCTTATTTGAAATTTAGGTCCGACGAAATTCAACATGACAACAAGTAAATTGATGTAATCTTTTCAGATCCGAATGCCTTCCGGACCCGCCCTACTAAGCCCTGCCGGAATATAGGTAGAGTGGCGTACTTAGGATGTGGACCAGTCTAAGTCGATAGCGCACTCCGGACAAGTCTTTGGCTTTGGCGTTCAGGCGAGTAGACCATCTAGCAACGCTAAGATCCATAAAAGATCAAGAATATTACTCGTATATCATATGAATAATTCGGACTAAATATAAAGAAGAATTGCACAACTTCATTATAGACGATAAGGAAAACATAATAAAAGTAAAATGAGCCTGTACAGAATTAATGCATGTGGAGTCTGCCTTCACATAACAATGTCTTTCATTATAGGTCTGAATTACAGAGGAGACAAGGACACACTAGGGGTACGGAACCAGGCCAAGTGTGCTATTAATCTTGTTCTAACCCAGGATAGGTAAGCCCCACTTTCAGTACAGGGACAAAGTTAGGTGGGCTTGAACTTTCCGGACCCTCCCGAAGGGGTCCGGATGTTCTCCTTTAGGACCTACCCGACTTTGTGTATAGACTCTATAACTTACATTGTGTGTAATTATAGACTCACCTCTGTGAAACTAAGCATAAAACTTATGGAGGTACTCGATGTTCCAAGGATTGGGAAGCGGAGTCACGTCCTCTGTTGCCAAGCGAACGCATCCGGGACGAGATACTTTGGTCACTCAGAAGGGACCTTCCTAGCTGGGGGACAGTTTCTTCATCCCTTCACGAGTTAGTATTCTTCGCAGCACCAACTCGCCTTCTTCAAGCTGTCGGTTGCGCACATGCCTTTGGTGATATCACCGCAGCGCCTGGCGATATCGTGCATTCCGAACAGCTGCTTGGGACCTTCCCTCGTCGATGAGGTCAAGGTCTTCACATCGGAGCTTGTCCTGCGTGGCTTCATTGAAGGTCCAGTCCTAGAGTGACCCCAAGGTGATCTCCGGAGGATGGACCGCTTCAGCTCTGTACACTAGGAAGAAGGGTGTCTCTCAAGTTGACCGGCTAGGTGTTGTCCCGCTCGCCCACAATGCGTTTGGAAGCTCCTCTATCCAATTGGCTCCATGTTTCTTTAGGTGCTCGTAAGTGCGCGTCTTGTGTCCTTTCAATATTTCTGCATTTGCTCTCTTGGCTTGGCCATTACTTGCCGGGTTAGCTACTGATGCGTAGTTGAATGTGGGCCTAGAGGGGGGGTGAATAGGCCTTTTTGAAAGTTGTCGGATCCTGCAACACTCAACAACAAGCTCAATACCAGAGATATCGAACTAGTCCGGTAAAGTGCGGACTAGTCCGGTGTTCACGGACTAAGTTGATTAATCTAGATCGATTAGGTTGATTATTTTATGTGTGCAGCGGAAAAATAGAACCAAATAAAGATTTCACAGTTATATACTAGATTATATCACAATTAATTCTTATATTTAACAATTGAACGTAAGATGAGTAAAGATTATGAAACCCTAGATTATATTGATGAATTAGAATGATGAGCACCAAAACAAAACACAAGGATTTATCCCGTGGTTCGGCTACCACAAAAGGCAACCTACATCCACGTTGAGGAGTCCACAAAAGGACCAGGTCTTCTCCAACCCTACCCTCATTGGATCGCCATGAAGGCCAATCCTCTTCCACTAACCACAAAGGGGTGAATAACCGAATTCAAGGGGCCTTCTCACACGTTGAGAGCTCCCTTAGATTACAACACAAATTTCCACCAAAAACACACTCAAAAGATTACAATTAAAACGCAGGAGTGTGTTAGAGAATCAAACCAAGAGCTCAATGTGATGTTCCAAGTGTCTCTCCAATGATCTAGAATGAATCCTCAAAGTATTGATTGTTGTTGCACTTAATTTTATGGAGGGATGTAGTTTTTGAGGCTCTTGGGAGGTGTGACGCGCTAGGGTTCGACAGTGTGCAAAAGAAGGCCGTGCACCTCTATTTATATGGGGTTTCTAAAAGTGACGGTTAGGGTTCAGAAAGTTCGTACTAATCCGTGGTGGTCACCGGACTAGTCCGGTGTGCTGTGTGTAGCAAACCCTAAGTACCCCAAAATATCGGACTAGTCCGGCTAAAAACGGACTTGTCCGATTTCGCTACTGGAAATCTTTGGACTAGTCCGATATCCATCGGACCTGTCCAGACATGTGAAACTCTAAGTGAGTTAGATTACAAGTCCGCACTTGGAGGACTTGTCCGATGTAGATCAGAGGGTTTTTCGGACTAGTCCGTACAAATATCGGACTTGTCCGATATGGATCAGAAGGAATATCGGACCAGTCCGATTGTGATCGTACTTGTCCGATTTTGTGTGACTTGTGAAGTGTTTTAAGGACTAGTCCGTACTGAGGAGGACTAGTCCAATTCTAGTCAGAAGAATATCGGACTAGTCCGACAGATGTCGGACTTGTCCGATCTGGTGCAGAAAGGTTATCGGACTAGTCCGGTTGTGATCGGACTAGTCCGGACCTGTGTAACTTTGTGCAATGTGTTTGTTTAATTTGTGATTGAGCTATTGAGGTGAGTTCCCTTAACGCACTCCATACCTAATAATCTATTACTCTTCTTCCTTGAGCTCATCTCCATTTTGCTCCTCATCCTTCCTTCTTTTTGGTATTTTGCTCATTTTCCTATCATAGGCCTGCACTCATCTCAACAAATAGGTTAGGATCCCAATTGCTTGTCATAAATCATCCAAAACCCACAATAGAGTCCTAAAGGCACTTTCAATCTTCCCCTTTTTGGTGATTGATGACAACCAATTGAGATTTCACAAGATATGATAAAAATTGAGATTTTCATAAAGTATGCACATATGAGTCAAAGATACATCAAGCAGTGAAAGAATTATCCATATGTGCATTCTTTATGGTGGGATGCATAACTAAGTATATTGAGACATTGAGAATGACATAATTTACATTAATCAACCAAAGCCAAGCATATATGTCATTCCAGGAGTAAGATTACAGATTTCAACAAGTACTTCTCAAGTTAATTAAGCATTACATCACAAAACCATAACTAACTTAGGAACAAAGTTAAAACACAGCAAAGCTCAAAAATAGACAAGAAGCATAAAAGGAGCTCTCTCCTCGCATCCTACAGCTAAAGCTAAGACTCCCCCTCAATCTCTCCCCCTTTGGCATCAAGACACCAAAAAGAAGGAGAGGAGGGTCCTAGGGTCTTCACTCTTCACTATCGGTCCTCTCATCGTTATCTTCATCTTCTTCATCTTCAGCTTGATGAGGAGGAGAAGGAGGAGGGGCGGAGGCGCTCGAGCCCCCAACGCCAAAGTAGGCAAGTTCGGATGGGGTCAAGGGCCCGAGCTTAGTGTAGTTCGGGTCAGAGTCCTCAGAGATCACTGGAGATCCAATGGGGTCGATCTCCAGCTTCTGGCAGATTTGCATCACATTGGCCTTTATGTACTTCATGTCCTCCTTTCTTTTCTGGTTGAGCTTGTGGGCCTTCACTTTGGCCTTCTTGCAGGAGGTGAAAATGGCAGCCAGGTATTTGAGGATTCCACTGGCTGATCCTCTCTGAGGGGCTGCCCTTGAGGTTGGGACAGCTCTAGCATCTTCTCTTGATCTTGCCGGTGCCTCGGGACTGGAGGCCGGCGAGGGAGCAGCCTGGACATTTACTGGTTGAGGCTTCTGAGGCCTCAAAGGAGTGTGCTCCACATCCTTGACAAACTCAATCCCTGTGACTTTCTCAATCATAAACATTAGATAGGGAGCATAGCCACAGGACCTGTTGGGGGTGCTGGAGATGTTGACCATATCGTTCCATATGTAGTCAAACACATCAAACTGTTTGTTCTTGCTTATGATCCTCATTAGGGTCCGAAGGTATCCTTGTACACTCCCTGCATCCCCATCCTTAGGGACAATGGTCTTCCTCAAGACTCTGTTTAGCACCACGAAGAATGGCTTCATGTTCTTTGTGGAAGGAGGGGTGAACTTTGAATTGGGCTCATAGAGAAACTTCATCCTCTCCTTGTCGATGACACCAACATTGTGAATGATCACATTATCATTGCTGGAGGTGTCAAGATGCAACATCCTTGCAAATTCTTCATAAGTTATAGTGTACTTGGATCCATGAGTCATCCAAGTCACTCTTTCCTCTTCATCTCTTGCAAAGTGGCAGGTGGCATAGAACTGAGCCACCACTTCATCATTCCAATTGTACTTGAAAGCAAATAGGTCCTTCAAGCCATGTCTTTCAGCTACTGCAATCACTTCATCAAAAGCAGAGCATCTTTTCTTCTCAAGATGTGCCCAGTCGATCCACTGACTGCGCACCACTGGTGTCTACATCAGTAGATACACCGATCTGTAGAAATCATCATGGAAGTTGCACTAGAATCTTCCATCAGCTGCTTGCTTCGGTCGGCCATACCAATCAATGCTTCTGAATTTGGCTGCCGAGTCACTGTGCTTCCCGTTGAACCTTTCTTCAGTGGGGTCCCGGACCCCTTCCCTGGGAGCATGCAGCTTCAATGGTCCAACTGGACCCGTCGCTATCCCCTTGCCCTTGCCCTTTGCTTAGCAAGGGACACTCGATGAAGCGGCTGCCTTGGAGTCTGGCTTCTTTGCAAGCACTTTCCTATGAACTTGTGGAGGAGATGGGGCTGGCTCGGTAGGACGCTCTTGGCGCTTCTTGCAAAGTTTCTTTGAGGTCCAAGGTGCCACTTCGTGGTCCATCTCGGCCTCAAAATCGGAAACCTCATCATTTGAGCTCGACGTGACCCGAGAATGAATTTCAAGAAAGATAATGAATGATACAAGGCATAGGTATGAAAGGATAGGAAGGAATTGCATTTAGGAATTGAAGAGTTAGGTTTTGAGTTCAGAAACATCGGACTTGTCCGGTGCACAGGCACGGACTAGTCCGGGGGGACCGGACTTGTCCGTTCAAGGACCGGACTAGTCCGGTGTTCATACTCATAAACCTAAGAGATTTGACAAAAGCTGATTCCTAATGCACAATAAGTCTAGCATACACGTGATACATAAATGAGGCATGTATATGGTGAAGGATGCTAGACTATTCGATCAATAATGAAGAAAAACGAGATTTCTAGGGTTTGGGTGAAAATTACCGAAGAAATCGATTGAAGCTTGAAGATGAGGGTGTTGAAGGCCGGACAAGTCCGCTAGCTTCAATCCTCAAGAGGGCAAGCTTGATTTTTGCCCAAATGCGGAGATTTTCGATGGAGGGAGCAAGAAATCGCCTTCGGAGCTCGAGCGGAGGAGAGAGAACGCGTGAGCAAGAGTGGAGGATGAAGGGATTAGGGTTTGGTGGCGGCTAGGGTTATGGACACGAAAAATCGGATAAGTCCGGAGATGACCGGACTAGTCCGAACTCTTCCAGAGAGCAACATCGGACTAGTCTGTGGTTTTATCGGACTAGTCCAGCCTAACCGGCACTCAGCGAACTGGTCTGCACGTGCGGACTAGTCCGAGTAACCACGGACTAGTCCGTGATCACCAGGAGAAATTTGCATAGCCCATTCATATATATTTGAAGGTTCATAAATAGAGAATAGGGAGGCAAATTAAATCAAATGATCTTGATGAACATGACCAGTAAGCATACAACAATCAAGCAATGATCATAATTCACCAAGATCTAGTAATTGACATAGTTTTTCGGGAAAAATTGAGAGAGAGAGATTTTCACAATTCAATCAAGATATTTTGAAGAGTTCATACAGGTATGCAACTTTTCAAGCCACACTCCGAGCATCGAGGATATTTAGTTCATTTCGGAGTTCGCAAAAGCGCTTTTCATCAAGTGGCTTGGTGAATATGTCGGCCAGTTGTTTTTGGGTATTGACATGTGAGATGACTATATCTCCTTTCATGGAATGGTCTCTCAAAAAATGATGTCTTATGTCTATGCGTTTAGTTCTAGAGTGCTCAACTGAATTGTGGGCAATTTTAATGGCACTCTCATTGTCACAAAGGAGAGGAATACAGTTCATATTGTAATCGTAACCCCTTAGAGTTTGTCGCATCCAAAAGAGTTGTGCACAATAGCTCCCGGCTGCAACATACTCTGCTTCGGCTGTGGATAAGGCAATGGAATTTTGTTTCTTGGAGGACCAAGAAACTAAGGATCTCCCTAAGAATTGGCATGTGCCGGAGGTGCTTTTTCCATCTACTTTGCACCCGACATAATCTGCATCGGAGTAACCAATGAGATTGAATTTTGAGCCTTTTGGGTACCAAAGACCAAGGTTGGGTGTATGAACTAAATATCTCAAGATCCTTTTTACGGCTGTCAAGTGACATTCCTTAGGGTTGGCTTGAAATCTTGCACACAAACATACACTCAACATAATGTCTGGCCTAGATGCACATAAATATAGTAGAGATCCTATCATGGAGCGATATACCTTTTGGTCGACGCTAGGTCCATCTTCATTGAGATCCAAGTGGCCATTTGTTGCCATGGGGGTCTTTATAGGTTTTGCCTTGTCCATGCCAAACTTCTTAAGTATGTCCTGCGTGTACTTGGTTTGGCTTATGAATGTCCCTTCCTTTTGTTGCCTCATCCCAAGAAGTACTTTAATTCTCCCATCATTGACATTTCAAACCTGTCTGTCATGATTTTGCTAAATTCCTCACAAAACGATTGATTAGTTGACCCAAAGATTATATCATCAACATAAATTTGACAAATAAAAAGATCATTGTTTAAATTCTTTGTAAATAGAGTATAATCTACTTTGCCAATTTGAAAACCTTTCTCAATTAAGAAATCTCTAAGACACTCATACCAAGCTCTAGGAGCTTGTTTGAGGCCGTAGAGAGCCTTACGCAATTTGAACATGTGGTTGGGGAACTCTTCGTCTTCAAACCCGGGTGGTTGCTCCACGTACACCTCTTCCTTGATTGGTCCGTTGAGGAAGGCGCTTTTCACATCCATTTGATACAGCTTGAAATCATAGTGAGTAGCATATGCAAGTAATATTCTAATGGATTCAAGCCTAGCTACTGGAGCAAAAGTCTCATCAAAATCCAAACCTTTGACTTGTGAATAACCTTTGGCCACAAGTCGTGCCTTGTTCCTTGTCACCACCCCGTGTTCGTCTTGTTTGTTGCGGAAGACCCATTTGGTGCCGACGATGTTTGCATTGGGTCTTGCCACAAGTTCCCATACTTCGTTCCGCTTGAAGTTGTTCAATTCTTCTTGCATCGCCACCACCCAGTCTAGATCTTTCAATGCATCTTCAACCCTGCGTGGTTCCAAAAAGGATACAAACGAATAATGCTCACAAAAGTTAGCTATGCGAGATCTAGTGGTTACTCCCTTTTGGATGTCACCGATGATATTGTCGATTGGGTGATCCCTTTGGACGCATTGGTGTACTCTTGGGTGTGTCACTTGAGGAGTTGTGTCTTCTTGATTGTATGCTTCTCCCCTTAAGTAGTTGCCTTCGTTGACTTGTTGATCATCTTTGTATTCTTGTGGTTGATCTTGTGCTGAAGCTCCCCCTTGATCATTGATCTCCTCCTGTGTTTCATCTTCCTCATGTACGTGTGGAGGTGGCTCTTGTGGTCGAACTTCACCTAGAGCCATTCTTTTCAATGCTTGACAAGGAGCTACTTCTTTACCTAATTCACATGGATCAACTTGCTCCTTTTGGGAGCCATTAGTCTCATCGAACACTACGTCACGTGCTATTTCAACGAGTTCGGAGGCCTTGTTGAAAACACGATAGGCGTAAGTGTTCGAGTCATAACCAAGCAAGAAACCTTCATCGGACTTTGAAGCGAACTTTGAAGTCCTAGGCTTCTTGTTCAGGATATAACATGGAGAACCGAAAACTTGAAAATATGAGATATTTGGTTTGTTACCGGTGAGTAGCTCATAGGAAGTCTTCTTGAGTAGTCGATGAAGATAAAGTCGATTTACGACGTGGCAAGCGGTGTTAATCGCTTCCACCCAAAATCGATCCAAGGTCTTGTACTCATCGACCATTGTTCTTGCCATCTCTATGAGTGTTCGGTTCTTTCTTTCGGCAACTCCGTTTTTTTGTGGCGAGTATGGCGCTGAAAATTCGTGCTTGATACCCTCTTCATCAAGGTACTCCTCCACTTGTGTGTTCTTGAACTCCGTCTGTTGTCGCTTCGAATACTCTTGATTGTCAATGAGAATTCATTTTGAGCTCGCTTGAAGAACATCTTGAGTGTTCCTTGTGTTTATGACTTATCGTGCAAAAATAAAACCCAAGTGAAGCGAGAAAAGTCATCAATAATTACTAAACCATATTTGTTACCGCCGATGCTTATGTAAGCAATTGGACCAAATAATTCCATGTGAAGTAATTTGAGCGGTCTTGTTGTAGTCATGACATTCTTTGCGGGATGAGGTGCTCCAACTTGCTTCCCGGCTTGGCACACGCTACAAGGCATGTCTTTCTCAAAAACAAGATACTTCAAACCGCGGATGTGATCGCCCTTGAGGAGTTTTTGAAGATTCCTCATACCAACATGCTCTAGCTGTCTATGCCACAACCAACCCATGTTGGTCTTTGTAATCAAGCATGTGCCAAGTTCGGCTTTATCCTTGTTGAAGTCAACGAGGTAAAGCTTTCCCTTCAACATACCCTTGAATGCAATGGAACCATCAGTCCTCCTAGAGACGGTCACACTCTCATTAGTGAACAAGAAATTATAACCTTTGTCACATAGCTGAGATATGGACAGCTAGTTATAATCTAAGGATTCAACATGTAAAACATGAGAAAGTGTGTGTGTAGAAGATATTGCGATTTTACCGATACCGAGCACTCTTCCTTGACTATTATCTCCAAAGTAGATGCCTTCGTTTGGGTCTTCATTCTCTTCATATTCCACGAACATCCTTCTTTCTCCGGTCATATGGTTGGTGCAGCCACTGTCTAGCACCCATTTGGATCCACCGGAGGAATAGGCCTGCAAAAACATATTATGCTTTGGTTTTAGGTACCCAAGCTTGCTTGGGTCCTTGAAGGTTATTTACAATGCATTTGGGCACCCACACATGAGATTTGGTGTTCCCATGGCGTGGCCCAACATAATTAGCATAAACCTTGCCAAAATTATTTCTCATTAACACATAGGAGGCATCAAAGGTTCTAAAGAGTAATTATTGTTGTTTGTATACAGGGCTAGTCTGGAAGGTCGGACTTGTCCGGAGGACCGAACTTGTCCGGACACTCACCGGACTAGTCTGGTGTTTGTGTGAGTTCAGGTTTTTACCCTTTGACTTAT
The DNA here is from genome assembly GCA_036927565.1 of Tuctoria greenei. Taxonomy (NCBI): domain Eukaryota; kingdom Viridiplantae; phylum Streptophyta; class Magnoliopsida; order Poales; family Poaceae; genus Tuctoria; species Tuctoria greenei. The sequence continues at coordinate 216,864,355 of JAYESD010000003.1, read as the reverse complement.
GAATTTGAGAGGGTCTTTCCTTCACAAAGGAAATCCTCCCCTTGTTATTCTTATGACTTCCAGCATGCTGTTTTTCATCATAAGAGTAACCAATGACATACTTGACATTTGGAGGTCTTTGGACCAAGTATGCACTACGTGCATAGTTGATCTTCTCCTTGTCAAATATGCCACATTGGGTAGGATTTTTATCCTTTGTGGAGGTTGACCTCTCCTTCAAACTGGTGTCTATTTTACTACGTGTGCACATATGAGCAAAATCAGTTTTAGTGGATTGAGAAGGTGAACTTGAAGAGGAGGAAGGTTCACTCAGCTTGAGTGACTCAACTTGCACTTCAAGGATCTTGTTAACCTTGATCAGGTCAGCAAGTTGGTCCTTGATTGCAACATTTGAGTCAGTTAACTCCAAGCAAGCTTTCTTGCTTGAAGCTAACTCAAGCTCTAGTGAATTGTTTTTCTCCTTTTCAAGTTCTAGAAGTTTGTCAAGTTCGACATACTCCTCCTTTTGGGAGATAATCATGTCCTCTTGACGATGAATCAACCTCTCCTTCTCAACAAGTTGATCAAGTAAAAATTTCATTTTTGTTGCAGCTTTCCTATCTAGTCCACTAAGCATGTCTTCATCATCACTAATTATTTCATCATCACTAGAGTAGGAATGCATGGAAGGGGTTTTGATGATTACCTTGCGTTTACCTTCCTTTGCCATAAGGCAAGTGTCATTTCCCTTCCTTGCGCCGAGTGTGGGGAAGGGTGTAGATTTCTTGGACGTGCTCTCGATGGCTATGCTAGCCATCTCTTCTTCTTCGGATGATGAGGACTCATCGTTTGAGTACCACTCCTTCCCAATGTGCGCTTGTTCGGCTTGTTTCTTCTTCTTGAAGAATATCTTAGGTTGAGGCTTGGATTCTTTGGTCTTCTTCTTGTTCTCCTCATATGGGCAATCAACTATAAAGTGGTTATACTCACCACAATTGTAGCATGCCCGCCTCAACTTCGGTTTCGTTCTTTCCTTGTACTTTCCCTCACTTGATTTTGTTCCTTGTCTTTTCTTCATTATTTTCTTGAACTTTTTCATGAACAATATCATGTCCTCTTCATCTAGCTCACTGCTTTCGTCGTCACTGTCTTCCTCTAGTTGTGCTTCCCTTGCTTCTTTGGATAGAGGCTTGAGGGTGGACTTTAGAGCAACCCCTTTCTTCTTAGCCGAGGTGAGATCGGCAATTTCCTTGATGTGATTTGCTTGTCTTTCCATCATCTCAAAGTTGATGATTTTTTCAAGCAATTCATCCGGAGTCATCCTTTTGTATCCGGGGCTTTCTCTAATCATGGAGCATAGCGTGACATTGCGAGGCATAAAAGCTCTAAGGATGAGCTTTACCACCTCGTGGTCATTCCACTTCTTGCTCCCGTATGATCGAACTTTGTTGACAAGTGTCTTCAATCGATTGTACATATCTTGGGGTGACTCGTCTTCCTCAATTGCGAATCTTCCTAGTTCGCCTTCGATCATCTCAATCTTTGCTTCACGCACATGTCGGTCACCTTCATGTGCAGTTTGTACTGTATCCCATATCTCCTTAGCAATTTCGAGTCCATCCATCTTGGTGAACTTGTCCCGACTGAGTGAGGAGGTGATTATAGCTGTGGCTTGTGCATTTCTATGAATGTCCTGCTCTTGGCTTGTGGTGAGCTCTTCGTCGTCGTCCGGAATATCTATCCCTGTGCATACAACATGCCATAGACTTGGGTTGAGGGAAATCAAATGCATTTTCATATTCTGCCTCCACATTGAGTAATCACTTCCATCGAAGTGTGGGGCTTTTCCAAGTGGGATAGATAAGTAATGATTGTTATTGGAATTTAGACGATCATAGTTAAAAGGATATCGGGAGTAGTCGGTGTGACTACTCCCCTTCTTCTTCTCTTCAACTTTCACTTTCCCTTTGCAAAGTGCCTTCTTTCTGAGGAGCGCCTTTAGCTCCAGCATCTCCTCATCGTCGTCCTCGAAGTCTTGAATGGCTTCGAGGTACTTCTCCACTTTTTGGGTCTTGTCGTTGTTAATCTCCTCTTGGTTGTTGATTGTGTGGGCGTCCATCATGTCCGACATGATCTCTTCGTGTGGTTAGACTCATTCTTGAAGAACCTCGCTCTGATACCAATTGAGTGTGGGCCTAGAGGGGGGGTGAATAGGCCTTTTTGAAAGTTGTCGGATCCTGCAACACTCAACAACAAGCTCAATACCAGAGATATCGGACTAGTCCGGTAAAGTGCGGACTAGTCCGGTGTTCACGGACTAAGTTGATTAAGCTAGATCGATTAGGTTGATTATTTTATGTGTGCAGCGGAAAAATAGAACCAAATAAAGATTTCACAGTTATATACTAGAGTATATCACAGTTAATTCTTATGTTTAACAATTGAACGTAAGATGAGTAAAGATTATGAAACCCTAGATTATATTGATGAATTAGAATGATGAGCACCAAAACAAAACACAAGGATTTATCTCGTGGTTCGGCTACCACAAAGGGCAACCTACATCCACGTTGAGGAGTCCACAAAAGGACCGGGTCTTCTCCAACCCTACCCTCGTTGTATCGCCACGAAGGCCAATCCTCTTCCACTAACCACAAAGGGGTGAATAACCGAATTCAAGGGGCCTTCTCACATGTTGAGAGCTCCCTTAGATTACAACACAAATTTCCACCGAAAACACACTCAAAAGATTACAATTAAAACGCAGGAGTGTGTTAGAGAATCAAACCAAGAGCTCAAAGTGATGTTCCAAGTGTCTCTCCAATGATCTAGAATGAATCCACAAAGGATTGATCGTTTTTGCACTTAATTTCGTGGAGAGATGTAGTTTTTGAGGCTCTTGGGAGGTGTGACGGTGCTAGGGTTCAAGAGTGTGCAAAAGAAGGCCGTGCACCTCTATTTATATGGGGTTTCTAAAAGTGACCGTTAGGGTTCAAAAAGTTCGGACTAGTCCGTGGTGGTCACCAGACTAGTCCGGTGTGCTGTGTGTAGCAAACCCTAAGTACCCCGAAATATCGGACTAGTCCGGCTGAAAACGGACTTGTCCGATTTTGCTACTGGAAATCTTCGGACTAGTCCGATATCCATTGGACCTGTTTGGACATGTGAAACCCTAAGTGAGTTAGATGACAAGTCCGCACTTGGAGGACTTGTCCGGTGTAGATCAGAGGGTTTTTCGAACTAGTCCGTACAAATATCAGACTTGTCCGATATGGATCAAAAGGAATATCGGACCAGTCCGGTTGTGATCGGACTTGTCCGATTTTGTGTGACTTGTGAAGTGTTTTGAGGACTAGTCCATACTGAGGAGGACTAGTCCGATTCTAGTCAGAAGAATATCGGACTAGTCCGACAGATATCGGACTTGTCTGATCTGGTGCAGAAAGGTTATCAGACTAGTCCGGTTGTGATCGGACTAGTCCGGACCTGTGTAACTTTGTGCAATGTGTGTGTTTAATTTGTGATTGAGCTCTTGGGGTGAGTTCCCTTAACACACTCCATACACAATAATATATTACTCTTCTTCCTTGAGCTCATCTCCATTTTGCTCCTCATCCTTCCTTCTTTTTGGTATTTTGCTCATTTTCCTATCATAGGCCTGCACTCATCTCAACAAATAGGTTAGGATCCCAATTGCTTGTCATAAATCATCCAAAACCCACAAGAGAGTCCTAGATGCACTTTCAGTAGTTGACTTGTATGCCGAGGTCTTCACAATATTCTTGGAGTGCTGCACTTGTGAATTGGGTTCCATTATCAGTGATGACTCTGTTCATAACTCCAAATCTGCAGACTATGGACTTCAAGAACTTGATTGTTGATTGCTTGTTGATAGTCACAACTGGAGTTGCTTCCGACCACTTGGTGAACTTGTCGATGGCGATGTACAGGAACCTGTAACCTCCGATGGCTTTTGGGAAAGATCCCAAAATATCCATCCCTCACACAGAGAATGGCCATGTAGGAGGTATCATTTGTAGTGACTGAGCCAGTGTGTGAATTTTTTTCGCGTGGAACTGGCACACTTCACACTTTTTTACCAGCTCAACTGCATCCTGGAGAGCTGTAGGACAGTAAAAGCCATGCCGGAAATCTTTACTGACCAACGTGCGGGAATATGCGTGGTTCCCACACTCGCCTCCATGGATTTTTGTGAGGAGCTCACTACTTTCTTCCCGAGAAATGCACCGCATTAGGACGCCGTTGGCACCGTGAGATCCCCTTCTACTATCGTGTATCTTTTAGCCAATCTGACGATCTGGTCAGCGGATGCACTGTCTTCAGGAAGGATGTTGTCTTTCAAGTAGCTACGGATCTCCGAGATCCATGCATCGGAGCTAACTTGAGCTTCTGAGTCTTGCGTGTTGGGTTGCTCAGAGCTTCCTGCAACACCTACAACCCTTGGTGGACGCCATGGTAACAGGGTCATCGAGACTGCCAGCTTTGAGGTGCTGGTCTCACCCCCTTCGCTCAGTTCGGCAGGCTAAGCGGTTGGTCTTGACAACCTACTGACAAAAACTCCGTCGGGAGCTTGAGCTCCGGTTGAAGCTTTTGTCAAGAGTTCATCAACTTCAGCGTTGTTTAAACGTTGGACATGGCAGAGGTCCAGGACGTCGAAGTCCTTCTGGAGCTTCTGGACTTCAAGGAGGTAAGCAACAAGTTGTGAGTTGTTGCAGCTGCATTCGCCTTTGACTTGCTTGATAATGAGATGTGAATCACCCTTCACCAGCATCTGCTTGACGCCGTATGAAAGCGCCACCTTGATCCCGTAGATGAGAGCTTCATACTCTGCCATGTTGTTGGTTGCCTTGAAATCTAGGTGTACCATGTACTTGACCTTCTCCCCGGTCAGAGCGAGGAGAAGGATTCCAGCTCCGGTCCCCTGGTTTTGCACGGAAGTGTCGAAGTAGAGAGCCTAGTGAGGCTCGGTAAAGATCGGGACCTTAGGTTCCGGCTTCTGCTCATTGGGGCCCCCTGGATTTGATGAAGATGGGGTCCACTCCGCCATGAAGTCAGCCAATGCTTGACTCTTGATAGCGTGTCGAGGCAGGAATTCGAGATCGAACTCTGCCAGCTCCGCTGGCCACTTTGCAATATTCCTAGAAGAATTGGGGTTATGCAGTATAGCACGCAGTGGATAGGATGTTACCACTGATATCTTGTGGGCTTCGAAGTAGTGATGTAACTTAGTTGAGGCAATAAGAACTGCATAAAGCAGCTTATGCACCTCAACGTATCGAGTCTTGGCGTCGTAGAGTACTTCACTGATGAAGTACACTAGCCGCTAGATAGTCCGGACCTTCCTGGAAGGGCCCAAAGCTTCTTCTTCATCAACCCGGACCCTCCCGGAGGGGTCCGGACCTTCTTCTTGAGCTTCTCGGACCCTCCCATAGGGGTCCAGAACTTCTTCTTCAGCCATGTGAACTCCCTCAGATGAGAGTGGTTGATCCTCGGGCAGCTTGCCTTGAAGATCCATGCTTGGGGGCTGGGACCCAGAATCGCCTTCAAGGTCCTCCGGACCCTCCCGGAGGGGTCTGGGCTCTTGAACTGTAGGAGACTCCAGTATTTCCGCAACCAGAACCATGCTGACAACCTCCATAGTTGCCGAAATGTAAAGCAAGAGAGGCTCACCAGGGCTCAGAGCTACCAAGATTGGTAGTGTGGTGAGGAGCTTCTTGAGCTCTTGAAACACCTTTTCTTCTTCTTCATACCAATGGAATGGCCCGGACTTCCTCAATAACTTGAAGAAGGGAAGTGCTCGCTCCGCCAGTCTTGAGATGAACCGGCTGAGCGCGGCTACATATCCAGTCAGCTTCTGGAAATCCTTGATGCTGGCTAGGGGCCGCATGTCTTCCATAGCCTTGATCTTCGCCGGGTTTGCCTCAATTCCTCGGTGAGTCACCAATAATCCGAGGAGCTTCCTAGAGCTAACCCCAAAGACACATTTGTCCGGGTTCAGCTTGGTGTGCGTCATGCGCAGCATGTCAAAGATGACTTGCAAATTATCGAGGAGTGATTCCTTGTTCTTGACCTTCACAACGTTGTCATCGACGTAGACATCCACCAAGTCCCTAATGAGCTCTCCAAAGGTTTTGTGCATAGCTCGAACAAAAGTTGAAGCAGCGTATTTGAGAACAAGAGGCATGGCACTGTAACAATACAACCCATTTACTGTTATGAAGGTGGTATGCTCTTCATCTTTCTTCCTTATACATTTAGATATGATGATATCCGCAGTATGCATGTAGGAAACATAATAGCTCGCACCCGAAGGTGGAGTCCACTATCTGGTCTATCTTAGGTAGTGGAAATGGATCTTTTGAACATGCCTTATTCAAGGTGGTGTAGTCGATACACATCTGAAGTTTACCATCGGCCTTAGGTACAACGACTGGGTTTGCCAGCCATCGTGGATGATGAACCTCCCGGATGAAACCAGCTTTGAGCAGCTTCTTAATTTCTTGTTGAATGAAGTTCTATCGCTCAACTGATTGCTTACGGGGCTTCTGGTGTATTGGCCGTGCGTCGTGGTATATCTTCAGACTGTGCTCAATCACCTCCCTAGGGATCCCAGACATTTGTGATGGTTTCCAGGCAAACACGTCAACGTTCGCCCGAAGGAAAGTTATGAGCGCGAGTTCCTATTTGTTGTCCAGTCCTTCTGATATACGGGTGGTCTGGGCAGTACCGAAACCAATTTGGACGACTTTGACGGGAATGTCGGTGTCATCGCTTGGTTGCATGCATGGTGCAGAGGTTGAGCCTCAGTGACGATTGATCAGAGGTTAAGCAGCTAGCTCCTTGCCGGATGCTTTCTCCTGCGTTGTTGTAAGCGCATGGAGTTCTTCCAGCATAGTAACTCCTGCAGTGTGATCTCCGCGAATCCGGAGAACGCATGAAGGTGTTGGCATCTTCAACACCAAGTAGCCATAATGAGCTGCGGCCATGAACCTTTACAGGGCAGCTCTGCCAAGGAGGGCGCTGAAGGGTAAGTTGATGTGAGCCACGTCAAAGACCAGCTTCTCAGTTCTGTAGTTCTCCCGAGTCTCGAAGGTCACCAGGAGAGTAATCGAGCTGAGAGGACTGATGGCCCCCGAACCTACCCCAAAGAAAGGACGTGAGGGGCGAAGGTCCAAGAGTCGGAGCTAGATCTTGACAAAAGCTTCATAGCTGAGGAGGTTAGGTGCTGACCCTCTATAACATCCCATTTTTCGTAAACTAATAATCCGTATTCATAGGGTTAATCACCAAGAATATTACGTAGAATAATAAAATTGCGCTATCAAACAAGAGATAATAATAAAACTAAATAGAAAGCAAAAGAGAAATAATATATATATATATATATATATATATATATATATATATATATATATATATATATATAAAACTGACATATGTACAACCATTAATTTAATCATGGGTGAATAATAATTATGGTTATAAAGCTAATAAAATGAATAAGTGAAATGAAGCAATAAACATGAAATTTAATTAACGCAAGAGCAGTCATAATGTTGAAATAAAATAATATTAAGCCTTGAACCCACGCCATATTCAACTGGCCCATCTTTCAACCCATCAATTCTCCTGACACCAGACCTGCTTGTGGCAATTTCCACCCACCCCCTCCACTTTTCTTTTAATTACAAAAGTATCCTTCTTCTTCCTCAGCCAAACAAACATCACTAGCACCGACGTTGTTCTCTGACCTCCTGCTGCAGCGATGTACACCGTGAAGCTGCCTTATTCTCTTTCCCCCTCCCTTCTCCATTTCCTTGGAAGATTCCAGAACGCTCGCGCTTGAGCTCGCCCAACCACTGTATCGGTGAAGCGACGACTTCCTACCTCTTTCAATGGCTTAGCAACGGCAAGGACAGCCGTCTCGGCAGCCACGAAGGCATCGCTGCTAGCCGACGACCGGCCGACGGGACGACTCAATATGACGCGATGAGACCCGCCCGCTACGTGACGCACCGTCCTGCTTGAGTTTGGCACGCACGTGTACGGCGACTTTACTGCGCCCGACCGACCTCTGTTGAAATCGGCCTTCCACCACCTTTCTTTGCCCATAAATTGACCACATCAGTCTTAGCTTCACCCAAGCTGCACCTCATGCACCCCAGTCGAGTTCTAGTGCCGACTTCATCCTCCCGCGCAGCAATGACTCGACCGGAGCGTCGATGTCCGATGAGAAGCTATTTCCGTCCAAATCGAGGCACAGGTGAGCACCTACGATGCCGAATCCACCTCCCAAGCTTGTCTCTGGGCTGATTATCTTCCTCTTCCGAGCCCGAGGCGGACACCACTCGCCATGGCCGCCCTTCTCTGAAGTTACTCTATTCCTCTTACTCTCTTCCGAAATTGGCACCTCACTTGAGTTCGTCGGAGTATGAGTAGTCGAATACCCAAGTTAGGGCTGCTCTCTCCTCTTATTCTTCCCAAATCGTGCTATCCCATGGTGTTCATTGCAGTCTGTACGGAGGAGGAAGAAACACCAAGCCTTCTGTTCTGTTTCCCTTCGATAGACTAGCAGGAGCTATGGCCCTTGGACCTGGTATGTGGTACCCCACTAGTCAGCCATTTAACTCACGTACAAGCCCATGTGCCAGTGGCCTGGGTTGCCCAACACCAAATCCAATCGATGACCAGTACCTCATGTTACCTGTTAACCATAACCTAAAGCAATAGCAGGTTATTAGCCATTAAGCCTGAGGCCAATAACAACCTAACGCAAGTCACCGTGGGCTGAGCACCTCTGGTCCAGACCCGTGACCCTAATCCCTGAATTAAATATTTATTTTCGGAATTAATCCAGTCACCAAACTATAAAATCCATATCTTACTCATAAAAACTCCGATTAATCTAATCCTTTCTCTAGAAAATTATCTAAAATCATAATATATTTAACACAATCATGTTTGTATCATGTATTAATGTATGCATGCATTTCTTTTGTGTTTGCTTGCGTGCGCATTGCCGGAGCAGACCCCATGCCGGAGGAGAACCTGGAGGAACCAGCCGGCCAGGAGAACGACACTGCAGACGGTAGTGAAGTCAAGTTCCATCTATCCCTTTTTGATCATATCGCACCTATGTGAGATTTATCCATTGTGGCCAGTAGATTAGGTTATTGTATTTGTTGAGCATCGAGTGATAGAGTAGAGCCATGCTAGTTCCATTTGTGGCATATTGGAATGATGAGATTATACATGATGATGTTGCCTCTTGTATGTTGTATGGTTGGTGAGAGCATGCATGAGTTGTGACCGGGGCAGATGGGTTAGTGTTGGTGTATGTGCTACCGTGGTGGTAGACTTACGGCGAGTTCTATCATGAGGATGGGCTCGTGATGTGTGTATGGAGGTTGCCCTGGTGAGCCTTAAGGACCGACTTGTTTTTACATCTCACCTAACTTCCTCTCAGTACGACCACATGTCCCTGTATGGGCGGGGCTTAACCTAATCCTGGTGGCTAGCCCGACAGTAGTCCACGATGGAGAGAGAGTTGTGTTGAGATATTATTGAGCTCAATGATGATGATGATATCGTGTTTGGGGCAACTGGTCTAGGTGATGTTTCGACTGGGTGTCAGTTATGTCGGGTTATCTTTAATAGTCCGTGCATGTGGGTACAGTGTACAACTTCTGCAGAGTGTAAGATCCATTCGGATGGCCGTGTCCTTGGTGTAGGATGGGTTATGGTGTGGTCCTAACAAATAGAAAACCACCTATGGTGAGACTGAGATGAGTGATGTGTCTGTGGGACATATTCACTTGCATTAGTTGCATTGTTATTTATTTTTTTCATTGCATTTACATCTGCTTATTCCCCTCCAGAAGGGCGAGGTGGAGCTTGTTGAGTACTTTTGTGCTCAAATGTTGTTGATTCATTGTTTTTCAGAGGATCCTGACTTCATGCCGTAGGACTTTTAGTAGGGTCGCGTCCGCACCCAAGTTGCGTGTAGTGGAACCATGGGCGACGACGAGCTACTAGTCTATGTGTTGATGTTCATTATATTTGCTTTGTCACTGGTTGTAGTTTTTATCCATAAGGCTATGCTGTTGAAATAAAGCTCTGTATGGTTGTGGTTCCACTTGTGTTGTAATATTATGTACCGAACCTCTTATTTGGTAATAATATTAGATGTTTTGTTCCGATCTTATGGGTCTGGACGCTTCAAGTGGTATTAGAGCCATACTTGGCTGTAGGATGCAAACCCTAGGGCGTAGGTGACTGTAGGAGACAGTAGAATGGATTTCATGTAGGAACCTTTGACCATAGAGCCTTGGTGATAGGTTTTTCCCTCATCTAACCCTTGTGCCTTGTTGTAAGCCAGATGTCCGACGACCGTATCACCACCTTCTGCATCAACAAAGACGGCTTCCCCAAGGTGCTCTATGCTGCCACGACCCGACTTGGTATTCCAGACCGCCCAGAATACGTGGGTCATGTGTTCATGGAGCACAACACAGAAAGTTGTGAGGTTACAGTGCACGTCAGTGCTAGTGAGAGGTTCTTGGAGATGAAGCCATGGAACGTCACCGCCACTGGATGCCACATGAAGGACACTTGCCAATTGGTAGCCCGCAAGGCCCTGAAGTACCTGTGCCACATGTTGGACTGGCACTTGGGTTCCACAGCCATGAAGTACTTCCCACCGTTGGATCGTAGTCGTCCAGCCTGGGCGGCAAGGATCCGCAACTTGGAAGGCCTTGGGACTACCGAAGATGACCCCACTGTTTTCGCCATGTCCGGCTATTTATTGAGCCTGGACGACCTGTGCGACCACCTGAACCAGCATGTGAAGACCCTCCACTACAAGGATTTCGCCCTGTTGCAACAATTGTACTGCAACGAAGACTAAATCGTTGCAGTAAGCTTGGTCTTTTGCCACGATTCACTAGTTCGTGGCATTAGCATCTATCGCCACGGAACACGATCGTTGCACTAGGATCTGTTGCCACAATTCACTAGTTCGTGGCATTAGGATCTATCACCACAAATCTGTTGCCACGATTCACTAGTTCGTGGCATTGGCATCTATCGCCACGGAACACGATCGTTGCACTAGGCTCTGTTGCCACGATTCACTAGTTCGTGACATTAGGATCTATCGCCATGAAACTGTTGCCACGATTCACTAGTTCGTGGCATTAGCATCTATCGCCACGGAACACGATCATTGCACTAGGATCTGTTGCCACGATTCACTTGTTCGTGGCATAAGGATCTATCGCCACGAATCTCTTGCCACGATTCACTAGTTCGTGGCATTAGCATCTATCGCCACGGAACACCATCGTTGCATTAGGATCTGTTGCCATGATTCACTAGTTCGTGGCATTAGGATCTATCGCCACGAATCTGTTGCCACGATTCACTAGTTCGTGGCATTAACATCTATCGCCACGGAACACGATCATTGCACTATGATTTGTTGCCACGATTCACTAGTTCGTGACATTAGGATCTATTGCCACGAATCTATTGCCATGATTCACTAGTTCGTGGCATTAGCATCTATCGCCACGGAACACGATCGTTGCACTAGGATCTGTTGCCACAATTCACTAGTTCGTGGCATTAGGATCTATTGCCACGAATCTGTTGCCACGATTCACTAGTTCGTGGCATTAGCATCTATTGCCATGAAACCCGATCGTTGCATTAGAATCTATTGCCATGATTCACTAGTTCGTGATGTTAGCATCTATCACCACGGAACCCGATCGTTGCATTAGGATATGTTGCCACGATTCAATAGTTCGTGGTGCTATCATCTATCGCCACGGAAACCGATCGTTGCATTAGAATCTGTTGCCACGATTCACTAGTTCGTGGCATTAGCATCTATCGCCACAGAACCCGATCATTGCATTAGAATCTGTTGCCATGATTCACTAGTTTGTGGCATTAGCATCTATCGCCACAGAACCCGATCATTGCATTAGGATCTGTTGCCACGATTCAATAGTTCATGGCGTTAGCATCTGTCGCCGCGGAACACAATCGTTGCATTAGAATATGTTGCCATGATTCACTAGTTCGTGGCATTAGCATCTATCGCCGCGGAACGCGATCATTGCATTAGGATCTGTTGCCACAATTCAATAGTTCGTGGCGTTAGCATCTATCGCCGCGGAACACAATCGTTGCATTAGGAACTTTTTCCACGATTCACCAGTTCGTGGCATTAGGATCTATCGCCACGAAACACAAACGTTGCATTAGGAACTTATGCCATGATTCACAAGTTCGTGGCGATAGGATCTATTGCCACGAAACACAATCGTTGTATTAGGATACGTGACCACGAAATAACGATTGGTGGCGTTAAGATCTATCGCCACAGAACACAAACGTTGCATTACATAGTTCACGTACAGCTAGCTCACACAGTACCTATATGAAAAAATCATCATCTTCGCTGTCCTCCCTCAATATTGGAGGTACAATACCATCATTAATATATGTATCATCATCATCGTGGTCGTCGTCGTTGTCATCTTCATTTGAATGAGCGGAAGCATAACCGGTTGCTCCGTCAATGTCATTCTCATTCCTATCCCATGTGGTCATATCCTCATTTACGTCAGTAAGCCTTCGATCATCAAATAATGTCTCAGTCTCCATCGTCTCAGTGACATTATTTTCACTATCTCTAGGGGGCATGACAAAAAGGTTTCGTGGCTTCGTTTTAACAACTGTAGCCCATTTAGGTTGTTTCACACTTCTAACGTAAAAAACTTGTTCTGTTTGGGTAGCTAGAATGTAAGGCTCATACTTAAATTAAGAAATAGTAGTGTCAACATCTATCATTCCGTATCGATCCATTTTGTAGCTTCTGCTTTGGCTCTGACCGGAACGAGGCCAATCAAACCATTCACATTCAAATAACAGAACCTCTTGATTTTTTTCGAAATCTACAGAAATCATTTTCTTGATTACTCCATACCACTCATGATCACCATCCCGAACAACAACACAACTGTTTTGCGTTCGTAAATCTTTTTCCACCTCCGCTGTTCGAAAGAAGAAGCCATTTATGAATGATCGACTAAAAAACGTGCTTGACGATCAGGTCCTCTAGATAATGCATACAAATAATAGGTTACTTTGCCTTCTTTGTGTAATGTCGTAATCTGTACACATTAATTAGTAAAAGGGGTCATCGATAAACTAACTTTAGAACAGATATTTCTCAATATTTCATCAAAGTAAAAACTTGCATGTGCTTACTCGTTTCTGAAACCAATAAACAAACTCATCTCTATGGCATTTTTCAACATGACGAGAATGAATCTTTTTGAGCTCTTCAAAATGCTCACTGAAAAGGGTACAAAATTAAATTAGCTATCTACAATAACCATGATCCATTAGTATAGTATAGAACATCTGAGTGTTATACGTACTTGATCCATGGAGCGGCCTCTTTAACATTAGAAATAATATAATGCCTGATGTTATGTAGTTCCACCATAGTAAGTTCGCCCCATTTGAAACCTTTTTTAGAATTATCAACTTCTGTAAATATATTAGACTCAAGAGAAGGTTCATTCCTAGCTGCAGCTTCATGACGTTCTGGCCTATTAAGCTTGGTGCTGATGTTATCCAAAAATTGGCTACAAAAAGTCATACACTCTTCCATAATATATCCCTCAGCTATAGAACCCTCCGGGTGAGCTCTGTTACGTACATACCTCTTCAATGTACCAAGGTACCTCTCAATTGGATACATCCATCTGTAAGAAACAGGTCCACCCAAGCGAGCTTCTTCGCTAAGATGGATTGGAAGATGTACCATGATATCAAAGAAAGCGGGAGGAAGCAACATCTCAAGCTTACAAATCGTTTCAGGAAATTGTTCAATCATCTTATCCAAATCTTGTTCCGCCAATTCTTTAGAATAAAATCCAGAAAAGAATCTACTAAACTCAATTAAAGGTTCAACAACCTTTTTAGGCAATATGTCACTTATTGCAATAGGAAGGAGCTTCTGAAATATAATATGGTAGTCATGTGTTTTTAGACCTGATACCTTACGTGCTGTTATGTCCACACTTCTCTTGATGTCTGAGGCATAACCATCGGGCATCTTCACATCCGCCAAAAACTTGCACAAGGTGGTCTTCTAATATTTTTGCAAAGTATATGATGCTGATGGACAACCATACTTCCCTTTCATACCCACCGGATGTTGCTTTGGCCGTATACCCATTTCCTGCATATCAAAACGAGCTTGTAGACTATCTTTTGTTTCACCATCCATATTAAGCAATGTACCCAATATGCTATCACAAATGTTTTTCTCAATGTGCATGACATCCAAGTTATGCCTTATTAGCAATGTCTTCCAATACGGGAGCTGAAAAAATATAGTTTTCTTCTTCCAACTATGCCACCTATCTTCCTCAGTGCGCTTTATCTTATTATTCGTCTTTCTAAAACTCACTTGATCAAAAGTCTCATATTGTTGCAGTACTTCGTGACTAAAGAGTGATGTTGGAGCCTCTCTATTCTCTATTTTGTTGTTGAAAGAAGCTTTGTCCCGATGCCGCCGGTGATCCTGAGGTAGGAAACGACGATGACCCATCTAGCAATACTTTCATCCATGTTTCAACCACAAGGCATTCAGTGTTTACATGGCAGTATGGACATGCTAGCCTACCTTTTGTGCTCCATCCACATAGCATTGCATATGCTGGAAAATCATTTATTGTCCACAATATAGAAGCTCGCATGAGAAATGTCCCTTTCTTTGAACTGTCGTATGTTTCAACACCATCAAACCATAATTTCAGTAGCTCATCAATCAAAGGCTGCACATACACATCAATGTTGTTTCCAGGTGACTTTGGCCCAGGAATTATCATTGACATCAACCAATAAGGCTGCTTGATACACAACCAAGGTGGTAGATTATAAGGGATTAGAATCATGGGCCATGTACTGTAAGAAACATTCATTACTCCAAAAGGATTGAAACCATCAGATGCTAGCCCAAGTATTATGTTGC
Source organism: Tuctoria greenei (assembly GCA_036927565.1). Lineage (NCBI taxonomy): Eukaryota > Viridiplantae > Streptophyta > Magnoliopsida > Poales > Poaceae > Tuctoria > Tuctoria greenei. Next base: position 216,849,297 of record JAYESD010000003.1, on the reverse strand, counting down.
GAGGATCAAATGAGAAATTCGGGTGGATGCTATCAAAATGCTTCCATGCTTTCGAATCTACAGGATGGCGTAATATTCCATCATCAATACGTTTTTCTTTGTGCCAGCACATGTTTGATGCCGTTGATTCTGCCATATAAAACCTTCGAAGATGGGGAATAAGAGGGAAGTATCATAGAATCTTGCGTGCTACAATCTTCTTGGCTTTTCCACAAGGTAAAGCCTCTCTTGCATCCCCACCAGTACTATTTTTCTATCTTAATTTACAACATTTTGGGCATCAATCAAGCAAAGAATAGTCCTTCCGGAATAACACACAGTCATTGACACATGCATCGATCTTTTTGTAGCTCAGCCTGAGGTCACGAACAACCTTCTGAACTTTATCAAGTGTATTAGGAATGTAATGGCCCTCTGGAAGCACATATGAGAATAGTTCAATGATCAACTCACACGCTTTTTTGCTCAAACCAGTTAAACACTTTATCTGGTACAACCTAACAATAAAGGATAATTGGGTCACCTTCTCACAACCTGGATACAACTCCTTTTTGGCATCATTTAATAAGTCATAGAATGCATTTGCACACCCAGTTGGCTCCTGCTGGTTTATAGCATTTTTTGGATCATCAAAACCTGCTGATGTACCACCATGATCACCAGTGCCTCTAAGACTGGACAACATATTTTCCATAGCAGCATCATCAAAAATTATCTCCTCATTATTTGTTGATTGCTCAGCAATATTTTTCTCAACTCGTTTTTCTCCATGGTGTACCCAACAAGTATAATCAAATGACATCCCATTATGAAGCAAGTGAAGATGAACTTCCTTGCATCTCTCGTGGCAAATATTATGACATTTCGTGTAAGGACATGGTTTAGTTTCTTCTTCAAGAGTGCCCTGGAATGCTAAATTTAAAAATGACTTCATTCCATCCTGCCACTCCTTCGTGCGCCTGTGTTTTCCTATCCATGTCTTATCTTCTTACATCGCTTCCTACAGTTCAATCAGTGTATCCGTAAGAGGATTGAACTACAATAACATTATGTAAGCAATTGTACCTAGTGCTGTTGCTCCTCCACGTGCGGCTGCCGGCGGATGCTCCTCCACGCCGGTGGACGGCAGATGCTCTTCCAAGAGCGTGGCGGCCGGCGGATGCTCCTCCAAGAGCGTGGCAGCCGGCGAATGCTCCTCCAAGAGCGTGGCGGCCGGCGGATGCTCCTCCAGGCGCGTTTCGTGCAATCGGGAGAGGGGTCGTTGTGGATCGAAGGGTCCGGTGGGGAGGAAGCCAGGACAAAGTGTACGTGAAGCTATCAAAGTAGGCCCAACACTGCGTTGGGCCACTTGTTATTCGTGGGCTGAAATTGCGCTGAGTCACTTTGTATTCCTTGGCTGAAACTACGCTGGAACGCTTCGTGTTCGTCCCCATGACACCGGGTATAGGAGTAGTGGTAATGCTAACACCGCGTACTGGGGCATTGGGCCAGTGTTACGTTGGGGCCAGTGGTATATAGATGGTGCCACGATAAGGGAACAGCGATTGAAGACACGAGAAGGAAGTATGTGTGTGATGGCATGATTTTTTTATGCCTCCACGCTGTGCTCTCTCGCCGCCGGCCACTCCGACCGGCACCGGCACCCACGCCCTGCTACTGGTCACTTTAGTGTCCTCCCTGACGTGTCTCCCTCGCCCATCGCCACGTCCCATCCTTCACGTGCCATGATTACCCCGCCGCCCGCAAATCCCTGACCATTACTCGCCGTGCCACCAATCCTCCTCGAGAGTTTCGGCGAGACTGAACCCTCGCTTTGTTGAGTGTCGCAAGCTGGCACTATGCAGTACTGCACCTGTAGTAGCCGCCACTGACAAGTAGACCCGATGTCTCATGGGCCCACATGTTAGTGGCAGCTAATGCAGTTTCATGTGGACACATGTCTCAAATGTGGAACGGTATGCACACCCTTGGATATGCATACCGTATCAATAAATTTTTTTCCTCATTTGAGTAGGAGTGGTTCCACTTCAATCTAAGTGGATTGGAGAGTGTCTGGCCATCATACGACCTGGCTTAATGATGATTTTTGAATCTGATATACTCCTCTTTTTAATTCTTATCGTTATGACCACAAGTTGCATTGTCTCAACCAAACACCACGTACAACAACAATGACTCAGCGGAATCAGGAACTGGCCAATTAAAATGGAAGTTAGCAGTCTCGCGGTTCATAGATCGAAACATGCGCCATCCTTTTTCTTCTTCCTTTTTCCATCCAAAACCGTGAGACTGTTGAGTTCCATCTTCATCGGCACATATGTACGATTCGGGTGTGCTAGTGTGTATCTTAACCCCCGTCGTGCGTCCCTGGTGGTGGTTGGAAGACCCCTGCAGGTATGTTCTGATTCCTGTCCTCCAACTACATCTAGGTTTCTGATGATGCATGCGGTTCACCACTAGACAAACCAGCAAAGCCTCGGTGATGAGCGACATGCAAATTTCTTGATGACAAATTGGCTGCTGGGGCCTCCCGTTCGGATGCAACTTTGGTGCTCCCGTTTGTGCTTCCATGCGTACGCCTGCTTATGTGTCATCATCTAATTGGTTGAAGTTAAATGAGGCATTATGTTAGGTAAATGAAAGGGCCAATAAAATCATGACACTCAAGTAGGAGCACGCATGGAAGCACTGAATGGGGTATACAAGCCGTGTCCCTCCCGTTATGTCCTCCCATGTGTCATCCCGTTGATGTGTCAAAATGTTATTGGTCCCTTTATTAATGCTTAGTTTAACTACCATTCCTACACAACAAATAAGATGATGACACATCAGCGCGAGTGTCATAAAAAAACTAGAGATGGATGCGTCAGCAGGCCGCAGTCAGTTTTTCATCAAAAAACTTGCATGCCGCTCAACCTTTTTTGGTTTGTTTGGTGGTGAACCGTCTGCGTCATCAGAAACCTAGATATGGAGTAAGAGGACTGGAATCAGATCATACCTGTAAGGCTCTTCCCAACAACCACCGGGGACGGATGATGTACAGGGGGTTAAGGTACACCGGCACTCCCATACCGTACGTGTACCCGGCCAGCCGTTTAGTTTCCTTCGAACCGCCGGCAGAAGAAAGCGGCATGCAAGTTTCATTCTATATGGAGAATGTTTGTTGTGTATTCATCAGGGAACACAGATACACTTTAGATAGGCTAGCTAGTGTAGTGTGAAACCAAAACAAAACCCTTTCGCACTACACAGATTCAAAAGCTATCCTAAATGACTAAATGTAGGCCTACGCAGTCAAACAATGACGTTAGACCAACACAGTCAACAATGACTATTACATGTGTGCGTGCTTATCCTTTGTACAGTCTGGTGGTGAACTGCCTGGGTCATCAGATGTGACGCCCGATTCCGAAAACTGAACCAAGCTAACGCATATGTGTGCCCAGGATGTTCAACACACATACACAAGTGTAATCACAAAAGAGTATACAGAAAATTACCATAGAACAAGATTAATTATCAAATTTTATTACACAAACCATATTATCCTCGAATACAAGCTCTAATGAATATTAATGAGAAGTTCAACTAATGCAGCGGAAATAAACTAATTAAGCAACTAAGCAAACTAAGCAAAGGGATAGCGCAGCTCCATGCAACACCACAGGCAAAGCTGACGGTAGACACGGCCTAGAACTCCGCATTATCGCCATTAAACTCACAATCCTGACCGGCAACTGTTGGAGGGGGGATTGCAAGAGTGAGTACGTGTCGTACTCAGCAAGTGTGGAAAGTATGACATGTGGTTGATTCAAATGACGACAATAATAATGGCTAAGTGCTGAAAAGTACATAAAAACATTTGAAAAGCAGTATATCATATGTATGTGAAATAAACCCATCATAATCATAAGTAATATCATAATACCAGTCCATAATTCATCATCCTCATCAATAATTCCAGATTTCACCATTTGCCAATAACCATATTCAATACCAGAAATAAATCCATAACCATAATCATAATATCAACCATAACCATTACCAAACCATAACCATTCCAAACCATAACCATTACCAAACCATAACCATCCCAAATCCCAATTTCCCTCTAATCATGTATGTCATCCAGGCGCTCATAACCGGAAGCACGGCTATCATGATAGTTTTATTTAGACTCTGCAGAGTTTGTACCTCTTTATCCACGTGTTTGTGATTTCGTCACCCGTCGGCGACTAAAGAACCTCCCTTATGCCAATTACACTTCCTTTGGTGTATGGCCAAGAGATCACAAAATAGCCTTTACAAAGAGATTACTAGCCTATTTCGACCCCACTGAGGTTTCACCAGTGGCGATGTCTCCCACTAAGCACATCTTCAACCAAGGGCCCCCTCTTGAGCCATTCGGATCCCAGGGTAGTCCCACCAATCATCAACAAACCCAATCCGACTACCCCTTCCCCGAGAATCCACAATGGTCCAAACAGCACTAGCAAAGCCCTAATTAATCAGCTATGCCGCACCCATACTTGGCCTCGTGGTGTCACTGTAGTCCTGGCCTATTCTCGCATGAACCGGTCCTTAGATATAAAGCAAGCAAACCACCATAACATCCAACTCATCCACATACCAGGCTTGCTGTAGGATCGAAGAGCACGTGAAAAGCTACCAGAGGGGGGGGGTGAATGGTAGATTTAAAAAGCTTACACAGCGGAAACAATAAAACCCCAAACCCTTTCGGCAGAAAAACGATCTGTTAAAGAAATCGTGTATGAGACTAATCTAAACGTGTTTCACCATGACAAAAGTGATAGATATCAGATAGAATCAAGTCACGAAGACAACACAAAAAGAATTACTCAAATCCGTTGAGAAAAACTCAAGTTATGATCGAAAGATCAGACTATGGTCAATCTGACCTACCCGAGAAAAACAGTTTCTGGAATTCTGCAAAGAAACTCGTGTAGCTCAGAAACCACAAATCCAATGACCGTGAAATTTTTACAGATGATAGACAATCAAGTTGTGAAGACAACCCAAAAATAATCACGTCAATTGGATCTGTAAAACTCGAGTTATGATAAAACCACCGATGAAAGGTAGTGCTGTCCAGAAACTCGACGAGTAAAACTTGTCTGGAACAAGTCGGACGAACAAGGCACAAAAGTTCCTTCAAAATACGAATTTTATTCAATAGAACACAAGAGGAACAGCCCCAAAGTCTTCTGCCACGAGCTATGGCCTTCCCTTGCTTATATAACCAGCCCTTAGGCCATCCCAATCTCAACTAGGACTCCAATCCTAATCGGATCACAATCGGAACTTTCCATAACTGCTTAGGAATCTTCTATACGTAGATAGAAGAAATCTTAAGACTTCCAAACACCTTAGGAACGTATCCCACATTCCTAAACAACTCAAATTCGTGACCCACACGAAATCCTAACATAACCAACTCGATATTTCCATACCGAGCCATAACCGACTCAGCTAGCAGCATAAGTCTTCAACCGATACGATCCGATCCTTCCAACCAGATCTTTCCTTCCTTATCCCATCTTCGGAACCATGTTGCCACGTCATGCACCGCATGCATACGTGCGAACACCTTCCTTCGACCTTCATATGCACTGCTCTTGATTCAATCATCCTGCGCGACCTCCTGATCAGCTCAACCACAGTTCCTCCCGAACTTGGTTGTTGGAACCCCATCTCCTCCCTGAGACTAGTCCAATGGATCCCGTCACCAGCCATGACTTGAACTCAAGCAACACCTGCACATGAATAAACAACCAATCCATACGAGCCCAAGTCCTCGACTTGACTCAAGTTAGTTCCGAACACAACACCTTACGTGAGAACCTCACATAAGCATGTTGCAAAACCATAGTAACACGATATCATCCATATCATCCAAAACGCACCAAAAACTTAGCAAATGAATACTAAGCAATCTTTCTGACAATGTAAAGCAAGTACGAAACATTGCAAATGAAAAGCAGAAGAACTTAGGTCAAGTTCTGGACCTTGCCAGAGCAACCCGGAGCTTGAGCCGGAGCTAACAAAAGCTAGTAGAACCTAGCACCGGAGCTTACCAAAACTAGTAGATCCTAGCACCGGAGCTTACCAAAAACTAGTCAAAACTAGTCAACCCAAAACCGGAGCTAGACAAAGTACGTCGGAGCTTAGCAAAAGCATGCCGGAGCTAAAGATAATGCTCACCGGAGCTAACCAAAGCTAGTCGGACCTTACCAAGAAGCCGAACCTAGCATCTAACATAGCCGGAGCTACCCAAAACAAGCCGGACCTACCGTCGGACCTTGCTATAGCTCGGAGCTAGAGTCGGACCTTGATAAAAAAGTGTTTTGGTGATATTTAAAACTTTTATCATCGAAGCCAAGTGTATTCACTACAAGCCAATGTATTCAGCACACATAGGTCTTACAATCTCCCCCTTGATGAATGCATTGGCAACACCATCTAAAATCCGAACATTGGCTTATTCACATAAAAGTTTTTGAAAACAATTTCCCCCCCCCCTTTGTAAATCAAAAGTAAAAAGAGAAGAAAATGAAAATCTCTCCCCCTTTATTATCTCTTCATGCTTATCTCCCCCCCTTTGACAATGTATTCAGCAAGTCATGAGCATATAAACAAATTTTCTCTCCAACTTTAGTTGTTATGAGCATATTATAACATATACATATAAACAAAGCTCATCCAAGTTATACTATCAAGTACCTTACATTATCACATCAATGAAATACATAAGGTAGTGTAAGCCATGCTAGAGATCAAATGTAATTTTTCAATTTAAGCAAGTCATGATCTCACAGACTTAACTATTTCAAAACCTGAAAGCATGACACTAGTTGCTGCATTTTATTATTTTTCCAAGCATAAATTTAGATCATATGATATTTGCAAGAGATTATACGCGCATCTACCTTATTCTAACCAACCAAGCCAAGCCTATGTCATTTGACAATCAGAAGCTTAAGGACATGGTTTTAGTCATACACAACTTCTTCCAAGTTCATATCTAAGTGCAATGACAAGCCATCTCAAAAGAAGAAGTGCGATGCATGCATATTTTCTTGATCTTTTCTCAATTTATATTTGTTCATAAAAACTCAACATGTGAGTTGATTACTTGATTAATTCTTAATGATTAAAAGCATTTGAGAGCATGCAACAAGTTCAAAACAGCAAGAAAGTTCGACCATGAACAGATTTAGTGTAAGTAATTATTCCAATTACTAGACATGGCAAAAACTATAAAATGTATAACACGAGTAATGTAGTAAGAACTTTCAGCATGTAAAAGGAATCACAAAGTCATATATGTATGAAGTACTATGCTCATATTATTTTAATTTCAAATTCACACATAGACTTCCCAAGTTTCAAAAAACTCCCCCTCAATTTAAGCCATGAGGATGCATAACCCCTATTTCACTACGAATGTAACAAAAACGAGTGAAATCCAAAGGTTTTGTCAAAATGTCAGCCAATTGATGTTCGGTATCTACATGATGAAGCACAATGTTTCCTTTTTCAACGTTATCTCGGAGAAAGTGATACCTAATATCAATGTGCTTAGTTCTAGAATGTTGCACGGGGTTTTTGGCAATGCAAATAGCACTATTGTTATCACAAAACAGTGGAACACTATCTAGATCAACCCCATAGTCCTTAAGTGTTTGAACAATCCAAAGAATTTGTGAGCAAGCACTAGCAGCAGCTACATATTCAGATTCGGCTGTGGATTGTGCAACTGAATTTTTTTTTCTAGAGGACCAAGCAACAAGAGAATTACCAAGAAAATGACAAGCACCGGAAGTACTTTTCCTATCAATCTTACAACCCCCAAAATCAGCATCCAAAAAAGCTTTCAAAGTAACGGTTGAGGAAGAAGGAAGAAAAATGCCAAATTCTTGAGTTCCATGTAAGTACCTGAGAATCCTTTTGACGGCTTGACGATGTGAAACACGTGGGGAAGCTTGAAACCATGCACAAAGACATACGCTGAATTGTATGTCCGGTCTTGATGCTGTGAGGTACAAAAGTGATCCGATCATGCTTCTATATTCCTTTTGATCCACGGGTTCACCATCTTCATCAAGTTCAAGTGTTGTTGCTGTTCCCATTGGTGTCCGAAGAGGCTTGCTTTTGTCCATGTTGAAACGCCTTAGGAGGTCTTTGGTATACTTCGTTTGATGCACAAAGGTACCCTCCTTGGTTTGCTTGATTTGCAGCCCCAAAAAGTAAGTGAGTTCACCCATCATACTCATTTCAAATTCGGAACTCATTATTGCTGAAAACTTGGACACAAAATCATGAGAAGCACAACCAAAGATAATATCATCCACATACACTTGAACGAATAATGAGTCATTGCCATGCTTAAGCACAAAAAGAGTTTTATCAACCTTGCCCATGGTAAACCCCTTTTCAAGTAAGAATGTTTTTAACCTATCATACCATGCTCTAGGGGCTTGTTTGAGACCGTATAAAGCTTTGGACAGTTTGTAAACATGATTAGGAAAATCTGGATTTTCAAAACCTGGTGGTTGTTTGACATAAACCTCCTCATCTATGTAGCCATTAAGAAAAGCACTTTTAATATCCATTTTATATAGCTTAAAACCTTTAGATGCTGCAAAAGCTAACAAAATTCTTATGGCTTCTAATCTAGCGACAGGAGCAAAAGTTTCATCAAAATCTAGACCTTCAACTTGAGTGAAACCTTGAGCAACCAACCTAGCCTTATTCCTAAGCACAACCCCATCCTCACTTTGTTTATTTTTATATACCAATTTAGTTCCAATTAAAGTGTGACATTGAGGTGGAGGTACAAGTTTCCAAACATTATTTCTTTCAAAATTTTCTAACTCTTCTTGCATGGCAATAATCCAAGATTCATTAGTGAGTGCATGTGATATATCTTTGGGTTCAAAAGAAGCAACAAAAGCAGAATGAGCATGAGAGTTTGGATCGCAAAACCTGGACCGTGTGACTCATTCGTGCAAGCTTCCAATCATCTGTTGTGGAGGATGATCTTTGTAAAAACGTAGGGGAACAGATGTCTCACAAGCTTCTTCTTCATTAGGTTCATCGTAGATTCATGAGCTTGTGACTTCTGGACGATCAGGACCAGCAGAGGTGATAGCCGGAGCTGGACACGTGTCAGCTTCGGAACTACCAGGCAGTATCACCAGCTCTTCTTCATCTTCGAAAATACCCTCCCCCTGAGGATACGGATCTGGTCCTGCAACACCGGAGCTTGTACCTAGGCTAGATTCATCAAAAGACACTTCACAAGTCTCCACAATTTTGTTAGTGTCAAGTAAAAGCACACGGTAGCCTCTAGTATGAGATGGATAACCAAGAAACATGCCATCAATGGATCTAGGTTCAAACTTATCAAGATTACCATGTTTCTTAACAAAGCATTTGCAACCAAAGACCCGAAAGTGGGTAACACTAGGCCTATTTCCAAACTGAAGCTCATATGGTGTTTTACCTAGCTTAGCACGCAAGAAAACACGATTTGAGACATAACAAGCGGTTGCTAACGCATCAGCCCAAAATTTCCTAGGAGTTTGATATTCATCAAGCATAGTCCTAGCCATCTCAACTAAGGTTCTGTTCTTTCTTTCTACAACACCGTTTTGTTGAGGTACATATGGTGAAGAAAATTGATGATCTATTCTATTTTCAACACAAAAGTGATCAAAAGATTGATTTTTAAATTCAGTTCCATTATCACTTCTAATTGCTTTTAATGATCCTGGGTGATCAATTGATAATCTAAGAAATAAAGTTCTAAAGTGACTAAAAACTTCATTCTTAGACGCCATAAAGTAAACCCAAGAGTATCTAGAATAATCATCAACAATAACAAGAACATACCATTTACCTCCGAAGGATTGGACACGTGAAGGTCCTACGGTGTCAAGATGCAAAAGTTGACATGGTTCAGTTGTCATGATCATTGTGAGAGGAGTATGTGAACCTGCAACCATCTTAGCATGTCTACAAGAAGAGCACACAATTTCTTTGTCCCCTTTAAGCTTAAGCAGCCCACCTAATGCGATCAAGAGCACTAACACGCGTTAGGTGATCAAAGCCTACGTGACCAAGTCTACGATGCCAAAAATATAAGTCCTTTGAATCATTAGCAACTAGACACCTATGCTTAGAGGAAGACATATCAAAATCAGCTTTAAAAACTCTTCCAAACCGAGACAAGTTAAAAATAAGCTCACTATTTGAATCTACAACTTTGCAGCAGTTTTTATTGAAAATAATTTCTAGATTTTCATCTAGCAATTGTGCAACAGAAAGCAAGTTGTATTTCAAATTTTTGACAAGTGCCACATCCTTTAAAGTGTAGTGATCATTTACTCTAACCGAACCCTTATCAATTATAGGAGTTGAAGAATTATCGGCAAAAGTAACATTCTCTACACGTGACACAAAAGAGAGGGAGGAGAACCAATCTTTGTTACCAGTCATGTGGCGTGAGCAACCTGAATCCACAATCCAAATGTTCTCCTTCCTCAAACGTGTAACCTACATAGAAACACAATACGTCGATGACTCAATACTGGGGTTAGTTAAAAGGCATTTAGGTATCCAGTACTGAGTCACACGACGTGCAGTAGGAAAAACACGCAAAAGCTGAGATAAAACAGCAGGTTTATGAGTCAAAGTTTGAGGTTTTCTATTCTTAACTCTTTTAGCACAAGAACCAGTAGCTCCGGCGGTAAAAGCAGCAGTTCCAAAAGACAAGGCTGAAGCTCCGGAAACAAAAGCTGAAGTTCCGCAGGAAACAACAGAAGGTCCGGGAGCTCTCGGAGCTATCGGAACTATCGGAGCTGCTTTTGCAGATTTCTTACCAGAAGGTCCGGAAGCTACCTTTTCAAATTTCTGACTCACTAAAGCAGGTTGTGTTTTTCTAATTGCCTGAAAGTTATAGGATCTAGCAATTTTTCTTTCCTTTTTCTGTTGTTTAGCTAGTCTATAACAAAAATCTAAGATATGACCATCTCTACCACAGAAGGTACAATGAAATTTAACTTTGTGTTCATGTCTAGATGAGCAAGCAATATTTTTATTTGAAACCGAATGAGGCAACACTCCTGCAGATTTGAAAACCACTGCTTTTTGTTTAGGAACTGTTTGAATCAAACCACTTCCTAATGACTTTAAAATTTTAGGTGGATGTGCCTTAGCATGAGCATGAGAATCAAAACCCAAACCAGTTTTATCATTGCATGACTTGGAAGAATTCAGCAGCAAGTTTAGATTCTTATTCCCATTACAAAACCGACCTAGTGTCCTATTCATGTCATCAAGTTTCTTGGACAAGTCTAGGCAGTTTGCACATGAAGTTTTTCCTTTTAGTTTGCAGTTGGAACAATTTTTAACTTCATGAGATCGTAAAACATTGTTCAGAATGGAAATTTCATTCATTGCATCTTTTAGTTTCTTATCAAGATTTTCACATGCAGAACAATGCAAATCATCTGTAGAACAAGAAGCATCTTTTAAGTTTTTATCACTAAGTGCATCAAGCTTTTTGTTCTTTTCAATTTCTTCATCAAGTCTGTCTAGAGTGGAGGAATGTGCACTTCTTAGGGAGGACAATTGTTCATAGATTAAGTCACATGAGGGACATGCATCATCACTAGGAATCAAGGTTTTTAAATGGTTAATTTCAGATTCTAGTGATTCAATTTTAGCAGCATTATCCCTAAGTTTTTTTCCTTTTTCTTGACAATTATAGTTGCACGAGAAATAGCATCACACATTTCATTGCAGGTAGAACATACCTCATCATCGTCACTATTGTGTTCTGCTTCCTCCTGACTTGATCTTGATCTTGCTTTGCCCACCATGAAGCATATGTTGGCCAGGTCATCATGTTCTTCATCACTTTCAAAGTCAATGTCACTTGAACTGAGCTCTTGAAGCGCGGTGATGAAGCTGTTGATCATCTTGCGTCCTATGGTACCCTTCTTTTTCTTGTTGGAGTTTCCAGAGGAGGTCTGGACCTTGCTTTGTTTTTCTTCACGAGTGGTCGGACCTGAAAGGTTAGGGCATTCTTTACGAAAGTGTCCTATTTTACCACATTCAAAACAGCGTTGAGGTCCGGAGCATCCTCTCCTTTTAGTTCTCACATTTTGCAATGCTTTTGAGAATCTAGTAGAGATGAGTGCCAACTCCTCTTCTGGAAATTCTTCGATCTGTTCCAGGGTTAGCGAAGAGAACAAAGCAAGAGTATTGCAAGATGATGATTGGCCGGAGCTAGACATATCACGTTGTGAAACAAATACAATAGACTTATTTGGGTTCTTACGTGCTAGGATGTCAATTTCATGAGTTTTTAGTTTAGAATAAAGTACATCTAATGTAAGAGAACTCATGACAGTTGATTCACGAATAGATGTTACTTTCATCTCCCAAATTGACATGTCTAATGCACTAAGAAGTTGCCTAGCATTCTCAGCATCAGAAAAATTAACATTGACACTACGTAAGTTGCTGAGAATTTTATTGAAACGAGCAAAGAGGTCATCGATAGACTCACCTGGTTGCATCTCAAAACGCATATATTCCTTTTTGAACATATCTTGTTCTACCTCTTTGATTGTGTTGGAGCCTTCATGGTAATCACAGAGAGCGCTCCAAACATCGTATGCTGATCGGAGGTGTGCGACACGATCAAAATCGCTTTGAGTGAGTCCTTGGATGATCAAGTTTCGTGCTTTGTTGTTGTTGTCGACGTCCTGGAGGTTCGTAGCCGTAACTTGATCGTTAGGCGGGACTTCATAAGGTTTGTACACCTTTTCCCATATTGAGAAGCCTTGCGCCTGGATGAAGGCCTCCATGCGTGCCTTCCAAACCTGAAAATCAATACCAGCAAACACACAAGGTTTGGCGGAGTACTTCTCCATGATGATTAGTCAAAAACACGTGCAAATCACAAAGATTAGAGCACCGTGGCTCTGATACCAATTGTAGGATCGAAGAGCACGTGAAAAGCTACCAGAGGGGGGGTGAATGGTAGATTTAAAAATCTTACGCAGCGGAAACAATAAAACCCCAAACCCTTTCGGCAGAAAAATGATCTGTTAAAGAAATCGTGTATGAGACTAATCTAAACGTGTTTCACCATGAAAAAAGTGATATATATAAGATAGAATCAAGTCACGAAGAAAACACAAAAAGAATTACTCAAATCCGTTGAGAAAAACTCAAGTTATGATCGAAAGATCAGACTATGGTCAATCTGACCTACCCGAGAAAAACAATTTCTGGAATGCTGCAAAGAAACTCGTGTAGCTCAGAAACCACAAATCCAATGACCGTGAAATTTTGACAGATGATAGACAATCAAGTTGTGAAGACAAACCAAAAAGAATCACGTCAATTGGATCTGTAAAACTCGAGTTATGATAAAACCACCGATGAAAGGTAGTGCTGTCCAGAAACTCGACGAGTAAAACTTGTCTGGAACAAGCCGGACGAACAAGGCACAAAAGTTCCTTCAAACTACGAATTTTGTTCAATAGAACACAAGAGGAACAGCCCCAAAGTCGTCTGCCACGAGCTATGGCCTTCCCTTGCTTATATAACCAGCCCTTAGGCCATCCCAATCTCAACTAGGACTCCAATCCTAATCCGATCACAATCGGAACTTTCCATAACTGCTTAGGACTCTTCTATACGCAGATAGAAGCAATCTTAAGACTTCCAAACACCTTAGGAACGTATCCCACATTCCTAAACAACTCAAATTCGTGACCCACACGAAATCCTAACATAACCAGCTCGATATTTCCATACCGAGCCATAACCGACTCAGCTAGCAGCCTAAGTCTTCAACCGATACGATCCGATCCTTCCAAGCAGATCTTTCCTTCCTTATCCCATCTTCGGAACCATGTTGCCACGTCATGCACCGCATGCATACGTGCGAACACCTTCCTTCGACCTTCATATGCACTGCTCTTGATTCAATCATCCTGCGCGACCTCCTGATCAGCTCAACCACAGTTCCTCCCGAGCTTGGTTGTTGGAACCTCATCTCCTCCATGAGACTAGTCCAACGGATTCCGTCACCAGCCATGAATTGAACTCAAGCAACACCTGCACATGAATAAACAACCAATCCATACGAGCCCAAGTCCTCGACTTGACTCAAGTTAGTTCCGAACACAACACCTTACGTGAGAACCTCACATAAGCATGTTGCAAAACCATAGTAACACAATATCATCCATATCATCCAAAACGCACCAAAAAATTAGCAAATGAATACTAAGCAATCTTTCCGATAATGTAAAGCAAGTACGAAACATTGCAAATGAAAAGCATAAGCACTTAGGTCAAGTTCCGGACCTTGCCAGAGCAACCCGGAGCTTGAGCCGGAGCTAACAAAAGCTAGTAGAACCTAGCACCGGAGCTTACCAAAACTAGTAGATCATAGCACTGGAGCTTACCAAAAACTAGTCAAAACTAGTCAACCCAAAACCGGAGCTAGACAAAGTACGTCGGAGCTTAGCAAAAGCATGCCGGAGCTAAAGATAAAGCTCACCGGAGCTAACCAAAGCTAGTCGGACCTTACCAAGAAGCCGGACCTAGCATATAACGTAGCCGGAGCTACCCAAAACAAGCCGGACCTACCGTCGGACCTTGCTGTAGCTCGGAGCTAGAGTCGGACCTTGATAAAAAAGTGTTTTGGTGATATTTAAAACTTTTATCATCGAAGCCAAGTGTATTCACTACAAGCCAATGTATTCAGCACACATAGGTCTTACACTTGCTTAGATCACCCATCGTATTGACCAGTTCACATTAACCAGAATATCATTGATGCATAATTAAATGTGTAGTGTTGTTTGCCATCCCAATTAATTAAGCGAAGCAAAAAGGTAAAAACCCTTTCCGACTCTCTACCATATATTCCAGGTGACAAGGGTGGTTAAACAAAGCTAGTAAACTTCCTATCATAGGATTCTCATCAAATTGACACAAGCATGCAATTTTGCAAACAAAACATTTGTTTTAAAACAGGATCAATATGCTTCAAGGACACTTGCCTTGCTTCGGCGGATAGGGTTGCTCAAGCGCTTCGAAGTCTTGGTTCTCGAAATCTTCGTACACGACTTCTTGAGCACTTCTCTCTACTCGCGATCACACATACAAGAAAACATATACAAATCAACATGATGCACACACATCAATCAACATGCGATGATATGCGTGCATGCAAGGTTCAATTATTAATTAAATATGGTTGTTTATTAATTATATGCAACTAGTTCATACGTGTTCATACGAGTTTATGGGAGTTTTAGCGAGGATCAATGCTGCTGAAAATAAAAAGGCGATGCAACAAAAATCAATTTACGTCTATTAGATCTAATACGTCGCTAAAATTTGCATCGGAAAAACGAATCCTACCGTAGATGTGACGGCTTCGAAGATCGCGAGGGTGAAGGCGACACATAGACGAAGCGGATGGCGCAACGGTCCTCCAGCGGCATGACGACAGCGACGACGATCTCCGGCGGACGACGGCGCTCTCCTCTTTTTCTTCCTCTTCCTCCCTTTTTTCCCTCTCTTTTTTTCTTCTTGGCGGCGCCTCTGGTGCTCCCTTTTTTTTTCTATCCAGCGGCTAGGTTTTCTGGGTGCGGAGGATTACGAAGCCCCTGGGGCTTTTTATAGCCGACGCGTGCGGCGGGGCGCGGAACGCTCGGTCGGTGCGTGACCGACTCAATCGGGGCAGACGCGCGGGGCACGTGGGGCCGGGCGTGGGCCAGCGGGACACGGCGCGCGGGCGACTCGGGCTAACGCGCGGGAGGCGCTGGGGCCGGGGGCGCTGCGCGGGGCACGCAGGTCAACACGGCGGGGCCGGGGCACGCGCGGGAGCGCTTGGCGCGGGGGAGGCGCGAGCGCGGCTCGCGGTGGGGCCAGTGCGGCAGGCGGGGCGTCGGGGCACGTTGGCTGGCGCGAGCGGAAGGCGGCGCGGGGCAGGCACGGGGCTGGCGCTGCAGCGTGGGGCCGGGGCGACTCGGCCGCTGGGCCGCGGCCTGGCCGGCGGGCTGCTTTGTTTTTTTTCTTTTTTTTACTTTCTTCTTTTTTATTATTTTATATTTTATTATTTATATTTTTTCGTATATGATTATTATATATATTATTTATATACATATATTTATATATTATTATTATTTTTATACTTATTCCCTATTACAAGTTTTAGGCTATAATTATTATTTTCTTTTTCTTCTTTTTGCTACACCATATATGTATGTTTTATCTTTTATTATCTTTCTTTTATCCTACTAATGTTTAATGCATGATCATGTATGCAATGCATGATGCGAAAATTTAGGGTGTTACAAACCTACCCCCCTTAAAATGAATCTCGCCCTCGAGATTCGACAGCGTGGAGAAAAGATGCAGGAATTCTACCTTCAGGTCTTCTTCACGTTCCCACATAGCTTCGGCTTCCGTATGGTGGTTCCATTGCACTTTGCACCAACGGATCCTCTTATTTCTCGTGACTCTTTCCTTTACGTCCAAGATCTTGATAGGTTGCTCGACATAGGACAAATCCTCTTGAAGTTCTAACTCGTCCATCGGCACTTGTTCTTCCGGTACCCTGAGACACTTCTTGAGTTGAGAGACGTGAAACACGTCATGTACATCGGAGAGATACGCCGGTAGCTCAAGTCGATAAGCTACATCTCCTCGCTTGTCCAAAATCTTAAATGGCCCGATATAGCGAGGTGTCCGTTTTCCTTTGATGTTAAACCGTCGCTGACCTCGGATAGGTGACACCTTGAGGTATATAAACTCTCCAGCTTCGAAAGTCAGACTCCTTCGCCTATTATCCGCATAACCCTTCTGTCGGGACTGGGCAGCCCTTAGGTTTTCCCGTATTATTTGAACTTGTCTTTCAGTGTCTTGTAACACATCCGGACCAAATACTTGATTCTCTCCCATCTCATTCCAGAACAAAGGTGTCCTACACTTCCTTCTGTATAGTGCTTCATAGGGTGACATTTTCAAGCTGGCTTGGTAACTATTGTTGTATGAAAATTCTGCATATGGCAAGCTCTTATCCCAACTTTTCCCATGCTTTAAAGCACAAGCTCTTAACATGTCTTCCAAAATTTGGTTGGTCCTCTCGGTTTGTCCATCTGTTTGAGGGTGATATGCCGAGCCGAAATTTAACCTTGTACCCATAGCTTCATGCAGTTTCTGCCAAAACCTAGAGGTGAACTGAGAACCTCTATCCGAGACTATTTTCTTTGGAACTCCATGTCGGCACACAATATGCTCCATATACAATTCTGCTAGCTTCGCGGTGGTATATGCGGTCTTGACAGGAATGAAGTGAGCTGATTTTGTCAATTGATCCACAATGACCCATATTGAATCATAGCCAGACTGAGTTCACAGTAATCCAACTATAAAGTCCATACCAATCTCTTCCCACTTCCACTCCGGGATCTTCAATGGTTGTAACAATCCGGCTGGCCTTTGATGTTCATCTTTAACTCATCGGCACACATCACAAAATGCAACATATTCGGCTATGTCCTTTTTCATGCTGGCCCACCAATAGCATGTCTTTAAGTCCTTGGACATCTTTGTACAGCCGGGATGAATTGAGTACGGCGAGTCATGTGCCTCCTTTAATAATGTCTCCCGAATATGCTTTACATTAGGCACAACAATTCTCTTTCCAAGCCATAAGGTACCATGTTCGTCCTCATCAAATATGAATTCTCTCCCTTCTTCGGTCCTTTCCTTGATTTGCTTGATCTCTTCATCCATGGTTTGTGCTTCTCGAATTTCTTGCTCCAAGGTTGAATTTAACTCCATTATTCACATCTCATTCACGAATTCGAGGTTCAACCTTTCGAATTCCTTACATAGCTCAGATGGCAATTCTCGAACCGTGAGTTGATTACTTACTCCTTTCCGACTCAAGGCATCGGCCACTACATTGGCCTTTCCTGGATGATAGTTGATCCCCAAATCATAATCTTTGATGAGCTCCAACCATCTTCGCTGCCTCAAATTAAGATCCGTTTGTGTGAAAATATACTTAAGACTCTTGTGATCCGTATAAATTTCACACCTATGTCCAAGAATATAGTGTCTCCAAATCTTCAATGCATGTACCACGGCTGCAAGTTCTAAATCATGTGTTGGGTAATTCTGCTCATGTTTCTTCAATTGTCTTGACGCATAGGCGACCACTTGACCTTCTTGCATAAGCACGCACCCGAGTCCTTGTCTTGATGCATCACAATATATATCAAAACTCTTGCTCACGTCTGGTAATACTAACACCGACGCGGTTGTCAACCTTTTCTTTAACTCCTCAAAACTGTTTTGACAAGCTTCAGTCCATTGGAAAGCATTCCCCTTCATTAGCAATTCCGTCATGGGCTTGGCTATCTTGGAAAAGTCCTTGATGAATTGGCGGTAATATCCAGCCATCCCAAGAAAACTCCTTATTTCTTTGACGTTTTGCGGTGGTTCCCACTTCAACACATCCCTCACTTTACCGGGGTCAACCGATACTCCTCCTCCTGAGATGATATGACCCAAAAATGGCACCTCTTTCAACCAAAACTGACACTTGTTGAACTTGGCATACAATTGATGCTCCCTCAATTTCTGCAACGTAAGCCTCAAGTGTTCCTCATGTTCCTTCTCATCCTTCAAGTAGATCATAATATCATCAATAAACACCACAATGAACTTATCTAAGTACTCCATGAAGACCTTATTCATGAGGTACATAAAGTAGGCAGGCGCATTTGTCAATCCAAAAGACATCACGGTGTACTCATAAGATCCATATCGTGTCCTAAAAGCTGTTTTGGGTATGTCCGATGGTCTAATCTTCATTTGAAAGTATCCCGACCTCAAATCAATCTTAGAGAAGACACAAGCACCCTTCATCTGATCAAACAAGTCTTCTATGCGGGGCAAGGTGTACTTGTTCTTGATGGTCACCTCGTTGAGAGCTCGGTAATCCACACACATCCTTTGTGTTCCATCCTTCTTGTCCACAAATAGAACGGGCGCTCCCCAAGGTGAAGAGCTAGGGCGAATAAAACCCTTCTCTTATTGCTCTTGAATTTGCTTCTTGAGCTCTGCTAATTCCATAGGAGGCATCCTATATGGCCTCTTAGCTATAGGTGCAGTTCCTGGTATTAAATCAATGACAAACTCAATGTCTCGATCGGGTGGCATACCTGGCAACTCATCCGAAAACACATCCAAAAATTCACACACTACCAGAATCTCCTCAATTGCGGCACCGTCCATATGATTCAGCTCCAATTGCTTCGGTGCGGTTTGAGATGCTTCAAATTCTATGGTGATCCTTTCCTCATTAGTCAACTTCACTGTCTTTGTGGCACACTCAATAACTCCATTGTGCTTCCTTAACCAGTCCATACCAAGTATAATGTCCAATCCTTGAGAATCCAAAACAATAAGGTTGGAGGAGAAGTCTACCCCCCTTATTCTAAGGCTTACTTTTGGACATACTATATTTGTCCTCATCTCTCCTCCAGAAGACTTAACCAACAGGGTAAACTTCATATGAGAGATAGGCAAACTATACTTGGAAACATACTTCGATGCAATGAATGAATGCGATGCTCCAGAATCAAATAACATAGTCGCACGGTTGGAGTTGGCGAGAAACATACCAATGACCACGTCATCCGCTTGTTATGCATCCTCTGTAGAGACATGGCTCACGTTGCCACGAGCGAAATTCTGCTGTCCACGGTTCCATTGTGGCTGTCCTCCATTAGGTCTTGGGTTTTGCCTCGGTTCATTGCTTCCCTGACCCAGGCCTGACTTAGGACATTGATGCGCAAAGTGTCCAGCTTCTCCACAAGTATAGCACTTCTTAACTCCACCAGAATTATTGGGACGAGCTTGGTTCTGAACATTAGCACCAGAAAAGTTAGTGCGAGGCGCATAAGGCATTGGAGGCCTAGGTGCTTGCATAACAGGGCGCTGCTCTGAGTTGGACGCGGTGCAAATCCAGGGCGTTGAGCAGGCTCAGAAGAACTGAAGTAAGGCGCATTGGGCGGCGCAAAGCGAGGGCGCACATTACTTCCTTGTTGTTGTCCTTGGTATGGCGCCTTCCTCTTGTTGTCTTGCTCCATCTCACGAACCTTGTTCTCCAACACAATTGCTTTGTCCACAAGCTTCTGGAAATTGACATAATCACAGTTGAGCAATTGCACTTGGATCTCATTGTTCAAGCCCCTCATGAACATGTATTGTTTCCAGCTGTCCTGACTAACATCCTCAGGCGCATACCTTGAGAGTTGAGTGAACTTATTGAGATATTCACTCACGCTTGATTTTCCTTGCCTTAAATTCTCAAATTCTTGCCTCTTCAAGATCATAACACCCTCGGGCACATAATGAGAACGGAAACTCTCCTTGAATTCCGCCCAGGTGATCCTCTCTTGATTCTCATGAGAATTGAAATAAGCATCCCACCAATCCGCAGCTGCTCCAACAAGTTGATGAGAAGCAAACAAGACCTTCTCCCGGTCACTGCATTGGACAATGGCTAGCTTCTTCTCCACGGACTTGAGCCAATCATCCGCATCCATAGGGTCGGTAGCTTGAGCAATGGTCGGCGGCCTAGTCCTCATAAACTCTCCCAATAGGTTATGAGGAGGCAGGGGTGGCGGTGGAGGAATGTGTGGCTGATTGTTCATGTTACCAGCCTGCAGCTGTCCCATAGTCTGTATCATGGTCTGCATGAGCTGGTTCTGCATAGCCAGTAGCTGCTCAATATTTATAGTTCCATGAGAAGGTCCTTGTCCAGTATTGTTCTGAGGTACTCCATGGTTCTCCTCCTCACCATTGACATCCCTCTGATTGCGAGTCCTTACCATCCGAAGAAGAGCAATAGGTAAGAATTAAGGAATGTCCCCAACTAAATGCATCAAGGGATATGAAACTAAACAACTAGCTACACTAGCCTAGGTGGACATGGCAATGCTAAAGCATCCCAAAATCCTCTATTAAGCACACAAGCAAACAATATATATATAGCAAACAACACATTAAGCAAAAACACATCGATTCTTGAGTGCTCCTATGTGCTCTAAAGTGTCCATTCTATCTAGACTGCGTCCTACGGTCAACCTGTGGCTCTGATACCAATCTGTGACGCCCGGTTCCGAAAACTGAACCAAGCTAACGCATATGTGTGCCAAGGATGTTCAACACACATACACGAGTGCAATCACAAAAAAGTATACAGAAAATTACCACAGAACAAGATTAATTATCAAATTTTATTACACAAACCATATTATCCTCGAATACAAGCTCTAATGAATATTAATGACAAGTTCAACTAATGCAGCGGAAATAAACTAATTAAGCAACTAAGCAAACTAAGCAAAGGGATAGCGCAGCTCCATGCAACACCACAGGCAAAGCTGACGGTAGACACAACCTAGAACACCGCATTATCGCCATTAAACTCACAATCCTGACCTGCAACTGTTGGGGGGGGGGGATTGCAAGAGTGAGTACGTGTCGTACTCATCAAGTGTGGAAAGTATGACATGTGGTTGATTCAAATGACGACAATAATAATGGCTAAGTGCTGAAAAGTACATAAAAACATTTGAAAAGCAGTATATCATATGTATGTGAAATAAACCCATCATAATCATAAGTAATATCATAATACCAGTCCATAATTCATCATTCTCATCAATAATTCCAGATTTCACCATTTGCCAATAACCATATTCAATACCAGAAATAAATCCATAACCATAATCATGATATCAACCATAACCATTACCAAACCATAACCATTCCAAACCATAACCATTACCAAACCATAACCATCCCAAATCCCAATTTCCCTCTAATCATGTAGGTCATCCAGGCGCTCATAACCGGGAGCACGGCTATCATGATAGTTTTATTTAGACTCTACAGAGTTTGTACCTCTTTACCCACGTCTTTGTGATTTCGTCACCCATCGGCGACTAAAGAACCTCCCTTATGCCAATTACACTTCCTTTGGTGTATGGCCAAGAGATCACAAAATAGCCTTTACAAAAGGGATTACTAGCCTATTTAGACCCCACTGAGATTTCACCGATGGCGATGTCTCCCACTGAGCACATCTTCAACCAAGGGCCCCCTCTTGAGCCATTCGGATCCCAGGGTAGTCCCACCAATCATCAACAAACCAATCCGACTACCCCTTCCCCGAGCATCCACAATGGTCCAAACAGCACTAACAAAGCCCTAATTAATCAGCTACGCCGCACCCATACTTGGCCTCGTGGTGGCGCTGTAGTCCTGGCCTATTCTCGCATGAACTGGTCCTTAGATCTAAAGCAAGCAAACCACCATAACATCCAACCCATCCACATACCAGGCTTGCTTAGATCACCCATCGTATTTACCAGTTCACATTAACCAAAATATCATTCATGCATAATTAAATGTGTAGTGTTGTTTGCCATCCCAATTAATTAAGCAAAGCAAAAAGGTAAAAACCCTTCCTGACTCTCTACCATATATTCCAGGTGACAAGGGTGGTTAAACAAAGCTAGTAAACTTCCTATCATAGGATTCCCATCAAATTGACACAAGCATGCAATTTTGCAAACAAAACATTTGTTTTAAAACAGGATCAATATGCTTCAAGGACACTTGCCTTGCTTCGGTGGATAGGGTTGCTCAAGCGCTTCGAAGTCTTGGTTCTCGAAATCTTCGTACACGACTTCTTGAGCACTTCTCTCTACTCGCGATCACACGTACAAGAAAACATATACAAATCAACATGATGCACACACATCAATCAACATGCGATAATATGCATGCATGCAAGGTTCAATTATTATATAACTATGGTTGTTTATTAATTAGATGCAACTAGTTCATACGTGTTCATACGAGTTTATGGGAGTTTTAGCGAGGATTAATGCTGCTGAAAATAAAAAGGCGATGCAATGAAAATCAATTTACGTCTATTAGATCTAATACGTCGCTAAAATTCGCATCGGAAAAATGAATCCTACCGTAGATGTGACGGCTTCGAAGATCGCGAGGGTGAAGGCGACACGTAGACGAAGCGGATGGCGCAACGGTCCTCCGGCGGCACGACGACAGCGACGACGATCTCCGGCGGACGACAGCGCTCTCCTCTTTTTCTTACTCTTCCTCCTTCTTTTCCCCTCTCTTTTTTTCTTCCTAGCGGCGCCTCTGGTGCTCCCCATTTTTTTCTATCCGGCGGCTAGGTTTTCTGGGTGTGGAGGATTACGAAGCCCCCGGGGCTTTTTATAGCTGACGCGGGCGGCGGGGCGCGGAACGCAAGGTTGTCGCGTGACCGACTCAGTCGGGGCGGACGCGCGGGGCGCGTGGGGCCGGGCGTGGGCGAGCGGGACACGGCACGCGGGCGACTCGGGCTAACGCGCGGGAGGCGCTGGGGCTGGGGGCGCTGCGCGGGGGCACACGGGTCAACGCGGCGGGGGGCAGGGCACGCGCGGGAGCGCGTGGCGCGGGGGAGGCACGAGCGCGACTCGCGGTGGGGCCGGTGCGGCAGGCGGGGCGTCGGGGCTCGTTGGCTGGCGCGCGCAGGAGGCGGCGCGTGCGGGACGCGTGCGGCGCGGGGCTGGCGCTGCAGCGTGGGGCCGGGGCGACTCGGTCACTGGGCCGCGGCCTGGCCGGCGGGCTGCTTTGTTTTTTTTCTTCTTTTTTTTTACTTTCTTCTTTTTTATTATTTTATATTTTATTATTTATATTTTTTTGTATGTAATTATTATATATATTATTTATATACATATATTTATATATATTATTATTATTATTTTTATACTTATTCCCTATTACAAGTTTTAGGCTATAATTATTATTTTCTTTTTCTTCTTTTTGCTACACCATATATGTATGTTTTATCTTTTATTATCTTTCTTTTATCCTACTAATGTTTAACGCATGATCATGTATGCAATGCATGATGCGAAAATTTAGGGTGTTACATCAGAATCCTAGATGGAGTTGGAGGACAGGAATCTGAGCATACCTGCCTGGACCAGGATCACCTGACGTAGCGACATTTTGCTGCTTGCGTGCAGTAAAGGCTGCATTCACCGTTTGTTTTGATCCGACAGTTGTACTTCCCAGCTATCCAACTAAGGGGTCCATTCAAATCGTTTCTTAATCTCTTGCCTGCTTGCTTCAACATGAGAAAGAGCTTACATGCATATAAGGATGCATACTTCAAACATTTAAATAAAACAAACTTCTACAACAAATTAACAGGATTAAAAACACATTAACTATCTTATGTGGCATGCCAATGTGTGGATGTCCAACTCAGAGTAAGGATGAAAGTGAAATGGTTTTTTGAAGTTGATGGACTAAATAATTGACCCATTTGAAAGTTCAAGGATCAAACTTAGTTTTGATTGAAAGTTTGAGGATGAAGTTGAGTATTGCCAGCTTGATGAGCTCAAGCTCGAAAAGTTCGAGTAAGCTCATTTGTTGTTGTCATTATGATATGTACGTATGATTAACTATACATCCTACGGTTATTACATCTTTTCATTAAACCTCTTCCACCCCCACCACCACCCCTCCATCTGGTGGAGGGGTTAAATAAAAAGATTCAACGACTGTAGTGTAGATCGATCCAATGGTTGAAGATGGTTGATTACACGATTGCACCAAACATCTTATTACATTCTAGTTTAACCCAACTTTAAAACAGGAAATCTTTTGACCCTGATAAATCCAGTCGTGATGTAATGTTTTATGATAATGAACTCAATGTTGTTCGTCTGTTCCATCTGTTATTTTGTTTTCTATTTGCTGTTTAGTGAACTCTCTATTCTATTTGTATTCTCTGTTAATGAACGACTCTCCACACCGCCGGTGGCTTGTAAAGTTACATGTACGATACTTTAGCCGCTAGAGGTGCTAGGAGATCGCCCGCAGCAGGGCCTGCAATGCGGTCTGTAAAGTAGTAACAAGTAGCAACGACTAGAAGGAAAAGTGGAGACAATCAACAGAGAGAAAAGAAATGAAAGGACGAGAAAAAGTTAGAAAAAGATAGGTAGAACTCCAACGTACCACTGGCCCTATGCCCTATACACGGTGTAATCATTACCACTACTCCTATACTCGGCCAGAAGTTATTACCACTGCTTCAAGGGAAGTGCTGCGGACTAGATGTGCCAATTAGTTTATTTTGTGTTTATTGGGGATTGTGTAACAGCTAGTTCTGTCGATTAGCGACGACTGAAATGAAAAGTGAAGACAATGAACAGAGAGAAGGGAACACTGATTTCCTTTGTTCCAAACTATTGTATGATTGAATGTATTCATTTACAAAAGAATTCATTTCTTTGAACTGTCCCATGAGTTTCCTTTGATGCAAACGGGGCTAAACATAAGACGAGCGCGCATAGGGGAAACACAACAAGTGCAACATTCATCAGAGACGAGCAGGCATAGGGGAAACACATATACTACAAGTCTATTTTATATACTCCCTTTGTTCTCTTTTAATTGGCGTTGGGAGAACTAGTGGTGCATCCAAACGGGAATGGAGGGAATATAACCCATATAGTACAACGTTAGATGGCAGAATATGTCATGCTCTTGCTTAATCCTACAGTTCTCTGTACAGAAGACTGTCCACTTCTTCCACGTAGGCCTGCCGCAGTAGGCAGTTCCCTGGTTCCCCCCTATTGAGCAGCCCCAAGCGTCATCATCAATGTTGGGCACCGCCACCGGCGGCGCTTCTGGACGAGGCCTGCCCAGGAACCTCCAGGCGACACCATCGATACTATTCATGGCTTCATGCTGACACCGGCAGCACTCCTTGTTGGTCCACTTCATGGCGACG
The DNA here is from genome assembly GCA_036927565.1 of Tuctoria greenei. Taxonomy (NCBI): domain Eukaryota; kingdom Viridiplantae; phylum Streptophyta; class Magnoliopsida; order Poales; family Poaceae; genus Tuctoria; species Tuctoria greenei. The sequence goes on along the minus strand of JAYESD010000003.1, from coordinate 216,823,334 downwards.
GACCCGACCGCGTTGTAGCCGACGTGGGCCTCACCTTTGACCTGCTAGATATACTAAAAGGCATCGCGGGCCCCGCGGTTAGCGTCGTAGCAGAGCATGGCGAGGATGAAGACCGCCACCATGTGGCCGTTCACGGCCATCCAGGCAAGGAACTAGGTGCCCGGCTGCGCGCGACCGTGCAGGAAAACGAGGTCGAACCCGGTGACGTAGCACACATGAGGGTTGCTAATGATTGCCAGGCGCTCCACGAGGCGGTCGTAGCTCCAGCTAAACTTCCAGATGCTCTCCCGCTCTAGCGCCACGCGCCTGCCCACGGCGCGATCCCGGCACGGCGCGTGCATGGCCTTGCAGGTGGCGCGCAGACTGGAGGTCGTCCATGGGCTGTGTGGAGGTTGCGGCGACCCACCCCGCGATTAGGATCGCAATATCGTGCGGCAAGGGGGAATTCCATGGGCTTCGAAGGGAACTAATGAGGGCGCGCGCAACGTTGACGAAGAGGAAGAGTACGTGCGGAGAAGAGGATGGCCTGTGTGTGTTGTGGAGAAGAGGATGGTGTGTCTTTATTAGTACGCGCGGAGAAGACGATGAGACGTGCGCAGTGATGGTTATGGCTTCTAAATTGCATCATTTGGATTGCTACTTGCGAAACTCGTATGAATGTCTTTCCCTTCCAGAGGATTCCATTCCTCTAAACTGTCCCATGAGTTTCCTTTGATGCAAACTGGGGTTAGCTTCTAAAGTGCAGCTGTAAGCTACTTTAGCCGCTGGAGTTGTCAGTAGGCAGGAGATCGCCTGCAGCGGGGCTTGCAAAGCGGTCTGTAAAAAGTACTCCTCCCTCCGTCCCAACTCAACTCTATTTTTAGCTTTGGTCAAACTTACCTTTGACCAATGATTTCTTGCTTGGTCCTTATCCTGATCATCAAGGTCCTCCGCCTGCTGCCCCAGATGACTTGGGGCGGAATAGGGATGAAAACGGTCAGAATTGAGCTTATTACCTTTGACAACTCCCTATTCAAACTGATGACTGAATAAAAATTTAAAGAATTGATCTTATTACTCCCTCCGTCTCTAAATACTTGTCGCTTTGTAGTTCAAAACTAAACTACAAAGCGAGGGACGAAAAGAGTACATGTCAGCCCATTAGACCCAACCTACTATTCGGAAAGTATTCGTTTATTGTTCGGAAATTTTCTATTAAAATACGGTATTCCGAAAATTCGGTCGAAAATCAGTCTAAATCGTTTCCATTCCATTTACCAAATTTCAATGTATGATAAAAATGGTAATCGATCAAAAAATTTAGAAATTGTCAAAAATGGTAACCGCATCGGAAATTTTCGAAAACGGTGTCGGACGGTTCGGGAATTTATCGTACCATTTTCATCCCTAGGGCAGAATGATCCTGGCAACCAGAAAGAAGTGTTGGATATATGTTGTCCATGGCGCAGGGTTATTCGACACAAGCAATAGGTAGCATATCCTAATCTTTCTCCTCATATATAGTGTGTTAACTAATTTTTTGGCCCCAAATGATCTAGAAAAATTACTCCAGATTTGATGATGCCATAAATTAATCGCTGCTCAAAACAATGACGATGCTCATCAAGCTTGCAAGCTCAACTACATTCATCCACAAACTAGCTAATTAGTTCGGATGGATTTACGTTAGGGGTGTGCATTCGGTCTACCCGATATTTTGGTTCGGGTATTTCGGTCTTTTTCAAAATTCGATTTCTTAAAATCACTACCCCAATTGTTGTAATAATATTAGGTACCCGAACATTTTGGGCACCAAAATTCCGGTTCGGTCCTTGGTCCTACCCGATATATCCGAATTATACATTATATCTATGTCATATTTGCACAAATTTAATATGATTGATAAATTTAATCCCATGAGGTAATTTATTATAAATTGAAAAATGAAAAATAAAAAATAAACGTTTAAATCCAACAACTTCACACATCACAACTTGAAAATAAAATATCTAGATTTGAATTGTTCATAGTTTAGCCCGCATAATTTAACTTATTATTTGATGGACTGACTATTCGGTTATTTTAGTTACCCGAGAGTGGTACCCGAACTCGACATTTATTTTTCAGTTATTTATATTTGCTACCCGATAAGTACCCGATACCCGATATTTCGGTCTTTTCAGTTCCGGTCTCGGTTTTATCGGTTTCGGTTTTTCGGTCTCGGTTTATTTGCCCACCCCTAATTTATGTAGTAGTAGCATATGGGATATACATATTTCTCCTCCATGTTTTTTTACAAAACTATTTAGTGATAGATCCTATGTGCATATTACATATGTAAAACTAATGTAAAATATAAAACATTTTCAAAGGGAAGTCTTAGGTTTCGTCAAATCTATCTTTGAGATTTATGCAATTTTGATCTGTTTTAACAATACAAGAATTGTACTTTTAGATTCACCATGAAAATATTTCCATAATATACAATCTAGTACTACATGTTATTGAAGTTAATAAATTCCATATAAATCATTGGTCAAAGGTAATTAGTTCGACCAAAACAGAAATAGAGTTGAGTTGGGGTGGAAGAAGTATTATACGTTGCTGTTTGCCGCATAAGGTTTGGTCCTTCGTTCAAGCCGTAGCCATTTCTACAGGCGGCTGATGCGACCGGGCGCACCGAGCTTACATGCGCGCCAGTCACCAAGGGGCCTTAAACGCGCGCAGTGCATGCACATCTTTGAATTCAATTGGAACCGCTCCGTGTCCCATCACCACTACTGCGCGCGTCGAGAGAAGAATAGCCAGGCGGGTTCAAATCCCCTGCAGTACTGCTGATGCAGTAGAGGTGGCTGACATGTGGGTCCCACATGGTGTGGGACCCTGGACCCACATGTCAGCCAGCTCTACTGCACCTGCAGTACTACAGAGGCTGCTACTATGCTATAAGATCAGCCGGGCATGCCATCATCTTCTCCGCACAGCCACTCTCCCTCTCTTCCCAAAACCGCGCCAAGAACACCATGGCTGACAAGACAACGCCGCCGCCAAGCCCGTCGAAGGACGCCAAGGGGAAGCGTCCCCGACCGGACTCCCCCCCCCCCGGACAAGGAGTGGGCTCTAGAGAAGATGGTGTGCGATGTATTTGAGAATACATCGCGCTCCATTTGTCGCCTTGGGCTTGGTCCCCTTCTAGAGTATGCTGCAATGGGGACCACGGGCCACTACGTCTTCAACATGACGCACTTGGTCGGTCGCCTCGACGTCCTCTGGGAGACGCTGGCGGACGAGCTCGGCGTCGCCAGCCGCGACAACCTGGTGGCGGCGATGTCCAGGAAACTGGGCTTCCCGTCTCCATCGCGGGAGGCGCCCCCGCCCAGCCAGGAGCCCAAGGAGGAGTTGGAGAAGGAGAAGGAGAAGTAGGTGGAGCGAGGTGGAGGAGAAGTAGTTTTTTTCTTGTTCTTAGTTGTATTGTTTTTCTTTCTTGTTTGTAGTTTGTGTTTTTCTTTTTTCTTGTTTGTAATGTATAGTCTTAAGGTAATGAACTTTATATTTCTGTTCATTGGTGCACAAAAATAGTTCTAATGTTGATGTTCTAATGATAAACTAGTGGACTATTTATCTCTTTTATCTTTTAGAATGGAATATATTTCCACTTCCAACTCTACGGAGCTGGAGATCCAAAAAGTGACTATCACCTAGTTTATTTGACAGGACCAGCAGGGAGAAGCCCACTCTCTGTTCAAACCCAACACGGATCCAACATAATGAGCAATCAAACAACAAAGCATGTAGTAAATCACAAAAACGCAACAACAGTTTCTGGAGTACGTATCAACTTTAGCCCAGATTAGATGCTCGTGGGCGTCATTGCAAAAGGGTGAAGACAAAAAATACTTGATTCGGATGGCTTGCAAAAACAAACTAGAAGTCAGGGTCATCGAAATTTTTGCCCGGTTTGGAATGAGTCTTAGTTATAGACTTCCACAATAATAAAATGTATCGGGTATTTTACTTTCACAAGTGTGTCATAAAATGTATCAGGTGTTTTACTTTCACTAGTGTGTCATAAGGTGTACGCCAGCCACGTATCCTGATCCAACCGTACAACTTCAAATAAAGGAGGGTTAGAGCATCTCCAACCCATTAGCTATATGGTGTGCTATACTATTATTTAGCAAATTTAGAGCAAAAATCATCTTCAACCGGTTTTCTATTAGGATTGCTATTTTTAGCCATTTGCTATATGGAGCTCTCGGTGTGCTACTAGTAGCAAATGCTATCCGGTTTGCTATCCCCAATTTCTGCTATATTATTGTCGTTTCTGTTGCCAAATAGTTATTGAAAATTAACCGTTGGAAATACAACCGTTGAAAAATAGTCGTTAGAAATATAACCATTAAAAATAGCCGTTAGAAATACAAACGTCACAATATAGCCGTTGCAACAATGTTATTTGAATTTTAAAATAATTATTACATATTAATAAAATATGAAATTTTTTAATATAGCACATCATATAGCAAACGGGTTGGAGATGCTCATAGAATGAGATGCTAAATGTGGATAGCATATTTGCTATTTGAAAGAATAGCAAACGGGTTGGAGATGCTCTTAGAAGATTGGTGGAAAATAATACGAACTTATAAGAAAAAGGAGAAGAAGAAAAAGGATGGCACGCGTTTCAATACATGAACCGTGACACTGCTGACATCCATCTTCATTGGCCAGTTCCCGATTCCGCTGATCTCTCCAGCATGTATTCACACTAGCTACTCTCTGGTGACTGGACCCAGGGTATCCCGTGGCCCACCCAGCATATCCAGTGGTGGGCTCCTGAGAAATGTTGTTGTTGTTGTACGTGATGTTAGGTTGAGACAATGCAACTTGTGGTCATAACAATAAGAATTAAAAATTAGAAAGAGTATATATAAGATTCAAAAATCTTCATTACTCTCTTACTCCGGGCTCGGGCCCGTCAAATTCAGAAACTCCTCCGCTCATATTGTAACTGCATCAGTTATATATCTAGGCCCGTTTCCAATTAAAATACAAACTAAAGGTGTAGACGAAGGTTTTGCACAAGAGAGAGAGTTGCACCGCGCCGCCGCAGACGACAACCGTAGGGACGACAAGGAGAGAAACCCAGTGGTGGGGACTCAGGTGTACAACATGGCGTTCGAGGAAGACGTGATCACCATCACCGTGACGTCCTCCGGCAAGGCCGTGGAGGACTGGCTCGACAAGGTCCTCTCCGTCCATCGTCGGCGCCTTCACAAGCTCGTCGTCGGGCTCGCTGTCGAGTGGCGCCCCAGCTACTCCGCCAACCAGAACCCCGTCGCCGTTCTGCAGCTCTGTGTCGGCCGCCGCTGCCTCATCTTCCAGGTCATCCACGCTGACTACTTCCCCGACGAGCTGGAAGATTTCCTCGGTGATTTCGACTACCGCTTCATCGGTGTCGGTGTGGAGGGTAATGCCGACAGACTTTGGAAGGACTGGCAGCTGAAGGTGGCCAAAACGGTGGACCTGGCCAAGCTCACGGCAGAGGAGATGGATCGCCCGAGCCTCCGCCGCGCGGGGCTGAAGGACATCGCGAGCGCCGTGATGGGCACTAACATGGAGAAGCCTTACGGGGTGAGGACGAGCAACTGGGACGCGTACAATCTCTCCGGCGAGTAGATAAGCTATGCGTGCATCGACGCCTTCGTCTCCTTCGAGGTCGGCCGCAAGCTGCTCTCCAGCGACTACTCATCTTACCACCGAGTTTGCGGATCGGCTGCCGTCGATCATCACGGCATATGGAATTTGTAGGTGGATCGCTCAAGTTCTAGCTTTTGTTCTTGTTCGCCCAATCTCTCATAAAATTATTTTTTTCTTGAGGAAACACTATATCTTGCTTTTAAAAACATGCATGTTATTTCACATGCATCGAGGTCTTTCACATGCATGTTAGTTGTCCATGCATGCTACACCCCAAACATGATCAACGAGCCTCAAACATGACGATCTCTCAACAAAAAAGAGAACACATAACGTCAGCAAACATGATCGAGGTCTTTCATGTACATGTATGTTAGACGTACATATGCTACGTCCCAAACATGTATTCCAAGAATACAATAATATTTCCTACCATGTATATATATTTCTATATTTATCATATTCTCGACCATGCATGCGTGTATGCTCTCAACCTACAGTATATGGCAGTTTAACTACCACACTAATGAAGAATATTATCCTCTCATCAATAGAGATAACAAATTTGACACAAGGATGTTCCCTCGATGGTATGAGGATGGAATGTGGACTACCATCGCCTAATAAGCACACAGCTCTCACTACGTACGTACGTGGTTCATCAAATTAATCGATCGCATGCTTCCATTATGTATCGATGTACTTGTCTTTTGAAGAAACAACAGGCGTAGGCGCTAGCCGCTACGTATTCTGATTTTAGGAACAAATGAACACACTTGTGAAAACACGTACGCCACATCCGATCCTCAACGTCATCCAATTAACATGTTCCTCAACATGGGGACACAAAAATCCTCAACACGTGACCAAACATGCTTGATCGCGAGTCTCTTTCCTATGAATTACATTCATGTCCACCATCATCCATGATCATGACATTTATCAGTGCGATATGGACTCTCGGTCGGCAATGGTCGGATCCTTAAAAAAAGATATGGACTCTCGGTCGATTGCCACGCGCGTTCATGTCAATCTCCGTACCTATGTGTGTCAAATTAAAAAATTGGCCGATGGGACATGTTGAGCCGTTGCGATAACCGAGAGGAGGCGAACCGCGGTTTGGAGTAACTCCGACCATCAGTTCAAAAGCAAAATTTTTGAAGTGTCCGATCATCTCCACTCACTTGCTTAGACGACGACCCGCTATAAAGGCACACCGTCCTCTCCTTCTCCGCCGCACCTCTCGATCGATTTTAGCCTCCAAACTTCTCCTCTTGCTTCTCCGCCGCACCACCATCGACCACCTCTCTCTCTTTGTTCGCACCTCCGTCGCCGCACAAATGGGTAGCCCCCCACCGAAGCGCTCTAGGTCATCGAAGTCCTCCGAACCTCCTTCTCCGTTTCCGTCGCCGCCAAGGCCGGTGGAACTGGAGGCGGCGCCCGAACCTCCTCCACTCCCGTCTCCGCCCGCGGCGCCCGCACCTCTTCCGTCCAACTACGATGTGACTATACGCCTCATCAAGGAAAGCATCGACAAACTTGACGGCAAGCTTAAGGAGGTCACCGGCAGCCTGTTCACCGTCGACGTGCAAGCAAAAGCGCTCGAAAAAATGGCGCAGGATGTACTTCACAATACATCTCACTCTTACCGCCGACTGGGACTTAGTGTCCTTCCCCATCACGCCAGCATGGACTTCGCCGGCTACTACATCTTTGGGTTAGGCTTTGTTGCCGCTCGTCTCGACTGCCTCTACGAGACGATCAGTGAGGAGGCCGGGGTGGGGTTTTGCGAGAAACTCGTGAAAGATGTCAGCCAGAAGAAGTTCGATCTGGTGTTGGAGGATGCTCCACCGGCGGTTGCGGCGAAGGCGGAGGCGCCGCCGGCGGAGGTGCCGCCGGCGGATGCGGAGGCGGCAGCGGAGGTGGACATGTCCTCCTCCGGGTAGAGTAGGATGAGTAGTAGTTTTTTCTTTTGTTTTCTATGTGTTTTTTCTTGTTTGTAATATATGTCTTGTTTTTATGTTAATGAAAAATGTCTTTTATTTTATGTTCATGAACAATGTGTCCTACAATACTTGCACTAACGAAAAACTCCTCCTTTTATCAAAAAACATCGCATATGGAAAATTAACACATTAGTAATATTATACTGTATCTAATAAATACTCCCTCCTTATTCTTTTATTTGACGCTTTGGACAAAGCATTGAACTAACATTAGTAGGACGTACGTAGTAGACGACCCCCATCCACCGCGCGTGGCCCTAGGCAGTAGCCCACAAATTTTCTGCGACCCTGCCGCACAGCATCGCGTGTGCGCCCCCGTCCCGCACGCCATTCGATCAAAATCGCATAATCGTGGGAGCGGGACACGCGGGATTTCCATCCTTCGGTGTCCAGACAACAGGCCCAGTGCGAAGTGAAGGATCTCAGCGGGATTTCCATGGGACGGCGTGCGGGGCGGGGGCGCACGCGCGACGTTGTGCGGTAGGGCTGCAGAAAATTTATTTCCGACCTCCTAGGCCCAGAGCCGGGCCTGCCTTTAAGACCATCCGTAGTGGTTCACGGTAAAGCTTTAGGCTGTGTTTGGGAGCACAGTTTTCAATACTAGAGTTTTGGAAATCACAGTTTTGAAAATGACATGGCAATACCAAAGTATTTCAATAACACAGTATTGTAATACCACGATTTTGCAATACATAGGATTGTTTGGTTGACAAACACCATTATGTAAAAAAATACCATAGTAATCTCAAATACCACGGTATTGATAATTCCTCTAAAACTCCAAAATACCTTGTTCCCAAACACCATTACTGACCTACGAATCAGATGGTCTTATCTCTTAACCCCTTGGTGCGGAAATCAAATTCGCTGCGGCCCTTCCGCACAGCCGTCTCTGTGCGACCCTGCCCAGATGGTTGCCACGTACGTTCACGCTCCAAATCTTACAGCCAATGGCGCACTGCACGGTTCATGCGACTGTACCACCCTGCCCTGATGATTGCCACGTACGCGAGCGCACCGGATCTTGCAGCGCGCACGGGCACACGAACTCCACGTCCGAACTTTGCTCAGCGATCCGCATAACTTGGCGCTCGGCGTGCACGATCCATCATCATGCGCACGAGCATGTACGACGCGGCCAAAAAGATTCGTGTTCGGTTGCTTGTCTTGGATTGAATTGACTTGGATTAATTGGATGGTCCAGTCATGTGTTATTTGTTTCGCGGTCAGACAGGTGATCCAGATTTGAGGAATATTAAATATTCCTCGCAGATGCTGGATGAGATGGTCCAGGATATTTGGTTGGATGTGAGTCCATCCACCTTATCTAATTATGCTTCTTAGCAATGTAATTAGTGATAATTACCTTGTTTATTATTGATTAATAGTTACAGTTATGATATTAACATTAATATTTGCTAGTAATATGATAATTAGAATATAAACAATTAATATTATGAAATTATCAACTTTTATGATTCAATAATCCAATCAAGTTTCATCCAACCTACCAACAAAAAATTGGATCGTCCAGTCCATCCAACCAAACGTTAATTTCGATGATCCAAGACATAAAGAAATGGATGATCTATCTCCAATCGAACTTCGACGTCAAACCAAACACAATTGATGACTGAGCACTTTGTCACATGTCACTAGAGTGTATGCACAAATGACAAATACACGGCCACAACATCGGGTTTAGGGTGCATCATGGACTAACCACATGACCCAACCAAACACTCATGTCATTACCATACACCTGCAAGAGCAACTACCTAGCCGCATCCTTCGCGTATGAACGGCAACGCCGACCAACTTATACTTTTTGTACTACGTACAAGGAATTTTCCTTGTCGAAATAAACAAGCTCTTCTGATGCGGCTTTTGTAGTTAAAAAATGAACTACGACAAAATGACAAGTTCATGGAGATGGGGGGAGTACATATGATCATCGACGTCTCTCTCACATGCATGTTATAGTTGTCCATGCATGCTACCCTACGCCCCAAACATAGGATCAATATATATATGGTTTGGCTCGTTGATCCTATGTTTGGGGCGTAGGGTAGCATGCATGGACAACTATAACATGCATGTGAGGGAGATGTCGCGATGATCATATGTACTCCCCCCCTGTCTCCATGAACTTGTCGCTTTGTCGTAGTTCATTTTTTAACTACAAAAGCCGCATCAGAAGAGCTTGTTTATTGGCACGTGGACAAGGAAAATTTCTTGTATGTAGTACAAAAAGTATAAGTTGGTCGGCGTTGCCGTTCGTATGTGAAGGATGTGGCCAGGTGGTTGCTCTTGCAGGTGTACGGTAATTACATGAGTGTTTGGTCGAGTCATGTGGTTAGTCCATGATGCACCCTAAACCAAGTGTTGAGGCCGTGTATTTGTCATTTGTGCGTACACTCTAGTGACATGTGACAAAGTGCTCAATCATCAATTGCGTTTGGTTTGACGTCGAAGTTCGATTGGAGATAGATCATCCATTTCTTTATGTCTTGGATCATCAAAATTAACATTTGGTTGGATGGATTGGATGATCCAATTTTTTGCCCTGTCATTTTAAAAATTGTGGTTTCCAAAACTTTAGTATAGAAAAACTGTGCTCCCAAACACAGCCTAAAGCTTTACCGTGAACTACTGCGGATGGTCTTAAAGGCAGGCCCAACTTTGGGCCTAGGTGGGCGGAAATAAATTTTCTGCGGCCCTGCCGCACAACGTCGCCTGTCGCGCCCCTGCCGTCGCGCCCCTGGCTCCGCCGCCAGCCCGCCACCCCTGCACCCCCACCACCAGCCTGCCTCGGGCTCCAGGCGCGCCTCCGCGCCCCAGCCACCGCCCGGCCCAGCCGCCCTTGCGCCCCCACCGCCAGCCCGCCCTCGGCCCCGCTGCCCCTGCACCCCCGGCCCCGCCGCCCCTGCACCCCCGATGCTGGCCCGCCCCAGCGGCGCCCCGGCCCCGACCCCGGCCCACGGCACCCTCGCCGCGCCCCCGCCGCCCCCGGCCCCAGACGCCCCCGACCCCTGGCAGACTCTATCGATGATGATGGAGTTAGTGCTGGGTCCGGGACCGCGGACTCGAGAACGGATCAAAGTGAAGCCTCATCGCCCATAGCGGCCGTGTAGCTTCCGTCCCTCGATCCGTTGGCTATGAGCCTTCCCTCGATCCGTTCTCGAGTTCGCGGCGTCCACGGCGCCGCTTCGACCCTGCTTCTGGTCTGACGACGCTGATGATCCGCAACATAATTTTAAATCTACGCGTTGGTATTCTCCCCCTCATATTTGTTGATGCATTAATACTTGATGTTTTACATCGTTTTCCACAGGAGGCAAAATGTAATGAACATCATTGATTAGTACTGCGCCGAGGAGAACGCGAAAGTTGCAGTTGGTCACGTCAAGTCGGAATACGATTTTATTTCCGTTCCATTTGATCAATGATGACTTGACGCGGCCCACTGGAATTTTTGCGTTCTCCTCGGCATAGTAGTGATCAATGAGGTTCATTACTTTTTGCCTCCTATGGAAAATGATGTAAAACATCAGGTATTGACGCATCAACAAATATGAGGGCGAGAATACCAATGCGCAGATTTAAATGTATGTTGCGGATCATCAGCGTTGTCAGACAAGAAGCAGGGTCGAAGCAGCGTCGCGGCTGCCGCAACTCGAGAACGGATCGAGGAGAAGGATCATCGCCAACGGATCAAGGGGACGGAAGCTACACGACCGCTATGGGCGATGAGCGTTAACATCGATCCATTCTCGAGTCCGCGTTCCCGGACCCGACCCTAACTACATCGTCGCCGATAGAGTCTGCCATGGGCCGGGGGCATCAGGGGCCAGGGGCAGCGGGGCTGAGGGCAGGCCGGTGGCGGGGGCATAGGGACGGCTGGGCCGGGCGGTGACTGGGGCGCAGAGGCGCGCTTGGAGCAGGGGGCGGGCCGGCGGTGGGGGCGCAGGGGCGGCGGGCCGGCGGTCGAGATAGGGGTGCGGCAGGCGACGTTGTGCGGCAGGGCCGCATGAAATTTATTTCCGCCCGCCTAGGCCCAGAGTCGGGCCTGCCTTTAAGACCATCCGCAGTGGTTCACGGTGAAGCTTTAGGTTGTGTTTGGGAGCATAGTTTTTCAATACTAAAGTTTTGGAAACCACAATTTTTAAAATGACATGGCAAAAAATTGGATCGTCCAGTCCATCCAACCAAACGTTAATTTCGATGATCCAAGACATAAAGAAATGGATGATCTATCTCCAATCGAACTTCGACGTCAAACCAAACACAATTGATGACTGAGCACTTTGTCACATGTCACTAGATTGTACGCACAAATGACAAATACACGGCCTCAACCCGAGTTTAGGGTGCATCGTGGACTAACAACATGACCTGACCAAACACTCACGTAATTACCATACACCTGCAAGAGCAACTACCTGGCCGCATCCTTCGCGTACGAATGGCAACGCCGACCAACTTATACTTTTTCTACTACGTACAAGGAATTTTCCTTGTCCATGAGCCAATAAACAAGCTCTTCTGATGCGGCTTTTGTAGTTAAAAAATGAACTACGATAAAGCGACAAGTTCATGGAGACAGGGGGAGTATATATGATCATCGACGTCTCTCTCACATGCATGTTATAGTTGTCCATGCATGCTACCTGTCGGTACCCTCCGTATCGGATACCCCTAGGGATTGCAAAGATCACAAGGAAACTCCATCTACCAGATTTGAAGACCTCCGAAGGCCCCACATGTCAGGCGTAACTGGACCTACTTCCCCGACATGGTTAGTCCCAGGGGCGCCACGTGGATCATAAGACCGGAGCTATCACCCATAAACGGGAAGCTCCGGTCAGAGTACCAGTGTGACACTCCGGACCAAACCCGAGACAGAGGGAAGCTCCAGTACTGACACGTGTCCAGTAGCACCGGACCTACTCGTCCACGACGGTAAGCTCCGGTGCTGCCATGTGGCGACAGTCAGACCTTCAACTTCAACAATCAGGCTGGTGGACCCCTCAACGGCTCCGGACCTTCAAGGAGAAATCAAAGACTTCAAGACCCAATTATGTGTCATTAATACCACATTAATGACACATGATCGGATAGCCCTTAATACTGGTAACGACCCTATTAAGGCCCTTTACCAGGCTATTAAGGGCAATTAACATCATTAATTGTGCATCAAGTATGTGTAACCGCTTGGGCCACTTGTCGGGCCAGGCTAATGGTGTAACGACCAGTCCTTGTACTATAAAAGGACTGGTCGACGATACACAAGGGACGGTTCCAGACCACTACTGAACTCCCTGAGCTAGACGAGCTTCTTCTTCTGGAGCTTCTTCTAGACTCACACGCTTAATACATCACCAACACACCCCGTGGAGTAGGGTATTACGCTCAGGCGGCCTGAACCACGTAAATCTCTGTGTACACTTGCCGTTCACCTTCTTGAATCTCTGCGCGCCCATTACCGAACCATAACTCCTTGATCTACCAAAGTTAGTGTCGGGAGATCTGCCGGATCCAAACACCAAGAGTTGGCGCGCCAGGTAGATGGCACCTGCTATTTCGAGTATGGTGAACTTAGCTGCTGGATCATCCAACGGCAACCCTGTTGTTCAACCTGCTGGAGGCAATCCCTCCAACATGCAGCAACCAGCAGGAGCTATGGCTCCAACAGGAGTCATGCCTCCACCGCCTGCACCAGCACGTCAAGGTGAGCAAGGTGACGGTACATTGGTGTCGGTCACTGCATCGGCGAATAACAACAACCCTGAACACACGCTTCATGCAGCGCATGCTGTCCTCCAATGTCCACCACCTCCAGGTGCATCCCAAGGTGCGATGTAGCAGTGGAGGGCTGATGTGGGACATCTGGTTGCAGCAGCAGCCGACCGCATCAGCAACCAAGGTCCTCCTCCTTTGTGGTGGGCCCCATCGCAGCGCCTGACTGTGTCTGGCAGACTTGGCCCGCATGCTTCCCAAAATAGGAGGCGTGCTGCGTCACAACAAGTTACATCGCTGCCTTCTGGGGCGCAACGTACTCATACGGTAACCAGGCTTTCAACTCATGACCTCCGGGCAGAGCTTGATCGCCATTATCGTCAACAGGATGGCCGTGTATATATCGAGCGTGCTCGCAAAAGGCGAGAGGCACGATACAGTCCTGCTCCCGAGGGAGTAGGAGCAGGCTGTTCTGCACTGGCCATGCATCTACGCATGGTCAGATGGCCACAAAAGTTCCGGCCTCACCTACCGGAGAAATTTGACGGGACTGTTAATCCTGCCGAGTTTCTCCAAATTTACACCACCGCAATCCTTGCGGCCGGAGGTAACGAGGCCGTAATGGCCAACTACTTCCCAGTGGCCTTGACTGGGACCGCCAGGTCCTGGTTCATGAGCCTTCCTCACAACTCTATCAATAATTGGGAGAAATTGTGCCAACAGTTCATCGCCAATTTCGGGAGTTCATACACCCGACCAGGCACCAAACTAGCCTTTTTGCAGTTGTGTAGAAGGGGGGAGAATCCATGTGCTCATTCATCCAGAGGTTCTCCTAGGTACGAAATGTCATTCCTTCTATCTCTAGCGCTTCTGTTATCATGGCATTTAGACAGGGCGTACGAGATAAGAAGATGCTAGAGAAGCTAGCGGTCAAGGAGATCACCAGCGTCACGGAGCTCTTCAGCTTGGCAGACAAGTGTGCCAAAGCTGCGGAGGGCCATGAAATGCACTCCAAACCACCACCGTAGGATGGCAAAAAATCCTCCAAAGGCGAAGCCACTACCTCTGGGAGTGGAAAAAGGAAGAAAAAGTCCAACGGCAAGATAAAGTCGTCGGCCAGCACATCTACTGCTGCAGCTGCAGCAGCTCCGGGTGGTTGGGGGCCACGCCCCGAGAAACGACCTCGACCGTCCTCTAAAGATGGTGGCAACTCCAAAGTGTGGTATCCTATCCATAAGTTGAATAGCCACAACTTGGAGGACTGCCGGGAGGTCCAAAACCTTGTTGAGCGCTACCACAAGCGCCGGGAAGAAGTTCCTTTCCGTCAGAGGGAAGGAAAACAGAAAGTCAATGAAGCTCCGGGTGAAGAGGAGTTGGGCTTCCAGCACCCTAAAAAGGTCCTAAAGGCTGTTTACAGCTCCGTCGACAATGACTCCGGCGTCTCCGACAATGAGCATCGGAAGACCATGAACACCATCTTTGGTGGTTCGTGGGACATCACCTCCCGCCGTGTCCTCAAGACCATGCGACAGGACATGGCCTCAGTAGCTCCTACAGCCAGGGCGGAGCCTCATCGAAAGTGGATGGACACCACCATCGCTTTTGATGCTTCAGACTGCCTTCGGAAAATGATCGGAGCTGGTCAGCTACCTTTGATGGTATCACCTACCATCAATAGCATTCAACTCCACCATGTAATGGTGGACGGAGGTTCGGGGCTGAACCTAATAAGCTTCAAAGCTTTCGTCAAGCTTCAGCTCCGACCTTCGGACCTTCGCCCCTCCCGACCTTTCTCCGGAGTAGGCCCGGGGGCCATAAAAACACTCGGTGCCATTACTCTCCCCGTGACCTTTGGGACTCGAGAGAATTATCGCACTGAGAAGTTGATCTTTGACGTCGCTCAGATCAACTTGCCTTTCAACGCCATTCTGGGTAGCCCCGCCTTGTACAAATTCATGGCTGCTGCTCATTATGGCTACCTGGTGTTGAAGATGCCAACACCAGTTGGCGTTCTCTGGATCCGCAGAGATCGTACTGCCGGAGTTACTGCTCTGGAAGAACTTCATGCGCTTGCGACAGTGCAGGAGGAAGAATCCAGGCAAGAAAAAGCTCCAAAACCCCTGAGCATTCGTCAACGAGGCTCAACCTCCGCACCTCGCGTGCAACCAAGCGGCGACACTGACATCCCCATCAAAGTCGTCCAAATCGGTTCCGATGCCGCTCAGACCAACCGTATATCGGGAGGTCTGAATGACAAATAGGAAATCGCGCTCATCACTTTCCTCCGGGCTAATGTCGACATGTTTGCCTGGCAACCGTCACAAATGCCTGGGATCCCTAGGGAAGTGATCGAGCATAATCTAAAGATCTATCCTGACGCTCGGCCTGTACATCAGAAGCCTCAGAAGCAATCCGTAGAGCGACAGAACTTCATACGACAAGGAGTGAAGAAGTTGGTCGAAGCTGGATTCATCCGAAAAGTCTTCCATCCAAAATGGCTGGCAAACCGAGTCGTTATACCCAAAGCCGACGGGAAGCTTCGGATGTGTATCGACTACACAACACTAAATAAGGCATGCCAAAAAGATCCATTCCCATTACCTAGAATATATCAGATAGTGGATTCCACCTCCGGGTGTGAATTACTGTGTTTCCTAGACACATATTCTGGGTACCATCAAATCAGAATGTCTAGGGAAGATGAAGAACATACTTCTTTTATCACAGTAGATGGATTGTACTGTTATACTGCCATGCCATTTCATCTCAAGAATGCAGCTTCAACATTTGTACGAGCTATGTACAAAATCTTTGGAGAGCTCATCAGAGACGTAGTGGAAGTGCATGTTGATGACATTGTCGTCAAGATCAAGGACAAGGAGTCACTCCTTGACACCTTGCAAGCTGTCTTCGACAAGCTGCGGGTCACCCGCACGAAGCTGAACCTAGACAAGTGTGTCTTCAGGGTTAGCTCCGAAAAACTTCTCGGTTTCCTGGTAAACCACCGGGGCATAGAGGCAAATCCGGCGAAGATTAAAGCCACAGAGGAGATGCGGCCACCAGCCCGCATCAAAGATGTCCAGAAACTAACTGGATGTCTATCCGCCCTTAGCCGGTTCATCTCAAGACTGGCGGAACGGGTGCTACCCTTCTTCAAGCTATTGAGGAAGTCCGGACCATTTCAATGGTCTGAAGAAGCAGAAAAGGCGTTCCAGGAGCTAAAGCAACTCCTCACCACTCTTCCAACCTTGGTAGCTCTAAACCCTGGTGAGCACTTACTGCTTTACATTTCAGCAACCGACGAGGTTGTCAGCATGGTCTTGGTTGTGGAGAGACCAGAACCATCCCAAGCTTCGGAATCTAGACCCCTCCGGGAGGGTCCGGAGGTTCTTGAAGGTGAGTCTGGGTCCCAGCCCCCAGACTTGGATCTACAGGGAGTTATTCCAGAAGATCTGGACCCCTCCGGGAGGGTCCAGGTCGCTCTGATATAAGCTTCGGGTTCCTCCAGCAAGGACCCGGAGGTCCCCGAAGCAGGTCCAGACCCCAATGGGAGGGTCCGGGTCGATGTGGAGAAGCTCCGGCCCCTCCGGGAGGGTCCAGATAGTCCAACGCCCAGTGTACTTCATCAGCGAAGTACTACATGATGACAAGACTTGATACCTAGAGGTGCACAAGCTGCTCTACGTAGTTCTCATCGCTTTCAGGAAGCTTCGCCATTACTTCCAAGCTCACGAGATCTCAGTGGTGACCTCTTACCCACTGCGTGCAATCATGCATAATCCCAACTCTACTGGGAACATTGCAAAGTGGGCAGCGGTATTGGCCAAAATCGATCATGAATTCATCCCAAGACAAGCGATCAAGAGTCAAGCATTGGCAGATTTAATGGCGGAATGGACCCCCTCTCCATCAAACCCTGGGGGCCCTAGTTAGCAGAAGCCGGAACTCAATGCTCCGGTCTTCACCGAGCCTCACTGGACCCTCTACTTCGACGGCTCCATGCAAAAGTAGGGGGCCGGAGCTGGAGTCCTTCTCCTCGCTCCAACCGGGGAGAAGGTAAAATACATGGTCCACCTTGACTTCAAGGCGACCAACAACGTGGCGGAGTATGAAGCACTCATTTGTGGACTAAAGGTGGCACTATCATATGGTGTCAAGTAGCTGTTGGTCAAGGGAGATTCGCAGCTCATCATTAAATAGGTGAAGGGTGAATGCTCCTCTAACAATCCCCAACTAGCTACTTATCTCCTTGAAGTCCAGAGGCTTCAGAAGGACTTCGAAGTCCTGGATCTCCACCATGTCCAGCGTGTCCATAACGCTGAAGCTAACGAACTCTCGACGAAAGCGTCAACTGGAGCTCCGGCTCCTGACGGAACCTTCATCCAGAGGTTGTCAAAACCCATAGCTCAGCCTGCCGAACTGAGCGAAGGGGGCGAGACCAGCATCCCGAAGCTGGCGGTCCCGATGGCCCTGTTACCACGGCAGCCATCAAGGGTCGTAGGTGCTGCCGGAAGCTCCGAGCAACCTAGCACGCAAGACTCAAATGCTCAAGCAAGCTCCGATGCATGGAACTCGGAGATCTGGAGCTACTTGAAAGACAATATCCTTCCTGATGATGATGTACCCGCTGATCGGATAGTCAAATTGGCTAAAAGATACACGCTAGTAGAAGGGGATCTCTACCGGCGCGGTGCGAATGGTGTCCTAATGCGATGCATCACAAAGGAAGAAGGTTGCAAGCTTCTCGCAGAAATCCATGGAGGCGAGTGTGGGAACCACGCGTCTTCCTGCACGCTGGTCGGTAAAGCCTTCCGGCATGGCTTCTACTGGCCTACAGCGCTCCAGGATGCAACTGAGCTGGTGAAGAAATGCGAAGCATGCCAGTTCCATGCAAAGCAAATTCACACACTAGCTCAGCCTCTACAAATGATACCTCCTACATGGCCTTTCGCTGTGTGGGGGTTGGACATCTTGGGACCTTTCCCAAGAGCCGTCTGAGGTTACAAATTCCTGTATGTTGCCATTAACAAATTCACCAAATGGCTGGAAGCAACTCTAGTTGTGACAATAAACAAGCAATCAGCCATCAACTTCTTGCAGTCCATAGTATGCAGATTTGGAGTCCCGAACAAAATCATAACAGATAATGGGACCCAATTCACAAGCTCTGCTTTCCAAGGATACTGCGAAGACCTCAGCATCCAAGTCAGCTACGCCTCCGTAGCTCACCCGGCAAGCAATGGCCAAGCCGAGAGGGCAAATGCAGAAATCCTGAAAGGACTCAAGACGCGCACATATGAGTGCTTGAAAAAACATGGAGCCAACTGGATTGAAGAGCTTCCACCCACTCTATGGGCCAACAGGACAACTCCAAACCGGTCAACTAGAGAGACACCCTTTTTCCTGGTGTACGGAGCTGAAGCAGTCCTTCCTCCAGAAATCACCTTGGGGTCGCTCCGGGTCCGGACCTCCGATGAAACGCAGGACCAGCTCCAGCGTGAAGACCTTGACCTCCTTGAAGAGGGAAGGTGCCGAGTAGCTGTTCGGGATGCCCGATACCGCCAAGCTCTTCGGCGCTATCACCAACGACATGTTCACAACCGACAGCTCGAGGAAGGCGATCTGGTTCTACGGAGAATACAATTCAGAGAAGGGTTAAACAAACTCTCCCTCAGCTGGGAGGGAACCTTCCGAGTGATCAAAGTATCCCTTCCCGGATGCATTTGCTTGGCAACCGAGGATGGGACACCTCTCCCAAATCCTTGGAACATTGAGCACCTCCGTAAGTTCTACGCTTAATATCACGGAGGTGAGTCTGTAATTACATGTGGTGTATGTTATAGAGTCATTGTACAGAGTCGGGTAGCTCCTCCGGGAGGGCAGCCGGACCTACCCTGCTAGGTCCGCAACGTCCACGCAACACTTGTCACAGTCTCAGAACTAAAAGTGTAGCTAGTTACCTTGTGTCAAACGAGAAACGAAACACACTTAGCCTGGATCCGTACCCTAAGAGTGTACTTGTTTCCCCTGTACCCCGGACCTATAATGAAAGACATCATTGTGTGAAAATAGACTCCACGTGCATTTACTTTGTACAGGCTCAATATTTTTTATTTTTCTCTTTCTTGTCTATAACAAAGTTGTGCAGTTCTTAAGAAACTTTAGCTCGACCAGTCCATGTACAATTCGAGTTGCATTATCTATCCTTCCAGGTTAAAACATCATTGATGGCCTACTTGTCAGAATGCCGCCAAGCCAATCTAGGGTTGGAGTGGGCTATCGACTTAGCCTGGTCATGCACCCTAAGTACGCCACTCTACTTACACCCCGGCAGGCCGAAGTAAGGCGAGTCCAGAAACGATCAGACCTGAAGGATGCAAGACGGTTCTCTTGATTGTATTTAGGATTGTGTTCGACCTAAAACTTTCTCGGGAACAGTAAGCCGCAATGAAGTTATAGATAGGAAACAGATTTTACTGTTTTTCTTGGCTTTAGTGTGCAGGAAAAATAAATAAGCTATGATATCCTCTAGGCGGCTTGTGCTCTATGTTCAAACATTGACATCGAGCATCGCTAGAACTACTAAGTTTTGGTAAAGCTAAGGGGCAAGCCGTCAACGTGAAGATGGTGCAAAGACTCTAAAGTAGAGTCTGACATTGACACAACACGTGTTGACGGAGGTCACTGCCGGAGCTGCCAAGCTCCGACACCCCAGAGGACTAACCATCGATGCTTTACGCGTTGATGGAGACTACTGTCGGAGCTACTAAGCTCTGGCGATGGTCAATGCCGGAGCCACTAAGCTCCAACAGCCTCAGGAGGCCTACACTATCGAAGACTTCGGACCTACATTCTACAAGTTCGAAGCACACAAGTCTTCAACAACTGTTACATCCTCTTGGTACATGTTCACAATCAAATTGTGTACATCTACCACGGGGCCAAGTGAGACAAAGGTGTTGAAGATATAAAATGAAATTCAAATTCACAAAAATTTGGATTTCATTCATCTGTAGACAAGAGATTACAAAATTGGAGAAGAAGAAGAGAGAATATAAGCGGGAGCTACAAATAGATGGTCCTAGACCCTATGGAAGAACTGGGCGACCTTCTGGGCCACCTCCGACAAGCTGGCTCGGGCGGCTTCACCCTCTCCTTCATTGGGGCCTTCAAGCACCGGGTCCAGAGGGAATGAGGGTCCCGGCTGGTGTAGCACGTCAGCACAAACTCAGTGACATTCTTTGCCAGGGACTGACCCTCCGTTTCCAATTGGTCCGCGATGACATCGCCCATCTTGGTGAGCTTGTTGCCTGCAGAACCCAGCGCCTCCAACGCCTGGTCCAGCTCAAGCTCCGGATCATCCGCACGCATGGGACTGAAGCCCATTGGCGTCAGCGCGTTTTTGGCCTTGCCTCGGAAGTCCCAAACTTGTTAGGACTCTGCAACCCTTGCACCACGCATCTCTGCCAAGGATCTTTTGGCCACCGCAAGCTCCGAGCTCTCCCGAGCAAGACACTCCACCTCTTTGGCATTCTGCTGAATCGTTTCAGCAACCTACCTTTCGAGTTTGCGAAGCTCTTCCTCCCGGAGGTGGATCTCATTCGGCGGTGGACCAGATCCTTCTCTCGGCTCCGTACTTTCTTCTCCCTGACGGCGATGGCATTCTCCTGCTTGTAGAGATCTTTCCCTCGCTCCCAAGCCTTCTTCTCCTCCTCCTTGCAACGCTCCTCCAATTTCTTGGTGCGTTCTTCAAGGCTCTTGTCAGCTAGAGCTGTCTTCTGGACAAGCTCTTCCTACCTCTTCACGAGGTCGTCCGCAGCTCCAGAAATTTCTGCTTTTCATCTTCGAACCGTCTCTCCCGCACTTCAGGAGCCTCCCGGCGCTTGACGAGACTATCGTGGATGGCGGCGAGCCTTTCCTGGCATTCATCAGCTGCGCTATTTGCAGCCTTGGCCTGCTCATAGATGGCCCGGGACTGGTTGTCGAGGGTCCGCGTCATGCTTTCCCTCTCATCCAACAACTTACCCCAGTACTCCAAGCGGACCTTCTCCCTTTGTACCCACTCCTTGTCGTCAGCCAGCCTCGACTGCGCCAGCTTGGTCTCGAAATGGAGTCAGTTGCGCCACCCCCTAAGAGTTTGGCGCTCCTCCTCGAGGGCCTTGCTGTCGTGGTAGAAGGCCAGTTGAACCTAGCGAAGACTGGAACAGGCATTGTCGATGGACAACGATAGGGGGATCGGGTCCGGACCTGCTGGGGTCATCTCCGCTGGCTCCAGCGGATCTTCAGCAACAAAAATTGGGTCCCAATCTACAAGAGCGGTCCCCTGAGCTTCCACGGCACTAGGGCCGTCCTCCGGGACAGCCTTGGCCGCCGCCGAGGAAGTACTTGCAGCCGAAGTTCCAACCTCCAGAATTGGCTCCGAAGGCCCAGTCGCCAGGTCATCAACAACTTGGCCCTTAGGCGGGGGGCCAACAGCTTCATCTTGGCACTCTGGCTCAGCAGCGGGCACCTCCGGGATCACCACTTCCGGAGTGGTTGTTGAAGGTTCGGTCGGAGCAGAAGCTACTTCTGGCTCCATCGCAGGCGCCTCCTCCGCCTCTGGTTTAGGTGCTGGCGCTTCGACCATCAGGGGCTTGGGCGCTGGCATTTCGACCACAAAAGGACCATGCACCGACACCTCAACGGTCGGCTCCATAGCCGGAACTTCTACAGCAACCGGCTCTACCGCCAGAGCTTCCTCGACAACCGGCTTAAGTGCCGGAGCTTCATCAACACCCGGCTCTACCGTCGGGACCTCATCAACCACCGGCTCGACTGTTGGGGCTTCCACAACATCCGGCCCTGGGGCCGGAATCGCAGCTACCTCCAGCTCTACGGCCGGAGTGTCCAACATCTCAGCATCCATGCCCGGAGCTTCAACCTCCGAGACTGGCGCTGCTAGTACATCTTCATTCCCGTGGTCCGACGCTACCACGGGAGCTTCTGGGGATGAGTGGTCCAAAACCACGACAGCCAGCGTCGGGGCTGCCGCAGCCTCAGCCACCTCTTGGGGCGGTGCTGGAATCGGAGCCGGAGCTTCAGCCTGCACAGCCTCAACCACTGCTGCAGGGACCGGAGCTTCAGCCCATTACTTGGGCACGCTGTGGATGAAGGACAAAGAGAATCAAAATACAGTTAACAATAAAATAACTAACTGGGGTGAAAAATCAAAAATTACCTCGGAAGGCTTCCACACCAGTTAGCACGGAACCTCTTCTCCGGATGCTCCGGACTGGCCCCAGCCGGCACTGGCGTGGTAGTCCCGGAGGCTCCCCCGGAGCTTGCTGTTGCTTTCGGCGTTGCTCTGGTCGAGGCCCCCCTCGGCCGGGAAGGACCTCCGGACCAGGAGCCCTCAGCCAGCTCTGGTACCGGAGTCACTTGGCCGGAGCTAGCACCCCGGGAAGATGCCGCTGCTGGAGTAGATGTTGCCGTTGTAGACCTCCCCCTCCGGGGAGAAGGAGACGCTGCGGAAGAAGTATGCCTGGCGGACCTTCTATCGACATTCTTCCTCTTACGGCTCGAGGGCTCGGCCAATTCCTTGCCCTTGTGGACAACATCGATTCTTGGCTTAGGGGCGGGAACGGAACCACCTTCCGGAGCTTCGGAGATCGCCAACCCGGTGGTCGAGCGCCTCTCGACGACTCCAAGGTCGTCAAGCACCAACATTGTCCACTAGAGCTCCCTACTGAATTCTGCCTCCATATTCAGAGGGAGGAAAGCTGCCGGCGGAGCCAAGACGTCGCCCTCAACGTCGATGCCGTGCTGGAACTTCTTGAGGTGGAACTCCAAAGTTACACCCTCCATGTTGGACTTCAAACCGGTCTCGATCCGGTCATCGTCCAGCATACTGTTGAGGGCCCAAGCCAACTTCTCCCTCCTCTTCAACGGAGCCCACCTGTTGGTCAGGAAGTTGCAAAACACCACCTGGGGAGTCACCCCTCCTTCCAGGGACAGGCGGATCCTGGTCAGAGCAGGGTTCAAGGCATCCGACAACACCGGAGCTTCACTCCAAACTGCAGTGTCGATGTTGGGGAGGCCTTCCGGCAGCTCCAGCTTCTCGTGCTCCTCCACCCTGATGACAATCCAATCCTTCTTCCAGTCGCCCCACTTCCAAGAATGGAACGACCGCAAGTACTTGTACGAGCACTTCTTGTGCTTCACAAAATAGTAGAAGCCAAGGTACTCGTCACTCCTGCCGTGGTTTGGACAGTGAAGAAGGTGCGAAAAAGCTCAAGGCAAGGGGAATGCCCACCCACATCTCGCAGAAGTGGACAAAGATTGACACCAGCAGAATGGAATGGGGGCCAAGGTGGTACAGCTGCAGACCATAGAAGTCTAGCAGCATCAAGAAGAAAGAGGAGAAAGGTGGGATCAGTCCCACCATGGTGTATGCGGAGAAGTACACCATGTCGCCGCCGTGTTCCTTCTCGAACGGAAGCTTGCCGGTGTGGACCAAGTGGTTGAAGAAGTCAGGGGACCATCCCATGAGGGCCCGGACCTTCTTCAAATCGTCATCGGTCTTCAGTTGGCTCTGGCGGAGTCCCAACTCAATCGCGGCACAGCGAGGCAAGAGATAAAAGGCAAGCAAAAGTTTGGAAGGTTTGAGAGCAAGATTGATTGAAAGGCGTAAAGATCCCCAAACGGTGCGTGCTTTCCTTCTTAAGTAAGCCCTCGCAACACCTGGATGGAAACCACAGAGGAGCCAACGATACCAGTCAAAAATTTCACCCTGCCAATGACAAGGGGGCCTGGGGCCACCCCGACGATCAAGTCGAGGTTCTTACCACAAGCGAACGATTGTCATCATGAAAGGTGGGAAACCTGAAGGCGGCGGCCTGACAGGGCGCGCGGAACCGATACGATTTTCGTATCGGGAACCAGCAACCTTCAATTGTGTTAGATCCGCACGCTGAGATCTCACCTGCCGCCTTCTAGATACGCCATGCAGCGGAACTTTAACTGCGAACTATCGCCAGCGGCACGACCAAAGACCCTTGAAGACACGGCTCAGAAATCGAAGAATGGACCCACCTCCGGTGAAATGACTTCATCCAAAAGGTCTCTCCCGGAGGTGAGCCCAGGGGGCCACTGTCGGTACCCTCCGTACTGGATACCCCTTGGGATTGCAAAGATCACAAGGAAACTCCATCTACCAGATTTGAAGACCTTCGAAGGCCCCACATGTCAGGCGTAACCGGACCCGCTTCCCCGACATGATTAGTGCCAGGGCCGCCACGTGGATCATAAGACTAGAGCTATCACCCACACATGGGAAGCTCCGGTCAGAGTACCAGTATGACACCCCCGGACCTAACCCCAGACAGACGGAAGCTCCGGTACTGACACGTGTCCAGTAGCACCGGACCTACTCATCCACGACGATAAGCTCCAGTGCTGCCACGTGACGACAACCGGACCTTCAACTTCAATAATCAGGCTGGTGGACCCCCCAACAGCTTCGGACCTTCAAGGAGAAATCAAAGACTTCAAGACCCGATTAAGTGTCATTAATACCACATTAATGACACACGATCGGATAGCCCTTAATACTGGTAACAACACTGTTAAGGCCCGTTACCAGGCTATTAAGGGCAATTAACCTTATTAATTGTGTATCAAGTATGTGTAACCGCTGGGGCCACCTGTCGGGCAAGGCTAATGGTGTAACGACCATTCCTTGTACTATAAAAGGACTGGTCAATGATACACAAGGGACGGTTCTAGACCAAATGAACTCCCTGAGCTAGACAAGCTTCTTCTTCTGGAGCTTCTTCTAGACTCACATGCTTAATACATCACCAACACACCCCGTGGAGTAGGGTATTACGCTCAGCCGGCCTGAACCACATAAATCTCTGTGTACACTTGCTGTTTACCTTCTTGAATCTCTGCACGCCCATTACCGAACCATAACTCCTTGATCTACCAAAGGTAGTGTCGGGATATCTGCCGGATCCAAACACCGACACTACCCTACGCCCCAAACATAGGATCAACGAGCCAAACTCTCTCTCTCTCTCTCTCTCTCTCTCTATATATATATATATATATATATATATATATATATATGTTTGTGTGTGTGTGTGTGTGTGTCTGTATGTATATATATGACGATCTTTCAACAAAAAGAGAAAACTGTATATATATATATATATATATATATATATATATATATATATATATATATATATATATATATATATATATATATAACATGTTAGTTGTCATGCCCCAAACATGATCAACGAGCCTCAAACTATATATGATGATGTTTCACCAAAAAACTGAGAAAACACGTAATAATGTTGTCATCAAACATGATCGTTGCAAGGTTTTCAAGTGCATATGTTACTTGTCCATGCATGCTTGCTACACCCCAAACATGATCAACGAGTCTCAAATATGATGATCTTTCAACAAAATTAGAAAACACCTAACGTCATTATACATGCATGATCGAGGTCTTTAGCATGTCAAACTGAGAAAAGATGAATGAGGGTTTGTGATATATATAAGGTGTGTGTGTGTGTGTGTTAATGAATGCATGAATGTGTGATGTGTTCATCGTCTTGTACTTTTTTCTTGTATTTTCTTACGATCCTTCAACTATATATATATATATATATATATATATATATATATATATATATATATATATATATATATATATATATATATATATATATATATATATGACGATCTTTCAAAAAATAAGAGAAAACACGTAACGTCATGGAACATGGTCGAGGTCTTTTGCGTGACAAACTGAAAAAAACTGGAACATTGCATATACCTTGGGTCGGTGGGCCCTTTGCATGTCAAAATTAAAAACTGGAACTGAAAAACTGAAACACCGCCGGACGGACTCACAAAGTATGCCAGGTGGGCCGCTGCATACCCTGGACTCTTTGCATGTCAAATTTAAAAACTGCATGTGAAGCGGAGATAGAAGCCAACCGCGGTTTGGATTAATTCCAAAGCACAGTTTTTGAAGCGTCCGATCATCTCCACTCGCGGACGAGGACCCGCTATAAAGGCACACCCGCCCTCTTCCGTCTCCGCCGCACCACTCCATCTCCATCGATCGTAGCATCCAAACTTCTCTTCCTTCATCGCCGCACCATCGCCGACCACCTCTCGCTCTTTCTCCGCAACTCCGTCGCTGCACAAATGGGTAGTCCCGCACCAAAGCACTCCAGGCCGTCGACGTCCTCCAAACCTCCTTCTCCGTTTCCGTCGCAGCCAATGCCGGTGGAACTGGAGGCGGTGCCTGCACCTCCTCCGTCCCCTTCTCCGCCCGGGGCGCCCGCACCTCCTCATCCCGTTTGGGTTCAGGAGACTGTCCGCCTCGTCGAACACCACTTCGATGAACTCGATCGGTGCCTGAAGGAGGCCACCGAGCACCTTGCTGCCACTGCCGGGCGACCAAAAAAGCTCGACATATTGGCACAGTTTATATTTTCCGATACATCTTGCTCGTGTGAGCGTCTGGGTCTTGGGAATCTTCCCGTCTGCACCAGCATGGACACCGCCGACCACTACTGCTTCGGGTTAGGGTTTGTGGCCGGTCGTCTCAACATCCTCTACGAGACGATTGGGGAGGTGGCTTGGGTGGAGGGCCGCCAGCATCTTCTGCGGACTGTCGCCTGGAAGCTTCGGACTCAATTGCCGGAGGAGGCGACAACAGCGGCGGCAGCGGAGGAGGCGGCGGCGGCAGCGGCGGAGGAGGCGGCGGCAGCAGCAGCGACGGAGGAGGAGGTGGAGGAGATCTCCTCCGACTCCAAGTATATTAGTATTTGTAGTTTTTCTTTTTCTTGTCTTCTATGTGCTTTCGTAGTTCTTGTTTGTAATATATGTGTTGTATCTATTTTAATGATAAATGTATTTTCTGTTCATGAACAATGCGTCCTATGCAGTATCGAAAAACAACTCCTTTCTGAAAAAGGGGTGACATAACTGTTGTTCAATGTCTAGCCAAGAAATCGTTGTGTTGCGACAATCAACGACTCTTGGTTGAAACTCCATTGAGATCATGGTTGAGGCTGCGTTTCTCCTCTTTTGTGTTCTTTCACTCAATTTTTTCTTTTGTAGTCGACGCATGGGAAAATGTATTTTTAGTATGTAGTAGTATATACTACATGTTATCATTTCATTGTGATTAATGTTACAAAATGTTGATTGTTTACCATCGTCCTTTCATGGACTTGGTTGTATTTGCATATCGTTTGCATTAGCACATATACATTTGTCGATTCATATTTTTTTTGTATTTTTTTGGAATGTCCCACTTGCTAGCAGATGACTGCTTTTAGATTTTGATCTCCATGCATGGCAACAAAGATGAATTAAGAAGCGAGTAATTTGTCCTAAGACAAAGTCTACCCCTCTAGCTACACGCACCAGCCATGTGCAGGAATCGACGAGACATGAGATGTAATTAATCACGATTGGATGCGTGCACAAGGGCACGGCTTGCGTCAAATTCTCCACTCCCGCGGAAATTTTATCGTTCTACTCGGCGCGCCACATTTGAGATTTTGACAATTCAATTTTCACTACATGCGCCTCCAATTTCAGTCCCGCCTATTATTGTAACCCTATTTCAACCACGATGAGTATAAATGGAAACACTGGCCTCTGTTCCCGACACACCGCTGCCCCGCCCTTCCGGTGATCTCGCAGTACTCCAAATGTGTTGTCTCTCTGTCCTGTGTTCCATACTTGTATTCCTAAGAAATTCCCGTGTTTTCATTTCCCACGGTTTTTACAATTTTTCCCACATGGATCTCGCAGTGACACATCAAAGCTCTTGGTGGTGTTGACTCCTGGGTACAACGCCGGGCGACCAAGTTTGACGGGCTCTACCGAACCTCTTCGTCGCCGACACCTCCCTGCGACATCGCATCCCGGACACAAGTTTTGTGCTAGGTAAACTACACGATCCATGCCATCTTTTTATAGAGCTATATTGGCTTGGTTCTACACGATCCATGCAATTTTGGCCTAGTTAAGTCATACACGATCCATCCTGATATACGAAGATTAAATAAATTAATAAAGAAGAAATGTGGTATTCTGTTTCACGAATTTAGTTATATATATATATATATATATATATATATATATATATATATATATATATATATATATATATATATATATAGACACACACACACACACACTACATCTGTCCCTAAATAAATGTTGCTCCGACAGCTTATTACGCTAGTGTGTTTCTAGTTCAATTCCTGGCCGAGAACGACAAATACTAAAAACCAGAGGTAGTAGACACTACATCTGTCCCTAAATAAATGTTGCTCCGATAGCTTATTACGCTAGTGTGTTTCTAGTTCAATTCCTGACCGGGAACGACAAATACTAAAAACCAGAGGTAGTAGTATGTAATTTCTGGATTTAGAAGTAGTATGTTGTACTCTCATTCCTGTTTCACAAATTTGTATTCTTAAGATCTTTAGTTCCCATGGTTTTCACTTTTTTCTTTCTTGTAGCTTTCTCGGATCATACATTTTTTCTATTCTTTCTTTTCTAATTCCTTCGTTAGTAAGAAACACTGCATTTTATAGAAAGCACACCGTCTGATCCAAAATCTACGTCGGTCATGTAATCTGACGCTATCACTGTTATTTAGAATGACTACTTACAATGCTCTTTACATTAGGAACAAGACATCAAACCGTGATGCCGTCTACAAGCATTCATGGTGGCCAACAAGCACCTGGTATAACAATAAATGTGTTTACTATCAAAATAAAACAAATTTAGACAATATTAAATCATTTGCATGGTACGCAGAGAATATTGCAGCACATGATGTTCAGGAACCCAAAGGTTCTTCACTCCCTGGTACTACTATGATGCATGAACCCACAACAGGTATAAATATACAAACTAGAAATACTCCTTCTGCCCCAGCGTAGTTTTACTTTTGGAGCTTAAAAAATGTCCCACTCCAACTCTATCCTCGATAGTAGCTTCCAACTACCCATATCACATCACATTACTACCTGCCTCTCTACCATGCCATTTGTTTTGGCAGAGCGTGTTAGTTTTTTACTCTACTCCTTTGGCATTGAATTTGGAGCATTTTGAGAGACTACGTTCTGTCCTTTAGATGTATTAATGATGGGTGTATCATGGTCATTTGCATTCTTTCCAAGACTGTACTAATTGTTTTAGCATGCCTTGCGATTCTACTTTCTTATCAGTACTTAGTCTTTATAGTTAACAGTTCATCAGCCTGTGTGATGCGTGATTTTTTTATGCCTCCACGCTGTGCTCTCCCGCCGCCGGCCACTCCGGCCGACACCGGCGCCCACGCCCACGCCCTGTTGCTGGTCACTTTAGTGTCCTCCCCGACGCGTCTCCCTCGCCCATCGCCACGTCCCATACTTCGCGTGCCATGATTACCCCGCCGCCCGCAAATCCCTGGCCATTACTCGCCCTGCCACCAATCCTCCTCGAGAGTTTCGGCGAGACCGAACCCTCGCTTTGTTGAGTGTCGCAAGCTGCCACTATGCAGTACTGCAGCTACAGTAGCTGCCACTAACAAGTAGACCCGATGTCTCATGGGCCCACATGTCAGTGGCAGCTAATGTAGGTGCAGTACTACAGAGGATTTCAATCCCGCGAGATGCCTGCCTTATCTGTCTTGCATTCGCCACCTGCTACCGCTGGTGTTCATTACTTGCCCTGCAACTAATAATTCTCTTCGAGACGCGCTCCAGCTGATGTCAGTCAGACCGAACCGGCGAACCCTATCTTTGTCTAGTCTAGCGTTGCCAGCTGCATGCCCCCTCACAGTCTTGCCTGCTTCGCTCATAGACTGAAAATCCTCTGCAGTACTACGAGTGCGTACCGCCACTGACATGTGTACTTGATGGCTCATTTTAGGGTATGAACAGCAATAAAGAAGTCAATAATGTAACCCCCCCCCCCCCATCAAAATAGTTGTCGTTAGGACAGTCCTAACTACTGTAGTAGTTCATTTTTAATTCATTTGTTGGTGACAATTAATATAAACCAGGAGGGAGTACTACAGAACAAAATGGTGCTGGCACGACGCGGTCATCCCACGCTCGTATTTGCCGCACTCGTCCTGAAGATGGTATGAACATCATACTTTTCTTATTTTCACACTATTTGTACATGATACTAAACTTGTTCAGGCGGTAATTTGCTTTAATCGTTTATCATTTGAATCAATGTAACAGAAGAAGGAAGCTAGGAAGAACTATGGCGAAAGGACTTAAGGTTGCCAGAATATGCTATGCATCCCAAGTTAGTAGAACGGAGCATGTGAAGCTACCAATTCAGTTCTTCGCTAGGTTGGGTGTTGCAATGTGACGCCCGGTTCCGAAAAATGAACCAAGCTAACGCATATGTGTGCCCATGATGTTCAACACACATACACGAGTGCAATCACAAAAGAGTATACAGAAAATTACCACAAGACAAGATTAATTATCCAAGTTTTATTACACAAACCATATTATCCTCAAATACAACCTCTAATGAATATTTATGACAAGTTCAACTAATGCAGCCGAAATAAACTAATTAAGCAAACTAAACAGCTAGGCAGCATAAGCAATAGGGTATAGCGCAGCTCCAATCAACACCGCAGGCAAAGCTGACGGTAGACACGGCCTAGAACTCCGCATTCTCACCATTAAACTCTCAATCCTGACCTGCAACTGTTGAGTGGAGGATTGCAAGAGTGATTACATGTCGTACTCAGCAAGTATGGAAAGTATGACATGTGGCTGATTCAAATGACGACAATAATAATGGCTAAGTGCTGAAAAGTACATTAAAACATTTGAAAAGCAATATATTATATGCATGTGAAGTAAACCCATCATAATCATAAGTAATATCATAATACCAGTCTGAATTCACTACAATCATCAATAATTCCAGATTTCACCATTGCCAATAACCATATTCAATACCAGAAATAAATCCATAACCAACCATAACCATTACCAAACCATAACCATCCCAAATACCATCCCAATACCGAGTTCCCTCTAATCATGGAAGTTGTCCAGGTGCTCATAACCGGGAGCACGGCTGTCATGATAGTTTTAGACACACTATGCAGATTTTGTACCTCTTTACCCACGTGTTTGTGATTTCATCACCTTTCGATGACTAGAACCTCTATTATGCTGCCTCACACTTTTGTCGGTGTGTGGCCAAGAGATCACAAAATAGCCTTTACAAAGGGATTACTAGCCTATTTAGACCCCACTGAGGTTTCACCGGTGACGATGCCTCCAACTGAGCACATCGTCAACCAGGGGCCCCCTCTTGAGCCATTCGGATCCCAGGGTAGTCCCACCAATCATCAACAAACCCAATCCGACTACCCCTTCCCCGAGCATCCACAATGGTCCAAACAACACTAGCAAAGCCCTAATTAATCAGCTACGCCGCACCCATACTTGGCCTCGTGGTGGCACTGTAGTCCTGGCTTATTCTCGCATGAACTGGTCCTTAGATCTAAAGCAAGCAAACCACCATACGTCCAACCCATCCACATACCAGGCTTGCTTAGATCACCCATTACCATATCTTATTTAACCAGTTCATGTTAACCATAATCTCATCCATGCATAATTAAATGTGTAGTGTTGTTTTCCCATAACAATTAATCAAGCGAAGCAAAAAGGTAAAAAGCCCTACCCGACTCTCTACCATAAATTTCAGGCGACAAGGGTGGTTTAACAAGTCTAGTAAACTTCCTACCATAGGATTCCCATCAAATTGACAGAAGCATGCAGTTTGCAAACAAAACATTTATTTAAAAAACAGGATCAATATGCTTCAAGGACACTTGCCTTGCTCTTGCGGTTGATTAGGGTCAAAGCCTTCAAACTCTTGGTGTTGGAGGTCCTCCGCGGCACTCTCTAGCGCAAATCCGTCTAATCCGCACAATAAACATACAAGACAAGAACACAATCAAAGAGTGCACAAATATTACTCAATATGACATGACATGCATGATTGATGCAAATGCAAGGTAGAACTTGTTATTAGATTGCTTTTAATGATAACTAACTATTTCTAATAGCTTTTAACAAGTTTATACAGGTTTGGATTTGATTAGATCAAATTTTAGAATCAATTTGATGCAATTTAACTAGGAAGACCGTACTAGTCCGCTAGGGACCGGACAAGTCCGCACTTTGCGAGATCAGCAGATTAGGGTTTTCTAGATCGACGTAAATTAAGAGATTAGGGGTTGAATTCACGTAAGGAAAAGATAATAGAAGGTATACCAGGTGTTTAGGACTCCAATGAATCAAGAAACTTGGAGGTAGCACTTGGATCTTGGTGATCTAGGGTTGGTGATGAACTTGGAGATGAATTGGTGATGAAGAACGAAAGCTTGGTGGAGATCTTGGTCCTCCTTCGTTTCCTACTCTTCTTCTTCTTGCTTGGGATCTTCTCCTCCCTCCTTGATGGTGGCTCTCCACGAACTAGGGTTTGGGTGAGGTGGAAAAGTGGCAAATAGATGTCAAACCAAGGGGTGGGGTTGTTTATATAGAGGTGGAGGCTAGGGTTAGATGGATTTCGAGTT
The DNA here is from genome assembly GCA_036927565.1 of Tuctoria greenei. Taxonomy (NCBI): domain Eukaryota; kingdom Viridiplantae; phylum Streptophyta; class Magnoliopsida; order Poales; family Poaceae; genus Tuctoria; species Tuctoria greenei. The sequence continues at coordinate 216,790,265 of JAYESD010000003.1, read as the reverse complement.
TGGGAGGAGTAGAGGCCGGTTTAGAGTCCCACATGGGCTCTAAAAGAGTTAGACACGACGTCCCTAAACCCACTTAATGTGAAACCCAAGAAACAAGTTGTAAAACAAAAGATCATTTCGGAGTCACGAAATATCGAACAAGTCCGGAAAGGACCGAACTAGTCCGAAGTCGTCCAGCGTGAAAATCGGACAAGTCTGGCCAAACATCGGACATGTCCGACTTTAAACAAAGAGGAAATCGGACATGTCCATTGGAACACCGGACTAGTACGGAAAAGTCCAGGGACTTAGCAAATTTTCAAGGATTCTTGGAATATCGGACTAGTCCGCACAAAATCAGACAAGTATGAAAGTTTCTAGAGCCAAAATCGGACTAGTCCGCAGCAAAAACGGACAAGTCCGTTTCTAGTCAGAGAGAAATCGGACAAGTCCATTTTTGTCAGAGAGAAATCGGACTAGTCCTCAGCAAAATCGGACTAGTCCGCACTTTCCTGCATTTTAAGTTCGGTTTTGCTCCAAATCAATTTTAAACTCGTTCCTCTTGTTGTGGGTTAATGTTAAACATGTATATGAGTGTATGTAGGGCATGATGCATGAAAATTAGGGTGTTACAAACCTACCCCCCTTAAAATGAATCTCGCCCTCGAATTCGACGCGGAAATAGAAGAGATAGGGAAAGTCCTTCTTGATATCATCTTCTAGCTCCCAAGTTGCTTCTTTTTCTGTGTGGTGCTTGCATTGAACTTTACACCATCTAATAACCTTGTTCCTTGTGACTCTCTCCTTGGTTTCCAAGATCTTGACCGGTTTCTCGGCATAAGTCAAATCTTCCTCTAATTCCAATCCTTCCATTGGCACTTGTTCTTCCGGTACTCTCAAGCACTTCTTGAGCTGGGAAACATGAAAGACATCATGTACATCTGAAAGATGAGCTGGCATCTCCAACTTATGTGCTACTTCTCCTCTTTTGTCCAAAATCTTGAATGGTCCAATATAACGAGGTGCAAGCTTGCCCCTTATGTTAAACCTCTTATGACCTCTCATTGGTGACACCTTGAGGTAAACAAAATCTCCTATTTCAAAGGCTAATTTCCTTCTTCTATTGTCTGCATAGCCTTTTTGCCTTGATTGGGCAGCCCTCAAGTTTTCATGAATTATTTGGACTTGCTTTTCAGCTTCTTGCAACACATCCGAACCAAGTACTTGAGTTTCTCCTACCTCATTCCAGAATAAATGTGTCCTACACTTCCTCCCTTAAAGCGCTTCATACGGTGACATCTTCAAACTTGCTTGGTTGCTATTGTTGTATGAAAATTCTGCGTATGGCAAGATTTTGTCCCATCTTTTCCCATGCTTTAAAGCGCAAGCCCTTAACATGTCCTCCAAAATTTGATTGGTCCTCTCGGTTTGTCCATCCGTCTGAGGATGATATGCTGAACTAAAATTCAACATCATTCCCAAAGCTTCATGAAACTTTTGCCAAAATCTGGAGGTAAATCGAGAACCTCTATCCGAGACTATCTTCTTCGGTACTCCGTGTCGACACACAATATGCTCCATGTATATTTTGGCCAATTGTGTAGCTGTATATTTGGTCTTCACAGGGACAAAATGAGCTGATTTGGTTAAGCGATCCACAATTATCCAAATTGAGTCATACCCGGACTGAGTACGTGGTAACCCAACTATGAAGTCCATTCCAATTTCCTCCCACTTCCATTCCGGGATCTGTAATGGTTGCAATAGTACAGCTGGCCATTGATGTTCCGCCTTGACTCATTGGCACACATCACACAATGCTACGTATTCAGCTATGTCCTTCTTCATGCTATCCCACCAATAGCTAGTCTTCAAGTCTTTGTACATCTTTGTACAACCAGGGTGAATTGAGTAAGGTGAGTCATGTGCCTCTTTTAATATCATCTCCCGAATATGCTTCACATTAGGAACAACGATTCTCTTTCCAAGCCATAAGGTACCATGTTCGTCTTCATCAAATCTGAATTCTCTCCCTTCTTCGGTCCTGGCCTTGATTTCCTTGATCTCTTCATCTGCGGTTTGGGCCTCTCGAATTTCTTGCTCCAATGTTGGGTTTAACTCCATCATCTCCATCTCATTTACAAACCCGAGGTTCAACCGTTCAAACTCCTTACCTAACTCGAATGGTAACTCTCGAACTGTGAGTTGATGACTTACTCCCTTTCTACTCAAAGCATCGGCCACTACATTGGCTTTTCCTAGATGATAGTTGATCCCGAAATCATAATCTTTGATGAGCTCCAACCATCTCCGTTGCCTCAAGTTCAGATCCGTTTGTGTGAAAATATACTTCAAACTCTTATGATCCGTATAAATTTCACACCTATGTCCAAGAATATAGTGCCTCCAAATCTTCAATGCGTGTACCACGGCCGCGAGTTCCAAATCATGCGTGGGGTAATTCTGCTCATGTTTCTTCAATTGTCTTGATGCATAGGCGACCACTTGACCTTCTTGCATCAATACACATCCAAGTCCTTGTCTTGATGCGTCGCACAAATCCAAACTTCTTGCTCACGTCTAGTAATACCAGCACCGGTGCAGTTATGAATCTCCTCTTCACCTTCTCAATGTCGTCCTGGCAAGATAGAGTCCATTTGAGAAGCTTCCCCCTTGTTAGCAACTCAGTCATGCGCTTCACTACGTTGGAGTAGTCCTCGATGATTGGTTAGCTTTGACATTTATTGCGACGCATCAACTCCAATGTTGACTTCCTTATCACCTGTCGATTGCTTTGTCCTTGTGGCATATTGGACCACTCCATTATGCTTCCGTAGTCAATCCATTCCAAGCGTCATGTCCGATCCTTGTGAATCCAAAACAATGAGGTTGGCGGAGAAGTCTACCCCCCTTATTGTAAGGCTTACTTTTGGACATACTATATTTGTCCTCATCTCTCCTCCAGGAGACTTGACCAACAGAGTAAACTTCATATGAGAGATAGCCAAACTATACTTGGCAACATACTTCGATGCAATGAATGAATGCGATGCTCCAGAATCAAATAACATAGTCGCGGGGTTGGAGTTTGCGAGAAACATATCAATGACCATGTCATCCACTTGTTGAGCATCCTTCATAGAGACATGGTTCACGTTGCCACGAGAAAAATTCTGCTGTCCACGGTTCCCTTGTGGTTGTCCTCCATTGGGTCTTGGGTTTTGCGTCGGCACATTGCTTCCTTGACCAAGGCCTGACTTAGGATATTGATGCGCAAAGTGTCCAGCTTCTCCACAAGTATAACACTTCTAAACTCCACCAGAATTATTGGGACGAGCTTGGTTTTGAACACTTGCAGCAGGAAAATTAGCACGAGGCGCATAAGGCATTGGAGGCCTAGGTGCTTGCATGACAGGGCACTGTTGCACAAACTGAGTTGGGCGTGGTGCATAACCAGGGCGCTGAGCAGGAATAGAAGAGCTGAAATGAGGCGCATTGGGCGGCGCAAAGCAAGGGCGCACATTACTTCCTTGTTGATGTCCTTGATATGGCGCCTTTCTCTTATTGTCTTGCTCCATCTCACGAATCTTGTTCTCAACCACAATTGCTTTGTCCACAAGCTTCTGAAAATTTGCATAGTCACAATTGAGTAATTGCACTTGAATTTCATTGTTGAGGCCTCTCATGAACAAATATTTCTTCTGGCTGTCCCGACTAACATCCTCAGTCGTATATCTTGAGAGTTGAGTGAACATGTTGAGATATTCACTCACGCTTGATCTCCCTTGCCTCAAGTTCTCAAATTCTTGCCTCTTCAAGATCATCACTCCCTCTGGCAAAAAATGAGAACAGAAATTATCCTTGAATTCGGCCCAGGTAATTCTCTCTTAGTTCTCATGAGCATTGCAATAAGAATCCCATAAATCTGCAGCTGCTCCAACTAGTTGATGAGAAGCAAACAAAACCTTCTCACGGTCACTGCATTTGACAATAGCTAGCTTCTTTTCCACAGACTTGAGCCAATCGTCCGCATCCATAGGGTCAGCAGCTTGAGCAAAGGTTGGTGGCCTAGTCCTCATAAACTCTCCCAATCGGTTATGAGGAGGCGGGGGTGGCGGTGGAGGCATGTGGGGCTAATTATTGATGTTGCCAGTCTGCAGCTGTCCCATAGTCTGTATCATGGTATGCATGAGCTGGTTTTGTATAGCCAATAGCTGCTCAATGTTGATAGCTCTCTGAGTAGATCCTTGTCCAATGTCGTTCTGAGGCACTCCATTGTTCTCGTCATCATCATTGCCATCCCTCTGGTTGCGAGTCCTCACCATCTGAAGAAAAGCAATAGGTAAGAAATAGAGAATGTCCCCAACTATATGCACCAAGGGATATGAAACTAAACAACGAGCTACACTAGCCTAGGTGGACATGGAAATGCTAAGGCATCCCAAAATCCTCTATTAAGCACACAAGCAAACAATATATAGCAAACAACACACCAACCAAAATGCATCGATTCCTGAGTGCTCCTATGTGCTCTAAAGTGTCCATTCTATCTAGGCTGCATCCTACGGTCAACCTGTGGCTCTGATACCAATTTGTGACGCCCGGTTCCAAAAAATGAACCAAGCTAACGCATATGTGTGCCCAGGATGTTCAACACACATACACGAGTGCAATCACAAAAGAGTATACAGAAAACTACCACAAGACAAGATTAATTAACCAAGTTTTATTACACAAACCAAATTATCCTCAAATACAACCTCTAATGAATATTTATGACAAGTTCAACTAATGCAACGGAAATAAACCAATTAAGCTAACTAAACAGCAAGGCAGCATAAGCAATAGGTTATAGCGCAGCTCCAGTCAACACCACAGGCAAAGCTGACGATAGACACGGCCTAGAACTCCGCATTCTCATCATTAAACTCCCAATCCTGTCCTGCAACTGTTGGGTGGGGGATTGCAAGAGTGATTACATGTCGTACTCAGCAAGTGTGGAAAGTATGACATGTGGCTGATTCAAATGATGACAATAATAATGGCGAAGTGCTGAAAAGTACATTAAAACATTTGAAAAGCAATATATTATATGTATATGAAGTAAACACATCATAATCATAAGTAATATCATAATATCAGTCTGAATTCACTACCATCATCAATAATTCCAGATTTCACCATTGCCAATAACCATATTCAATACCAAAAATAAATCCATAACTAACCATAACCATTACCAAACCATAACCATTACCAAACCATAACCATCCCAAATACCATCCCAATACCGAGTTCCCTCTAATCATGGAAGTTGTCCAGGTGCTCATAACCGGGAGCACGGCTATCATGATAGTTTTAGACACACTCTGTAGAGTTTGTACCTCTTTACCCACGTGTTTGTGATTTCATCACCTTTCGATGACTAGAACCTCTTTTATGCCATCTCACACTTCCGTCGTTGTGTGGCCAAGGGATCACAAAATAGCCTTTACAAAGGGATTACTAGCCTATTTAGACCTCACTGAGGTTTCACCGGTGGCGATGCCTCCAACTGAGCACATCTTCAACCAATGGCCCCCTCTTGAGCCATTCGGATCCCAGGGTAGTCCCACCAATCATCCACAAACCCAATTCGACTACCCCTTCCCAGAGCATCCACAATGGTCCAAACAGCACTAGCAAAGCCCTAATTAATCAGCTACGCCGCACCCATACTTGGCCTCGTGGTGGCACTGTAGTCCTGGCTTATTCTCGCATGAACCGGTCCTTAGATCTAAAGCAAGCAAACCACCATACGTCCAACCCATCCACATACCAGGCTTGCATAGATCACCCATTACCATATCATATTTAACCAGTTCATGTTAACCATAATCCCATCCATGCATAATTAAATGTGTAGTGTTATTTTCCCATCCCAATTAATCAAGCGAAGCAAAAAGGTAAAAAGCCCTTCCCGACTCTCTACCATAAATTTCAGGTGACAAGGGTGGTTTAACAAGTCTAGTAAACTTCCTACCATAGGATTCCCATCAAATTGACACAAGCATGTAGTTTGCAAACAAAACATTTATTTAAAAAACAGGATCAATATGCTTCAAGGACACTTGCCTTGCTCTTGCGGTTGATTAGGGTCAAAGCCTTCAATCTCTTGGTGCTGGAGGTCCTCCGCGGCACTCTCTAGCGCAAATCTATCTAATCCGCACAATAAACATACAAGACAAGAACACAATCAAAGAGTGCACAAATATTACTCAATATGACATGAGATGCATGATTGATGCAAATGCAAGTTAGAACTTGTTATTAGATTGCTTTTAATGAAAACTAACTATTTCTAATAGCTTTTAACAAGTTTATACAAGTTTGGATTTGATTAGATCAAATTTTAGAATCAATTTGATGCAATTTAACCAGGAAGACCGGACTAGTCCGCTAGGGACCGGACAAGTCCACACTTTGCGAGATCAGCAGATTAGGGTTTTCTAGATCGACGTAAATTCAAAGATTAGGGGTTGAATTCACGTAAGGAAAAGATAATAGAAGGTATACCAGGTGTTTAGGAGTCCAATGAATCAAGAAACTTGGAGGTAGCACTTGGATCTTGGTGATCTAGGGTTGGTGATGAACATGGAGATGAATTTGTGATGAAGAATGAAAGCTTGGTGGAGATCTTGGTCCTCTTTCGTTTCCTCCTCTTCTTCTTCTTGCTTGGGATCTTCTCCTCCCTCCTTGATGGTGGCTCTCCATGAACTAGGGTTTGGGTGAGGTGGAAAAGTGGCAAATAGATGTCAAACCAAGGGGTGGGGTTGTTTATATAGATGTGGATGCTAGGGTTAGATGGATTTTGAGTTTGGGAGGAGTAGAGGCCGGTTTAGAGTCCCACATGGGCTCTAAAAGAGTTAGGCACGACATCCCTAGGCCCACTTAACGCGAAACCCAAGAAACAAGTCATAAAACAAAAGATCAATTCGGAGTCACGAAATATTGGACAAGTCCGGAAAGGACCGGACTAGTCCGAAGTCGTCCAGAGTGAAAATCAGACAAGTCTGGCCAAACATCGGACAAGTCTGACTTTAAACAGAGAGGGAATCGGACAAGTCCGCTGGAACACCGGACTAGTCCGGAAAAGTCCAGGGACTTAGCAAATTTTCAAGGATTCTTGGAATATCGGACTAGTCCGCACAAAATCGGACAAGTCCAAAAGTTTCCAGAGCCAAAATCGGACTAGTCCGCAGCAAAAACGGACAAGTATGTTTTTAGTCAGAGAGAAATCGGACTAGTCCTCAGCAAAATTGGACTAGTCCGCCCTTTCCTGCATTTTAAGTGTGGTTTTGCTCCAAATCAATTTTAAACTCGTTCCTCTTGTTGTGGGTTAATGTTAAACATGTATATGAGTGTATGTAGGGCATGACGCATGAAAATGAGGGTGTTGCATGCGGTTTGTATTAATCAGCGGCACTTTGTTGATGATGTGGTTATGTTTACAAAAAGACATGCATCCCTCAGCGGTGCAACGAAGTGGGCAGAGGTTGGCCATAGTAACAAGAGAGATATAGTACGAGACATTCTGGTTAGTGTTGTCACACCCCCACACAAGTAATTTTTTCTTGCAATCTCCATCCTGTACATTTACAGCAACTTGTTATACAATGTACATGATTCTTGGGACATGGAGGACACACCGGAGAGCGCAAGAAAAATTTTGAAAATTGCTAGTGAGCGCTACAAGGGGTGGCGCTCGACTTTGCATGCCACCTATAAGAGTTATTCTACCGATGAAGAACGTATACGAACCATCCTACTGACGTAATGATGCCCGAGTGGTTGCACCTAATAGAATATTTTGGGTCTGAGCAATTCAAGGTCAGCTAACTTTTTAATAGCTTCGCATCATACAAAAAATATTTCATTTACTTTCATTCATGGAATTAATTCTTAAAATTATTGCAGTCAATAAGCAGGACCAATTCTCAAAATCGACGCAGACAAAAGGCGTGTCACTTGCTTGGCTCCAAATCCTACGCCCAACTTAGTTACGAGAAGGTATGAAAAATAAATCACGCTTTTACTTTGCGCTGCAAACAATATGTATACCGACATGTTGAAGTTTACTTGTATTTTATGCAGCGAAACCCAGACACCGGAGAAGAACCCGATGACATAAAACTTTGGGAGGCAAGCCATTTGTTGAACGGTAACTGGACAAACAAGCTGGCAGAAGTTGTACATGTGAGTAACACTTCAAACAATCCCCAATTAAATAAATATTTGCAAATTACCTGTGACTTTTCTTTTCGTATATTGATCCAGGCACGTGCCCAAGTGGACGACATGGAAGCTGAGCAGGGAGGCCCAATTCCAAATGAGGGAGAAACCACATCTTCTAGCGTTGTTATAGACCCTCAATCGGTTGTGCAGGATCACAGGTTCGGGGGCGTGGTTATATGGCTAACCCAACTGGTCCCGAACATGAATGTATGTGTATCCAGATGTCTGAACACCTCAACGACCAAGTTTGAAACTTAGAAGTTAGAAATCCAGGCCTCAATGAAATAGTGCGGGACTTGGAAGGAAGAAATGATAGCTTAAACACACAGATGGACTGCATAAACCAGAAGAATGAAGAGTTACTCGTTCAAGTCCAGAACTTACAAGGTCAGATAGCAGCTGATCGTGAACAGACAGCTAAGGAAATACAAGACATGCGTGCCTCAGTGGCTGAAATGCACAGAATGATGATGGTGACCACTCCATAGAAGGTCCAACAAATAAGGAACCGCCAAAAGCCACCTGCTCCAACAATTAGTCCCAGTCAGCTTAGGAAAACTCTTAGCATGCAAACACGTCACTTAAGTAATCCTTGAGTGTTGTTATGCGTGTTGTAATATCAATTGATGGATGTTTATTGTTAAACTCGTGATTCTGTTGCCATTAATTTTCAATCCTGGTGCATTCGGGTTCTACTGCCGCTAATTATAAAACGTGGCATTACGAATTTCTAGTCACGAATGATAAATTGTTACAATAGGAAGCTATTGCCAATATGGATGATAAAACGTGGCAATAGAATGACAAAACGGTGCAGTATAAACATTTGGCAACTACTCAAAAAACGTTGCATTAAGACACTATTGCCACAGATAAGAAATCATTGCAATACCAAACTATTCATCACGGATTTGAAATCGTTGCGGTACCATATACTAGTTCCAACGGATCTGAAATCGTTGCAATACGGTACTATTCGCCACGGTTGTGGACTCGTTGCAATAGTCTAGGATCGAAGAGCACGTGAAAAGCTACCAGAGGGGGGGGGTGAATGGTAGATTTAAAAATCTTACGCAGCGGAAACAATAAAACCCCAAACCCTTTCGGCAGAAAAACAATCTATTAAAGAAATCGTGTGTGAGACTAATCTAAACGTTTTTAACCGTGACAAAAGTGATAGATATCAGATAGAATCAAGTCACGAAGACAACACAAAAAGAATCACTCAAATCCGACGAGAAAAACTCAAGTTATGATCGAAAGATCAAACAATGGTCAATCTGTCCTACCCGAGAAAAACAGTTCTGGAACGCTGCAAAGAAACTCGTGTAGATCAGAAACCACAAATCCAATGACCGTGAAATTTTGACATATTATAGATAATCAAGTTGTGAAGACAACCCAAAAAGAATCACGCCAATTGGATCTGTAAAACTCGAGTTATGATAAAACCACCAACGAAATTTAGTGCTGTCCAGAAACTCGACGAGTAAAACTTGTCTCGAACAAGTCGGACGAACAAGGCACAAAAGTTCCTTGAAACTACGAATTTTATTCAATAGAACACAAGAGGAACAGCCCCCAAAGTCGTCTACCACGAGCTCTGGGCTCCCTTGTTTATGTAACCAGCCCTTAGGCCAACTCAATATCAACTAGGACTCCAATCCTACTCAGATCGTGAATCCTAACTTTCCATAACTGCTCAAGATTCTTCTATACGCATATAGAAGCAATCTTAATACTTCCAAACACCTTAGGAACGTATCCCACATTCCTAAACAACTCAAATTCTTGACACACACGAAATCCTAACATAACCAACTCGATACTTTCCATACCGAGCCATAACCGACTCCGCCGCAGCCGAAGTCATCAACCGGTACGATCCGATCCTTCCGACCAGATCTTCCCTTCCTTATCCCATCTTCGGAACCATGTTGACACGTCATGCACCGCATGCATACGTGCATACACCTTCCTTCGATGTCCAGTAACCTTCATATGCACCGCCCTTGATTCAATCATCCTACGCGACCTCCTGATCAGCTCAACCACAGTTCCTTCCGAACTTGGTTGTTGGAACCTCATCTCCTCCCTGAGACTAGTCCAATGGATCCCGTCACCAGCCATGACTTGAATTCAAGCAACACCTGCAAATGAACAAACAACCAATCCATACGAGCCCAAGTCCTCGACTTGACTCAAATTAGTTCCGAACACAACACCCTACGTGAGAACCTCACATAAGCATGTTGCAAAACCACAGTAACACGATATCATCCATATCAACCAAAACACACCAAAAAAACTTATTAAAAGAATACTAAGCAAACTTTCCAACAATGTAAAGCAAGTATGAAACATTGCAAATGAAAAGCAGAAGCACTTCGGTCAAGTTCCAGACCTTGCCAGAGCAACCCGGAGCTTGAGCCGGAGCTTACCAAAACTAGTACAATGAAGCACCTGCCAGAGCTTAACTAAACTAGTAGAACCAAGCTTCTGCCGGAGCTTACAAAACTAGCAAGACCTAGCGCCGGAGCTAACCAGAACTAGTCAACCCAAAACCAGAGCTAGACAAAGTACGTCGGAGCTTAGCAAAAGCATTCCGGAGCTATCAAATATATGCCGGAACTATCAAAGACATGCCGGAGCTAAAGATAAAGCTCACCGGAGCTAACCAAGGCTAGTCGGACCTTACCAAGAAGTCGAACCTAGCATCTAACGTAGCCGGAGCTACCCAAAACAAGTCGGACCTATGGTCGGACCTTGCTATAGCTCGGAGCTAGAGACAGACCTTGATAAAAAGGTGTTTTGGTGATATTCAAAACTTTTATCATCAAAGCCAAGTGTATTCACTACAAGCCAATGTATTCAGCACACATAGGTCTTACAATCTCCCCCTTGATGAATGCATTGGCAACACCATTTAAAATCCGAACATTGGCTTATTTACATAAAAAGTTTTGAAGAAAATTTCGCCCCCTTTGTAAATCAAAAGTAAAATGAGAAGAAAAAAATTATCCCATATTATATCTCCCCTTTATTATCTCTCCTTATGCACATATTCTCTTTCTCATCATGCTTATCTCTCCCCCTTTGACAATGTATTCAGCAAGTCATGAGCATATAAACAAATTATGTCTCCCTCTTTAGTTGTTATGAGCATATTATAACATATACATATAAACAAAGCTCATCCAAGTCATACTATCAAGTACTTTACATTATCACATCAATGAAATACATAAAGTAGTGTAAGCCATGCTAGAGATCAAATGTAATTTTCAATTTTAAGCAAGTCATGATCTCACAAACTTAATTATCTCAAAACCTGATAGCATGACACTAGTTGCTGCATTTTATTATTTTTCAAAGCATAAATTTATATCATATGATATTTGCAAGAGATTATATGCGCATCTGCCTTATTCTAACCAACCAAGCCAAGCCTATGTCATCTGACAATCAGAAGCTTAAGGACATGGTTTTAGTCGTACACAACTTCTTCCAAGTTCATATCTAAGTTCAATGATAAGCCATCTCAAAAGAAGAAGTGCAATGCATGCATATTCTCTTGATCTTTTCTCAATTTATATTTGTTCATAAAAACTCAACATGTGAGTTGATTACTTGATTAATTCTTTATGATTAAAAGCACTTGTGAACATGTAACAAGTTCAAAACAGCAAGAAAGTTCGACCATGACCAGATTTAGTGTAAGTAATTATTCCAATTACTAGACATGGCAAAAACTACAAAATGTATAACACGAGTAATGTAGTAAGAACTTTCAGCATGTAAGAGGAATCACAAAGTCATATATGTATGAAATACTATGCTCATATTATTTTAATTTCAGATTCACACATAGACTTCCCAAGTTTCAAAAACTCCCCCTCAATTTAAGCCATGAGGATGCATAACCCCTATTTCACTACGAATGAAACAAAAACGAGTGAAATCCAAATGTTTTGTAAAAATGTCAGCCAATTGTTGTTCGGTATCTACATGGTGAAGCACAATGTTTCCTTTTTCAACGTTATCTCGGAGAAAGTGATACCTAATGTCAATGTGCTTAGTTCTAGAATGTTGCACGGGGTTTTTGGCAATGCAAATGGCACTAGTGTTATCACAGAACAGTGGAACACTATCTAGATCAACCCCATAGTCCTTAAGTGTTTGAACAATCCAAAGAATTTGTGAGCAAGCACTAGCAGCAGCTACATATTCAGATTCGGCTGTGGATTGTGCAACTGAATTTTGTTTTCTAGAGGACCAAGCAACAAGAGAATTACCAAGAAAATGACAAGCACCGGAAGTACTTTTCCTATCAATCCTACAACCCCCAAAATCAGCATCCGAAAAAGCTTTCAAAGTAACAGTTGAGGAAGAAGGAAGAAAAATGCCAAATTCTTGAGTTCCATGTAAGTACCTGAGAATCCTTTTGACGGCTTGACGATGTGAAACACGTGGGGAAGCTTGAAACCGTGCACAAAGACATACGCTGAATTGTATGTCCGGTCTTGATGCCGTGAGGTACAAAAGTGATCCGATCATGCTTCCATATTCTTTTTGATCCACGGATTCACAATCTTCATCAAGTCTATCTAGAGTGGAGGAGTGTGCACTTCTTAATGTGGACAATTGTTCATAGAGTAAGTCACATGAGGGACATGCATCATCACTAGGAATCAAAGTTTTTAAACGGTTAATTTCAGATTCTAGTAATTCAATTTTAGCAGCATTATCCCTAAGCTTTTTGTCCTTTTTCTTGACAATAATAGTTGCACGAGAAATAGCATCACACATTTCATTGCAGGTAGAACATACCTCATCGTCTTCACTGTTGTATTCTGCATCCTCCTGACTTGATCTTGATCTTGTTTTGCCCACCATGAAGCATAAGTTGGCCAGATCGTCATCATCTTCATCACTTTCAATGTATACATCACTTGAACTAAGTTCTTGAAGTGCGGTGATGAATCTGTTAATCATCTTGCGTCCTATGGTACCCTTCTTTTTCTTGTGGGAATTTCCAGAGGAGGTCCGGACCTTGCTTTGTTTTTCTTTCTGGGTGGTCGGACCTGAAAGTTTAGGGCATTCTGTACTAAAGTGTCCTATTTTACCACATTCAAAACAGCGTTGAGGTCTGGAGCTTCCTCTCCTTCTAGTTCTCACATTTTGCAGTGCTTTTGAGAATCTAGTAGAGATGAGTGCCAACTCCTCTTCTGGAAATTCTTCGATCTGCTCCAGGGTTAGTGAGGACAACAAAGCAAGAGTATTGCAAGATGATGATTGGCCGGAGCTAGACATATCACGTTGTGAAACAAATGCAATAGACTTATTTGGGTTCTTACGTGCTAGGATGTCAATTTTATGAGTTTTTAGTTTAGAATAGAGTACATCTAATGTAAGAGAACTCATGACAGTAGATTCACGAATAGATGTAACTTTCATCTCCCAAATTGACATTTCTAATGCACTTAACAATTGCCTAGCATTTTCAGCATCTGAAAAATTAACATTGATGCTTCGCAAGTTGCTGAGAATTTTATTAAAGCGAGCAAAGAGATCATCAATTGACTCACCGGGTTGCATCTCGAAGCGCATGTATTCTTTCTTGAACATGTCTTGCCTTACATCCTTGATCATGTTGGATCCTTCGTGGTAGTCACAAAGTGCTTTCCACACATCGTATGCAGATCGGAGGTGTGCAACACGGTCGAAGTCGCTTTGTGTTAATCCTTCTATGATCAAGTTCCGAGCCTTGTTGTTGTTGTCGACATCTCTGATATTTGTAGCTGTAACTTGATCATTTGATGGCACTTCGTAAGGCTTTTATACCTTCTCCCATATTGCAAAGCCTTGTGCCTAGATAAAAGCCTCCATGCGTGCCTTCCAAACCTGAAAATCAATACCAGCAAACACACAAGGTTTAGCGGAGTACTTCTCCATGATGATTAGTCAAAAACACGTGCAAATCACAAAGATTAGAGCACCGTGGCTCTGATACCAATTGTAGGATGGAAGAGCATGTGAAAAGCTACCAGAGGGGGGGTGAATGGTAGATTTAAAAATATTACGCAGCGGAAACAATAAAACCCCAAACCCTTTCGGCAGAAAAACGATCTATTAAAGAAATCGTGTTTGAGACTAATCTAAACGTGTTTCACCGTGACAAAAGTGATAGATATCAGAGAGAATCAAGTCACGAAGACAACACAAAAAGAATCACTCAAATCCGACAAGAAAAACTCAAGTTATGATCGAAAGATCAAACAATGGTCAATCTGTCCTACCCGAGAAAAACAGTTCTGGAACGCTGCAAAGAAAATCGTGTAGATCAGAAACCACAAATCCAATGACCGTGAAATTTTGAAATATGGTAGATAATCAAGTTGTGAAGACAAGACAAAAAGAATCACGTCAATTGGATCTGTAAAACTCGAGTTATGATAAAACCACCGACGAAAGGTAGTGCTGTCCAGAAACTCGACGAGTAAAACTTGTCTGGAACAAGTCGGACGAACAAGGCAGAAAAGTCCCTTCAAACTACGAATTTTATTCAATAGAACACAAGAGGTACATCCCCCAAAGTCGTCTACCACGAGCTCTGGGCTCCCTTGTTTATATAACCAGCCCTTAGGCCAACCCAATATCAACTAGGACTCCAATCCTACTCAGATCACGAACCCTAACTTTCCATAACTGCTCAAGATTCTTCTATACGCAGATAGAAGCAATCTTAAGACTTCCAAACACCTTAGGAACGTACCCCACATTCCTAAACAACTCAAATTCTTGACACACACGAAATCCTAACATAACCAACTCGATACTTTCCATACCGAGCCATAACCGACTCCGCCGCAGCCAAAGTCATCAACCGGTACGATCCGATCCTTCCGACCAGATCTTCCCTTCCTTATCCCATCTTCGGAACCATGTTGACACGTCATGCACCACATGCATACGTGCATACACCTTCCTTCGATGTCCAGTAACCTTCATATGCACCGCCCTTGATTCAATCATCCTGCGCGACCTCCTGATCAGCTCAACCACAGTTCCTCCCGAACTTGGTTGTTGGAACCTCATCTCCTCCCTGAGACTAGTCCAATGGATCCCATCACCAGCCATGACTTGAATTCAAGCAACACCTGCACATGAACAAACAACCAATCCATACGAGCCCAAGTCCTCGACTTGACTCAAATTAGTTCCGAACACAACACCCTACGTGAGAACCTCACATAAGCATGTTGCAAAACCACAGTAACACGATATCATCCATATCAACCAAAAAGCACCAAAAACTTAGTAAAATAATACTAAGCAAACTTTCCAACAATGTAAAGCAAGTACGAAACATTGCAAATGAAAAGCAGAAGCACTTCGGTCAAGTTCCGGACCTTGCCAGAGCAACCTGGAGCTTGAGCCGGAGCTTACCAAAACTAGTACAATGAATCACTTGTCGGAGCTTACCTAAACTAGTAGAACCAAGCTTCCGCCGGAGCTTACAAAACTAGCAAGACCTAGCGCCGGAGCTAACCAGAACTAGTCAACCCAAAACCGGAGCTAGACAAAGTACGTCGGAGATTAGCAAAAGCATTTCGGAGCTATCAAATATATGCTGGAACTATCAAAGACATGCCAGAGCTAAAGATAAAGCTCACCGGAGCTAACCAAGGCTAGTCGGACCTTACCAAGAAGTCGGACCTAGCATCTAACGTAGCCGGAGCTACCCAAAACAAGTCGGACCTATGGTCGGACCTTGCTATAGCTCGGAGCTAGAGTCGGACCTTGATAAAAAGATGTTTTGGTGATATTCAAAACTTTTATCATCAAAGCCAAGTGTATTCACTACAAGCCAATGTATTCAGCACACATAGGTCTTACAAATAGCCAACTATTCTTCACGGATACGAAATCGTTGCAGTACCAGACTAGTTCCCACAGATCTGAAATCGTTGCAATATGATACTATTCGCCACGTTTGTTGACTCATTGCACTAACCTACTATTTGCCACGGACATTAAACCGTCACAGTATCATACTATTTGCCACGGCTGTGACATCATTGCAGTACCATACTATTTGCCACAAATGTGAAATCGTTGCAATACCGTGATGTTGTTGCAATATGGTAAATCGTCGCTACACCGTAACTCGTTACAATATCTTACTATTTTCCATAGCTGTGAAAATTGTTGCAATATTGTAGTATTTGCCAGGAATGTGAAAATCATTGCAATCATGTACTATTACCATGAACGGGAAATTGTTGCAATACAATGCTATTCGTTGCAATACGTTAAATCATTGCAATATGGTGAACCGTCGCAATAACATACTATTTGCCACGAATGTGAAATCGTTACAATACCGTACTATTGCCACACCTGCGAAATCGTTGCAATACAATGCTACTCGTTGCAATACGTTAAATCGTCGCAATACACTGAACCGTTGCAATAACATACTATTTGCCACGAATGTGAAATCGTTACAATACCGTACTATTACCACGCGTGTGAAATCGTTGCAACCACATACAATTACCACGAATGTGAAATCATTGCAATACCATGCTGTTTGTTGCAATATGTTAAATCGTTGCAATACACTAAATCGTTGTAACATCATACTATTTGCCACGAATATGAAATCGTTGCAATACCGTACTATTTGCCATGATCGTGAACCCATTGCAATACCGTACAATTCGTTGCGATACTTTAAATCGTCGCAATACATGAAAACATTGCAATAGCATCCTATTTGCCACCGATGTAAAATCATTGCAATACCATACTATTCACCACGGATGCCAAGGCGTCGCAAATAACCTATCACCGTGAGAATTATTACAACGATTCGTAAAAACTATCGCCATGCTCTTTTTTGTTGAAACAGCGACCTATTGCGACAAAAAACAACCTATTGGGATGAATTTTTCCGTTGCGATAAACCGGAATCCTTCTAGTTCTCATCAAGCGCGTTGAGGCCTTGGAGACCCTTTGGCGAAAGGCTAAGCTAGCGCTAGCACAGGTTGAGGCCCGTGTTGCCAGCGCCAAAAGCCGTGTCGACTTGGCCGAGGAGAACCTTAGGGAGCAGGCCAACCGCCACAGTCAGCTCCTAAGGGGTGTCTACCTTGTAGACCGAGCCAAGCGGAAAGATCGTCACACCTGTGCAACGGCCGAACCGCTTACTCTTGAAGGGACTCCAGTGTACCTTATGTCCAACCCTCATAGGAGGATTTGTGAGCCTGTGCCACCCACTCCTCCAACTTCACCCCGCGAAACCTTGCATGAAGACCCTGAAGACCAGGACGTAGGACCAAGTAGTCAGGCAGAGGTCCCGGCTGACCCTTAAGGGGACAGACCTAGGGACTACAGGCCCAATGTACCTTGTACCCGCTTATTGAATAAATGAATGTTTGGTGTGTTGCTTGCAATGATTGATGTTTGTGTGCTTTGTGTGGTGTAAAATAATAATAATAATAATAATAATAATATTTGTGTATATATATACATACACATAAATAATAATAGTAATAATAATAACAAAATAGTATAAGACACATATTAATACACCATAATAATACATTCTAATAATAAATTCTAAACGGCACTCTTGCCTTATCACAGATGTCTCACCGCTCGAGCTGAGCCAGAAACGGACATGAGGTGGAGCAAGGACTCCGAGAGATTCCCCCCGTACTGAACGAGCATGAGGAGAATGATACGGCGGAGAGTAATCCTGTCCTCCCACCACTGCCTCCCCAAGCACCTGCCATTGACCTGACTGCCATCCTGGACCGTCAGACTCAACTCCTTGATATATTGACGAACTCGTTTGCTGCTTAGGGCAACAATGGCACCAACAACCGTCAGGCACCACCTCAGAACAATCATCAGATCTCGGACTTCAACCGGATGAACCCGCCCAAGTTTGCTGGATCTAAGGACCCCATTGAAGCAAATGATTGGCTGAGGGAGATTGAGATGAAACTTGATGTTGTCCATGCTAACGAGCAGGATAAGGTTCTACTTGCAGTTCAGCAACTGAGAGGACCTACTTTAGCATGGTGGCAAAGCTACAAGGAGATGCATGCAGATGCCAAGACCATGATATGGGATGAGTTTGTGAAGCTGTTCGGAGAGCACCACATCCCTAGTAGCATTGTGAAGCTGAAGAAGGAAGAATTTATGAACCTCAAGCAGAACGGTCTCACTGTGACAGAGTACCTGCACAAGTTCACAGGATTATCCCGCTACGACCCTCACTCAGTGGATACTTATGAGAAGAAACAAGAAGTTTTTCTTCGTGGTATTAACCCTAATATTAGGACTTTGATTGGTGCAGCTGTCTACCCTAACTTCAGCACTATGGTCAACAAGGCTATCACCACGGAGAGGAATATGGAGGATGAGCAACGAGAGAAGAAGAGGAAGTTTGAGAACAAGAGGATGTTCCAACAGGCAAAGTTTCAGAAGATTAGTCAGCCTGCCTATTATGGACAAAGGACTCAACAACTAGCTTACTCTGTGCAAAGGACCCAACAGCCAGCTTGCTTAGGACAAAGGACTCAAAGTGGAGTATCCTACATAGCACCAACCATGACATTCAAGAAGCCAGTGCAGTCCGCTAACCCACAGGACTCCTTCCGCCCCTATCAATCTAGAGTGAGTCACACTAGTGACCCAAGGATTTGCTTCATTTGTCGTGAGCCTGGTCACATATCTGTTACATGTCCTTACAAGAACAAACCAGCACCTTCAGTCGTCTCCAACTCTGTTAATGGACCAAGGCAGCCAGCTGGAGGTAGTCATGGAGCACCAGCAAGGACCCAACAATCCTTTGGAACGGCTATAATGAACCACGTCTACGCTGAGAAAGCAGATGCAGCACCAGGAGATCTACTTGGTGATTTCTTTGTTCAATTAGTTTTGGCTTTAGTACTGTTTGACTCTGGTGCATCACATTCTTTTATATCATCACATTTCGTGGAAGCACATGATATAGCTACGGTAGCCCTTAAGAGGCAATTAATAACCTGAACACTAGGAGGTTATATACCCTGCCGCTTAGGAGTCAAAACATCCCTTTAAACCTAAGTGGGATAGTATTCTTGGTTAACCTAGTGGTGCTCGACTCCCACGGGATAGATGTAATCCTTGGCATGGATTGGTTAGCCAAGTGCAAAGGGAGCATAGCATGTGCAGAAAGGACGTTGACTGTGACAAACCATGAAGGAAAGACGATCACATGTCATGTTCAGTCTAGTCTATCTGAGCTAGTGATAAATCACTTGAAGGTGGAAACACCCAAGAAGTTTCAGTGATCAAAGAGTATGTTGATGTGTTCCCAGAGGAATTACCCGGCATGCCACCGGAAAGAGAAGTAGAGCTCTCCATTGATCTAGTTCCAGGAACTGCTCCTATTGCCAAGAGACCCTATAGGATGGCAGCCCCTGAACTGGTAGAGTTGAACAACAAAAGGGGTACATCAGACCTAGTGCATCCCCATGGGGCGCTCCAGTCCTCTTTGTGAAGAAGAAGGATGGAAGCATGAGACTATGTGTAGATTATTGAGCCCTCAATGATGTGACCATCAAGAACAAATATCCTTCAACACGTATAGATGACCTATTTGATCAATTAAAAGGAGCTAAGTTCTTTTCAAAAATCGACTTAAGGTCTGGATATCATCAAGTAAGGATCAAGCCTGAGGACATACCCAAGACATCATTTGTGACTCGCTATGGCCAGTTCGAGTTCACGGTGATTTCTTTTGGATTAACCAATGCCCCTGCTTACTTCATGAACCTGATGAACCAGGTGTTCATGCAGTAGTTGGACAAGTTTGTAGTTGCTTTCATCGACGACATTCTGGTCTATTCGCGAAGTGAAGAGGAGCACGTGTTTTGGACAGACTTAGAGGCCATCAACTTTATGCCAAGTTCAACAAGTGTGAGTTTTGGTTGCAGAAAGTCAGCTTCCTTGGACATGTTCTCACAGCTGAAGGAGTTGCAGTTGATCCGGAGAAGGTCGAAGCTGTGTCATCTTGGAAGCAACCAACATCTGTCTCAGAGATTCATAGTTTTCTAGGTTTGGTTATATATTATTGGAGGTTCATCGAAGGATTCTCCAAGCTAGCTCGACCAATGACTGAGCTTCTTAGGAAGGACAAGAAGTTTGTGTGTACTGAAGCCTGTGAGTGAAGTTTTAGTGAGTTGAAGAAAAGACTAACCACGACTCCGGTCTAAGTTCTACCAGATATTTACAAGAGCTTCGTCATTTATTGTGATGCTTCAAGACATGGCCTAGGATGTGTGCTTATGCAAGAGGGACGAGTGGTGTCCTACGCCTCTCATCAGTTAAGGCCTCACGAGCAAAACTACCCGAATCATGACTTGGAATTGCCGGCAATAGTGCATGCTCTTAAGATTTGGAGGCACTACTTGATCGGTAACAAGTGTGAGATCTATACGGACCATAAGAGTCTTAAGTACATCTTTACCCAGGTTGACCTCAACCTAAGGCAACGGAGATGGCTGGAGCTAATAAAGGATTATGATTTGGAAATCCACTACCACCCAGGTAAAGCAAATGTGGTAGCTGACGCTCTCAGTCGAAAGGCATACTACCGTCACCTAGTGACTCAAGTACCACAGCTATGCGATGAGATGATGAGATTAAACCTAAGTATGGTACCTCACTCATACAACTACAACCTTAGTGTTCACCCTGTTCTAGATGACCAAATCAAGAAGGCTCAACATGAGGATGAGAAGTTGATGGAGATCAAGACACATACCGGTGAAGGAAAAGCTCCAAACTTTAGAGTTGATAGAGATGGAATATTGTGGTTCAAGAAACGGTTGTGTGTGCCTTCACAAGGTCACTATCGCAACACCATCATGGATGAAGCCCACAACTCTGCATACTCCATCCACCCTGGAGCCACCAAGATGTATGTGAATATGAAGCAAAAGTATTGGTGGGTTGGTATGAAAGGTGACATAGCTAAATTTGTGGCATGTTGTGATGTGTGTCAGAGAGTAAAGGCGGAACATCAAAAGCCAAGTGGCCTACTACAACCCCTACCGATCCCTGTTTGGAAATGGGATGAAGTAGGGATGGATTTTATCATGGGGTTACCAAGGACCAATAATGGTAACGACTCCGTGTGGGTAGTGGTCGACCGTCTCACAAAGATTTACCCTCGAGGATAGTCTCAGACAGAGGTACCCAATTCACATCAAGATTTTTTGGAGGAGTCTTTTGAAAGCGCTTGGTCTAAGTTCGATTTCATCTCGGCGTATAACCCCGAGATTGATGGTCAGACAGAAAGGATCAACCAAATTTTGGAGGACATGTTAAGAGCAGCTGTTCTCACATATGGTAAGGATTGGGAAGATAGTCTACCTTATGCCGAGTTTTCTTATAATAACAGTTATCAGACCAGCATCAAGATGTCCCCATTTGAAGACCTCTACGGAAGAAAGTGTCGGACTCCGCTTATGTGGTCAGAAGTTGGAGACCGTATCATAGAGCGACTAGATTTTAGCATGGAAGCGAAAGACAAGGTGGCGGAGATCCGGGCAAATTTAAAGGCAGCTCGGTCACGCCAGAAAAGCTAGGCGGACAAGAGAAGGCGTGAACTCACCTTTAAAGTCGGAGACCACGTGTATTTGAAGGTGTCTCCGATTCGTGGCACGCGCAGATTCCAAGTACGTGGGAAGTTGGCGCCACAATACATTGGTCCTTTTCCAGTCCTAAAAAGAGTAGGGTCAGTCGCTTACAAAATTCAGCTACCCGAAGAAATGTCAGGTGTGCACAATGTGTTTCATGTATCACAACTAAGGAAGTGTTTGCGGGTTCCTGAAGAACAAGTGGTACGAGACACCCTTGACCCGCAAGATGACTTGCGCTACTAGGAAGTGCCGGTAAATATTTTGGATACCATCACCTGAAGAACATGAACAAATTCTGTCAAGCTTTGTCGAGTACTGTGGAGCAGACAATCAGAGGCTGAAGCTACATGGGAACGAGAGGATGCGCTTCGTGCCGAGTTTCCCCATCTCTTCGAACAACAGCTGAATCTCGAGGACGAGATTCCACCTAAGTGGGGTAGGTCTGTAACATCCCATTTTTCGTAAACTAATAATCCATAGCCATAGGGTTAATCACTGAGAATATTACGTATAACAATAAAACTGCGCTATCAGACAAGAGATAATAATAAAACTAAATAGAAAGCAAAAGAGAAATATATATATATATATATATATATATATATATATATATATAGCCGACATATGTACAACCATTAATTTAATCATGGGTGAATAATAATTATGGTTATAAAGCTAATAAAATGAATAAGTGAACTGAAGCAATAAACATGAAATTTAATTAACGCAAGAGCAGTCATAACATTGAAATAAAATAATATTAAGCCTTGAACCCACGCCATATTCAACTGGCCCATCTTCCAACACGTCAATTCTCCTAACACCAGACCTGCTCATGGCAATTTCCACCCACCCCCTCCACTTTTCTTTTAATTACAAAAGTAGCCTTCTTCTTCCTCAGCCAAACAAATAGCACAAGCACCTACATTGTTCTCTGACCTGCTGTTGTAGTGATGTATGCCGTGAAGTTACCTTATCCTCTTTCCCCCTCCCTTCTCCATTTCCCTGGAAGATTCCGGAACGCTCGCGCTTGAGCTCGCCTAGCCACTGTATCGGTGAAGCGACGACTTCCTACCTCTTTCAATGGCTTAGCGACGGCAAGGACAGCCGTCTCGGCTGCCGCAAAGGCGTCACTGCTAGCCGACGACTGGCTGATGAGACAACTCAATCTGGCGCAATGAGACCTGCCCTCTACGCGATGCAGCATCCTGCCTGAGTTTGGCACGCGCGTGTACGGCGACTTTACTGCGCCCGACCAACCTCCGTTGAAATCGGCCTTCCACCGCCTTTCTTTGCCCATAAATGGACCACGTCGGTCTCAGCTCCGCCCAAGCCGCGCCTCATGCACCCCAGTCCAGTTCCAATGCCGACTTCATCCTCCCGCACGGCGACGACTCGACCGGAGCGTCGATCTCCGATGAGAAGCTATTTCCGTCCAAACCGAGGCACAGGTGAGCACCTATGATGCCAAATCCACCTCCCAAGCTTGTCTTTGGGCCGATTATCTTCCTCTTCCGAGCCCGAGGCGGCCACCACTTGCCATGGCCGCCCTTCTCTGAAATTACTTTGTTCCTCTTGCTCTCTTCCAAAATTGGCACCTCACTTGAGTTCGTCGAAGCCTGGGCAGTCAAATACCCAAGTTAGGGCCGCTCTCTCCTTTTATTCTTCCCAAATCGTGCTACCCCATGGCGTTCATGGCAGTCTGTACCGAGGAGGAAGAAACATCAAGCCTTCTGTTCGATTTCCCTTCAATAGACTAGCAGGAGCTATAGCCCTTGGACCTGGTATGCGGTACCCCACTAGTCAGCCATTTAGCTCACGTACAAGCCCATGTGCCAGTGGCCTAGGTTGCCCAACACCAAATCAAATCGATGACCAGTACCTCATGTTACCTGTTAACCATAACCTAAAGCAATAGCAGGTTATTAGCCATTAAGCCTAAGGCCAATAACAACCTAACGCAAGTCATCGTGGGCTGAGCACCTATGGTCCACACCCGTGACCCTAATCCCTGAATTAAATATTTATTTTCGGAATTAATCCAGTCACCAAACTATAAAATCCATATCTTACTCATAAAAACTCCGATTAATCTGATTGTTTCTCTAGAAAATTATCTAAAATCATAATATATTTAATACAATCATGTTTGTATCATGTATTAATGTATGCATGCATTGCTTTTGTGTTTGCTTGCTTGCGCGTTGCCGGAGCAGACCCTGTGCTGGTGGAGAACCCGGAGGAACCAGCCCGCCAGGAGAACGACGCCGCAGATGGTAGCGAAGGCAAGTTCCATCTATCCCTTTGTTATCATATCGCACCTATGTGAGATTTATCCATTGTGGCCAGTAGATTAGGTTATTGCATTTGTTGAGCGTCGAGTGATAGAGTAGAGCCATGCTATTTCCATTTGTGGCGTATTGGAATGATGAGATTATAAATGATGATGTTGCCTCTTGTTTGTTGTATGGTTGGTGAGAGCATGCATGAGTTGTGACCGGGGCAGATGGGTTAGTGTTGGTGTATGTGCTACCGTGGTGGTAGACTTACGGCGAGTTCTATCATGAGGATGGGCTCCTGATGTGTGTATGGAGGCTGCCCTGGTGAGCCTTAAGGACCGACTTGTTTTGACATCTCACCTAACTTCCTTTCAGTACGACCACATGTCCCTGTATGGGCGGGGCTTAACCTAATCCCGGTGGCTAGCCCGACAGTCGTCCACGGTGGAGAGAGAGTTGTGTTGAGATATTATTGAGCTCACTGATGATGATGATATCGGGTTTGGGGCGACTGGTCTGGGTGATATTTCGACTGGGTGTCGGTTGTGTCGGGCTGTCTTTAATAGTCTGTGCATGTGGGTACAATGTACAACCTCTGCAGAGTGTAAAATCAATTTGGACGGCTATGTCCTCGGTATAGGATGGGTTATGGTGTGGTCCTAACAACTAGAAAACCACCTATGGTGAGACTGAGATGAGTGATGTGTCTGTGGGACATATTCACTTGCATTTGTTGCATTGTTATTTATTTTGTGCATTGCATTTACATCTGCTTATTCCCCTCCAGAAGGGCGAGGTGGATCTTGTTGAGTACTTTTTTGCCCAAACATTGTTGATTCATTATTTTTCAGAGGATCCTGACTTTGTGCTGAAGGACTTTGAGTAGGGTCGCGTCCGCACCCAAGTTGCGTGTAGTGGAACCATGGGCGACGACGAGCTACTAGTCTATGTGTTGATGTTCATTATATTTGCCTTGTCACTAGTTGTAGTTTTTATCCATAAGGCTATGTCGTTGAAATAAAGCTCTGTATGGTTGTGGTTCCACTTGTGTTGTAATATTATGTACTGAACCTCGTATTTGGTAATAATATTACATGTTTAGTTCCGATCTTATGGGTCGGGATGCTTCACCCTCCATCCACCAAGACATGATAGAGTTGGATGTTATTGATGGTAGGAAACACCATCAATGGAAGTTGTCCTGCCCTGATCATCTTTCTTGGGCAGTATGTAGCATCGAAAGTGATGGGAGTGTCCATCAACTTCCGATGAGGTTCTGCCTTGCCGGTAGGAGTTGTGGCAGCCTTCTCCTCGCGCATAGTCTTGAGGACATGGCGGGAGGTGATATCCCAGGACCCTCCATAGATGGTATTGAAGGTCTTCCGACGCTCGTTGTCGGAGATGTCAGAATCGTCGTCGACAGTGTTGTACACCGCCTTCAGGACCTTCTTGGGGTCCTGGAAGCCTAGCTCCAGATCAACTGAAGCTTCATTGACTTTCTGCTTTCCTTCTCGCTGGCGGAAAGGAGCTTATTCTCGGCACATGTTGAAGCGCTCGACAAGGTTTTGGTCCTCTCCGCAATCTTCAAGAGGTAGTGGCTGCAGCAACAGGCGTGCCAGCCGACGGCTTCTTCTTGACGTTGGACTTTTTCTTCTTTTTTCTACTACCGGAGGTAGTGGCTTCAGCCTTGAAGGACTTTTTGTTAGCCTCCAGAGCTGGCTTGGAGTGCATTTCACGGCCCTCCATAGCTCTGGCACATTTGTCAGCCAGGCCAAAGAGTTATGTGACGCTGGCACAGTTCCGATCTTCTCCAGCATCTTCTTGTCTCTGACGCCCTATTGAAATGCCGCAACGACGGATGCATTGGAGATAGAAGGAATCGTGTTTCATACCTAGGAAAATGTTGGATAAATGATCGCAGCAACTCCCCTAACTTCTGTTGTACGGTGAATAGATCCAGTTCTGTGCCAGGTCGGATGTTGGAACTCCCGAAGTTGGCGGTGAACATGTGGCATAGCTGTGGCCAACTGTTGATGGAGTCAGGCGGGAGACTCATGAACAAGGACCTGGTTGTCCCAGTCAGAGGCACAGGAAAATAATCGGCCATTACGACCTCAGTGCCACCCACTGCGAGAATGGCGGTGGAGTAGATTTGGAGGAACTCGACGGGATTGATAGTCCTGTCGTATTTCTCTGGCAGATGAGGTCGGAACTTCTGTGGCCATCAGTCCATTCGAAGGTGCATGGCCAGGGCCGACCAGTCACCCCCTACTCCCAAAGGAGAAGGGTTTTCCCGAGCCTTTCGACTCTCACGAGCATGCTCGATGTGGACGCGGCCGTCCTGCTGCCTGTATCTTCGGTCGAGCTCCGACCGGAGATCATGCATCGAGAGTCTCAATGCAGTGTGAGTACGACGTGCACCGGAGGGCATCAATGTCACTTGTTGGGACACAACACGTCTCCTGCGCTGTGAAACTTGAGGACCAAGTCTACCAAACAAGGTCCTCTGCTGTGAGGTTGCCTGCCTAGCTAAAGGCAGGCCTTTGTTACTGATGGCATTGGCTGCGGCTGCAACCAAATATTCGACATCAGTAAGCCATTGTTCCCTAGCTGCCGGAGGAGATCCAGCTGTTGGAGGACATTGGAGCAGAGTACGCGCAGCGATTAGCGCGTTCTCGGAGTTGTTTGTCGATGTAGTCACTGACATGAGGGCACCATCTAGTTGTCCGACATTGGCAACCAAAGCAGGTGGTGGTGATGGTGCAGCAACACCTGCCGGGACAACAGTGCTAGCTGGTTGTTGGGCATTGGAGGGATTTCCTCTGTCAGGTTGTCCGGTGTTGCCGTTGGACGATGCTGCCGCAGAGTTTACCATCTTGAAATCTCAGACGCCCCTACCTGGCGCACCAAATGTCGAAGTGTGTGATCAAAACTTCCCCCGGTGCTACTAGATCGTAGCCCGCAGAGGTTCGTGATTGGTTGAGGCGAGCGTGAGATTATGAACAAGACAGTGGCACGAGGATTTTTACGTATTTCGGGCCGCCTAAGCGTAATACCCTACTCCACGGGTGGTTGTTGTATGTATGAGTATGCCTATGTGAGCACTTGATTCTGCTTGTCCTTTGTACCGTGCGGCACAACCCTTTTATAGTCCAAGGACTGGCCGTTACATTGTCAGCCTGGCCCGACATGTGGCCCCGGCGGTTTTTAATTACCTAATACATGATATGTATGTATTAAGCACGATTAACAGTGATAACGCGCCTTAATGGTGGCGTTACCAGTACTGAAGGTCATCTGATCGTGTGTTATTAACATGGCATTAATGACATGTAATCAGGTCTTCTAACTGTAGCTCTAACTGTCTCTTGAATGTTCGCACCGTTGGAGATCCATCTATCTTCCCGTTGTTGGCTTAGGTCCGAAGGCTCGACACGTGGCAGCTCTAGAGCTTCCCTCTGTGGGAGGTAGGTCTAGACCCGCTATACACGTGGCAGCACTGGAGCTTCCCTCTACTGGAGGTTTGGTCCGGGGCCCTTGGACACGTGGCACGACTAGAGCTTTCCTATACAAGGAGTTAGGCCCGGCCTTACTTTACACGTGGCAGCGCCGGAGCTACCCTAATGAGGGAGGCGTATCCAGTGTTGCGGGACACGTGGAGCCTTCGGAAGTCTTCAACTCAAACAGGTGGAACTCCATGGCTTTTCTTGCAGTATCGTGGGGTACCCGGTACGCAGGGTACCGACACTAACGATCTTCCATCATGACTTGTTCTAATTTTCATTTTCATATATCATATGTCCCGACATCTTCAACATCTCCAACTAATTGATCGAGTTTTGCACCAGGCTCGACGATAAAAGTGTCTGGCAACTCTTCTTCTTGGTACGCTTCTTCAACGTCTTCACTATCATGGTAACCATCATCCCCAAGAGTATATAACCTCTCATGAGGATTCACCTTATATACCACCCACCAAGCACTGAGCTTTGTGCATGGATAAGGTAGATAATACACTTGCTCCACTTGATGTGCAAGAATAAATGTATCGTAACCTCGTAGTCGGTCCTTATGTTTGACTTCCATCATTCCAAATTGGTTTCCTCAAGTTCCATGGGTGCTATCAAACCAGTCACAGTCAAATAAGACAACTCGAAGGGTTTTATTTCTGGTAAAAGTAAATTCAAGGATTTTGTTAATGATCCCATAATAATTGGTTTCATTCCCTCGAGTGTCAATTGCTCTCGTCACAACACCGGAATTTGATGTTGCCACGAGAGGACGAAGAGCTTCAAAATGAGTTGTACGGAATCGAAAGCCATTTACGTCATATCTACCATCACTTCTAACTTTCACCAGTCCACAAGATAGTACCGTAAATCTTCATGGACATTGTGAGTCCAGCACTGTCAAAAATTATCGCAAGTTAAAATAATACTTCTTTAATAGGTCGTGTACAAAATGAGAGAGTATTACTATAACACCCTCATTTTCATCCATCATGCATTGCATACATTATAATACATGTCTAACCTTAACCCACATAAAAAGGAACAAGTTTAAAATGATTTTAGAGTAAAACCGCACTTAAGAATTCAGGGAAGTGCGGATTGGTCCATTTTTTGTGCGGACTAGTCCGATTTCTCTCTGACCTCGCTCGGACATGTCTGTTTTTGCTGCAGACTATTCCGGTTTTTGCCTCTGAACAATTTTGGACTTGTCCGGTCCAATGCAAACTAGTCCGGTATTCCAGGAATCCTTGAAATTTTGCTAAGTCCCTGGACTTGTCCGGTATTCCAGCGGACTTGTCCGTTTTCCCTCTGACTAAAATTGGACTTGTCCGGTTTTGGCCAGACTTGTCTTATTTTCCTCTGACTCAATTTGGACTTGTCCGATATCTCTCTAACATATTTCAGACTAGTCCGGCCACCTGCGGACTTGTCTGGTGATCGCGATTCTGAGTTGATATTTTGTTTCACGATTTGTTTTTGAGTTTTACCTTAAGTAGGCCTAAGTACGTCGCGTCTAACTCTTTTTGGAGCCCATGTGGGACCCCAAACCGGCCTCTACCCATGTTAAAATCGAATTCATTGAAACCCTACCTCTCCACCCTTATATAAACAACCCCATCCCTTGACTTTATATCATTTTGCCTCAATTAGAAGTCCACCCAAACCCTAGTTCGTGGAGAGCCACCATCAAGGAGGGAGAAGGAGATCCCGAGCAAGAAGAAGAAGAGTAGGAAACGAAAGAGGATCAAGATCTCCATCAGGTTTCATTCTTCATCAACAATCCCCCATCAAGATCTCATCAACCCTAGATCATCAAGATCCAAGTGTTGCCTCCAAAACTCTTGATTCTTTGGAGTCCTAAACACCTGGTATACCTTCTACTTTCTCTTTCTCACGTGAAATCAACCCCGTTTCTCCAGATTCACGTCGATCTAGAAAACCCTAATATGCTGTTTCTGCGAAGGGCAAACTAGTCCGGCCCTGCAGCGGACTAGTTCGATTTTGCGATCTGTTTCCTGCTGAATTAAATCTAAATTGGTTCGAATCAATTCCAAACCTATATAAACTTGTTAAAAGCTATTAGAACTACACTACAAGGATTCCGACCTGTTGCAACGATTGTACTGCAATGAATAGTAAATTGTTGCAGTAACCTTGGCCTTTTGCCACGATTCACTAGTTCGTGGCACTAGGATCTATCGCCATGGAACACAATCGTTGCATTAGGATCTGTTGCCACGAATCACTAGTTCGTGGTGTCAGGATGCTAATGCAATGGACCACAATCGTTGCATTAGGATCTGTTACCACGAATCACTAGTTCGTGGTGTCAGGATGCTAATGCCATGGAACACAGTCATTGCATTAGGATCTGTTGCCACGAATTACTGGTTCGTGGCGTTACATGATCTATCTCCATGGACCACAATCGTTGCATTAGGATCTATTGCCACGAATTACTGGTTCGTGGCATTACAGGATCTATCGCCACGGACCACAATCGTTGCATTAGGATCTGTTGTCACGAATTACTGGTTCGTGGTGATACAACTTTATTGCCATGGAACACAATCGTTGCATTAGGATCTGTTGCCACGAATTACTAGTTCGTGGCATTACAGCTTTATTGCCACGGAACACAGTCGTTGCATTAGGATCTATTGCCAAAGAATCAGCAAACGGTTGCATTTGGACCGTAATGCAACGAAACAGAATCATTGCATTAGGATGTGTTGCCACGATACTCTAGTTCGTGGCATTAGTATCAATGGCCACGGACCCCAATCGTAGCAATTAGGATGTGTGGCCACGATTCACTTTTTCGTGGCGTCAGGATGCTAATGCAACAAAACACAATCGTTGCATTAGGATATGTTGCCACGAATCACTAGTTCGTGGCGTCAGGATGCTAATGCAACGGACCACAATCATTGCATTAGGATCTGTTGACACGAATTACTGGTTTGTGGCGTTACAGGATCTATCGCCACGGACCACAATTGTTGCATTAGGATCTGTTTCCACGAATTTCTGGTTTGTGGCGTTACAGCTTTATTGCCACGGAACACAATTGTTGCATTAGGATCTGTTGCCACGAATTACTGGTTCATGGCATTACAGCTTTAATGCCACGGAACACAGTCGTTGCATTAGGATCTGTTGCCACGAATCAGCAAACAGTTGCATTTGGACCGTAATGCAATGAAACAGAATCGTTGCATTAGGATGTGTTGCCACGATACTCTGGTTTGTGGCGTTACAGCTTTATTGCCACGGAACACAATCGTTGCATTAGGATCTATTGCCACGAATTACTGGTCCGTGGTGTTGCAGCTTTATTGCCACAGAACACAGTCGTTGCATTAGGATCTGTTGCCACGAATCAGCAAACAGTTGCATTTGGACTGTAATGCAACGAAACAGAATCGTTGCATTAGGATATGTTGCCACGATACTCTGGTTTGTGGCGTTAGTATCAATGGCCATGGACCCCAATCGTACCAATTAGGATGTGTGGCACGATTCACTTTTTCGTGGCGTCAGGATGCTAATGCAATGAAACACAATCGTTGCATTAGGATGTCTTGACACGATTCACTGGTTCGTGACGTCAGGATGCTAATGCAACAGACCACAATCGTTGCATTAGGCTCTGTTGCCACGAATTACTGGTGCGTGGTGTTACAGGATCTATCGCCACGGAACACAATCGTTGCATTAGGATGTGTTGTCACGATACTCTGGTTCGTGGCGTTAGTATCAATGGCCATGGACCCCAATCGTAGCAATTAGGATGTGTGGCCACGATTTACTTTTTCGTGGCGTCAGGATACTAATGCAACGAAACACAATCGTTGCATTAGGATGTATTGCCACGATTCACTGGTTCATGGCGTTAGGATCTATCGCCACGGGACCACAATCGTTGCATTAGGATCTGTTGCCACGAATTACTGGTTCGTGGCGTTACAGGATCTATCGCCACGGAACACAATCGTTGCATTAGGATGTGTTGCCACGATGCTTTGGTTCGTGGCGTTAGTATCAATGGCCACGGACCCCAATCGTAGCAATTAGGATGTGTGGCCACGATTCACTTTTTTGTGGCGTCAGGACCCCTTTCATTTACCTAACATAATGTCTAATTTAACTTCAACCAATTAGATGATGACACATAAGCGCGGAGTACGCATGGAAGCACAAACGGGAGCACCGAAGTTGCATCCCCAGATGGTTGCCACGTACGTTCACGCTCCAAATCTTACAGCCAAGGGTGCACTGCACGGTTCCCGCGACTGTACAACCCTGCCCTGATGATTGCCACGTACGCGAGCTCACCGAATCTTGCAGGGCGCACGGGCACACACGAACTCCACGTCCGAACTTTGCTCAGCGATCCGAATAACTCAGCGCTCGGCGTCCACGATCGATCATCATGCGCAAGAATAATATTATGAAATTATCAACTTTGATGATTCAATCATCTCAATCAAGTTTCATCCAACCTACCAACAAAAAATTGGATCGTCTAGTCCATCCAACCAAACATTAATTTGGATGATCCAAGACATAAAGAAATGGATGATCCATCTCCAATCGAACTTCGACGTCAAACCAAATGCAATTGATGACTGAGCATTTTGTCACATGTCACTAGAGTGTACGCACAAATGACAAATACACGCAGCGGCGGCGCAATGGAAAACGATGGCAGCGGACGGCGACGCACCTGGATGTTGGCGTAGTCGACCTCGCACATCTTCCGCGAGTCGTTCACCTTCCAACGGAAGCCATGCAGGTGCTTCGTCCACTGATTTATGAAGTGAAAAATATCATTTGTTGTATGTTTTTTATGTTCTGACCGATTTCAAAAGATTTATAAAGTGAAATTTAATGGTAACCTTTACTTATCAATAATATTACAAGAAAGTGGAATTTTGCCTTTTTAAAGGACCCACATTTAATCAAGAATATTAATTAAGAAGAAGTAAATATCTTCACAGGCGGTTGGTACTTAATAACCTTCTAAGAAGATGTTTATCTCAGTCGGGTATTACTTACCAACCGTCTGAGATAATGCCCGATACTGTTCTTCAGTTTCCTTATCCCTTGCTTATTTTTTATTTAGATTCCAAAATAAATACTCAAACATGTTTAGATTCTGCAAATTGTGTCCAAATTATATGATTCTTTCTTCTACATTTGTATAAAATTAACATCTACCACCTGAACAAAAAATTTTAAAAGTTGTATAACTGACATTGTAATGTTTTGGTAAATATCAAATTAATTTCTACTCACATATTATTCACATTTGTATGTCTCGTAAAAAAAAGATCCTTCACTCAAATTTGTTTGTATGAACATATTTGTATCATTTATACATGTATGAATTTTGTTAATTTTTTTTAAAGCATTCCAACATGTCAAACTTCAAATTATCCATCGTTCTAACTAAATGCTCATATACATATGAGGCATTCATCAAATTATGAACACACAGTGATTCAAAAAAATTTAAAAAAAATCTGAAATAATTCTTAGAGATTGGTATGATGAGTAAAAATGTCCACTAAAAAATTAAATGAAAAAGGCATTATATTCATCAAGATAGAAAAATGAAAAATATCATTTGTTGTATGTTTTTTATGTTCTGACCGATTTCAAAAGATTTATGAAGTGAAATTTAATGGTAACCTTTACTTATCAATAATATTACAAGAAAGTGGAATTTTGCATTTTTAAAGGACCCACATTTAATCAAGAATACTAATTAAGAAGAAGTAAATATCTTCACAGGCGGTTGGTACTTAATAACCTTGTGAGAAGATGTTTATCTCAGTCGGCTATTACTTACCAACCGTCTGAGATAATGTCCGATACTGTTTTTCAGTTTCCTTATCCCTTGCTTCTTTTTTATTTAGATTCCAATATAAATACTCAAACATGTTTAGATTCTGCAAATTGTGTCCAAATTATATGATTCTTTCTTCTACATTTGTATAAAATTAGCATCTACCACCTGAACAAAAAAATTTAAAACTTGTATAGCTGACATTGTAATGTTTTGGTAAATATCAAATTAATTTCTACTCACATATTATTCACATTTGTGTATCTCGTAAAAAAAAAGATCCTTCACTCAAATTTGTTTGTATGAACATATTTGTATCATTTATACATGTATGAATTTTGTTAATTTTTTTAAAAGAATTCCAACATGTCAAACTTCAAATTATCCATCATTCTAACTAAATGCTCATATACATATGAGGCATTCATCAAAGTATGAACACACACTGATTCAAAAAAAAATTAAAAAAATCTGAAAAAATTCATAGAGGTTGGTATGATGAGTAAAAATGTCCACTGAAAAAATAAATGAAAAAGGCATTATATTCATCAAGATAGAATAATGAAAAATATCATTTGTTGTATGTTTTTTATGTTCTGACCGAGTTCAAATGATTTATGAAGTGAAATTTAATGGTAACCTTTACTTAACAATAATATTACAAGAAAGTAGAATTTTGCCTTTTTAAAGAACCCACATTTAATCAAGAATATTAATTAAGAAGAAGTAAATAACTTCACAGGCGGTTGGTACTTAATAACCTTTTGAGAAGATGTTTATCTCAGTCGGGTATTACTTACCAATCGTCTGAGATAATGCCCGATACTGTTCTTGAGTTTCCTTATCCCTTGCTTCTTTTTTATTTAGATTTCAATATAAATACTCAAACATGTTTAGATTCTGCAAATTGTGTCCAAATTATATGATTCTTTCTTCTATATTTATATAAAATTAACATCTACCACCTGAACAAAAAATTTTAAAACTTGTACAGCTGACATTGTAATGTTTTGGTAAATATCAAATTAATTTCTACTCACATATTATTCACATTTGTGTATCTCGTAAAAAAAAGATCCTTCACTCAAATTTGTTTGTATGAACATATTTGTATCATTTATACATGTATGAATTTTGTTAATTTTTTTAAAAGCATTCCAACATGTCAAACTTCAAATTATCCATCATTCTAACTAAATGCTCATATACATATGAGGCATTCATCAAATTATGAACACACATTGATTCAAAAATTTTAAAAAAATCTGAAAAAATTCATAGAGGCTGGTATGATGAGTAAAAATGTCAACTGAAAAAATAAATGAAAAAGACATTATATTCATCAAGATAGAAAAATGAAAATATCATTTGTTGTATGTTTTTTATGTTCTGACCGATTTCAAAAGATTTATGAAGTGAAATTTAATGGTAACCTTTATTTATCAATAATATTACAAGAAAGTGGCATTTTTCCTTTTTAAAGGACCCACATTTAATCAAGAATATTAATTAAGAAGAAGTAAATATCTTCACAGGTGATTGGTACTTAATAACCTTCTGAGAAGATGTTTATCTCAGTCGGGTATTACTTACCAACCGTCTGAGATAATGCATGATTCTGTTCTTCAGTTTCCTTATCCCTTGCTTCTTTTTTATTTAGACTCCAATATAAATACTCAAACATTTTTAGATTCTGCAAATTGTGTCCAAATTATATGATTCTTTCTTCTACATTTGTATAAAATTAACATCTACCACATGAACAAAAAATTTTAAAACTTGTATAGCTGACATTGTAA
The DNA here is from genome assembly GCA_036927565.1 of Tuctoria greenei. Taxonomy (NCBI): domain Eukaryota; kingdom Viridiplantae; phylum Streptophyta; class Magnoliopsida; order Poales; family Poaceae; genus Tuctoria; species Tuctoria greenei. The sequence continues at coordinate 216,754,865 of JAYESD010000003.1, read as the reverse complement.
TGTTTTGGTAAATATCAAATTAATTTCTACTCACATATTATTCACATTTGTGTATCTCGTAAAAAAAATATCCTTCACTCAAATTTGTTTGTATGAACATATTTGTGTCATTTATACATGTATGAATTTTGTTAATTTTTTTAAAAGCATTCCAACAAGTCAAACTTCAAATTATCCATCATTCTAACTAAATGCTCATATACATATGAGGCATTCATCAAATTATGAACACACATTGATTCAAAAAAATTTAAAAAAATCTGAAAAAATTCATAGAGGTTTGTATGATGAGTAAAAATGTCCACTGAAAAAATAAATGAAAAAGGCATTATATTCATAAAGATAGAAAAATGAAAAATATCATTTGTTGTATGTTTTTTATGTTCTGACCGATTTCAAATGATTTATGAAGTGAAATTTAATGGTAACCTTTACTTATCAATAATATTACAAGAAAGTGGAATTTTTCCTTTTTAAAGGACCCACATTTAATCAAGAATATTAATTAAGATGAAGTAAATATCTTCACAGGCGGTTCGTACTTTATAACCTTCTGAGATGTTTATCTCGGTCGGGTATTACTTATCAACCGCCTGAGATAATCTTCTTCTCAGACGAGTTTGAATTACCAACCGCCTAAGATAATTACCTTATGATACCCGAGTCTGAGGAACACGATGAACACACTACACATTCATTCATTCACACAGTTGAAGAACACACAAGATACTCATTCATTAATAATATTCCATCACACATCTCATAAAAGAACACAAGATACACAAGTAATATTCAGTCACATAGATGAACAAAGATAGATTTGATTCATTAACAATATTTACAAAACAGAAGCAACTAAAAACAACAAAGAAAAACTAATTAAATCCTACTCCTACTCCTACTCTTCTTCCTCCTCCTCGTCCTCCGGCGCCGGTGCAATAGGGGCCGGTTGCACCGGCTGTGCAACCCCGAGGTTGCTAGCCGTCACCTCCACCAGCGTTTTGCGGCCCTCGGGGCCAAGAACCTAGGCCATCACCGCGAACAGAATGTCGAGACAATCAGCCACCCCCGTGAGGGCGTAGAGGTAGTGGTCGATGGTACCCATTCCAGTATACTCTGGAAGGGTACCCAGCCCCAAGGCACTCATGGCGCGAGACGTATTGTTGTACGCCTCTCGCGCCATGAGGAGGCACTGCTGGGTGTTGAACCTCTCAGGGGAGCTGCAACATAGTTTCTTGCAAGGTGGCTCCTTCATAGGGCTTGGCGGTAGATGGTCGACCATAGTGGTGTTAGGTCGTGGGAGCGGAGGAAGAAGAAGAAAAGAAGATGATTCAAAGTGAGCGACACGCTTGTGGAGAACTAACGGGTGATAGCGCATCTTTAAGGCTGCGCGAAGTGGAAGATGGGCCACTACTGCTACGGGTTGATGGCTGTGGCCGGTCGTCTCGACGCCCTCCACGAGACGATTGCGGAGGTTGCTGGGGTAGAGGGCCTCCTGAAGATTAAGCAACGCGTCGCCGGGAAGCTTCGGACTGTGACGGAGGTTGAGGAGTATGAGGCGGCTTGGGAAGCGGCGGCAGTGGAGGAGGCAGAGCAGGAGGCGTCTCTTGAGGCAGAGGTGGACACGGCTATGGAGGCGGCGGCAGCGGCGGAGGAGGAGTAGGAGGAGGTGGCAGCGGCGGCGGAGGCGGAGGTGGCAGCAGCAGCGTTAGCAGCGGAGGAGGAGGAGGAGGAGGCGGCACCGGCGGCGGAGGCGGAGGAGGCGGCAGCGGCGGAGGAGGAGGAGGACGTGGTTTTCTCCCAGTAGAGTAGTATTAGGAGTAGTTTATCTATTTTATGATCTCTGAGTAGAGTAGTATTAGGTGTAGTTTATCTTGTTCTTGCTGTCTACTACGTGTTTTCCTATTACTTGTTTGTTAATGAAATATGTCTTTATGTTCATGAACAATGTGTTCTATATATGTAGTATCGAAAAACTTCTTTTATCGAAAACATCTCCTATATGTTTGTAACTTGGGGCCGTCTATATTTCTTGTGGCTGAATGAATGAAATCCGGTAAACATTATCCTTACAAGTAATAGAACTAACAACAGACATGATGCATAATTAACTTGATTAGAAAATTACGTCATCTAAATTGCTAACTAGTCCATCGCCTGATGCAACAGGTGCATGAAAAGTACTTTATCCATTGTAACTAATATCCGATGACATTGTTGATATATATATCGTATGTACCTGTAATACTCGTATCGCAGGCGGCATTGGATCGACGGCCTGAAGATTAGACATCACAAGGGAAAATGTTTTTTTTGTAGTAGTATATACTCTGTATATGTTATCATTTCATTGCGACGAATGTTATATATAAAATGCTGATTGTTTACCTTTTACTAGACCATGGATTTGCCGTACTCCTTTCGTGGACTTGGGTGTTCTCTGTATTTGCATGTTGTTTGCATTATCACAATGATACATTTGGCGATTCATATTTTTGTTCGTATTTTTTTGGAATGTCCCACTACCACATGACTGCTTTTACATCTCCATGAAAACAAAGATGAACGGCAGGTAGTGGTCCCTCGAAAAAATTTTCGTTCTTCTTGGCGCGCACAATTGAAACTTCACTCTGTGCGCCAAAAATTCCAGTCCTGCCCATTTGTAGCTAGCCACGAAGAATATAAATGTGCGTCTCCCTCTAATCCCGCAGTGGCTTCTGTTCCCGGCACACATGTTCTCCTCTTAGTGTTGTGTTCCAAACTTGCATTCCTAAGAAATTCCTGTGTGATTGGTGGTGGTGACTGTGGGTACAACGTCGAGCGACCAAGTTTGACGGGCTCTATCGAACCTCTTCGTCCCCGACCCCGCCCTACGACATTGCGGACCCCAGTTTTGGCTACATAAGTTCTACACGATCCATGCTGTCTTTTTATAGAGCTAATCCCTCCTTATCGATTTAGTTGTCGTCCCAACAGCTGCAGCCAGTTCATTCCTAGTTGTCGTCCCAACTCCTTATATGCTCTTATGTTTCATGAATGTCTAGTATAAAATCTGATTAATGGTGCAATCGTGCAATCAACTATCCTTAATCGTTAGATCTGCATCCTACAGTCGATTCATCTTTTTATTTTACCCTAGCATCTGATTGCATTCTACTTTTTTCCATATATAAAATACACTACACCTCTGCCCCAAAATAAATGTCGCTCCGACAATTTATGATAGTGTATTTCTAGTGCATTTCCATGTCAGGAAAGATAACTATTAAAAACCGCATGTACTATGTAATTTCTTGATTTAGAAGTAAATGACGCCAGGGTTATCTTATCAACCACTCCTAATGTTGTACTCTCATTCCTGTGTTCCAAACTTGTATTCCTAAGATTTTCAGTTCCCACGGTTTATACACGTTTTTCTTGTTTTTCTTTCTCGGATTGTACAGGTTTTTTTCCTACTCCTTCATTTCTAATTCCTCCGTTCAAAACAAACATTTTCAGTTCATAGCAACCACACCGCCCGATCTAAAATACACATCCTCATGTAATCTGATGTTATCACTGTTACTTACTATATATACTCTTTACTTTAGGAACAAGACACCAAACTGTCATGTCATCTACAAGTAATCGTGATAGGCAACAAGCACCTGGTATAACTATAAATGTGTTTACTATTAAAATACACATATTTATAACACGTTAATTCCTTTGCATGGTATGCAGAGAATATTGCAGCACCTGATGCTCAGGAACCCCGAGATTCATCATCCCATGCTGGTACTACGAGTATAAATATGTACCGGGCTCTACTAAATATTTTAGCATTGCGATTGTAGTTTCCTAGTCCCAGTTAACAGTTAATCAGTATATGTGATGGCATGATTTATTGGTGCCTACACACGCACGATGGGCTCTCTCGCCGCCGGCCACTCCGGCACCGGCGACCACACCCTGCTGCTGCTCACTTCAGTGTCCTCCCCGACGCGTCTCCCTCCGCCATTGCCACGTCCCATCCTTCGCGTGTTATGATGACCCTGCCGCCCGCAAACCCCTGTCGCTGCCGGTCACTCCGGCACCGGCCGGCGCCCACGCCCTGCTGGTGAGTATATGTGATGGTGTGATTTATTGATGCTTACACGCACACGCTGGGCTCTCTCGCCGCTGCCACTTCGGCACCGGCGACCACGCCCTGCTGCTGCTCACTTCAGTGTCCTCAGAAACGCGTCTCCCTTGACCATCGCCACGTCCCATCCTTCGCGTGTCATGATGACCCCGCCGCCCGCAAACCCATGTCGCCGCCGGTCACTCCGGCACCAGCCGGCGCCCACGCCCTGCTGGTGGTCACTTCACTGTCCTCCCTGACGCGTCTCCCTCCATCTCCACATCCCATCGTTCGCGTGCCATGATGACCCCGCTGCCCGCAAACCCCTGGCCATTACGGCGTACCTACATGCTATGCCCCATATGACATGGCATGCCCTGGAAAAAATAGTCCAATATCATTAACCCTTGTCCACTAAGAAATGTTAGCATCATATAGTTTAGAGATTCATGTACATGAGGGTTCATTGCTGCTTATATGATCTCAATTCCGTTTTTTACACTGCCAAATGTGTTGCTGATGTCTGGTAATTAACGCAAGATTATATTCATGTATCCGTTCTAGTAGCACTTTAGGGCGAGATGCTAACATACAGAGCAAAATATCAGTATGCAATCCACCTAAATTTAATTCCTAGATCCGCCACACTGTCCTCCTAGCCTCGAGACTTGCTCCGGGGTGATATCAATGGACGCAGATCACCTGACTTATACGTTTTACTGCACGTGATGCAGTAAAGATCCAACGGAATCACACCGTTGGATCTTTACTGCATCGCCTGCAGTAAAAACGTATGTCACGTGAGATCACCGGTGTGATCTGGACGTCGATCCTCTGACTTAAATGTGGTCACTACACTGCCAGACCGAACCCTAGCTTTGTTAAACATCGCAAGCTGCCCGCCTCATCTGTCTTGCATCCTCTACCTGCTAATACCGCTGACGTCCATGACTCGCCCTACCACCAATTCGCCTCGAGACGCGCTCCTGCTGATGTCGGTCAGACCGAACCGGCAGTACTGCAGAGGATGAGCACCCGGTGAACCCTCTCTTTCTCTAGCATTGCCAGTTGTAAGGATCGAATGCCCAAGAGGGGGGGTGAATTGGGCTTCTTTTCAAAAATCAAAGCAATAAAACTTAATTACTAAAAGCCCAATTCCCTACGCAAACAACCTATGCATTCAAGTAAATAGCAACTTCGCGGTATATAAAATGCATAAGTGTAGGATGAGAGGAAGAGAATGCAAACTCCTGAGGAGACACGAAGATTTATCCCGTGGTTCGGCAAGATCGTCAAGATCTTCCTACATCCACGTTGTGGCACCCACCAAAGGGTATAGCCACACCCAAGTCACCGAGACTAGGGATCTTCACTATTCTTCTCCATTTGCCAACCTCAGCAAGGTGGAGCTCAAGCCTTGTACAATTTGGATCTTCCAGGCTTCCACAATCGTCTTGGCAAGCTCTGGAAGTCTCTCTCAATTACAAACACCAAGGGACACTCCCTTACAGCTCTCACTACACTAGAGATTCCAATCACCAAGAATGGAGGCACACATGCACTATCTCTAGCTAGTTCTAGTCTATCTCTTGGTGTGTAGGTGGTGTAAATGATATTCGAAGTGGTAGCTCAACGTCTTGAATGCTTGAGAATGTGTAGAGTATGTCTGGTGATCAAGACTTGTCGAATAGACAGGTTGAAGGGGTATAAATAGCCAGCCTCCACGAAATAGCCGTTGGAAAAGTAGGCTGACATCACTGTTCTGCGAACACCGGATGATTCGATGCTCTCCCTTCTGTTATCATCGGTCGAGTTCACTTTAGCTGATGTCATTGTGTCAGATATGACCGTTGTCAGACTGATGTTGCACTTGTCTTCTCATTGGATGATCCGGTGGCACTTCCTCCAGAATTGGTTCAAACTTGATGCTTACTAGAGTGATTGACCGATGTGTTTAAGGTTGTACATCGGATGATCCGGTGCTACACTTGGTCCACGGATATTGCATACTGTACTGATGGACCGATGTATCATTTGCCCTTAACATCGGATGATTCGGTGAGTACTTTGTTCTGAGGTCTTCTTCTTCTGCTGAATCAACTCGACCGATGTGTTGTTCTCTGGAAACATCGGTTGATCCGGAGAGTTGATTTTGTTTACTTCGAGTTGTTCTAAGTGATTCTTTTGTATTTTGCTCGATTGACCTCTTAGACATTTGTTGGAAATATACTTCTGTTGATTTTCAAGCATTGAGTGTTGTCAATTATGGTTGAATGACTTTGACATATGAGCTTTTACTTCTAATATTCATAACATTGATTGATCTCATAAAGTGATTGTTTAGTGGTCTCCAATGATCAGTGGTTGATGTTCATATTCATACAGATTTCATTTGATTGAGTGATATGGGAGACCTTGCATCCACAAATTCATTAGTAAAATCCAATGGTTGTCATTAATAACCAAAACCATACCTCATGGGGGCCTAGATGCTTTCAATCTCCCCCTTTTTGGTGATTGATGACAACACAACAAGTGAAGCATAATAATAATGAATTTGATAGTACGACACGCAAGAAGATATGCAATGAGTACACGATATGGCATATTAAACTTGAAGACTCAAAAGAGATTAATAACGTGAAAGCTCAATCGATCAATAACTCAAGAGAAAAGTGGCACATGAATACTCAATGAATAGCAAATGAGTAGCAAAAACACCAAATTACAAAAGATATAGATAAACTCCCCCTACAGCTAGGACACTACCCCTGAGGCTAAGCTATCCTCCCCCTGACTCTGCTCTAACTCTTCCCCCCTTTGGCATCAAGACACCAAAAAGGAATCGGAGTGCCTAAGAACCCTGAGTGCTCAGAGCGATGACGAATTGGTCACCGTCGGGGGTGCTGTTGTCGGAGCTGCTGCCTGCTGCTGCGGCTGAGGCTGGAGTAGAGGTGGAGGGAGCTGTAGGAGCCGTAGGAGCCGCTATCGGTGCCTGCTGAGTCGGAGCTGCTGGCAACGGGGCACTGACAACGGATGCCAGCGTCTGCTGGAACAACGTCGTAGCCGGCAGCGGAGAGTGGATCAGTGCGCCTGGAGCAAGCAGTGGAGACATGTTGATCGTTGGGATCGGCGTGGTCGGCACTAGAGCTGCAGCTGGTGCAAGGACAGGCGGGGGTGGAGCAAAGCTTGGTAGCTGCGACGGCAGGGCAATACCGGTCTGGGTGTAGAGGTTGGTGATCAACCCAAGAATGCCCATCATCGCCTGCTGCGTCTACTGCTGCTGGTCGAGGGAGCGCTGGTGCATCTGGTCTATCAGCCCCGTCAGTCGGTCTGTGTCCTCTCGCCTCTCATGGGCGATCTGGCGCTGCATCTCCTGCTGCTGCTACTGGAGCTCCAAAAGACATGTTGCCTGCTCAGCGCGGGCCTGCTCAGCTGCAAGCCGGTCCAGGCGCTGCTGCTCAATCATCTGCTGGAGGAGGGAGGTGAGCTCGGATGGTTGAGAGACCTGTGCCTCTGAGACGGGAGGTGGAGTAGGAGGGGGCACAGTCGAGCCTCCAGCCTCCGCGTTGTGATGCCTGGGTGAGGGGGAGGTGGGAAGTACTCCTCAACACTGTCATCTGTGTCACTCTCGGACCAAATGTGCTGAAGGTCCTCACCCTGAGCCTCTCCCTGTGCAAGCCTCTCGTCTTCCTTCTCTAGGTCAGACCAATCCTCCTCGGATAGCTGAGCACGGACCTGACGCTCGACTGGACGGCCAAGGCGGCGGTCTCCAGGAGCTGGAGCACGGTAGTGGATGAACCATGTGACACTCTCGTCAGTGAGACTGTCACGCACGGCAGACTCCTCAGGAACAACCATGGAGAGCAAGTAGCTGGTCCAGTGTCCAAACACAAGCTGCCTCATCATGCCAACTCCATCGGTGATCACGTCCTCCATCTCACATATGAGGATGTCCACAATATCGAACTCCATCCCGTTCATGATGTAGAACAAGAGGGTCTGCTGCAGGCTGGTGAACCCCTCTAGGTATCCGGACCTCGGCAAGAGTGTGCAGTGCAAGGAAAGGTGCACTGTGCGCGCAGCTGGAGTCAGCAATGCTGGTACCCTCGGCTGGTCTGGAGAGAAAGATGGTGCAAACAGAGAGCGTATCTCCTCCAGTGGTGGTGCCACTCCTCCAGTGAGCGGCCTCCTCGGCGGGTATGCCTGTCCATACACTCTCTCGTGCAGGAAAGTGTCGTGGAGATCCACTCCTAGCAGTTGTGCCAAAGTCTGTCTCGTCAAGTGATGGTGCTGGCCCATGAACATGAAGTATATGGATTTGCGGCCCTCAGAGACGTAGAGGGTAGCGTAGAAAACGCGGACCCAGTCCTCCATGTAGGCACTCCTCTCGTAGGACATCAGCTCCACCAGCCCTCTATACCTCTCAAAGTAGGGGCATATCTCCGTCTCGGCTGCCAGGGCAAGCTGATCCCAGTCCAAGAAGTTGTGCTGGAAGAGCTTATGGCCCCGATGTCTGTACATCTCGTACAGTGATGCCTGTGTCAAGGTCCAAAACAGGTTGTCCACACGTGCCTCTCTAGGCTGCGGGAACCACTCCTCAAGCAAAACGCTCCATCTGAGTCTTCTGAGCTGCTTGGCCTTCATCTTCCTATAATCTGTCAATCGGACACCTTCACCAACAAGGACATTGGTGTCCATCTCGTAGACGGCTCTTTGGGCCGCCCTGTCCTCTCAAAGATCGGCAGCAGATGGTCTTGAACGTGGTACTGCTGCGGAATGACCCCCACGGGTCCTGGCTGAGCGCCGGCAAACAAGCGGCACTTCCGGCTCTTCTTCTTCCTCGGACTCATTCGGCACAGGAGGCTGCCTCGGACGAGCCTCGCGGATCCTCAGTGATCCTCCTCGGCCATGCTCTCACTCCTCGGCGGCACGAGCGGCCATCAAAGCCTTCTTTTCCTCCTTCGACAGCTTTTGCTTCTTTGCGGCCGGCTCCGCAATGGCCTTGCCCTTTCCCTTCTTGTCATGAGCCATTGCGATGAGACGATGTGCGAGGATGAAGTCGATGATGTCAAGCGCACAGAACAGCGACACGAAGATCGTCGCAGTTGGAAACCCTAGCGGCGTAGTGGCGGCCGTAGAGGGAGGCACCACAGCGACGCAGAGGGCGGTGGTGCAGTGTGCTTGGGGCGGCAGCAGTGGTGCAAGGGAGGCGACGGTCGGCGGCTCTTTGATGGAGCGGCTGCGGCGGTGGAGGAGAGCGGCAGCGGCGACGCTAGAGGAAGCGGCGGTGGCGGCGCTGCTGTGGTGGTGCAGCAGCGGCCGGAGGGCGGCGGCGACCGGAGGGCGGCGGCGGCGACCGGAGGGCGGCGGCGATCGGTAGCAGTAGGGCGAGGGAGCGGCGGCGGCGGAAGTGCAAGCGAACGTCGGGGTCGGGGAGAGAGAGAGGAGGGAGGCGAAGCAGTGTTTAAAAAGTGGGTCCCGAACCCTAGCTTGAAATTTAACACCGGATGGACCGACGTTAAAAGATAGAGGCATCGGTCAAATGTCACAGTAAGGGTATTCAAAAAGGTACCGTTGACACTGGATGGTCCGACGTGGAAGGGAATAGCATCGGTGGATTTCAGCACAGTTCCAGAAATGTGAACATCGGATGCACCGATGTTTCTCAGAATGAACTCGTCGGTTGATTTGTGTTATTGACTGAGCTGACCCTTGGCTTTTGAACACAAAGTGATCCGATGTTGGTCTGGCCTAAGCATCGGATAATCCGATGACTACAAAACAGCAACATCCCATATATGTCCTTTGACCAAACAAACAAACAATGAGAAACACATGTCTTAGGACTTTTGGGGCAACCCCTTACCCCTCAAAAAAGCTAATTGCCAATAACTTGGCTAAGCCTTAAAGCAAATAGAACAACGAGAAAATAGGGAGGAAAATATCCAAATAAAATGTAAGGCCCATGCCTTGTGAGCTAGAGGATGAAGACTTCTATCTCTTTAAAGCATGTTCCTTTAGGCATTAACGCACCTAAATTTTGTTCTTCCCACATCATATGAGTTGAGATATTGCATTTCAAACAAGTCTCTTTCTCATGAGGTGGGTTCCCCTTTGTGACAATCTACCGTATGCAATGCCAAACAATTTATAATGCAAGAAATTTAGATATGAGTGCAAGTCTATATGGCAGGCATCATGCAAGACATAAAGTAAATCTATCTTGCCAAGTTTGAACTTTTCAAAGGCTTCTTCAGGGAGAGCCACTCTCCAAGCCTTGGGGAAACCCAAAAGAACCTCCATCCCAAGCTAACCCTTGCTCACCCCTATCCTTTCAAAGTTAGACAAGACCTATATGAGATGCATTCTTACATGGTTATAGCAACTTACATGACGTTCGATGCATCTAGCACATTTAACTCACTTCTTAGCCTAGAAAAAGTTTTCTCATCAAGTGGTTCAGTGAAGATATCCGCCAATTGTTCTTCGGACCTAACACCTCGCAATGAGATGTCTCCCTTAGCTTCATGGTCCCTCAAGAAATGATGGTGAATATCAATGTGCTTAGTGCGGGAGTGTTGAACGGGGTTTTTAGCTATCTTAACCGCACTTTCATTGTCACAAAGGAGAGGCACACAACCAACTTTAACACCAAAGTCCAAAAGGGTTTGCTTCATATAAAGAATTTGGCCACAACATGCACCAGCCGCGATATATTCCGCTTCCATCGTGGACAAGGCGACGGAATTTTGCTTCTTGCTAGACCATGATACTAGGGAACGCCCAAGCAAGTGGCACCCACTGGAGATACTCTTGCGGTCCACACGACATTCGGCAAAGTCCGAATCCGAGTATCCCAAGAGATGGAATTTTGCACCTTTAGGGTACCACAAGCCCACACTAAGGGTATGCTTAAGATACCTAAGTATCATAAAGACCGCCTTCCGATGCGATTCTTTAGGTGCCGATTGAAAGCAAGCACACAAGCATACACTAAACATGATATCGGGCCTAGATGCGGTAAGATAAAGCAATGAACCAATCATAGAATGGTAGTTAGATTGATCAATAGGTTTAACGTCCCTATCCGCGTCGAGATGACAATTTGTTGCCATTGGAGTGCTTCTTGAGCTACAATCTCCCATCTCAAATTTCTTCAAGAGGTCCTTTGTATACTTCTCTTGATAGACGAAGGTCCCCTCTTGAAGTTGCTTGATTTGGAATCCAAGGAAGAAGTTGAGCTCTCCAATCATCGACATCTCGAATTCCCTAGACATCATTTTGCCAAACTCATGGCTAAGAGCTTCGTTAGTTGAACCAAAAATAATATCATCAAAATAAATTTGACAAATAAATAATTCTCCGTTGATGTCTTTGGTGAAGAGTGTAGTGTCCACCCTCTCGATATTGAATCCTTGCATGATCAAGAAATCCCGTAGACGTTCATACCATGCCCTAGGTGCTTGCTTGAGCCTGTAGAGTGCCTTGTGCAACCTATACACATGATTAGGATTCCTCGGATCTTCAAACCCGGGAGGTTATTCAACATAAACAAGCTCGTTAATGTAACCATTAAGAAAGGCACTTTTCACATCCATTTGATAAAGTCTAATATTATGATGTGATGCAAAGGCAAGAAGTATACGGATGGCTTCTAGCCGGGCGACCGGAGCAAATGTCTCCCCAAAGTCTAGTCCTTCAACTTGCGAGAACCCCTTGGCCACAAGTCTTGCCTTGTTGTGGACCACAACGCCGTTCTCGTCTTGTTTGTTGTGGTACACCCACTTTGTTCCGATGATGTTCTTGTCCTTGGGTTGCTCCTCCAACACCCAAACATCATTGCAGATGAAGTTGTTAAGTTCTTCTTGCATGGCCATCACCCAATTTGGATCTTGGAGTGCTTCCTCAATGTGAGTGGGTTCTACACATGAAACAAACGAGTAGTGCTCACAAAATGAAGCGAAATGGCGAGAACGTGTACTTACTCACCTTGATGGACTTCCGATAGTTTGGTCCATCGGATGCGCCTTGGAGATGCGTCCATGCCTCATAAGTGGTTTTGATGCACTTGACGGTGGTGATGTGATGTGTGTTGCTCATCTTGTGGTTGGACTTGATCATGGAATTCTTCTTCTTCTTGATGTTGTGTGGCTTGTGAGTCTTGAGTCGGCAATGGATCATCCTTTTCTTCTTCGTCAACTTGAGGCGCCATGGAAGTGTTGATGTCGGAACTTGAAGCTCCCCCTTGATCATGGCTCTCCTCAACTTTAGGCTTGATGTCTCCAATGGTCATGTTCTTCATAGCTTCTCGTAGAGGCTCATCATCTATTTCATCATGACCAAAACTCTCCTCTTGGGAGCCATTTGTTTCATCAAACTCAACATCACAACTTTCCTCAACTAAACCGGAGGTTTGGTTGAATACTCTATATGCTTTTGAGTTTGATGCATAACCAAGAAATATACCAACATCACATCTTCTTTCAAACTTACCGAGCCTTTTCTTGCGGTAGATGTAGCACTTGCACCCAAAGACTCGAAAGTAGGAGATGTTGGGCTTTCTCCCAATGAGAAGTTTGTACGGGGTCTTTTGAAGTAGTCGATGTAGGTAGACCCTATTTGCGGCATGGCACGCCGTGTTGATTGCTTCGGCCCAAAACTTCTCCGACGTGCCATAGTCATCAAGCATTGCTCGCGAAAGAGTGATGAGAGTCTTTTTCTTTCTTTCAACAACACCATTTTGTTGAGGAGTGTATGTGGCCAAAAACTCATGCTTTACGCCTTCACGGTCACACCACTCCCCAATGTTGTAGTTCTTGAATTCGGTGCTGTTGTCACTCCGGACCTTGATGATGGGAAGTTGAAATTCCCTTTGCACGCGGTTAGCGAAGGTCTTGAACACTTCCGGAGTTTCACTCTTGTCACTTAGAAACAAAGTCCAAGCATAGCGAGAGTAGTCATCAACTATAACAAGACAATAGAGGTTACCGCCAAGACTTTGATATGTGGACGGTCCGAAGAGGTCCATGTGAAGTAGCTCAAGTGGCTTGGAGGTTGACACCATTGTCTTCATTGGGTGGTGTGAAGCAACTTGCTTCCCGGCTTGACAAGCACTACACAGCTTGTTCTTCTCAAATGTGACATCCTTCACGCCAGTCACCATCCCAAGCTTGAATGACTTCTTGACCTTGCTCATCCCAATGTGCGCTATGTGTCGATGCCATAGCCAACCCAAACTTGTCTTAGTGAAAAGACAAGTGGTCAAGCTAGCATCCTTGTTGGAGAAGTCTACTAGGTAGAGATGTCCATGCCGAAATCCTTTGAAGATTAGTTCTTTGCTTGTTTCACTACTCACAACAACATCATTTTTGCTAAAGGTGCACGTTAGCCCAAGATCACATAATTGTGCAATAGGAAGTAAATTAAAACTAAGTGACTTAACGTACAATACATTGGAAATAGATAAATCATTTGAAATAGCAATTTTACCTAACCCAATTACCTTACCCTCAGAGTTATCACCAAAGGTGACTTGCTCATGATTGACGGGGTTTTCTATGGTGGTGAACATACCATTATTGCCGGTCATATGTTGAGTGCACCCGCTATCGAGTACCTAATGCTTTCCTCCGGCTTTGTAGTTCACCTACACACATGAATTCAATTTTTAACTTTAGGCACCCAAGCCAACTTAGGTCCTTGTATGTGTGATACAAGTGTTTTTGGGACCCAAAGTTGCTTGGGGAGCTTCCCCTTCATGCCCTTCATATCCTTGCCAATGAATCTTGCCTTCACCTTGCCATCTACTTTACTCAAGAGATAAAAATGATCATTGAAAGTATATTTGTAGTTAATGGGCAATTTTGGAGAAGGCCGGTTAGGAAGAGGACACTCCCTTGTGTGGTGTCCGGTGACCTCACAATGTTGGCAATAAGAACCAACTTCCTTGATGAAGCTTGTTCTAAGCTCCGGTGAGGGCACCTTTCCTTTGTTAGGCACCGGGAAGGATCCAAGTCCTCTCTTGTTGAAGGCATTTGCTTATTGGAAGAGGATTTCCTTGTGCTTGACTTCTCCTTTTGATAGTCTAGCCACACTAGTGCGGAGACTCTCAATTTCTTCCAACAAGTCCTTCTCCCTAGTGTTCTCTTTCAAAGGCAAAGACTTGTGCAAGACATTAGTGGCATGAGAAGTAATGGATACCTTATCATTAAGAGTATGTTTCTTTATATTTTTCAATTCTTGATCAAGTGCTTCATGAGCGAGATTAAGTATTTGATGCTCTTGGATCAACTCATTGTGCTTTCCTAAGAGTGCTTGGTGGGCTAAGTCAAGCTCATGATCATCTAGCTTGATTTGAGCCTTATCCTCCTCAACTTGCTTGACATGTGATTTGAGCGTGTCATGCTCTTTAAGTATGCTTTCATACTTGTCAAGCAAATCAAGGTTATCACTCTCAAGCTTAGCACGAGTTTCTTCAAGAGCCTTAACCTTACCCTTTTCCCTCTTAATGATAGTGTGATATTCATTTATTAATGAAGTTAAATCATCGGGGGAAAGCTCATCATCGCTAGAATCATCACATACCTTGGTGTTACATTTAGCCATGGGGCACATGGGTGATGGATGAAGAGGTGAGTCATCATTGTTGGCAATGGCAAGGCCGGCCAAACTTTCTTCTTCCGCTTCACTCTCTTCATCACTTGATTCTTCGTCGGTGCCCATTCATTTGCCTCACACATGAACACCTTTTGTGGGCCATTTCTCTTCTTTGGGTAGAGTTTTGCCTTCTTGCCCTTGTCATGTTTCCTCTTCCCAAAGGATCTTGGTTTGGGTTTGGCCTCTTCTTCATCATCTTCACTATCTTCAAGCTTGCGATGCTTGCTCTTGTGGTTCTCTCTTCTTTTGTCCGGTTTTGGACAATCATAGGAGATGTGGCCTTGATCACCACAATTGTAGCAAGTCTTGTGACCATCTATCCTTGGTAGAAACGCTTTCTTCTTGGGATCAAAGGTGTATCCCTTCTTGGCAATCTTGGAGTTCAAGCGAGACAACTTCCTCATCATCAATGCAAGCTCATCATCGTCATCTTCACTTGATGCTTGCTCTTCTTTACTTGAGCTAGTCTCAACCACCTTCTTCTTCTTGAGACTTGTTTTCTTGGTGGAGGCCTTTAGAGCAATTGTTTTTGAAGATGATTGCTCCATCATCCCAAGTACACTCATCTCAGGAGCGTGAATCTCTCCGATGAGTTTTGAAACTTCAATGTGGTCAAGAGATTCTTTTTGAAGCATGGAGTTGATGATGTTGTACTTTGGCTTGGGAAGGAGCATAAGAATCTTGCGGTTGATGAGTCCTTTGCCAAGAGAAGCAATGTCAAGAGCATTAATTTCTTTAATAAGCACATTCAAGCGAGAGAACATTTCATTGAAATTTTCATGAGGTAGCATTTTAAACTCATCATACTTGGCTTTAAGCATGTGATATTTTAGTTCCTTGACTCGAGAAGAGCCCTCATGAATTTCTATTAAGCAAGCCCAAATTTCACAAGCCTTTTCTTTGCTAGCAATCCTAGCAAACACATCTTGACTAATACATTCATAAATTGCATTCCTAGCTTTAGCATCCCATTTAATTTGATCACCAACATAATTGTGCTCACCATATCCCGCGTGGGTCGCATCCCATACTTCGGGAGCAATAGCCTCTAGATAAGCGTGCATGCGTGCTTTCCAATAGGCAAAGTTTTTGCCCTCGAAGATAGGAACCGAACCCCCAACCTTGGCCATTTTAGCTCTCTAGCGGTGAAGCTAGAATGATCCAATGAGCAACCTGGCTCTGATACCAATTGTAAGGATCGAATGCCCAAGAGGGGGGGTGAATTGGGCTTCTTTTAAAAAATCAAAGCAATAAAACTTAATTACTAAAAGCCCAATTCCCTACTCAAACAACCTATGCATTCAAGTAAATAGCAACTCTGCGGTATATAAAATGCATAAGTGTAGGGTGAGAGGAAGAGAATGCAAACTCCTGAGGAGACACGAAGATTTATCCCGTGGTTCGGCAAGATCGTCAAGATCTTCCTACATCTACGTTGTGGCACCCACCAAAGGGTATAGCCACACCCAAGTCACCGAGACTAGGGATCTTCACTATTCTTCTCCGTTTGCCAACCTCGGCAAGGTGGAGCTCAAGCCTTGTACAATTTGGATCCTTCGGGCTTCCACAATCGTCTTGGCAAGCTCCGGAAGTCTCTCTCAATTACAAACACCAAGGGACACTCCCTTATAGCTCTCACTACACTAGAGATTCCAATCACCAAGAATGGAGGCACACAAGCACTATCTCTAGCTAGTTCTAGCCTATCTCTTGGTGTGTAGGTGGTGTAAATGATCTAGAAGTGGTAGATCAATGTCTTGAATGCTTGAGAATGTGTAGAGTATGTCTGGTGATCAAGACTTGTCGAATAGACAGGTTGAAGGGGTATAAATAGCCAGCCTCCACGAAATAGCCATTGGAAAAGTAGGCTGACATCACTGTTCTGCGAACACCAGATGATCCGATGCTCTCCCTTCTGTTATCATCGGTCGAGTTCACTTTAGCTGATGTCATTGTGTCAGATATGATCGTTGTTAGACCGATGTTGCACTTGTCTTCTCATCGGATGATCCGGTGGCACTTCCTCCAGAATTGGTTCAAACTTGATGCTTACTGGAGTGATTGACCGATGTGTTTAAGGTTGTACATCGGATGATCCGGTGCTACACTTGGTCCAAGGATATTGCATACTGTACTGATGGACCGATGTAACATTTGCCCTTAACATCGGATGATACGGTGAGTACTTTGTTCTGAGGTCTTCTTCTTTTGCTGAATCAACTCGACCGATGTGTTGTTCTCTGGAAACATCGGTTGATCCGGTGAGTTGATTTGTTTACTTCGAGTTGTTCTAAGTGATTCTTGTGTATTTTGCTCGATTGACCTCTTAGACATTTGTTGGAAATATACTTCTGATGATTTTCAAGCATTGAGTGTTGTCAATTATGGTTGAATGACTTTGACATATGAGCTTTTACTTCTAATCTTCATAACATTGATTGATCTCATAAAGTGATTGTTTAGGGGTCTCCAATGATCAGTGGTTGATGTTCATATTCATATAGATTTCATTTGATTGAGTGATATGGGAGACCTTGCATCCACAAATTCATTAGTAAAATCCAATGGTTGTCATTAATCACCGAAACCATACCTCATGGGGGCCTAGATGCTTTCACCAGCTACTGTCTTGCCTGCTTCGCAGCTGGACTGAAAATCCTCTGTAGTACTACGGGTGCTGTAGTGCCACTGACTACTGCCTGATGCCTTATTGTAGGGTATGAACAGCAACAAAGAAGTCAACAAGTCGATGCATCGCCCAATATGGAGCAAAATGCTGTTGCGACGCGGTGTTCTCACGCTCGTATTTGCTGCACTCGTCCTGAAGATGGTAAAACATCAGACTTCTTCTTCTTTCACACTATTTGTACATGATACTAGGCCTGGTCAGTTGCTAATTTGCTTTAAATGTTTACCGTTTAAATGACACTAACAGAAGGAAAGAAGTTTGGAAGAGGGGTTGCTAAAGGACTTAAGGTTGCTAAATTGCTCTATCTAGCATCTGCAAATAGAACGAATGATCAGAATCGGAAGCTACAAATTCAGTGGTCCGATAGGTTGGGTGTTGCGGTTGGTCCTAATCAGCGGCACTTTGTCGATGATGTGGTTATTACAACAAAAAAAATGCACCCCTCGCTGGTGTAAGGAAGTGGGCAGAGGTTGGCGATACTTCGAAGAGCGATATAGTGAGAGACATTCTGGTTAGTGTTGTGACACCCCACATAAGTATTTTTTCTAGCGACCTCCATCTTCTACGTATATAACAGTGTGATATACAATGTATAGAATGCCTGGGACTTGGAGGACACATATGATACCAGAAGAAAAATATTGAAGATTGCTGGTGAGCGCTACAAGGGGTGGCGATCAACATTGCATGCCACCTATAATAAGTATTCGACCAATGAGGAACGTATACAAAACAAGACTGTTGACGTAGCAGATTCCGATTGGTTGGCGCTTATGGACTATTTTGGGTCCGAGCGATTCAAGGTCAGCTAGCTTTCTAATACCTTCATATCCTACAAAAACTATTTGATAACACCCATTCATGAAATTAATTCTTAAAATTGCAGTCAATAAGCAGAACCAATTCACGAAATTGAAGTACTCAAAAGACAAAAAACTTGCTTGGCTCAAAATCCTACGCCCAACTTAGTTACGAGAAGGTATGAAAACTAAATCATGCTTTTACTTTGCACTGCAATCATTCAATCAAATTTTACTTGTATTTGATGTAGCGAGACCCAGAGACCGGAAAAGAACCCGATGACATAGAACTGTGGGAGGCAAGCCATGTGAAGAACGGTCAATAGGCAAACGAGCAGGCAGAAGCTGTACATGTGAGAAACACTTCAAACAGTCCCCATTAAAACAAATATTTGCAATGTACATGTGACTTTTCTTTTTGTATATAGACCCAGGCACGTGCCCAAATCAACGTCAAGGAAGCTGAGCTGGGAGTCCCAATCCTAGATGAGGAAAGAAACAACATCTTCTAGCTTACTTATATATCCGCAACCGGTTATGGAGGATCATAGTTTCGGGGGCGTGGTTATATGGCTAAACCTAATGTTTCTGAAAGACTGCGTATCCAGATGTCTGACCAGCTCGGCCAGCAAGTTCGATCCTTGCAAAATAGAAATGTAGACCTCAGCTCTCAGGTGCAAGAGTTGGAAGGAAGAAATGATTATATGACATCCCAGGTGGATGGCTTCGTCCAGGCAAAGTAACAGCTCAACCAGGAAGTCCAGGCTTTACATGATCAGATGGCAGCCAATTCTGCACGGCAAGAAAAGGAGCTAGCAGACATGCGCAGAATGATGGACAGCTTGCAAAATCAACAACGCCTAGCAGCAACTCCACAAAAGGCTTCTACTCACACCAAGTCGAAGCTGGATGTTCAAGAAACTATTCCTAATACTACAACTCGTCGCGGTGCTATTTTAATGGGTACAATGTTGCAACCTGAAAAAACTGTAAATAACATCGTCTCGCAACATCGCAAGGGTCCTTGAGCGTTGCATCAATTGCTGGATGTTTGTTGTTAAGTCGACAGACGTATCGTGTGCGAATAAATTGATTCTGTTGCCACTAATTTTCAAACCTGGTGCATTAGGATTCTAGTGCGGCTAATTATAAAACATGGAATTAATAGATTATTGCAACGAAAATAAACTGTTGCAATAGGAAGCTAGCTATTGCCACAAATTATAAAATATTGCACTACAAACATTTGGCTATGACCAAAAAAGCGTTGCACTAGACTGCTATTGCCACCACCCAGAGAACGTCGCATTACGACCCTATTGCAGCAGATTTGAATATGTTGCTTTACGAACCTATTGCCACACATCAGAAATCGTTGCAATACAATACTGTTGTCATGGTTTTGAAATCGTTGCAATACCGTACTATTCGCCATGAACGTGAAATCGTTGCATTACCGTATTATTGGCCACGGTTGTGAAATCGTCGCGATACCATATTATTCGCCACTAGTGTGAAATCGTCGCGATACCGCACTATTCGCCACGGAAGTGAAATCGTTGCAACTCCGTAGTATTTGCCACTAATGTGAAAACTTCACGATACGATATTATTTTCCACGAGTGTGAAATCATCGAGATACCGTACTATTCATTGCGGATGTGAAAACGGCGTGATACCATATTATTCGCCACGAGTGTGAAATCGTCGCAATACCTTTCTATTCGCCACGGATGAGAAATCGCTGCAACACCATACTATTCGCCACGAATGTAAAAACGTTGCCATACCGTACTATTCGCTACAGATGTGAAATTGTTGCAACACTGTACTATTCGCCGCGAATGTGAAAATGTTGCGATACCATACTATTCACCATGAGTATGAAATCATCGCGATACCGTACTTATCGCCACAGATGTGAAATCGTCGCAAATAACATACTATTCATTGCAATACATTAAATCGTCGCAATACGTTAAACCGTTGCAATACCATACTATTTGCCACGAACGTGGAGTCGTTGCAATACCATACTTTTTGCCACGAATGTGGCATCGTTGCAACACTGTTATTTTTGTTGCAATACGTTAAATCGTCGCAATACGTTAAACCGTTGCAATACCATACTATTTGCCACAAACGTGGAGTCATCGCAATACCCTACTTTTTGCCACGAATGTGGCATCATTGCAACACATTTATTTTCGTTGCAATACGTTAAATCATCGCAATACATTAAACCGTTGCAATACCATACTATTTGCCGCTAACATGGAGGTGTCGCAATACCATACTTTTTGCCACGAATGTGGTATCATTGCAACACCATTATTTTCGTTGCAATACGTTAAATTGTTGCAATATGTTAAACCGTTGCAATACCATACTATTTGCCACGAACGTGGAGTCGTTGCAATACCATACTTTTTACCACAAACGTGGCATCGTTGCAACACTGTTATTTTTATTGCAATACGTTAAATCGTCGCAATACGTTAAACCGTTGCAATACCATACTATTTGCCACCAACGTGGAGCCATCGCAATATCATACTATTTGTCACGGATGTCAAGTCGTCGCAATAACCTATTGCCATGGCTGTTATCGCCACGAGTGAGAAAAACTATCGCAACGTTCTATTTCGTTACGACAACAACCTATCGCGATGAATTTCGACCTATTGCAACAATTTTTTTCGTTGCAATAAAACGGAATCCTGGTAGTGCTAGTTAGTAAACATCATTAACAACTCATTAACAAGTTTTACTTCGTATTTGCATTAGTCATGTAACACCCTCATTTTCATGCATCATGCCCTACATACATTCATATAAATGTTTAACATTAATCCACATCAAGAGGAACGAGTTTAAAATTGATTTGGAGCAAAACCACACTTAAAATGCTGAAAAGTGCGGACTAGTCCAATTTTGGTGAGGACTAGTCCGATTTCTCTCTCACTAAATATGGACTTCTCCATTTTTTCTGCGGACTAGTCCGATTTTGCCTCTGGAAACTTTCAGACTTGTCCGATTTTGTGCAGACTAGTCCGATATTCCAAGAATCCTTGAAAATTTGCTAAGTCCCCGGACTAGTCCGGTGTTCCAGCGGACTTGTCCGTTTTCCTCTCTGACTAAATTCGGACTTGTCCGATTTTTTGCCAGACTTGTCCGATTTTCTCTCTGGACATTTTCGGACTAGTCCGGTCCTTTTCGTACTTGTCCGATATTTCGCGACTCCGAGTTGATCTTTTGTTTTACGACTTGTTTCTTGGGGTTCACGTTAAATGGTCCTAGGGACATCGTGCCTAACTCTTTTAGAGCCCATGTGGGACTCTAAACCGGCCTCTACTCCTCTTAAACTCGAAATCCATCTAAACCTAGCCTGCACCTCTATATTAAAAACTGCACCCCTTGGCTTGACATCTAGTTGCCACTTTTCCACCCCACCCAAACCCTAGTTCATGGAGAGCCACCATCAAGGAGGGAGGAGGAGATCCCAAGCAAGAAGAAGAAGAGGAGGAAACGAAAGAGGATCAAGATCTCCATCAAGTTTCGTTCTTCATCACCGATTCATCTCCAAGTTCATCACCAACCCTAGATCATCAAGATCTAAGTGTTGCCTCCAAGTTTCTTGATTCATTGGAGTTCTAAACACCTGGTATACCTTCTATTCTCTTTTCCTTACATGAATTCAACCCCAAATCTCCAAATTCACCTCGATCTAGAAAATCCTAGTTCGCTAGTTCTGCGAAGTGCGGACTACTCCGGCCTTCTGCAGACTAGTCCGATTTTCCTAGCTAAATTGTGTTGAATTAATTCTAAAAGTAGATATAATCAAATACAAACATGTACAAACATGTTAAAAGCTATTAGAACTAGCTAGTGATCATTGAAAGCAATCTATTAACAAGTTCTACCTTGCATTTGCATCAATCATGCATGTCATGTCATATTGAGTAATATTTGCGCACTCTTTGATTGTGTTTCTTGTTTGAATATTTATTGTGCGGATTAGACGGATTTGCGCTAGAGAGTGTCGCAGAGGATCTACAGCACCAAGAGTTTGAAGGCTTTGACCCGAATCAACCGCAAGGGCAAGGCAAGTGACCTTGAAGCATATTGATCGTGTTTTGACAATAAATGTTTTGTTTGCAAAACTGCATGTTTGTGTCAATTTGATGGGAAATCCTATGGTAGGAAGTTTACTAGTTTTGTTGACCACCCTTGTCACCTGGAATATATGGTAGAGAGTCGGGAAGGGCTTTTTACCTTTTGCTTCGCTTAATCAACTGGGATGGGAAAACAACTATACCACTCAATTTAATTATGCATGGATGAAATTATGGTTAACATGAACTGGTTAATATGATAAGGTAATGGGTGATCTAAGCAAGCCTGGTATGTGGATGGGTTGGATGTATGGTGGTTTTGCTTGCTTTTTATCGACATGTACTCGCTCTTGCAATCCCCCCCCCCCCCAAACAGTTGCATGTCAGGATTGGGAGTTTAATGGCATTAATGCGGAGTTCTAGGTTGTGTCTACCGTCAGCTTTGCCTGTGGTGTTGATTGGAGTTGCGCTATACCCTATCGCTTATGCTGCCTAGCTGTTTAGTTTGCTTATTTAGTTTATTTCCGCTGCATTAGTTGAACTTGTCATTAATATTCATTAGAACTTGTATTCAAGGATAATATGGTTTGTGCAATAAAATTTGGTTAATTAATCTTGTGTTGTGGTAATTATCTGTATATCGTTTGTGATGCACTCGTGTATGTGTGTTGAACGTCCTAGGCACATATATGTGTTCACTTGGTTCTTTTTCGGAACCGGGTGTCACAAATTGGTATCAGAGCGCAGGTTGACTGTAGGACGCAGCCTAGATAGAATGGACACTTTAGAGCACATAGGAGCACTTAGGAATCGATGTGTTTTTGTTTGGTGTGTTGTTTGCTATATTTTGGTTGCTTGTGTGCTTAATAGAGGATTTTGGGATGCTTTAGCATTGCCATGTCCACTTAGGCTAGTTAGTTGTTTAGTTTCATATCCCTTGATGCATATAGTTGGGGACGTTTTCTAAATTCTTATCTTTTGCTTTCCTTCAGATGGTGAGGACTCACAACCAGAGGGATGCTAATGATGAGGAGGAGAACCATGGAGCACCTCAGAACAACAATGGACAAGGACCTGCCCAAGGAGCTATTAATATTGAGCAGCTATTGGATATGCAAAACCAGCTCATGCAGACCATGATACAGACAATGGGACAGCTGCAGGCTGGCAATATCAATAATCAGCCCCACATGCCTCCACCGCCACCCCCACCTCCTCATACCCGGTTGGGAGAGTTTATGAGGACTAGGCCACCCACCTTTTCTCAAGCCGCTGACCCTATGGACACGGATGATTGGCTCAAGTCCGTGGAGAAGAAGCTTGCTATTGTCCAATGCAGTGACCGTGAGAAGGTCTTATTCGCTTCTCATCAACTAGTTGGAGCAGGTGTGGATTGGTGGGATTCATATTGCAATGCTCATGAGAATCAGGAGAGAATTACTTGGGTCAAATTCAAGGAGAGTTTTCATTCTCATTATGTGCCCGAGGGTGTTATGATCTTGAAGAGGCAAGAATTTGAAAAACTGAGGTAAAGAAGATTTAGTGTGGGTGAATACCTCAATAAATTCACTCAACTCTCAAGGTATGCACCTGAGGATGTGAGTCGGGACAGCCGGAAGCAATACTTGTTCATAAGGGGCTTGAACAATGAAATCCAAGTGCAACTACTCAACTGTGATTATGCCAACTTTCAGAAGCTTGTGGACAAAGCAATCGTGGTTGAGAACAAGATCTGTGAGATGGAGCAAGACAATAAGAGGAAGGCGCCATATCAAGGACAACAACAAGGAAGTAATGTGCGCCCTCGCTTTGCGCCGCCAAATGCGCCTTACTTCAGCTCTTTTGCGCCTAATCAGCGCCCTGGTTATGCACCGCGCCCAACTCGTGCAGCAGCGCCTTGTCATGCAAGCACCTAGCCCTCCAACGCCTTATGCAGCCCGTTCTAATTTTCCTGGTGCAAATGTTCAAAACCAAGCCCGTCCCAATAATTCTGGTGGAGTTAAGAAGTGCTATACCTGTGGAAAAGGTGGACACTTTGCGCATCAATGTCCTAAGTCAGGCCTTGGTCAAAGAACTAATGCACCGAGGCAAAACCCAAGACCCAATGGAGGACAGCAACAAGGGAACTGTGGATGGCAGAATTTTGCTCGTGGCAATGTGAACCATGTCTCTACGGAGGATGCTAAACAAGCGGATGATGTGGTCATTGGTATGTTTCTTGCAAACTCCAACCCCGCGACTATGTTGTTTGATTCTGGAGCATCGCATATATTCATTGCATCGAAGTATGTTGCCAAGTATAGTTTGCCTATCTCCCATATGAAGTTTACTCTATTGGTTAAGTCTCCTGGAGGAGAGATGAGGACAAATATAGTATGTCCAAAAGTAAGCCATAGAATAAGGGTGGTAGACTTCTCCGCCAACCTCATTGTTTTGAACTCTCAGGGATTGGACATTATACTTGGTATGGACTGGTTGAGGAAGCACAATGGAATTATTGAGTGTGCCACGAAGACGGTGAAGTTGACCAATGAAGAAGGGATCACCGTAGAATTTGAAGCATCTCAAACCACACCGAAGCAATTGGAGCTGAATCATATGGACGGTGCCGCAATTGAGGAGATTTCGGTGGTGTGTGAATTTTTGGATGTTTTTCCAGACGAGTTGCCAGGTATGCCACCTGATCGAGATATTGAGTTTGTTATTGATTTAATACCTGGAACTGCACCTATAGCTAAGAGGCCATATAGGATGCCTCCTATGGAATTAGCGGAGCTCAAGAAGCAGATTCAAGAGCAACTAGAGAAGGGTTTTATTCGCCCAAGCTCTTCACCTTGGGGAGAGCCCGTGCTGTTTATGGACAAGAAGGATGGAACCCAAAGGATGTGTGTGGATTACCGAGCCCTCAACGAGGTAACAATCAAGAACAAGTACACCTTGCCACGCATAGAATACTTGTTTGATCAGATGAAGGGTGTTTGTATCTTATCTAAGATTGATTTGAGGTTGGGATACTTTCAAATGATAATTAGACCATCGGATATACCTAAGACAACTTTTAGGACACGGTATGGATCTTATGAGTACACCGTGATGTCCTTTGGATTGACCAATGCACATGTGTACTTTATGTACCTCATGAATAAGGTCTTCATGGAGTACATGGATAGATTCGTTGTGGTGTTTATTGATGACATTATGATCTACTCGAACTATGAGAAGGAACATGAGGAACACTTGAGGCTTACATTGCAGAAATTGAGGAAGCATCAATTGTATGACAAGTTCAGAAAGTGTCAGTTTTTGTTGAGAGAAGTATCGTATTTGGGTCATATCATCTCAGGGGGAGGAGTATCGGTTGACCCCGGAAAAGTGAGAGACGAGTTGAAGTGGGAACCACCGCAAAATGTAAAAGAAATAAGGAGTTTTCTTGGAATGGCTGGATATTACCGCCGATTCATCAAGGACTTTTCCAAGATAGCCAAGCCAATGACGGAATTGCTAATGAAGGGAAAGGCATTCCAATGGACTCAAGCTTGTCAAAGTAGTTTTGAGGAGTTGAAGAAGAGGTTGACAACAGCCCCAGTTTAGGTACTGCCGGATGTAAGCAAGAGTTTTGACATATATTGCGACGCATCAAGACAAGGACTTGGATGTGTGCTTATGCAAGAAGGTCAAGTAGTAGCCTATGCATCGAGACAATTGAAGAAACATGAGCAGAATTACCCAACGCATGATCTTGAACTAGCAGCCGTGGTACATGCATTGAAGATTTGGAGACACTATATCCTTGGACATAGGTGTGAAATTTATACGGATCATAAGAGTCTTAAGTATATTTTCACACAAACAGATCTGAATTTGAGGCAATGAAGATGGTTGGAGCTCATCAAAGATTATGATTTGGGGATCACCTATCATCCGGGAAAAGCCAACGTAGTGGCTGATGCTTTGAGTAGAAAAGGAGTAAGTCGTCAACTCACAGTTCGAGAGTTGCCATCCGAGTTATGTAAGGAGTTCGAACGGTTGAATGAGATGGAGATGATGGAGTTAAACCCAACATTGGAGCAAGAAATTCGGGAAGGTCAAACTAAGGATGAGGAAATTCTAGAAATCAAGGAAAAGGCCCAAGAGGGGAGAGAATTCAGATTTGATGAGGATGAACATGGTACTCTGTGGCTTGGTAAGAGGATTGTCGTGCCTAATGTGAAGCATATTCGGGAGATGATATTAAAAGAGGCACATGACTCACCTTACTCAATTCATCCTGGTTGTACAAAAATGTACAAAGACTTGAAGACTTGCTATTGGTGGGATAGCATGAAGAAGGACATAGCTGAATATATAGCATTGTGTGATGTGTGCCAATGAGTCAAGGCGGAACATCAAAGGCCAGCTGGACTATTGCAACCATTAAAGATTCCGGAATGGAAGTGAGAAGAAATCGGTATGGACTTCATAGTTGGTTTACCACGTACTCAGTCCGGTTATGACTCAATTTGGGTAATTGTGGATTGGTTAACTAAGTCAGCTCACTTTATTCCCGTCAAGACCACCTATAATGGAGAGAAATTGGCAGAACTGTATATGGGAAGAATAGTATGTTTGCATGGAGTTCCGAAGAAGATAGTCTTGAATAGAGTTCACAATTCACTTCCAGGTTTTGGCGAAAATTGCATGAAGCTTTGGGAATGAGGTTGAATTTTAGTTCAGCATATCACCCTCAAACGGATGGACAAACCGAGAGGACCAATCAAATTTTGAAGGACATGTTAAGAGCTTGTGCTTTAAAGCATGGGAAAAGTTGGGACAAGAGCTTGCCATATGCAGAATTTTTATACAACAATAGTTACCAAGCAAGCTTGAAAATGTCACCATATGAAGCGCTTTATGGAAGGAAGTGTAGGACACCTTTATTCTCGAATGAGGCAGGAGAAACTCAAGTATTTGGTCTGGATGTGTTGCAAGAAGACAAAAAGCAAGTCCAAATAATTCGTGAAAACTTGAGGGCTACACAATCAAGAAAAAAAGGCTATGCGGACAATAGGAGAAGGAAATTAGCCTTTGAAGTGGGAGATTTTGTTTACCTCAAGGTGTCACCAATAAGAGTTCATAAGAGGTTTAACATAATAGGCAAGCTAGCGCCTCGCTACATTGGACCATTCAAGATTTTGGATAAAAGAGGAGAAGTAGCGTATAAGTTGGAGATGCCAACTCATCTTTCAGACGTACATGATGTCTTTCATGTTTCCCAGCTCAAGAAATGATTGAGAGTACCGGAAGCACAAGTGCCCATGGAAGGATTGGAACTAGAGGAAGATTTGACTTATATCGAACAACCGATAAAAATCTTAGAAACTAAGGAGAGGGTCACAAGGAACAAGGTTATTAGATGGTCTAAAGTTCAATGGAAGCACCACGCAGAAAGAGAAGCAACGTGGGAATTGGAGGATGATATCAAGAAGGAATTTCCCTATCTCTTCTCTTTCGCGTCGAATCTCGAGAGCGAGATTCATTTTAAGGGGGGTAGGTTTGTAACACCCTCATTTTCATGCATCATGCCCTACATACATTCATATACATGTTTAACATTAATCCACATCAAGAGGAACGAGTTTAAAATTGATTTGGAGCAAAACCACACTTAAAATGCTGAAAAGTGCGGACTAGTCCGATTTTGCTGAGGACTAGTCCGATTTCTCTCTGACTAAAAATGGACTTGTCCATTTTTGCTGCGGACTAGTCCGATTTTGCCTTTGGAAACTTTTGGACTTGTCTGATTTTGTGCGGACTAGTCCAATATTTCAAGAATCCTTGAAAATTTGCTAAGTCCCTGGACTTGTCCAGACTAGTCTGGTGTTCCATCGGACTTGTCCGTTTTCCTCTCTGACTAAAGTCGGACTTGTCCGATTGTTGGCCAGACTTGTCCGATTTACTCTCTGGACATTTTCGGACTAGTCCGGTCCTTTTTGGACTTGTTCGATATTTCGCGACTCCGAGTTGTTCTTTTGTTTTACGACTTGTTTCTTGGGGTTCACATTAAATGGGCCTAGGGACATCGTGCCTAACTCTTTTAGAGCCCATGTGGGACTCTAAACCGGCCTCTACTCCTCTCAAACTCGAAATCCATCTAACCCTAGCCTGCACCTCTATATAAACAACCCCACCCCTTAGCTTGACATCTATTTGCCACTTTTCCACCCCACCCAAACCCTAGTTCATGGAGAGCAACCATCAAGGAGGGAGGAGGAGATCCCAATCAAGAAGAAGAAGAGGAGGAAACAAAAGAGGATCAAGATCTCCATCAAGTTTCGTTCTTCATCACCAATTCATCTCCAAGCTGTAAGACCTATGTGTGCTAAATACATTGGCTTGTAGTGAATACACTTGCTTTGACGATAAAAGTTTTGAATATCACCAAAAACATTTTTATAAGGTCCGACTAGTTTTGTAAGCTCCGGCGGGAGCTTGGTCACTAGGTTCTACTAGCTTTTGTTAGGTCCAGCTCAAGGTCTGGTTTGCTCTGGCAAGGTCCGGAACATGACCGCAATGCTTCTGTTTTTCATTTAAAATGTTTCATACTTGCTTTACATCTCTGGAAAGATTGTTAGTATTCATTTGCTAAGTCTCTGGTGCGTTTTTGGTTGACATGGATGATATCGTGTTACCGTGGTTTTGCAACATGCTTATGTGAGGTTCTCACATAAGGTGTTGGGTTTGGAACTAACTTGAGTCAAGTCGAGGACTTGGGCTCGTATAGATTGGTTGTTTATTCATGCGCAGGTGTTGCTTGAGTTCAAGACATGGCTGGTGATGGGATCCATTGGACTAGTCTCAGGGAGGAGATGAGGTTCCAACAACCAAATTCAGGAGGAATTGTGGTTGAGCTGATCAGGAGGTTGCGCAGCATGATTGAATCAAGAACAATGCATGTGAAGGTATCGTGGACGTCATTGGAAGATGTTTGCACGTATGCATGCAGTGCATGACGTGGCTACATGGTTCCGAGGCGTGATGAAGAGATGTGGACGTAAAGAATTAGTCGAAAAGGTCCAACCGACTAGGTTGTGGACTCAGGCTGCGGCTGAGTCGGGTTTGACTCAAATATGGAAATATTTGAGTTTGTTATGATAGGATTTCGTGTGGGTCACGAATTTGAGTTGTTATAGGAATATAGGATATGTTCCTAAGGTCTTTGGAAGTCTTAAGATTTCTTCTATCTGCGTATAGAAGAATCCTAAGCAGTTATGGAAAGTTACGATTCGTGAACAGAGTAGGATTAGGTTCCTGATTTGAGTTGAGTTGGCTTTCGAGCTGGTTATATAAGCAAGGGAGCCCAGAGCTCGTGGTGCACGACTTTGGGGCTGTTCCTCTTGTGTTCTATTGAATAAAATTCGTAGTTTGAAGGAACTTTTGTGCCTTGTTCGTCCGACTTGTTCCAGACAAGTTTTACTCATCGAGTTTCTGGATAGCACTAACTTTCATCGGTGGTTTTATCATAACTCGAGTTTTACAGATCCAATTGACGTGATTCATTTTGGGTTGTCTTCACAACTTGATTATATATCATCTGTAAAAATTTCACGTCATTGAATTTGTGGTCTATGATCTACACAAGTTTCTTTGCAGTGTTCCAGAACTGTTTTTTTTTTTTTGGGTAGGGCAGATTGACCTTTGTTCGATCTTTCGATCATAACTTGAGTTTTTCTTGACGGATTTGAGTGATTCTTGTTGTGTTGTCTTCGTGACTTGATTCTCTCTGATATCTATCACTTTTGTCATGGTGAAACACGTTTAGATTAGTCTCACACATGATTTCTTTAAAAGATTGTTTTTCTGCCGAAGGGGTTGAGGTTTAATTGTTTCCACTGCGTAAGATTTTTAAATCTACCATTCACCCCCCCCCCTGGTAGATTTTCACGTGCTCTTCGATCCTATAATTGGTATCAGAGCCACGATGCTCTAATCTTTGTGATTTGCACGTTTTTTTGACTAATCATCATGGAGAAGTACTCTGTCAAACCTTGTGTGTTCCCTGGTATTGATTTTCGGGTTTGGAAGGCACGCATGGAGGCTTTCATCCAGGCACAAGGCTTTGCAATATGGGAGAAGGTATACAATCCTTATGAAGTGCCATCAAACGATCATATTACAGCTACAAATCTGAGAGATGTCAACAATAACAACAAGGCTCGGAACTTGATCATACAAGGATTAACACAAAGCGACTTCGACCGTGTTGCACACCTCCTATCTGCATACGATGTGTGGAAAGCACTTTGTGACTACCACGAAGGATCCAACACGATCAAAGAGGTAAGGCAAGACATGTTCAAGAAAGAATACATGCACTTTGAGATGCAACCTGGTGAGTCTATTGATGACATTTTTGCTCGCTTTAATAAGATTCTCAGCAACTTGCGTAGTGTCAATGTTAATTTTTCAGATGCTAAAAATGCTAGGCAATTGCTAAGTGCATTAGATATGTCAATTTGGGAGATGAAAGTCACATCTATTCGTGAATCGACTATCATGAGTTCACTTACTTTAGATGTGCTATATTTCAAGTTAAAAACTCATGAAATTGACATAATCTCACGTAAGAACCCCAACAAGTCTATTGATTTTGTTTCTCAACGTGACATGCCTAGTTCTGGTCAAACATCATCTTGTGGTACACTTGCTTTGCTATCCTCTCTAACCTTTGAACAGATTGAGGAGTTTCCAGAGGAGGAGCTAGCGCTCATCTCTACCCGGTTCTCAAAAGCATTGCAAAATGTGAGAACTAGAAGGAGAGGAAGCTCCGGACCTCAACGATGCTTTGAATGTGGTAAGACAGGACATTTTCGTTCAGATTGCCCTAACCTTTCAGGTCCTACTTCCTGGGATGAAAAGAAAACAAGAACGAAGAACTCCTCTGCAAAAGATACGAAGAAAAAGAAGGGTTTTACAGGACGTCAATTGGTGAGCAGTTTTATCTCAGCACTCCAGGAACTTGGCTCAAGCAACGTGGACATTGGAAGTGATGAAGATGAAGATGATTTGGCAAACTTGTGCTTCATGGCGGGCAAGTCAAGATCAAGTATGGAGGAGGCAGAACACAACAGCGACTATAAAGAGGTATGTCCTACTTGCGAAGAAATGTGTGATGCTATTTATCGTGCCACTGTTATTGTTAAGAAAAAGGACAAAAAGCTTAGGGACAATGCTGTTAAAATTGAGTCACTAGAATCTGAAATTAATCGTTTGAAATCCTTGACTCCTGGTGATGATTCTTGTTCCTCATATGACTTAATATATGAACTATTGTTCTCCCTAAGAAGTGCACATACCTCTACACTTGATAAACTTGAACTTGAAATTGAAAAGAACAAAAAGCTTGCTGCACTTAATATTGGAAACTTAAAAGATGCTTCTTGTTCTATAATTGATTTGCATTGTTCTAGTTGTGATGATCTTGATAAGAAACTGCAAGATGCTATAAATGAAATCTCTATATTGAACAATTTTTTACATTGTCATGAAGTTAAATATTGTTCCAATTGCAAATTAAAAGGAAAAACATCATGTGAAAATTGCCTTGATCTGTCCAATAAACTTGATAACATGCATAAGACATTTGATCGGTTTTGTAATGGGAATAAGAACCTTAACTTGCTGCTGAATTCATCCAAGTCTTGCAATGATAAAACTGGTTTAGGTTTTGATTCTCATGCTCATGCTAAGGAACATCCACCTAAAAGTGTAAAGTCATTAGGAAGTGGTTTGATTCAAACAGTTCCTAAACAAAAAGAAGTGGTTTTCAAATCTGCAGGAGTATTGTCTCATTCGGTTTCAAATAAAAATGTTGTTTGCTCATCTAGACATGAACACAAAGTTAAATTTCATTGTACCTACTGTGGTAGAGATGGTCATGTCATAGATTTTTGTTATAGACTAGCTAAACAACAGAAAAGGGAAAGAATGGTTGCTAGATCTCATAACTTTCATGCAAAATTTGTTGCACATATTGAACCGAATGGACAACCTGCTGTTTTGAGTCAAAAACATTCAAAGTTTACCTTCGGACCTTCTGTTTTTGCCTCAGGAGGTACTGATTTTTTTGCTACACAAGTAACACCTTATAGGTCAGTAGTTAAGAATAAAAAATCTCAAACTTTGACTCATAAACCTGCTGTTTTGTCTCAGCTTTCGCATGTTTTTCCTGTTGCACATCGCGTGACTCAGTACTGTATTGTGCTTCTATGTAGGTTACACGTTTGAGGAAGGAGAACATTTGGATTGTGGATTCAGGTTGCACACGCCACATGACTGGTAACAAAGATTGGTTCTCCTCCCTCTCTTTTGTGTCATGTGTAGAGAATGTTACTTTTGCCGATAATTCTTCAACTCCTATAATTGCTAAGGGTTCGGTTAGAGTAAATGATCACTACACTTTGAAGGATGTGGCACTTGTCAAAAATTTGAAATACAACTTACTTTCTGTCTCACAATTTCTAGATGAAAATCTGGAAATTATTCTCAATAAAAATTGCTGCAAAGTTGTAAGTTCAAATAGTGACCTTATTTTTAACATGTCTCGGTTTGGAAGAGTTTTTAAAGCTGATTTTGATATGTCTTCCTCTAAGCATAGGTGTCTAGTTGCTAATGATTCAAAGGACCTATATTTTTGGCATCGTAGACTTGGTCACGTAGGCTTTGATCACCTAACGCGTGCTAGTGCTCTTGATCGCATACGTGGGTTGCCTAATCTTACAGGGGACAAAGAATCGTGTGCTCTTCTTGTAGACATGCTAAGATGGTTGCATGTTCACATACTCCTCTCACAATGACAACTGAACCATGTCAACTTTTGCATCTTGACACCGTAGGACCTTCACGTGTTCAATCCTTCGGAGGTAAATGGTATGTACTTGTGATTGTTGATGATTATTCTAGATACTCTTGGCTTTACTTTATGACGTATAAGAATGAAGTTCTTAGTCACTTTAGAACTTTATTTCTTAGATTATCAATTGATTACCCAGGATCTTTAAAAGCAATTAGAAGTGATAATGGAACTGAATTTAAAAATTAATCTTTTGATCACTTTTGTTCTGAAAATAGAATAGATCATCAATTTTCTTCACCATATGTTCCTCAACAAAACGGTGTTGTAGAAAGAAAGAATGGAACCTTAGTTGAGATGGCTAGGACTATGCTTGATGAATATCAAACTCCTAGGAAATTTTGGGCTGATGCGTTAGCAACCGCTTGTTATGTCTCGAATTGTGTTTTCTTGCGTGCTAAGCTAGGTAAAATACCATATGAGCTCCGGTTTGGACATAGGCCTAATGTTACACACTTTCGGGTCTTTGATTGCAAATGCTTTGTTAAGAAACATGGTAATATTGATAAATTTTCCATTGATGGCATGTTTCTTGGTCATCCATATCATACTAGAGGCTACCATGTGCTTTTACTTGACACTAACAAAATTGTGGAGACTTGTGAAGTGTATTTTGATGAAGCTAGCCCAGGTACTAGCTCAAACATTGCAGGTCCAGATCTATATCCGCAGGGGGGAGCATTTTCGTTGAAGATGAGGAAGAATTGGAGCTGCTGCCCGAAAATTCAGCAGCTAAAGACTTTGGTTCAGCTCCGGATGTTAATTCTCAACCAGCACCGACAACCATCAACGCTGATTCAAATCATCCTCAAGTCACAAGCTCATCGATTTGTGATGAACATGAAGAAGAAGCTTGTGAGACATCTGTTCCCCTACGGTTTTACAAAGATCATCCCCCACAACAGATGATTGGAAGCTTGCACGAACGAGTCACACGGTCCAGGTTTTGCGATCCAAACTCTTATGCTCATTCGGCTTTTGTTGCTTCTTTTGAACCCAAAGATATATCACACACACTCACTAATGAATCTTGGATTATTGCCATGCAAGAAGAGTTAGAAAATTTTGAAAGAAATAATGTTTGGAAACTTATACCTCCACCTCAAGGTCACACTTTAATTGGAACTAAATGGGTATTTAAAAATAAACAAAGTGAGGATGGGGTTGTGGTTAGGAATAAGGCTAGGTTGGTTGCTCAAGGTTTCACTCAAGTTGAAGGTCTAGATTTTGATGAAACTTTTGTTCATGTTGCTAGATTAGAAGCCATAAGAATTTTGTTAGCCTTTGCTGCATCTAAAGGTTTCAAGCTATATCAAATGGATGTTAAAAGTGCTTTTCTAAATGGCTACATAGATGAGGAGGTTTATGTCAAGCAACCACCAGGTTTTGAAAATCCAGATTTTCCTGATCATGTTTACAAACTGTCCAAAGCCTTGTACGGTCTCAAACAAGCCCCTAGAGCATGGTATGATAGATTAAAAACATTCTTACTTGAGAAGGGGTTTACCATGGGAAAGGTAGATAAAACTCTTTTTGTGCTTAAGCATGGCAATGACTCATTATTCGTTCAAGTGTATGTGGATGATATTATCTTTGGTTGTGATTCTCATGATCTTGTGTCCAAGTTTTCAGCAATGATGAGTTCCGAATTTGAAATGAGTATGATGGGTGAACTCACTTACTTTTTGGGGCTGCAAATCAAGCAAACTAAGGAGGGTACCTTTGTGCATCAAACGAAGTATACAAAAGATCTCCTAAGGCGCTTCAACATGGACAAAAGCAAGCCTCTTTGGACACCAATGGGAACAGCAACAACACTTGGACTTGATGAAGATGGTGAACCCGTGGATCAAAAAGAATATAGAAGCATGATCGGATCACTTTTGTACCTCACGGCATCAAGACCAGATATACAATTCAGCGTATGTCTTTGTGCACGGTTTCAAGCCTCCCCACGTGCTTCACATCGTCAAGCTGTCAAAAGGATTCTCAGGTACTTACATGGAACTCAAGAATTTGGCATTTTTCTTCCTTCTTCCTCAATCATTACTTTGAAAGATTTTTCCGATGCTGATTTTGGAGGTTGTAGGATTGATAGGAAAAGTACTTCCGGTACTTGTCATTTTCTTGGTAATTCACTTGTTGCTTGGTCCTCTAGAAAACAAAATTCAGTTGCACAATCCACAGCCGAATCTTAATATGTAGCTGCTGCTAGAGCTTGCTCACAAATTCTTTGGATTGTTCAAACACTTAAGGACTATGGGGTTGATCTAGATAATGTTCCACTTTTCTGTGATAACACTAGTGCCATTTGCATTGCAAAAACCCCGTGCAACATTCTAGAATTAAGCACATTGACATTAGGTATCACTTTCTCCGAGATAATGTTGAAAAAGGAAACATTGTGCTTCACCATGTAGATACCGAACAACAATTGGCTGACATTTTTACAAAACCTTTGGATTTCACTCGTTTTTGTTACATTCGTAGTGAAATAGGGGTTATGCATCCTCATGGCTTAAATTGAGGGGGAGTTTTGAAACTTGGAAAGTCTATGTGTGAATCTGAAATTAAAATAATATGAGCATAGTATTTCATACATATATGACTTTGTGATTCCTTTTACATGCTGAAAGTTCTTACTACATTACTCGTGTTATACATTTTGTAGTTTTTGCCATGTCTAGTAATTGGAATAATTACTTACACTAAAACTGGTCATGGTCGAACATTCTTGCTGTTTTGAACTTGTTACATGTTCACAAGTGCTTTTAATCATTAAGAATTAATCAAGTAATCAATTCACATGTTGAGTTTTTATGAACAAATATAAATTGAGAAAAGATCAAGAGAATATGCATGCATCGCACTTCTTCTTTTGATATGGCTTATCATTGCACTTAGATATGAACTTGGAAGAAGTTGTGTATGACTAAAACCATGTCCTTAAGCTTCTTATTGTCAAATGACATAGGCTTGGCTTGGTTGGTTAGAATAAGGCAGATGCGCATATAATATCTTGCAAATATCATATGATCTAAATTTATGCTTTAAAAAATAATAAAATGCAGCAACTAGTGTCATGATTTCAGGTTTTGAAATAGTTAAGTTTGTGAGATCATTACTTGCTTAAATTGAAAATTATATTTGATCTCTAGCATGGCTTACACTACTTTATGTATCTCATTGATGTGATAATGTAAGGTACTTGATAGTATGACTTGGATGAGCTTTGTTTATATGTATATGTTATAATATGCTCATAACAACTAATGTTGGAGAGATAATTTGTTTATATGCTCATGACTTGCTGAATACATTATCAAAGGGGGAGAGATAAGCATGAAGAGAGAGAGATAATAAAGGGGGAGAGATAATATGGGATAATTTTTTAATTTTATTCTCATTTTACTTTTGATTTACAAAGGAGGAGAAATTGCCTTCAAAACTTTTATGTGATAATAAGCCAATGTTCGGATTTTAAATGGTGTTGCCAATGCATTCATCAAGGGGGAGATTGTAAGACCTATGTGTGCTGAATACATTGGCTTGTAGTGAATACACTTGCTTTGACGATAAAAGTTTTGAATATCACCAAAATACCTTTTTATTAAGGTCTGACTAGTTTTGTAGGCTCCGGCGGGAGCTTGGTCACTAGGTTCTACTACCTTTTGTTAGCTCCAGCTCAAGGTCCCGAAATTGACCGCAATGCTTCTGTTTTTCATTTAAAATGTTTTGTACTTGCTTTACATCTCTGGAAAGATTTCTTAGCATTCATTTGCTAAGTCTTTGGTGCGTTTTTGGTTGACATGGATGATATCGTGTTATTGTGGTTTTGCAACATGCTTATGTGAGGTTCTCACGTAAGGTGTTGTGTTCGGAACTAACTTGAGTCAAGTCGAGGACTTGGGCTCGTATGGATTGGTTGTTTATTCATGTGCAGGTGTTGCTTGAGTTCAAGACATGGCTGGTGATGGGATCCATTGGACTAGTCTCAGGGAGGAGATGAGGTTCCAACAACCAAATTCAGGAGTTGTGGTTGAGCTGATCAGGAGGTTGTGCAGCATGATTGAATCAAGAACAATGCATGTAAAGGTATCGTGGACGTTATTGGAAGATGTGTGTACGTATGCATGCGGTGCATGACATGGCTACATGGTTCCGAGACGTGATGAAGAGATGTGGACGTAAAGAATTGGTCAGAAAGGTCCAACCGACTAGGTTATGGACTCAGGCTGCGGCTAAGTCGGGTTTGACTCAAATATAGAAAGTTTTGAGTTGGTTATGATAGGATTTCGTGTGGGTCACGAATTTGAGTTGCTTTAAGAATATAGGATACGTTCCTAAGGTGTTTGGAAGTCTTAAGATTGCTTCTATTTGCATATAGAAGAATCCTAAGCAGTTATGGAAAGTTACAATTCGTGAACAGAGTAGGATTAGGTTCCTGATTTGAGTTGAGTTGGCTTTCGAGCTGGTTATATAAGCAAGGGAGCCCAGAGCTCGTGGTGCACGACTTTGGGGCTGTTCCACTTGTGTTCTATTGAATAAAATTCGTAGTTTGAAGGAACTTTTGTGCCTTGTTCGTCCGACTTCTTTCAGACAAGTTTTACTCGTCGAGTTTCTGGACAGCACTAACTTTTGTCGGTGGTTTTATCATAACTCGATTTTTACAGATCCAATTGACGTGATTCTTTTTGGGTTGTCTTCACAACTTGATTATCTATCATATGTCAAAATTTCACGGTCATTGGATTTGTGGTCTCTTATCTACACGAGTTTCTTTGCAGCGTTCCAGAACTGTTTTTTTGGGGTAGGGAAGATTGACCTTTGTTCGATCTTCCGATCATAACTTGAGTTTTTCTCGACGGATTTGAGTGATTCTTGTTGTGTGGTCTTCGTGACTCGATTCTCTCTAATATCTATCACTTTTGTCATGGTTAAACACGTTTAGATTAGTCTCACACATGATTTCTATAACAGATCGTTTTTTTGCCGAAGGGGTTGGGGTTTAATTGTTTCCGCTGTGTAAGATTTTTAAATCTACCATTCACCCCTCCCCTCTGGTAGCTTTTCATGTGCTCTTCGATCCTACACAAGTTCATCACCAACCCTAGATCATAAAGATCCAAGTGTTGCCTCCAAGTTTCTTGATTTATTGGAGTTCTAAACACCTGGTATACCTTCTATTCTCTTTTCCTTAAATGAATTCAATCCCAAATCTCCAAATTCACGTCGATCTAGAAAACCCTAGTTCGCTAGTTCTGCGAAGTGCGGACTAGTCCAGCCTTCTGCAGACTAGTCCGATTTTCCTAGTTAAATTGTTTTGAATTAATTCTAAAAGTAGATCTAATCAAATCCAAACTTGTACAAACATGTTAAAAGCTATTAGAACTAGCTAGTGATCATTGAAAGCAATCTATTAACAAGTTCTACCTTGCATTTGCATCAATCATGCATGTCATGTCATATTAAGTAATATTTGTGCACTCTTTGGTTATGTTTCTTGTTTGAATGTTTATTGTGTGGATTAGACGGATTTGCGCTAGAGAGTGCCGCGGAGGATCTACAGCACCAAGAGTTTGAAGGCTTCGACCCGAATCAACCGCAAGGGCAAGGCAAGTGTCCTTGAAGCATATTGATCGTATTTTGAAAATAAATTTTTTGTTTGCAAAATTGCATGCTTGTGTCAATTTGATGGGAAATCCTATGGTAGGAAGTTTACTAGTTTTGTTGACCACACTTGTCACCTGGAATATATGGTAGAGAGTCGGGAAGGGTTTTTTACCTTTTGCTTCGCTTAATCAACTGGGATGGGAAAACAACTATACCACTCAATTTAATTATGCATGGACGAAATTATGGTTAATATGAACTAGTTAATATGATATGGTAATGGGTGATCTAAGCAAGCCTGGTATGTGGATGGGTTGGATGTATGTTGGTTTTACTTGCTTTTGATCTAAGGACCGGCTCGTGGAGCGACCATCCAGGATTTACAGTGCCACCACGAGGCCAAGTATGGGTGCGGCGTAGCTGATTAATTAGAGCTTTGCCAGTGCTATTTGGACCATTAAGGATGCACGAGGAAGGGGTAGTCGGATTGGTTTTGTTGATGATTGGTGGGACTACCCTGGGATCCGAGCGGCTCAGGAGGAGGCCCTTGTTGAAGATGTGCTTAGTTGGAGACATCACTACCGGTGAAACCTCAGTGGGGTCTAAATAGACTAGTAATCCCTTTGTAAAGGCTATTTTGTGATCTCTTGGCCACACACCTAAGGAAGTGTGAGACGGCATAATTGAGATTCTGTAGTCATCGAAAGGTAATGAAATCACAAACACGTGGGTAAAGCGGTACAACCTCTGCATAGTGTGTCTAAAACTATCATGATAGTTGTGCTCCCAGTTATGAGCAACCTGGACCCTCACATGATTAGAGGGAACTTGGGATTTGGGATGGTTATGGTTGGTATTATGGTTAGGGATGGTTATGAATTCAATTCTGGTATTGAATATGGATATTGGTATATGATGATGGACTGGTATTATGATAACTACATAGTTTATGACGGGTTTATTTCATATACATATATTATATTGTTTTTTAAATGTTTTAATGTTCTTTTCAGCACTCAACCATTATTATATTTGTCATTTGAATCAGCCACATGTCATACTTTCCACACTCGCTGAGTACGACATGTACTCGCTCTTGCAATCCCCCCCCCCCAAAACAGTTGCAGGTCAAGATTGGGAGTTTAATGGCGTTAATGTGGAGTTCTAGGCTGTGTCTACCGTCATCTTTGCCTGTGGTATTGATTGGAGTTGCGCTATACCCTATGGCTTATGCTGCCTAGCTGTTTAGTTTGCTTATTTAGTTTATTTCCGCTGCATTAGTTAAACTTGTCATTAATATTCATTAGAAATTGTATTCAAGGATAATATGGTTTGTGCAATTAAATTTGGTTAATTAATCTTGTGTTGTGGTAATTATTTGTATATCATTTGTGATGCACTCGTGTATGTGTGTTGAACGTCCTTGACACACATATGCGTTCACTTGGTTCTTTTTCGGAACCGGGTGTCACAAGTCATGCATGTGAT
The DNA here is from genome assembly GCA_036927565.1 of Tuctoria greenei. Taxonomy (NCBI): domain Eukaryota; kingdom Viridiplantae; phylum Streptophyta; class Magnoliopsida; order Poales; family Poaceae; genus Tuctoria; species Tuctoria greenei. The sequence goes on along the minus strand of JAYESD010000003.1, from coordinate 216,714,511 downwards.
GTCATATTGAGTAATATATGTGCACTTACTGATTGTGATTCTTGTCTTATATATTTGTTGCACAAGCTCAAGAGCAAGGCAAGTGTCCATAAACATATTGATCCTATTTATAAAATAAATCTTTTGTTTGCAAAACAACATGCTTGTGTCAGTTTGATGGGAAATCCTATGATAGGAAGTTTACTAGCTTTGCTTAACCACCCTTGTCACCTGGAATACATGGTAGAGAGTGGTGAAGTGCTTTTACCTTTTTGCTTCGCTTAATTAATTGGGATGAGAGAACAACTATACCATTTAATTATGCATTAATGAGATTATGGTTAATATGAACTGGCCAATATGACATGGTAATGGGTGATCTAAGCAAGCATGGTATGTGGATGGGTTGAAAGTTATGGTGGTTTGGCTTGCTTTAGTTCTAAGGACAGGTTCGTAGAGTGACCATCCAGGATTTACAGTGCCACCACGAGGCCAAGTATGGGTGCGGCGTAGATCATTAATTAGGGTATTGCTAGTATTGCGTGGACTATTTGGCGCACCGGGGAAGGGGAGTCGGATTGGGTTTGGATATGGTTGGCGGGACTCTCTGGGATTCGAATGGCACAAGCACTACAGGAATTGCAATAGTAGACGATGGTCAGAAACCATCGTCTATAAGGTCTATACCGTTGTTTATAAGTTATAGACGACGGTTTCTGGCCGTCTACAATTATTTGTCGTCTATAATATTATAGACGATGGTTAACGTCGTCAATAAACTAATTGACGACGGCCGTATTTAGCTGTCGTCAGTAAGCTAGCTCCATCCACGTGGCACCGTGGAGACCTTATAGACGACGGTTATGCAGTTACCGTCGTCTATAAGGACACTTATTGATGAAGGCCAGCGGAAAACCATCGTCTATACGGACGATTATAGACGACGGGCGAGGTGAAACCGTCGTCTATAAGGGTTCTTATAGACAACGGCTATGGTAAAACCGTCGCCTATAAGTATTGCTTATAAAAAAACAGAAAGCAGATATTATACATACAGACAGAACAGACAGCAATACAGACAGCAGATATTATACAGTTGACAGATCAAGCCAGAATCCATACACAAATTGCAATACCACTACTGATCCCCTAACATAGAAAGCTATCACCAGCTTTTCGCCACATCTGGCTGGAATACAATGTTGGGGGTGCTTCTATTTTTTTTATCTTTGCATTCATACCGCCATCGTAAGTAACTGCAGGTGCGTGTGTCGTGTTTTCTGAAGTGGCATTACAGAATTAATGAGAGAAAAACTGAAGTGCACAAAAGAATCGTTAAATTGAATAACAAGAGCTGATTCAGTTTGAACACTCCATACAAGAATGCTTTTAGCTTCGTTGCTTGTAAAGAAATAAATTACTAAAAACAATGCTGTGAGAAACTCATCACTTCTGATCTACATCTAAAGACAATTGACCAATGTTGATCAGCATTTCATACAGAAATAAAACAAACTTGAACAGAATAAGATATGTTTGTTGATGCAAAAAAAGATTGTCAACTAATTTTTACCAACTTTAGAACATTTTACATTATCAAAGCAGGAACCAACAAGCAATGAAGCTAAAAGGTAACCTTATCATCTGATTGTTATAATATAGTCCAAAATATGACTATATTCTTGTGTGAATATGACTACACACAAGAATGCTGCTGTCACTTTCCTAGTAAGGCATACACTGTATTTTAACTACTGTAGTTAGTGTTACAAAGAGCACTGAAAATAATAACTTAAATACAACCTAAGAATAACTTCAATACTGCTAAAAAAACATGTCTGGGTTACCAAAAAGAAGACTAGATCATCTTTCAAAACAAAAACATCATTGTGTACTTGGTTTTTTTTTCAAGTAGTTTTGCTCCCCCTTTTAACCCTAATTCCCTATACAACAATGCAGGAGACTGGCATTCCATTACATTAGAGACGAAAGGATGCAAGTAGATTTCAAATCGGCTGACCTGACTATCACACGCTACCCCGTCTACTGCCGCCGGAGTTCAGAAAGTCGTCCTCCAGCAGTCGTCCAAGCGTCGGAATCTGGGGCGACGGAGTTTGAGCCTCCGTCCCCGATCCCTGTGGTATGCAAGTGTGGTTAGACAAGTTATAAGTATAAAAATGCATATTTTACTAAATTTGAACAAGTTTAACTAGTTTTAGTTATTTTGAATAATTTTGTACCTGTGCTCCTGTCATCGGCACCAGTGGCAGCTCCGTCGATGGTGGCGCCCACTGCGGAAACACAGTCGGTTGTCCTGCGCTCATAGCTTGAGAATACAAATCAAATCATTATAACTGTCATTTGTATATTACAAATGTTAAATACAACATTCAAAACTTACCTGGAAGGCAGCTTGCCACTATAGCATGTACGAGTTTTGATACTCGTCCCTAGCCCTAAGCTTCGCTGCCTGCATCTCGTCCCTAGCCCTGAGCGCCGCTGCCTGCATCTCGTCCCTAGACCTGAGCGCTTCTTGTGTCCTCTGGAGCTCCTCCCAAAGACTCTGGAGCTCCAGATCTCGTCTCGTACGGCTGCTGCTGGACCCGCCCTGCTGCGATGAAGAGGCTCTCGAGGAAGCTCGTGCCTTCCTCGAGTCGATCACTCCATCGAAGATGGCCAACCTGCACAACGAAGTAAGATTATTAAATTTTTGTAACTCAAAATTCGTGCCAGTAAAATAAAATTAACAAAACTCACTGTCCGTGAGGTTCCCCGCCACCGATTGCATACGCGGCTTCGGGGACAACTGGCGCGCTCTGCCAATCGAACTCTTCGCCTCGAAGCCTCTGCGCCTCCTGCCCGTACTTTGCCTGGAAACACAGTAAAATAATATTATTGAAACTATTAAAAAGAATTCAATTATGTTAATAAAATAACTCACCAATGTCTGAGTCGTCATCTAAAAAGACAGCTGCTCAGGCTGCGACGGGTCACTTCCCAATTGACCCCTCTTCCACACCTCAATAGGTGACGGCTCCTGACCCCTCTCGTGCTCCTATCAATACATGTTAGCACAATGAAAGATTATAAAATTACTTAATAGAATTCAAGTCGCACTTACCATCTAATTAGCGAGGCGTATGTAGCCGTCCCCACCCATATGGTGTTTTCCGTCCGTCCCTCTACTCTCTCGATGGGTTTTAGACACGCCCTGGAAGTTTTGGCTCCCCCAACGAGCACACAAGGCACGGTACGCGTCCGGACGGTTGTCAAGCCACGCTACACTGACCTGCACACATTTTATTATTAAATGAAAGCATTGATCACAATCATATAATGAAGTAAAGTAAAATAAACACTTTACCTCAGCATACTGCGCCTCCGTCAAGTACTTGTTGGCCCCTTCCCTTTACTTCCCCGGCTGACCCTCCTCCGGATGCAACATAAAATACGCCTTCGTAGCTTGAATGCGATTCGTCGATAGTGACTGAGTCACGAGCTTCCTGGCGCAGTTATGGAAGACGAGACGAGCTTGATTCGTCTGCTCGGCCTCGTTCTCCAAACGGTATTGTGCCTGGAAGAACAAATATACAAGTAAATGTATTTAATTTATAATAAATATGTATTACACAAATATTTGTTCATACTTACCATAAAGTCGTGCCACACAGCCTCCTGGTGGTTGCCGTAAGCGAGGTCCTGGGTCGTAGCGTAATGGTCCCAAGACGTGGCAGGGTGTCCGTTCACTACACTGGGGTAGTGCAAATGTACTAGACTGCCCAAGACACCATTCACCTGCTTGTGGTGTCCCTGCCCTGTGAATGAACAATCTTCCCAAGTCCTGATACATGATTCTCAATTAGTATATATATAAGCCTTTAAATATCTGAATTTTTAAAGATTTACTTACCTCTCACCAATAGGATAAATAACGATCCGATCGTTTGGGTTTGCAGGAGCTAGAGGAGGAGCCATATAGTGGCTCCTCCTAGTCCGTCGCTGTGCAGCTGGCTCCACATAAGGTGACTCAGAAGTGGGGTCACCCAACTGCACTAGCTGTGAACAAGGTGGCACCAAATAAGAAGGCTCTGAAGTAGGTAACGAAGAAGGAGGCTCCAAAGCAGACACCAAAAGAGGCATCCTAGCCTCTGAGTCCTCAGACGTAGAGTCGTCCTGACAATTTTAAAGATTCAAATTATAGGATAAAGAATTAATTATATAATTTATGTTATTAAATGTTCTTTACTTGGCCACATGACGACAGCGGTAGATGGCTCACCAACTTAGCATGTCTACCTCCGCTAACCTGACTGCCCCGGAAGACCTCGTCTCCTCTTGTGGCTCTCGGTGACAGAAAGCTCCGTGCCTCTGTCCCTCGTCGTCTGCTGCTGCTCGACGACATCCTGTTTAATAAAAAATTGCTAATGAATGTAATGGAAATTATATGAGAAGAAAGATGAGATGAAGGAAACGTTACTTGTACTCAATTTCAAAATTCATCAGCATCACGCTCATGTACTCTACTCCGTAAACCAGACCATCGATCTTCTGTCGTGGTAGTTTCCCGTTTTCGTTTTCGTTTTCGCATCTTAGGAGTTTCTACATCTTCTGCATCTCCAACTAAGTCATCGAGTCCTAAAACAGGATCGACGACAAAAGAGTCTGGCAACTCTTGTTCTTGGCAAACAACATCAACCTCATCATCAAGGTATCCATCATTGTCTTGTGTATATAACCGCTCACGAGGATTCACCTTGTGTACAACCCACCAAGCATTAAGCTTTTCACATGGATAATGTAGATCATACACTTGCTCGACTTGGTGTGCAAGGACGAAGGTGTCGCAGCCTTGCAGCCGGTCCTTGTGTTTGACTTCTACCATGACAAATTGGTTTTATCGAGTTCCATGGTTATGATCAAACCAATCGCAGTCAAAAAAGACTACTTTAAGGACCATATTCCCCGCAAAACTGAATTCAAGGATATTTTTAATGATCCCATAATAATTAGTTTCACGTCCTTCGGCGTCAACTACCCTCGTCACAACTCCAGTGTTACATGTTGCCTTGAAAGGATGTTGAGTTTCAAATTGTGTTGAACGAAATCGGAACCCATTGATGTTGTATCGACCGTAACTTTTAATTTTAATGGATCCGTAGGACAGTTGTCGCAAATTTCATGAACGCCTGCTCGTTTTTTGCACTGTTCAACATATGAAGTTAGATGACTATTTTATGCTATACACGTAATTACTAAGAGAAACAAGACATGAACACGTTACTTGTGCATGAAACCAGGATAGGAAGTTAGGCCCTCCTTGTACTCCATAATTTCGCATCGATTGTATTTGTCGAAGCATAGGTTGCTGCTTTGATTTCCAATTTTGTTGATCAAACTCACTAAATAAGGAAAAAAACAGAACAATTAGCATAGATGTATAACACAACATGCTAATTATTATAGATGTTGAACAAACACTTACTGAAAATATTCTTCCAACCCTCTATATTATCACACATGTATAACGAAGCAGTTGTCTTGTCATCTGTTTCAAGATCGTAGCTCGTGCTGCTACCAACAGTAGTGCCTCTCGTTTGAAAAATAGAGAGGTTGCTACAGGGAGGTGCTTCATCCATATTGTACCGCAACGTGGAAGCATTCACATTGTTTTCTTCTGCGAAATAGACACTTGAAAAGTATCCTCTCTCCTGAATGGCATATGCTTCGGCGATGCATCCTTCAACCCTTGCCCGATAGTGCTCTTTCAATGTGATACATCCACCTATATTGCACATGGCCGCCCACTTTAGCTTCATATGGAAGATGAATTAGGAGATGTTGAATTGGATTGAAGAACCCCGGACGGAAAACTTTTTCCATCTTACATAAAAGCACTGGTATCTCCCTTTCCAACCTCTCCATCATCTCCCTTGTGATCTCTTTAGCGAAAAGCTGTCTATAAAAGTAGCTAAGCTCGGCTAACACCTTCCACATCGCATCGTCAATGTAGCCTCGACACATAACTGGTAGAAGTATTTCCATGATTATGTGATAATCATGACTCTTCAACCCTGTGAGATTTCTAGTCTTAACATTACGGCTCGTCTCAGGCTAGCAGCATAACCATCAGGGAATTTCAAACTTTTCAACCACTTGAAGACTTCTTTCTTTTCTTTTGGTCAAAGACAGAAAGAAGTACGCGGTTTGCCACCAGCTTCAGAGAGCTCAAGAGTTGGACGATTACAAACCTCTGCCAAATCCTTGTTCTGCCAGTCACATCGAAGCATGTGCTTATGATGCATTCACCCATGTTACGTTCCTGATGCATGACATCAATGTTATGCATTAAGATTAAGGACTTAACATACGGTAGATCCCATAGTGCACATATATGAGTCCAATTGTGGTCCTCTCCGTAACCAACAAAATATCCAGGACTATCTTCATCTAGTACTAAGTTGTTCAACTGTTCAACAATCTCCGAACCGTTTAGACGTTGCGGTGGTCCTTTTTTGACAACGGTGTCCTTCCTGAAGGCATTTCTTTGTTGCCTAAATACGTGATTGGGCGGTAACCAACATATGTGGCAATCAAAGTAGAAAATCTTTCCACCATGCTTTAAACGAAAACATTTTGTGTCCGAAGCACATATTGGACATGTCAAACAACCATGAGTGCTCCAACCAGAAACCATGATGTAAGCTGAAAATCATGGACAGACCACAAGTAGGCAGCTCGAAGGTTGAATTTCTATTTTTTTGTAGCAGTCGTACGCTTCAATTCCTGTCCATAACATTTTCAACTCTTCAATCAACGGCTTCAACATCACGTTTAGTCGTGAACCGGGATGATCCGGTCCAGGTACAATAAGGCAAAGGAACATGAACTCGTACTTCATACAAAGAGATGGTGGTAAGTTGTACGGAATAGTGAACACGGGCCAACAAGAGTATGGTGTTGCGTTTGTACTGAACGGTGAAAAGCCATCTGTTGCCAACACGATGCGAACATTTCTCGCGTCATTGGCGAAATCTGGATCGAAGCGGTCAAGCGCTTTCCATGCCTCACTGTCGAACGGGTGCACCATCATTCTATCATTCTCATGTACACCTTCTTTGTGCCACCTCTGTGTCTGGCTATTTTTTTAGAGAAACAAGCACTTCAACCTAGGTGTGACAGGCAAGTAGCGAAGCTGCTTCTGTGCAACTTTAGTCATTACTTTTGTACAGTATTCATTAATAACTTCGACAAATCTCGCCTTATCACATTTTAAGCACTTGTTCTTGTTGTCATGCTCTTTCTAGAAAAGCATGCAGTGGTCTGGACACATATCAATCTTCTCATAGTTCATACCAAGATCAGAAATCAGTTTCTTAGAATGATACATATCATGGCAATTTATGGGGCTGCAGAAGGACATCGCTGATCAATTTGATGAGGTCATTGTAGCAATTATTGGAGAAGAAATACTTAGACTTAATTGCCATAAATCTATTCATGAAATTGAGGATCGTCACTTTGGTGTGTTCATGCACCGGTTGTTCTGATGTCTTGAGACGCTCGAAGAACTCCTTTGCCTCTGTTGTAGAAGAATCCTCCGTCAACTCAGGATTTGTGGCTTCAAGCATCTCGTCCATCCTGTCGACCCCAGTGCTATCATCCCCATCTCGATCTTCTACGGATTGAGAAGGTGTCTCGCCTTGAAAGGTCCACAACTCATAACATTGCATAAAACCGTTTCGACACAAGTGGAACGTCAATGTCACTTTGTCGAAATACTTCGCATTCTAACATTTGATACATGGGCACCGCACCTTGCTGTTGTTTGACATTGAAAAAGCTCGTTGTATGAAAGCATCTGTCTTGGTGAACCACTCCTCTGAGTGACTCCCATCCTTTTTCCAACCAGTATACATCCAAGTGCGGTCTTCAACCATGTTTGAGGGTATACCTTTAAAGCAGACAAATCATTATTAGTTTCATTGTTATGTTATGTCACGACCCTACAACTAGGCAGATAGGTCATAAACCCACCCAAGAGTGACCGAGCGGAGCGTGCTCATGACGGGACGCACGGTCTGGATCCGGACGAAATTTCGACAGCATAACCCCGTTGTTCTCCACTGCACGCCCGAAAATGGTGCAGCAGAGAACAACAGGGTTATGCCTTCGAAATCTCGTCCAGATCCAGACCCGCATCTCGTCACAAGTCATGCCCCCTCGGTCACTCCCAGGCTGTCCAAAAAGGAACGATTCCGAACCTTCATGTCTCACATGCCAATAGCATGTGAGACGTGCCGATCCGAAACGGGTGACACATTGCTATAGGTTACGTTACTCATTTTCATTTTTAAGTCATTTACGAGAGAGGAAAGAACGAGAGAAAGAGGAGGAAAGTTGGTCTTAGATGATAATTTCACGTTCGGATCCACCATCTGCGCAATCACAGGTGATTGATGTCCTCACCATCACCATTTGCTTCTGTGTCATCTCGACACATACATTACGACTACAATTATCTATACGACACGAACACATTTATTGTGTGTCATGTTGTGTTGGGTCGGGCCAGTCCAGCCTAAAACTGTCCTGGAAGTCATAACATGCCTTGCCAACAATTTCAGCACAAAAAAGACCGATTCAATTTCCACAAATAACGGTATGTGTTATTTAGAATGTCAAAAATGATTAAATAAAGCAAGAAAGGTTTCTAAATTGTGGCGCATTTTGAAAAAGGACTAATCATAAAAACAACAAAAGAAGTAAAGTGGCACAATGTAAGGAGAGAAGAAACATTATACTTATAAAGCATCAACATGATAGCTAAAATAGGTGATACAAAAAATGCACGTGCGAGTTAGTTCCACTTAGCTTAAGATCACCAAGTTCATAATATATGATTCATTTAGACATTAGAATATTTAGAATAAATTAGTTGAACACCAATTAGAATAAAATTGAAATTGGCAGGTCTGAAGAAGTCTTATGGTCCACAATATCCTAGTGTAAGGGATAATCAATGTCCATCATTTCAGAAAAAAAAATCACCCAGCAACGCAGCATTTGAAATGAACAAGTAATTATATTTATGAATTTCCAAATAACAACAGCATAGAGTTTCAAACTAAACCCCAAAGGTACATAGGCATTGCAATTTTGAGCAGACTTCTGGCCACACAACTTAAATACAACTTCACTTTAACTTAGTGGGTACTGGGTAATAACAAAAAAATCAGAGACCATGTCTCGCCTGTAAAGCAAGCTGATATATCATTATTCTTACCATCAAGAAGCCAGTATTATACCCAGTGATGAAAAGGAAAACGTTGAATATTCAAAAAAATTGGAGCAATGCTAGCAGTATACCCAGTAAGGAAAAGCAGAAGATCCATCAACTGCAACTTTCAACAGCAAATGAAACAAAGCAATGCAGATAAAAGCCTTAACCTCAATAATCCTAGATTCCTAGTACTGCTGATTGATATCTAAGCATTAATCATCAGTCGTTACCCACAGATTTAGACATGTCCACCTATATATAGAAAATATAGCATCTGAATTAAGCAAAAACAAGCAGAGATATATAGGTGACATCTTTGTTCAGACATGAGATATTTTACAGTGGATTTCTCCAGCCAGAGTCTAACATACCATTATCAGTGTAAGTTTACCTACATGATAGCCCGAAGATGGGCATATCAAGTAAAATAATAAGAGCAAGTTCAACAACAGAAAGAAACCAGCTTAAGAACTTTACTACAAACAGTAATAACAAGCATGCCAGGAAGAAGATGACGAGTAATGTGGGATCGCCAAACCTGCCACAGGCGAGGCACAGGACAAGGCTACCCTCGAGGTAGCCCCGTCTCTGCGCAGAGCTCTCGTTGGCGCGGCGCAGCGAGGAGCGGTGGCGCGGAGCGGGGGCGGTGGCACGGTGCGGGGGCGATGGCGCGGCGCGGCGAGGAGCGGCAGCGCGGAGCGGGGGCAGTGGTGCGGTGCGGCGAGGAGCAGCGGCGCGGAGCGGGGGCGGTGGCGCGGTGAGGAGCGGCGGCAGCGGTGGCTTGGAATCGGGGGCGTGCAGTGCGAAACGAAAACGAAGAGGCGTGGTAGGAGGAAATAATACCTAACACTAATAGACGATGGTAAACTAATAACCGTCGCCAATTATGAGCCTATTGACGACGGTGGACCGTAGTCGTCGTCTATTAAGGCTCAGGTGGGCCAGATTTTGGCCCACATTGACAACGGGCCTTAATTGATGATGGTTGACCGTCGTCTATAATTAATTAATGACGGTACTAGGTCAATCATCGTCAATTACAGGCTTATTGAGGACGGCCGGTTTCAGCCGTCGTCAATAAATTTAAAGACGACGGGGTCATCGTCCATAAATGTGGCCGTCATCTATTGTCGCGATTCCTGTAGTGAAGAGGGGGCCCTTGGTTGAAGATGTGCTCAGCTGGAGACATCGCCACCGGTGAAACCTCATTGGGTCCGTACATGCTAGTAGTCCCTTTGTAAAGGCTATTTTGTGATCTCTTGGCCACACACCAATGGAAGTGTGAGACGGCATAATTGAGACTCATCAGTCACCGAAAGGTGATAAAATCACAAACACATGGGTAAAGCGGTACAACCACTGGAGAGTGTCTTAAAACTATCATGATAGTCGTGCTCCCGGTTATGAGAAGTCGGGAACCTCACATGATTAGGGGAAAAACTTAGGAATTGGGATGGTTTGGTAATGTTTATGGTTGATAATATGGTTATGGCTAGTTATGGATTAAATTCTGGTATTGAATATGGTTAAATAATGGTAAAATCCAGAATATAGATGATGGTAATGAATCATGGATTGGTACTATGATAACTACATGGTTTATGATGGGTTTACTTCACATACGTATAGTATATTGCTTTTCAAATGTTTTAATTTACTTTTCAGCACTTAGCCTTTATTATATTCGTCATTTGAATCAGCTACATGTCATACTTTCCACACTTGGTGAGTACGACATGTACTCACCCTTGCAATTCCCCCACAAACAGTTTCAGGTCAGGATTGGGAGTATAACGATGATAATGCAGAGTTCTAGGCCGTGTCTGCCGTCAGCTTTGCATATGGTGTCGTTTTAGGCTGCGCTATACCCTATGTGCTTACGCTTAGCTGCTTAGTTTGCTTATTTAGTTTATTTCCGCTGCATTAGTTCAAACTTGTCATTAATATTCATTAGAGCTTGTATTCGAGGATATTCTGAATTGCGTAATAAAAGTGCTTAATTAATCTTGTTCTATGGTAATTTGCTGTATATTCTTTTATGAATGCACTCGTGTATGTGTGTTGAACGTCCTGGGCACACATATGCGCTCACTTGGTTCATTTTTGGAATCGGGTGCCACAAATTGGTATCAGATCCACAGGTTGACAGTATGATGCAGTCTAGATAGAATGGAAACTTTAGAGCACATAGGAACACTCAGGAAGCGATGTGTTTTTGCTTGGTGTGTTGTTTGCTATGTCTTGCTGCTTGTGTGCTTAGTAGAGGTTTTTGGGATGCTTTAGCATTGTCATGTCCATATAGGCTAGTTTAGGTAGTTGCTTAGTTTCATATCCCTTGATGCATATAGTTGGGGAAGTTTTTTTGAATTCTTATCCATTGCTTTTCTTCAGATGGTGAGGATTCGTAACCAGAGGGATGGCAATGATGAGGAGGAGAACCATGGAGCACCTCAGAACAACAATGGACAAGGACCTGCTCATCGAGCTATCAACATTGAGTAGCTTTTAGTCATGCAAATTCGTCTCATGCAGACCATGATAGAAACTATGAGACAGTTGCAGGCTGGCAACAACAACAATCAGCCCCACATGCCTCCACCGCCACCCACACCTCCTCATAACCGCTTGGGAGAGTTCATGAGGACTAGGCCACCGACTTTTGGTCAAGCTGTTGACCCTATGGACGCTGATGATTGGCTCAAGTGCGTGGAGAAGAAACTTGCTATTTTCCAATGCAGTGACCAGAAGAAGGTTCTATTTGCATCTCATAACTTGTTGGAGCAGCTGCGGATTGGTGGAATTCCTTATGCAATGCTCATGAGTATCAAGAGAGGATTACTTGAGCTGAATTCAAGTAGAGCTTCCGTTCTCATTATGTGCCCTAGGGTGTTATGATATTGAAGAGACAAGAGTTTGAGAACTTAAGGAAAGGAAGATTGAGTGTGGGTGAATATCTCAACAAATTGACTCAATTTTTAAGGTATGTGCCCCAGGATGTGAGTCGGGACAGCCAGAAGCAATACTTGTTCATGAGGGGCTTGAATAATGAGATCCAGGTACAATTGTTGACTTATGATTATGCCAACTTCTAGAAGCTTGTGGACAAAGCAATTGTTGTGGAAAACAAGGTCCGTGAGATGGAGCTAGATAACAAGAGGAAGGCGCCATATCAAGGACAACAACAAGGAAGCAATGTGCACCCTCGCTTTGCACCACCCAATGCACCTTATTACAGCTCTTATGCTCCTGTTCAACGCCCTGGTTATGCACCGCGCCCAGCTTAGTTTGTGCAGCAACGCCTCATCATGTAAGCACCTAGGCCTCCAATGCCTTTTGCGCCTCTTGCCAACTTTCCTGGTGCCAATGTTCAAAATCAAGCTCGTCCAAATAATTTTAGTGCAGTTAGGAAGTGCTATACTTGTGGAGAAGCAGGACATTTTGCACATCAATATCCTATGTCAGGCCTTGGTCAAGGAAGCAATTCACAAAGACAAAACCCAAGACTCGATGGAGGACAGCCGCAAGGGAACTGTGGATAGCAGAATTTTGCTCGTGGCAACGTGAACCATGTCTCAATGGAGGATGCTCAACAAGCGGATGACATGGTGATTGGTATGTTTCTCGCAAACTCCAACCCGACGACTATGTTATTTGATTCTGGAGCATCACATTCATTCATTGCATCGAAATATGTTGCCAAGTATAGCTTTCCTATCTCTCATATGAAGTTTACTCTATTGGTTAAGTCTACTGGAGGAGAGATGAGGACAAATATAGTATGTCCAAAAGTAAGCTTTAGAATAAGGGGGGTAGATTTATTTGCCAACCTCATTGTTTTGGATTCTCAAGGATTGGACATTATACTTGGTATGGACTGGTTGAGGAAACACAATGGAGTCATTGAATGTGCCACAAAGACGGTGCAGTTGACCAACGAGGAAGGGATCACCATAGAGTTTGAAGCATCTCAACACGCACCGAAGCAATTGGAACTGAATCACATGGACGGTGCCGCAATTGAGGAGATTTCAGTGGTGTGTGAATTCTTGGACGTGTTTCCAGATTAGTTGTCAGGTATGCCATCTGTTCGAGACATTGAGTTTGTTATTGATTTAATACCTGGAACTGCATCTATAGCTAAGAGGCCATATAGGATGCCTCCTAAGGAGTTAGCAGAGCTCAAGAAGCAGATTCAAGAGCAACTAGAGAAGGGTTTTTCCGCCCAAGCTCTTCACCTTGGGGAGCGCCAGTTCTTTTCGTGGATAAGAAGGATGGATCACAAAGGATGTGTGTCGATCACTGAGCTCTCAATGAGGTGACAATCAAGAACAAGTACACTTTGCCTTGCATACAAGACTTGTTTGATCGGATGAAGGGTTCTTGTGTCTTCTCCAATATTGCGTTGAGGTCGGGATACTTTCAAATGAAGATTAGACCCTCAGACATACCCAAGACAGCTTTTCGAACACGGTATGGATATTATGAGTACACCGTGATGTCGTTTGGATTGACCAATGCACCTGCATACTTTATGTACCTCGTGAATAAGGTCTTCATGGAGTACTTATATAAGTTCCTTGTGGTGTTTTTTATGACATTATGATCTACTCAAGAAGCGAGGAGGAACATGAGGAACACTTGAAGCTTACGTTGCATAAATTTAGGGAGCATCAATTATATGCCAAGTTCAACAAGTGCCAGTTTTGGTTGAAAGAAGTGTCGTTTCTGGGCCATATCATCTCTGGAGGAGGAGTATCGGTTGACCCTGGAAAAGTGAAGGACGTGTTGAAATGGGAACCCCCACAAAATGTAAAGGACATCCAGAGTTTTCTTGGAATTGTTGGGTATTATCATAGGTTCATCAAGAACTTTTCCAAGATAGCCAAGCCAATGACGGAGTTGCTAATGAAGGGGAAAGCATTTCAATGGACTCAAGCTTGTCAAGAAAGTTTTGAGGAGTTGAAGAAAAGGTTAGCAACAACCCCAGTTTTGATATTGCCGGATGTGAGCAAAAGTTTCGACATATATTGTGATTCATCGAGAAAAGGACTTGGATGTGTGCTCATGCAAGAAGGTCAAGTGGTAGCCTATGCATCGAGACAATTGAAGAAACATGAGCAGAATTATCCATCGCATGATTTGGAACTTGCAGCTGTAGTACACGCATTGAAGATTTGGAGACACTACATTCTTGGACATAGGTGTGAAATTTATACGAATCATAAGAGTCTCAAGTATATTTTCACACAAACGGACCTGAATTTGAGGCAACAAAGATGGTTGGAGCTCATCAAGGATTATGATTTGGGAATCAATTATCATCAGGGAAAAGCCAATGTAGTGGCCGATGCTTTGAGTAGGAAAGGAGTAAGCCACCAAGTCACAGTTCGAGAGCTTCCATTCGAGTTATATAAGGAGTTTGAACGGTTGAATCTTGGATTTGTGAATGATATGGGGATAATGGAGTTAAATCTAACCTTGGAGCAAGAAATTCGAGAGGGTAAGACAAAGGACGAGGAAATTCAGGAGATCAAGGAAAGGACCCAAGAGGGGAGTGAGTTCAGATTTGATGAGGAAGATAATTGGTACCTTATGGCTTGGAAAAAGGATTGTCGTTCCTAATGTGAAGCATATTTGGGAGACGATACTAAAAGAGGCACATGACTTGCCATACTCAATTCATCCCAGTTGTACCAAGATGTACAAGGACTTGAAGACATATTATTGGTGGGCTAGCATGAAAAAGGACGTAGCTGAATATGTAGCATTGTGTGATGTGTGCCAACGAGTCAAGGCAGAACATCAAAGGTCAGCCGGATTATTGCAGCCATTGAAGATTCTAGAATGGAAGTGGGAAGAAATCGGTATGGACTTCATAGTTGGTTTGCCGTGAACCCAGTCCGGATATGACTCTAATGGGTAATTGTGGATCGGTTAACTAAGTCAGCTCACTTTATTCCCGTCAAGACCACCTTTAATGGAAAAAAATGGCGGAACTGTATATGGGAAGAATAGTGTGTTTGCATGGAGTTTCAAAGAGGATAGTGTCAAATAGAGGTTCTCAATTTACCTCCAGGTTCTAGCAAAAATTGCATGAAGCTTTGGGTACAAGCTTGAATTTTAGTTCAGCATATGATCCTCAAACGGATGGACAAACTGAGAGGACCAATTAGATTTTAGAGGATATGTTAAGAGCTTGTGCCTTGAAGCATGGGAAAAGTTGGGACATGAGCTTTCCATGTGCGGAATTCTCATACAACAATAGTTACCAAGCAAGCTTGAAAATGTCGCCTTATGAAGCACTATATGGGAGGAAGTGTAGGACTCCCTTGTTTCGGAATGAGGCATGAGAAACTCAAGTATTTGGTCTGGATGTCTTGCTAGAAGCTGAGAAACAAGTCCAGATTATTCACAAAAACTTGAGGGCTGCTCAATCAAGGCAAAAAGGCTATGCGGACAATAGGAGAAGGAAACAAGCCTTTGAAGTGGGAGACTTCGTATATCTCAAAGTATCACCCATGAGAGGTCATAAGAGGTTTAACATAAGAGGCAAGCTAGCACCTCGAGACATGGGGCCATTCAAGATTTTGGACAAACGAGGGGAAGTAGCATATAAGTTGGAGATGCTAGCTCACTTATCAGATATTCATGATGTCTTTCATGTTTCCCAGCTCAAGAAGTGTTTAAGGGTACCGGAAGAACAAGTGCCAATGGAAGAATTGGAGCTAGAGGCAGATTTGACTTATGTCGAGCAACCAGTCAAAATCTTGAAAACTAAGGAGAGGGTCACAAGGAACAAGGTTATTATATGGTGTAAAGTTCAATGGAAGCATCATACAGAATTAGAGGCAACTTGGGAGTTGGAGGACGATCTCAAGAAGGAATTTCCCTATCTCTTCCTTTCCGCGTTGAATCTCGAGGGCGAGATTCATTTTAAGGGGGGTAGATTTGTAACACCCTCATTTTCATCCATCATGCATTGCATACATTCTAATACATGTCTAACATAACCCACATAAAAAGAAACAAGTTTAAAATGAATTTAGAGTAAAACCGTACTTAAGAATTCTGGGAAGTGCGGACTAGTCCGTTTTTGGTGCGAACTAGTCCGATTTCTCTCTAACCTCGCTCGGACATGTCCGTTTTTGCTGCAGACTATTTTGATTTTTGCCTCTGGATAGTTTCGGACTTGTCCGGTCCAATGCGGACTAGTCCGGCATTCCAGGAATCCTTGAAATTTTGCTAAGTCCCTGAACTTGTCCGGACTTGTCCGGTATTCCAGCGGACTTGTCTGTTTTCCCTCTGACTAAAATCAGACTTGTGCGGTTTTGGCCAAACTTGTCTGATTTTCCTCTAACCAATTTCGGACTTGTCCGATATAGTTTGGAATTGTTCGATATCTCTCTAACTAACTTCGTACTAGTCCGGCCCTTTGCGGACTTGTCCGGTGATTGCGGTTCCGAGTTGATCTTTTGTTTCACGATTTGTTTTTGGGTTTTACCTTAAGTGGGCCTAAGGACGTCGTGTCTAACTCTTTTTGGAGCCCATGTGGGACCCCAAACTGGCCTCTACTTATCTTAAACTCAAATTCATTGAAACCCTACCTCTCCACCCTTATATAAACAACCCCATCCCTAGACTTCACATCCTTTTGCTTCAATTGGAAGTCCAACCAAACTCTAGTTCGTGGAGAGCCACCATCAAGGAGGGAGAAGGAGATCTCGAGCAAGAAGAAGAAGAGGAGGAAACAAAGAGGATCAAGATCTCCATCAGGTTTCATTCTTTATCAACAATCCCCCATCAAGATCTCATCAACCCTAGATCATCAAGATCCAAGTGTTGCCTCCAAAACTCCTGATTCTTTGGAGTCCTAAACACCTGGTAGACCTTCTACTTTCTCTTTCTCACGTGAATTCAACCCCATTTGTCCAAATTCACATCGATCTAGAAAACCCTAATCCGCTGTTTCTGCGAAGGGCGGACTAGTCTGGCCCTGCAGCGGACTAGTCCAATTTTGCGATATGTTTCCTGCTGAATTAAATCTAAATTGGTTCGAATAAATTCCAAACCTGTAGAAACTTGTTAAAAGCTATTAGAACTAGTTAGTAAACATCATTAACAAGTTTTACTTTGCATTTGCATTAGTCATGCATGTCATGTCATATTGAGTAATATATGTGCACTTATTGATTGTGATTCTTGTCTTGTATGTTTGTTGCGCGGGTTAGATGGATTTGCACTAGAGAGTGCTGCGAAGGATCTCCAGCACCAGGAGTTTAATGCAGTGTAGCTGATTAATTAGGGTATTGCTAGTATTGCGTGGACCATTTGGCGCACCGGGAAAGGGGAGACAGATTGGGTTTGGATATGGTTGGCGGGACTCTCTGGGATCCGAATGGCACAAGAGAGGGCCCTTGGTTGAAGATGTGCTCAGTTGGAGACATTGCCACCGGTGAAACCTCAGTGGGTACGTACATGCTAGTAGTCCCTTTGTAAAGGCTATTTTGTGATATCTTGGCCACACACCAATGGAGTGTGAGACGGCATAATTGAGACTCCTCAGTCACCGAAAGGTGATGAAATCATAAACACGTGGGTAAAGTGGTACAACCTCTGTAGAGTGTCTTAAAACTATCATGATAGCCGTGCTCCCGTTTATGAGCAAGCTGGACCCTCACATGATTAGGGGAAAAACTTGGGAGTTGGGATGGTTTGGTAATGGTTATGGTTGATAATATGGTTATGGCTGATTATAGATTAAATTCTGGCATTGAATATGGTTAAAGGTAATGGTGAAATCTAGAATATGGATGATGGTGATGAATCATGGATTGGTACTATGATAACTACATGGTTTATGATGGGTTTACTTTACATACATATAATATATTGCTTTTCAAATGTTTTAATGTACTTTTCAGCACTTAGCCTTTATTATATTCGTCATTTGAATCAGCTACATGTCATACTTTCCACACTTGCTGAGTACGACATGTACTCACCCTTGCAATTCCCCCACCAACAGTTGCAGGTAAGGATTGGGAGTATAACGATGATATTGTAGAGTTCTAGGCCCTGTCTGCCGTCAGCTTTTCCTGTGGTGTCGTTTGGAGCTGTGTTATACCCTATTTGCTTATGCTTAGCTGCTTAGTTTGCTTATTTAGTTTATTTCCGCTGCATTAGTTCAAACTTGTCATTAATATTCATTAGAGCTTGTACTCGAGGATATTCTGAATTGTGTAATAAAAGTTCTTAATTAATCTTGTTATGTGGTAATTTTCTTGTATATCCTTTTGTGAATGCACTCGTGTATGTGTGTTGAACGTTCTGGGTACACATATGCGTTCACTTGGTTCATTTTTGGAACTGGGTGTCACAATTACATAATATCAAAACCAGGATAGGAAACTCGACCCTCCATTTGTTCCTTATTGTCTACTTGTTTGGCCTTAGGTTGATGCCTATGTGGCTAACATTGTCTGTGGAACTCGCTGAACGTGAAAAACCATCTTTTAAAATACACGAGTAGCAAAATATGTCGATTAGCATAAATGTAGGACAAACACTTACTTGAAGTATTCCTGCATGCCTTCTTATTTGCATGTAGAGTACAACAACAGTCCTGTCACATTGAGTTAGGACGTAGGTCGTGTAGCTACCAATGGTAGTGCCTCTCATTTGAAAAATGGAGAGGTCGCTTAAAGGGGGTGCTTCGTCCATATTATATCGCATCACCGAAGTATTGACATTGTGTTCTTATACAAAGTATACACTTGAAAAGTATCTTACTTGCTTAAGAGCATATGCTTCAGCGATGCACCCTTCCACCCTTGCCCTATTGCCAACCATTGGTTTCAGATATTGTAGCGCTCTTTCAATGTGATACATCCACCTGTAATGCACAGGACCGCTAACTTTAGCTTAGAATGGAAGATGGATAAGCAGATGTTGCATTGGATATAAGAAACCCAGTGGAAATAATTTTTCCATCTTACATAAAAGTACAGGTATCTCCTTCTCTAACTTATCCATCATCCCTATCTTGATTTCTTTAGCACAAAGCTGTCTATAGAAATAGCTAAGCTCGGCTAAAACCTTCCACACCGCATCATCTAGATAGCCCCGAAACATAACAGGTAAGAGTCTTTCCATGATAATATGATGATCATGACTCTTCAATCCAGTGAGGTTTCCTGTGTTCACATTCACGACTCGTTTCAGGCTACCTGCGTAACCATCTGGAAATTTCAAAGTTTTCAACCATTTCATAACTTCTTTCCATTCTTTAGATCGAAGAAAGAAAGAAGCACGTGACTTACCACCACTTTCAGAGATTTCAAGAGTTGGACGGTGACAAGTGTCTGCCAAATCTAGTCTAGCTTTTATATAGTCTAGCTTTTATATAGTCTTTCGTTTTTCCAGACATATCCATGCATGTGATTATGATACTTTCGCTCACGTTACGCTCGTGATGCATGACATCAATGTTGTGCATTAGAATCAACGACTTCACATACGGTAGCTCCCAAAGTCCGCAGATGTGAGTCCAATTGTGCTCCTCTCCATAACCTACGAAATATCCAGGACGACCTTCATCTGGCACCAGTTTGTCCAACATATCGGAAATTTTTGACCTGTTGAGACGTTTTGGTGGTCCTTTAGTGACAACAGTGTTCTTTCTAAAGACATGCCTTTGTTGCCTAAATATGTGATTCGAAGGCAACCAACGTCTGTGACAATCGAAGTAAGATATGTTGCCTCCATGAGTTAGTCAAAAGCAATCCGTGTCTGAAGCACATGTCGGACACGTCAGACGATCGTGAGTGCTCCATCTAGAAAACATACCGTATGCCGGCGAATCATGGACGGACCACAAATAAGCAGCTCGAAGGTTGAATTTCTGCTTCTTTTAACTGTTGTACGCTTTGACTCCTGTCCACAACACTTTCAATTCTTCGATCAGCGGTTTCAACATCACGCTGAGACGTGATTCGGGATGATAAGGTCCAGGTATAATGAGGCTGAGGAACATAAACTCATTCTTCATACACAAAGCCGGTGGCAGGATGTATGGAATGACAATGACGGGCCAACAAGAGTATGGCGTGGCGTTTGTACTGAACGGTGAGAATCCGTCTGTCGCTAACCCGATGCGAACATTTATCGCATCACGAGAAAAATCTGGATCGAAATGGTCTAGCGCCTTCCATGCATCACCGTCGGACGGATGTGTCAAAAATTCTTTGTTCTCACGTTTACCTTCTTTGTGCCATCTCATGTGTCTTCCGGTTCTTTTTAAAAGAAACAACCGCTTCAACTGAGGTGTCACAGGCAAGTAACGAAGTTGCTTATGTGCGACATCTGTCATCATATTATCGCCATCGTCATTAACAACTTCGACCTACCTCGTTTTACCACATTTCAAGTACATGTTCTCGTTGGCGTGCTCTTTGTAGAATAGCATGTAGTTGTCTGGGCACACATCGATTTTCTCATAGTTCATACTAAGACCAGATATCTGGATCTTCGACTAATACATATCTTTAGGCGCTTTGTGAGGTTGTGGAAGGATATCGCAGATCAATTTCATGATATCATTGTAACAACTGATGGAAAAAGTACTTAGACTTAATTGTCATAAATCTGGTCAAGAAAGCAAGGAAGGTCACAACCACGTGTTCATGCAAGGGTTGTTTGTAATTTCTTGAGCTCCTCGAAGAACTTGTTTGCCTCTTTTGTAAGAGGATCATCCACTTCCAAAGCTTCTAGCATCTCATCCATCCTATCAACCCCGTTATATCATCATCCTCATCCACTTCTACTATGACTCGAGATTTAGTCTCGCCGTGGAAGATCCACACCTCATAATGTGGCGTGAAACTATTTCAACATAAATGAAACGAAAGATCCAATCTACTCAAAAACTTAGTTTTCCAGCATTTCGTACATGGGCACCGCACCTTATCATCCGTTGACAATGAAAATGATCGATCGAAAATTTTATCTAACTTGATGTACCACTCATTTGAGTGACCACCAGTTCTGCTCTTCCAGCCAGTATACATCCAACTGCGGTCTTCGCCCATGTTTGACTCTGCAATTTAAAGTTGAAGAAATTATCGTTAATGTATGCAAGATTTATCCTGCTTCTGAAGAGACACAAAACCTGAATTCAAACAAAATTTTGGCAGCATAACCTTGCTTGTTTTACACTGCAACCCCCAAAAATGGCGCAGTTCTTCAAGCTGTGGGGCAACTGTCCAACAACGATAGAGGAGGTGATGAAACTATGAAAGAAGAGGAATGAACGGGAGAAAACCACCCTCCACGCGCGGGAACTTGTCGTAAGTAACAACATCTTGTGGACTAACAACGGTTACCGTCATCAATTACAACTACGAGACTTTATTTGTGATGGTTACCGTTGCCGTTCGCTTCCGTGACGTCTCATAGCCGCCGCGCATGCCGCTCGCCACATGCGCGAGTGCTTGCTGTCAAGGAGACACGGAAAGAACGAGAGTGGAGGAAAGAACGAGAGATAGACAGAGAAGTGGGTATGTCGAGGTCTGCCATCCACATGTGCAGGTGCTTGCCATCCGCACCGCCGTCGTTCGCCTTCGTGTCCGTTTAGACGCATACTTTAACTTCCAACTAAACAGGCCTCGTCCGACCCTAAACGGGTTGTGTCTAGTCAAGCCGACCCGTATCCCATTTTTGTACATATAATAACACTCAAGCAATCAAATTAAAAATTATAACCATAATATAAAAAACTAAGCAATTCAATTAAACGTAAACATAACAATTATAAAACATAAACAATTTTATCCTAAACATAAGCAATTAAATTCTCAACATAAACATAACCATAAACACAAACTAAAACATAAGCATCAATTCAATTCTATTCATAAGTATCAAATCAATTCTCAACATAAATTTAATTCAAATGAATTCAATTCTACGCATGAATTCGATTGTAAGTATCACAATTCTAAGCATCACAATTTTAACATAAGCATCACCTAAACATAAGCTCAAAATTACAACATTCTAAGATGACAATTGTAGACGACGCCTCACAATTCACAACATTGCATCACCTAAACCTAACTAGCAATGATTAACATAAATAAATAACCTAAGCCATGGAGGAGGGAAGGGGGGTGGGGCGGCCATGGAGGGGGGCATGGAGAGGGGAGGGGGGTCGGCTAGGAGGGAGGGGGAGGGGCGGCCATGGAGGGGGGGGGAGGGGGCGGCCATGGAGGGGGGGAGGGGTTCGGCTAGGAGGGAGGGCGGCCATGGAGGGGGGGGGCTATGGAGGGGGGCATGTAGGGAGGGAGAGGGGAGATTGTCACGCCCGGTCATCATAAAGATGAACAGACGCTAACCACATGTACGCCAGGATCAGTTGAATCGTACATGCGTTGACGAAAGTGAAATACCATTACATTGCCATGTTCGGAAATACATAAATAGTCTTACAGAACGACCCGAAGGTCTACAAAATACACTCCACAAATATTTACAATCACTAAACAGTTCAACACTACAGAAAGCAAGATAGATAAGCGGGCTTCGTCTCCACAGGCAGCCGTTGCGCGTGAGGTCGCCAGCCTAGACCAAGTCCTCCGGGTTGACGTAGAAGTCCTCCGGTGCAGCTTCTTCTTCTTCATACTCTAAAGGAGAATTAAACGCTTGAGTACATAGAGTACTCAGCAAGTGCGGGAAGAGAATGACATGATTGGCTAGAGCAAGGAAAGGCCAATTATGGCTTAGCACTATGCTTAGAACCTATCCTTAGCCTCCAATTATCACTATCATAATTCATTAAATAAACCACACATGATTAATGATAAGGAAAGTACTTGAATCATAATGAATCACCATTTCCCAACCATAGGCTAATTATGAACTGGCCCCAAGCCGCTCTTGTCCGTGAGCACGGCTGTCATGACAGTTTTACCAAATCTCTGCAGAGAGTGTACCCTTTCCCCACAAGCAGTGATTCCATCCCCTGTTGCCAGGTGGACTAAGTAAACCTCCCTGATGCCCGTGACCCGTCGGTCACATTACACACTTCCGTAGGTGTGTGGCCCGGAGATCACTACATGGTCTTTACAAAGGCACTCCCGACTAGTGCTAGCCCTCTAAGGTTTCCACCACTGGAGATTCTCGGAGTAACCCTCCGCCCCAGAGCCCCCTCTTGAGCCTTGCGGATCCCAGAGCAGATCACCCGCTTCATTCCCCGCACCATCCAACCACTAGCATTTCATCGGGAGAAACCTAATTAATTGACCATGCTGCCCCATCTCAGTCTCGTGGTGGTACTATAAAGCTTAGTGGCTTCCTCCATAAACCGGTCCTTAGAATCCGGTGGTAACAAACCCCAATCCCGGGTCTCGTGCAAAATGCACCATACCAATGCTAACCAACCACCAGATTCCTATCCACTAACATTATGAATAATCATCACCAAATTAAAGTAACAATAAAGTTGAGCATAGAACATTTGTATGAAATCCCAATCCCAACATCTAAGCATGGCTAAGCATAAATAAAGCCTATCTACTTCCCAACCCATTTCAGGTAACAAGGAATGGTAAGGAACAGGGCATGTAAACATGAAGTAGGACATCAATTTAATTAGCATGCAACTAGCTAAATTCCTAAAATAGGTACAAGATGGTCAAGGGCACTTGCCTTCGTTGGAGACTTGAGAATTGACGAAGTCTTGGTCTTGGAAATTGAGGTTAGGGTCGTAGAACGACTCTAGATATATGCCCAAGCGATGGCAAGAATAGAATAAAGCTAAATAAGTAAAGGCACGCAAAACAATGCATTCACACATACACAAAAGCACAAAATCCTACACTAATGCGTCCCTACGAGGTATTTATCACTTAACATGGCCAAAGTATGCATTTTAGATTTATCCTACAATTTTGGGATTTTATTATAGCCTAAAACCATTTTTATTGAATTTTCTATAGCAAAAATGTATTTTAAAACATTTATAATAATTAATCCAGGGACCAAATATATTTTCTATGAACTCTACAATTAATTCACGGCATAAAATAGTTTATAACAATTTTTCATAGCATTCCTACACTTAATTACCATTTTTATCTAATTTCTACACCTCAAAATACAATTAAAAACCCTATTCAGTAATTAAATAAAAGTCCAGGGGCTAATTAAATAGTTTTCTACACTGTTCAGGGCCTAAATACACTATTCTACCAATTTACAGGGGTTAGAATGCTTAATTAAAAGATTAAAACCAATTTTTAGGGTTCCAGGGGCTAGTCTGTGATTTCTGGGGGCTAGATTTCAATTCTGGAGAAGTCCAGCGGGTAGCTAGTGAAGTTCCAGGGGCTCCGGTGCAAATGCGCAGGCGGGAAATGCGATTTAAACTTGGGCCGTTGGATCACAAATGGATGGCTCGGATTTTATTAGGCGAACCGGTATGCACGATATAATCGCAGCCGTTGGGGTGAAACCGATGGCCCAGATGAGGCCACGTTGCCCCCGGCGACGTCGGCGGCGCCCAGCGCGGCGGCGCTAGTCGCCCGCGACGGCGAGCTCGCCGGAGACGGCCAAAACGGCGAAAACGCCACTGATTCCAAGCGCCAAGTACACAGAACGAAAGAGGAGAGGGTGAGGAGCATACCTAGGGGGGTTGCGAGGTCCGAAGTTGGCCGGAGAGGGGTCGGCGGCGAGAGGGGCGGTGGTTGACGTCGGTGAACGTCGACTCCGGCGAAACCTCGTCGATCTCCTCGCGCAGACTTGCCCGGCGTGCTCCTGGCGAGGCGGTGAAGGTGTTAGGGCAGTTGAGAGGGGGAGGCGATCACCGGCTAACCGGGAACGGCGGCGACTAACCTCGGCAACGGCGATGGCTAGGGTTGCGCGCGGGGAGGAAGAAACAGAGGGGGAGGGGGAAATTTTATAGGGCAGTGCGTGCGGTGGTTGTCGGCGCGTGCGATGGGAGTTTCCCGAGTTGATTTCGACGTGGGATGAGGCGGTTTGAGGGGGGTGGTGCGGTGAGGGCGCGGCGTGGCGCGGGAAAGAGGGGGGAGCGGTTACTGGGGGTTGGGGATGACAGGTGGGGTCCGCCTGGCAGAGAGAGAAGGGAGGGGGGGGGTTCGGCTGGGCCGGCGGGAGAGGGGAGGGGGAATTGGGCCAGGGGGAGAAATCGGCCCAGGGAGGGGTTTTTAACTTTTTCTTTTTCTTTTTCCATTCATTTCTTTTGATTTTGAATTCAAATTCAATTTGAACCGTTTGCTACTCGTTTGAACACCAAAAATTCACATAAAAATGCATGCTACAATGATCAAGGTTTGAGTAAATTTTTGTACAAGAATTATGGATGTTACAACTCTACCCCCCTTAAAAGGAATCTCGCCCTCGAGATTCGGACGCTCTAAGAGAATAGATGAGGGAAATCCGCCTTGAGAGCTTCTTCTCTTTCCCATGTTGCTTCTGCCTTTGAATGATGTTTCCATTGTACTTTACACATGCGAATGACTTTGTTTCTTGTGATCTTTTCCAGTGTCTCAAGTATCTTGACAGGCTGCTCCACATAAGATAAATCTTCTTGTACATCCACTGCTTCCATTGGCAATTGCTCTTCAGGCACCCTTAGGCACTTCTTAAGTTGCGACACATGGAACACATTGTGCACATCTGTCAGGTGTGGCGGAAGCTCAAGTTGATAAGCCACTTCACCTCATCTTTCGAGTATCTTGAACGGACCAATGTATCGGGGTGACAGCTTGCCTCTTACTTTGAACCTTCTCAATCCTCTCATAGGTGACACCTTCAAGTATACATAGTCACCAACTTCAAATGTGAGATCGCGTCTTCGTGTATCCGCATAACTCTTCTGTCTTGTTTGAGCTGCTTTTAGATTCTTCCGAATTTCTTGTACTTGTCTTTCAGCCTCTTGTAATACGTCAGGCCCAAAGACTTGACTTTCCCCAGTTTGATTCCAAAACAACGGTGTCCTACATTTTCGCCCATACAATGCTTCAAAAGGAGACATCTTCAAACTGGCTTGATAACTGTTGTTGTAAGAGAATTCGGCATATGGCAGATTCTTGTCCCAACTCTTGCTATTCTTTAAAGCACACGCTCTCAACATATCTTCTAATATCTGGTTGGTGCGTTCTGTTTGGCCATCAGTTTGAGGATGATACGCCGAACTGAAATTTAGACGGGTATCCATTGATTCATGCAACTTCTGCCAGAATCTTGAGGTGAATTGGGTGCCTCGGTCTGAAATGATCTTCTTAGGAACTCCATGTAAGCATACAATCCTGGAGATGTACAGTTCCGCCAACTTGGGGCCGTTGTAGGTCTCTTTCACAGGAATAAAGTGAGCCACTTTAGTTAGACGGTCCACAATAACCCATATAGAATCATATCCAGACTGTGTTCTTGGTAGTCCCACAATGAAGTCCATACTAATTTCTTCCCATTTCCATTCTGGCACTTTGATTGGTTGCAATAACCCTGCTGGTCTTTGATGTTCCGCCTTAATCAATTGACATGTATCACATATGGCCACATATTCGGCTACATCCCGTTTCATTCCATGCCACTAATATCGATCTTTAAGGTCTTGATACATCTTTGTGCTTCCGGGATGAATGCAGTATGATGAGTCATGAGCTTCTCTTAATATCAACTCTTTAATCTCCTTGACATCTGGAACACAAATCCGCTTTCCAAGCCATAAGGTTCCTTGTTCATCCTCTCTAAAGTTCGGAGCTTTCCCTTTCTTCATCAACTGTTTGATCTCCTTGACCTTCTCATCATTCTTCTGCCCTTCTCGTATATCACGCTCAAGGGTTGAGTCCACTTCCATAGCAACTGCTTCAGTGCTAGACACTAGGCAAAGATTTAACCTTGCAAACTCTTCACAGAGCTGGGGTTGAAGAGCTTGTATTGACAAGTTATTGCTTTGTCCCTTCCTGCTTAAAGCATCAGCGACCACATTAGCCTTGCCTGGATGGTAGTTGATTCCCACATCAAAATCATTGATTAATTCCAACCAACGACGTTGCCTGAGGTTAAGATCCGGCTGTGTAAATATGTACTTCAAGCTCTTGTGATCTGTATATATCTCAGTCCTTTTTCCCATCAAGTAATGTCTCCATATCTTCAAAGCATGAACAACCACTGCCAATTCTAAGTCATGTGTTGGATAATTCCTCTCATGTTTCCGAAGTTGTCTTGAAGCATAGGCCACAACATTTCCTCCTTGCATTAAAACACATCCCAAACCATGACCAGATGCATCACAATAGACCACAAACTCCTTCTGCATGTCAGGCATCACCAACACCGGTGCACTAGTCAACCTCTTCTTCAATTCGGAGAAGCTTACTTCACATTCGGGGTCCACTTGAAAGCAACTCCTTTCTCAAGCAACTTGGTTAGTGGTCGAGAGATCTTTGAAAATCCCTCGATGAATCGACGGTAATAACCAGCCATACCTAAGAATCTTCTTATATCATGTACACTCTCAGGTGTTTCCCACTTAAGGACATCGGCCACTTTGCCTGGATCCACTGCTATACCTCCTTCAGATATGACATGTCCCAAAAATGATACCTCCTTTAGCCAAAACTCACACTTGCTAAGTTTGGCATACAGTTGATGTTGGTGAAGCTTCTGTAGGGCCATCCTGAGGTGCTCCTCATGCTCTTCTTCCGTCTTGGAGTAGATAAGTATGTCATCGATGAATACCACTACGAACTTGTCCAAGTACTCCATGAAAACCTTGTTCATAAGATACATAAAGTACGCCGGAGCATTGGTCAATCCAAATGACATGACTGTATACTCATACAATCCATACCGAGAGACAAATGCTGTCTTGGGAATATCCGACGGTCTAATCTTCAGTTGATGGTAGCCTGAACGAAGATCAATCTTGGAAAACACACATGCTCCTCTTAACTGATCAAATAAATCTTCAATCCTTGGTAGTGGGTATTTATTCTTGATTGTTACCTCATTTAGAGCACGGTAGTCCACACACAACCTTTGAGTTCCATCCTTCTTAGGTACAAATATGACTGGTGCTCCCCAAGGCGATGAGCTAGGGCGAATATATCCTTTTGCCAATAATTCCTCAATATGATCCTTTAGTTCAGCTAGTTGTTTAGCATCCATTCTATACGGCCTCTTATATATTGGGGCCGTTCCAGGTACTAATTCAATGATAAATTCAATCTCTCGATCAGGGGGCATACCTGGTAAGTCATCTGGGAATACATCCGGAAATTCTTTCACAACCCTGATGTCTTTAGTACTCTCAAGATGGTTGAGTTGCACTACTGCTTCTTGTGTCTGATCTGGTTTGAATTCCACTGTAGTGCCATCCGGGTGTGTTAAGCAGAATGTTCTAGTTGCACAATGAATTACTCCTTGATTCTTTGTCAACCAGTCCATTCCCAGAATGATATCTAATCCTTGTGAGCCCAACACTATTAGGTTGGCCCAAAAGACTACCCCCCTTATGTTTATACTCACTTTTCGGCATAGATGCCTTGCCACCATCTCTCCTCCAGGAGAGTTTATCAATAATGGCCCATTCAAGAATGTAACTACCATGTCATGCTTCTTTATGAAATCCTTGGATATGAATGAATGTGTAGCACCCGAATCAAACAATATGGTGGCGGGGTGGGAGTTGACAGAGAACGTACCGATCACCACATCAGGCGCTTCCTGTTCTTGCTCCAGAGTCACATGGTTGACACGACCAGTTGGGTTTTGCTGCTTCTTTGGACAACTGCTGGCATAGTGTCCCCATTCTCCGCACTTGTAGCATTGTACTCCCGTAGCATTATTTGGGCCCTTGTTGCCTCCTGACTGGTTTCTTGGGGGTTGGCCACTTGGACGGTTAGCGGGGGCTGAAGGGCGGGGTGGCTGCATCTGCTGGCGTGGGGGTTGCATTGGCTGGCGTGATGGCTGCTGCTGCTGCTGGCGCATTGGCTGGTTGTAGGGAGTGGGTGTCCTGTAGTTGGAGTTGGGAAACCTCTGTCCCGAGTAGTTCATGGGACGAGTCATGTGAGTTGTAGGCGGAGGGTTGAGACGGGGGCGTACATTGCTGCTAGAGGCATGTGCTGCTAAAGTCAACTTCCTCTTTCTTTCGTCATCTTCCAGTTCCTTCTTAGTCCTTTCCACTTCAAAAGCTTTGTCCACTAACTTCTGGAAGTCGCCGTAGTCGCTCGAAGACATAGCAAACTTTAACTCTTTGTCCAGCCCATTCTTGAAGCGGAATTGCTTCTTGGCGTCGGTATCCACGTCTGTTGGGGCATAGCGGGATAGCTGGGTGAAGGCATTCAGGTAGGCCCTCACAGTCATACGGCCTTGCTTTAGCATCAGGAATTCTTCACGCCTGGCTTGTATCTCTCCTTCAGGTACGAAGTGATTGCGGAAGTTGGTACGGAATTCTTCCCATGTAATATTTTCCGGGTCCCGGTGGGCTTCGGTGAAGGCGGTCCACCAGTCAGCTGCTGGTCCTTGAAGTTGATGAGAGGCTAGTAGCACTTTCTCCCTTCCTTCACAGTGGATGAGCCTCAGCTTGCTATCAATGGTACGGAGCCAATCATCGGCGTCCATGGGTTCGGTAACGGTGGCAAAAGTGGGTGGATGGGTGTTCAGGAAAGGCTAGTAGCCCTAAGGAAGGACCTAGGTGGAAAAGGTGGTGGTGGCGGAAGGTTGTAGTTTGGTGGTGGTGGAGGTGGGGCTTGTTGCAGGTTGGTGACAATTTGGGTGAGGTTGTTAAGCAACTTGGTCTGAAGAGCCATCATCTGTTGCATTTGTTGAGAAGCTGGGGCTCCTCGAGCACCCCTTGCATTCCATCCAGGGACACCTCCAAGTTCTTCATCCAGGGGTGGGTTACCACGACCACGGCCTCTACCTCTTCCTCGTCCAGCCATCTGTGATAGAGAAGTTCATTGAGGTTTTAGAATAATAGATGAGATGAGAAAGGATATGCTAGGGTAACACGGTCCCAACTATATGCATCAAGGGTAATAGACATAAATCAAGTTCATTAATCAACTAGTGTGGAGGTGGACAAGATGCCCAAGCATTCCACCACTCACACGACACATAAACAAGACTAAAGACATGGATGTGGACAGGATGCCGAAGCATTCCACAACTCATGTCGCAACCAACACACACAACATAAAGCAAACTACTAGCATGACAACATAAAAGGTACAACTCAAGACTAGGGAGGGCGTAGCTACACGCTCCTACAAACTAAGGATAACTGTCCTGAGTCGTCCAGCGGGGAAACGAGTCCACTCCTACTCGTCGGAGTCCTCCTCAACCTCCATCTCCGGGTCTTCTTCTTCTGAGTCTTCTCTTGAGTTCTCGGGGGAGTTCATGCGGCGATCCGGAGAGTTCGGGTCCCAAGGCTCCACGTCTGAAGCGTACTGCGGAGAGTTAGGATCAACTCCAGTGATCCTCGT
The DNA here is from genome assembly GCA_036927565.1 of Tuctoria greenei. Taxonomy (NCBI): domain Eukaryota; kingdom Viridiplantae; phylum Streptophyta; class Magnoliopsida; order Poales; family Poaceae; genus Tuctoria; species Tuctoria greenei. Next base: position 216,683,749 of record JAYESD010000003.1, on the reverse strand, counting down.
GTAGCGCCGTCGAAGTCGCTCGTAGCGGTCGACCAGGTCCCTGCTGTCCTGCAGCTCCTGCTGACAACGCTGGAGTCGCAAAGACAACTCCACAACGTCGTCCACCAGCCTCTCGCACTGGGGGTGAGTCAAACGCCCCTCGACGTCACGTCCAGTGAAGGCGGCTGTGCCACTAGGGCGCTGAGGGGTGTACGCGTGCTCCGTGCACCCAAGAAGGAACCTGTGGGCGTGGCTCCAGTAGGTGGTCGCCTCCCACGTGGCGTCCTCCTCAGCTGCACGCTGGGAGCTCCTCCAGGCCGGAGAGAAGTGCGAGTGCAGCAACTCCGAGTCGTAGTAGACGGCCAGCTGAGAAGTCCACTCCAGCTCACCAGTATAGGGTGCAAAGACCCTAGTGGTGTGGTAGACTAAGCGGACACGGTACTCACGGTACCCCGCAGCTCGAAGAAGAGAACGAAGACGGACGCGCATCCTTGAAGCAGCACTCCCGTTGGAGAGCAGCGTCGTCTCCCTCCGGGGTGTGTAAGGTGCGGAGCGACTGGCTAGGGCGTGCTGAGGGACACGACCTCCAGTCGACTTACGGGCCGTCTGCTTGGTCCGCGCCATCTACAAACATTTGAAAAGAAGAGAGTGAGATTAATAATTAATAAATCAATTTAGAATAAAAACAATAAGCAAAGCAAGGTAAGAAGCACAAGGGTTGAGGTGGAGAGCACAAAGTTTTGGAAATACTATTTCATATGAAAATAGTATAGTCCTTAATTTTCGGCCATTTCTAACTAGGCTTGCGTCCTACGGGCAACACGGCTCTGATACCACTTTGTCACGCCCGGTCATCATAAAGATGAACAGACGCTAACCACATGTACGCCAGGATCAGTTGAATCGTACATGCGTTGATGAAAGTGAAATACCATTACATTGCCATGTTCGGAAATACATAAATAGTCTTACAGAACGACCCGAAGGTCTACAAAATACACTCCACAAATATTTACAATCACTAAACAGTTCAACACTACAGAAAGCAAGATAGATAAGCGGGCTTCGTCTCCACAGGCAGCCGTTGCGCGTGAGGTCGCCAGCCTAGACCAAGTCCTCCGGGTTGACGTAGAAGTCCTCCGGTGCAGCTTCTTCTTCTTCATACTCTAAAGGAGAATTAAACGCTTGAGTACATAGAGTACTCAACAAGTGCGGGAAGAGAATGACATGATTGGCTAGAGCAAGGAAAGGCCAATTATGGCTTAGCACTATGCTTAGAACCTATCCTTAGCCTCCAATTATCACTATCATAATTCATTAAATAAACCACACATGATTAATGATAAGGAAAGTACTTGAATCATAATGAATCACCATTTCCCAACCATAGGCTAATTATGAACTGGCCCCAAGCCGCTCTTGTCCGTGAGCACGGCTGTCATGACAGTTTTACCAAATCTCTGCAGAGAGTGTACCCTTTCCCCACAAGCAGTGATTCCATCCCCTGTTGCCAGGTGGACTAAGTAAACCTCCCTGATGCCCGTGACCCGTCGGTCACATTACAAACTTCCGTAGGTGTGTGGCCCGGAGATCACTACATGGTCTTTACAAAGGCACTCCCGACTAGTGCTAGCCCTCTAAGGTTTCCACCACTGGAGATTCTCGGAGTAACCCTCCGCCCCAGAGCCCCCTCTTGAGCCTTGCGGATCCCAGAGCAGATCACCCGCTTCATTCCCCGCACCATCCAACCACTAGCATTTCATCGGGAGGGGGAAATTTTATAGGGCAGTGCGTGCGGTGGTTGTCGGCGCGTGCGATGGGAGTTTCCCGAGTTGATTTCGACGTGGGATGAGGCGGTTTGAGGGGGGTGGTGCGGTGAGGGCGCGGCGTGGCGCGGGAAAGAGGGGGGAGCGGTTACTGGGGGTTGGGGATGACAGGTGGGGTCCGCCTGGCAGAGAGAGAAGGGAGGGGGGGTTCGGCTGGGCCAGCGGGAGAGGGGAGGGGGAATTGGGCCAGGGGAAGAAATCGGCCCAGGGAGGGATTTTTAACTTTTTCTTTTTCTTTTTCCATTCATTTCTTTTGATTTTGAATTCTAAATCAATTTGAACCGTTTGCTACTCGTTTGAACACCAAAAATTCACATAAAAATGCATGCTACAATGATCAAGGTTTGAGTAAATTTTTGTACAAGAATTATGGATGTTACAGAGATGGGGCGGCCATGGAGAGGGAGGGGAGAGAAAGAACTTATAGAGGCGGATGGTGACGTTGAGCAGTGGCGGCGGCGACAGCGGCGGGCGCGGGTGTGTGCCTGAGTGTGTGAGTCGGGGGATGACGGGACCGGGTATATTCCATTTATTTGCGACGGCTAGCTTAATTGCGACAGCCTATAGATGGTTGTCGCAATTTACGTTATTTGCGACAATTCTTTTTCGGGCCGTCGCAAATAATACACTATTTGCGACAGTCAGCTAATTTGCGACGGCCATAGGGTTGTCCATCGCAAATAAATGATTATTTGCAACGGCTTCGGCGACGGCCGTCGCAAATAGGGTCCTAATTACGGCAGCCTCCTTATTTACGACGGCTACGGACAGGCCGTCGCAGTTTAAATTATTAGCCGTCGCAAATGATCGCGTTTCGTGTACCCTTCTTTGCCTCCCTTTTCCCATCCCGACCTTTTGCTTCATGTATCAAAAACAACCAGAACACGACTTGTGTACACACCAAAACCCAAAAAAAGAAAACGGAAAAATTGGCAGGCACAGGTCAAGCCTTCTAAGCTTCTAAGTGCTGCTCACTTCTATCTACTGATCCAAGCTGCTGCTGCATGCTGGGATCGTCAGCAGGGTATATGTTACTATGTTAGCTTCTCCATATTCACTTGTGGTTCGCTTGCTTCGATGATACGTGCTCATGGAGAAACAGCAGCACATCTTGACCTTGGAGCTGAAGGGTCATTTCATTAGTTATTCATCCGAGAGCCTGACAACGTCAGCAAGCTATCTTATCGCGGATGCCGCCACCTGATCGCACGGCTCGGTTGTGCGTGGCCGGAAGATCACGGGCGCCCCATACTGCGGGTGGAGGAGCATTAGGACCGTCGGTGCGTGGAGGTAGTTGGGCGACAGCCGGAACTCCAACCGTTGGAGTATGATGGCCACCGTGAACCTGGCCTCCAGCAACGCCAGGTTCTGGCCGATGCACATCCGCGCGCCCATCCCGAACGGGATGAACGCCGCCGGGTGCTTGCACGCGCGCGCTACGCCGTCCGCAAACCGCGCCGGGTTGAACTGCGTGGCGTCGGGCCCCCACAACCGCGCGTCGTGGTGCACGGCCATGATCGGGATCAGCAGCTCCGTGTCCCGCGGGACCAGGCACCCGCCGAGATCCACGTCGGCTTTGGCCCGCCGCACCGTCGCCACCGCCGGCGGGTACAGCCGAAGCGTCTCGTTCAGGATCATCCCGAGCTGCATGCCAGTGGAGCCAGAACGCGTCAGCTCAGCTCACCGGATGTTATTAGTTCGAAATGTTCGGAAAATTATTATTTTTTTTTCTTTTTCAGGAGCCACGAGCTTACAGTCTTAAGCTTGGCGAGCTGCTCGCGAGAGGGGATGTCGTGCGCGCCGCAGACGTCGAGGACCTCCTGCCGGGCCCGATCCTGCCACTCGGGGTGCATGGCGAGCAAGACGGTGGTCCACGTAAGGAGGTTGGACGTTGTCTGCTTGCCGGCGAAGAAGAACGTCTTGCACTCCTCCACGATGTCGTTTACGGTGATGGGGCTCACCTTGCCTCCGACGCTGCCCGCCTTGATCAACAGGCCGAGGAGGTCCTTGCCGCACCCACGGAGCTTCTCATCATCCGCGGCCTCCTGTCGCCCGCCGATAAGCGTCACCAGGTTCTTTCTGATCTCCTTGTCCAACTTCCACGAGCTTGTGTTCTTCCTCGTCGGCAAAAACCTATATATAGAAGCGTACACAACGAAATGTCATTTCTCAGCGTAGTCGGGCCGGGGAGCAACCTCGAATTATTACGGCGTCAATATTGATGCTCGCTTGCTTAACAAATACCTGTATCCAGGAATGAAGACCTTGCGGAATGCCTCTGAGGCGAAGGCCATGAGCTGCGTCTGGAGCTTGAACACGGCCTTGCCGTCCTCGTAGCTCTGGCCGAAGGCCGTACGAGTAATGGCATCCTCTGTCACCACCTGGAACCACTCGGACACGTCGATCTCGACCTCGCCGGACTTCAAGGCGGCCATGTCGCGCCACTTGTCCGCCATGTCCACCACTGTCTTGCCGACGAACGGCAGCAGCAACTGCGGGCATTGCAATCCCCAGGGCGTCAGCGCCACAATTCAACGACGTGGAGATTAGAACACGGTTAGTTCACCAACAAGAGCAATGGATAGTTACACTGAGCGAGAGACGTCGACTGACCTTGAGGTTCTCCATGTGGAAGGCCGGCGTGAGCACCTTCCGGCGGTGCGCCCACTTGTCCCCGCGCAGGCTGACGAGCCCCTCGCCCTCGAGCTGGCGCACCATGGGGTGCGACTCGTAGCGGTCGAAGTGCTCGGCGCGGGACAGCATGATCTCCCGGATGAGGTCCGGGTCGGCGACGGCGAGACGCGGCGTCGGTCCGAACCATATCAGGAACGTGGAACCTGAGGCGGCGGGCAATGATTAGATTAATCAGCAGCCGCGGCAGGGAAGAGGCCATGTGATACCACATCAGCTGCCACCAAGGCGACAGGACGGGACTGGGCAGGCCGTGGCGTGGCTGCAGTGTTAAACAGGGATGGAGACGGGGCATGCGATGCGCGATGCGCGGGTGGTGTGGACTGAGGCCGAAGACGGTACCGGTGTGGCGGGGAGGAGCGAGGCGTGTAGTAGGCTCTCGTCTCATGGCGCGGGATGTAGAACCTGGGCACCTAACCGGGTTAGATGCAGCCGGGGGACAGCGAAAACGAGAGGCAACTGCGGCAAACCGCTCCGACAGGCGCAGGCGCTCGACACGCCAGTAAATGCATGTTGCCCAAAGGCAGCAGCGTCCCGGGAACAAGACGCATGGCGCAACCGCGACCTTGTCGCCGGTGCTCATGTTCATGGTCTGATGAGGGAGTAATTAAAAACTGGAGAAACAGAGGCTCGATCGAGAGGCAGAGGATCGGAGCAGAAAAGGACGCACGCGAATGCAGCGCCGACCGGCACGAGGCGGGAGGGCGGGCGGACGTACCGTAGATTTTCCTCCAGTGGTGGTAGAATGCGAGGACGCGGGGGAGGACGTCGTGGGAGCGGTAAGGTAGCGGCATTGGGTCCGCGGAGGCGGCCACCATGAGCGCCACCATCTCGCGGACGCAGCCCACGAGGAAGCGGTAGCGGGGGCCCCGGACCCCCTGCCGCGCAAAGTGGTCCTCCACCCGCCGCGGCCGCCACCACAGCACCTCCATCAGCTTCGTCGCCACGTACGCCACCACAACCCAGGTCGTTACCGCCGCTGCCGCCGCCGTCCACCCCATGGAACGAAACCGAGCCGAGCAGAGTGGAGGCACGACGAGGTGCCGCGGAGAGGAGAGACGGCCGCGTGTTTTTCTCGCGTGTCTGCCGTGCTCGGCGTGAGTGTTCGCCGTGCTCGGCGAAGTGAGCGAGCCAAAGAAGGGATAGCGCGTGAGGTGGCAGGGGGAGGGGAAAGGAGCGAATTTATACAGGAGAAGGCTTGGCCACCGCCGGCACCGGACCAGCGGTGCAATGCGGGCCCCAGAGCGTTCGTAAGCTGTAACGTTGCAACGCTGTTCCCTTCTCCTCCTCCTGCGCCGCAAAAAGTGCTCTGCTCTGAGCCGCCACCTCTTCACCGAAGGAGCCCACCCTGCTCCTTTGCGTGGAATCATGCCAGGGAGCGTTCGTGACTCCAGCTTTCGTCTTCTGCTGTATCGATGGATGTGACCCTGTCCTCCCCGGTTGTTTTGTTTGGACGGAGCAGTTTGTTACGTGACGTGACGCTTCTTACAGTGGCTTTTCTTCCCTCCCCGGGCTTGGATTCCATACGATCGACGAGACTGGTGAGGCCCCTCGTGTTGGCGGAGCACTGAAATCGGTCTGCAGTAAGACCATCCGCAGTGGTTCACTGTAAAGTTTATTGGACTGGAAATATAAAGTAGATTACTGAAAGTATAGAGTAAGTATCTAGATTGAAATGCTGGAAGTATAGAGGATATACTGGAAGTATAAAGGGATAGAGTAAGTTTTAGAGGAAACCGCTGCGGATGGTCTAACTGTACTGTAGTTACTGAGCTCCACGCTTTCTGATTCCACTTGTCATAGAGGATTTGAGTCCGTTCGCGTGAATGCATCAGATAAGACAAGGGCGGCTAAAATCTTTTTTTTTTCTGTTCTTTAACCGTACGTAGGATCATTTGATTTTAGCTGCCAATGTGTAGGAAAGGAAAAGAAAAGGTGAGCTATTATGCTACGCTATGAGCAGGACAATGTCACCAGGCTGCTAATGGAGGAATCGGTGTCAGTCCAATACTTACACATGTTTCAGGCTTAAAAAAATAAAGTGCATCAATAATTTTTGAACTCGTCTGGGTATGTCATCTAGTTTCATGAACTTTTAAAGTACATATTTGAGTCTCTAAACTTGTTAAAGTCAGTCATTTGGGTCTAAAATACCGAAAATGCCCCAATATCTATGAACATAACTGTTACTTAAACTTTATTTTTCATATCAGTTCTTTTCTTGAATACAGATGTTTTATTGTTTTTACCTCTTTTATCTTCCATTCTGGTTCACTTATGTGATGTGGCAGAACAAAGATGATCATCAGTTTATTTTTTTTTCTTTGATAAACAAACCGAACCGAGGCCAGATTACATGACGACCTGTGTGAGTCAGTGTTTGTGCACCTTCAAACTGCACATGCATGTATCACACAGTGCGAAACAAACTGCACTTGACCGTTCTTGCTTTTAAGCTCCACCATGTGAATAGTGAACTGTTGAAACGAACTTGAGTCAGTTTCTGCGCTCTTTCTTCCCTATGCAGTGTTGCAATCTTTTATAGGCGGCTTTGTTTGTCACACAATAATCAACCCCCCCCCCCCCCCCCCCTCCCTCCCCCGGAACAAAATTTTCTGCAATTTCTTCTGCCGGCGTGCAAGATTTATCGATCTGCGGTCGTGCGAGCCGAGTGCAACGAGGTTTCTATCGGAGCTGAGTGCAGCGAGATTCACGCAGCGGTGGAAACCAACGGCATTCGGACAGGATCGCATGCCCTCCCGCAGTAAATTTTGTTCCCCCAAATTGGAATGAGCCTTATCTGCTACCACTACCTTTCCTTTTTTTCTAAAATAAAGAAAAATATATTCCATATTGATTGCATTTTTGTTCTATTCCAGCGTGCTCTCTGTTTCTGGCAACATTGTGGAGCCTCTTCGTTTAGAACTAACCTATGAGTGAATAATGTCTAGGGATTCAATCTGCAGAATTTTTAATTCTAAAACCTTTTGCACGGTTCGTCTTTTCTCCTTTGAATCTCCTCCTCCCATGCGTACTCTCGTTCAGTGGTGAAATCTTATTAGCAGTCTTTCTCTCTCTAGATGCAAAATATCCCTGTATACCTGTATTTCTTATTCTTAACTATTGAAAAAGATCTAATTATTCATAACACAATAAATCTATGTTCAAAAGAAATTTCATATGCTACATGAACATTTATTAGGAGCTTTCACGTCTCTTATTCTTTTTGTTTCAAATTCAAACTAGCATCACATTTAAGGCTAGAGAAGATGTATCCAGATCGATTTTTCAGGCCCTGTTTGGAACCCATAAAACTAATTATTAGCTAGCTAATAATCTATTAGCTGAATTGGGTTAACTAATTATTAGCTAGCTAATTATAGTTGAAGGGTGTTTGAAACTTCTAGAGCTAATTTTGTTCAATAGTACATTTGACTGTCTCACCCCTGATTTGATACCAATCTAGGGAACAGGTCCAGCATACCGAGACGGGGAGCTAGCAGTGTTGAGCCAAAAGACCCATGGATCGACCTGCTTCCTTGGTTGACACTTGACAACGATGGTAACAGACCACTAGCATTTATCGGACCATATAACGTTAGAAGCTGAGCGTCGCGCATTTCATCCTGTCTTCGTTGGTTGACACTTGACAGTGATTGTAACAGACCAAGAGCACCTTGCTGGTAACATGTTGCTTCTATGTGTTTTTGTATCAGACACAATTTTCTTTTGGCCAGCAAAGCCAATAGTACATAAATTACGAGCACAGTGATCCAAATTAAAAAAAATAATAATTAAAATAATACTAGTATCCTCTCATGTTGAACAAAGCAGTTGTAATGCTATCACGGAGGTGGCGGCGCGCCTGCCAATGGGAGATGGCGGCGCGACCTGGACGATAGGGCCGGAGGCGCTTGGCCAACGGAGGAAGCGGTGCGGGCCGAAAGAGGCAGCGGCGCGACCCGGATGACAGGGCTGGAGGTGCTTAGCCGACGGAGGAAGGGGTGCAGACAGCATTGAGGTGGCGACACGAAACGATACGGGCGGCGGCGCATGGCCGACGAGGGCCGCCGGTCGACCAGGCTGATTTTTGTTTCAATTCGATTATGTAGGGGAGGAGATGGAGAGATGAGGAAGGGGTAAAATGGACTTTAGCCAACAATTACCTGGGATTAGCTGGATTGGAGCAACTAATGAGATAATAGTTAGTTGGAGGTATAGCTAATAATTAGCTGCTCTATTAGCTGAGCAGTTTGGAACCTCTAGAGCTAATTTTTAGCAGCTAATATTAGCTCTAAGGTTCCAAACAGGGCCTTAGTATAAAAGCAGATGGACCTACGGTAGCCTGACAGACCACCTAACTAGAACTGCGGTATTAGTGGAAGTGTGACAAATAAATTGGAATAATTTGTACGTTAGTTTTCTAAATCATAAGATATATGGAAATGATGTAGGCATATACACTTGATTGGATTTTGTTTCTATAGGCTTAGCTAAAACGTGATGCAATTTAAAACGAAAGGAATAAGGGACGAGGAAGTTCCTAATAAGTGTCATGTTCCATATATAAAATTTCATTTAAACATAGATTTTTATATCGTGAACACTTAGATCTTTTCTGTAATTAGGAATAAGAAATATGGAAGGACATGTTTATAGAGATATTTTGCATGCAGGACATCAAAGAGAGAAACACCAACTAATGAGATTTCACCACCTGAACGGAATTATGCATGAGAGCACTACAGGAATTGCGACAATAGATGAAGGCCAAAAATTATCGTCTATAATACCGTCGCCTATAACTTATAGACGACAGTATAAATTATAGATGACGATTTTCGGCCGTATGCGATTATTTGTCGTCTATAAGTTTATAGACGATGATTACCGTTGTCTATAAATTTATTGATGGCGGCTAAATTTAGCTGTCGTCGATAAGTTTACTCCATCCACGTGGCAGCGGGGGAGCCTTATAGACGACGACCTGCGAGAAACCATTGTCTATAAGTCCTTATAGACGACGGTAGGCAAGAAACAACTGTCGTCTATAAGGACCCTTTTAGACGACGGCCTGTCAGGAACCATCGTCTATAAGAGTCCTTATAGACGACGGCCAGAAAAAATCATTGTCTATAAGGTTTGCATTAAAAAAAAACATGCCCTGGTTTCGAGGCCAGCCCTGCCTCGACGACTAGCTCACTCAGGCAGAAAAAAAGATATCACACAGGCATATATATAATCATTGCAAAACACTAATTCAACACTACATCTAGATAATGTCTTGTTTCTTCGAAAGACCAGACCACCTAGATGTCTTGAAAGTCTCAGTAGCAGCTAGCTTTGAGACTAAACAGGGTTCCAAGGCCCAATGGAGGAGCAGCTCAAGGCAACCGTGGACTATAGAATTTCGCTCATGGGAAGGTGAACCATGTATCTACAGAAGAGGCTCAATAAGCTGAAGATGTTGTGATTGGTATGTTTCTCGCAAACTCCAACCCCATGACTATATTATTTAATTCTGGAGCATCCCATTCATTCATCCCATCAGGGTATGTTGCAAAGCATAGCATGCCTATATCATACCTGAAGTTTACTTTATTGGTTAAATCTCGTGGAGGGGAGATGAGGACAAATATAGTATGTCCAAATGTAAGTATTTCTATAAGGGGGGTAGAATTCGTTGCCAACCTTATAGTCCTAAATTTGCATGGCTTGGACATCATACTTGGAATGGATTGGTTAAGGAAGCATAACGGAGTAATTCAGTGTGCCACTCAGACAGTGCAATTGAAAAATGAGGAAGGAGTCAATATAGAGTTCAAGACAGTTCAATCGACAACTGAGAAGGCAATGGTAAATCATGCAGAAGGAGTAATCTTGGAGGAAATTCTGATTGTTCGCGAGTACCCAAATGTGTTTCCTGAGGAATTGCCAGGTATGCCACCTGATCGTGATATCGAGTTCGTCATTGATTTAATACCTAGAACTGCACCTATAGAAAAGAGACCATATAGGATGCCTCCTAAGGAATTAGCAGAGCTCAAGAAGCAGATTCAAGAGCAGTTAAAAAAGGGTTTTATACGCCCAAGTTCATCACCGTGGGAAGCCCCAGTGCTTTTCGTAGATAAGAAGGATGGATCCCAAAGAATGTGTGTGGATTACCGGTCTCTCAACGAGGTGACAATCATGAATAAGTACACATCGCCCCGCATTGAAGATCTATTTGACCAAAGAAAGGGGGCCAGAATATTCTCTAAGATTGATCTTCGGTCGGGATATTTTCAAATGAAGATTAGACCGTCAGACATACCCAAAATAGCTTCCTAAGACACGATATGGATCCTATGAGTATACGATCATATCACCAATGCACCTGCATACTTCATGTATCTTCTGAACAAGGATTTCATGGAGTATTTGGATAAATTCGTGGTAGTGTTCATTGATGACACCTGATCTACTCGAAGAGTGAAGAAGAGCACGAAGAGCATTTAAGGCTGACATTGCAGAAACTACGAGCGCACCAGTTGTATGCCAAGTTCAACAAGTGCCAATTCTGGTTTAGGGAGATATCATTTCTAGAGAATGTCATATCGGGAGGAGTGCCAAATTACCCAGGAAAGGTTAGAGACGTGTTAAAGTGGGAACCGCCGCAAAATGTCAAAGAAATAAGGAGTTTTCTTGAAATGGCCGGATACTACCGTCTGTTGATCAAGGACTTTTCCAAGATAGTGAAGCCCATGACTGATATGTTAATGAAGGATAAGCCTTTCAAGTTGACTCAAGCATGTTAGGACAGTTTTGAGGAGTTAAAGATGAGACTGACAACATCACCTATGTTGGTATTGCCAGATGTGAGCAAGAGTTTTGACATCTATTGTGATGCTTCAAAGCAAGGACTTGGTTGTGTATTGATGCAAGAAGGTGGAGTAGTAGCTTATGCATCCTGGCAATTGAAGAAACATGAGCAGAACTATCATATGCATGATCTTGAACTTGCAGTCGTAGTTCATGTGTTTAAGATTTGGAGACATTATGTTATTGGCCATAGATATGAGATTTATATAGATCATAAGAGTCTCAACTACATATTCACACAAATATAACTGAATTTGAGGCAACGAAGATGGTTGGAACTCACTAAGGACAATGATGTGAGAATCAACTACCATCCAAGGAAAGCCAACGTAGTGGATGATGCCTTGAGTCGAAAGGGAGTAAGCCACCAGCTTACCGTCAGGGAATTTCCACCCGAGTTATGAAAGGAATTCGAGCGATGGAATCTTGGATTTGTGAATAAGATGGGTGCAATGGAAGTGAATCCAACCCTGGAACAAGAGATTCAAGAAGATCAAACGAAGGACAAGGAAATCCAGGAAATCAAAGAGAGGGCCCAAGAAGGGAGAGAATCCAGATTTGATGAGGATGACCAAGGTACTCTATGGCTCGGAAGACGCATTGTTGTGCCTAATGACAAGAGTCTCTGACAGTTGATATTGAAGGAGGCACATGACTCGCTTTACTCTATCCATCTCGGTTGTACTAAGATGTACAAAGATCTGAGAACGTGCTACTGGTGGGATGGTATGAAAAGGGACATAGCTGAATATGTTGCATTGTGTGATGTATGTCAACGAGTCAAAGCCGAACATCAAGGGCCAGCTGGACTACTACAACCATTAATGATTTTAGAATGGAAGTGGGAAGAGGTTGGTATGGATTTCATAGTTGGTTTGCCTCACACTTCAGCTGGATATGATTCGATATGGGTTATTGTGGGTCAGTTGACGAAATCAGCGCACTTAATTCCTGTCAAGACTACTTACAGTCGAGCAAAGCTAGCAAAATTGTATATTGGAAGAATAGTGTGTTTACACAGAGTGCCCAAGAAAATAGTGTCTGATAGAGGTTCTCAGTTTACTTCGAGGTTCTGGCAAAAGCTGCACGAGTCTATGGGAACTCAATTGAATTTCACTTCTGCATATCATCCTCAAACAGATGGACAGACCGAGAGGACAAATCAGATTTTGGAAGACATGCTAAGAGCTTGTGCGCTAAAGTATGGAGGAAGCTAGGACAAAAGTCTACCATATGCTGAATTTTCTTACAATAACAGTTATCAAGCAAGCTTGAAGATGTCACCATATGAAGCATTGTATGGGAGAAGGTGTAGAACACCCTTGTTTTGGAATGAGACAAGGAAAACTCAAGTATTTGGACCTGATGTGATCCAAGAGGCTGAAAAGCAAGTGCAAACTATCCACGAGAACTGAAGGGCTACTCAGTCAAGACAGAAGGGTTATGCGGATAATAGACGAAGAAACTTATCTTGAGGTGGGAGACTTCATATACCTCAAAGTGCCACCTATGCGAGGTCACAAGCGGTTTCACGTCAAAGTGAAGTTGACACCTCGCTATATTGGACCGTTCAAGATTTCGGACAAATGGGGAGAAGTAGCCTATAAACTGGACATGCCTGCACATCTTTCCGATGTCCATGATGTGTTTCATGTTTCTAAGCTCAAGAAGTGCTTGAGGGTACCAAAAGAGCAAGTACTGATGGAAGAATTGGAGCTTGAGGAAGATTTGACCTAAGCAGAGCAACCTGTCAAAATTTTAGAAACCAAGGAGAGGGTCACAAGGAACAAGGTGATTCGATGGTGCAAAGTGCAATAGAAGCATCATACAGAATTAGAAGCGACTTGGGAGCGAGAAGATGATCTCAAGAGGGAACTTCCCTATCTCTTTCCTTTCGCGTCGAATCTCGAGGGCGAGATTCATTTAAGGGGGTAGGTTTGTAACACCCTCATTTTCATGCATAATGCATTGCATACATCCTGATACATGTTTAATATTAAGCCATGTAAAAAGGAACAAGATTAAATTGAATTTAGGGCTAAACACAAAATTTTAGTCTGTTAGGGTGCGGACTTGTCCGGCCTTTGAACCGGACTAGTCCGGTACCCCCATCCTCTGTTCAGGAAATTTAGTTTTCTTCAGAAGTGCGGACTTGTCCGGCAATAACTCCAGACTAGTTCGATGTCCTCAATTCCGTTCAGAAAAATTCAGTATTCTTCAGATTTCGAACTTGTCCATCAAGATGTGCAAAATAGTTCGATTAAGTCTATGATGTTCCATGGACTTGTTCAATTTTTCTCTATTGCCAAACGGACTGGTCCGACCCCTATTGCGTACTAGTCCGTCCCTCGGAAAACAACTCAAATTCTGTTAATTCTCGACGGTTTGTTTTTGGGTAGTTGCCTAATTTGGGCCCAAGAACTTCGTGCCCAACCTCAGAGGAGCCCAAGTGGACCCAACCACGGCCCCTACATGTCCCCCACCGAATTCTACTTGGAATTCACCCCAAAACCCTAATTATCCACCCCTATATAAACAACTCAACACCCCACACCTCTCCACCCCAATTGAAAACCCCTTGCTGCCACTTTTTCGTTGTGCCGTCATCAAGATCAAGTCCAAAGGCAAGGAGAAGGAGGATAAGATGAAGAAAGGCCAACCAAGATCGACCTTCATCGACTTTTCGATGAATTGACATTCTTCATCCAAAATTTTCATCAGCTCATCTTCATCAAGCGCTAATCGTCAAGATCCAAGTGTCATGCCCAAAACCTTGATCTTTGGATCTCTAAACACGTGGTATACCCTCTAAGTCCAAGGTTCTATGTCAATTCAACCCCAATTCTCGCAATTCTTAAAAATCCTAATTTTGCAGTCTTTGTAGTGCAGGCTAATCCGGTCCCTGACAGCAGACTAGTCTGGTATATGAAACTGAATAGTGTTGAATTAAGTCCAAATTGACTCGAATCAATTCAAAACTTGTTCAAGCATATGAGAAACTATTATAACTAGTTAGTAAATGTAACACCCTCAATTTTTGCATCATGCATTGCATACATGTTCATGCATTAAACATTAGTAGGATAAAAGAAAGATAATAAAAGACAAAATATACAAATGTATGTAGCACAAGAAGAAAATAATAATTTTAGCCTAAAACCTGTAATAGGAAATAAGTATAAAAATAATAATAATAATATATATAAATATATGTATATAAATAATATATATAATAATCATATACATATAAAAAATAATTATATAAAAAATAAATAAATAGTAATATATTTATAAAAAAAAGAGAAAAAGAAAAAAAAAGAAACCGCCGGCCAGGCCGCCGACCGGCCCAGCCAGCACCGACACCCCAGCGCCCTGGGCCCCGCCTGTCCCCCACGCCCGCGCGCGGCCCCACCACCCGCGCCGAGTCTCCCGCTCGCCCCGCCGCCCGAGCGCCCGACCGGCCTGCCGCGCACCGCGCCTCAACCTCGCACCCCGCGCTCCCACGCGAGCCCCGAGCCCCGCTCGCCCCGACCCTGCCGGGCGCGATTCCCGCCGCCCGCTCGATCCCCTCGCACCCCGCGCCAGCCGCCCGCCCGGGCCCCACCCCGCGCCTCGCTCCCGTCCTGCACTGCGCCCCTGGACCCCACGCCCCGCGATTCCCGCGCTGATCTCCCGCGCTTCCGCACCGCAACGCACGCCCAGCACCGATGCCCCGAATCCCGGTACGAGTCGGTACGGATTTTTACCGATCCCGTCGCCTATAAAAGCACCGTAGGCCCTCGTTTTCCCCGATCCCAGAAAGCCACGCCGCCAGAGACGCCCAGGGAGGAGCCCTAGCCGCCGGTAGGGAGAAGAAACAGAGGAAACCAGAGGCTGTGCCCAGGGGAAAAAGGGAAGAAAAAAGAGGGGAAGGAGAGGAAGAAAAAGAGGAGGGCCCCACCGTCCGCCGGAGATCGTCGCCGTCGTCGTGCCGCCGAAGGACTGCTGCGCCATCCACTTCGTCTATGTTGCCTTCGTCCCTCGATCTTTGAAGCCATCGCATCTATGGTAGGATTCGTTTTTCCAATGCGAATTTTAGCGACGTATTAGATCTAATAGACGTAATTTAATCGTAGTTGCACCATGAATTTATTTTCAGCAGCATTAATCCACTCTAAAACCCCCATAAACTCGTATGAACACGTATGAACTAGTTGCATCTAATTAATAAACAACCATAGTTAATTACTTAATTGGTCCTTGCATGCATGCATGCATATCATCGCATGTTGATTAATGTGTGTGCATCATGTTGATTTGTATGCATTTTCTTGTATGTGTGATCACGAGTAGAGGGAAGTGCTCAAGAGATCGTGTACGAGGATTTCCAAAATCAAGACATCGAAGCGCTTGAGCAACCCTATCCGCCGGAGCAAGGTAAGTGTCCTTGAAGCATATTGATCCTATTTTTAAAATAAATGTTTTGTTTGCAAACTGCATGCTTGTGTCAAATTGATGGGAATCCTATGGTAGGAAGTTTACTAGATTTGTTTGACCACCCTTGTCACCTGGAATTTATGGTAGAGAGTCGGGAAGGGTTTTTACCTTTTGCATCGCTTAATTAATTGGGATGGGAAATCACTATATTATTTAATATGCATTAATGGTGTATGGATTAACATGAACTGGTCAATATGGTATGGTAATGGGTGATCTAAGCAAGCTTGGTATGTGGATGGGTTGGATGTTATGGTGGTTAGCTTGCTTTAGATCTAAGGACCGGTTCATGCGAGAATAAGCCAGGACTACAGTGCCACCACGAGGCCAAGTATGGGTGCGGCGTAGCTGATTAATTAGGGCTTTGCTAGTGCTGTTTGGACCATTGTAGATGCTCGGGGAAGGGGTAGTCGGATTGGGTTTGATGGTGATTGGTGGGACTACCTTGGGATCCGAATGGCTCAAGAGGGGGCCCTTGGTTGAAGATGTGCTCAGTTGGAGGCATCGCCACCGGTGAAACCTCAGTGGGGTCTAAATAGGCTAGTAATCCCTTTGTAAAGGCTATTTTGTGATCTCTTGGCCACACACCAACGGAAGTGTGCAATGTGACCGACGGGTCATGGGCATAAGGGAGGTTCTTAGTCGCCGAAAGGTGATGAAATCACGAACACGTGGGTAAAGAGGTACAAACTCTGCAGAGTTAAATAAAACTATCATGATAGCCGTGCTCCCGGTTATGAGCACCTGGACAACTTCCATGATTAGAGGGAAATTGGGATTTGGAATGGTTATGGTTTGGTAATGGTTATGGTTGATATTATGATTATGGTTATGGTTATGGGATGGAATTATGGTTTATGACATTGATTATGATTATTGGCAATGGTAAATTATGGACTGGTATTATGATGGTTACATGGTTTATGATGGATTTACTTCACATAAATATGAGACATTGCTTTTCCAAATGGTTTTACTGTACTTTTCAGCACTTAGCCATTATTATTGTCGTCATTTGAATCAGCCACATGTCATACTTTCCACACTTGCTGAGTACAACATGTACTGACTCTTGCAATTCCCCCACCCCAATAGTTGCAGGTCAGGATTGGGAGTTTAATGGTGATAATGCAGAGTTCTAGGCCGTGTTGTAAGGATCGAAATGCCCAAGAGGGGGGGTGAATTGGGCTTTCATTCAAATTTTAAAACAATTAAGAACTAACAACCTCAAGCCCAATTCCCTATGCAATTAAACTATGCAATCAATGTAAATTAAAGTTGCGGAATGAAGATTGCATAAGGGTAAAAGGGAGAGGGATGCAAACGCTCAAGGGACACGGAGTTTATCCCGTGGTTCGGTAAGATCACAAGGATCTTCCTACATCCACGTTGTGGCACCCACCGAAGGGTTTTGCCACTCCCTAGTCACCGAGACAAGGGGCTTCTTCACTATTCTTCTACGTTCGCCAACCTTGGCAAGGTGGAGCTCAAGCCTTGTACACTTTTGGGATCCTCCGGGCTTCCACAATCCTCTTGGCAAGCTCCGGAAGTTGCACACACCAAGGGACACTCCCTTATGGCTCTCACTACACTAGAGACTCCAATCACCAAGAATGGAGGCACCCAAGCACTATCTCTAGCTAGTTCTAGCCTATCTCTTGGTGTACAAATGATGAACAAATGATGTGAAAGTGGTTGCTCTATTGCTTGAATGCTCTAGGATGTGTAGAGTATGTCTGGGCTTCAAGTCTTGTCGATTTGACAGGTTGAAGGGGTATAAATAGCCAGCCTCCACGAGATAGCCGTTGGAAAAGTAGGCTGACATCACTTCTCTGCGAACACCGGATGATCCGATGTCTCCCCTTCAGTTATCATCGGTCAAAGCCAAATTAGCTGATGTCACTGTGTCAGATATGACCGTTGTTAGACCGATGTTGATCTGTCTTCTCATCGGATGATCCGGTGGCTCTTCCTCCAGAACTTTGCTTGATCTTGAGGCTCACTGGAGTGATCGACCGATGTATGTAAGTCTGTACATCGGATGATCCGGTGCTTCACTTGGTCCAATGGTATTGCAATCTGTGATGATGGACCGATGTCACTGAGCCACTCACATCGGATGATCCGGTGAGTGCATTTTTCTGAGGTCTTCTTCTTCAGTTGAACCAACTCGACCGATGTGTGTCAACTCAAAGACCATCGGATGATCCGGTGTGTTCAACTTGTTGACTTCGAGTTGTTTTGAGTTGTTCTTTTGGAATTTTGAACTTGTGACCTCTTTGACATTTGTTTGAAGTGTTGTTTTGATTGTCTTCAAGCATTGAGTGATATCAAGTTAGAGCTTTCACTTCTTGTCTTCATATTATTTGATTTGATCTCATTCGTTGATTTTTATATGGGTCTCCAATGTAATTTTGATTTCATTTGATTGAGTGTTATTGAGACCTTGCATTCACAAATTCATTAGTAATATCGAATGGTTGTCATTAATCACCGAAACCGTACCTCATGGGGCCTAGATGCTTTCAATCTCCCCCTTTTTGGTGATTGATGACAACACAATAATTTAAAGCGCAATAATAATGAATTTGATGATAATTCTCAAGTATATATGCAATGAATACAGCATAGGACACATTAAGCTTGTAAAACGCAAAAGAAATTTGTGGTGCGAAAAGTTCAATTGATTAAAATCATAAGCAAATGAGACAAGTGAAAGAGTGCTTAATTAAAATTACAAAAGAGTACTCAAGCATGAATACAAAGGATAAGCACACACACACACACTCCCTACACTCCCCCTGAGACTACCACTCCCCCTGACTCTTCTACATCTTCTCCCCCTTTGGCATCAAGACACCAAAAAGGGATTAGAATGCCTATAGACCCTGAGAGCTGGGCGCGAGGACGAACTGAGAACCGTCGCCGTCGTCGGAGCTGGAGTCGCCGGTCGAAGGAGCTGCCGGAGCGGCGGGAGCTGGAGGGTCCGCTGCCGGTGCTGGAGGAGAGGAAGCAGGTGCCGGTGGAGCTGGAGGAAGTGGAGCGCTCACCACGGACGCCGGTGTCTGCTGGAACAAGATCGTCGCCGGCAGTGGTGAGTGAATCGGTGCGCTAGATGCCAGAAGTGGTGACATACTGATGGAAGGGATGGGAGTAGTGGGCACCTGAGCAACACCTGGAGCCAGTCCCAGTCCAGGCTGCTGTGGAGGAAGGGCGATCCCGGTCTGAGTGTAAAGGTTAGTGATCAACCCTAGGATCCCCATCATGGCCTGCTGGGTCTGCTGCTGCTGGTCGAGGGTACGGCGGTGCATCTGATCTACCAGGTTGGTGAACCGGTCCGTATCCTCTCGCCTCTGACGGGCGATCTCCAGCTGGAGCTCCTGCTGCTGCCGCTGCAGCTGTGCCAGGTGAGCAGCCTGCTCTGCCCTGGCCTGCTCAGCAGCGAGCCTGTCCTGGCGCTGCTGCTCGATCATCTGCTGAAGAAGCGACGTCAGCTCAGACGGCTGCGTCACCTGCGCCTCGGACACAGGAGGTGGTGTCGGTGGCGGAGCAGCTGATCCTCCTGCCTCGGCGTCGTGCTGCCTCGGTGAAGGTGGAGGGGGAGGGAAGTACTCCTCGACACTGTCGTCGGTGTCGCTCTCAGACCAGATGTGCTGCAGGTCCTCCCCCTGAGCCTCAGCCTCAGCAAGCCTCTCGTCCTCCCGCTCTAGGTCGGACCAGTCTTCCTCTGACAGACGGGCCCGGACCTGGCGCTCAACTGGACGACCAAGGCGACGGTCTCCAGGAGCAGAGGCACGATAGTGACTGAAGCGAGTCACACTCTCGTCAGCTAGCCGGGCTTGTGCTGTATGTCCCTCAGGCACCACCATAGAGCAAATGTAACTGATCCAGTGCCCGTATGCTAGCTGCCTCATCATGCCCACTCCATCTGTAATGACGTCCTCCATCTCGCAGATAATGATATCCACTATATCAAAGTCCATCCCGTTCATGATGTAGAACAGGAGGGTCTGCTGGAGACTCGTGAACCCCTCCAAGTAACCTGACCTCGGCAGGAGCGTGCGGCGCAAGGCGAGGTGCACAATGCGCGCAGCTGGGGTCAGGAGTGCTGGAACTCTCGGCTGGTCCGGAGAGAATGAGGGGCCAAACAGGGAGCGGATCTCGTCCAGCTGTGGTGCTACCCCTCCAGTAAGTGGCCTCCTCGGTGGATCTGCCTGCCCATAGACCTTCTCGTGCACGCAGGTGTCGTGCAGGTCCAACTCAAGAATATGTCCCAAGGTCTGCCTCGTGAGGTGGTAGCGCTGACCGTTGAACATGAAGGCAATCGACCTCCTGCCCTCTGAGATGTAGAGGGTCGCGTAGAAGACACGGACCCACTCTTCCACATAGGCACTTCTCTCATAGGATAGCAGCTGCACCAAACCTCTGTATCTTTCAAAGAAAGGGCGGACCTCAGTCTGTGCTGCCACTGCAAGCTGCCCCCAGTCCAGGTAGTTGTGCTGAAAGAGCTTGTGGCCACGGCGTCTGTAGGTCTCGTAGAGAGACGCCTGCGTGACCGTCCAGAACCGACTATCCACCAAGGCTTCCCGGGGCTGTGGGTACCACTCCTCTAGCAATACACTCCATCTGAGCTTCCGGAGTTGCTTCGCCTTCATCTTTCTGTAGTCTGTCAACCGGACTCCCTCACCGACACGGACGGCCGTGTCCAACTCGTAGATGTCCCTCTGAGCTTCCCTGACTTCGCGACGGTCGGCGGCCGTCGGTCTTGGACGAGGGACGGCCGGGGACTGACCTCCCCGTGTCCGGGCTGAGCGCCGGCGGACAAGCGGCTCAACTGGCTCCTCTTCGGCGTCGGAGTCGTCGACCACGGGAGGCGGCCTTGGACGGGCCTCACGAATCCTCAACGAACCCCCACGGCCGCGCTCACGCTCCTCGGCGGCGCGAGCGGCCATCAAGGCCTTCTTCTCCTCCTTGGATAGCTTCTGCTTCTTCGCGGCGGGCTCCGCGATGGCCTTGCCCTTGTTCTTCCTATCGCGACCCATCTAGACGACGGAGAGCTAGGGTTAGGCGACGATGAAGAAAGAACGATGAGAGAAGCAACGAGAGACGTCGCACGGCACGGGGCTCACCTTAGCGACGATGGAGCTCGGGAAAGCCTAGCGACGGGAGGGATCGGAGATGGCGTTGCTCGGGTGGAAGTGCTTCGATGGAGGGAGGAGCGGTGGCGATGCTTGGATGCGGTGGAGAGGTGCTTGGAGGCGGCGGTGGCGCTTGGGCGCGGGTGGAGCACAGCGGCGGCGGCGGCGGCTGCCGGCGGAGGTGGCGCGGTGCGCGGGCACGTGCAGTGGTGGCGCGGGGGTCGCCGGCGGCGGCGGCGCGAGCAGAGGGACGGCGGCGGCGGCCGGCGGCGGCGCTGCAGGCGAGGGAGAGGCGGCGGCGCAAGGGAGAGGCGGCGGCGCGAGCACGGGGGAGCGAGGCGTCGGGGAGAGAGAAAGAGGCGGCGGCGCGGGTGTTTAAATAGTGGGACCCAAACCCTAGCCGTTATTTAAACACCGGATGGACCGATGATATGTGAAGTGAGCATCGGTCAATTGCCACAGAACGGATATTCAAGGAATGCTGTTGACACCGGATGGACCGACGTCTAGGGTTTTGATCATCGGTCGAATAGCACAGTAAGGGTGTTCAAAAGAGTGATGTAGACACCGGATGATCCGACGTAGAAGGAAGTAGACATCGGTTGAAATGAGCACCACTTCGGATGTGTGAACATCGGATGGACCGATGTCTTCCAGGATGAACGCGTCGGATCATTTGAGGTTCTGACTGAATTGGCCCTTGAAGAATGAACACCTATTGGTCCGATGAGGGATTGACATAGGCATCGGATAATCCGATGACAACAGAACGAAAACATCCCATATATGTCCTTTGACCAAACAAACAATCGAGGAGCAACACATGTCTTAGGACTTTTTGGGTAACCTCTTACCCCTCAAGAAGCTAATATGCCAATAGCTTGGCTAGACCTTAGCGCAAATGGAACACCAAGAAAACTGGAGGAAAATATCCAAATAAAATGTAAGGCCCATGCTTTGTGAGGTAGAGTATGAAGACTTCTATCTCTTTGAAGCATGATCCTCTAGGCATTAACGTACCTAACATTTTGTTCTTTCCACCTTATATGAGTTGAGATATTGCATTTCAAACAAGTCTCCTTCTCATGAGGTGGGTTCCCCTTTGTGACAATCTACCGTTATGCAATGCCAAACAACTTATAATGCAAGAGGTTAAATGAGTGCAAGTTTATATGGCAGGGATCATGCAAGGTATAAAGTAAATCTATCTTGCCAAGTTTGAACCTTCCAAAGGCTTCCTCAGGGAAAACTACTTCTAGCTTGCCCCTATCCTTTGGGAGTTAGACAAGACCTATATGATATGCATCCTTACATGAACATGGCAACTTACATGACGTTAGATGCATCTAGCACATTTAATTCACTTCTAAGTCTGGAAAAGGTTTTCTCATCAAGTGGTTTTGTGAAGATATCCGCCAATTGTTCTTCGGATCTAACACCTTGCAAAGAGATGTCTCCTTTAGCCTCATGATCACGCAAGAAGTGATGGCGAATATCAATGTGCTTAGTGCGGGAGTGTTGAACGGGGTTTCTAGCTATCTTAACCGCACTTTCATTGTCACAAAGGAGAGGCACACAACCAATTTTAATTCCAAAGTCCAAAAGGGTTTGCTTCATATATAGAATTTGGGCACAACATGCACCGGCCGCTATATACTCCGCCTCCGCGGTGGACAAAGCCACGGAATTTTGCTTTTTGCTCGACCAAGATACTAGGGAACGCCCAAGTAAGTGGCACCCACCGGAGGTACTCTTGCGATCCACACGACATCCGGCAAAGTCCGAATCCGAGTATCCCAAGAGATGGAAACTAGCGTTCTTGGGGTACCACAAACCTACACTTGAGGTATGCTTGAGATACCGAAGTATCCTAAAGACCGCCTTCTTGTGCGATTCTCTAGGTGCCGCTTGAAAGCGAGCACACAAGCACACACTAAACATAATATCGGGCCTAGATGCGGTAAGATATAACAATGAGCCAATCATAGAACGATAATGAGATTGATCAATAGGTTTACCGTCCATGTCCGCGTCGAGATGGCAATTTGTCGCCATTGGAGTGCTTCTTGAGCTACTATCTCCCATCTCAAATTTCTTCAAGAGGTCCTTTGTGTACTTCTCTTGATAGATGAAGGTCCCCTCTTGAAGTTGCTTGATTTGGAATCCAAGGAAGAAGTTGAGCTCTCCAATCATTGACATCTCGAATTCCCTAGACATCATGGTGCCAAACTTATGGCTAAGAGATTTGTTAGTTGAGCCAAAAATGATATCATCAACATAAATTTGACAAATGAATAAATCCCCGTCGATGTGCTTGGTGAAGAGTGTAGTGTCCACCCTCCCGATCTTGAAACCTTGCATGACCAAGAAATCCCTTAGACGTTCATACCACGCCCTAGGTGCTTGCTTGAGCCCGTAGAGCGCCTTGTGTAACCTATACACGTGGTTAGGATTCCTCGGATCTTCAAACCCGGGAGGTTGCTCAACATAAACAAGTTCGTTAATATAGCCATTGAGAAAAGCACTTTTAACATCCATTTGATAAAGCATTATATTGTGATGTGAAGCAAAAGCAAGGAGTATGCGAATAGCCTCTAACCGAGCGACCGGAGCGAATGTTTCTCCAAAGTCTAGTCCTTCAACTTGTGAAAAACCCTTGGCCACAAGTCTTGCCTTGTTGCGGACCACGACGCCATTCTCGTCTTGCTTGTTCCGGTATACCCACTTCGTACCGATGATGTTCTTGTCCTTGGGTCGCTCCTCCAACACCCAAACTTCATTGCGGGTGAAGTTGTTGAGTTCTTCTTGCATGGCCATCACCCAATTTGGATCTTGGAGTGCTTCCTCTATATGAGTGGGTTCTACACACGAAACAAAAGAGTAGTGCTCACAAAATGAGGCGACATGGCGGGAACGAGTACTTACGCCCCTTGAAGGACTTCCAATGATTTGGTCCATTGGATGCGCCTTAGAGATGCGTCCATGCCTCATAAGTGGTTGTGAGCCACTTGGCGGTGGTGAAGCTTGTTGTTCCTCTTGTGGTTGGACTTGATCATGGACTTCTTCTTGTTGTTGGTGATGTGTGGCTTGTGAATCTTGCATTGGCAATGGATCATCTTTCTCTTCTTCTTCTACTTGAGGCGCCATGGGGGTGTTGTTGTTGGAACTTGAAGCTCCCCCTTGATCATGGCCCTCTTCAACTTCCGGCTTGATGTCTCCAATGGTCATGTTTTTCATGGCTTCTCGTAGAGGCTCATCATCTATTTCATCATGACCAAAACTCTCCTCTTGGGAGCCATTAGTCTCATCAAACTCAACATCACAACTTTCTTCAACTAGACCGGAGGTTTGGTTGAATACTCGATATGCTTTTGAGTTTGATGCATAACCAAGAAAAATACCAACATCACATCTTCTTTCAAACTTACCGAGCCTTTTCTTGCGGTAGATGTAGCATTTGCACCCAAAGACTCTAAAGTAGGAGATGTTGGGCTTTCTCCCAATGAGGAGCTCATATGGGGTCTTTTGAAGTAGTCGGTGAAGATAGACCCTATTTGCGGCATGGCACGCCGTGTTGATTGCTTCGGCCCAAAACTTCTCCGACGTGCCATAGTCATCAAGCATTGCTCTTGCAAGGGTGATAAGGGTCTTGTTCTTCCTTTCAATGACACCGTTTTGTTGGGGGGTGTATGTGGCCGAAAACTCATGCTTCACGCCTTCACGATCACACCACTCCCCAATGTTGTAGTTCTTGAACTCGGTGCCGTTGTCACTCCGGACATTGATGATGGGAAGTTGAAATTCCCTTTGAGCACGTTTGGCAAAGGTCTTGAAAACTTCCGAAGTTTCACCCTTGTCGCCTAAAAACAAAGTCCAAGCATATCGAGAATAATCGTCAACGATAACAAGACAATAGAAGTTACCACCAAGACTTTGATATGTGGATGGTCCGAAGAGGTCCATGTGGAGTAGTTCAAGTGGCTTGGAGGTTGACACCATTGTCTTCATTGGGTGGTGTGAAGCAACTTGCTTCCCGGCTTGACAAGCACTACAAGCTTGTTCTTCTCAAACGTGACATCCTTCACGCCGGTCACCATCCCAAGCTTGAACGACTTCTTAAGCTTGCTCATCCCAATGTGAGCAATGCGTCGATGCCATAGCCAACCCAAGCTTGTCTTAGTGAAAAGACAAGTGGTCAAGCTAGCATCCTTGTTGGAGAAGTCCACCAAGTAGAGATGTCCATGCCGAAATCCTTAGAAGATTAGTTCTTTGCTTGATTCACTAGTTACTATAACACCATTCTTGTCAAAGGTGCACGTTAGTCCAAGATCACATAGTTGTGCAATAGAAAGTAGATTGAAACTAAGTGACTTAACATATAGTACATTAGAAATGGACAAATCATGCGAAATAGCAATTTTACCTAAACCAATTACCTTCCCCTTTGAGTTGTCACCAAAGGTGACTTGTTCATGATTATCGGGGTTCTCTATGGTGGTGAACATACCATCATTGCCGGTCATATGTTGAGTGCACCCGCTATCGAGTACCCAATGTTTTCCTCCGGCTTTGTAGTTCACCTACACACATGAAGTTAGTTTTTGAGTTTAGGCACCCAAGCTAACTTAGGTCCTTGTATGTGTGATACAAGTGATTTTGGGACCCAAAGTTGCTTGGGGAGCTTCCCCTTCATGCCCTTAATGTCTTTGCCGATGAACCTTGCCTTCACCTTGCCACCTACTTTGCTTAAGAGATAGTGATAATCATGGAAAGTAGATTTGTAGTTAGGAGGCAATTTGGGAGAAGGACGGTTGGGAAGAGGACACTCCCTCGTGTGGTGTCCGGTGACCTCACAATGTTGGCAATAGGATCCAACTTCTTTGATGAAGCTTGTCCTAAGTTCCGGTGAGGGCACCTTTCCTTTGTTGAGCACCGGGAAGGATCCAAGTCCTCTCTTGTTGAAGCCTTTGGCTTGTTGGTAGAGGATTTCCTTGTGCTTGTCCTCCCCCTTGGAAAGTCTCACCACACTAGTGCGGAGACTTTCAATTTCGTCCATCAATTCCTTCTCCCTAAGGCTTGCTTTCAAAGGCAAAGACTTATCCAAAGTATTAGTGGCATGTGAAATAGTTGATACTTTGCCATCAAGGGTTTCCTTTTTCATGTTTTTCGTTTTTAGTTCAATTTCCTCATAAGCAAGGTTAAGCATTTCATGTTTTTGAACCAAGTCATTGTGCTTTCCCAAGAGTGCTTGGTTTGCTAAGTCAAGCTCATGATGATCAAGCTTGATTTGAGCATTTTCCTCCTCGATTTGCTTGACATGTGTTTTGAGCGTGTCATGCTCTTTAAGTATGGTTACATACTTGTCATGCAAATCGATCTTCGCACTCTCAAGTTTAGCACAAGCTTGTTCAAGTGCTTTAACTTTGCTCTTTTCCCTTTTTATGATGACATGATATTCATTAATCATAGATGCTAGTTCATCGGGGGAGAGCTCATCATCATCGCTAGAATCGTCACATACCTTAGAGTTACCTTTAGCCATGAGGCACATAGGAGGTGGACGAAGAGGTGAGTTGTCTTTGTCGACGACGGCAAGGCCCGCCAAGTTTTCTTCATCTTCACTTTCTTCATCGCTTGACTCTTCATCCGTGATCCACTCATTTGCCTCGCACATGAAGACTTTTTGAGGCCCTCTTCTCTTCTTTGGAAAGAGCTTGGTTTTCTTGCCCTTGTCAAATTTCTTCTTTCCAAAGGCGCGCTTGGGTTTGACCTCTTCTTCATCTTCATCACTTTCTTCTAGCTTTCTATACTTTCCTTTGTGGTTGTCCTTCCTCTTGTTGGGTCTTGGACAATCATATGATATGTGGCCTTGATCACCACAATTGTAGCATGTTTTGTTTTCATCTTTTCTTGGGAGGAAGGCTTTCTTCTTTGGATCAAAGGAGTATCCCTTCTTTGCGATTTTGGAGTTTAGACGTGAGAATTTTCTCATCATCAACGCAAGCTCATCATCGTCATCTTCGCTTGTTGCTTGCTCTTCTTCGCTTGAGCTAGGCTCAACCACTTTCTTTTTCTTGGGAGTTGTCTTCTTGGTTGAAGCCTTGAGAGCAATAGTTTTTGACGATGACTCCTCCATCATTCCAAGTACGCTCATCTCATGAGCATGAATTTCTCCAATGAGCTCCGAGACTTCAATGTTGTCAAGTGATTCCTTTTGGAGCATTGAGTTGATAATGTTGTACTTGGGCTTAGGTAGAAGCATGAGGATCTTGCGGTTGATAAGTCCCTTACCAAGAGAAGCAATGTCAAGTGCGTTAATCTCCTCAATGAGCACATTTAAGCGAGAAAACATTTGGTTAACATTCTCATGAGGAAGCATTTTGAATTCATCATACTTGGATTTTAGCAAGTGATATTTGAGTTCTTTAACACGAGATGAGCCCTCATGAATTTCAATTAGACATGCCCAAATTTCACAAGCTTTCTCCTTACTAGCAATTCTAGCAAAAACATCTTGACTTATGCATTCATAGATGGCATTTCTAGCCTTAGCATCCCATTTAATTTGATCACCAATATAAGTGTGATCTCCAAATCCCGCATGGGTCGCTTCCCAAACTTCGGGAGCAATAGCCTCTAGGTAGGCACGCATGCCTGCTTTCCAATAGGCA
Source organism: Tuctoria greenei (assembly GCA_036927565.1). NCBI lineage: Eukaryota > Viridiplantae > Streptophyta > Magnoliopsida > Poales > Poaceae > Tuctoria > Tuctoria greenei. The sequence goes on along the minus strand of JAYESD010000003.1, from coordinate 216,656,107 downwards.
AAGTTCTTGCCCTCGAAGGTAGGAACCGAACCCCCATTCTTGGCCATTTAAGCTCTCTAGCGGTGAAGCTAGAATGATCCAATGAGCAACAAGGCTCTGATACCAATTGTAAGGATCGAAATGCCCAAGAGGGGGGGTGAATTGGGCTTTCTTTCAAATTTTAAAACAATTAAGAACTAACAACCTCAAGCCCAATTCCCTATGCAATTAAACTATGCAATCAATGTAAATTAAAGTTGCGGAATGAAGATTGCATAAGGGTAAAAGGGAGAGGGATGCAAACGCTCAAGGGACACGGAGTTTATCCCGTGGTTCGGTAAGATCACAAGGATCTTCCTACATCCACGTTGTGGCACCCACCGAAGGGTTTTGCCACTCCCTAGTCACCGAGACAAGGGGCTTCTTCACTATTCTTCTCCGTTCGCCAACCTTGGCAAGGTGGAGCTCAAGCCTTGTACACTTTTGGGATCCTCCGGGCTTCCACAATCCTCTTGGCAAGCTCCGGAAGTTGCACACACCAAGGGACACTCCCTTATGGCTCTCACTACACTAGAGACTCCAATCACCAAGAATGGAGGCACCCAAGCACTATCTCTAGCTAGTTCTAGCCTATCTCTTGGTGTACAAATGATGAACAAATGATGTGAAAGTGGTTGCTCTATTGCTTGAATGCTCTAGGATGTGTAGAGTATGTCTGGGCTTCAAGTCTTGTCGATTTGACAGGTTGAAGGGGTATAAATAGCCAGCCTCCACGAGATAGCCGTTGGAAAAGTAGGCTGACATCACTTCTCTGCGAACACCGGATGATCCGATGTCTCCCCTTCAGTTATCATCGGTCAAAGCCAAATTAGCTGATGTCACTGTGTCAGATATGACCGTTGTTAGACCGATGTTGATCTGTCTTCTCATCGGATGATCCGGTGGCTCTTCCTCCAGAACTTTGCTTGATCTTGAGGCTCACTGGAGTGATCGACCGATGTATGTAAGTCTGTACATCGGATGATCCGGTGCTTCACTTGGTCCAATGGTATTGCAATCTGTGATGATGGACCGATGTCACTGAGCCACTCACATCGGATGATCCGGTGAGTGCATTTTTCTGAGGTCTTCTTCTTCAGTTGAACCAACTCGACCGATGTGTGTCAACTCAAAGACCATCGGATGATCCGGTGTGTTCAACTTGTTGACTTCGAGTTGTTTTGAGTTGTTCTTTTGGAATTTTGAACTTGTGACCTCTTTGACATTTGTTTGAAGTGTTGTTTTGATTGTCTTCAAGCATTGAGTGATATCAAGTTAGAGCTTTCACTTCTTGTCTTCATATTATTTGATTTGATCTCATTCGTTGATTTTTATATGGGTCTCCAATGTAATTTTGATTTCATTTGATTGAGTGTTATTGAGACCTTGCATTCACAAATTCATTAGTAATATCGAATGGTTGTCATTAATCACCGAAACCGTACCTCATGGGGCCTAGATGCTTTCACGTGTCTACCGTCAACTTTGCCTGTGGTGTTATTGGAGCTGCGCTATCCCTTTTGCTTAGTTTGCTTAGTTGTTTAATTAGTTTATTTCCGCTGCATTAGTTGAACTTGTCATTAGTATTCAATAGAGTTTGTATTCGAGGATATAATGAATTATGTAATAAGAGTACTTATTTAATAATTTGAGCTGTGGTAATTATCTAGTTATCATTTGTGAATCACTCGTGTATGTGTGTTGAACATCCTTGGCACACATATGCGTTAGCTTGGTTCATTTTCGGAACCGGGCGTCACAGATTGGTATCAGAGCCACAAGTTGACCGTAGGATGCAACCTAGATAGAATGGACACTTTAGAGCACATAGGAGCACTCAGGAATCGATGTGTTTTTGCTTGGAGTGTTGTTTGCTATATATATTGTTTGCTTGTGTGCTTAATAGAGGATTTTGGGATGCCTTAGCATTGCCATGTCCACCTAGGCTAGTGTAGCTAGTTGGTTAGCTTCATATCCCTTGATGTATATAGTTGGGGACGTTTCTAAATTCTTACCTATTGCTCTCCTTTAGATGGTGAGGACTCGCAATCAGAGGGATGTCAATGGTGAGGAGGAGAACTATGGAGTACCTCAGAACAACAACGGACAAGGACCTGATCATGGAGCCATCAATATCGAGCAGCTACTGGCCATGCCAAACAAGCTCATGCAGACCATGATACAAACTATGGGACAGCTGCAGGCTGGCAATAACAACAATCAACCCCACATGCCTCCACCGCCACCCCCGCCTCCTCATAACCAATTGGGAGAGTTTATGAGGACTAGGCCGCCAACCTTTGCTCAAGCCGCAGACCCTATGGATGCGGATGATTGGCTCAAGTCCGTGGAGAAGAAACTTGCCATTGTCCAATGCAGTGACCGGGAGAAGGTCCTATTTGCTTCTCATCAACTAGTTGGAGCAGCTGCCGATTGGTGGGATGATTATTGCAATGCTCATGAGAACCAAGAGAGGATCACCTGGGCGAAATTCAAGGAGAGTTTCCGTTCTCATTATGTGCCCGAAGGTGTAATGATCTTGAAGAGGCAAGAATTCGAGAACTTAAGGCAAGGAAGATCAAGCGTGAGTGAATATCTCAATAAGTTCACTCAACTCTCAAGATATGCGTCTGAGGATGTTAGTCGGGAAAACCGGAAGAAATATTTGTTCATGAGGGGATTGAACAATGAAATCCAAGTGCAACTACTCAATTGTGATTATGCCAATTTTCAGAAGCTTGTGGACAAAGCAATTGTGGTTGAGAACAAGATCCGTGAGATGGAGCAAGAAATCAAAAGGAAGGCGCCATATCAAGGACATCAACAAGGAAGTAATGTGCGCCCTCGCTTTGCGCCGCCTAGTGCGCCTCATTACAGCTCCTCTATTCCTGCTCAGCGCCCTGGTTATGCACCACGCCCAACTCAGTTTGTGCAGCAGCGCCCTATCATGCAAGCAATACCTTATGCGCCTCGTGCTGATTTTCCTGGAGCCAATGTTCAAACCAAGCTCGTCCCAATAATTCTGGTGGAGTTAAGAAGTGTTATACTTGTGGAGAAGCTGGACACTTTGCGCAACAATGTCCTAAGTCAGGCCTTGGTCAAGGAAGCAATGCGTCGAGGCGAAACCCAAGACCCAATGGAGGACAACCACAAGGAAGTCGTGGACAGCAGAGTTTTGCTCGTGGCAACGTGAACCATGTCTCTACAGAGGATGCTCAACAAGCGGATGACGTGGTCATTGGTATGTTTCTCGCCAACTCCAACCCCGCGACTATGTTATTTGATTCTAGAGCATCGCATTCATTCATTGCATCGAAGTATGTTGCCAAGTATAGTTTGCCTATCTCTCATATGAAGTTTACTCTGTTGGTTAAGTCTCCTGGAGGAGAGATGAGGACAAATATAGTATGTCCAAAAGTAAGCCTTAGAATAAGGGGGGTAGACTTCTCCGCCAACCTCATTGTTTTATATTCTCAAGGGTTGGATATTATACTTGGTATGGACTGGTTGAGGAAGCACAATGGAGTTATTGAGTGTGCCACAAAGACGGTGAAGTTGACTAATGAAGAAGGGATCACCGTAGAATTTGAAGCAACCCAACATGCACCGAAGCAATTAGAGCTGAATCATATGGACGGTGTCGCAATTGAGGAGATTCCGGTGGTGTGTGAATTTTTGGATGTTTTTCCGGACGAGTTGCCAGGTATGCCACCCGATCGAGACATTGAGTTTGTTATTGATTTAATACCTGGAACTGCACCTATAGCTAAGAGGCCGTATAGGATGCCTCCTATGGAATTAGCAGAGCTCAAGAAGCAAATTCAAGAGCAATTAGAGAAGGGTTTTATTCGCCCAAGCTCTTCACCTTGGGGAGCGCCCGTTCTATTTGTGGACAAGAAGGATGGATCCCAAAGGATGTGCGTGGATTACCGAGCTCTCAACGAGGTAACAATCAAGAACAAGTACACCTTGCCCCGCATAGAAGACTTGTTTGATCAGATGAAGGGTGCTTGTGTCTTCTCTAAGATTGATTTGAGGTCGAGATACTTTCAAATGAAGATTAGACCATCAGACATACCCAAGACAGCTTTTAGGACACGGTATGGATCTTATGTGTACACCGTGATGTCTTTTGGATTGACAAATGCGCCTGCCTACTTTATGTACCTCATGAATAAGGTCTTCATGGAGTACTTGGATAAGTTCGTTGTGGTGTTTATTGATGATATTATGATCTACTCGAAGGATGAGAAGGAACATAAGGAACACTTAGGGCTTACATTGCAGAAGCTACGAGAACACTAATTGTATGCCAAGTTCAGTAAATGTCAATTCTGGTTACGGGAAGTTTCTTTCTTAGGCCACATTATTTCCGAAGGAGGAGTATCGGTTGACCCCGGAAAAGTGAGAGACGTGTTGAAGTGGGAGCCGCCGCAAAATGTCAAGGAAATATGGAGTTTTCTTGGGATGGCTGGATATTACCGTCGGTTTATTAAGGATTTTTCCAAGATAGCCAAGCCTATGACGGAGTTGCTAATGAAGGAAAAGGCGTTCCAATGGACTGAAGCTTGTCAAAACAGTTTTGAGGAGTTGAAGAAGAGGTTAACAACAGCCCAGTTTTGGTATTGCCAGATGTAAGCAAGAGTTTTGATATTTATTGTGACGCATCAAGACAAGGACTCGGATGCGTGCTTATGCAAGAAGGTCAAGTGGTCGCCTATGCGTCAAGACAATTGAAGAAACATGAGCAGAACTACCCGACACACGATTTGGAACTTGCAGCCGTGGTACATGCATTAAAAATTTGGAGACACTATATTCTTGGACATAGGTGTGAAATTTATACGGATCACAAGAGTCTTAAGTATATTTTCACACAGACAGATCTGAACTTGAGGCAACGAAGATGGTTAGAGCTCATCAAAGATTATGATTTGGGGATCAACTATCATCCGGGGAAAGCCAATGTAGTGGCCGATGCTTTGAGTAGAAAAGGAGTAAGTCATCAACTCACGGTTCGAGAGTTACCATTCGAGTTATGTAAGGAGTTTGAACGGTTGAACCTCGGGTTTGTAAATGAGATGGAGATGATGGAGTTAAACCCAACCTTGGAGCAAGAAATTCGAGAAGCACAAACCACGGATGAGGAGATCAAGGAAACCAAGGAAAGGATCGAGGAAGGGAGAGAATTCAGATTTGATGAAGACGAACATGGTACCTTATGGCTTGGAAAGAGGATCGTTGTGCCTAATGTAAAGCATATTCGAGAGACAATATTAAAGGAGGCACATGACTCGCCGTACTCAATTCATCCCGGTTGTACAAAGATGTACAAGGACTTGAAGACATGCTATTGGTGGGCCAACATGAAAAAGGACATAGCCGAATATGTCGCATTGTGTGATGTGTGCCAACGAGTTAAAGCAGAACACCAAAGGCCAGCTGGGTTATTGCAACCATTAAAGATTCCAGAGTGGAAGTGGGAAGAAATTGGAATGGACTTCATAGTTGGGTTACCCCGTACTCAGTACGGGTATGACTCAATTTGGGTGATTGTGGATCGCTTAACCAAGTCAGCTCATTTTTTTCCTGTGAAGACCAAATATACAGCTGCACGATTGGCCGAAATATACATGGAGCATATTTTGTGTTGACATGGAGTCCCTAAGAAGATAGTCTCGGATAGAGGTTCTCAATTTACCTCCAGATTTTGGCAAAAATTGCATGAAGCTTTGGGAACGAGGTTGAATTTTAGTTCCGCATATCATCCTCAAACGGATAGACAAACCGAGAGGACCAATCAGATTTTGGAGGACATGTTAAGAGCTTGTGCATTAAAGCATGGGAAAAGCTGGGATAAAAGCTTGCCATACGCAGAATTTTCATACAACAATAGTTACCAAGCCAGCTTGAAGATGTCACCATATGAAGCACTTTATGGGAGGAAGTGTAGGACACCTTTATTCCGGAATGAGGCAGGATAAACTCAAGTATTTGGTCCGGATGTGTTGCAAGAAGCCGAAAAGCAAGTCCAAATAATTCGTGAAAACTTGAGGGCTGCCCAATCAAGACAAAAAGGCTATGCGGACAATAGGAGAAGGAAATTAGCCTTTGAAATAGGAGATTTTGTTTACCTCAAGGTGTCACCTATGAGAGGTCATAAGAGGTTTAACATAAGAGGCAAGCTCGCACCTCGTTATATTGGACCGTTCAAGATTTTGGACAAACGAGGAGAAGTGGCATATCGACTTGAGCTGCCGGCGTATCTCTCCGATGTACATGACGTGTTTCACGTGTCTCAACTCAAGAAGTGTCTCAGGTTACCGGAAGAACAAGTGCCGATGGATGAATTAGAACTTCAAGAGGATTTGTCTTATGACGAGCAACCTATCAAGATCTTGGATGTGAAGGAAAGGGTCACGAGAAATAAGAGGATTCGTTGGTGTAAAGTGCAATGGAAACACCATACAGAAGCCGAAGCTACGTGGGAACGTGAAGAAGACCTGAAGGCAGAATTCCCACATCTTTTCTCCACGCTATCGAATCTCGAGGGCGAGATTCACTTTAAAGGGGTAGGTTTGTAACACCCTCAATTTTCGCATCATGCATTGCATACATGTTCATGCATTAAACATTAGTAGGATAAAAGAAAGATAATAAAAGATAAAATATACAAATGTATGTAGCAAAAGAAGAAAATAATAATTTTAGCCTAAAACTTGTAATAGGGAATAAGTATAAAAATAATAATAAATATATATATAAATATATGTATATAAATAATATATATAATAATCATATACATATAAAAAAATAATTATATAAAAAAATAAATAAATAGTAATATATTTATAAAAAAAGAGAAAAAGAAAAAAAAGAAAGAAAACCGCCGGCCAGGCCGCCGACCGGCCCAGCCAGCACCGACACCCCAGCGCCCTGGGCCCCGCCTGTCCCCCACGCCCGTGCGCGGCCCCGCCTCCCGCGCGGAGTCTCCCGCTCGCCCCGCCGCCCGAGCACCCGACCGGCCTACCCCGCGCTCCCACGCGAGCCCCGAGCCCCGCTCGCCCCGACCCTGCCAGGCGCGATTCCTGCCGCCCGCTCGATCCCCTCGCACCCCGCGCCAGCCGCCTGCCCGGGCCCCACCCCGCGCCTCGCTCCCGTCCCGCGCAGCGCCCCTGGACCCCATGCCCCGCGATTCCCACGCCGATCTCCCGCGCTTCCGCACCGCAACGCACGCCCAGCACCGACGCCCCGAATCCCGGTACGAGTCGGTACCGATTTTTACCGATCTCGTCACCTATAAAAGCACTGTAGGCCCTCGTTTTCCCCGATCCCAGAAAGCCACGCCGCCAGAGACGCCCAGGGAGGAGCCCTAGCCGCCGGTAGGGAGAAGAAACAGAGGAAACCAGAGGCTGCGCCCAGGGGAAAAAGGGAAGAAAAAAGAGGGGAAGGAGAGGAAGAAAAAGAGGAGGGCCCCACCGTCTGCCAGAGATCGTCACCGTCGTCATGCCGCCGAAGTACTGCTGCGCCATCCACTTCGTCTACGTTGCCTTCGTCCCTCGATCTTCGAAGCCATCGCATCTACGGTAGGATTCATTTTTCCAATGCGAATTTTAGCGACGTATTAGATCTAATAGACGTAATTTAATCGTAGTTGCACCATGAATTTATTTTCAGCAGCATTAATCCACTCTAAAACCCCCATAAACTCGTATGAACACGTATGAACTAGTTGCATCTAATTAATAAACAACCATAGTTAATTACTTAATTGGTCCTTGCATGCATGTATATCATCGCATGTTGATTAATGTGTGTGCATCATGTTGACTTGTATGCATTTTCTTGTATGTGTGATCACGAGTAGAGGGAAGTGCTCAAGAGATCGCGTACGAGGATTTCCAAAATCAAGACTTCGAAGCGCTTGAGCAACCCTATCCGCCGGAGCAAGGCAAGTGTCCTTGAAGCATATTGATCCTATTTTTAAAATAAATGTTTTGTTTGCAAACTGCATGCTTGTGTCAAATTGATGGGAATCCTATGGTAGGAAGTTTACTAGATTTGTTTGACCACCCTTGTCACCTGGAATTTATGGTAGAGAGTCGGGAAGGGTTTTTACCTTTTGCATCACTTAATTAATTGGGATGGGAAATCACTATATTATTTAATTATGCATTAATGGTGTATGGATTAACATGAACTGGTCAATATGGTATGGTAATGGGTGATCTAAGCAAGCTTGGTATGTGGATGGATTGGATGTTATGGTGGTTTGCTTGCTTTAGATCTAAGGACCGGTTCATGCGAGAATAAGCCAGGACCAGTGCCACCACGAGGCCAAGTATGGGTGCGGCGTAGCTGATTAATTAGGGCTTTGCTAGTGCTGTTTGGACCATTGTGGATGCTCGGGGAAGGGGTAGTCGGATTGGGTTTGATGGTGATTGGTGGGACTACCCTGGGATCCGAATGGCTCAAGAGGGGGCCCTTGGTTGAAGATGTGCTCAGTTGGAGGCATCGCCACCGGTGAAACCTCAATGGGGTCTAAATAGGCTAGTAATCCCTTTGTAAAGGCTATTTTGTGATCTCTTGGCCACACACCAATGGAAGTGTGTAATGTGACCGACGGTTCATGGGCATAAGGGAGGTTCTTAGTCGCCGAAAGGTGATGAAATCACGAACACGTGGGTAAAGAGGTACAAACTCTGCAGAGTTAAATAAAACTATCATGATAGCCGTGCTCCCGGTTATGAGCACCTGGGCAACTTCCATGATTAGAGGGAAATTGGGATTTGGAATGGTTATGGTTTGGTAATGGTTATGGTTGATATTATGATTATGGTTATGGTTATGGGATGGAATTATTGTTTATGACATTGATTATGATTATTGGCAATGGTAAATTATGGACTGGTATTATGATGGTTACATGGTTTATGATGGATTTACTTCACATAAATATGAGACATTGCTTTTCCAAATGGTTTTACTGTACTTTTCAGCACTTAGCCATTATTATTGTCGTCATTTGAATCAGCCACATGTCATACTTTCCACACTTGCTGAGTACGACATGTACTCACTCTTGCAATTCCCCCACCCCAACAGTTGCAGGTCAGGATTGGGAGTTTAATGGTGATAATGCGGAGTTCTAGGTCGTGTCTACCGTCAACTTTGCCTGTGGTGTTATTGGAGCTGCGCTATCCCTTTTGCTTAGTTTGCTTAGTTGTTTAATTAGTTTATTTCCGCTGCATTAGTTGAACTTGTCATTAGTATTCAATAGAGTTTGTATTCAAGGATATAATGAATTATGTAATAAGAGTACTTATTTAATAATTTGAGCTGTGGTAATTATCTGGTTATCATTTGTGAATCACTCGTGTATGTGTGTTGAACATCCTGGGCACACATATGCGTTTGCTTGGTTCATTTTCGGAACCGGGCATCACAGTAAACATTAATAGCAACTCACTAAGAAGTTTTACCTCAGAATTGCATTAATCATGCATATAATGGCGTATTGAGTACTATATGAGCATTATTTTATTGAATTGTGTGTTTTGCATGTTTGTCGCTCGGAATAGAAGGTGTTGCCGTAGAGAGTGATTTCGAGGACCTACAGAACCAGAGTTTCAAAGCATTTGATCCAAATGAAGCTCAGGAGCAAGGCAAGTGTCTTTGACCATATTGATCCTGTTTTAAATGTTTTGTTTGCAAAATTGCATGCTTGTGTTGAAATTTATGGGAAAACCCAATTGTAGGAGTTTACTAGTTTTGTATGACCACCCTTGTTGCTTGAACACTATGTAGAGAGTCGGGAAGAGTATTTTACATGTTTTGCTTCGCAATGCTCAACTGGGTTTGGGAAACAATCAAATGGCTTAATTGTGAACTATTGAACACATGAATGATGAGAATTGATAATAATGACCCTTTAGCAACATAGTGCCTAGGGATCTAACCAAGTTGGTAATGTGGATTGGGTTGGACTCTTTTGGTGGTTTTGCTTGCTTTAGATTTAAGTACCGGTTCGTGGAGCGACCATCCAGGATTTACAGTGCCACCACAGTGCCAAGTATGGGTGCGGCTTAGATGACTAATTAGTGTATTGCCAGTACTATTTGGACCGTTAAGAAGGCTCGGAGAAGGGGTAGTCAGATGGGTTTATAGAGATTGGTGGGACTACCCTGGGATCCAAATGGCTCACGAGGGGGCCCTTGGTTGGATGTGCTCAGTTGGAGACATCACCACCACTGAAACCTCAGTGGGGTCTAAATAGGCTAGTAATCACTTTGTAAAGGCTATTTTGTGATCTCTTGGCAACACACCAAAGGAAGTGTGAGTCAGCATAACTGAGATTCCAAAGTCATCGCAAGGTGATGAAATCACGAACCTGTGGGTAAAGTGGTACAACCTCTGCAAAGTGTGTTTAAAACTATTTTGATAGTCGTGCTCCCGGTCATGAGCAACCTGGACCCTCACATGATTAGAGTTTGGACTTTAACATGGTTTAATGGCTGAAATTGAACTGGGAATTGGTATTTGTTTAATAATTGGCTTTGGTATATGAAATTGATGAAAATGAGATATATGAGCAGTCATGAGTTGATCATGGATTATTATTGCTGGAATTGGTTATTTAAGTTGAAATTGATGTTATTTGGGTTATTATGGGATTGACCTCACTTAATAATGATATAATTGCATTTTCATCTATTTTGAATGTACTTTTATGCAATTAGCCCATTTTGAGTACCAGGAGGTTTTTAAGGAGTACTAGGCACGCGTGTTACCGTCAAGCTTGCCTGTGGAGTTTAGAGTCATTAGTGTTTAGTTTTTCCACTGTAGTTATTTAGAGCTTGTATCCGAGATTATTTTGTTTATAATATGTACTATTATTAGTATTATTATTCGAGACATGGTTATAATCTGTTTATCATTTGTGAATCACTTCTGTATGTGTGTTAAACATCCTGAGCACACATATGCATTATTCTTGGTTCATTCTCGAAACCGGGTGTCACAAACTACCACGACTGAAGATCGATGATCCAGTTTATGGAGTAGAGTACATGATTGTTATGCTGATGAATTTTGAAATTGAGTACAAGTAACATTTCTTTCATCTCTTCCTTCCTCTTCTATACTTGCCATTACATTCATTAACAAATTTTCCTTTAAACGGGATGTCATCGAGCAGCAGCAGATGATAGGGGGCAGAGGCACGAAGCTTTCTACCACCCAGAGCCACGAGAGGAGATGAGGTGTTCCAGAACAGTCAGCTTAGTGGGGTTAGACGAGCTCAGTTGGTGAGCCATCTACTGCAGTCGTCACATGGACCTGTACAACGGTCATGACAGGTAAAGAACATTTAATTAGATAAATTATATAAGTAATTCTTTATTCTATAAAATAAATATTTAAAATTGTTAGGACGACTCTACGTCCGAGGACTCAGAGCCTTGGATGCCTCCTTCTTCGGTGCCTCCTTGTTCGGAGCCAGTGCAGTCGGGTGACCCCACTTCTGGGTCACCTGATGTGGAGTCGGCTTCACAGAAGCGGAGTAGGATGTGGCTCCGCCTGCGGCTCCTACAAACCCAAATGATTAGATTGTTATTCATCTTATTGGTGATAGGTAAGTAAATCTTTAACAATTCAATTAATATTTTTAGGATTATATATATATATATATATATATATATATATATATATATATATATATATACTAATTGAGAATCGTGTATCAGGTCTTGGGAGGATTGTTCGTTCACGGGTCAAGAAAACCACCAGCACGTGAACGGTGTCGTGCTCGTCTAGTCTGTTTGTACTACCCCGATGTAGTGAACAGACACACTACCACGTCTTGGGACGATTATGCTACACCCAAGACCTTGCTCACGACAACCACCAGGAGGCTGTGTGACACGACTTCATGGTATGTATGAACAATATTTGTGTAATACAAATTTATTATAAGTTAAATACATTTACTTGTATATTTGTTCTTCCAGGCTCGGTACCGTTTGGAAAACGAGGCCCGGCAGACAGGCCACACTCGTCTCATCTTCCATAAGTGCGCCAGGAAGCTCGTGACGTAGTCACTATTGACGGCTCACATTCAAGCTATGAAGGTGTACTTCAAGTTGCATTCGGAAGAGGGTCAACCGGTGAAGTACAGGGAAGCGACCGACAAGTACTTGACGGAGGCGCAGTACGTAGAGGTAAAGTGTTTATTTTACTTTGCTTCATTATCTGATTGTGATCAATGTTTTCATTTAATAATAAATGTGTGCAGGTTGGTGTAGCGTGGCTTGACAGCTGTTCAGAAGCGTACCATGTCTTGTGTGCTCGTTGGGGGAGCCAAGACTTCCAGGGAGTGTCTAAAACCCGTCAAGAGAGTAGAGGGACGAACGGAAAACACCGTTTGGGTGGGGACGACTACATACGTCTCGCTAAACGGATTGTAAGTGTGACTTGAATTCAAAAACTTCGTCACATCATAAACCTACACAGAAAAGCACAACATTGATACGATTACTTAGAATGGATAAACGTATGACTAAAAAGTAGCAACAACATACTACTGAAGACCTAGAGTCATGTCTTAAACTAGCTGAAAAGAGAGAAACCCTTAGCATACTACAACTCCAGCTAAATATATACAACAAGGTGCAATCACTACAATTCTGGCTAAAGTTAGTCTCCAAGGTGCTTGTCCTACAACTTTGGTGAAATTAGAGATAGAAGAATACTGACCTGACTATCACACGCTACCTCGTCGGCACTCATGGCAGCTCCATCGATGGCAGCACCCACTGCGAAAAAACAGTCTGCTGTCCTGCGGTCATAGCCTGTAAATACAAAACAAATCATTATACATGTCATTTATATATTAAAAATGTTAAGTACAACATTAAGAACTTATCTGCATGGCAGCTTGCCACTGTAGCATGTACGAGTTTTGATACTCGTCCCTAGCCTTAAGAGCTGCTACCTGCATCTTGTCCTTAGCATTGAGCGCCTTGTCCCTAGCCCCTAGCGCTTCTTTCGTCCTCTGGAGCTCCTCCTGAACACTTTGGAGCTCCAGATCTCAGCCCGTACGACTGCTGCTGGACCCGCCTTGCTGCGATGAAGAGACTCTCGAGGAAGCCCACGCCTGCCTCGAGTCAACCACTCCATCGAAGATGGCTAACCTGCACAACGAAGTAAGATTATTAAATTTTTGTATCTCAAAGTTCGTGATAGTAAATTAAAAATAATGAAAATCACTGTCCGTGAGGTTTCCCGCCATCGATTGCATACGCGGCTTGGGGGACGATTGGCGTGCTTTGCCAATCGTACTCTTCGCCTCAAAGCCTCCATGCCTCCTGCCCGTACTTTGCCTAGAAATACAGAAAAATAACATCATCAAAATTATTAAAGAGAATTCAATTAAGTTAACAAAATAACTCACCAACGTTTGAATCGCCGTATGAGAAGACAACTTGTCAGGTTGCGACGGTTCACTTCCCAAGTGACAACATTGTTCATCTGCACTTGACTCAATCTTGGGAATTGATTTGCAAAATGTCCTGTCTGACCACAAGCATAGCAAATCTTTCCACCAGTGGTGCTTGCAAAATTAGGGCGAGGCTGGTCTGAGCATAGGAAGGCATATTTGGGCGTGGCGTAGGCTGCATAGGTAAGCGAGGTGCTTGCATGGGTGGCTAAGGCTGCATAGGCTATTGCAGTCGCGGTGGATAAGCAGGGCGGTATGCAGCAGCAGATGGGTTATAATATGGTGCAGCAGATGGTGCATAGCCAGGATAGATATTGCTTTCTTGCGGCTGTCCCTGATATGGCATTTTCCTCTTATGATCTAGCTCCATCTCACGGATCTTGTTCTCAACCACAATGGCCTTGTCAACCAGCTTTTGAAAGTTTGCATAGTCAGCATTGAGCAACTGAATTTGAATTTCATTGTTGATACCCCTCATGAATAGATATTGCTTCCTGCTATCCGTGCCGATGTCCTCTGGAGCATATTGAGACAGTTGAGTGAATTTATTGAGGTATTCACTCATGCTCATCCTTCGCTGCCTGAGGTTTTCAAATTCTTGCCTTCTCAGTATCATGACTCCCTCTTGCACATAGTGAGAACCGAACTTCTCCTTGAATTTAGCCCAGGTGATTCTCTCTTGATTTTCATGGGCATTGCAAAGAGATTCCCACCAGTCTACAACATCTCTCATCAACTGGCGTGAGGCAAAAAGAACCTTCTCTCTGTCACTGCACTGGACAATAACAAGTTTCTTCTCAACAGACTTCAACCAATCATCATCTTCCATTGGATCTGTGGCTTGAGCAAAGGTAGGTGGCCTAGTCCTCATGAATTCTCCCAAACGGTTGTGGTGTGGCAGGGGTGGCGGTGGTGGAGGCATGTGGGTCTGATTGTTGTTGCCAGCTTGCAGCTGTCCCATTGTCTGTATCATGGTCTGCATGAGCTGGTTTTGCATAGCCAGTAGCTGCTCATGGTTGATAGCTCCCTAGGCAGGTCCCTGGTTGTTCTAAGGTGCTTCATTGCTCTCCTCTTCACCATTGGCATTCCTCTAGCTGTGAGTCCTCGACATTGGTTGGTGAAAGAATAGTAGATACATAATAATTTAGAATTTGAAAAGAATGCCCCAACTATATGCATCAAGGTATGGGTAACTAAACCACTCCTTTATTAATACTATAAGCCCTATTAGAGGATGTGGATGAGGATCCCACAACTCTCTACTACGTGCGGATGTGGACAAAACGCTAATTGTCCCACAACTTGCACCAAGCACACAAGCACAAGCACACACCACGAAATTTAGCAAACCACACTAAACATGACTAAGATGATCTAAACGCTCCTCTAACTTCTAAACAAGAGACCTAGACTTAATTGTGTGAACTGTGGCTGTGAGACGACGAAGACGACGGCGGCGGCGAGGCATACATGGGCACACACCAATGTGAGTTGGCCGTCCATGTAGGCGCTGGAGAGGTTTCTACACCATTGAATTCCACGGTGGCACAGACTTCCTCTTGCTTCTCCATGATGAACAACTTCTTATGGAGGTAACGAATATCTTCCATAGCATCAACATAGCGATTTCCCAAATTCACCAATACTTCCTGAGATTTGTCAATGGCACGAGAACTGATTTGAGCTCCATCTTGCGGCTTTAAGACTTCCCATGTCCCCTTCTTGCGTTGTGGGTGCAGCGCAAAGCTGGCACCTCCAACCTTCTCCCGATGGATGTGGAACAATCTAGTGAGTGCATCCCAAGCGACATCATCAATAGCTTGCTCCCTGGTGCTTCTCCATGTGGATGCAAAGTTTCGGGTAACCACCTCGTCTCTAGCAAGAATAGTAACTTGAGCCCTCCATTCTTCACATCCATGGTGGGAGATCCTCTTAATATAATATTCTGGATGCATCTTGCATAAATCAAGGAACTCCTTCAATTGCTTGGCTGCAAAACCTTCATCAGTGCCATCGGAACAAAATTCTCAGGCATCACAATAAACTATGCATTTATCCTCCTTTCTGGCTTCACTAGGCTGCGATGCGTTCCCTTGGGCTTCAGGTACCTCCTCTTGTTGTTCCTCCTCATTTTGGGCTTCATCTTCATTCCCATCATGTGTATCATCCTCCTCTTCTTTGCTATGATAGCATTACACCATTTCAGGGTCTTCCTCTTCCTCATCATCATTATAGGACTCCACCATTTTAGGGTCTTCTCTGTCGTGTTGGAATTTCTAACAATAGTTTCTAACAGGTTTGAACAGGTTTTGAATTGATTTGAGTCAATTTGGAATTAATTCAACACATTTTAGTTTCAGAAACCGGACTAGTCTACTGTTAGGGACCGGACTAGTCCGCACTACGCAGACAGCAAAAATAGTGTTTTTCAGATTTGTGAGAACTGGGGTTGAATTGACGTAGAAACTTGGATGTAGAGGGCATACCACATGTTTAGAGATCCAAAGATCAAGGTTTTGGGCGTGGCACTTGGAAGTTGACGATTAGGGCTTGATGAAGATTTTGTATGAAGAACGTCAATTCGTCGAAAAGTCCATGAAGTTCGATCTTGGTTGGCCCTTCTTCGTCTTATCCTTCTTCTCCTTGCCTCTGGACTTGATCTTGACGATGACACAATGCAAAAGTGGCAGCAAGGGGTTTTCAATTGGAGTGGAGAGGTGTGGGGTGTTGAGTTGTTTATATAGGGGTGGTGAATTAGGGTTTTGGGGCGAATTCCAAGTAGAATTTAGTGAGGGACGTGTAGGGGTCGTGGTGGGGTCCACTTGGGCTCCTCTGAGGTTGGGCACGAAGTTCTTGGGCCCAAATTAGGCAAGTACACAAAAACAAATTGTGGAGAATTAACATAATTAAAGTTGTTTTCTGAGGGCCAGACTAGTCCGCAGTAGGAACCGAACTAGTCCATTTGGCAACAGAGAAGATCGGACAAGTCCAACCGGACAAGTCCATGGAACATCAGAGACTTAACTGGACTAGTCCACACATCTTGCAGGACAAGTGCGAACTCTAAAGAATACTGAATTTTTCTAAATGAAATTGAGGACACTGGACTAGTCCGAGGTTATGGCCGGACAAGTCCGCACTTCTGAAGAAAATTGAATTTCCTGATGATATGGGTACCGGACTAGTCCGGTTCAGAGGCCGGACAAGTCCGCACCCTTACAGACTGAAATTTACTTTTTAGCCCTAAATTCATTTTAATCTTGTTCCTTTTTACATGGCTTAATGTTAAACATGTATGAGGATGTATGCAATGCATTATGCATGAAAATGAGGGTGTTACATAGTTGTCCGTTTTCGTTTTCATTTTCGCACCTTAGGAGTCTCTACATCTTCTGTATCTCCAACTAAATCATTGTTGATGGCTGTTATATACCAATTACGTCTGTTAATATAACTCAATTATGTGAAGGAAATATCATTTCTTGCACACATCACCTTTCTACTTAACCTATTTCCACTTGTCCTTGGAGAAATTGGTGCATGCAGGTATTTTATACAGAATTGAAGTGAAACAAGGGGATGGATCTTATAAAAATTCATCCTAGCCAATCAAGCACTGACATGTGGCACCACATGGATCAAATGGCCCACAAAAAGAAGTATCCTAGGCCATACAACGGTATACACCCTATATCAGTCAATGGGACCCACCTAGAAGCCACCTAGAGAAAGCACATGCCGTTTGGAGCCAAGACCAGGTCAGCAGACCCCATTCCTAGCGCCAAACGCGGTCAAACAACACGTGTTGGATCCTCTCAGCTTGATTTCTAGGGTATGTGTTCTCCATTTTTTGTTCTATCTTTCAACCATTCATGAATAGGAGATGGCATAAGCCCCATGATGACTTAAGATGGGTGAAGAACCATGCCAATTTGACTTAAGATGGGTGAAGTACCACTTGAGCATCATTCTATTATATACACCAGTTCTCTTAGTCCATTGTGGAGTTAGGCTATAGAAAGGAGAGCCTCTAGTCCCAAGTCCAAATTGGAAAAAGGTATGGCTCATGTATTTCTTCTTATATTTGTGACTTTATGCATAATAAAGATATTATCTTTAGTCTTCTTTTATTCATATACTTTGATAAAACGTTTCTTGTTTGATTGTGGATTCCATGTATGTTGTAGGAATAGTCTTTATGATCATGCCTTAATGTCATTATACTATCATCATAAACACTATAAACCCGCACTATAGTCTAAGTAGTTATGATATGCATGTTAATATGAATAACTTATGCTATGTCTCAACATTGGTTCAACGATGTTCAGGTTAGTCGTTGCCTTAGGATGGCTTGTGCCGTGGCTCCTAAGGTATTTACTTAATATGCTAGCATGGTGCTAGGATAGTTAGGTAGCGTTGGATGTCTCGTAGACCCACAGATTGAAGAGGTAGGCAGTAGGTGGTGACAACCCTATCTGTCCTTTGTAATCCTCCACATTCGGCTATGCCACATACTCTTTGCGGGAGTTGTCCTAGTATTTCTAGGGGTAAACCCATGCCCGATGTGTTGAACAACCTAGAATAAGGATTCACTATTGACATTCTCATTAGTATCTAATCTAGGCTATGTATATGTATATTAGATGCATTGTAGGAGCAACTCCCCAACTCTTAGTCGAACCTCCATTAAGACTCATCTACCCTTTATAATAGATTGCTTAGTTGTGTGTCGCACTACCCATATATTATCAAATTACCCCTGTCTTGATAATTGATTAGTATCCCATAGCTTTATCATAAGAGTAGTGTTTACATTACTCCGTTGCCTTCCTTTGGAATAAATACGATACCCTTAGGAATACTATTGGGTCAAATGTTACAAGTCAGTTTTCGTGCGATTGCGGATTTTTATCTGTGATGTAAGAAATGTCAACAAGCATTTCTGGCACCGCTGCCGAGGAAGGCAAAGGAAGCGAAGGATAGCTATCACTTGTGATTAAGCTATAGGTACTAATAGTTATTAGACAGGATTACCCTTGTTTGTTTTCTCCTTTTGTGGTGAAAACAGGGTAGTGTTGGCTAACCCATTTCATGGGATTGCTAACGAGGATGCTAGTGCTCAACTTCAAGATGATTGAAGGGCGTACCTCAACAAATGTCTGCTAGGCAACACCATTACCTTTCGCAAAAGAATTTCAACTTCCAGTAGGACCCAAAGTCATCCATTCCTAAGCTTGGGGGAGGCTCCAAGAGTTCTTCTTGGTTTGCCTCCATCATGGGGTGGATAGTTGGCTCTTCATACAACACTCATGTCATGGGTTGGCACGACCAATCCACGACCAAATTCGTGTTGGCTGAAGGAGTCCTATTCTCATTCATCATGGATGAGAATATGGTCTCCACTCAAGGGGTGGATTGAAGAATGCTCTAGTTCCCTTAGCTTGGCATGCACACCACTTCACAAGGTGCAAATGCTAGCTATGGAACTACGCCTCCCATTAAATTATCATGAAGATCAAGCCAATGAAGAATGGTTTGGATGATTCAAGCCATGAATATTCACATGATTTGTGAAAATCCATGTCAACATGGGCCACTTGGGGAATCATTTCTCTAAGACCCATGAGGATTCTTCCTTTCAAACACAACTCCAATGGCCATCATCTACAAGGAGGTCAAGGGTGAATCAACATCACCCTTGTAATCAGGGAGGCTATGGGGATTTAAAGGGATTTAAGTTTAACTAGCCTATCTTGAAGTATCTTACCCATGGCGAAGCAAGAAATCAAGACAACATTTACATGAATCTCTTGGCCAAGGACAAGAAACTTAAAGAGCATTTAAGATCCAATATGCCTCACAATTTCTTGTTGGGACCCATGCAACCTAAGACAAGTGACGTTGTGGATAAAGCGTTTCTTGTTTGATTGTGGAGTCCACATGTCACCATGTCCAAGGAAGCTTTTGATCCATGATCAAAGTATGGTTTAACTCAAAAGAACATCAAGAAGGTCGAAGTGACATCCCTAAAGAAGGACAAGCCTCACCATACTCACAAGAGAATATCTTCAAGAGGGAGAAGCCATCACTACATCAACAAGTCTTCTTTAAGATGACGGAGAGGCTAGGCCCACCATGTGGCCCACATGTCCAACTAACATGCCAAATTATATTTGGCATGTCAGTCAAGAGAAGTTGCCCACATCTTTAACTCCGGGATTGGACAACAAATCATCGCACTAAATAGGGCAGAGGTAAGTCCCACTCATCGGACTTCAAAAAATTTAGTGAGTCCTTGCCAATAGGTTAATTGGTAGTTATCTCATATTTGATTTCCTAATTGCATATTTCAAATTCCCATCAATATTTGCATTTGCATCTACCATGTTTGAATTTTCACATTTACATGTTGGAAAGTAAAATTTCCAACCATCACAAAACTAAAATTTTGAATTAGGAAATAAATTTATTTGGATATGAACCTTGGGCATAACCACTTGAATTCATCTTCATAATTCAAACCAAAAATATTTCCTTTAATATTCAATGCATTTGCAAGATGTTTCAAGTTGGGCAAAACAATTTGACAAAGGGTACAACATGCTTTTGAACTAACGTAACCTATTTTTTAGTTGTTTTGTTTGTTCTTGATTTTAGTGCAGCCAAGACAAAATTTGTAAAGGGGTTGGAAGGACTCATCAAGCGCATATTCCTCCATCAATCTCATTTTGAGTTAATGGTGGAGGATGCTCAAGATGGTGGCCCAATGGAGGAACAAGATGAAGCTCATTCAAACTCCAACCTCAACTTGGCAGAAGACATTGAACATGAAGGCTACACCAAAATCTATGGTCGTAAGTTTCTCACACAACGACCTTCAACCCAAACTACTCTTCAATTGAGGTACAAGTTTAAAATTTTCCGTCGTTGGAATTACATTAGGATTGAATGATTTTTGCTTACATTGGTAACGAAGATTTACACCTTCTTATCATTCCATTCTTATGCATCCTCACGAGAGTAAGTGTTGGCGTTGCTTTTTTTGATTATTCAAAAAAAAAGGAATGTCACCTTACTTGGGAATAAATTTAAATGAGTACCTAGAATTTCATAAGCATTGCTAAAATTGACTTAGACATTTTTTGTCTAGGTAATGCTTATGGAATGACTTAATGGTTGAATTGGTATGTAGCAACCTAGGAATAGTCATGTCCATAATTTTGATTTGAAACTCAATCATGCATAGATCACTAAATTTCAAATTCCTAGGCGAGAAATAAAAAAAATTTGGAGGTAAAATTGAGACCATGACCCGAATGATAAATATTAGCTCTTTTAAAAAAACTATGATGGTTAGAAATTTTACAAGATGAAGGGATCCATATAGTGTATTTATATCACTTGTATTGCTATGAGTAGGAGCTTTAGAAAATGTTCAACTTGATTTATCCATAAAGCCCCACTCCTAGCAATGATTCATACATTATTCATGGATACACTGGAAATTGGACCCAATGCATCTTTGGTCCCGTTCTTCCTCGTGTGTACAAATGAAGATTTGATTACCTAACCCGAAAATTCATTTGTACAAGTATTGGGAGCTAACCACTCCTCTCTATCATAGAGAGGAAGTTTGTAGGAGTAAAATAACTATGTAGGCATTGAAAGATCCAATTGTTGGAATCCCTAGAGGATTCTATTTCAACATCTCTTGAGTAAATTAGGATGGTTGCTACCCATCAGAAATTAAGCCCAAAGGTCAACCATAACTAAATGAGGTCGGAGATTTGATATGGAAACCCTCCGTAAGCAACCAATGGGCTGCTACGAATATGTGAGAGCATTATGCTCTCAACTATTCTAAGCACTCATTCAAGCTCAAGGGAATTGCCACCATCATTGGGTGTAATTTATTCCTTTGTATCTAAAAGGTATAATGCACCTTAACCTAGGTATGATAACATCACATCCAATGTATATTCGGTGCAAGTTGTTCCTATGTGGCCAGAAGGTATTTTATACCTTAGCCAAGGAACAACGGATCACACTCAACCCATGTTGAGTGCGCGTCATCCCTTTGTGGTTCTAGGTATGTTGTACCTTAGCCAAGGAATAATGGGTCGTCCTCAACACATGTTGGGTACATGTCACTCCTTTGTGGCTAAAGGTTATCGTTACCTTAGCCACGGAATGACGGATCACACCCAATGCATTAGGGGTACAATTTATTCCTTTATGGAAAGAAGGTATAATACACCTTAGCCAAATAATGACGGAACACACTCAACCATGTTGAGTGCACGTCATTCCTTTGTAGCTAAAGGTTATTATTACCTTAGCCAAGGAATAACAAGGTACATCCAACCTATGGAAACCTTAAGGTGTGGATGAGCGACATCGACAACACTCTCCTCGACCACACTCGTGGAACCCATAGAAGGCAAGCCAACATCGACACTCAACCCTCTAATATCAAAGCCATGCTGCAGCAAGGTTAGGCCAACCTCATAGACTACATCCGTTGTTAGGGTTTCAACCCCTATCGGGGACCTTAACCAAGAACAAGCTTGGGGGAGAACCCCCACTTGAGATAACTTGTATCACATCCCATTTGCATTTCATTATTTTATTTATTTCTTTCTACCACATTTGCATCTTAAAAAAAGAAAGAGATTAATAATAATGTAGTATAGGTTAGGTTAATAAAATAAAATATGTGCGGTAAGAATGATTTGGAATTCACATAGATGAAATGATAAATAGTTGCTCTCTTTTGATTTTCCTAAGTTCCTAGTTTACAACTTACTACTCTCCTAAATATTGCTTTCATTGTCTAGAATTACTTTTGCCTTGATTTAGAAATTGTGGGTAGCAAAAGCTTCATCCAATTCTAAGTTGTTGTGAGATATGATATAGTGGATAGGGCTGCTATTCCTAGTTTGAAAGTGAAACTTAGATTTTTGAAGAAATTCTAAAAAAATATTTAAGTTACTCTCATTTGATTGGAAATACCTACCAAATTCATATGATACATTACATTGATAGACCTTTTGCATATACTATTTGTCTTTACATTGAGCTTTGTCAAACTAGTATAGACCTATGTGAGATTTCATTCATTACTTTTTGAATTCAAGACTTCACTTGCACATGTTGTACTTCTACAATAGAAGTCAGCAAATTCTCGTCATACCACCATTCCACAATAAAAAGAGAAACTCCATACCATTCATGCTTAGTACTATCTTCAAATTTATTGCATAAAAGGGTGTAGAAGACATGGCTACAAGAAAAAGAAAAAGAAAAAAATGCATGCTTACATCAAAAGCATGAGAAAAAAAGAGAGAGAAAAGTAGCCATGTTTCATCCCTGCAAAATAAGAGAGTCCACTCAAAAAGGAGTCATCTCAAATATCCATATCCACCTCCATTCAATCACACATGCACAAGTCTTGAATCAAATAGTTTTGAATTGATTTCTCCTAAGGCTTGCTTTTTTTGACTTAGCAATACTATGTGTTACAAATATGCCTACTATATTCTCTACCAAACTCCACATACAAGCCTTATTTAGTGGTAGGATGAATTTAGGAAAAATGCCTTGGTGAGCACATATTTCCACTACACATAAAGGAGAGACTGAGAGAATCAAATTGAGATACTTATAATCTATATTGAACTCTCCGGAATTTGAGTGGAACTTGATTTCTACGATATGTGTTCTCCATTTTTCGTTTTATCTTTCAACCACCCATGAATAGGAGATGGCATAAGCCCCATAATGATTTAAGATGGGTGAACTACCATACCAATTTGACTTAAGATGGGTGAACTACCACTTGAGCATCATTCTATTGTATACACTAGTTCTCTTAGTCCTTAGTGGAGTTAGGCTATAGAAAGGAGAGCCTCTAGTCCCAAGTCCAAATTGGAAAATGTATGACCCATGCATCTTTTCTTATATTTGTGACTTTATGCATAATAAAGATATTATTTTTAGTCTTCTTTTATTCATATACTTGGATGAAGTGTTTCTTGTTTGATTATGGATTCCATGTATGTGGTAGGAATAGTCTTTATGATCATACCTTAATGTCAAAATACTATCATCATAAACACTATAAACCCCCACTATAGTCTAAGTAGCTATGATATGATCATGTTAATATGAATAACTTATGCTATGTCTCAATATTGGTTCAACGATGTTTAGGTTAGTCATTGCCTTAGGATGGCTTGTGCCACGGCTCCTAAGGTATTTACTTAATATTCTAGCATGGTGCTAGGATAGCTAGGTAGCGTTGGATGTCTTGTAGACCCACGGATTAAAAAGGTAGGTAGTAGGTGGTGACAGCTCTATCTGTCCTTTGTAATCCTCCAAGTTCGGCTATGCAATAGGCTCTTGGTGGGAGTCGTCCTAGTATTGCTAGGGGTAAACCCGTGCCCAATGTGTTGAACAACTTAGCATAAGGATTTACTATAGACATGCTCATTAGTATCTAACTTAGGCTATGTATATGTATATTAGAAGCATTGTAGGAGTAACTCTCCAACTCTTAGTCTATCCTCCATTAGGACTCATCTACCCTTTTGAATAGATTGCTTAGGTGTGTGTCGCACTACCCATATATTATCAACTTACCCCTATCTTGATAATTTATTAGTATCCCATATCTTGATCATAATAGTAGTGTTTACTCTACTCCATTGCCTTCCGTTAGGATAAATATGATACTCTTAGGAATACTCTTGGGTGAAATGCTACACGACATTTTCCGTGCGCTTGCGGATTTTTATCTATGGAGTAAGAAACCTCAACAGTCATCGAGTCCTAAACCAGGCTCGACGACAAAAGAGTCTGGCAACTCTTGTTCTTGGTAAACAACATCAACTTCATCATCAAGGTATCTAGCATTGTCTAGTGTATATAACCGCTCACGAGGATTCACCTTGTGTACAACCCACCAAGCTTTAAGCTTTTTGCATGCATAATGTAGATAATACACTTGCTCAACTTGGTGTGCAAGGACGAAGGTGTCGCAGCCTTGTATCCGATCCTTGTGTTTGACTTCTACCATGACGAATTGGTTTTGTCGAGTTCCATGGTTATGATCAAACCAAACGCTGTCAA
This sequence comes from Tuctoria greenei, assembly GCA_036927565.1. Lineage (NCBI taxonomy): Eukaryota > Viridiplantae > Streptophyta > Magnoliopsida > Poales > Poaceae > Tuctoria > Tuctoria greenei. Next base: position 216,631,461 of record JAYESD010000003.1, on the reverse strand, counting down.
AGAAGACTACTTTAAGGACCTTATTCCCCGCAAATCTGAATTCAAGGATTTTTAATGATCTCATAATAATTAGTTTTACATCCTTTGGTGTCACTTGCCCTCGTTACAATTCCGATGTTACATGTTGCCCTGAAAGGACATTGAGCTTCAAACTGAGTTGAACGAAATCGGAACCCCTCCTGGTGGTTGCTGTTAGCAAGGTCCTGGGTCGTAGCGTAATCGTCACAAGACGTGGCAGCGTGTCCATTCACTACACTAGGGTAGTGCAAACGGACTAGACGGCCCAAGACACCATTTACCTGCTGGTGGTGTTCCTGACCTGTGAACGAACAATCCTCCAAAGACCTGATACATGATTCACAATTAGTGTGTGTGTGTGTGTGTGTGTGTGTATATATATATATATATATATATATATATATATATATATATATATATATATATATATATATATATATATAAGCCTAAAAATATCTAAATTGAATTTTTAGAGATTTACTTACCTATTGCCAATCGGACGAATAACGATCTGATCGTTTGGGTTTGTAGGAGCCGCAGGAGGAGCCATGTAGTGGCTCATCCTAGTCTGCCCCTGTGAAGCTGGCTCCACATCAGGTGATCCAGAAGTGGGGTCACCCGACTGCACTGGCTCCGAACAAGGAGGCACTGAAGAAGGAGGCTACGAACCAGACACCAAAGAAGGGGCATCCTAGCCTTCTAGTCCTTGGACGTAGAGTCGTCCTGACAATTTTAAAGATTCATATTATAGAATAAATAATTACTTGTTTATGTAATTAAATGTTCTTTACCTGTCTTGACCGTTGTACAGGTCCGCGTAACGACTCCGGTAGATGGCTCACTGTTGACATTTCTTACGTCACAGAACATCTCCCGAAAGAGATGAAGTCCGCAAGCGCACAGAGACTGTCGTGTAGCATTTCACACAAGAGTATTCCCAAGGGTATCATATTTATCCCAAAGGAAGGCAATGGAGTAAAGTAAATGCTACTCTTATGATCAAGTTATGGGATACTAATCACTTATTAAGACAGGGGTAAGTTGATAATATATGGGTAGTGTGACACATACCTAAGCAATATACTTTAAGGATAAGGTTGTCCTTGCGAGGGTTAGACTACGAGATGGAGCTACTCCTACTATGCTCTAATTACTCATATACATAGCCTAATAAAGTACACATGAATATGTCAATGGTGAATACTAGGGCTTAGTGGTTGTAACACCCTCATTTTCATCCATCATGCATTGCATACATTATAATACATGTTTAATATTATCCCACATAAAAAGAAATAAGTTTAAAATGAATTAGAAACAAAACCGCAATTAAGAATTCTGGGAAGTGCGGACTAGTCCGATTTTGGTGCGGACTAGTCCGTTTTCTCTCTGACTTCAATCGGACTTGTCCGTTTTGCTGCGAACTAGTATGTTTTTCCCTCTGGATAGTTTTGGACTTGTCCGGTCCATTGCGGACTAGTCCAGTATTCCAGGAATCCTTGAAAATTTGCTAAGTCCCTAGATTTGTCCGGACTTGTCTGGTATTCCAGCGGACTTGTTCGTTTTTCCCTCTGACTAAAGTCGGACTTGTCCGATTTTGGCTAGACTTGTCTGTTTTTACCCTCTGGATAAGTTTGGACTTGTCCGATGTCTAGTCTGGACTTGTCCGATTTCTCTCTGTCTAACTTCGGACTAGTCCAACCCTTTTCGGACTTGTCCGATAAACCGCGACTCCGAGTTGATCTTTTGTTTCAAGACTTTTTTCTTGGGTTTTACATTAAGTGGGCCTAGGGACATTGTGCCTAACTCTTTTAGAGCCCATGTGGGACTCTAAACCGACCCTACTCACTAAAACTCAAAATCCACCCAACCCTAGCCCTCGACATCTATATAAACAATCCCACCCCTTGGCTTGACATCTATTTGCCACTTTTCCACCACACCCAAACACTAGTTCGTGGAGAGCCGCCACCAAGGAGGGAGAGGGAGATCTAGAGCAAGGAGAAGAAGAGGAGGAAATGAAAGAGGATCAAGATCTCCATCAACTTCGCGTTCTTCATAAACAATTCATCTCAAGTTCTTCATCAACCCTAGATCGTCAAGATCCAAGTGTCACCTCCCATACCCTTGATCCATTGGAGTCCTCAACACCTGGTATACCTTCTATCTCTTTTCCTTACGTGAATTCAACCCCAAATCTCCAGATTCACGTCTATCTAGAAAACCGTATTTCACTAGTTCCGTGAAGTGCGGACTAGTCTGGTCCCTAGCAGATTAGTCCGATTTTCCTTGTTAAATTGTGTTGAATTAATTCTAAAATTAGATCGAATCAACTCCAAACCTATGTAGACTTCCTAATAACCATTGTAATTGATTAATAAACATTATTAACAACTCATTAACTAAGTTTGCTTTGAATTTGCATTAATCATGCATACCATATCATATTGAGTAACATATGTGCATCTATTGATTGTAATTCTTGTCTTGTATGTTTGTTGTGCTGATTAGATGGATTTGCAATAAAGAGTGTTGCGGAGGGTCTACAACACCAAGAGTTTGAAGTCTTTGATCCCATTCAAGCCCAAGAGCAAGGCAAGTGTCTTTGAATATATTGATCCGGTTTTAAAATAAATGTTTTGTTTGTAAAACTGCATGCTGTGTCAATTTGATGGGAATCCTATGACAGGAAGTTTACTAGCTTTGTTTGACCACCCTTGTCACCTGGAATATATGGTAGAGAGTCGGGAAGGGCTTTTTACCTTTTTGCTTCACCTTATTACTTGGGATGGGAGAACAACTATACCATTTACTTATGCATTAGTGGGATCATGGTTAATATGAACTGGTTAATATGATATGGTAATGGGTGATCTAAGCAAGCCTGGTATGTGGATGGGTTGGATGTTATGGCGGTTTGCTTGCCTTAGATCTAAGGACCGGTTCATGTGAGAATAAGACAGGACTACAGTGCCACCACGAGGCCAAGTATGGGTGTGGTGTAGCTAATAAATTAGGGCTTTGCCTGTGCTATTTGGACCATTAAGGATGCTCGGGGAATGGGTAGTCAGATTGGGTTTGTTGATGATTAGTGGGACTACCCTAGGATTCGAATGGCTCAAGAGGGGGCCCTTGGTTGAAGATGTGCTCAGTTGGAGGAATCGCCACTGGTGAAACCTCAGTGGAGTCTAAATAAGATAGTAATCCCTTTGTAAAAGCTATTTTGTGATCTCCTGGCCGCACACAGATGGGGGTCTGAGACGGCATAATAGAGCTTCTAGTCACCATAAGGTGATGAAATCACAAACACGTAGGTAAAGTGGTACAAACTCTATGCAGTTTTAAAACTATCATGATAGCCGTGCTCCCAGTTAAGAGCACCTGGATGACCTACATGATTAGAGGGAAATTGGGGTTCAGGATGGTTATGGTTTGGTATTTGTCGGTACCCTAGAAACTGTACACCCCTTGAGGATACAAAGATACCAAGGAAATGTCATCTACTTGATTTGAAGACCTTCGAAGGCCCACATGTCAGATATAACCGGACCCGCTTCTCCAACATGGTTAATCCCAGGGTCGCCACGTGTACTATCAAACCGGAGCTACCGCCCACAAGGGGGAAGCTCCAGGCCATGTATCGAAATGGCACCTCCGGACTTAACCCCAGACCAAGAGAAGATCCGGACCTAACACGTGTCAGGTAGCTCCGGAGCTACCTGTTTCCCACAGTATGCTTCAGAGCTACCACATGTCCAATCGTCGGATCTTCAGCCCCTAACCTCTGGAAGACCTTGCAACGGCTCCGGATCTTCAAAGGGGAATCAAGGACTTCAAGACCCGATTAAGTGTCATTAATGCCATATTAATGACACTTAAACGAACGATCTTAACACCAGTAACGGTGCTGTCAAAGCCCGTTACAGGGTCATTAAGAGCAATTAAATGTGTTAAATAAGTGTCAATACTAGTAACCGTCGGGGCCACAAGTCGGGCCAGGCTAACTTGTAACAGCCTGCCCTTGTACTACAAAAGGACAGGCCGACGACACGTTCAGGGGGCTAGACACACGCCATTGACGCTCAACACAAGCTCATACAGCTAATACAACACCAACACACCCGTGGAGTAGGGTATTACGCTCAGGCGGCCCGAACCACGTAAACTCTTGTGTCTCCTGTGTCATTTCCTACTCACCTTCTTGAATCTCCGCGCGCCCATACCGAACATCAAACTCCCCTATCACTTTAGCAGTGTAGGGAGATCTGCCGGTTCCAAACCGCCGACAGTTGGCGCGCCAGGTAGGGGCGCCTGAGGTTTTGAGAATGGTGAACTCAGCTGCTGGATCATCCAACGGTCAACATGCTGCTCAGGCTGTTGGAGGCAATCCCTCCAATATGCAGCCACCAGCAGGAGCTTCAGCACCAGCAGGAGTCACACTCCCACCACCACCGCCTTCACCAGCAAATCAAGTTGGGCAACGTGATGGTGCGCCGGCGTCAATTACTGCGTCGACAAATCATGACAACCCGGAACACGCGCTCCATGCAGCGCGTGCTCTTCTCCAACGCCCACCACCTCCGGACACATCCCGGGATGCCCTGGAACAGTGGAGGGCTGATGTGGAGCATTTGGTTGCAGCAGCAGCCGAACGCCTCAGCAACCAGGGTCCTCCCCCTTCAGGACGAGCCCCGTCGCAGCGGCGGACTTTGTCTGGTAGACTTGGTCCGCACGTTTCCAATAGCAGGAGACGTGCTGCATCACAACAAGTGACGTCATTGCCCTCCGGGGCACGACGTACTCACACGGTATCCAGGCTTTCGACTCATGAGCTCCGGGCGGAGCTTGATCACCGATACCGCTAGCAGGACGGCCGAGTCCATATTGAGCATGCCCATGAAAGACGGGAAGCTCAGGACCTTTCTGCTCCTGAAGGAGTGGGAGGAGGCTGTTCAGCCCTGGCCATGCATCTGCGTATGGTTAGGTGGCCACAGAAGTTTCGGCCTCACCTGCCGGAAAAATTCGACAGGACTGTCAATCCCGCCTAATTTCTTCAGATCTACTCCACTGCAATCTTGGCAGCTGGAGGAAACGAGGCCGTGATGGCCAATTATTTTCCAGTGGCCTTAACTGGGACCGCCAGATCCTGGTTTATGAGCCTTCCACCCAACTCTATCAACAGTTGGGAGGAGCTGTGCTGACAGTTCACCGCCAACTTCGGGAGTTCATACACCCGACCAGGCACTGAACTAGACCTTTTTGTGGTCGTGCAAAAAGGGGGAGAATCCTTGCGATAATTCATCCAGAGGTTCTCTCAGGTACGAAACACTATCCCTTCTATCTCTAGCGCCTCTGTCATTGTGGCATTCAGACAGGGTGTACGGGACAAGAAGATGTTGGAGAAACTGGCGATCAAGGAGATCACCAGTGTCACGGAACTCTTCAGCTTGGCTGACAAATGTGCCAGAGTTGCGGAGGGCCGTGAGATGCACTACAAACCAACCCCGGAGGGTCACAAGAAATCCTCCAAAGAAGAAGTCGCTACCTCCAGAAGTGGCAAAAAGAAAAAGAAGACCAACGGCAAGAAGAAGCCGTCGGCTGACACATCCAACGTTGTAGCTACTGCAACTCCGGGTGGCCGGGGGCCACGCCCCGAGAAGCGACCTCGACCGTCTTCTGAAGACGGTGGCAAACCCAAAGTGTGGTGTCCCATTCACAAAACGGGCAGCCACAATTTGGAAGATTGCCGGGAGGTCCGAAACCTGGCCGAGCGCTACAACAAGCGCCGGGAAGAATCTCCTTTCCGACAAAGGGAAGAAAAGCAAAAAGTCGACGAAGCTCCGACTGAAGAGGAGTTAGGATTTCAGGATCCCAAAAAGGTCTTGAAGGCCATTTACACCTCCGTCGGCGATGATTCTGACGTCTCTGATAACGAGTGTCGGAAGACCATGAACACCATTTTTGGTGGATCATGGGACATCACCTCCCGCCGCGTCATCAAGACTATGTGTTGGGATATGGCTGCTGTAGCTCCTATAGTCAGGCCGGAACCTCATCGGAAGTGGATGGACACAGCCATCACTTTTGATGCTTCAGATTGTCCTTGGAGCATGGTTGGAGCAGGACAGTTACCTTTGATGGTATCTCCTACCATCAACAACATCCAGCTCCACCACGTGATGGTAGACGGAGGTTCGAGGCTTAACCTCATAAGCTTCGAAGCTTTTACTAAGCTTCAACTCCGACCTTCAGATCTCCACCCCTCTCGACCTTTCTCCGGAGTAGGTCCGGGAGCCATTACCCCACTCGGGGCTATTACTCTCCCCGTTACCTTCGGGACACGGGAGAAGTACCGCACCGAGAAGTTGGTCTTCGACGTCGCTCAGATCAACTTACCCTTCAATGCCATCTTGGGTAGACCTGCCCTATATAAATTCATGGCAGCTGCTCATTATGGCTATCTGGTGTTGAAGATGCCAACGCCAGTAGGAGTTCTCCGGATCCACGGAGATTGTACGGCCGGAGTAACTGCTCTGGAAGAACTCCATGCACTCACCACGGCGCAAGAGGAGGATTCCAGGCAGGAGCAAGCTCCAAAACCCCCGAGCTTTCGTCAACGAGGCTCGACTTCTGCACCTCGTGTGCAGCCAAGCGGCGACACCGACATTCCCACCAAAGTCGTCCAAATTGGTTCCGATGCTGCTCAGACCACCCGTATATCGGGGGGATTAACGAGAAATAGGAACTCGCGCTCATCACTTTCCTCCCGGCTAACATCGACGTGTTTGCTTGGCAACCGTCACAAATGTCTGGGATCCCTAGGGAAGTGATTGAGCAATATCTGAAGTTCTACCCCGACGCCCGGCCTGTGCATCAGAAGCCTTGGAAGCAATCCGTAGAGCGACAGGACTTCATTCGACAAGAAGTGAAGAAGTTACTCGAAGCCGGATTCATCCGAGAAGTCTTCCATCCAAAATGGCTGGCAAATCCAGTTGTTGTGCCTAAGGCCGGCGGGAAGCTTTGGATGTGCATCGACTACACCACACTAAATAAGGCATGTCCAAAAGATCCATTCCCACTACCTAGAATAGATCAGATAGTGGATTCCACCTCCAGGTGTGAATTACTGTGTTTTCTAGACGCATATTCCGGGTATCATCAAATCCGGATGTCTAGGGAAGATGAAGAGCATACCTCATTCATCACAGTAGATGGATTGTACTGTTATACAACCATGCCCTTTGGTCTCAAGAATGCAGCTTCAACTTTTGTACGAGCTATGTACAAAACTTTTGAAGAACTCATAAGAGACATAGTGGAAGTGTACGTCGATGACATCGTGGTCAAAGTAAGGGACAAGGAGTCACTCCTGGACACATTGTAGGCTGTCTTTGACAAGCTGCGGGCCACCCGTGCAAAGCTAAACCCAGACAAGTGTGTCTTCGGGGTTAGCTCCGAAAAACTTCTTGGTTTCCTGGTAAGTCACCGGGGCATAGAAGCTAATCCGGTGAAGATTAAGGCCATTGAAGACATGTGGCCACCAACCCGCATCAAAGACGTCCAAAAGTTGACTGGATGTCTAGCAGCCCTCAGCCGGTTCATTTCAAGACTGGCTTAACGGGCACTTCCCTTCTTCAAACTATTGAGGAAGTCCGGACCACTTCAATGGTCCGAAGAAGCAGAGAAGGCATTCCAGGAACTGAAACAGTTCCTCACCACCCTACCGATTCTGGTAGCTCCGAACCCTGGTGAGCCTTTGTTGCTTTACATTTCAGCAACTGACGAAGTCGTCAGTATGGTTCTGGTTGCGGAGAGACCAGAGTTACCTCATACTCAGGAATCCAGAACCCTTCAGGAGGGTCCGGAGGTACCTGAAAGCGAGTCTGGGTCCCAGCTTCCAGACTCGAATCCACAAGAAGTTACTTCAGGAGACCCAGACCCCTCTGGGAGGGTCCAGGTCGCTTTTGAGGAAGCCCCGGGTTCCTCTAGCCAGGACCCGGAGGTCCCCGAAGAAAATCTGGATTCCTCCGAGAGGATCCGGGTCAGTGAAGAGAAAGTTCCGGACCCCTTCAGGAGGGTCCGGACCATTCAGCGCCCAGTGTACTTCATTAGTGAAGTACTACATGATGCCAAGACTCGATACCTAGAGGTGCATAAGCTGCTTTATGCAGTTCTTATTGCCTCCAGGAAGCTTTGCCATTACTTCCAAGCTCACAAAGTCTCAGTGGTGACCTCTTACCCACTTCGAGCAATTTTGCATAATCCCAATTTAACTAGGAATATTGCAAAATGGGCAGCGGAATTGGCTGAATTTGATCTTGAATTTATTTCAAGGCAAGCAGTCAAGAGTCAAGCATTGGCAGATTTTGTGGCAGAATGGACTCCTTCACCATCAAACCCTGGGGGCCCCAGTGAGCAGAAGACGGAGCATCAAGCTCCAGCCTTCACCGAGCCTCACTGGACCCTCTACTTTGACGGCTCCATGCAAAAGCAGGGGGCCGGAGCTGGAATCCTTCTCCTTGCACCAACCGGGGAGAAGGTAAAATATATGGTGCACCTTGACTTCAAGGCGACCAACAACATGGCAGAGTACGAAGCACTCATCTACGGACTAAAGGTGGCACTGTCATATGGTGTCAAGCAACTGCTGGTCAAGGGAGATTTGCAGCTCATCATTAAGAAGGTGAAGGGTGAATGTTCCTGTAATAATCTCCAGCTAGTTGCTTACCTCCTTGAAGTCCAGAGGCTTCAGAAGGACTTTGAAGTCCTAGATCTCCACCATGTTCAGCGTGCCCACAACGCTGAAGCTGATGAACTCTCGACGAAAGCGTCAACCGGAGCTCCGGCTCCTGACGGAACTTTTGTCCGGAGGTTGTCGAAACCCACAGCTCAGCCTGCCGAATTGAGCGAAGGGGGCGAGATCAGCATCCCGAAGCTGACGGTCCCGATGGCCCTGTTACCATGGCAGCCATCAAGGGTCGTTGGTGCTGCCGGAAGCTCCGAGCAACCCAGCACGCAAGACTCAAATGCTCAAGTTAGTTTCGATGCATGGATCTCGGAGATCGGAACTACTTGAAAGACAACATCCTTCCTAACAATGATGTATCCGCTGACCGGGTAGTTAGATTGGCTAAAAGATACACGTTGGTAGAAGGGGATCTCTACCGGCGTGGTGCCAACGACATCCTAATGCGGTGCATCACAAGGGAAGAAGGCTGCGAGCTCCTCACAGAAATCCATGGAGGCGAGTGTGGGAACCACGCGTCTTCCCGCACGCTGGTCGGTAAAGCCTTTCGGCTTGGCTTCTACTGGCCTACAGCATTCCAGGATGCAACTGAGCTGGTGAAAAAATGCAAAGCATGTCAATTTCATGCAAAGCAAATTCACACACCGGCTCAGCCTTTACAAATGATACCTCCTACATGGCCTTTCGCTGTGTGGGGGATGGACATCTTGGGACCTTTCCCAAGAGCCGTCGGAGGTTACAAGTTCCTGTACGTCACCATTGATAAGTTCACTAAGTGGCCGGAAGCAACTCCAGTTGTGACAATCAACAAGCAATCTGCTATCAACTTTTTGCAGTCCATTGTATGCAGATTTGGAGTTCCAAACAAAATCATCACTGATAATGGGACCCAATTCACAAGCTCTGCATTCCAAGGATATTGTGAAGACCTCGACATACAAGTTTGCTACGCCTCTGTAGCTCACCCAGCCAGCAATGGCCAAGCCGAGAGAGCAAATGCTGAAATCCTTAAAGGACTCAAAGCGCGCACCTATGAGCGCTTGAAAAAACATGGAGCCAACTGGATCGAAGAGCTTCCGCCCACTCTATGGGCCAACAGGACATCTCCAAACTGGTCAACCGGAGAGACACCCTTCTTTCTGGTGTACGGAGCTGAAGCAATCCTTCCTCCGGAAATCACCTTGGGTTCACTCCGGGTTCGGACCTTCGACGAAGCCACGCAGGATCAGCTCCGGCGTGAAGACCTAGACCTCCTTGAGGAGGGAAGGTGCCAAGCAGCTGTTCGGAATGCCCGATATCGTCAATCCCTACGGTGTTATCATCACCGGCATGTACACAACCGACAGCTCGAGGAAGGCGATCTGGTGCTACGGAGAATACAATCCAGAGAAGGGTTAAACAAACTCTCCCCCGGCTGGGAGGGACCCTTCCGAGTGATTAAAGTATCCCGTCTCGGAAGCGTTCGCTTGGCTACCGAGGATGGGACACCTCTCCCAAATCCTTGGAACATCGAGCACCTCCGTAAGTTCTACACTTAATACCACGGAGGTGAGTCTTGAGTAACTTGAGGTGTATGTTATAGAGTCATTGTACAAAGTCGGGTAGTTCCTCCGGGAGAACAGCCGGACCTTCCCCGGAAGGTCTACAAAGTTCATGCAACACTTGTCACAGCCTCAGAACTAAAAGTGTGGCTAGCTACCCTGGGACAAACAAGAAATTAAACACGCTTAGCTTGGTTCCGTACCCTAAGAGTGTACTTGTTTCCCTTGTACCTCGGATCTATAATGAAAGACATCTTCAGGTGAAACAGACTCCACGTGCATTTATTTTGTTCAGGCTCAACATTTTTTATTTTTCTCTTTCTTGTCTATAACGAAGACGTGCTGTTCTTAAGAAATTTTAGTTCGACCGGTTTATATACAATACGAGTTGTATTGTCAATTCTTTTGGATTCAAATATTGTTCCTGGCCAACTCGCCTAAAAGCCGCCAAGCCAATCTAGGGCCGGAGTGTGCTATCGACTTAGCCTGGTCAAGCACCCTAAATACGCCACTCTACCTACACCCCGACAGGCCGAAGTAAAGCGAGTCCAAATACAATTGGATCCGGAAGAAAAGGCAATGTATTCGATTGTATCTAGAATCGCGTTTGACCTAAAACTTTCTTGAGAATCGTAAGCCATGACGAAGTTATAGACAAGAAACAAATTTTACTATTTTTCTTGACTTCAGTGTGTAGGAAAAATAAAATACACGTTGATAGAGAAAAGCCGGAGCTAACAAAGCTCCGACTCCCCTAGGTGGTTTGTAATCGATGTTACACATCAAAAACAAGCATCACCGGACTAATCAGGCTCCGGTAAAGCTAGGGGGGTCAGCCGTCAACGCTGAATAAAAGATGGTGAGAAGACCCCTCAAATGGAGTCTGCTGTCGACAAGTTACATGTTGGCAAAGGTTATCGCTGGAGCTACTAAGCTCTGACACCCCGGAGGACTAACTATTGATGCCCTACGCGTTGATAGAGACTATTGCCGGAGCTACTAAGCTCCAGCGATAGACAATGCCGGAGCTTCTAAGCTCCGACAACCTCAGGGGGCCTTCACTATCGAAGACTTTGAACCTAAATTCTACAAGTTCGGAGCAAATGAGTCTTCAACAAAATGCAATATCCTCTTGGTACATGTTCACAATCAAATTGTGTACATCTACCAGGGGGCCAAGTGAAGACAAAAGCGTTGAAGACAAAAAGTGAAATTCACAAAAATTTGGGGATTTCCTTCATCTGGAGACAAGGAATTACATCTGGAGACAAGGGATTACAAAATTCAGGAAGAAGAAGAGAAAATACAAGTGAGAACTATAGAGATGGTCCTAGACCCTATGGAAGAATTGGGCGACCTTCTGGGCAACCTCCGATACGTTGGCTCGGGTAGCTTCGCCTTCTCCTTCGACGGGGCCTTCAAGCATCAGGTCGAGAGGAAATTGGGAGTTCCGGCTGGTGTAGCACATCAGCACATACTCTGCGACGTTCTTCGCCAGGGATTGCCCCTCAACCTCCAGTTGGTCCGCGATGACATCGCCCACCTTGGGGAGCTTGCTACCTGCTGCGCTCAACGCCTGCAGCGCTAGGTCCGGCTCCGGCTCCGGATCATCCGGGCGCACGGGGCTGAAACCCATCGGTGTCAGCGCGTCGTTGGCCTTGCCCAGGAACTCCCAAATCTATAGGGAGTCCGCAGTACTCAAGCCCTTCATTTCTTCCAGGGATCTCCTGGCCGCCATCAGTTCGGAATTCTCACGGGCGAGGCGCTCAACTTCTTTGGCGTTTTGCTGAATCTTTTCAGCAACCCGCCTTTCGAGTTTTCCGAGCTCCTACTCCCGGAGGTGGATCTTGTTCTGGCGGTCAACCAGGTCCTTCTCTCTACCCCTCACTTTCTTCTCTCTGGCAGTAAGGGCACACTCTTGTTCATAGAGTTCCTGCCCTCGCACCCAGACCTTCTCCTCTTCCTCTTGGCAGCGCTCTTCCAATTTCTTGGCGCGCTCCTCGAGACCCTTGTCAGCCAGAGCCACCTTCTCGGTGAGCGCCTCCTCCCTCCTCAGGACATCATCCTGCAGCTCTAGGAGTTTCTGCTCTTCATCTTCGAGCCGTTTCTCCCTCTATTCAAGTGCCTCTCGGCGCTTGATGAGTGCAGTGTTAATGGCCTCAAGATGTTCGTGGCGTGCATCGGCCGCACTATTGGCTGCTTTGGCCTGATCATAGATCTCCTGGGATTGAGCATCGAGGGCACGAGTCATACTCTCCCTGTCATCCAGTAACTTGCCCCAGTATTCCAGGCGGATCTTCTCCCGCTTGATCCACTCTTTGTCATCCGCTAGCCTCGACTGCGCCAGCTTGGTCTCGAAGTAGAGCCGGTTACGCCACCGTCTAAGGGTTTGGCGCTCCTCTTCAAGAGCCTTGCTTTCGTGGAAGAAGGCCAGTTGGACTTGACGCAGACTGGAACATGCGTTGTCAATAGACAGTGACAACGGGATGGGTTCCAGACCTGCTGGGGTCTCCTCCGCTGGTTCCAGCGGGTTTTCAGATACAAAAATTTGGTCCCACTCCACAAGAGTGGTCCCCTGAGTCTCCATGGCACTAGGGCCGTCCTCCGGGATGGCCTCAGTCGCCGTCGAGGAAGGCCCCGCCACCAGGTCTTCATTCTCCCCCTCGGGCAGGTTGCCAGCGACTTCACTTGGGCACTCCGACTCGACCGTGAGTACCTCCGACGTCATCACTTCCGAAGCAGGGGTCGCTTCTGGCTCCGGCCTTGGCACCTCCTCTGATGGGGACTCGAGCTCCGTCACCTCCTCAACCACCGGCTCGGGAGCCAGAATATCTTCAACCTCGACCGGCCCTGCGGCCGGAGCTTCAACAATGACCGGCTCTGCGGCCGGTGCTTCGGAGGTAGCCGACCCAACTGCCGGAACTTCCTCAGCTTCCGGCACACGCGCCGGGGCTTCAATCACTTCCGGCTCAACCGCCGGAGCTTCGACACTTTCAGGCTCCAGGGCCTGAATCACAGCTTCTTACGGCTCAACAGCCGGAGCTTCCATCATCTCAGCACCAGGACCCGGAGCTTCAACCTCCGGGACAGGTGCCGCTGGCGCATCTTCACTCCCGTGGTCCGGCGCTACCACGGGAACTTCTGGGGATGAGTTGAGGTCCATGACCACGACATCCGGCGCCGGAGCTATCGCAGCTTCAGCCACCACATGGGGCGGCACTGGGACAGGAGCAGAAGCTCCCACCCTCACGGCCTCAGACACTGTGGCTGAGGGTGGAGCCTCACTCCCCTTCTTGGGGACGCTGCAGATGATGAACGAAGAAAATTAAAAAACAGTTGCTACAATTAAAACAACTATCCAAGGTAGAGATTAAAAATTACCTTGGGAGGCTTCTGCACCAACTTGCGCGAAACCTTTTTCCCGGGCGTTCTGGGCTGGTCATAGCCGACGTGGAAGCTCCGGAAGGCCCCCCGGAACTCGTCGCGGCCACGGGTGTTTCCCGAGTCGAGGCCCCCCTCGATCGGGAAGAACCCCCGAACCTGGAGGCCACCACCGGCCCAGGTGCTGGAGTCGCTTGCCCGGAGCTAACACCCCGGGAGGACCCCACTGCGGGAATAGTCGCGCTCCGGGAGGACCCCATTGCGGTAACGGTCGCGTTCCAGGAGGACCCCACTATGGGAACAGTCGCCGCAGTTGTAGAGGACCTTCCCCTTCGGGGAGAAGGAGCCGACGCAGAAGTAGCGGGCCTGATGGACCTTCCGTCGGCATACTGCAACTTCCTCTTCCGGCTCACAGGTTCTTCCGCCAGCTCCTTACCCTTGCCGACAACTTTTTCCCTCGGCTTCGGAGCAGGGTCGGAACCATCCTTGGGCACTCCGGGGATCACTACCCCGGTGGTTGACCTTCTCTCTACAACACCAAGGTCGTCAAGCACGGACATCTTCCGCCAGAGCTCCCTGCTGAACTCCACTTCCACGTTCAGAGGAAGAAAAGCCGATGGCGGAGTCAAGTCGTCACCCTCGATGTCGATGCCGTGCTGGAACTTCTTGAGGTGGAACTCCAAGGTTTTCCCCACCATGTTGGACTTCAACCCGGTCTCGACCCGGTCATCGTCCATCACGCTGTTGAGGGCCCAAGCAAGTTTCTCCCTCTTCTTCAGCGGTGCCCACCTGTTGACTAGGAAGTTACAAAACACCACTTGAGGGGTTAATCCTCCCTCCACGCACCGGCGAATCCTGGTCAGAACAGGGTCGAAGGCGTCCGCCAGCACCGGAGCTTCACTCCAGATCGTCGTGTCAATGTTGGGGAGGCCTTCGGGCAGCTCCAGCCTCTCGTGCTCCTCCACCCGGATGAATATCCAGTCCTTCTTCCATTCATCCCACTTCCCAGAAGGGAATGATCGAAGGTACTTGAATGGGCACTTCTTTCGCTTCACGAAGTAGTAGAAGCCAAGGTACTCATTGCTTCTACCGGTGGTGTGAACGGTAAAGAAGGTCCGGAAGAGTTCGATGCAGGGGGGGATGACCACCCACATCTCACAGAAGTGGACGAAGATAGACACGAGGAGAATGGAGTGAGGGCCAAGGTGGTATAGCTGCAGACCATAAAAGTCCAGCAGCATCAAGAAAAGGGAAGAAAAAGGTGGGATCAACCCCACCATGGCGTACGAGGAGAAGTACACCATTTCGTCGGAGTGCTCCTTCTCGAATGGGAGCTCTCCACCGGTGCGGACCGAGCGGTTGAAGAAGTCCGAGGACCACCCCATGGGGCCCGGACCTTCTTCAGGTCGCCGTCGGTCTTCAAACGACTCTCGCGGAGACCCAACTCCATCGCGGCACGGCTAGGCAAGAGAAGAAAAGCGAAGCACAAGTTGGGAGTTTGATCGCAAGAACAGATGAGAGGCGTAAAGAACTCCCGACGGTGTGCACTTTCCTTCTTAAGTAATCCCTCGCAACACTTGGATGGAAACCACAAGGAAGTCGAAGGTACCACCCAAAAATTCCACCCAGCCGATGATAAGCGGGCCCGGGACAACCCCGATGATCAAGTCGAGGTTCTTACCCAGGTGAACGGTTGCCATCATGAGGCGGGAAGCCCAAAGGCGGCGGCCTGACAAGGCGCGCAGAACCGATACGATTTTAGTATCGGGAACCGACGACCTTCAATTGCGTGAGATCCGCATGCCAAAGATCTCATCTGCCGCACGCGGGATGCGCCACGCGGCGAGGATTTAACTCTAAGTCCTCGCCAACGGCACCTTCAAAGACCCTTGAAGACTCAGTTCAAAAGTCGCGAGGGTGGACCCACCTCCAGCGGAATGACTTCACCCCAGTGGTCTTCCCCGGAGGTAGGTCCAGGGGGCCACTGTCGGTACCCTAGAAACCGTACACCCCTTGAGGATACAAAGATACCAAGGAAAAGTCATCTACTTGATTTGAAGACCTTCGGAGGCCCACATGTTAGATATAACCGGACCCGCTTCTCCAACATGGTTAATCCCAGGGTCGCCACGTGTACTATCAAACCGGAGCTACCGCCCACAAGGGGGAAGCTCCGGGCCATGTACCGAAATGGCACCTCCGGACTTAACCCCAGACCGAGAGAAGCTCCGGACCTGACACGTGTCAGGTAGCTCCGGAGCTACCTGTTTCCCACAGTATGCTCTGGAGCTACCACCTGTCCAATCGTCGGATCTTCAGCCCCTAACCTCCGGAAGACCTCGCAATGGCTCCAGATCTTCAAAGGGGAATCAAGGACTTCAAGACCCGATTAAGTGTCATTAATGCCATATTAATGACACTTAAACGGACAATCTTAACACCAGTAATGGTGCTTTCAAAGCCCGTTACAGGGTCATTAAGAGCAATTAAATGTGTTAAATAAGTGTCAATACTAGTAACCGCCGGGGCCACATGTCGGGCCAGGCTAACTTGTAACGGCCTACCCTTGTACTATAAAAGGACAGGCTGACAACACGTTCAGGGGGCTAGACACACGCCATTGACGCTCAACACAAGCTCATACAGCTAATACAACACCAACACACCCGTGGAGTAGGGTATTACGCTCAGGCGGCCCGAACCACGTAAACTCTTGTGTCTCCTGTGTCATTTCCTACTCACCTTCTTGAATCTCTGCACGCCCATACCGAACATCAAACTCCCCTATCACTTTAGCAGTGTAGGGAGATCTGCCAGTTCCAAACCGCCGATAGTATTGGTTATGGATTAAATTCTGGTATTGGATACGATTAATGGCAATGGTGAAATATGGTATATGGATGATGGTAATGAAATATGGACTGGTATTATGATAATTATATGGTTTATGATGGGTTTACTTCACATACATATAATATATTGCTTTTCAAATGTTTTAATGTACTTTTCAGCACTTAGCCATTATTATATTCGTCATTTGAATCAGCTACATGTCATACTTTCCACACTTGCTGAGTACGACATGTACTCACCCTTGCAATTCCCCCACCAACATTTGCAGGTCAGGATTGGGAGTTTAACGATAATAATGCGGAGTTCTAGGCTGTGTCTACCGTCAGCTTTGCCTGTGGAGTGTTGGAGTTGCGCTATCCCTATTGCTTAGTTTGCTCAGTTTAGTTTATTTCTGATGCACTAGTTTAAACTTGTCATTAATATTCATTAGATCTTGTATTCTAGGATATTATAAATTATGTAATAAAAGTGGTTAATTAATCTTGTTTTGTGGTAATTTTCTGGATACCCTTTTGTGAATGCATTCGTGTATGTGTATTGAACGTCCTGGGCGCACATATGCGTTCACTTGGTTCATTCTCGGAACCGGGTGTCACAGCGGTCCAACATATCGGGCACGGGCTTACCGTGGTCTGCCAAGCGACTCCCACCAAGAGCCTACGTCGTAGCCGAACGTGGAGGATTACAATGGACGGATAGGACTATCACCACTTATCGCCTACCTCTACAAACCATTGACTACGATGCATCCAACACTACTTAACTACCCAAGCACCACGCTTGCATGCTAAGTAAATACCTTGAGAGTTGCAATGTAATATTCATCCTAAGGTAATGACTAACCTAAACATCGTTGAACCAATGTTGGGACCAAGCACTAACATACTCATATTAACATAATCATATTATTACCTAATTAGACTATAGTGGTGGTGTATGATGTTTATGATAACATGAGAATAACATTATGTATAGATCATAACAACATCTAGACCTAGCACATACATGGACTCCACAACCAAATGAGGAACGCTTTGCCCAAGTATATAAGTAAATAAAGACTAATAACAATATTATTATAAAGCATAAAGTCACAAATACAAGAGAAGATACATGAGCCATACCTTCCCAATTTGGACCTGGGACTAGAGGCTCCTCTCTACAGCCTAACCTCCACTAAGGACTTGGAGAACTAATGTGTACAAGAGAGTGAATACTCAAGTAGTGTGTGTTGAAGTGAGGGGTCCTATTTATAGCAAGGGTCGGTTCCTGCCACCAAAAGCAGGCAAATCCATCACCCATGACCTCTTCAAGTCGGGACGAGCCTACACATGGAGTTTGATCGAGAAAGGCGCCAGGACCTAGTCGGCCGACTAGGGGGGTCGGCCGACCTGGTCTTGGCCCATTTTGTAGTGTGCTTCCTCCAGGTGATTGACAGGTGAGTCCCATTGACTGATATTGGTGATACACCATTGATGGCCTTGGATACTTCTGTTTGTGGGACATTTGATCCATGTGGTGCCACGTGGCATTGCCTGATTGATTGGAATGATATTTATAGGATCCATCCCCTTGTTTCACTTCATTTCTACATAGAATCCCTGCATGCACTACTTTATCCAAGGACAAGTGGAAATAGGTTAAATAGAAAGGTGATGTGTGCAAGAAATGACAATTCCTTCACGTAATTGAGTTATATTGACAGGTGAAATTGGTGTATAACAGTCGTCAACACTCACCAACTGAGACCGTCTACCTCCGCTAAGATAACTGCCCTAGATGACCTCTTCTCCTCTCGTGGCTCTCGGTGGTAGAAAGCTCTGTGCCTCTGCCCCCCGTCATCTGCTTCTACTTGACGGCATCCAATGTAAAGGAAAATTTACTAATGAATGTAATGGAAAGTATAGAAGAGGAAAGAAGAGATGAAGGAAACATTACTTGTACTCAATTTCAAAATTCATCAGCATCACGATCATGTACACTACTCCGTAAATCGGACCATCGATCTTCTGCCGTGGTAGTTGCCCGTTTTCATTTTTGTTTCGAATCTTAGGAGTGAATGTGGCCTAGAGGGGGGGGGGGTGAATAGGTCTTTATATATATTCCTGAAACATTTAGCAAAACTATTAAAAACCAGGAAGGTCGGACTAGTCCGGTCTGAGTAAGGACTAGTCCGGTCTGAGTGAGAACAACTATAAATTCAGATCTTTTTGATATTTTCTTTGAATCTCTTGCAGCGGAATGTAGTAAACTGTACTAACAACTCTAGCAAGTGTTAAGGGTGAGTAATTTGCACGTGAGATACAAGATTAATACAAGTTGCAAATATAATCAATACTATGCCCTAGATAGTGATGATAGTGAAAAGTATGAATCAAGAACACACGAGACAAGCGATTTTTATCGAGGTTCGATCTCAGCAAAGAGATCTACTCTTCATTGAGGAAGCTCACACAGAGCCCGGGTCTCTTCAAACCCTTTTCCCTCATCAAGTCACCATACAAGGCCGACTTGATTTCCACTATCACGGGGTAATCACCAAGTTGGTGGGGCTACCTCACATGCTGAGGGCTCCCACAAGATTACAAATGAAAAGAGAGATCAACACACTCAATTAATTACATAATAATCAATAGGAGTGTGTGAGAAATCAAACTCAAGAGCTCAATGTCGATGAGATCGTCAGTCTCCCTTTCCCAATTGCCAACTCCCAAAGATGTGACTCTTAGGACCTTAGAATGTGTGGAGAGGAGTGTTTTTGTGCTCTTGGATGTAGTGGGGGTTCTAGGGTTCTTGGTTGGTGGTTACGGGATCGTGGATCACCTATTTATAGACATTTAGAAAAGTTACCGTTTGGATCCCGATGATCGGACTAGTCCGTTGTGGATCGGACTAGTCCATTGTGCTGAGTCATTTTGACGTGGATATGTGCATCACTTGGAAACCCTAACTTTTGTGAGTGTACCGGACTAGTCCATTTTTTTGTCTAGAGAGTTAATCGGACTATTCCTCTCAACAACCGGACTAGTCCTCTTTTAGAACTGTGCGAAAACAGACTAGTCCTCTCAGAAACCGGACTAGTCCTATTTTGGTATGGTGAGAGACCGGACCAGTCCTCTCTGAGACCGGACTAGTCCTCTTTTCCTTCAACTTGAATTATGTTTTAGCACTTAATCTTTCCGCAATGGCTTAAGCACTTGGGGGCGTGTCTCTCACACACGCCCTATACATTTAGGACTACTTTTTGCATCTTTTCTTCACTTGTTCTCTTCCCTTTCTTGATTCTCATTTTTTCACCTTTTTGCACCTTTTCTTCACTTGTGTTCTTCCCTTTCTTGATATTCATTTTTCACCTTTTTGCACCTTTAATTCCATTCTACGAAACCTGCTCTCAACAAATTTTAATAGGATCTCACTTGTTTGTCATCATTCATCCAAAACCCACAAGGGTGTGCCTAGATGCACTTACAATCTCCCCCTTTTTGGTGATTGATGACAGCCATTTTGAGATTACACAAATAAGAGTAAAAAACCTGATTTTCATAAAGTGTGCACATATGAGTATAATAAGTTGTGAGTATGAATCACTTCTCATATATGCACTCTTTATGGTGGGGTTCCTATAAAGTGTGTGTGAGCAATAATGGTGATGAACATAAATAACAATATGATGAGCATAATAAATCATCAATATGTAGACATGATAATAAGCATTACACAATAGGCATGATAATAAGCATTACACAATAACACATAGACATGAATATTAAGATGACCGTAGAGAGATACCACATTATGACAGTTAACATAAACACTAACATAACTTTGCATAATAGGTCTTACATGAAGCATAATAGGACTCAAATATAAAGCATTACATGTTTTAAAAATGGTCCTTCATGACCAAACAAATATAAGGATAACGACTATGACAACCTACCCTACCCCCCCTAAACCTCTCCCCCTTTGGCGTCAAGACACCAAAAAAGGAAAAACTGAGAAAAGCTACTTGCCATCTTTATCTTCTCGTTCCACATTTCCCTCACTCTGTGTCTTCTCACTGTTTTGCTCCTCATAAATATTATCATTATTGTCATTTGCTTGAGGATCAATAGATCAAATTGAGGGACCAATACCAAATAAATCTAGCTCATCATATGTAAGTGTTGGCATCTCAGTGAAATCTTCATCTGAGTCTTCTAAAACTTCTGGAGAGCTAATAGGTGAGATTTTGAGCTTCTGACATATGGCAGTCACATTCTCCTTCATGTCTCGAGAGTGCCTATTCCTTGCCCGCCTCTCACTATGTTGCTTCACCTCCACATTGCGACAAGAGATGAATATGGCACGTAGCGTCTTCAAAATGCCGTTGTTAGAGCCTCTTAAGGATGAGCAGACTGCGGTAGATGAGGCACCTGCTGGAGTGGCGCGAGTTGACCGCTGTCTTGTAGAGGAGGATAGTGGAGGAGGAGCTATAGGAACCTGAGGTCTGAGCTTGGTGTGAGGAACATCCTTGACAAGACCCAATCCTGTGACTTTCTCAATCATGAACATAATGTAGGGGGCATATCCACAGGACCGATTTGGTGTGTGAGCAATGTTGAATATATCATTGTAGATATGAACAAACACATCGAATTCTTCATCTCCACTCATGATTTGCATAAAATTGTGGAGGAAGCCTTGAATGCTTCCCGCATCACCATCTTTCGGTGCAATAGTCTTCCTTAGCACCCAGTTCAAAACAGCAAAGAAGGGCTTCAAATAGTTGGTAGAGGGAGCCTTGAATAGATAGGCAGTGTCATAGAGGAAGTTCAGCTCATTCTTGTCTGGCGGCTTGACATTGGGAACTTTGAGCCTGTTATTAAGAGACCAACCCAATTCAAGCATCTCAGCAAACTCCTCATAACAAATTGAGTACTTCTTTTCATGAGTCATCCATGTGATATCATTAGCTCCAGACTTAGAGAAATAGAAAATGGCATAGAATTGAGCTATGAATTCATTGTTCCAATCATATCTGAAATTTAGAAGGTCTTTGTAACACCCTAAATTTTCGCATCCTGCATTGCATACATGATCATGTATTAAACATTAGTAGGATAAAAGAAAAATAAAATGAATGTAGCAAAAGAAGAAAAAGAAAATAATAAATATTGCCTAAAACTTGTAATGAGAAATAAGTATAAAAATAATATATATAAGAATATATATAAATAATATATAACAATATATAAAAATAGATAAAATATTAATATTAATAATATATGTTATAAAAATAATAAATAATAAATAATAAATATATAATATGAATAATAATATATATATATATAATATATATAATAAATTATAAAAGGAAGTATAAAAAGAAAAGTAAAATAAAAAAATATATAAATATAAAATAATGGATTATATGATAATAAATATATATATATAATAATAAATGAATAAAATAAATAAGATAAATAAATAATATAAAAAAGTAATATGTTTCAAAAAAAAAGAAGAGGAAAAAAAAAGGAAAAAAAAACAACGAAAAAGGGACCGCCGGCCAGCGGCCGAACCGCCAGCCGGCCACGCCGCACGCACCCGACCGGCGCGCCCGCCCCGGGGGCCCCACCCGCCGCCTGCCCCCCCCCCCCCCCCCCCCCCCCCTGACCGCGCCGCCTGCCGCGCGCATGGCCCCGCTCCCCGCCGCTGACGCGACGCCCGGGCCCCGGTTTCCCCCCTGACGCGGCTGACGCGACACCCGGGCCCCGCCGCCTGTCCCGCCTCCCGCGCGTCGAGCGCGCCCACCCGCCGCCTGCCCCGCCGCCTGCGGTCACGCTGCCCAGCCCCCGCCTCCACGCACCACGCCCCAGCACGAACCCCACCCCGTCTGCCGCTGGGCCCCGCCGGCGCCAGAGGCAGGGCGCCGTACGCGTCTGACCCCGCGCGGGCGCCCCTCCCGACGCCGCCTGACCTCCCGTCCCGCTCAGCGCCCCACCCCGCCGAACCGCGTGGCCCCCCCGGCCCCCGATTTTCCCGCCGCCGAAACTTCCGCCTCCCTCCGATTTTTCCGCCTGGGCCCCAGCACCCGACGCGCCTGCGCCCCGCCCAGCCGAAAATCCCGCCCCGGTTCCGATTTTCCCGACCGAGTCCCGATCCCGCCCGCTCCCGATTCTAGCGCCGATTCTCCCGCGTCATCTGTTCCGCCGCCCCTATAAATACGACTGAAAGCCTCCGTTCCCAGCCGCCAGACGCAGTCGCCGGTACAGAAGCAAAAAGGGAGTCCGCAGAGCTGCGCCCAGGGAAGAAAAAAAAAAGAGAAAAAGAAGGGGAAGAAGAGGGAGAAAAAGAGGAGGGCACCACCGTTCGCCGGAGATCGTCGCCGACATCGTGCCGCCGTCGTCGTGCCGCCGAAGGACTGCTGCACCATCTATTTCGTCTACGCGTCGCATTTGTTCCGCGACCGTCAAGCCGTCAGATCTACGGTAGGATTCGTTCCCGATGCAAATTTTAGCGACCGTATTGAATCTAATAGGCGTAAATTAAATTTAGTTGCACCATGATTTTATTTTCAGCAGCATTAATCCACCCTAAAACCCCCGTAAACTCGTATGAACACGTATGAACTAGTTGCATAATTAATAAACAACCGTAGTTAATTAATTATGGTACTTTGCATGCATGCATATCATCGCATGTTGATTATTATGTGTGCATTATGTTGAATTGTATGTATTTTCTTGTATGTATGATCACGCGTAGAGGAACGTGCTCAAGAGGCCGCATACGAGGATTTTCAGAATCAAGACTTCGAAGCACTTGAACAACCCCATCCGCCGGAGCAAGGCAAGTGTCCTTGAAGCATATTGATCCTATCTTAAATTAAATGTTTTATTTGCGAACTTGCATGCTTGTGTCAAATTGATGGGAATCCTATGGTAGGAAGTTTACTAGTTTTGTTGACCACCCTTGTCACCTGGAATTATGGTAGAGAGTCGGGAAGGGTTTTTACCTTTTTGCTTCGCTTAATTAATTGGGATGGTAAACAACACTACACATTTAATTATGCATCAATGATATTCTGGTTAATGTGAACTGGTCAATACGATGGGTGATCTAAGCAAGCATGGTTATGTGGATGGGTTGGTCGTTATGGTGGTTTGCTTGCCTTAGATCTAAGGACCGGTTCATGCGAGAATATGCCAGGTCAACAGTGCCACCACAAGGCCAAGTATGGGTGCGGCGTAGCTGAATAATTAGGAGCGCTGCTAGTATTGTATGGACCATTGGATGGCGCGGGGAATGGGAGTCGAGGAGGACTGCCCTGGGTTCCGCATGGCACACGAGGGGACCCGTGGGTGGGAGAATAGAGATTCAAGCCTGCCGGTGAAACCTTAGTGGGCCCGTACATACTAGTAGTCCCTTTTGAAAGGCTATTTTGTGATCTCTTGGCCACACACCTACGGAAGTGTGAGATGGCACAATGGAGGTTTCTTAGTCATCGAAAGGTGATAAAATCACAAACATGTGGGTAAAGTGGTACAACCTCTGCAGAGTGTTTAAAAACTATCATGATAGCCGTGCTCCCGGTTATGAGCGCCTGGATGACCTACATGATTAGAGTTGGAATTGGGATTTGGGATGGTTATGGATGGTTATGGTTTGGTAATGGTTATGGTTGGTTTATGGGTTATGGTCATGGATATGAATTTGAGTTATGGTAATTGGACATGGATAATGGTAATGTTGGCAATAATTGGATATGGTTTATATTTTGTTAACATGATGGGATTTGTTTCACATAGACATAGTATAATGCTTTTCAAATGTTTTACTGTACTTTTCAGCACTTAGCCATTATTATTGTCGTCATTTGAATTAGCCACATGTCATACTTTCCACACTTGCTGAGTATGACATGTACTCACCCTTGCAATCCCCCCCCAACAGCTACTGGAGACAATTGGGGGTACCCTGAGGATCACGAGGAGTACTAGGTTGCGTACCGCCGTCAATTGCCTGTGGATTGGAGTCGTGCTGTTTAGTTTATTTTCCGCTGCAATTATTTAGAGTTATATTATTCGTGAACTATTGGATTATTGTAATAAAGTACTTATTTATTAGTTAAGACGTGGTTAAATTCTGTTTATCATTTGTGAATCATTCGTGTATGTGTGTTGAACATCCTGGGCACACATATGCGTTACGCTTGGTTCATATTCGGAACCGGGTGTCACAAATTGGTATCAGAGCCACAGGTTGACCGTAGAACGCAGCCTAGATAGAATGGACACTCTAGAGCACATAGGAGCACTCAGGAATCGATGTGTTTTTGCTTGGAGTGCTGTTTGCTATATATATTGTTTGCTTGTGTGCTTAATAGAGGATTTTGGGATGCCTTAGCATTGCCATGTCCACCTAGGCTAGTGTAGCTAGCTATTTAGTTTCATAACCCTTGATGCATATAGTTGGGGACGTGTCTAAATTCTTACCTATTGCTTTTCTCTAGATGGTGAGGACTCGCAACCAGAGGGATGCCAATGATGAGGAGGAGAACAATGGAGTACCTCAGAACAACAACGGACCAGGACCTGCTCATGGAGCTATTAACATTGAGCAACTATTGGCTATGCAAAACCAGCTCATGCAGACCATGATACAGACCATGGGACAGCTGCAGGCTGGCAATATCAACAATCAGCCCCACATGCCCCCACCGCCACCCCCGCCTCCTCATACCCGATTGAGAGAGTTTATGAGGACTAGGCCGCCAACCTTTGCTCAAGCTGCTGACCCTATGGATGCTGATGATTGGCTCAAGTCCGTGGAGAAGAAGCTAGCTATTGTCCAGTGCACTGATAGGGAGAAGGTCCTTTTTGCTTCTCATCAGCTAGTTGGAGCAGCTGCAGATTGGTGGGATTCACTATGCAATGCTCATGAGAATCAAGAGAGGATCACCTGGGCGGAATTCAAGGAGAACTTCCATTCTCATTATGTGCCGGAAGGCGTTATGATCCTGAAGAGACAAGAATTCGAGAATTTAAGGCAAGGAAGATCAAGCGTGAGTGAATATCTCAATAAATTCACTCAACTCTCAAGGTACGCGTCTGAGGATGTTAGTCGGGACAGCCGGAAGCAATATTTGTTCATGAGAGGCTTGAACAATGAGATCCAAGTGCAACTACTCAACTGCGATTATGCCAATTTTCAGAAACTTGTAGACAAAGCAATTGTAGTTGAGAACAAGATCCGTGAGATGGAGCAAGAAATCAAGAGGAAGGCGCCGTATCAAGGACAGCAACAAGGAAGTAATGTGCGCCCTCGCCTTGCACCACCAAATGCGCCTCATTACAGCTCCTCTATTCCTGCTCAGCGCCCTGATTTTGCACCACGCCCAACTCAGTTTGTGCAGCAGCGCCCTGTTATGCAAGCAATGCCTTATGCGCCTCGTGCTGATTTTCCTGGAACCAATGCTCAAAACCAAACTCGTCCTAATAATTCTGGTGGATTCAAGAGGTGCTATTCTTGTGGAGAAGCTGGACACTTTGCGAATCAATGTCCTAAGTCAGGCCTTGGTCAAAGAAGCAATGCGCCGAGGCAAAACCCAAGATCTAATGGAGGACAGCCGCAAGGAAGCCGTGGACAGCAGAATTTTGCTCGCGGCAACGTGAACCATGTCTCTACGGAGGATGTTCAACAAGCGGATGACGTGGTCATTGGTATGTTTCTTGCTAACTCCAACTCCGCAACTATGTTATTTGATTCTGGAGCATCGCATTCATTTATTGCATCGAAGTATAGTTTGCCTGTCTCTCATATGAAGTTTACTCTATTGGTTAAATCTCCGGGAGGAGAGATGAGGGCAAATATAGTATGTCCAAAAGTAAGCCTTAGAATAAGGGGGGTAGACTTCTCCGCCAAACTCATTGTTTTGGATTCACAAGGAATAAGAGGATCCGTTGGTGCAAAGTGCAATGGAAACGCCATACGGAAACCGAAGCCACATGGGAACGTGAAGAAGACCTGAAGCCAGAATTCCCTCACCTTTTCTCCACGCTATCGAATCTCGAGGGCGAGATTCACTTTAAGGGGGGTAGAATTGTAACACCCTAAATTTTCGCATCCTGCATTGCATACATGATCATGTATTAAACATTAGTAGGATAAAAGAAAAATAAAATGAATGTAGCAAAAGAAGAAAAAGAAAATAATAATTATTGCCTAAAACTTGTAATGAGAAATAAGTATAAAAATAATATATATAAGAATATATATAAATAATATATAACAATATATAAAAATAGATAAAATATTAATATTAATAATATATGTTATAAAAATAATAAATAATAAATAATAAATATATAATATGAATAATAATATATATATAAAAAATATATATAATAAATTATAAAAGGAAGTATAAAAAGAAAAGTAAAATAAAAAATATATAAATATAAAATAATGGATTATATGATAATAAATATATATAATAATAAATGAATAAAATAAATAAGATAAATAAATAATATAAAAAAGTAATATGTTTCAAAAAAAAAGAAGAGGAAAAAAAAAGGAAAAAAAACAACGAAAAAGGGACCGCCGGCCAGCGGCCGAACCGCCAGCCGGCCACGCCGCACGCACCCGACCGGCGCGCCCGCCCCGGGGGCCCCACCCGCCGCCTGCCCCCCCCTGACCGCGCCGCCTGCCGCGCGCATGGCCCCGCTCCCCGCCGCTGACGCGACGCCCGGGCCCCGGTTTCCCCCCTGACGCGGCTGACGCGACACCCGGGCCGCGCCGCCTGTCCCGCCTCCCGCGCGTCGAGCGCGCCCACCCGCCGCCTGCCCCGCCGCCTGCGGTCACGCTGCCCAGCCCCCGCCTCCACGCACCACGCCCCAGCACGGACCCCACCCCGTCTGCCGCTGGGCCCCGCCGGCGCCAGAGGCAGGGCGCCGTACGCGTCTGACCCCGCGCGGGCGCCCCTCCCGACGCCGCCTGACCTCCCGTCCCGCTCAGCGCCCCACCCCGCCGAACCGCGTGGCCCCCCCGGCCCCCGATTTTCCCGCCGCCGAAACTTCCGCCTCCCTCCGATTTTTCCGCCTGGGCCCCAGCACCCGACGCGCCTGCGCCCTGCCCAGCCGAAAATCCCGCCCCGGTTCCGATTTTCCCGACCGAGTCCCGATCCCGCCCGCTCCCGATTCTAGCGCCGATTCTCCCGCGTCGTCTGTTCCGCCGCCCCTATAAATACGACCGAAAGCCTCCGTTCCCAGCCGCCAGACGCAGTCGCCGGTACAGAAGCAAAAAGGGAGTCCGCAGAGCTGCGCCCAGGGAAGAAAAAAAAAAGAGAAAAAGAAGGGGAAGAAGAGGGAGAAAAAGAGGAGGGCACCACCGTTCGCCGGAGATCGTCGCCGACATCGTGCCGCCGTCGTCGTGCCGCCGAAGGACTGCTGCACCATCTATTTCGTCTACGCGTCGCATTTGTTCCGCGACCGTCAAGCCGTCAGATCTACGGTAGGATTCGTTCCTGATGCAAATTTTAGCGACCGTATTGAATCTAATAGGCGTAAATTAAATTTAGTTGCACCATGATTTTATTTTCAGCAGCATTAATCCACCCTAAAACCCCCGTAAACTCGTATGAACACGTATGAACTAGTTGCATAATTAATAAACAACCGTAGTTAATTAATTATGGTACTTTGCATGCATGCATATCATCGCATGTTGATTATTATGTGTGCATTATGTTGAATTGTATGTATTTTCTTGTATGTATGATCACGCGTAGAGGAACGTGCTCAAGAGGCCGCATACGAGGATTTTCAGAATCAAGACTTCGAAGCACTTGAACAACCCCATCCGCCGGAGCAAGGCAAGTGTCCTTGAAGCATATTGATCCTATCTTAAATTAAATGTTTTATTTGCGAACTTGCATGCTTGTGTCAAATTGATGGGAATCCTATGGTAGGAAGTTTACTAGTTTTGTTGACCACCCTTGTCACCTGGAATTATGGTAGAGAGTCGGGAAGGGTTTTTACCTTTTTGCTTCGCTTAATTAATTGGGATGGTAAACAACACTACACATTTAATTATGCATCAATGATATTCTGGTTAATGTGAACTGGTCAATACGATGGGTGATCTAAGCAAGCATGGTTATGTGGATGGGTTGGTCGTTATGGTGGTTTGCTTGCCTTAGATCTAAGGACCGGTTCATGCGAGAATATGCCAGGTCAACAGTGCCACCACAAGGCCAAGTATGGGTGCGGCATAGCTGAATAATTAGGAGCGCTGCTAGTATTGTATGGACCATTGGATGGCGCGGGGAATGGGAGTCGAGGAGGACTGCCCTGGGATCCGCATGGCACACGAGGGGACCCGTGGGTGGGAGAATAGAGATTCAAGCCTGCCGGTGAAACCTTAGTGGGCCCGTACATACTAGTAGTCCCTTTTGAAAGGCTATTTTGTGATCTCTTGGCCACACACCTACGGAAGTGTGAGATGGCACAATGGAGGTTTCTTAGTCATCGAAAGGTGATAAAATCACAAACATGTGGGTAAAGTGGTACAACCTCTGCAGAGTGTTTAAAAACTATCATGATAGCCGTGCTCCCGGTTATGAGCGCCTGGATGACCTACATGATTAGAGTTGGAATTGGGATTTGGGATGGTTATGGATGGTTATGGTTTGGTAATGGTTATGGTTGGTTTATGGGTTATGGTCATGGATATGAATTTGAGTTATGGTAATTGGACATGGATAATGGTAATGTTGGCAATAATTGGATATGGTTTATATTTTGTTAATATGATGGTTATGATGGGATTTGTTTCACATAGACATGGTATAATGCTTTTCAAATGTTTTACTGTACTTTTCAGCACTTAGCCATTATCATTGTCGTCATTTGAATTAGCCACATGTCATACTTTCCACACTTGCTGAGTACGACATGTACTCACTCTTGCAATCCCCCCCAACAGCTACTGGAGACAATTGGGAGTACCCTGAGGATCACGAGGAGTACTAGGTTGCGTACCGCCGTCAATTGCCTGTGGATTGGAGTCGTGTTGTTTAGTTTATTTTCCGCTGCAATTATTTAGAGTTTCATTATTCGTGAACTATTGGATTATTGTAATAAAGTACTTATTTATTAGTTAAGACGTGGTTAAATTCTGTTTATCATTTGTGAATCACTCGTGTATGTGTGTTGAACATCCTGGGCACACATATGCGTTACGCTTGGTTCATATTCGGAACCGGGTGTCACAGTCTTTCAGGCCATGTCTGTCAACTGCTGCAATCACTTGATGAAATGCCTCATTCCCTTTGCCCTCCATGTACTCCCAATGAATCCATTAATTTTTAGCCACTGGAGTTTCCATGCAAAGGTACACGGTTTGGTAACAATCACAGTGAAACTCGCTCCAAAACCGTGGATTTGTTGTCACCTTCTTGTGACTGTATACATCAATCTCCCTTGGCTTTTTGGCTTTGTCAGCTCCCTTCCCAGTGAAAGTGTCATCATTGGGACGACAGTTATGATCGTGCATCAGGACAACCATTTCAAGTGGCCCAATCGAGCCTGCAGACCTTGCAGGACCTTTGCCCTTGTCCTTACTTTTTCTGGCCTTGGACGTTTGAGTGACCACTTGTTTGCCTTTTTTAGTAGGCTTCTTTGCTAGGACTTTCTGTCGAGAGCTCGTGCCTGATGCTATGACATCCTTATCATGTCAAAACTTTGTCCTTCGTTGTTGCTCGATCTCCAGTTGACGTCACTACAGGAATCGAGCAAATAAATGTCGGCCTTATCGCCGTCAGTAAGCTACAGTAACCGACGAGTTTAAATTAAGAACATCGGCCTACCAACGGCCATAGCCGATGATAGATGCTCGACGTTCTTAATCCTCTATGGCCGTCGGTGCCGACGAATTTAGTCCATTAAAGACGTCGGGCTCCAGATACCGACGACTTTAGTTTGACAACAAAGTAAGGCCGTCGGCCTGCCCGGACCGACGTTCATAACACCGTAAAGGCGTTGACCAGCTGGACCCGATGACTTTAATGCGCTTAAAGCCGTCGTCCCCCTGGGCTTACTGATGGCCTTATCATGGACACGTGGGCGCCTCGGGGGCCATATAGCCATCGGTCTGGGTGCCAAACCGACGGCCATATGGAACATATGACTATCGGCTTGGCCCACACCAACGACCTTACTGGTTTTTTTTAATACAGCACTGCTTTCGCTGCCTCCTCGGGTGGGGAGCCTCTAGGCTATATAAATTCATACAACACAAGTTTAAAATTGAACATAAGTTCAAACAGCAGCACATAAAACGACAATGCAAACACTGCATAGAAGCCATAGTCATAAGCAAAACACAATAGAACAACGAGTTCACATAGTCATACAACAACTAACTTCGATGTAACAACGAGTTCACATCCAAATTACTCCAAAGGACCATTGTGAAGATTAATCCTCTTCCATGTCATTGTTCGAACCTCCACCACTTGCACCTCCGGCGTTCAAATTGAGGAAATCATCACAACCATGAGCGGAACCCTACGAGAAACAAATAAAAGTTAACTTTGCATTAATAGTTACAATTCATATGTCTCAATCTTTCTAAAATTCACAAATGCCCAATTCACATGTGTAATTGACTTAAAGGTATTACCAACTATGTCATTGAATAAGTCGCTAAGTATTGTTCAAATTAAGCTATGCTTTCATTAGAGCTAATGATTTAGTAATCATACCGCTGCAGCGCCGGGAGGTGTTGATGGTTGACTATGCCCCGAAGCGAAGGGCAACAATGGGAGAACACCTGGATAAGGCTGCAATCCTGGGGCCAACATTGACATGAATCCCTTATGTTGAGGATAGGCTTGACCACTCTAGGAACCTTGAGACAAATATGATTAGTATTTTGTACAATCAGTTGAATTAATAAGAAATACAGTTATACCTGTGAAGAAGAGCCAACTTGTTGTCCGGGCTGCATCGGACGAGGCATACTGAACTACGATCCAAAGCCACCTTGAGGGAAGAACTGCATAAAGTAAGAATATTCAGTTACTGAATTTAACACAAATATGGTAATAAGTATACCAACTTAAGTAAAACAATAATTTACCTGCGACATCATCTCGAACTGAGGTTGTCGTGGCATATTGAACTGAGTTCAAGTGTTGCCTTGACCCAAGAACTACACGAAGGAAATTATTTGTGAAATCTTAAGTAGAAACAATTTGTAAATGAATAAACTATACAATTGTTAAGATTACAAGTTACCTACACCATATATAGATACTACATTTGCTACTGCATCTGTTGCATCTGCTGTTGCTGCTGCATCTGTATTTCTTGTATTTGCTGCTGTTGTTGTTCCACTTTCTCCTCGTATCGTCTTAATTTTTCTTGCAATACATCATTTGCAATATGGGATCGACTCGAACTGGAAGTAGAAGACCGTCGTCCCACATAAGCATCACGCTCCACATAACCGTCGCCTAATCCAAGTCTACAAAAAACACAAATGTGATGAATCGACAGTAATTAATCTTTAAACAATCATTATCTTTACATGTACCTCCCATGTGGTACGCCTCCGCCAGCTTCGCACGCCGCACCCACATCCAACGGCGCTATTAGATAATCTACATCATCTCCATGCTTTTTCTTGAGACACTCAACATATTTTGTCTGCAAGAATAAATTAAGTTCACGAGTGGATGTCATAAAATATAGATTCAATTCATAGATAGAGCAGTCAACACACTTACCACTTTTCGTGTTGCCGCCTCGTCACACAACTGCTTTGGGCATGCCGGATCTGTGCCTCTGTGCCCCCTGAGTAAACCTCAATAAAAAAGGAATGACACCAGTTTCAGCTTCCTGCAACATCAGAATACAACATTAGTTCAATCAATGCAATTTCTTGAAGCAATTTACAAGTGATTGTGATAGTTCATACCATTCGTTGTGCCATCCGCACATGTTCATCTTCCCCATAATGTTGCAGTCCAGGATTGCTCTTTCGGTTGCTTTTATTTCTCCTCGAAATATGTTTGAACTCCTTCGACGGCCAGTATTCGCATAGCCATTCTCAAGCTGCCAGATCTACATAGATCCAATCCACACTACTCTCCATGTACTCATGCTTCTGCAGATAAATTGTAGTTGCTTGCTTGTTTGTCATGGGCTGACGCAACCTGGTCTTGTAATACACGTCACAACCTTGATCCGTGCATCAGAGAAGGAGTCCTTCGTGAGCTTTCTCGCTGACGTCTCGAAAACAGACCTTGCATATGCTGGAAACACAACTTCCTCCAAAGTAAGATGCAACATATTTTAAACAATGAAAACAAACTTACCCAAAGAATCTCCTAAACTTTGTCCTGACAAGTACCCGCAATGCCATATGGTTTCAGGGTATAGTGATCCCAATTATGTGCGGCAATTAGTTGACCGCCCGTAAGAACCATTCCCGGATAGCAAAACCGGATGACATTTCCCAACTCTGTGTTAACACAGTGTCGATGCCCCCTGTCATCCCAACCAATCTCGATCCAGCACCTAGTACCCATTGGCCTTATAACCGCACGTGTATCGGGAGTTTTACTTGGAGTACACAAAACATGCCTCCGCAGCCTGTACAAATAACATTTGTTAGTTTACAAGAAAACCAAATGTATAAGATAACTTATCAAATAATTAAAAAAATACCTATAAGGGCATCGATCACTCTGCCCCTCTGCTGCCTCTTGTAACTCTGCCAATCTTGCCAACCTTGCATCTTGTTCTGGATCATCTTCCTCTTCGCCACTCTCTTAACCCTCAGTACCACCCTGTCCACCTTCAGTACCATCCTGTCCACCCCCAGAAGACGATGTCCCAAAGACCTGCGCCAGAACCTCCTCTGCTCCTAAGCCTCCCCCTGCTCCTGAACCTCCTCCATTGTGCCTGCTTCTAAGGCTCCTTCCTGTTCCTGAGCGTCCTCTTAGTACACACCTAAGCCTCCTCCTGAAACTGGTGCTAGCTGACTCGATGCCTGCTCTGTCACACACCACATAAGCTGTCTCTGTCCATCTGCACTCACAGTCATGCCCTACAAATGCAAATAAACATATAACAAATAGTAAATAGCTAATTATGATATTGAAGTGTTTAAAAAAAACAAAGTACCTAAAACAAGGACGTGTGAACCGAACCCTACTGTGGTGAGACGCACAGGAAGAAGTATCATCACTTTGCTTTTTTCCTTTTTTTAAATGCTTCCACATCTGCACAAATTTCAAAATAATGATTATTATGTGAGATTATTAAAAATAAATAATAAATGATAAAGACTAAAAGATGTGCACAATAAAATTTTAAATCTCAAAGAATGCATACAATAAGAACTAAAAATCACCAGCATTAGAATGTGCTAATAATCACCAGCATCCGAATCTGCTTCGATCACACATGCATGAATATTTTCTTGTCTCTCTTCTTCTACCATCTCGTCCTCAAACTCTTCTCCTTAACTATCTTCTTCAATAATTCTATTTTGCTTTTCAATAATCCTTTGAGATTGCCGAAGATGTTTTCTCGAAGGGCCGACTTGTTCTTCAGACATTAACTCTAGAGTAGTACTAGCCATTCCTGTCCCAGAAGATATCCTAATATCTTGTACTTCCTCGACTTCATCTTGATAAGCACCACCATCATCGTCCTCCTGATTGTCTATGTACTCATTATAACGACGAGGGTGCACTTCACAGTTAACTTTATATACAACCACTAATTTTTCAAACTTGGATGAGGATAACTTAAATAGTACACTTGTTCCACTTGATATGCAAGTACAATATTGTTGTTAGGGGCTGTATAACGTGAGTTGTGGTTGACCTCCACCATTTCAAAATCATCCACTCGCGTGCCCGATGTTGAATCAAACCAGTGACAGTCGAAAAACACCAGCTTCAGTTCTTTTGTACCGCCAAATGTGTACTCAATTATTTTTTGGAGAACACCATAATATTCCTTCACTTCTCCACTACCCTCTGCAGCCGTTATACACACTCCACTGTTTGTTGTGACAGAAACAATTGTTTAAGCCTTGACGTGACTGGCATGTACTGAAGTTGTTTGATCGGTACTTTTGTAGTTATTCGTTCTTCATTATCATTCATGACGTCCACATATCTAGATTTCTTACAATGCATACAATGAGTATCGTTCATGTGTTCCTTCCAAAACAGCACGCAATTATTCTCGCACACATCAATCTTCTCATAATTCATGCCCAGACTAGCCAAAATATTCTTAGATTGATATAGATCCGGCGGCATCTGATGACCTGACGGAAGGAGATCACTGATCAGCTTAATGATACCATTGTAGCAATTGTTCGCGAAATTGAACTTGGACTTCATCGCCATAAGTCGTGTGACCGCCTGCAAAACAGTCATATTGGCGCCCTCATACACTTTTCGATATGCGGTGGCAAGACGCTCGTAAAACTCCTTCACCTCCTTCGGTTGTGACCGATCTGCGTACTCTTTACCAATTTTTTCTATCATCTCATCCATCTTATCTTCATCCTTATTACCGTCCGACTCATCATCATGCTCTATCTCCCCATGCTCGTGCAACACCAGATAGTCGGGCATAAATCCGTGCTTACAAAGATGCAACTCCACTTCAGAGTTATCCAGAAGTCGACGATTCTGACACTTGATACACGGACACTTTGCAACACGAGCATCACTAGCAAATGCATGGCTCAGAAAAGCATTTGCAATATGACCCCATTCATTAGCGTGGACACCAGTTGAACTCCATCCATCATACATCGCCTTACGATCGTCACCCATTGTAAAACTGCATCAAATAAATATATGTTAATGAACATATATGGTTACTTCATAGTTTGTTTAATGTCACGACCCTACATCTATTGTCCAGGATAGGTCCTAAAATTTTGACGGCATAACGCCGCCTATTTAACACTACATCCCCCTATCCCGTGCAGTTCTTAAAGTAAAAAGGGGCAGGCAGCGCCGACAGCCTAAACAACGGCGGCCACACGAATGCACATGACTCAGGGCCGAAGCCCATGAACGCCTACTTTAACTTCGTACTAAATGAGTCTTGCTGCTACTTCATAGTTTGTTTAATGTCACGACCCTACATCTATTATCCAGGATAGGTCCGAAAATTTTGATAGCATAACACCGCCTATTTAACACTACACCCCCATATCTGGTGCATTTCTTAAAGTAAAAAGGGGCAGGTAGCGCCGATGGCCTAAACAACGGCGGCCAGGGGACTGCACATGACGCAGGGCCGAAGCCCCTGAACACCTACTTTAACTTCGTACTAAACGAGACTTGTCATTACTTCATTGTTTGTTTAATGTCACGACCCTACATCTATTGTCAGGATAGGTACTAAAATTTCGACAGCATAACACCGCCTATTTAACACTACACCCCCATATCATGTGTAGTTCTTAAAGTAAAAAGGGGCAAGCAGCGCCAGCGGCCTAAACAACAGCGGCCATGCGATGCACATGGCATCGGGGCCGGAGCGCCTGGACGCCTAAGCGGCGACTAGAATTTGCCTAGGCGACGCCTTATGAAGCCCGCTTTAACTTTGTATTAAATGGGTCTTGCCGTGCCGCCCGTCGTGCCGCTCACTGCCGCATGGCGCCATGGTGTTCCTTTCCAGGTGTGCTTTCACCGCTCCTGCATCGTGCACCGCCGTCCTTCTCATGTCTGCCTCCCTGCGCCGTTTTCTCCTGTCCCCTCTGCCTCCTTCCTCAACGCTGGGTTTGCGTCATTCTTCCCTGTCTGCTCCGCCTTCTCCTTCCTCAACGCCGGGATGATGGTACTCCCATCTCTATTTCCTTCATGTCGACTAACAAAACTTTTCTCTAAAATACGTTGGACGACTACGAGGTCGACTAGGGTTCGACTATGGTTGACTAATCGCCCGAATCGACGACTAATCACCTAGTCGATCCTAGTCGCCTATATTTAATAACATTATATATACATATAGTACATCAAAAATAAAAAAATTCAAATAAACATAATTGAACCCTAATAACTAACATCTATGATAATCAAGTTAACATACACTTATATGTATAAAACATAATATAAAATTGTATAAGTAATGATATAGCAATTCATACACCAATCTATTCAAAAACTTAATTCCACACTTATCGGAATTCAAAAACCTAATTTATAGACAAGTTTAAATTTAAACCTTACTAGAGGAGCATAAGAGCAAAGGCGAAGACGCGCGGACCAGGGAGCGGCGGCTGGTGGGGTGCTGGGCAGCGAGGCGGCCGTGCTGGGGCACCAGGGCATGATGTTGAGGCACGGGACACGTCGGCCAGGGTGCTGGGAGGCGGGGTGGGGTGGCCGGGGCGCTGGGCGGCCGGGCACTGGGAGGTGGCGAGCGCGGTGAGGCACGGGCGGCGGCGGGGTGGCGTCGTGGGGCGCGGGGTGGCAGCGTGGGGCGCGTGCGGCGACGGAGCGAGCTAGAGACGCGAGAGCGGCGCGCGCAGAGTGAAGTGTTAGGTTTTTCCCTTGTGTACGCGATGTGAAGGGCGTTAAAGTCGTCGGCTACATAGAGCCGACGATCTTGGTAGAGGGTCGTGGGGCCCATGTTATGGCTGTTGGCCGAGGCGCTACGACAGACAGTCATAACTTAGGCACGCATGGCCCACTCTAAGGTTGTCGGCCCTGTAGTTGTGGCCGATAGTCTTATAAATCGGCGAGAACATTAATTTTTTGGAGTACGGGGCCCTCTCTATGGTCGTCGGCAAAGGAGCATTAAACAACGGCCATAGTTAAAGCCGTCAGCCACAGAGCTATAACCAACGGCCATATTTAGAGCCGTGGGCCTTCGTCGCGAAGTCGATGGCCATAACGTTATAAGTGTCGGTTTTTTTAAGCCGACGTATTTAGTAAGATTTTTTTCGTCGGGGCTGACGATTATACTTTGCCCGACACTTCTTTGCCGAATTCTTGTAGTGAATTTTGAGGCGAGGCATGCCGCCTCAAGCTCTGGTTTACTGAACATGCTGTCGTCTGAGCCCGACATGAGGCCTGACACAGTAGAGGTGAATGATAATAGATAGACAAGATTGATTCAAAGATCTTAATGAAATTAACATACGAACTTGTCCGTTGTTTCTGCGGACTAGTCCGGTATAACAAGCTTGTCCGCACGAAACCCGACCTAGTCCGGTGTTCATCAGCATGAACCCTAGGTATTCAAAAATCATCAAATCTTTGAGTACATAGATCAATGTGCAGGATAATGATATTGTAGGATACTCAGAGTGTACTGAAACTTTGGTGAATGAAAGAAATGGCCTGAACCTTACAAAAATAATGAGGATTATGGTTAGGGCCAGGGTTTACCAAGAGAGGATTGTTGCGCAGAGCAGAGTGGATCTCGTGTGCGGAGAAGTCTGGGGTGGACTTCTCTTCGAAGCTCCAAGCCTCCCCCTTGATGAAACAAAGATTTGCGGTGGGGAAGAAAAATTGCGTTTGGAGCTCGAGGAGAGGAGAGAGAGTGTTAAGTTTGGAGTGAGGAGGAAGAAGGCAGACTCGAGGAGAATCCAATGGTTAAGTCATGGGAACACCCGACTGGTCCGGTTCGACCTGGACTTGTCTGGAATTGCGGATCACGGAAGGACTAGTCAAGATACCGGACATGCCCGGTGTGACTCACGGACTAGTACGATTAAAACAAAGAGTTGAGGTAAGATTAATAGGGTGAACTTGAGATTTGACTTTTGGATGATGATAGTACACCATTGTAGAGGATACTCTTGAAGGATACATAAAAGAAACACTTAATCATCAAACTACGACCAAATACTCAAGATTGACAGGAAACCGGACTAGTCCGGTACGGTGCCTAACTTGTCCGGTCAAACAGATAATATAGTTAAGAATTTCAAAGTGGATTTGAGAGGAGGCCTAATGTTGGTCATAAGGACATAGTTTTAGCAAATATTGTTGATAAATACAGTCAGTAAGCAAACAACAATCATACTATGACCATAATTCACCAATAATTAATATTTGAAATAGTTTTAGAGTGAAAATGAGGCAGGAGAGAATTTTTCGCAATGATGCTGGTGTTTTGAAGTTCTATACTCCTAGCAATCAGATATACAACATTTCAAGCCACATGTCACAGCAGCTTGAAGCCTTGCATACAAAACATATACTTGACATGATATTAGGCCTAGATGTACAAGAGCACAATAAATTACCGAACAAGGGTGATATACCAGTTTAATATGGCCTATATGCACCAAGATACAATAGAACCAAAAATAGAACGGTGTACCTCCCTTTCTTCTTCATTTTCTTCAGCTCCCCCTTGACTATCTCGATCTTGTAGAGGTTGATCATGTACATATTAAGCTTTTTCTCATGTAGATGCTCCCCCTTGGTCATTGCTCCCTAGTTGTTGTACACTTTGAGTCTTGTGATGATGGTTTGGGTGGAGATGAATTTGGATTTTTCATTGTACCCCATGAATATTTTCTTTCCTCCGATCATGTGGTTAATGCCTATCAAGCACCTCTTTGGATCCACCGAAGGGGGTACACTTACAAAACAAGATTATGCTTTGGTTCTAGGTACCCAAGCTTGCTTGGGTCCTTTGATATTAGTGATAAGACATCTCGGCACCCACACATAATATTTTGGGCTCTTGTGGAGTGGCCCAACATACTTGGCATAAACATGGTTAAATTCATCCTTCATAAGAACATATGAGGGATTAAAGTCATTAAACATAGTGTTCGGACCATTTTCAGCTTTTTTCATGAAAATAAGGAATATGTTTGATGTTCTCAACTTGATTTGAGCCTCCCTTAACAAAAGCAATCAATTAATTCCTTATTATTCTTGGGGTTTCTATCATTCCACTTTTCACTACAAGAATATCCAGGGCTATCCTTGACGTTTGGAGCTCTAGTAACCGAGTATGCACTTCATGCATACTTGATTTCATCCTTGTCAAAAATGCCACCTTTGGGTGAATGTTTGCTTTGTGCCACTTTAATCTCATTTTCAGGTAAGGAACCAAATTAGCACAATTACAGGTTTTAAGTGGAATAGACTCGATATTTGGAGAAGGTGAGCTCTTAGAAGAGGAGGGGACACTTTGCTTGAGTGATTAAACTTGTACTTGAAGGTCCTTGTTAACTTTGTAAAGTTAACAAGCTCATCCTTAAGTACAACATTCAAATCATTTACATTTGAGCAAGTTTCCTTGCTCAAAGCTAGCTCATGCTCAAGTGCTTCTCTCTTTTCATTTTCTAGCTCGAGTGACTCTTCAACCTCAAAATATCTCTCCTATTGGAGGATGAACATATCTTCTTGTCGGTTGATAAGGTCTTCCTTTTCAAATATTTCATCTGACAACTTTTTCATTTTAGCTAATGCAGTTTTAATTAAGCCCTTAAACATGTGTTCATTTTCGTCACTGCTATCGAAATCAGCATCACTAAGGGAATGTAAAGAAGAAGGTTTAGATTTAACGCTTTTCTTAACTTCCTTGGCATAAGGCAAGTGTCGTTCAAGTTTTTCCATCCTTCCAAATTTGGAAAGAGAGTGGTCTTCACATAAGGTCTCTAGACAGCAATTGTTGCCACCCTATCTTCATCTTCGGAGGAGGACTCATCCTTTGAGTCCCACTCCTTACCAAGATGTGCTTGGCCAACTCTCTTATTCTTTTTGAATATTTTCTTGTCTTGTGGCTTTGCTTCCTTCTTTTTTTGTTCGTCTTCTTCATATGGGCAAGCAACTATAAAGTGCCCATATTCACCATAGTTATAGCAAGACCGTCTTGTCCTGGACTTGTCATTGCTCTTGCTCTTGCCCTCAGTGTAGTTGTCGCCTCTTTTACTTCTCATCGTTCTTTTAAACTTTTCGAAGAGTACCATCTCTTCATCGTCTGTCGGTACTCTGCGTACCTGGTACACCACGGTACCGCAAGAAGTGCACGAGAGTTCCACCCGTCAAAGTTGAAGGTCTCCTCAGGCCCCACATGTCAGACTACACCGGACCTGCATCCCTCATATGGGTAGCTCTAGGGTTTACACGTGTACTGTAAGTCTGGTGCTAAGCTACGGACTTAGGGAAGCTCCGCAGTCAACACGTGTATAATAACCTCAGACCTAACCCCCAGCATAGGGCATCTCCGGTCCCGCCACGTGTATAGCGGTTCCAGAGCTACCTCCCCGCAAGGGGAAGCTCCGAAGATGCCATGTGTGGAGCCTCCGGACCTACACCACCAACGAGTACACTGGCGGATCTCCAACAGCACGGACATTCAAGGGACAGTTAAAGCGACAGTTACAAGACCTGCTTATGTGTCATTAATGCTATATTAATGACACACGATCAAAGCACTTTTAATAGGGGTAACACAACCATTAAGGCATGCTATCGAACTATTAACCACACTTAATGATCATAGACCGTGTATTAGGCAACTGAATACGCCAGGGCCACATGTCGGGTTAGGCAAATGATGTAACAGCTAGTCCTTAGATTATAAGAGGATTGCGCTGCACGGTATAGGGGGAAGCTCACACGCATACTAGGGCTACTAACAAACTCAATACAACAACACACACACCATGGAGTAGGATATCACGCTCAGGTGGCCCGAACCATGTAAATCTCCTACGTCGTCATCTTGTTCCTGATCTCTGCACGCCCAAACCAATACAAGAACCTCCGTGGGCTATATTTAGTAGTACCGGGGGAAGTGTCTTTTAACCACTTCGACATTTGACGCACCAGGTAGGGGGGCCCAAGATCCCAAGATGGTGAACTCCGCTGCAGGATCCTCCAACGGCAACCATGCTGATCAACCTGCTAGAGGCAATCCCTCCAACATACAACAACCAGCGGGTGCCATTGTCCCAGCGGGTGCCATGCCACCACCACCACCATCTGCCACAGCAAACCATGATGGACAACAGGATGGTGTACTTGGGTCGATCACAGCATCGGCAAACAACAACCTCGAGAACACGCTAATTGTTGCACGAAATATGTTGGAGTGCCCACCAGCGCGCGGAGCACCTCAGGGTATGATGGAGCAGTGGCATGCTGATGTGCAGCATCTGGTTGCAGCTGCAACCGATGCCATCAGCAACCAAGGTCCTCCCCCCTCGGGGCAGGCAACATCTCAATGCAGGACTTTGTTTGGAAGACTTGCTCCTCACGTGTCACAGTACCAACGACGTGCTACATCCCAACAGGTGACTTCACTGCCTTCTGGGGCACGATGCACCCACACCATCACCGGAATTCCGACTCATGACCTGCGGTCGGAACTTGATCGCCGTTACCGGCAACAGGACGGCCGCGTCCATATCGAGCATGCTCGCGAGAGGCGAGAGGCTCGGGACAACCCTGCTCCTCAGGGAGTAGGAGGAGGCTGTTATGCCCTGGCCATGGACTTACGCATGGTCTGATGGACATAGAAGTTCCGACCTCATTTGCCACAGAAATTCAACGGGACTGTCAACCCCGCCGAGTTTCTTCAAATCTACTACACTACTATACTAGCAGCAGGGGGCAACGAGGCCGTGATGACCAACTACTTCCTAGTGGCTCTGACTGGGACTGCAAGGTCCTGGTTCATGAGTCTTCCACCCGACTCCATCAATAGTTAGGAGGAACTATGTCAATAGTTCACTGCCAACTTCGGGAGTTCTTACACCTGGTGCGACACTGAACTAGACTAGTTTGCTGTGAATCAAACAACAGGAGAATCGTTGTGATCTTTTATCCAGCGATTTTCTTAGGTACGCAATATCATCCCCTCAATCTCAAGTGCTTCTGTTATTGTTGCATTCAGACATGGTGTTCAATACAAGAAGATGCTGGAGAAGCTGGCGACGAAAGAAGTAACTAGCGTCACAGAACTCTTCAGCTTAGCAGATAAATGTGCTAAAGCTGTGAAGAGACGTGAGATGCACTCCAAACCACCTCCGGATGCAAACAAGAAATCTTCCAAGAAGGAAGCCACTACTTCCGAAGGTGACAAAAAGAAAAAGAAGTCCAACAGCAAAAAGAAGTCGTCAGTCGGTGCACCTACTGTTGTGGCTACTACAGCTCCGGGTGGCCAGGAGTCACGCCCCGAAAAAACGACCTCGTCCTTCATCAGAAGACAGCGGCAACTCCAAAGTGTGGTGTCCGATCCACAAGATGGACAAGCACAGTCTGGAAGAATGCCAAGAGGTCCAGAATCTTGTCGTGTGCTACAATAAGCGCTGGGAAGAAGCTCCTTTCCGCCAACGGGAAGGAAAATAAAAAGGCGACGAAGCTCCGGCTGAGGAGGATCTAAGCTTTCAGGACCCCAAGAAGGTTTTGAATGCTGTCTACAATACCGTCGACGATGACTCCGACGTCTCTGACAACGAGCGTTGAAAGACCCTGAACACCATTTATGGTGGTTCTTGGGACATTACCTCTCGCCGCATCCTCAAGACAATGTGGCGGGACATGGCTGCTGCATCTCCCACCGCCAGGGCGGAGCCTCATCGGAAGTGGACGGATACTCCTATCATTTTTGATGCTTTGAACTTCCCTCATAACATGATCGGAGCTGGTCAACCCCCGTTGATGGTGTCTCCGACCATTAACAATGTTCAACTCCACCATGTACTAGTGGACGGAGGTGCAGGGCTGAACCTCATAATCCTCGAAGCATTTGTCAAGCTTCAACTCCGACCTTTAGACCTTCGCCCCTCTCGACCTTTTTGTGGGGTAGGTCCGGGGGCCATTA
Source organism: Tuctoria greenei (assembly GCA_036927565.1). NCBI lineage: Eukaryota > Viridiplantae > Streptophyta > Magnoliopsida > Poales > Poaceae > Tuctoria > Tuctoria greenei. Next base: position 216,588,091 of record JAYESD010000003.1, on the reverse strand, counting down.
CCCCTCTCGGCTCTATCACACTCCCAGTGACCTTCGGGACTCGGGAAAACTACAGAACCGAGAGGCTAGTCTTCGACATGACGCAGATCAGTTTGCCATTCAACGCGGTACTGGGCAGGCCTGCCTTGTACAGGTTCATGGCCGCCGCTCACTATGTCTACTTTGTGTTGAAGATGCCAACACCGACGGGCGCTCTCCGAATCCGCGGAGATCGCACTACAAGAATCAGTGCATTGGAAGAACTACATGCGCTTGCTACAGTGAAGGACGAAGTATCCGATAAGGAGCTAGCTCTGAACCCTCCGAGCATTCTTCATCGAGGATCTACCTCCGCACCTCATGTGCAACCAAGCGGCGACACTGACATTCCCATCAAAGTCGTCCAAATCAGTTCCGATGCTGCTCAGACTACCCATATATCGGGAGGTCTGAACAACAAATAGGAACTCGCGCTCATCACTTTCCTCTGGGCTAATGTCGACGTGTTTGCCTGACAACCGTCGCAAATGCCTGGGATCCCTAGGGAGGTGATTGAGCACAATCTGAAGATTTATCCCGATGCACAGCCTGTATACCAGAAGCCCCGAAAGCAATCAATCGAGTGGCAAAACATCATCCCACAGGAGATCAAGAAGTTGCCCAAAGCTGGTTTCATCCGGGAGGTGTTTCATCCAAAATGGCTGGCAAACCCAGTCGTGGTGCCCAAGGCTGGCGGGAAGCTTCGGATGTGTATCGACTACACCATCTTAAATAAGGCATGTCCAAAGGATCCGTTTCCACTACCTAGGATAGATCAGGTAGTAGACTCCACCTTCGGGTGCCAGCTATTGTGTTTCTTAGATGCATATTCTGGATATCATCAAATCCAAATGTCTAAGGAAGATGAAGAGCATACTGCCTTCATAACAGTAGATGGATTGTATTGTTATACTACCATGCCCTTTGGTCTCAAAAATGTTGCTTCAACATTTGTGCGAGCTATGTACAAAACATTTGGAGAGATAATCAGAGACTTGGTGGAGGTGTACATTGATGACATCATCGTGAAGATCAAGAACAAGGAGTCACTCCTTGATAACTTGCAAGCCGTCTTTGACAAGTTGCGCAACACGCGCACTTAGCTGAACCCGAACAAATGTGTCTTCGAGGTTAGCTCCAGGAAGCTTCTAGGTTTCTTGGTGACTCACCGAGGAATTGAAGCAAATCCGGTGAAGATCAAGGCCATAGAAGATATGCGGCCTCTTGCCCACATCAAGGATGTCTAGAAGTTAACTGGATGTCTAGTTGCGCTCAGGTGGTTCATCTCAAGACTGGCAGAATGGGCGCTACCCTTCTTCAAACTCTTGAGGAAGTCCGGACCATTTCATTGGTCTGAAGGAGCAGAAAAAGCGTTCCAAGAGCTGAAGCAGCTCCTCACCACACTACCAATCTAGGTAGCTCCGAATCCTGGTGAGCCTTTACTACTCTACATTTCTGCAACTAACGAAGTTGTCAGCATGGTCCCGGTCGTGGAACTACCGGAGCCACGTTCAACCCAGGATCTTAGACCGCTCCGGGACGGTCCGGAGGTACCTGAAGGCGTGTTTGGGTCCCAACCCCCAAACACGAAACATCAAGGATAAATGCTATGAGATCAACCTCACTCACCTGAGGGGGTTCACCTAGCTGAACAAGATGATTTGGACCCTTCTAACAAGGTCCGGGTCAAACAAGAAGAAGTGCTGGACCCCTCCGAGAGGGTCCAGGAAGCTCAACAAGAAGAACTAGACCCCTCCGAGAGGGTCCAGATCGATGGAGAGGAAGCTTTGGGCCCCTCCGAGAGGGTTCATACTGTCCAGTGCCCAATGTACTTCATCAGCGAAGTACTCCACGACGCCAAGACAAGATACATTGAGGTGCATAAGCTACTTTATGTAGTCCTTATTGCCTCAAGGAAGCTTCGTCACTACTTCCAAGCCCACAAAATATCAGTGGTAACTTCTTATCCACTGCGCGCTATTTTGCATAACCCTAACTCTACTGGGAACATCGCAAAGTGGGCAATGGAGTTGGCCGAGTTCGACCTCAAATTCGTGTCACGACAAGCAATCAAGAGTCAGGCTTTGGCTGACTTTATGGTGGAGTGGACTCCCTCTCCATCAAATCCTGTGGGTCCCAGTGAGAAGAAAACAGAACCCAAGGTTCCGTTATTCACCGAGCATCACTGGACTCTCTACTTCGATGGCTCCGTGCAGAAGCAGGGGGCCGGAGCTGGAATCGTTCTCTTTGCTCTGACCGGGGAGAAGGTGAAGTACATAGTTCACCTTGATTTCAAGGCGACCAACAACATGGCGGAGTATGAAGCTCTCATCTACGGAGTCAAGGTGGCACTATCCTATGGTGTCAAACAGTTGTTGGTGAAGGGTGATTCACAGCTCATCATCAAACAAGTCAAAGGTGAATGCTGCTGTAACAATCCCCAACTAGCTGCTTATCTCCTTGAAGTCCAGAGGCTCCAGAAAGACATCGAATTCCTTGATCTCCACCATGTTCAGCTTCTTCATAATGCTGAAGCAGATGAACTCTCGACGAAGGCTTCAACCAGAACTCTGGCTCCTGACGGAATCTTCATCCGGAGGTTGTGAAGATCAATAGCTTAGGCCACCGTACTGAGCGAAGGGGGCGAGACCAGCACCTCAAAGCTGGCGGTCCTGGTGGCCCTGTTACCATGGCGTCCACCAAGGGTCGTAAGTGTTGTTGGAAGCTCCAAGAAACCCAACACGCAAGACTCAGAAGCTCAAGTTAGCTCCGATGCATGGATCTCAGAGATCCAGAGCTACTTGAAAGACAACATCCTTCCTGAAGACGATGCATCCACTGACCGGATTGTCAGGTTAGCTAAAAGATACACACTGGTAGAAGAGGATCTCTACCGGCGTGGTGCCAACGGCGTCCTAATGCGTTGCATTACAAGGGAAGAAGGCCATGAGCTTCTTGCGGAAATCCATGGAGGTGAGTGTGGAAACCATGCATCTTCCTGCACGTTGGTTGGTAAAGCCTTCAGACATTGTTTTTATTGGCCTACAACACTCTAGGATGCAATTGAGCTAGTGAAAAAATGTGAAGCATGCCAGTTCCACGCAAAACAGATTCACACACCAGCTCAATCACTCCAAATGATACCTCCTACATGGTCATTCGCTGTGTGGGGCATGGACATCTTGGGACCATTCCCAAAAGCCGTCGGAGGTTACAGGTTCCTGTATGTCGCTATACACAAGTTCACCAAGTGGCTGAAAGCAACTCCAGTCGTGACAATTAACAAGCAATCAACAATCAAGTTCTTGAAGTCCATAATATGCAGATTTGGAGTTCCAAACAATGTCATAACTAACAACGGAACTCAATTGACAAGTGCTGCATTTCAAGAATATTGCGAAGACCTCGACATTGAACTCAGCTACGCCTCAGTAGCTCACCCAGCATGTAAATGTCAAGCCAAGAGAGCAAATGTAGAAATCCTAAAATGACTCAAGACGCGCACATACGAGCGCCTAAAAAAGCATGGAGCCAACTGGATTGAAGAACTTCCGTCCACATTGTGGGCAAACAGGACAACACCTAATCAGTCAACTGGGGAGACACCCTTCTTCCTGGTGTATGGAGCTGAAGCAGTCCTTCCTTCCGAGATCACCATGGGGTCCCTCCGGGTCCGGACCTTCGACGAAGCCGCGCAGGACCAGCTCCGGCATGAAGACCTTGACCTCATCGACGAGGGAAGGTGCCAAGCAGCTGTTCGGAATGCACATTGTTGCCAAGCGCTCTGACGCTATAATCAAAGGCATGTGCGCAACCGACACCTTGGGGAAGGCGATCTGGTGCTGCGGAAGATACTAACTCAAAAAGGGATGAACAAACTTTCCCCCAGCTGGGAAGGTCCTTTCCGAGTGATCAAAGTATCTCGTGTCGGATGTGTTCGCTTGGCAACTGAGGATGGGACTCCGCTTCCCAATCCTTGGAACATCGAGCACCTCCGTAAGTTTTATACTTAGAATCGCGGAGGTGAGTCTGTAATTACACACAATGTATGTTATAGAGTCAATACACGGAGAAGGGTAGGTCCTCTGGGAGAACATCCGGACCCCTCCGGGAAGGTCCGAGAAGTTCAAGTAACACTTGATACAGTCACAACACTAAAAGTGTAACTACCTACCCAGGACTAGTATAAGATGTATAGCGCACTTAGCTTGGTCCTGCACCCTAAGTGTGTCCTTGTCTTCCCCGTAATCTGGACTTATAATCGAAGACATTACTGTGTGAAAACAGACTCTACGTGCATTTATTTTTGTACAAGGCTCGATATAACAAATTATTATTTTTTTCCTTCTTGTCTATAATGAAATTGTGCAATTCTTTTTCACTTTTTGTCGAAGTTATTCATATGTGTTACAAGTTATATTGTTGATAGGATCTTAACATGTTGTATAGTCTACTTGCCTAAATGTCAAGCCAACATAGGTCCGGAGTGTGCTATCGACTTAGCCTAGTCCTGCACCCTAAGTACGCCACTCTACCTACCCCCGGGAGACCTAAGTAGGGTGAGTACTAAAAAAGCATACAGATATGGGAAAATTACATCAATATGCTTGTTACCATATTGAGTTTCTTCGGATTTAAAACTCAAACAAGAATGATAAGTCACAAACGATTTATAGACAAGAGGATGAATTTTACTTTTTTCTTGTCTCTAATGTGCAGGAAAAACAGAAACTCATAATGACGATGGATGACACCTGAGCTACTAAGCTCTGACATCCTCCAAGGGGGCCTGTCGTTGACTTTTTATATGTTGAAAGTGGGTGCCGTCAGAGCTGCAAAGCTCCGACAACCCTAGGGGGCCTGCCGTCGACAATTCGCGCAGTGACATCAGGAGTTACTGGACCTATCAAGCTCCAATAAATCCCAAGGGACCTGCTGTCAACGTGTTATATGTTGATGGTGGGTGCCATCGGAGCTATCAAGCTCCGACAGCCCCAGAGGGCCAGCCGTCAACGTACCAGAGATAAAGAATTCGGACCTAAAATCTACAAGTTTGAAGTGTTCAAGTCATCAGCATACTGTCAAATCCTTTTGGTACATGTACACACTCGAATTGTGCACATATGCCAGGGGCCAACAACATATTGAGCACAATATATTGAAGAAAAAAATGAAATTCATGGAAAAAAGAGTGGATTTCATTAACTCAAAGTACTGGATTACAAAATTGGGATTACAGCAAAGGACAAAATGAAAAGACCTAGCTACTGGAGGATCTAAGTTCTGTGGAAAAACGAAGCAACCTTCTCAGCAGCCTCTTGGACACTAGCTCTGGCGACATCCTCCTCTTCGGCAATGAGTCCTTCAAAGACTAGATCAAGAGAGAACTGGGAGTCTCGTCTTCTGTAACACGCCAAGACATACTCACTGACGTTCTTGGCCAGAGATTTCCCCTCTGTCTACAGCTGATCAGCGATGACATTACCCATCACGTTGAGTTTGCTGCCAGCAGAACCAAGTGCCACTAGCATCTGATCCAGCTCCTGCGCTGCGTCCTCCGGGCGTACTGGACTGAAGCCAAGAGGCACAAGGGCCCTGTCCGCACGTCCCAAGAAATCCCACAGCATCAGGGATTCGGTTGCCTTCGAGCTCTGTAGTTCCTCCAGTGACATCCGGGCGGCCGCTAGCTCCAAACTCTCCTGAGCAAGGCGTTCCACCACTTTGGCATGTTAATGCATACTCTCAGCAACCTAATTCTCGTGATTGGTTAGCTCCGTCTCCCAGAGGTGGATGCGTTTCCGCCATTCAGCCAGGTCCTTCTCCCTGCCCCTCACCTTCCCTTCTCTGGCGGCAACATCACTCTCTCGTTTCGAGAGCTCCTGCCCCAACTTCCAGTACTTTTCCTTCTCCTCCTCACCCCATATATCCAACTTTTTAGTGCGATCTACCAAATTCTAGTCACCCAAAGTCAATTCCTAGGTGACCTCCTCCTCCCTCTTCAAAATATCCTCCTGTTGCTCTAGTAGTTTTTCTTCTCTTGCATCAAGGTCCGCCCGGCGCTTCTCGAGAATCTCGTTCAGTGCAGTGAGGTTCTCGTGATGCTCATCAGCAGCATCACTCCTCTCCTTAGCATGTTCGAGGATATCCTAAGAATTAGCATCGAGGGCCTTGATGGTGGCTTCCTTCTTCTCCAGTAGCTTGCCCCAGTACTCCATCTGGGTCGTTTCCCTCTTGACCCACTCCTTCTTATCAGCAAGCCTCGTCTGAGCAAGTCTGGTCTCAAAGTGCAGCTTGTTGCGCCAACACCTCAAGTTGTGGCGCTCCTCCTAAAGGACCTTGCTCTCACGATTGAAGGCGAGCTGAACTTGTCGGAGGCTCGAGCAGGCATTGTCAATGGACAATGCCAAGGGGATGGGCTCCGGACCTGCTGGGGTCAACTCTACTAGTTCCAAGGGATTCTCCATAACAAAAATCGGATCCCACTCTACAAGTGAGGTACCCTCAACTCTTGTGGCACTGGGGCCACCCTCCAGAAGTTCTTTGGCTGCAACAGAGGAAGAAACTGCTAGGGGAACTCCTACCTCCGGGGCCGACGCCGAAGGTCCTGCTGCAGGAACTTCAACCGTTGGCTCCGCAGGTGAAGAGCCTGCGTCCGCCTCTTCATGGAGCTCTTCCTCAAGCGTGGGCACCTCCGAAGCAGTTACTTCTGGGGTAGTCGTCGGGGCTTCACCCGAAGCCATTTCCATCATCGGCTCAGGTGCCGGTACATCAACTACTTCTGGCTCAACCGCCGGAGCTTCAACAATTTCTGGTCCGAGGGCCTGAGCTTCAACTATCTCTGGCTCAACGACCGGAGCTTCGATCATCTCCGGCTCAATAGTTGGGGCTTCAATCGCTTCTGGTTCAGCGACCGGAGCTTCAACAACCTCCGACTCAAATGCTAGAGCTTCTGCCACCACTAGCCCAGCAACAACTTCTAGTGCAGGAACCAGAACCTCGGTAACTTCTGGCTCAGACACCGGAGCTTCCGACATCTCCATCTCCCGCACTAGAACCTCAACCTCCGTGGCTGTTTATGGGGGTGCATCTTCAATTTCTCCCTTGTGGTCTCGCGCTACCAAGAGAGCTTCTGGCAATGATTCTGAATCCAAATCTATGACAGCTGGTGCCGGAGCTGTCGTGACCTCAACCACCACTGGAGGAGGTACCGGGCTTGAAGCAGGAGTTTCCGTCTGCACTGTTTTAGTCGGTGCGACGGAGGCCAGATCTTTAGATCCCGACTTTGACTCCCTGCAGTCAAAAAATCTGAAGATTTAAAACATGATAAAAACAAGAGTGGCAAATCAAGGTGAAAAAGCAAAGCTTACCTTGGAAAGCTACTACTCCAATCTGCGCAGAACCTCTTCACCGGAGGCTCATAGCCAGAGCTTGCTGTGGTTGGTGCGGGGGGAGCTCCGAAATATTGCCCGAAACCTACCGTTGTCGTTCGTGTTGCCTCAGCCTCGGTCTCCCTCGGCCGAGAGGAACCTCCGGACCTAGAGCCCCTCGCTGGCACCGGGACCAGAGTCGACTGTCCAAAACTGGCGCCTCTTGAGGACGCTTGCACCAAAGGAGGTGTAGCCGCAGAAGATCTCCCTCAGCGGGGAGAAGGGGCTGTTGTGGATGGAGCAAGCCTGACGGACCTCCCATTAGCATGTTTTAGCTTCCTCTTCCTGCTGGAAGACTCAGCTGGGTCCTTGCCCTTGCCCTTGCCAATGTCTTCAACCCTCTCGCTCGGAGCAGGGTTGGACACCTCCTCGGAAGCTCCGTCGATTACAACCGTGGAGGTTCGGTGTTGTTCTACCTCGCCAAGGTCGTGTATTGCTAGCGTCTTCCTCCGGAGCTCCCTGCTGATCTCTGGAATCATATTTAAGGGCAGAAAAGAAGCTGGCGGAGCCAAGTCATCGTTGTCGACTAGCCCATGATGAAACTTCTTGAGATGAAGCTTTAAAGCTTCATCATCCAAGTTGGATTTCAAACCGATTTCAATCCAGTCATCATCCATGACACCGTTTAGAGCCCAGGCGAGCTTCTCCCTCTTCCCACCTATTCACCAAGAAATTTCCAAAGACAATCTGGGGGGTTACTCCACCCTCCACGCATTCTCGGATCCTGGTCAGAATAGGGTTAAACGCATCCGACAACTTTGGAACTATGTTCTAGGCCTCGGTGTTGATTTTGGGGTGTCCTTGGGGCAGCTCCAACCTGTCGTGCTCCTCCACTGCAATGACGATCCAATCCTTCTTCTATTCATCCCACTTGCGAGAGGGGAACAACTTCAGGTACTTGAAGGGGCAGTTCTTGCGCTTCACGAAGTAATAGAAGCCAACCAACTCTGTCCCCTTGTCGGTAGTATGAGCTGTGAAGAAAGTCTAGAACAACTCGACGCAGGGAGGCACACCCACCCACATCACGTAGAAGTGGATGAAAGTGGCCACGAGCAGAAGGGAGTGCGGGCCAAGGTGATGCAGTTGGAGGTCATAGAAGTCCAACAGCATCAGGATGAAGCTCGAGAATGGTGAGATCAGTCCCACCATGGCGTACGCCAAAAAAGTACACCATCTCCCCACGGTGCTCCTTCTTGAAGGGGAGCTTGCCGGCACAAACCAAGTTGTTGAAGGAGTAATTGCTCATCAAATTTTCCTTGCTCTGGATGCGGCTCTTGGGAAGTCCTAACTCCATCGCGGAAAAGTGGAGAAACGAAAAGGAAAGCTAGGCGAAGTTTGGGAGGCTCTGAGTGCAAGTTTGATCGAAAGCGTAAAGAGTCCTCAAACCGTGCATAATTTCTTTCTTAAGTAAGCCTCCACGACACTTGGATGGAAACTGCAACAAGAGCAGGGTCACATTTCAAAAATATACCCCGGGGCCACCCCGACGAAGAGGTCGAGGTTATTACCCCAGGTGAACCGTTGTCATGATGGGCGGAGAGAAACCCAAAGGCGGCAGCCTAACAAGGCGCTCGGAACCGATACGGTTTTTGAATAGGGAACTGGTGACCTTCAATTCTGTGAGATCCGCACTCAAAGATCTCATCTGCCGCATTCAAAGCAAGCCACACGGCAGTGGCTTAACCCCGAAGCATCACCCCAATGGCATATCCAAAGAAATTTGAAGTCACAGCGCAGGAATCGAGGATGGCCCCACCTATGGTAGAATAACTTAACCCAAAGGGTTTCTTCCAGAGGTGGGCCCAGGGGCCACTATCGGTACCTTGCGTACCTGGTACCCCACAGTACCGCAAGAAGTGCAAGAGAGTTCCACCCATCAAAGTTGAAGCTCTCCACAGGCCCCACATCTCAAACTACACCGGACCCGCATCCCTCATATGGGTAGCTCTAGGGTTGACACGTGTAATGTAAGTCCGAAGCTAAGCTCCGGACTTAGGGAAGCTCCACAGTCAACACGTGTATAATGACCCCTGACCTAACCCACAGCAGAGGGGAGCTCCGGTGCCGCCACGTGTATAGCAGTTCTAGGCTACCTCCCCGCAAGGGGACGCTCCGAAGCTGCCACGTGTGGAGCCTCCGGATACACCACCAAGGAGTACACTGGCGGATCTCCAACAGCACGGACATTCAAGGGACAGTTAAAGTGGCAGTTACAAGACCTAATTACATGTAATTAATGCTATATTAATGACACACGATCAGAGCACTGTTAATAGGGGTAACACAGCCATTAAGTCATGTTATCACACTATTAACCACACTTAATGCTCATAGACCGTGTATTAGGCAATTGAATACGCTAGAGCCATATGTCGGGCCAGGCAAATGATGTAACGGTCAGTCCTTAGATTATAAGAGGACTGCGATGCACGGTACAGGGGGAGCTCACACGCATACTAGGGCTACTGACAAACTCAATACAACAACAACACACACACACACACCGTGGAGTAGGGTATTACGCTCAGGCGGCCCGAACCACGTAAATCTCCTGCATCATCATCTTGTTCCTGATCTCTGCGCACCCAAACCAATACAAGAACCTTTGCGGGCTACATTTAGTAGTATCGGGGGAACTGTTGTTTAACCACTTCGACATCATCCATGTTGGTGTCCACATCGTTGCTATCTTTGTCCTCTTGCACCTCATGGACTTTCTTGCCTCTTGGCTTGCAAGTCACCTTGAGGGCAACATCCTTCTTATTTGATGAGGTGAGCTCGGCAAGATTCTTCACATATTGAGCTTCCTTTTCCATCATATCGTGAACAATGATTTTTCCCAAAAGGTCATCGGGAGTCATTTTGTGGAACCCCGGACTTTCTCGGATCATGGAGCATAAAGTGATATTTTAGGGCATTAATGCCCTAATCGTCCTTTTCACCACTTCATGGTATGTCCACTTCTTACTTCCGTATGCAATATCTTGTTGATTAGCATCTTCATCTGCTTGTACATCTCTTGAGGACTTTCACCATCCTCGAGAGTGTACCTCCCTAGCTCCCCCTCAATCATTTCAATCTTCGCTTCTCGTATAGAGCGACTTCCTTCATGCACTATCTTGAGGGTGTCCCATATATCTTTGGGCACCTCGAGTCCATCAATCTTGTTAAACTCCTCCCAGCTTAGTGATGAGGTGATCACCGCGGCAGCTTGTGCATTGTGGTGGATAGCTTGGGATTGCTTCAGGGCGAGTTCATCGTTAGTGTCTGGGATATCTATGCCTATACACACAATTTGCAAAAGACTAGCGTTTAAGGAAATGAGATGCATTTTCATATCGTACTTCCACATTGTATAATCATTGTTGTCCAAATGTGGAGGTCTCCCCATGGGAATAGAAAGATAGTGATTTTCAAAATTAAGACGCTCGTAATTAAAAGGATATCGGGAATAGTCTTGATGACCACTCCTCGTCGTCTTCTCGTCTTCTTTCTGGCACTTTTGGTTCGTTATCTTCTTTCTTAGAAGTGCCTTGAGTTGACGCACTTCTTCATCATCATTGTCGGAGTGTTTTTCCGACAATTCTCCCGATACTACCATTGGTAGCTCGCGGAGTTTGTAGTTCGGTATTGGGTGCGCAGAGATTCCAAAGAGTATGGCGAATGGACACAAGGATTTACATGGTTCGGGCTGCCTGAGCGTAATACCCTACTCCACGGGGTGTGTAGCTGTTGTATTGAGCGTCTAAGAGCTTCAGCCCAGAGACTGTGTATGTGTTAGAGAGCATAAGCATCCCCCTGTGTATCATCGACCATTCCTTTTATAGTACAACGACTGGTCGTTACACAGTTAAACTGACCCGACATGTGGCCCCAGCGGTTACTAATGTTTAATACATAATTAATGAGATTAATTACCCTTAATAGCGTGGTAATGGGACCTGATAGTGCCGTTACTGGTATTAAGGGCCTTCTGATTGTGTGTCATTAATATGGTATTAATGACACTTAATCAGGTCTTGAAGTCTTTGATTGCCCCTTTGAGGTCCAAGCTGTTGGGGGTTCACCAGCTTGATTGCCAAGGTCGAAGGTCCGGCGATTCGGACACGTGGCAGCTTCGGAGCTATTCGTCTGGGACGGGTAGATGCAGTGTAGATGTACACGTGTCGATACTGGAGCTTCCCTCTGTTGGAGGTTAGGTCCGGGGGTGCCGTACAAGTGTTTAGCCCGGAGCTATCCCATGTGTGGGGTATAGCTCCGGCTGCAGTGTACACGTGGTAGTACCGGAGCTAACCATAGATGGGAGGCATGTCCAGTCCCATATGGCATGTGGGGCCTTCGCAGGTCTTCAACTCAGAAAGGTGAAGTCCTTTGGTCTTTTTGTAGTCCCAAGGGGTATACGGTACGTAGGGTACCAACTGTGGTCCCCTGGGCCCACCTCTGGGAGAGACCTTTTGGATGAAGTCGTTTTGCTAGAGGTGGGTCCATCCTTCGATTTTTGTGTCGTGTCTTCGAGGATCTTCAGATGTGCCGTTGGCAGTAGTTCGTAGTTTAACCACCGCCGCGTGGCATATCTAGGATGCGGCAGGTGAGATCTTAGCGAGTGGATCTCACGCAATTGAAGGTCGCCTGTTCCCGATACAAAAATCATATCGGTTTCGCGCGCCTTGTCAGGCCGCCGCCTTCGGGTTTCCCTCCTTTCATGATGACAACCGTTCGCCTTGGGTAAGGACCTCGACTTGATTGTCGGGGTGGCCCCAGGCCCCCTTGTCATTGGCAGGGTGAAGTTTTTGACTTGTATCGTCGGCTCCTCTGCGGTTTCCATCCAAGCGTTGCGGGGGCTTACTTAAGAAGGAAAGCGTGCACCGTTTGGGGGTTCTTTACGCCTTCATTCGATCTTGCGCTCAAATCCTCCAAACTTTTGCTTTCTTTTCGTCCCAAGCTTCTAAGGGTGGTCCCCCTTCCGTCCCGGAACAGAGAGTTGAAGTCGCGGGCAAGGGCAAAGAGTTGGCCGAGCACTCGAGCCAAAAAAGGAAGCTGAAGCACTCTGATGGGAGGTTCGTCAGGCCTGCTCCTTCCCCAGCGACTCCTTCTCCCCAGAGGGGGAGGTCTTCAACGGTGGCATCCACTCCAGCATCGGCATCTCCCCGGGGGGCTAGTTCCGGCCGTGTGGCTATAGTACTAGGACCAGTTGAAGGCTCTGGGTCCAGAAGTTGTTCCCGATCGAAGGGGACCTCGACCAAAGCAGCGCCAACGGTTACAACAAGCTCCGGGGAACCTTCCGGAGCAAACATGCCAGGGGCGCCAGGGTCTAGTCTTGAGCGTCCGAAGAAGAGGTTCCGTGCTAATTGGTGCGGAAGCCTTTCGAGGTAATTTTTGTTTTTACCTCAATTGATTGTTTTGTGTTGTAACTGTTTAAGTGTCTTCGTCCTCCATCCACAGGGTACCCAAGAGAGTAGCTGAAGCTCCTGTTCCTGCCACAACATCTAAAGTTGTGCAGGCAGAGGCTCCAGCTCCAATCCCAGCACCGCCCCAAGGAGTGGCTGAGGCTGCGGCAGCTCCGGCGCTGGCTGTCGTAGTCTTGGACCTTGACTCATCCCAAGAAGCTCTCGTGGTAGCGCCGGACCATGGGAATGAAGATGTACCAGCGGCACCTGCCCCAGAGGTTGAAGCTCTGGGTTTGGACGCTGAAATGGTGGTCAATCCGGCCCTAGAACTAGAGACATCTGCGATTCCAGTCCTAGAACCGGAAGTTGTTGGAGCCCCGACGGTGGAGCTGATGTTTGATGATGCCCCGGCGGTAGAGATGGTGGTTGATGAAGCTCTAGCGCCTGAGCCGGTTATCGAGGAAGTTCTGGCGGTAGCGCCGGTTGCTGCAGAAGTTTCGGCGCTTGAGCCCATGATGATTGAGGCATCAGCGCATGGGCCGACGATGGAGGAGGCACCAGCGTCGGGGCCAGAAACATCTTCAGCTCCGACTGAAGCTTCAATGCCTGCCTCGGAGGTGGTGGTCCCGGAGGTGCCCGCGCCTAAACCAGGGTGCCGAGATGAAGTTGCTGGCTCCCTGCTTGAGGGACCAGTTGTTGACGACCTGGCGGCGGGACCTTCGGAGCCAACTCCGGAGGTTGAAACTTCTGTAGCAGGACCTTCCTCGACAGCGATCGGGGCTATTCTGGAGGGCGGCCCTAGTGCCGCGGAAGCTCAGGGAACCGCTCTTGTAGAGTGGGACCCAATTTTTGTCACGGAGAACCCGCTGGAACTGGCAGAGATGACCCCGACAGGTCTGGACCCGATCCCTCTGTCGTTGTCTATTGACAACACCTGCTCTAGTTTTTGCTAGGTTTAGCTAGCTTTTTACCACGACAGCAAGGCTCTCGAGGAGGAGCATCAAACTCTTAGGAGGTGGCGCAACCGGCTCCAGTTTGAGACCAAGCTGGCGCAGTCGAGGCTGGCTGACGACAAAGAGTGGGTGAGGAAGGAGAAGATCCACCTGGAGTACTGGGGTAAGCTGCTGGATGAGAGGGAAAGCATGACGCGATCCCTCAACAACCAGTCCCGGGCCATCTACGAATAGGCCAAAGCTGCTAATAGCGCTGCAGATGATCGCCAAGAGAGGCTCGACGCAATCCACGCCAGTCTCGTCAAGCGCCGGGGGGCTCTTGAGGAGCGGGAGAGAAAGCTCGAGGATGAAGAGCAAAAACTCCTAGAGCTGCGGGATGACGTCGTGAAGAGGCAAGAAGAGCTTACTCAGAGGCTAACTCTGGGTGACAAGAGTCTCGAGGAGCGCACCAAGAAATTGGATGAGCGCTGCGAGAAAGAGGAGAAGAAGGCCTGACAGCAAGGAGGAACTCCACAGGAGGGAAACCGACGTTGCTGCCAAGGAGAAGAAAGTGCGGGGCCGAGAGAAGGAACCTGGTTAACTGCCAGAACGAGATCCACCTCTGGGAGGAAGAGCTCAGTAAACTCGAAAGGCAGGTTGCTGAAAAGATTCAACAGAACGCCAAAGAGATGGAGCGTCTTGCTCGGGAGAACTCGGAGCTTGCGGCGGCCAGAAGATCCTTGGAGGAGATGCGGAGTGGCAGGGTTGCGGAGTCCCAACAAGTTTGGGACTTTCTGGGCAAAGCCAACGACGCACTGAAGCCAATGGGTTTTTGTCCCGTGCGTCCGGATGATCCGGAACCGGAGCTCGACCAGGCGTTGCAGGCGCTGAGTTCGGCAGGCAACAAGCTCACCAAGATGGGCGACGTCATTGCGGGCCAGCTGGAAACCGAGGGACAATCCCTGGCCAAGAGCGCCGCATAATTTATTTTGTCATGCTACACAAGACGGGACCCCCAATTCCCCCTGGACCCGGTGCTCAAAGGTCCCATCAACGGAGAGGGAGAAGCTGCCCAGACCAGCGTTTCTGAGGTTGCCCAGAAGGTCGCCTCGTTCTTCCATAGGATCTAGGACCATCTCTTTGTAGCTCCCGCTTGTATCCTCTCTTCTTTTTCTCCAATTTTGTAATCTCTTGTCTCCAAATGAATGAAATCCAAGTTTATGAATGAAATCCAAGTTTTTTATGAATTTCATTTTTTGTCTTCAACACCTTCGTCCCGCTTGGCCCCCTAGTAGATGTACGCAATTTGATTGTGAACATGTACCAAGAGGATGTAACAGTTGTTGAAGACTCGCGTGCTTCAGACTTGTAGAGCATAGGTCCGAAGTCTTCGGTAGGGAAGGCTCCCTGAGGTTGTCGGAGCTTAAGGGCTCCGACCTTGACCATCATCAGAGCTTGGTAGCTCCAGCAGTGGTCTCCATCAACACGCAGAGTGTCGACAGTTAGTCCCCTGAAGTCTTCCCACCATCTTTTGTTCCCTTTGAAGGCTAGCCCTATGGATTTATAGAGCTAAGTAGCTCCAGCGATGCTTGCTATCAATGTTTAAAACATCGACTACAAGCCATCTAGGGGATGTCAGAGCTTTAATAGCTCTGGCTGAATTCACCATCATCATGAGATCTTTATTTTTCCTGCACACTGAAGTCAAGAAAAATAGTAAAATTCGTTTCCTATCTATAACTCAGTTGCGACTTACTATTCCCGTAAGAAATTTTTAGGTCGAGCAAAATTCTTCATACAATCAAGTGCACTGAGTTGTTTCTTCCAAGTCCAATTGTTTTGAGGACCCGCCTTAATTTGGCCTACCGGGGTGTAGGTAGAGTGGCGTACTTAGGGTGCAGGACCAGGCTAAGTCGATAGCACACTACGGACCTAGATTGGCTGGCGGCATTCAGGCGAGTGAGCTATTCAACAACATGAAAACCCAGAGAAATTATCAATGTGACTCAAGTTGTACATGAATTAGCCGATCTAAAAAATTCATGAGAATTGCACAACTTTTTTATAGAAAAGAAAGAGAAAAATAAAAAATAATGAGCTTGTACAAAGTAAATGCATGTGGAGTCTGTTTTCACACAAAGATGTCTTTCATTATAGGTCCGGGGTACAGGGGAAACAAGTACACCCTTAGGGTACAAAACCAGGCTAAGTGTGTTTTGTTTCTTGTTTGGACCATGGTAGCTAGCTACACTTTTAGTTCTGAGACTGTGACAAGTGTTGCCTGAACTTTGTGGACCTTCCAGAGAAGGTCCGGCTGTTCTCCCGGAGGAGCTACCCAACTCTGTACAATGACTCTATAACATACATCACATGTAACTACAGACTCACCTCCGTGATATTAAGCGTTGAACCTACGGAGGTGCTCAATGTTCCAAGGATTAGGGAGAGGTGTCCCATCCTCGGTTGCCAAGCGAACGCATCCGGAACGGGTTACTTTAATCACTCGGAAGGGTCCTTCCCTGCAGGGGGAGAGTTTGTTTAACCCTTATCTGGATTGTATTATCCGTAGCACTAGATCGCCTTCCTCGAGCTGTCGGCTGTGAACATGCCATTGGTGATAGCACCGGAGAGCTTGGCGGTATCGGGCGAACAGCTGCTCGGCACCTTCCCTCTTCAAGGAGGTCAAGGTCTTCACGCTGGATCTGGTCCTGCACGGCATCGTCGAAGGTCCGGACTCGGAGCGACCCCAAGGTGATTTCTGGAGGAAGGACTGCTTCAGCTCCATACACCAGGAAGAAGGGTGTTTCTCCAGTTGACCGGTTTGGAGTTGTCCTGTTGGCCCATAGAGTGGGCGGAAGCTCTTCGATCCAGTTGGCTCCATGTTTTTTCAGACGCTCATATGTGCGCGTCTTGAGTCCTTTTAGGATTTCTGCATTTGCTCTCTCGGCTTGGCCATTGCTTGCCGGGTGAGCTACAGAAGTGTAGCTGACTTGAATGACAAGATCTCCGCAATATCCTTGGAATGCAGAGCTTGTGAATTGGGTCCCATTATCGGTTATGATTTTGTTTGGGACTCCAAATCTGGATACGATAGACTGTAAGAAGTTTATGGCTGATTGCTTGTTTATTGTCACAACTGGAGTTGCTTCCAGCCATTTGGTGAATTGTCAATGGCGGTGTACAGGAACTTGTAACCTCCGACGGCTCTTGGGAAAGGTCCCAAGATATCCATCCCCCACACAGTGAAAGGCCATGTAGGAGGTATCATTTGTAGAGGCTGGGCCAATGTGTGAATTTCTTTTGCGTGAAACTAGAAAGATTCACATTTCTTCACCAGCTCAGTTGCATCCCGGAGCGCTGTAGGCTAGTAAAAGCCATGCCGAAAGGCTTTACTGACCAGCGTGCGGGAAGACGCGTGGTTCACACACTCGCCTCCATGGATTTCTGCGAGGAGCTCACAACCTTCTTCCTTTGTAATGCACTGCATTAGGACGCCGTTAGCACCACGCTGGTAGAGATCCCCTTCTACCAGCGTGTATCTTTTAGCCAATCTGACTATCCGGTCAGCGGATACATAATCTTTAGGAAGGAAGCTGTGTTTCAAGTAGCTCCAGATCTCCGAGATCCATACATCGGAGCTAGCTTGAGCATTCAAGTCTTGCGTGCTGGGTTGCTCGGAGCTTCCAGCAGCACCTACGACCCTTGATGGCTGCCATGGTAATAGGGCCATTGGGACCGCTAGATTTGAGGTGCTGGTCTCGCCCCCTTCACTCAGTTCGGCAGGCTGAGCTGTAGGTTTAGACAACCTATGGAGAAAGGTTCCGTCGGGAGCCGGAGCTTCGGTTGACGCTTTTGTCGAGAGTTTGTCAGCTTCAGCATTATGGAGACGCTGTACATGGTGGAGGTCCTGGACTTCGAAGTCCTTCTGAAGCCTCTGGACTTCAAGGAGATAGGCAGCTAGTTGGGGATGGTTGCAGGAGCATTCAGCCTTCACCTGTTTAATGATGAGCTGTGAATCTCCCTTGACCCACAGCTGCTTGACACCATATGATAGTGCCACCTTTAGTCCGTAAATGAGTGCTTCATACTCCACCATGTTGTTGGTCGCCTTGAAGTCAAGGTGTATCATATATTTAACCTTCTCCCCGGTCGGAGCGAGGAGAAGGACTCCAGCTCCCACCCCCAGCTTCTGCATGGAGCCATCAAAGTAGAGAGTCCAGTAAGCCTTGAGTTCTGGCTTCTGCTCACTAGGGCCACCAGGGTTTGATGGAGAGGGGGTCCATTCCGCCACAAAGTCCACTAATGCTTGAATTTTGATTGCTTGTCTTGGGACGAATTCAAGATCAAACTCGACCAATTCCGCTGCCCACTTTGCAATGTTCCCAGTGGAGTTGGGATTATGCAAAATCGCTCGCAGTGGATATGAAGTCACCATTGAGATCTTGTGAGATTGGAAATAGAGTCGGAGCTTCCTGGAAGCAATAAGAACTGCGTATAGAAGTTTATGTACTTCCAGGTACCGAGTTTTGGCGTCATGGAGTACTTCACTGATGAAGTACACTGGGCGTTGAACTGTCCGGACCCTCTCGGAGGGGCCCGAAGCTTCCTCCTCATCGACCCAGACCCTCCCGGAGGGGTCCGGACCTTCGGGGATTGTCGGGTCCTTGTTGGAGGAACCCAAAGCTTCTTCAGGGGTGACCTGGACCCTCCTAGGGTGGGTCCGGCTCTTCTTGCTCAACAAGAGTAACTCCTTGTTGACTCGTGTTTGGGGGCTGGGACCTAGAACCGCCTTCAGGAACCTCCTGACTCTCCCGGAGGGGTCTGGATTCCTGAGTCTGTAACGGTTCTGGTCTCTCCACAACCAGGACCATGCTGACAACTTCGTCAGTTGCCGAAATGTAAAGCAGTAAAGGCTCACCAGGGTTCAGAGCTACCAAAGTTGGTAGAGTGGTGAGGTGTTGCTTCAGCTCCTGAAACGCCCTTCTGCTTCTTCAGACCATCGGAATGGTCTGGACTACCTCAATAGCTTGAAAAAGGGTAGTGCCCGTTCCGCCAGTCTTGAGATGAACTGGCTGAGGGTGGCTAGACATCCAGTCAGCTTCTGGACGTCCTTGATGCGGGCTGGTGGCCGCATATCTTCAATGGCATTAATCTTCGCCGGATTTGCCTCTATGCCTCGGTGGTTTACCAGGAAACCAAGAAGCTTTCCGGAGCTAACCCTGAAGACACATTTGTCCGGGTTCAGCTTCGTGCGAGTGAATCACAACTTGTCGAAGACAGCTTGCAAGGTGTCAAGAAGTGACTCCTTGTCCTTAATCTTGACGACGATGTCATCAACATACACTTCCACTACGTCTCTGATGAGCTCTCCAAAGGTTTTGTACATAGCTCGTACAAATGTTGAAGCTGCATTCTTGAGACCAAATGGCATGGCAGTATAACAATACAATCCATCTACTGTGATGAAAGAAGTATGCTCTTCATCTTCCCTAGACATTCTGATTTGATGGTACTCAGAATATGCGTCTAGGAAACACAGTAATTCACACCCGGAGGTGGAATCCACTATCTGATCTCTTCTAGGTAGTGGGAAAGGATCTTTTGGACATGCCTTATTCAGTGTTGTGTAGTCGATACACATCCGAAGCTTCCCGCCGGCCTTGGGTACAACGACTGGGTTTGCAAGCCATTTTGGGTGGAAGACTTCTCGGATGAATCCAGCTTTGAGCAACTTCTTCACTTCTTGTCGTATGAAGTTTTGTCGCTCTACTGATTGCTTCCGAGGCTTCTGATGTACAGGCCGAGTGTCAGGGTAAATCTTTAGATTATGCTCGATCACTTCCCTAGGGATCCCAGACATTTGCGATGGTTGCCAGGCAAACACGTCGACATTAGCCCGGAGGAAAGTGATGAGCGCGAGTTCCTATTTGTCATTCAGACCTCCCGATATACGGGTGGTCTGAGCGACGTCAAAACCAATTTGGACGACCTTGATGGGAATGTCGGTGTCGCCGCTTGGTGGCACGTGAGGTGCGGAGGTTGAGCCTCGATGACGAATGCTTGGTGGTTTCGGAGCTTGCTCCTTTCCAAATTCTTCTTCTTGCGCTGTGGCAAGCGCATGAAGTTCTTCCATAGCTGTCACTCCGACGGTGCGATCTCCACGGATCCGGAGAACACCAGCTGGTGTTGGCATCTTCAACACCAAGTAGCCATAATAAGCAGCCATGAACTTGTATAAGGCTGGCCTGCCGAGAATGGCGTTGAAGGGTAAGTTGATCTGAGCAACGTCAAAGACCAACTTCTCAGTGAAATAGTTCTCCCGAGTCCCAAAGGTTACGGGGAGAGTAATGGCACCAAGTGGGGTTATGGCTCCCGTACCTACTCCGGAGAAAGGTCGGGAGGGGCGAAGGTCCGAAGGTTGGAGCTAAAGCTTGACGAAAGCTTCGAAGCTTATGAGGTTCAACCCCGAACATCCGTCTACAATTACGTGATGGAGTTGGACGTTGTTGATGGTCGAAGATACCATCAATGGGAGTTGACCAGGTCCGATCATATTCTGGGGGCAGTCTGACACGTCAAAAGTGATGGCAGTATCTGTAAGGACCGAATGCCCAAGAGGGGGGGTGAATTGGGCTTTCTTCGAAAAATTCTAAGCAATGAAACTTAATTTCTAAAGCCCAATTCCCTATGCAAACTATCTATGCATTCTAGTGGATAGAAACTTCGTGGAATATAAAATGCATAAAAGTAAGGGAAAAGAGAAGGATGCAAACTCCCGAGGAGACAAGGATTTATCCCGTGGTTCGGCAAGATCGTTAAGATCTTCCTACATCCACGTTGTGGCACCCACCCAAGGGTTTTGCCACACCCAAGTCACCGAGACGAGGGGTCTTCACTATTCCTCTCCGTTTGCCTCCTTTGGCAAGGTGGAGCTCAAGCCTTGTACAACTTCGACCTTCCGGGCTTCCACACACGCCTTGGCAAGCTCCGGAAGTCTTCTCACAGTTACAACACCAAGGGCACTCCCTTGAGGCTCTCACACTATCCTAGAGAGTCCACTCACCAAGAATGGTGGCACAAAAGCTCTCTCTCTAGCTAGTTCTAGCCTAAACCTTGGTGTATGGATGATCGAAATGGTGTGGAAGTGATTGCTCTTGGTCTTGAATGCTTGTGGATGTGTTGATAGCTTCTGGTGATCAAGGCTTAACGAAATGACAGGGTTAGGGGGTATTTATAGCCAGCCTCCCCAAAATAGCCGTTGGAAAAGTATGCTGACAGAACTTTACTGTGAACACTGGATGATGCGATGTCTCCCCTTTAGTTATCATCGGTCTAATTACTTTGGCTGACATCATTGTGTCAGATATGACTGTTGTTAGACCTATGTTGCTCCTGTCTTCTCATCGGATGATCCGGTGGCTCTTCCTCCAGAATTTGCTTATTCTTGATGCTTACTGGAGTGATTGACCGATGTGTGTAAGTCTGTACATCGGATAATCCGGTGCTACACTTGGTCCAATGGTATTGCAAACTGTACTGATGGACCGATGTCACTGAGCCATTCACATCGGATGATCCAGTGAGTACATTGTTCTGAGGTCTTCTTCTTCAGTTGAACCAACTCGACCGATGTTTACATTTCTGAAATCATCGGTTGATCCTGTGAGTTGATTTTGTTTGCTTCGAGTTGTTTTGCGTGAATCTTTTGTGTCTTGCTCAGATGACCTCTTAGACATTTGTTTCATGAGCCTCTCTGATGATCTTCAAGCATTGTATGTTGTCAACTTATGGTTGAGTGACTTAGACATAAGAGCTTTCACTTCTTATCTTTATCTCATTGATTTGATCTGAAAAGTTGATTGTATATGGGTCTCCAATGACATATTCATTTCATTTTATTGAGTGATTATGGGGACCTTGCATTTACAAATTCATTAGTAAAGTTCAATGGTTGTCATTAATCACTAAAACCGTACTTCATGGGGGGCATAGATGCTTTCAATCTCCCCCTTTTTGGTGATTGATGACAACACAATAATCAAAGCGCAATAGTAATGAATTTGATAGAATGAAACTTAAAAGAATATGCAATGAATACAGGATGTCACACTTGAAGCTTAAGCATCAATTAATAACTCAAGTGTGAATAATAAGTGATCATAAACATAGATAAACACCAAATGAGCCCAATCGATTAATAACTCATGGAAATTAGAGCTCAATAAGTAGCAAATGAGTAGCAAACACACCAAATGTAGCAAACACACTGAATTACAAGAATGATAAACGATAAATGATAAATGAGACTCCCCCTGACACTAAGACGCTCCCCCTGACTCCTCTAACTCTTCTCCCCCTTTGGCATCAAGACACCAAAAAGGGATCCGAGTGCCTAAGGACCCTAAGTACTGGGCGCGATGACGAACTGGTCACCGTCGCTGTCGTCGGAGCTGCTGGCTGGAGTAGCGGTGGAGGGAGCTGCCGGAGCCGTAGGAGCTACCGTCGGTGCCTGCTGTGGAGGAGCTGCTGGAGCAGGGGCACTGATGACGGAGGCCGGCGACTGCTGGAACAGGGTCGTGGCCAGCAGCGGGGAGTGGATCGGAGCACTAGGAGCCAGAAGAGGATACATGCTGAAGGAGGGAATCGGCGTAGAAGGTACTGGGGCCACTAGAGCGGCAGCTGGAGCCAGGACTGGAGGTGGTGGAGCGACTCCTGGCAGCTGCGACAGGAGGGCAATCCCGATCTGGGTGTAGAGGTTGGTGATCAACCCCAGGATGCCCATCATCGCCTGCTGCGTCTGCTGCTGCTGGTCGAGAGTGCACTGGTGCATCTGGTCGATAAGCCCCGTTAGCCTGTCACGCCTCTCACGGGCGATCTGACGCTGCATCTCCTGTTGCTATTGCTGGAGCTCAAGGAGACGGGCAGCCTGCTCCGCTTGGGTCTGCTCGGCTGCCAGCCTGTCCAGACGCTGCTGCTCAACCATCTGCTCGAGGAGTGACGTCAGCTCTGACGGCTGCATGACCTGCGCCTCAGTGACGGGAGGTGGAGTAGGTGGTGGCACTGTAGAGCCTCCAGTCTCCGCGTCGTGCTGCCTGGGTGAGGGAGGAGGTGGAAAGTACTCCTCGACACTGTCGTCCGTGTCGCTCTCGGACCAGATATGCTGCAAGTCCTCCCCCTGTGCCTCAGCCTCGACAAGCCTCTCATCCTCCTTCTCTAAGTCAGACCTGTCCTCCTCATAAAGGTGAGCCCTGACCTGACGCTCGACTGGATGCCCAAGGCGGCGGTCTCCAGGAGCTGGGGCACGGTAGTGACCGAACCGTGTGGCGCCCTCGTCAGTGAGGCGGTCATGCACGGCGGACCCCTCGGGAACCATCATGGTGAGCAGGTAGCTGATCCAGTGTCCATATACGAGCTGCCTCATCATGCCCACTCCATCTGTGATCACATCCTCCATCTCGCATATGAGGATGTCCACTATGTCGAACTCCATCCCGTTCATGATGTAGAACAGGAGAGTCTGCTGTAAGCTGGTGAACCCCTCCAAGTAACCAGACCTCGACAGGAGCGTGCGGCGCAAGGCGAGGTGCACTGTGCACGCAGCAGGAGTCAACAAGGCCAGTACTCTCGGCTGGTCAGGAGAGAAAGTAGGACCGAACAAAGAACGGACCTCCTCCAGAGCTGGTGCCACTCCTCCAGTGAGCGGCCTCCTCGGCGGGTCTGCCTGACCATAGACCCTCTCATGCACGCAGGTGTCGTGCAAGTCCACTCCTAGCAATTGTCCCAGCGTCTGCCTCGTCAGGTGATAGTGCTGACCCATGAACATAAAATCAATTGATCTTCTGCCCTCAAATACATAGAGGGTGGCGTAGAAGACGCGGACCCAATCTTCCACATAGGCACTCCGCTCATATGACATCAGCTGCACCAAACCTCGGTACCTCTCAAAATAAGGACGGATCTTCGTCTCTGCTGCTAGAGCTAGATGACCCCAATACAGATAGTTGTGTTGAAACAGCTTGTGAACTCGACGCCTGTAGGTCTCATAGAGTGATGCCTGGGTGACAGTCCAGAAGCGACTATCCACCAGAGCCTCTCTGGGCTGCGGGTACCACTCCTCAATCAGCACATTCCACCTGAGCTTGCGAAGCTGCTTGGCCTTCATCTTCCGGTAGTCGGTCAACTGGACTCCTTCCGCGACATGGACAGTGGTGTCCATCTCGTAGATCGCTCGCTGGGCCTCCCTGTACTCACGAGGTCAGCAGCCGTCGGTCTCGGACGTGGTGCTGCCGCGGTGTGACCCCCACGGGTCCGGGCTGAGCGCCGGTAGACGAGAGGCTCTACCGGCTCTTCTTCGGCCTCGGAGTCGTCAATCACAGGAGGCTGCCTCGGACGAGCCTCGCGGATCCTCAGCGACCCTCCTCGGCCACGCTCATGCTCCTCGACGGCGCGAGCGTCCATCAAAGTCTTCTTCTCCTCCTTCGACAATTTTGGCTTCTTCGCGGCCGGCTCCGCGATAGCCTTCCCCTTGTTCTTCTTGTCGCGAGCCATTGTGATCACGCGATTGAATGGAGTCGACGAAGGTGATGCGGAGATTTACGGGGTTGGGAAACCCTAGCGGCGATGGATGAACCGCGATGGCAATGTGCTTGACGGAAGTGAGGGAGAGCGATGGTGGTGCTTCGGTGGAGAGGCGGCTGCGGTGGTGATTGGAGAAGCGACGGCGGCAAGTGGTGGAGGCGGCGGCGCTTGGAGGCGGCGGCGCTTGGAGGCTGCACGGTAGAGTGGGTGGCGCGTGGATGGAGGCGGCAGCGCGGCGGGCGGCTGCGGCCGGTGGTCGACGACGGCGTCCGGCGTTGGCGGGAGCACGGCGACGGCAGTTGGTGGTGGCGCGGCGAGAGGAACAGCGGTGGCGGCATCGGGATCGGGAGAGAGAGAAGAGGTACACGAACGGCCAGTTTAAATAGTGGGTCCCAAACCCTAGGCGTATTTTTAACACCGGATGGATCGATGTTAGATGGGATATACATCGGTCGAACACCACAGTAAGGATATTCAAAATGTTGCTGTTGACATCGGATGGACCGACGTTGAGAGATGAGATCATCGGTCGAATGGCACAGTAAGGGTATTCAAAAATGTACTGTTGACACCGGATGGTCTGACGCGGGAGAAGGTAGCATCGGTGGAGTTTGGCACAGCTCCAGAATTGTGAACACCGGATGGACCGATGTTTTTCCGAATGAACGCGTCGGTTGATTTGCAACACTGACTAAACTGACTCTTGGTTTTTGAACACCAATTGATCCGATGATGGTTTGACTTAAGCATCGGACAATCCGATGACTATAAAATGTCAACATCCCATATATGTCCTTTGACCAATCAATCAAGCAATAAAGAACACATGTCTTAGGACTTTTTGGGCAACCCCTTACCCCTCAAAAGTACTAAGTTTCCAATAAATTGGCTAGTCCTTAAAGCAAATGGAACACCGAGAAAAATAGGAGGAAATTATCCAAATGTAAGGCCCATGCTTTGTGAGGTAGAATATGAAGACTTCTATCTCTTTGAAGCATGTTCCTCTAGGCATTAACGTACCTAACATTTTGTTCTTTCCACCTTATATGAGTTGAGATATTGCATTTTAAACAAGTCTCTTTCTCATGAGGTGGGTTCCCCTTTGTGACAATCTACCGTATGCAATGCCAAACAAATTATAGTGCAAGAAATTTAAGTATGAGTGCAAGTCTATATGGCAGGCATCATGCAAGACATAAAGTAAATCTATCTTGCCAAGTTTGAACCTTTCAAGGGCTTCTTCAGGGAGAGCTACTCTCCAAGCCTTGGGAAAACCCAAAAGAACCACCATCCCAAGCTAACCCTTGCTCACCCCTATCCTTTGAGAGTTAGGCAAGACCTATATGACATGCATTCTTACATGATCATGGCAACTTACATGACGTTTGATGCATCTAGCACATTTAATTCACTCCTTAGCCTAGAAAAGGTTTTCTCATCAAGTGGTTTAGTGAAGATATCCGCCAATTATTCTTCGGACCTAACACCTCGCAATGAGATGTCTCCCTTAGCTTCATGGTCCCTTAAGAAATGATGGCAAATATCAATGTGCTTAGTGCGGGAGTGTTGAACGGGGTTTTTAGCTATCTTAACCGCACTTTCATTGTCACAAAGGAGAGACACACAACCAAATTTAATACCAAAGTCCAAAAGGGTTTGCTTCATATAAAGAGTTTGGGCACAACATGCACCGGCCGCAATGTATTCCGCTTCCGCCGTGGACAAGGCAACGGAGTTTTGCTTCTTGCTTGACCAAGAAACTAGGGAACGCCCAAGCAAGTGGCACCCACCGGAGGTACTCTTGCGATCCACGCGACATCCGGCAAAGTCCAAATCCGAGTATCCCACAAGATGGAATTTTGCACCTTTAGGGTACCACAAGCCCACACTAGGGGTATGCTTAAGATACCTAAGTATCCTAAAGACCGCCTTCCTATGCGATTCTTTAGGTGCCTCTTGAAAGCGAGCACACAAGCATACACTAAACATGATATCGGGCCTAGATGCGGTAAGGTAAAGCAATGAACCAATCATAAAACGGTAGTTAGATTGATCAATAGGTTTACCGTCCTTATCCGCGTCGAGATGACAATTGGTTGCCATTGGAGTGCTTCATGAGCTACAATCTCCCATCTCAAATTTCTTCAAGAGGTCCTTGGTGTACTTCTCTTGATAGACGAAGGTCCCCTCTTGAAGTTGCTTGATTTGAAATCCAAGGAAGAAGTTGAGCTCTCCAATCATTGACATCTCGAATTCCCTAGACATCATTTTGCCAAACTCATGGCTAAAAGCTTCGTTAGTTGAGCCAAAAATAATATCATCAACATAAATTTGACAAATGAAAAATCTCCGTTGATGTCCTTGGTGAAGAGTGTGGTGTCCACCCTCCCGATCTTGAATCCTTGCATGATGAGGAAGTCCCGTAGTCGTTCGTACCACGCCCTAGGTGCTTGCTTGAGCCCGTAGAGCGCCTTGTGCAACCTATTCACATGATTAGGATTCCTCGGATCTTCAAACCCAGGAGGTTGTTCAACATAAACAAGCTCGTTAATGTAACCATTGATAAAGTCACTTTTCACATCCATTTGATAAAGTCTAATGCTATGATGTGATGCAAAGGCAAGAAGTATACAGATGGCTTCTAGCCGGGCGACCGGGGCAAATGTCTCCCCAAAATCTAGTCCTTCAACTTGCGAGAACCCTTTGGCCACAAGTCTTGCCTTGTTGCGGACCACAACGCCATTCTCGTCTTGTTTGTTGCGGTACACCCACTTTGTTCCGATGATGTTCTTGTCCTTGGGTCGCTCCTCCAACACCCAAACTTCATTGCGGATGAAGTTGTTGAGTTCTTCTTGCATGGCCATCACCCAATTTGGGTCTTGGAGTGCTTCCTCAATGTGAGTGGGTTCTACACACGAAACAAACGAGTAGTTCTCACAAAACAAAGCAAAGTGGCGAGAACGTGTACTTACACCCCTTGACGGACTTCCAATGATTTGGTCCATTGGATGCGCCTTGGAGATGCGTCCATGCCTCATAAGTGGTTGTGAAGCACTTGGCGAAGGTGATGCGTGTTGCTCCTCTTGTGGTTGGACTTGATCATGGACTTATTCTTCTTCTTGATGTTGTTGTGCTTGTGAGTCTTGAGTCGGCAATGGATCATCCTTCTCTTCTTCGTCAACTTGAGGTGCCATGGAGGTGTTGTTGTTGGAACTTGAAGCTCCCCCTTGATCATGGCTCTCCTCAACTTCCGGCTTGATGTCTCCAATGGTCATGTTCTTCATGGCTTCTCGTAGAGGCTCATCATCTATTTCATCATGACCAAAACTCTCCTCTTGGGAGCCATTAGTCTCATCAAACTCAACATCACAACTTTCTTCAACTAAACCGGTGGTTTGGTTGAATACTCAATATGCTTTTGAGTTTGATGCATAGCCAAGAAATATACCAACATCACATCTTCTTTCAAACTTACCGAGCCTTTTCTTGCGGTAGATGTAGCACTTGCATCCAAAGACTCGAAAGTAGGAGATGTTGGGCTTTCTCCCAATAAGAAGCTCGTACGGGGTCTTTTGAAGTAGTCGATGGAGATAGACCCTATTTGCGGCATGGCACGCCGTGTTGATTGCTTCGGCCCAAAACTTCTCCGACGTGCCGTAGTCATCAAGCTTGCTCTTGCAAGAGTGATGAGTGTCTTGTTCTTCCTTTCAACGACACCGTTTTGTTGAGGGGTGTATGTGGCCGAAAACTCATGTTTTACTCCTTCACGGTCACACCACTCCCCAATGTTGTAGTTCTTGAATTCGGTGCCGTTGTCACTCCGGACCTTGATGATTGGAAGTTGAAATTCCCTTTGAGCGCGGTTGGCAAAGGTCTTGAACACTTCCGGAGTCTCACTCTTGTCACCTAGAAATAGAGTCCAAGCATAGCGAGAATATAGAGGTTACCGCTAAGGCTTTGATATGTGAACGGTCCGAAGAGGTCCATGTGGAGTAGTTCAAGTGGCTTGGAGGTTGACACCATTGTCTTCATTGGGTGGTGTGAAGCAACTTGCTTCCCGGCTTGACAAGCGCTACAAAGCTTGTTCTTCTCAAATGTGACATCCTTCACGCCGGTCACCATCCCAAGCTTGAATGACTTCTTGAGTTTGCTCATCCCTATGTGCGCTATGCATTGGTGCCATAGCCAACCCAAGCTTGTCTTAGTGAAAAGACAAGTGGTCAAGCTAGCATTCTTGTTGGAGAAGTCCACTAGGTAGAGATGTCCATGCCGAAATCCTTTGAAGACTATGTCTTGGCTAATTTCACTACTCACAACAACATTATTTTTGCTAAATGTGCACGTTAGTCCAAGATCACATAGTTGTGCAATAGAAAGTAAATTAAAGCTAAGTGACTTAACGTACAAAACATTAGAAATGGACAAATCATTTGAAATAGCAATTTTACCTAACCCAATTACCTTTCCCTTAGAGTTATCACCAAAGGTGACTTGTTCATGATTGCCGGGGTTTTCTATGGTGGTGAACATACCATCATTGCCGGTCATATGTTGAGTGCACCCGTTATCGAGTACCAAATGCTTTCCTCCGGCTTTGTAGTTCACCTACACACATGAATTCAATTTTTGACTTTAGGCACCCAAGCCAACTTAGGTCCTTGTATGTGTGATACAAGTGTTTTTGGGACCCAAAGTTTCTTGGGGAGCTTCCCCTTCATGCCCTTCATTTCTTTGCCAATGAACCTTGCCTTCACCTTGCCATGTACTTTACTCAAGAGATAATAATGATCTTTGAAAGTAGATTTATAGTTAGTAGGCAATTTTGGAGAAGGTCGGTTAGGAAGAGGACACTCCCTTGTGTGGTGACCGGTGACCTCACAATGTTGGAAATAAGAACCAACTTCCTTGATGAAGCTTGTTCTTAGCTCCGGTGAGGGCACCTTTCCTTTGTTAGGCACTGGGAAGGATCCAAGTCCTCTCTTGTTGAAGGCCTTTGCTTGTTGGAAGAGGATTTCCTTGTGCTTGACTTCTCCTTTTGAAAGTCTAGCCACACTAGTGCGGAGACTCTCAATTTCTTCCAACAAGTCCTTCTCCCTAGCCTTAGCTTTCAAAGGCAAAGACTTGTGCAAAGCATTAGTGGCATGAGAAGTAATGGATATCTTATCATTAAGAGTTTGCTTCTTCATATTTTTCAACTCTTGATCAAGCATGTCATGAGCAAGGTTAAGTGTTTGATGTTCTTGTATTAACTTGTTGTGCTCTTCCAAGAGTGTTTGGTGTGCCAAGTTAAGTTCATGATTATCTATCTTGATTTTAGCCTTTTCTTCCTCAATTTGCTTGACATGGGATTTGAGCGTGTCATGCTCTTTGAGTATGCTTTCATACTTGTCAAGCAAATCAAGGTTAGCACTCTAAAGTTTAGCACGAGTTTCATCAAGCACTTTAACCTTACTCTTTTCCCTCTTAATGATAGCATGATATTCATTTATCAAAGAAGTTAAATCCTCGGGGGAAAGCTCATCATCGCTAGAGTCATCACATACCTTGGTGTTACCTTTTGCCATGAGGCACATGGGCGGTGGATGAAGAGGTGCATCATCATTGTTGGCGATGGCGAGGCCGTTCAAGCTTTCTTCTTCCTCTTCACTCTCTTCATCACTTGTTTCTTCATCGGTGACCCATTCATTTGCCTCACACATGAACACCTTTTGTGGGCCATTTCTCTTCTTTGGGAAGAGCCTTGCCTTCTTTCCCTTGTCATGTTTCTTCTTCCCAAAGGATCTTGGCTTTGGTTTGGCTTCTTCTTCATCATCATCACTTCCTTCAAGCTTGCGATGCTTGCTCTTGTGGTTCTCTCTTCGTTTGTCCGGTCTTGGACAATCATAGGAGATGTGGCCTTGATCACCACAATTGTAGCAAGTCTTGTGATCATCTCTCCTTGGTAGAAATGCTCTCTTCTTAGGATCAAATGTGTATCCCTTCTTAGTAATCTTGGAGTTCAAGCGTGAGAACTTTCTCATCATCAACGTATGCTCATCATCATCATCTTCACTTGATGCTTGTTCTTCTTCACTTGAGCTAGGCTCAACCACCTTCTTCTTCTTGTGACTTGTTTTCTTGGTGGAGGCCTTTAGAGCAATTGTCTTTGATGATGATTGCTCCATCATCCCAAGTACACTCATCTCATGAGCGTGTATTTCTCCAATGAGCTCCGAAACATCAATGTGGTCAAGTGACTCTTTTTGGAGCATGGAGTTGATGATGTTGTACTTTGGCTTGGGAAGGAGCATGAGGATCTTGCGGTTGATGAGTCCCTTGCCAAGAGAAGCAATGTCAAGAGCATTTATTTCATCAATAAGAACATCTAAGCGAGAGAACATCTCATTGACATTTTCATGAGGAAGCATTTTAAATTCATCATACTTGGCTTTAAGCATATGATATTTTAGTTCTTTGACACGAGAAGAGCCCTCATGAATCTCTATTAAGCAAGCCCAAATTTCACAAGCCTTTTCCTTGCTAGCAATCCTAGAAAACACATCTTGACTAATACATTCATAGATTGCATTCCTAGCTTTAGCATCCCATTTAAGTTGATCACCAATATAATTGTGTTCTCCAAACCCCGCGTGGGTCGCTTCCCATACTTCGGGTGCAATAGCCTCTAGATAAGCGCGCATGCGTGCTTTCCAATAGGCAAAGTTCTTCCCCTCGAATATAGGAACCGGACCCCCAAACTTGGCCATTTTAGCTCTCTAGCGGTGAAGCTAGAATGATCCTATGAGCAACCTGACTCTGATACCAATTGTAAGGACCGAATGCCCAAGAGGGGGGGGGTGAATTGGGCTTTCTTCGAAAAATTCTAAGCAATGAAACTTAATTTCTAAAGCCCAATTCCCTATGCAAACTATCTATGCATTCTAGTGGATAGAAACTTCGCGGAATATCAAATGCATAAAAGTAAGGGAAAAGAGAAGGATGCAAACTCCCGAGGAGACAAGGATTTATCCCGTGGTTCGGCAAGATCATTAAGATCTTCCTACATCCACGTTGTGGCACCCACCAAAGGGTTTTGCCACACCCAAGTCACCGAGACGAGGGGTCTTCACTATTCCTCTCCGTTTGCCTCCTTTGGCAAGGTGGAGCTCAAGCCTTGTACAACTTTGACCTTCCGGGCTTCCACACACGCCTTTACAAGCTCCGGAAGTCTTCTCACAGTTACAACACCAAGGGCACTCCCTTGAGGCTCTCACACTATCCTAGAGAGTCCACTCACCCAGAATGGTGGCACACAAGCTCTCTCTCTAGCTAGTTCTAGCCTAAACCTTGGTGTATGGATGATCGAAATGGTGTGGAAGTGATTGCTCTTGGTCTTGAATGCTTGTGGATGTGTTGATAGCTTCTGGTGATCAAGACTTAACGAAATGATAGGGTTAGGGGGTATTTATAGCCAGCCTCCCCGAAATAGCCGTTGGAAAAGTAGGCTGACAGAACTTTACTGTGAACACCGAATGATCCGATGTCTCCCCTTTAGTTATCATCGGTCTAATTACTTTGGCTGATGTCATTGTGTCAGATATGACCGATGTTGCTCCTGTCTTCTCATCGGATGATCCGGTGGCTCTTCCTCCAGAATTTGCTTAATGTTGATGCTTACTAGAGTGATTGACCGTTGTGTGTAAGTCTGTACATCGGATGATCCCGTGCTACACTTGGTCCAATGGTATTGCAAACTGTACTGATGGACCGATGTCACTGAGCCATTCACATCGGATGATCCGGTGAGTACATTGTTCTGAGGTCTTCTTCTTCAGTTGAACCAACTCGACCGATGTGTACATTTCTGAAATCATCGGTTGATCCGGTGAGTTGATTTTGTTTGCTTCGAGTTGTTTTGCGTGAATCTTTTGTGTCTTGCTCAAATGACCTCTTAGACATTTGTTTCATGAGCCTCTCTGATGATCTTCAAGCATTGTATGTTGTCAACTTATGGTTGAGGGACTTAGACATAAGAGCTTTCACTTCTTGTCTTTATCTCATTGATTTGATCTCAAAAGTTGATTGTATATGGGTCTCCAATGACATATTCATTTCATTTTATTGAGTGATTATGGGGACCTTGCATTCACAAATTCATTAGTAAAGTTCAATGGTTGTCATTAATCACCGAAACCGTACTTCATGGGGGGCCTAGATGCTTTCAGTATCCATCCACTTCCGGTGCGGCTCCGCCCTGGCGGTGGGAGCCACTGAAGCCATGTCCCGCCGTATGGTCTTGAGGACACGGCGGGAGGTGATGTCCCACGAACCACCAAAAATGGTGTTCATGGTTTTCCGACGTTCATTGTCGGAAACGTCAGAGTCGTCATCAACAGAGGTGTAAATAGCCTTGAAGACCTTTTTAGGGTCCTAAAAGCCTAACTCCTCTTCAGCCGGAGCTTCGTCAACTTTCTAGTTTCCTTCCCTTTGCTGGAAAGGAACTTCTTACCGGTGCTTGTTGTAGCGCTCGGCAAGGTTCTGGACCTCTCGGCAGTCTTCCAAATTGTGGTTGTTCGACTTATGAATAGGACACCACACTTTGGAGTTGCCTCCATCTTCTGATGATGGCCGGGGTCGTTTCTCGGGGCGTGGCCCCCGGCCACCCAGAGCTACGGCAGCTGCAGCAGTAGGTGTGCCGGCCGACGGCTTTTTCTTGCCATTGGGCTCTTTCTTCTTTTTGCCACTCCCGGAGGTAGTGGCTTCCTCCTTGGAGGATTTTTTATTATCCTCCGGAGGTGGTTTGGAGTGCATTTCACGACCCTCCGCAGCTTTGGCACACTTGTCTGCCAAGCTGAAGAGCTCTGTGACGCTGGTGATCTCCTTGATCGCCAACTTCTCCAGCATATTCTTGTCTCGTACACCCTGTCTAAATGCCACAATAACAGAGGCGCTGGAGATAGAAGGAATAGTGTTTTGTACCTGGGAGAACCTCTGGATGAAGGAATGCAGGGATTCTCCCCCCTTCTGCGTGACAGCAAAAAGGTCCAGTTCGGTGCCTAGTCGGGTGTATGAACTTCCGAAATTGGCTGTGAACTGTTGTGACGCCCGGTTCCGAAAAATGAACCAAGCTAACACATATGTGTGCCCAGGAAGTTCAACACACATACACGAGTGCATTCACAAAAGAGTATACAGGAAATTACAACAGAACAAGATTAATTAACCAAATTTTATTAAACAAATCATATTATCCTCGAATACAGGCTCTAAGGAATATTAAATACAAATTCAACTAATGCAGCGGAAATAAACTAAATAAGCGACTAAGCAAACTAAGCATAAGGGATAGCGTAGATCCAATAACACCATAGGCAAAGCTGACGGTAGACATGGCCTAGAACTCCGCATTATCGCCATTAAACTCCCAATCCTGACCTGCAACTGTTGGGGGGGATTGCAAGAGTGAGTACATGTTGTACTCAGCAAGTGTGGAATGTATGACATGTGGCTGATTCAAATGACTACAATAATAATGGCAAAGTGCTAAAAAGTATATTAAAACATTTGAAAAGCAATATATTACATGTATGTGAAATAAACCCATCATAATCATAAGTAATATCATAATACCAGTCCATAATTCACCATCCTCATCCATAATTCCAGATTTCACCATTTGCCAATAACCATATTCAATACCAGAAATGAAATCCATAACCATAATACCAACCATACCCATTCGAAATACCATCCCAATACCGAGTTCCCTCTAATCATGGAAGTTGTCCAGGTGCTCATAACCGGGAGCACGACTATCATGATAGTTTTATTTAACTCTGCAGAGTTTGTACCACTTTACCCATGTGTTTGTGATTTCATCACCTTATGGTGACTAAGAACCTCCCTTATGCCCATGACCTGTCGGTCACATAACACACTTTCGTTGGTGTGTGGCCAAGAGATCACAAAATAGCCTTTACAAAGGTATTACTAGCCTATTTAGATCCCACTGAGGTTTCACCGGTGGCGATGCCTCCAACTGAGCACATCTTCAACCAAAGGCCCCCTCTTGAGCCATTCGGATCCCAGGGTAGTCTCACAAATCATCAACAAACCCAATCCGACTACCCCTTCCTCGAGCATCCTTAATAGTCCAAATAGCACTGGCAAAGCCCTAATTAATCAGCTATGCCGCACCCATACTTGGCCTCGTGGTGGCACTGTAGTCCTGGCTTATTCTCGCATGAACCGGTCCTTAGATCTAAAGCAAGCAAACCACCATAACATCCAACCCATCCACATACCATGCTTGCTTAGATCACCCATTGCCATATCATATTTAACCAGTTCATGTTAACAATAATCTCATCCAAGCATAATTAAATTGAGTGGTATAGTTGTTTCCCATCCCAATTGATTAAGCGAAGCAAAAGGTAAAAAGCCCTTCCTGACTCTCTACCTTATATTCCAGGTGACAAGGGTGGTTAAACAATTCTAGTAACTTCCTACCATAGGATTCCCATCAAATTGACACAAGCATGCAATTTTGTAAACAAAACATTTATTTTAAAAACAGGATCAATATGCTTCAAAGACACTTGCCTTGCTCTTGCTGTTGATTAGGGTCAAAGCCTTCAAACTCTTGGTGCTGTAGATCCTCCGCGGAACTCTATAGTGCAACTCCGTCTAATCCACACAATAACATACAAGACAAGAAACACAATCAAAGAGTGCACAAATATTACTCAATATGACATGACATGCATGATTAATGCAAATGCAAGGTAGAACTTGTTAATAGATTGCTTTTAATGATCAATAACTAGTTCTAATAGCTTTTAACAAGTTTATACAGGTTTGGATGTGATTAGATCAAATTTTAGAATTAATTCAACAGAATTTAACCAGAAAGATCGGACTAGTCTGCTAGGGACTGAACAAGTCCGCACTCTGCGAGATCAGTGGATTAGGGTTTTCTAGATCGACGTAAATTTGGAGATTAGAGGTTAAGTTCACGTAAGGAAAATAGAATAGAAGGTATACCAGGTGTTTAGAACTCCAATGAATCAAGAAACTTGGAGGTAACACTTGGATCTTGATGATCTAGGGTTGGTGATGAACTTGGAGATGAATTGGTGATGAAGAACGAAACTTGGTGGAGATCTTGATCCTCTTTCGTTTCCTCCTCTTCTTCTTCTTGCTTGGGATCTTCTCCTCCCTCCTTTATGGTCGCTCTCCACGAACTAGGGTTTGGGTGGGGTGGAAAAGTGGCAAATAGATGTCAAGCCAAGGGGTGGGGTTGTTTATATAGAGGTGGAGGCTAGGGTTAGATGGATTTCGAGTTTGAGATGAGTAGAGGCCGGTTTAGAGTCCCTCATGGGCTCTGAAAGAGTTAGGCACGATATCCCTAGGACCACTTAACGTGAAACCCAAGAAACAAGTCGTAAAACAAAAGATCAACTCGGATTCACAAAATATCGGACAAGTCCGGACAGGACCGGACTAGTCTGAAGTTGTCCAGAGTGAAAATCGGACAAGTCTGGACAAAAATCGGACAAGTCCGTCTTTAGTCAGAGAAGAAATCGGGCAAGTCCGCTGGAACACCGGACTAGTCGGGAAAAGTCCAGGGACTTAGCAAAATTTCAAGGACTCTTGGAATATCAGACTAGTCCGCACAAAATCGGACAAGTCCGAAAGTTTCCAAAGGCAAAATCGGACTAGTCCGCAGCAAAAACAAACAAGTCCATTTTTAGTCAGAGAGAAATCGGACCATTCCTCAGTAAAATCGGACTAGTCTGCACTTTCCTGCGTTTTAAGTGCGGTTTTGTTCCGAATCAATTTTAAATGCTCCAAATCAATTTTAAACTCGTTCCTCTTGTTGTGGGTTAATGTTAAACATGTATATGAGTGTATGTAGGGCATGATGTATGAAAATGAGGGTGTTACAAACCTACGCCCCTTAAAATGAATCTCGCCCTCGAGATTCGACGCGGAAGAGAAGAGATAGGGAAATTCCTTCTTGAGATCATCATCCAATTCCCACGTCGCTTCTTTTTCTATGTGGTGCTTCCATTGAAGTTTACACCATCTAATAACCTTGTTCCTTGTGACCCTCGCCTTAGTTTCCAAGATTTTGATCGGTTGTTCGGCATAAGTCAAATCTTCCTCTAGTTCCAATTCTTCCATTGGCACTTGTTCTTCCGGTACTCTCAAACACTTCTTGAGCTCGGAGATGTGAAAGACATCAAGGACATCCGAAAGATGAGCTGGCATCTCCAACTTATACGCTACTTCTCCCCTTTTGTCCAAAATCTTGAATGGTCCAATATAACGAGGTGCGAGCTTGCCCCTTATGTTAAACCTCTTATGACCTCTCATTGGTGACACCCTGAGGTAAACAAAATCTCCTATTTCAAAGGCTAATTTCCTTCTCCTATTGTCCGCATAGCCTTTTTGTCTTGATTGGGCTGCCTTCAAATTTTCACGAATTATTCGGACTTGCTTTTCGGCTTCTTGCAACACATCTGGACAAAATGTTTGAGTTTCTCCTGCCTCATTCCAGAATAAAGGTGTCCTACACTTCCTCCCATAAAGCGCTTCATACGGTGACATTTTCAAGCTTGCTTGGTAACTATTGTTGTATGAAAACTCTGCGTATGGCAAGCTTTTGTCCCAATTTTTCCCATGCTTCAAGGCACAAGCTCTTAACATGTCCTCCAAAATTTGATTGGTCCTCACGGTTTGTCCATCCGTTTGAGGATGATATGCTGAACTAAAATTCAACCTCGTTCCCAAAGCTTCATGCAATTATTGCCAAAATCTGGAGGTAAATTGAGAACCTCTATCCGAGACTATCTTCTTTGGGACTCCATGTCGACACACAATATGCTCCATGTATATTTCGGCCAATTGTGCAACTGTATATTTGGTCTTCACAGGGACAAAATGAGCTGACTTGGTTAAGCGATCCACAATTACCCAAATGGAGTCATACCCGGACTGAGTACATGGTAACCCAACTATGAAGTCCATACCAATTTATTCCACTTCCATTCCGGGATCTTCAATGGTTGCAATAATCTATCTGGCCTTTGATGTTCTGCCTCGACTCGTTGGCACACATCACACAATGCTACGTATTCTATGTCCTTCTTCATGCTTCCCCACCAATAGCAAGTCTTCAAGTCTTTGTACATCTTTGTACAACCAGGATGAATTGAGTAAGGTGAGTCATGTGCCTCTTTTAATATCGTCTCCCGAATATGCTTCACATTAGGCACAACGATTCTCTTTCCAAGCCATAAGGTACCATGTTCGTCCTCATCGAATCTGAATTCTCTCCGTTCTTCGGTCCTTTCCTTGATTTCCTTGATCTCTTCGTCTGCGGTTTGTGCCTCTCGAATTTCTTGTTCCAAGGGTGGGTTTAACTCCATCATCTTCATCTCATTTACAAACCCGAGGTTCAACCGTTCGAACTCCTTACATAACTCGGATGGTAACTCTCGAACTGTGAGTTGATGACTTACTCCCTTCCTACTCAATGCATCGGCCACTACGTTGGCTTTTCCCGGATGATAGTTGATTCCCAAATCATAATCTTTGATGAGCTCCAACCATCTCCGTTGCCTCAAGTTCAGATCCGTTTGTGTGAAAATATACTTCAAACTCTTATGATCCGTATAAATTTCACAACTATGTCCAAGAATATAGTGCCTCCAAATCTTCAATGTGTGTACCACAACCGCGAGTTCCAAATCGTGTGTGGGGTAATTCCGCTCATGTTTCTTCAATTGTCTTGATGCATAGGCGACCACTTGACCTTCTTGCATCAATACACATCCAAGTCCTTGTCTTGATGCATCGCAATAAATATCAAAACTCTTGCTCACATCCGGCAGTACCAAAATTGGGGCTGTTGTCAACCTCTTCTTCAACTCCTCGAAACTATTTTGACAAGCTTGAGTCCATTTGAAGGCCATTCCCTTCATTAGAAACTCCGTCATAGGCTTGGCTATTTTGGAAAAGTCCTTGATAAACCGACGGTAATATCCAGCCATCCCAAGAAAGCTCCTTATTTCCTTTACATTTTGCGGTGACTCCCACTTCAACACGTATTCCACTTTTCCAAGGTCAACCGATACCCCTCCTCCTTAAATTATATGACCCAAAAACAACACCTCTTTCAACCAAAACTAACACTTGTTGAACTTGGCATACAATTGATGCTCTCTCAATTTCTGCAATGTAAACCTCAAGTGTTCCTCATGTTCCTTCTCATCCTTCGAGTAGATCATAATGTCATCAATAAACACCACAACGAATCTATCCAAGTACTCCATGAAGACCTTATTCATGAGGTACATAAAGTACGCAGGTGCATTTGTTAATCCGAATGACATGATGGTGTACTCATAAGATCCATACCGTGTCCTAAAAGCTGTTTTGGGTATGTCCGATGGTCTAATCTTCATTTGAAAATATCCCGACCTCAAATCAATCTTAGAGAAGATACAAGCACCATTCATTTGATCAAACAAGTCTTCTATGCGTGGCAAGGTGTACTTGTTCTTGATTGTTACCTTGTTGAGAGCTCGGTAATCCACACACATCCTTTGGGTTCCATCCTTCTTGTCCACAAACAGCACGGGCGCTCCCCAAGGTGAAGAACTAGGGCGAATAAAACCTTTCTCTAGTTGCTCTTGAATTTGTTTCTTGAGCTCCGCTAATTCCAAAGGAGGCATCCTATATGGCCTCTTAGCTATAGGTGCAGTTCCAGGTATTAAATCAATAACAAACTAAATGTCTTGATCAGGTGGCATACCTGGCAACTCGTCCGAAAAAACATCCAAAAATTCACACACCACCGGAATCTCCTCAATTGCGGCACCGTCCATATGATTCAGCTCCAATTGCTTTAGTGCGGTTTGAGATGCTTCAAATTCTATGGTGATTCCTTCCTCATTGGTCAACTTCACCATCTTTGTGGCACACTCAATAACTCCATTGTGCTTCCTCAACCAGTCCATACCAAGTATAATGTCCAATCCTTGAGAATCCAAAACAATGAGGTTGGCGGAGAAGTCTACCCCCCTTATTCTAAGGCTTACTTTTGGACATACTATAATTGTCCTCATCTCTCCTCCACGAGACTTAACCAATAGAGTAAACTTCATATGAGAGATAGGCAAACTATACTTGGCAACATACTTCGATGCAATGAATGAATGCGATGCTCCAGAATCAAATAACATAGTACGAGGTTGGAGTTGGCGAGAAACATACCAATGAACACGTCATCCGCTCCTCCGTAGAGACATGGTTCACGTTGCCACGAGCAAAATTCTGCTGTCCACGATTCCCTTGTGGTTGTCCTCCATTGGGTCTTGGGTTTTGCCTCGGTGCATTGCTTCCTTGACCAAGACCTGACTTAGGACATTGATGCGCAAAGTGTCCAGCTTCTCCACAAGTATAACACTTCTTAACTCCACCAGAATTATTGGGACGAGCTTGGTTTTGAACACTTGCAGCAGGAAAATTAGCACGAGGTGCATAGGGCATTGGAGGCCTAGGTGCTTGCATGATAGGGCGCTGCTGCACAAACTGGGTTGGGCGTGGTGCATAACCAGGGCACTGAGCAGGCGCAGAAGGGCTGAAGTAAGGCACATTGGGCGGCGCAAAGCGAGGGCGCACATCACTTCCTTGTTGCTGTCCTTGATATGGCACCTTTCTCTTATTGTCTTGCTCCATCTCACGAATCTTGTTCTGCACCACAATTGCTTTGTCCACAAGCTTCTGAAAATTTGCATAATCACAATTGAGCAATTGCACTTGGATCTCATTGTTCAAGCCCCTCATGAATAAATATTGCTTCTGGCTGTCCCTAATAACATCCTCAGGCGCATACCTTGAGAGTTGAGTGAACTTATTGAGATATTCATTCACGCTTGATCTTCCTTGCCTTAAGTTCTCAAATTCTTGCCTTTTCAAAATCATAACTCCTTCCGGAACATAATGAGAACGAAAATTCTTCTTGAATTCGGCCCAAGTAATTCTCTCTTGGTTCTCATGAGCATTGCTATAAGAATCCCACCAATCTGCAGCTGCTCCAACTAGTTGATGAGAAGCAAACAAGACCTTCTCCCAGTCACTGCATTGGACAATAGCTAGCTTCTTCTCCACGGACTTGAGCCAATCGTCCGCATCCATAGGGTCAGCAGCTTGATCAAAAGTTGGCGGCCTAGTCCTCATAAACTCTCCCAACTGGTTATGAGGAGGTGGGGGTGGCGGTGGAGCCATGTGGGGCTGATTGTTGATGTATAAGCCTGCAGCTGTCCCATTGTTTGTATCATGGTCTGCATGAGCTGGTTTTGCATAGCCAATAGCTGATCAATGTTGATAGCTCCCTGAGTAGATCCTTGTCCAATGTTGTTCTGAGGCAC
This sequence comes from Tuctoria greenei, assembly GCA_036927565.1. NCBI lineage: Eukaryota > Viridiplantae > Streptophyta > Magnoliopsida > Poales > Poaceae > Tuctoria > Tuctoria greenei. Next base: position 216,547,331 of record JAYESD010000003.1, on the reverse strand, counting down.
TCCATTGTTCTCCTCCTCACCATTGCCATTCCTTTGGTTGCGAGTCCTCACCATCTGAAGAAAAGCAATAGGTAAGAATTAGAAAACGTCCCCAACTATATGCATCAAGGGATATGAAACTAAACAGTTAGCTACACTAGCCTAGGTGGACATGGCAATGCTAAAGCATCCCATAATCCTCTATTAAGCACACAAGCAACCAGTATATAGCAAACAACCCACCAACCAAAATACATCGATTCCTGAGTGCTCCTATGTGCTCTAAAGTGTCCATTCTATCTTGGTTGCATCCTACGGTCAACTTGTGGCTTTGATACCAATTTGTGACGCCCGGTCCCGAAAAATGAACCAAGCTAACGCATATGTGTGCCCAGGATGTTCAACACACATACACGAGTGCATTCACAAAAGAGTATACAGAAAATTACCACAGAACAAGATTAATTAACCAAATTTTATTAAACAAACCATATTATCATCGAATACAAGCTCTAAGGAATATTAACGACAAATTCAACTAATGCAGCGGAAATAAACTAAATAAGCGACTAAGCAAACTAAGCATAAGGGAAAGCGCAGCTCCAATAACACCACAGGCAAAGCTGACGGTAAACACGGCCTAGAACTCTGCATTATCGCCATTAAACTCCCAATCCTGACCTGCAACTGTTTGGGGGGGGGGGGTTGCAATTGTGAGTACATGTCGTACTCAGCAAGTGTGGAAAGTATGACATGTGGCTGATTCAAATGACGACAATAATAATGACAAAGTGCTGAAAAGTACATTAAAACATTTAAAAGCAATATATTACATGTATGTGAAATAAACCCATCATAATCATAAGTAATATCATAAAACCAGTCCATAGTTCACCATCCTCATCCATAATTCCAGATTTCACCATTTGCCAATAACCATATTCAATACCAGAAAATAAATCCATAACCATAATACCAACCATACACATCCCAAATACCATCCCAATACCGAGTTCCCTCTAATCATGGAAGTTGTCCAGGTGCTTATAACCGGGAGCACAGCTATCATGATAGTTTTATTTAACTCTGCAGAGTTTGTACCAATTTACCCACGTGTTTGTGATTTCATCACCTTTCGGTGACTAAGAACCTCCCTTACGCCCATGACCCGTCGGTCACATAACACACTTCCGTTGACGTGTGGCCAAGAGATCACAAAATAGCCTTTACAAAGGGATTACTAGCCTATTTAACCCCACTGAGGTTTCACTGGTAGCGATGCCTCCAACTAAGCACATCTTCAACCAAGGGCCCCCTCTTGAGCCTTTCGGATCCTAGGGTAGTCCCACTAATCATCAACAAACCCAATACAACTAACCCTTCCCCGAGCATCCTTAATGGTCCAAATAGCACTGGCAAAGCCCTAATTAATCAGCTACGCCGCACCCATACTTGGCCTCGTGGTGGCACTGTAGTCCTGGCTTATTCTCGCATGAACCGGTCCTTAGATCTAAAGCAAGCAAACCACCATAACATCCAACCCATCCACATACCATGCTTGCTTAGCTCACCCATTACCATATCATATTTAACCAGTTCATGTTAACCATAATCTCATACAAGCATAATTAAATTGAGTGGTATAGTTGTTTCCCATCCCAATTGATTAAGCGAAGCAAAAGGTAAAAAGCCCTTCCCGACTCTCTACCATATATTCCAGGTGACAAGGGTGGTTAAACAATTCTAGTAACTTCCTACCATAGGATTCCCATAAAATTGACACAAGCATGCAATTTTGTAAACAAAACATTTATTTTAAAAACATGATCAATATGCTTCAAAGACACTTGCCTTGCTCTTGCTGTTGATTAGGGTCAAAGCCTTCAAACTCTTGGTGCTGTAGATCCTCCACGGCACTCTCTAGTGCAACTCCGTCTAATCCACACAATAACATACAAGACAAGAAACACAATCAAAGAGTGCACAAATATTACTCAATATGACATGACATGCATGATTAATGCAAATGCAAGGTAGAACTTGTTAATAGATTGCTTTTAATGATCAATAACTAGTTCTAATAGCTTTTAACAAGTTTATACAGGTTTGGATGTGATTAGATCAAATTTTAGAATTAATTCAACTGAATTTAACCAGAAAGATCGGACTAGTCCGCTAGGGACTGGACAAGTCCGCACTCTGCGAGATCAGCGGATTAGGGTTTTCTAGATCGATGTAAATTTGGAGATTAGAGGTTGAGTTCATGTAAGGAAAAGAGAATAGAAGGTATATCAGGTGTTTAGAACTCCAATGAATCAAGAAACTTGGAGGTAACACTTGGATCTTGATGATCTAGGGTTGGTGATGAACTTGGAGATGAATTGGTGATGAAGAACGAAACTTGGTGGAGATCTTGATCCTCTTTTGTTTCCTCCTCTTCTTCTTCTTGCTTGGGATCTTCTCCTCCCTCCTTGATGGTGGCTCTCCACGAACTAGGGTTTGGGTGGGGTGGAAAAGTGGCAAATAGATGTCAGACCAAGGGGTGGGGTTGTTTATATAGAGGTGGAGGCTAGGGCTAGATGGATTTCGAGTTTGAGATGAGTAGAGGCCGGTTTAGAGTCCCTCATGGGCTCTAAAAGAGTTAGGCACGACGTCCCTAGGCCCACTTAACGTGAAACCCAAGAAACAAGTCGTAAAACAAAATATCAACTCAGAGTCACGAAATATTGGACAAGTCCGGACAATACCAGACTAGTCCGATGTTGTCCAGGGTGAAAATCGGACATGTGAGGCCAAAAATCAGACAAGTATGACTTTAGTCAGAGAAGAAATCGGACAAGTCTGCTGGAACACTGGACTAGTCCGGAAAAGTCCAGGGACTTAGCAAAATTTCAAGGATTCTTGGAATATCGGACTAGTCCGCACAAAATCGAACAAGTCCGAAAGTTTCCAGAGGCAAAATCGGATTAGTCCACAGCAAAAACGGACAAGTCCATTTATAGTCCAAGAGAAATCGGACTAGTCCTCAATAAAATCGGACTAGTCCGCACTTTCCTGCGTTTTAAGTGCGGTTTTGTTCCGAATCAATTTTAAATGCTCCAAATCAATTTTAAACTCATTCCTCTTGTTGTGGGTTAATGTTAAACATGTATATGAGTGTATGTAGGGCATGATGTATGAAAATGATGGTGTTACAAACCTACCCCCCTTAAAATGAATCTCGCCCTCGAGATTCGACGTGAAAGAGAAGAGATAGGGAAATTCCTTCTTGAGATCATCCTCCAATTCCCACGTCGCTTCTTTTTCTGTGTGGTGCTTCCATTGAAGTTTACACAATCTAATAACCTTGTTCCTTGTGACCCTCTCCTTAGTTTCCAAGATTTTGATTTGTTGTTTGGCATAAGTCAAATCTTCCTCTAGTTCCAATTCTTCCATTGGCACTTGTTCTTTCGGTACTCTCAAACACTTCTTGAGCTGGGAAACTTGAAAGACATCATGGACATTCGAAAGATGAGCTGGCATCTCCAACTTATACACTACTTCTCCCCTTTTGTCCAAAATCTTGAATGGTCCAATATAACGAGGTGCGAGCTTGCCCCTTATGTTAAACCTCTTATGACCTCTCATTGGTGACACCTTGAGGTAAACAAAATCTCCTATTTCAAAGGCTAATTTCCTTCTCCTATTGTCCGCATAGCCTTTTTGTATTGATTGGGCTGCCCTCAAATTTTCACGAATTATTCGGACTTGCTTTTCGGCTTCTTGCAACACATCCGGACCAAATACTTGAGTTTCTCCCGCCTCATTCCAGAATAAAGGTGTCCTACACTTCCTCCCATAAAGCGCTTCATACGGTGACATTTTCAAGCTTGCTTGGTAACTATTGTTGTATGAAAATTCTGCGTATGGCAAGCTTTTGTCCCAACTTTTCCCATGCTTCAAGGCACAAACTCTTAAAATGTCCTTCAAAATCTGATTGATCCTCTCGGTTTGTCCATCCGTTTGAGGATGACATGCTGAACTAAAATTCAACCTTGTTCCCAAAGCTTCATGCAATTTTTGCCAAAATCTGGAGGTAAATTGAGAACCTCTATCCGAGACTATCTTCTTTGGGACTCCATGTCGACACACAATATGCTCCATGTATATTTCGGCCAATTGTGCAGCTGTATATTTGGTCTTCACAGGGACAAAATGAGCTGACTTGGTTAAGCGATCCACAATTACCCAAATTGAGTCATACTCGGACTGAGTATGTGGTAACCCAACTATGAAGTCCATACCGATTTATTCCAACTTCCATTCCGGGATCTTCAATGGTTGCAATAATCCAGCTGGCCTTTGATGTTCCGCCTTGACTCGTTGGCACACATCACACAATGCTACGTATTCAGCTATGTCCTTCTTCATGCTACCCCACCAATAGCAAGTCTTCAAGTCTTTGTACATCTTTGTACAACCAGGATGAATTGAGTAAGGTGAGTCATGTGCCTTTTTTAATATCGTCTCCCGAATATGCTTCACATTAGGCACAACGATTCTCTTTCCAAGCCATAAGGTACCATGTTCGTCCTCATCGAATATGAATTCTCTCCCTTCTTCAGTCCTTTCCCTTATTTCCTTGATCTCTTCGTCCGCGGTTTGTGCCTCTCAAATTTCTTGCTCCAAGGTTGGGTTTAACTCCATCATATCCATCTCATTTACAAACCCGAGGTTCAACCGTTCGAACTCCTTACATAACTCGGATGGTAACTCTTGAACTGTGAGTTGATGACTTACTCCCTTCCTACTCAATGCATCGGTCGCTACGTTGGCTTTTCCCGAATGATAGTTGATTCCCAAATCATAATCTTTTATGAGCTCCAACCATCTCCGTTGCCTCAAGTTCAGATCCGTTTGTGTGAAAATATACTTCAAACTCTTATGATCCATATAAATTTCACACCTATGTCCAAGAATATAGTGCCTCCAAATCTTCAATGCGTGTACCACGGCCGCGAGTTCCAAATTGTGCGTGGGGTAATTCCGCTCATGTTTCTTCAATTGCCTTGATGCATAGGCGAACACTTGACCTTCTTGCATCAATACAAATCCAAGACCTTGTCTTGATGTATCGCAATAAATATAAAAACTCTTGCTCACATCCGGCAGTACCAAAACTAGGGCTGTTGTCAACCTCTTCTTCAACTCCTAGAAACTATTTTGACAAGCTTGAGTCCATTGGAAGGCCTTTCCCTTCATTAGCAACTCCGTCATAGGCTTGGCAATTTTGGAAAAGTCCTTGATAAACCGACGGTAATATCCAGCCATCCCAAGAAAGCTCCTTATTTCCTTTACATTTTGCGGTGACTCCCACTTCAACACGTCTCTCACTTTTCCGGGGTCAACCGATACCACTCCTCCTGAAATTATATGATCCAAAAATGACACCTCTTTCAACCAAAACTGACACTTGTTGAACTTGGCATACAATTGATGCTCCCTCAATTTCTTCAATGTAAACCTCAAGTGTTCCTCATGTTCCTTCTCATCCTTCGAGTAGATCATAATGTCATCAATAAACACCACAACGAATCTATCCAAGTACTCCATGAAGACCTTATTCATGAGGTACATAAAGTACGCAGGCGCGTTTGTCAATCCAAATGACATGACGGTGTACTCATAAGATCCATACCGTGTCCTAAAAGTTGTTTTGGGTATGTCCGATGGTCTAATCTTCATTTGAAAATATCCCGACCTCAAATCAATCTTAGAGAAGATACAACCACCCTTCATTTGATCAAACAAGTCTTCTATGCGTGGCAAGGTGTACTTGTTCTTGATTGTTACCTCGTTGAGAGCTCGGTAATCCACACACATCCTTTGGGTTCCATCCTTCTTGTCCACAAACAGCACGAGCGCTCCCAAAGGTGAAGAACTAGGGCGAATAAAAACTTTCTCTAGTTGCTCTTGAATTTGTTTCTTGAGCTCCGCTAATTCCAAAGGAGGCATCCTATACGGCCTCTTAGCTATAGGTGCAGTTCCAGGTATTAAATCAATAACAAACTCAATGTCTCGATCATGTTGCATACCTGGCAACTTGTCCAGAAAAACATCCAAAAATTCACGCACCACCGAAATCTCCTCAATTGTGGCACCGTCCATATGATTCAGCTCCTATTGCTTTGGTGCGGTTTGAGATGCTTCAAATTCTATGGTGATCCCTTCCTCATTGGTCAACTTCACCGTCATTGTGGAACACTCAATAACTCCGTTGTGCTTCCTCAACCAGTCCATACCAAGTATAATGTCCAATCCTTGAGAATCCAAAGACTCTCGCCTTTCGCGAGCATGCTCGATATGGACGCGGCCGTCCTGCTGATGGTAATGGCGATCAAGCTCCGCCCGGAGGTCATGAGTTGAAAGTCTGGTTATCGTATGGGTGCGTCACGCCCCGGAAGGCAGCGACATCACTTTTTTAGACGTAGCACGCCTCCTAGTTTTGGAAGCGTGAGGACCAAGTCTGCCCGACAAAGTTCGATGCTGCGATGGGGCCCGCCCCAAGGGGGGAGGACCTTGGTTGCTGATGTGATCGGCTGCTGCTGCAACCAAATGTTCCACATCAACCCTCCATTGCTCCATTGCACCCTGGGATGCACCCGGAGGTGGTGAGCGTTGGAGGACAGCACGTGCAGCATGGAGCGCGTGTTCAGGATTGTTGTTATTCGTCGATGCGTTGACCGATGCAGATGCCCCGTCCCGTTGTCTAGCTTGATTTGCTGGTGCAGACGGTGGCGGTGGAGGCATGACTCCTGCTGGAGCCGCGACACCTGTTGGTTGTTGCATGTTGGAGGGATTGCTTCCAGCAGGTTACGCAGCAGGGTTGCCGTTAGACGATCCAGCAGCAGAGTCCACCATTCCTGAAATCTCGGGCGCCCCCCCCCCCTACCTAGCGCGCCAACTGTCAGAGTGTTTTTCCGGCAATTCTCCCGATACTACCATTGGTAGCTCGCGGAGTTTGTAGTTCGGTATTGGGTGCGCAGAGATTCCAAAGTGTACGGCGAATGGACACAAGGATTTACGTGGTTAGGGCCGCCTGAGCGTAATACCCTACTCCACGGGTTGTGTAGTTGTTTTATTGAGCGTATAAGAGATTCAGCCCAGAGACTGTGTATGCGTCAGAGAGCGTAAGCGTCCCCCTGTGTATCATCGACCAGTCCTTTTATAGTACAAGGACTGGTCGTTACACAGTTAACCTGGCCCGACATGTGGCCCCGGCGGTTACTAATGTTTAATACATAATTAATGAGATTAATTACCCTTAATAGCGTGTGTGGGGACCGGAGTCCACACATCCGAGGATCTCATTGGGTGGTGCCGTGCGATGCGACACCTAACAGCACACATGAAAAGGATACCAAAACATATAAAGTTTTCATTTCATAATAAGAAGAGTTTACAAAAGAGTGTACAACAAGGGTACACACGCAGCGGAAATTACATACTCAAAATCTCACCTAACTAAGCAGGAGAGAAGACGTCCATGCCCTAGGACGATTCTCACTAGCAACACGAAGGACATACAGCAGCGGCGTGGCTCACATGAGATTTATCTCGACACCTCGAGTCTCATGTACAACCTGAACAGTAGAAATAAAACTAATACCTGCAAAAATCGTTAAAGCGCAAACGTGAGCATAAGGCTCAGCGAGACTTAACCGTCTCACTAGACATATGCAAGGGGACACTAAACATAGGTAAGGAATAGCATAAATGACTCGCCTACAAGTGGATCCTTATAATCAAGTTTTAAGTAGCAAATGACATTCTCTGAGCACGGCACATCATGGGCTCCACAATCAAACAAGAAACGCTTTACCGATGATATGACATGCCCAAAGCACATAATGCTATTACAGCTAAAGTATGGGGAAACTGTAAACTTTTAATTATACTATCTCTAAATCATACAAGGTTGCAAAGTAATTATAATTCAATACAATATGATTTTCTGGCTTCTTTAGTATTTACTACGTCACGACATAGTGAACAAGTGGTACTCTATTACCGCGAGGGACGGTGATTGCAATTAGGACACACCCGGACTGCACGACACGCACACCCGCGTGGGAGACACATACGTGCTCTCCTCCCCGCGTCATACGTGGCCACCTTTCACCCAAGACCCCAATGTCGACAAACCCCTTCATCCCGAGCAAAAGGTCCCCTACACGGACACGTCGAAGTTGCCCGCTAGAAGATTTACACCTTTATGCCTTCGCATCTCCATTCAAGGACAACCGAGGAGTCTCCACACTACAGTCTAGAGTTACATCAGTTTAATGGGCCCATATACCATTATGCAACCGGTACAGTTCAAGCTTGCCCAACGGTGCCGCATACGGCACGGTCCTCAAGCGACACGGGCAGGGCTATGCGACCGAGACTCAATTCTCGTCGCTTCCTATCCATTCCCTGCCCGGTCTCGGATTCATTATATTAAGCCATTGTTTATCTAACCAATCATGTGAGATATGTCCTACATCTCTCGCGAGTAGATTCCAACTACTCGACTTCTACCGGATTTCCTATGCATTAGCAAAGCAGTTGCTATAGGTCAAACTGTAACTCGTTCCAACCAATCCATGGGATTTTTGGTCATGCAAGTGGAGTATCAATCACCCTATACGTAATGCACATATCAAACTTATGACGTAAGGTGATAAAGACTGTAAAAACTCTGTAAAGCTTTTAAATGCAAACCGGGGCTTGCCTTAGTTTGCGACTGAACAAATGTCAATTGTTAGGGCTTGATCTTCCTCCGGAGAACCTGCCATGGAACCTCAGCGGAAACACCTTGGCCTTCTCCTCCAAGCGAAGCTCCTCGTCGATCACCTACCATCACGTTTCCTATCGACATGATATGCATATAAGTAATTAAGTAATTAAGTAATTTAAGAAAAGACTCCACGGGGTTGTGTAAACTCTAAGAATGAGGAGTTCGACTAGGAAGGACAGATATGCCTTTGTTGTGTGGATAAACAAAGGATGGAGTCAAGTGGTCATAGTAGTATCGAGATGTGAATTGAAAGGTGCAATGTAAGTACACATTGCAACTTGGCACTCAACACTCGACGCTATGCCACTCAAGGACGATACAGCTGAATGGTGTGAAAGTGTTGGACTGGTAGTGTAAGGATGACCTAAGAGTCAAGGTGGCATAGTAGTGTCGAGATAAGCACTGAAAGGTGCAATGTAATGACACATCGCAATTTAGCACTCAACACTTGGAGCTATGCCGCACAAAGAGTGATAAGGTATAATGGTGAAGAAGTATTACTGGACTGTGTGATGTAAGGAAGACTAAGCGATCAAGATGGAGCATTGAAAGCTTAAGGCATGAGTGAACTGTGCAACAAGAGGTTGTGACTTAGAAGTCGACCAATGAAGTTACACAAACTCATTAAGGAGTAAACCTAATTATGGGACAAGTGTGGTCGCAGGGTCCTGATAAGGATGAACCAGGGTGAAACCCTAGCGACACTTGGGAGTGAAGTGAGGTCAACATTGCTTGGACTCAAAGAGTCGTAACAAGCCCTGTTAATTTGATGTGAGTACCAAGACAACATTGAAATGACTTTTTGGTAAAGTAGTTTCTACGGCAAGCTTCTTGAGCATCGTTCAAGTGCTTACACGACACTATTGCAGTGTCCTTTGCAAGATTGTCCAGATGAGCTCGGTGAACTCCTAGAACTTGAACATGATGCGAGACCTTGTCGTGACGATCATGCTTTGCCATCACGAGAAGATCGGATTAGCGAGGTCCACCTCGACCCGGACTCGTCAAAGGGGTGAGCGGAATCTCGAATACCACTTCATGAGTCGAAGAGTTAGGGACTCGACTTAGTTGTCGACAAAAGACTCGACGAACCTACCGTCGATGAAGAGGTACACCTAGGTAAGCAATTCTGCGAGCGGAAAGGAAACGTCCTCGACACGACTAAGAAATTCTTATCCAAGGTTCCACTTGGACTAGTTCTCCTCGTCGGTCGCAACGTTCTCGCAGTATTCTACCCTAGGTCATCGGTGGTCACCAATACACTCGGTTTGACCTAGAAGGCATTTCATCTAGCATCTAGGCTACACCTAGGATTCGACGAGTCTCGCCTCGACTAAACCCTAATTTGGCTAAACGACCATTGTACGACGAGTCGTGCTGGTGTTTCAGCACCACACACATCACAAGCATCCATCATCTCGATGCCAGGACACGATGACGGTTCGGAGCGTCACGACGACGTCATATGGTCAACGACGTCGACGCGACTCATGGTGGAGCATCACGAGCACGTACGGACAGGCCGACGTGATACAAACGACAAAGGAGGTCAACTTGGGGACTCCTATAGAAATGATATTAACGCGGAACATGGATGTACGACTTGACGACATATGAGTAATCTTAGCGATCACGACGAACGGACGTCGGTGACATCAAGCAAGGTATTTCAGGGTAAGGCTCACCTTGTATGCATTTCGCCGAACATCTTGGTGTGTACTAGAGTTCCATCGCGTCATCACCATTCAAAGGGTATCTTGGCACATGTACTTGTCAACTGCCACCCCAGAATAGAACTGCATCCATAGACCAGCATTGAACGGCAACACACTTAGTTTCGCCTTGTAACCATTTCATCGAACACCTTGGCTGCAGCTCTGTCCCAACTAATCTTTGCACAAATCAGAGCTAACCTTGAGCCAGTTGTCGATACCATGGTGTCAAAGGTGTGTTCCTGCATCTCCTCTGTTACGCCCATCACTTGCTTTGCTTCCAGGACATAGCCACGGCGCGGAACGCGGACATGGCGTCATGGTGAACGGCAGAGAGAGTCGGCGGACGGCATTGACAAGAGGAACGCGGTTGCCGCGGCTTGGCGTGGCGAGGTGCTGCAGCGAGCTACAAGGACCACGGCGAGCGGCGGCTTGGAGTGGCCATGGCCATGGCACACGGGCTGGAACGGCGCTCGCAAGTGCGGCTGAGGGGCTGCACAGGAGCAGGGCGGCGGCAAGGGAGGCGCTGCAGTCGAAGGCAGCAGGGGCGAGCACGGCGTCGGCGTGGGGCGGTGCCGGTGAGGAGACAGAGCCCAGGGCGAGGTGCAGCCGGGGAGACGAGGAGGCGGCCGGTGGGGGAGCTGCGCTGGCCGGCGGCAAGGAGGCTGGGCGATGCGGGCCAGCGGGGGCGCGCGGCTCGGGGACAGCACCGGAGGCAGGCGCTGGCGGCGGAAGCCGGTGGCCGGGGGACGAGGCGGCGGTGAGCGTGCCGTCGGGAGCGTCGTGGGCGACGAGGAGGCGGCCGGCGTGGGGCGCGGACGCGGAGCAGCGCGGCTGGGACCAGAGGCAGTGCGGCGACGGGGCAGCTCGACCCGGCGGCGAAGCGGCGCCAGGGAGGAGACGAGGAGGCACGCTCGAGCAGGGGAAGGCCGGCGGCCGACGGAAGGAGCAGGCGGCCGTCGCCGTGGCTGGGCGCTAGCGGGCCGAGGCGGCCGGCGGCGTGTGGGGCGGACGAGCGGCATACGGCGACGTGGCCTGGGAGAGGAAGCGGAGCGGGAGGTGACGAGCGCGAAGATGAGGACCGAGAGGGTCGGCTCAGCGCGGTGATAAGGACGGAAGAGGAATCGCGGTGGCGCTGCATGCAGTCGCGTGGAGGCAGGGGAGGAGAGAGGAAACCGGTGCCGACCTGCCAGGTGGGGCTACCTGTGGGACCCACTTCCCTCTTCTTCTTTTCAAAATTCCAATAGGGCTAGCAAGTATGCTTCAAAAATAGTCAAATTTGGCCCCGTGACTAAATAAAATGTGGAGAATTTTATGGTGCAATCAGATTTCAAAACTGAGCAAGTTGAATTTGAACTCAGATTTGAATTTGAATTCAAGTGGTGATACTTGACTCAAGGAAATAAATAGTAGATTAGGTTCAAAAATCCTGAAACTTTGAAGTTAACCTTTTTGAACCATAAGAGACCTCAGGAAAAATTTGGAATTGATTTGGATAAGGTTGAGCACAAAGTTTAAATTTAAAGTCGACGTTGATTAAACTCTCAGTACGTGTCCAATAAATGGAAAACGTGCTTCAAAAATTTTGAAACTTTACCGAGAGTCTAATTGGAATATTAGAATGTCATGGAAAAATTTACGGCATGAGATTTGAATATTTTTGAATGTCCCATTTTAGGGTTGAAATAATTCCTATTAAGATTTTAAGTTTTAACAAGTCCATATTTGTAGTGAACATGAGTTAACGCATGTGATACATGTGAGTTTGGATTTCTAAGTTCATTTTCAAAAATTTTAAGTTCACATTTTTACATTTTTGTTCTTCCGAAAAGCGGGCTTTTACAATCCTTCCCCCTTAAAGGAATCTCGTCCCGAGATTCTAAGGAAGAGAGAAAGTTAGGCCGAGTTGTTGATGAGACAACCATCTCCTGGCATGTGATTGGAGAAAGAGACTCTTCGTCTTCTTATTGCATCTATGGTTTGGATGCTCGGCGTGACTGGGATCACACCGTAAAGTTTGTAGCTTAGAAAGCTATATTGATATATTGGGGTCTTCTTCTTTTCGTCAAAAGGAAGTAAGCTTCTGCATTGGAGGACTTTAGAACTCTAAGATAGTTAGGTGTTCTTAACTCTGGGTGTTTCTCTTACGAAGACTTTGCTGCCCTGGTCTTGTGGCTAAAGCAATGTCACCATCCATTACGAGTCAAGGAGTTCCAAGACCTGATAATTAACTGATAACCTCGCGAAAAGAAAGATGCAGGGTTTTAGCGAGGTCGAGAAGTCCATAGGAAGCTCCTCGCAACTAGAAACAATCAGTTTCCAGGACTCAAGTTGATTTGAGTTTCAACGGGTCAAGGACAAAGACTCAACTGTGTTTTAGTCACAAGGTGTCCCTTGTGCTACTCAAGATAATGAAACCAGTCGAAGGCGTTGCGAACGATAAAATTGATCACAACTCAAAAATGTTAGGCACTACTTAAGTATCTGAACGGGGTCACATACCCGTGCTCAAAACTCATTAGTAATTACGTTTTATGATGCATCACAAACCGGATGATGTTATGCGGACACAATGCAACTCCGCGGATAATTATGCAAGGTATGGTGCATTCAATATTATGCTTTGAGCAAAAATAGGTAATACAATCCAAACACAGTCAGAAGTATCCCAAATACAGGAGGATTGAATAAACTTGGTCATGAAAGGCGCTAGACAAGACTTGCTACTTTCATATCTCGACCAAGTTCGATGGTTTCAAGGTAAAAGTATTAGCAAGGAATGGTGAGGTTCATCTCAAGGCAACGGAGTGTACAAAATGGAACAAGGTGATTGAACTTCTTGTTGATCGGAAGTTCCCTAAAGCTTGTTAATCACAACTTATAGGTAATTGTGGTTCCTTAACAATGGGTCAGGTTTTTCATCTCGTAGTTTTCTTAAAGTACTATGTCTACCCCTTAAAAGGTGCGGCAGGGTTACCTTCAGAAGTTGCAAAGAGAGTAACCTTTGAAGAGTAAGGTTCTCATCACTCCCGTAGGTTGCACGAAGTGGTTGACAAGGTACTGTGCTAGGCACGACCTTGGTTAGTAATCCACGTTCTTGCTAAAGAATTTCCAGCTCATACTACTCACTTATGGCTTCTCGTCTCAAAGACTGAAGCAAAGGAGTGGTTTAGCGTGAAGAATCAACTGACTTCTTTAACTCGATGATCGAGTTCCACAAGAAACGGGGTTCAAGGTAATCCGTTACTTAAGCTTCGCATTGACTTAATGAGTCAATATTGTACTCGGTCCTCCTTACTTGAGCATTGCTCCCAGCACGTTGGTTCGGTGTCGATGTACCTTGGTATGACACCTAGGTGAACGTAACACTTCAATTACTAGATGAACTCCTTCCCCCTTAAGATTCAAGCTAGGTGAGCAAGAAACTTACTCCAAGCAATATTTATGGGGAGGGTCGTCCAACTAAGGGAAGTGTCATACATGCTCAATGTACAATTAAAGTGTGAGATGCAAGGTTGCATAGTCAAAACACTAGCATATGCATCCGAGCAAAAGGGATTTGCCTTAGTGTAATACTCAACTCTAATGACAAATATTGTTGGGTCGCAACACCTGGGATGTTATGAAACTCCTCGAGTTGAACTCGAGAACCAAATCCATAAACACCCTAAAGGGTCATCACCCGATTAAATCCTGGGGGAGGATGAACAGCTTGGACGCAACTTCGGTTCTGGCCAAGTAAATGGCAAAATCAGATCTTGAGGTGAACAAAAAAAAGTTAAATTACACTTCAAGAACTTTCCAAAAAGTATTGGTTTGCCTCTTGATCATCTCGGGTTTGCAAGTTATGCAATTTTGAAGCTAGCAGACTTCTCTGCACTTTCAGCAGAATCTGCTTAAACAGTAGCAGTTTTGATCTAAAGTTTTCATGCTGTTCTGATGGAAATCTGGAAATATTATGATTTACAAAGTTGTATCCAATGTAATAAGCTTTCCAGAATGTACTTACTTGTCTTCATATCAGTTCTGGTTCAAAAGATATGAATTTTTGAAGTTGGGTAAAATTTCAGTATTCAGAACTGAATTCAGTTCAGATTGACCACTCTGTATTCAAACTCGATTTGGAATAGGTAGATGACCGATTCAGGTCTGGAGCCAATTGCAAAAATTGTAGCTTACTCTCTAATCTCTCCAACGGTTACTCGCGTGACACCATTGGATCAAGGGTCTGCGAGTTATGGATTAAATTCAGAGGTGTACAGATTGCTGTCCAGTTTGGGTATGTCTGGACAGTCTCTGCAATTATCCAAATTTCACCCATTTAGAAAAGGATTCTGGTCTGGTGTTGAACAGAAAACATGTAGAGGACTTTCAAATCTTTCTAAAGAGTATTTACTTTCCCTCGTAGCATTTCTGGTTGAGAAGATACGGCATTTGCAAGTTGACAGTTTTTCTGAGAATTTGGACAGCACCTCCTTTGTTTAAGGCTGATTTTGTCCACAAATTCAGATATACAAACATCAATATTTGCAAAAGTAATACATATCAAACTTGTTGCAAAAATTCTCAGGATCCCAGAAATGTAAAATACGAAGCCATTCGATAAGTCTACTAGGAATTATAATCGAAACATTAACTGAATAGGTAACGGTCCATATTCTGAACTGTTTCGACACCTTATACGATACTTCAATTTAGACCATGTTATTGCGAGTTTTAGCCCTCGTGTTGAATAGGAAGTTGGTAGAGGACTCTTTAAGCTTTCCATACATGTATAAACATGCATAGGTTGCATTTCTAGTTTAAGAGTTATGTCCGTTCAAAGTTCAGAATTTTTTTCTGACTGTTTCAGATAGCACCTATATACATGTATTATCTTCAACTCTGTTTTCTAATTAGTTATAAGCTGAATTTGAGGTATCACTGAATAACAAAGTTGTAGAATAGCTTTTCCACTTTCCAGAAATGTATCATAATGGAATAGAAGAGCTTTCTTCAAGGAAATATGACAAAAATTCAGATGCTGGTCCGTGTAGTTTCAGAACAGCAGCTGCCGTGATAATGGTGCATTTTCATCACCATAATAGCATCTTTTGGCTTGGAGGTCAATAGGAAACTATTAGAAGACTTCAAAAGCTTTTCAAAAAGTATTCACTTGCCTCCAAAGCCCTCCAGGTTGAAGAGATATGGAATTTCAAAGTCAGGTCCATTCTGTTCGAAAACAGAACTCACCGGCTTCGAAACACAAGAATTTGGAAACAAACTCAAATTTTGAAACTTAGCTCAAAACTCAAGTCCGATGGCTAGAACTTGATTCACAACTAATCATTTCCTTTAGAACCAAAAGGAATCTTAAAAGGGACTTGACGACCTTCTTATCCATAGCATATCACTATGGATCTTCAAACTTAACCAAAGTCTTACTCCGGCGAAGTCGAGCTAAACTCTCGCCAGGAGCAAAGGACTTTGGTTCACCTACTCTTGAAAAGAAACATTTTACTTTGTCCACAAGATATCAGCAACTGATACTTGGACTTAATATAAATATGAAGCCATTTCTCTCGTGGAGGATGGTCAAAGTATCAAGTGTGATACTGACGGTACTACGTGCCTTACTAAAAGAAAAGTCTAATCCGGTATATCCGGATACGTCTAGAGGTGGTCCTACTATCGATCACTCGCAAACGTATTCTACACGGGCCGCTACCGGAGTTAGTGTACCTGCAGAAGACAAACAATCCCCTTTCACACCTTCACACCTCAAGGGCGGCACGGGGAAACACGACAGGCAGTCACAATAAGATATAATCAAAAGTAAATGCATACGACTCTGGTGTGAGTCGCCCTCGAGCGAGGTCATGTCTCGAGGTACATGGCTGTAAATACGTCTGTACAGCAAAGACTCCCGTACGAACCGGCTTATACACGCTCGGGCATACATGTTTCGCATGATCCCATAGAACATGAATGGTTCTAGAGATGCATACTATCGGGTTATACACCACCCGACGGGGGCTCCCACTAATTTTGTGTCACGCTGGGGTACCGCGTGTCATATGTTCTCAGAAACATGGAAAGTTTCAGAGACTCATATTGACTTTCTGTGCTAAGCCACGAAAATTTCACATACCATATCTCGTATGCAGAGTTTACCGAGATTGATCCGCTCTCGGCGGCGTACCTTACCTCTTACCTTGAAGACGGAGCGTCGTTATGGAATAATATAACAAGTTAGTTCACCACCTTTATAACTTATGCTAGTAATAGTCCTTAATGGGCATATAGCTAAACCTCACTCGACTACTTCGGAGTTTTTGAAAATAGGCTCTTTTCGAGCGTGCTATTCCCAATGAAGCTCTGATACCATGTCTGTGGGGACCGGAGTCCACACATCCGAGGATCTCATTGGGTGGTGCCGTGCGATGCGACACCTAACAGCACACATGAAAAGGATACCAAAACATATAAAGTTTTCATTTCATAATAAGAAGAGTTTACAAAAGAGTGTACAACAAGGGTACACACGCAGCGGAAATTACATACTCAAAATCTCACCTAACTAAGCAGGAGAGAAGACGTCCATGCCCTAGGACGATTCTCACTAGCAACACGAAGGACATACAGCAGCGGCGTGGCTCACATGAGATTTATCTCGACACCTCGAGTCTCATGTACAACCTGAACAGCAGAAATAAAACTAATACCTGCAAAAATCGTTAAAGCGCAAACGTGAGCATAAGGCTCAGCAAGACTTAACCGTCTCACTAGACATATGCAAGGGGACACTAAACATAGGTAAGGAATAGCATAAATGACTCGCCTACAAGTGGATCCTTATAATCAAGTTTTAAGTAGCAAATGACATTCTCTGAGCACGGCACATCATGGGCTCCACAATCAAACAAGAAACGCTTTACCGATGATATGACATGCCCAAAGCACATAATGCTATTACAGCTAAAGTATGGGGAAACTGTAAACTTTTAATTATACTATCTCTAAATCATACAAGGTTGCAAAGTAATTATAATTCAATACAATATGATTTTCTGGCTTCTTTAGTATTTACTACGTCACGACATAGTGAACAAGTGGTACTCTATTACCGCGAGGGACGGTGATTGCAATCAGGACACACCCGGACTGCACGACACGCACACCCGCGTGGGAGACACATACGTGCTCTCCTCCCCGCGTCATACGTGGCCACCTTTCACCCAAGACCCCAATGTCGACAAACCCCTTCATCCCGAGCAAAAGGTCCCCTACACGGACACGTCGAAGTTGCCCGCTAGAAGATTTACACCTTTATGCCTTCGCATCTCCATTCAAGGACAACCGAGGAGTCTCCACACTACAGTCTAGAGTTACATCAGTTTAATGGGCCCATATACCATTATGCAACCGGTACAGTTCAAGCTTGCCCAACGGTGCCGCATACAGCACGGTCCTCAAGCGACACGGGCAGGGCTATGCGACCGAGACTCAATTCTCGTCGCTTCCTATCCATTCCCTGCCCGGTCTCGGATTCATTATATTAAGCCATTGTTTATCTAACCAATCATGTGAGATATGTCCTACATCTCTCGCGAGTAGATTCCAACTACTCGACTTCTACCGGATTTCCTATGCATTAGCAAAGCAGTTGCTATAGGTCAAACTGTAACTCGTTCCAACCAATCCATGGGATTTTTGGTCATGCAAGTGGAGTATCAATCACCCTATACGTAATGCACATATCAAACTTATGACGTAAGGTGATAAAGACCGTAAAAACTCTGTAAAGCTTTTAAATGCAAACCGGGGCTTGCCTTAGTTTGCGACTGAACAAATGTCAATTGTTAGGGCTTGATCTTCCTCCGGAGAACCTGCCATGGAACCTCAGCGGAAACACCTTGGCCTTCTCCTCCAAGCGAAGCTCCTCGTCGATCACCTACCATCACGTTTCCTATCGACATGATATGCATATATGTAATTAAGTAATTAAGTAATTTAAGAAAAGACTCCACGGGGTTGTGTAAACTCTAAGAATGAGGAGTTCGACTAGGAAGGACAGATATGCCTTTGTTGTGTGGATAAACAAAGGATGGAGTCAAGTGGTCCTAGTAGTATCGAGATGTGAATTGAAAGGTGCAATGTAAGTACACATTGCAACTTGGCACTCAACACTCGACGCTATGCCACTCAAGGACGATACAGCTGAATGGTGTGAAAGTGTTGGACTGGTAGTGTAAGGATGACCTAAGAGTCAAGGTGGCATAGTAGTGTCGAGATAAGCACTGAAAGGTGCAATGTAATGACACATCGCAATTTAGCACTCAACACTTGGAGCTATGCCGCACAAAGAGTGATAAGGTATAATGGTGAAGAAGTATTACTGGACTGTGTGATGTAAGGAAGACTAAGCGATCAAGATGGAGCATTGAAAGCTTAAGGCATGAGTGAACTGTGCAACAAGAGGTTGTGACTTAGAAGTCGACCAATGAAGTTACACAAACTCATTAAGGAGTAAACCTAATTACGGGACAAGTGTGGTCGCAGGGTCCTGAGAAGGATGAACCAGGGTGAAACCCTAGCGACACTTGGGAGTGAAGTGAGGTCAACATTGCTTGGACTCAGAGAGTCGTAACAAGCCCTGTTAATTTGATGTGAGTACCAAGACAACATTGAAATGACTTTTTGGTAAAGTAGTTTCTACGGCAAGCTTCTTGAGCATCGTTCAAGTGCTTACACGACACTATTGCAGTGTCCTTTGCAAGATTGTCCAGATGAGCTCGGTGAACTCCTAGAACTTGAACATGATGCGAGACCTTGTCGTGACGATCATGCTTTGCCATCACGAGAAGATCGGATTAGCGAGGTCCACCTCGACCCGGACTCGTCAAAGGGGTGAGCGGAATCTCGAATACCACTTCATGAGTCGAAGAGTTAGGGACTCGACTTAGTTGTCGACAAAAGACTCGACGAACCTACCGTCGATGAAGAGGTACACCTAGGTAAGCAATTCTGCGAGCGGAAAGGAAACGTCCTCGACACGACTAAGAAATTCTTATCCAAGGTTCCACTTGGACTAGTTCTCCTCGTCGGTCGCAACGTTCTCGCAGTATTCTACCCTAGGTCATCGGTGGTCACCAATACACTCGGTTTGACCTAGAAGGCATTTCATCTAGCATCTAGGCTACACCTAGGATTCGACGAGTCTCGCCTCGACTAAACCCTAATTTGGCTAAACGACCATTGTACGACGAGTCGTGCTGGTGTTTCAGCACCACACACATCACAAGCATCCATCATCTCGATGCCAGGACACGATGACGGTTCGGAGCGTCACGACGACGTCATATGGTCAACGACGTCGACGCGACTCATGGTGGAGCATCACGAGCACGTACGGACAGGCCGACGTGATACAAACGACAAAGGAGGTCAACTTGGGGACTCCTATAGAAATGATATTAACGCGGAACATGGATGTACGACTTGACGACATATGAGTAATCTTAGCGATCACGACGAACGGACGTCGGTGACATCAAGCAAGGTATTTCAGGGTAAGGCTCACCTTGTATGCATTTCGCCGAACATCTTGGTGTGTACTAGAGTTCCATCGCGTCATCACCATTCAAAGGGTATCTTGGCACATGTACTTGTCAACTGCCACCCCAGAATAGAACTGCATCCATAGACCAGCATTGAACGGCAACACACTTAGTTTCGCCTTGTAACCATTTCATCGAACACCTTGGCTGCAGCTCTGTCCCAACTAATCTTTGCACAAATCAGAGCTAACCTTGAGCCAGTTGTCGATACCATGGTGTCAAAGGTGTGTTCCTGCATCTCCTCTGTTACGCCCATCACTTGCTTTGCTTCCAGGACATAGCCACGGCGCGGAACGCGGACATGGCGTCATGGTGAACGGCAGAGAGAGTCGGCGGACGGCGTTGACAAGAGGAACGCGGTTGCCGCGGCTTGGCGTGGCGAGGTGCTGCAGCGAGCTGCAAGGACCACGGCGAGCGGCGGCTTGGAGTGGCCATGGCCATGGCACACGGGCTGGAACGGCGCTCGCAAGTGCGGCTGAGGGGCTGCACAGGAGCAGGGCGGCGGCAAGGGAGGCGCTGCAGTCGAAGGCAGCAGGGGCGAGCACGGCGTCGGCGTGGGGCGGTGCCGGTGAGGAGACAGAGCCCAGGGCGAGGTGCAGCCGGGGAGACGAGGAGGCGGCCGGTGGGGGAGCTGCGCTGGCCGGCGGCAAGGCGGCTGGGCGATGCGGGCCAGCGGGGGCGCGCGGCTCGGGGACAGCACCGGAGGCAGGCGCTGGCGGCGGAAGCCGGTGGCCGGGGGACGAGGCGGCGGTGAGCGCGCCGTCGGGAGCGTCGTGGGCGACGAGGAGGCGGCCGGCGTGGGGCGCGGACGCGGAGCAGCGCGGCTGGGACCAGAGGCAGTGCGGCGACGGGGCAGCTCGACCCGGCGGCGAAGCGGCGCCAGGGAGGAGACGAGGAGGCACGCTCGAGCAGGGGAAGGCCGGCGGCTGACGGAAGGAGCAGGCGGCCGTCGCCGTGGCTGGGCGCTAGCGGGCCGAGGCGGCCGGCGGCGTGTGGGGCGGACGAGCGGCATACGGCGGCGTGGCCTGGGAGAGGAAGCGGAGCAGGAGGTGACGAGCGCGAAGATGAGGACCGAGAGGGTCGGCTCAGCGCGGTGATAAGGACGGAAGAGGAATCGCGGTGGCGCTGCATGCAGTCGCGTGGAGGCAGGGGAGGAGAGAGGAAACCGGTGCTGACCTGCCAGGTGGGGCTACCTGTGGGACCCACTTCCCTCTTCTTCTTTTCAAAATTCCAATAGGGCTAGCAAGTATGCTTCAAAAATAGTCAAATTTGGCCCGGTGACTAAATAAAATGTGGAGAATTTTATGGTGCAATCAGATTTCAAAACTGAGCAAGTTGAATTTGAACTCAGATTTGAATTTGAATTCAAGTGGTGATACTTGACTCAAGGAAATAAATAGTAGATTAGGTTCAAAAATCCTGAAACTTTGAAGTTAACCTTTTTGAACCATAAGAGACCTCAGGAAAAATTTGGAATTGATTTGGATAAGGTTGAGCACAAAGTTTAAATTTAAAGTCGACGTTGATTAAACTCTCAGTACGTGTCCAATAAATGGAAAACGTGCTTCAAAAATTTTGAAACTTTACCGAGAGTCTAATTGGAATATTAGAAGGTCATGGAAAAATTTACGGCATGAGATTTGAATATTTTTGAATGTCCCATTTTAGGGTTGAAATAATTCCTATTAAGATTTTAAGTTTTAACAAGTCCATATTTGTAGTGAACATGAGTTAACGCATGTGATACATGTGAGTTTGGATTTCTAAGTTCATTTTCAAAAAATTTTAAGTTCACATTTTTACATTTTTGTTCTTCCGAAAAGCGGGCTTTTACAGCGTGGTAATGGGACCTGACAGTGCCGTTACTGGTATTAAGGGCCTTCTGATCGTGTGTCATTAATATGGTATTAATGACACTTAATCAGGTCTTGAAGTCTTTGATGGCCCCTTGGAGGTCCGAGCCGTTGGGGGTTCACCAGCTTGATTGCCAGGGTTGAAGGTCCGACGATTCGGACACGTGGCAGCTTCTGAGCTATTCGTCTGGGACAGGTAGGTCCGGTGTAGATGTACACGTGTCGATACTGGAGCTTCCCTCTGTCGGAGGTTAGGTCCAGGGGTGCCGTACAAGTGTTTAGCCCGGACCTATCCCATGTGTGGGGTATAGCTCCGACTGCAGTGTACACGTGGCATTACTGGAGCTAACCATAGATGGGAGGCATGTCCAGTCCCGTATGACATGTGGGGCCTTCGCAGGTCTTCAACTCAGACAGGTGAAGTCCCTTTGGTCTTTTTGTAGTCCCAAGGGGTATACGATAATGTAAGGATCGAAACGCCCAAGAGGGGGGGGGGGTGAATTGGGCTTTCTTTCAAATTTTAAGGCAATTAAAAATGAACTACTTAAGCCCAATTCCCAATGCTGTTCTAACTATGCAATCAACGTAGATATAACTTGTGGAGTAAAGATTGCATAATGTAAAGAGAGTGAGAGAAATACAAACGCTAGGGGACACGAAGGTTTATCCCGTGGTTCGGCAAGATCGCAAGGATCTTCCTATGTCCACGTTGTGGCACCCACCGAAGGGTTTTGCCACTTCCAATGTCACCGAGACAATGGAGTCTTCACTAATCTTATCCGTTCGCCATCTCCAGCAAGGTGGAGCTCAAGCCTTGTACAACCTTCGATGTTCCGGGCTTCCACACACACCTTGGCAAGCTCCGGAACGATCTTCTTCAACTTCTCACTAGCCTAGAGAGTTCAATCACAAAGAAAGAACGCACACAAGCTTCTCTCTAGCCTATTACAAATGATCTAAAAGTGTGAAAATGTATGCTCTATAGTCTTGAATGCTCTTGGATGTGTAGTTGGCTTCAGGTGATCAAGACTTGTCGAAATGACTGGGTTAGAGGGGTTTTATAGCCAGCTTAACTGAAATAGCCGTTGGAAAAGTAGGCTGACAGAACTTTACTGTGAACACCAGATGATCCGATGTCTCCCCTCTAGTTATCATCGGTGTAATTACTTTGGCTGACGTCATTGTGTCAGATATTACCGTTATTAGACCGATGTTGCCCCCTGTCTTCTCATCGGATGATCCGGTGGCTCTTCCTCTAGAATTTGCTTGATCTTGATGCTTACTGGAGTGATCAATCGATGTGTGTAAGTCTGCACATCGGATGATCCGGTGCTTCACTTGGTCCAATTGTACTGCAAACTGTACTGATGCACCGATGTTGTTGAGCCCTTCACATCGGATGATCCGGTGAGTTCATTTGTCTGAGGTCTTTTTCTTCAGTTGAATCAACTTGACCGATGTGTTCATTTTGGAAATCATCGGTTGATCCGGTGAGTTGATTTTGTTTGCCACGAGTTGTTTTGAGTGAATCTTTTGTGTCTTGCTCAAATGACCTCTTAGACATTTGTTCCACAAGGCTCTCTGATGATTCTTAAGCATTGTATGTTGTCAATTTTTGATTGAGTGACTTAGACATAGAGCCTTCACATCTTGTCTTTATCTCATGAATTTGATCTTGAAAGTTGAGTATCTATGGGTCTCCAATGACATGTTCATTTCATCTTATTGAGTGTTTATGGGGTCCTTGCATTCACAAATTCATTAGTAAAGTTCAATGGTTGTCATTAATCACCAAAACCGTACTACATGAGGGGGGCCTAGATGCTTTCAGTCTCCCCCTTTTTGGTGATTGATGACAACACAATAATCAAAGCACAATGGTAGTGAATTTGATAGAATGAGATATGCAAAGAATACGGATGTCACACTTGAAGCTTTAAACATCAATTAATAACACAAGTGTGAATTCAAAGAGATCATAATCATAGATAAACATCAAATGAGTTCAAATGATTAACAACTCATGGAAATAGGTTCATTACACACCAAATGAAGCAAATACGCAAATACAATAAAGATAAGCAAAGAAAAGTTGGACTCGACTCCCCCTTACACTAGGACTCCCCCTGACTCCTCTAACTCTTCTCCCCCTTTGGCATCAAGGCACCAAAAAGGGATCCGAGCACCTACGGACCCTGAGAGCTGGGCGCGATGACGAACTGGTCACCGCCGCTGTCGTCGGAGCTGCTGGCCGGAGTAGCGGAGGAGGGTGCTGCCGGAGCTGAAGGTGCCACCGTCGGTGCCTGCTGAGGAGGAGGTGCTGGAGTAGGGGCACTGGTGACGGAGGCCGGCGTCTGAAGAAACAGTGTCGTGGCCGGCAGTGGGGAGTGAAGAGGAGCACCAGGAGCCAGCAGCGGGGACATGCTGAACGAAGGGATCGGAGTGGAGGGAACTGGAGCCACTGGTGCAGCAGCTGGAGCCAAGACGGGAGGCGGAGGAGCTACTCCAGGCAGCTGCGATGGGAGGGCGATCCCGGTCTGGGTGTAGAGGTTGGTGATTAACCCCAGAATCCCCATCATCGCCTGCTGCGTCTGCTGCTGCTGGTCCAGAGTGCGCTGGTGCATCTGGTCGATGAGCCCCGTCAACCGGTCAGTGTCTTCACGCCTCTCATGGGCGATCTGACGCTGCATCTCCTGCTGCTACTGCTGGAGCTCAAGAAGACGTGCAGCCTGCTGCGCGCGGGCCTGCTCGGCGGCCAGCCTGTCTAGCCTCTGCTGCTCGACCATCTGCTGGAGGAGCGAAGTCAGCTCAGACGGCTGCGTGACCTGCACCTCAGTAACGGGAGGTGGAGTGGGTGGTGGTGTTGTAGAACCTCCAGCCTCCGCGTCGTGCTATCGGGGAGAGGGGGGAGGAGGGAAATACTCCTCGACACTGTCGTCAGTGTCGCTCTCGGACCAAATGTGCTGCAGGTCCTCCCCCTGAGCCTCAGCCTCTGCAAGTCTCTCGTCCTCCCGCTCTAGCTCGGACCAATCTTCCTCTGTCAGACGGGCCCTGACCTGGCGCTCAACTGGACGACCAAGGCGGCGGTCTCCAGGAGCCGGGGCACGGTAGTGACCAAAGCGAGTCACACTCTCGTCAGCAAGTCTGACCTGTGCTGCATCCCCCTCAGGCACCATCATAGTACATAGGTAACTGATCCAGTGCCCGTAGACCATCTGCCTCATCATGCCTACCCCATCTGTGATCACGTCTTCCATCTCGCACAGGAGAATGTCCACAATGTCGAAATCCATCCCGTTCATCATGTAGAACAGGAGGGTCTGTTGTAAACTAGTGAACCCCTCCAAGTACCCCGACCTCGGCAGGAGCGTGCGGCGCAAGGCGAGGTGCACAATGCGCGCAGCTGGGGTCAGAAGTGCTGGAACTCTCGGCTGGTCCGGAGAGAACGTGGGGCCGAACAGGGACCGGATCTCCTCAAGCTGTGGTGCCACCCCTCCAGTAAGTGGCCTCCTTGGTGGATCTGCCTGCTCGTATACCCTCTCGTGCACGCAGGTGTCGTGCAGGTCCAAACCAAGAAGCTGCCCCAACGTCTGCCTCGTGAGGTGGTAGTGCTGACCCATAAACATGAAGTCGATCGACCTCCTGCCCTCAGAGATGTACAGGGTCGTGTAGAAGACACGGACCCAATCTTCCACATATGCACTCCTCTCGTAAGCTAGCAGCTGCACCAATCCTTGGTATCTCTCAAAGTACGGACGGACCTCCGTCTCCACTGCCAATGCAAGCTGCCCCCAGTCCAGGTAGTTATGCTGAAATAGCTTGTGCCCCCGACGTCTGTAGGTCTCGTAGAGAGACGCCTGGGTGACAGTCCAGAAGCGACTGTCCACAAGAGCCTCTCGGGGCTGTGGGTACCACTCCTCAAGCAGCACGTTCCATCGAAGCTTGCGTAGCTGCTTGGCCTTCATCTTCCGGTAGTCCATGAGACGGACTCCCTCACCGACACGGACTGCCGTGTCCATCTCGTAGATGGCCCTCTCGGCCTCCCTGTCCTCACGACGGTCGGCAGCCGTCGGTCTCGGACGAGGAGCAGCCTCGGTGTGACCCCCACGCGTCCGGGCTGAGCGCCGGCGGATGAGAGGCTCAACCGGCTCCTATTCGGCCTCGGAGTTGTCGATCACGGGAGGCTTCCTGGAATGAGCCTCGTGGATCCTCAGGGACCCCCCTCGGCCATGCTCACGCTCCTCGGCGGCGCGAGCGGCCATCAAGGCCTTCTTCTCCTCCTTTGACAACTTTTGCTTCTTCGCGGCCGGCTCCACGATGGCCTTGCCCTTGTTCTTCCTGTCGCGAGCCATTGCGATCGTGAGTTTGCACGGAGTCGACGAAGGGAGTGAAGATCGACAGGCCGGGAAACCCTAGCGACAGGGAGATGACCGGAGAAGGCGCACGTTGATGGTGGAGAGGGTGGTGCGTGCGTGGAGCGGCTTTGGCGGTGGAGAGAGGCGGCGGCGGCGCTTGGGCGCGGTGGTGAGCGGTGGAGACGGCGGCGCGGCGCGTGGAGGTGAGGCGGCGGCGCGAGGGAGAACGGCGGCGACGCTTAGGGCGGCGGCGCTGTGGGCGGCGGTGGCCGGAGACGGCGGCGGCGTTTGGGTGCGGCGGCGGAGGTGGCGGCGATTAGGGCGAGAGGCGGCGACGGCGAGAGAAATCGGGGAGAGAGAAGACGGCGGCGGCGCATGGGTTTAAATAGTGGGACCCAAACCCTAGCCGTTATTTTAACACTGGATGGACCGATGTTAAGAGAAGCGAGCATCGGTCGAATGCCACAGAAAGGATATTCAAGAATTGTTGTTGACACCGGATGGACCGACGTCTAGGGTTTTGAACATCGGTCAAATAGCACAGTAAGGGTGTTCAAAAGAGTGATGTAAACACCAGATGGTCCGACGTTGAAGGGAGTACACATCGGTTGAATTGACCACAGCTCCAGAAGAGTGAACATCGGATGGACCGATGTTTTTCGGAATAAACGCATCGGATCATTTGAGAATCTGACTGAACTGGGCCTTGAAGATTGAGTACCTATTGATCCGATGAGGGATTGGCTTAGGCATCGGATAATCCGATGAAAACTAAACACCAAAATCCCATATATGTCCTTTGACCAAACAATCAAACAATGGGAAACACATGTCTTAGGACTTTTTGGGCAACCCCTTACCCCTCAAAAATACTAGTATGCCAATAATTTGGCTAGTCCTTAAAACAATTTGAACAATCGAGAAAAATGGGAGGAAATTATCCAAATGAAATGTAAGGCCCATGCTTTGTGAGGTAGAGTATGAAGACTACTATCTCAATGAAGCATGTTCCTCTAGGCATTAACGCACCTAACATTTCGTTCTTTCCACCTTATATGAGTTGAGATATTGCATTTCAAACAAGTCTCCTTCGCATGAGGTGGGTTCCCCTTTGTGACAATCTACCGTATGCAATGCCAAACAAATTACAGTGCAGGAGATTAAATGAGTGCAAGTTTATATGGCAGGGATCATGCAAGGCATAAAACAAATCTATCTTGCCAAGTTTAAACCTTCCAAAGGCTTCCTCAGGGAAAACTATTTCTAGCTCGCCCCTATCCTTTGGGAGTTAGACAAGACCTATATGATATGCATCCTTACATGAACATGGCAATTTACATGACGTTAGATGCATCTAGCACATTTAATTCATTTCTAAGTCTAGAAAAGGTTTTCTCATCAAGTGGTTTAGTGAAGATATCCGCCAATTGTTCTTCGGATCTAACACCTTGCAAAGAGATGTCTCCTTTAGCCTCATGATCCCGCAAGAAGTGATGGCGAATATCAATGTGCTTAGTGCGGGAGTGTTGAACGGGGTTTCTAGCTATCTTAACCGCACTTTCATTGTCACAAAGGAGAGGCACACAACCAAATTTAATTCCAAAGTCCAAAAGGGTTTGCTTCATATATAGAATTTGGGCACAACATGCACCGACCGCTATATACTCCGCTTCCGTCGTGGACAAGGCGACGGAGTTTTGCTTTTTGCTAGACCAAGACACTAGGGAACACCCAAGCAAGTGGCACCCACCGGAGGTACTCTTGCGATCCACGCGGCATCCGGCAAAGTCCGAATCTGAGTATCCCAAGAGTTGGAAGGTTGTACCTTTAGGGTACCACAAGCCCATACTAGGGGTATGCTTAAGATACCTAAGTATCCTAAAGACCGCCTTCTTATGCGATTCTTTGGGAGCCGCTTGAAAGCGAGCACATAAGCATACACTAAACATTATAGCGGGCCTAGATGCGATAAGATAAAGCAATGAACCAATCATAGAGCGGTAGTGAGATTGGTCAATAGGTTTACCATCCTTATCCACGTCGAGATGGCAATTTGTTGCCATTGGAGTGCTTCTTGAGCTACAATCTCCCATCTCAAATTTCTTCAAGAGGTCCTTGGTGTATTTCTCTTGGTAGACGAAGGTTCCCTCTTGAAGTTGCTTGATTTGGAATCCAAGGAAGAAGTTGAGCTCTCCAATCATTGACATCTCGAATTCCCTAGACATCATTTTGCCAAACTCATGGCTAAGAGCTTCGTTAGTTGAACCAAAGATAATATCATCAACATAAATTTGACAAATGAACAAATCTCCGTTGATGTCTTTGGTGAAGAGTGTGGTGTCCACCCTCCCGATCTTAAATTCTTGCATGATGAGGAAGTCCCGTAGTCGTTCATACCATGCCCTAGGTGCTTGCTTGAGCCCGTAGAGCGCCTTGTGCAACCTATACACATGGTTAGGATTCCTCGGATCTTCAAACCCGAGAGGTTGTTCAACATAAACAAGCTCATTAATGTAGCCATTAAGAAAGGCACTTTTCACATCCATTTGATAAAGAGTAATATTATGATGTGAAGCAAAAGCAAGGAGAATACGAATTGCCTCTAACCGGGCGACCGGAGCAAATGTCTCCCCAAAGTCTAGTCCTTCAACTTGCGAGAACCCTTTGGCCACAAGTCTTGCCTTGTTGCGGACCACAACGCCATTCTCGTCTTGTTTGTTGCGGTACACCAACTTTGTTCCGATGATGTTCTTGTCCTTTGGTCGCTCCTCCAACACCCAAACTTCATTGCGGATGAAGTTGTTGAGTTCTTCTTGCATAGCCATCACCCAATTTGGGTCTTGGAGTGCTTCCTCAATGTGAGTGGGTTCCACACATGAAACAAACGAGTAGTGCTCACAAAATGAGGCAACGTGGCGGGAACGAGTACTTACGCCCCTTGAAGGACTTCCAATGATTTGGTCCATTGGATGCGCCTTGGAGATGCGTCCATGCCTCATAAGTGGTTGTGAAGCACTTGGCGGTGGTGAAGTGTGTTGCTCCTCTTGTGGTTGGACTTGATCATGGACTTCTTCTTCATCTTGATGTTGTATTGCTTGTGAGTCTTGAGTTGGCAATGGATCATCTTTCTCCTCTTCGTCTACTTGAGGCGTCATGGAGGTGTTGTTGTTGGAACTTGAAGCTCCCCCTTGATCATGGCCCTCTTCAACTTCCGGCTTGATGTCTCCAATGGTCATGTTCTCCATGGATTCTCGTAGAGGCTCATCATCTATTTCATCATGACCAAAACTCTCCTCTTGGGAGCCATTAGTCTCATCAAACTCAACATCACAACTTTCTTCAACTAGACAGGAGGTTTGGTTGAATACTCGATATGCTTTTGACTTTGATGCATAGCCAAGAAAAATGCCAACATCACATCTTCTTTCAAACTTACCGAGCCTTTTCTTGTGGTAGATGTAGCATTTGCACCCAAAGACTCTAAAGTAGGAGATGTTGGGCTTTCTCCCAATGAGAAGCTCATATGGGGTCTTTTGGAGTAGTCGGTGAAGATAGACCCTGTTTGCGGCATGGCACGCCGTGTTGATTGCTTCGGCCCAAAACTTCTCCGACGTGCCGTAGTCATCAAGCATTGCTCTAGCAAGAGTGATGAGGGTTTTGTTCTTCCTCTCAACGACACCGTTTTGTTGAGGAGTGTATGTGGCGGAGAATTCATGCTTCACACCTTCACGGTCACACCACTCCCCAATGTTGTAGTTCTTGAATTCGGTGCCGTTGTCACTCCGGACCTTGATAATGGGAAGTTGGAATTCCCTTTGAGCACGGTTGGCGAAGGTCTTGAACACTTCCGGAGTTTCACTCTTGTCACCTAAAAATAGAGTCCAAGCATAGCGAGAGTAGTCATCAACTATAACAAGACAATAGAGGTTACCACCAAGGCTTTGGTATGTGGACGGTCCGAAGAGGTCCATGTGGAGTAGTTCAAGTGGCTTGGAGGTTGACACCATTGTCTTCATTGGGTGGTGTGAAGCAACTTGCTTCCCGGCTTGACAAGCGCTACAAAGCTTGTTCTTCTCAAATGTCACATCCTTCACGCCGGTCACCATCCCAAGCTTGAATGACTTTTTGAGTTTGCTCATTCCAATGTGTGCTATGCGTCGGTGCCATAGCCAACCCAAGCTTGTCTTAGTGAAAAGACAAGTGGTTAGGCTAGCATTCTTGTTGGAGAAGTCTACTAAGTAGAGATGTCCATGCCGAAACCCTTTGAAGATTAGCTCTTTGCTTGTCTCACTACTCACAACAACATCATTTTTGCTAAATGTGCATGTTAGTCCAAGATCACAAAGTTGTGCAATGGAAAGTAGATTAAAGCTAAGCGACTTAACATACAACACATTAGAAATGGATAAATCATTAGAGATAGCAATTTTACCTAATCCTATTACCTTACCCTTAGAATTGTCACCAAAAGTGACTTGTTCATGATTACCGGGGTTTTCTATGGTGGTGAACATACCATCATTGCCGGTCATGTGTTGAGTGCACCCGCTATCGAGTACCCAATGCTTTCCTCCGGCTTTGTAGTTCACCTACACACATGAAGTTAATTTTTGACTTTAGGCACCCAAGCCAACTTAGGTCCTTGTATGTGAGATACAAGTGTCTTTGGGACCAAAAGTTGCTTCGGGAGCTTCCCCTTCATGCTCTTCATGTCTTTGCCAATGAACCTAGCTTTCACCTTGCCATTCACTTTACTAAGAAGATAATAGCGATCATTGAAAATAGATTTGTAGTTAGTAGGAAATTTAGGTGAAGGTCGGTTAGGAAGAGGACACTCCCTTGTGTGGTGACCGGTGACCTCACAATGTTGGCAATAAGAACCAACTTCCTTGATGAAGCTTGTTCTAAGCTCCGGTGAGGGCACCTTTCCTTTGTTGGGCACCGGGAAGGATCCAAGTCCTCTTTTGTTGAAGGATTTTGCTTGTTGGAAGAGGATTTCCTTGTGTTTGACTTCACCTTTTGAAAGTCTAGCCACACTAGTGCGGAGACTCTCAATTTCTTCCAACAAGTCCTTCTCCCTAGCATTAGCTTTCAAAGACAAAGACTTGTCCAAGACATTAGAGACATGCGAAGTAATGGATATCTTATCATTAAGAGTTTGTTTCTTTGCATCTTTTAACTCTTGATCAAGCATGTCATGAGCAATGTTAAGTGTTTGGTATTCTTGAGTTAGCTTGTTGTGCTCCTCCAAGAGCGTTTGGTGTGCTATGTTGAGCTCATCATTGTCTACCTTGATTTTAGCATTTTCTTCCTCAATTTGCTTGACATGAGATTTGAGCGTGTCATGCTCTTTAAGTATGCTTTCATACTTGTCAAGCAAATCAAGGTTAGCACTCTCAAGTTTAGCACGAATTTCTTCAAGAGTTTTAACCTTACTCTTCTCTCTCTTAATGATAGCATGATATTCATTAATCAAAGAAGTTAAATCTTCGGGGGAAAGCTCATCATCACTAGATTCGTCACATACCTTGGTGTTACCTTTAGCCATGAGGCACATGGGTGGTGGAGGAAGAGGTGAGTCATCATGGTTGGCAATGGCAAGGCCGGCCAAGCTTTCTTCTTCTTCTTCACTCTCTTCATCACTTGTTTCTTCGTCGGTGACCCATTCATTTGCCTCACACATAAACACCTTTTGTGGACCACTTCTCCTCTTTGGGAAGAGTCTTTCCTTCTTGCCCTTGTCTTGCTTCTTCTTCCCAAAGGCTCTTGGTTTGGGCTTGGCTTCTTCTCCATCATCATCACTTTCTTCAAGCTTGCGTTGCTTGCCTTTGTAGTTCTCTCTCCTTTTGTCCGGTTTTGGACAATCATAGGAGATGTGGCCTTGATCTCCACAATTATAGCATATCTTGCGATCATCTCTTCTTGGTAGAAATGCCTTCTTCTTGGGATCAAAGGTGTATCCCTTTTTGGTGATCTTGGAGTTCAAGCGTGAGAACTTTCTCATCATCAAGGCAAGCTCATCATCGTCATCTTCACTTGACGCTTGCTCTTCTTTGCTTGAGCTAGGCTCTACCACCTTCTTCTTCTTGAAGCTTGTCTTCTTGGTGGAGGCCTTTAGAGCAATTGTTTTTGATGATGATTGCTCCATCATCCCAAGTACACTCATCTCATGAGCGTGTATTTCTCCAATGAGCTCCGAAACTTCAATGTTGTCAAGTGATTCCTTTTGGAGCATGGAGTTGATGATGTTGTACTTCGGCTTGGGAAGGAGCATGAGGATCTTGCGGTTAATAAGTCCCTTGCCAAGAGACGCAATGTCAAGAGCATTAATTTCCTCAATAAGAACATTTAAGCGTGAAAACATTTCATTAACATTTTCATGAGGAAGCATCTTAAATTCATCATATTTAGCTTTGAGCATGTGATATTTAAGTTCCTTTACACGAGATGAGCCCTCATGGATTTCTATCAAGCAAGCCCAAATTTCACAAGCTTTCTCCTTACTAGCAATCCTAGAGATGACATCTTGACTTATGCATTCATAAATAGCATTCCTAGCCTTAGCATCCCACTTAACTTGATCACCCACATAGTTAAGTTCTCCAAATCCCGCATGAGTCACTTCCCAAACTTCGAGGGCAATAGCCTCAAGGTAAGCGCGCATGCGTGCTTTCCAATAGGCAAAATTCTTGCCCTCGAAGATAGGAACTGAACCCCCAACATTGGCCATTTTCGCTCTCTAGCTGTGAAGCTAGAATGATCCTATGAGCAACCTTGCTCTGATACCAATTGTAAGGATCGAAACGCCCAAGAGGGGGGTGAATTGGGCTTTCTTTCAAATTTTAAGGCAAATAAAAATGAACTACTTAAGCCCAATTCCCAATGCGGTTCTAACTATGCAATCAACGTAGATATAACTTGTGAAGTAAAGATTGCATAATGTAAAGAGAGGGAGAGAAATGCAAACGCTGGGGGACACGAAGGTTTATCCCGTGGTTCGGCAAGATCGCAAGGATCTTCCTACGTCCACGTTGTGGCACCCACCGAAGGGTTTTGCCACTTCCAATGTCATCGAGACAATGGAGTCTTCACTAATCTTCTCCGTTCGCCATCTCCGGCAAGGTGGAGCTCAAGCCTTGTACAACCTTCGATGTTCCGGGCTTCCACACACACCTTGGAAAGCTCCTGAACGATCTTCTTCAACTTCTCACTAGCCTAGAGAGTTCAATCACAAAGAAAGAACGCACACAAGCTTCTCTCTAGCCTATTACAAATGATCTAAAAGTGTGAAAATGTATGCTCTATAGTCTTGAATGCTCTTGGATGTGTAGTTGGCTTCAGGTGATCAAGACTTGTCGAAATGACTGGGTTAGAGGGGTTTTATAGCCAGCTTAACTGGAATAGCCGTTGGAAAAGTAGGCTGACAGAACTTTACTGTGAACACCGGATGATCCGATGTCTCCCCTCTAGTTATCATCGGTGTAATTACTTTGGCTGACGTCATTGTGTCAGATATTACCGTTATTAGACCGATGTTGCCCCATGTCTTCTCATCGGATGATCCGGAGGCTCTTCCTCCAGAATTTGCTTGATCTTGATGCTTACTGGAGTGATCAACCGATGTGTGTAAGTCTGCACATCGGATGATCCGGTGCTTCACTTGGTCCAATTGTACTGCAAACTGTACTGATGCACCGATGTTGTTGAGCCCTTCACATCGGATGATCCGGTGAGTTCATTTGTCTGAGGTCTTTTTCTTCAGTTGAATCAACTCGATCGATGTGTTCATTTTGGAAATCATCGGTTGATCCGATGAGTTGATTTTGTTTGCCACGAGTTGTTTTGAGTGAATCTATTGTGTCTTGCTCGAATGACCTCTTAGACATTTGTTCCACAAGGCTCTCTGATGATTCTTAAGCATTGTATGTTGTCAATTTTTGATTGAGTGACTTAGACATAGAGCCTTCACATCTTGTCTTTATCTCATGAATTTGATCTTGAAGTTGAGTATCTATGGGTCTCCAATGACATGTTCATTTCATCTTATTGAGTGTTTATGGGGACCTTGCATTCACAAATTCATTAGTAAAGTTCAATGGTTGTCATTAATCACCAAAACCGTACTACATGAGGGGGGCCTAGATCTTTCAGATACGCAGGGTACCGACAATCATGCTCGTAGTCTTTTAGCACATCGAGCATATTTGTAATGTCTTGAGATTCTTCATTGATGGGTTTCCCAGAAGTTTGTGTTTCCTTCTCATCGGCCATTGTGTCTCCGAGCGATTATTCTCTTTTTAGAGAGTTTGGCTCTTCTACCAAATGAATGTGGCCTAGAGGAGGGTGAATAGGCCTTTGAATATTTTCCTGAAATACTTAGCAAAACTGTTAAAATCCAGGAACGCTGGACTAGTCCAGTGTGAGTGAGGACTAGTCCCGTGTGAGTAAGCACAACTATCAAATTCAGATTTTTTGATATTTTATTTGAATCTCTTGCAGCAGAATGTAGTAAACTATACTAACAACTCTAGCAAGTGTTAAGGTGAGTAATTTGCATGTGAGATACAAGATTAACACAAGTTGCAAATATAATCAAGTCTATGCCCTAAATAGTGATGATAATGAAAAGTATGAATCAAGAACACACGAGACAAGCGATTTTTACGGAGGTTCAATCTCACCAAAGAGATATACTCCTCGTTGAGGAAGCCCACACAGGGTCGGGTCTCTTCAAACCTATTTCCCTCGTCAAGTCACCACACAAGGCCGACTTGAGTTCCACTATCACTGGGTAATCACCAAGTTGGTGGGGCTACCTCACACGCTGAGGGATCCCACAAGATTGCAAATGAAAAGAGAGATCAACACACTCAAATAATTACACAATAATCAACAGGAGTGTGTGAGAAATAAAACCCAAGAGCTCAATGTCGATGAGATCGTCACTCTCCCTTTCCCAATTGGCAACTTCCAAAGATTTGACTCTTAGGGCCTTAGAATGTGTGGAGAGGAGTGTTTTTGTGCTCTTGGATGCAGTGGCGGAACTAGGGTTCTTGGTTGGTGGTTATGAGATCGTGGATCACCTATTTATAGACATTTAGAAAAGTCATCATTTGGATCTCGACGACCGGACTAGTCCGCTATGGACCGGACTAGTCCGGTGAGTTGAGTCATTTTGACGTGGATATGTGCAGCACACTTGGAAACCCTAACTTTTGTGAGTGTACCAGACTAGTCCGTTTTTGGTCCAGATAGTTAATTGGACTAGTCCTCTTTTGGAACTGTGAGAAAACAGACTAGTCCTTTTAGAAATCGGACTATTCCTATTTTTGTACTGTGAGAGACGGGACAAGTCCTCCCTGAGACTGGACTAGTCCTCTTTTCCTGCAACCTGAATTATTTTTTAGCCCTTAATCTTTCTACAACAGCTTGAGCTCTTGGGGCGCGTCTCTCACACACACCCTATACATTTAGGACTACTTTTTGCATCTTTTCTTCACTTGTTCTCTTCCCTTTCTTGATTCTCATGTTTTTCACCTTTTTGCACATTTTCTTCACTTGTGCACTTCCCTTTATTGATATTCATTTTTCACCTTTTTGCACCTTTAGTTCCATTCTCCGAAACTTGCTCTCATCTCAACAAATTTTATTAGGATCTCATTTGTTTGTCATCAATCATCCAAAACCCACAAGGGTGTGCCTAGATGCACTTACAAGGAGTATCTACATCTTCAGCATCTCCAACTAAGTCATGATCAAACCAATCGCAGTCAAAGAAGACTACTTTAAGGACCTTAGTCCCCGCAAAACTGAATCCAAAGATTTTTTAATGATCCCATAATAATTAGTTTCACGTCCTTTGGCGTCAACTACCCTCATCATAACTTCGGTGTTACATGTTGCCCTGAAAGGATGTTGAGCTTCAAATTGAGTTGAACGAAATCAGAACCCATTGACGTCATATCAACTGTAACTTTTAATTTTAAAGGATTCATAGGACAGTTGTCGCAAATCTTCATGGACGCCAGATCATTTTTTGCACTGTTAAACATATGAAGTTAAAAGACTATTTTATGCTACACACGTAATTACTAAGAGAAACAAGACATGAATACGTTACTTGTGCATGAAACTAGGATAGGAAGTTAGGCCCTTGTAACACCCTCATTTTCATGCATCATGCCCTACATACATTCATATACATGTTTAACATTAACCCACATCAAGAGGAATGAGCTTAAAATTGATTTGGAACAAAACCGCACTTAAAATGCTAAAAAGTGCGTACTAGTCCGATTTTGGTGACGACTAGTCCAATTTCTCTCTGACTTCAAATGAACTTGTCCGTTTTTGCTGCGGTCTAGTTCGATTTTGCCTCTAGACACTTTCGGACTTGTCCGACTTTGTGCGGACTAGTCCGATATTCCAAGAATCCTTGAAAATTTGCTAAGTCCCTGGACTTTTTCGGACTAGTCTGGTGTTCCAGCGGACTTGTCCATTTTCCTCTCTGACTAAAGTCGGACTTGTCCGATTTTTGGCCAAACTTGTCCGATTTCTTTCTGACTAACTTCGGACTTGTCCGGTCCTTGTCGGACTTGTCCGATATTTCGCGACTCCGAATTGATCTTTTGTTTTACGACTTGTTTCTTTGGTTTCACGTTAAGTGGGCCTAGGGACGTCATGCCTAACTCTTTTAGAGCCCATGTGGGACTCTAAACTGGCCTCTACTCATCCCAAACTCGAAATCTATCTAACCCTAGCCTCCACCTCTATATAAACAACCCCACCCCTTGGCTTGACATCTATTTGCCACCTTTCCACCCCACCCAAACCCTAGTTCATGGAGAGCCACCATCAAATTGGGAGGAGGAAATACCAAGCAAGAAGAAGAGGAGGAAACGAAAGAGGATCAAGATCTCCATCAAGTTTTCTTCTTCATCACCAATTCATCTCCAAGTTCATCACCAACCCTAGATCACAAAGATCCAAGTGTTGCCTCCAAGTTTCTTGATTCATTGGAGTCCTAAACACCTGGTATACCTTCTATTTTCTTTTCCTTACGTGAATTTGACCCCTAATCTCCAAATTCACGTCGATCTAGAAAACCCTAGTTCGCTAGTTCTGCGAAGTGCGGACTAGTCTGGCCTTCTGCAGACTAGTCTGATTTTGCTGACTAAATTTTGTTGAATTGATTCTAAAAGTAGATCTAATCAAATCCAAACCTGTATAAACTTGTTAAAATCTATTAGAACTAGTTAATGATCATTTAAAAGCAATCAATTAACAAGTTCTACCTTGCATTTGCATCAATCATGCATATCATGTCATATTGAGTATATTTGTGCACTCTTTGATTGTGTTTCTTGTCTTGTATGTTTATTGTGCGGATTAGACGGATTTGCGCTAGAAAGTGCCACGGAGGATCTCCAGCACCAAGAGTTTGAAGTCTTTGATCCTAATCAACCGCAAGATCAAGGCAAGTGTCCTTGAAGCATATTTATCCTGTTTTGAAATAAATGTTTTGTTTGCAAAACTGCATGCTTGTGTCAATTTTGATGGGAAATCCTATGATAGGACGTTTACTAGCTTTGTTTAACCACCCTTGTCACCTGGAATATATGGTAGAGAGTCGGGATGGGCTTTTTACCTTTTTGCTTCACTTAATTAATTGGGATGGAAGAACAACTACACTACTTAATTTGATTATGCATTAATGAGATTGTGGTTGATATGAACTGGTTAAATCTGATATGGTAATGGGTGATCTAAGCAAGCCTGGTATGTGGATGGGTTGGATGTTATGGTGGTTTTGCTTGCTTTAG
The DNA here is from genome assembly GCA_036927565.1 of Tuctoria greenei. Taxonomy (NCBI): domain Eukaryota; kingdom Viridiplantae; phylum Streptophyta; class Magnoliopsida; order Poales; family Poaceae; genus Tuctoria; species Tuctoria greenei. Next base: position 216,509,190 of record JAYESD010000003.1, on the reverse strand, counting down.
ATCTAAGGACCGGTTCGTGGAGCGACTATCCAGGATTTACAGTGCCACCACGAGGCCAAGTATGGGTGCCGCATAGCTGATTAATTAGGGCTTTACCAGTGCTATTTGGACCATTAAGGGTGCTCAGGGAAGGGGTAGTTAGATTGGGTTTGTTGATGATTGATGGGACTACCCTGGGACCAAATGGCTCAAGAGGGGGCCCTTGGTTGAAGATGTGCTCAGTTGGAGACATCGCCACCGGTGAAACCTCAATAGGGTCTAAATAGGCTAGTAATCCCTTTGTAAAGGCTATTTTGTGATCTCTTGGCCACACATCTACGGAAGTGTGAGACGGCATAATTGAGATTCTATAGTCATTGAAAGGTGATAAAATCACAAACACGTAGGTAAAGCGGTACAACCTCTGCAGAGTGTGTCTAAAACTATAATGATAGCCGTGCTTCCGGTTATGAGCAACCTGGACCCTCACATGATTAGAGGGAACTCGGTATTGGGATGGTTATGGTTGGTATTATGGTTATAGTTGGTATTATGGTTATTTATGGTTATGAATTGAATTCTGGTATTGAATATGGATATTGGTATATGATGATGGATATGGAATATAGACTGGTATTATGATAACTACATGGCTTATGATGGGATTATTTCATATACATGTAATGTATGGCTTTTCAAATGTTTTTAATGTACTTTTCAGCACTCGATCATTATTATATTCATCTTTTGAATCAACCACATGTCATACTTTCCACACTTGCTATGTACGACATGTACTCACTCTTGCAATCCCCCCAACAGTTGTAGGTCAGGATTGGGAGTTTGATGGCGATAATGCGGAGTTCTAGGCTGTGTCTACCGTCACCTTTGCCTGTTGTGTTGATTTGATCTGCGCTACCCTATCACTTATGCTGCCTAGCTGTTTAGTTTGCTTATTTATTTTATTTCCGCTGCATTAGTTGAACTTGTCATTAATATTTATTAGAACTTGTATTTGAGGATAATATGGTTTGTGTAATAAAATTTGGTTAATTAATCTTGTTCTGTGGTAATTTTTCTGTATACTCTTTTGTGAATGCACTCGTGTATGTGTGTTGAACGTCCTGGGCACACATTTTCCTTCACTTGGTTCATTTTCGGAACCGGATGTCACAGATTGGTATCAGAGCCACAGGTTGACCGTAAGATGCAGCCTAGATAGAATGGACACTTTAGAGCACATAGGAACACTCAAGAATTAATGTGTTTTTGTTTGGTGTGCTATTTGCTATATATATTGTTTGCTTGTGTTCTTAATAGAGGATTTTGGGATGCTTTAGCCTTGCCATGTCCACGTAGGCTAGTTAGTTGTCTAGTTTCATATCCCTTGATGCATATAGTTGGGGACGTTTTCTAATTCTTACCTATTGCTTTTCTTCAGATGGTGAGGACTCGCAACCAGAGGGATGCTAATGATGAGGAGGAGAACCATGGAGCACCTAAGAACAACAGTGGACAAGGACCTTCTCATGGAGCCATCAACATTTTGCAGCTCTTGGCGATGCAAAACACACTCATGCAGACCATGATACAAACTATGGGACAGCTGCAGGCTGGTAACATCAACAATCAGCCCCACATGCCTCCACCGCCACCCCCACCTCCTCATAACCGGTTGGGAGAGTTTATGAGGACTAGGCCGCCAACCTTTGCTCAAGCTGCTGACCCTATGGATGCGGATGATTGGCTCAAATCCGTGGAGAAGAAGCTTGCTATTGTCTAATGCAGTGACCGGGAGAAGGTCTTATTTGCTTCTCATCAACTAGATGCAGCAGCTGCGGATTGGTGGGATTCTTATTGCAATGCTCATGAGAACCAAGAGAGAATCACTTGGGCCGAATTCAAGGAGAGTTTCCGTTCACATTATGTGCCTGGGGGTGTTATGATTTTGAAGAGGCAATAATTTGAGAACTTAAGGCAATGAAGATCAAGCATGAGTGAATATCTCAATAAGTTCATTCAGCTCTCAAGGTATGCGCCTGAGGATTTGAGCCGGGACAGCTGGAAACAATACTTGTTCATGAGGGTCTTGAACAATGAGATTCAAGCTCAATTGCTCAGTTGTGACTATGCAAATTTCCAGAAGATTGTGGACAAAGTAATTGTGGTGTAGAACAAGGTCCGTGAGATGGAACAAGACAACAAGAGGAAGGCGCCATATCAAGGACAACAACAAGGAAGTAATGTGCGCCCTCGCTTTGCACCACCCAATGCGCCCTATTTCAGCTCTTCTGTTCCTGGACAGCGCCCTGGTTATGCACCGCGTCCAGCTCAGTTTGTGCAACAGCGCCCTGTCATGCAAGCACCTAGGCCTCCGATGCCATATGCACCTCGTGCTAATTTTCTTGGTGCAAATGTTCAAAACCAAGATCATCCCAATAATTCTGTTGGAGTTAAGAATTGCTATACTTGTGGAGAAGCTGGACACTTTGCACATCAATGTCCTAAGTCAGGACTTGGTCAAGGAAGCAATGCATCGAGGCAAAACCCAAGACCCAATGGAGGGAAACCACAAGGGAACTGTGGACAGCAGAATTTTGCTCGTGGCAACGTGAACCATGTCTCAACGGAGGATGCCCAACAAGCGGATGACGTGGTCATTGGTATGTTTCTCGCCAACTCCAACCTCGCGACTATGTTGTTTGATTTTGGAGCATCGCATTCATTCATTGAATCGAAGTATGTTGCCAAGTATAGTTTGCCTATCTCTCATATGAAGTTTACTCTATTGGTTAAGTCTCCTGGAGGAGAGATGAGGACAAATATAGTATGTCCAACAGTAAGCCTTAGAATAAGGGGGGTAGACTTCTCCGCCAACCTCATTGTTTTGGATTCTCAAGGATTGGACATTATACTTGGTATGGACTGGTTGATGAAGCACAATGGAGTCATTGAGTGTTCCACGAAGACGGTGAAGTTGACCAATGAAGAAGGGATCACCATAGAATTTTAAGCATCTCAAACCGCACCGAAGCAATTAGAGCTGAATCATATGGACGTTGCTGCAATTGAGGAGATTTCGGTGGTGTGCGAATTTTTGGATGTTTTTTTGGACAAGATGCCAGGTATGCCACCTGATCAAGACATTGAGTTTGTTATTGATTTAATCCCTAGAACTGCACCTATAGCTAAGAGGCCGTATAGGATGCCTCCTATGGAATTAGCGGAGCGCAAGAAACAAATTCAAGAGCAACTAGACAAAGGTTTTATTTGCCCTAGTTCTTCATCTTGGGGAGTGCCCGTGCCGTTTGTGGACAAGAAGGATGGAACCCAAAGGATGTGTGTGGATTACCGAGCTCTCAACGAGGTAACAATCAAGAACAAGTACACATTGCCACACATAGAAGACTTGTTTGATCAGATGAAGGGTGCTTGTGTTTTCTCTAAGATTGATTTGAGGTCGGGATACTTTCAAATGAAGATTAGACCATCGGACATACCCAAGACAGCTTTTAGGACACGGTATGGATCTTATGAGTACAACGTGATGTATTTTGGATTGACAAATGCACCTGCGTACTTTATGTACCTCATGAGTAAGGTGTTCATGGAGTACTTGGATAAGTTTGTTGTGGTGTTTATTGATGACATTATGATCTACTCGAAGGATGAGAAGTAATGTGAGGAATACTTGAGGCTTACATTGTAGAAATTGAGGGATCATCAATTGTATGCCAAGTTCAACAAGTGTCAGTTTTGGTTGAGGGAGGTGTCGTTTTTGGGACATATCATCTCAGGAGGAGGAGTATCGGTTGACCCAGGAAAAGTAAGAGACGTGTTGAAGTGGGAACCACCGCAAAACGTAAAGGAAATAAGGAGTTTTCTTGGAATGGCTGGATATTACCGTCGGTTCATCAAGGACTTTTCCAAGATATCCAAGCCAATGACGGAATTGCTAATGAAGGAAAAGACTTTCCAATGGACTCAAGCTTGTCAAAACAATTTTGAGGAGTTAAAGAAGAGGTTGACAACAACCCCAGTTTTGATATTGCCAGATGTAAACAAGAGTTTTGACATATATTGCAACCCCTCGAGACAAGGACTTGGATGTTGTCGGTGGTTTTGATCCGGCAGATCTCCCGACACTACTAAAGTGTTGGAGGAGTTTGAGGTTCGGTGTGGGTGCGCGGAGATTCAAGAAGGTGATATGTAAAGCGGCGCAGGAGACACAAAGATTTACGTGGTTCGGGCCGCCTGAGCGTAATACCCTACTCCACGGGGTGTGTTGGTGTTGTATTGGATGTATGAGCTCAAAATGAGTTGAGAGTGTAGAGTCAGCGTGTAGAATCCCCCCCTATGTATCGTCAGCCTGTCCTTTTATAGTACAAGGGCAGTCCGTTACAAGTTAGCCTGGCCCGACATGTGGCCCCGGCGGTTACTAATATTGATACACATTTGATGCGCTTAATTACCCTTAATAACTGAGTTACGGGCTTTGATAACACCGTTACTGGTAATTAAGGTCGTCCGATTGTGTGTCATTAATATAGTATTAATGGCACTTAATCGGGTCTTGAAGTCCTTGATTCCCCTTTGAAAATCCGGAGCCGTTGTGAAGTCTTCCGGAGGTTGGAGGCTGAAGATCTGACGGTTGGGCATGTGGCAGCTCCGGAGCGTACTGTGGGGAACAGATAGGTCCGGTGCCACCTAACACGTATCAGTTCTAGAGCTTCCCTCGGTCTGGGGTTAGGTCCGGCGGTGCCGCTATGGTACATAGTCCGGAGCTTCCCCCTTGTGGGCGGTAGCTTCGGTTTGATAGTACACGTGGCGACCCTGGGACTAACCATGTTGGGGAAGCGGGTCCGATTATGTCTGACATGTGGGCCTCCGAAGGTCTTCAAATCAAGTAGATGATATTCCCTTGAGATCTTTGCAATCCCAAGGGGTATATGGTACCCAGGGTACCGACGGTGGCCCCCTGGGCCCACCTCTGAGGAAGACCCCTTGGGTGAAGTCATTCCGCCGGAGGTGGGTCCATCCTTTGACTTTTGAACTGAGTCTTCAAAGGTCTTCAGATGTACCATTGGCGATGGTTTGGAGTTAAATCCTCGCCGCGTGGCATATCCCATGTGTAGCAAATGAGATCTTTGGCGTACGGATCTCACGCAATTGAAGGTCACCGGTTCTCGATACGAAAATTGTATCGGTTCTGCATGCCTTGTCAGGCCGCCGCCTTCGGGCTTCCCGCCTCATGATGACAACCGTTCGCCTGGGTAAGAACCTCGACTTGATCGTCCGGGTGGTCCCGGGCCCTCTTGTCATCGGCTGGGTGGAATTTTTGAGTAGTATCTTTGACTTCCTTGCGGTTTCCATCCAAGCGATGCGAGGGCTTACTTAAGAAGGAAAGCGCGCACCGTCTGGGGTTCTTTACACCTCTCATCTGATCTTGCGCTCAAACTCCCAACTTGTGCTCGCTTTTCCTCTCTTGCCTTGCTGTGCCGCGATGGAGTTAGGTCTCCGCGAGAGCCGTTTGAAGACCGAAGGTGACATGAAGAAGGTCCGGGCCATCATGGGATGGTCCCCGGACTTCTTCAACCGCCTGGTCTACGCTGGGGGAGAGCTCCCATTCGAGAAGGAGCATGCTGGCGAAATGGTGTACTTCTCTACGTACGCCATGGTGGGGTTGATCCCACCTTTTTCCTCCTTTTTCTTGATGCTGCTAGACTTCTATGGTCTGCAGCAGTACCACCTTGGCCCCCACTCCATTCTTCTTGTGTCTGTATTCGTCCACTTCTGTGAAATGTGGGTGGGCATCCACCCTGCATTGAACTCTTCCGGACCTTCTTCACCGTCCATACCACCGGTAGGAGTAATGAGTACCTTGGCTTCTAGTACTTCGTGAAGCGCAAGAAGTGCCCATTCAAGTACCTCCGGTCGTTTCCCTCTGGAAAGTGGGATGATTGGAAGATTGACTGGATAGTCATCCGGGTGGAGGAGCACGAGAAGCTGGAGCTACCCGAAGGCCTCCACAACATCGACACTGCAGTCTGGAGTGAAGCTCCGGTGCTGTCGGATGCCTTCAACCCTGCTCTGACCAGGATCCGCCAGTGCGTGGAGGAAGGATTAACTCCTCAGGCGGTATTTTGCAATTTCCTGGTCAACAGGTGGGCACCGCTGAAGAGGAGAGAAAAACTCGCTTGGGCCCTCAACAGTGTGATGGACGACGACCAGGTCGAGACCGGGCTCAAGTCCAACATGGCGGGGGCAACCTTGGAGTTTCATCTCAAGAAGTTCCAGCACGGCATCGACGTCGCGGGTGATGACTTGACCCCGCCACCAGCTTTTCTCCCTCTGAACGTGGAAGTAGAGTTCAACAGGGAGCTCTGGTGGACAATGCCGGTGCTTGACGACCTTGGTGTCGTCGAGAGAAGATCGACCTCCAGGGTGGTGATCCCTGGGGCTTCTGAAGGTGGCTCCGACCCTGCCCCGAAGCCAAGGATCGAAGTCTTCGGCAAGGGCAAGGAGCCGGCGGACGAACCCTTGAGCCGGAAGAGGAAGCTGCAGCATGCCGATGGAAGGTCCGTCTTCCCGGGGTGCTAGCTCCGGGCATGCGACTCCAGCACAAGGGCCAGTTGAGGCCTCTAGGTCCGGGGGTCCTTCCCGGTCGAGGGGGGCCTCGACTAAGGAAATGCTTGTGGCTGCAACGAGTTCCGGGGGGGCCTTCCGGAGCTTCCACGCCGGCGGCGGCTATGGTTAGACCAGAATGCCCGGGAAAGAGGTTCCGCGCAAGCTGGTGTGGAAGCCTCCCGAGGTAATTTTTAATCTTTACCTCAGGTAGTTGTTTTATTGTAGTAACTGTTTTTTAAGTTTCTTCATCCATCATCTACATCGTTCCCATGAAGAGGAGTGAGGCTCCACCCTCAGCCACATCAGCTGATGCTGTGAGGGCAGAAGCTTCTGCTCCTGTCCCGGCACCGCCCCAAGTGGTGGTTGAAGCTGCGACAGCTCCGGCGCCAGCTGTCGTGGTCATGGACCTCGACTCATCCCCCGAGACTACCGTGGTAGCGCCGGACTGCGGGAGAGAAGATGCGCCAGCAGCACCTACCCCGGAGGTTGAAGCTCCGGGTCTTGATGCTGAGATGATGGAAGCTTCGGCCGTTGAGCCGGAGGAAGCAATAATTCCGGCCCCAGAGCCGAAAATTGTCGAAGCCCCGGCGGTTGAGCCAGAGGTTATTGAAGTCCCGACAAGTGAGCCGGATGTGGAGGAAGCTCTGGCGGTTGAGCCGGCTACCTCTGAAGCTCTGGCCTTAGAGCTGGTTGTAGTTGAAGACCTTCCAGCGCCCGAGCCGGTTGAGGTTGAAGCTCTGGCCTCAGGGCCGGTTATTGCGGAGGCATCAGCACTCGAACCCATGGTGGTCGAGATGCCAACAGCCGAGCCATCAGCGGAGGAGGGGCCCATGACGAAGCCGGAAGTAGCACCTGCTCCGGAAGTGTTGTCGGCGGAGGTGCCTGTCGTTGAGCTGGAAAGCCCAGATGAAGTTGTTGGCCCCTTGCCTGAGGGGGCAAATGAAGACATGGCGGCGGGGCCTTCGGAACCACTTCCGGAGGTCGGAACTTCTTCCGCAGGACCCTCCTCAATGGCAACTGAGGCTATCCCGGAGGACGGCCCTAGTGCCGTGGAGGCTCAGGGGACCACTCTTGTGGAGTGGGACACAATTTTTGTATGCGAGAACCCGTTGGAACCAGCGGAGGAGGCCCCAGCAGGTCTGGAACCCATTCCCCTGACGTTGTCTATTGACAACGCTTGTTCCAGCCTGCGTCAAGTTCAGCTGGCGTTCTACCATGACAGCAAGGCTCTTGAAGAGGAGCGTCAAACCCTTAGGCGGTGGCGTAATCGGTTCTACTTCGAGACCAAGCTGGCGCAGTCGAGGCTGGCAAATGACAAAGAATGGATCAAGCAGGAGAAGGTCCGCCTAGAATACTGGGGCAAATTATTGGATGACAGGGAGAGCTTGACTCGCGCCCTCGACGCTCAATCCCGGGACATTTATGAGCAGACCAAGGCAGCTAATAGTGCGGCTGATGAACGCCAAGAAAGGCTTGAAGCCATTAACACTACTCTCATCAAGCGCCGTGAGGCACTTGAGGAGAGGGAGAAGAGGCTCAAAGATGAAGAGCAAAAACTCCTAGAGCTGCGGGATGACGTCTTGAAGAGGGAGGAGGAGCTCACCGAAAAGGTGGCTCTGGCTGACAAGGGCCTCGAGGAACGCGCCAAGAAATTGGAAGAGCGTTGTGCTTAGGAGGAGGAGGAGGAGAAGGCCTGGGTGCGAGGGCAGAAACTCTACCAGAAAGAGTGTGCCATCGCTGCCAGGGAGAAGAAAGTGAGGGGCAGGGAGAAGGACCTGGTCGACTGCCGGAACAAGATCTACCTCCAGGAGGAGGAGCTCGGAAAACTCGAGAAGCAGGTTGCTGAAAATATTCAGCAAAATGTCAAAGAGGTTGAGCGCCTCGCTCGTGAGAATTTTGAACTGGCGGCGGCCAAAAGATCCTTGGAGGAACTAAAGGGCTTGAGGGCTGCAGACTCCCTACAGGTTTGGGAGTTCCTGAGCAAAGCCAACGACGCGTTGAAACCGATGGGCTTCAGTCCCATGCGTCCGGATGATCCGGCGCCGGAGCCGGACCTGGCGTTGCAAGCATTGAGCTCGGCGGGTAGCAAACTCTCCAAGGTGGGTGACGTCAACGCGGACCAGTTGGAGGTAGAGGGGTAGTCCCTGTCGAAGAATGTCACAAAATATGTGCTGACGTGCTACACCAGCCGGGATCCCCAATTCCCTCTGGACCCGGTACTTGAAGGTCCCGTTGAAGGAGAAGGTGAAGCCACCCGAGCCAACGTGTCGGAGGTTGCTCAGAAGGTCGCCCAGTTCTTCCATAGGGTCTAGGACCATCTCTGTAGCTCCCACTTGTATTCTCTCTTTTTCTTCCCCAATTTTGTAATCCCTTGTCTCCAGATGAATGAAATCCAAATTTTTGCGAATTTCATTTTTTGTCTTCAACACTATTGTCTTCACTTGGCCCCCTGGTAGATGTACAGAATTTGATTGTGAACATGTACCAAGAGGATATTGTGTTTTGTTGAAGACTCGTTTGCTTCGAACTTGTAGAATGTAGGTCCGAAGTCTTCGATAGTGAAGGCCCCCTGAGGTTGTCGGAGCTCTGAAGCTCCGGTATTGACTACCGTCGGGGCTCAGTAGCTCTGGCAATAGTTCCTATCAATGCGTAGAGCATCGATAGTTAGACCTCCAGGGTGTCGAAGCTTAGTAGCTCCGGTAGTGACCTTTGCCAACGCCTAGTTTGTCGGCAGCAGGCTCTGTTTGTGGAATCTTCTCACCATCTTTTATTCTGCGTCGACGGCTGGCCCCCCTAGCTTTAACGGAGCTTGGTTGCTTCAGTGACGCTCGTTTTCAATGTTTAACATTGATTATAAGCCACCTAGGGGGAGTCAGAGCTTCGTCAGCTCCGGTTTTCTCCATCAACGTGGATTCTTTATTTTTCCTGCACATTGAAGCCAACAAAAATAGTAAAATTTGCTCCTTGCCTATAACTTTGTCATGGATTACGATTCTCTAGAAAATTTTAGGTCAAACACGATTCTGAATGCAACCGAATGCATTGCCTTCTTTCTTTCGGATCAAATTGTACTTGGACCCGCCTTACTTCGGCCTGCCGGGGTGTAGGTAGAGTGGCGTACTTAGGGTGCTTGACCAGGCTAAGTCGATAGCACACTCCGGACCTAGATTGGCTTGGCGGCATTCAGGCGAGTGGGCCATGAACAATATTTGAATCCAAAAGAATCGACAGTACAGCTCGAATCGTATATGAACCGGTCGAACTAAAATTTCTTAAGAATTGCACGTCCTTGTTATAGACAAGAAAGAGAAAAATAAAAAATGTTGAGCCTGTACAAAGTAAATGCGCGTGGAGTCTATTTCACATGAAGATGTCTTTCATTATAGGTCCGGGGTACAGGGGAAACAAGTACACTCTTAGGGTAAGGAACCAGGCTAAGCGTGTTTCATTTCTCGTTTGACCCAGGGTAGCTAGCCACACTTTTAGTCTTGAGACTGTGACAAGCATTGCATGAACTTTGCAGACCTTTCGGGAAAGGTCCGGCTGTTCTCCCGGAGGAACTACCCGACTCTGTACAATGACTCTATAACATACACCTCAAGTTATTACAGACTCACCTCCGTGCTATTAGGTGTAGAACTTACGGAGATGCTCAATGTTCCAAGGATTTGGGAGAGATGTCCCATCCTCGGTTGCCAAGCGAACGCTTCCGGGACAGGATACTTTAATCACTCGGAAGGGTCCTTCCCAGTTGGGGGAGAGTTTGTTTAACCCTTCTATGGATTGTATTCTCTGTAGCACCAGATCGCCTTCCTCAACTTGTCGGTTGTGTACATGCCACTGAAGATAGCGCCGAAGGGCTTGGCGGTATCGGGCATTCTGAACAGCTGCTTGGCACCTTCCCTCCTAAAGGTGGTCTAGGTCTTCACGTCGGAGTTGATCCTTTGTGTCTTCGTCAAAGGTCCGGACCCGGAGTGACTCCAAGGTGATTTCCGGAGGAAGGATTGCTTTAGCTCCGTACACGAGGAAGAAGGGTGTCTCTCTAGTTGACCAGTTTGGAGTTGTCCTGTTGGCCCATAGAGTGGGCGGAAGCTCTTCAATCCAGTTGGCTCCATGTCTTTTCAAGCGCTCATAGGCGCGCGTTTTGAGTCCTTTTAGGATTTCAGCATTTGCTCTCTCGGCCTGGCCATTGCTTGCCGGGTGAGCTACGGAGGCGTAGCAAACTTGAATGTCGAGGTCTTCGCAATACCCTTGAAATGTAGATCTTGTGAATTGGGTCCCGTTATCAGTAATGATTTTGTTCGGGACTCCAAATCTGCATACGATGGACTGCAAAAAGTTGATAGCAGATTGCTTGTTTATTGTCACAACTGGAGTTTCTTCCGGTCACTTGGTGAACTTGTCAACGGAGACATACAGGAACTTGTAACCTCCGACGGCTCTTGGGAAAGGTCCCAAGATGTCCATGCCCCACACGGCGAAGGGACATGTAGGAGGTATCATTTGTAGAGGCTGAGCCGGTGTGTGAATTTGCTTTGCATGAAATTGGCATGCTTCGCATTTCTTCACCAGCTCAGTTGCATCCTGGAGTGATGTAGGCCAGTAGAAGCCATGCTAGAAGGCTTTACCGACCAGCGTGCGGGAAGACGCGTGGTTCCCACACTCGCCTCCATGGATTTCTGCGAGGAGCTCGCAGCCTTCTTCCCTTGTGATGCACCGCATTAGGACGTCGTTGGCACCGCGCCGGTAGAGATCCCCTTCTACCAACTTGTATCTTTTAGCCAATCTGACTATCCGGTTAGCGGATACATCATCGTTAGGAAGGATGTTGTCTTTCAAGTAGCTCTGGATCTCCGAGACCCATGCGTCGGAGCTAACTTGAGCATTTGAGTCTTGCATGCTGGGTTGCTCGGAGCTTCCGGCAGCACCTACGACCCTTGATGGCTGCCATGGTAACAGGGCCATCAGGACCATCAGCTTCGGGATCCTAATCTCACCCCCTTCGCTCAGTTCGGCAGGCTGAGCTGTGGGTTTTGACAACCTCCGGACAAAAGTTCCGTCAGGAGCTAGAGCTCCGGTTGACGCTTTCGTCGAGAGTTCGTCGGCTTCAGCATTGTGGGCACGCTGGTCATGGTGGTGATCTAGGACTTCGAAGTCCTTCTGAAGCCTCTGGACTTCAAGGAGGTAAGCAACTAGCTGGAGATTGTTGCTGGAGCATTCACTCTTCACTTGCTGAATGATGAGCTGTGAATCTCCCTTGACCAGCAGTTGCTTGACACCGTATGACAGTGTCACTCTTAGTCCGTAGATGAGTGCTTCGTATTCCGCCATGTTGGTCGCCTTGAAGTCAAGGTGTACCATGTATTTTACCTTCTCTCCAGTTGGTGCGAGGAGAAGGATTCCAGCTCCGGCCCCCAACTTTTGCATGGAGCCGTCAAAGTAGAGGGTCCAGTGAGGCTCGGTGAAGACCGGAGCCTTGTGTTCCGGCTTCTGCTCACTAGGGCCCCCAGGGTTTGCTGGAGAGGGAGTCCATCCTGCCACGAAATCCGCCAATGCTTGACTCTTGATTGCTTGCCTTGAAATGAATTCGAGATCGAATTCAGCCAATTCCGCTGCCCACTTTGCAATATTCCAAGTTGAATTGGGATTATGCAAGATTGCTCGAAGTGGGTAAGAAGTCACCACTGAAATCTTGTGAGCTTGGAAGTAATGGCGAAGCTTCCTGGAGGCAATGAGAACTGCATAGAGCAGCTTATGCACCTCTAGGTATCGAGTCTTGGCATCATGAAGTACTTCACTGATGAAGTACATTGGGCGCTGGATGGTCCGGACCCTCCCGGAGGGGCCCGAAGCTTCCTCTTCACTGATCCGGATCCTCCCTGAGGGATCCGAACCTTCTTCGGGGACCTCCGGGTCCTGACTGGAGGGACCCGAAGCTTCTTCAGAAGCGACCTGGACCCTCCCGGAGTGGTCTGAGTCTTCTGAAGTAACTTTTTGTGAACTCAAGTCTGGGAGCTGGGACCCAGACTCCCTTTCAGGAACCTCCGGACCCTCCGGAGGGGTCTGGATTCCTGAGCATGGGATAGTTCTGGTCTCTCCGCAACCAGGACCATACTGACGACTTCGTCAGTTGCTGAAATGTAAAGCAGCAAAGGCTCACCAGGGTTCGGAGCTACCAGAGTTGTAAGGTGGTGAGGAACTGTTTTAGCTCCTGGAACGCCTTTTCTGCTTCTTCAGACCATTGGAATGGTCCAGACTTCCTCAATAACTTGAAGAAGGGAAGTGCCCTTTCCGCCAGTCTTGAAATGAACCGGCTAAGGGCTGCTAGACATCTAGTCAGCTTTTGGACATCCTTGATGCGGGCTGGTGGCCGCATGTCTTCAATGGCTTTGATCTTTGCCGGATTAGCTTCTATGCCCCGGTGACTTACCAGGAAACCAAGAAGTTTTTCGGAGCTAACCCCGAAGACACACTTGTCTGTGTTTAGCTTTGTGCGCGTGACCCGCAACTTGTCAAAGACAGCCTGTAAGGTGTCAAGGAGTGACTCCTTGTTCTTGACCTTGACCACGATGTCATCGACGTACACTTCCACTATGTCTCTAATGAGTTCTTCAAAAGTTTTGTACATAGCTCATACAAAGGTTGAAGCTGCTTTCTTGAGACCAAATGGCATGGCTGTATAACAGTACAATCCATCTACTGTGATAAAAGAGGTATGCTCTTCATCTTCCCTAGACATTCTAATTTGATGATACCAAGAATATGCATCTAGGAAACACAGTAATTCACACCCGGAGGTGGAATCACTATCTGATCTATTCTAGGTAATGGGAATGGATCTTTTGGGCATGCCTTATTTAGTGTTGTGTAGTCGATACACATCCGAAGCTTCCCGTCGGCCTTGGGCACAACGACTGGGTTTGCCAGCCATTTTGGATGGAAGACTTCTCGGATGAATCCAGCTTCGAGCAACTTCTTCACTTATTGTCGAATGAAGTTCTGTCGCTCCATGGATTGCTTCCGAGGCTTCTGGTGTACGGGCCGGGTGTCAGGGTAGATCTTCAGATTGTGCTCAATCACTTCCCTGGGGATCCCTGGCATTTGTGACGGTTGCCAGGCAAACACGTCGACATTAGCCCGGAGGAAAGCAATGAGCGCGAGTTCCTATTTGTCATTCAGTCCTCCCGATATACGGGTGGTTTGAGTGGCATCGGAACCGATTTGGACGACTTTGATGGGAATGTCGGTGTCGCCGCTTGGCTGCACACGAGGTGCAGAAGTCGAGCCTCGCTGACGAATGCTCGGGGGTTTTGGAGCTTGTTCCTACCTGGAGTCCTCCTCTTGCGCCGTAGTAAGCGCATGAAGTTCTTCCAGAGAAGTTACTCCGGCAGTACGATCTCCACGGATCCGGAGAACACCTACTGGTGTTGGCATCTTTAACACCAAGTAGCCATAATGAGCAGCTGCCATGAATTTGTACAAAGCAGGCCTACCCAAGATGGCATTGAAGGGTAAGTTGATCTGAGCAACGTCAAAGACCAACTTTTCAGTGCGATACTTCTCCCGAGTCCCAAAGGTAATGGGTAGAGTGATAGCACCGAGTGGGGTAATGGCTCCCGGACCTACTCTAGAGAAAGGTCGGGAGGGATGGAGATCTGAAGGTCGGAGCTGAAGCTTGGTAAAAGCTTTGAAGCTTATAAGGTTCAACCCCGAACCCCCGTCTACCATAACATGGTGGAGCTGAATGTTATTGATGGTGGGAGATACCATCAAAGGTAACTAGCCTGCTCCAACCATGATTCCAGGGCAGTCCGAAGCATCAAAAGTGATGGTCGTGTCCATCCACTTCCGATGAGGCTCCGTCCTGGCTGTAGGAGCTACAACGGCCATGTCCCGACGCATTGTCTTGAGGACGCGACGGGAGGTGATGTCCCATGATCCACCAAAAATGGTGTTCATGGTCTTCCGACGCTCGTTGTCAGAGACATCAGAATCGTCGTCGACGGAGCAGTAGACGGCCTTCAGGACCTTTTTGGGATCCTGAAAACCTAACTCCTCTTCAGCCGGAGCTTCGTTAACTTTTTGTTTTCCTTCCCTCTGTCGGAAAGGAGCTTCTTCCCAGCGCTTGTTGTAGCGCTCGGCAAGGTTTTGGACCTCCCGACAGTCTTCCAAATTGTGGCTGTCTGTCTTATGAATTGGACACCACACCTTGGGTTTGCCACCGTCTTCAGAGGACGATCGAGGTCGCTTCTCAGGGCCTGGCCCCCGACCACCCGGAGCTGCAGCAGCTGCAGCATTAGATGCGCCAGCCGACGGGTTCTTCTTGTCGTTGGTCTTTTTCTTCTTCTTTCCACTCCCGGAAGTAGTGGCTTCGCCTTTGGAGGATTTTTTGTGATCCTCCGGAGGTGGTTTGGAGTGCATTTCACAGCCCTCCGCAGCGCTGGCACATTTGTCATCCAAGCTTAAGAGTTCCGTGACACTGGTGATCTCTTTGATCGCCAGTTTCTCCAACATCTTCTTATCCCGTACACCCTGTCTAAATGCCACAATGACAGAAGCGCTAGAGATAGAAGGGATAGTGTTTCGTACCTGAGAGAATCTCTAGATGAATGATCGCAGGGATTCTCCCCCTTTTTGCACGACTGCAAAAAGGTCCAGTTCCGTGCCTGGTCGGGTGTATGAACTCCTGAAGTTGGCGGTGAACTGCTGGCACAACTCCTCCCAAATGTTGATGGAGTTGGGTGGAAGGCTCATAAACCAGGATTGGGCGGTCCCAGTTAAAGCCACTGGAAAATAATTGGCCATTACGGCCTCATTTCCTCCAGCTGCCAGGATAGCAGTGGAGTAAATCTGAAGAAATTCAACGGGATTAACAGTCCCGTCAAACTTCTCCGGCAGGTGAGGTCGGAATTTTTGTGGCCACCTGACCATATGCAGATGCATGGCCAGGGCCGAACAGCCTCCTCCTACTCCTTCAGGAGCAGGAATGTCCTGAGCTTCTCGTCTTTCATGAACACGCTCAATATGGACTCGGCCGTCTTGTTGACGGTATCGGCGATCAAGCTCCGCTCGGAGGTCATGAGTTGAAAGACTTGACACCGTGTGAGTGCGTCGTGCCCCGGGGTGCAACGACGTCACTTGCTGCGATGCAGCACGTCTCCGGTTGTTGGAAACGTGCGGACCAAGTCTGCTAGACAAGGTCCGTCACTGCGACGGGGCCCGTCCTGAAGGAGGAGGACCCTGGTTGCTGATGCGGTCGGCTGCTGCTGCAACCAAGTGTTCCACATCGGCCCTCCACTGCTCCATTGCATCCCGGGATGCGTCCGGAGGTGGTGGATGCTGAAGAAGAGCACGTGCTGCATGGAGCGCGTGTTCCGGGTTGTCATGATTTGCCGACACAGTGATTGACGCCGGTGCACCATCGCGCTGTCCAGCTTGATTTGGTGGTGGAGGCGGCAGTGGTGGTAGTGTGACTCCTGCTGGAACTGAGGTTCCTGCTGGTGGCTGCATATTGGAGGGATTGCCCCCAATAGCTTGAATAGCGGGATGACCGTTGGATGATCCAGTAGCTGAGTTCACCATTGTTGAAATCTCAGGCGTGACGACCTTGGTGTCGTCGAGAGAAGATCGACCTCCAGGGTGGTGATCCCTGGGGCTTCCAAAGGTGGCTCCGACCCTGCCCCGAAGCCAAGGATCAAAGTTGTCGGCAAGGGCAAGGAGCCGGCGGATGAACCCTTGAGCCGGAAGAGGAAGCTGCAGCATGCCGACGGAAGGTCCATCAAGCCTGCAACCTCTGCATCAGCTCCTTCTCCCCAGAGGGGGAGGTCTTCTACAACTGCGGCGACTGTACCCGCAACAGCATCTTCCTGGGGTGCTAGCTCCGGGCATGCGACTCCAGCACCAGGGTCAGTTGAGGCCTCTAGGTCCGGGGGTCCTTCCCAGTCGAGGGGGGCCTCGACTAAGGAAATGCCCGTGGCTGCAACGAGTTCCGGGGGGCCTTCCGGAGCTTCCACGCCGGTGGCGGCTATGGTTAGCCCAGAACGCCCAGGAAAGAGGAACCGCGCAAGCTGGTGCGGAAGCCTCCCGAGGTAATTTTTAATCTTTACCTCAGATAGTTGTTTTATTGTAGTAACTATTTTTTAAGTTTCTTCATCCATCATCTACAGTGTTCCCAATAAGAGGAGTGAGGCTCCACCCTCAGCCACAGCAGCTGAAGCTGTGAGGGCGGAAGCTTCTGCTCCTATCCCGGCACCGCCCCAAGTGGTGGCTGAAGCTGGGACTGCTCCGGCGCCAGCTGTCGTGGTCATGGACCTCGACTCATCCCCCAAGACTCCTGTGGTAGCGCCGGACCGCGAGAGAGAAGATGCGCCAGCGGCACCTGCCCCGGAGGTTGAAGCTCCGGGTCTTGATGCTAAGATAATGGAGGCTTCGGCCGTTGAGCCAGAGGAAGCAATAATTCCGGCCTGAGAGCCGGAAATTGTGGAAGCCCTGGCGATTGAGCCGGAGGTTATTGAAGTCCCGGCAAGTGAGCCGGATATGGAGGAAGCTCCGGCGGTTGAGCCGGCTACCTCTGAAGCTCCAGCCTCAAAGCCGGTTGTAGTTGAAGACCTTCCGGCACCCAAGACGGTTGAGGTTGAAGCTCCAGCCTCAGGGCCGATTATTGCGGAGGCATCAGCACTCGAACCCATGGTGGTCGAGATGCCAACAGGTGAGCCATCAGTGGAGGAGGGGCCCAGGCCGGAGCCGGAAGTAGCCCCTGCTCCGGAAGTGCTATCGGCGGAGGTGCCTGCTGCTGAGCCTGAGTACCCAAATGAAGTCGCTGGCCCCCTGCCTGAGGGGGCAAATGAAGACCTGGCGGCGAGGCCTTCGGAACCACTTCCAGAGGTCGGAACTTCTTCAGCGGGACCCTCCTCGGTGGCAACTAAGGCTATCCCGGAGGGCGGCCCTTGTGCCGTGGAGGCTCAGGGGACCAGTCTTGTGGAGTGGGACCCAATTTTTGTAAGTGAGAACACGCTGGAACCAGCGGAGGAGACCCCAGCAGGTCTGGAACCTATTCCCCTGTCGTTGTCTATTGACAACGCCTGCTCCAGTCTGCGTCAAGTCCAACTGGCGTTTTACCACAACAGCAAGGCTCTTGAAGAGGAGCGCCAAACCCTTAGGCGGTGGCGTAACCGGCTCTACTTCGAGACCAAGCTGGCGCAGTCCAGGCTGGCAGATGACAAAGAATGGATCAAGCAGGAGAAGGTCCGCCTGGAATACTGGGGCAAATTATTGGATGACAGGGAGAGCTTGACTCGTGCCCTCGACGCTCAATCCTGGGCCATTTATGAGCAGACCAAGGCAGCTAGTAGTGCGGCTGATGATCGCCAAGAAAGGCTTGAAGCCATTAACACTACTCTCATCAAGCGCCGGGAGGCACTTGAGGAGAGGGAGAAAAGGCTCGAGGATGAAGAGAAAAAACTCCTAGAGCTGCGGGATGACGTCCTGAAGAGGGAGGAGGAGCTCGCCGAAAAGGTGGCTCTGGCTGACAAGGGCCTCGAGGAACGCGCCAAGAAATTGGAAGAGTGTTGCACTGAGGAGGAGGAGAAGGCCTGGGTGCAAGGGCAGGAACTCTACCAGCAAGAGTGTGCCTCTGCTGCCAGGGAGAAGAAAGTGAGGGGCAGGGAGAAGGACCTACTTGACTACCGGAACAAGATCTACCTTGGGGAGGAGGAGCTTGGAAAACTCGAGAAGCAGGTTGCTGAAAAGATTCAGCAAAATGCCAAAGCGGTTGAGCGCCTTGCTCGCGAGAATTCTGAACTGGCGGCGGGCAAAAGATCCTTGGAGGAACTGAAGGGCTTGAGGGTTGCGGACTCCCTACAGGTTTGGGAGTTCCTGAGCAAAGCCAACGACGCGCTGACATCGATGGGCTTCAGTCCCATGCATCTGGATGATCCGGAGCCGGAGCCGGACCTGGCGTTGCAGGCGTTGAGCTCGGTGGGTAGCAAACTCTCCAAGGTGGGTGACGTCATCACGGACCAGTTGGAAGTAGAGGGGTAGTCCCTGGCGAAGAACGTCGCAGAATATGTGCTGACGTGCTACACCAGCCGGGATCCCCAATTCCCTCTGGACCCAGTGCTTGAAGGTACGGTCGAAGGAGAAGGTGAAGCCACCCGAGCCAACGTGTCAGAGGTTGCTCAGAAGGTCGCCTAGTTCTTCCATAGGGTTTAGTACCATCTCTGTAGCTCCCACTTGTATTCTCTCTTTTTCTTCCCCAATTTTGTAATCCCTTGTCTCTAGATGAATGAAATCCAAATTTTTGTGAATTTCATTTTTTGTCTTCAACACTTTTGTCTTCACTTGGCCCCCTGGTAGATGTACAGAATTTGATTGTGAACATGTACCAAGAGGATATTGTGTTTTGTTGAAGACTCGTTTGCTTCGAACTTGTAGAGTGTAGGTCCGAAGTATTCGATAGTGAAGGCCCCCTGAGGTTGTCGGAGCTCTGAAGCTCCGGTATTGACTACCGTCGGGACTCAGTGGCTCCGGCAATAGTTCCTATCAACGCGTAGATCATCGATAGTTAGACCTCCGGGGTGTCGAAGCTTAGTAGCTCCGGTAGTGACCTTTGCCAACGCGTAGTTTGTCGGCAGCAGACTCCGTTTGTGGAATCTTCTCACCATCTTTTACTCTGCATCGACGGTTGGCCCCCCTAGCTTTACCAGAGCTTGGTTGCTCCGGTGATGCTTGTTTTCAATGTTTAACATCGATTATAAGCCACCTAGGGGGGGTCGGAGCTTCGTCAGCTCCGGCTTTTCTCCATCAACGTGGATTCTTTATTTTTCCTGCACACTAAAGCCAAGAAAAATAGTAAAATTCGCTCCTTGCCTATAACTTCGTCGTGGCTTACGATTCTCAAGAAAATTTTAGGTCAAACACGATTCTGAATGCAACCGAATGCATTGGCTTCTTTCTACTAGATCCAATTGTACTTGGACCCGCCTGACTTCGGCCTGCCGGGGTGTAGGTAGAGTGGCGTACTTAGGGTGCTTGACCAGGCTAAGTCGATAGCACACTCCAGCCCTAGATTGGCTTGGCGGCATTTAGGCGAGTGGGCCATGAACAATATTTGAATCCAAAAGAATCGACAATACAGCTCGAATCGTATATGAACCGGTCGAACTAAAATTTCTTAAGAATTGCACGTCCTTGTTATTGACAAGAAAGAGAAAAATAAAAAATGTTGAGCTTGTACAAAGTAAATGCACGTGGAGTCTATTTCAAATGAAGATGTCTTTCATTATAGGTCCGGGGTACAGGGGAAACAAGTACACTCTTAGGGTACGGAACCAGGCTAAGCGTGTTTCATTTCTCGTTTGACCCAGGGTAGCTAGCCACACTTTTAGTCCTGAGACTGTGACAAGCGTTGCATGAACTTTGCAGACCTTCCGGGAAAGGTCTGGCTGTTCTCCCGGAGGAACTACCCGACTCTGTACAATGAGTCTATAACATACACCTCAAGTTACTACAGACTCACCTCCGTGATATTAGGTGTAGAACTTACGGAGGTGCTCAATGTTCCAAGGATTTTGGATAGGTGTCCCATTCTCGGTTGCCAAGCGAACGCTTCCGGGACGGGATACTTTAATCACTCAGAAGGGTCCTTCCCAGTTAGGGGAGAGTTTGTTTAACCCTTCTCTGGATTGTATTCTCCGTAGCACCAGATCGCCTTCCTCAAGCTGTCGGTTGTGTACATGCCGCTGATGATAGCGCCGAAGGGCTTGGCGGTATCGGGCATTTCGAACAGCTGCTTGGCACCTTCCCTCTTCAAGGAGGTCTAGGTCTTCACGACGGAGCTGGTCCAGCGTGGCTTCGTCGAAGGTCCGGACCCGGAGTGACCCCAAGGTGATTTCCGGAGGAAGGATTGCTTCAGCTCCGTACACCAGGAAGAAGGGTGTCTCTCCATTTGACCGGTTTGGAGTTGTCCTGTTGGCCCATAGAGTGGGCGGAAGCTCTTCAATCCAGTTGGCTCCATGTTTTTTCAAGCGCTCATAGGTGCGCGTTTTGAGTCCTTTCAAGATTTTAGCATTTGCTCTCTCGGCCTGGCCATTGCTTGCCGGGTGAGCTACGGAGGCGTAGCAAACTTGAATGTCGAGGTCTTCGTAATACCCTTGAAATGCAGAGCTTGTGAATTGGGTCCCGTTATCAGTAATGATTTTGTTCGGGACTCCAAATCTGCATACGATGGACTGCAAAAAGTTGATAGCAGATTGCTTGTTTATTGTCACAACTAGAGTTGCTTCCGGTCACTTGGTGAACTTGTCAATGGCGACATATAGGAACTTGTAACATCCGACGGCTCTTGGGAAAGGTCCCAAGATGTCCATCCCCCACACGGCGAAGGGCCATGTAGGAGGTATCATTTGTAGAGGTTGAGCCGGTGTGTGAATTTGATTTGCATGAAATTTGTATTTCATTCGAAAAAATTTGGATTTCATTCATATCGAGACAAGGGATTACAAAATTGGGGAAGAAAAAGAGAGAATACAAGTGGGATCTA
Source organism: Tuctoria greenei (assembly GCA_036927565.1). Lineage (NCBI taxonomy): Eukaryota > Viridiplantae > Streptophyta > Magnoliopsida > Poales > Poaceae > Tuctoria > Tuctoria greenei. The sequence goes on along the minus strand of JAYESD010000003.1, from coordinate 216,488,045 downwards.
CGGAGATGGTCCTAGACCCTATGGAAGAACTGGGTGACCTTCTGAGCAACCTCCGACACGTTGGCTCGGGTGGCTTCACCTTCTCCTTCGACGGGACCTTCAAGTATCGGATCCAGAGGGAATTGGGGATCCCGGCTGGTGTAGCACGTCAGCACATATTCTGCGACGTTCTTTGCCAGGGACTGCCCCTCTACCTCCAACTGGTCTGCGATGACGTCACCCACCATGGAGAGTTTGCTACCCGCCGAGCTCAACGCTTGCAACGCCAGGTCCGGCTCCGGCTCCGGATCATCCGAACGCACGGGACTGAAGCCCATCGATGTCAGCGCGTCGTTGGCTTTGCTCAGGAACTCCCAAACCTGTAGGGAGTCCGCAGCCCTCAAGCCCTTCAGTTCCTCCAAGGATCTTTTGGCCGCCGCCAGTTCAGAATTCTCACGAGCGAGGCGCTCAACCTCTTTGGCATTTTGCTTAATCTTTTCAGCAACCTGCTTCTCGAGTTTTCCGAGCTCCTCCTCCCGGAGGTAGATCTTGTTCCGGCGGTTGACCAGGTCCTTCTCCCTGCCCCTCACTTTCTTCTCCCTGGCAGCAATGGCACACTCTTGCTGGTAGAGTTCCTGCCCTCGCACCCAGGCCTTCTCCTCCTCCTCAGCGCAATGCTCTTCCAATTTCTTGGCGCGTTCCTCGAGGCCCTTGTTAGCCAGAGCCTCCTTTTCAGCGAGCTCCTCCTCCCTCTTCAAGACGTCATCCCTCAGCTCTAGGAGTTTTTGCTCTTCATCTTCGAGCCTCTTCTCCCTCTCCTCAAGTGCCTCACGGCGCTTGATGAGAGTAGTGTTAATGGCTTCAATCCTTTCTTGGCGTTCATCAGCCGCACTATTAGCTACCTTGGTCTGCTCATAAGTGGCCCGGGATTGAGCGTCGAGGGCGTGAGTCAAGCTCTCCCTATCATCCAATAATTTGCCCCAGTATTCCAGGCGGACCTTCTCTTGCTTGATCCATTCTTTGTCATCTGCCAGCCTCGACTGCGCCAGCTTGGTCTCGAAGTAGAGCTGGTTACGCCACCGCCTAAGGGTTTGGCGCTCCTCTTCAAGAGCCTTGCTGTCGTGGTAGAACGCCAGCTGAACTTGACGCAGGATGGAGCAAGCGTTGTCAATAGACAACGTCAGGGGAATGGGTTCCGGACCTGCTGGGGCCTCCTTCGCTGGTTCCAGCGGGTTCTCGCTTACAAAAATTGGGTCCAGCTCCACAAGAGTGGTCCCCTGAGCCTCCACAACACTAGGGCCGTCCTCCAGGATAGCCTCAGTTGCCATTGAGGAGGGTCCCGCGGAAGAAGTTCCGACATCCGGAAGTGGTTCTGAAGGCCCCGCCGCTAGGTCTTCATTTGCCCCCTCTGGCAGGGGGCCAGCGACTTCATCTGGGCATTCTGGCTTAGCGGCAGGCACCTCCGCCGACAACACTTCCGGAGCAGGTGCTACTTCCGGCTCCGGCCTGGGCCCCTCCTCCGCTGATGGCTCGGCTGTTGGCATCTCGACCACCATGGGTTCGAGTGCTGATGCCTCTGCAATAACCGGCCCTGAGGCTGGAGCTTCATCCTCAACCGGCTCGGGCGCCGGAAGGTCTTCAACTACAACCGGCTCTGAGGCTGGAGCTTTAGAGGTAGCCGGCTCAACCGCCAGAGCTTCCTCCACATCCGGCTCACTTGACAGGACTTCAATAACCTCCGGCTCAACCGTCGGGGCTTCGACAATTTCCGGCTCTGGGGCCGGAATTATTTCTTCGTCCGGCTCAACGGCCGAAGCCTCCATCATCTCAGCATCAAGACCCGGAGCTTCAACCTCCGGGGTAGGTGCCGCTGGCGCATCTTCTCTCCCGCGGTCCGGCGCTACCACGGGAGTCTCGGGGGATGAGTTGAGGTCCATGACCACAACAGCTGGCGCCGGAGCTGTCGCAGCTTCAGCCATCACTTGGGGCGGTGCCAGGACAGGAGCAGAAGCTTCCGCCCTCACAGCTTCAGCTGCTGTGGCTGAGGGTGGAGCCTCACTCCTCTTCTTGGGAACGCTGTAGATGATGGATTAAGAAACTTAAAAAATAGTTACTACAATAAAACAACTGTCTGAGGTAAAGATTAAAAATTACCTCAGGAGGCTTCCGCACCAACTTGCGCGGAACCTCTTTCCCAGGCGTTCTGGGCTAACCATAGCCGCCGCCGGCGTGGAAGCTCCGGAAGGCCCCCCGGAACTCGTTGCAGCCATGGGCATTTCCTTAGTCGAGGCCCCCCCTCGACCGGGAAGGACCCCCGGACCTAGAGGCCTCAACTGGCCCTAGTGCTGGAGTCGCATGCCCGGAGCTAGCACCCCGGGAAGACGCCGCTGCGGGTACAGTCGCCGCAGTTGTAGAAGACCTCCCCCTCCGGGGAGAAGGAGCTGATGCAGAGGTTGCAGGCCTGATGGACCTTCTGAAAGTGCATCTAGGACTCCCTTGTGGGTTTTGGATGATTTATGACAAGCAATTGGGATCCTAACCTTTTTGTTGAGATGAATGCAGGCCAATAATGAAAAATGAGCAAAATACCAAAAAGAAGGGATAATGAGGAGCAAAGTGAACTTGAGCTCAAGGAAAAGAAATAGTAGATTATTGTGTATGGAGTGTGTTAAGAAAACACACCCAAGAGCTCAATCATATTTAAGCACACACACATATTGCACAAAGTTACACAGGACTGGACTAGTCCGATATCAACTGGATTAGTACGATATCCTTTCTGCACCAGATCGGACAAGTCCGATATCTGTCGGACTAGTTCGATATCTTTCTGACTTGAGTCGGACTAGTCCTCCCCAGGGCGGACTATTTCTCAACACACTTCACAAGTCACACAAAATCGGACACGTCCGTTGTTAACCGGACTAGTCCGATATTCCTTCTGATCCACTTCGGACAAGTCCGATGTTTACACGGACTAGTCCGAAATACCCACTGATCTAAATCGGACAAGTCCTCCAAGTGCGGACTTGTCATCCAACACACTTAGGGTTTTATATGTCCGGACAAGTCCGATGGCTATCTGACTAGTCTGAAGATTTCCAGTAGTGAAATCGGACAAGTCCGTTTTCGACCGGACTAGTCCGATATTTTGGGACACTTAGGGTTTGCTACACACAGCACACCGGACTAGTCCGGTGACCACCACGGACTAGTCCGATCTTTCTGAACCCTAACGGTAACTTTTAGAAACCCCATATAAATAGAGGTGCACGGCCCACTTTTATACTCTCTCGAACCCTAGCGCCGTCACACCTCCCAAGAGACTCAGAAACCACTTCTCTCCACGAAATTAAGTGCAAGGTTGATCAATCCATTAAGGATTACTTCTAGATCATTGGAGAGACACTTGGCACACATCATTGGGCTCTTGGTTTGAATCTCTAACACACTCCTGTGTTTCAATTGTAATTTCTGAGTGTGTTTTTGGTGGCATTGTGATTTGTAATCTAAGGGAGCTCTCAACGTGTGAGAACGCCACTTGAATTTGGTTATTCACCCCTTTGTGATTAGTGGAAGAGGGTTGGCCTTTGTGGCGATCCGACGAGGGTAGGGTTGGAGAAGACCCGGTTCTTTTGTGGACTCCTCAACGTGGACGTAGGTTGCCTTCGTGGTAGCCGAACCACGGGATAAATCGTGTGTCTTGTCCTTTTATGTTCATCACTCAAATTGATCAACTTACTCTAGGGTTTGATACACATTGTTCAATTTACAATAAATTGTAGAACACAAGCCTTAATTGTGATACAATCCAATATACAACTGTTAAACTGCTGTTTGATTCTAAATTTTCGCTGCACACATTGAAGAATCAACCTAATCGATTAATCTTGATCAACTTAGCCCGTGAACACCGGACTAGTCTGCACTTTACCGGACTAGTCCGATTTCTCTGGTATTGAACTTGTTTTTGAGTGTTGCAGGATCTGACAAAAATTCAAAAGGCCTATTCACCCCCCCTCTAGGCCTACATTCAATTGGTATTAGAGCTTGGTTCTTCAAGAAAGAGTTTAACCACTCGAAGAGATCATGTCGGACATGAAGGACGTCCACAAAATCAACAACCAAGAGGAAGTCAACAACGACAAGACCCAAAAACTGGAGAAGTACCTCGAAGCCATTCAAGACTTCGAGGACGACGATGAGGAGACGCTGGAGCTAAAGGCGCTCCTCAGAAAGAAGGCACTTTCAAAAGGGAAAGCGAAAGTTGAAGAGAAGAAGAAGGGGAGTAGTCACACCGACTACTCCCGATATCCTTTTAATTATGATCGTCTAAATTCCAATAACAATCACTACTTATCTATCCCACTTGGAAAAGCCCCACACTTCGATGGGAGTGATTACTCCATGTGGAGGCAGAATATGAAGATGCATTTGATTTCCCTCAACCCAAGTTTATGGCATGTTGTATGTACAGGGATAGATATTCCGGATGACGACGAAGAGCTCAACCCAAGTCAAGAGCAGGCCATCCATAGAAACGCTCAAGCCGCAGCCATAATCACCTCCTCTCTCAGTCGAGACGAGTTCACCAAGGTGGATGGACTTGAAATTTCTAAGGAGATATGGGATACACTACAAACAGCACATGAAGGTGACCGGCATGTGCGTGAGGCAAAAATTGAAATGATCGAAGGCGAACTAGGAAGATTCGCAATTGAGGAAGACGAGTCACCCCAGGATATGTACAATCGATTGAAGACATTTGTCAACAAGGTTCGATCATATAGGAGCAAGAAGTGGAATGACCACGAGGTGGTAAAGCTCATCCTTAGAGCTTTTATACCTCGCAATGTCACGCTATGCTCAATGATCAGAGAAAGCCCCGGTTACAAAAGGATGACTCCGGATGAATTGCTTGGTAAAATTATCAACTTTGAAATGATGGAAAAACAAGCCAAGCACATCAAAGAAATTACCGACCTCACTTCGGCCAAGAAGAAAGGAGTTGCCCTAAAATCTACTCTCAAGCCTCTATCCAAAGAAGCAAGAGAAGCACAACTAGAGGAGGACAGTGATGACGAGAGTAGTGAGCTAGATGAAGAGGATATGATTTTGTTCATAAAAAGTTCAAGAGAATAATGAGGAAGAGACAAGGAACAAAATCAAGTAAAGGAAAGTACAAGGAAAGGACGAAGCCAAAGATGAGGCGGGCATGCTATAATTGTGGTGAGTATAACCACTTTATAGTCGATTGCCCGTATGAGGACAACAAGAAGAAAACTAAAGAAACCAAGCCTCAACCTAAGAAATTCTTCAAGAAGAAGAAACAAGCACACATTGGGAAGGATTGGGATTCAAACGATGAGTCCTCATCATCTGATGAAGAAGAGATGGCTAGCATAGCCATAGAAAGCACATCCAAGAAATCCACACTCTTCCCCACACTCGGTGCAAAGAAGGGAAATGGCACTTGTCTCATGGCAAAGGAAGGTAAACGCAAGGTAAACATCAAAACCCCTTCCATGCATTCCTACTCTAGTGATGATGAACTAGATAGTGATGATGAGGATATGCTAAATGGACTAGATAGGAAAACTGCTACTAAAATGAAATTTTTACTTGACCAACTTGTTGAGAAGGAGAGGTTAATTGATCGTCAAGAGGACATGATTATCTCCCAAAAGGAGAAGTATGTCAAACTTGACAAACTCCTAGAGCTTGAAAAGGAGAAAAACAATTCACTAGAGCTTGAGCTAGCTTCAAGCAAGAAAACTTGCTTGGAGTTAACCGACTCAAATGTTGCAATCAAAGACCAACTGGCTGACCTGATCAAGGTTAACAAAATCCTTGAAGTGCAAGTTGAGTCACTCAAGCTAAGTGAACCTTCCTCCTCTTCAAGTTCACCTTCTCAACCCACTAAAACTGATCTTGTTCATATGTGCACATGTAGTAAAATCAACACCAGTTTGAAGGAGAAGTCAACCTCCACAAAGGATAAAAATCCTACCCAGTATGGAATATTTGACAAGGAGAAGATCAACTATGCACGTAGTGCATACTTGGTCCGAAGACCTCCAAATGTCAAATATGGCATTGGTTACTCTTATGATGAAAAGCAACATGCTGGAAGTCATAAGAATAACAGGGGAAGGATCTCCTTTGTGAAGGGAAGATCCTCTCAAACTGATAAGTTTAAGAATAAGAAACTGAACTTGCATGAATACCGGACTAGTCCGGTAGGTGTCCGGACAAGTCCAGTCATCCGGAAAAGTCCGGCCACCCAGACTAGTTCGATTCATAAACAACAACAGCTTCTATTTAAAACTTTTGATGTCTCGTATGTATTAATGAGAAACAATCTTGGTAAGGTTTATGCTTATTATGTTGGGCCACGCCATGGGAACACAAAATCCCATGTGTGGGTGCCCAAATGTATTGTAACTAACCTCCAAGGACCCAAGCAAGCTTGGGTACCTAAAACCAAAGCATAATTTGTTTTTGCAGCCCTATTCCTCCGGTGGATCCAAATGGGTGCTAGATAGTGGATGCACCAACCACATGACCGGAGAAAGGAGGATGTTCATGGAATATGAAGAAAACGAGTACCCAAACGAAGGCATCTACTTCGGAGATAATAGTCAAGGAAAGGTGCTCGGTACCAGTAAAATTGCAATATCATCTGAACACACACTTTCTCATGTTTTACATGTTGAATCTTTAGATTATAACCTGCTGTCCATATCTCAACTATGTGACAAAGGTTATAATTGCTTGTTCACTAACGAGGGTGTGACCGTCTCAAGGAGGAGTGATGGTTCCGTTGCATTCAAGGGTATGTTGAAGGGAAAGCTTTACCTTGTTGACTTCAACAAGGATAAAGCCAAACTCTACATATGCGTGATTGCAAAAACCAACATGGGTTGGCTGTGGCATAGACGACTAGTGCATGTTGGTATGAGGAATCTTCAAAAACTCCTCAAGGGCGATCACATCCGAGGTTTGAAAGATGTTGTTTTTGAGAAAGACAGGCCTTGTAGCACGTGCCAAGCCGGGAAGCAAGTTGGAGCACATCATCCCGCAAAGAACATCATGACTACAACAAGACCGCTCGAACTATTTCACATGGACTTGTTTGGTCCAGTTGCTTACATAAGCATCGGCGGTAACAAATACGGTTTGGTTATCATTGATGATTTTTCTCGCTTCACTTGGGTTTCTTTTTGCATGATAAGTCAGAAACACAAGGAACACTCAAGAAATTCTTCAAGCGAGATCAAAACGAGTTTTCATTGTCAATCAAGAGTATTCAAAGCGACAATGGCACGGAGTTCAAGAACATACAAGTGGAGGAGTACCTTGATGAAGAGGGCATCAAGCACGAATTTTCAGCGCCATACTCACCACAACAAAATGGAGTTGCCGAAAGGAAGAACCGAACACTCATAGAGATGGCAAGAACAATGCTCGATGAATACAAGACTTCGGATCGATTTTGGGCGGAAGCGATTAACACCGCTTGCCACGCCGCAAATCGGCTTTATCTTCATCGACTACTCAAGAAAACTCCCTATGAGCTACTCACAGGTAACAAACCAAACATTTCATACTTTCAAGTTTTCCGTTCTCCATGTTATATCCTGAACAAGAAGCCCAGGACTTCAAAGTCCGCTTCGAAGTCCGATGAAGGTTTCTTGCTCGGTTACGATTCGAACACCTACGCCTATCGTGTTTTCAACAAGGCCTCCGAACTTGTTGAAGTAGCACGTGACGTAGTGTTCGATGAGACTAACGGCTCCCAAAAGGAGCAAGTTGATCCATGTGAATTAGGTAAAGAAGAAGCTCCTTGTCTAGCATTGAAAAGAATGGCTCTAGGTGAAGTTCCACCATAAGAGTCACCTTCACACATAAATGAGGAAAATGAACCACAAGAGGAGACCAACAATCAAGGGGGAGCTTCAACACAAGCACGAGAGTATGAAGATGATCAACAAGTCAACGAGAGCAACCACTCAGGGGGAGAAGAAAACGATCATGAAGACACAACTCCCCAAGTGCCCCACCCAAGAGTACACCAATGCATTCAAAGGGATCACCCAATCGATAACATCATCGGTGACATCCAAAAGGGAGTAACCACTAGATCTCGCATAGCTAACTTTTGTGAGCATTACTCGTTTGTCTCCTTTTTGGAACCACGCAGGATTGAGGATGCATTGAAGGATCCGGACTGGGTGGTGGCAATGCAAGAAGAATTGAACAACTTCAAGAGGAACGAGGTGTGGGAACTTGTGGCAAGACCCAATGCAAACATAGTGGGCACCAAGTGGGTCTTCCGCAACAAACAAGACGAACACGGAGTGGTAACAAGAAACAAGGCGCGACTTGTGGCCAAAGGGTACTCACAAGTCGAAGGTTTGGATTTCGATGAGACTTTTGCTCCAGTAGCTAAGCTCGAATCTATTAGAATATTACTTGCATATGCTACTCACCATGATTTCAAGCTGTATCAAATGGACGTGAAAAGCGCGTTCCTCAACGGACCGATCAAGGAAGAAGTGTACATGGAGCAACCACCCGGGTTTGGAGACGAAGAATTCCCCAACCACGTATATAAACTGCGTAAGGCTCTCTACGGCCTCAAACAAGCTCCTAGAGCTTGGTATGAGTGTCTTAGAGATTTCTTAATTGAAAATGGTTTTCAAATTGGCAAAGTAGACTATACATTATTCACAAAGAATTTATATAATGATCTTTTTATCTGTCAAAACTATGTTGATGACATAATATTTGGGTCAACTAACCAATCCTTCTGTGAAGAATTTAGTAGAATCATGACAGACAGGTTTGAAATGTCAATGATGGGAGAATTGAAGTACTTCTTGGGATTCCAAGTGCGGCAACAAAGGGAAGGAACGTTCATAAGCCAAACCAAGTACACGCAGGACATACTCAAGAAGTTTGGCATGGACAAGGCAAAGCCCATAAAGACCCCCATGGCAATGAATGGCCACTTGGATCTCAATGAAGATGGACCTAGCGTCGATCAAAAGGTATATCGCTCCATGATTGGATCTCTACTTTACTTATGTGCATCTAGGCCAGATATTATGTTGAGTGTATGTTTGTGTGCACGATTTCAAGCCAACCCTAAGGAATGTCACTTGACAGCCGTAAAAAGAATCTTGAGATATTTAGTTCATACACCCAACCTTGGTCTTTGGTACCCAAAAGGCTCAAAATTCAATCTCATCGGTTACTCCAATGCAGATTATGCCGGGTGCAAAGTAGATAGAAAAAGCACCTCCGGCACATGCCAATTCCTAGGGAGATCCTTAATTTCTTGGTCATCCAAGAAACAAAATTCCATTGCTTTATCCACAGCCGAAGCGGAGTATGTTGCAGCCGGGAGTTGTTGTGCACAACTCCTTTGGATGCGACAAACTCTAAGATATTACGGTTACAATATGAACCGTATTCCTCTCCTTTGTGACAATGAGAGTGCCATTAAAATACCCACAATCCAGTTGAGCACTCTAGAACTAAACACATAGACATAAGACATCATTTCTTGAGAGACCATTCCATAAAAGGAGACATTACCATCTCACATGTCAACATCCAAAAGCAATTGGCCGACATATTCACTAAGCCACTTGATGAAAAGCGTTTTTGCGAACTCTGAAATGAACTAAATATCCTTGATTCTCAGAGTGTGGGTTGAAAAGTTGCATACCTGTATGACCTCTTCAAAATGTTGACTGAATTGTGAAAATCATCCCTCTTCATTTTTTCTCGAAAAACTATGTCAATTATTAGATCTTGATGAATTACGATCATTGTGTGATTGTTGTATGCTTACTGGTCAAATTCATCAAGATTAATTGATTTGTTTTATCCCACCTATTCTCTATTAATGAACCTTCAAATATATATGAATGGGCTATGCAATTTCTCTTGGTGACCACGGACTAGTCCGTGGTTACCCGGACTAGTCCGCTCTTGCAGACTAGTCCGCAGAGTGCTGGTTAGACCGGACTAGTCCGATAGACCACGGACTAGTTCGATATAGCTCTCTGGATGACTTCGGACTAGTCCGGTCATGTCCGGACTTGTCTGATTTTTCGTGTCCATAACCCTAGCCGCCACCAAACCCTAATCTTCTCATCCCAACATTTGCTCACGCCTTCCTCTCTCTTGCGCTCGAGCTACCAAGGCGATTCTCTGCTCCCTCCGTCGAAAAAGTCCACATTTGGGCGGAGATCAAGCTTGACCTCTTGGGGATTAAAGCTAGCGGACTTGTCCGGCCTCCAACCCCCAAACCTTTAAGCTTCAATCGATTTCTTCGGTAACTTTCTTCAAAACCCTAGAAATCTTGTTTTTCTCCATTGTTGATCGTATAGCCTAGCATCCTTCACTAGATACATTCTTATTTGATGTACTACGTGTATGCTAGACTAGATTTGCATTAGGAATCATTCCTTGACCAATCTGTTAGGTTTTTGAGGATGAACACTGGACTAGTCCGGTCCATGCACGGACAAGTCCGGTCCTCCGGACTAGTTCGTGCCTGTGCACCGGACAAGTCCGATGTTTCTGAACTGAAAACCTAAATTTTCAATTCCTCAATGCAATTCATTGCTATCTTTTCATACCTATGCCTTGTATCACTTACCATCATTCTTGCAAAATCATTCTCAGATCATGTTGAGCTCAAACAACGAAATCTCTGACTTTGAGGCCGAGTTGGACCACGAAGTGGCACCTCGGTCCTCGACGGGTCTTGGCATGAAACACCAAGAAAGACCCTCGGAGCCAGCTCCTTCACCTCCTCAGGTTCGGAGGAAGGTGCTGGCAAAGAAGCCAGTGTCAAAGGCAGCAGCATCCTCAGGTGCCTCTCGCCAAGCCAAGGGCAAGGGCAAGGGGATAGCAATGGGGCCAGTCGGGCCCTTGAAGCTCCATGCTCCCAGGGAAGGGGTCCGGGACCCTACTGAGGAGAAGTTCAACGGCGAGGGCAGTGATTCTGCAGCCAAGTTCAGAAGCATTGACTGGTATGGCAAGCCAAAGAAAGCTGTCGATGGAAGGTTTTGGTGCAACTTCCATGCAGACTTCTACAAATCGGTGTATCTACCAATGAAGACCCCCGTGGTGCGCAGTCAGTGGATTGACTGGGCACACTTTGAGAAGAAGGGCTGCTCACTGTTCACTGATGTAGTGAGAGCCATTGAAAAGCATGGACTGAGAGACCTGTTTGCTTTCAGACACAACTGGAATGATGAAGTGATTGCGCAGTTCTTTGCGACCTGTCACTTCTCTAGTGAGGATGAAGAGAGTGTCACTTGGATGACCCATGGATCCAAGTACAGCATCACTCAAGAAGATTTCACTAGCTTGCTCCACCTTGACTCCACAAGGTCTGATTGCTTAGTGATACACAACATTGGGGTCATTGAGAAGGACAAGATGAAGTTTCTATATGAGCCAAACTCCAAGTTCAACCCTCCTTCCACCAAAAACATGAAGCCATTCTTTGTGGTGTTGAACAGAGTGCTAAGAAAGACCATTGCCCCTAAGGATGGGGATGCAGGGAGTGTGCAAGATACCTCCGGACACTGATGAGAGTCATAAGCAAGGACCGCCCATTTGATGTGGCAGAATACATTTGGAATGATATGGTAAACATCTCCTGCACTCCCAACAGATCTTGCGGATATGCTCCTTACCTTATGTTTGTTATTGAAAAAGTCCCCGACATTGAATTTGTGAAAGATGTGGAGCATCTCCCCTTGAGGCCTCAAATGCCTCAAAAGCCACGTGTGCAGGCTGCTCCTTCGACGGCCTCCAGTCCAGAGGCACCTGCAAGATCAAGTGAAGGTGCCAGAGCTGTCCCTACTTCAAGGGAAGCCCCTCAGAAAGGATCAGTTAGTGGGATCCTCAAGTATCTGGCTGCTATATTCTCCTCCTGCAAGAAGGCCGAAGTGAAGGCCCACAAGCTCAGCCAGAAGAGAAGGGAGGACATGAAGTACATAAAGGCCAATGTAAAGCAAATTTGCCAGAAGCTGGAGATCGATCCCATTGGATCTCTAGTGATTTCTGAGGATTCTGACCTAGACTTCACTAAGCTCGCGCCTTTGAACCCCTCCGATCTTGCCTACTTTGGCATTGGGGGCTCGAGTGGCTCCGTCCCTCCTCCTTCCCCTCCTCGTCAAGCTAATGATGATGAAGACGAAGACGACGACGAGAGGACCGGCAGTGAAGAGTGAAGACCCTAGGACCCTCCTCTCCTTCTTTTTGGTGTCTTGATGCCAAAGGGGGAGAGATTGAGGGGGAATCTTAGCTTTAGCTATGGTAGGGTGCGAGGAGAGAGTTCTCTTTATCTTTCTTTGTGATTGTAATGCTTTAACGCTGTTTTCATGTTAACTATGGTTCTGTGTTGAAATGCTTAATTAATTTGCAAGTATGTGTTGAAATCTGCAACTTTGCTCCTGAAATGACATATGTACTTTGTATTGATTCATCAATGTAAATTATGTCATTCTCAATGTTTCAATGCACTTAGTTATGCATCCCACCATAAAGAATGCACATATGGATATTTCTCTTACTGCTTGATGTATTTTTGAGTCATATGTGCATACTTTATGAAAATCTCATCTTTTTTTTTCATATTTTGTGAAATCTCAATTGGTTGTCATCAATCACCAAAAAGGGGGAGATTGAAAGTGCATCTAGGACTCCCTTGTGGGTTGTGGATGATTTATGACAAGCAATTGGGATCCTAACTTTTTTGTTGAGATGAATGCAGGCCAATAATGAAAAATGAGCAAAATACCAAAAAGAAGGGATAATGAGGAGCCAAGTGAACTTGAGCTCAAGGAAAAGAAATAGTAGATTATTGTGTATGGAGTGTGTTAAGGAAACACACACAAGAGCTCAATCATATTTAAGCACACACACATATTGCACAAAGTTACACAGGACCGGACTAGTCCGATATCCTTTCTGCACCAGATCGAACAAGTCCGATATCTGTCGGACTAGTCCGATATCTTTCTGACTTGAGTCAGACTAGTCCTCCCCAGGGCGGACTAGTCCTCAACACACTTCACAAGTCACACAAAATCGGACAAGTCCGTTGTTAACCGGACTAGTCCGATATTCCTTCTGATCCACTTCGGACAAGTCCGATGTTTACACGGACTAGTCCGAAATACCCACTGATCTAAATCGGACAAGTCCTCCAAGTGCGGACTTGTAATCCAACACACTTAGGGTTTTATATGTCTGGACAAGTCCGATGGCTATCGGACTAGTCCGAAGATTTCCATTAGTGAAATCGGACAAGTCCGTTTTCGACCGGACTAGTCCGATATTTCGGGACACTTAGGGTTTGCTACACACAGCACACCGGACTAGTCCGGCGACCACCACGGACTAGTCCGATCTTTCTGAACCCTAACGGTCACTTTTAGAAACCCCATATAAATAGAGGTGCACGGCCCACTTTTATACTCTCTCAAACCCTAGCGCCGTCACACCTCCCAAGAGACTCAGAAACCACTTCTCTCCATGAAATTAAGTGCAAGATCGATCAATCCATTAAGGATTACTTCTAGATCATTTGAGAGACACTTGGCACACAGCATTGAGCTCTTGGTTTGAATCTCTAACACACTCCTGCATTTCAATTGTAATTTCTGAGTGTGTTTTTGGTGGCATTGTGATTTGTAATCTAAGGGAGCTCTCAACGTGTGAGAACGCCCCTTGAATTTGGTTATTCACCCCTTTGTGATTAGTGGAAGAGGGTTGGCCTTCGTGGCGATCCGACGAGGGTAGGGTTGGAGAAGACCCGGTCCTTTTGTGGACTCCTCAACGTGGATGTAGGTTGCTTCGTGGTAGCCGAACCACGGGATAAATCGTGTGTCTTGTCCTTTTTATGTTCATCACTCAAATTGATCAACTTACTCTAGGGTTTGATACACATTGTTCAATTTACAATAAATTGTAGAACACAAGCCTTAATTGTGATACAATCCAATATACAACTGTTAAACTGCTGTTTGATTCTATATTTCCGCTGCACACATTGAAGAATCAACCTAATCGATTAATCTTGATCAACTTAGTCCGTGAACACCGGACTAGTCCGCACTTTACCGGACTAGTCCGATTTCTCTGGTATTGAACTTGTTGTTGAGTGTTGCAGGATCCGACAAAAATTCAAAAGGCCTATTCACCCCCCCTCCTCTAGGCCTACATTCACTTTCCCTCGGCATGCTGCAGCTTCCTCTTCCGGCTCAAGGGTTCGTCCGCTGGCTCCTTGCCCTTGCCGACGACTTCGATTTTTTGGCTTCGGGGCAGGGTCGGAGCCACCTTCGGAAGCCCCAGGGATCACCACCCTGGAGGTCGATCTTCTCTCGACAGCACCAAGGTCGTCAAGCACCGCATCGTCCGCCGGAGCTCCCTACTGAACTCTACTTCCATGTTCAGGGGGAGAAAAGCTGGTGGCGGGGTCAAGTCATCACCCGCGACGTCGATGCCGTGCTAGAACTTCTTGAGATGAAACTCCAAGGTTGCCCCCGCCATGTTGGACTTCAGCCCGGTCTCGACCCGGTCATCGTCCATCACACTGTTGTGACGCCCGGTTCCGAAACGAACCAAGCTAACGCATATGTGTGCCCAGGATGTTCAACACACATACACGAGTGATTCACAAATGATAAACAGATAATTACCACGGCTCAAATTATTAAATAAGTACTCTTATTACATAATTCATTAAATCCTCGAATACAAGCTCTAATGAATATTAATGATAAGTTCAACTAATGCAGCGAATATAAACTAATTAAGCAACTAAGCAAACTAAGCAAAAGGGATAGCGCAGCTCCATGCAACACCACAGGCAAAGCTGACGGTAGACACGGCCTAGATCTCCTCATTATCGCCATTAATTTCACAATTCTGACCTGCAACTGTTGGGGTGGGGGATTGCAAGAGTGAGTACATGTCGTACTCAGCAAGTGTGGAAAGTATGACATGTGGCTTATTCAAATGACGACTGTAATAGTGGCTAAGTGCTGAAAAGTACAGTAAAACATTTGAAAAGCATTACACTATGTCTATGTGAAATAATCCCATCATAACCATCATGTTAACATAATATAAACATATCCAATTATTGCCAACATCACCATTATCCATGTCCAATTATCACAACTCAAATTAATACCCATGACCATAATCCATAAACCAACCATAACCATCCATAACCATCCCAAATCCCAATTCTAATTCTAATCATGTAGGTCATCCAGGCGCTCTTAACCGGGAGCACGGCTATCATGATAGTTTTAATACTCTGCAGAGTTTGTACCACTTTACCCACGTGTTTGTGATTTCATCACCCGTCGGCGACTAAGAATCTCCCTTATGCCAATTACACTTCCTTTGGTGTATGGCCAAGAGATCACAAAATAGCCTTTACAAAGGGATTACTAGCCTATTCAGACCCCACTGAGGTTTCACCGGTGGCGATGCCTCCAACTGAGCACATCTTCAACCAAGGGCCCCCTCTTGAGCCATTCGGATCCCAGGGTAGTCCCACCAATCATCAACAAACCCAATCCGACTACCCCTTCCCCGAGCATCCACAATGGTCCAAACAGCACTAGCAAAGCCCTAATTAATCAGCTATGCCGCACCCATACTTGGCCTCGTGGTGGCACTGTAGTCCTGGCGTATTCTCGCATGAACCGGTCCTTAGATCTAAAGCAAGCAAACCACCATAACATCCAACCCATCCACATACCAGGCTTGCTTAGATCACCCATCACCATACCGTATCGACCAGTTCGCATTAACCAGAATATCATTAATACATGATTAAATGTGTAGTGTTGGTTTTTCCATCCCGATTAATTAAGCGAAGCAAAAAGGTAAAAACCCTTCCCGACTCTCTACCATAAATTCCAGGTGACAAGGGTGGTTTAGCAAATCTAGTAAACTTCCTACCATAGGATTCCCATCAAATTGACATAGCATGCAGTTTTGCAAACAAAACATTTATTTTAAAACAGGATCAATATGCTTCAAGGACACTTGCCTTGCTCCGGCGGATGGGGTTGTTCAAGCGCTTCGAAATCTTGATTCTGAAAATCCTCGTATGCGGCCTCTTGAGCACTTCCCTCTACTCGTGATCACACATACAAGAAAATACATACAATTCAACATAATGCACACAAATAATCAACATGCAATGACATGCATGCATGCACAGTTTAATAATTAATTTACTACGGTCGTTTAATATTTAGATGCGACTAGTTCATACGTGTTCATAAGGGTTTACGGGGATTTTAGGGTGGATTAATGCTGCTGAAAATAAAATTATGGTGCAACTAAATTTAATTTACGCCTACTAGATTTAATACGGTCGCAAAAATTCGCATCGGGAACGAACCCTACCGTAGATCTGACGGTGTGACGGTCGCGGAATAAATGCGACGCGTAGACGAAGTGGATGGCGCGGCAGTACCTCGGCGGCACGACGACGGTGACGATCTCCGGCGGACGGTGGCACCCTCCTCTTTTTCTTCCTCTTCTTCCCTTTTTTTTCCTCTTTTTTTCTTCCCCCTTCTTTTCCTGGCGGCGCAGCTCTGGTGCCTTTTTTTTCCTACCGGCGGCTGGCTCTCTGGCGGCGGCGTTTCTGGGATCGGGGAAAACCCCTAGGGACCTAGGTCCTTTTTATAGGGGCGGCTAGGGCCGGCGCTGGGAGTTGGGATCGAGCGGCGTCCGGGGCGGTCAGCGCAAAAAAATCGGCGGGGTCGGTTGCTGGGGCCGGCACGCGGTGCGAGGGAGGCGGGAGCGTGCGGCGTGGGAGGCGGGGCCCAGGCGCTGGCCAGGCGGCGCGTGCAGGAGGCGGGGTCGCGCGCGCTGCGCGATGCGGGCGGGGCGAGCGCGGGGTGGGAGGCGGGTGGGACGGGGCCTCGGGGCGGGCGGCTGGCGCGGGTCAGCGGGAGGCGCGGCACGCGGTGGGGCCCCCGGGGCGAGCGCGCTCGGGCGCGCGGCGCGGAGCGCCTCGGGGCGCGCGGCGGGGCCGGCTGGCGGCTCGGCCGCTGGCCGTTGTTTTTTGTTTTTTTTTTCTTTTTTTTTCCATTTAGTATTATTATTATTTTATAATTTATATTTATTTATTTTATTATTTTTTTTATATTATTTATTTATTATTTATATTATTTTTTTATATATATTATTATTTAAGTTTTATTATTTTTATTTATCTTATTTATTTTATTTATTATTATATATATTTATTGTTATATAATTTATTTATATATTTCTTTTTATATATTATTATTATTGTTTTATATATATTATTTATTATTTTTATAACATATATTGTTAATATTAATATTTTATCTATTTCTATATATTGTTATATATATATTCTTATATATATATTTTTTTATTATTTTTATACTTATTCCTAATTACAAGTTTTAGGCAATAATTATTATTTTTTTTTCTTCTTTTGCTACATACATTTGTATATTTTATCATTTTTCTTTTATCCTACTAATGTTTAATGCATGATCGTGTATGCAATGCAGGATGCGAAAATTTAGGGTGTTACAATTCTACCCCCCTTAAAGTGAATCTCGCCCTCGAGATTCGATAGCGTGGAGAAAAGGTGAGGGAATTCTGCCTTCAGGTCTTCTTCACGTTCCCATGTAGCTTCGGTTTCCGTATGGTGTTTCCATTGCACTTCGCACCAACGGATCCTCTTACTTCTTGTGAATGCAAAACAATGAGGTTGGCGGAGAAGTCTACCCCCCTTATTTTAAGGCTTACTTTTGGACATACTATATTTGTTCTCATCTCTCCTCCAGGAGACTTAACCAATAGGGTAGACTTCATATGAGAGATAGGCAAACTATACTTGGTGACATACTTCGATGCAATGAATGAATGCGATGCTCTAGAATCAAATAACGTAGTCGCGGGGTTGGAGTTAGCAAGAAACATACCAGTGACCACGTCATTAGCTTGTTGGGCATCCTCCGTAGAGACATGGTTCACATTGCCACGAGCAAAATTCTGTTGTCCACGGTTTCCTTGTGGCTGTACTCCATTAGGTCTTGGGTTTTGCCTCGGCGCATTGCTTCTTTGACCAAGGCCTGACTTAGGACATTGATTCGCAAAGTGTCCAGCTTCTCCACAAGTATAGCACCTCTTGACTCCACCAGAATTATTGGGACGAGCTTGGTTTTGAGCATTGGTTCCAGGAAAATCAGCACGAGGCGCATAAGGCATTGCTTGCATATCAGGGCGTTGCTGCACAAACTGAGTTGGGTGTGGTGCATAACCAGGGCGCTGAGCAGGAATAGGGGAGCTGTAATGGGGTGCATTGGGTGGTGCAAGGCGAGGGCGCACATTACTTCCTTGTTGTTGTCCTTGGTATGGCGCCTTCCGCTTGATTTCTTGCTCCATCTCACGGATCTTGTTCTCAACCACAATTGCTTTGTCCACAAGCTTCTGGAAATTTGCATAATCGCAGTTGAGTAGTTGCACTTGGATCTCATTGTTGAGGCCTCTCATGAACAAATATTGCTTCCGGCTGTCTCGACTAACATCCTCGGGCGCATACCTTGAGAGTTGAGTGAATTTATTGAGATATTCACTCACGCTTGATCTTCCTTGCCTTAAATTCTCAAATTCTTGCCTCTTCAAGATCATAACACCTTCCGGCACATAATGAGAACGAAAATTCTCCTTGAATTCGGCCCAAGTGATCCTCTCTTGATTCTCATGAGCATTGCAATGAGCATCCCACCAATCGGCAGCTGCTCCAACGAGTTGATGAGAAGCAAAAAGAACCTTCTCCCGGTCACTACATTGGACAATAGCAAGTTTCTTCTCCACGGACTTGAGCCAATCATCAGCATCCATAGGGTCGGCAGCTTGAGCAAAGGTTGGCGGCCTAGTCCTCATGAACTCTCCCAATCGGTCATGAGGAGGCGGGGGTGGCGGTGGAGGCATGTGTGGCTGATTGTTGATAATGCCAGCCTGCAGCTGTCCCATGGTTTGTATCATGGTCTGCATGAGCTGGTTTTGCATAGCCAATAGTTGTTCAATGTTGATAGCTCCATGAGCAGGTCCTTGTCCGTTGTTGTTCTGGGGCACTCCATTGTTCTCCTCCTCATCATTGGCATCCCTCTGGTTGCGAGTCCTCACCATCTAGAGAAAAGCAATAGGTAAGAATTTAGAAACGTCCCCAACTATATGCATCAAGGGATATGAAATTAAACAACTAGCTATACTAGCCTAGGTGGACATGGCAATGCTAAGGCATCCCAAAATCCTCTATTAAGCACACAAGCAAACAATATATAGCAAACAGCACACCAACAAAACACATCGATTCCTGTGTGCTCCTATGTGCTCTAAAGTGTCCATTCTATCTAGGCTGCGTCCTACGGTCAACCTGTGGCTCTGATACCAATTTGTGACGCCCGGTTCCGAAACGAACCAAGCTAACGCATATGTGTGCCCAGGATGTTCAACACACATACACGAGTGATTCACAAATGATAAACAGATAATTACCACGGCTCAAATTATTAAATAAGTACTCTTATTACATAATTCATTAAATCCTCGAATACAAGCTCTAATGAATATTAATGATAAGTTCAACTAATGCAGCGAATATAAACTAATTAAGCAACTAAGCAAACTAAGCAAAAGGGATAGCGCAGCTCCATGCAACACCACAGGCAAAGCTGACGGTAGACACGGCCTAGATCTCCTCATTATCGCCATTAATTTCACAATTCTGACCTGCAACTGTTGGGGTGGGGGATTGCAAGAGTGAGTACATGTCGTACTCAGCAAGTGTGGAAAGTATGACATGTGGCTTATTCAAATGACGACTGTAATAGTGGCTAAGTGCTGAAAAGTACAGTAAAACATTTGAAAAGCATTACACTATGTCTATGTGAAATAATCCCATCATAACCATCATGTTAACATAATATAAACATATCCAATTATTGCCAACATCACCATTATCCATGTCCAATTATCACAACTCAAATTAATACCCATGACCATAATCCATAAACCAACCATAACCATCCATAACCATCCCAAATCCCAATTCTAATTCTAATCATGTAGGTCATCTAGGCGCTCTTAACCGGGAGCACGGCTATCATGATAGTTTTAATACTCTGCAGAGTTTGTACCACTTTACCCACGTGTTTGTGATTTCATCACCCGTCGGCGACTAAGAACCTCCCTTATGCCAATTACACTTCCTTTGGTGTATGGCCAAGAGATCACAAAATAGCCTTTACAAAGGGATTACTAGCCTATTCAGACCCCACTGAGGTTTCACCGGTGGCGATGCCTCCAACTGAGCACATCTTCAACCAAGGGCCCCCTCTTGAGCCATTCGGATCCCAGGGTAGTCCCACCAATCATCAACAAACCCAATCCGACTACCCCTTCCCCGAGCATCCACAATGGTCCAAACAGCACTAGCAAAGCCCTAATTAATCAGCTATGCCGCACCCATACTTGGCCTCGTGGTGGCACTGTAGTCCTGGCGTATTCTCGCATGAACCGGTCCTTAGATCTAAAGCAAGCAAACCACCATAACATCCAACCCATCCACATACCAGGCTTGCTTAGATCACCCATCACCATACCGTATCGACCAGTTCGCATTAACCAGAATATCATTAATACATGATTAAATGTGTAGTGTTGGTTTTTCCATCCCGATTAATTAAGCGAAGCAAAAAGGTAAAAACCCTTCCCGACTCTCTACCATAAATTCCAGGTGACAAGGGTGGTTTAGCAAATCTAGTAAACTTCCTACCATAGGATTCCCATCAAATTGACATAGCATGCAGTTTTGCAAACAAAACATTTATTTTAAAACAGGATCAATATGCTTCAAGGACACTTGCCTTGCTCCGGCGGATGGGGTTGTTCAAGCGCTTCGAAATCTTGATTCTGAAAATCCTCGTATGCGGCCTCTTGAGCACTTCCCTCTACTCGTGATCACACATACAAGAAAATACATACAATTCAACATAATGCACACAAATAATCAACATGCAATGACATGCATGCATGCACAGTTTAATAATTAATTTACTACGGTCGTTTAATATTTAGATGCGACTAGTTCATACGTGTTCATAAGGGTTTACGGGGATTTTAGGGTGGATTAATGCTGCTGAAAATAAAATTATGGTGCAACTAAATTTAATTTACGCCTACTAGATTTAATACGGTCGCAAAAATTCGCATCGGGAACGAACCCTACCGTAGATCTGACGGTGTGACGGTCGCGGAATAAATGCGACGCGTAGACGAAGTGGATGGCGCGGCAGTACCTCGGCGGCACGACGACGGTGACGATCTCCGGCGGACGGTGGCACCCTCCTCTTTTTCTTCCTCTTCTTCCCTTTTTTTTTTCCTCTTTTTTTCTTCCCCCTTCTTTTCCTGGCGGCGCAGCTCTGGTGCCTTTTTTTTCCTACCGGCGGCTGGCTCTCTGGCGGCGGCGTTTCTGGGATCGGGGAAAACCCCTAGGGACCTAGGTCCTTTTTATAGGGGAGGCTAGGGCCGGCGCTGGGAGTTGGGATCGAGCGGCGTCCGGGGCGGTCAGCGCAAAAAAATCGGCGGGGTCGGTTGCTGGGGCCGGCACGCGGTGCGAGGGAGGCGGGAGCGTGCGGCGTGGGAGGCGGGGCCCAGGCGCTGGCCAGGCGGCGCGTGCAGGAGGCGGGGTCGCGCGCGCTGCGCGATGCGGGCGGGGCGAGCGCGGGGTGGGAGGCGGGTGGGACGGGGCCTCGGGGCGGGCGGCTGGCGCGGGTCAGCGGGAGGCGCGGCACGCGGTGGGGCCCCCGGGGCGAGCGCGCTCGGGCGCGCGGCGCGGAGCGCCTCGGGGCGCGCGGCGGGGCCGGCTGGCGGCTCGGCCGCTGGCCGTTGTTTTTGTTTTTTTTTTTTCTTTTTTTTTTTCCATTTAGTATTATTATTATTTTATAATTTATATTTATTTATTTTATTATTTTTTTTATATTATTTATTTATTATTTATATTATTTTTTTATATATATTATTATTTAAGTTTTATTATTTTTATTTATCTTATTTATTTTATTTATTATTATATATATTTATTGTTATATAATTTATTTATATATTTCTTTTTATATATTATTATTATTGTTTTATATATATTATTTATTATTTTTATAACATATATTGTTAATATTAATATTTTATCTATTTCTATATATTGTTATATATATATTCTTATATATATTTTTTTTATTATTTTTATACTTATTCCTAATTACAAGTTTTAGGCAATAATTATTATTTTTTTTTCTTCTTTTGCTACATACATTTGTATATTTTATCATTTTTCTTTTATCCTACTAATGTTTAATGCATGATCGTGTATGCAATGCAGGATGCGAAAATTTAGGGTGTTACAACTGTTGAGGGCCCAAGCGAGTTTTTCTCTCCTCTTCAGCGGTGCCCACCTGTTGACCAGGAAATTGCAAAATACCGCCTGAGGAGTTAATCCTCCCTCCACGCACCGGCGGATCCTAGTCAGAGCAGGGTTGAAGGCATCTGACAGCACCAGAGCTTCACTCCAGACTGCAGTGTCGATGTTGGGGAGGCCTTCGGGTAGCTCCAGCTTCTCGTGCTCCTCCACCCAGATGACTATCCAGTCCTTCTTCCAATCATCCCACTTTCCAGAGGGAAATGACCGGAGGTACTTGAATGGGCACTTCTTGCGCTTCATGAAGTAGTAGAAGCCAAGGTACTCATTACTCCTACTGGTGGTATGGACGGTGAAGAAGGTCTGGAAGAGTTCAATGCAGGGGGGATGCCCACCCACATTTCACAGAAGTGGACGAAGACAGACACAAGAAGAATGGAGTGGGGGCCAAGGTGGTACAGCTGCGGACCATAGAAGTCTAGCAGCATCAGGAAAAAGGAGGAAAAAGGTGGGATCAACCTCACCATGGCGTACGAAGAGAAGTACACCATTTCGCCGGCGTGCTCCTTCTCGAACGGGAGCTCTCCCCCGACGCGGACCAGGCAGTTGAAGAAGTCCGGGGACCATCCCATGAGGGCCCGGACCTTCTTCAGGTCACCTTCGGTCTTCAAACGGCTCTCGCGGAGACCTAACTCCATCGCGGCACAGCAAAGCAAGAGAGGAAAAGCGAGCACAAGTTGGGAGTTTAAGCGCAAGATCAAATGAGAGGCGTAAAGAACCCCAGATGGTGCGCGCTTTCCTTCTTAACTAAGCCCTCGCAACACTTGGATGGAAACCACAAGGAAGTCGAAGATACTACTCAAAAATTCCACCTAGCCGATGACAAGAGGGCCCGGGACCACCCGGACGATCAAGTCTAGGTTCTTACCCAGGCGAACGGTTGTCATAATGAGGTGGGAAGCTCGAAGGCGGCAGCCTGACAAGGCGCGTGGAACCGATACGATTTTCGTATCGTGAACCGACGACCTTCAATTGCGTGAGATCCGCGCGCCAAAGATCTCATTTGTCGCACATGGGATATGCCACGCGGTGAGGATTTAAATCCAAACCATCGCCAACGGTACATCCGAAGACCTTTGAAGACTCAGTTCAAAAGTTGAAGGATGGACCCACCTCCGGCAGAATGACTTCACCCAAGGGGTCTTCCCCAGAGGTGGGCCCAGGGGGCCACTGTCGGTACCCTGGATACCATATACCCCTTGGGATTGCAAAGATCTCAAGCGAATATCATCTACTTGATTTGAAGACCTTCGGAGGCCCACATGTCAGACATAATCGGACCCGCTTCCCCAACATGGTTAGTCCCAGGGTCGCCACGTGTACTATCAATCCGGAGCTACCGCCCACAAGGGGGAAGCTCCGGGCTATGTACCATAGCGGAACCCCCGAACCTAACCCCAGACCGAGGGAAGCTCTGGAACTAACACGTGTTAGGTGGCACCGGACCTATCTGTTCCCCACAGTACGCTCCGGAGCTGCCATGTGCCCAACCGTCAGATCTTTAGCCTCCAACCTCCGGAAGACTTCACAACGGCTCTGGATCTTCAAAGGGGAATCAAGGACTTCAAGACCCGATTAAGTGCTATTAATACTACATTAATGACACACGATCGGACGACCTTAATTACCAGTAATGGTGCTATCAAAGCCCGTAACTCGGTTATTAAGGATAATTAAGCGCATCAAATGTGTATCAATATTAGTAACCGCCGGGGCCACATGTCGAGCCAGAATAACTTGTAACAGCCTGCCCTTGTACTACAAAAGGACAGGCTGACGATACATAGGGGGGATTCTACGTGCTGACTCTACACTCTCAACTCACTTTGAGCTCATACATGCAATACAACACCAACACACCCTGTAGAGTAGGGTATTATGCTCAGGCGGCCCAAACCACGTAAATCTTTGTGTCTCCTATGCCGCTTTACATATCACCTTCTTGAATCTCCGCGCACCCGCACTGAACCTCAAACTCCTCCAACATATTAGTAGTGTCGGGAGATCTGCCGGATCAAAACCCCTACCTGGTGCGCCAACTGTCGGTGGTTTTGATCCGGCAGATCTCCCGACACTACTAAAGTGTTGCAGGAGTTTGAGGTTTGGTGTGGGCGCGCGGAGATTCAAGAAGGTGATATGTAAAGCGGCGCAGGAGACACAAAGATTTATGTGATTCGGGCCGCCTGAGCGTAATACCCTACTCCACGGGGTGTGTTGGTGTTGTATTGGATGTATGAGCTCAAAGTGAGTTGAGAGTGTAGAGTCAGCGCATTACTTCAGCGTATCCCCCCTATGTATCGTCGGCATGTCCTTATATAGTACAAGGGCAGGCCGTTACAAGTTAGCCTGGCCCGACATGTGGCCCCGACGGTTACTAAAATTGATACACATTTGATGCGCTTAATTACTCTTAATAACCGAGTTACGGGCTTTGATAGCACTGTTACTAGTAATTAAGGTCGTCCGCTCGTGTGTCATTAATATAGTAATAATGGCACTTAATCGGGTCTTAAAGTCCTTGATTCCCCTTTAAAGATCCGGAGCCGTTGTGAAGTCTTCCGGAGGTTGGAGGCTGAAGATCTGACGGTTGGACACATGGAAGCTCCGGAGCGTACTGTGGGGAACAGATAGGTCCGGTGCCACCTAACACATGTCAGTTCTGGAGCTTCCCTCGGTCTGGGGTTAGGTCCGGGGGTGCCACTATGGTACATAGCCTCGAGCTTCCCCCTTGTGGGCGGTAGCTCCGGTTTGATAGTACACGTGGCGACCCTGGGACTAACCATGTTGGGGAAGCGGGTCCGATTATGTCTGACATGTGGGCCTCCAAAGGTCTTCAAATCAAGTACATGATATTCCCTTGAGATCTTTGCAATCCCAAGGGGTATATGGTACCCAGGGTACCGACAATGGCCCCCTGGGCCCACCTCTGGGGAAGACCCCCTGGGTGAAGTCATTCCGCCGGAGGTGGGTCCATCCTTCGAGTTTTGAACTGAGTCTTCAAAGGTCTTCGGATGTACCGTTGGCGATGGTTTGGAGTTAAATCCTCGTCGCGTGGCATATCCCGTGTGCGGCAAATGAGATCTTTGGCGTGCGGATCTCACGCAATTGAAGGTCGCCGGTTCCCGATACGAAAATTGTATCAGTTCCGTGCGCCTTGTCAGGCCGCCGCCTTCGGGCTTCCCGCCTCATGATGACAACCGTTCGCCTGGGTAAGAACCTCGACTTCATCGTCCGGGTGGTCCCGGGCCCTCTTGTCATCGGCTGGTTGGAATTTTTTAGTAGTATCTTCGACTTCCTTGCGGTTTCCATCCAAGCGTTGCGAGGGCTTACTTAAGAAGGAAAGCGCGTACCGTCTGGGGTTCTTTACGCCTCTCAACTGATCTTGCGCTCAAACTCCCAACTTGTGCTCGCTTTTCCTCTCTTGCCTTGCTGTGTCGCGATGGAGTTAGGTCTCTGCGAGAGCCGTTTGAAGACTGAAGGTGACCTGAAGAAGGTCCAGGCCCTCATGGGATGGTCCCCGAACTTCTTCAACCGCCTGGTCCGCGCCGGGGGAGAGCTCCCATTCGAGAAGGAGCACACCGGCGAAATGGTGTACTTCTCTTCGTACGCCATGGTGGGGTTGATCCCACCTTTTTCCTCCTTTTTCTTGATGCTGCTAGACTTCTATGGTCTGCAGCTATACCACCTTGGCCCCCACTCCATTCTTCTTGTTCGTCTTCGTTCACTTCTGTGAAATGTGGGTGGGCATCCCCCCCTGCATTGAACTCTTCCGGACCTTCTTCACCGTGCATACCACTGGTAGGAGTAATGAGTACCTTGGCTTCTACTACTTCGTGAAGCACAAGAAGTGCCCATTCAAGTACCTCCGGTTGTTTCCCTTTGGAAAGTGGGATGATTGGAAGAAGGACTGGATAGTCATCCGGGTGGAGGAGCACGAGAAGCCGGAGCTGCCCGAAGGCCTCCCCAACATCGACACTACATTCTGGAGTGAAGCTCCGGTGCTGTCGGATGCCTTCAACCCTACTCTGACCAGGATCCGCCAGTGCGTGGAGGGAGGATTAACTCCTAAGGCGGTATTTTGCAATTTCCTAGTCAACAGGTGGGCACCGCTGAAGAGGAGAGAAAAACTCGCTTGGGCCCTCAAAAGTGTGATGGACGACGACCGGGTCGAGACCGGGCTAAAGTCCAACATGGCGGGGGCAACCTTGGAGTTTCATCTCAAGAAGTTCTAGCACGGCATAGACGTCGCGGGTGATGACTTGACCCCGCCACCAGCTTTTCTCCCTCTGAACATGGAAGTAGAGTTTAGCAGGGAGCTCCGGCGGACGATGCCAGTGCTTGACGACCTCGGTGTCGTCTAGAGAAGATCGACCTCGAGGGTGGTGGTCCCTGGGGCTTCCGAAGGTGGCTCCGACCCTGCCCCGAAGCCAAGGATCGAAGTCGTCGGCAAGGGCAAGGAGCCGGCAGACGAACCCTTGAGCCAGAAGAGGAAGCTGCAGCATGCCGACGGAAGGTCCGTCAGGCCTGCAACCTCTTCATCAGCTCCTTCTCCCCAGAGGGGGAGGTCTTCTACAACTGCGGCGACTGTACCCGCAGTGGCGTCTTCACGGGGTGCTAGCTCCGGACATGCGACTCCAGCACCAGGGCCAGTTGAGGCCTCTAGGTCCGGGGGTCCTTCCTGGTCGAGGGGGGCCTCGACTAAGGAAATGCCCGTGGCTGCAACGAGTTCCGGGGGGGGGGGGGGGGGGGGGCTTCTGGAGCTTCCACGCAGGCGGCGGCTATGGTTAGCCCAGAATGCCCGGGAAAGAGGTTCCGTGCAAGCTGGTGCGGAAGCCTCCCGAGGTAATTTTTAATCTTTACCTCAGACAGTTGTTTTATTGTAGTAACTGTTTTTTAAGTATTTTCATCCATCATCTAAAGCGTTCCCAAGAAGAGGAGTGAGGCTCCACCCTCAGCCATAGCAGCTGAAGCTATGAGGGTGGAAGCTTTTGCTCCTGTCCCAGCACCGCCCCAAGTGGTGGCTGAAGCTGCGACAGCTCCAGCGCCAGCTGTCGTGGTCATGGACCTCGACTCATCCCCCGAGACTCTCGTGGTAGCGCCGGACCGCGGGAGAGAAGATGCGCCAGCGGCACCTGCCCCGGAGGTTGAAGCTCCGGGTCTTGATGCTGAGATGATGGAAGCTTCGGCTGTTGAGCCGGAGGAAGCAATAATTCCGGCCCCAAAGCCGGAAATTGTCAAAGCACCGGCGGTTGAGCCGGAGGTTATTGAAGTCCCGACAAGTGAGCCGGATGTGGAGGAAGCTCCGTCGGTTGAGCCGGCTAGCTCTAAAGCTCCGGCCTCAGAGCCGGTTGTAGTTGAAGACCTTCCGACGCCTGAGCCGGTTGAGGTTGAAGCTCCAGCCTCAGGGCCGGTTATTGCGGAGGCATCAGCACTCGAACCCATGGTGGTCAAGATGCCAACAGCCGAGCCATCAGCGGAGGAGGGGCCCAGGCCGGAGCCGGAAGTAGCACCTGCTCTGGAAGTGTTGTCGGCGGAGGTGCCTGCCGCTGAGCCGGAATGCCGAGATGAAGTCGTTGGCCCCCTGCCTGAGGGGGCAAATGAAGACCTGGCGGCGGGTCCTTCGGAACCACTTCTGGAGGTTGGAACTTCTTCTGCAGGACCCTCCTCAATGGCAACTGAGGCTATCCTAGAGGACGACCCTAGTTCCGTGGAGGCTCAGGGGACCACTCTTGTGGAGTGGGACCCAATTTTTGTAAGCGAGAACCCGCTGGAACCAACGGAGGAGGCCCCAACAGGTCTGGAACCCATTCCCCTGACGTTGTCTATTGACAACGCTTGCTCCAGCTTGCGTCAAGTTCAGCTGGCGTTCTACCACGACAGCAAGGCTCTTGAAGAGGAGCGCCAAACCCTTAGGCGGTGGCGTAACCGGCTCTACTTCAAGACCAAGCTGGCGCAGTCGAGGCTGGCAGATGACAAAGAATGGATCAAGCAGGAGAAGGTCCGCCTGGAATACTAGGGCAAATTATTGGATGACAGGGAGAGCTTGACTCGCGCCCTCGATGCTCAATCTCGGGCCATTTATGAGCAGACCAAGGCAGCTAATAGCGCGGCTGATGAACGCCAAGAAAGGCTGGAAGCCATTAACACTACTCTCATCAAGTGTCGTGAGGCACTTGAGGAGAGGGAGAAGAGGCTCGAAGATGAAGCGTCCTAGAGCTGCGGGATGACGTCTTGAAGAGGGAGGAGGAGCTCGCCGAAAAGGTGGCTCTGGCTGACAAGGGCCTCGAGGAACGCGCCAAGAAATTGGAAGAGCGTTGCGCTGAGGAGGAGGAGAAGGCCTGGGTGCGAGGGCAGGAACTCTACCAGCAAGAGTGTGCCAGGGAGAAGAAAGTGAGGGACAGGGAGAAGGACCTGGTCGATCGCCGGAAAAAGATCTACCTCTGAGAGGAGGAGCTCAGAAAACTCGAGAAGCAGGTTGCTGAAAAGATTCAGCAAAATTCCAAAGAGGTTGAGTGCCTCGATCGTGAGAATTCTGAACTGGCGGCGACCAAAAGATCCTTGGAGGAACTGAAGGGCTTGAGGGCTGCGAACTCCCTACAGGTTTGGGAGTTCCTGAGCAAAGCCAACAACGCGCTGACACCGATGGGCTTCAGTCCCGTGCGTCCGGATGATCCGAAGCCGGAGCCGGACCTGGCGTTGCAAGCGTTGAGCTCGGCGGGTAGCAAACTCACCAAGGTGGGTGACGTCATCGCGGACTAGTTGGAGGTAGAGGGGCAGTCCTTGGCGAAGAACGTCGCACAATATGTGTTGACGTGCTACACCAGCCGGGATCCCCAATTCCCTTTGAACCCGGTACTTGAAGGTCCCGTCGAAGGAGAAGGTGAAGCCACCTGAGCCAACGTGTTGGAGGTTGCTCAGAAGGTCACCCAGTTCTTCCATAGGGTCTAGGACCATCTCTGTAGCTCCCACTTGTATTCTCTCTTTTTCTTCCCCAATTTTGTAATACCTTGTCTCCAGATGAATGAAATCCAAATTTTTGCGAATTTCATTTTTTGTCTTCAACACTTTTGTCTTCATTTGGCCCCCTGGTAGATACCGAAGGTGGCTCCGACCCTGTCCCGAAGCCAAGGATCAAAGTCGTCGGCAAGGGCAAGGAGCCGGCGGACGAACCCTTGAGTCGGAAGAGGAAGCTGCAGCATGTCGACGGAAGGTCCCTCAGGCCTGCAACCTCTGCATCAGCTCCTTCTCCCAGGAGGGGGAGGTCTTCGGGCAGCTCCAGCTTCTCGTGCTCCTCTACCCGGATGACTATCCAGTCCTTCTTCCAATCATCCCACTTTCCAGAGGGAAACGACCGGAGGTACTTGAATGGGCACTTTGCACCTCACGAAGTAGTAGAAGCCAAGGTACTCATTACTCCTACTGGTGGTATGGACGGTGAAGAAGGTCCGGAAGAGTTCAATGTAGGGGGGATGCCCACCCACATTTCATAGAAGTGGACGAAGATAGGCACAAGAAGAATGGAGTGGGGGCCAAGGTGGTACAGCTGCAGACCATAGAACTCTAGCAGCATCAAGAAAAAGGAGGAAAAAGGGGGGATCAACCCCACCATGGCATACGAAGAGAAGTACACCATTTCGCCGGCGTGCTCCTTCTCGAACGGGAGCTCTCCCTCGGCATGGACCAGGCGGTTGAAGAAGTCCGGGGACCATCCCATGAGGGCCCGGACCTTCTTCAGGTCACCTTCGGTCTTCAAACGGCTCTTGCGGAAACCTAACTCCATCGCGGCACAGCAAGGCAAGAGAGGAAAAGCGAGCACAAGTTGGGAGTTTGAGCGCAAGATTAGATGAGAGGCATAAAGAACCCCAGAGGATGCGCGCTTTTCTTCTTAAGTAAGCCCTCGCAACGCTTGGATGGAAACCGCAAGGAAGTCGAAGATACTACTCAAAAATTCCACCTAGCCGATGACAAGAGGGCCCAGGACCACCCGGACGATCAAGTCAAGGTTCTTACCCAGGCGAACGGTTGTCATCATGAGGCGGGAAGCCCAAAGGCGGCAGCCTGACAAGGCGCGCGGAACCGATACAATTTTTGTATTAGGAACCGGCGACCTTCAATTGCGTGAGATCCACATGCCAAAGATCTCATTTGCCGCACACGGGATATGCCACGCGGCGAGGATTTAACTCCAAACTATTGCCAACAGCACATCCGAAGACCTTTGAAGACTCAGTTCAATAGTCGAAGGATGTACCCACCTCCGGCGGAATGACTCCACCCAAGGGGTCTTCCCCAGAGGTGGGCCCAGGGGGCCACTGTCGGTACCATGGGTACCATATACCCCTTGGGATTGCAAAGATCTCAAGGGAATGTCATCTACTTGATTTGAAGACCTTCGGAGGCCCACATGTCAGACATAACCGGACCCGCTTCCCCAACATGGTTAGTCCTAGGGTCACCATGTGTAGGTCCCGTCGAAGGAGAAGGTGAAGCCACCCGAGCCAACGTGTCGGAGGTTGCTCAGAAGGTCGCCCAGTTCTTCCATAGGGTCTAGGATCATCTCTGTAGCTCCCACTTGTATTCTCTCTTTTTCTTCCCCAATTTTGTAATCCCTTGTCTCCAGATGAATGAAATCAAAATTTTTGCGAATTTCATTTTTTGTCTTCAACACTTTTGTCTTCACTTGGCCCCCTGGTAGATGTACACAATTTGATTGTGAACATGTACCAAGAGGATATTGTGTTTTGTTGAAGACTCGTTTGCTTCGAACTTGTAGAATGTAGGTCCGAAGTCTTCGATAGTGAAGGCCCCCTGAGGTTGTCGGAGCTTTAAAGCTCCGATATTGACTACCATCGGGGCTCAGTAGCTCCAGCAATAGTTCCTATCAATGCGTAGAGCATCAATAGTTAGTCCTCCGGGGTGTCGGAGCTTAGTAGCTCCGGCAGTGACCTTTACCAACGCGTAGTTTGTTGGCAGCAGACTCCGTTTGTGGAATCTTCTCACCATCTTTTATTCTGCGTCGACGGTTGGCCCCCCTAGCTTTACTGGAGCTTGGTTGCTCCGGTGATGCTGATTTTCAATGTTTAACATCGATTATAAGCCACCTAGGGGGAGTTGGAGCTTTGTCAGCTCCGGCTTTTCTCCATCAACGTGGATTATTTATTTTTCCTGCACATTGAAGCCAAGAAAAATAGTAAAATTCGCTCCTTGCCTATAACTTCGTCGTGGCTTACGATTCTCAAGAAAATTTTAGGTCAAACACGATTCTGAATGCAACCGAATGCATTGCCTTCTTTCTTCCGGATCCAATTGTACTTGGACCCGCCTTACTTCGGCCTGCCGGGGTGTAGGTAGAGTGGTGTACTTAGGGTGCTTGACCAGGCTAAGTAGCACACTCCGGCCCTAGATTGGCTTGGCGGCATTCAGGCGAGTAGGCCATGAACAATATTTGAATGCAAAAGAATCGACAATACAACTCGAATTGTATTTGAACCGGTCGAACTAAAATTTCTTAAGAATTGCACATCCTTGTTATAAACAAGAAAGAGAAAAATAAAAAATATTGACCCTGTACAAAGTAAATGCACGTGGAGTCTGTTTCACATGAAGATGTCTTTCATTACAGGTCCGGGGTACAGGGGAAACAAGTACACTCTTAGGGTACGGAACCAGGCTAAGCGTGTTTCATTTCTCGTTTGACCCAGGGTAGCTAGCGACACCTTTAGTCCTGAGACTGTGACAAGCGTTGCATGAACTTTGCAGACCTTTCGGGAAAGGTCCGGCTGTTCTCCCGGAGGAACTACCTGACTCTATACAATGAATCTATAACATACACCTCAAGTTATTACAGATTCACCTCCGTGATATTAGGTGTTGAACTTACGGAGATGCTCAATGTTCCAAGGATTTGGGAGAGGTGTCCCATCCTCGGTTGCTAAGCGAACGCTTCAGGGACAGGATACTTTAATCACTCGGAAGGGTCCTTCCCAGTTGGGGGAGAGTTTTTTTAACCCTTCTTTGGATTGTATTCTCCGTACCACCAGATCGCCTTCCTCAAGCTGTCGGTTGTGTA
Organism: Tuctoria greenei; assembly: GCA_036927565.1. Taxonomy (NCBI): domain Eukaryota; kingdom Viridiplantae; phylum Streptophyta; class Magnoliopsida; order Poales; family Poaceae; genus Tuctoria; species Tuctoria greenei. Next base: position 216,455,412 of record JAYESD010000003.1, on the reverse strand, counting down.
CATGCCGCTGATGATAGCGCCGAAGGGCTTGGCGGTATCGGGCATTCCGAACAGCTGCTTGGCACCTTCACTCCTCAAGGAGGTCTAGGTCTTCACGTCGGAGTTGATCCTGCGTGGCTTCATCGAAGGTCCGGACCCAGAGTGACCCCAAGGTGATTTCCGGAGGAAGGATTGCTTCAGCTCCGTACACCAGGAAGAAGGGTGTCTCTCCAGTTGACCGGTTTGGAGTTGTCCTGTTGGCCCATAGAGTGGGCGAAAGCTCTTCAATGCAGTTGGCTCCATGTTTTTTCAAGCGCTCATAGGTGCGCGTTTTGAGTCCTTTCAGGATTTCAGCATTTGCTCTCTCGGCCTGGCCATTGCTTGCCGGGTGAGCTACGGAGGCGTAGCAAACTTGAATGTCGAGGTCTTCGCAATACCCTTGAAATGCGGAGCTTGTGAATTGGGGTCCCGTTATCAGTAATGATTTTGTTTGGGACTCCAAATCTGCATACGATGGACTGCAAAAAGTTGATAGCAGATTGCTTGTTTATTGTCACAACTGGAGTTGCTTCCGGCCACTTGGTGAACTTGTCAATGGCGACATACAGGAACTTGTAACCTCCGACGGCTCTTGGGAAAGGTCCCAAGATGTCCATCCCCCACACGGCGAAGGGCCATGTAGGAGGTATCATTTGTATAGGCTGAGCCGGTGTGTGAATTTTCTTTGCATGAAATTGGCATGTTTCGCATTTCTTCATCAGCTCAGCTGCATCCTGGAGTGATGTAGGCCAGTAGAAGCCATGCCGGAAGGCTTTACCGACCAGCGTGCGGGAAAACGCGTGGTTCCCACACTCGCCTCCATGGATTTCTGCGAGGAGCTCGCAGCCTTCTTCCCTTGTGATGCACCGCATTACGACGTCGTTGGCACTGCACCGGTAGAGATCCCCTTCTACCAACGTGTACTCTTAGCCAATCTGACTATCCGATCAGCGGATACATCATCGTCCGAAAGGATGTTGTCTTTCAAGTAGCTCTGGATCTTCGAGATCCATGCGGCGGAGCTAACTTGAGCATTTGAGTCTTGCGTGCTGGGTTGCTCGGAGCTTCCGGTAGCACCTACGACCCTTGATGGCTGCCATGGTAACAGGGCCATCGGGACCGTCAGCTTCGGGATGCTGATCTCGCCCCCTTCGCTCAGTTCGGCAGGCTGAGCTGTGGCTTTTGACAACCTCCAGACAGAAGTTCCGTTAGGAGCTGGAGCTCCGGTTGACGCTTTCGTCGAGAGTTCGTCGGCTTCAGCATTGTGGGCACGCTGGACATGGTGGAGATCTAGGACTTCGAAGTCCTTCTGACGCCTTTGGACTTCAAGGAGGTAAGCAACTAGCTGGAGATTGTTGCAGGAGCATTCACTCTTCACTTGCTTAATGATGAGTTGTGAATCTCCCTTGACATTAAGCTGTGAATCTCCCTTGACCAGCAGTTGCTTGACACCATATGACAGTGCCACCCTTAGTCCGTAGATGAGTGCTTCGTATTCTGCCATGTTGTTGGTCGCCTTGAAGTCAAGGTGTACCATGTATTTTACCTTCTCTCCAGTTGGTGCGAGGAGAAGGATTCCAGCTCCGGCCCCCTGCTTTTGCATGGAGCCGTTGAAGTAGAGGGTCGAGTGAGGCTCGATGAAGACCGGAGCCTTGTGTTCTGGCTTCTGCTCACTGGGGCCCCCAGGGTTTGATGGAGAGGGAGTCCATCCCGCCACGAAATCCGCCAATGCTTGACTCTTGATTGCTTGCCTTGAAATGAATTGGAGATTGAATTCAGCAAATTCCGCTGCCCACTTTGCAATATCCCAGTTGAATTGGGATTATGCAAGATCGCTCGAAGTGGGTAAGAGGTCACCATTGAAATCTTGTGAGCTTGGAAGTAATGGCGAAGCTTCCTAGAGGCAATGAGAATAGCATAGAGCAGCTTATGCACCTCTAGGTATCGAGTCTTGGCGTCAAGAAGTACTTCACTGATGAAGTACACTGGGCGCGGGATGGTACGGACCCTCCCGGAGGGGCCCGGAGCTTCCTCTTCACTGACCCAGATCCTCCCGGAGGGATCCGAACCTTCTTCGGGGACCTCCAGGTCCTGGCTAGAGGGACCCGGAGCTTCTTCAGAAGCGACCTGGACCCTCCCGGAGGGGTCCGAGTCTTCTAAAGTAACTTTTTGTGAACTCAAATCTGGGAGCTGGGACCCAGACTCGCTTTCAGGAACCTCCGGACCCTCCCGGAGGGGTCTGGATTCCTGAGCATGGGATAGTTCTGGTCTCTCCGCAACCAGGACCATACTGACGACTTTGTAAGTTGCTGAAATGTAAAGCAGCAAAGGCTCACCAGGGTTCGGAGCTACCAGGGTTGGTAGGGTGGTGAGGAACTGTTTTAGCTCCTGGAATGCCATTTCTGCTTCTTCAGACCATTGGAATGGTCCGGACTTCCTCAATAACTTGAAGAAGGGAAGTGCCCGTTCTGCCAGTCTTGAAATGAACTGGCTAAAGGCTGCTACACATCCAGTCATCTTTTGGACATCCTTGATGCGGGCTGGTGGCCGCATGTCTTCAATGGCTTTGATCTTTGCCTGATTAGCTTCTATGCCCCGGTGACTTACCAGGAAACCAAGTTTTCCGGAGCTAACCCCGAAGACACACTTGTCTGGGTTTAGCTTTGTGCGCGTGACCCACAACTTGTCGAAGACAGCCTGTAAGGTGTCAAGGAGTGACTCCTTGTTCTTGACCTTGACCACGATGTCATCGACGTACACTTCCACTATGTCTCTAATGAATTCTTCAAAAGTTTTGTACATAGCTCGTACAAAGGTTGAAGCTGCATTCTTGAGACCAAATGGCATGGCTGTATAACAGTACAATCCATCTACTGTGATAAAAGAGGTATGCTCTTCATCTTCCCTAGACATTCTGATTTGATGATACCCAGAATATGCGTCTAGGAAAGACAATAATTCACACCCGGAGGTGGAATCCACTATCTGATCTATTCTAGGTAATGGGAATGGATCTTTTGGGCATGCCTTATTTAGTGTTGTGTAGTCGATACACATCCGAAGCTTCCCGCTGGCCTTGGGCACAACGACTGGGTTTGCCAGCCATTTTGGATGGAAGACTTCTCGAATGAATCCAGCCTCAAGCAACTTCTTCACTTCTTGTCGAATGAAGTTCTGTCGCTCCACGGATTGCTTCCGAGGCTTCTGTCTTACGGGCCGGGTGTCAGGGTAGATCTTCAGATTGTGCTCAATCACTTCCCCGGAGATCACAGGCATTGGTGACGGTTGCCAGGCAAACACATCGACATTAGCCTGGAGGAAAGCGATGAGCGTGAGTTCCTATTTGTCATTCAGTCCTCCCGATATACGGGTGGTCTGAGCGGCATCGGAACCGATTTGGATGACTTTGATGGGAATGTCGGTGTCGCCGCTTGGCTGCACACGAGGTGCAGAAGTCGAGCCTCGCTGACGAATGCTCGAGGGTTTTGGAGCTTGTTCCTGCCTGGAGTCCTCCTCTTGCGCCATAGTAAGCGCATGAAGTTCTTCTAGAGCAGTTACTCCGGTGGTACGGTCTCCACGGATCCGGAGAACGCCTACTGGTGTTGGCATCTTTAACACCAAGTAGCCATAATGAGCAGCTGCCATGAATTTGTACAAAGTAGGCCTACCCAAGATGGCATTGAAGGGTAAGTTGATCTGAGCAACATCAAAGACCAACTTTTCAGTGCGATAGTTCTCCCGGGTCCCAAAGGTAATGGGGAGAGTGATAGCACCGAGTGGGGTAATGGCTCCCGGACCTACTCTAGAGAAAGGCCGGGAGGGATGGAGATCCGAAGGTCAGAGCTGAAGCTTGGTAAAAGCTTCGAATCTTATGAGGTTCAACCCCGAACCTCCGTCTACCATAACATGGTGGAGCTGAATGTTATTGATGGTGGGAGATACCATCAAAGGTAACTGGCCTGCTCCAACCATGCTTCGAGGGCAGTCCGAAGCATCAAAAGTGATGGTCGTGTCCATCCACTTCCGATGAGGCTCCGTCCTGGCTATAGGAGCTACAGCGGCCATGTCCCGACACATTGTCTTGAGGACGCGACGGGAGGTGATGTCCCATGATCCACCAAAAATGGTGTTCGTGGTCTTCCGACGCTCGTTGTCAGAGACATCAGAATCGTCGTCGACAGAGGTGTAGACGGCCTTCAGGACCTTTTTGGGATTCTGAAAACCTAACTCCTCTTCAGCCAAAGCTTCTTCAACTTTTTGTTTTCCTTCCCTCTGTCGGAAAGGAGCTTCTTCCCAACGCTTGTTGTAGCGCTTGGCAAGGTTTTGGACCACACGGCAGTCTTCCAAACTGTGGCTGTCCGTCCTATGAATTGGACACCACACCTTGGGTTTGCCACCGTCTTCAAAGGACAGTCGAGGTCGCTTCTCGGGGCGTGGCCCCTGGCCTCCGGAGCTGCAGCAGCTGCAGCATTAGATGCGCCAGCTGACGGCTTCTTCTTGTCGTTGGTCTTTTTCTTCTTCTTGCCACTCCCAGAGGTAGTGGCTTCGCCTTTGGAGGATTTTTTGTGATCCTCCGGAGGTAGTTTGGAGTGCATTTCTCGGCCCTCCGCAGCTCTGGCACATTTGTCAGCCAAGCTGAAGAGTTTCGTGACACTGGTGATCTCCTTGATCGCCAGTTTCTCCAACATCTTCTTATCCTGTACACCCTGTCTAAATGCCACAATGACAAAAGCGCTAGAGATAGAAGGGATAGTGTTTCGTACCTGAGAGAATCTCTTGATGAATGATCGCAGGGATTCTCACCCTTTTTGCACGACTGCAAAAAGGTCCAGTTCAGTGCCTGGTCGGGTGTATGAACTCCCGAAGATGGCGGTGAACTGTTGATGGAGTTGGGTGGAAGGCTCATAAACCAGGACCGGGCGGTCCCAATTAAAGCCACTTGAAAATAATTGGCCATTACGACCTCATTTCCTCGAACTGCCAGGATAGCAGTGGAGTAAATCTGAAGAAATTTAACGGGATTAACGGTTCCGTCAAACTTCTCCAGCAAGTGAGGCCGGAATTTCTGTGGCCACCTAACCATACGCAGATGCATGGCCAGGGCCGAACAGCCTCCTCCTACTCCTTCAGGAGCAGGAATGTCCTGAGCTTCTCGTCTTTCACGAGCACGTTCAATATGGACTCGGCCGTCTTGTTGACGGTATCGGCAATCAAGCTCCGCCCGGAGGTCATGAGTTGAAAGCCTTGACACCGTGTGAGTGCGCCGTGCCCCGGGGGCAACGACGTCACTTGCTGCGACGCAGCACGTCTCCTGTTGTTGGAAACGTGCGGACCAAGTCTGCCAGACAAGGTCTGTCGCTGCGACGGGGCCCGTCCTGAAGGAGGAGGACCCTGGTTGCGGATGCGGTTGGCTGCTGCTGCAACCAAGTGTTCCACATCGGCCCTCCACTGCTCCATTGCATCCCGGGGTGCGTCCGGAGGTGGTGGACGCTGAAGAAGAGCACGTGCTGCATGGAGCGCGTGTTCCGGGTTGTCATGATTTGGTGATGCAGTGATTGACGCCGGTGCACCATCGCGCTGCCCAGCTTGATTTGCTAGTGGAGGCGGCGATGGTGGTAGTGTGACTCCTGCTGGAACTGAGGTTCCTACTAGTGGCTGCATATTGGAGGCATTGCCCCCAACAGCTTGAACAGCGGGGTGACTGTTGGATGATCCAGTAGCTGAGTTCACCATTCTTGAAATCTTAGGCGCCCCTACCTGGCGCGCCAACTATCGGTGGTTTTGATCCGGCAGATCTCCCGACACTACTAAAGTGTTGGAGGAGTTTGAGGTTCGGTGTGGGCGCACGGAGATTCAAGAAGGTGATATGTAAAACAGCACAGGAGACTCAAAGATTTACGTGGTTCGGGCCGCCTGAGCGTAATACCCTACTCCACGGGGTGTGTTGGTGTTGTATTGGATATATGAGTTCAACGTAAGTTGAGAGTGTAGAGTCAGCGCGTCGAGTCCCCCCCTATGTATCGTCGGCCTGTCCTTTTATAGTACAAGGGCAGGCCGTTACAAGTTAGCCTGGCCCGACATGTGGCCCCGGCGGTTACTAATATTGATACACATTTGATGCGCTTAATTACCCTTAATAACCGTGTTACGGGCTTTGATAGCACCGTTACTGGTAATTAAAGTCGTCTGATCGTGTGTCATTAATATAGTATTAATGACACTTAATTGGGTCTTGAAGTCCTTGATTCCCCTTTGAAGATCCAGAGCCATTGTGGGGTCGTCCGGAGGTTAGAGGCTGAAGATCTGACGATTGTACACGTGGCAGCCCTGGAGCATACTATGGGGAACAGATAGGTCCGGTGCCACCTAACACGTGTCAGTTCTGTAGCTTCCCTCGGTCTGGGGTTAGGTCCGGGGTGCCGCTATGGTACATAGCCCGTAGCTCCCCCCATGTGGGCGGTAGCTCCGATTTGATGGTACACGTGGCGACCCTGGGACTAACCATGTTGGGGAAGAGGGTCTGGTTATGTCTGACATGTGGGCCTCCGAAGGTCTTCAAATCAAGTAGATGACATTCCCTTGAGATCTTTGCAATCCCAAGGGGTATATGGTACCCAGGGTACCGACAGTGGCCCCCTGGGCCCACCTTTGGGGAAGACCCCTTGGGTGGAGTCATTCCGCCGGAGGTGGGTCCATCCTTCGACTTTTGAACTGAGTCTTCAAAGGTCTTCGGATGTGCCGTTGGCAATAGTTTGGAGTTAAATCCTCGCCGCATGGCATATCCTGTGTGCGGCAAATGAGATCTTTGGCGTGCGGATCTCACGCAATTGAAGGTCACCGGTTCCCGATACGAAAATCGTATCGGTTTTGCGTGCCTTGTCAGGCCGCCGCCTTCGGGCTTCCCGCCTCATGATGACAACCGTATGACTGGGTAAGAACCTCGACTTGATCGTCCGGGTGGTCCCGGGCCCTCTTGTCATCGGTTGGGTGGAATTTTTGAGTAGTATCTTCGACTTCCTTGCGGTTTCCATCCAAGCATTGCGAGGGCTTACTTAAGAAGGAAAGCGCGCACCGTATGGGGTTCTTTACGCCTCTCATCTGATCTTGCGCTCAAACTCCCAACTTGTGCTCGCTTTTACTCTCTTGCCTTGCTGTGCCGCGATGGAGTTAGGTCTCCGTGAGAGCCGTTTGAAGACCGAAGGTGACCTGAAGAAGGTCCGGGCCCTCATGGGATGGTCCCCGAACTTCTTCAACCGCCTGGTCCGCGCCGGGGGAGAGCTCCCGTTCGAGAAGGAGCACACCGGCAAAATGGTGTACTTCTCTTCGTACGCGATGGTGGGCTTGATCCCACCTTTTTCCTCCTTTTTCTTGATGCTGCTAGACTTCTATGGTGTGCAGCTGTACCACCTTGGCCCGCTACATGCTTCTTGTGTCTGTCTTCGTCCACTTCTATGAAATGTGGGTGGGCATCCCCCTGCATTGAACTCTTCCGGACCTTCTTCACCGTCCATACCACCGGTAGGAGTAATGAGTACCTTGGCTTCTACTACTTCGTGAAGCGCAAGAAGTGCCCATTCAAGTACCTCCAGTTGTTTCCCTCTGGAAAGTGGGATGATTGGAAGAAGGATTGGATAGTCATCCGGGTAGAGGAGCACGAGAAGCTGGAGTTGCCCGAAGGCCTCCCCAACATCGACACTGCAGTCTGGAGTGAAGCTCCGGTGCTGTCGGATGCCTTCAACCCTGCTCTGACCAGGATCCGCCAGTGCGTGGAGGGAGGATTAACTCCTCAGGCGGTATTTTGCGATTTCCTGGTCAACAGGTGGGCACCGCTGAAGAGGAGAGAAAAACTTGCTTGGGCCCTCAACAGTGTGATGGACGACGACCGGGTCGAGACCGGGCTGAAGTCCAACATGGCGAGGGCAACCTTGGAGTTTCATCTCAAGAAGTTCCAGCACGACATCGACGTCGCGAGTGATGACTTGACCCCGCCACCAGCTTTTCTCCCTCCGAACGTGGAAGTAGAGTTCAGCAGGGAGCTCCGGCGAACGATGCCGGTGCTTGACGACCTTGGTGTTGTCGAGAAAAGATCGACCTCCAGGGTGGTGATCCCTAGCGCTTCCGAAGGTGGCTCCGACCCTGTCCCGAAGCCAAGGATCGAAGTCGTCGGCAAGGGCAAGGAGCCGGCGGACAAACCCTTGAGCCGGAAGAGGAAGCTGCAGCATGCCGACAGAAGGTCCGTCAGGCCTGCAACCTCTGCATCAGCTCCGTCTCCCTGGAAGGGGAGGTCTTCTACAACTGCGGCGACTGTACCTGCAGCGGCGTCTTCCCGGGGTGCTAGCTCCGGGCATGCGACTCCAGCACCAGGGCCAGTTGAGGCCTCTAGGTCCGGAGGTCCTTCCCGGTCGAGGGGGGCCTCGACTAAGGAAATGACCGTGGCTGCAACAAGTTTCGGGGGGCCTTCCGGAGCTTCCACGCCGGTGGCGGCTATAGTTAGCCTAGAACGCCCGAGAAAGAGGTTCCGCGCAAGCTGGTGCGGAAGCCTCCCGAGGTAATTTTTAATCTTTACCTCAGACAGTTGTTTTATTGTAGTAACAGTTTTTTAAGTTTCTTCATCCATCATCTGCAGCGTTCCCAAGAAGAGGAGTGAGGCTCCACCCTCAGCCACAGCAGCTGAAGTTGTGAGGGCGGAAGCTTCTGCTCCTGTCCCGGTGCCGCCCCAAGTGGTGGCTGAAGTTGCGGCAGCTCCGGCGCCAGCCATCGTGGTCATGGACCTTGACTCATCACCTGAGACTCCCGTGGTAGTGCCGGACCGCAGGAGAGAAGATGCTCTAGCGGCACTTGCCCCGGAGGTTGAAGCCCCGGGTCTGGATGCTGAGATGATGGAAGCTTCGGCCGTTGAGCCAGAGGAAGCAATAATTCCGGCCCCAGAGCCGGAAATTTGTCGAAGCCCCAGCGGTTGAGCCGGAGGTTATTGAAGTACTGGCAAGTGAGACGGATGTGGAGGAAGCTCCGGCAGTTGATCCGGCTACCTCCGAAGCTCCGGCCTCAGAGCCGGTTTTAGTTGAAGACCTTCCGGCGCCCGAGCCGGTTGAGGTTGAAGCTTCGGCCTGAGGGCCGGTTATTGCGGAGGCATCAGCACTCGAACCCATGGTGGTCGAGATGCCAACAGCCGAGCCATCAGCGGAGGAGGGGCCCAGGCCGGAGCCGGAAGTAGCTCCTACTCCAGAAGTGTTGTCGGTGGAGGTGCCTGCTGCTGAGCCTGAGTACCCAGATGAAGTCACTGGCCCCCTGCCTGAGCGGGCAAATGAAGAATGGCGGCGAGGCCTTCGGAACCACTTCCGTAGGTCAGAACTTCTTCAGTGGGACCCTCCTCGGTGGCAACTGAGGCTATCCCAGAGGGCGGCCCTAGTGCCGTGGAGGCTCAGGGTACCACTCTTGTGGAGTGGGACCCAATTTTTGTAAGCGAGAACCAGCTGGAACCAGCGGAGGAGACCCCAGCAGGTCCAGAACCTATTCCCCTGTCATTGTTTATTGAAAACGCTTGCTCCAGTCTGCATCAAGTCCAACTAGCGTTTTACCACGACAGCAAGGCTCTTGAAGAGGAGCGCCGAACCCTTAGGCGGTGGCGTAACCGGCTCTACTTCGAGACCAAGCTGGCGCAGTCGAGGCTGGCAGATGATAAAGAATGGATCAAGCAGGAGAAGGTCCGCCTGGAATACTGGGGCAAAAACTCCTAGAGCTGCGGGGTGACGTCTTGAAGAGGGGGAGGAGCTTGCCGAAAAGGTGGCTCTGGCTGATAAGGGCCTCAAGGAACACACCAAGAAATTGGAAGAGCGTTGCGCTGAGGAGGAGGAGAAGGCCTGGGTGCGAGGGCAGGAACTCTACCAGAAAGAGTGTGCCATCACTGCCAGGGAGAAGAAAGTGAGGGGCAGGGAGAAGGACCTGGTTGACCGCCGGAACAAGATCTACCTCCGGGAGGAGGAGCTCGGAAAACTCGAGAAGCAGTTTGCTGAAAAGATTCAGCAAAATGCCAAAGAGATTGAGTGCCTTGCTCGCGAGAATTCTGAACTGGCGACGGCCAAAAGATCCTTGAAGGAACTGAAGGGCTTGAGGGCTGCGGACTCCCTACAGGTTTGGGAGTTCCTGAGCAAAGCCAACGACGCGCTGACACCGATGGGCTTCAGTCCCGTGCGTCCGGATGATCAGGAGCCGGAGCTGGACCTAGCATTGCAGGCGTTGAGCTCGGCGGGTAGCAAACTCTCCGAGGTGGGTGACGTCATCGCGCACCAGTTGGAAGTAGAGGGGTAGTCCCTGGCGAAGAATGTCGCAGAATATGTGCTAACGTGCTACACCAGCCGAGATCCCCAATTCCCTTTGGACCCGGTGCTTGAAGGTCCCGTCGAAGGAGAAGGTGAAGCCACCCGAGCCAACGTGTCGGAGGTTGCTCAGAAGGTCGCCTAGTTCTTCCATAGGGTTTAGGACCATCTCTGTAGCTCCCACTTGTATTCTTTCTTTTTCTTCCCCAATTTTGTAATCCCTTGTCTCCAGATGAATGAAATCCAAATTTTTGTGAATTTCATTTTTTGTCTTCAACACTTTTGTCTTCACTTGGCCCCCTGGTAGATGTACGCAATTTGATTGTGAACATGTACCAAGAGGATATTGTGTTTTGTTGAAGACTCATTTGCTTCGAACTTGTAGAGTGTAGGTCCGAAGTCTTCGATAGTGAAGTCCCCCTGAGGTTGTCGGAGCTCTGAAGCTCCGGTATTGACTACCGTCGGGACTCAGTGGCTCCGGCAATAGTTCCTATCAACGTGTAGATCATCGATAGTTAGACCTCCGGGGTGTCGGAGCTTAGTAGCTCCGACAGTGACCTTTGCCAATACGTAGTTTGTCAGCAGCAGACTCCGTTTGTGGAATCTTCTCACCATCTTTTACTCTTCGTCGACGGTTGCCCCCCTAGCTTTAACGGAGCTTGGTTGCTCCGGTGATGCTCATTTTCAATGTTTAACATCGATTATAAGCCACCTAGGGGGCTCGGAGCTTCGTCAGCTCTGGCTTTTCTCCATCAACGTGGATTCTTTATTTTTTCTGCACACTTAAGCCAAGAAAAATAGTAAAATTCGCTCCTTGCCTATAGCTTCATCGTGGCTTATGATTCTCAAGAAAATTTTCGGTCAAACACGATTCTGAATGCAACCGAATGCATTGCCTTCTTTCTTCCGGATCCAATTGTACTTGGACCTGCCTTACTTCGGCCTACCGGGGTGTAGGTAGAGTGGCGTACTTAGGGTACTTGACCAGGCTAAGTCGATAGCACACTCCGGCCCTAGATTGGCTTGGCGGCATTCAGGCGAGTGGGCCATGAACAATATTTGAATCCAAAAGAATCGACAATACAGCTCGAATCGTATATGAACCGGTCGAACTAAAATTTCTTAAGAATTGCACGTCCTTGTTATAGACAAGAAAGAGAAAAATAAAAAATGTTGAGCCTGTACAAAGTAAATGCACGTGGAGTCTGTTTCACATGAAGATGTCTTTCATTATAGGTCCGGGGTATAGGGGAAACAAGTTCACTCTTAGGGTACGGAACCAGTCTAAGCGTGTTTCATTTCTTGTTTGACCCAGGGTAGCTAGCCACACTTTTAGTCTTGAGACCGTGACAAGCGTTGCATGAACTTTGCAAACCTTCCGGGAAAGGTCTGGCTGTTCTCCCAAAGGAACTACCCGACTTTGTGCAATGATTCTATAACATACACCTCAAGTTACTACAAACTCACCTCCATGATATTAGGTGTAGAACTTACGGAGGTGCTCAATGTTCCAAGGATTTGGGAGAGGTGTCCCATCCTCGGTTGCCAAGCGAACGCTTCCGGGATGGGATACTTTAATCACTCGGAAGGGTCCTTCCCAGTTGGGGGAGAGTTTGTTTAACCCTTCTCTGGATTGTATTCTCCATAGCACCAGATCGCCTTCCTCAAGCTGTCGGTTGTGTACATGCCGCTGATGATAGCGTCGAAGGGCTTGGCGGTATCAGGCATTCCGAACAGCTGCTTGGCACCTTCCCTCTTCAAGGAGGTCTAGGTCTTCACGTCGGAGCTGGTCCTGCGTGGCTTCGTTGAAGGTCCGGACCCGGAGTGACCCCAAGGTGATTTCCGGAGGAAGGATTGCTTCAGCTCCGTACACCAGGAAGAAGGGTGTCTCTCCAGTTGATCGGTTTGGAGTTGTCCTGTTGGCCCATAGAGTGGGCGAAAGCTCTTCAATCCAGTTGGCTCCATGTTTTTTCAAGCGCTCATAGGTGCGCGTTTTGAGTCCTTTCAGGATTTCAGCATTTGCTCTCTCGGCCTGGCCATTGCTTGCTGGGTGAGCTATGGAGGCGTAGCAAACTTGAATGCCGAGGTCTTCGCAATACCCTTGAACTGCAGAGCTTGTGAATTGGATCCCGTTATTAGTAATGATTTTGTTCGGGACTCCAAATCTGCATACGATGGACTGCAAAAAATTGATAGCAGATTGCTTGTTTATTGTCACAACTGGAGTTGCTTCCAGTCACTTGGTGAACTTGTCAATGGCGACATACAGGAACTTGTAACCTCCGACGGCTCTTGGGAAAGGTCCCAAGATGTCCATCCCCCACACGGCGAAGGGCCATGTAGGAGGTATCATTTGTAGAGGGTGAGCCGGTGTGTGAATTTGCTTTGCATGAAATTGGCATGCTTCGCATTTCTTCACCAGCTCAGTTGCATCCTGGAGTGCTGTAGGCCAGTAGAAGCCATGCCGGAAGGCTTTACCGACCAGCGTGTGGGAAGACGCGTGGTTCCCACACTCGCATCCATGCATTTATGTGAGGAGCTTGCAGCCTTCTTCCCTTGAGATGCACCGCATTAGGACGCCGTTGGCACCGCGCCGGTAGAGATCCCCTTCTACCGACGTGTATCTTTTAGCCAATCTGCTATCCGGTCAGCGGATACATCATCGTCAGGAAGGATGATGTCTTTCAAGTAGCTCCGGATCTCCGAGATCCATGCGTCAGAGCTAACTTGAGCATTTGAGTCTTGCGTGCTGGGTCGCTCGGAGCTTCCTGCAGCACCTACGACCCTTGATGGCTGCCATGGTAACAGGGCCATCTGGACCGTCAGCTTCGGGATGTTGATCTCGCCCCCTTCGCTCAGTTCGGCAGGCTGAGTTGTGAGTTTCGACAACCTCCGGACAAAAGTTCCGTCAAGAGCCGGAGCTCCGGTTGACGCTTTCGTCGAGAGTTCGTCGGCTTCAGCGTTGTGGGCACGCTGGACATGGTGGAGATCTAGGACTTCGAAGTCCTTCTGAAGCCTCTGGACTTCAACGAGGTAAGCAGCTAGCTGGAGATTGTTGCAGGAGCATTCACCCTTAACTTGCTTAATGATGAGCTATGAATCTCCCTAGACCAGCAGTTGCTTGACACCGTATGACAGTGCCACCCTTAGTCCGTAGATGAGTACTTCGTATTCCGCCATGTTGTTGGTCGCCTTGAAGTCAAGGTGTACCATGTATTTTACCTTCTCTCTGGTTGGTGCGAGGAGAAGGATTCCAGCTCCGGCCCCCTGCTTTTGCATGGAGCCGTCGAAGTAGAGGGTCCAGTGAGGCTCGATGAAGACCGGAGCCTTGTGTTCCGGCTTCTGCTCACTGGGGCCCCCAGGGTTTGATGGAGAGGGAGTCCATTCCGCCACGAAATCCGATAATGCTTGACTCTTGATTGCTTGCCTTGAAATGAATTCGAGATCGAATTCAGCCAATTCCGCTGCCCACTTTGCAATATTCCTAGTTGAATTGGGATTATGCAAGATTGCTTGAAGTGGGTAAGAAGTCACCACTGAAATCTTGTGAGCTTGGAAGTAATGGCGAAGCTTCCTGGAGGCAATGAGAACTGCATAGAGAAGCTTATGCACCTCTAGGTATCGAGTCTTGGTGTCATGAAGTACTTCACTGATGAAGTACCCTACCTGGCGCGCCAACTGTCGGTGGTTTTGATCCGGCAGATCTCCCGACACTACTAAAGTGTTGGAGGAGTTTGAGGTTCGGTGTGGGCGCGCGGAGATTCAAGAAGGTGATATGTAAAGCGGCGCAGGAGACACAAAGATTTACGTGGTTCGGGCCGCCTGAGCGTAATACCCTACTCCACGGGGTGTGTTGGTGTTGTATTGGATGTATGAGCTCAAAGTGAGTTGAGAGTGTAGAGTCAGCGCGTAGAATCCCCCCCTATGTATCATCGGCCTGTCCTTTTATAGTACAAGGGCAGGCCGTTACAAGTTAGCCTGGCCCAACATGTGGCCACTGCGGTTACTAATATTGATACACATTTGATGCGCTTAATTACCCTTAATAACCGAGTTACAGGCTTTGATAGCACCGTTACTGGTAATTAAGGTCGTCCAATCGTGTGTCATTAATATAGTATTAATGGTACTTAATCGGGTCTTGAAGTCCTTGATTCCCCTTTGAAGATCCGGAGACGTTGTGAAGTCTTCCGGAGGTTGGAGGCTGAAGATCTGACGGTTGGGCACATGGCAGCTCCGGAGCGTACTGTGGGGAACAGATAGGTCCGTTGCCACCTAACACGTGTCAGTTCCGGAGCTTCCCTCGATCTGGGGTTAGGTCCGGGGGTGCCGCTATGGTACATAGCTCGGAGCTTCCCCCTTGTGGGCGGTAGCTCCGGTTTGATAGTACACGTGGCGACCCTGGGACTAACCATGTTGGGGAAGCGGATCCAATTATGTCTGACATGTGTGCCACCGAAGGTCTTCAAATCAAGTAGATGATATTCCCTTGAGATCTTTGCAATCCCAAGGGATATATGGTACCCAGGGTACCGACAGATGTGTTCTCATGCAAGAAGGTCAAGTGGTCGCCTATGCGTCAAGACAATTGAAGAAACATGAGCAGTATTATCCAACACATGATTTGGAACTTGCAGCCATGATACACGCATTGAAAATTTGGAGACACTACATTCTTGGACATAGGTGTGAAATTTATATGGATCACAAGAGTCTTAAGTATATTTTCACACAAACAGATCTGAATTTGAGCCAACAGAGATGGTTGGAGCTCATCAAAGATTATGATTTTGGGATCAACTATCATCCGGGGAAAGCCAATTTAGTGGCTGATGCTTTGAGTAGAAAAGGAGTAAGTAATCAACTCACGGTTCGAGAGTTGCCATCCGAGTTATGTAAGGAGTTCGAACGGTTGAACCTTGGATTCGTAAATGAGATGGAGATGATGGAGTTAAAGCCAACACTAGAGCAAGAAATTCGGGAAGGCCAAACTAAGGATGAGGAAATTCAGGAAATCAAGGAAAGGACCTAAGAGGGGAGAGAATTCAGATTTGATGAGGATGAACATGGTACCCTATAGCTTGGTAAGAGGATTGTTGTGCCTAATGTGAATCATATTTGGGAGACAATAATAAAAGAGGCACATGACTCACCTTACTCAATTCACCTCGGTTGTATGAAGATGTACAAAGACTTGAAGACTTGTTATTGGTGGGATAACATGAAGAAGGACATAGCTGAATACGTAGCATTGTGTGATGTGTGCCAACGAGTCAAGGCGAAACATCAAAGGCCAACTAGACTATTACAACCATTAAAGATTCCAGAATGGAAGTGGGAAGAAATCGGTATGGACTTCATAGTTGGTTTACCACGTACTCAGTCTGGTTATGACTCAATTTGGGTAATTGTGGATCGGTTAACTAAGTCAGCCCACTTTATTCCCGTCAAGACCACCTATAATGGAGAGAAATTGGCGGAACTGTATATGGGAAGAATAGTATGTTTGCATGGAGTTTCGGAGAAGATAGTCTCGGATAGAGGATCACAATTCACTTCCAGATTTTGGCCAAAATTGCATGAAGCTTTGGGAACGAGGATGAATTTTAGTTCAGCATATCACCCTCAAACGAATGGACAAACCGAGAGAACCAATCAGATTTTAGAAGACATGTTAAGAGCTTATGATTTAAAGCATGGGAAAAGTTGGGACAAGAGCTTGGCATATGCAGAATTTTCATACAACAATAGTTACCAAGCAAGCTTCAAAATGTCACCATATGAAGCACTTTATGGAAGGAAGTGTAGGACACCATTGTTCTGGAATGAGACAGGATAGAATCAAGTATTTGGACCCAATGTGTTGCAAGAAGCTGAAAAGCAAGTCTAAATAATTCGTGAAAACTTGAGGGCTGCCCAATCAAGACAAAAAGGCTATGTGGACAATAGGAGACGGAAATTAGTCTTTAAAGTGGGAGATTTTGTTTACCTCAAGGTTTCACCAATGAGAGGTCATAAGAGGTTTAACATAAGAGGCAAGCTAGCACCTCGCTACATTGGACCATTCAAGATTCTGGACAAAAGAGGATAAGTAGCGTATAAGTTGGAGATGCCAGCTCATCTTTCGGATGTCCATGATGTCTTTCATGTTTCCCAGCTCAAGAAGTGCTTGAGAGTACCAGAACAACAAGTGCCAATGGAAGGATTGGAAATAGGGGCAGATTTGACTTATGTCGAACAACCGGTCAAAATCTTGGAAACTAAGGAGAGGGTCACAAGGAACAAGGTTATTAGATGGTGTAAAGTTCAATGGAAGCACCACACAGAAAAAAGAAGCAACGTGGGAATTGGAGGATGATCTCAAGAAGGAATTTCCCTATATTTTCTCTTTCGCGTCAAATCTCGAGGGCGAGATTCATTTTAAGGGGGGTAGGTTTGTAACACCCTCATTTTCATGCATCATGCCCTACATACATTCATATGCATGTTTAACATTAATCCACATCAAGAGGAATGAGTTTAAAACTGATTTGGAACAAAACCGCACTTAAAATGCTGAAAAGTGAGGACTAGTACGATTTCTCTCTGACTTCAAACGGACTTGTCCGTTTTTGCTGCGGACTAGTCCGATTTTGCCTCTGGACACTTTTGGACTTGTCTGATTTGTGTGGACTAGTCTGATATTCCAAGAATCCTTGAAAATTCGCTAAGTCCCTGGACTTTTCCGGACTAGTCCGGTGTTCCAGCGGACTTGTCCGTTTTCCTCTCTGACTAAAGTCGGACTTGTCCGATTTTTGGCCAGACTTGTCCGATTTCTTTCTGACTAACTTCGGACTAGTCCGGTCCTTATCGTACTTGTTCGATATTTCGCGACTCTGAATTGATCTTTCATTTTACAACTTGTTTCTCTGGTTTCACATTAAGTGGGCATAGGGATGTCGTGGCTAACTCTTTTAGAGCCCATGTGGGACTCTAAACCGGCCTCTACTCATCCCAAACTCGAAATCTATCTAACCATAGCCTCCACCTCTATATAAACAACCCACCCCTTGGCTTGACATCTATTTGCCACCTTTCCACCCCACCCAAATCCTAGTTCGTGGAGAGCCACCATCAAGGAGGGAGGAGGAAATCCCAAGCAAGAAGAAGAAGAGGAGGAAACGAAAGAGGATCAAGATCTCCATCAAGTTTCGTTCTTCATCACCAATTCATTTCCAAGTTCATCACCAACCCTAGATCATCAAGATCTAAGTGTTGCCTCCAAGTTTCTTGATTCATTGGAGTCCTAAACACCTGGTATACCTTCTATTTTCTTTTCCTTACATGAATTTGACCCCTAATCTCCAAATTCACGTCGATCTAGAAAACCCTAGTTCGCTAGTTCTGCGAAGTGCGGACTAGTCCGGCCTTCTGCAGACTAGTCCGATTTTGCTGACTAAATTGTGTTGAATTGATTCTAAAAGTAGATCTAATCAAATTCAAACCTGTATAAACTTGTTAAAATCTATTAGAACTAGTTAGTGATCACTTAAAAGCAATCTATTAACAAGTTCTACCTTGCATTTGCATCAATCATGCATATCATGTCATATTGAGTAATATGTGTGCACTCTTTGATTGTGTTTCTTGTCTTGTATGTTTATTGTGCGGATGAGACGGATTTGCGCTAGAAAGTGCCGCGGAGGATCTCCAGCACCAAGAGTTTGAAGTCTTTGATCCTAAACAACCGCAAGAGCAAGGCAAGTGTCATTGAAGCATATTGATCATGTTTTGAAATAAATGTTTTGTTTGCAAAACTGCATGCTTGTGTCAATTTTGATGGGAAATCCAATGATAGGAAGTTTACTAGCTTTGTTTAACCACCCTTGTCACCTGGAATATATGGTAGAGAGTCGAGATGGGCTTTTTACCTTTTTGCTTCGCTTAATTAATTGGTATGGAAGAACAACTAGACTACTTAATTTGATTATGCATTAATGAGATTGTGGTTGACATGAACTGGTTAAATCTGATATGGTAATGGGTGATCTAAGCAAGCCTAGTATGTGGATGGGTTGGATGTTATGGTGGTTTTGCTTGCTTTAGATCAAAGGATCGATTTATGGAGCGACCATCCAGGTTTTACAGTGCCATCACGCGGCCAAGTATGGATGCGGCGTAGCTGATTAATTAGGGCTTTGCCAGTGCTATTTGGACCATTAAGGATGCTCGGGGAAGGGGTAGTCGGATTGGGTTTGTTGATGATTGGTGGGACTACCCTGGGATCCGAATGGCTCAAGAGGGGGCCCTTGGTTGAAGATGTGCTCAGTTGGAGACATCACCATCGGTGAAACCTTAGTGGGGTCTAAATAGGCTAGTAATCCCTTTGTAAAGGCTATTTTGTGATCTCTTGGCCATACACCTACGGAAGTGTGAGACGGCATAATTGAGATTCTATAGTCATCGAAAGGTGATAAAATCACAAACACGTGGGTAAAGCGGTACAACCTCTGCAGAGTGTGTCTAAAACTATCATGATAGTCGTGCTCCCGATTATGAGCAACCTGGACCCTCACATGATTAGAGGGAACTCGGTATTGGGATGGTTATGGTTGGTATTATGGTTATGGATGGTAATGAATTGAATTCTGGTATTGAATATGGATATTGGTATGTGATGATGGATATGGAATATGGACTGGTATTATGATAACTACATGGCTTATGATGGGATTATTTCATATACATGTAATGTATGGCTTTTCAAATGTTTTTAATGTACTTTTCAGCACTCGACCATTATTATATTCGTCATTTGAATCAGCCACATGTCATACTTTTGACACTTGCTGAGTACGACATGTACTCACTCTTGCAATCCCCTCAATAGTTGCAGATCAGGATTGGGAGTTTAATGACGATAATGCAGAGTTCTAGGCCGTGTCTACTATCAGCTTTGCTTGTGGTGTTGATTTGAGCTGCGCTACCCTATCGCTTATGTTGCCTAGCTGTTTAGTTTGCTTATTTAGTTTATTTCTACTGCATTAGTTAAACTTGTCATTAATATTTATTAGAGGATAATATGGTTTGTTTAATAAAATTTGGTTAATTAATCTTGTTTTGTGGTAATTTTCTATATACTCTTTTATGAATGCACTCGTGTATGTGTGTTGAACGTCCTGGGCACACATATGCGTTCACTTGGTTCATTTTTGAAACCGGGTGTCACAGCCCTCTATTTACTCCATAATATATAATCAATTGTATTTGTCGGCTCGTAGGTTGCTGCTTAGATTTCTAATTTTGTTGATCGAACTCACTAAATAAGGAAAAAACAGAATAAGTAGCATAGATGTATAATAGAACATGCTAATTATTATAGATGTTGAACAAACACTTACTGAAAATATTCTTTCACCCCCTCTATATTAACGTACATGTACAACAAAGCAGCCGTCTTGTCATCTGTTTCAGCATCGTAGCTCGTGCCACTACCAACAGTGGTGCCTCTCGTTTGAAAAATGGAGAGGTTGCTATAAGGGGGTGCTTCATCCATATTGTACCGCAATGTGGAAGAATAAACATTGTGTTCTTATGCAAAATAGACACTTGAAAAGTATCCTATCTTCTGAATGGTGTATGCTTCGGTGATGCATCCTTCAACCCTTGCCTGATTGTGAACCATTGGTTTAAGACACCTAAGTGCTCTTTCAACGTGATACATCCACCTTATTGCGCAGGGCCACCCACTTTAGCTTCATATGGAAGATGGATTAGGAGATGTTGTATTGGATTAAAGAACCCTGAAGGGAAAACTTTTCCATCTTACATAAAAGCACTGGTATCTCCCTTTCCAACTTCTCCATCATCTCTCTTGTGATTTCTTTAGCACAAAGCTGTCTATAAAAGTAACTAAGTTCGGCTAACACCTTCCACACCGCATCATCATGGTAGCCCTGAAACATAACCGGTAGAACTCTTTCCATGATTATGTGATAATCATGACTCTTCAACCCTGTGATATTTCCAGTCTTAACATTTATGGCTCGTCTCAGGCTAGCAGCATAACCGTCTTAGAATTTCAAACTTTTCAACCACTCAAAGACAAAAAGAAACACGTGGTTTGCCACCAGCTTCGGAGAGCTCAAGAGTTGGATGGTTACAAACCTCTGCCAAATCCTTACGAGCCTTTATATTGTCTTTTGTTCTGCTCATCATATCCAAGCATGTGCTTATGATGCATTCGCCCATGTTACGTTCCTGATGCATGACATCAATGTTATACATTAGGATTAAGGACTTCACATACGGTAGCTCCCATAGTGCACATATATGAGTCCAATTGTGGTCCTCTCCATAACCAACAAAATATCCAGGACGACCTTCATCTGGCACTAAGTTGTTCAACTGTTCAGCAATCTCTGACCTGTTTAGACATTGCGGTGGTCCTTTTTTGACAATGGTGTCCTTCCTGAAGGCATTTCTCTATTGCCTAAATACGTGATTGTGCGGTAGCCAATGTCTGTGGCAATCAAAGTAGCAAATCTTGCAACCATAATTTAAACAAAAACATTCCATGTTCGAAGCACATATCGGACATGTCAAACGGTCATGAGTGCTCCAGCCATAAACCGTGTAGTAAGCTGGGAAATCATGGATAAACCACAAGTATGTAGCTCGAAGGTTGAATTTCCTTTTTTTGTAATAGTCATACGCTTCGATTCCTGTCCATAATATTTTCAACTCTTCAATCAATGGCTTCAACATCACGTTCAGTCGTGAACCAAGATGATCTGGTCCAAGTACGATAAGGCAAAGGAACATGAACTCGTACTTCATACAAAGATATGGTGGTAAGTTGTACGGAATATTGAACAGGGCCAATAAGAGTTTGGTGTTGCGTTTGTGCTGAACGGTGAAACGCCATCTGTCACCAACCCGATGCAAATAATTCTCGTGTCATTGGCAAAATTTGGATCGAAGCGGTCAAGCGATTTCCATGCCTCACCGTCGGACGGGTGCGCCATCATTTTGTCATTCTCACGTACACCTTCTTTGTGCCACCTTATGTGTCTTTTTTTTTTTTGAGAGAAACAAGCGCTTCAACTTAGGTGTGGCAGGCAAGTAGCAAAGCTACTTCTGGGCGACTTCAGTCATTACTTTTGTACCGTCGTCATTAACAACTTCAACAAATCTCGCTTTATCACATTTTAAACACTTTTTCTTGTTGGCATGCTCTTTTTAAAAAAGCATGCAGTGGTATGGGCACATATCAATCTTCTCATAGTTCATAACAAGACTTGAAATCAATTTCTTAGATTGATACATATCTTTAGGCAATTTATGGGGTTGCGGAAGGACATCGCTGATCAATTTGATGAGGTCGTTGTAGCAGTTATTGGAGAAGAAATACTTAGACTTAATTGCCATAAATCTAGTCATGAAGCTGAGGATACTCACTTTGGTGTGTTCATGCAATGGTTGTTCTGATGTCTCGAGAAGCTCAAAGAACTCCTTTGCCTCCATTGTAGGAGAATCTTCCGTCGATTTAGGATATATGGCTTCAAGCATCTCGTCCATCCTAGCGACCCCAGTGTTATCATCCCCATCTCGACTTTCTATGACTTGAGAAGGTGTCTCGTCGTGAAAAGTCCACAACTCATAATGTTCCATGAAACCATTTCGACACAAGTGGAATGTCAACATCACTTTGTCGAAACACTTCACATTCCAACATTTGATACATGGGCACCGCACCTTGCTGTTGTTTGACAATGAGAAAGCTCATTGTATGAAAGCATCCGTCTTTGTGAACCACTCCTCTGAGTGACTCCCATCATTTTTCGAAGCAGTATACATCCAAGTGCCATCTTCAGCCATGTTTGAGGGTATACCTTCAAAGCAAACAAATCATTATTAGTTTCATTGTTATGTTATGGCACGACCCTACAACTAGGCAGGTAGGTCCTAAACCTACCCAAGAGTGATCGAGCGGGGCGTGCTTTCGACGAGATGCGTGGTCTGGATCCGGACAAAATTTTGGCAGCATAACCCTGTTGTTCTCCACTGCACGCCAGAAAATGGTGCAGAAGAGAACATCCGGGTTATGCCGTCGAAATATCCTCCAGATCCAGATTTGCGTCTCGTCACAAGCCACGCCCCCATGGTCACTCCCAGGCTGTCCAAAAAGGGACAATTCCAAACCTTCACGTCTCACATGCCAATAGCATGTGAGACGTGTTGATCCAAAACAGGTGACGTATTGCTATAGGTTACGTTACTCATTTGCATTTTAAGTCATTGACGAGAGGAAAGAATGATAGAAAGAGAGGGAGACAAGTTGGTCTTAGATGACAATTCCACGTCCGAATCCACCGTCCGCGCAATTGTGGGTGATTGATGTCCGCACCATCGCCGTTCGCTTCCGTGCTGTCTCGACGCATGCGTGTCGTGCCGTGTTGTGTCATACTGTCTATACGGCACGAACACTTTTAATGTGTGTCGTGTCGTGTCAGGTTACGTCAGGCTTGGTCGCCTGGAAAACTATTTAGTTACATATATTAAGTAATCATGCAAAAACATTAAATATCAATAAACAATAAGTACAAATTAATGAACAATATTATAAACTAACTAATAAATGATTATTATAAATAAACAACATAATATATGTAAATCAATGGAGAAGGCTTCAGAGCAGCTGGAGGGCAGTGAAGGGGTGGTGGAGGGACAGTGGAGGGTGCTGGACGGCGGTGGAGTGCGCTAGACGACGATGGAGGGCGGTGGACGGGCAGTGCACGACGGGGAGGGCGATGGACGGGTAGTGGACGGAGGGGAGTTGTGGTGGACGGCGGGGAGGGGCGATGGGTGGTGGGGCGGACAGTGGACGGGCGTTGTACGGGGGGAGGGGTGGTGGACGGCGGCGAGGGGTGGTGGACAGCAGGGAGGGGCGGTGGACGACGGGGAGGGCGGTGGAAGGGCAGTGGACGGCGGGGAGCGGTGGTTGACGGCGGTGGAGGGCTGGTGGAGGAGTGGGAGGAGTGATCGGGGAGGGGGCGGCATGCAGGGGGTGTAGGCGGCAGGGAGGGGTGGTGCAACGTGGGGAGGGGATGGCGAGGAGGGGAGGCGGCGTACCTCGGCTTGTTGGGTCCTTCTCGGTTGATGGCGGCGGCGTGACGGCGGCGCGACGCCGGGGCGACAGTGTGGTGCGGAGTGGCGGCGGAGGCGCAGATCGGCGACGGCTGCGATTCCTCGAAATGAAGACCAAACGGTGCGCAGTCAGGAATAATCCGTAATTGCTCTAATTGACAACGGCCTAAGAAAACCGTCGTCTATTATGGCCTAATAGACAACGGTACTAGGTTAATCGTCGTGAATTAAGGCCTAATTGACGACGGTGGGCTTTAGCTGTCATCTATTACGGCTCGAGTGGGCCCGGTTTCGGTCCATATTGACGACGGGCCTTAATTGACAATGGTCAATTGTCGTCTTTATGTTATAGACGACGGTTGTAGGTTAACCGTCGTCAATTATGAGCTAATTAACGACTGCTAGATTTAGCCTTCGTCAATTATTTAAATGATGATGGCCCCATCATCTATTAGTTTAGCCGTCGTCTATTGTCGCGATTCCTGTAGTGAGAGGAGACGAGTGAGAAAAAGAAGGCTCATCCCTTTTGCACTGCATTAGGATATACATGCATGTATGTGTGGCATATGCCAATTAAGTTCAATACAATGCATGCATGAAATGAACCAGGTATTTCCTCTAGCTAGTCACAAGAAAGTGTTTTCTGATGTGTATAGTCAACATAATCTAGGCTTTTAATCATTGACATCTCTTTTAATATGGGTTTGGAGCTTTTAGAAATGTCATATCTTGATTTGTTTTACATAGTTCTATAGTATATAACTTTGCTGCATTTTTCATATGTTTTATGTTATTCCCTTAGTTTCAGAATAAATAACGCTGGTTATAGTTCAGTTTTAATATGATTAGTGTGTATTTAGTTTGAAACTACTAGTAATTACTATAATAGGTGGTAAAAGGGGATGCGGCTTCCCTCCTCCCATTCCGTCCTCCCATGCATCCTCGCGCTAATGTCTCAAACTTTTATTGGTCCATTCATTAATGCTTAGTTTAACTACTGTACTTTCACAACAAATAAGATGATGACACATCATCGAGAGAATGCATGCGAGTACAAACGGGAGGGAAGCCGTGTCCGGTGAAAGGAGGGTATTAAATGATGGTGTCAACGACTTTCAAAACGACATTTATTTGTGCCCGTAGCAAGTAAGAAAGTTGTGGGCGGGGTTGTAGATTTGAGGCCTGCTGCTTAGCTTCGCAACATTGTGTATCCCATACGGTGATGGTACAGATGACCTGTTCCCATATATATACCTGTTCCCATATATATATATATATATATATATATATTGTCCACTGATTACCTAGCATGATTAAGGGAAAAATATAAATGAGTGTACCAGTATATGACACATGTACATGTTGTATAAATCCACGGTACGTTCATACGTTTGGTGCATGCTAGCTAGTTGCACTGACATGACATTGCACAAGAACGCACAACTGGTATCGCTGGTTGCACATAATCACTGGCGCCGCCCTGCTCACTTGGTTTGTTTGGTTGCTCATCACCTGCATGCGCCTCTGCCTGGTCCGTACGTTTATGATTATTACCTGCTATAACTGGAGCTGCAAATCTAGCCTAATCATACGCGCACCAGCCCACCATACGCATAGGAGTATATTTCTCTACTCCCACATGCGTATATATAAAGGAACGCTGTTGGCCTGGATGCAGAGTGAAGATTTAGGCTTGATTGGGCTAGGTTGCATGAAACACCGTGTCGGCGAGGAACGTGCCAACAAACTTCCCTCTGGGCGCTGTGCGACGACGTGAGAAGCTAGCTAGCTGCAGCTATAGGGCGTCGTGCTGAAATGGCAGCAGCGGCTAGGGCTCAGCTCTATAGTTACCTGGAGCAGCTGGGACGACGACAAGACTTGACAGGCAATTGGAGGAGCTGGGGGTTATATCTACCCGTGTCCGTTGTAAACTGAGCGCTTCCGCTGAGCTATCGTCGTATCGCGAGCCGCGCCACGATCAACTGCATCAGGTCAAACGTGTGAGAACGCATGCACACATTTACGTATTTTACTACGCAGCCTAGCGTATGTCAATGTATGGTGCCTCATCTGTCTCTCCCACTTGTGCATGCAGCGTGCACGATGATTGTTCTGCGTGACGACCTGCACTGTGCGTGTATGAACCTGTCTGGCGCATGCATGCGTGAATGACATGTTGGTTGTGTTTGCAGCGCTGAATCTCGCCAGTTTCTACTGCTACAATGGATTGAGATAGATCTGTCATGGTCACATCCTAGCAGCAGTTCAGCACTCGATCGAGCAATCATGTTTTTGTTATCTTTTATATTCTTTCTTTACTAAATGGCGCAGGAATTACTGCTCGCCATGCATCTCGTAAGTTTCAACGACCTACTTTCTATATATGTAACCAAGGTGTTCCTAGTACCAGTAATTCTGTTACAGTAATCACCACCACCACCATCAGTTCCAAACTTCCAGTATCCAGCAGCTGTCTGCCTTGATGAGCCCCATCGACCGTGGCAACTCAATGGCAACGGTGAGAGAGAGAGAAAGAGGATCTAAAACAAAGCTGTAAAAAGAAGCTTTTGTAATATGACCTGATCTGACGGATGGGATAGAACCGGTGGATCGGACTGGACGGCTGCTGATCGGCCACGTACATTGCTGGTACCCCCGGCCCGCGGCTTTGGGTCACCCATCAGGCCATCACCCTGCCTTCACGATTCCCCACAAATCAAAACGAGCACAGGAAGAGCATCCTTGTCTCTGCTCTCCTGCTGCACTGCACGCCCTCATTCTTTTATGGACGTCACCGATCCATGCCACGAAAATGCATTGCAGCCACGAGATCTCAGCTCAGCTCGGCTATCCCTTTTTGTCATGTGCCTTCGCTTCTTACTTTTCCGCGTTCTCAACTCACTCGTCGTTTTTATCCAGATTCTGAGTTGATTTATCTGTAGATTTTGCAGCATTACAGAAAACGCGATCATTTGCGACGGCATACGTTAGTTGCGACGGCCGGCCGTCGCAAATAAGATAATTTGCAACGGCCCGCCTGTAGCCGTCGCAAAACGTGTGGTCATCGCAAATAACGTCCTATTTGCGACAGCTGCTGACGACACAAATAGTCCTTACTTGCGACGGTCAACCCTAGGACCGTCGCAGATTAAAGAGCTGTCGCAAATAGAAGGTTATTTGCGATAACCAGAAAAAAGACCGTCGCAAATAACGTTAATTTGCGACGGCCTAACCCCGAACCATCGCAATTAAGGGAGCCGTCGCAAATAAATGACTATAACCTGCCCCATCGGCCCCCGATACTCACTCACTCTCACACAATGCCGCCCATACACGCGCCGCCGCCATCGCCGCCGCCGCCTCCTCTATGAGTTCCCCCTCCCCTCCCTCTCCATGGTTGACACCCCTCCTCCATGGCCGGCCTCCTACCTCCATGGCCGCCCCCTCCCTCTCCATGGTCTTGCCCCTCCCCCCTCCACGGCCTCCCTCCTCCATGGCCCCCCCTCTCCCTCCTAGCCGCCCCCTCCCCTTTTCATGGCTGCCCCCCCCCCCCCCCCTCCATGGCCGGCCGTCCTCCCCCTCCATGGCCTCCCCCTCCCCCCTCCATGGCCTCCCTCTCCATGGACGGCCTCCCTCCTCCATGGTCGCCCCCTCCTCCATGGCCGCCCCCTCCTCTCCCTCCATTTTGAATTTTGAGCACAAACTTTTGCTTAATGTGTTTAATTAGTTAGGTTAATTGGTGATTAGTTGATTAGAAGATTGAATTGTGTAAATCGTTGGTTAAATTGATGATTAGTTGATTGAATTGTGTAATTCGTAGATTAAATTATTGATTAGTTGAAGAATTGTTATATTAAATTGATAATTCTTATGTCTATGTTAATCATGCTTAGCTAGGTTTAGGTTTAATTATGTTTAGGTTTATTGATGCCTAGGTTCAACTTTTTGTTAATTGAGATTAAGTTTGCTAAGCTAGGTTTAAGTCAATGCTTATGTCTATGTTTATGATAAAATTGTTTATGTTTAGGTTTATGTTATTAATTGATATGTTATAATTTAATAATCATTATGTTTACGTTTAATTGAATTGCTTGTTTTTTAGATTATGGTTTTAATTTTTCATTTGATTGCTTGAGTGTTACTATATGTACAAAAATGGGATTCGGGTCGGCTTGCCCCGACACAATCTATTTAGGGCCCGACAAGGCCCATTTAGTTAGAAGTTGAAGTATACGTCTAAACGGACACAGAGACGAACAACGACGGTGCAGACGGCAAGCACCCGCGCGTGAGGATGGCAGACCTCGACGGACCCACTTCCTCTCTCTCTCTCTCTCTCTCTCCCTCTCCCTCTCCCTCTCTCTCTCTCTCTCGTTCTATCCTCCTCTCTCGTCTTGAAGAGTTGCAGCCCCCGGCGAGCGGCTGACATATGTACGACAGCTATAACCGTATAGTTGTCCCCCTTTTTACTTGAAGAACTGCACCGGATAGGGGGGTGTAGTGTTAAATAGGCGGTGTTATGCTACCAAAATTTTAGTATCTATGGCCCTCGCAAATTAAATAACCATCGCAAATAGGAGGTTATTTGCGATGGCCAAAAAAAGAACTGTGCGTGAGGATGGCAGACCTCGATAGACCCACTTCACTGTCTCTCTCTCGTTCTTTGCTCCTCTCTCATCTTGAAGGCCTTCAGCCCCCGGCGAGCGGCTGACATACGTATGACGGCTATAACCTTACAGTCGTCCCCCTTTTTACTTTAGGAATTGCACAGGATAGGGGGTGTAGTGTTAAATAGGCGGTGTTATGCTGTCAAAATTTTAGGACCTATCCTGCATCCATTAACGATAATTTCTTTCACTTTAAACTGCAGAGTCAAACATGGGTGAAGAATGCAGTTGGATGTATACTGGTTGGAAGAGCAGAACTAGTAGTCACTCGGATGAGTGGTACATCAAGTTAGATAAATTTTTGGATCCAACATTTTTGTTGTCAACGGATGATAAGGTGCGCTGCCCATGTACAAAATGCCGGAACACCAAGTTTTTTAACAGAGTGGAAATTTCATTTCACTTATGTTGAAACGGTTTCACGCCACATTATGAGGTGTGGACCTTCCACGGCGAGACTAAATCTCGAGTCGTAGAAGAAGTGGATGAGGATGATGATATAATAGGGGTTGATAGGATGGATGAGATGCTAGAAGCTCTGTAAGCGGAGGATCCTCTTACAAATGAGGCAGAGGAGTTCTTCGAGGAGCTCAAGAAATCACAACAGCCACTGCATGAACACACGGCTATGACCGTCCTTGCTTTCTTGACCAGATTTATGACAATTATGTCTAAGTACCTTTTTTCCATCAATTGCTACAATGATCTCGTGAAATTGATCTTCGATATTTTTCCACAACCTCACAAAGCGCCTAACGATATGTATCAGTCAAAGATCAAGATATATGGTCTCGGTATGAACTATAAGAAAATTGATGTGTGCCTAGACAACTACATGTTATTCTGGAAAGAGCACACCAACGATAACATGTGCTTGAAATATGGTAAACCGAGGTATGTCAAAGTTGTTAATGACGATGGTGATAATGTGATGACAGATGTCGCACATAAGCAGCTTCATTACTTGCCTGTGATACCTCAATTGAAGCGGTTGTTTTTTTTTTAAAATAACCGCAAGACACATGAGATGGCACAAAGAAGGTAAACACGAGAACAAATAATTCTTGACGCATCCGTCCGTCGGTGATGCATGGAAGGCACTAGACTGTTTTGATTCAGATTTTTCTCGTGATGCGAGAAATGTTCGCATCGGATTAGCGACACATGGATTCTCACCGTTCAGTACAAACGCCACGTCATACTCCTGTTGGCCCGTCTTTGCCATTCCGTACAATCTGCCACCGGCTCTTTGTACGAAGAACGAGTTCATGTTTCTCAACCTCATTGTAAATGGACCTGATCATCCCGGGTCACATCTCAACGTGATGTTGAAACTGCCAATCGAGGAATTGAAAGTGTTGTGGATAAGAGTCGAAGCGTACGACAGTTACAAGAAGCGGAAATTCAACCTTCGAGCTGCTTATTTGTGGTCCGTCCATGATTTGTCGGCATACACCATGTTTTCCAGATGGAGCACTTACAGTTGTCTGACATGTCCGGTATGTGCTTCGGACACGGATTGCTTTCGACTAACTCATGGAGACAAAATACCTTACTTCGATTGTCACAAACGTTGACTGCATTCGAATCACATATTTAGGCAATATAGGCATGTCTTTAGGAAGAACACCATTGTCACTAAAGGACCACCGAAACGCCTCAACGGGTCAGAAATTTCTGATATGTTGGACAAACTGGTGCCAGATGAAGGTTGTCCTCGATATTTCGTAGGTTATGAAGAGGAACACAATTGAACTCACATATGTGGACTTTGAGAGCTACCGTATGTGAAGTCATTGATTCTAATGCACAACATTGATGTAATGCATCAGGAGCGTAACATGAACGAAAGTATCATAAGAACTTGCATGGATATGTCTGGCAAAATGAAAGACAATATAAAAGCTAGACTAGATTTGGCAGACATTTGTCATCGTCCAACTCTTGAAATCTCTGAAAGTAGTGGTAAACCACGTGCTTCTTTCTGTCTTCAATCTAAAGAAAATAAAGAAGTCATGAAATGGTTAAAAACTTTGAAATTTCCAGATGGTTATGCAGCTAGCCTGAAATGAGCCATGAATGTGAACACAGGAAACCTCACTAGGTTGAAGTGTCATGATTATCACATTATAATGGAAAGACTCTTACCTGTTATGTTTTAGGGATATCTAGATGATGCGGTGTAGAAGGTTTTAGCCGAGCTCAGCTATTTCTATAGACAACTTTGTGCTAAAGAAATCAAGATAGGGATGATAGATAAGTTAGAGAAGGATATACCCATACTTTTATGTAACATGGAATTTTTTTTTCCACTGGGTTTCTTCAATCCAATGCAACATCTGTTTATCCATCTTCCATTCGAAGCTAAAGTTGGTGATCCTGTGCAATACAGGTGGATGTATCACATTGAATGAGCGCTACAATATCTGAAACCAATGGTTGGCAACAAGGCAAGGGTGGAAGGGTGCATCGTTGAAGCATAAGCTCTTAAGAAAGTAGGATAATTTTCAAGTGTCTACTTTGCAGAAGAAAACAATGTCAACACTTCGGCAATGCGGTACAATGTGGATGAAGCACCCCTTTTAAGCGACCTCTCCATTTTTCAAACGAGAGGTACTACCGTTGGTAGCTACACGACCTACGTGCTACCCGAACGTGACAGGACTGTTGCTTTACTCTACATGTACGCAAATATAGATGGCATGCAGGAATATTTCTAGTATGTGTTTGTCCTATATTTATGCTAATCGACATATTTTGCTACACATGTATTCTAAAAGATGGTTTTTCACGTTCAGCGAGTTCCACAGACAATGTTGGCCACATAGGCATAAACCTACGACCAAACAAGTAGAAGGGATGCGAAAATAAGGAATAAATGGAGGGTCGGGTTTCCTATCCTAGTTTCGAGATTATGTAATACTCTCTCATCTTCTATATATTATAAGTTACTATTATTAAAGAAGTATTATATTAACTTACGATCATTTTTGACAGTGTCAGACTCACAATGCCCATATAGATTTGTGGCAGCTATCTTATGGATTGGTGAATGTTAGAATCTATGATCGATATGACGTAAATGGCTTTCGATTCCGTACAACTCATTTTGAAGCTCTTCGTCCTCTCGCGACAACATCAAATTCTGGTATTGTGACGAGAGCAATTGACACTCAACGGAATGTAACCAATTATTATAGGATCATTAATAAAATCCATGAATTTACTTTTATCAGATAAGACCCTTCGAGTTGTCTTATTTGACTGCAACTGGTTTGATGGCACTCATGAAACTCGAGAAAACCAATTTGGAATGGTGGAAGTGAAACATAAGGACCGAAATGAGGTTATGATACATTTGTTCTTCCACATCAAGTGGAGCAAGTGTATTATCTACCTTATCCATGCACGGAGCTCATTGCTTGATGGGTGGTATATAAGGTGAATCCTCGTGAGCGGTTATATACTCCTGGGGATGATTGTTACCATGATAGTGAAGACGTTGAAGAAGTGTACCAAGAAGAAGAGTTGTCAGACACTTTTATCGTCGAGCTTGGTGCAGAACTCGATGAATTAGTTGGAGATGTTGAATATGTAGAGACAAATGTTATGCATAAACCAAAATTAGAACAGACCACGATGGAAGATCGTTGTGCTGGTTTAAGGAGTAGGGCACATGATAATGATGTTGATGAATTTTGAAAGTGATTACATGTAACATTTTCTTGAAGATAGTAACATGAATTTTGTATATCTTATTTGCATATTTACTGATAATCTGTTAAAACAGGATGGCATCAAAGAAGGGTAAGAAGGTGCTGCCGATGAGGGCGTTCTACCCCTCTAGACCTGAGGACGCTTTCGCTGGTGCCTCATTGACTGGGAGCAGACGCTCTCAGCTGCTGGGGCACGTTATGAGCAGCTCTAGGGCTTTGTCACAGGTAAATTTCACTCGTCTTTGACATATTATTCAAATTCAATTTCCAATTAAACTTACTTGTGAACCATTTGAATGTTGTAGTCCTCACCGACTAACTCAGAGGCTACGGCGCCAGTTGAGCTTAGCTATCCTTTGGTGAGCCAACCCTCGGCCAGCCAGCCCTCGGTTGGCGAGCCTTTTGTTCCTGAGCCCTTTGGATCGGCTGGTGACAAGCCTTCTGGGTCACCTGACGTGGCACCCGAGCAGACGCGGAGTACGAGGAGGACTCACTTTTTTAGTCCTTTTGGGGTCCCTTCACAAAGGATCGTGATTCGTCCGGTCGGAGACAAGTAATGAAATCATAGTATTCAATTCTGGTTTCTTTTGGTTACTTAAGTAATGAATAAATAAATATCTTATAGGGTTTGGTACGACGTGTCTTTCACTGGTGAGAGACACCAAAGACCGGTGAACGGTGTCCTCGTGTCCTTAGTGTGTTTGCACTATCCCGGGGTCATCGACGGGGTGCCTGCTCTTTTGCGGGAGGACTATGCACGCGTCCATCACCAGGAACACGACAATCTTCAGGAGGCCGTATGGGCCGTTTTATGGTAACTATGTTAAATAAAGTTTCTAAGTTTTAACTCTTAAACTCTTTTAATAAATATATCTTCAATATATTCTTTATAATAGGCAAGGTATATTTTAGAGGACCCGAACGACCCTCACATGTTTGAGGATGCAAGGAGAGTGTTTCACTACAACGCTGCCAAGGCGCTTCGACAAGCTTTGTCAAACGCTCATGTTCAAATTATCAATGAGCACTTGAAGGTGAACCAGCACCACATGCTACACTTACGACAAGAGAGCGAGAGGCACCTGACAAAGGAGTACACGCAGGTACGTGGGGTGTAGTAAATATTTTTTTTGATAATTTCCTCAATTGTATTTTTAACGACCTACAACTATGTGTAGGGCCACGTGAGCTAGTTGCAGGGTCGGTCCAATGCATATCGGGCCCTTTGTTGGTACTGGGATATGATGAGTAGGTTTAGGCCCGATCTTCCGAAAGGTATGTCGATTGGGGTGGAGAACTCGACGTTGATGATCCGTGGCACTCGAGCGGTTCGAGTACCCCTGCAATCACTACACCACGGCTCCGTTGGTTATCAACCGTGCTGCACACGCTTGACCTCGCCAAGAAGGCTAATCCCTGCAAGTGCAACCGAGAACACGAGCAAGAACGTAGAAGACACGATCGGAAATCATGAAGTTGGGGTCTCACAAACCGTAGAACGGCGATTTTATTGATCTAAGCAAAACCCACCGAATATGACCGGCAGCTGCAGTATTTATAGGCTAGGGTTCGACCAAAACACGATTAGACGTGTCCCTAATGGACTCTTACTGGATACAAGGCCCAAAGGCCCGATTCGGTGGCGCAGCACCGGACAGAAATCTGGACTCGACTTGTTTCGACGATTCTCAATGACTCCGGAGTAATTTTGAGGTGGGACCAGAACCAGTGGAAAGTTTATCTTCTCCTTCCGTGCATATGTAGAACGTCGAAAACGGAGTCCGTATGCCTCCTGGGCGTCTGTTTTAAGGTGGACTGCTCCTGGACTCCGAGTTGAACTCGAGTCCGAGTTGTAAACTGTTTCCATCTACTTGTGGACGTCCCAGGTGGTTCTCCACGCTCCCAAGGCCTCCTTCCTTCACTTGTTGATCTTCTCCATTATTCCTAATAACAATTAAATCATCACATAGCAATCTATTCTCAAACTCACATGCAAAAGAAGTTAAGAACGAATTCACCTGCTGATTTAATAACCGTGCCCGTGCTCTTGTGATTGGTCCTTGCAGTTCAATGCGCATCTCCGCTATTGTGATGTCCTCATCATCCTCCCCCTCTTGAATTGGAGTCGTCCTCGACTCAAGTTCATCTTCTTCTCCCATGTACGGTCGCAAATCTGAAATGTTAAATGTAGGACTAACCCCAAAATCGGGAGACAATTCAAGCTTATATGCATTATCATTAATCTTTTCAACGATCTTAAAAGGACCAGCAGCTCGTGGCATAAGTTTAGATTTTCTAAAGTCGGGAAATCGCTCTTTTCTCAAATGTAACCACACCAAATCGCCCGGTTCAAGTTTTACTTCTTTTCTACCTTTACTACCTGCAATCCTATACTTCTCATTCATCATTTCAATATTTTTCTTTGTAGTTTCATGCATCTTAAGAATGAATTCAGATCATTGTGTAGCATCCAAATTTATAGTTTCAGAAGGAGGCAAAGGTAGTAAATCAATAGGAGCACGGGGATTGAAACCATACACTACCTGGAATGGACTTACCTTTGTCGTGGAGTGAACGGATCTGTTGTAAGCAAATTCTATATGTGATAAACACTCCTCCCACAACTTCAAATTTGTTTTCAAGACAGCCCGCAACATAGTGGATAAAGTACGATTAACTACCTTGGTCTGTCCATCCGTTTGTGGGTGACATGTAGTTGAAAACAGCAACTTGGTTCCCAATTTATACCACAAAGTTCTCCAAAAATGACTTAAAAATTTTGCATCACGATCAGAAACAATGGTATTTGGCACACCATGTAAACGAACAATTTCCGTCATAAATAAATCTGCAATGTGTGAGGCATTATCATTCTTATGACAAGGTATAAAGTGTGCCATTTTGGAAAAACGATCAACAACTACAAAAATACTATCCCTCCCCCTCTTAGTCCTAGGCAATCCCAAAACAAAGTCCATAGAAATATCCTCCCAAGGTACACTAGGAACAGGAAGAGGCATATAAAGACCATGTGGGTTAAGGCGAGACTTAGCTTTGTTGCAAGTAGTGCATCGTGACACGTAGCGCTCGACATCACGCCTCATCTTTGGCCAAAAGAAGTGTGTGGACAGCACGTCTTCAGTTTTCTTCACTCCAAAATGTCCCATCAAACCTCCTCCATGTGCTTCATGCAAAAGCAATAGACGAACGGAGCTAGCTGGAACGCATAGCTTGTTAGCACGATAGAGGAGACCCTCTCGCAGCACATATTTATTCCAAGTTCTTCCTTCTCTACAATTTTCAAAAGCATCTTTGAAGTCCAAATCAGTAGGATATAATGCTTTAATTGTTTTCAAACCAAAGATTTTATGATCAAGTTGGGACAGCATGGTATAACGCCTAGATAATGCATCGGCAATGATATTTTCCTTCCCTTTCTTATGCTTAATGATGTATGGAAACGACTCTATGAACTCAATCCATTTAGCATGTCGTTTATTCAGATTGGTTTGACACTTAAGATACTTCAATGATTCATGATCGGAATGTATGAAAAACTCCTTAGAACAAAGATAATGTTGCCAAGTTTGTAATACACGTACTAAGGCATACAATTCCTTATCATAAGTGGAATAATTCAGAGAAGGACCATGAAGTTTTTCACTAAATAAAGCAACGGGTTTACCTCCTTTTATGAGAACGCCTCCAATACCAATGTCGCTTGCATCGCATTCTAGCTCAAAGGTCTTGTCAAAATCAGGAAGTTGTAGTAATGGTGCTTGTGTAAGCTTCGATTTGAGAGCATCAAAAGCTTGTTGCTGCTGTTCGGCCCATCGAAATGGAACTCCCTTCTTCGTTAGCTCATGTAGAGGTGCTGCAATGGTGCTGAAATCCCGCACAAAGCACCGATAAAATCCTGCAAGACCAAGAAAACTACGAACCTGTGTGACGGTAGTTGGGGCTGGCCAGCTGGTGATTGCTTCAATTTTTTCCTCATCCATCTCAATTCCCTGCGAGGAAACGACATAGCCAAGAAACGAGACACAATTGGTGCAAAAAACGCACTTTTCGATGTTACCAAACAAATGTGCATCTCTCAAAACAGTAAAAATAACACGTAAATGATCAAGATGTTCATCATATGACTTGCTGTAAATGAGGATATCATCGAAGTAAACCACCACAAATTGTCCAATGAAAGCACGTAAAACCTCGTTCATTAATCGCATAAAGGTGTTGGGTGCATTAGTTAAACCAAAAGGCATGACTAACCACTCATAAAGTCCAAACATGGTTTTAAATGCAGTTTTCCATTCATCTCCTAGTGCCATTCTAATTTGGTGGTAACCACTACGCAAGTCAATTTTTGTGAAGATGATAGCACCACTCAATTCATCAAGCATGTCATCTAATCGAGGAATAGGATAACGATATCGAATGGTGATGTTATTAATCACTCGACAATCAACACACATGCACCAACTACCATCTTTCTTAGGAACCAAAATAACAGGAATGGAACAAGGGCTAAGGCTTTCACGAATGTACCCGCGGTCCAAAAGATCTTGGACTTGTCACTGAATTTCCTTAGTTTCTTGTGGATTCGCCCTGTATGCTGCACGATTTGGCAAACTTGCTCCTGGAATCAAATCGATATTGTGTTCAATGACTCTCATCGGTGGTAAACCAGGGGGTATCTCGGAGGGAAACACATCCTCAAACTCCTGCAAAAGGTTAGCAACAGCAGGGGGCAATGCAATAGACAATTCATGAAGTGAAAACATGGCTTGTTTGCAAACTAAAGCATAGCACATCCCCTTAGCATCGAATAAATCAACAAGTTCAGATTTAGTTGCGAGCAATGATGGTGATTTTAACTTAATAACTTGCTGTTTTTCAGATTCTAATTTAGTTGCTTTGCCCTCACGAATTTTACTTTTCTCAAAATGCACAATTTCAGCAGGAGTCATGGGGAGCAAAGTGATTTTCTTTCCCTATGCATGAGAGTATATTTATTGGTTCTACCATGATGAATAGTATCTGTATCAAATTCCCAAGGACGACCCAATAAAAGAGAACAAGCATCCATAGGAACAACATCAAAATCAGCAAAATCATGGTATGAACCAATTGAAAAATGGATTCTCGCTATTTGTGTTACCCGAACCTTACCGCTGTTGTTGAACCATTGAATGTGGTACGGATGAGGGTGTGCTCTTGTTGTCAAACCGAGTTTCTTGACGACGTCCGTGTTTACCAAGTTATTGCAGCTACCTCCATCAATTATAGTGTGTACACGACAGTCCTTGATGACGAGAAACATGTGGAAGAGGTTGTGTCGTTGTAGCTTGTCGTCGGTCTCCACTTTGGAGCTCAAGGCACGCTGCACAATGATGCTCCTATAGTTCTCCGTCGCCGCTGTACCAAGTACCTCTTCTTCGGTGTGTTCGTCATTTGGATCTGTAAAGTCAGTAGCAAGAGAATATTCATCTTCAACATCCGAAGTACTATCATACCCGCCATCGTCGCGTGCTATGTATGCTCGTTTTCTCGGGCAATCTCTCATCATATGACCAAGTCCCTGGCA
Organism: Tuctoria greenei; assembly: GCA_036927565.1. Taxonomy (NCBI): domain Eukaryota; kingdom Viridiplantae; phylum Streptophyta; class Magnoliopsida; order Poales; family Poaceae; genus Tuctoria; species Tuctoria greenei. The sequence continues at coordinate 216,417,980 of JAYESD010000003.1, read as the reverse complement.
GCGGTGACACTTAATGTCGGAAGTACGACCCGTAGAAGGAGTGAACAACGAAGGCTTGAATGATATCGCCTTGCTGCCTTCCGGCACGCGAGAAGGTGGAGAAGTAGGTATAGTTCGTTGGCCGCCATTGGGTGGTGTAGTCGCTGCACGGGGGGCCGAAGATGGTGCTGTTTTGGATGGTGTAGTTGCTGCACGCGGCGTGAAGTTGCTCCTCGTGCGTTGTTGCTGTTGTTGTCGGCCCTGCAATTCTTTTTTTCTGCCAACATAGCAAGCTGAAACAATCTGTTAACAGTATCATATTCTTTGTAATCAACAATGTCCTGAATTTCATGCCTCAACCCCCCATAAAAACGAGCTATTTTATCATCCATGTCCTATACTACCCCACAACGCAGCATACCCTTTTGTAACTCTTGATAATACTCCTCTACGGACATGTTACCTTGGTCTAAACGCTGCAATTTTTTGCGAAGGTCCCGCTGAAAAGATTGAGGAACAAATCGAACACGCATAGCTTCCTTTAATCTATCCCATGTTGGAGGATCAGTTCTAGTTTTAACAAGTTCATTCCACCATATGATAGCAAAGTCCTTAAACTCACTAGTGGCTTGACGAACTCTATGTTGTTCAGGAACAAGATGGGAATTAAATTTTTGCTCTACTGTCATCTCCCAATCAAGATAAGTCTCAGCATCATAAGAACCAGAAAAAGAGGGTATAGTAAATTTCACTTTAGCAAAAGGATCATCAGGAGAGCGATTATAATTGTTATGATTATTACCTCCCATACCTCGACGATAAAGTGTTAGTCTTGGCTAATTATTGTGATCTTCCAGTTCATCATAAGCATTGTCTTCTTGTCTTCCAGCGAGAGGCAACCGAGCCTCACAAGTATTCATCCGAAGAGCAAGGTCATCCAGTTGGCGAGTCAAGTTCGCCAATGACTCCTCCGTTGTTGCGTTGTATTTGGCGAACATATCCGTCATGGTCTTCATCATATCACGTAACTCAGCATGTTGAACACATTCGTCATTATTTTCTTCTCCTGCCATTGTTAGTAGGAAACAAAAGACAACAAAAAAATGTTATCCCTATCAACTACAGTGACAATGTGGAAGGTGGAAGAAAACAATCTCTCTCGCTCAAGCGTCTTACCACGCTCTTACAAGTGTTCTTACCGACACAGCAGGTGGTGTGGACGGTGAGATGAACCAATGAAGCGTGGGGTGATTGCAAAGGTACATGTTATGCTCAAGAGAAAGGTGGAGCTTGGATGGCACAATATGGTGGCTAATAAGCAGAAAATCGTTAACAGCTAAACAAAGTTGAATAAGTATTCAATGTAGGAAACTGTTGCTGGTCAACTGAGTGCCCTAGAGCCTAGCACAACACAAGGAATTATCAAGGCAAAAGAAAGACAGAATGATATAACCAAACAAACAGCACCAAGTGGTATAGGCCAATTGCTTTAATATGTGTGCTCTTCACTATTTTTTTCTTTTTTGTAATATTTTTTTGATATTTTTTCTTTACTCGGTAGCACAAATATAGGAAGCACACAAATTTGCAGCTCAATTGGATGTAATATGCGGCCTATAGAAAATCAAGAATATTCTTTAAAATTCGCGCTGAAACTTCGGAGGCCGGATAGCCTATCCTCCGAGGGGAATTTGGGCAATCTAATTTCGCCGAATGCGGCTATGCCGCGGAAAATCAGATGCGAAATTTCGCGTAGATGAATTTGAAAAAAAAAATTCGCCCGATTTCAAGTTCGTATGCAAAAGTTATGGCCGTTTTAAGGTAGGCTATCCGAGTTACGATTTTTTAGATGTTGATTCCAACTCGGTTTGAGAACAGAACTCGCAATCGGATACGAAAACGATCGGGAATTTTCACAGCAACTAATGGGGTGGTGTGTGATGATTTAAGGATGAATGGCACAAAGATTTGTCACCTAATCTAGGGCTGGCGATGCGGGAGTTCACGCAAGGCGGCTAGCTAGGGCAAACCGAAGAACGTGGCAGATCGGTTTGTTATTTAGGGATTGTGGAATAGGTGTCGAATAGGTTTTTCACGTTCAGCGAGTTCCACAGACAATGTTGGCCACATAGGCATAAACCTACGACCAAACAAGTAGAAGGGATGCGAAAATAAGGAATAAATGGAGGGTCGAGTTTCCTATCCTGGTTTCGAGATTATGTAATACTCTCTCATCTTCTATATATTATAAGTTACTATTATTAAAGAAGTATTATTTTAACTTACGATCATTTTTGACAGTGTCGGACTCACAATGCCCATATAGATTTGTGGCAGCTATCTTATGGATTGGTGAATGTTAGAATCTATGGTCGATATGACATAAATGGCTTTCGATTGCGTACAACTCATTTTGAAGCTCTTCGTCCTCTCGCGACAACATCAAATTCTGGTATTGTGACGAGAGCAATTGACACTCAACGGAATGTAACCAATTATTATAGGATCATTAATAAAATCCATGAATTTACTTTTATCAGATAAGACCCTTCGAGTTGTCTTCTTTGACTGCAACTGGTTTGATGGCACTCATGAAACTCGAGAAAACCAATTTGGAATGGTGGAAGTGAAACATAAGGACCAAAATGAGGTTACGATACATTTGTTCTTCCACATCAAGTGGAGCAAGTGTATTATCTACCTTATCCATGCACGGAGCTCATTGCTTGATGGGTGGTATATAAGGTGAATCCTCGTGAGCGGTTATATACTCCTGGGGATGATTGTTACCATGATAGTGAAGACGTTGAAGAAGTGTACCAAGAAGAAGAGTTGTCAGACACTTTTATCGTCGAGCTTGGTGCAGAACTTGATGAATTAGTTGGAGATGTTGAATATGTAGAGACAAATGTTATGCATAAACCAAAATTAGAACAGACCACGATGGAAGATCGTTGTGCTGGTTTAAGGAGTAGGGCACATGATAATGATGTTGATGAATTTTGAAAGTGATTACATGTAACATTTTCTTGAAGATAGTAACATGAATTTTGTATATTTTATTTGCATATTTACTGATAATCTGTTAAAACAGGATGGCGTCAAAGAAGGGTAAGAAGGTGCTGCCGATGAGGGCGTTCTACCCCTCTAGACCTGAGGACGCTTTCGCTGGTGCCTCATTGACCGGGAGCAGACGCTCTCAGTTGCTGGGGCATGTTATGACCAGCTCTAGGGCTTTGTCACAGGTAAATTTCACTCGTCTTTGACATATTATTCAAATTCAATATCCAATTAAACTTACTTGTGAACCATTTGAATGTTGTAGTCCTCATTGACTAACTCAGAGGCTACGGCGCCAGTTGAGCTTAGCTATCCTTTGGTGAGCCAACCCTCGGCCAGCCAGCCCTCGGTTGGCAAGCCTTTTGTTCCTGAGCCCTTTGGATCGGCTGGTGACAAGCCTTCTAGGTCACCTGACGTGGCACCCGAGCAGACGCGGAGGACGAGGAGGACTCGCTTTTTTAGTCCTTTTGTGGTCCCTTCACAAAGGATCGTGATTCGTCCGGTCGGAGACAAGTAATGAAATCGTAGTATTCAATTCTGGTTTCTTTTGGTTACTTAAGTAATGAATAAATAAATATCTTACAGGGTTTGGTACGACTTGTCTTTCACTGGTGAGAAACACCAAAGACCGGTGAACGGTGTCCTCGAGTCCTTAGTGTGTTTGCACTATCCCGAGGTCATCGACGGGGTGCCTGCTCTTTCGCGGGAGGACTATGCACGCGTCCATCACCAGGAACACGACAATATTCAGGAGGCCGTATGGGCCGATTTTATGGTAACTATGTTAAATAAAGTTTCTAAGTTTTAACTCTTAAACTCTTTTAATAAATATCTCTTCAATATATTCTTTATTATAGGCAAGGTATATTTTAGAGGACCCGAACGACCCTCACATGTTTGAGGATGCAAGGAGAGTGTTTCACTACAATGCTGCCAAGGCGCTTCGACAAGCTTTGTCAAACGATCATGTTCAAATTATCAATGAGCACTGGAAGGCGAACCAGCACCACATGCTACACTTACGGCAAGAGAGCGAGAGGCACCTGACAATGGAGTACACGCAGGTACGTGGGGTGTAGTAAATAATTTTTTTGATAATTTCCTCAATTGTATTTTTAACGACCTACAACTATGTGTAGGGCCACGTGAGCTAGTTGCAGGGTCGGTCCAATGCATATCGGGCCCTTTGTCGGTACTGGGATATGATGAGTAGGTTTAGGCCCGATCTTCCGAAAGGTATGTCGATTGGGGTGGAGAACTCGACGTTGATGATCTGCGGCACTCGAGCGGTTCGAGTACCCCTGCAATCACTACACCACGGATCCATTGGTTATTAACCGTGCTGCACACGCTTGACCTCGCCAAGAAGGCTAATCCCTGCAAGTGCAACCGAGAACACGAGCAAGAACGTAGAAGACACGATCGGAAATCGCGAAGTTGGGATCTCACAAACCGTAGAATGGCGATTTTATTGATCTAAGCAAAACCCACCGAATATGACCGGCGGCTGCAGTTTTTATAGGCTAGGTTTCGACCAAAACACGATTAGACGCGTCCCTAATGAACTCTTACGGGATACAAGGCCCAAAGGCCCGATTCGGTGGCGCAGCACTGGACAGAAATCTGCACTCGATTTGTTTCGACGATTCCCAATGACACCGGAGAAATTTTGAGGTGGGACCAGAACCATTGGAAAGTTTATCTTCTCCTCTTTCCGTGCATACGTAGAACGCCGAAAACGGAGTCCGTATGCCTCCTGGGCGTCTGTTTTAAGGTGGACTGCTCCTGGACTCCGAGTTGTAAACTGTTTCCATCTACTTGTGGACGTCCCAGGTGGTTCACCACGCTCCCAAGGCCTCCTTACTTCACTTGTTGATCTTCTCCATTATTCCTAATAACAATTAAATCATCACATAGCAATCTATTCTCAAATTCACATGCAAAAGAAGTTAAGAACGAATTCACCTGCTGATTTAATAACCGTGCCCGTGCTCTTGTGATTGGTCCTTGCAGTTCAATGCGCATCTCTGCTGTTGTGATGTCCTCATCAGGATAGAGATGAGTTTGAGGCTAAGTCTGAGAAGGCTCGAGAGTGCAGAGGGGGCGAGGGGAAGAGCAGACACGACCAAGTAACCACTTGTGTTTAGCTAAATGCATGGTAAGTGTATGTAACTTATGTTTATATATTTATAATATATTGTTCGTACTAACACGTATTGACAGGAGCGTGAGACGGGGGTGCAGCCGAGCCCTGCTGAGATCTGGAAGAGAGGTCACAGGGACCCTTCTCAGTCTCAGGGGTGCAGCAGGCCGCAGCCGAGTGATTGGTAAGTTTAGAAATCATTCATATTAAATATAACTATATGGATTGTTGAACTTACACGGTTTTCTTGTTTTCCAGGCTAAGTACGGGGGGAGACTAAGAAGATACACAGCGAAAATTTCGATTAGGAACATGAACCAATTGATCCTCAAGCCGCGTATGCAAGCGAGGTGGAAAAGCACACAAAAGGTGAGTTCATAAGTCATTTTATCGTTTTCAATTCAAAGTATTCAAGATATTTCAATTTCATATTACTGACTCTTTGTTTATAGGCTTGCCATATTCAACGGAGTTGTTGACTCGAGAGCGGCGAGACCTGCGAGAGGCAACTCCATGCAGGCTTCGTCGGTGGGCACGTCAGGTCGCCGCGTCTCACAGAGAGACATCGAGATGCAGTCCCTCCGACAAATAATAGAGGAGAACCTCAAGCGACAGGAGGAGGAAAGGAGGGAGGTGGAACGACAAAAGATAGCGATGGAGGCCACCATCTCTTCCTAGGCAGCCTGGATGGCGCAGATGCAGAACACAATGGAGGTAACAAAATGAAAACTGAAGTTCTCATTTCAGCGTAAATGACTTACTAATAGGTAACATCTAATGTTTGCAATGACAAATCATGGCTTGTGCGCAAGGTCTGGGGATCCAGCTACCGCCACTACCGGTTCTTCCAGGCGGCACTTCTTCTGCAGGTCAAGTAATTTTCTATGTCAACTTAACAGTTCTAGTTAACCTCAACTTAGCCAAAATAAAGCGGGGAAAGAGAGTGAGACTGAGAGATAGTTAGATAGAGTGAGAGATGGAATTAGAAGATGGAGGAAGATAGAGGGAAAAGGATTGAGATAGAGTGGGAGAGGAATGAAGATGGAGAGGGAGATGTAGATGGAGATAGAGGGAGAGGAAGATAGAGGGAGAGAGGGAGATGTAGATGGAGATAGGGGGAGGAAGATAGAGCGAAAAGGATAGCAATAAGGAGATAGAATGGGAGAGAGAGAGATTTAGATATAGAGAGTAATGAAGAGAGAGAGGGAGATGTAGATGGAGATAAAGAGAGAGGAAGAGAGGGAGAGATGTTGATGCATTTCTATTCTAACTCTAAATTTCATTAATTGTAGGGATCTAGGACGATTGCTCAAACTCTGTTGCCGTCATTACCGCCACCTGCAGTGAGGCGCGATGACGACTTCAATAGCTTCGGGGGTGGCTTCGTAGGTCAGATGGGCGAGTGAGCCCTTGTTTGGTTTGTTGATGGTGATGCGATGTATTGACGATGTGTTTTGTGACTGTTGTTCTGTGTTTTGTGACTGTTATGTCTTCTGGCCATCGAGCTGGGTAGCATTTTCTGTTTTTTTTAATAAAAAATCTTATTTGCAACGGCTTTTTATACAGTACCGTCGCAAATAAGGATCCTCACTGTCGCAAACTAACCTCTGTTATTTGCGACGACCAGGTCGTCGCAATTAAGTTCCTATTTGCGACGGCCCGACCGTCGCAAATTGTCCCGTGGGTCCTACCGGCTGGTATAATTTGCGACGACTCGGCCGTCGCAAATAGGAAATTAATTGCGACGGTCTAGCCGTCGCAAATCGTCTTGTGGGGCCCATTGGCCTCCGGTCAATAACTTGCGATGGCCGCGGCGAGCCATCGCAAATAACCTTATTTGCGACGGCAGCCGTTGCAAATAAGCTTAATTGCGACGAGAAACTTGCAACGGCTAGAAACCGTCGCAAATAAGGAAAGCCGTTGCAAATAACTTATTTGTGACGGCTCTCGAGATTCCTGTAGTGGAGGTTTGCGCGCTCGGTAACTTGATCTGACACGCATGGCATTCCGGTGATGCTCGGTAACTGGAAATTTGCTAGGAGTGAGAGCATCAGTAATAGGAGTCATAAAGAGCTAACCACCTATTGTCTCTAAGACACATGATCGAGATGGGCTGAACACCCAACATAGGAGATTGGTCCCTACTTCGCCATAGCTATAAATAAAGGGTTTCAGACATTAATGACGAATTAAAGGGCTAACTAACAGCCTAAATAAATCCTAATCACCATATCAGATCAAGGGAGACATGTAGGAAGTTGAAGATCGCAATCGGTCTTCATTTTTTGCTGGGAAGATAATGAAAAGGAGGCTGTTGCATGCTTACTCCCTCCGTTCCAAAAGAATGTCATTTTGGACTAGATTTCGCATACGAAGAAGTGATTAATTTTATCACAATTTACTATTTTTGCTCATAATAAATACAATTAGTATTTTTGGCTGATTTGTTGAAACACAATATCCTAAGTGCAAAGTATAAATAGCGCGTGGAACGAAGCAAACCATATAGATATATATTCGACCAAAATACATTGAAAAGTAGAAAACAACATTATTTTTTAGGGAACTTTGAGTCAAAAGCTAAAACTACATTCTTTTTAGAAGGGGAGGGAGTACCATCAAGCAGGCACGATCATCAGCGGTCCTAAAGTGCGTTCTACAATCGTGTCAGTGTAGTAGCATTAATTAACTATAAGATTAGCATGCTCATATTTCGTGCTAGCTCGTACGTATACATCCTATGCCTATGGGATGATCAAGTTTTAAGACTAGCAGATATAGGTCAGAAGGTTGTGGAGCCATCAATATAATCCATCTCGACTCAGGCCAACGAGCACGAGCATGCGCATGGCTGATGGCCTGACACTGCTACAATAAGCCTCATCACAGGCGGCTCCAAACCTATTATCACAAACGGCTTTTAAAACCGCCTGAAACGAAGAGTCTGTGATAATCCGCAATTTCACAGGCGGAGAAGTGAAACCGCCTGTGAAGACTAATTATCATAGGCGGTTCTTCACTAAGGATAGCCGCCTGTGAAGACCGATTATCATAGGCGGTTCTTTACTTAGGCTAGCCGTCTGTGAAAATACTTTATCACAGACGGGTCGTGCATCATATATAACCGTCTGTGATAAACGTCTTATCACAGACGGTTATTGAAGAATAACTAACCGCCTATGATAAGAAGTCTTCACAGCCGGGTATTGAAGCATAACTAACCGCCAATGATAATTTATCTTCACAGGCGGATTTTGAAGCATAACTAACCGCCTATGATAATGAGTCTTCACAGTCGGGTATTGAAGCATAACTAACCGCCTATGATAATGTGTATTCACAGGCGGATTTTGAAGCATAACTAACCGCCTATGATAATATGTCTTCACAGGCGGGTTTTGAAGCATAACTAACCGTCAATGATAATGTGTCTTTACAGACGGTTATTGAAGCATAACTAACCCGTCTATGATAATGGTGTTATCACAGATGGAGTTTACCTATATCAGCCGTCTGTGAAGACCCTTTAACGCAGCCGGTTTCTACCATAATCAATTTTTTTCAAGTATCTTCCGTATTGGAAGAATCTGGAATGTTGCCATAGTATTGATTTGATGCACGTTACAAAGAATGTATTTGACAGCATCATTGGGACCTTGCTGGACATGCCGAGGAAGACAAAGGATGGATTAAATTCACGTATGGACCTAGTAAATCTTGATTTGAGACCAGAGCTTCATCCAGTAGAAAAGGCGAACGGGAAGCATTACCTTCCCCCAGTCAGCTACAACTTGACGCTAGAAGAGAAGAAAGCAATTTGCGAATGCTTGCGTGGGATCAAAGTGCCCACAAGTTTCTCATCCAATATCCGCAAACTAGTCTCGATGAAAGACTTGTCTTTATTCGGTTATAATTCTCACGACTGTCACATGATGATGACAGTTTTCCTTGCCATTGCAATAAGAGTAATCAAACCTGAGCATATAAAAGTTGTCATCACACGTTTGTGTTACTTCTTCAATGCAGTATCGCAAAAGGTGATAGCACGTGAAGATTTAGACTATCTGAAAACATACATCGTCGAGACAATGTGCAAGCTTGAGATGTGTTTCCCACCATCCTTTTTTGATATGCAAGTACACCTAATCATACATCTTGTTGATCAGATAAAAGCATTGGGGCCACTATATTTACATCATATGTTTTCATTGGAGAGATATTTAGGAGTATTAAAAGGTTATGTGCGGAACCGTGCTCACCCAGAGGGTTCAATTATGGAAGGATACACCACTGAAGAAGTGATTGAGGGTTGCGCTGATTACATCAAAGATGGAAAATCGATAGGTGTGCCTATACCGGTACATGAGGGTAGACTACATGGGAGAGGCAAAGTGGGTAAGAAAACTTTTATTGTTCAAGATTACAAGAATGTACACCGTGCACATTTTGGTGTACTACAACAGCTCGCAATAGCTGAGCCGTACATCGAGGAACACCAAATTGAGCTTCGTGATAAAAACCAAGACCGCAAAGAGGACTGGATCATGAAAGAGCACAGAAGATGTTTCACTGAATGGTTAATGGACAAAAATATATCATACGGAAACACTATAGAAGAGGCAACAATGAAAAAGTTAGCTTGTGGCCCATCTGCTTTGGTAACATCATGGCAAGCATATGACATCAATGGTTACACATTTTACACTAAAGAAAAAGACGGTAAGAGTGTTGCACAAAATAGTGGTGTTCGTATTGAGGCTTATGATTCACAAGGGCAGAAGACCACATACTTCGGGTTCATAGAGGAAATATGGGAACTCGATTATGGCGAAAGAATGGTAATGCCCGTATTTAAGTGCCAATGGGTCAAACATCCTGATGGTTTGAAAGTGGACAATTACGGACTGACACTAGTAGACTTGAATAAAGTGGGTTACAAAGATGACCTCTGGGTTCTCGCTGATAATGTTGCACAAGTTTTTTATGTTCAAGATCCAGAAACTGAGAAGTTGCATGTAGTTGTTTCTGGAAAGCAAAATATTATTGGGGTTGACAATGTGGGAGATAATGAAGAGGAATATAATCAGTATGAAGAGATGTACCTTTTCACCGAACCAGAAAACATCAAGCGTGTAGAGAGAAGCATTAAAAAGAATTTGAAACCCTATATGCGAGAAGATGTCAATGCTGGAAAAAATGTATATAGCAATGCGAGATGATATATATTGTATATATTTGTATCTTCTGAAATCAACTTAGAACAATGTTGGTATATGGATTGTGTCTTTTTGCATTTGTGTACATATGCGTTTGGACTCAATGATTTGGAAGTTTGGAAGTTTGGTCTTTCTTCAAATAATGATGTCTCGGGCGTGTAGCCGATTGAAGGAGGAGCGCTTGGCGTGGCGCAAGAACCATCCCCATGTATGTACATATGGCACACCGGTCACATGGTTGTATATACATATGTATCTGTAATGGACTGATGAACTTAACTGTAGTTTGTTTTTCCGTGTTGTTTGTTTTTGGTATTTTCAATTTCTCCGCGTAGGGTTTCTCTGCGAAGCCTGAATCGGGAGATTTATTGAAGTGGCAGTGCATCGTCCCCGGTAAAGATGGGGTAAGTCATGAAGAACAAGCACAATATGAGTTTAACTATCGTCCTCCTATTAATAAATTTCTTTTGCAGACTGAATGGAAAGATGGTTACTACCCCCTGACAATCTCCTTCTGTGAGGACTATCCCTTGGTGCCTCCAAGATGCTCCTTTCCAATTGGGTTCTTCCACCCAAATGTCCATCGTTCGGGAGCACTCTGCATCGGGATTCTTGATCAAGAGACTGTAAGATAGACCTATTTTGTTCATGTAATTATTACTTATAATTTTTGTCGAACTTATTTGAACTGGTTTCTTATATTGCTTAAATTATATTTCGTAGGGGTGGTGCAGTGCTTTTACAATCAAAACTATACTACTTGAAGTTCAGCATTTGCTGCATCAGCCAAATGTGCCTGATGTTGAAAATGATTGCTATAATCTACTTATCAAGGTTAGATGACACTTTGACTTAGTGACCAATGTAGGTTATTCATTCCTCCTTCGACATTTGTTAATTTAAATAATGTCAATATTTTCAGGATCCAGCGGAATATAAGAGACGTGTTCGGGAGCAAGCAGGACGGTACAATTTAGATTGATCGATGGGAGCTTCATCGTCGATCTACAATGAATGTAGCATGATTTTTGTTCAGTGTGTAAAGAAATTATCTTTGAACAATTGTAAAGCCTCTAATGGTGTATTATCACAATTAAGCCAGCCTCACTGGTGATCGAGCATTTCCTATAATGCATTATTGTACTAGTATCCGCTAGCTCATCTGTGTTTTTTTCCTGATACAATTTTGCCTGCACGACTACATGCGGTTGTGATATATAATTGCAACTACATCCCTGTAATTTCAATGAAAACCGCTTATGATAATTAAACAATGACCGCCACTGAAAATACATGATCTTCTCAGGCCGTTGTTAATCAAGAACCGGCTATGAAGTTCATTGCATTACAGACGGTTATTAATTAAGAACCGCCAACGAAGATCATGTATTTACTCAGACGGTTGTTCCTTAAAATCCATCTGTGAAGTTCATTGCATTACAGACGGTTATTAATCAAGAACCGCCAACGAAGATCATGTATTTACCCAGACGGTTGTTTCTTAAAATCCGTCTGTGAAGTTCATGGCATTGCAGACGGTTAATAATTAATAACCGTCTGTGAAGATCATGTATTTACCCATACGGTTGTTTCTTAAAATCCGCCTGTGAAGTTCATTGCATTGCAGACGGTTAATAATTAATAACCGCCTATGAAGATCATGTATTTACCCAGACGGTTGTTTCTTAAAATCCGTCTGTGAAGTTCGTTGCATTACAGGCGGTTCTTAATTAAGAACCGATTCTGAAGATCATGTATTTACCCAGACGGTTGTTCTTTAAAATCCGCCTGTGTTGTTCTTTCATCACAGACGGTTATTATATCATTCGTCATCACAGTCGCATATTTTTAAGGACCGCCTGTGTTTGAAAAATTGAGGCGCCTGTAAAAATGCTTTTTGTAGTAGTGTGAGAAGCCTGATGCATGCCTCCGACCGGGATCGCCAAGAGCTGAAGCTTACTCTCTTCATTTTCAAATTTTCAAATTTTCATCCTTAGGATAAGAATTCTAGTTAAAAACAAATTAAAGTCAATATTCTTACGATATTAATTTTAAAAACATAGGAAATACTTTGCTTATTGCAATAAGCGTACGCGCACGCATTTTGATCATTGAGTAATAATCCTCGCGGCCCTACAACCGGATGGATTGACGTGTATCAGCATTCTTTAAACACGAACGCATTGGAGAGATTGACACGCCTGGGACCCCGGGCGGCGATCATGTTCCGCATCGGACCCATGCAAGTAGACGATCGATCGATCACTACATACTGTGTCGGCCGCGTTTTGGTCCGTTACACATGCAAGCAAGGCCTGACGACTAAGCGAGAGCGCGGAAGTGCACCGCACCTGCACCTAATCTGTCGACGACCGGTCGCTGATTGGCTAGTCCCATCACGCGCTGCGGGATACACAATTCGATTTATCTGTGGTTAATGATGAGTCCCGTCACAAGATTAGCTCGGCCTGCCTGACTGCCTGCCCGTCACGGTTCTTTGTACCTAGTGCTGTTGCCAAAGCACTAATACAGTAAGCTTCATCTCAGACGGCTCCAAATGTATTATCACACGCGATTTTTAAAACCGCCTGAAATGAAGAGTTTGTGATAATCTGCAATTTTACAGGCGGAAAGTAAAACCGTCTGTGAAATAAGTTTATCACATGCAATTCTTTACTTATGACTAACCGCCCGTGAAGACACTTTATCACATTCGGTTCATACAGTATAAGTAACCGCATATGATAATAGTGTTATCACAAGCGGATTTTTACCTATGACTGCCCATGGAGACAATTTATTAAAATCGGTTTTTACCGTAAGAGTACCCGTCTGTGATAATAGAGTTATCACAGGTGGTTCTTTACCTATGACTAGCCGCCTGTGATAATATAATTTCAAAGGCATGTCTAGCCGTAGGTAAAGAACCACCTGTGATAAAGTATACTCTATGCAGTACTACCTGCTGTTATTTCTAATTTTCAGGTCAATTTTACTAAATCAATATAATCACATAAGTCATATCATAGTTTACACTAAAAAATATAATCACAGAAGTCATCTCACAGAAGTCAATTTCACTAAGCAATATACATATGTACAAATTACACTTTCAATTGACATACAAGTCATCTCATAGTTTTCAAGTTTCACTAAAAATTATTTCTATTTTCATACTTGCAAAGTTCTAGCACATCAGCTATTACACCTTCCTGATCACAGAACATCACTCTTTGGTGGAAAATTTCGCGATGCATAAATTGACACAGTTCACTCGCAATCTTGTCTGCTCGTTCACCAATAATACTTCTAGAAACTGGGCTGCAATGAAACACACAACAAGGTTTAGAATTTGTTGGTTTGAACTAACTAAAAGTATAGATCAAAGTGAGTATAAAGGAATTTATTTGGTATGTTTGGAGCAGTTCTACTATGAGCAACTGAATTTTGAAATTGGAATCAAAATCTAGAAAAAATGTTTCTGGTAATATTGAACAACAGAGATAAAATTTGTATCTTAGAATTTTATACAGGTGAAATGGCTATGAACATTTTACAGGATGTGAGAAACACCTAACTTGAGATATGTATATGGGCTTTCATTGCAAACCACTTACACTACTGGAAACTAGAGTTCAATACCTTTCTAACAAAATAATATATGTATTAAAATACACTAGTTACAATGAAAATGAAACTCAAAAGTAAGAAAATACAATATCGACATTATGGATAACATACATCCTCACGATTCACTCTATATTTGCAGGCGGTCCAAAGATGCTCGTATACATAATACTCGCATAAGACGCTCCCAGGAGGCTGCTTTGGACAAGGATAATATGTTGATATGTGCAATGTACCCTTATTAGGAGGTCTCTGTCCGCCAAGTTTTTCCACATAAAACCGTCAAGCGTTGTAATACAAGAAATGTAATATAAAACTTGTCAACACATTCTAAATGTGTGTAAATTAAAAGTATCAAATAACCGTACAGTTTCAAAATGGAAAGGAAATCTGTGTAATGATCTGGTGGGTAATCGGCTGAGTCCAAGACTGTTGCCAAACCTTGTGTTGGCTTGAAGATCATTATGTAGTGTTCGCTGCACACTTACAAACACACGTGTTAAGTTAACAATTAGCAATAACTGCTATTTCAATGTCATGTGTCGAACTTACTCAAAGTGGTACGAAGCCTTTATAAGGTCTTTGTCATCTCTAACAAAGTTAAACATGGCATGTTCTATGTAAGCTGCAACCCCTGTCCTTTTATCCTTCTTTTGTTTTGCGGTTGATTTTTCAAATTCTTTTTTTAGGTGCTTGTACTCTTCTGAGTTCCGTTCCACCTTAAAGTCGAATATCGACTTTGCAATCAGAGTAGGGTCAAGGATATCCGCCTGTAACACCCTCGTTTTCATGCATCATGCCTTGCATACACTCATATACATGTTTAACATTAACTCACAACAAGAGGAACGAGTTTAAAATTTATTTGGAACAAAACCGCACTTAAAATGCAGGAAAGTGCGGGCTAGTCCGATTTTACTAAGGGCTAGTCCGATTTCTCTCTGACTAAAAATGGACTTGCCTGTTTTTGCTGCGGACTAGTTCGATTTTTCCTCTAGAAACTTTCGGACTTGTCCGATTTTGTGCGGACTAGTCCGATATTCCAAGAATCCTTGAAAAATTGCTGAGTCTCTGGACTTTTCCGGACTAGTCCAGTGTTCCAGCGGACTTGTCCGATTTCCTCTCTGACTAAAGTCGGACTTGTCCGATTTTTTGCCAGACTTGTCCGATTTTCTCTCTGGACATTTTCGGACTAGTCCGGTCCTTTTCGGACTTGTCTGATATTTCGAGACTCCGAGTTGATCTTTTATTTTATGACTTGTTTCCTGGGTTTCACGTTAAGTGGGCCTAGGGACGTCGTGCCTAACTCTTTTAGAGCCCATGTGGGACTCTAAACGGGCCTCTACCCATCTCAAACTCGAAATCCACCTAACCCTAGCCTCCACCTCTAAATAAACAACCCCACCCCTTGGCTTGACATCTATTTGCCACTTTTCCACCCCACCCAAAGCCTAGTTCATGGAGAGCCACCATCAAGGAAGGAGGAGGAGATCCCAAGCAAGAAGAAGAAGAGGAGGAAACGAAAGAGGATCAAGATCTCCACCAAGTTTTGTCCCTCATCACCAATTCACCTCCAACTTCATCACCAACCCTAGATCATCAAGATCCAAGTGTTACCTCCAAGTTTCTTGATTCATTGGAGTTCTAAACATCTGGTATAATTTCTATTCTCTTTTCCTTACTTGAATTCAACCCCTAATCTCAAAGTTCACGTCGATCTAGAAAACCCTGGTTTGCTAGTTCTGCGAAGTGCGGACTAGTTCGGCCTTCTGCAGACTAGTCGGATTTTGCTGACTAAATCGTGTTAAATTAATTCTAAAATTTGATCAAATCAACTCCAAACCTGTATAAACTTGTTAAAAACTATTATAACTAGTTAGTGATCATTAAAGGCAATCTATTAACAAGTTCTACCTTGCATTTGCATCAATCATGTATGTCATGTCATATTGAGTAATATTTGTGCACTCTTTGACTGTGTTTCTTGTCTTATATGTTTATTGTGTGGATTAGACGGATTTGCGCTAGAGAGTGCTGCGGAAAATCTCCAGCACCTATAGTTTGAAGGCTTTGACACTAATCAACCGCAAGAGCAAGACAAGTGTACTTGAAGCATATTGATCCTGTTTTGAAATAAATGTTTTGTTTGAAAAACTGCATTCTGCATCAATTTGATGGGAAATCCTATGATAGGAAGTTTACTAGTTTTGTTGACCACCCTTGTCACCTGGAATATATGGTAGAGAGTCAGGAAGGGCTTTTTACCTTTTTGCTTCGCTTAATCAACTGGGATGGGAAAACAACTATACCACTCAACTTAATTATGTATATATGAGATTATGGTTAACATGAACTGGTTAATATGATATGGTAATGGTGATCTAAGCATGCCTGGTATGTGGATGGGTTGGATGTTATGGTGGTTTTGCTTGCTTTAGATCTAAGGACCGGTTCGTGGAGCGACTATCCAGGATTTACAGTGCCACCACGAGGCCAAGTATGGGTGCAACGTAGCTGATTAATTAGGGCTTTGCTAGTGTTATTTGGACCATTAAGGATGCTCAGGGAAGGGGTAGTCGGATTGGGTTTGTTGATGATTGGTGGGACTACCCTGGGATTCGAATGGCTCAAGAGGGGGCCCTTGGTTGAAGATGTGCTCCGTGGGAGACATCGCCACCGGTGAAACCTTAGTCGGGTCTAAATAGGCTAGTAATCCCTTTGTAAAGGCTATTTTGTGATCTCTTGGCCACACACCGATGGAAGTGTGAAACGGCATAATAGAGGTTCTAGTGATCGAAAGGTGATGAAATCACAAACACGTGGGTAAAGTGGTACAAACTCTGTAGAGTGTGTCTAAAACTATCATGGTAGCCGTGCTCCCGGTCATGAGCAATCTGGACCCTCACATGATTAGAGAAAACTTAGTATTGGTATGGTTTTTGGGATGGTATTATGGTTATGGATGGTTATGAATTGAATTCTGGTATCGAATATGGATATTGGTATACGATGATGGATATGGAATATGGTCTGGCATTATGATAAATACATGGCTTATGATGAGTTTATTTCACATACATGTAATATATTGCTTTTCAAAACATTTTAATGTACTTTACATCACTTAACCATTATTATATTCGTCATTTGAATCAGTTACATGTCATACTTTCCACACTTGCTGAGTACGACATGTACTCACTCTTGCAATTCCCCCAACAGTTGCAGGTCAGGGTTGGGAGTTTAATGGCGAAAATACAGAGTTCTAAGCTGTGTCTACCGTCAGCTTTGCCTGTGGTGTTGCATGGAGCTATGCATATATACCCTATTGCTTATGCTACCTAGCTGTTTAGATTGCTTATTTAATTTATTTCCGCTGCATTAGTTGAACATGTCATCAATATTCATTAGAGTTTGTACTTGAGGATAATATGGTTTGTGCAATAAAATTTGGTTAATTAATCTTGTTATGTGGTAATTTTTTGTATACTCTTTTGTGATGCACTCGTGTATGTGTGTTGAACGTCCTGGGAACACATATGCGTTCATTTGGTTCAATTTTCGGAACCAGGTGTCACAGATTGGTATCAGAGCCAGATTGACCGTAGGATGCAGCCTAGATAGAATGGACACTTTAGAGCACATAGGAGCACTGAGGAATCAATATGTTCTTGCTTGGTGTGCTGTTTGCTATATATATTGTTTGCTTGTGTGCTTAATAGAGGATTTTGGGGTGCTTTAGCATTGCCATGTCCACCGAGGCTAGTATAGCTAGTTGTTTAGTTTCATATCCCTTGATGCATATAGTTGGGGACGTCATCTAATTCTTACCTATTGTTTTTCATCAGATGGTGATGACTCGCAACCAGAGGGATGACAATGATGAGGAGGAGAACAATGGAGTGCCTCAGAACAACATTGGACAAGGATCTACTCAGCGAGCTATCAACATTGAGCAGTTATTGGCTATGCAAAACCAGCTCATGTAGACCATGATACAAACTATGGGACAGCTGCAGGCTGGTAATAATAACAATCAGCCCCACATGCCTCCACCGCCACCCCCGCCTCCTCTTAACCGGTTGGGAGAGTTTATGAGGACTAGGCCACCAACCTTTGCTCAAGCCCCTGACCCTATGAATGCGGATGATTGGCTCAAGTCCATGGAGAAGATGCTTGCCATTGTCCAATGTAGTGACCGAGAGAAGGTCTTATTTGCTTCTCATCAACTAGTTGGAGCAGCTGCGGATTGGTGGGATTCATATTGCAATGCTCATGAGAATCAGGAGAGAATTACTTGAGCCGAATTCAAGGAGAGTTTTTGTTCTCATTATGTGCCCGAGGGTGTTATGATCTTGAAGAGGCAAGAATTTGAGAACTTGAGGCAAGGAAAATCAAGCGTGAGTGAATATCTCAATAAGTTCATTCAACTCTCAAGATACACGCCTGAGGATGTTAGTCGAGACAGCCGGAAACAATATTTGTTCATGAGGGGCTTGAACAATGAGATTCAAGTGCAACCGCTCAACTGTGATTATGCCAATTTTCAGAAGTTTGTGGACAAAGCAATTGTGGTTGAGAACAAGATCCGTGAGATGGAGCAAGACAATAAGAGGAAGGTGCCATATCAAGGACAGCAACAAGGTAGTAATGTGCGCTCTCGCCTTGCACCACCTAGTGCGCCATATTACAACTCTTCTATTCCTGCCCAACGCCCTGGATTTGCACCGCGCCCAGCTCAGTTTGTGCAGCAGCGCCATGTCATGCAAGCACCTAGGCCTCCAATGTCTTATGCACCTCGTGCCAACTATCCTGGTGCCAATGTTCAGAACCAAGCTTTTCCCAATAATTCTGGTGGAGTTAAGAAGTGCTATACTTGTGGAAAAGCTGGACACTTTGCACATCAATGTCCTAAGTCAGACCTTGGTCAAGGAAGCAATGCACCGAGGCAAAACCCAAGACCCAATGGAGGACAGCCACAAGGGAACCGTGGACAGCAGAATTTTGCTCGTGGCAATGTGAACCATATCTCTACGGAGGATGCTCAACAAGCAGATGACATGGTCATTGGTATGTTTCTCACCAACTCCAACCCCGCAACTATGTTGTTTGATTCTGGAGCATCGCATTCATTCATTGCATCGAAGTATATTGCCAAGTATAGTTTTCCTATCTCTCATATGAAGTTTACTCTATTGGTTAAGTCTCCTGGAGGAGAGATGAGGAAAAATATAGTATGTCCAAAAGTAAGCCTTAGAATAAGGGGGTAGACTTCTCCGCCAACCTCATTGTTTTGGATTCTCAAGGATTGGACATTATACTTGGCATGGACTGGTTGAGGAAGCATAATGGAGTTACTGAGTGTGCCAAGAAAACGGTAAAGTTGACCAATGAAGAAGGGATCACCGTAGAATTTGAAGCATCTCAAACCGCACCGAAGCGATTGGACCTGAATCATATGGACGGTGCCACAATTGAGGAGATTCCGGTGGTGTGTGAATTCTTGGATGTTTTTTCAGACGAGTTGCCAGGTATGCCACCTGATCGAGACATTGAGTTTGTTATTGATTTAATATCTGGAACTGCACCTATAGCTAAGAGGCCGTATAGGATGCCTCTTACGGAATTAGCGGAGCTCAAGAAGCAAATTCAAGAGCAACTAGAGAAGGGTTTCATTCGGCCCATCTCTTCACCTTGGGGAGCGCCCATTCTATTTGTGGACAAGAAGGATGGAACGCAAAGGATGTGTGTGGATTACCGAGCTCTCAACGAGGTAACAATCAAGAACAAGTACACCTTGCCACACATAGAAGACTTGTTTGATCAGATGAAGGGTGCTTGTCTCTTCTCTAAGATTGATTGGAGGTCGGGATACTTTCAAATGAAGATTAGACCATCAGACATACTGAAGACAGCTTTTAGGACATGGTATGGATCTTATGAGTACACCATGATGTCTTTTGGATTGACAAACGCACCGGCATACTTTATGTACCTCATGAATAAGGTCTTCATGGAGTACCTGGATAAGTTCATTGTGGTATTAATTGATGATATTATTATCTACTCGAAGGATAAGAAGGAACATGAGGAGCACTTGAGGCTTACGTTGCAGAAATTCAGGGAGCATCAATTGTATGCCAAGTTCAACAAGTGTCAGTTTTGGTTGAGAGAGGTGTCGTTTTTGGGTCATATAATCTCAGGAGGAGTAGTATCGGTTGACCTCGGAAAAGTGAGAGACGTGTTGAAGTGGGAACCACCGCAAAATGTAAAGGAAATAAGGAGTTTCCTTGGGATGGCTAGATATTACCGTCGGTTCATCAAGGACTTCTCCAAGATAGCCAAGCCGATGATGGAATTGCTAATGAAGGGAAAGGCTTTCCAATGGACTCAATCTTGTCAAAACAGTTTTGAGGAGTTGAAGAAGAGGTTGACAACAACCCCGGTTTTGGTACTACCGGATGTAAGCAAGAGTTTCGATATTCATTGCGACGCATCGAGACAAGGACTTGGATATGTATTGATGCAAGAAGGTCAAGTGGTCGCCTATGCATCAAGACAATTAAAGAAACATGAGCAGAATTACCCGACACATGATTTGGAACTTGCAGCCATGGTACACGCATTGAAAATTTGGAGACACTATATCCTTGGACATAGGTGTGAAATTTATACGGATCATAAGTGTCTTAAGTATATTTTCACACAAATGGATCTGAATTTGAGGCAATGGAGATGGTTGGAGCTCATCAAAGATTATGATTTGGCGATCAACTATCATCCGGGAAAAGCCAATGTAGTGGCCGACGCATTGAGTAGGAAGGGAGTAAGTCATCAACTCACAGTTCGAGAGTTACCATCCGAGTTATATAAGGAGTTTGAACGGTTGAACCTTGGGTTTGTAAATGAGATGGAGATGATGGAGTTAAGTCCGACCTTGGAGCAAGAAATTCAAGAAGCACAAACCACAGATGAGGAGATCAAGGAAATCAAGGAAAGGACCGAAGAAGGGAGAGAATTCAGATTTGATGAGGATGAACATGGTACCCTATGGCTCGGAAAAAGGATTGTCGTGCCCAATGTGAAGTGTATTCGGGAGACAATATTAAAAGAGGCACATGACTCACCTTACTCAATTCACCCCGGTTGTACGAAGATGTACAAAGACTTGAAGACTTGCTATTGGTGGGATAGCATGAAAAAGGACATAGCTGAATATGTAGCATGCAGACCATAGAATTCTAGCAGCATCAAGAGAAAAGAAGAAAAGGGTGGGATCAGTCCCACCATGGCGTACGCGGAGAAGTACACCATTTCGCCAGCGTGCTCCTTCTCGAACGGAAGCTTGCCGGCGCGGACCTGGTGATTGAAGAAGTCACTGGACCACCCCATGAGGGCCCGTACCTTCTTCAAGTTGCCGTCGGTCTTGAGTCGACTCTCGCGAAGACCAAACTCCATCGCAGCACAAGCGGGGCTAGAGATGAAAAGCAAGCGAAAGTTTGGAAGGTTTGAGCGCAAGATCGAATGAAGGCGTAAAGAACCCCCAAATGGTGCCTGCTTTCCTTCTTAAGTAAGCCCCCGCAATGCTTGGATGAAAACCACAGAGGAGCCGATGTTACAAGTCAAAAACTTCACCCTGCCAATGACAAGGGGGCCCGGGGCCACCCCAACAATCAAGTCGAGGTCGTTACCCAGGCTAACGGTTGTCATCATGAAAGGCGGGAAACCCAAAGGCGGCGGCCTGACAAGGCGCGCGGAACCGATACGATTTTCATATCGGGAACCGGCGACCTTCAATTGCATGAGATCCGCACGCTAAGATCTCACCTACCGCATCCAGGATATGCCACGCGGCCGTGGTTTAACTACAAACTACTGCCAATGGCACATCTGAAGATCTTTGAAGACATGACAAAAAAATCGAAGGATGGACCCACCCCCGGCAAAACGACTCCTTCCAAAAGGTCTCTCTCGGAGGTGGGCCCAGGGGGCCATTGTCTGTACCCTGCGTACCGTATACCCCTTGGGACTACAAAAAGAGCAAAGAAAATTTACCTGTCCGAGTTGAAGACCTGCGAAGGCCTCACTTGTCATACGGGACTGGGCATGCCTCCCATCTATGGCTAGCTCCGGTACTGCCACGTGTACACTGCAGCCGGAGCTATACCCCACACATGGGATAGCTCTGGGCTAAACACTGGTACGGCACCCCCGGACCTAACCTCCGACTGAGGGAAGCTCCAGTATCGACACATGTACATCTACACCGGACCTACCCGTCCCAGACAAATAGCTCTGAAGCTGCCATGTGTCAAAATTGCCAGACCTTCAACCTTGGCAATCAAGCTGGTGAACCCCCAACGGCTCGGACCTCCAAGGGGCAATCAAAGACTTCAAGACCTGATTAGGTGTCATTAATACCATATTAATGACAAACGATCAATAGGCCCTTAATACTAATAACGACACTATCAGGTCCCGTTACTAGGCTATTAAGGGTAATTAATCTCATTAATTGTGTATTAAGCATCAGTAACCGCCAGGGCCAGGCTAACGGTGTACCGACCAGTCCTTGAACTATAAAAGGACTGGTCGACGATACATGGGGGGGGGACACTCTGACTCTCTCACACTCTCTGAGGCTTACGCTCTCTGACTCATACACAGTCAGTGGGTTGAAGCTTTTAGACGCTCAATACAACAGTTACACACCCCATGGAGTAGAGTATTATGCTCAGGCGGCCCGAACCACGTAAATCCTTGTGTCCATTTGCCCTATTCTTCGAAATCTCTGTGCACCCAATACCGAACTATAAACTCCTCGAGCTACCAACGGTAGTATCGGGAGAATTGCCAGAAAAACACTCCGACAGAGACTATCTTCTTCGGAACTCCATGCAAACATACTATTATTCCCATATACAGTTTCGCCAATTTCTTTCCATTATATGTAGTCTTGACGGGAATAAAGTGGGCTGACTTAGTTAACCGATCCACAATTACCCAAATTGAGTCATACACGGACTGAGTACGTGGTAACCCAACTATGAAGTCCATTCCAATTTCTTCACACTTCCATTTCGGGATCTTCAATGGTTGCAATAATCTAGCTGGCCTTTGATGTTCCGGCTTGACTCATTGGCACACATCACACAATGCACTCCATTATTTTGGTGTCGATCTTTGTCCACTTCTACGAGATGTGGGTGGGTATTCCTCCCTGCGTCGAGCTCTTCCGCACCTTCTTCACCATCCACACTACCGGCAAGAGTGACGAGTACCTTGGCTTCTATTACTTTGTGAAGCACAAGAAGTGCCCGCACAAGTACTTGCGGTCGTTCCCTTCTAGTAAGTGGGACGACTGGAAGAATGATTGGATCGTCATCAGGGCAGAGGAGCATGAGAAGCTGGAGTTGCCCGTAGGCCTCCCCAACATCGACACTAAATCTTGGAGTGAAGTTCCGGTGCTGTCAGATGCTTTCAATCCTGCTCTGACCAGGATCCGCCAATGCGTGGAAGGAGGGGTGACCCCTCAGGTGGTATTTTGCAACTTCCTGGCCAACAGGTGGGCTCCGTTGAAGAAGAGGGAGAAGCTTTCTTGGGCCCTCAACAGTGTGATGGACGATGACCGGATCGAAACCGGATTGAAGTCCAACCTGGAAGGTGCAACCTTGGAGCTTCACCTCAAGAAGTTCCAGCACGGCATCAACATCGAGGGCGACTACTTGTCTCCACCGGCGGCTTTCCTCCATCTGAACATGGAGGCAGAGTTCAGCAGGGAGCTCCGTCGGAAAATGCCGGTGCTTGATGACCTTGGTGTCGTTGAGAGGTGTCCGACCACCGGGTTGGTGATCTCCGGAGCTTACAAGTGTGGTCCCCCTTCCGTCCCGGAACAGAGAGTTGAAGTCGTGGGCAACGGCAAAGAGTTGGCCGAGCCCTCAAGCCAAAAAAGGAAGCTGAAGCACTCTGATGGGAGGTCCGTCAGGCCTGCTCCTTCCCCAGTGGCTCCTTCTCCCCGGAGGGGGAGGTCTTCAACGGCGGCATCCAATCCAGCATCGGCATCTCCCCGGGGTGCTAGTTCCGACCGTGTGGCTACAGTACCAGGACCGGCTGAAGGCTCTGGATCCGGAAGTTCTTCCCGATCGAGGGGTACCTCGACCAAAGCAGCGCCGACAGTTGCGGCAAGCTCCGGGGAACCTTCTGGAACAGATACGCCAGTGGCGTCAGGGTGCAGTCCTGAGCATCCGGAGAAGAGGTTCCGTGCTAACTGGTGCGGAAACCTTCCGAGGTAATTTTTGATTTTTACCTCAGTTAGTTGTTTTGTGTTGTAACTATATTTTAAGTGTCCTTGTCCTCCATTCAAAGGGTACCCAAGAGAGGGGCTGAAGCACCTGTTCTTGCCACAACATCTAAAGTTGTGCAGGCGGAGGCTCTGGCTCCAATCGCAGTGCCGCCCCAAGGAGTAGCTGAAGCTGCGACAGTTCGGGCGCCGGCTGTCGTGGTCTTGGACCTTGACTCATCCCCAGAAGCTCCCGTGGTAGCGCCGGACCACAGGAATGAAGATGTACCAGCGGCACCTACCCCAGAGGTTTGAATGTAGGCCTAGAGGGGGGGTGAATAGGCCTTTTGAATTTTTGTCGGATCCTGCAACACTCAACAAGGAGTTCAATACCAGAGAAATCGGACTAGTCCGGTAAAGTGCGGACTAGTCCGGTGTTCACGGACTAAGTTGATCAAGATTAATCGATTAGGTTGATTCTTCAATGTGTGCAGCGGAATTATAGAAACAAACAACAGTTTAACAGTTGTATATTGGATTGTATCACAATTAAGGCTTGTGTTCTACAATTTATTGTAAATTGAACAATGTGTATCAAACCCTAGAGTAAGTAGATCAATTTGAGTGATGAACACAAAAAGGACAAGACACACGATTTATCCCGTGGTTCGGCTACCACGAAGGCAACCTACATCCACGTTGAGGAGCCCACAAAAGGACCGGGTCTTCTCAAATCCTACCCTCGTCGGATCGCCACGAAGGCCAACCCTCTTCCACTAATCACAAAGGGGTGAATAACAAAATTCAAGGGGCGTTTTCACACGTTGAGAGCTCCCTTAGACTACAAATCACAATGCCACCAAAAACACACTCAGAAATTACAATTGAAACACAAGAGTGTGTTAGATATTCAAACCAAGAGCTCAATGATGTGTGCCAAGTGTCTCTCCAATGATCTTGAAGTGATCCTCAAAGGATTGATCGATTTTGCACTTAATTTCGTGGAGAGAGGTGGTTTCTGAGTCTCTTGGGAGGTGTGACGACGCTAAGGTTCGAGAGAGTGTAAAAGTGGGCCGTGCACCTCTATTTATATGGGGTTTCTAAAAGTGACCGTTAGGGTTCGGAAAGATCGGACTAGTCCGTGGTGGTCACCGGAATAGTCCGGTGTGCTGTGTGTAGCAAACCCTAAGTGTCCCAAAATATCGGACTAGTCCGGTCGAAAACGGACTTGTCCGATTTCACTACTGGAAATCTTCGGACTAGTCCGATAGCCATCGGACTTGTCCGGACATATGAAACCCTAAGTGCGTTGGATGACAAGTCCACACTTGGAGGACTTGTCCGATTTAGATCAGTGAGTATTTTGGACTAGTCTGTGTAAACATCGGACTTGTCCGAAGTGGATCAGAATGAATATCGGACTAGTCCGGTTAACAACGGACTTGTCTGATTTTGTCTGACTTGTGAAGTGTGTTGAGGACTAGTCCTCCCTGGGGAGGACTAGTCCGACTCAAGTTAGAAAGATATCGGACTAGTCCGACGGATATCAGACTTGTCTGATCTGGTGCAGAAAGGATATCGGACTAGTCCGGTTGATATCAAACTAGTCCGGTCCTGTGTAACTTTGTGCAATATGTGTGTGTGCTTAAATATGATTGAGCTCTTGGGTGTGTTTCCTTAACACACTCCATACACAATAATCTACTATTTCTTTTCCTTGAGCTCAAGTTCACTTTGCTCCTCATTATCCCTTCTTTTTGGTATTTTGCTCATTTATCATTATTGGCCTGCATTCATCTCAACAAAAAGGTTAGGATCCCAATTGCTTGTCATAAATCATCCAGAACCCACAAGGGAGTCCTAGATGCACTTTCAATCTTCCCCTTTTTGGTGATTGATGACAACCAATTGAGGTTTCACAAAATATGACAAAAAGAGATGAGATTTTCATAAAGTATGCACATATGACTCAAAAATACATCAAGCAGTAA
This sequence comes from Tuctoria greenei, assembly GCA_036927565.1. Classification (NCBI taxonomy): domain Eukaryota; kingdom Viridiplantae; phylum Streptophyta; class Magnoliopsida; order Poales; family Poaceae; genus Tuctoria; species Tuctoria greenei. The sequence continues at coordinate 216,391,685 of JAYESD010000003.1, read as the reverse complement.
GAGAAATATCCATATGTGTATTCTTTATGGTGGGATGCATAACTAAGTGCATTGAAACATTGAGAATGACATAATTTACATTGATGAATCAATACAAAGTACATATGTCATTTCAGGAGCAAAATTGCAGATTTCAACACATATTTGCAAATTAATTAAGCATTTCAACACAGAACCATAGTTAACATGTAAACAACGTTAAGGCATTAAAATCACAAAGAAAGATAAAGAGAACTCTCTCCTCGCACCCTACCACAGCTAAAGCTAAGACTCCCCCTCAATCTCTCCCCCTTTGGCATCAAGACACCAAAAAGAGAGAGAGAGGAGGGATCTAAGATCTTCACTCTTAACTGTCGGTCCTCTCGTCATCGTCTTCATCTTCTTCACTTTCCGCTTGACGAGGAGGAGAGGGAGGAGGAGCGGAGTCGCTCGAGCCCCCAATGCCAAAGTAGGCAAGCTCGGAGGGGTTCAGAGGCCCGAGCTCGGTGAAGTCCGGGTCGGACTCCTCAGAAATCACTAGAGATCCAATGGGGTCGATCTCCAGCTTCTGGCAGATTTGCTTCATATTGGCCTTTATATACTTCATGTCCTCCTTTCTTCTCTTGTTGAGCTTGTGGACCTTCACTTCGGTCTTTTTGCAGGAGGAGAATATGGCGGTCAGGTACTTGAGGATCCCACTAGCTGATCCTCTCTGAGGGGCTTCCCTAGAGGTAGGGACAGCCCTAGCACCGCTTCTTGATGTTGCCGGTGCCTCGGGACTGGAGGCCGGCGAGGGAGCAGCCTGGCACTCACTGGTTGAGGCTTTTGAGGCCTCAAAGGAGTGTGCTCCACATCCTTCACGAACTCAATACCTGTGACTTTCTCAATCATATACATGAGGTAGGGAGCATAGCCACATGACCTATTAGGCGTGCAGGATATGTTGACCATATCATTCCAAATGTATTCCGCCACATCAAATGGGCAGTCCTTGCTTATGACTCTCATTAGGGTTCAGAGGTAACCCTGCACGCTCCCAGCATCTCCATCTTTAGGAACAATAGTCTTCCTCAGCACTCTGTTGAGGACCACAAAGAATGGTTTCATGTTCTTTGTAGAGGGAGGGACATATTTTGAGTTCGGCTCATATAGGAATTTCATCCTATCCTTCTCCATGACACCTATGTTGTGGATGATCAGCCTGTCATGTCCAGAGGTGTCCAGATGGAGTAGATTAGCAAAGTCCTCTTGAGTGATACTATACTTAGATCCGTGTGTCATCCAAGTAACACTCTCTTCATCCTCACTTGAGAAGTGGCAAGTTGCAAAGAACTGTGCAATCACTTCATCATTCCAGTTATGCCTGAAGGCAAAGAGATCCTTCAGGCCATGCCTCTCAACTGCTGCAATGACTTCATCACAAGCTGAGCACTTCTTCTTCTCAAGGTGTGCCCAGTCAATCCACTGACTGCGCACCACAGGGGTCTTCATCGGTAGATACAACGATTTGTAGAAGTTTGCATGGAAGTTGCACCAAAACCTTCCATCGACAGCTTGCTTTGGCCTGCCATACCAGTCAATGCTTCTGAACTTGGCTGCAGAATCACTGCCCTTGCTGTTGAACTTCTCCTCAGTAGGGTCCCGGACCCCTTCCCTGGGAGCATGGAGCTTCAAGGGCCCGACTGGCCCCGTTGCTATCCCCTTGCCCTTGGCTTGGCGGGCACTTGCCGAGCTAGGGCCACCACCAGCCTTAGAGGTTGGCATCTTGGAGGCCGACTTCTTCGCTAGCACTTTCCTCCGAACCTGAGGAGGGGAAGGAGCAGGCTCGGAGGGTCTTTCTTGGCGCTTCTTGCCAAGACCCGTCGAGGACCGAGGTGCCACCTCGTGGTCCAACTCGGCCTCAAAGTCGGAGATTTCTTTGTTTGAGCTCGACATGATCTGAGAATGATTTTGCAAGAATGATGGTAAGTGATACAAGGCATAAGTATGAAAAGATAGCAATGAATTGCATTGAGGAATTGAAAAATTAGGTTTTCAGTTCAGAAACATCGGACTTGTCCGGTGCACAGGCACGGACTAGTCCGGAGAACCGGACTTGTCCGTGCATGGACCGGACTAGTCCGGTGTTCATCCTCAAAAACCTAACAGATTGGTCAAGGGATGATTCCTAATGCAAATCTGGTCTAGGATACACGTAGTACATCAAATAAGCATGTATCTAGTGAAGGATGCTAGGCTATACGATCAACAATGGAGAAAAACAAGATTTCTAGGGTTTTGAAGAAAGTTACCGAAGAAATCGATTGAAGCTTGAAGGTTTGGGGGTTGGAGGCCGGACAAGTCCGCTAGCTTCAATCCCCAAGAGGTCAAGCTTGATCTCCGCCCAAATGTGGACTTTTTCGACGGAGAGAGCAGAGAATCGCCTTGGTAGCTCGAGCTCAAGAGAGAGGAAGGCGTAAGCAAATGTGGGGATGAGAAGATTAGGGTTTGGTGGCGGCTAGGGTTATGGACACGAAAAATCGGACAAGTCCGGACATGACCGGACTAGTCCGAAGTCATCCAGAGAGCTATATCGGACTAGTCCGTGGTCTATCGGACTAGTTCGGTCTAACCGGCACTCTGTGGACTAGTCTGCAAGAGCGGACTAGTCCGGGTAACCATGGACTAGTCCGTGGTCACCAGGAGAAATTGCATAGCCCATTCATATATATTTGAAGGTTCATTAATAGAGAATAGGTGGGACAAAACAAATCAATTAATCTTGATGAATTTGACCAGTAAGCATACAACAATCACACAATGGTCATAATTCATCAAGATATAATAATTGACATAGTTTTTCGAGAAAAGATGAAGAGGGATGATTTTCACAATTCAGTCAAAATTTTGAAGAGGTCATACAGGTATGCAACTTTTCAAGCCACACTCCAAGAATCCAGGATATTTAGTTCATTTCGGAGTTCGCAAAAACGTTTTTCATCAAGTGGCTTGGTGAATATGTCGGCTAATTGTTTTTGGGTGTTGACATGTGAGATGGTAATGTCTCCTTTCATGGAATGGTCTCTCAGGAAATGATGTCTTATGTATATGTGTTTAGTTCTAGAGTGCTCAACTGGATTGTAGGCTATTTTAATGGCACTCTCATTGTCACAAAGGAGAGGAATACGGTTCAAATTGTAACCGTAATCCCTTAGAGTTTGTCGCATCCAAAGGAGTTGTGCACAACAACTCCCGGCTGCAATATACTCTGCTTCGGCTGTGGATAAAGAAATGGAATTTTGTTTCTTGGATGACCAAGAAACTAAGGATCTCCGTAGGAATTGGCATGTGCCGGAGGTGCTTTTTCTATCTACTTTGCACCCGGCATAATCTGCATCGGAGTAACCAATGAGATTGAATTTTGAGCCTTTTGGGTACCAAAGACCAAGGTTGGGTGTATGAACTAAATATCTCAAGATTCTTTTTATGGTTGTCAAGTGACATTCCTTAGGGTTGGCTTGGAATCGTGCACACAAACATACACTCAACGTAATATCTGGCCTAGATGTACATAAGTAAAGTAGAGATCCAATCATGGAGCGATATACCTTTTGTTCGACGCTAGGTCCATCTTCATTGAGATCCAAGTGGCCATTCGTTGCCATGGGGGTCTTTATGGGCTTTGCCTTGTCCATGCCAAACTTCTTGAGTATGTCCTGCGTGTACTTGGTTTGGCTTATGAACGTTCCTTCCCTTTGTTGCCGCACTTGGAATCCCAAAAAGTATTTTAATTCTCCCATCATTGACATTTCAAACCTGTCTGTCATGATTTTGCTAAATTCCTCACAAAAGGATTGATTAGTTGATCCAAAAATTATATCGTCAACATAAATTTGACAAATAAAAAGATCATTATCTAAGTTCTTTGTAAATAATGTATAATCTACTTTGCCAATTTGAAAATCATTCTCAATTAAGAAATCTCTAAGACACTCATACCAAGCTCTAGGAGCTTGTTTGAGGTCGTAGAGAGCCTTACGCAATTTATATACGTGGTCGGGGAACTCTTCGTCTTCAAATCCGGGTGGTTGCTCCACGTACACCTCTTCCTTGATCGGTCCGTTGAGGAAGGCGCTTGTCACATCCATTTGATACAGCTTGAAATCATGGTGAGTAGCATATGCAAGTAATATTCTAATAGATTCAAGCCTAGCTACTGGAGCAAAAGTCTCATCGAAATCCAAACCTTCGACTTGTGAGTACCCTTTGGCCACAAGTCGCGCCTTGTTTCTTGTTACCACTCCGTCTTCGTCTTGTTTGTTGCGGAAGACCCACTTGGTGCCCACTATGTTTGCGTTGGGTCTTGCCACAAGTTCCCACACCTCGTTCCTCTTGAAGATGTTCAATTCTTCTTGCATTGCCACCACCTAGTCCGGATCCTTCAATGCATCCTCAATCCTGCGTGGTTCCAAAAAAGGAGACAAACGAGTAATGCTCACAAAAGTTAGCTATGCGAGATCTAGTGGTTACTCCCTTTTGGATGTCACCGATGATGTTGTCGATTGGGTGATCCCTTTGAATGCATTGGTGTACTCTTGGGTGGGGCACTTGGGGAGTTGTGTCTTCATGATCATTTTCTTCTCCCCCTGAGTGGTTGCCCTCGTTGACTTGTTGATCATCTTCATACTCTCGTGCTTGTGTTGAAGCTCCCCCTTGATTGTTGGTCTCCTCTTGTGGTTCATTTTCCTCATTTATGTGTGAAGGTGACTCTTGTGGTCGAACTTCACCTAGAGCCATTCTTTTCAATGCTAGACAAGGAGCTTCTTCTTTACCTAATTCACATGGATCAACTTGCTCCTTTTGGGAGCCGTTAGTCTCATCGAACACTACGTCACGTGCTACTTCAACAAGTCCGGAGGCCTTGTTGAAAACACGATAGGCGTAGGTATTCGAATCGTAACCGAGCAAGAAACCTTCATCGGACTTCGAAGCGAACTTTGAAGTCCTGGGCTTCTTGTTCAGGATATAACATGGAGAACCGAAAACTCGAAAGTAAGAAATGTTTGGTTTGTTACTGGTGAGTAGCTCATAGGGAGTTTTCTTGAGTAGTCGATGAAGATAAAGCCGATTTGCGGCGTGGCAAGCGGTGTTAATCGCTTCCGCCCAAAATCGATCCGAAGTCTTGTATTCATCGAGCATTGTTCTTGCCATCTCTATGAGTGTTTGGTTCTTCCTTTCGGCAACTCCATTTTGTTGTGGTGAATATGGCGCTGAAAATTCGTGCTTGATGCCCTCTTCATCAAGGTACTCCTCCACTTGTATATTCTTGAACTCCGTGCCTTTGTTGCTTCGAATACTCTTGATTGACAATGAAAACTCGTTTTGAGCTCGCTTGAAGAATTTCTTGAGTGTTCCTTGCGTTTTTTACTTATCATGCAAAAAGAAAACCCAAGTGAAGCGAGAAAAATCATCAATGATAACCAAACCGTATTTGTTACCGCCGATGCTTATGTAAGCAACTGGACCAAACAAGTCCATGTGAAGTAGTTCGAGCGGTCTTGTTGTAGTCATGATGTTCTTTGCGGGATGATGTGCTCCAACTTGCTTCCCGGCTTGGCACGCGCTACAAGGTCTGTCTTTCTCAAAAACAACATCTTTCAAACCTCGGATGTGATCACCCTTGAGGAGTTTTTGAAGATTCCTCATACCAACATGCGCTAGCCGTCTATGCCACAGCCAACCCTTGTTGGTTTTTGCAATCAAGCATGTGTCGAGTTTGGCTTTATCCTTGTTGAAGTCAACAAGGTAAAGCTTTCCCTTCAACATACCCTTGAATGCAACGGAACCATCACTCCTCCTTGAGACGGTCACACCCTCGTTAGTGAACAAGCAATTATAACCTTTGTCACATAGTTGAGATATGGACATCAGGTTATAATCTAAAGATTCAACATGTAAAACATGAGAAAGCGTGTGTTCAGAGGATATTGCAATTTTACCGGTACCGAGCACCTTTCCTTGACTATTATCTCTGAAGTAGATGCCTTCGTTCGGGTCCTCGTTTTTTTCATATTCTACGAACATCCTCCTTTCCCCGGTCATGTGGTTGGTGCATCCACTGTCTAGCACTCATTTGGATCCACCGGAGGAATAGGCATGCAAAAACAAATTATGCTTTGGTTTTAGGTACCCAAGCTTGCTTGGGTCCTTGGAGGTTAGTTACAATACATTTGGGCACCCACACATGGGATTTTGTGTTCCCATGGCGTGGCCCAACATAATAAGCATAAACCTTACCAACATTGTTTCTCATTAATACATAAGATGCATCAAAAGTTTTAAATAGAAGCTGCTGTTGTTTATGAATCGGACTAGTCTGGGTGGCCGGACTTGTCCGGATGACCGGACTTGTCCGGACACCGACCGGACTAGTCCGGTATTCATGCGAGTTCAGTTTCTTATTCTTCAACTTATCAGTTTGAGAGGATCTTCCCTTCACAAAGGTTATCCTTCCCCTATTATTCTTATGACTTCCAGCATGTTTCTTTTCATCATAAGAGTAACCAATGCCATATTTGACATTTGGAGGTCTTTGGACCAAGTATGCACTACGTGCATAGTTGATCTTCTCCTTGTCAAATATTCTATACTCGGTAGGATTTTTATCCTTTGTGGAGGTTGACTTCTCCTTCAAACTGGTGTTGATTTTACTACATGTGCACATATGAACACGATCAGTTTTAGTGGGTTGAGAAGGTGAACTTGAAGAGGAGGAAGGTTCACTTAGCTTGAGTGACTCAACTTGCACTTCAAGGATTTTGTTAACCTTGATCAGGTCAGCAAGTTGGTCCTTGATTGCAACATTTGAGTCGATTAACTCCAAGCAAGTTTTCTTGCTTGAAGCTAGCTCAAGCTCTAGTAAACCGTTTTTCTCCTTTTCAAGCTCTAGGAGTTTGTCCAATTTGACATACTTCTCCTTTTGGGAGATAATCATGTTCTCTTGACGATCAATTAACCTCTCCTTCTCAACAAGTTGGTCAAGTAAAAATCTCATTTTAGCAGCAGTTTTCCTATCTAGTCCATTTAGCATGTCCTCATCATCACTATCTAGTTCATCATCACTAGAGTAGGAATGCATGGAAGGGGTTTTGATGTTTACCTTGCGTTTACCTTCTTTTGCCATGAGACAAGTGCCATTTCCCTTCTTTGCACCGAGTGTGGGGAAGAGTGTGGATTTCTTGGATGTGCTTTCTATGGCTATGCTAGCCATCTCTTCTTCATCGGATGATGAGGACTCATCGTTTGAGTCCCACTCCTTCCCAATGTGTGCTTGTTCGGCTTGTTTCTTCTTCTTGAAGAATTTCTTAGGTTGAGGCTTGGTTTCTTTAGTTTTCTTCTTGTTGTCCTCATACGGGCAATCGACTATAAAGTGGTTATACTCACCACAATTATAGCACGCCCGCCTCATCTTTGGCTTCGTCCTTTCCTTGTACTTTCCTTCACTTGATTTTGTTCCTTGTCTCTTCTTCATTATTCTCTTGAACTTTTTCATGAACAAAATCATATCCTCTTCATCTAGCTCACTACTCTCGTTATCAGTGTCCTCCTCTAGTTGTGCTTCTCTTGCTTCTTTGGATAGAGGCTTGAGAGTAGATTTTTGGGCAACTCCTTTCTTATTGGCCGAGGTGAGGTCGGCAATTTCTTTGACGTGCTTGGCTTGTTTCTCCATCATTTCAAAGTTGATAATTTTACCAAGCAATTCATCCAGAGTCATCCTTTTGTAACCAGGGCTTTCTCTGATCATTGAGCATAGCGTGACATTGTGAGGCATAAAAGCTCTAAGGATGAGCCTTACCACCTCGTGGTCATTCCACTTCTTGCTCCCATATGATTGAACCTTGTTGACAAGTGTCTTCAATTGATTGTACATGTCCTGGGGCGTCTTCCTCAATTGCGAATCTTCCTAGTTCCCCTTCGATCATTTCAATTTTTGCCTCACGCACATGCCGGTCACCTTCATGTGCTGTTTGTAGTGTATCCCATGTCTCCATAGCAATTTCGAGTCCATCCACCTTGGTGAACTCGTCTCGACTGAGAGAGGAGGTGATTACGGCTGCGGCTTGAGCGTTTCTATGGATGGCCTGCTCTTGACTTGGGGTGAGCTCTTCGTCGTCATCCGGAATATCTATCCCGGTACATACAACATGCCATAAACTTGGGTTGAGCGAAATCAAATGCATCTTCATATTCGGCCTCCACATGGAGTAATCACTCCCATCGAAGTGTGGGGCTTTTCCAAGTGGGATAGATAAGTAGTGATTGTTATTGGAATTTAGACGATCATAATTAAAAGGATATCGGGAGTAGTCGGTGTGACTACTCCCCTTCTTCTTCTCTTCAACTTTCGCTTTCCCTTTTGAAAGTGCATTCTTTCTGAGGAACGCCTTTAGCTCCAGCGTCTCCTCATCGTCGTCCTCGAAGTCTTGAATGGCTTCGAGGTACTTCTCCAGTTTTTGGGTCTTGTCGTTGTTGACTTCCTCTTGGTTGTTGATTTTGTGGTCGTCCTTCATGTCTGACATGATCTCTTCGAGTGGTTAAACTCTTTCTTGAAGAAACTCGCTCTGATACCAATTGAATGTAGGCCTAGAGGGGGGGGGGGGTGAATAGGCCTTTTGAATTTTTGTCGGATCCTGCAACACTCAACAAGAAGTTCAATACTAGAGAAATCGGACTAGTCCGGTAAAGTGCGGACTAGTCCGGTGTTCAGGGACTAAGTTGATCAAGATTAATCGATTAGGTTGATTCTTCAATGTGTGCATCGGAATTATAGAAACAAACAACAGTTTAACAGTTGTATATTGGATTGTATCACAATTAAGGCTTGTGTTCTACAATTTATTGTAAATTGAACAATGTGTATCAAACCCTAGAGTAAGTAGATCAATTTGAGTGATGAACACAAAAAGGACAAGACACGCGATTTATCTCGTGGTTCGCCTACCACAAAGGCAACCTACATCCACGTTGAGGAGCCCACAAAAGGACCGGGTCTTCTCCAACCCTACCCTCGTCGGATCGGCACGAAGGCCAACCCTCATCCACTAATCACAAAGGGGTGAATAACCAAAATCAAGGGGCGTTCTCACACGTTGAGAGCTCCCTTAGATTACAAATCACAATGCCACCAAAAACACACTCAGAAATTACAATTGAAATGCAGGAGTGTGTTAGAGATTCAAACCAAGAGCTCAATGATGTGTGACAAGTGTCTCTCCAATGATCTAGAAGTGATCATCAAAGGATTGATCGATTTTGCACTTAATCTCGTGGAGAGAGGTGGTTTCTGAGTCTCTTGGGAGGTGTGGCGGCGCTAGGGTTCGAGAGAGTGTAAAAGTGGGTCGTGCACCTTTATTTATATGGGGTTTATAAAAGTGACCGTTAGGGTTCAGAAAGATCGGACTAGTCCGTGGTGGTCACCGGACTAGTCCGGTGTGCTGTGTGTAGCAAACCCTAAGTGTCCCGAAATATCAGACTAGTCCGGTCGAAAACGGACTTGTCCGATTTCACTACTGGAAATCTTCGGACTAGTCCGATAGCCATCGGACTTGTCCGGACATATGAAACCCTAAGTGTGTTGGATGACAAGTCCGCACTTGGAGGACTTGTACGATTTAGATCAGTGGGTATTTCGGACTAGTCCGTGTAAACATCGGACTTGTCCGAAGTGGATCAGAATGAATATCGGACTAGTCCGGTTAACGACGGACTTGTTTGATTTTGTGTGACTTGTGAAGTGTGTTGAGGACTAGTCCGCCCTGGGGAGGAGTAGTCCGACTCAAGTCAGAAAGATATCGGACTAGTCCGACGGATATCAGACTTGTCCGATCTGGTGCAGAAAGGATATCGGACTAGTCTGGTTGATATCAGACTAGTCCGGTCCTGTGTCACTTTGTGCAATATGTGTGTGTGCTTAAATATGATTGAGCTCTTGGGTGTGTTTACTTAACACACTCCATACACAATAATCTACTATTTCTATTCCTTGAGCTCAAGTTCACTTTGCTCCTCATTATCCCTTCTTTTTGGTATTTTTCTCATTTTCATTATTGGCCTGCATTCATCTCAACAAAAAGTTTAGGATCCCAATTGCTTGTCATAAATCATCCAAAACCCACAAGGGAGTCCTAGATGCACTTTCAAGGTTGAAGCTCCGGGTTTGGACGCTGAAATGATGGACGCTCCGGCTTCAGAACCGGAGATATCTGTGACTCCGGCCTTTGAGCCGGATGTCGTTGAAACCCCGGTGGTGGAGCCAGTGTTTGATGATGCCCCGGCGGTAGAGCCGGTGGTTGATGAAGCTCTAGCACCTGAGCCGGTTATCGAAGAAATTCCGGCAGTAGAGCCGGTTGCTGCAGAAGTTCCGGCGGTAGAGCCGGTCGTCGGAGAGGTTCTGGCGCCTGAACCAATCGCTGTAGAGGTGCTGGTGCCCGAGCCCATGTTGGTTGAAGCGTCTGCACCTGGGCCGGTGGTGGAGGAGGCGCTAGCGTTGGAGCCGGAAGTGGCTTCAGCTCCGGCCAAACCTTTAACACCTGCCCCGGAGGTGGTGGTCCCGGAGGTGCCCGCACCTGATCCAGGGTGCCGAGATGAAGTTGTTGGACACCCGCTTGAGGGACCAGCCGTTGATGACCAGGTGGCGGGACCTTCGGAGCCAACTCTGGAGGTTGAAACTTTTGTGGTAGGACCTTCCTCGACGGCAATCGAGGCTATTCTGGAGGGCGGCCCTAGTGCCACGGAAGCTCAGGGAACCGCTCTTGTAGAGTGGGACCAAATTTTTGTCACAGAGAACCCGCTGAAACCAGCGTGGATGACTCCGGCAGGTCCGGACCCAATTCCTCTGTCGTTGTCTATTGACAACGCCTGCTCCAGTCTTCGCCAGGTTCAGCTGGTTTTTTACCACGACAGCAAGGCTCTTGAGGAGGAGCGTCAAACTCTTAGGCGGTGGCGCAAACGGCTCCAATTCGAGACCAAGATGGCGCAGTTGAGGCTGGCTGACAACAAGGAGTGGGTGAGGAAGAAGAAGATCCGCCTAGAGTACTGGGGTAAGCTGCTGGATGAGAGGGAAAGCATGACGCGATCCCTTGACAACCAGTCCCAGACCATCTATGAACAGGCCAAGGCTGCTAATAGCGCAGCGGATGATAACCAAGAGAGGCTCGATGCCGTCCACACCAGTCTTGTTAAGCGTCGGGAGGCTCTTGAGGAGCGGGAGAGAAAGCTCGAGGATGAAGAGCAAAAACTCCTAGAGCTACGGGACGACATTGTGAAGAGGGAAGAAGAGCTTACTCAGAGGCTAACTCTGGGTGACAAGAGTCTCGAGGAGCACACCAAGAAATTGGATGAGCGCTACGAGAGAGAGGAGAAGAAGGCCTGCCAGCGAGGACAGGAACTCCACAGGAGGGAAACTGACGTTGCTACCAGGGAGAAGAAGGTGCGGGGCCAAGAGAAGGACCTGGTTAACCGCCAGAATGAGATCCACCTCCGGGAGGAGGTGCTCAGTAAACTCCAAAGGTAGGTTGCTGAAAAGATTCAGCAAAATGTTAAAGAGGTGGAGCATCTTGCTCGGGAGAACTCGGAGCTTGCGGCGGCCAGAAGATCCTTGGAGGAGATGCGAAGCGGCAGGGTTGCGGAGTCCCAACAAGTTTGGGACTTCCTGGGCAAAGCAACCGACACGCTGACGCCAATGGGTTTTAGCCCCACGCGTCCGGATGATCCGGAACCGGAGCTGGAACAGGCGTTGCAGGCGCTGAGTTCGGCAGGCAACAAGCTCACCAAGATGGGCGATGTCATTGCGGACCAGCTGGAAACCGAGGGACAATCCCTGGTGAAGAGCATCGCAGAATTTATTCTGTTGTGCTACACAATCCGGGACCCCCAATTCCCCCTGGACCCGGTGCTCCAAGATCCCATCGACGGAGAGAGAGAAGCTGCCCAGGCCAGCGTTTCTGAGGTTGCCTAGAAGGTCGCCTCATTCTTCCATAGGCCCTAGGACCATCTCTTTGTAGCTCCCGGTTGTATTCTCTCTTCTTCTTCTCCAATTTTGTAATCTCTTGTCTCCACATGAATGAAATCCAAGTTTTTTATGAATTTCATTTTTTGTGTTCAACACTTTTGTCCCACTTGGCCCCCTGGTATATGTACACAATTTGATTGTGAACATGTACCAAGAGGATGTAACTGCTATTGAAGACTTGCGTGCTTTAGACTTGTAGAGCGTAGGCTTCCTGAGGTTGTCGGAGCTTAAGGGCTCCGACTTTGGCCATCATCAGAGCTTGGTAGCTCCAGCAGTGGTCTCCATCAACGCATAGAGCGTCAACAGTTAGTCTCCTGAAGCCTTCCCTCCATCTTTTGTTCACTTTGATGGCTAGCCCCCTGGCTTTACCAGAGCTAAGTAGCTCCAACTATACTTGCTATCAATGTTTAAAACATCGATTAAAAGCCATCTAGGGGATGTCGGAGCTTTAATAGCTTCGGCTTAATTCACCATCATCATGAGATCTTTATTTTTCCTGCGCACTGAAGTCAAGAAAAATAGTAAAATTCGTTTCCTATCTATAACTCAGTTGCGACTTACTATTCTCGTAAGAAATTTTTAGGTCGAGCGCAATTCTTCATATAACCAAGTGCACTGAGTTGTTTTCTCCAAGTAGAATTGTTTTTAGGACCCGCCTTACTTTGGCCTGCCGGGGTGTAGGTAGAGTGGTGTACTTAGGGTGCAGGACCAGGCTAAGTCGATAGCACACTCTGGACCTAGATTGGCTGGCGGCATTCAGGCAAGTGAGCCATTCAACAATGTAAAAACCCGAAGGAATTAACAATGCGACTCGAGTTGTACATGAATTAGTCGATCTAAAAAATTCTTGAGGATCGCACCCTTTGTTATAGACAAGAAAGAAAAAAATAAAAAATACTGAGCTTGTACAAAGTAAATGCACGTGGAGTCTGTTTTCACACTGTAACACCCTAAATTTTCGCATCATGCATCGCATACATGATCATGCATTAAACATTAGTAGGATAAAAGAAAAATAATTATAGTCTAAAACTTGTAATAGGGAATAAGTATAAAAAATAATAATAAAAATATATATATAAATGTATGTATATAAATAATATATATAATAATCATATATATATATAAATAAATATAAAAAAAATATAAAATAATATAGTAATATATTTATAAAAAAAAGAAAAAAAGAAAACCAACCGCTGGCCAGGCCAAACGGCCCAGCCAGCAGCCGGCGCCGACCGCTCCCGCGCCCTGGGCCCCACTGCACCGACGAGCCCCGATTCTCGTGCTCCCACCCCGCCCAGCCCCTGCGCGCCGCCTGCCCCGCCTGCCGCGCACCGCGCCGAAACGCGCGCCCAAGCCACCCAGCGCCCGAGGCACCTGGGCCCCGCGCCACCCGCACCGCCCGCAGCTAGCGCTCCCGCGCCTGCCCTCCCGCGCGCGCCATGCCCCCTGGTCCCCGCACTGCCGACACCGCCCGCTCTCGCTCTCACCCGCCGTTCTCCCGATGCGCGCCGAGGCGCCTGGCCCCGCCGCCCTCCCGCTCCCACCGACGCGATCCCACGCGTCCCGCGAATCCCGCCGCTCGCCCGTACCGACCGGCCCACGTGCGCCGGGGCCCCGCTCCCGACGCCCCGGCCTTCCGCGCCGAATCCCGCAGCGCCTGCGCGCTCGCCTGCGCCCGGCCCTCCGCGATGCCCACGCGCGCCGGCCCTAGCGCCCTACCGCCGCCTATAAAAAGCCCCAGGACCCGTGTTTTCCAGCCACCAGAAAAATGCCGCCGCCAGAGCCAGAAAAAGACCTAGCCGCCGCCGGTACAGAAAAAAAGAAAGCACCAGAGCCGCCGCCGCCAGGGGAAGAAAAGGAAGAAAAAAAAGGGGAAGAAAAGGAAGAAAAAGGAGGATAAGAAGAGGGGGAAAAAGAGGAGGGTACCGTCGTCCGCCGGAGATCATCGTGTCGCCGTCGTCATGCCGCCGAAGGACTGTTGCGCCATCCACTTCGTCTACACGTCACCCTCGTCCCTCGATCTTCGAAGCCATCACATCTACGGTAGGATTCGTTTTTCCGATGCGAATTTTAGCGACGTATTAGATCTAATAGACATAAATTGATTTTAGTTGCATTGTCATTTTATTTTCAGCAGCATTAATCCACTCTAAAACCCCCGTAAACTCATATGAACACGTATGAACTAGTTGCATCTAATTAATAAACAACTGTAGTTAATTAATTATTAAACTTTGCATGCATGCATGCATATCATCGCATGTTGATTAATGCGTGTGCATCATGTTGATTGTATATGTTTTCTTGTATGTGTGATTGCGAGTAGAGGGAAGTGCTCAAGAGATCGTGTACGAGGATTTTCAGAACCAAGACTTCGAAGCGCTTGAGCAACCCTATCTGCCGAAGCAAGGCAAGTGTCCTTGAAGCATATTGATCCTGTTTTAAAATAAATGTTTTGTTTGCAAAATTGCATGCTTGTGTCAATTTGATGGGAATCCTATGGTAGGAAGTTTACTAGATTTGTTTGACCACCCTTGTCACCCGGAATATATGGTAGAGAGTCGGGAAGGGCTTTCACCTTTTTGCTTCGCTTAATCAACTGGGATGGGAATAACTATACCACTCAATTTAATTATGCATGGACGAGATTATGGTTAACATGAACTGGTTAAATATGGTATGGTAATGGATGATCTAAGCAAGCCTGGTATGTGGATGGGTTGGATGTTATGGTGGTTTGCTTGCTTTAGATCTAAGGACCGGTTCATGCGAGAATAAGCTAGGACTACAGTGCCACCACGAGGCCAAGTATGGGTGCGGCGTAGCTGATTAATTAGGGCTTTGCTAGTGCTGTTTGGACCATTGTGGATGCTCGGGGAAGGGGTAGTCGGATTGGGTTTGTTGATGATTGGTGGGACTACCCTGGGATCCGAATGGCTCAAGAGGGGGCCCTTGGTTGAAGATGTGCTCAGTTGGAGGCATCGCCACCGGTGAAACCTCAGTGGGGTCTAAATAGGCTAGTAATCCCTTTGTAAAGGCTATTTTGTGATCTCTTGGCCACACACCAACGGAAGTGTGTAATATGACCGACGGGTCATGGGCATAAGGGAGATTCTTAGTTGCCGAAAGGTGATGAAATCACGAACACGTGGGTAAAGAGGTACAAACTCTGCAGAGTTAACTAAAACTATCATGATAGCCGTGCTCCCGGTTATGAGCGCCTGGACAACTTTCATGATTAGAGGGAAATTGGAATTTGGGATGGTTATGGTTTGGTAATGGTTATGGATGGTTATGGATTAATCTCTGGTATTGAATATGGTTATTGGCAATGTTGAAATCTGGACTTATTGATGATGGTAATGAATTCAGTTTGGTATTGTGGTATTACTCGTGATTATGATGGGATTACTTCACATACAAATAATATATTGCTTTTCAAATGTTTTACTGTACTTTTCAGCACTTTGCCATAATTATTGTCGTCATTTGAATCAGCCACATGTCATACTTTCCACACATGCTGAGTACGACATGTACTCACTCTTGCAACCCCCCCCCCCCCCCCCAACAGTTGCAGGTCAGAATTATGAGTTTAATGGCGATAATGCGGAGTTCTAGGCCGTGTCTACCGTCAGCTTTGCCTGTGGTGTTATTGGAGCTGCGCTATTCCCTTATGCTTAGTTTGCTTAGTTGCTTAATTAGTTTATTTCCGCTGCATTAGTTGAACTTGTCATTAATATTCATTAGAGCTTGTATTCGAGGATAATATGGTTGTGTAATAAAATTTGATAATTAATCTTGTTTTGTGGTAATTTTCTGTATACTCTTTTGTGATTGCACTCGTGTATGTGTGTTGAACATCCTGGGCACACATATGCATTAGCTTGGTTCATTTTTCAGAACCGGGCGTCACAGATTGGTATCAGAGCCACAGGTTGACCGTAGGATGCAGCCTAGATAGAATGGACACTTTAGAGCACATAGGAGCACTCAGGAATCGATGTGTTTTGCTTAAAGTGCTGTTTGCTATATATATTGTTTGCTTGTGTGCTTAATAGAGGATTTTGGGATGCTTTAGCATTGCCATGTCCACCTAGGCTAGTGTAGCTAGCTGTTTAGTTTCATATCCCTTGATGCATATAGTTGGGGGACGTTTTCTAATTCTTACCTATTGCTTTTCTTTAGATGGTGATGACTCGCAATCAGAGGGATGTCAATGGTGAGGAGGAGAACAATGGAGTACCTCAGAACAACAATGGGCAAGGACCTGCTCATGGAGCTATCAACATTGAGCAGCTATTGGCTATGCAAAACCAGCTCATGCAGACCATGATACAGACTATGGGACAGCTGCAGGCTGGCAATATCAACAATCAACCCCACATGCCTCCACCACCACCTCCGCCTCCTCATAACCGATTGTGAGAGTTTATGAGGACTAGGCCACCAACCTTTGCTCAAGCTGCTGACCCTATGGATGCTGATGATTGGCTCAAGTCCATGGAGAAGAAACTTGCTATTGTCCAATGTAGTGACCGAGAGAAGGTCCTATTTGCTTCTCATCAACTCGTTGGAGCAGCTACCGATTTGGTGGGATTCACTATGCAATGCTCATGGGGATCAAGAGAGGATCACCTGGGCGGGATTCAAGGAGAGTTTCCGTTCTCATTATGTGTCGGAAGGTGTTATGATCTTGAAGAGACAAGAATTTGAGAACTTGAGGCAAGGGAAATCAAGTGTGAGTGAATATCTCAATAAGTTCACTCAACTCTCAAGATACGCGCCCGAAGATGTGAGTCGAGACAGCCGGAAGCAATATTTGTTCATGAGAGGCCTCAACAATGAGATTCAAGTGCAATTGCTCAATTATGATTATGCCAATTTTCAGAAGCTTGTGGACAAAGCAATTGTGATTGAAAACAAGATCCATGAGATGGAGCAAGAAATCAAGAGGAAGGCACCGTATCAAGGACAGCAACAAGGAAGTAATGTGCGCCCTCGCCTTGCACCACCCAATGCGCCTCATTACAGCTCCTCTATTCCTGCTCAGCGCCCTGGTTATGCATCGCTCCCAACTCAGTTTGTGCAGCAGCGCCCTGTTATGCAAGCACCTAGGCCTCCAATGCCTTATGCACCTTGTGCTAATTTCCCTGGTGCCAATGTTCAAAACCAAGCTCGTCCCAATAATTCTGGTGGAGTTAAGAAGTGTTATACTTGTGGAGAAGCTGGACACTTTGCGCATCAATGTCCTAAGTCAGGCCTTGGTCAAGCAAGCAATGCGTCGAGGCAAAACCCAAGACCCAATGGAGGGCAGCCACAAGGAAGTCGTGGACAGCTGAATTTTGCTCGTGGCAACGTGAACCATGTATCTACGGAGGATGCTCAACAAGCGGATGACGTGGTCATTGGTATGTTTCTTGCCAACTCCAACCCCGCGACTATGTTATTTGATTCTGGAGCATCACATTCATTCATTGCAGCAAAGTATGTTGCCAAGTATAGTTTGCCTATCTCTCATATGAAGTTTACTCTATTGGTTAAGTCTCCTAGAGGAGAGATGAGGACAAATATAGTATGTCCCAAAGTAAGCCTTAGAATAAGGAGGGTAGACTTCTCCGCCAACCTCATTGTTTTGGATTCACAAGGAATAAGAGGATCTGTTGGTGCAAAGTGCAATGGAACCACCATACAGAAGCCGAAGCTACGTGGGAACGTGAAGAAGACCTGAAGGCAGAATTCCCTCACCTTTTCTCCACGCTATCGAATCTCGAGGACGAGATTTACTTTAAGTGGGGTAGATTTGTAACACCCTAAATTTTCGCATCATGCATCGCATACATGATCATGCATTAAACATTAGTAGGATAAAAGGAAAATAATTATAGCCTAAAACTTGTAATAGAGAATAAGTATAAAAAAATAATAATAAAAATGTATGTATATAAATAATATATATAATAATCATATATATATAAAAAAATAAATATAAAAAATAATATATAAAATAATATAGTAATGTATTTATAAAAAAAAAAAGAAAAAAAAAGAAAACCAACCGCTGGCCGGGCCAAACGGCCCAGCCAGCAGCCGGCGCCGACCGCTCCCGCGCCCTGGGCCCCACCGCGCCGACGCGCCCCGATTCCCGCGCTACCACCCCGCCCAGCCCCTGCGCGCCGCCTGCCCCGCCTGCCGCGCACCGCACCGAAACGCGTGCCCAAGCCACCTAGCGCCCGAGGCGCGTGGGCCCCGCGCCACCTGCACCGACCGCCGCTGGCGCTCCCGCGCCTGCCCTCCCGCGCGCGCCATGCCCCCTAGGCCCCGCACCGCCGACACCGCCCGCTCCCGCGCTCACCCGCCGCCCTCCCGATGCGCTCCGAGGCGCCTGGCCCCGCCGCCCTCCCGCTCCCACCGACGCGATCCCACGCGTCCCGCGAATCCCGCCGCTCGCCCGTACCGACCGGCCCATGTGCGCCTGGGCCCTGGTCCCGACGCCCCGGCCTCCCGCGCCGAATCCCGCAGCGCCTGCGCCCGGCCCTCCGCGATGCCCACGCGCGCCGGCCCTAGCGCCCTACTGCCGCCTATAAAAAGCCCCGGGACCCGTGTTTTGCAGCCACCAGAAAAACGCCGCCGCCAGAGCCAGAAAAATACCTAGCCGCCACCGGTACAGAAAAAAAAGAAAGCACCAGAGCCGCCGCCGCCAGGGGAAGAAAAGGAAGAAAAAAAGAGGGGAAGAAAAGGAAGAAAAAGGAGGAGAAGAAGAGGGGGAAAAAGAGGAGGGTACCGTCGTCCGCCGGAGATCATCGCGTCGCCGTCGTCGTGCCGCCGAAGGACTGTTGCGCCATCCACTTCGTCTACGCGTCACCCTCGTCCCTCGATCTTCGAAGCCATCACATCTACGGTAGGATTCATTTTTCCGATGCGAATTTTAGCGACGTATTAGATCTAATAGACATAAATTGATTTTAGTTGCATTGTCATTTTATTTTCAGCAGCATTAATCCACTCTAAAACCCCCGTAAACTCATATGAACACGTATGAACTAGTTGCATCTAATTAATAAACAACTGTAGTTAATTAATTATTAAACTTTGCATGCATGCATATCATCGCATGTTGATTAATGCGTGTGCATCATGTTGATTGTATATGTTTTCTTGTATGTGTGATTGCGAGTAGAGGGAAGTGCTCAAGAGATCGTGTACGAGGATTTTCAGAACCAAGACTTCGAAGCGCTTGAGCAACCCTATGCGCCGGAGCAAGGCAAGTGTCCTTGAAGCATATTGATCCTGTTTTAAAATAAATGTTTTGTTTGCAAAATTGCATGCTTGTGTCAATTTGATGGGAATCCTATGGTAGGAAGTTTACTAGATTTGTTTGACCACCCTTGTCACCCGGAATATATGGTAGAGAGTCGGGAAGGGCTTTCACCTTTTTGCTTCGCTTAATCAACTGGGATGGGAATAACTATACCACTCAATTTAATTATGCATGGATGAGATTATGGTTAACATGAACTGGTTAAATATGGTATGGTAATGGATGATCTAAGCAAGCCTGGTATGTGGATGGGTTGGATGTTATGGTGGTTTGCTTGCTTTAGATCTAAGGACCGGTTCATGCGAGAATAAGCCAGGACTACAGTGCCACCACGAGGCCAAGTATGGGTGCGGCGTAGCTGATTAATTAGGGCTTTGCTAGTGCTGTTTGGACCATTGTGGATGCTCGGGGAAGGGGTAGTCGGATTGGGTTTGTTGATGATTGGTGGGACTACCCTGGGATCCGAATGGCTCAAGAGGGGGCCCTTGGTTGAAGATGTGCCCAGTTGGAGGCATCGCCACCGGTGAAACCTCAGTGGGGTATAAATAGGCTAGTAATCCCTTTGTAAAGGCTATTTTGTGATATCTTGGCCACACACCAACGGAAGTGTGTAATATGACCGACGGGTCATGGGCATAAGGGAGATTCTTAGTTGCCGAAAGGTGATGAAATCACGAACACGTGGGTAAAGAGGTGCAAACTCTGCAGAGTTAACTAAAACTATCATGATAGCCGTGCTCCCGGTTATGAGCGCCTGGACAACTTCCATGATTAGAGGGAAATTGGAATTTGGGATGGTTATGGTTTGGTAATGGTTATGGATGGTTATGGATTAATCTCTGGTATTGAATATGGTTATTGGCAATGGTGAAATCTGGACTTATTGATGATGGTAATGAATTCAGTTTGGTATTGTGGTATTACTCGTGATTATGATGGGATTACTTCACATACATATAATATATTGCTTTTCAAATGTTTTACTGTACTTTTCAGCACTTTGCCATAATTATTGTCGTCATCTGAATCAGCCACATGTCATACTTTCCACACTTGCTGAGTACGACATGTACTCACTCTTGCAATCCCCCCAACAGTTGCAGGTCAGGATTATGAGTTTAATGGCGATAATGCGGAGTTCTAGGCCGTGTCTACCGTCAGCTTTGCCTGTGGTGTTATTGGAGCTGCGCTATTCCCTTATGCTTAGTTTGCTTAGTTGCTTAATTAGTTTATTTCCGCTGCATTAGTTGAACTTGTCATTAATATTCATTAGAGCTTGTATTCGAGGATAATATGGTTGTGTAATAAAATTTGATAATTAATCTTGTTCTGTGGTAATTTTTTGTATACTCTTTTGTGATTGCACTCGTGTATGTGTGTTGAACATCCTGGGCACACATATGCGTTAGCTTGGTTCATTTTTCGGAACCGGGTGTCACACACACGAAGATGTCTTTCATTATAGGTCCGGGGTATAGGGGAAACAAGTACACCCTTAGGGTACGGAACCAAGTTAAGTGT
This sequence comes from Tuctoria greenei, assembly GCA_036927565.1. Classification (NCBI taxonomy): domain Eukaryota; kingdom Viridiplantae; phylum Streptophyta; class Magnoliopsida; order Poales; family Poaceae; genus Tuctoria; species Tuctoria greenei. Next base: position 216,370,809 of record JAYESD010000003.1, on the reverse strand, counting down.
GTTTTATTTCTTGTTTGACCCAAGGTAGCTAGCTACACTTTTAGTTCTGAGACTGTGGCAAGTGTTGCTTGAACTCTGCGGACCTTTCGGGGAAGGTTCGGCTGTTCTCCTGGAGGAGCTACCCGATTCTGTACAATAAATCTATAACATACATCACGTGTAACTACAGACTCACCTCCGTGATATTAAGCGTAAAACTTACGGAGGTTCTCAATTTTCCAAGGATTAGGGAGAGGTGTCCCATCCTCGGTTGCCAAGCGAACGCATCCGGGATGGGATACTTTAATCACTCAGAAGGGTCCTTCCCAGCCGGGGGAGAGTTTGTTTAGCCCTTCTCTGGACTGTATTCTCTGTAGCACCAGATTGCCTTCCTCGAGCTGTCGGCTGTGAACATGCCTTTGATGATAGCGTCGGAGAGCTTGGAAGTATCGGGCATTCCGAACAGCTGCTCGGCACCTTCCCTCTTCAAGGAGGTCAAGGTCTTCACGCCGGAGCTGATCCTGCGCGGCATCGTCGAAGGTCCGGACCCGGAGCGACCCCAAGGTGATTTCGGGAGGAAGGACTGCTTCAGCTCCATACACCAGGAAGAAGGGTGTCTCTCCAGTTGACCGGTTTGAAGTTGTCCTGTTGGCCCATAGAGTGGGCAGAAGCTCTTCGACCCAGTTGGCTCCATGTTTTTTCAGATGCTCATATGTGCGCGTCTTGAGTCCTTTTAGGATTTTGGCATTTGCTCTCTCGGCTTGGCCATTGCTTGTTGGGTGAGCTACGGAAGCGTAGCTGACTTACATGTTGAGATCTTTGCAATATCCTTGGAATGCAAAGCTTGTGAATTGGGTCCCATTATCGGTTATGATTTTGTTTGGGACTCCAAATCTGCATACGATGGAGTGTAAGAAGTTGATGGCTGATTGTTTGTTTATTGTAACAACTGGAGTTGCTTCTGGCCATTTGGTGAATTGGTCAATGGCGACATACAGGAACTTGTAACCTCCGACGGCTCTTGGGAAAGGTCCCAAGATATCCATCCCCCACACAGCAAAGGCCATGTAGGAGGTATCATTTGTAGAGGCTGGGCCGGTGTGTGAATTTGTTTTGCATGATACTGGCATGCTTCACATTTCTTCACCAGCTCAGTTGCATCCTGGAGCGCTGTAGGCCAGTAAAAGCCATGCCGAAAGGCTTTATCGACCAGCGTGCGGGAAGACGCGTGGTTCCCACACTCGCCTCCATGGATTTATACGAGGAGCTCGCAGCCTTCTTCCATTGTGATGCACCGCATTAGGACGCCATTGGCACCGCGCCGGTAGAGATCCCCTTCTACCAACGTGTATCTTTTAGCCAATCTGACTATCCGGTCAGCAGATACATCATCTTCAGGAAAGAAGTTGTCTTTCAAGTAGCTCCAGATCTCCGAGATCCATGCATCAGAGCTATCTTGAGCATTTGAGTCTTGCGTGCTGGGTTGCTCGGAGCTTCCGGGAGCACCTACGACCCTTGATGGCTGCCATGGTAACAGGCCATCGGGACTGCCAGCTTTGAGGTGCTGGTCTCGCCCCCTTCGCTCAGTTCGGTAGGCTGAGCTGTCGGTTTAGACAACCTCCAGACGAAGGTTCCGTTGGGAGCCAGAGCTCTGGTAGACGCTTTCGTCGAGAGTTCATCAGCTTCAGCATTATGGAGACGATGTACATGGTGGAGGTCCAGGACTTCGAAGTCCTTCTGGAGCCTCTGGACTTCAAGGATATAAGCAGCTAGTTGGGGATTGTTGCAGGAGCATTCATCCTTCACCTGTTCAATGATGAGCTGCGAATCTCCCTTGACCAACAGCTGCTTGACACCATATGATAGTGCCACCTTTAGTTCGTAAATGAGTGCTTCATACTCCGCCATGTTGTTGGTCGCCTTGAAGTCAAGGTGTACCATGTATTTAACCTTCTCCCCGGTCAAAGCGAGGAGAAGGACTCCAGCTTTGCCCCCCGCTTCTGCATGGATCCATCGAAGTAGAGAGTCCAGTGAGGCTCGTGAAGACCGGAGCCTTGAGTTCCAGCTTCTGCTCACTAGGGCCCCCAGGGTTTGATGGAGAGGGGGTCCATTCCGCCACAAAGTCTGCCAGTGCTTGACTTTTGATTGCTTGTCTTGGGACAATTTCAAGGCCAAACTCGGCCAATTCTGCTGCCCACTTTGCAATGTTCCCAGTGGAGTTGGGATTATGCAAAATTGCTCGCAGTGGATATGAAGTCACCACTGAGATCTTGTGAGCTTGGAAATGGTGTCCGAGCTTCCTGTAAGCAATAAGAACGGCGTATAGCAGTTTATGTACTTCTAGGTACCGAGTTTTGGCATCGTGGAGTACTTCAATGATGAAGTACACTGGGCCTTGGACTGTTCGAACCCTACCGGAGGGCCCGGAGCTTCCTCCTCACCGACCCGGACCCTCTCGGAGGGGTCCGGACCTTCTTCTGGGATCGTTGGGTCCTTGTTGGAGGAACCCGGAGCTTCTTCAAGAGTGACCTGGAGCCTCCCATGTGGATATGGTTCTTCTTGCTCATCAAGAGTAACTCCTTGTTGACTCAAGTCTGGGGGCTGGGACCCAGACTCGCCTTCAGGAACTTCCTGATTCTCCCGGATGGATCTGGATTCCTGAGCTTGTAACGGTTCTGGTCTCTCCGGAACCAGGACCATGCTGACAACTTCGTCAGTTGCCAAAATGTAAAGCAGTAAAGGCTTACCAGGGTTCGGAGCTACCAAGGTTGGTAGAGTGGTGAGGAGCCGCTTCAGCTCCTGGAACGCCTTTTCTGCTTCTTTAGACCATTGGAATGGTTCGGACTTCGTCAATAGCTTGAAGAAGGGTCGTGCCCGTTCCACCAGTATTGAGATGAACCGGCTGAGGGCAGCCAGACAGTCAGCTTCTGGATGTCCTTGATGCAGGCTGGTGGCCGCATATCTTCAATAGCTTTAATCTTCGTCGGATTTGCCTCTATGTCTCGGTGGTTTACCAGGAAACCAAGAAGCTTTCCGGAGCTAACCCCGAAGACACACTTGTCCAGGTTTAGCTTTGTGCGAGTGACTCGCAACTTGTCGAAGACAGCTTGCAATGTGTCAAGAAGTGACTCCTTGTCCTTAATCTTGACGACGATGTCATCGACATACACTTCCACTACGTCTCTAATGAGTTCTCAAAAGGTTTTGTACATAGCACATACAAATGTTGAAGCTGCATTCTTGAGACCAAATGGCATGGCAGTATAACAATACAATCCATCTACTTTGATGAAAGAAGTATGCTCTTCATCTTACCTAGACATTCTGATTTGATGGTACCCAGAATATGCGTCTAGGAAACACAGTAATTCACACCCGGAGGTGGAATCCACTATCTGATCTATTCTAGGTAGTGGGAATGGATCTTTTGGACATGCCTTATTCAGTGTTGTGTAGTCGATACACATCCGAAGCTTCCCGCTAGCCTTGGGTACAACGACTGGGTTTGCCAGCCATTTTGGGTGGTAGACTTCTCAGATGAATCCAGCTTTGAGCAACTTCTTCACTTCTTGTCGTATGTAGTTTTGTCGCTCTACTGATTGCTTCCGAGGCTTCTAGTGTACAAGTTGAGCATCGGGATAGATCTTCAGATTATGCTCGATCACTTCCCTAGGGATCCAAGGCATTTGTAACGGTTTCCATGCAAACACGTCGACGTTAGCCCGCAGGAAAGTGATGAGCACGAGTTCCTATTTTTGTTCAAACCTCCCGATATACGGGTGGTCTGAGCGGCATCAGAACTGATTTGGACGACTTTGACGGGAATGTCGGTGTTGCCGCTTAGTTGCACACGAGGTGCAGAGGTTGAGCCTCGATGACGAATGCTCGGGGGTTTCGGAGCTTGCTCCTTTCCGGATTCTTCTTCTTACGTTGTGGCAAGCGCGTGATGTTCTTCCAGAGCTGTCACTCCGGTGGTGCGATCTCCGCGGATCCGGAGAACACCAGCTGGTGTTGGCATCTTCAACACCAAGTAGCCATAATGAGCAGCAGCCATGAACTTGTATAAGGCTGGCCTGCCCAGAATGGCGTTGAAGGGTAAGTTGATTTGAGCAACGTCAAAGACCAACTTCTCAGTGCGATAATTCCCCCTAGTCCAAAAGGTTACGGGGAGAGTAATGGCACCAAGTGGGGTTATGGCTCCCGGACCTACTCCGGAGAAAGGTCGGGAGGGGCGAAGGTTCGAAGGTCGGAGCTGAAGCTTGACAAAAGCTTCGAAGCTTATGAGGTTCATCCCCGAACCTTCGTCTACCATTACGTGGTGGAGTTGGACGTTGTTGATGGTCGCATATACCATCAATAGGAGTTGACCAGCTCTGACCATATTCCGAGGGCAGTCTGACGCGTCGAAAGTGATGGCAGTATCCATCCACTTCCGGTGCGGCTCCGCCCTGGCGGTGGGAGCCACCGAAGACATGTCCCGCTGCATGGTATTGAGGACACGGCAGGAGGTGATGTCCCATAAACCACCAGAGATGGTGTTCATGGTTTTCTGACGTTCATTGTCGGAGACGTCAGAGTCGTCGTCAACGGAGGTGTAAACAGCCTTCAAGACTTTTTTAGGGTCCTGAAAGCCTAACTCCTCTTCAGCTGGAGCTTCATCGACTTTCTGTTTTCCTTCCCTTTGTCGGAAAGGAACTTCTTCCCGGCGCTTGTTGTAGCGCTCGACAAGGTTCTGGACCTCTCGGCAGTCTTCCAGGTTCTAGCTGTTCGACTTATGTATAGGACACCACATCTTGGAGTTGCCGCCGTCTTCTGATGATGGCCGATGTCGTTTCTCAGGGTGTGGCCCCCGGCCACCCGGAGCTGCGGCACCTGCAGCAGTAGGTGTGCCTGCCGATGGCTTTTTCTTGCCGTTGGATTTTTTTTCTTCTTTTTGCCACTCTCGGAGGTAGTGGCTTCGCCCTTGGAGGATTTTTTATTATCCTCCGGAGGTGGTTTGGAGTGCATTTCATAGCCCTCCGCAGCTTTGGCACACTTGTCTGCCAAACTGAAGAGCTCCGTGACGCTGGTGATCTCCTTGATCGCCAGCTTCTGCAGCATCTTCTTGTCTCGTACCCCTGTCTAAATGCCACAATAAAAGAGGCGCTAGAGATAGAAGGAATAGTGTTTAGTACCTGGGAGAACCTCTGGATGAAGGAAAGCAAGGATTCTCCCCCCTTCTGCGTTACAGCAAAAAGGTCCAGTTCAGTGCCTGGTTGGGTGTATGAACTCCCAAAATTGGCGGTGAACGGTTGGCACAACTCTGCCCAACTGTTGATGGAATTGGGCGGAAGGCTCACGAACCAGGACCTGGCAGTCCCAGTTAAAGCCACTGTGAAGTAGTTGGCCATTACGGCCTCGTTACCTCCGGCCGCGAGGATTGTAGTGGAGTAAATCTGGAGAAACTCAGCGGGATTGACAGTCCCATCAAATTTCTCCAGCAGGTGAGGACGGAACTTTTGTGGCCATCTGACCATGCGTAGGTGCATGGCCAGGGCAGAACAGCCTCCTCCTACTCCCTCAGGAGCAGGACTGTCTCGAGCCTCTTGCCTTTCACGAGCACGCTCGATATGGTTGCGACCGTCCTGCTGACGGTAACAGCGGTCAAGCTCCGCCCATAGATCATGGGTTGAAAGCCTGGTTACTGTATGGGTGCATCGCGCCCCAGCAGGCAGCGACGTCACTTGTTGAGACGCAACATGCCACCTATTCTGGGAAGCATGTGGACCAAGTCTGCCCAACAAAGTCCGATGCTGCGATGGGGCCTGCCCCGAGGGGGGGGGCCTTGGTTGCTGATGTGATCGGCTGCTGCTGCAAGCAAATGTTCCACATCAGCCCTCCACTGATCCATTGCACCCTGGGATGCACCCGGAGGTGGTGGGCGTTGGAGGAGAGCACGTGCTGCATGGAGCGCGTGTTTAGGATTGTTGTTATTCGCCGACGCTTTGACCGACGCAGATGTCCTGTCCTGTTGTCCAGCTTGATTTGCTGGTGCAGACGGTGGCGGTGGAGGCATGACTCCTGCTGGAGCCGCAGCCTCTGCTGGTTGTTGCATATTGGAGGGATTGTCTCCAGCAGCTTGCGAAGCGAGGTTGCCGTTGGACGATCCAGCAGCTGAGTTCACCGTTCCTGAAATCTCGGGCACTCCCCCTTCCTGGCGCACCAACTGTCGGAGTGTTTTTCCGGCAATTCTCCCGATACTACCGTTGGTAGCTTGTGGAGTTTATAGTTTGGTATTGGGTGCGCAGAGATTTCGAAGAATAGGGCAAATGGACACAAGGATTTACATGGTTCGGGCCGCCTGAGCGTAATACCCTACTCCATGGGGTGTGTAACTATTGTATTGAGCGTCTAAAAGCTTTAGCCCAGAGACTTTGTATGAGTTAGAGAGTGTAAGCCTCAGAGAGTGTGAGAGAGTCAGAGTGTCCCCCCCGTGTATCATCGACTAGTCCTTTTATAGTTCAAGGACTGGTCGGTACACTGTTAGCCTGGCCCGACATGTGGCCCTAGCGGTTACTGATGCTTAATACACAATTAATGAGATTAATTACCCTTAATAGCCTAGTAATGGGACCTGACAGTGCCGTTATTAGTATTAAGGGTCTACTGATTGTGTGTCATTAATATGGTATTAATAACACTTAATCAGGTCTTGAAGTCTTTGATTGCCCCTTGGAGGTCCGAGCCGTTGGGGGTTCACCAGCTTGATTGCCAAGGTTGAAGGTCCGGCGGTTTGGACACGTGGCAGCTTCGGAGCTATTCGTCTGGGACGGGTAGGTCCGGTGTAGATGTACGCGTGTCGATACTGGAGCTTCCCTCAGTCGGAGGTTAGGTCCGGGGGTGCCGTACCAATGTTTAGCCCGGAGCTATGCCATGTGTGGGGTATAGCTCCGGCTGCAGTGTACACATGGCAGTACCGGAGCTAGCCATAGATGGGAGGCATGCCCAGTCCCGTATGACAAGTGGGGCCTTCGCAGGTCTTCAACTCGGGCAGGTAAAGTCTCTTTGGTCTTTTTGTAGTCCCAAGGGGTATATGGTATGCAGGGTACCGATAGTCTCGGATCGAGGTTCACAATTCACTTCCAGGTTTTGGCAGAAATTGCATGAAGCTTTGGGAATGAGGTTGAATTTTAGTTCAACGTATCACCCTCAAATGGATGGACAAACCGAGAGGACCAATCAGATTTTAGAGGACATGTTAAGAGCTTGTGCTTTAAAGCACGGGAAAAGTTGGGACAAAAGCTTGCCATATGCAGAATTTTCATACAACAATAGTTACCAAGCAAGCTTGAAGATGTCACCATATGAAGCGCTTTATGGAAGGAAGTGTAGGACACCTTTATTCAAGAATGAGGCGGGAGAAACTCAAGTATTTGGTCCGGATGTGTTGCAAGAAACCGAAAAGCAAGTCCAAATAATTCGTGAAAACTTGAGGGCTGCCCAATCAAGACAAAAAGGCTATGCAGACAATAGGTGAAGGAAATTAGCCTTTGAAATAGGAGATTTTGTTTACCTCAAGGTGTCACCAATGAGAGGTCATAAGAGGTATAATATAAGAGGCAAGCTAGCACCTCATTATATTGGACCATTCAAGATTTTGGACAAAAGAGGAGAAGTAGCGTATAAGTTGGAGATGCCAGCTCATCTTTCGGATGTCCATGATGTCTTTCATGTTTCCCAACTCAAGAAGTGCTTGAGAGTACCGTAAGAACAAGTGCCAATGGAAGAATTGGAACTAGAGGAAGATTTGACTTATGCCGAGCAACCGGTCAAGATCTTGGAAACCAAGGAGAGAGTCACAAGGAACAAGGTGATTCGATGTTGTAAAGTTCAATGGAAGCACCACACAGAAAAAGAAGCAACGTGGGAATTGGAGGATGATCTCAAGAAGGAATTTTCCCTATCTCTTCTCTTCCGCGTCGAATCTCGAGGGCGAGATTCATTTTAAGGGGGGTAGGTTTGTAACACCCTCATTTTCATGCATCATGCCTTGCATACACTCATATACATGTTTAACATTAACTCACAACAAGAGGAACGAGTTTAAAATTGATTTGGAACAAAACCGCACTAAAAATGCAGGAAAGTGCGGACTAGTCCGATTTTACTGAGGACTAGTCCGATTTCTCTCTAACTAAAAACGGACTTGTCCGTTTTTGCTGCGGGCTAGTCCGGTTTTGCCTTTGGAAACTTTTGGACTTGTGCGATTTTGTGCGGACTAGTCCGATATTCCAAGAATCCTTGAAAAATTGCTAAGTCCTTGGACTTTGCCAGACTAATCTGGTGTTCCAGCGGACTTGTCTGATTTCCTCTCTGACTAAAGTTGGACTTGTCCGATTTTTTGCCAGACTTGTCCGATTTTCTCTTTGGACATTTTTGGACTAGTCCGATCCTTTTTGAACTTGTCCGATATTTCATGACTCCGAGTTGATCTTTTGTTTTACGACTTGTTTCTTGGGTTTCACATTAAGTGGGCCTAGGGACGTCGTGCCTAACTCTTTTAGAGCACATGTGGGACTCTAAACCGGCCTCTACTCATCTCAAACTCGAAATCCACCTAACCCTAGCCTCCACCTCTATATAAACAACCCCACCCCTTGGCTTGACATCTATTTGCCACTTTTCCACCCCAACAAACCCTAGTTCATGGAGAGCCACCATCAAGGAAGGAGGAGGAGATACCAAGCAAGAAGAAGAAGAGGAGGAAACAAAAGAGGATCAAGATCTCCACCAAGTTTCGTCCCTCATCACCAATTCACCTCCAAGTTCATCACCAACCCTAGATCATCAAGATCCAAGTGTTACCTCCAAGTTTCTTGATTCATTGGAGTTCTAAACACCTGGTATACCTTCTATTCTCTTTTCCTTACTTGAATACAACCCCTAATCTCCAAGTTCACGTCGATCTAGAAAACCCTAGTTCGCTAGTTCTTCAAAGTGCGGACTAGTCCGACCTTCTACAAACTAGTCCGATTTTGCTGACTAAATTGTGTTAAATTAATTCTAAAATTTGATCAAAACAACTCCAAACCTGTATAAACTTGTTAAAAACTATTAGAACTAGTTAGTGATCATTAAAGGCAATCTATTAACAAGTTCTACCTTGCATTTGCATCAATCATTCATGGCATGTCATATTGAGTAATATTTGTACACTCTTTGATTGTGTTTCTTGTCTTGTATGTTTATTGTGTGGATTAGACGGATTTGCACTAGAGAGTGCTGTGGAGGATCTCCAGCACCAAGAGTTTAAAGGCTTTGACCCTAATCAACCGCATGAGCAAAGGCAAGTGTCCTTGAAGCATATTGATCCTATTTTGAAATAAATGTTTTGTTTGAAAAAACTACATGTTGCGTCAATTGGATGGGAAATCCTATGATAGGAAGTTTACTAGTTTTGTTGACCACCCTTGTCAACTGGAATATATGGTAGAGAGTCGGGAAGGGCTTTTTACCTTTTTGCTTCGCTTAATCAACTGGGATGGGAAAACAACTATACCACTCAACTTAATTATGTATTTATGAGATTATGGTTAACATGAACTGGTTAATATGATATGGTAATGGTGATCTAAGCAAGCCTGGTATGTGGATGGGTTGGATGTTATGGTGGTTTTGCTTGCTTTAGATCTAAGGACCAGTTCGTGGAGCGACCATCCAGGATTTACAGTGCCACCACGAGGCCAAGTATGGGTGCGGCGTAGCTGATTAATTAGGGCTTTGCTAGTGTTATTTGGACCATTATGGATGCTCGGGGAAGAGGTAGTCGGATTGGGTTTGTTGATGATTGGTGGGACTACCCTGGGATCCGAATGGCTCAAGAAGGGGCCCTTGGTTGAAGATGTGCTCTGTGGGAGACATTGCCACCAGTGAAACCTCAGTGGGGTCTAAATAGGCTAGTAATCCCTTTGTAAAGACTATTTTGTGATCTCTTGGCCACACACCGATGGAAGTGTGAGACGGCATAATAGAGGTTCTAGTCATCAAAAGGTGATGAAATCACAAACACGTGGGTAAAGCGGTACAAACTCTGCAGAGTGTGTCTAAAACTATCATGATAGCCGTACTCCCGGTTATGAGCAACCTGGACCCTCACATGACTAGAGAAAACTTGGTATTGGTATGGTTTTTGGGATGATATTATGGTTATAAATGGTTATGAATTGAATTGTGGTATCGAATATGGATATTGGTATATGATGATGGATATGGAATATGGACTGGCATTATGATAAATACATGGCTTATGATGGGTTTATTTCACATACACATAATATATTGCTTTTCCAAACGTTTTAATGTACTTTTCAGCACTTAACTATTATTATATCCGTCATTTGAATCAGTTACATGTCATACTTTCCACACTTGCTCAGTACGACGTGTACTCACTCTTGCAACCCCCCCCCCCCCAACAGTTGCAGGTCAGGATTGGGAGTTTAATGGCAAAAATACGGATTTCTAGGTTGTGTCTACTGTCAGCTTTGCCTGTGGTGTTGCATGGAGCTGCGCATATATACCCTATTGCTTATGCTGCCTAGCTATTTAGATTGCTTATTTAGTTTATTTCTGCTGCATTAGTTGAACTTGTCAACCATATTCATTAGAGTTTGTACTTGAGGATAATATGGTTTGTGCAATAAAATTTGGTTAATTAATCTTGTTATGTGGTAATTTTTTGTATACTCTTTTGTGACGCACTCGTGTATGTGTGTTGAACGTCCTGAGCACACAGATGTGTTCATTTGGTTCAATTTTCAGAACCAGGTGTCACACCGCCCCTCTGCTTCTAGCGTGTGCGCGCTGTTCCTTTCATCAGTTGATCAAGCTTCAAACAGAGAAAAGTTTTGCAGAATCTTCTTCTTCCAGTGTCAAACAACTTCCATTGTTTGTTGTCCTGTTTTTCAGTTTGATTTTGTTGATTTTGGCTACAGCCCCCCCCCACCCTACTCCCCAAGATTTAATTGAGCCTCCCGTTGAGCTCCTCCATGATTTTTGTAAAAAAAGACGTAGATTTGAAGGATTAAAGGTTGAAGATGAATACAAGCACATCACATATTTGATGAAATATTTCAATGAATAAGCTGAACTTCAAAAATCCATTGTGGCCACTGGGAAGCTGAGAAAATTATGAAACAAATTTTCTTGGAACCCTTATGAACAGGCCTACCTGATACCAATATTTACTCATATGATACATACTGGTTATGTCTCTGTAAATTCATTGTAAGGAAGACCTTTAGGGAATATTTGTGGCTAATCTTGCAGTAGAAAATTCTGTAAATTTTACAAAAGCCTCCCCTTGAGCTTCTCCATGAATTTTGTAGAAAAAGACTTAGATTTGAAGGATTAAAGATTGAAGATGAATACAAGCACATCAAATGTTCGATGAAATGTTTCAATGAATAAGCCGAACTTCAAAAATCTATTGTGGCCACTGGGAAGCTGAGAAACTTATAAAATAAATTTTATTGGAACCCTTATGAACAGGCCTACATGATATCAGTATTCACTCATATGATACAAGCTGGTTATGTCTCTGTAATTCATTGTAAGGAAAACCTTTTTGCCAAATCATGCAGTACACAATTCTATAAATTTTTCAAAATTTTTATTATGATCTTAGGAACTCCCTGTAAAAATTTCAACATCATAATCCCTTATCTTCTTGCACATCCCTTATTTTATCCTTTTTTCACATTTTTTTATTGAAGATAGACCACCGAGCGTGGATGTACAACATGTCATGACCTGATCCTATGTACATTCAAAATATTACAAATTTTATTGAAGCATCCAAGAGACACGCGATGATGCAAAAGATAGATGACATATTATGTTCATGTATCAACTGCGAAAATAAGATTGCTTGGATAGATACTATAGTAATCCAATCTCGTTTGGTGAAAAGAGATTTCAAAGAAAACTACATAATTTGAATAGAGCATGGTGAGTTAGATACACATGAAGTGGATAAAGATGATGAGAGAGGTTTATATGACGATAATGTTAATATCGATGATGGTAGTGACAATTAAGATGATGATGATGATGATGAGTTCCATTGTGAGGAGATGTAGCGTCACATTGAACCATATGTATTGATTTCTATGGGAGCAAGTAAAGGTTTAAGTAAAATGGACACATTGCAGAATGCAACGACAAAGATTTTATATGATGAATCAAAGGGTTGTGATAAAGAGTTTACTATATTGCGTGCAGTCCTAGAACTACTAAACTTGAAAGCCACACATGGATGGTCCGATTGTAGTTTCTCTGATCATTTGAATCTTTTGGCAAAAATTCCTCCAAATCTAATAAACTGCCCAAAAGCACTTATAAAGCGAAGAAACTTCTTTGCCCGATGGCACTAGGTGTGACAAAAATACACGCTTGTGTGAAATATTGCGTTCTGTATCACAAAGAGCATGAGCTTACAACTCGATGCCCCATCTGCGATGTCAGTAGATACAAGAAGGACTACCATCACCAGTATGTTACCAACATGAATAAGACCCAAAAGAATAAAAAGTTTATTATTGGCCCCGAAGGTGACGATGATGATACTTCTGACGATGCAGGCAGGAAGAATAAGAGAAAAATTCTTACCTTGGTGATGTGGTACCTTCTAGTAATTGATCGCTTGATGCGTTTGCTCTCAAACCCTAGGGAGGCTCAACTTATGCGTTGGCATTCCGAGCAGCGCAAGAAGAATGAAAAACATATTCGACACCCTGGTGAGACAACCTAGTGGAAAAATTTTGATATTTAGTATCCATAATTTGCAAAGGAATTTAGAAATGTAAGGTTTGTCTTGGGTACAGACGGAATGAATCCGTTTGGTGAAAAAGGATCATACACAACACTTGGCGAAATTGTGGAATGAAGTGGTACATATGGGATGAGTACAAGCGGGAGTATTTCATGCTAAGAGCAATGATATTCGATACCGTGTATGATTATCTCAAACTGTTTATATTATCAGGACAAATAAAAGGGAAGAAAGGTTGTGTAAGGTGCATGAATAGAACTGGATTTCTATACCTCACTTCATCCAGAAAGACGATGTACATGAGACACCGGCGATTCTTGACAGATGCGCACAAGTATAGGAATATGAAAGAACAATTTGATAACAAAACCAAAAAAGATACTGCACCAAAGCCTTACAGTGGAAAACTCATGTTCAAATGGTCAACAACATTCATATTGCTTTTGGTAAGGGCAAAAAATGTAAAGGAATAAAGAGAAACAAAAATACATCTTCGGGTGATACAAGTGACATGACTTTCAAGAAACAATCAATTTTTTTCAAGTATCTCCCGTATTGGAAGAACCTAGAATTTTGCCATAGTATTGACCTGGTGCACATTACAAAGAATGTATTTGACAACATCATTGGGACCTTGCTGGACATGCGGAGGAAAACAAAGGACAGATTAAAATCACGTATGGACCTAGTAAATCTTGATATGAGACCATAGCTTCACCCAGTAGATAAGTTGAACAAAAAGCATTACCTTCCCCCAACCAGCTAAAACTTGACACTACAAGAGTAAATGGGAATTTGCAAATGCTTGCGTGGGATTAGAGTTATCTCCATCCACGTAGCAGCGGGGGACCCTTATTGACGACAGTCGTCGTAACTATAGATGGCCAATGGGCCACGCCGGGCCGGCCCGGCATGAGCCTGATCGTGCCCAGGCTGAAATTTGATGAGCCAGGCAAGGTGCAGAAGTACACTCGGGCCGTGTCGGGCTGGCACATCGTGCCGACGCCCAGGCCCAAGCACGGCCCAAGCCAAATTTAGTCGTGACGGGTCGTGTCAGACCCGAATCAAGTTATTCATGTTGGGCCAGCCCGAAGCCCACCGCAAGGTGCACCTCCGTGACCGTCTGCTCTTCATAGATCTGGAGGCAGGGAGCTCGGGCGGTGGTCGGCTAGGTGGGACGGTGAGCGAGATCGAGGAGGCGAGGGGTCGGGCGCCGTTTGGGACGGGGAAGCGAGCGGGCACCGCCGCACCACACTTGGGAGACGGGGCAGGGAGGCGAGCGGGCGCCATGCACCAGAGTCGATATGGGAGGCAAACGGGCACCGCGGTCAGGAGAGGTGACTTTGAGGCGGGCGGGTGCCGCGCTCGAGAGCCGAGACAGGGAGACAAAAGAGCGGTTTTCTCGGGATTGGAAGTCGGGCGCCGGGCGGGGACGCGGGGTTCTCGGAACGGGTCACAAGGAGGCAGGCGTGGCTCTCAGGAGACGCGGTGGCTGGCACCTGGCGGTTAGGGTTCATCCAGGGAGGGTGCTAGGTCATGCTTATATACTGCCTCTCGTGCCGAGTTGGGCCGTGCCTCAGCCCATGGGCCGATCGGGTCGGACATCATTCTTAACTAGCTGAGGCTTAATCGGGTCATGCTGGGCTGGCCCATTGTGCCTGAGGTTGAGCCCAAGCACGACCTGGATCGTGCTTCGTGCCGATCCGAGCCCTGTGACCTTCTTCTCGGGTCATGGTCGGGTCGGGCCAAAACAATCGTGCTTCGTGCTGGTTCATTTGGCCATCTATGGTCATAACTGTTGTCTATGAGGACTTTTATAGACGATTGTGAACGAGAAACCATCGTCTATAAGGACTCTTATAGACGATGGCCAACTAGAAACTGTCATCTATATGTACACTTATAAACGACGGCCATTTGAAAACCGTTGTCAATAAGGGTCCTTATAGACGACGGCCATAAAGAAACCGTCATATATGAGATTTGCATTTAAAAAAATAGAAAACTCAGCACTCGCTTCGAGGTCAGCCCTGACTCGATGGCTAGCTCACACAGGCATATAGAAACAGAGATCACACAGGCATATATATCACAATAAGTATTGCAAAACACTATACACATGCGACACACGCCACACTACACGCTACCCTGTCCACTGCCACAAGAGTTCGCGAAGTCGTCTTCCTGCATTCGTCCAAGCGACGAAATGTAGAACGACCAAAGATAAAAACAAGATTAGTGTATCAGAATAGTACAAAACACATTATAAAGAGAATTAAATGGATAAACTACCAAGCCTCAATATTGAGTACACAAAGTGAATGTTATATATGCCAACATCAAACAGATGGTAATCACTTTTGACATGAAAAAAAATCGACATATTAGGAAACTTGTGCCATCTAGCAATATATCAATCAGCCAGGATCATAAATCTATGCATTTCTTTGAAATGCAACAACTGCAGGAATACACATGCATGCTGAATAAAGGAAGGTGATGAAACGGATGATTATCAGATACTACAATATAACTGAAGTACTGCAGTCAAACTATGTTTTCAGAATAGTTTTCAGAGGAGGGCATCATTTAGTTTTCAGATTGTTCAATCAAACTTAGTTTTCAGATTGTTCAATCAAACTTAGTCCTGCAGCCAAACTATGCCATGGGGAAGGAGCACTCGTGTTGACCAAAGAAGACACGGATATGGAAATTCAGTAACGCAGTTCATCTATAGATAAATTCAGTGCCGGCATTTTGGTCGACATAGCACTTGACGAGTTAAAGTAAGGATAAGCTGGGACCTTAGCAGAAATAAAATGATATGAGGCTAAGGGGCAAAAAACGAGTGACCTTACTAAGGAGCTTTGGCTTGTCGATCTTTGAGAAAAGTATCACATGCTACCCCGTCCGCTGCCACCGGTGTTCGGAAAGTCGTCTCTCGTGCAGTCGTCCAAGCGCCGGAATCTGGGGCGACGGAGTTTGAGCCTCCATCGCCGACTCCTGTGATGTGCAATTGTGGTTAGACAAGTTATAAGTATAAAAATACATATTTTACTAAATTTGAACAAGTTTAACTAGTTTCAGCTATTTTGAATAATTTTGTACCCGTGCTACTGTTGTCGGCACCCGTGGCAGCTCCATCGATAGCGGCGCCTACTGCGGAAAGACAGCATATTGTCCTGCAATCATAGCCTGCAAAGACAAAAAAATCATTATACATGTCATTTATATATTAAAAATGTTAAGTACAACATTCAGAACTTACCTGCATGGCAGCTTGCCACTGAAGCATGTACGAGTTTTGATACTCGTCCCTAGCCTTGAGCGCCGCTGCCTGCATCTCATCCCTAGCCCTGAGAACCTCGTCATTAGCCTTGAGCTCTACTGCCTGCATCTCGTCCCTAGCCCAGAGTGCTTCTTCTCCTCCCGAACACTCTGGAGCTCCAGATCTTGGCTCGTACGGCTGCTGTTGGACCTGCCCTGCTGTGATGAAGAGGCTCTCGAGGAAGCCCGCGTCTGCCTCGAGTCGACCACTCCATCAAAGTGGCTAACCTGCACAAAGAAGTATGATTATTATATTTTTTATCTCAGAGTTCATGACAGTAAATAAAAAATAACAGAACTCATCGTCCGTGAGGTTTCCCGCAACCACTTGCATACGTGGCTTCGGGGACTATTGGCGCGCTCGACCAATTGTAATCTTCATCTCAAAGCCTCTGCGCCTCCTGCCCGTACTTTGCTTGGAAATACAGTAAGTACCGTCATCAGAACTATTAAAGAGAATTCAATTATGTTAATAAAATAACTCACCAACGTCTCCATCATCATCTTAGAAGACAGCTGGTTAGGCTGCGACAGGTCACTTCCCAAGTGACCCCTCTTCCACAGTTGGATAGGTGCGGGCTCCTGACCTCTCTCGCGCTTCTATCGATACATATTAGCACAATGAAAATTATAAAATTACTTAAATAGAATGCGAGTCACACTTACCATCCGTTTAGCGAGACATATGTAGTCGTCCCCACACAAATGGTTCTTTCCATCTGTCCCTCTACTCTCTTGATGGGTTTTAGACATGCTCTGGAAGCCCTCGCTCACCCATCAAGGACACAGGGCACGGTACGCGTCCGGACGGCCGTCAAGCCACGCTACGCCGACCTGCACATATTTATTATTGAATAAAAATATTGATCGCAATCAGATAATAAAGCAAAGTAAAATTAACATTTTACCTCTGTGTACTGCATTTTTGTCAAGTACTTGCCGACCGATGCCCTATACTTCCCCGGCTAACCCTTGTTTGGATGCAACTTGAAGTATGCCTTCATAGCTTGAATGCGAGCTGTCGATAGTGACTGTGTCACGAGCTTCCTGGCGCATTTACGGAAGACGAGACGGGCATGATCCATCAGCTCGGCCTCGTTCTCCAAATGGTACCGTGCCTGAAAAAATACAAGTAAATGTATTTAACTTATAATATATTTGTACTACACAAATATTGTTCATACTTAACATTAAGTCATGCCACACAGCCTCCTGGTGATTGCTGTGAACAAGGTCCTGGACCATAGCGTAATCATCCCAAGACATGGCAGCGCGTCTGTTCACTACACCGGGTAGTGCAAACGGACTAGATGGCCAGGACACCATTCACCTGCTGGTGGTGTCCCTGATCCGTGAACGAACAATCCTCCCAAGTCCTGATACATGATTCTCAATTAGTATATATATATATAAGTCTAAAAATATCTAAATTGAATTATTAGAGATTTACTTACCTATCGCCAATCGGATGAATAACGATCCGATCATCTGGGTTTGCAGGAGCTGCAGGAGGAGCCATGTAGTGGCGCCTCCTAGTCCACCGCTGTGGAGCCGGCTCTACATCAGGTGACCCAGAAGTAGGCTCACCCAACTGCACTAGCTCCAAACAAGGAGGCACTGAAGAAGGAGGCTCCGAACCAGACATCAAAGCAGGAGGCATCCTAGCCTCTGATTCCTCAGACGTAGAGTCGTCCTGACAATTTTAAAGATTCATATTACAGAATAAAGAATTACTTATATAATTTATGTAATTAAATGTTCTTTACCTGTATTGACTGCTGTACAGGTCCGCGTGACGACTCCTATAGATGGCTCACCAACTGAGCCCATCTACCTCTGCTAAGCTGACTGCCCTGGAAGACCTTGTCTCCTCTCGTTGCTCTCGGTGGCAGAAAGCTCTGTTCCTCTACCCCCTGTTGTTTGCTGCTGCCCGTTTTACTTGTACTCAATTTCAAAATCCATTAGCATCACGATCATGTACTCTACTCTGTAAATCATACCTTCGATCTTCTGTTGTGGTAGTTGCCTATTTTTGTTTTCGTTTTCGCATATCACTAGTCTCTACATCTTCTACATCTCCAACTAAGTCATTGAGTCCTAAACCAGGCTCGACGACAAAAGAGTCTGGCAACTCTTGTTCTTGCTAAACAACATCAACCTTATCATCAAGGTATCCAACATTGTCCCGCCAGTTTCATCCTTCATGCTGATGTTGCTGGAGGTGTACGGACTTCAACTCCAACACCTCAACGCTCACTCCATTCTTCTAGTGGCGAGCTTCGTCCACTTCTACGAGATGTGGGTCTGCGTGAAACCCTGCGTGTCGCTATTCAAGACCTTCTTCACCCTCCGACCGACTGGGAAAGGTATCGGCCTCATCGGAGCTTACTACTTCGTGAGACGCAAGAATGCTCCATACAAGTACATCAGTTCCTTCTCGTATGGGATGTGGGAGACCTGGAAGAGCGACTGGGTGATAGTCTGGATGGACCAGCATGACCGCTTGGAGCTGTCGACCAGACTTCACACCACAGACACCAACTTTTGGGAGATCATCCCGGACCTATCAGCAGAGTACAACCCTGATGCTCACAAGGATCCGGCACCTGGATGAAGGAGGCTTGACTTCTTTGATGGTGCTTGATGACTTCTTGTCTCGACGGTGGGCTCCTCTTAAGCAGCAGGAGTTTCCAGCCTGGGCATACAGCAGAGAGATGGACTTCAACTGGATGGAAGTTGGCCTAGGAACTGAGTTGGACAAGAAGGCTCTACTGTTTAGTCCGGCGAAGCTATACAGCAATTCCATCTCCAGAGACAACCTCATGCCTCCATCAGAGTTATTGTCGGTGTTTGCTGTGCTGGAGATAAAGAGGCAGCTGCTGAATGAAATGTCGACCCTCGATGATACTAGCATCGTCGTGAACAAATGGGTGACACCTCCAGAGGAATTATCATCTCCGAAGCTTCGGCCCCCAGTCAGTAGGAGAGGTCCAAGCATGCCTCTACCATTGGCAAAGGGAAGTCTATTGCAGATACAAGCTAGCGGAAGAGGTCTGACTCAAGCCAGAGCAAGGGGAAGGAGCCTGTGAATTCCTCGAGCAGGAAGAGGAAGCTGGAGCGAGTTGATGCAAGCTCCACCAGACCAACTTCGATGAAAGCAGTGTCTTTGTCAGTGCCTCGTCCAACCTTGAAGTCTGTGGTGGACGTACCTCCCGCGACTACAGCTTCAGCCCCGGCGCACATGGCGAGCAACAGGTCCAGAAAATCTTCAGCTTCTGTCTTGGTGCCAACGCCAGGCACCGGGTTCGAAAAATCTTCAACTTTGCTCCCAGTGCCAACGTCGGACACTGGGTCCAGAAAGTCTTCAGCTTTGGTCCCGACGCCAACGACGGGCACTGGATTTGGAAAAATCCTTCAACATTGACTCCAGCAGCAAGAGATCGGGCGTATGCTCTGAAGGTCTCGGCGGTTGCGAAGCTGGTGTCTACTTCAGGGACTCTCGGGGTGAAGTCTGGACTATCTGCATCACTGACAACTGTGGGATCAGACGACTTCGGCTGCCCGTAGAAGAAGTTCCGCACCAACTGGAGTTGCTGAGCCCCCAGGTATGAAGTAACATTAGGAACCTGTCTTCTTTTTCATTTCTTTATTCTTGCTGATTCCTCTGTTTCTAGAGTTTCGAGGCCAGTTGATGCTCGGGCACCACCAGTAGGCTAGGCGAGCTTCGCAGCTGAAGATACGAGGCCGGCTGACCCGCCGATTGATGTCGTGGCTGCTTCTGAGGCTGCGCTCATATTGTAGCAGAACCAGAGTCAACTAAGATGGGGATGACTTCAGTGCAAACCCATGATGTCGTGATCATGTCGGACCGGGCGGAAGAAGTCATATCAGTGTTGGAGCCTTCAACAATGCTAGAGCTAACTCTGGAGCCGATGATGGATGCGGAGGTAACACCAGAGTTGCCGACTGGGACCTTGGCAGTACCGGAGCCAGCAATCGACACCGCGCCTCAGCTGCCAGCTGACGCCATGGAGGCGCCAGAAGCCTCGACTCGTGTTGCACAGCTTTGGCACCAAGGGAGGACGACCTCTTAGAGACCAGTGTGGCTGATGAAGACATGGGATCCAATAACTGTTCCTGATGCAGTGGGGACGCTAGCGGACCTGATGGATGGTCTGGAGCCGATCCCTCTGTCTCTCTCTCTCCATAAAGAATGCCTGCTCAAGTCTTCGCCAAGTGCAACTCGGCTTAGACCATGAGGTCAATCTTTTGGAAGCAGAGCAGGAGATTGTGAGGCCATGGCGGAAACTTCTGAATTTTAAGACGAAGCTTACGCAGTCCCGCGTCGCTGACGAGAGGGACGGCCTCGCAAGTGAGAGGGTGTGGCGTCAGCGCATGGACGAGTTGTGAATGACAGAAAAGTGTCGTCGAAGCGCTGGATGAGAAGACTCATCAGGCTTATGACGAAACAGTGGCTGCCAATGACTTACCAAATGCCCGTTTCGAGTGTTTGAATAAGCTAAACGAGGAGCTCCTCCAATGCCAAGAGGCGGCTGGCAATAAGGAGCAGGAGCTCCAAAGGAGAGACTGTAACAACCTCATTTTCATGCATCATGTATTGCATAAGTTCATATACGTGTTTAACATTGATCCACATAAAAAAGGAATGAGTTTAAAATGAATTTAAAACAAAACCGCACTCAAAAGTTCTGAGAAGTATGAACTAGCCCGTTTTTTGTGCGGACTAGTCTGATTTCTTTCTGACTTCCCTTGGACATGTCCGTTTTCAATGTGGACTAGTCCAGTTTCGTCTCTGTACAATTTTCAGACTTGTCCGGTCCATTGCAGACTAGTCTGGTATTCCAATTCCTTGAAATTTTGCCAAGTCTCTGGACTTGCCGGACTTGTCCGATGTCTAGACATTTTCCGCAGACATTTGTAGAGGACCTCCAGAGTCTAAATTTGTAGAGACATTTGTCGTACTCAACAAGTGTGGAAAGTATGACATGTAGCTGAATCAAATGACAACAATAATAAAGGCTAAGTGCTGAAAAGTACATTAAAACATTTAGAAAGTAGTATATTATATGTATGTAACGTAATCCCATTGTAAACCATGTAGTTACCATAATACCAGTCCATATTTCATTACCATCATCCATATTCCAGATTTCTCATTACCATTAACCATATCCATTACCATAACTCAACCCATAACCAACCATAACCATATAATCAACCATAACGAGTACCAAATCATAAATAAACCATCCTAAATCCCAAGTTTCCCTCTAATCATGTGAGGGTCCAGGTTGCTCATGATCAGGAACACGACTATCATGATTGTTTTTAAGACTCTGCAGAGTTTGTACCACTTTACCCACGTGTTTGTGATTTCATCACCTTTCGATGACAATGGAACCTCTATTATGCTGTCTCACACTTCCTTAGGTGTGTGGCCCAGAGATCACAAAATAGCCTTTACAAAGGGATTTCTAGCATTTACAGAGCCACTGAGGTTTCACCAGTGGCGATGTCTCCAACTGAGCACATCTTCAACCAAGGGCCCCCTCTTGTGCCATTTGGATCACAGGGAGTCCCGCCACAAATCCAAACCCAATCTGACTCCCCTTCCACGGTGCGCCAAATGATCCGTGCAATACTAGCAATATCCTAATTAATTAGCTATATCGCACCCATACTTTGCCTCGTGGTGGCACTGTAAATCCTAGATGGTCGCTCCCCGAACCGGTCCTTAGATCTAAGGCAAGGGAAACCACCATAGCACCAACCCATCCACATACCATGCTTGCTTAGATCACCCATTACAATATCATATTAACCAGCTCATATTAACCATAGTCTGATTAATACATAATTAAATGGTATAGTTATTTTCCCATCCCAATTATTAAGCAAAGCAAAGGTAAAAAGCCCCTCCCGATTCGCTACCGTGTATTCCAGGTGACAAGCAAGGTTAAACCAAGCTAGTAAACTTCCTATCATATGAATTCCCATCAAATTGACACAAGCATGCGGTTTCGAAAACAGAACATTTATTGTAAAAACAGGATTAATATGTTCAAGGACACTTGCCTTGCTCTTGGGCTTGTTTTGGGTCAAAGTCTTCAAATTCCTGGTACTGGAGGTCCTCTGCAGCACTCTGGCATTTCTTTCTGCAGAGGACCTCCAAACATTTGTCGGACTAAGTTCAAATTCAACATTTTCCTCTATGACTTAGTTCGGACTTGTCCGATTTAGTCCGAACTTATCCGATTTCTCTGACTAACTTCGGACTAGTCCGGCCTTTCGCGGACTTGTCCGTTGATATTGATTCCGAGTTGATATTTTGTTCCACAACGCGTTATTGGGTTTTACCTTAAATGGGTCTAAGGATGTCGTGTCTAGCTCTTTTGGAGCCCATGTGGGACCCCACATTAGCCTCCACCCCCTCTAAAACCGAACTCCATCAAACCCTAACTCTCCACCCCTATATAAACAACCCAACACCCTATTTTCACCTATTTTGCCACCTTTGAATCACCCCCAAACCCTAGCTCATGGATAGCCGCTGCCAAGGAGGGAGGAGGAGATCCCGAGCAAGAAGAAGAAGAGGAGGAAACGAAAGAGGATCAAGTGATCAAGATCTCCATCATGTTTTTGTTCTTCATCACCAATTCACCATCAAGTTTTCTTCCTCAACCCTAGATCGTCAAGATCCAAGTGTTGCCTCCAAAACCCTTGATTCATTGGAGTTCTAAACAACTGGTATACCTTCTACTTCATTTTTCTCACGTGAATTCAACCCCGTTTCTCCAAATTCACGTTGATCTAGAAAACCCTAGCTCTCTGTTTCTGCGAAGGGCGGACTAGTCTGGCCCTACAACGGACTAGTCCGATTTGACTGTCTATTTTCTGCTGAATTAAATCTAAATTGATTTGAATCAATTTCAAAGCTGTCCAAACTTGTTAAAAGATATTAGAACTAGTTAGTAAACATCATCAACAACTCATTAACTAGTTTGATTTGCATTTGCATTAATCATGCATGTCATGACATATTGAGTAATATATGTGCACTTATTGATTGTAATTCTTGTCTTGTATGTCTATTGCGCGGTTTAGACAGTTTTGCACTAGAGAGTGCTGCAGAGGACCTCCAGTACCAGGAATTCGAAGACTTTGACCCAAAACAAGCCCAAGAGAAAGGCAAGTGTCCTGAACATATTGATCCTGTTTTTACAATAAATGTTCTGTTTTCGAAACTGCATGCTTGTGTCAATTTGATGGGAATTCATATGATAGGAAGTTTACTAGCTTTGTTTAACCACGCTTGTCACCTGGAATACACGGTAGCGAGTCGGGAGGGGCTTTTTACCTTTGCTTTGCTTAATAATTGGGATGGGAAAATAACTATACAATTTTAATTATGTATTAATCAGACTATGGTTAATATGAACTGGTTAATATGATATGGTAATGGGTGATCTAAGCAAGCATGGTATGTGGATGGGTTGGTGCTATGGTGGTTTCCGTTGCCTTAGATCTAAGGACCGGTTCGGGAGCGACCATCCAGGATTTACAGTGCCACCACGAGGCAAAGTATGGGTGCAATATAGATGATTAATTAGGATATTGCTAGTATTGAACGGATCATTTGGCGCACCGTGGAAGGGGAGTCAGATTGGGTTTGGATTTGTGGCGGGACTCCCTGGGATCCAAATGGCACAAGAGGGGGCCCTTGGTTGAACATGTGCTCAGTTGGAGACATCGCCACCGGTGAAACCTCAGTGGCTCCGTAAATGCTAGAAATCCCTTTGTAAAGGCTATTTTGTGATCTCTGGGCCACACACCTAAGGAAGTGTGAGACAGCATAATAGAGGTTCCATTGTCATCGAAAGGTGATGAAATCACAAACACGTGGGTAAAGTGGTACAAACTCTGCAGAGTCTTAAAAACAATCATGATAGCCGTGTTCCCGGTCATGAGAAACCTGGACCCTCACATGATTAGAGGGAAACATGGGATTCAGGATGGTTTATTTATGATTTGGTACTCGTTATGGTTGATTATATGGTTATGGTTGGTTATGGGTTGAATTATGGTAATGGATATGGTTAATGGTAATGAGAAATCTGGAATATGGATGATGGTAATGAAATATGGACTGGTATTATGGTAACTACATGGTTTACAATGGGATTACGTTACATACATATAATATACTACTTTCTAAATGTTTTAATGTACTTTTCAGCACTTAGCCTTTATTATTGTTGTCATTTGAATCAGCTACATGTCATACTTTCCACACTTGTTGAGTACGACATGTAATCACCCTTGCAATTCTCCCCACCAACAGTTGCAAGTGAGGATTGAGAGTATAACGTTGATAATGCGGAGTTCTAGGACGTGTCTGCCGTCAGCTTGTCTGTGGTGTTGATTGGAGTTGCGCCATATACCCTATTTGCTTAGCTGCATAGTTGCTTTATTAGTTTATTTCCGTAGCATTAGTTCAAACTTGGCATTAATAATCATTAGAGCTTGTATTTGAGGATATTATTAATTGTGTAATAAAAGTGCTTAATTAATCGTGTTCAATGGTAATTTTCTGTATATCCTTTTGTGAATGCACTCATGTATGTGTGTTGAATGTCCTGGGCACACATATGCATTCACTAGCTTCTTTTTCGAAACTGGGTGTCACAGAGACGAAAAGATCTATCAGAAGCTAGAGTGCGGAGAGAAGGATTTGGCTCTCCATGTTGATCGATTTATATCCCGCTCTGAAGAGGTGAAGAATCTAGTATGGCAGGCGGGACAGGAAGTCAACAAGCGGGATCTTGCTATCTCTACCAAGGAGGATGAGTTAAAAGCAGACGCAAAGCACTTGGCAGCGAGGAAGGATCGCCTGAACTTCCATGAGAAACAAGTTGCAGGCCAAGAAAGGCAGCTGGCTGAGTGGATGTAGCAGCATGCCAAGGAGGTCGAACGGTTCTCAAAGGGAGGCTTCATAGATCTGAAGACCGCCACGAAGTCTTTGGAGGAGTAGCAGGCCACACGGAGGACAGAAGCCCAACAGATTTGCGTCTTCCTTGGGCGTGCAGAAAATTCACTGGTAATCTCACTATCTCCAGTGCTTGAAGGGCCCGCTGAAGAGACGGGGGAAGCTGCTAGGGGCATCATACAGGACGCTGCAAGGAAGGTCGCCCTGTTGTTTCAAAACAACTCCAGTGACAACTAGATCCTCGTCATCCTCTTGTATCTGCCATTGTTTCTTCAAACTTTTTGTAAACATTTTGGAACTGGAATGGAATTCTTGTGAACTTCATATTTTTTTTTCTTCATTGTTGAGTCTTCTGTGTTTTCATTGCCTTAGCTTACTTGGCCCCCTAGTAGATGTACATAATTGATTAAGGACATCTACCATCAGGAACTTGGCAATGACTTGAAGCTTTTAGGATAGCTCCGAACTTGAATGTATCCTCCGGGAGCACTGACGGGACCCCTTGCCAACATGCAAAATGTTAGCATTGGGCTCCCTGTAAGTGACGTAGCTTGTAGTCCCGACGGACCTATTGTCAACGTGTGGAACATTTACATCAGGCTCCATGGGAACGCCGGAGCTCCCAGATCGAGCATGTAAATTATTTGTCCTGCACATGAAAGACAAAAAAAAGAGTAAAAGTACTTCTTCTTGCCAATATCTTAGTTGTGGCTTACTATCCTTAGTTGAACTTTGGGTCCTAATCAATTCAACGTGATAATACTAGTATATCGGTTGTGCTTCCATAGGCCCGGGTGCTGTTCGGACCCACCTTACTTTGACGCAACACGAGAATAGGTAGGGTGGCGTACTTACGGTGCTGGACCAGGCTAAGTCACACTCAGGACCTATCATTAGCACTGGTTTTCAGGCGAGTAGGCCATTCAACGAACAGTAGGTCCTGTAAAAGACTACCAAAAATAGTTGAATATGTTAGAAACCAATTTTTAACAGGATGGCACTGCTTTACTATTGGCAAGAAGGTATAAAAGAGCAGATAAAAACATGTACAATGTAAATGCACGTAGAGTTTTTTTTCATATCATTGTATTTCATAATAGGTCCGAATAATAGGGAAGGCAAGGGTACATATTTGGGGTACGGAACCATGCCAAGTATGCTAAACATCTTGGATCAACCCGACTTTTTCATAGACACTATGAAATACTACAACAAAAACAGACTCACCTCCGTGCTAAGTGTAGAACTTATGGAGGTGCTCTATGTTCCAGGGGTCAGGAAGCGATGTCCCATCCTCTGTAGCCAAGCAAACGCATCTGGGGCGGGACACTTTTATCACTCAAAAGGGACCCAACCAGCCACGGGAGAGCTTCTCCATTCCTTCTCGAGAAAGTATGCATCGCAGCACCAGATTGCCTTCTTCAAGCTACCAATTACGCACATGACTTTGCTAACAGCGCCGAAGCGCCTGGCGGTACCGAGCATTTTGGACAACTGCTTGGCATCTTGCCTCGTCGTCAAGGTCCAGATCATCGCGCTGAAGCTGGTCCTGTGTGGCTTCATCGTAGGTCTAGACTCGAAGAGCACCCATGACGATCTCTGGAGGGAGAACAACTTCCGCTCTGTACACCAAGAAGAAGGATGTCTCTCTTGTAGCATGGCCGTATGTTGTCCAGCTAGCCCACAATGCGGACGGAAGCTCCTAAATCCAATTGGCACCATGTTTTTTTCAAGTGTTCATAGATGCGGGTCTTGAGTCGTTTTAGAATTTCAACATTTGTTCTTTCGGCTTGCCCATTACTTGTTGGGCGCGCTACTGATGTGTAGCTGATCTTGATGCCGAGGTCTTTGCAATATTCTTGGAATGCTACACTTGTGAATTGGATCCCGTTGTGAGTGATGACTCTGTTCCGGACTACAAATCTGCACACTATGGACTTCAAGAACTTGATTGTTGATTGCTTGTTGATTGTCACAACAAGAGATGCTTCCAGCCACTTCTTGAACTTGTCGATGGCGACATAGAGAAACCGGTACCGTCCGACAGCTTTGGGAAAAGGTCCCAAAATATCCATCCCTTGTACAACAAGTAGCCATGAGGGGGGAATCATCTGCAGTGACTGCGCTGGTGTGTGGATCTGCTTGGCATGAAACTGGTATGCTTCACATCTCTTGACCAGCTCGACTGCATCTTGGAGAGATGTAGGCTAGTAAAATCATGCCGAAAAGCCTTACTGACCACCATGCGGGATGAAGCATGGTTCCCAAACTCGCGTCCACGGATTTCTGCGAGGAGCTCGTAGCCATCTTCTTGATATATGCACCACAATAGTTTCCCATTAGCGTCGCGTCGGTAGAGATCTCATTCTACCAACATGTATCTCTTAGCCATCCGGACAATCCGTTTAGTGGATACATCTTCTTCAGGAAGGATGTTTTCTTTCAAGTAGTCCCAGACCTGCGTGATCCATGCATCGGGATTTACTTGAGCTTCTGGATATTGCACGTCAGGTTGCACGGAGCTTCCCGTGACACCTACGATCCTTGGTGGATGCCAAGGTAACAGGACCACCAGGAGCGCCAGCTTCGAGGTGCTGGTCTCGTCCCCTTCACCAAGTTCAGTAGGCTAGGTGGATGGTGTTGGTAGTCTTCTTACAAAACTCTCTCGGGCACCAGAGCCCCAATAGAAGCTTTTGTTCAGACTTCAACAACTTCAGCGTTGCTGGCACGCTGGACATGGCGTAGGTCCAGGACCTGGAATTCCTTCTGCAACTTCTGGACCTGAAGAAGATATGCTTCTAATTGTGGATTGTTGAAACAACATTCACCTTTAACTTGCTTGTTGATGAGTTGTGAATCCCCTTCGACCAGCAGTTGCTGGATGCTAAAGGATAGCGCAATCTTTAGTCCGAAGATGAGAGTTTCATATTTCACCATGTTGTTCGCCGTCTTGAAGTCAAGGCAGACCATGTACTTGACTTCCTCCCCAGTTGGTGCAAGGAGCAGGATTCCTGCTGAGGCCCCCTACTTCTGCACAGAGCCATCAAAGAAGAGGGTTCAATGAGGCTCGGTGAAGAATGGGACCTTAGGTTCTAGCATCTCGACATCGATACCTCCCAGAATAGATGCAGATGGAGTCCACTCTACTAGAAAGTCAACTAGCACCTGACTCTTAATGGTGTGTCGAGGCAGGAATTCAAGGTCAAATGACGATAGATCCACAACCCACATGGCGATGTTTCCCATTGAATTGGGACTATGGAGTATAGCCTGTAGTGGGTAAGAGGTTACCACTGAGATCTTGTAAGCTTGAAAATAATGATAGAGCTTTCTAGACGTGATAAGAACTGTGTATACAACTTATGCACTTCAAGATATCTTATCTTGGCAACATGAAGGACCTCGCTGATGAAGTAGACTGGTCACTAGACAGTCTGGACCCTCTCGGAGCGGTCCGATCCATCTTCTCCATCTACCCAGACCCTCCCACAGGGGTTCGAATCATCTTCTTGTAGAGGAAGGTCCGGAGGCCCCCGACCTTCAAGACCTTATTCAACATCTGGGGGCTTGAACCAAGATTCGCCTTGGTTTTTGACCCCTCGAGATGGCTTCAGACCCTCCCAGAGGGGTCCGATTCTTTGTGCAGAAAAACTCGGGGATGCTTCTGGCCTCTCCGCGATCAGGACCATGCTGACAAAATTGTGTCATTGCACCGATGTAAAGAACCGGAGGCTCACCAGATTTTAGAGCTACCATGATGGGCAGTGTTATGAGAGACTGCTTTAGCTCATGGAACGCCTTATCTGCTTCTTCGAAACAGTGGAAAGGTCCAGACTTACTCAGAAGCTTGAAGAAGGGAAGTGCCCGCTTAGCGAGTCTAGAGGTAAACCAACTAAGTGAGGCCAGGCATCTGGTAAGCTTTTGGACATCCTTGATACGGGCAGGCCACATCGCTTCAATGGCTTTTATCTTGTCTGGATTTGCTTCAATTCCTCGGTGTGTTACCAGGAATCCGAGAAGCTTCCCAGAAGAAACCCATAAGACACACTTGTCAGAATTCAGCTTTGTGCGCATCATGCACAACTTGTTGAAGACCGACTGAAGATTATCTAGTAAAGAGTCTCTGGTCATGACTTTGATGATGATGTCATCGACATATACTTCCACAAGGTCTCGGATAAGCTCTCCAAACATTTTATGCATTGCTTGCACAAAAGTTGAAAGAGCATTCTTGAGACCATTAGGCATGGCAGTGTAGTAGTACATACCATCTGTTGTGATAAAGTATGTATGTTCCTGATCTTGCTTCGCCATTTCTATGATTTGTCCAACACCAATGGAATAAAAAAGAGTAAACAATATCATTCATCCATTAAAAAGAAACGCTCCAATATTGCCCAATCCTATGAAAATTCAAGGTAGAAAGATAGGCAATGTCCATTAAAATTATATGGTCTTTGATGAAAACTAGAATACGCATCCAGGAAGCACAATAATTTACAGCCAGAAGTAGAATCCACAATCTGATCTATTCTTGGAAGTGAAAAAGGGTCTTTTGGACATGTCTTATTAAGAGTTGTGTAGTCGATGCCCATCTGAAGCTTCCCGCCGGCCTTGGGTATGACGACTGGGTTTGCCAGCCACTACGGATAATCTTGCTCCCGGATGAATCCAACATCTAGCAGCTTCTTGATTTCTTCACAGATGAAGTTTCACCACTCGATGGACTATTTCTGGGGCTTCTGTTGGATCGGCCGTGCATCGGGGTAGATCTTCAGATGTTGCTCAATCACCTCCCTAGGGATCCCAGACATTATTTTACTATTGCCATGCAAACACGTCGATGTTAGCCCGGAGGAAGGTGATGACCACGACTTCCTATTTGTCACCCAATCCTCCTGCAATGCGAGTGGTCAGGGCGGCTTCTGAACCGATCTGGACGACTTTGACGAAAACGTCGTTGTCGCTGCTTGGCTACACACGGGGTGCAGAGGTTGAGCTATGCTGGCGTGTGCTTGGAGGTTGTTGAGCTGATTGCTCCTTGTTGGAATCAGCTTCTTGCGCAGCAGCTACCACATGATGCTTCTCCAACATAGTGACTCCAGCAGTACGGTCCCCTCAGATCCGAAGGACGCCCGTTGGAGTCGGCATATTCAACACCAGATAGCCGTAGTGAGCTACCACTATGAACTGGTACATGTCCGTTCTGCCGAGGATGGTGTTTAAGGGAAGGTTGATCTACGCAACATCAAAGATAAGTTTCTCTGAGCGGTAGTTCTCATGAGTCCCGAATGTTACCGGGAGAGAGACACGACCGAGCGAGTAATAGCTCCTGGACCCAATAGGAGGAAAGGGCACGAGGGCTTAAGGTCCGTCATGGGTACTTGTAAATTCTTGAAGGCAACGAAGGTGATGAGGTTGAGAGCCGCCCCACGATCAACCAGAACATGAAATGTTGCAGGTTGTTGATGGTCAGGGAGACTATCAACGGAAGTTTCCCAGCTCCTGCTATGTTCTTGGGGCAATCGGAGGCGTCAAAGGTAATCGAAGTGTCCATCCACCTATGATGGGGCTCCACCTTGATGGTGGGAGGTACAGCAGCTATCTCCTGACGCAGATTTTTCACTACGCGCCAGGAAGTAATGTCCTACAACCCTCAATACATCATATGGAGAGTCCTCTTTTGCTCCTTGTCGGAGCTGGTGTCGAAGTCATCGACTTTGTTGTTGAATGCCTTCAACGCCTTCTTGGCGTCTTGGAAGCCCAACTCCTGCACCACTCGAGGTTCGTCGACCTTCTGTTTGCCCTCTCGCTAGCATAAACGCGCATCATCTCGATGCTTGTGCTGAGCTCATTCAGCCAACCTGTTGACCTCTCGGCAGTCCTCGAGGTTGTGACCCGAGGAGTTGTGGATTGGGCACCACAACTTGTTGTCGCTGTCATTAGATGACGGTCGAGGTCGCTTGTCAGAGCGTGGCCCCCGGCCACCTAGAGGTGTTGTGGCTACAGATGTAGGTGTGCCGGCAAGTGACTTTTGCCACTTGACTTTTTGTTTTTCTTCTTACCGCTACAGTGGGTAGTGGTTCCCGCTTTGGAAGCAAATGGTGCTCCTGTCTCCGTGGCAGGTTTGGAGTGCCTGTCATGCCCTTCAGCAGCCCTGACACATTTGTTCGCCAAGCTGAAGAGCCTTGTAACATCATGGATTTTCTTGGTGGCCAGCTTCTACAACATCTTCTTGTTTCTCATGCCCTCTCGCAATGCAACATCAATAGAGGCGTTCGAGATAGAAGGAATTGTGTTTTGTACCTAGGAGAACCGCTGTTGAAAGATCGAAGTGACTCTCCCGATTTTTGCTGCACGGCAAAAAAGATCCAGTTCAGTGCCAGGGAGAGTATAGGTACTCCTAAAGTTGGTCGTGAACCGACAACATAGCTCTCCCCAATATATAAGAAGTTGGGGGGAAGGCTCATGAACCATGAGCGGGCAGTTTCGGTCAAGGCTACGGAGAAGTAGTTTACCATGACAGCCTCATTCCCTCCTGCAGCGAGGATGGTGGTGGAGTAGATCTCCAGGAATACGACGGGGTTGACAATCCCATCATACTTCTCCGGCAGGTGAGGCCGGAACTTGGGTGGCCGCTCCACCATACAGAAATGTGGCGCAAGCGCCGAAGAACCACCTCCTGCTCCTAAAGGAGAGGGATCTCCAAGAATGCGTAGCCTCTCGCGAGTGCGCTCGATGGAGAGTTGGCCATCTTCTTCCACGTAACAGCGGTTAAGCTTCGCCCTGAGGTCCCTCGTCGGGATTCTGGACACCATATGAGTACGGCGAGCCATCGAAGGGGTACGTGACATCACATGCTGTGACAGCACATGTCCCCTCTACGACGACCTAGGACTAAGTTGTTCCGACAAGATCTTGTAGCGTGTAGGTGCCGGTCTGGGCTTAGGGTATGACAGATTGTTGAGCGTCGTGGTTGCAGTGGCGACTAGATGATCGACGTTGTTGCGCCACTGCTCCAGTGGTGCTGGAGGTGCATCTGGTGTAGGTGGATGTTGAAAAAGAGCATGCTCTACAATCAGTGCTTTCTTAGGGTTGGTGGTCGATTCGATGACCGACGCAAAGACACCATCCTGCATGTGGGCAGCAGCTGCTGCTCCAGCAGGTGGTGGTCCATTATTTCCAGGCTGTTGTCCTGGAGCTCCAACTTGCGGATCAGTGGCAAGATTGCCACTAGGACGACGAGATGTGTCGTCAATTTCATTGCCTCTTCCAGCCTGTGCATCCAGGCCAGTGAAAGCGGCAGTGGAGTTCACCATTGTTGATCTTGAAATTCTTGAGAGATCCCCTACCTGGTGTGCCAAATGTCGAAGTGTGCACTCGACACTTCCCCTGGTACTACTAAGAAGTAGTTCGCGCAGGTTCTTTTTTAGGAGGGTCGTAACTCGAAGATCTCAAGAACAAGGGTGAGACGAGGAATTTACGTGGTTCAGACCGCCTGAGCGTAATACCCTACTCACGGGGGTGTGTTGTATACTTGAGTGTTATTGAGCCTGAGTCAATATGCGCGTGAATGTCTCCGATCAAGTGATATTATACCGTGCAACTCAAACCTTTTATATGCTAAGGTCTGGGTGTTACAGTGTAACTGAGACCCGACAGGTGGACCCAGGCCATTAAGCACCCTATACACGATCTAGGCGCTTAACATTGGTTTATTTGTGTAATAACGTTCCTTGATGGCAGCAATACCATGCTTGAAGGCCCTCTAAATGTGTGTCATTAATGCAGAATCAATGACGTGTTAACCAGGTCTATTAACGACTGATGTATAGCCACTTGAATGTCTGCGCTGTTGGAAGTCGCGGAGTCTTTCTCGTTGGAGAGGTAGGGCCCAACACGTGGCAGCTCTGGAGTCCCCCTTAGCAGGGAGGCAGGCCCATAGCTGCAGGGCACGTGGCAGCACCGAAGTCACCCCTAGGAGGGAGGCTAGTTCGGCACCACGAGACACGTGGAAGCACCAGAGCTACCCTAAAGAGGTAGGCAGGTCCAGCGCTGCAGGACACGTGGTAGCACCGGAGCCACCCTTAGGAGGGAGGCAGGTACGGCACTGCGGGAGATGTACCAGCACCGGAGCCACCCTTAGGAGGGAGGTAGGTCCAACACTACGGGGCACGTGGCTTCCGAAGGTCTTCTCTCCTGGAAAGTGGGACTCATCACTTCTTCTTCTGGTATGCGAGGGTACCTGGTACGCAGGGCACCGACAGGGGTGCTTCATCCATATTCTACCACAACGTGGCAGCATTAACATTGTGTTATTATGCAAAATAAACACTTGAAAAGTATCCTATCTCTTGAATGGCGTATGCTTTGGGGATGCATCCTTCAACCCTTGCCCAATTGCAAACCATTGGTTTAAGACACCTGAGTGCTCTTTCAACGTTATACATCCACTTATCTTGCACAGGGCCGCCCACTTTTGCTTCATATGGAAGATGGATCAGGAGATGTTGCATTGGATTGAAGAACCCTAGAGGGAAAACTTTTTCCATCTTACATAAAAGCACTTGTATCTCCCTTCCCAACTTCTCCATTATCTCCCTTATGATTTCTTTAGCACAAAGTTGTCTATAAAAGTAGCTAAGATCGGTAAACACCTTCCACACAACATCGTCAAGGTAGCCCCAAAACATAACCAACAGAAGTCAGCTTTCAATGATTATGTGATAATCATGACTCTTCAACCCTGTGAGATTTCCAGTCTTAACATTTACGGCTCCTCTCAGGCTAATAGCATAACCATCTGGGAATTTCAACCTTTTCAAGCACTCCTATACTTCTTTCTTTTCTTTTGGTCAAAGACAGAAAGAAGCACACGGTTTGCCACCAGCTTCGAAGAGCACAAGACTTAGACGGTTACAAACTTCTGCCAAATCCTTAAGATCCTTTATATTGTCTTTTTTTTCTGCCTGTCATATCCAAGCATGTGCTTATGATGCATTCGCCCATGTTAAGTTCCTGGTGCATGACATCAATGTTATGCATTAGGATTAAGGATATCACATACAATAGCCCCCATAGTGCACATATATGAGTCCAATTGTGGTCCTCTCCATAACAAATAAAATATCTAGGACGACCTTCATCTGCCACTAAGTTGTTCAACTGTTCCGCAATCTCCGACCCGTTGAGACATTGCGGTAGTCCTTTTTTGACAACAGCGTCCTTCCTGAAGGCATTTCTCTGTTGCCTAAATACGTGATTGGGCAGTAACCAACGTCTATGACAATCAAAGTAGCAAATCTTGCCACCATGATTTAAACAAAAAAATTATGTGTCCGAAGCACATATCAGACATGTCAAACGACCATGAGTGCTCCAGCCAGAAACCATGCCGTAAGATGTGAAATCATGGACAGACCACAAGTATGTAGCTTGAAGGTTGAATTTCTATTTTCTGTAACAGTTGTACGCTTCAATTTCTGTCTACAACATTTTCAACTCTTCAATCAACGACTTCAACATCACATTCAGTCGTTAACCAGGATGATCTGGTCCAGGTACAATTAGGCAAAGGAACATGAACTTGTACTTCATACAAAGAGATGGTGGTAAGTTGTATGGAATAGCAAACACGGGCCAACAAGAGTATGTGTTGCATTTGTACTGAACGGTGAGAAGCCATCTGTCGCCAACCTGATGCATAATATTTCTCGCGTCATTGGCGAAATCTAGATTGAATCAGTCAAGCACTTTCCATGCCTCACCGTCAAACAGGTGCACCATCATTCCGTCGTTCTCACGTACACCTTCTTTGCGCCACCTCATGTTTCTAGCTGTTTTTTTAGAGAGACAAGCGCTTCAACCTAGGTGTGACAAGCAAGTAGCAAATCTACTTCCGTGTGACTTCAGTCATTACTTTTGTACCATTGTCATAAACAACTTTGACAAATCTCGCTTTATCACATTTTAAGCACTTGTTCTCATTGGCATGCTCTTTCTAGAAAAGCATGCAGTTGTCTAGGCACATATCAATCTTCTCATAGTTCATACCAAGACCAGAAATCAATTTCTTAGACTGATACATATCTTTAGGAAATTTATGAGGCTGTGGAAGGACCTCGTCGATCAATTTGATGAGATCGTTGTAGAAGTTATTGGAGAAGAAATAGTTAGACTTAATTGCCATAAATATAGTCATGAAACTGAGGATTGTCACTTCAATTTGTTCATGCAACGGTTGTTCTGAAGCTTCGAGAAGCTTGAAGAAAGTGTTAACCTCCGTTGTAGGAGGATCCCCTGTCAATTCAGGATTTATAGCGTCAGACATCTCGTCCATCCTATCGACTCCAGTGTTGTCATCCTCATCTCGATCTTCTACAGCTTGAGAAGGTGTCTCGCCATGAAAGATCCACAACTCATAATATTGCATGAAGCCATTTCGACACAAGTGGTATGTTAATGTCACTTTGTCGAAACACTTCGCATTCTGACATTTGATACATGGGCACCGCACCTTGCTGTTGTTTGACAACAAGAAAGCTCGTTGTATGAAAGCATTTGTCTTTGTGAACCACTCCTCTGAGTGACTCACATCTTTTTTCCTACCAGTATACATCCAAGTGCGGTCTTCAGCCATGTTTGAGGGTATACCTTCAAAGTAGACAAATCATTATTAGTTTTATTGTTATGTTATGTCACGACTCTACAACTAGGCAGATCTGTCCTAAACCCATCCAAGAGTGATCGAGCAGAGCGTCCTTACAATGAGACGTGTGGTCTGGATCCGGGCGAAATTTTGACAGCATAACCGCGTTGTTGTCCACTACATGCCCAAAAATGGTGCAACAGAGAACATCAGGGTTATACCGTCGAAATATCGTCCAGATCCAGATCCGCGTCTCATCACAAGACACGCCCCCTCGGTCACTCTCAGGCTGTCCAAAAAGGGACAATTCCGAACCTTCATGTCTCACATGCCAATAGCATGTGAGATGTGTCGATCCAAAATGGGTGATGCATTGCTATAGGTTACATTACTCATTTTTATTTTTAAGTCATTTACGAGAGGGGAAAGAATGAGAGAAAGAGGAGGAAAGTTGGTCTTAGATGACAATATCACGTCCGGATCCACCGCCCACAAAATCGCAGGTAATTGATGTCTGCACCATCGTTGTTCGCTTTTGTGCCGTCTCGACGCATACGTTATGACTACAACTGTCTATACGGCACGAACGCATTTATTGTGTGTTGTTCTGTGTCAACTCGGGTCGTGTCAGGCCTGCTGAAAACCCGTTTATTTACATATATTAGGTAATCACACAAAAACATTAACTATCAATAAATAATAAATATCAATTAATGAACAACATAATAAACATCTTTACATGTTATAAAAGATGGGAATTTAGGGTATAGTTGTCCAAATTACCATTAATTTGAGGATTATTCGAGTACCGACATTACTACATGTCATTTTGACTCAGGTATTAATCATCATCAAAAAGTTGCATTTGAAAATAATAGTTGACCTAGTCAAGGAAAGAGGCTAAGCAAACATAGTACAAGAAAGAAGAAAATAATTGAAGAAGTTTCAACTTAAACAGAAGTGTTCTCTTTGTTAATTGCATGATTCACAGCATTGATTTTTTACCGTTGCTATGATTTTTCCATTTTTTTTGAAGTGAGTGGATCTTTCAAAATAATAGCTGTTCTTGTTGGAGATTGAGACAATTTCTGATTGTATTCATCATTTAATCATCACCGCGGCATTGTAAGAAATAAAAGAACAAATTTGGGTTTGATTTTTCTTATAGAAGGGCATCGATTTTAGTGTCCATTCAATTTTAAACATTCTTCTCTAATGTTGCACAGTAAACATCATTACACCAGCTTTATTATTCTGCGATTCTTCCAACACAGGTACCAATTCTGAAGCAGCTGAGAAATACATATAACTTATGCAGGGGAAGCTACATGACTACATAATTTATCACATCTGATAAACTGCCATTAGATTTCCCAGTACCACAGAATGGCCTGATCTGAATGTTCAAACTAAAGAGGATACTACTATAAATTCGAGATCAAGACCATCACCACGCTGTGTACATGGGGGACATCCACAGCCAACCTAACAGGATATGATAGCTGGCTAACATAGACTAAAACTTTACTACAAGAACCATTTCCCTACAGACCAAGACAATGCAATGGAGAATGTGATAAGATGGGAATTTAACTATAGCTTATAACTTCCACATATTCTGCAGGTGGCACATGTTGAAAAAAATACTAAGGTCCGCTCAACCAAATGTATTGTAACTCTGAGCGGCACCCCACCGCTCCCATAGGAAAGTTCCCGGTGGGGAGGAGACCAGCCTTACTGAGGCCTGCCGGAATATAGGTAGAGTGGCATACTTAGGGTGTTGGACCAGTCTAAGTCGATAGCGCACTCCAGACCTATCATTGGCTTTGGCTTTCAGGCGAGTAAACCATCTAGCAATGCAGAGATCCAAAAAAGATGAACAATACAACTCGTATATCATGTGAATAACTTGGACTAAATTTCAAAAAGAATTGCACAACTTCGTTATAGACAAGAAGGAAAAGATAATAAAAGAAACGAGCATGTACAAAATTAATGCACGTGGAGTCTGTTTTCACACAATAATGTCTTTCATTATAGGTCCGAATTACAGGGGAGGCAAGAACACACTTAGGTACGATATCAGGCCAAGTGTGCTTTTCATCTTGTTCTATTCCAGGGTAGGTAAGCTACACTTTTAGTACAGGGACCAAGTCAAGTGTGCTAGAACTGCTCAGACCCTCCCGGAGGGGTCCAGATTTCTTCTTTAGGACCTACCCAACTCTGTGTATAGACTCTATAACTTACATTATGTGTAATTACAGACTCACCTCTGTGAAACTAAGCATAAAACTTACGAAGGTGCTCGATGTTCCATGGATTGGGAAGCGGAGTCCCATCCTCTGTTGCCAAGCGAACGCATCCGGGATGGGATACTTTGATCACTCGAAAGGGACCTTTGAGCTAGGGGACAACTTGTTCATCCCTTCACGAGTTAGTATTATTCGCGGCACCAGATCACCTTCTTCAAGCTGTCGGTTGCACACATGCCTTTGGTGATAGCGCCGGAGCACCTGGCGATATCGTGCATTCCGAACAGCTCCTTGGCACCTTCCCTCGTCGACGAGGTCAAGGTCTTCATGCCGGAGCCTGTCCTGCTCAGCTTCGTTGAAGGTCCGGACCCGGAGTGACCCCATGTTGATATCCGAAGGAAGGACTGCTTCAGCTCCGTACACCAAGAAGAAGGGTGTCTCTCCAGTTGACCGGCTAGGCGTTATCATGCTCGCCCAAAGTGCAGACGGAAGCTCCTCTATCCAGTTGGCTCCATGTTTCTTTAGGCGCTCATATGGGCGCGTCTTGACTCCTTTCAATATTTCTGCATTTGCTCTCTTGGCTTGGCCATTACTTGTCGGGTGAGCTACTGATGCGTAGCTGACTTGAATACCGAGGTCTTCGCAATATTCTTGGAATGCTGCACCTGTGAATTGGGTTCTGTTGTCAGATATGACTCTGTTCAGAACTCCAAATCGTAAACTATGGACTTCAAGAACTTGATAGCAGATTGCTTGTTGATTGTCACAACTGGAGTAGCTTCCAGCCACTTGGTGAACTTGTCGACGGCGACGTACAGGAACCTGTAACCTCCGACAACTTTTGGGAAAGGTCCCAAAATATCCATCCCCC
Organism: Tuctoria greenei; assembly: GCA_036927565.1. Classification (NCBI taxonomy): domain Eukaryota; kingdom Viridiplantae; phylum Streptophyta; class Magnoliopsida; order Poales; family Poaceae; genus Tuctoria; species Tuctoria greenei. The sequence continues at coordinate 216,331,914 of JAYESD010000003.1, read as the reverse complement.
ACATAGAGAATGGCCATGTAGGAGGTATCATTTGTAGTGATTGAGCCGGTGTGTGAATTTGTTTCGCGTGGAACTAGCACGCCTCACACTTTTTTACCAGCTCGACTGCATCCTGGAGTGCTGTAGGCCAGTAAAAGCCATGCCAGAAGGATTTACCAACCAACGTGCGGGAAGACATGTGTTTCCCACACTCGCCTCCATGGATTTCCGCGAGGAGCTCGCGACCTTCTTCCCGGGCAATGCACTGCATTAGGACGTTGTTGGCACTGCGCCGGTAGAGATCCCCTTCTACCAGCGTGTATCTTTTAGCCAATCTGACAATCTGGTCAGCGGATGCACTGTCTTCAGAAAGGATGTTGTCTTTCAAGTAGCTCCAAATCTCCGAGATCCATGCATCGGAGCTATCTTGAGCCTCCAGATCTTGCGTACTGGGTTGCTCGAAGCTTCCTGCAGCACCTACGATCCTTGGTGGACGCCATGGTAATAGGGCCACCGAGACCGCCAACTTCGAGGTGCTGGTCTTGCCCCCCTTCACCCAGTTCAGCAGGTTGAGCAGTAGGTCTTGACAACCTCCTGACAAAAACTCTGTTAGGAGTTTGAGCTCCGGTTGAAGCTTTTGTCAAAAGTTCATCAACTTTAGTGTTGTTGAGACGTTGGACATGGAAGAGGTCAAGGACATAGAAGTCCTTCTAGAGATTCTGGACTTTAAGGAGGTAAGCAGCAAGTTGTGGGTTGTTGCAGCTGCATTCGCCTTTGACTTTCTTGATAATGAGCTGCAAGTCACCCTTCACCAGCATCTGCTTGATGTCATTTGATAGCGCCACCTTGAGCCCGTAGATGAGAGCTTCATACTCAGCCATCTTGTTGGTTACCTTGAGTCAAGGTGTACCATGTACTTGACCTTCTCCCCAACCGGAGCAAGGAGAAGGATTCCAGCTCCGGGCCCCTGCTTTTGCATGGAGCCATCAAAGTAGAGAGTCCAGTGAGGCTCAGTGAAGACCAGGACCTTAAGTAGAGAGTCTCGAGATGAACCGGCTGAGCGCAGCTAGACATCCAGTTAACTTCTGGACATCTTTAATGCAGGCTGGGGGCCACATATCTTCAAAAGCCTTGATCTTCACCGGGTTTGCCTCAATTCCTTGGTGAGTTACAAAGAATCCGAGGAGCTTCCCGGAGCTAACCCCAAAGACACATTTGTTAGGGTTTAGCTTGGTGCGCGTAATGCGCAGCTTATCGAAGACGGCTTGCAAGTTGTCAATGAGTTATTCCATGTTCTTCACCTTCACAACGATGTCATCGACGTAGACCTCCACCAAGTCCCTGATGAGCTTTCCAAATGTTTTGTGCATGGCCTGCGCAAAAGTTGAAGCAGCATTTTCGAGGCCAAAAGGCATGGCAGTATAACAATACAACCCATGTACTGTTATGAAGGCAGTATGCTCTTCATTTTCCCTAGACATTTGAATCTAATGATATTCATAATATGCATCTAGGAAACACAATAGCTCGCACCCAGAGGTGGAGTCCACTATCTTGTCTATCCTAGGTAGTGGAAATGGGTCATTTGGACATGCCTTATTCAAGGTGGTGTAGTCGATACACATCCGAAGGTTCCCGTCGGCCTTGGGTACAACGACTGGGTTTACCAGCCATCATGGATGATGAACCCCCCAGATGAAAACAACTTCGTGCAGCTTCTTGAATTCTTTTCTGATGAAGTTTTGTCGCTTGACTGATTGCTTTCGAGTCTTCTGGTGTGTTGGCTGTGCGTCGGGGTATATCTTCATACTGTGCTCAATCACCTCCCTTGAGATCCGAGGCATCTGTGATGGTTTCCATGCAAACACATCGGCATTTGCCTGGAGGAAAGTGATGATCGCGAGTTCCTATTTATATTCCAGACCTCCCGATATACGGGTGGTCTGGGCAGCATCAGAACCAATTTGGATGACTTTGACGGGGATGTCGGTGTCGCTACTTGGCTGCACGTGTGGTGCAGAGGTTGAGCCTCAGAGACGAGTGCTCGGAGGTTGAGCAGCTTGCTCCTTGCCGGATGCTTCCTCCTACGCTGCTGCAAGCGCATGGAGTTCTTCCAGTGCAATGACTCCTGCAGTACGATCCCTGTGGATCCAGAGAATGCTTGAAGGTGTCAGCATCTTCAACACCAGGTAACCATAGTGGGCTGCGGCCATGAACCTATAGAGGGCTGGCCTTCCTAGGATGGCATTGAAGGGTAAGCTAATATGCGCCACGTCGAAGACCAACTTCTCGGTCCTGTAGTTCTCCCGAGTCCCTAAGGTCACCGGGACTGTAATTGAGCTGAGAAGACTGATGGCCCCCGGACCTACCCCAGAGAAAGGACGTGAGGGGCGAAGGTCTGAGAGTTTCAGCTGGATCTTGACGAACGCTTCATAGCTAAGGAGGTTAAGTGCTGACCTTCCATCCACCAAGACATGGTAGAGCTGGACGTTATTGATGGTAGGAGACACCATCAACGGCAGTTGTCCAGCTCTGATCATATTTCTTGGGCAGTCAGAAGCATCAAAAGTGATGGGAGTGTCCATCCACTTCCAATGGGGTTTTGCCTTGGCAGTAGGAGTTGTGGTAGCCATCTCCAGACACATAGTCTTGAGAACGCGGTGGGAGGTAATATCCCAGGACCCTCTACATATGGTATTGAGGGTCTTCTGACGCTTGTTGTCGGAGATGTCAGAATCGTCGTCGACGGTCTTGTACACAGCCTTCAGGACCTTCTTAGGGAAAAGCCTAGCTCCGGATCAGCCGGAGCTTCGTCAACTTTCTGCTTTCCTTCCCGCTGGCGGAAAGGAGCTTCTTCTTGGTGCTTATTGAAGCGCTTGACAAGGTTTTGGACCTCGTGGCAATCTTCAAGATTGTGGGCGCTCATTTTATGGATCGTACACCACATCTTTTGACCACTGCCGCCTTCAGACGATGGTCAAGGATGTTGCTCAGGGCGTGGCCCCCGGCCACCCGGAGCTGCAGCAGTAATAGGAGGTGTGCCGGCCGACGGCTTCTCCTTGCCGCTGGACTTTTACTTCTTCTTTCCACTACCGGAGGTAGTGGCTTCAGCCTTGGAGGACTTTTTATCAGCCTATGGAGCTGGCTTGGAGTGTATTTCACGGCCCTCCGCAGCCCTAGCACATTTTTTGTTGAGGTTTAAGAGTTCCATGACGCTGGTGAGATCTTTCGTCGCTAGCTTCTCCAACATCTTCTTATCTCTGATGCCCTGTCGAAATGCAGCAATGACAGATGTGTTGGAGATGGAAGGAATTGTGTTCAGTACGTGCGAAAAACGTTGGATGAACGATCGCAGCGACTCTACCGCTTTCAGTTGTACGGCAAATAAGTCCAGCTCTGTGCCAGGTCGGGTGTAGGAGCTCTCAAAGTTGGTGGTGAACTGGTGGCATAGCTCCGTCCAACTGTTGATGGACTCAGGTGGAAGACTCATGAACCAGGACCTGGATGTCCCAATCAGAGCCATGGGGAAATAATGGGCCATCACGGCCTCATTGCCTCCCGTTGCGAGAATGGCGGTGGAGTAGATTTTGAGAAACTCGATAGAGTTAACGGTCCCCTCGTATTTCTCCCGCAACTAAGGTAGGAACTTCTGCAGCCATCGAACCATGCGAAGGTGCATGGCTAGGGCCAAACACCCGCCCCCTACTCCCAAAGGAGAAGGGTTTCCCTGAGCTTCTCGCCTTTTGCGAGCACGCTCGATGTGGATGTGGCCGTCCTGCTGCCTGTAATGACGGTCAAGCTCCGACCGCAGATCATGGGTCAAGAGCCTTGAAGCCCTGTGAGTACAGCATGCTCGGGAGGGCAGGGACGTCACTTGCTGGGAGGGCGCACGCCTCCGGTGCTATGATGTCTAAGGACCAAGTCTGACAGACAAGGCCCTTCGCCGGGAAAGTGCCTGCCCCAAAGGGGGAGGGCCTTTGTTGCTGATGGCATCGACTGCTGCTACAACCAGATGCTCCACATCAGCACGCCACTGCTCCATTGCACTTTGAGGTGCTCCGGGTGTCGGTGGACGCTGCACAAGAGTATGCGCCACGTTGATCACGTTCTAAGGATTGTTGTGCATTGATACAGTGACTAATGCGAAGACACCATCCTGTTGTCCGACGATTTTTGCCAGAGCAGTTGGTGGTGGTGGTGGTGGAATAACGCCCGCCAAGACAACAACAACAGCTAGATGTTGCACGTTGGAGGGATTTCCTCCAGCAGGATGTGCAGCGTGGTTGTTGAACGATCCTGCGGTGGAGTTCACCATCTCGAAATCTCAGGCCCGCTTTCCTGGCACACCAAATGTCAAAGTTTGCGATCGACACTTCCCCCAATACTACTAGATCATAGTCCGTGGAGGTTCATAATTGGTTGGGGTGCGCATGAGATTATGAACAATACAGTGACACGGGGAATTTTATGTGGTTCGGGCCGCCTGAGCATAATACCCTACTCCATGGGTGGTTGCTGTATGTATGAGTGTATGCGTATGAGCTTCGAGTGAACTTGTCCTTTGTACCGTGCAGAACAACCCTTTTATAGTCCAAGGACTGGCCATTACATTGTCACCCTGACCTGACATGTGGCCCCAGCGGTGTTCAATTACCTAATACAAGATTTGTACATATTAATTATATTTAACAGTGTGATAACGCGCCTTGTAAGTGCATCTAGGATATCCCTTGTGGGTTTTGGCTAATTGATGACAAACATAAGAGATCCTAATGAAACTATTGAGATGACTGCAGGACAGATAAGTGAAACAGCTCGGTGCACACAAAAAGGTGAAAAATGGAGTGGTGTCCAAAAAGGGATACTTTGATGGAGCTTGGAAGATCAAAAATTAGATTTTGAATGTATAGGGAGTGTATGAAAGACACACTTCAAGAGCTCACAACTTTGCACTGGGGTAAGGGCCTAAAATTAACTTAAAATTCACAATGCACCGGACTAGTCCGATCATGGACCGGACTAGTCCGTTTAACTCTCTGGAATCTCTCAAATTGGGAGACCGGACTAGTCCGTGCGTCCACCGGACTAGTCCGTTGAACTTTATGTAGTCTCTCATATTGAGAAACCGGACTAGTCAGTGTGTTCACCGGACTAGTGCGTTGATCTTTCTAGAGTCTCCCTTCTGTGGAGATCGGACTAGTCCACGGACTAGTCCGTTGAACTTTCTGGAGTTCACCTTCACACAACACCGGACTAGTCCGAGCTTGGACCGGACTAGTCCGGCAGACTTTCTAGACTTCAAAGTACACTGAGACCGGACAAGTCTGGACTTGCACCGGACTAGTCCGGTGTTAGGTTTTTTCAACGGTTACTTTTTGGAAACCCTGTAAATAGAGAATCCACGGCCTTCCAAAAGATATACATGACATATACTGCTGCAAACACAAACCCTAGTACCGCCACTTCGTCCCAAGAGCCCAAAACACATCTCCCCACACATCTAAAGTGCAAAAAGAGTGAAATCAATTGAACACTTGGATTCGGGATTGGTAGATCGTCGTTCCTTCATTGCGAGCTCTTGGGGTTTGATCTTTCCACACTCATACTTTGCATTGTAATACTTTTGAGTGTATTTGATCACTTCTTTCATTGTAATTCTCGTGGGATCCCTCAACGTGTGAGCTTGCCCCACAAACTTGGTGATTACCCGTGATAGTGGAATCAAGTCGGCCTTCGTGGTGACTTGAAGAGGGAAAGGGTTGGAGACCCGAATCTGTGTGAGCTTCCTCAATGAGGACGTAGATCTCTGGTGAGATCGAACCTCGGGAAAAATTTGTGTGTCTTGCGCCTTATTTCCTTTACATTTTGTTCATTAGATCACTTGAGTGCTAAACATCAATCTAAGGCAATTATAAGTTTTCACTTGCATTCTTGCATTAATCTCAAACAAAAATATTAGTTGTTCTCATTTCCGCTGCTAAAGAAATTTAGTTTCCCAAATAACACCTGATCAACACACATATTTCTAGCACACCGGACAAGTCCGCCCGCACGACCGGACTAGTCCGGCCAACCAAGTTTTGACAATTCTATAGTGTGTAGGAAATTCAAAAGGCCTATTCACCCCCCCTCTAGGCCACATTCAATTGGTATCAGAGCAAGGTTCTTCGCTAACGAGACTCACATCTCGGAGAGATCAATGGCCTCTGAGAAGAACAACGATATCTTGAAGATGAACATTAATGAGGAGGAACAATAAACTAAAGCGTTTGATGTGCTGAAAGAGAGCCCACACGATGATGAAGAAGTGCGACAACTAAAGGCACTCCTGAGAAAGAAACTGCTAGGACAAAAGGGAAAAGAAGAAGAGAAGACGACGGGGAGTGGTCATCATGACTACTCCCGACATCCTTACAACTACAACCGTCTCAATTCAAACAATCACTATATTTCCATTCCTATGGGAAAACCTCCACAGTTTGACAGGAGCGACTATACCATGTGGAAGTACAACATGAAGATGCATCTAATATCCCTAAATCCTAGTATGTGGCACATTCTTTGCACTGGCATAGATATCCCAGACACGGATGAAGAACTCAACCCAGAACAAGAACAAGAGATTCACAGAAATGCACAAGCCGTCACCGTGATCACATCATCACTAAGCAGAGAGGAATTCACCAAGATCGATGACTTAGAAAGTGCAAAGAAAATATGGGATACACTCAAGACAGCTCACGAAGGAAATATGTCGGTTCGTGAAGCTAAAATCGAGATGCTTGAAGGAGAGTTGGGGAGATTTGCTATTGAAGAAGGCGAATCACCTCAAGACATGTACAACAGGATGAAGGCACTCATCAACAAAATTTGTGCCTATGGAAGTAAGAAATGGACGGATCACGAGGTGGTCAAGAGAATGATTAGAGTCTTCATGCCAAGAAATGTCACACTTTGCTCAATGATTAGAGAAAGCCCCAGGTTTCACAAAATGACTCCCGATGAGTTGTTGGGGAAGATCATAAATCATGAAATGATGGAGAAAGAGGCACAATACGTCAAATACTTGGCCGAACTCACTTCCTCAAAAAAGAAAGAGGTTGCTCTCAAAGCAACATGCCGACCCAAACTCAAAGAAACTCGTGAAGATCAAGACGATGGGCATACAAGCGACGAGAGCACCGATCTTGATGATGAAGAAATGGTACTCTTTATCAAGAAGTTCAAGCGAATGATGAAAAGAAGACATGGCAATAACTCAAATGAAGGCAAAAGCAAGGTAAAGGAAAATACAAGGCTCGACGCACTTGCTACAACTGCGGAGAGTATGGTCACTTCATGAAGGATTGCCCTTATGAAGAAAACAAAAGGAAGAAGGAAACAAGACCTCAAGAAAAGAAGAATTTCAGAAAGAGAATACAAGCCCATCAAGCTCACATTGGCAAGGAGTGGGACTCAAACGACAAGTCCTCCTCCGATGAAGAAGAAGAGATGGCCACTATCGCAATCAAGAAACCTACTATGAAGGCCACACTCTTCCCAAACATGGAAGGATGGGATATGAACAACCACAATTGCCTTATGGCTAAGGAAGGCAAGAAAAAGGTACGACTCACTCCTCCTACGCTAAATTCCTCTATTGATGACTTTGATAGCTCTAGTGATAATGAAGAAATGTTTAGAGGACTAAGTAAAATTGCTCTAAAGAAAATGGAAATGTTGTCGAACGAAATCTTTGAAAAAAGTGGAACTTCTTAACCGACAAGAAGATATGCTCATCTGTGAAAGGAAGAGATATCAAGAAGTTGAAAAGCTTCTTGAGCTTGAAAGAGAGAAGAATGAGTCGCTTGAGCTTGATCTAGCCTTGAGTAAGGAAACTTACTCAAAGATAGAAGACTCGCATATTGCAATCAAGGAAGAACTTGCTAACTTGTCAAAAGTTAACAAGATCCTTGAGGTGCAAGTTGAGTCGCTCAAGCAAAGTGACTTCTCTTCCTCAAAGAGCTCTTCCTCCAAAGATATGAGTTCGACAACAATCGGAACTTGCACTTGCTATAGTAAGAAGAATGTTATTTCTAATACTTCAACTTCTCATAATATGCATGCCCCTCCAAGCGGCATCTTTGATAAGGAGAAGATAAAATATGCACGCAGTGCATATATGGTCACTAGACCTCCTAATGTCAAAGATGGCCTTGGTTTTGACAGGAACAAACACATGTCTACTCCCAAACATGCTAAGAATGGAATTGTCTTTGTGAAGGAAAAATCCCATGAATCTGATTTACAAATATTGTTTCGTACATTTGATGCTTCCTATGTTCTTATGAAAGCCAAACATGGAAAAGTCATTGCTAAATATACAGGGCCACGCCACAAGAACTTAAAAACTTGTGTGTGGGTGCCCAAGACTCTTGTGACTAACCTGAGAGGACCCATGCAAGCTTGGGTACCTAAAACCAAGGAATAATTCTTTTTTGCAGGCTTATTCCTCCAGTGGGTCTAAATGGGTGCTAGATAGCAGATGCACAAATCACATGACCGGAGAGAGAGGTATGTTGGTGGAGTACGAATATAACAAGGATCCAAGTGAAGGCATATACTTCGGAGACAACAGCCAAGGAAAGGTCCTTGGTAGCGGTAACATTGAAATATCTGCTCAACACACATTATCCAATGTTTTACATATAGATTCTCTAGATTATAACCTTTTGTCAATATCCCAACTATGCAACAAAGGTTACAACTGTTTATTCACTAATGAGGGTGTGACTGTTTTTAGAAGAAGCGATGGCTCGATTGCATTCAAGGGAATGTTGAAGGAAAAGCTTTATCTTGTTGACTTCAACAAAGATAAAGCCAAACTCAACACTTGCTTGGTTGCTAAGACCAACATGGGATGGTTGTGGCATAGACGGCTAGCCCATGTTGGGATGAGAAATCTGCAGAAACTTCTAAAAGGTGGTCACATCCGTGGTCTTAAGGATGTGGTTTTTGAAAAAGACAGGCCGTGCAGCGCTTGTCAAGCAGGAAAACAACTCGGAGCACCACACCCCGCCAAGAATGTGATGACTACCGCAAGACCGCTGGAACTCCTCCACATGGATCTCTTTGGTCCAATTTCGTACATCAGCATCGGCATTAACAAATACGGTTTAGTAATTGTTGATGATTTTTCAAGATTTACCTGGGTATTTTTCTTGTATGATAAATCAGAAACTCAGGGGATCCTCAAGAAGTTCTTGAAAACAGCTCAGAACGAATTCTCATCAACCATAAAGAACATTAGAAGTGACAACAGGACAGAATTCAAGAACCTCCAAGTTGAAGAGTTTCTCGATGAAGAAGGGATAAAGCATGAATTCTCGGCACCCTACTCCCCTCAACAAAATGGAGTGGCCGAAAGAAAGAACAGAACATTGATCGAAATGGCCAGAACTATGTTGGATGAATACAAGACGTCAGATCGATTTTGGGCAAAAGCGGTGAACATCGCTTGTCACGCCACAAATCGACTGTATCTCCATCGACTACTGAAGAAAACTCCGTATGAGCTCCTTACTGGTAAAAAGCCTAATGTTTCTTATTTTAAAGTTTTTGGTTGCAAATGTTTTATTCTGAACAAGAAACAGAGGGCCTCGAAGTTTGCTTCGAAGTCCGATGAAGGATTCTTGCTCGGTTATGAATCGAATGCCTACGCCTATCGTGTCTTCAACAAGGTGTCCAGCCTTGTTGAAGTAGCACGTGACGTAGTGTTCGATGAATCTAACGGCTCACAAGTGGAGCAAGTTGATAAGTGTGTGCTAGATAAAGAGGAAGCTCCATATGAAGCACTGAAGAAAATGGGACTTGGTGATATCTTACCACAAGAGCAAACATTCGACTCAAATGCACAAGATGAACCTCAACACGGAGGCAATGATCAAGGGGGAGCTCTTGCACAAGATCAAGAGGAGGAAGATCAAGAAGATCAGGACAATCATGGAAGCAATGATCTAGGGGGAGACAATGCACATGAAGATAATGAAGAACAAGCAACTACACAAGCTCCACACCCAAGAGTACACCAGAGCGTGCAAAGAGACCACCCTGTCAACAATATCATTGGAGATATTGCTAAGGGAGTAACTACTAGATCTCGAGTTGCAAAGTTCTGTGAATACTATTCTTTTGTGTCTTTTCTGGAACCATACAGGATAGAAGAAGCCTTAAGGGATCCAGACTGGGTGATTGCAATGCAAGAGGAGCTGAACAACTTCAAGAGAAATGAAGTGTGGGAGCTGGTGGAGAGACCAAAGGCGAACATAGTTGGAACCAAATGGGTCTTTCGGAACAAGCAAGATGAACATGGAGTAGTAACAAGAAATAAAGCAAGATTGGTGGCCAAAGGTTATTCTCAGGTCGAAGGTTTGAACTTCGATGAAACTTTCGCTCCTGTAGCTAGACTTGAATCCAATCGTATTTTATTGGCATATGCTACTCACCATAATTTTAAGCTGTATCAAATGGACGTCAAAAGCGCTTTCTTAAACGGTCCAATCAAGGAGGAAGTTTATGTGGAGCAACCACCAGGATTTGAAGACCAAAAGTATCACAACCATGTCTACAAACTGCGTAAGGCTCTCTATGGCCTCAAACAAGCTCCTCGAGCTTGGTATGAGTGTCTTAGAGATTTTCTAATTCAAAATGGATTCAAAATTTGTAAAGCTGACTATACACTTTTCACTAAACATTGTGATGATCACCTATTCGTATGTCAAATTTATGTTGATGACATTATCTTTGGATCCACTAACAAATCTTTCTGTGAAGAATTTAGCAAAATTATGACAGATAGGTTCGAGATGTCAATGATGGGCGAATTGAAGTTCTTCTTGGGATTCCAAGTGAAGCAATTAAGAGAAGGTACATTTATAAGTCAAACCAAATATACACAGGACATTCTCACGAAATTCAATATGGACGAAGCCAAGCCATCAAGACACCCATGGCCACTAACGGACATCTTGACCTCAATGAAGACGGTCCAAATGTAGACCAAAAGGTATATCGGTTCATGATTGGCTCCTTACTTTATTTATGTGCATCTAGGCCATATATTATGCTTAGTGTTTGCTTGTGTGCAAGGTTTCAAGCCGCACCTAAAGAGTGTCACTTAATTGCGGTAAAAAGAACCCTAAGGTACCTTGTGCACACACCCAACTTGGGCCTTTGGTATCCCAAAGGATCCAAATTTAACTTTATAGGGTATTCCGACGTCGACTATGCAGGATTCAAAGTCGATAGAAAGAGCACGTCAGTGACTTGTCAATTTCTTGGTAGGTCCCTAGTTTCTTGGTCATCTAAAAAGCAAAACTCTATTGCTCTTTCCACAGCAGAAGCAGAATATGTTGCAGCCGGTAGTTGTTGCGCACAACTACTTTGGATGCGACAAACCCTTAGAGACTACGACTACAATCTTAACCATATCCCGCTTCCATGTGACAATGAAAGTTCTATAAAAATTGCACACAACCCTGTAGAGCACTCATGAACTAAGGACATAGATATCCGTCATCATTTTCTTAGAGATCATTCATTAAAAGGTGACATTGCTATTTCACATGTTAGGACTGAAAAACAACTTGCTGATATTTTTACCAAACCATTGGATGAGAAAAGGTTTTGTGAGCTTAGAAACGAACTTAATATTCTTGACTCTCGAAATGTGGCTTGAAACGTTGCACATCTGGTTGATACTTCAAATGTTACATTTTATTGCTAAAACTGCCCCTCACCTCTTTTTCTTCTAAGAAAACTAATTTTAATGAAGAAATCTTGGAGTTTATGACCACTTTTCATTGTTGATTGCCTTCTGGTCATAAGTACCAAGATTATTTGCAAAACTTGTCCTTGGATCACTATTAGTTATCTCTAAATACTTAGTTTTTCCTGTGACACTGGACTAGTCAGGTTTGCCACCAGACTAGTCCGGACAGTCCCTCTTTCCTAGGTTTTCCAGGGGCACCGGAATAGTCCGTCCTTTGACCGGACTAGTCCGGTCGGCCGCGTATATAAGCATCTGGCCGACCCAAATTTCAAACCTCCCTCCACTTTGAGTTGAGCCCTCACCTCTCAAACCATAGCCCCCAAAAGTGATTTTCGAGTTGAGCCCCAAAATCCAAGTTTTCTCCATGGGAAATCCTCCCCTCGACTAGTTGATACTCCACTCCGAACTCATCCGAACAGATTCGTGCTCCTTCAACGCGAATCTTCAAATCTCGATAAATTTCTCCCTAAAATCAAACTCTCAACTCTTCTAGTTCTAGATTGTTTCCCTTGATTCCAAGGCAGTACATTAGCTTCAGAGATGTATTCCTTTCTCTTTCATGTCCTCTTGCATCCTTAGATAGAAGTTGTGATTCATAGGTGTTGTTAGGGTTCTTATGCCAGGCCGGACTAGTCTGTCTCCCAGATACGGACTAGTCCGGTGCACCGGACAAGTCCGGACTCTGAAACCGGACATGTCCGGTATCTGACATTTGAATCCCCACATCTCTTTCAATTCTTGGTTCTTTCTCATCTAATCCATGAAATCTTTATTAGGCACGATGTCTTCAAGCTCAGATGACAACTCCTTCCACGTTGATGAAGAAGTTGAACGTGAAAAAGTGAAGAGAGCCAAGGAGAGGTACATGAAGAAAAGACATGATGTCAATGTGCACTCTCCACCCTCCAACAACAATTTTCCCAAGAAAAGGAAGGTGATTGTTAAGAAGGCCCAAGGAAAAGCTGGCGAGAGCTCCTCAGGGCCAAAGAGGACTCTCAACAAAGGAAAGGGGCTTGCTAGTGGTCCCATCGGACCCCTGCAGATGAAGAACCCAAGTCACCGCAACAGGCAGCGCTCGAGTAAGGATTTCACCGGAAAAGGGGGTGAGCTTGCCGATAGCTTCAGGCAGGCTAATGTGTATGATCAACCTCAGCAATGCTCAAACCCAAGATTTTGGAGCAACTTCCATGCCGACTACTACGAGCATGTGTACATGAAGATGAAGAATCATGTGGTAGAGAGTCAATGGGTGAATGTTGGATACTTACAGTCGAAGAGATATCCTGCCTTTCGTGAGGTGGTTGAGGCCCTGGAGAGGCACAGCTTGAAGGATCTGTTTGCCTTTGAGTGTGACTGGAACAATGAGGTCATCACCCAATTTTACTCTACCCTCTACTTTGCTCGTGGTGATGGGGACAGTCTTACTTGGATGACTCATGGTTCCAAGTACAGTGTCACTTATGATGAATTTGCAAGGATCCTCCACCTTGAGCACACTTTGGATCATGATCTTGTCATCCACAATCTGCAACCCTTGGAGAAGGATGAGCTCCAATTTCTCTATGACACAAGGATGCCATATGTCCCTCCCACTATCAAGTATTTGAAGCCCTTCTATGTGGTCCTCAACAGAATTTTGAGGAAGACAATAGCCCCGAAAGATGGAGATGCGGGGACTATTCAAGGAACTTTGAGGACCCTAATGAAGGTCATTGGTGGGAGGAGACCATTCAATGTCTTTGAATACATCTACAATGACATTGTGAACATCTCAATCACTCCAAACAGATCTTGCGGGTATGCCCCATACATCATGTACATGATTGAGAAAGTGACTGGACTTGAGTTTGTCAAGGATGTTCATCATATGGGGTTGAAACCGCAAAAGCCCACCGAGTACACTCTACCCTCGGCTCCTGATGCACCTCCCTCCCCTGAAGCTGAGAGGAGGACTAAACAAACTCGGGATGTGAATGCCACAAGATCTTCAGCTGCCCCTCCTAGCTCTGCACTTGCCCATGAACCCTCTGGTGGTGTGCTCAAAATTCTCACCTCTATCTTTGACTGCTGCTGCAAGATTGAAGTCAAGCAGAAGAAGCATCAACAATATGTCAATGCCAACATCAAAGCTATCTGTGACAAGATGGAGATTGAGCCGGTGGGATTCCCGCCCGCCTTCAAGGACTCCGAGGAAGAGTCTGCTCCGGCGAATGATGATGATGGTGGTGAAGATGAGGACCGGACCGAGACTGAAGAAGAGAGTGGCGATGAGTGATTCCCCTCAATTTTTCCCTTTTTGGTGCCTTGATGCCAAAGGGGGAGAGATTGAGACTAGTAGTTTGAGACCATCTCTAGTTGGTGTCTTTTTGTTTTTGTGATCATGGACATGTACTTATTTTTAAAACCTTGTAATGCTCTATTTCTTCTCTTATTGTTGCTTGAATGATTATCTCTATGCTGATTATTGATTACCTTTACTTCATCACACCTTGTTGATCACACACCTGTTAGGCACCCCACCATAAGGTGTGTGCATATGTGAGAAGCTTTCTGTGGATTCATCGTTATTCTCATATGTGCACACCTTATGAAAATCAAGTTTTTTTATTCTCAATTGTGATATCTCAAATGGTTGTCATCAATCACCAAAAAGGGGAAGATTGTAAGTGCATCTAGGATATCCCTTGTGGGTTTTGGCTAATTGATGACAAACATATGAGATCCTAATGAAACTATTGAGATGACTGCAGGACAGATAAGTGAAACAGCTCGGTGCACACAAAAAGGTGAAAAATGGAGTGGTGTCCAAAGAGGGATACTTTGATGGAGCTTGGAAGATCAAAATTAGATTTTGAATGTATAGGTAGTGTATGAAAGACACACTTCAAGAGCTCACAACTTTGCACTGGGGTAAGGGCTTAAAATTAACTTAAAATTCACAATGCATCGGACTAGTCCGATAATGGACCGGACTAGTCCGTTTAACTCTCTGGAATCTCTCAAATTGGGAGACCGGACTAGTCTGTGTGTCCACCGGACTAGTCCGTTGAACTTTCTGTAGTCTCTCATATTGAGAAACCGGACTAGTCCGTGTGTTCATCGGACTAGTCGATTGATCTTTCTGGAGTCTCCCTTCTGTGGAGATCGGACTAGTCCGCGGACTAGTCCGTTGAACTTTCTGGAGTTCACCTTCACACAGCACCGGACTAGTCCAATCTTGGACCGGACTAGTCCGGCAGACTTTCTGGACTTCAAAGTACACTGAGACCAGACAAGTCCGGACTTGCACCGGACTAGTCCGGTGTTAGGGTTTTTCAACGGTTACTTTTTGGAAACCCTATAAATAGAGAATCCATGGCCTTCCAAAAGATATACATGACATATACTGCTGCAAACACAAACCCTAGTGCCGCCACTTCGTCCCAAGAGCCCAAAACACATCTCCCCACACATCTAAAGTGCAAAAAGAGTGAAATAATTGAACACTTGGATCCGGGATTGGGAGATCATCGTTCCTTCATTGCGAGCTCTTGGGGTTTGATCTTTCTACACTCATACTCTGCATTGTAATACTTTTGAGTGTATTTGATCACTTCTTTCGTTGTAATTCTTGTGGGAGCCATCAACGTGTGAGGTTGCCCCACAAACTTGGTGATTACCCGTGATAGTGGAATCAAGTCGGCCTTCGTGGTGACTTGAAGAGGGAAAGGGTTGGATACCTGACTCTGTGTGAGCTTCCTCAGCGAGGACGTAGATCTCGTGGTGAGATCGAACCTCGGGAAAAATTCATGTGTCTTGCGCCTTATTTCCTTTACATTTTGTTCATTAGATCACTTGAGTGCTAAACATCAATCTAAGGCAATTATAAGTTTTTACTTGCATTCTTACATTAATCTCAAACAAAAATATCAGTTGTTTTCATTTTCGCTGCTAAAGAAATTTAGTTTCCCAAATAACACCTGATCAACACACATATTTCTAGCACACCGGACAAGTCCGCCCACACGACTGAACTAGTCCGGCCAACCAAGTTTTGACGATTCCATTAAGTGTGCAGGAAATTCAAAAGGCCTATTCACCCCCCCCCCCTCTAGGCCACATTCACGCCTTAATGGTGGCGTTACTGGTACTAAAAGTCCTCTGATCGTGTGTCATTAACATGGCATTAGTAACACGTAATTAATTCTTGTAACGGATGCTTTAACTTCCTCTTGAATATCCGCACCGTTGGAGATACGGTAGTCTTCCCGTTGTAGTCTTAGGTCTGGAGGCTCGACACGTGGCAGCTCTGGAGCTTCCCACTGTGGGGAGGCAGGTCTGGAGTCGCTATACACATGGCAGCACCGGAGCTTCCCTCTACTGCGGGTTAGATCTAGGGCCACTGGACACATGGCATGACCGGAGCTTCCTTATATAGGGAGTTAGGTCCGGTATTGCTTTACACGTGGCGGCGCCAGAGCTTCCCTAATGAGGGAGGCGGGCCTAGTGGCACGGGACACGTGGAGCATTCGAAGGTCTTCAAGTCAGACAGGTGGAACTCCGTATCTTTTCTTGTGGTATCGTGGGGTACCCGGTACAGCGTCTAAGTGATTTCGCCCGGGTTTGGTTTTTCCAAGGAAGTTGAGCTTTGTATATAGATGCTTATATTCTCAGACGGTTACTAAGTACCAACCACCTGAGCAGAGGACTGCTCTCAGGCGGTTATTAATTACCAACTGGGTGAGAAGATGTCTTTATATCAGGCGGTTAGTACGTAATAACTGCCTGAGATAAAAACTTCTCTCTGACGGTTATTCACAACCAACTGCCTGAAAAGATCTTTATGTAGGCATAATTAATATTATTGATTAAAATGAGGGGCCTTTGAAAATCCCAAATTCCACTTTCTTGTAATATGCTTGAGTATTAAAGGTTCCCATTAAATTTCACTTGGGAAAACCTTTGAAATTTA